>CM066034.1:1029008251-1033808251 GCA_033557465.1 Ichthyophis bannanicus
CTTTAATCATGAGTTTTGTAGTAAGGAGCAGAGGGGGTGTTAAGAAATTCAAGCCACCATGGCTTTCTCGAGCCCTCATTAGACTTCATTTGGCTCCTAAAAGACTTGCAATGATTCTAGTGCATTATGCAGAATTTTAGTACCTGAAGTTGCATCCCTGGTCTCATACACAGTAAGAATCTGAGGCCGATAGGGACAACAAACAGGTAGGAGCAACACATATGTTAATTTTTTATATAGTACTCCACAGCTATTCTCTGTCTTCCACCATATTTTACTGGATATTACTGTGTGGAAGTTCCTAAGATCGTAGTTTGTTTTGTTATACTGCGCAGACCTGGAGACTACGAATCCCAGGACTCCTTGAGGCTGTCCCAGCTCTAGAACAGCAGGAAAAGTGAACCCCAACTTCCACATCAGTTCTTTCTTCTGCTGCGAGTGATTTTCCCTCACAACTAAATATCTCTCTGAGCTCAGCTCCCAAAGAAGTCATTAGAAGGGTCTCTGCAAATCACAGCATACTGTGACTGCACCTCATTTTAGTCAAATCTCTTGCTCCCCCCCCCCCCCACATCATCATTTCATTCAGCACTGCTGATGCTGGTGTCTTCCTCCCCGTCCCATACAAGGGGCAGAGAAGCAGGGATAAGAGTGACGGCGAATCAGAGGTGGCCCAGGAAGGGGACATGTATCTGCAAGGAGAAGAGCATCCGTCTAGTCTGCTAAGGATACGTCCCAGCTGCCGGCTACAGTTACCACCTGCAAGACTTCTCCTAATGTACGACATAGCTCTGCCCTCCTCCTTTGTACTCCACCAGCTTGGGTAGATGGGCACTAAATCCCTTCCTAGTTGCCTCCAGCCTAATCCCAAAGCTTTCTAATTGACATTCAGACTCCTAAAATACCCGTGTAGCCTGCTGGACAGGCTCAGCTGTAACAGATTCTGCCTTTGAAGCCTGTAAATAGTCAGAATACCGCAAAGAATTCTATTATTTCCTGGTCTATTAATACTATGTATCATCAGTGTAGTGCTTCAAAGTGTACACGATGCTGTACATGTACCAGTGAGAGACGGTCCCCGCTCATCAGACTTGCAACCTAATCAAGACAGACCACACGACATCTGGGGACCAAGGTAATTCAAGAGGACTTATATTCCTTGACTTATCAGCGGCTTTCGACTCCCTTCCCCACCATCAACTCCTAAATAGACTCCATGATATAGGACTGAGAGGCACAACCCTAAGCTGGTTCCGCTCCTACTTAGATAACAGAACACAACAGGTCCATATTGGAAATGATACTTCCCTTCCATTTATCCTAAAACAAGGTGTCCCCCAAGGATCTAGTCTATCAGCTCTACTATTTAACATCTTCCTTCAACCTGTCTGCAAGGTTTTCCAAAGCTATGGAATTCAGTACCAATTATATGCGGATGATATGATGTGCTTTGCCCCATTTAACCTTATAAACCCCAATTTTACTAAGCTAAGTGAATGCCTAGCTAGCCTAAAATCTTGGTTCTCCCAGCACAACCTCCTAATTAATCAATCCAAAACTGAGGTTCTTCAAGTATTTTCCAAAGCCACATACACCCCACCTCCAACCCTTACTATTGGCGATCTCTCACTCACTATAAAAAAACAAGTGAAATATCTTGGTATTATCCTTGATCAGAACCTCTCCTTCACTGATCAAATAAAGAGAACCTCTAATACAATATACGCAAAGTTACGTACCCTTCGGAACCTCAAACCTCTCTTAAGCCCTGACTCTTTTCGTACTGTCTGTCAGGCCCTTACAATCCTTCTCTTGATTACTGTAACCTTATCTACCATGGCCTTCCCAAGAACAGCATACAACTGCTCCAACTAGCCCAGAACACAATAGCTCGGCTTATAACCAACAACTCCAGACGATCCCACATCACACCAGTCCTCTATGATCTCCACTGGCTCCCCATTCAATCCAGAGTTAAATTCAAGGTACTTACCCTTACACATAAAATCATCTCCAATGAGTCAGCACCATGCCTCTCCACACTCCTATCCTCCATCAACAATAAAAGAGCACGCCGCTCCACTACCAAAAACCTACTGACCATCCCAACAAATAAAAGATATAGGAAACAATCTACTAGTAACAGGGCTTTCTCCCTCTATGCCCCATCCTTATGGAATGCCCTTCCTCACGAGCTGCGAAACTGTTCTGACCACTCCGAGTTCCGAAAGAAGTTAAAAACTCATCTCTTCCTCGAACATTTTTCCCTACCACCTTAGTACTTAGCCCTCTGCCTCCACCTCCTCACCCCTGCCTTCTCTAAACCGATCATACTACCATGTGGTATTCCTGTATGTACCTATGTAAATAGTTGATCATTATAAATAGTTTCATATTTTCTACATTTTTTACACTTGTATCCTTGTTACTTGTTCTATGTAAACAGTTGAAATATACTGCCATGTAAAGTTCTATGTAAACCGTCTTGAATTGCAGAAAGACGGTATATAAAAATTGTTAAATAAATAAAGAGGACAGCAAGATAGAGATAGGTGATAAGCAGGAGAATAACTACTACTACTAATCATCTGTATTTTTTTTATTTATTTAACCAGTTTTCTATACTGCCTTATCCTTCAATCAAATTTGTATAGTGCTACAAGGCATACGTAGCACTGTACATAAAGATGTAAGACACAGCCCCTACTCATCAGAGCTTACAATCTAATCAAGATGAAAAACATTGCAAGACTGGGAACTACAATATGACACATATGTAGTGGACAAGAGAACGAGGCATCAGGATCCAAAAGCAGCCTCATAGAGATGGGTCTTCAGCCTGGACTTGAATAGGGCCAGAGAAAGAGCCTGACGCACTGACTCAGGTAGTTTATTCCAGGCATATGGAGCAGCAAGGTGGAATGAACAAAGTCTGGAGTTGGCAGTGGCAGAGAAGGGCACAGATAAAAGGGATCTGCCAGAGGAGCGGAGTTCCCGAGGAGGGGTGTAGAGCGAGATAAGAGAGGAAAGGAAGTGAGGAGCCGCAGAATAAAGGCACTTGTAAGTCAGTAAAAGTTTGAACTGGATATGGAAAATAAGGGGACAATGTGTGCCATTGAGTCTGTGCTGACTCCTGGTGACCCAGCAGTGACTAGAAGTAGATTGCCAGGTCTTGTCCAGGCCACAAGGAGTGCCAGTGGGAATCAGCTCCTGGTCATCAGGCCACTGCTCTAACCACTAGGCTACTCAGCTCACTTCCTTGCTATTCATCAGCATCCGATAAGGTAGTGAAGCATTCCGAACTCTTGCACGCAACAGAGTTGTGTTTTCTGCTCTCTCCTACCCCCAGAGAGTGTCCATACTTGCCTCTTACTTTCGGTGGCAAGCTATCTCCTGATGTTGCCGCTCAGTCTACCCTCTCCAAAGCCTCATAGCATGAACCCTTGTTCTCAAATGCCCTTTTCTTTGAAGCAGGTTTGCTTCTGGTGGATTAAGTGACAGGGCCACTAAAGTCCCCCAATGAGATACTGACATAAGAGCTTAACAGTCTCTTCTAGCAGTGATTGACAATGGGAGGTGTTTATCTTCTAATGCTGTTGTCAAAGGTGAGGTGTCTTGATAGTGTAATATATTTAAGGCCTTGAAAGGGAAAGGACCGAGTCCTTCCTTTCTTCCTATTTTTGGTGTCCTGGGACTCAGGTGAAGTACCTGAGCTCCAGGAAGCGAGCTTTCATTTGCCAGTTGGATCTTCAGTCTCCCAATCTCACAAGGTCCTACTGTAAGGTCTCTTAATCTTCATGTGATTTAACATCTGCAAATTTGATAAACTTGCTTGTTCCCATTTCTAGATCATTTATAAAGATTAAAATGCACTGGCTCCAATACCAGTCCCTGGGATACTCTATTATTCACCTTCCTCCACTGAGAAAATTGGTTATCTAACCCTAGTCTTTTCTATCTGTTAACCAGTTCCCAATCCACAATAGGGCATCACTTCCTATCCAATTGCTTTTTAATTTTCTCAAGAATCTCTCCTAAGGAACCTTACCAAATGCTTTCTGAAAATGCAGGTACACTATATCAGCTGGCTCACATGCCTTAAAAAAATATAGCAGATTGGTGAAGCAAGGCTTCCTTGGCCAAATCCATGGTGACTCTGTCAATTAGAAATGTCTATTTATATGTTCAGTAATTTTGTTCTTTAGAATAGTTTTTACTATTTTGCCTGGCACTGACATCAGGTTCAATGTCTGTAGTTTCCTGGATCACCCTTGGAGCCCCTTTTAACAATGGTATTACATTGGCCACCTTCCAATCTTCAGATACCATATATGATTTTACTGAAAGCTTACAAATTACTAATAGTACGCAATTTCATTTTTGAGTTTTTTCAGCACCTTTGGATATATGCCATCTGGTTCAGGTGATTTGCTGCTCTTCAGATTATCAATATAGCATATTATGTCTTCCAGATTCATTGAGATTTGTATCATTTCCTCTGAATCACTATCATTTAATAACTTTTCTAGTATGATTAGTTAGTTCCCTTACAACTTCTCAAGAATCACTGAAGCAAAGAATTCATACAGCCTTGAGGCTATGGCCTTGTTCTCTTTGAATACCCCTCTTTTCTATGATCATCTTATGGTTTATGTTTTAATTGCTCTTGATAGACCGCCCTTTGTGAGGTATACAGGGCAGTTTACAATAAAAGCAAACAACAAATATATTAAAGACAAAACTCAAAATACAAAGAAAAAATGGAAAAGGAACCCCAAAATCATACAGAAAAGGAAAGAAAAGTAATTCGGGGGGGGGGGGGCACAAAAACAGTGAGTAGGCTACTGCCTAGTCTGCAGCTCAGGGGGAGGTTGCACACCAAAAGCTGGGATGAAGAGGTGTGTTTTTTCAGCAGCTTTTTGAAATGAGTGAGGGAGGATTCCGATTGTAGTTGGGTGGGGAGACAATTTCAAAGGGTAGGAACTAGGTAGAAGAAGATCAATCGATGAGTTTGCAGGAGACAGAAGAACTAAATGGTTATTCTGTAAGGAACTCAAGCATTGAGACTGTGCATAAGGAAAAATAGTAGAAGATAAGTAGAGAGGGGCATTATCATGCAAGGCTTTGTGAGTTAGAATGAGAACCTTAAATTGAATTCTCTGTGCAAGAGGAAGCCAATGGTGTTGAATCAAGAGGGATGATACATGATCAGACTTCTTAGCTGAAGTGAGGGACTGTATAGTGGTGTTCTGCATTGTTTGAATATGTTTTAGTTGTTGCTGTGAGAGACCAGTGAAACAAATGTTATAGTAGTCTATGCGGGCAATTACTGTGTTAAGAAGTAGTGTGGCTATAGCAGATTTATCTAGAAAACCGCCTTGATATCATGAAAGGCGGTATATAAGAAATGTTAAATAAATAAATAAAAGGCTGGAGAGCTCTACACTTCCGCAATGCAACAAATATGGAATTTAATAAACTATCTCCTGCATCGATCTCAAAGCTCATCACCCACACACCAAACAACAGACCCAGGAGACTAGTAGCAGAAAACACACTAGTTACCCCTAGTATCTCCACAAAATGGACACAACAAACTACTAACAGAGCTTTTGTGTCCTATGCTCCCAAGTGCTGGAACAAACTACCTCCAAACATCAGATCAATCAGGGATATCACCCAATTTAGAAAGTCCATCAAGCACTATTTATTCACTTTGCACTTCAGGCTACCATACACACAATAGAACCGGCTCCCGCCTCACTCAGATAACTCCTACACATAACAACAATCCAGAACAAAGGATCAAAATGTGAAAACACTGTATTCTTGTCAAATATCAAATCTTGATGTAACCTATTCAATGTATATATAATTTGTATAATTATGTAGATAGTTACCCCCAGTTCACACCCAGTTTATCTTCCTTGTTATCTGTAAACCTAGATCAGTCATGCATTGACAGGTATATTGTTGTTCAATGTAAACCGCACTGATGATGAATAGTGCGGTATATAAAAAATGTTAAATAAATAAATAAAATAGATAAGAAGAGAGATGAATTGAGAACCAAAGTGTATTCCTAAATATTTAAAGGAGGAACAGAGAGATGGGGTGGGAATCCAGAACCGGAGCTAATGAGGGGGTATAGGAAGAACCAGTAAACCAGGTGACTGTTGTTTTTGCTTTCCTATAAATTTGAGCATATTGTCATGCAACCAAAATGAAATAGATGCTAATGAAGTGTTAAGGGACGAGAGATCAAGTGTTAAATTGTTCAAATGTGTTAGCAGAAGAATATCGTCCGCATAGAAATAGAAGTTGATTCCCAAAGATTGAATAAGGGTAGCCAGAGGTGATAAAAAAACATTAAGTAGGAGCGGGCAAAGTGCAGAGCCCTCGGGGACTCTGCAAGTGAAAGAGAAAGGAGCAGAGAGGTTATTGTGTCTTGAAACCTGCTAGGAGTGGTCATGAAGGAAAGAAGAAAACCAAGCAAGTACTGAACCCACATCAAAGAGGCGAGAGAGAAGAAGATTGTGATAGGCACGTAGTCAAACTCTAGAATTCATTGCTGGAGGACGTAGTGGTGGCTGTTAGTGTAGCTGAGTTTAAAAAAAGGTTTGGACAAGTTCCTAGAGGAAAGATCCATAAACCATTATTAAAGCGGACCTAGGAAATTCAATACTTGTCCCAGGATGAGCATTGTGGAACCTGTGTACCTTTTTGGGAACCTGCCAGGTACTTGTGACATGGATTTGTCACTGTTGGAAACAGGATACTGGGCTTGATGGTCTGACCCAGTATGTCGTTTCTTATGTTGTTGCGTTCTCCTCATTTCTTCCCCTTCCATGGGGCGGTGAAGGCCATGATTGATAAAGACGACCACGTGTGTGCAGCAGCGGCAGCCTTCAGAGCCAGATCACCCTTATTTTGCCTCTGCCTTTGGATCTGTATTCCAGCTCCTGCAACTGCCAGAGCCAGATCCAGCCCCTGCAACATCAGAACCAGAATTGGAAAGGGTCCAGAAACCCTAAGGAGCCCAGCAGAGCCAATAGGATAGCGATCATCCAGACGCCAGTAAGTTACACCTCACAGGAAGGCAACCTCACTCGCCGACTTCCCTACATATAAGCAGTCTCCTCTCCCTGATGGGCCTTCGCCAATTGGGCCCCCATCTAAATACCATGCCAAAGACCCCTTATGCATGGCTCTAATACCAAGGCCGTGAGGTTCAACAGAATATAACACTCAGAGCCTGTTTCCTCTAAGGTTATGGATTAATACGTGTTGTGTAATCATGTTGCTTCATGGTAAGATCATCATGTAATCGTGTTGCTTCATGGTAAGATCATCATATATTCTCACTTGGTAAGCTAACCTAAGTAGGTAATAGCCTTCACTAAGCACTTGGCATCGACAGGAACTCAACCTTAAATTCAAGTATAGCCTAATTCCCATATGGCATTACACAATAGCTTATACCTTAGCCTTCATATACCTACTTCTTTGCTTCACCCTAACTTTCACATAAATTGAGGCTTACATCCATCCTCCAGGGCTTATCCCCATCATACAAGGACTTGGCCGTAGGAGTTGGCATAATTCATACAACCATACTTATGCTCATCACTCCAGAGAGTATAATTATCTCATTCACATAAACTTACAACCATCAACAAGTCTCCAATACTAGACCCTTCAGGGCCTGAAAAATTAAAATGCATGCTCATTAATGCCCGATCAGCCCAAAATAAGATGCCAGCCCTCATGGATTATATAGAGCACCAAAACTTAGATATACTGTGTGTCACTGAATCATGGCTCACTGACACAGAGACAAGCCTAACCAACTATTATCTCTTTAACTGCCCTAGAGCTAATAGAAGGGGAGGAGGAATCTTCATCCTAGCCAGACATGACCTAAAATTTAATACAACCTTCTGTGATAGCTCAAACACTCTGGGTGCGGATTGGGCACTGTGACAGCCCAGCGTGCCCCAAGATACACCACAGGACATCCACCCCTCAGCATGGCCAGGCCACAGCAGTGCTGATCCTCATTTCACTGCCACCCGACACTCAGCATGGACAGCCAGGGCCCGAATTGGGTGGCGAGGACTCACCTGCCCCTCCGCTGGCCATGTGGTGGGGTTTCATGGGCTTCCCACTGCTGCACCCGGGATAGGTGGTATAAATCCCATATCTAGACGCATCCTGGGGACATACAGTGCCGTGACCAGAATCAGTCCTGTACGTCAGGGTGCCAGGACCACTCTGCTCCACTCACTCTGCCACTATCCACCACAGCACACACAGTGGCTTTGTGTATGCAGGGGGGCCAGGAGGCGGAATACGATGGTGGCGGAGAGCAGAGCTTGATGTCCCACTGGGACATACAGCCCTACTATCTGCCTTACAGAATTGGGCGCAAAGTGTCCCATGAGGCACCATGCAGCCATATGGTACACCTCAGAATTACAGGAATCCAAACTAGAATTCAGGAAGATGGAATGCAAATGGTGACACACCAGACTACCAACCAATTGGGAAACCTACAAGTCCAGTTTCCAGGAACAATGAAATATGATCAACTAGAAATGGAAGGAATACCATTAGAACCTCTTAATTTCTTCATTAAATCAACCTAGAGAACTACTTGACATAGTGAAGTCCATTCTAAAAGACCCCACAGAGCATTCTGTCACCAGTACCCCACACCCAAAGGACGTTGCATCCTATCTACAGAACAAATACCTAGGCAACTCTCACACCACAGAAGATTCTCTAAACAGCAATACATCAATACATCAACTCTCTCATTTCAGTCTAGTCGCAAAAGAACACATGGAGCCCCATGCAGAAAGGGGCACCTCCTGGTATCCAAAATCTGGACAGGCCAGATTTGCATCTGATTCTGATCCCACAGGAGCTAGACGGCCCCGTGGGATCAGAATCAGGTGGAAAGGGCTTGGATAGGCAGGACGTGCCCTGATTCGGGTCCCTTGGATGCCCTGCTCTCTCCCTGCCCAACCCTGCCACAGCTCCTAGAAGGAGCCCGGTGCTGTGATGTCCCGTCGTTATGGCATCGGAATGCCACGCAGGAGCCCCGATTGCCCACAAGCTTTTTCAAGTTCCTTTTCCCTGCTGCCCGACCTCCAAAAGGCCCTGGCAAGGCTGAGATTGGGTTGCAGGTGCTCCTCACCTGTTCTGGGTGCTCCACTGGTGAAATAAGTCCCTTGTCATTCCTGCTGCCCTGGAGGTACAGGGCTGAGATCAGAATCAACCCTGTACATCTGGGATCAGGGGCCCTCTTCTCCACGGACAAAAGCAAATACACCAAATTACTAAATTGTTTCAACAGTGGCTCTCTCGGTGCAACCTCATGGTTAACCGTAAAAAGACTGAAGTATTATTCATAACCAGAGACCAATCATTCATCCCACCACCAACCATGAAGATGACCAATGCAGATCTTGAGGTAAAACAGGAGATTCGATACCTGAGAATCGCCATTGACCAGTAACTTGAATGTGATCCCCCATTTACCACAAGATACAAACACTCCATCACCTACGCCCACTACTTGATTCAACTAACTTCCAAACCATATTCCAAGTCTCAACTTCCCACATTTTGACTATTGTAATATTATCTATTAAGGCTTACTGAAACACACCCTGCATCCACTCCAACTGGCCCTAAATACTGCAGCACGTACTCTACAAGGATTGCACAGGTCAGAGCACATAATGCTGCTACTGAAATACCTACACTGGCTACGATAGTGCATCAAATAAAATACAAGGCCCTGCTCATGATATTCAAAATCCTACACAAATCCATTGACTCCCTCTTAACCA
Organism: Ichthyophis bannanicus; assembly: GCA_033557465.1. NCBI lineage: Eukaryota > Metazoa > Chordata > Amphibia > Gymnophiona > Ichthyophiidae > Ichthyophis > Ichthyophis bannanicus. The sequence continues at coordinate 1,029,018,112 of CM066034.1, forward strand.
TCATCCACTGGACTCCTGAAAACAGACTAAGATGACATGGAATGCAGAATACCTTCCTAACTCCTGCAGCAAGTACAAAAAGCAGCCAGTCAACCAGCAACAGAGAATTCTCATTAAATACTCCCGCCCTTTGGAACACACTGCCTGACTCACTCCCATCTCTCTAAAGACACACTTATTCCAGCTATATTACGACAACATCCCATAAAAGAAAGAGTTTCACCTGACTGAACTGCTCAAACACACCTCACCTCTTATGCCCCAGAGAATAACTTAAGAATATAAGAATACAGTATAACATATGCCATACTGTATCAGACCAAGGTCCATCAAGCACAATATCCTGTTTCCAATAGTGACCAATCTAGGACACAAGTACCTAGCAGTTTCCCCAAAGGACACAGGTTCCACAATGCTTGTATTGGGTCAAGCACTGGATTTCCCAGGTCCCCTTTAATAATAGTTTATGGACCTTTCCTCCAGGAATTTGTTTAAACCTTTTTTAAACCCATCTACACTGACTTCCGGTTTGGCAATGAGCTGATCAGACAGGGGACGATCAGCTCCGGCTACTACACCCCGAAAATCGGCAACAATTCTTTACTAAAGTGAGAGATCACTAATATCTTTACTGGCTACTGGTTGAGGAGAAACCTGGTAAACAGAAGTGCAAGATTCAAGTGCGAGAGACAGGCGGATGGCAGCAAAACCACCTCGGCGGGAGAAGCCGCGTGCCCCAGAGGCTAAGATGGCAGAGGGGGCGCCTAAGAGCCCTAAATCATCTGGCGACCAGGGCCTGGTGGCGGAGGTCAGTGCCGCGGTGGTACAGGCGCTGGATGCTCAATTTCAAAACCTAACGGAGCAGATCTTAACTATTAGCCAGCGCTTCACGGAATTTACGGGACGCATGGAGCAGGCGGAAACCCGCATCTCCGATGTGGAGGACACTCAGCAGTCCCTGTCCGCAAAAGTTGAGTCCCTGGAATGCATGGTGAAACAGCAAGGTGAAAAGATTGATGACCTTGAGAACCGGGGGCGTCGCAACAATCTCCGCTTTATTGGAATTGAGGAGAGTGTGGGAGATGGTGCCTTGCTCGTTTATTTGACCGCCTGGATGGAGAAGCTGCTAAACGGCAAGGGGGAAGGCCCCATATGGCTGGAGCGTGTGCATAGGCTCGGCCCCAAACGAGAGCAGGCGAGGTGACCACGTGCGGTCATCGCACGTTTCTTGGACTTCCAGCAAAAGGAGGCCGTGCTGAGGGCTGCTCGCGGCCACAGGGCAGTGACTGGGGACGCGGCGCCTATCCTGGTCTTTCAAGACTATTCAGCCCTGGTGAGACAACAACGACGCGCCTTCACCCCTATTTGTGCCCAGTTAATGAACAAAGGAGTCCGCTTCTCTCTACTCTATCCGGCTAGACTGCGTGTTGACTACCAGGGACGGACCCGCTTCCTGCTGTCAGCGGAGGAGGCCCAATCTTTCTTGGACAGTCTGGCTGAAACCGCAGACCCAGCTCGGTGAGAAGGGGAGGCCCAGATGGAGGCGGGAGTATTCGTATCGACGGATTAATTCTTGGACTGAAGGGGGGTAAGAGAGGGCCTGTGGTGGTGAGGTCTGATGTTTTGCCCTTCCTGGACCTGAGTTCGAGACTGGTGGTGGGGGCATCCCGGCTGAACTCAGGAGGCGAACGCCTGCAGTAGCCTGTATGTACGCGGGCTATGTATATGCTGGCAGTGTGTTAATTGGTTTGGGACTGTGGGCTGCAGACACAATTTGTTACATTTGTGTGCCTGTTCTTCTTTGTTGCCTTTCTATTTGCTTCATTTGCAACTCTGTAGCCTGTACTGGTTTTGGGTTCCTTTCTTTTATGGGGCTTAGTGTGTGGCTGATGGATGCGTGCTCTGACGAGGGGGGGGGGAGTAAGGGTTCCTGGGGCCCTTCTATCCCATGTCAAGAGGCGTACGCTGTTAGGGGGTGTCAACACTATGCGGGGTTTCTCTGCCGGGCTTTACATTCTGTGCTATGACGGGGGGAGGCGGGAGTAGCACGGATCCCTGAGGGGTGGAGTTTAGATGGTTTCGTCGGGGATTTGGGGGGCTGGGGATTCCTGGGAAGAGGCTTTGGTAGTGGAGGCGAGACAGTATGAGTAGTCGCCTATCTGGGGGCAGAGGGAGGAGTTAGGAAGCGAATGGTGGCTGACTTTAGGAGGGAGGTGGGCGTGAACTGCCCGGGGTGGGGTTTAACTAAGGTACTGCCTCTGGAGTGACCCGTGACCACTCGGGGAAATCTGGATCTTGTGTTGAGTGGCTGTGGGCACGGGCTCTACCTCCTCAGTCGTGTTGGAGGGGAGTGTGGGGAGGGGAGCCTGTGTTACAAGCCTGGGCCTAGAGGGAAGGCTAGACACTCTGGTATAACGTGATCTGGGGGGAGTGGGAGGTGGGGTAGGGCCGAATGCCATAGGAAGTTAGTCTGGTCTCATGAGGGGACCAGGCGGGAGTGAGGTAGGGGTGAAGTGGGGGGATGGGCAGAGGGGGAGGGGGGGCTGGGCAGAGGGGAAGGGGAAGGTTCCTAGGGGAAGGGTTAATGTACACTCCACTATTGCATTTATGTCTGACTTACATGAGGGGAGGGGGGGGATATGGTCGCATCCCACCAAGAGGACCTGGGCATTGGGGGAACCATTAAGGGATGGCAGGGGGGAGCTCCAGGCTGGGGGGGGGGGGGGTTCTTCCCGGAATATGGTTGGGTACCTTTCTAAGATATTGGAGTGATATCAACCCAGATTGAAGATCCTGTCATGGAATGTTTGTGGCCTGGGGAGCCCATTTAAAAGAGCAAAAATATTGCAAGCCTTGGCGAGGCAAAAAGCTGACATGGTTTTCCTTCAAGAAACCCACCAGACAGCAGCGGAGCATGCTAAACTGCGTAGATCTTGGGTGGGACAGGTTTGGGGGGTGCCGGCCCAGAATAAAAAAGGGGGGTGGCATACTACTGCACAAGCGGATCCGCTTTGAGGTTACCAAAGAAATAGCGGATTCGACTGGGCGGTTCCTTCTGCTTCAAGGCACGCTAGAGGGGAAACCTATTATCCTTGGCAATGTTTATAGTCCCAATGTGCTAGAAAGAGACCTATATGCTCGACTGGCCTCCCAAGTAGAGCAGCTCCCAGAGCTCCCACTGATCTTGGGGGGGGGATTTCAATGGTGTGATGGATGTGGCGATGGACACATCTCGGGGTGAGGGGACCCGGGAGCGATCCCAGGGGGCTCGAGCCTTAAATGGTTTGCGGACCAGGTTGGGGTTGGTGGACCCTTGGAGACTGCTACACCCCGCTGAAAGAGACTACACTCACCAGTCTCGTGCACATAGTTCTAGCGCACGTATAGATTATTTGCTGACCTCGCAGTGCCTGTTTGTTTTGGTAGAGGAGGCGCAGATCGGACCCGCGGAAATATCCGACCACGCATTTGTCTGGCTTCAGCTGCGGTGGGGCGCGAGTCATCCTTTGACGAGATTGTGGCGGTTTCCTTTGGATCTCTATCGAGACTCTCAGTTTCGTCAGTTCCTACAAAGGCGCTGGTGTGAATTCGAAGCGGATCACAGTGGGCATTCTGCGGATCCTGAGCTGGTCTGGGAGACAGCGAAAGTGGTTCTGTGCGGAGATATTATTGGCTTTATGGCGCGCAAACGTCGACTCATGGCAGAGCGTATTATCCGCCTGGAACGCTTAGTCACATTACAGCGGCGGAAGTGGGCGAGTAATCCGAGTGTGGCTTCAAAGAAGCGGCTATGGGAGTTACAGACGACGTTGAACGATCTCCTACACCAGCGGGCCAAAAAGTCGGTTATGTACTATAGATTTCAGCTCTACTGCTACGGCGATAAACCAGGGAAGTTATTGGCTCGGTGTCTACGCGGTTCTCAGGGTTCCACGCTGGTGCATGCGCTGAAGGATGATAAAGGGGTCCTTTGTAGGGAAAATCCGGAGATAGCGCGTGTTTTTCGCTCGTTCTTTCAGAAACTCTATACCGCGGCGCCCGGCTCGCATGTGCAAATGTCCGACTACCTGGAAGGGCTGGACCTGCCGCAGCTATCTGACCAGCAGCGATTGCACATGGATCAACCGATTTCTGTTCAAGAGGTGCAGAATGTTATTGCCAAGGCAAGTTGTTATAAATCCCCTGGGGCAGATGGGTTGGGGGCCGAGTTTTACAAGATCTTGGCTGGTTTCATATCCCCGCTGTTGGTGGCGGTCCATACTAGGAGATCTGAGCAGGGCACGTTTCGATGGGGTAGTAATTTGGCTCATATGATTTTGCTCCCGAAGCCAGGAAAAGACCCGTTGTGTGCTGCCTCCTACCAGCCTATCTCTCTCCTTAACTTTGACCTTAAAATCTTAGCTAAAATTCTTGCTGATCGATTGGCGACTGTGTTGGGGCATTTGGTTCACGACTCCCAAGTGGGCTTTGTGAAAGGGAGGTACACGGTTTGCAACCTGCGGAAGATTCTAGCTTCCTTAGAATGGGTCCACAATCGGAGTCTCTCATCTCTGTTAATTAGCTTTGACGCAGAGAAAGCTTTTGACAGAGTTGATTGGCACTATTTATGGGACTTGCTGCCCCGTTACGGGATTGGGAACCCTTTTTGTGCTATGGTTAAAAGTCTTTATCATGACCCGGTCGCGGCGATTTGCTGTAATGGAGTGCTTTCCGATACATTTTCTTTACACAGGGGGACTAGGCAGGGCTGCCCTCTTTCCCCGTTGCTTTTTGTTCTCTCCCTGGACCCGTTCATTAGACGGGTGGAGGCCTCACGGGAGATACGGGGGGTGCATATCCGCACGACCAGCTTTAAATTATCGGCTTTTGCCGACGACCTCCTTGTGCATTTACTTCGGCCCCATGACTCGCTCCCCAGCTTAATGCGAGAGTTTGAGATTTTCGGTCAATTTGCAGGTTTAAATATCAATATGGATAAGTCCGAGGAATTAGATATATCGGGCACTGTGAGGGGTAGCTGGCGAGGACCCTTCCCCCTTAAATGGGCGGCTAATCATTTTAAATATCTCGGTATAGTATTGACTGGTTAGCCATCACAACTCTATGAGAGCAATCTTTCTAAAATTATTCAGAGCCTCCAAGTGCAGTTGCAGGCTTGGCGACCTCTTCCCCTGTCTTTGTCTGGGAGAATTGCTGCGGTCAAAATGGTAATTTTACCGAGGATCTTATACTGGCTACAGACGCTGCCCGTCTGGCTTCTGCGAAAGGACTTGAAGCGGTTGGAGGGAATTCTCGGCGGATTTCTGTGGGGGGGGGGCGCGCGCACGTATTCGGTACTCCCGCTTGGTGGGGAATTGGAGGTGTGGGGGGTTGGGACTCCCTGATTTAGGGGCTTATGCTCTGGTCTGTCAGGCTCGGCACTTGGGAGACTGGTTGGGCGGTACTGAGGTCTTTACTCCCCGGGGGGTTAGAGGAGGCCTTCGCTGCCCCAGTATCTGTTCTTTCCCTCCTACACTTGGACTACTGTCTCTTTCCTGCTCACTTAGCTGGGAGTGTGCTTCTTGTCCCGGTTTGTCGAACTTGGCGACAGCTAAATACCTACTGGAATACGAATTGGAGGGTGTCTAGTTGGCTGCCGATTCAGGGTAATGTATTGTTTACTCCGGGAACCGAAAATGCGCTGTTTCGTGTGTGGGCGGAGAAAGGTCTCCATAGTTTAGGCCATGTGGTCGAACCCTCGGGATGCTGTAAGAAGTTTCGGTCTCTCTGTACCGACTACGCTCTCGGGGCTGGTCACCAATTTGCCTTTATGCAGATATCACATTACATCGCCTCCTTGCCGGCAGGAGAGCTGCGGGCAGAGCGCTCTGCGCAGATTTTAGAATTCTTTGACTTAGGTGGGGGATCCCAACTGTCCATTCGGTTGTTGAAGGCGCGCTTGGCTCCATATCGACCGTCTCCGGATTATCGTTCCGTGGAGTTGGGGTGGGGGTTGGAGTTGGGAAGGGAGATCGGCCCGGGTACACTTTTGAAGGCCCTGCAGCGGGTAGGGGAGCTGGCGGTGGGAGCCCGCTGGAGAGAGGTGCAATACAAATCTCTCACCAGGGTGCATTTCTCTCCTCGACGGGCCTTCCGCTCCCATCTCGCTTCAGACGGCTGTTGCCCGAGGTGTTTGGAACCCTTGGCGCACCTGGTGCACATGTGGTGGGAGTGCAGATATATTCGGCCATACTGGACAAGAATAGGTTCATTTATGGAGCGAATATTGGGACAACATAGCTCCCTGGTTCTCCTTGACCACTTGCGCCTCACACAGCCCAAGGGTAGGTGGGAGAGACTGTTGGTGCGCAGGGACTGTCTGGTGGGTAAGGGCCCCATATTGCACAAATGGCGGGAACGAAATGCGCCCTCGTTTTGGGAGTGGCGAAATGCCTTCCACCAGATGATGCTTATGGAAGCTAGATACGCCCGGGGTAATGTTAAATGCTGGCCACATTTTCAGATGCTGTGGGACCCCTATCTTCAGAGCCTGAGCTCCCGCACTAGGAATGAAGTGTTACAACTGGGCTCCTAAATGACTAGGATGGATTGAGGTGCTAATGATGGAAAGTGATGTCCTGGGTTCTCGGGGTGTGGATGTGACTAACAAAGGGGGTGGGTGGGGGGGGAGGGGGGGGTGGGGGGGTGGTTAGGGGTTTATATACTGGAAAACTGTACAACGCACATGTGTTTGCTTCTGTTCTCCTGGTGGGGAATAAGAGCTGCCCCCCTCCAGGAGTTTGCTTGTTGTATTGCCTATTCTTGTTACATGGTGTTGATAAATAAAGTTTATTAAAAAAACCCAAAAAACATCTACACTAACAGCTTTTACTACATCCTCCGGTAACGAATTCCAGAGTTTGGTTACATTGAGTGAATAAAATATTTTCTCTTCTTAGTTTTAAATAGCTTAAACTGTAGTTTCATTGCATGTCCCCTAGTCTTTCTATATTTTGATGGCATCAATCTACGTTTACCTGTTCCACTCCATTCATTAATTTATAGACCTCTATCATATCTCCCCTCAGCCGTCTGTTTTCCATGTTGAAGAGTCCTAACCTTTTTAGCCTCTCCTCATAGGGGTATTCTTCCATCTCCTTTACCATTTTGGAGGCTCTTCTCTGTACCTTTCTAATAATGCTATATCTTTTTTAAGATACAGCGACCAGAATTGCACACAATATTCAAGGTGCAGTCGCACCTTGGAACGATACTGCATAGTTACTCACCTGTAACAGGTGTTCTCTGGGGACAGCAGGAATCAGTCCTCACATATGGGTGATGTTGGCGCAAACGGAGCCCTCGCAGAAGCATCCCCACATTTTTCAAAGAAAGCCTTTGGGAGATGCCACCACACATGCATGGTTCCCTTCCCGCCCAAGGGTGCCATCTTGCTCAGTCAGATGACATAGTTAAAGACAGCAAAAACAAAAGATGGTAAAGGAGCATCTCCAAGGGGAGGAGGGAGGGTTGTGAGGACTGATTTCTACTGTCCCCATAGAACACTTGTTACAGATGAGTAACTATGCTTTCTCTAGGAACAAGCAGGAAGTCAGTCCTCACATGTGGAACTCCCTAGCTACAGGCTACCGAAAGACCATAGAGAAAAACCCCATGGATACACTCAAGGGAGGCCGTGAGCAGCAATAAATGAGTCCGCAGGTGCAAATTGCAGTAGAAACCATGTGTCTGATAGAAATGACGCTCTAGTAGCCTGAACACAGAAGGATCATAGGGTAGGAGTTGCCTAGACCCCAAAAAGAATACAGAACACTGCCTGGCCTAAGGCACAGTCCCGTTCTTGATTCCCTTTCCAGGCAGTAATGAGCTGCGAAGGTATGGACTGAAAACCAGGTGGCAACCCAGCAGATGTCCACCATTGGGACAGAGTGCAGGCTTGCCACAGAGACTGCTATGGCCCTGACACAGTGCACCATAACTGAGTCTTCCAGCAGGAGCCCCGCCTGCTCATAGGCAATGCAGGCAGTGTACGTTTGGTCACCGCCTCCCCAGACTACTGGGGTCATACGAAACAAAAAGCTGTGAAGCTTTACAGTGGCCCTGGATATGTTGAATGTGAAAGGACAGGGCCCTCTACTGGCATGAGGTCTTGAGAAGAAGGTGGGCAGCACCACCTTCTGATTAAGGTGGAAGGGCAAGACCACCTTCAGAAGGAATTTAGGGTGTATGTGGAGCACCACTCTGTTCTTGTAGAACCTAGTATATGGTGCCTCTGCCACTAAGACTTGAACCTCGCTAACCCTGCGAGAGGAGTTGAGTGCAACCAGGAACACCACCTTCCATAAGAGGTATCACAGGTGGCAGGTAGTCAGGGGCTCAAAAAGCGGGTGAATGAGCTGTGCCAATATAACATTGAGGTCCATTTTGGTTGCCAGCGGGTGAACCAGGGTTTTTGATAAGAGAAGTCCCTTCAGGAAATGGATCACCAGCAGCTGGACTGAGAGGGGTTTGCCATTCAATGGGTGGTAGTGCCCCACCAGGGCACTGAGGTGCACCTTGATGGAGTTCGATTGAAGCACGGATTGTGAGAGATGGAGAAGGTACTACAGCACCAACTGCACCGAGCAGAAGAATGGTTCAACCCCGTGCTCTGTGCACCAAAATGAAAATCTGCACCATTTGAAGGCGTATGTTTTCCTGATGGAAGCCTTATGGGAAGCCAGCAGGATCTCCTCCACTTCACTCGAGAGTTTGAAAAGGGCTAAGGTCACCCTTTCAGCTGCCATGCTGTCAGCGACAGGGACCCCATATTGGGGTGCAAGATAGAGCCCTCTTCCTGAGACAGGAGCCCTGGAGAGTTCCCCAATGGGATGGGGGTCTCCACCAATAGTCGGAGGAGTAGCGGGAACCATGGCTGCCTGGGTCATCTAGGGGCTATCAGGATCAGGGAGGCCTTGTCGCGGAGGGTTCTGAATAACATTTAGCAGTGTGGGTGGGAAGGCATACATGAGACCTTCCGACCATGAGATGAGAAACACGTCTGCCGCCACCCAGGAGGGGTGGGCTTGCTGGGAGCAGAAGTGGTGCAACTGATAGTTGTCCAGGCTTGTGAACAGATCTATCCATGGTTCCCCCCAGAACTGGAAGAGCTGGCTGGCCACTCTGGGGTCCAGCTGCCACTCGTGCGACTGGAGGACCCTGCTCAGTCTATCGGCTAGTGAGTTGTTCTGGCTTGGCAGGAATACTGCCTGCAGGAGCATGCCCTGCTGCACTGCATAGGAGCAGAGGGCCACTGCCTCATGGCAGAGGACCCCATGCCCCCCTGCTTGTTCACATAGAACATTGCCACCTGGTTGTCTGTTTGGATCAACACTGGCTGGTGCCTTAGGCTGTGGCAAAAAGTTTGGAGAGCTAGGTATATCGCCCGCAGCTCCAGGAGGTTGATTTCTGGTTGCTCTCATCCTGCAACCAGCTGCCCTGGGTGCAGAATTCCTCACAGTGGGCTCCCCAGCTTATCAGAGAAGTGTCTGTGGTGAGAACCCTTAAAGGGCTCGGAGTTTGGAAGGGCATTTCCCATCCGCGCCGGCGGGCTCAACTTTAACAGAGCCGTGGGAAAGGGAAATGCTCTTCCTTTGTGTCTCTGCAAAGCTGAACCAGGCACCAGAAAAAGAATGTCAGGGCTCTTCCGGGGAGGCAGGGGGCCATGAGGCACTTCATTCTGCTGCTGCAGCTTCTCTGACTGTTTTTCTTTTTGTTTAGATTTTGAAGGCTGAGTGAGGCGGCCTTTTTGGAGGCAGTTTTTGCCACCCCAAAAAAGTTGCCTCCTGAGGCCACCGCCTCACCCGGCCTCATTATAGAGCTGCCCTGTCTGTACTTTGTCATGGAAGAAGTCAACCAAGGTCTGGGCAGACTGAAGCAGGGATTGGGGGAAGAGGGACCTTGAAGAGAGAGTTGAGTGTAGCAAAGAGACGGCGAGGATCAGAGGCAAGAGAGGCCCCAAAATCACTGAGTTTCACAATCTAAATATTAATGAAAAAAGCAAGAGGAAAATGCAACATACAAACTTCCTATATTAGGATGCAGGTCTTCAAACCCTCCCGAAATGATAATAGTTGAAACAACAACCCCTCCCCCTTCCCCCTCCCCCCCCCCCCCCCCGAGCTCCTCTGGCAATTTGTTCCAAGTCTCTGACCCTGTCTCCTAAACTTTCCATTCCTCCAAATTACTTTTTTCAATATTTTTATGGGAGGGATTGCTAACAGAACATAAGATATGCCATACATGGTCAGACCAAGGTCCATTAAGCCAAATATCCTGTTTCCAGCAGTGGCTAATCTAAGGCACAAGTACACAGTTTCCAGAAAAGTCACAGGTTCCACAATGCTTGTATTGGGGCAAGCAATAGATTTCCTGTGTCCCCTTGTCTTGATTAAGTGCCCAGCACTCTCTTTGCTACATAATATTGTAATTGCTCTAGCAGACATTGAGGCCTCTTCATCTGTAAAACTTTAAAAGTCATTACCAACATCTTAAATGTTCCCCTCTCTTTCACTGGGAGCCAAAGTGAGTCTTAAAATAATAGCCTGCCACGTTCTCATTGGCTTCCTCCTGAAACTCATCTCACTTGTAATTTTCTTATCCCTTTTCCTGGAATCCCAATATATCAGACATTACAGTAATCTTATGGACTCCCAGTCATGTCATGGATGTCTTTAGTATTATATTATTACAGCACTTATATACCACACAATGCTAAACACATCTGATACCACTATTGCCTCTATTACATGTGTCACAGTGCTAAAAATCTATCTCCAGTGGAACTATTGGGAGCTGAAAGATTTTTCTCTATCTACATTTCTTGAGATCCTGGTGAGGTTTGCTCTTGCCTGGCTCAGGTCTTGAATATATGGCCGGCATTCTCTGAGGTCCCAATTATCTGGGAAATAAAGACATTTCCAAAGAGTAAGAACCTTTTTACTGTTTGCTGCTTATTCATGTACACTAATAATCATCTCAAGCAAAGATAGAAATTCTGGTTCTGTACCTGATGCTTGCAGGATCCCAGCACTGACGAGCAGCCAGCAGAAGGTCCTTGTGGGCCCCATACTCCCACCTGAATAAAGCAGTCTCGGAGCAGTGATCTCAGGACAGGAGTCACGTTTATTTCCTGCTCTCTGCCTTCAGATGGGACCTGCCTTAGAACATTTCTATGGCTTTATAAGGAGCCCCCCTCCCCCCATCATGAGCTTCTCGCACAGAGACTTGGGTGTAACATTACCTGTCATTTCTGCTTCATGGGAAGACAGATCAGCAGACATGTCACTGGCAATTCCTTTGTTGGGTACTGAATGAACCAGGGATGCTATTCTTTCACAGCATAATAGAGAGAGCAAGTAACCCACTTTGTAGCTTGTTTTTGATAGTTTTCGGGCTACTCAAGTTATTATACCTGTTTCACTGTAAGCACAAATCACGAAATTGAGATGTGCAACTCTTATGTTCATTGTAAACCGCACTGATGTCGAATAGCGCGGTATAAAAGAGACTGCAAATAAAATAAATAAATAAATAAATAAATACTCCCCTCAATAAATCAGTTCTGAGAGACAGATGCCCATCATCAGGTCTGCGTGCTTTCATGTAAATGACATGGGGTCTCACCTTTCACTGGCTAGCAGCTGAATATCCTTTGGATAAAAGGGTAAAGGGGGCACTAAAAGAGAACAATGCCATAGCAGAGAAACTAAATGAATTTTTTGATTCAGTCTTTGCTAAAGAAGATGTAGGAAACTTGCACATGCCTGAAATGATATTTAAAGAAGAGTGGAAGAGTAGCCTAGTGCTTAGAGCACGGTAACTAAGAGACCAGGATTTGATTCCCACTATTACTTATTGTGGCCTTGGGCAAGTCGCTTAACCCTCCATTGCCTCAGAAGAAAGGCCTGGCAAACTACTTCTGGTCACACTGCCAAGAAAACCCAGGAGATGCTGGGTCATTGTCAGTTAGCATTGACTCAAAGGCATGCATTGTATTTGTATCAGAAGACCTGAAATAAATTTCAATAAATAGGGATGTTGTAATACAGTTACTTGATAAACTAAACAGCACCAGATCACCTGGACCAGATGGCATGCATCCCAGGGTGCTGAAAGAACTAAAATATGAGATTGCAGACCTACTTTTATTAATCTGTGAACTATCACTAAAATCATCTGTAGTACTCGAGGATTGGAGAATGGCCAATATAACACCAATTTTTAAAAAGGGTTCCAGGGGTGATCCGTGAAACTACAGACTGGTGAGCTTGATGTCTGTACCACACAAAATGGTAGAAATCATTATAAAGAACAAAATTGCTGAACATGTAGATAGTCATGGCTTGATGGGAGACAGCCAACATGACTTTAGACAAGGAAGATCTTGTCTTACTAATTTGTTATGTTTTTTGAAGGTGTGAATAAACAAGTAGACAAAGGTGAGTCGGTTGACATAGTGTATCTGGACTTTCAGAAAGCCTTTGACAGGGTCTCTCATCAGAGACTTTTGGTAAAAAGTCATGGGATAGGAGGCAGTGTACTACTGTGGATCAGGAACTGGTTAAATGATAGAAAGCAGAGGGTAGGGCTAAATGGCCAATTCCCAATGGAGAAATGTGAATAGTGAAGTACCCCAGGGATCTGTGCTGGGTCTGCTTATTTTATTTATTTATTTACATTCTCTTATATACCCCGCTATTCTGCATCAGTGTGGTTTACATTGACCAAACTGAAATTACATTGAACAGGGCATTATAACTTGGAAATAACTATTTTACAGGGAACATGGGCTATGGAGGGTTAAGTGGCTTGCCCAAGACCACAAGGAGCACCTGTGGGACTAGAAACCCCAGTCCTTCCAGCCCAAGGTTGCTGTCCTCTAGTGGGATTTGAACCCCTGACCTTCTGGCCTGAAGTACCTTGCCACAACCACTAGGCCACTCCTCCACTCTGCTTCTTTTTAACGTATCTATAAATTTATTTATTTATTTAATATTTCTTATATACCGCACTATTGTCATCAGCGCGGTTCACATGGAACAAAACATATACATACAGGATAACTGTAGTGCATTTTACAAGTAACAGGGATTTGAAAACTTGGAAGAAACAAGGTAGTCTATATAAATCATATATAATAAACTATATACATTAAACGCAGTCAAAATTCACTAGATCTGAACATGGTGTGACTACTTCTCTTGGGAAGGTTTATACTGGAAAATAACTTAGGAATAGGTAGTGCTTAAGACTTTTCCTGAATTGTGTTAGACTGGTTATGGCTCTCAATTCTGGTGGGAGGGTATTCCATGCTACTGGGGCATGAATGCTAAAGGCTCTTTTAGAAGTTTCCTTGGTGTATTTGACTGTTATTTTCGGGACGATTGGGGTATTTATTGCTGATGTTCTTCTGGCTCTGTTGAGGGCTTGGATGTGTAGTAGGTTAGTGATGGTTGAGGGTGCTTGGTTGTTTAAGACTTTGAAGATGGTGATTATGATTTTGTATTGGATTCTTGCATTGGTTGGTAGCCAGTGGAGTTTTATCAGGATTGGAGTTATGTGGTCTGACTTTGATATTCATGACCTGGAAATGGGAAAAATGAGTGAGGTGATTTAATTTTAAGTTGTTAAAACACAAGAGTTTGCTGAAAAATCCAAATGGCAGATAAAATTTAATGTGGACAAGTGCAAAGTTATGCACTTAGGGAAAAACAACCCAAACTACAGTTACATGATGGAAGGTTCCATGTTAGGAATCACCACCAAAGAAAAGGATCTAGGCATCGTTATGGATAATATGTTAAAACTCTCTGCCCAGTGTGCAGCGGTGGCCAAGAGAGCAAATAGAATGCTAGGAATCCTAAGGAAAGGAATGGAGAATAAAACAAAGGATGACATCATAATGCCTCTGTATCATTCCATGGTGCGACCACACCTTGAATATTGTATGCAATTCTGGTTGCCATATCTTAAAAGGATATAGCAGAGTGAAAAAAGTACAGAGGAGAGTCACCACAATGGTAAAGGGAATGGAATGATACCCCTACGAGGAAAGCTTAAAATGTTAGGGCTTTTCAATTTGGATAAGAAATGGCTGAAGAGAGATAGGATAGAGTTCTATAAAATGATAAGTGGCGTGGAATGAGTAAACGTAGATCAATTGTTTGTTCTTGTCATTTAGTGCTGTTGAGTTGATGTTGACTCATAGCGGCCCTCTGGATAGCTGTCCTAAGCTGTATTTGGTCTTCAGTCAGGTGGCTCATTGTTGATAGAGTGGCACCCATAGCTGCTGTTATTGATTACTTCTTCCAAAAGTAGAAAGACTAGGGGACCCGCAATGAAGCTACAATGTAGCCCATTGAAGACTATTTGGAGAAATTATTTTTTCACTCGCCATGTAATCAAACTCTAGAATTCGTTACCAGATGATGTAGTAAAAGCTGTTAGTGCAGCTGGGTTTAAAAAAGGTTTGGACATGTTCCTGGAAGAAAAGGCCATATACCATTATTAAGAGGACCCGGGAAATCTACTGCTTACCCCAGGTTAAGCAACATGGAATTTGTGTATTTTTTGGAAACCTGACAGGTACTTGTGACCTGGATTCAGGGCTGGTGCTATTCATTAAGCTAGGTAAGCATGGCAGGAGGGTGCCATCACTAGTCGCCGCCCCCCCCCTCCCCATCAGAATAACCCGTACAGCACTGGTGGCCCAAAGGAGAGTCTTCCCACAGGATACTGCTCCCGCAGGCAGAAGGCTGTTAGAGGAAGTGATCGCGGACCAGAAAAGGAGAACCTGCCCACAGGAACAACATGTCCCACGGGCAGGAGCTGTACAAGGCTGTACTTGTGCCCTGCCTCTCTGGGCTGGGATCGCGGCTTGCACAACTACTGCAGGTGGAGCATAGTGCTCCGCGGGCAGGCTTTGCCCCTTGTATATGGAGCAGGAGGAGGAGTGGACATGGTGTTATTGGGAAGGGGGGACTGGACCTGGGAAGGTATTGGGGCGTGGAGGGGATATACTGGATGCAGAAGTGGGGAATAGACTGGCAGAAGGGTTAAGCACCTCACTCACAACATAGCACTCATGCTTTAAGCAATCACACTCATGCCCGTAAACACTTCACGTCTCTTCACACCATGTAATATTTATTACTCCATGTCAACCTGTATATACTTACCATGCATTCTCTATCTAGCCTCACCAAACTCAGCGTGTATATAGTTACTCTGTATTTGTATCGTTTAAAGCTATCGCAACATGTAAATAGTTACCCTGTATGGTCCAAGTTCTAAGTCCTGTTATAATGTAAACTCAAACAGTCTTGACTGCACTGAGCTCTCGTTGTTGAATGTAAACTGCACTGATAACAAATAGCGCAGTATATAAGAATTGTTAAATAAATAAATAAAATAAGCGTGAGGTGGGGGTTAGGGAGATAAAGGGAGATGCTGTACATGGGAAGGGGCATGGGAGAAGCAAGGAGGGGAGATGGAGCGGTGATGCTGGCCAGGAGGTTATAGGGAGATTTTGGGAAAATGCTGGACATAGGGAGGAGGGGACAGAGGGGAGAAGCTGAACACGGGGTAATAAGGAGAGAGGAAAATGCAGAACATGGAGGTAATAGGGAGAGAGAGGGGGGAAGATGGACATGGAGTAAATCAGTCAAGAAAGAGACGGAGAGATGCTGGACATGGGAGTAATAGGGAGGGGATGGGATGGTATGGAGATGGGATAGATGCTGGATGCAGAGGAATAGGAAGGGAGAGGGCAGATATGGAAGGATAGGGGGAGAGAGTGCGGAGGTACTGGATGGAGGGAAAGAGAGAGAGAGATACTGGATGAGGTAAGAGATTTTAAACATGGAGGAGAGAGAGAGATTGAGCAAAAGACTGGGCAATAATGGACGAGGGAGCAAGAGCTGATGATTGGGAGGACTTTGGTGAGGGTTGAAAAGTGGTAGGTAGATGAAGTAAAAAAGAGGGGGATTGAGAATTGGATAGTAAGGAGTAGTGAACTTTGAGGGGGCAGAGAGAGAGAGAGAGAAAAATATATGGAAGAAAGCTGAAAGGAAACGATCAGCATCCAAAATGGAAGGAAGTGAAAAAAACAAAAAAGGAGACAGGAAATGGCAGATGGACTATAGACCATAGAGAGAGAGCTAAGAGAAGCCAGAGGAAAGCAGAAACCTCAGATCGGGACCAGCATGATCAGAGAATAAAATGGACAGACAACAAAGGTAGAAAAACTAATTTTATTTTCATTTTAGTGAACGGACTTTGAGCTATCTTTATATTTTACACAGTATAGGGAACTGCTTCTCTTTCTATTTCTCTGCTGTTGCACTAGAGGGTAGTCTGGCTTCTTGGGGTTTCAGTTTAATTTTTGTCTACATATTTTTATTTTTACTTTAGGTTGTGGTCACTTATTCTGTACTTGGTGAGGGTCTGTGTTCTGAGTGTGTGACCAAGGCCAGGTGTTCTGTTAACATGGAGTTTGTACGTAGGGATCTGTACTGTAGTAATTTGACTTGTTCAGCTTTTCAAATAGGTGTATGGATGGTCTAGGGCCCGTTGCAGTATTTATAGTGCTGCCTTTTTCTGGGTAGGCCCTTTGTATGGGTTTTGGAAGTTGGTATGGTACGGTGGATTTGGCCTTTGTAGGGTTTTATATTAGTTCACAAAATTGCTATGTAAATAGTTAAAACAGTTCCATGTAACTGAATAACAATGTTCCATGTAACTGAATAACAATATGTTCTTTGTACTATTCATAATTTGTTCTTTGTAAACTGTGTCTGATCATGTGGAAAGTGCGGTATAAAAATGGTTGTTAAATAAATAAAATAAAAATAAATATGCCTGGTACTAAAGAATGTTTATGTTGTTGTTAGTGAGATGACCAGAATCAGAATTTTATTTTTTTTAATATATATATTGAGTTCTATGGGTGAATGTCCTAGTTCTGCTCTGCACCCTTGTTGAGGGAGGGGTTTCTGTGGATGCAGTATATGGTTTCTGCTTTTTATTTTTGAACATATAATGCAATTTATAACAAAATTAATTGAGTTACAATTTGGTGTTACAAACTGCACTGTGGTTCTCGCTTTTCCTTTTAGCTCCTTGGTGTGCGAGCGTCTTGCATTTCCTTTGTTTTTGCAGGATTATACATTTACATTAACACCATGCTGGTCCAGTGCGCAGTTTCAGGACTCATGTTGGGGTCGCCAAGCCCTTCTTGGTGTTTATGTTGGAGTGGGAGGTGTAGTGTGGGGATCACAAAGCCCCTCTTGTTTTTCTGAGGGTGGGTAGTGCTGTGTAGGGGCCGCTGAGCCTCTCTTGGTTTTGTGAAGGTGGAAACTCCTGTGTTGGGGCCACCAAGTCACTCTTGTTTTTGTGGACGTGGAAGATGCTGCACGGGTCTTGTTTGGCATATTTGGCAGCATGTTTCCTAAGCTCTGCACTGGTAGCATATGTGTGGGTCACATTACCAGCGCGAGGCCGTACGCTAACTGCAGAGAGGCAGTTACATCCCCCTGTAGTTACTGCATTTCAACATGGCAAAATGGCTGCAGGTGCAACTAAGGCCACTCACTGAGGTGCCATTAGTTGCCCTCATGCTGCTTGCGCTGAGCCACTATGTTAGTTTCTGCCTGCGTGTGAGAGTTCTTTCTCTCGCCTCACTCTGGAGGAAAGTATAATTTGGGGAAAGAAATCCTGAAAACCTAAGAGTAATGGATAAAAGTGTGAAACCTAAGCCCTGGTCTGGCCGGAAAATGGCCTGTTATTCTTGCTTTTCTCTCACTCCAGCTTCACTTCCTAGTGCCAGTCACTGACTGCATGACTACCAGTAGGAAGTGAAGCTAGCGTGAGAAGAAGCCAGAATAATAACCCAGGCTTGAGCAAGAAGTGAAAACGCATCCAGCAAGGGGAAAGCATGGATCGCAGGATGGGGAGGCAAGGGCATCTGATTTTGCAACCCAATTGGAGCTCTGGGAGCTCTTTAGCAATGCGGGATCTGAGTAGCCCTAAATGATAATCTTTTGCAATACCAGTTGGATATCGATGTGACTTTCATAGTTGGGAGGTTTGTGGAAGGCTATTTGTCTTATCAAAACATAGCCCAGTAAAATGGTAAAGGTGATGGAAGGATACCCCTATGAAGAGAGGCTAAAAAGGTTAGGGCTCTTCAACCTGGAAAAGAGATGGCTGAGGGGAGATATAATAGAGGTCTATAAATTAAGGAATGGAGTGGAACCGGTAAACATAGATAGGTTTATGCCATCAAAAAGTAGAAAGACTAGAGGACACGCAATGAAGCTACAATGCAACCCATTTAAGGACTAATAACTGAATTTAAACACATAATCAAACTCTGGAATTCATTACCAGAGGATGTAGTAAAAGCTGTTACTGTAGCTGGGTTTAAAAAAATGTTTGGTCAAGTTCCTGGAGGAAAGGTCCATAAAATGTTATTAAAAGGGACCCAGGATATCACTGCTTGCCCCAATACAAGCATTGTGGAACCTGTGTCTTTTGGAGAAACTGTGCCTTTTGGAGTGACCTAGACTGGCCACTGTTGGAAACAGGATACTGGGCTTGATGGACCTTGGTCTGACCCAGTATGGCATTTCTTATGTTCTTAAAGATTTTAGGGAAAAATAGATATCAGATTGCTTTAGCATATTTTATGGACACTAATGTTTGGGTTTCCTGGTCCAGTTATTAACAGCAAAGCATGACGAAATGCTGATAAATGAATAATATATTTAAGGTGTATTTTTTAGTTTACAGCAGTCTAATGACATGTTTGTATACCTTTGGCGTATTTTACTAATTATTCTTCACAGTGCTATAGCTTGCAACCTACTGGTTTGTCCTTGAAACCTGCTTAACACATATGACTTAAATCAGAAGTATATTAATGTCACTGTCTTCCTGTCTTGTACATATGACCTAGATTGGCCACTGTTGGAAACAGAATACTGGGCTTGATGGACCTTGGTCTGACCCAGTATGGCATATCTTATGTTCTTATGTCCTTATGTTCCTATGTTGCGATTTTTCTTAGCATCTATATTATAACAATTTTGCTTGTAGTTTCTAGATGTACATTGACTGCACGGTTTTCAGGTTTTTGATTCCTTCATTCTGTACAAAGCCTTTCTCCTGCATATTTTTTCAGTGAGTACAGTACAATATTTCCAATACAGTATTCCAATATTCCCTACAGTTGAGTGTTTTTCTTTTGATCCATATCAAAAATTTAGCACCCTCTTGGACTATCACAGCCTGTTCATAAGATGCTAAGTATTCACTGCTCAGTAATTATTTTTATTCTAGCTATGCATTTGTCCCTTCACTGCAATTTTTTTACAATGAACTGGATTTGAAGGAGAAATACTAGTATCACGTGAAAAGAGTTCACAAAGGAGTTTTGGGAAAAAGGAGGGTGAGCTATAGCCAGCATTAATAATAACGGGGGAGGGGATATTGATCTATAGGTTTGCAGGGGGGCACAAGAAACCCTAGAACCAGCCCTGCCTGGATTGGCCACTGTTGGAAACAGGATACTGGGCTTTATGGACCCTTGATCTGGCCCAGTATGACATATCTTAAATTCTTATGAAACTCACTGGGACCGCCCCAACTCTGCCTAGAGCCTGCCTGTAACTTATGGGACATTTTCAGAGCTGTCTGTGGGGATATTCATTGGCACTACCCGGTTAGTGTCGCTGATTATCGGGATCACCAGGGTTTAAACAATTTGCAGGTGCTGTAAACCACAGAAAATCCTGATGCATATTGATCCCCTATGTAATATATTGCAGCTGTTTATAGATTTGCAGATATAAGAAACATCATTTGTTTAATAAAATTATTCACCAAGTTCAAAGTTCTATGTAACAAAATTTGATTGACATTGTTATATGTAAAGCAGTATAAAAACACAGACAAAGTAAATGAGCTCTCTTAAATTTAGGCCTGCCCTTCACTTGCTTGGATTGAGGGGCCTAATGTAGGTGCTTCAACACTAAGGGCCTGATATTCAAAGGCATTTACATGGCTTACAGATCGGTAAACCATGTAAATGCCCCTAAATGGGATATTCAGCGGCACTAACATGGTTGTTGTTAAGTGCCTTTGAGTTGGTGTCAACTCCCAGCAACCCTCTGGATAGCTGTTCTAAACTGTGTTTGGTCGTCAGTCAGGCAGTTCATGGTTGATATAGTGGCATACATAGCTACTGTTATTGTATTGATCTATCTCATTGCTGGCTTTCCTCTTTTGCATTGACCTTCAACTTTGCCAAGCACAATGTCTTTCTCTAGAGATCTCTCTCTTTGCATATGTCCAAAGTATGAAAGTCGAAGTCTTGTCATCTGAGCTTCTAGAGAAAGCTTTGGTTTGATCTCCTCTAGTACTGCCTGATTTATTCTTTGTGTAGTCCATGATACACACAGTATTAGAAACATAGAAAATGATGGCAGAAAAAAATCATATGGCCTATCTAGTCTGCCCTTCCATATCAACTACAACAGTCCTCTTTTTTCCTTTAGAGGTCCTCTATGTTTGTCCCATGCTTTTTTGAATTCAGATACTGTCCTCGTCTCTACCACCTCCACTGGGAGACTATTCCACGCATCTATCACTCTTTTTGTAAAGAAATATTTCCACATATTACTCCTGAGTCTATCCCCTTTCACCTTCATCCCATGTCCTCTCATAGCAGAACTTCCTTTCAATCGAAAGAGGCTCTGTTCCTGTGCATTTCTGCCACAGAGGTATTTAAACATCTCAATCATATCGCCTCTATCTCGCCTTTCCTCTAAAGTATACATATTAAGATACTTAAGTCTGTCCTCATATGCTTTATAAGAAAGACCACCAACTATTTTAGTAGCCACTCTCTACACCGACATCCAGAATTGTACACAATACTCCAAATGAGGTTGCACCAGAGACTTATACAGAGGCATTATCACCTCCTTTTTTCTGCTAGCCATTCCTTTCCTATGCACCCAAGCATCCTTCTGACTTTCGTCGTCGCCTTTTCTATCTATTTAACACTTTAAGAATGTCAGACACAATCACGTCCAGTTCCCGATCTTCTTTTGTGGACAGAAGAACTTCACTCCCTACTGTACCGTTTGTTCCCTTGTATTTTTGCAGCACAAATGCATGACCCTGCATTTTTTAGCATTAAATTTCAGCTGCCAAATTCTAGACCATTCTACAAGCTTAGCTAGATCCCCTCCTCATGTTATCTACACCTTCCTGGTCTACTGTATTGCAGATGTTGGTATCATCCGCAAACAGGCAAACCTTATCCTTTCACAATGTCACTAACAAAGATGTTAAAAAGAACCGGACCAAGGACAGATCCCTGGGGCACACCACTGGTAACCTCCTTCTCCTCAGAGTGAGCTCCATTTACTTGTACTCTTTGTCGCCTCCCACACAACCAATTTCTAACCAAAGCAGTAACTTTAAGGTCCATCCCTAGGGTGCTCAGTTTGTTTATAAGTCGCCTGTGAGGAACAGTGTCAAAGGCTTTACTGACATCTAAATACACCACATCTAGAGCTCTCCCTCGGTCCAACTCCCTGGTCACCCAGTCAAAGAAATCAATCAGATTTGTCTGACAAGACCTGCCTCTGGTGAATCCATGCTGCCTCGGATCCTGTAATCCGCTGGACTCCAGAAACCTCACTATTTTCTCTTTCAGCAGCATTTCCAATATTCTAGTCTTCTTCACCAGCACCATCATTCAAAGGCATCAGTTTTCAGTGGATAGTCACTAACATGCCTGGGTACTGCTGATATATGGCTGAATGCTGCGTGGTTAGCCTTGGGGTGTTCTGGGCGCGCTACCACAGGTGTCCTAACTTTCCGCTGCTGAAGTTATCTGGGTAGTGGCTGAGTATCAATGCTGCCCAGTTAGCTTCTGGCTTCCCTGGCTGACCCGGATGAGCAGATATGACCGTGACATTGAATATATGGGTGTAGCGGGGATGGCTAGACATTATAAACGTACTAGCTGCCTCTGCTGAATATCAAACCCTAAGTTCCTAACTCATTTTCCCCACCCTAAATCCACCTGCATTGCGACCTACTTTTTAGGTACCCAAATTTAGGAGCATACAGTACATTTTGGAAGTCAGCCCTAGTAAATTTTCATAGAGGTCAATTTAGGAGCTTAACACTCAAAGTGACATGTCTAAACCTTTTGAATAATGGCCTCTAAGGGGGCATATTCAACAGTGGCGGCCGGCAGCGCTAAAGTGGAGTCCGTTACCACTGTAACTTAAAACGAGTTATTCAGTGGTGAGTCATATCTGGTGATCGGCTTGCCGTGGAATATCCAGAGTGCCCAGTTAGTACTTCTGTTATCCGGTCAGCGGCAGTATTGAGCCACTGCCTTTTATTTGACCTACTTTAGGCATTTTAGCTAGCCAGGTAGTGACTCAATATTGCCGCTAACCAGCTAGCTTAAAGTGTCATCCTGGATCATCCCATTGGTAGCCAGGTAGTGATAGGGTGTTTACTTGACCTGGGTGAAGGGGGGGGGGGGGATATTTGGTTTGCACTAAGTGGATAAGTGCTGCTGAATATGCTGGTGAACAACTATATAAATCCCTTTGAATATCCCCCCTGTTTTTCACATTTTGGATCATTTGGTGGCTATATATTTGAGAGTGCACTTGAATTTGTTTGTCCCCCTGAGACCTTTTCAGTTTGCCTCTGAATTGTCTTCTCTGTGCACCTGCAATGTTACTTTCATGTCAAACTAGGGTTAAAGATTTGTGTGGCTCATTTGTGATCCTCTTTGTAGTTAGAATGGAATATAGTCTTTTAAATAAATGAATAACTACAAAGGTTATCTGGATATGGGCACAGAGTAAGCTATTCAGCGGCACAACCCGGAGAGCGTCGAGACGGTCCTATGGATGGAGCGAGGACAGTACCAGCCACTTTCTGACTCATCAGCGCACTTATCCGAAGAGTGATGATTTTCAGACGCTATTTGGTTCTGAATAGCTTGGGCCACAGAAAAGCGGATCTGTTGCGTGCTGGATATTCATCTGGATAGTGGCTGGAAATCGCCAGTCTCTATGTCAGTGCCGTGATAATTCACATTGTAGCAGCAGCCAGTATCCAGAGACTGTCATTCGTTGAACACCATAGCCGACCGCGGTGACATTTAAATTTCGGGAGTGCTGCATATTGGCCCCTGGGTGTTTCCAAAATCTGTGCGAAAGCTAAGGAACCCCGCTACCTTTTGCAATCAGAATGGAAGAACGGGGCATGTGCTCAAGTGGCAGCGTGTTAACTGCAAAAGCCACGGAGTATCTAACGAGTGCATGCACAGCAGTCTCGCAGGAGATACTGCACCAAATCTGCAGAGAGCATGCTCGACGGCATTAGTTGCACCCGCGCTGTCTGCAAATCCGGGGCTTGCCATATGCTGTTGAAGTGTGTGGCAATGCCACTCCCCACCCCTGCACTACCACTGCGCACAGATAGCGCAGAAAACTGCCTTGAGTTAGTACTTGCTAAGCGCATTGCAATCTCTGCTGCATTAACAGCTAACGTGGCTTAATAAACATGCCGCAAGGTCTATTGGCATTCCAAAAACCTCTTCAAACCTGGCTGTTTTTAATTTGACACTTTCTAATTGATTTGACCTCACTCTTGTGATTGCTTTGCTTGTCATATAGGTGAAGGCAAATGTTAGATAATACGTGAAAATCAGAACCGGGTCATGGAGGTCAGGATGTACGCCATAGCACTGGCATTTTATAAAATGTCTCCAAGCCTGGTGCCTGTTCTAAAATACATGCAAGGACAAGCAGGGGTGCACATGTATATGCCAAAGCAGCCATTTTACAGACGTACATGTGGCGAAAATCAAAAGAGGCAAAGGGGCATTTCTCCCGTGTAAGATGGTATTTTGCAAACCTATATGTATGAGTAATGCATTTCAGTTTGGAGGGGGAAAATAAACAATGAAGGATTAAGGAGGGACTGAAGACAAGAACCCTTTCCTCCTCCGAAACCTATACGTGCCAGGGAGCAGCCATAAAGCTTGACATGGACAATTTTGGTTATACACGTGCAGTCCCTGTATGAAATGGGAAATACAGGTGTAGATTTTTGACCTGCCAAAAAGCCCCACTCCTTGACGTTACTACATTTTAAGGACATAAATTCACCCCTTCTTTCTGAGCACACTGCTAAGACCCTCATCAATTTTCTAGTCACCTCCTGCAACCTCCTCTTTGCTGGTCCTCCTCTGAGTCAACCCTCCCCACTTCCATCTGTTCAAGACTCATCTGTACGGCTCATCTTCTGCCAGGGTCTCTATGCTCATGTCAACCCTCTTCTCACGTCACTTCACTGGCTCCCTATCCATTTCTGCATCCAGTTCAAACTTCTCCTACTAACATACAAGTGCATTCACTCTGCAGCTCCCCACTTCCTTTCCTCTCTTATCTTTCCCTGCAGCCCTCCTCAGGAACTCCGCTCTTCTGCATTCACTCTGCAGCTCCTCACTGCCTTTCCTCTCTCCTCTCCCCCTGCACCCCTCCTCAGGAACTCCGCTCTTCTGCATTCACTCTGCAGCTCCTCACTACCTTTCCTCTCTTATCTCTCCCTACACCCCTCCTCGGGAACTCCGCTCTTCTGCATTCACTCTGCAGCTCCCCACTGCCTTTCCTCTCTTATCTCTCCCTACACCCCTCCTCGGGAACTCCGCTCTTCTGCATTCACTCTGCTGCTCCTCACTGCCTTTCCTCTCTTATCTCTCCCTACACCCCTCCTCAGGAACTCCGCTCTTCTGCATTCACTCTGCAGCTCCTCACTACCTTTCCTCTCTCCTCTCCCCCTGCACCCCTCCTCAGGAACTCCGCTCTTCTGCATTCACTCTGCAGCTCCTCACTACCTTTCCTCTCTCCTCTCCCCCTGCACCCCTCCTCGGGAACTCCGCTCTTCTGCATTCACTCTGCAGCTCCTCACTACCTTTCCTCTCTCCTCTCCCCCTGCACCCCTCCTCAGGAACTCCGCTCTTCTGCATTCACTCTGCAGCTCCTCACTACCTTTCCTCTCTTCTCTCTCCCTACACCCCTCCTCAGGAACTCCGCTCTTCTGCATTCACTCTGCAGCTCCCCACTTCCTTTCCTCTCTCCTCTCCCCCTGCACCCCTCCTCAGGAACTCCGCTCTTCTGCATTCACTCTGCAGCTCCTCACTACCTTTCCTCTCTTCTCTCTCCCTACACCCCTCCTCAGGAACTCCGCTCTTCTGCATTCACTCTGCAGCTCCCCACTTCCTTTCCTCTCTCCTCTCCCCCTGCACCCCTCCTCAGGAACTCCGCTCTTCTGCATTCACTCTGCAGCTCCTCACTACCTTTCCTCTCTTATCTCTCCCTACACCCCTCCTCGGGAACTCCGCTCTTCTGCATTCACTCTGCTGCTCCTCACTACCTTTCCTCTCTTATCTCTCCCTACACCCCTCCTCAGGAACTTCGCTCTTCTGCATTCACTCTGCAGCTCCTCACTACCTTTCCTCTCTTATCTCTCCCTGCACCCCTCCTCGGGATCTCCGCTCCTCTGCATTCACCCTGCAGCTCCTCACTGCCTTTCCTCTCTTATCTCTCCCTACACCCCTCCTCAGGAACTCCGCTCTTCTGCATTCACTCTGCAGCTCCTCACTACCTTTCCTCTCTTATCTCTCGCTACACCCCTCCTCGGGAACTCTGCTCTTCTGCATTCACTCTGCAGCTCCCCACTACCTTTCCTCTCTTATCTCTCGCTACACCCCACCTCAGGAACTCCGCTCTTCTGCCTTCACTCTGCAGCTCCCCACTACCTTTCCTCTCTTATCTCTCGCTACACCCCACCTCAGGAACTCCGCTCTTCTGCCTTCACTCTGCAGCTCCCCACTACCTTTCCTCTCTTATCTCTCGCTACACCCCACCTCAGGAACTCCGCTCTTCTGCATTCACTCTGCAGCTCCCCACTACCTTTCCTTTCTTATCTCTCGCTACACCCCACCTCAGGAACTCCGCTCTTCTGGCAGATCCCTTCTATCTGTGCCCTTCTCTTCTATTGCTACCTCCAGACTTTGGTCCTTTCACCTTGTTGCACCTTGTGTCTGGAACAAATTACCTGAGTCTGTACGTCTGACCCTGGCTGAAAACTCACTACTTTGAAACTGCTTTTGGATCCTGATCCCCCCACTCTCCTGTCCACCCCTTATGTGTTTCCTTACCATTCCCCTAGATATAGCCTAGTCCCAGTTGTGTTATCTGTCTTGACTAGATTGTAAGCTCTTATGCTAAGGAACTGCCTTTTACATGTCTCTGTATAGTGCTGTATACGCCTTGTAGCGCTATAGTAGTAGAAGTAGTAATACGCCTTTCTAAAGTCACCATTTTCACATGATGTCAGTTCAACATGTACATGCCAATTTTCCATGTGAATGTCTTCCAAAATATTCCTCTTATGCTGTTTCGACCCCTTTAGAAATTTATAGGCATAGACAATACAATATATTGGCTTGTTCTTATGACTGCATTTCGATCTTGATCCTCTTATTCTCCTGCACATTACCTATCTGTATCTTGCCAGCCCCTCGATTTACCCCAGTCCCCAGATGCTGTGTGGTCTGTCTTGATTAGATTGCAAGCTCTGATGAGCAGGGACTGTCTCTTACTTGTACATGTATAGCACTATATACGCCTTGTAGCGCTGTACAAACGACCAGTAATAGAAGAGCCGGCCCATTCATTATGCAAGAATGTTGTTCACACAGGGCCCTGTGTTTCAGAGGGCCCCACGCCAACAACATCTCACACATACTGTTTGGCTCCCAACAGGGCTGGCTTCAGAAGGAGCCGAGGAGGCCCGAGGCCCCAGCTCACCTCTGTACAGCTGCCAAACTGAAGAGCACTGTTTTTCTTCACTTCGGCAGCTGTGTTCTAGTATAGGCTGCTGGCACGTGGGAAGTTAAAGGGCATTTCCTGTTTCCCAGGACTCAGAGCACCAGCGGCCTATACTAGAACACAGCCGCCGAAGTGAAGAAAAATGGCGCTCTTCACTTCGGCGGCTGTACAAAGATGAGCCGGGGCTAAAGACAATCAGATAGGCGCTGGGCTCTTTGGGGGGGGGGGGGAGCTAGAACTGTAAATGGGAGGTTAGGGCTTGAAATGGGCTGATGGGGGGCTAGGAATGGAAATAGGCTGATTGAGGGGGGCTAGAACTGGAAATGGGCTGATGGGGGGCTAGGACAGGACTGCAAATGGCTAATGGAGGGACTGGGATAGGACTAGAAATGGCTGATGGGGGGCTAGAACTGGAAATGGGCTGATGGAGCGGGGTAGGATAGGACTGGAAAAGGCTGATGGGGGTTAAGATTGGAAATAGGCTGATGGGGGCTAGGATAGGACTTAAATGGACTGATGGTGGTGCTTGAACTGGAAATGGGATGATGGGGGGCCGGATTAGGACTGAAAATTAATGATGGTGGGGCTAGGATTGAAAATGGGCTGATGCGGGGTCTTGGACTGGAAATGAGCTAATGGGGGGCTAGAATAGGACAGGAAATGGCTGATGGGGGGTTAAGATTGGAAATGGGCTGATGGGGGCTTGGACTTGAAATGAGCTGATGGGGGCTAGGATAGGATTGGAAATGGGCTGATGGGGCTAGGATAGGACTTAGATGGGATGATGGGGGGGCTTGAACTGGAAATGGTTTGATGGGGGGCTAGGTTAGGACTGGAAATGGATGATGGGGGGCTAGGACTGGAAATGAGCTGATGGGGGGCTTGGACTGGAAATGGGCTGATGGGGGCTTGAACTGAAAATGGGCTGATGAGGGCTTCAACTGAAAATGGGCTGATAGAGGGGCTAGGATAGGACTGGAAATGGCTGATGGGGGACTAGGATTGGAAATGAGCAGATGTGGTGGGGCTTGCCTGGAAATGGGCTCATGGGGGGCTAGGATAGGATTGGAAATGGGCTGATGGGGCTAGGATAGGACTTAGATGGGATGATGGGGGGGGGCTTGAACTGGAAATGGTTTGATGGGGGGCTAGGTTAGGACTGGAAATGGATGATGGGGGGCTAGGACTGGAAATGAGCTGATGGGGGGCTTGGACTGGAAATGGGCTGATGGGGGCTTGAACTGAAAATGGGCTGATGAGGGCTTCAACTGAAAATGGGCTGATAGAGGGGCTAGGATAGGACTGGAAATGGCTGATG
Organism: Ichthyophis bannanicus; assembly: GCA_033557465.1. Taxonomy (NCBI): domain Eukaryota; kingdom Metazoa; phylum Chordata; class Amphibia; order Gymnophiona; family Ichthyophiidae; genus Ichthyophis; species Ichthyophis bannanicus. Next base: position 1,029,046,411 of record CM066034.1, read on the forward strand.
GGGGACTAGGATTGGAAATGAGCAGATGTGGTGGGGCTTGCCTGGAAATGGGCTCATGGGGGGCTAGGATAGCACTGGAAAGGACAGATAGGGTACTAGGACTTGGGCTGATGGGGGGGGGGGTAGGATAAGCCTGCAAATGGCTGATGGAGGGGCTAGCTTAGGACTGGAAATGGAAGATGGGGGGGCTAGGATTGAAAATGGGCTGATGTGGGGGCTTGGACTGGAAATGAGCTGATGGTGGGCTAGGATAGGACAGGAAATGGCTGATGGGGGAGCTAAGACTGGAAATGGGCTGATGGGGGGTTTTGACTGGAAATGGGCTGATGTGGTGGACTGGAAATGGGCTGGTGGAGGGGCTAGGATAGGACTGGAAATGGCTGATGGGGGGCTAAGACTGGAAATGGGCTGTTGGGGGCTTGGACTTGAAATGGGCTGATGAGGGCTAGAATAGGACTGGACATGGATGATGGGGGGCTAGGATTGGAAATGAGCTGATGAGGGGGCTTTGTCTGGAAATGGGCTGATAGTGGGCTTGGACTGGAAATGGGCTGATGGAGGGGCTAGGATAGGACTGGAAATGGCTGATGGGAGACTAGGATTGGAAATGAGCTGATGGGGTGGGGCTTGGAATGGAAATAAACATATAAGAACATAAGATATGCCATACTGGGTCAGACCAAGGTCCATCAAGCCCAGTATCCTGTTTCCAACAGTGGCCAATCTAGGTCATACGTACCTAGCAGTTTCCCCAAAAGACACAGGTTCTGCAATGCTTGTACTAGGTCAAGCATTGATATCCCGGGTCCCTTCTTAATAATGGTTTATGGACCTTTCCTCCAGGAACGTGTCCAAACCTTTTTTAAACCCAGCTACACTAACAGCCTTTACTACATCCTCCGGTAACAAATTCCAGAGTTTGATTACACGTTGAGTGAAAAAATATTTTCTTTTATTAGTCTTAAATAGTTTACCCTGTAGCTTCATTGCATGTCCCCTAGTCTTCCTATATTCTGATAACGTAAACAGTCAATCTATGTTTACCCGTTCCACTCCGTTCATTAATTTATAGACTTCCCTCAGCCGTCTCTTTTCCAGATTAAAGAGCCCTAACTTTTTAGCCTTTCTTCATAGGAGTATCCTTCCATCCCCTTTACCATTTTGGTGGCTCTTCTCTGAACCTTTTCTAATAACGCTATATCCTTTTTAAGATATGGCGACCAAAATTGCACACAATATTCAAGGTGTGGTCTCACCATGGAACGGTAAAGAGGCATTATAATATCTTTTGTTTTATTTTCCATTCCTTTCCTTATGATACCTAGCATTCTATTTGCTAACTTGGCCGCCGCTGCACACTGGGCGGAGGGTTTTAACATGTTTTCCACAATGACGCCTAAATCTTTTTCCTGCGTGGTGGTTCCTAATGTGGAACCTTGCATCGTGTAACCATAGTTTGGGTTGTTCTTCCCTAGGTGCATAACATTTTGATGCCCAGTCTTCCAATTTATCAAGATCCTCTTGCAATTTTCCACAATCCTCTTGGGTTTTAAGAACTTTAAATAGTTTTGTGTCATCTGCAAATTTGATAACCTCACTCGTTATTCCACTTTCCATGTCATTTATGAATATGTCAAAAAGCAGCAGACCCAGCACAGATCCCTGGGGTACACCACTATTCACCTTTCCCCATTGGGAAAATTGGCCATTTAGCCCAACCCTCTGCTTTCTATCTTTTAACCAGTTCCTGATCCACAGTAGTACACTGCCTCCTATCCCATGACTCATTAGTTTTGCCAAAAGTCTCTGATGAGGGACCTTGTCAAAGGCTTTCTGACAGTCCAGATACACTATATCAACCGACTCACCTTTGTCCACCTATTTATTCACACTTTCAAAAAAACATAACAGATTAGTAAGACAAGATCTTCCTTGTCTAAAGCAATGTTGGCTGTCTCCCATTAGGTTGTGACTATCTACATGCTGAGTAATTTTATTCTTTATGATGGTTTCTACCATTTCTCCCGGTACTGACGTGAGGCTCACCGGTCTGTAGTTTCCCGGATCACCCCTCTAACCCTTTTTAAAAATTGGTGTTACATTGGCGATCCGCCAATCTTCAGGTATTAGAGATGATTTTAATGGGCTGATGGGGGCTAGGATAGGACTGGAAATGGGATGATGTGGGGACTAGAAGGGAGCGGATGCTGGGTGGAACTGGAACTAGAGGGAGCTGATGTTGGGGGAGGACTAGAAGGGTATGGGGCTGGAGGAGTGAGGATGGAGAGGGGAAAAGATATTTTGTGTGGGAGGGAAGAAAAATCTACGATTGACTGGGTATTGGGAGAGTAAGTGGGGATTGAGGATGGAGGGATAAAATTTGAGTGGATGAAAAAGGAATAAAGAAAGAACTGGAGGAAAGAGCAAAAGGAGAAAGATCAGTATGTTAAAGCAGATGTAGAGAGAGAATGAAAAAAAACTAGAAGAGAGAAGAAAGGACAAATGGACAGCAGACAATGGAGAGTTAGCAGAAGACACGAAGAAACTAGAAGAAAGTGACTGGAGCAATTGCAACTGAAAAATAAAATGCCCAAACAACAAAAGGTAGAAAAATCCTTTTTTATTTTGAATTTATTAACTGGAATATGTCAGCTCTGGGAAATGTGTATCGCTAATGTCTTTGTGTTTTTGTTTAGTACAAGAGGAAATTAATTTATAGTTTTATTTCTACAGTGTTGTTGTACATTCTAAGTTTGGCTTTTGGGGTTCCCAGTTTAATTACTGTCTTCCTATTTCTAAATTGTGATCCCTTGTTCTTTGTTTGGTGATGGTCTATGTTCTGCATGTGTAACTGAACTGAAGTATTCTGTTTATGTAATTCCTATTTGACATTGTCACTTGTTCTCTTTCCCCAATAGGTCATGTATTGTTATTCTCTGAAATGTATTGGTTTAATATTTGCAGTGTTGCCTTTTGATAGGTAGGATCTGATCGAATAAAAAGTCTTGAACCTATCAGAACCCATAAATATATAACCCTTCACCAATATGATCCTGATACAAATCCCCCAACCAATTCTTATTTTTTTGTCGAAGCTGGTCAGCCAAGCAAACAGAAGCAGTCCATGTGCCACTGTGACTTCTCCTTTTTAATTTTTATATAACAAGAAGTAAAACTTCACTTAGCTTTATCATAATTTAGAAAACAGGCCATACTGCTAGCTTGAAACAATTCACCCAGAATACAGAACTCGACGACGTGTCACGTTTCGGGCTGCAATATCCAATTTTCAGCCCTGCTTCAGGTCCAATTCGATTCTGGTAAAGCTTTGTGATTACCTGAATCAAATTGGACCTGAAGCAGGGCTGAAAATTGGATATTGCAGCCCGAAACGTGACACGTCGTCGAGTTCTGAGTAAATGGGTGATTAGAGTATGGGGTAAAATGATAGGTGAAAAATGTCATTTTGTTTCATTTCCTGTTCCATCTGGAGGTTTTTTCATTTTATTTCATTTTTTTTTTTTAGAATTTTGTTAATTAAAGAGGTAGCTGTGGCTACTGTCCAAATGAAAAACATTACTGAAAGGTTACTACAGGTTGACTTGTCTTATACCAGTGACCTTTGAGTCAGATAGATCTTCCACAAGTTGCTTGCCATCACGTCTCCATGGATGTACAGTCTAGCCACTTGATGTATTGTTGGCGATCTTCCCATAGGTGTCGGAAAGGCGTGGGCCACACATGCCCTGGCCCCACCAAAAATGTGGCATAGTAGGCAGCAGGCTGCCCATGGGGATCCCATCCACAATGGGCAGATAAAGAAAGGAAGCCGCGATCGCAACAAAAACCCGTGGGTAGAACAGGAAGGGTCTTTGCCTGTGGGGTGGAGCTTGGGGTGAAGTTAGGGCAATGCTTGGGTCCTCCCAAAGAAAGAGGCCTTCTGCTGCCCCTAGATCTTCATTTCTGTTTCCTAATTGGCCCAAAGTTTTTCTGCTCTTGAGTTCTATTGAAATGCTGTTTGTTTGTTTCTTTTTGCCTTGTGAATCTAGTGACTCCTGCTATACAGATTTATTCCAAAGATTTTTCTTTACCATGTTTGTGTGCCAGAAATTCTGTGAAACCCTATCTAAGTATGCTATCAGAGACACTAACCAGGCTTAATCCAGATCCTTTTTGATTCTAGACAACCAGAATCTGGATTAAGCCTGGTAAATGTCTCTGATAGCATACTTAGACATGGTTTTACAGAATTTCTGGCACAAGAACATGGCAAAAGAAAAATCCCTGGAGTAAATCTCTACAACGGGAATCGATAAACTCACAACATGAGCCATGGTGGTGCTTTGGCAAAATATGTGCCTTGTAAGTGGAAGGGTGCAGGTTCCAGACCAAGTAAAGAAAATAGCCTGCAATTTGCACAAGTTATCTTTTTCCAAGCTAAAAACTTACCTCTTCAAGGCTGCTTTTGGATCCTGATCCCCTCACTCGCACATACGCTGTGAAAAAGAATCTTACCATACCCTAGTCCCCAGTTTTGTGATGTTGTCTTGTGGTGCTATACAAATGATAAGTAGAGCAGTTTGGCCAGTCAGGAAACAGGAAGGAAAATGATCAGCAGAGTTAGGAGCAGACTGGCTAGAGTCACCCCCCATTGAAATCTGATGGATCTTCTGCAAGATGCCTGCTTTCTAACCCCAGTGATACCAGTTTGAGGCCAGCCTGTGATGAGACTGGTGGGGAAAACAAATTATGGATTTGTCATTGTCTTTTGGATTTAAAAACAACATAAAATAAAACAGAAAATGTTGTTATCCCACATGTCGTTCCAAGTAGCAACTCATGAGTTCCAGTTTTCAGCTGCCATGCTGATGGTACATTACTTTTATTTTTATTCTTGTATCTTATGCACCCTTCATTTAGCAGCGTTGATCTGTAAGACTGGATTTGCACCCTCAGTCATAGTGCCCTCTCGTTTCGCTCCTCTTCTGGTATGCAAAATATACGCATGATTAATCCTCCTTCAGCTGCAGAATAATTGTGAGTTGTTTTTCTGCTTTTATTGTTTTCATTGGACAGATTGAATAATGCGGATACATTTCACACCGGTTCCGCGTTTTAAATTGAATTTAAGTACTACTTTCCTCACTTTTGGAAGAACATAATTGGAGGGTTTTAGGACCCTAACTCGAGGACAACTTTTACTACATCCTCCGGTAATGAGGGCCCCAAAGCTTACCTGATTGTGCCACTGCGGAAGCTAGACATTCCTGCGGGTGAAGGATCGGGCACATAGACAGCCTGGCATTGCCCCAATGCAGCGGCGCAAGATCACCCCATCCAGCCTGCCCTCTGCTCCTGCTGGTGTGCCGGCGCTGTGGTGTTCCATTGCCATGCACCAGAATAGCCCAGCAAGAGTACCGACAGCCCGTCACAGCAAAAAGCATCCGTTCCCCTCTGCCAGGCCCTCAGCAGAGGCATCCAGGGCTGGGATCCGGTGGCAGGGACTCACCTGCATCCCCTCTGGCTGTTTGATGGGGCTGCATGGCCCAATCACTGCCACCCCAGGGGCTTATACCACCTCCAAGGTGGTATAAACCCCACATCTACCCTTCTGCTGGAGGATGTACAGGGCTGTGACCTGAATCAGCCCTGTACTTCCGGGTGCCTTGGCCTGCCCCCGCTCCACCCATTCTCTGCCCCCATCCCGTGATCCCCACACAGCAGCTTTATTGTGTGTGGGGGGAGCACTTGAGGCAGTATTTGGTTCTGGAAAAGAGTGGGGCTGGACATCCTACCCGGACATACAAAGAATTGGTGCCAAAAAGGGGGGAAACCATGGAAACTAATCTTATTTACTATAAGCCAAATTTAATTTAAAAAAAAAATGCCTGTGGCTCTTTTTTAGAAACCATAAATAACTATGGGCCTAATTTTGACCTGCAAATAGTGGGGCTGGAATCCAACCCGGACATACATCCCCGTTATTTGCCGGTCAAAATCAGGCCCATAGTGATTTATGGTTTCTAAAAAAGAGCCACAGGCTTTTTAAAAAAAAAAATTTATATCCGGTTTAAAGTAAATAAGATTAGTTTCCATGGTTTCCCCCCCTTTTTGGCGCCAATTTGTTGGCCTTTAAAACACTTACTGCATTGGGGCAGGATTCTCAATTGAAGGAATTGGTTCACTGAGCTGGGCAAGTCTTCTACGATGAGCTCTGCTTCTATATGTGCTTGTTTTTTTACCTTTTCCTCTTCTTACGCTATAAATGCTGCCATGATATATCTAATTGAGCTGTTCTGGGTTATATTTGTGTGCACAGGTGAATGAGTTTACACTATGTTACCGTTCTTTGCAGTCTCATTGCCGATGCGCTTTTGCACAACAGTGTTCTCACACATCAGATAAGCATTTACTGTGGACGACAGTGAATTTGTCTCTGAACTTTCATTTCATAAGACCTTTTCCCTTCCTTCCCTCTCCCCCTCCCCTTCTCTGCCTCCCCCACCCCTTCCTTTCCTCTTCCCTTTCTTTAGACACATTTCATTACAATAAAGTTTTCCATCACTAGAGTATTTGGCACTTTGGAATTTAAGGACATACACGGCTCTGACTATGGTGCACTTGCTTTATTCAATATCCTATTTATTGTTCCTCATAGCTGTCTATTACTTTTATTTTTATGTTAACTTTCTCCGGGAACAAGCAGGAAGTCAGTCCTCACATATGGGTGACGTTGCAATAGACGGAAACCTCGCGGAAGCATCCCCCCAGCTTTCAAAGAAAGCCTTTGGGAGATGCCACCAAGCATATGTCTTGCCCTTCCCACCCAAGGGTGCCATCTTGCTCAGTCTCCTTTTTTCCATGGAGTCCTTCAGATATCTGTCTGCTTTCCCCCCGGAAAAAGTTGATTTTTTTCTCGACCTGAATTTCATATTCTCTCCGGTTGTGCACCAGTACACTTCCTGCCACCCAAGCCCGCTGTTCCGGCATCGAGACTCAGGTTCGTACATTTTCTTCTTTTTGGCACCTTCACACCCTTTTTCCAGCTGGCACCACCATAGGTCTTCGACCCTGCTGGGGTACATTTATCCCTCATGGCAACCAGTGAGTTCAAGAAGTGTGATCGGTGTGCCAAAATCATGTCCAATACCGAGACACACGACTGCTACCGACGCTGCCTAGGCCAGATCATGGTTTATGGTTTAGGCATTTGATATACCGCCCTTTACTAATGCATCAGAGTGGTTTACATGTATATACTAACAGGTACTTTTTTTTTTTATTCCCTAGTCCCCAAAAGGCTCACGATCTAAGTGTACCTGAGGCAATGACTCTGCGGCATGCAGTCTTTGTAAAAAGATGTCCACCAAGGCCCTGAAGAGCCACCAGCAACAGCCTGATAAGTTTTTCCTGGAGTCCCTAGTGCCTCCGAAAGCCAAGGCCTCCTCTGAAGCCACAGAAGTCTAAACACATTTACCCACTGACGAAAGTTTCCTGTGCTGAAGCACCGTCAGAGTAGGGGTTACCAATAAAGACTGATTCCATGTATAGAGGGTCTTGTCCTTTTTCTGCCTTGTTCCTTTGTGTCTTTGGTTCTCCTTTGAAAGAACATGTGCCTCCTTTGGGGTCCTTTTTGGGAAGCTGCTAGGTACTTGTGACCTGGATTGGCCACTGTTGAAAACAGGAAAGTGGGCTTGATGGACCTTGGTCTAACCCAGTATGACATTTCTTATGTTCTATCAGGTCTGCCCTTTCCTACCAACTACTAAGTTCTACAATCCCTTCTATTCCCCTTAAAGATCCTTTGTGTTTGCCCCAGGCCTTCTTGAAATCTGATACAGTCCTTGTCTGTCATCTCCACTGGGAGACTGTTCCACGCATCTGCCACTCTTTCCCGAAAGAAATATTGCCAATAATGACTCCTGAGCATTTCCTTTCACCTTCATTCTATGCCCCCTCAATTTAAAGAAGTTATCCTCCTGTGCATTTCTGCCATGGAGGTATTTAAATGTGTCTATCGTATCTCCTCTCTCTCCGCCTTTCTTAAGACGTATACACATTGAGATCTTTACATCAGGCTCCATATGCCTTATGACAAACCCATTGACCATCTTGGTAGCCACCCTCTGCACTGACACCACCCTGTTTATATCCTTTAGAAGGTGCAGGGTCCAGAATTACACACAAAACTCTAAATTCAGTCTCGCCAAAGACTTATGCAGAGGCACTATCATCTCCTTCTTCCTGACGGCCATTTCTCTCCATATGCAGCCAAGCATCCTTCTTGCATTTGCCGTTGCTTTTTCTACGCTGTTTCTGATGATTTTAAGATGGCTAAAAATCACCCCAAAGTCTCGCTTTTCTTTCGTGGAGAGAAGTACTTCACCCCTATACTCGTACTGTACCATTCCCTTGCATTTTTGCAGCACAAATGCATAACTCTGCATTTTTAGTGCTAAATCTCAGTTTCCAAATTATCAATCATTCTTCAAGCTTCACTAGATCCTCCCCATGTTATCTATGCCTTCCTGGGTGTCTACCCTACTGCAGATTTTGGTAACATTTGCAAAGAGGCAACCATTATTAAGAAGTGACCGAAGATATCAATGCTTGACCCAGTACAAGCATTGTGGAACTTGTGTCTCTTGGGGAAACTGCTAGGTACATATGACCTAGATTGGCCACTGTTGGAAACAGAATACTGGGCTTGATGGACCCAGTATGGCATATCTTATGTTCTTATGTAACCTTACCTGACAGCCCTTTGGCACTATTACTTACAAAAATGTTAAAAAGAATTGGACTAAGGATCAACTCCTGTGGCACACCACTGGTAACATTCTCAGAGTGAACTCCATTTACATGTTCCCTTTGTCGCCCACTCAACCAGTTTCTAACCCAGTTGGTCACTTTAAAATCCATCTCTGAGTGCTCAATTTATTTATTATTTATTATTATTATTATTATTATTAGAGTCTCTTTTATACCGCGCTATTCAGCATCAGTGCGGTTTACAATGAACAATAAAATACACATTTCCGATGGTACTTTGTGTTTACAGTTGAACAGGTAATGCAACTTGGATAACAGGGTAATTATTTACAATTTAAGACATAATTGGGAACTCTTTTGACTTCAGTCAAGGGGGTTCTGAGAGGCTTGTGAGGATTGTGCAGCGTCCACATTGGCTTCTGGGTAAAACTGGAGGAAGAGGTGAAGTTTTAAGGCCTTTCTGAACTGAAATAAGTCCTGGATTGATCGTATGCCGTGAGGGAGGCTGTTCCAGTACCTTGGTGCGCAGAAATTGTAGGCCCTGCCTACTGTTGCCTTGGTGCATTGTGTTATTAATTTAGTTATTATTCACTTGTACAGAACCGTGTCAATGACTTTGCTGAAATGTATTTATTTTGTTTAATAATTCTTCTATACTGCTTTATATAAGAACCACAGTGGTATATAGGTAACATAAATCAGAATACCAAAAAAGAAGTTAACTTGGCTGACAACAAACTTGCAAGCCGATGTAGAAAACTAGCGCGGCCTATAAGCAAGATAACACTACTTTTAAGTACGCTTACTGCTACCACAAAAGGCAGAAAAGAGACAGATGCACTTAAACAGCAAAGGAAAAGCTAGTGCATGAGAGTATTTAAATTATACACAAATGAGCTGCACATAGTGACATGGAATGCAAATATTGACTGTGCCCAATGCAGATAAATGCATGGAGGCCAATTCCACTCAGGGCAAGTCCAAAATCTGGACGGCCCTGATCTGGCCCAATTCTGCACCCACAGGAGCTAGCCGTTCCCACATGAGCAGAATCGAGGCACAGGACCTGGACATCCTGGATGTGCACCTTATTCAGGCCCATTGCACAGCTATCCACCTCTCCGGCTAGCCAAGCCAAGGTTCCTGCATCAAGCCGCAGTGCTGTGGAGTCCCATCGCCATGGCACTGGGATGCCCTGCAGGAGCCCCGATCAGCCACACAGTCACACAGTTTCAGCATTGCGAAATCCCTAATCAAGGAACCCTCCCCTCCCCAACCAGAATCAATTCATCCTCAACTTTATGCAGTCTATCTCCAATCTAAGTCCATCAAAACTAATGCAGCACCGTGTCCTACACCTAGTTTCATCTCTATCCCACAGTCCCTACTAACAGAGTTTAACCCTCCATCAGAGAAATACATAACAGATCTTATTGCTACAATCAACACCACGACAGCTCCGAACGACCCTTGTCCAGCATACTGGATCAGAGCGATGCGTGCTGAACTCAGTTCAACCCTATCCTACATCATGAAGCTTTCTTTCTCATCAGGAACATTCCCAACAGCTCTTAAACAGACATCCAAAAGGCATGAAAAAGGCATCGGGAGTTCAGCGCTGGAATGGTGCAAATCTTACCTGGACACCAGAATGCAATATGTAAAATCTGCAACAGGAGAATCAAACCTTTTCCACCAAAAACAAGGAGTACCACAAGGGTCATCTCTTTCATCTCTCATGTTTAACATCTACATGCAGCCCATCTGCAATATCATCAGATCTTTCAACGTGGAAGGTATGATATATGCAGACGACATCCTACTTTATATGCCATTTTCTACAATGCAATTGGATCTACTTCCCATAATAAATTGCTTCAATGCCGTATCAGAGTGGCTCCTTTCACAGAACCTCCGCATCCAACATAAGAAAACTGAAGTTCTCTTTGTTACAAGAGACCCTAACTTCATTCCACCAGCACAAATAAGCGTCAAAGGAGCTGATCTATCCACCAAGGAAGCAATAAGATACCTTGGAGTCACACTGGACCACCGTCTCAATATGAAATCACACGTTAACAATATAACAAAGGCTGTATACTTCAAGATACGCACACTCAGGCATCTACGCTCATTACTGGACCCAGACGATTTTAGAACCATCTTCCAAGCACTCATCCTTCCACATTTTGATTTCGCAAATTCAATTCTACAAGGTCTCCCACAATCCACCCTAAGTTCTCTTCAACTTGCCATGAACACTGCTGCAAGGGTTCTACAAGGAGCATCCAGGAGTAGTCACGTGACACCAATTCTCAAAAATCTTCACTGGCTCCCGATACAAGGCAGAATCATATTCAAAACACTAATTCTCACATACAAAGCCATACATGGTTTATCTGCAAACTCTCTAACTGATCTCACACAAGTTTTACCTCCAACTAGAACCAGAAGAAAAATAGCGACAAACACCCTAATGATGCCGAAGGCCATAACAACCTGTAGCCAAGCAACAGCGAACAGAGCCTTCATGTTTTGCGCACCAAAACATTGGAATTCCCTACCACCCGAAATTCGTGCCATAACCGGCATAGTCCAATTCAGAAAGGCCCTCAAACATAACTTATTCATCAAATACTACCCCACATAATATTCACCACAAACTTAACAGAATCCCCTCCTTTTCCAAACATTATTGATAATATTACATAAATACTTCTCTCATGTGATCGAATTAGCAGATCAATATTCTATGTATATAGTGCAATGTATATAGTTTTACCCCCATATTATCCATGTTTATCTTATCCAACATTATTTTCCTGTTTTATGTAATACCGAACAGCCTGTTGTTCTGGTCTTTGGTTCTCTGTAAACCGCGCTGATTGTAAATAGCGCGGTATATAAAAAATTGAAATAAATAAATAAATAAATAAATAAATAAATAAATCCATACGCCCCCTCCTGAAAAACAATAAACTCGACACAACAAAGACAAATTCTTACCGCCCGATCTCGAGCATACCTCTTCTTGCCAAGCTAATTGAGAAAGTGGTACAAAGACAGATTCAACAACATATTGACATCTCAGCCCCCCTTGATCCTTGCCAACACAGGTTTCGAGAATCACATGGTGTTGAGACCCTACTAGCAACACTTACCAACACCTTAACCAGAGGCATTGACAAAACAGAAAATGGATTTGTACTTATCTTCCTCGACATCGCTGCAGCATTTGATTCGGTTAATCATGAGCAACTCCTCATCCGACTCCATGAAAAGGGTATCCAAGGACTGGCTTGGAACTGGTGCAAATCCTATCTTGCCGACCGATGGCAACATGTTCGGATAGGTCTGTCAACATCTGACCCTTTCCAACAACATCAAGGTGTACCCCAAGGCTCCTCCCTCTCTGCATTACTTTTCAATGTATATATGCAGCCCATATGTGATATTATACGCTCATTTAACATTTCCACTCTGATATATGCAGACGATGTCTTGCTCTTCACTCCAATCAAAATCATGCAGCCTAACCTATCCCCTCTAGTGGATTGTTTCAACGCAATCACTGACTGGCTCCTATCTCAGAACCTACAAGATCCTCTCACTTAGGCATCTACGCTCCATGCTTGAACCAACTGACTTTCGGACAATTTTCCAGGCATTGGTCATACCTCATTTCGACTATGCCAGTGCCATATTACAAGGTCTTCCCCAGTCTACCTTAAACCCGCTGCAGCTAGCCATGAACACGGCAGCAAGAATCCTCCATGGAGCCTCCAGGAGCGACCACGTGACGCCTCTGCTAATACAGTTGCATTGGCTACCCATCCAGGCTAGAATAGTTTTCAAGATCTTGATAATCACTTTTAAAGCTGTTCACAATCTCTCATCCACATCCTTAACCTCCCTCATCCATGCCACATCACCAAATAGAGCAAGAAGATCCACGGCTATAAATTCCCTAACCGTACCGAAGGCACTTACTGTTTGCACTAAATCGATGGCCAACAGGGCCTTCAGTCTCAGTGCCCCAAGATACTGGAATGCATTACCCCATGATATCCGGGCTATTAAGAATCTACCACAGTTTAGGAAAGCCCTCAAAGGTCACCTCTTCAACAAGTACCTTATTGAGCCCAACTGCATCCCCTAGAGCTCCAAGACACCCCCCATACCATCCACATTCCCAGACAAACTTATAGCATACCAACAACACACCAAGTTGATACTCAAACCCATGACGTGGATTGTGTTTTCTCCATGTAGTAAGTTTTGTAAATAGTTACCCCTGTTATCCAAGTTTTTGTTCCCTGTTATCTGTAAACTCATACATGTTTTTGTACTGAGCATTTTGTTTCATGTAAACCGCGCTGATGCCGAATAGTGCGGTATATAAGAGAATGTAAATAAATAAATAAATAAAATAAATTAAAAGAAAACTGAGGTATTATTTATCACAAAGAACATGAGCTTCTCTCCCCCACTACCTTGAAAATGAGAGATGCGGAACTTCCCTGCAAAAATGTGATACGTTACTTGGGAATCACGCTCGACCAACAGCTCAGCTTCAAGGAACACATAAAGAACACCTCCAAGGCTATCTAAAATAAAATCATGACATTAAGACATTTCAGACCTCTGTTAGCTCCAGGTGATTTTAGAACAGCATTCCAGTCGCTTGTAACACCACACTTCGATTACGCGAATATTATCCTTCATGGTCTCCCCAAGAGCACCCTCAACCCATTGCAAATGGCGATGAATGCAGCAGCCCGTATTCTCTGCGGCCAATCGATGAGGGATCACATCACGCCCGTACTCATGGAGTTGCATTGGCTACCGTTGGATAGCAGACTCACCTATAAGGCACTACTCTTAACTTTTAAAGCAATTAACCTCATAGCCCCCTCATCCTTATCTGCCCTCATTACCCCAACCCCTAATAACAGACTCAGGAGATCAGTAGCTACAAACACGCTTACTATTCCTTTGGAAGCGACAAAATGCAAGCAAACTACCAGGAATAGATCTTTCTCCCTCTTTGCCCCGAGATGCTGGAATAACCTCCCCTCACATATCAGAGCAATTAAGGACCTTTCGCAATTCAGGAAAGCTCTTAAGCACCATTTGTTCCTCCTACACTTTTCCCACTCTAATCTAACGCAACCATCCTCCACACCACATCTTATTCTTGAGGACACTAACACTCCTATAACTTGACTTACACAAACACAAACCAGACCTTGCCAGCATGGTTATATGTTGTAAATAGTTTATAAAGCAACTGTACATAGTTCCCCTGTTCTATCCCAAGTTATTCATCCTGTTATAATGTAAGCCTATGGCTGTTCGTCTGAGGCAATATTTCTGTTATTTGTAAACCGCACTGATACGAAAAAGCGCGGTATAGAAGAACTGTAAATAAATAAATAAATAAAATAAATAAATAAGTAAATGTCACAGATCCCCACTGCTGACCGCCGATCAGGCCTTCCGAGGCCGAGATCAGGCTGCGGGGAATCCCCTGCCCTGCTCACCTCTTCAGGGGGACCCGCTGCCATGGCCGTCAATGTCAGGGGAGATTTATTCTACCTCTGAGGTGGAATAAGTCCCCTGTCTTACTAACCAAGCCCAGACGTACAGGGCCATCACTGGAATAGATCCTGTACATTTGGGGTCAGGGTTTGCCTCCACTCTGCCCAGACTCCTCTTCCGGCCCTTCCCCTCCTGCTCCTGTCCAAAGCTCCCCGCACATCTCCGCTACATGTGCGGGGAGCTTTGGAACCAGAATCGGCCCCAGGTGTTTAGTGGGGAATATATGTCCAACCTGGACGTATATCCCCGCTAAACACTGCATGGAATAGACCCCTTAGAGGACTGTGCAAACAGCCTTAGTGCAAATATCTATTGCTAGGTCTGAGGTGGCTTAAACATCTAGCACATGTCCCCGACAGTATTTTGATGGTATCGAGTGCTTTCCTTGATGCCTAGATCATCTGAAGAGAAATGTCAAAGATGATCCGGACATTGAGAAAAGCCCCTGATGCTATCAAAATACTGTGGGGGCTGATGCCCCCAACAGAAAGCGAATCCCTGCTGGCCCAGCAGCCCCAAACCCTCCACCCCACTTCCCGGTACCTTCAGAAATGAGCGGGAGCACTGTCCATGTGCTCCCGCTCTTGCTCCACCATTTTGAAAAATGGTGGTGCACTGGGCGAGATCAGACTGCTATATAAGCTAGAATATGCCTTATATGGCAGTTTGACCCCGCCTGGTGCATTCCAGGATGCATGGCTTGGAGCCAGGCACCACCATTTTTCAAAATGGGGGCCAAGAGCATGAGCGCATGGGCAGCAGTCCTGCTTGTTTCTGAAGGGACTGGGGGTGTGTGGGGGGTTCGAGGCCACTGGGCCACCAGGGTTATTTTTGCATATCAGCCCCGTTCTATATGCCAGTGCTGAAATCGCGCTATCGGTGCACTGCAAATAGGTGTAAAAAGTTGATAGCTCGCAATTTCAGCACTGGCTTTCTGCATCGGCCTGTTAATTTATATAAACCTTTACAGAAACAGAGTGTTTGGTTAAAATCAGACTTTTTACAAAGAAAGCATTGTAATTATATTGAGCTCTTGCATATGTAACATAGGGGTACAATAGGTTGAAGATAGCAATTGTCTGCTCCCAGGTGAGTGACTTTATAACCTCGTGGTAGGTGTCAGATCCAAAATGTTCTAGAAAGAAGTATGTTTTAAGCTTCTTATGAAAGTTGGATAGTGTGTCTATAGTTCTTATGTAAACTGGAAGAGAATTCCATATAGAAGGTTCATAAAGTGAAAAGGCTCTGTTACATGCAGTACACCACCTTTAGCCTCTAGCTCTGACCAACTTTCTGGTCACCCAGTCAAACGTTTTATTAGCTTTGTCTAACAAGACCTGCCCCTAGTAAAACCATGCTGCCTCAGATCCCTGAATCCAATGGATTCCAGAAAACGTACTATCCTCTGTTTAAGCGCCATTTCCATTCATTTATTCACCACAGAGGTCACACTAAACAGCCTGTAGTTCCCATCCTCATCCTTACTTCCACTTTTGTGTAAAGGGACCACATGCGCCCTTCTCCAGTCCTCTAGGATCACTCCTGATTGTAAAGAAGCATTGAAAAGGTCAGACAGCGGAACTGCCAGAACTTCCCTAAGTTCCTTCAGTACTCTCAGATGTATCCTATCCAGCCCCATCACTATGTCTACTTTTAATATAGCTATTTCCTTACGAACACAGTCTTCTGAAAATTGTTCAAGATCCCTGTCACTTCTGTTCCTTTTTGTGGGTGTTTTCTGAAATCCTGCTCTCAGCCCTTCATTGTAAATACAGAACAAAAAATGTTTGTGCATTAATTATGCTTTATCTTTATTAGTTTCTACATATTCCTCCCCTTCATGCTTGCATCTGACAATACCACTTTTGCACTTCCAACTGTCACTAACATTTCCAGAAAAAAAATTCTTGCTCTCCCAGCTTACTGCATCAGCTATTTTTTCTTCCATTTGTATCTTTGCTTTCCTGATTATCTTCCCAGCTTCTCTTAACTTTTACAAATATTGTTGCTTGTCGTTCTCTTTCTCTTGTATTTTATAAAGGCCACCCTCTCTTTTTTCACTTTTTCAGCTATTTTCAAGAACTATAGTAGCCTTCTTTTCCTAACAAAAAGATTTGTTGCACTTAAAATATCCCTTTTCAATTTTGCTCATTGCTTTTGTCCCCATCCAGCTAATGACTCCTCCATTTGACAAAGTTAGTTGTCCTACAGTCTAAGACATTCAGTTTTGAATGAACCATTTCAGCTCTTTTCTTAATACTGAACCAAACCATTTGGTGATCACTGGATGCAAGATGATCACCCATGGCTGGTATAAATGCCCACACATAGATTTCTCAAGAATGTGCATATATCATAGTAGTTTATAATTTACACCCAGAGTGACCAGCCCAACATGCATATAATGATGGCTTAAAGCATATACAGACTGTAAGTGCTCCTTCATGTGCATAAGTCACTGAAAATATGATTTGTATATGTAAATGGTGTGTAGCTCTCCAGTGCGTCTTACTAGGCCTTAAGGAAAAAATTGTCTTTCATTTTTGTGATTTTTTTTATCTTATGTTTAATTTTTCTAAAATTGTACTTCATTTTTTTTAAATCTTGGCAGCCAGTAGACTAGAATTTCCTCATCCCTCCAGCCTCTCCCCATGCCCTGAGGAAACCCCGGTCCCTGGCTAAAACACCACTGGATCCCCCCTGTACCCACTTACAAATATTTGATTGTACCCTTGGCCCTAATGGGGTTGTATGGATCCCCAATTAAACTTAATGCAAACCTTGAGTATTGTGTGCAATTCTGGTCACTACATTTCAAAACAAGATAGTGGAATTAGAAAAGGTAAAGAGAAGGGCAGCTGAAACGACAAAGGGGATGGGATGGCTGTCCTGCAAGGAAAGGCTAAAGAGGTCAGGGCGAGAAGACTGAAGGCAGATATGATAAAGGTCTATAAAATCCCGAATGGAGTGGAATAGACTGGATTTGAGATTTTATTGCTGGACTTTCCAAATCAAAGTTCAAGGCAAGTTACCAGGTTAGGTAAGAACATAAGATATGCCATGCTGGGTCAGACCAAAGGTCTATCAAGCCCCGTGTCCTGTTTTAATAGTGGAAAATCCAGATCACAGGTACCTGGCAGGTTCCCAAAAGTAGCCAGTTCCATGCTACTTATCTCCAGGAATAAGCAGTGGTTTTCTCTTGGACTACCTTTGTATGTTTTATGGACTTTTCCTCCCATAATTTGTCCAAACCTTTTTTAAGCCCAGCTACCTTAACAGCTTTTACTACATCCTCTGGAAATGAATTCAAGAGCTTAAAGGTACACAAGTTATTTCTCTGTCCATGTGGACTTCCAATCTAGGAGTATCTGAGGCAACAGAGGGTAAAGTAAATTCCCAAAGTCACAAGGAGAGTCTGTGAGAAAAGCAGGATTGAAAACCTCAGCCTTTGCACGCTAATTACTAGGCTATTCTTGCCCTCCTCCTTCTCCTGCTTATTTGTATAGCGCTACAAGGCGTACGACAGTCTGCACTTTCCTTATTTGTATAGCGCTACAAGGCATACGACAGTCTGCACTTTCCTTATTTGTATAGCGCTACAAGGCGTACGACAGTCTGCACTTTCCTTATTTGTATAGCGCTACAAGGCGTACGACAGTCTGCACTTTCCTTATTGCACAATGCAGACTGTAGTAATGCAGTGGCTGTATATGCTATCCTGACTATCCTGTGCTCATGCCGATAAAATATATATTGGAAAAACCTCTAAACCTATGACAACATGGATAATTGAATATTGGTCAGCAAATTGTCGTCAAGTGGAAACTGCTCCCTTGGTAACACATTGGAAGAAGGAGAATCACCAGTACCAACAGTGGTTGGGAGAGACCACGTGGAGTATATTTTTCATTGGAGAACATTGATCCCAGGGGGTTTCAATCAGGAACTTGAATGGAAGTGGTTTTATTGAAGTTGAAGGAGGGTGCCACCAATTTAGGGATCTATATTTTGGAGACAGAGAACCCAGTGATACATGTGCTTGGCATCTGATTCGGTATGCATTGACAGGATAGCAGAACGCATTTGAAATTTGAGTATATATTGTTAATATAGGAAAATTATAGGAAGTCTGGTAATGTATAGAAAGGTTTTGGGATCTTATGAAATGTATGTTTTGTAGATAGTGTTTGCTCCCTGATGAAGCCCAATTTGTCTATGGTGAAACCACCAGTTGGACTGGAGCATTAACTGTTTGTCATTTAAGAGTCCATCATCCATCTTGTGTTTGGAGATTTGAATGATGAAAGTGGTCCATTTTTTGAAAACTTGCAAGAGAGAGTGGAGCTAAAAATGGCAATGTTCAGAAGGTCTGTTAAGATGGATTCAAGATAAGGATCTGTGAATTCGATGTGGATGTTTGCGGTTTCAAAGAAGAAAGGGAGGTCTTTCTGAAGAATATAACATTTGTTTGAGCACACTAGAAAGGACATTTTGGGATGCTCTGTAAAATATATTGGACTGTCTATGAATAACAAGCTGACGGATGGTTGGTAATATATATTTGCATACATACATACAAAATTTGATGTGTTTATTGAAATATTTATTTTACTATCATGGATTCAAAGGTTATGGTTTTATTTTTTATTTATTTATTTAACAGGTTTTCTATACCGCCTTTTCCTTAAATCAAAGCGGTTACCAAGACACAAGAAGGGAATCAACAGATCGATTGGTATACTATTCGTTGACTTTCAGCTGGATCAAGAGAGGGGGTTTCCCTCGTGATAGGTTCTTTCAACTGCCTATTAACCTTTCTCATCGGGAGGTGGAATCTGATTGGTGGTTTCACCTCTTTGACTGGATTGGTTCCTTTTTTGGCATTTCACATTGGGCAGGTGTGTCCTATTTTGTGATTTTTACCGGCAGCCAGGTATTTATAAAAAACACCATTTGGGCTGTGTATGCAAGGCTGATGTTCTTTACCTGATTCAGAGGTCTGACCTGAAGCAGGGTGTTGATGTGTATACCCCCGAAACGTGACACGTCGTTACCTTACTGACCTGCTGAGGCAAACATCGATTCATCGCTGCAAATAACGTTCTTCCAGCCTGATTTCTTTCTGCACAGCTAAGTACAGCCATTTTTCAATGAGAGCTGTTTTAAATTTGTATTATAATTGATTAAAAAGGACAGGCCACTGTGGTAGCAGGCAAAATCCTGTATACTGTGCTGGCCATTCCAACAAAAAAAGTTTACTTGTGGTTCACTGTATGCTGGGTTCTCTTTGGACTTTTGTGGTTGTTAGACCCAGTTTCGAAGCATTTATAATTCACTTTAGGACCTGGGTAAGGGCAGATGTATGGGAATAAGAGGTATGAGGGGACTGGTGGAAGGGGCAGTGGGGGGGGGATTAGGGTCCTTGGGGGGTCATTGCTAGGTTGAGAGTAAAATGACAGGAGGAATACGCTATAACATTTCTCTGAGTGTTTCGCTGCTGCGGATTGGAAGTGACACTATAAAACCAGTGAGTTTTCCTTGTTTTTTAAAGTGGAAGCATATTACTAGAAAGTACATCTCAGATCTTTCAGCTCAAACATTTTATTGTATTCTGCACCCTCACAGCATGAAGCAGTGCATCACCTCGAAGAATACTGTTTTCTCACAAAATTAGGATCTTTGCTTCGTAGAGATATTCTCCTCAGAATTTATATTGTCCATATACTAATTTGATTAGTCAATATTAACTTCAGTAGTTGAAGAGTTAAGGGGGCTCCAGTGGGTCCCTTCATTGTACCAGTCACTATGAAACCTGATGTCCTAAATAATTATCTTCTCCCTCCTCTGATTGCTCTCTGATGCTGATATTACATGTTGGAAGTTCTTGCAGGGTGGGGGCTTTGCTTCTGAGTTTCTCTTTCCGAAGGAGCCCAGCAAGTGCCAGAATGATCAGTACCAAAGTCAACGTGGTGAGGGAATAGGGCAGTAGATGGGACTGGCCATCATGCTCTTCATCGCTTAAACCCTCAGTTGGATCTGTGGAATAAAATGGAATGAAATTAGTTGTGTGTGCTTCTAAGATGGCTCAGGTCTGTTGGCAGGTCTCGCCCTATGCACCATGACCTTAAGCAATCTCCATGACATCATTATTGCTGCATTTTATCATTCTTTAATTCTTAACATACGGCCTCATTTCCAATTTCTGTTTAAACATACACTCAGAATTTTTGAGATACTGATTTTATAACAAAGCAAATGAAGACATCTGGGAGCTAGTCATGGATGTAGAGACTTCTTTTAGTTTCAGAAGACTATGAAAAGATCTTGTGGAAGAAAAAGAATTGGAACAGTACTACCACAGAGATATGGAAAAAGAAATGAAGAAAAATATTTGGAGTGGATGAAGGCAGCCTGGGATTCTGCAAAGGAAAAAGACAAGAAAAGATCACGTGGTGCTGGAACAAGGACAAGAAAATCAAGTGCAGGCGGTGAAAGAAAAAGGACCAAGGGAACACATGACGGACCATGTCACAGCTGGAAAACAAGTGAAAGTCAAGGTGAAGCATATCATAGGGCTGCAGAAAAAGAGAAAAGATGGTATATAAGAGAGCTAGAGCTAAGGAAAAAAAAAGGAAAGATTTTGAGCAGGTGAAACTTGGCAAGAACAATAAAAGCCAAGTAATCCAAGGTGACCCTCACTCGGTTTGCAGCTTGTCATTCTGTGAGGGTTCTGTGCTTCAGTGATGCTGAGGGCTAAGCTATCCAAGATGGACAGGTTTCAGCTGAGGTGCCAGACTAATACAAACCACCCATCTGGGCAGCAGTAGAATGGGATGGTGTTGGTGGCGGAGGATCACATTTATGTGACAACAGCAATAACACTAGAATTGCCTGCATGGAAGAAAAGTCTGGGAATCTACTTCCGTAGCTTGCCACAAAAACCCAATGGATAGTCGAAACAAAACAAATTGTGCCATAGTGCTGAAAGATGAGACCCACAGGTCGGAAGGCACTCAACTGACTAGTGGGGATGAGCTTAAAACGGCATGTCTGGTGGGTAAAGGACTGATACTTCATAGGTGGAGGGAAGTGTATGGTCCAACCTTTTGGGAACGGCGTAACAGCTTCCATCAGCTAATGCTCATGGAGAGGAGGGGGCTAGAGGAAGCACTCGATGTTGGGCCTCATTCCTGTTGATATGGGAGCCATATATTCAGGTATTGAGGCCCCGTGTCCGAAATTAAGTGCTTCAATTGGGTTAGGAGGTCTGGAGAATGGATGGGGTAAGGGTTAAGGGGTATGAGATACTAATGGAATAAGAAGGGTGTTGTAATCACTTTGTACGTTCAATAAGGGGGGTCAGATAATAAAGGGAGAGGCTGCAGGGGGGAGGAGATTGATGGGGGATGTTGGGAGGGGGGAGGTGGGGGGGGGGGAAATTGTGAATGCTGTATTTATATGACTGATTTGCTGAGAAAACTTAGAGTGGAAGATGAGAAATACCAGAAGTCCCGATTATGTATTTTGTTTTGCATGGTCTGTACTATGTGGACTTCAATAAATAAATAGAGCTTTAAAAAAAACGTTTTTCAGAGTAAAGCCAGAATTTATGATATGGTTGGGATGTCTGATTGCTGATGTATCTGTGCATAAAATGAGAGACAGAAGCTGCAAAGATGTCTTACAAATTGAGACATGAAACGTATGAAGCATGAACCAAGGGAAGTTGGCAGAGGACAAGAATGAAATGGAATGTGTACAACTCGATCTGTTGTGTGTCAGTGAACTGAAATGGACTGGCATCGGGCACTTTGCATCTGATCATCACCAGGGGCGGCCCAAGGGGGGTGCGGGGCCATGTGCGGAGACTCGGTGCGGGGCCTCATTTGCATAAGGGGCCTCATTTGCATAACTATTTGCATAATGGTACAATACACTGACTTTTAGTAAACATGCCTCTTAATGAGTGTATAGATAAAGAAAGACTAAAAGATTTCTACATTACCATAATCCAGTGCCAACCGCCAGGCACATTAGGAACTACTACAAACACTGCCCATTTAGAACCCATTTCAAAAAAAACACCCCTGGGAATCAACCCCATAAATCCCATAAATACTTGATTCCCCAAACTACCTATTAAAGAACTACTCCCACCCCCCAAAAAGAAAATAAATATTTTTTGTCGGATCACTCACCCTGACAGGAAACATTTCATGTCTCGTAGTGAGTCCTCCTTTTTAATCAATTTAAAAGACCGACTATCTCGGTCCTGATTAGACAGGACAACACCCGTTGCCGTCAACTGTTACTACTTGAAGCAACAGAAAAATTAATCCCTTAGTTGGTTTAGTGTAGGCTAAATAGACAAAGTAATCCACATCGTCACCAGATGTCCAGCCTCAAACAACAGCAAGGAATTAAAAGTACTTAGCTGAATCTCCCCATGGAGTAACTATCACTGTCCAACCTTCGGGGGTCAGCTCACAGAATACATCCCCGGTAGGATTCTCGCAACACTGACAGTGTTTCAAGCCGTTTTTCAGCTCTTACAGCTCTTCTTCAGCCTGAAGAAGAGCTGTAAGAGCTGAAAAACGGCTTGAAACACTGTCAGTGTTGCGAGAATCCTACCGGGGATGTATTCTGTGAGCTGACCCCCGAAGGTTGGACAGTGATAGTTACTCCATGGGGAGATTCAGCTAAGTACTTTTAATTCCTTGCTGTTGTTTGAGGCTGGACCAGGGCCGGATTTAGCTATACGCCATGTACGCCATGGCGTAGGGCCCACAGCTGCAAAGGGCCCACAAAAATTGAAGTAGTTAGGCTTTTTTTTTTAATAAAATAAAAAAAAACCTGCTGGCTGCCGCCGCGGGGCCCCCTCTGCTGCCGCGGCAGCATGGACTGACCCGCGGGGGCCCCTCTGTAAGCTCGGTCCCTCCCTCCGTGCCTCCGTGTCTCCCTCCGTGCAGGCTGTTAGAGACGCGAAGGCAGACTGTCTCCTTCTGCCTTCCCGTCTCTGTTAAGCCCGCAGGGCTGATGGGAAATTTCCCCTCAGCCCCTGCGGGCTTAACAGAGACGCGAAGGAGACAGTCTGCCTTCGCGTCGCTCACAGCCGGCACGGAGGGAGACACGGAGGCACGGAGGGAGGGACCGAGCTTACAGAGGGGGCCCCCGCGGGTCAGTCCATGCTGCCGCGGCAGCAGAGGGGGCCCCGCGGCGGCAGCCAGCAGTTGTTTTTTTAAAATAGAATTTTTACTTTAGGCCGGGGGAGGGGGAGGGGGTAGGACTGGTAATTGGGGGGGCTGGGACTGGGGCTGGAAATGGGTTGGGACTGGGACTGGAAATGGGCTGGGACTGGGACTGGAAATGGGTTGGGGGGATTAAGGCTGGAGGTGGGCTGATGAGGAGGACTGGTAATGGGCTGTGGGCTGATGGGGGGGGGGTTAGAACTGGTAATGGGCTTTGGGGGGGTTAAGACTGGTAATGGGCTGTGGGCTGATGGGGGCTGTCTGGTAATGGGCTATGGGGGGGGGCTAGGACTGGAAATGGGCTGGGGGGGTTTAAGACTTGTGGTGGGCTGATGGGGTTAGGACTGGTAATGGGCTGTTGGGTGGGAGGTTAGAACTGGTAATGGGTTTTGGGGGGTTTTAGACTGGTAATGGGCTGTGGGCTGATGGGGGCTGTCTGGTAATGGGCTATGGGGGGGCTAGGACTGGAAATGGGCTGGGGGGGGGGTTAAGACTGGAGGTGGGCTGATGGGGTTAGGACTGGTAATGGGCTGTTGGGGGGGGGTTTAGAACTGGTAATGGGTTTTGGGGGGTTTAGACGGGTAATGGGCTGTGGGCTGATGGGGGCTGTCTGGTAATGGGCTATGGGGGGGCTAGGACTGGAAATGGGCTGGGGGGTTAAGACTGGAGGTGGGCTGATGGGGTTAGGACTGATAATGGGCTGTTGGGGGGGTTTAGAACTGGTAATGGGCTTTGGGGGGGGTTAAGAATGGTAATGGGCTGTGGTCTGATGGGGGCAGTCTGGTAATGGGCTAGGGGGTGGGGGGTTAGGACTGGAAATGGGCTGGGGGGTTAAGACTGGAGGTGGGCTGATGGGGTTAGGACTGGTAATGGGCGGTGGGCTGATGGGGGGGGTTAGGACTGGCAATGGGCTATGGGGGGCTGACTGGAAATGGGTTGATGGGGTGAGGACTGGAAAGTGGGCTGATGGGGGGTTAGGACTGGTAATGGGTTATAGGGGGGGCTTAAACTGAAAATGGGGTGATGGGGGGTTAGGACTGGTATTGGGTTGGGGGTTGCTAGGACTGGAAATGGGCTGATGGGTGGCTAGGACTGGAAATGGGCTGATGCAGGGACTAGAAGGGAATGGATGCTGGGTGAGGCTGGAACTAGAAGGGAGCTGATGTTGGGGGAGGATTAGAATGGGATGGGGCTGGAAGAGTAAAATGGAGAAGGGAAAAATATTTTGTGTGGGAGGGATAAAAAATCTACAATTGGCCGGGTATTGGGAGAGTAAGTGGGGATTGAGGATGGAGGGGTAAAATTTGACTGGATGAAATAGGAATGAGGAAAGAGCAAAAGGAGAAAGATTAGTATGTTAAATCAGATGTAGAGAGAGAATGGAAAAAACTAGAAGAGAGAAGACAGGACAAATGGACAGCAGACGATGGAGAGTTAGCAGAAGACATGAAGAAACCAGAAGAAAGTGGCTGGAGCAATTGCAGCTGAAAAAAATGCACAAAAGGTAGAAAATATCTCTTTATTTTGAATTTATTAATTGGAATATGTCAGCTCTGGTAAATGTGCATCATTAACGTCTGCGCTTTGTTTAGTACAAGAGCAAATTAATGTATAGTTTTATTTCTACAGTGTTGTACATTCCAAGTTTGGCTTTTGGGATTCCCAGTTTAATTATTGTCTTCCTGTTTCTAAATGTGATTACTTGTTTGGTGATGGTCTATGTTCTGCATGTGTAACTGAGCTGAGGTGTTCTGTTTATATAATTCCTATTTGACATTGCCACTTGTTCTCTTTCCCCAGTAGGTCATGTATTGTTGTTCTCTGAAATGTATTGGTTTAATATTTGCAGTGTTGCCTTTTGATTGGTAGAGTATGGTGCTTTGTGAGTCCTGGTAGTGCTGTTAGGATACGGCGGGTTTGCTATGGGTTCTAAATGGGCAGTGTTTGTAGTAGTTCCTAATGTGTCTGGCAGTTGGCACTGGATTATAGTAATGTAGAAATCTTTTAGTCTTTCTTTATCCATACACTCATTAAGAGGCACGTTTACTAAAAGTTAGTATATGGTAACATTATGCAAATATTTATGCAAATGAGGCCCCTTATGCAAATGAGGCCCACACCCCCCTTGGGCCGCCCCTGCTGGGGGCCCACAATTTTTGTTGGCATAGGGCCTCACTCAAGGTAAATCCGGCCCTGGGCTGGACATCTGGTGACGATGTGGATTACT
Organism: Ichthyophis bannanicus; assembly: GCA_033557465.1. Taxonomy (NCBI): domain Eukaryota; kingdom Metazoa; phylum Chordata; class Amphibia; order Gymnophiona; family Ichthyophiidae; genus Ichthyophis; species Ichthyophis bannanicus. The sequence goes on from CM066034.1 coordinate 1,029,072,259, forward strand.
TTGTCTATTTAGCCTACACTAAACCAACTAAGGGATTAATTTTTCTGTTGCTTCAAGTAGTAACAGTTGACGGCAACGGGTGTTGTCCTGTCTAATCAGGACCGAGATAGACGGTCATTTACATTGATTAAAAAGGAGGACTCACTACGAGACATGAAATGTTTCCTGTCAGGGTGAGTGATCCGACAAAAAATATTTATTTTCTTTTTGGGGGGTGGGAGTCGTTCTTTAATAGGTAGTTTGGGGAATCAAGTATTTATGGCATTTAGAACCCATAGCAAACCCGCCATATCATAACAGCACTACCAGGACTCACAAAGCACTATACTCTATCTATCAAAAAGCAAGACTGCAAATATTAAACCAATACATTTCAGAAAATAACAATACATGACCTACTGGGGAAAGAGAACAAGTGGCAATGTCAAATAGGAATTACATAAACAGAATACCTCAGCTCAGTTACACATGCACAACATAGACCATCACCAAACAAGGAATCACAATTTAGAAATAGGAAGACAATAATTAAACTGGGAACCCCAAAAGCCAAACTTGGAATGTACAACAACACTGTAGAAATAAAACTATAAATTAATTTCCTCTTGTACTAAACAAAGCGCAGATGTTAATGATGCACATTTCCCAGAGCTGACATAGTCCAATTATAAATTCAAAATAAAGAGATATTTTTCTACCTTTTGTGCGGGTTTTTTTTTAGCTGCAATTGCTCCAGACACTTTCTTCTGGTTTCTTTGTGTCTTCTGCTAACTCTCCATCATCTGCTGTCCATTTGTCCTTTCTTTTCTCTTGTAGTTTTTTTCCATTCTCTCTCTACATCTGCTTTAACATACTAATCTTTCTCCTTTTGCTCTTTCCTCATTCCTATTTCATCCATTCAAATTTTACCCCTCCATCCTCAATCCCCACTTATTCTCCCAATACCGAGCCAATTGTAGATTTTTCTTCCCTCCCACACAAAATATTTTTCCCCTCTCCATTTCACTCTCCCAGCCCCATCCCAGTCTAATCCTCCCCCAACATCAGCTCCCTTCTAGTTCCAAGCCTACCCAATGTCTGCTCCCTTCTAGTCCTCGCATCAGCCCATTTCCAGTCCTAGCCCCCCATCAGCCCATTTCCAATCCTATCCTAGCTCCACCATCAGCCCATTTCCAGGCCTAGCCCCCCATCAGCCCATTTCCAATCCTATCCTAGCCCCACCATCAGCCCATTTCCAATCCTAGCTCCCCCATCCATTTCCAGTCCTATTCGAGTCCCTCCATCAGCTCATTTCCAATCCCAGCCCCCCCATCAGTCCATTTCTAGTCCTTTCCTAGCCCTACCATCAGCTCATGTCAAATCCTAGATACCCTCCACTCAGCCCATTTCCAATCCAAGCCCCCCATGAGCCTTCTTCCAGTTCTAGCCCATCCATGAGTCCATTTCAATCCAAGCCCCCACCACAGCCCACTTCCATTCTTAGCACTCCCCAACAGCCCATTTCCTGTCCTATCCTAGCCCCTCCATCAGCCCATTTCCTGTTCTAGCTCCCTCCCACTTAGCCCATTTCCAGTCCTAGCTCCCTCCCCTCACAGCCCATTTCCATTCCAAACCCCCTCCTCATCAGCTATTTGCAGTTCAAGCCCCCCTTCCACCCAGCCCATTACCAGTCCTAACCCCCCCTTCAGCCCACTTCCAGTCCTAACCCCCCCCCCATTACCCCATTTTCAGTCTTAGCCCCCCATAGCCCATTACCAGTCCTAACCCCCCATCACCCCATTTTCAGTCTTAGCCCCCCCCCCTCTATTACCAGTCCTAACACCCTCCCCCCCATCAGTCCAGGTAAATTTAAAACAAAAAATAAAAAGCCTGGCTGCTGCCACTGCCGCCGAGGCAGTGGCAGAATCAAGTGTCCCGCGGCCCCACGCCCACCCCCCCCCCGCCTGTCCGGCAGAGCCCTTCCGGCATCAGCTCCATCAGGGGCGGGCTTTTCGAGCCACGAAGGAAGTGTTTTCCTTTTGCAGCTCTGTTAAGCCTGCCAGGGCTGATGGGAAACAGGAAATTCCTGTTTCCCATCAGCACCGGCAGGTTTAGCAGGAGCAAGCCACTCATGAATGTAGCAAAATATGACCGTGAGAATATACCATTGGAATTTAAAGACTGCCTGCAAAATTGATTTGCTGCTTTAGAAACAAATGACAGAGCTCCAGAAGAGTTATGGAATGATATCATTCATCATCATTATGTTGGAAGAAAGTGAGAAGTCTCTACAAAAGCTGAAAAAGCAAAAAAGGCCAAAATGGATGACTGAAGAAACTCTGAAAATTGCCCAAAAATGCAGACAAGCTAAAGCCAGAGGAGAAAGAGAGGCAATCACAGAACTCAACTGAGATTTCCAATGTGTAACACGATAAGACAAGGAGAAGTACCACAATGACGCATACAAGGGATAGATTTAGAAACTATTAGAGGAAGAACAAGGTCAGCTTTCCTATAGCTATGAGTGTTAAAGAAAAAATTCCAACCTCGAACTGGAATACTGTAAGATGCTCAAGGATCCATGCTGAATCATGCTGAGAAGATGAAGGTGGAAAAAATATATAGAGTCACTATACCATAAAAATCAAGTGGACCAACAGCTGTTTCAACTTGTACCTTATGATAAGGAGCCATTGGTGATGAAAGAAGAAGTTGAAGCAGCATTGAAAGCCTTATCCAAAGAACAAAGCACCAGGCATTGATGGCATTCCCATAGAGATATTACAGCAATGTGATACAGTTGTTGCCATACTTACAAGGTTCTGACAGAAATTTGAATTAGCATCATGGCCAACTGACTGGAAAAGGTCTGGGTTTATACTAATACTGAAGAAAGGTGATCAAAATGACTGTGGAAATTATTGCACAATCGCTCTGATCCCACATGCCAGCAAGATTCTACTCAAGATCATTCAGCAGAGACTACAACCATACCTGGAACAAGAACTACCTGAAGTGCAAGCAGGATTCAGGAAAAGGCGAGGAACAAGAGATATCATTGTGGATGTGAAATGGATCCTTGAAAAGATAAAATAATACCAAAAAGATATCTATTTGTGTTTCATTGACTACAGCAAGGCTTTTGACTGTGTAAACCATAAGAAACTCTGGACAACATTAAGAAGCATGGGTATACCAGAACACCTGATAGTTCTCTTGCACAACCTTTACATTGATCAAGAAGCAACAGTTTGAACAAAACAAGGAGAAATTGAATGATTTAAAATCAGCAAAGGTGTATGATACATACTTTCCTCCTATTTGTTTAATTTCTATGCGTAACAAATGATCAGAGAAGGACTGTATGAAGACAACCGAAGTGTGAAGATTGGTGGAAGACTCATCAACAACCTTTGCTATGCTGATGATACCACATTACTGGCTGAAAGTGAAGATGATCTGAAACATTTGCTTCTCAAGATCAAGGAACATAGTCTTAAAATTTGCCTGCACCTTAAAGTAAAGAAGACAAAGATTCTGATAGCTGGAAAAATCAATGTTCATCATTGATGGAGAATAAATTGAAATAGTGGATAACTTTAACCTACTTGACTCAACAATCAATAAAGAAACAACAAGCAGTCAAGAAATCCGACGACACATTGCTGTCCGCAGAATGGCAATGAAGGACCTAGACAAGATTCTCAAGAGCAGAGATGTCTCTCTCCATACAAAGATTTGACTTGTCCAAGCCATGGTATTTTCAATATCATCTTATGGATGCAAAGGTTGGACAGTGAAAAAGATAGATAGGAAGAAAATTGATGCCTTTGAATTATGGTGCTGGTGGCAAATACTGTGTATAACATGGACTGCATGAAGAGCAAACCAGTCAGTACTAGAGGAGATCAAACATAAGCTTTCTTTAGAAGCTCAGATGACAAGACTTTGACTTTCATACTTTGGACACATTATGTGAAGAGAGAAATCATTAGAGAAAGACATCATGCTTGGCAAGATAGAAGGTCAACGCAAAAGAGGAAGACCAGCAATGAGATGGATCGATACAATAACAGCAGCTACAGGTGCCAGTCTGTCAACAATGAGTGGTCTGACTGACGATCGAAAACAGTTTAGGTTGACTATCCTGAGGCTCGCCATGAGTCGATACTGACTCGACAGCACTTAAAAACAACAAATTCAAGGCAAAAACAAAGTGAAAGAAGTAGTGCCAATACTTTGAGAAGCTGTTGAAAGAAGACCCAAGAGAAGAAGTAATGGGAAGGTCTTTAATAAATACTGTGAAAATAAGCAAAGTAAGTGAGGAAGAAGTGGTGAAGGCAATAAACAGGAAAATCAAGACCTAAATAAAGTAATACTGATCATTCAAAGCAATGCAAGAAAATGAGCTGAAAGGCGTTCCAAGAATGGAGAGCAATATGGAAAGAAGGAAAATGTTAAATAAGCGGAGGGAAAAGACACTAGTCCTAATCTCCAAAAGAAGGGGGATACTTGAAAGGATATTCAGAGGAACCTCATGGTGTATGGTATTTGACAATTTATTAAACAGGTTTTTTATACTGCTTTATCATTTCAGTCAAAGTGGTTTACATTCTAACTTAAATTTGCTAATGTACATTAAACAGGGACATAAGAACATAAGATATGCCATACTGGGTCAGACCAAGGTCCATCAAGCCCAGTATTCTGTTTCCAACAGTGGCCAATCTAGGTCATACGTACCTAGCAGTTTCCCCAAGGGACACAGGTTCCACAATGCTTGTATTGGTTCAAGCATTGATATCCTGGGTCCCTTCTTAATAATGTTTTATGGACCTTTCCTCCAGGAACTTGTCCAAACCTTTTTTAAACCCAGCTACACTAACAGCCTTTACTACATCCTCCGGTAACAAATTCCAGAGTTTGATTACACGTTGAGTGAAAAAATATTTTCTTTTATTAGTCTTAAATAGTTTACCCTGTAGCTTCATTGCATGTCCCCTAGTCTTTCTATATTCTGATAAGGTAAACAATCGATCTACGTTTACCTGTTCCACTCCGTTCATTAATTTATAGACTTCTATCATATCTCCCCTCAGCCGTCTCTTTCCAGGTTAAAGAGCCCCAACCTTTTTAGCCTTTCTTCATAGGAGTAGCCTTCCATCCCCTTTACCATTTTGGTGGCTCTTCTCTGAACCTTTTCTAAAATTGCTATATCCTTTTTAAGATATGGCGACCAGAATTGCACACAATATTCAAGGTGCGGTCTCACCATGGAACGATATAGAGGCATTATAATATCTTTTGTTTTATTTTCCATTCCTTTCCTTATCATACCTAGCATTCTATTTGCTCTCTTGGCCGCCGCTGCACACTGGGCCGAGGGTTTTAACATGGTATACACAAGGACGCCTAAATCTTTTTCTTGGGTGGTGGTTCCTAATGTGGAACCTTGCATCGTGTAACCATAGTTTGGGTTGTTCTTCCCTAGGTGCATAACCTTGCACTTCTCCACATTAAATTTCATCTGCCATTTTGATGCCCAGTCTTCCAATTTATCAAGATCCTCTTGCAATTTTCCACAATCCTCCTGGGTTTTAACAACTTTAAATAGTTTTGTGTCATCAGCAAATTTGATAACCTCACTCGTTATTCCACTTTCCAGGTCATTTATGAATATGTCAAAAAGCAGCGGACCCAGCACAGATCCCTGGGGTACACCACTATTCACCGTTCTCCATTGGGAAAATTGGCCATTTAGCCCTACCCTCTGCTTTCTATCTTTTAACCAGTTCCTGATCCACAGTAGTACACTGCCTCCTAGCAATGACTCTTTAGTTTTGCCAAAAGTCTCTCATGAGGGACCTTGTCAAAGGCTTTCTGAAAGTCCAGATACACAATATCAACCGACTCACCTTTGTCCACCTGTTTATTCACTCCTTCAAAAAAACATAACAGATTAGTAAGACAAGATCTTCCTTGTCTAAAGCCATGTTGGCTGTCTCCCATTAGGTCATGACTATCTATATGCTGAGTAATTTTATTCTTTATGATGGTTTTCTACCATTTTTCCCGGTACTGATGTCAGGCTCACCGGTCTGTAGTTTCCCGGATCACCCCTCGAACCCTTTTTAAAAATTGGTGTTACATTGGCGATCCTCCAATCCTCAGGTATTAGAGATGATTTTAATGATAGTTCACAGATTACTGATAGCAGGTCTGCAATCTCAAATTTCAGTTCTTTCAACACCCTTGGATGTATACCATCCGGCCCAGGTGATTTGCTACTCTTCAGTTTATCTAATAGTTGTAGGACATCTTCCCGATGTATCGATATTTCCTTCAATTCTTCCACACCTTTAAATACCACTTCAGTCGTGGGTAACATCCCTACATCTTCCTCAGTAAAGACCGAAGCAAAGAATTCATTCAGTCTCTCCGCTATCGCCTTGTCGCCTCTTAGTGCTCCTTTAACCCCTTTATCATCTAATGGACCAACTGACTCTCTCACGGGTTTTTTTGCTACGAATGTACTTGAAAAGGTCTTTATTTCGCGTTTTTGCTTCCGCAGCAAGCTTCTTCTCAAATTCTCTCTTGCCTGCCTTATCAATGCCTTGCTTGCATTTGACTTGCCAGTGCTTGTGCTGTTTCCAGGTTTCATCATTTGGCTCTTTTTTCCATTTCTTGAAAGATGCTTTTTTGGCAACAACAGCCTCTCTGACCTCAGCTTTAAACCATGCTGGCAATTTTTTGGACTTCCTTCCACTTTTCTTAAAGCGTGGAATACAGCTGGTCTGGGCTTCCAAGATAGTATTTTTCAACAACACCCAAGCTTGATGTACGTCTTTAACCTTTGCAACTGCTCCTTTTAGTTTTTTCTTAACTGTTTTCCTCATTCTATCATAGTCTCCCTTTCGAAAGTTAAAGGGTAGTACTGTGGATTTCCTTACTATCCCTCCTCCACTAATTAAATCAAAGGCGATCATGCTATGATCACTATTGCCAAGTGGCCCCAACACCCTTATCTCTTGCACTACATCTGGTGTTCCACTAAGGACTAGGTCTAATATTGCTTCCCCTCTGGTCGGTTCATGAACCAGCTGCTCCAAGAAGCAGTCATTTATTTCATCTAGGAACTTTATCTCCCTAGCATGTCCTGTTGTGACACTGACCCAGTCGATGCCGGGGTAATTGAAATCACCCATTATTATTACTGCACTGTAACTTTTGCTAGCTTCCTTGATTTCTTTGAGCATTTCATCATCCATTTGTTCATTCTGGCCAGGCGGACGATAGTACACCCCCACTGCCATCGCCTTCCCCTTTTTACATGGAATTTCAATCCATAGAGATTCTACAGCAAATTTTGTTTCTTTCAAAACTTTAATCCTTTCTGACTCAATGCCCTCTCTAACATAGAGCGCAACCCCTCCACCAATTTGATCAGCTCTATCATTTCGATATAGTTTGTACCCAGGTATCACAGTGTCCCACTGGTTGTCCTCCTTCCACCATGTCTCTGATATTCCAATCATATCTAACCTCTCGTTTAGTGCTATATATTCTAACTCTCCCATCTTGTTTTGTAGACTTCTAGCATTTGCATACAAGCATTTTAGAGACTGTATTTTATTCATATTAATTTGGCTATTGGTAGACATGGGTAATTTGGGATCTTTAAGTTCTGTCTGCTCCATACTCGAGGGCATTGGGCTACTTTACTCTTTTTTGGAACCTCTCTGCTTTTTGTAGTATCCTTCAAGGATACATTCTTCCGAACCATGCGCTCTTGGGCAACTGTCGGCTTTCCCCTATTATCTAGTTTAAAAGCTGCTCTATCTCCTTTTTAAAGGTTAATGCCAGCAGCCTGGTTCCATCCCGGTTAAGGTGAAGCCCATCCCTTCGGAAGAGCCCCTCCTTTCCCCAGAATGTTCCCCAGTTCCTAACAAATCCGAACCCCTCATCTCTGCACCATTGTCTCATCCACGCATTCAGACTCCGGAGCTCTGCCTGCCTATTGGGTCCTGCGCGTGGAACGGGAAGCATTTCGGAGAACGCTACCCTGGAAGTTCTGGATTTCAACTTCCTACCTAAAAGCCTAAATTTAGCTTCCAGAACCTCCCTACCACATTTTCCTATGTCATTGGTACCAACATGTACCAAGACAGCAGACTCCTCCCCAGCACTATCTAAGACCTTATCTAGGTGGCGTGTGAGGTCCGCTACCTTCGCACCAGGCAGGCATGTTACCAGGCGATCCTCACGTCCACCAGCCACCCAGCTATCTACATGGGTTGGGTTTTTCTGAAGCAACGGAGGGTTAAGTGACCTGCCCAAGGCCACAAAGAGTGCTAGTGGGAATTGAACCCTGTTCTCTTGCTTGCCAAGCCAGTGCTCTAACCATTAGGCTTCTCCTCTACTCATTTGCAATAAATTGCACTAAATTCAGAGAACAAGGAATTAGAGAAAGAGACCTGGCAAGCAGGGTGTGGTACTTAATGAAATGTAAAGCATGAGAAATCTGAGAACATAGTGCAGAGATTTGAGGAGTTCAGGTTTATGGGAACAATAATATATTGAAGTAGATCCTTTGCTGGTGATATAGTGAGAACAATGGCATGGATGATTAAAACAGAGAGAAGTGATATGAGAATTCTGACCTAGTTGAAAGGCAAAGAATAGAAGATGGTAATAAGACTAGTACTGTGGTTCAAAGCAGAGTGTTGGAGCATGAGAAAGAAAAAAGAATAAGTAATTGGTGCAACAGATGTAGACACTACTCCAAAGGTTTGGTTATGACATGAAGTAACAACATCAGGAATGGAAAAGATACAAAATCCTGAAAGTGATGGAGATTGCAAGACTAACGAGGAAGAGAAGACTGGTGTGGTCTGAATATATAGAACAAGAAATAAGTCACATGGTCAGAAAGATACTGGAAGTGCAGGTACAGGTGACAAGACCGAGAGGAAAACCAAAAAAGATGCGTGTCAGAACCATTCCTCAAGATGTTGCTACAAGTGGCTCATGCTGGAGCGTGACGTGGAGTGGCTGGGACTGCAAAGGCCACATTAGTAGGAAACACACATAGGAGAAAAACACTGACTGTAGCACAACCCTCAGATTCCTGGGTTGAAGAGTGCAACTACAGTCCTCCTTGCATGTAACAAAGTGAACTCTTGACCTTATTGTTTATTGAACATTTGATATACCGCCTCCCATTGCATCGGGGCGGTTTACAATTCAAAAGAAAGAAAGGAAATACAATCAATATAAACAAGGAAAGATAAAGAGAATAGAAAAGGAAGTAGTGAGATTCAAAAATAAAAGGAAAGGAGAGACAAGAGATTAGGGGGGAAGGTTGAAGGCGGAGGAGAAAAGGTGGGTTTTCAGGAGAGAACCTTGAAAGCTCCTGCCTCAATACATTGGTTTGTGTATGAGATACCACCTGTCTGCCTCATTTTTGCCCTCTTTGCACTCAGCGTTGACGAGTCAGCAGGGCTCTGGGCTGCAGTGTGACAAAGTGGAGTGGAGTTGGAGGAGTAGCCTAGTGGTCGGGGCAAGGTACTTCGGGCCGGAAAGTCGGGGTTCAAATCCCACTAGAGGACAGCAACCTTGGGCCGGAAGGACTGGGGTTTCTAGTCCCACAGGTGCTCCTTGTGGTCTTGGGCAAGCCACTTAACCCTCCATAGCCCATGTTCCCTGTAAAATAGTTATCTCCAAGTTATAATGCCCTGTTCAATGTAATTGTAATAAATAAAATAAAAATAAAGTCTATGCCTGAGGCTTCTTCCTATCGCAATTACCCATTACATAACTTGATAACTACAGGGAATGGAGACAGCATATTGGACCGGGAGAGAGGCCGGTGTTGGATTCCAGATGTGGCACAAGGGAGTGACATAAACTGAGTCACTCGCATAAATCAATGCACCTTCAGAGGCACATGCCCTAAGGACGCAGCCTAAGGGGCCCGTTGAGCCCTTGGAGCCTACTAAAGCCCTAGGATGAGACCTGAATACTATATGAGATGGCTAAGGGCAAATGAAAAGCCAGACCCCAGTGGACAGATATCTCATAGTGAGCCCGTTGTCTGTCCCAGCTTTAGCTGACTCTTCCTCAGAAGGCGCATCTTTGAGTGCTCCTAAGGGGACTCCTTCATTGCTACCTTCAACACGGAGGAAGTCTGTGGTAGAACTGGATAATTCTTCACCAGGAAAGACTCCCTCTTTTTCCTCCCTGGATGTAATCCCTAAGGCTGTGTTTGTTTCGGAGGTTCCAACCTCACCTCAGTTTCATGGAACTTCTACTATTGCCTTATCTGACATCTGAGCGGGAGTTTCTCACACAGAATCCCTATTTTCTCCAGGACCAAGCAGGAAGTCAGTCCTCACATATGGGTGTCATCGGCGCCAATGAAGCCACAGCGGAGCATTTCCCCAGCTTTCTATGAAAGCCTTTGGGAATGCAGGCACGCATGCGCGGTTCCCTTCCCGCCTAAAGGTGCCATCTTACCTCAGTCTTTTTTTTTCCGTGAAGCCCACGGACGTGTGTCCAGTTTTCCCAGTTAAAATTAGATTTTTCAGCGATTTTTGCTATTTTTTCTCCCGGTTCGATGTCGGTTCCCCTCCCACCGGGTTCGGTACACCGGTATCGAGCCCGATTCTTCTTTTTCGGTTTTTGCCCTTCGTGGCTGGCGTTCGGGCCCTTTTTTCCATTTTTCCCTGGAAGGCCGGTCCTTTGACCTCGGGGGGACTCTTTTTTCCCCGATGGCTTCCAGCAGTTTTAAGAAGTGTGATCGGTGTAAGAAACTAATGTCTCGACTGCTGCCTTCGGTGCCTCGGCCCCGACCACGATCCTAAGTCGTGCGGGGCCTGTGGAAAGATGTCTTCCAAGGTACTACGAAGTCGCCAGCAGCAAAAGGAAAGGCTTTTCTCGGACTCAGCCTCCGGCCGGGCCTGGACCTCGTCTGAGGCCTCGACATCTCGGGATTCCGATCCCGAGCGCCGTTGAAGCTCCTCGGACAAGGGGTCCCCTGACCTGGAACGCAAGAGGAAGAAACGGCTCATGAGGGCGTCAGAGGAGGAGGTCCCTGGCTCCTCGAGGGCCAGGTTTAAGACCCCCGACCGTCGCCCCGGGCCCATGGAAACGGAGAAGCCTGCCAAAGTTCCTCGTGTGGAGCCGGAGTCTGCTGGACACGTAAGCCCTGTAGTCCTCGTGGACTCTCCTCCCAGGGAGCCGCCGCCGGGGCCCGAGTTGGTGGCTGCTGCGTCTCCCGAGCTGGGTCTCAGGATGACAGCCTTGGAGAACAGATTGTCTGCCTTCATGGAGCAGCAATGGGCACTGATGGCCAGCCTGTCTGGCGCATCTGCCCTGACCACCGGGACATCGACGTCGACCCCGGAGACTGAGCCGATACGCAAGTCCATCGTGGCTCGGAGTCGACCTCGGTCGTGGTCTCCCTCGACCTCCCGTTTGGGACCGAGGGCGTCAACGCCGGTGCTTCCGGCGTCGGGGCGGGTGCACTAGGGCCGCGTGGGGTCGGACCCCGACTCTTCCTCGGACGAGTCGGCTTGGGAGACGGAGGATGAGGAGTCTCTTGATACCTTCAAGACTCGGTGCGTCCCTTCAGACTCATCGCAGTCTGAGCCCCGGAGTAGGTCCCCCCCGGAGGAAACCCGGTTCTCGGAGTTCGTACGGGATATGGCCACTGCCTTGGCTATTCTGGCGGACCCCGAGGAAGAGCCTCGAGCTGAAGAGCTCGAGGCGCTACAGTATGACTCTCCTCCAAAGGAGGCCTTTACTGTCCCAGTTCCTCCGATGCTGGAACGGCTCCTCTTCCGTATGAGGGAGGCACCGGCTTCGGCGCCAGTTCTTAGCAAGCGAGTCGATTCGATCTATCGACTCCGGAAGAGCCCTGGTTTTCAGAAGGCACAGCTACCATACCATTCCATGGTTGTGGAATCGGCCATGCATCGTCTGAAGAGCCATAAGATGCACTCCGCAGTGCCTCCTCGCAGGGAGGCCCGAAACCTCGATGGCGTCGGTAGAAAGTGCTTCCAGGGCTCGATGCTTGCTTGCCGTGTCCAGTCCTACCAGCTGTACATGGGCATGTACTTGTGAGATCTGGCCAAGGAGTTGGCCGGGTTCTCTGCTGATCTCTTCGGGGAACCCTTGCAGAGATTTAAGTTCTTGTCCTCGTGGATTCGGGACTGCTCAAAGTTCATGTCCCGCGCCGCCTACGATGGCTTTGAGGCTTCGGCCCGAGTTGCGGCAGCCGGCATTGCGGCTTGACGCCAGGCATGGCTGCAGTCATCGGACCTCGAGCCATGGGTTCAGGACAAGTTGGTCGATGTCCCTTGCCGAGGTGAAAACCTTTTTGGCAAGCCCATGACCGAGAAGGCCGCTCAACCCAAGACCGAGCACCTCACACGGACAAGGCTGTCGAGGAAGACCTCTGCCCCTTCTCATAAAAAGAAGGGCTCGGGTAAAAAGCCCTTTTACCCGAGGAAGGGCACTGCCTACAAACAGTACCCACAATATCAGGCTGCCCAAGCTGCCCCCAGGGTCAGCAAGCCAAGGGCCAGGGTAATGGGCCCCGTAGGCAGAGGACCCCCAAGCCTCAGGCCCCTGCTACCACTCAGCAGGGTGGGGGCTTTTGGCTCCTTGAGCGTAGCCTCTCCTCCACTGCTCTCCCAACCCTGCACAGGAGGTCGTCTTGCCCTCTTTGCCCACCAGTGGCCCCTTATCACCGGGGACAGTTGGGTGCTGGAGATAGTCCACAATGGCTATGAACTCCATTTTCACCAACTGCCTCCTCCATACTTTCCAGGGGAGCCTCCCAGGCCTCCCCTGCACACAGACCTTCTCCTTCAGGAGCTTCAGGGTCTGTTGGTGGACAGGGCGGTGGAGCCTGTGCCTCCCCACTTGCAAGGTCACGGTTTCTACTCCAGGTATTTCCTGGTGCCCAAATGAACCGGTGGCCTTCGACCCATTCTGGACCTCAGGAACCTCAACAAGTTCCTAGTGAAGGAAAAGTTCAAGATGCTTACTCTTGGAACCCTTCTGCCCTACCTCCAGCAGGAAGATTGGCTATGCTCCTTAGATCTAAAGGATGCGTACACTCACATCCTCATTCATCCAGACCACAGAAAGTACCTCAGGTTCATTGTGGGAGGAAACCATTATCAGTACAAAGTGCTGCCTTTCGGCCTCACCTCCGCCCCCAGAGTCTTTACAAAGTGCTTACCGGTGGTGGCGGCCTACCTGAGAAATCAGGGAATCTTTGTCTTCCCCTATCTAGACGACTGGCTCATCAGGGGTCAGACATGTCAGGAGGCCAAACAAGCCACCCTCAGGACTATTGCTCTTCTACAAAATCTGGGGTTTGTCATAAACTTTGCAAAGTCCACTTTGCTCCCCTCCCAAAACTTGGAGTTCATAGGGACAAGGCTGGACTCTCTCCTGGCGAAGGCATTCTTGCCAGAAGACAGAGCCCAAAGGTTGGTGGCCTTGGCAAATCAGTTTCTCTGCAGGTCCCTGGTCTCTGCCAGACTCTGCCTGAGGCTTCTAGGCCACATGGCTTCGACAGTGCATGTGACCCCCAATGCCAGGCTCCATATGAGGCCTGCACAGTGGTGCCTTCAGGCTCAGTGGTCACAGGCCACAGGCAGCCTCAAAGACAGGATAAGGGTGTCCAGACAATTTCTGCACTCCCTCAACTGGTGGCTGCACCCACCCAATCTTCTGCAAGGGGTGCCTTTTCAGATTTCAGGGTACACAGTAGTGGTGACCACGGACGCCTCCCTACAAGGCTGGGGAGTTCATTGTCTGGGCAAGTGCACCCAGGGCCTGTGGTCTCCCTGGGAAGCTGCACAGCAGATCAATCTTCTCGAACTCTGAGCTATTCGGTTAGCACTCAAAGCTTTCACTCCTACCCTGGCTCACCAGTCTGTCCTGATTCAGACAGACAACCAAGTTGCCATGTTTTATGTGAACAAACGGGGCAGAACTGGGTCCAGGATCCTTTGTCGGGAGGCTCAGGACCTTTGTTCTTTTGCCCTCAAGCACAACATGCTCCTCAAGGCTGTGTACCTTCCAGGCCAGGACAACTACCTGGCAGACAGATTAAGCAGAATACTGCAGCCCCACAAGTGGCAGCTGCATCCTTCAGTAGTTCAGAAGATCTTCCTGAAATGGGGTCTCCCTTGGATAGATCTCTTTGCCAGCCCAATGAACAAGCAACTGCCAAAGTTCTGCTCCAGGCAACCGCATCCTCTGCGGATAGCAGCGGATGCTTTTCTGATATCCTGGTCTCAGGGCCTCCTCTATGCGTTTCCTCCCACGCCCTTGGTGGCCCGGACTCTCTTCAAGATTCTTCAGGACAAGGCCTCAGTCCTGCTGGTGGCTCCCAGGTGGCCGAGACAGCCCTGGTTTCCTCTTCTGCTTCAACTGGCGGTGGATCCTCCACTACCTCTGGGGTTGCAACCCGGCCTTCTCTCACAGGAGCAGGGTTCCCTTCTGCACCCCAATCAGCAGCAGTAGAGAGAGAGGAAGTTTCTCTCTAAACGTATGAACCAGGCTAACAGTATCTAGTGCCGGGTCTTCGGTTTCTCTTCAGAATGAATAAACTGAGACCTCACTCTTGGCCTTTTTGCTCTGGAATAACATTGCAAGGTGCCTACTATGAGCTGTGACTGCTTCCTTCCTGGCCTGTTGGTAAGACTAAGGACCTGCACGGTAGGTGTAGTGGGAGGAAAGGGAGACGGGTTTGACACCCTGCCACCTGGCCCTACTGGGGGTTCTAAATAAGGGGAGAAAATGAAGAGAGCAGAGGTGAGAAATTACAGATGGACTTGAGTCCTTGGAAAGAGTTAAGGGAAAACTGAGGAAAGCAGAAACCAGAGACTAGAGCTAACACAATTACAAAATTACAATGAAAAAGAGAAGGCTGAGGGGAGATATGATAGAGGTTGATAAAATAATGAAGGGAGCAGAAAGATCAGAGGACAGTCAATGAACTTACAATGTAGCACATTTAAGGTTAATCAAAGAAAATAGTTTTTCACTCAATAGCATTGATAACTTGGATTTTCCTGAGGCAATGGAGGGTTAAATGACTTGCCCAAGGCCAAAAGGAGTGCTAGTGGGAATCAAACCCTAGTCTCCTGGTTCCCAAGACAATGCTCTGACCATTAGGCTACTCCTCCACTACGTGAGGCCTGGACTGGCCACTGTTGCAAACAGGATAATGGGCTTGATGCACCCTTGGCCTGACCCAGTATAGTGTATCTTAGTTCTTATGACAACAAAAGCAGAAAGAAGTATTTGCTCTTTAATTTTGTGTTTGGAATATATCAAGTTTTTATAGTTTACATGTGCTTTATATTTGAATGTCTATGTCTCCGGTGTTGCACTACATACAGAGTCTGGCTTCTCCGGTGTTGCACTACACACAGAGTCTGGCTTCTCCGGTGTTGCACTACATACAGAGTCCGGCTTCTCTGGTGTTGCACTACATACAGAGTCTGGCTTCTCCGGTGTTGCACTACATACAGAGTCTGGCTTCTGTGGTGTTGCACTGCATACAGAGCCTGGCTTCTCCGGTGTTGCACTACATACAGAGTACGGCTTCTCCGGTGTTGCACTACATGCAAAGCCTGGCTTCTCCGGTGTTGCACTACATACAGAGTCTGGCTTCTCCAGTGTTGCACTACATACAGAGTCTGGCTTCTCTGGTGTTGCACTGCATACAGAGTACGGCTTCTCCGGTATTGCACTACATACAGAGTCTGGCTTCTCCGGTGTTGCACTACATGCAAAGCCTGGCTTCTCCGGTGTTGCACTACATGCAGAGTCCGGCTTCTCCGGTGTTGCACTACATGCAGAGTCTGGCTTCTCTGGTGTTGCACTACATGCAAAGCCTGGCTTCTCCGGTGTTGCACTACATACAGAGTCTGGCTTCTCCAGTGTTCCACTACATACAGAGTCTGGCTTCTCAGGTGTTGCACTACATACAGAGTCTGGCTTCTCTGGTGTTGCACTGCATACAGAGTACGGCTTCTCCGGTGTTGCACTACATACAGAGTACGGCTTCTCCGGTGTTGCACTACATGCAAAGCCTGGCTTCTCCGGTGTTGCACTACATGCAGAGTCTGGCTTCTCTGGTGTTGCACTACACGCAGAGTCTGGCTTCTCCGGTGTTGCACTACATACAGAGTCCGGCTTCTCCGGTGTTGCACTACATACAGAGTCTGGCTTCTCTGGTGTTGCACTGCATACAGAGTCTGGCTTCTCCGGTGTTGCACTACATGCACAGTCTGGCTTCTCCGGTGTTGCACGACATGCAAAGCCTGGCTTCTCCGGTGTTGCACTACATACAGAGTCTGGCTTCTCCGGTGTTGCACTACATACAGAGTACGGCTTCTCCGGTGTTGCACTACATGCAAAGCCTGGCTTCTCCGGTGTTGCACTACATACAGAGTCTGGCTTCTCCAGTGTTGCACTACATACAGAGTCCGGCTTCTCCGGTGTTGCACTACATGCAAAGCCTGGCTTCTCCAATGTTGCACTACACGCAGAGTCTGGCTTCTCCGATGTTGCACTACACACAGAGTCTGGCTTCTCCGGTGTTGCACTACATACAGAGTCTGGCTTCTCCAGTGTTGCACTACATACAGAGTCTGGCTTCTCTGGTGTTGCACTACATGCAGAGTACGGCTTCTCCGGTGTTGCACTACATGCAAAGCCTGTCTTCTCTGATGTTGCACTACACGCAGAGTCCGGCTTCTCCGGTGTTGCACTACATACAGAGTCTGGCTTCTCCGGTGTTGCACTACATGCAAAGCCTGGCTTCTCCAATGTTGCACTACATGCACAGTCTGGCTTCTCTGATGTTGCACTACACGCAGAGTCCGGCTTCTCTGATGTTGCACTACACGCAGAGCCTGTCTTCTCTGATGTTGCACTACACGCAGAGTCTGGCTTCTCCGATGTTGCACTACACACAGAGTCTGGCTTCTCCGGTGTTGCACTACATACAGAGTCTGGCTTCTCCAGTGTTGCACTACACACAGAGTCTGGCTTCTCCGGTGTTGCACTACATACAGAGTCTGGCTTCTCCGGTGTTGCACTACACCAGAGTCTGGCTTCTCCGGTGTTGCACTACATACAGAGTCTGGCTTCTCAGGTGTTGCACTACATGCAGAGTCTGGCTTCTCCGGTGTTGCACTACATACAGAGTCTGGCTTCTCCGGTGTTGCACTACATGCAGAGTCCGGCTTCTCCGGTGTTGCACTACATACAGAGTCTGGCTTCTCCGGTGTTGCACTACATGCACAGTCTGGCTTCTCCGGTGTTGCACTACATACAGAGTCCGGCTTCTCTGATGTTGCACTACATACAGAGTCCGGCTTCTCCGGTGTTGCACTACATGCAAAGCCTGGCTACTCCAATGTTGCACTACACGCAGAGTCTGGCTTCTCCGATGTTGCACTACATACAGAGTCCGGCTTCTCCGGTGTTGCACTACATGCAAAGCCTGGCTACTCCAATGTTGCACTACATGCAGAGTCCGGCTTCTCCGATGTTGCACTACACGCAGAGTCCGGCTTCTCCGATGTTGCACTACACGCAGAGTCTGGCTTCTCCGGTGTTGCACTACATACAGGGTCTGGCTTCTCCAATGTTGCACTACATACAGAGTCTGGCTTCTCTGGTGTTGCACTACATGCAGAGTCCGGCTTCTCCGATGTTGCACTACACGCAGAGTCTGGCTTCTCCGATGTTGCACTACACGCAGAGTCCGGCTTCTCCGATGTTGCACTACATACAGGGTCCGGCTTCTCCAGTGTTGCACTACATGCAGAGTCTGGCATCTCCTGTGTTACACTACATGCAGAGTCCGACTTCTCCGGTATTGCACTACATACAGAGTCTAGCTTCTCCGGTATTGCACTACATACAGAGTCTAGCTTCTCCGGTGTTGCACTACATACAGAGTCCGGCTTCTCCGGTATTGCACTACATGCAGAGTCCGGCTTCTCTGGTGTTGCACTGCATACAGAGTACGGCTTCTCCGGTGTTGCACTACATGCAAAGCCTGGCTTCTCCGGTGTTGCACTACATACAGAGTCTGGCTTCTCCGGTGTTGCACTACATGCAGAGTCCGGCTTCTCCGGTGTTGCACTACATGCAGAGTCTGGCTTCTCCGGTGTTGCACTACATACAGAGTCTGGCTTCTCCGGTGTTGCACTACATGCAGAGTCCGGCTTCTCCGGTGTTGCACTACATGCAAAGCCTGTCTTCTCTGATGTTGCACTACACGCAGAGCCTGTCTTCTCTGATGTTGCACTACACGCAGAGTCTGGCTTCTCCGATGTTTCACTACACGCAGAGTCTGGCTTCTCCGGTGTTGCACTACATACAGGGTCCGGCTTCTCCAGTGTTGCACTACATACAGATTCTGGCATCTCCTGTGTTACACTACATGCAGAGTCTGGCTTCTCCGGTTTTGCACTACATGCAGAGTCCGGCTTCTCTGGTGTTGCACTACTTGCAGAGTCTGGCTTCTCCTGTGTTGCACTACATGCAGAGTCTGGCTTCTGGAGTTTCAGATGATTTGTCTGCTTGTTTCTATTTTTAGTTTGTCAACACTTATTCTGTACTTGGTGAGACTCTACCTATGCTCTAATGAGCCGTTGCAGAAAGTTTAGCGCAACATGTTTCTGGTGTTTTTCCCACGCTAAACTTGCTCTCCGATGCAGAAAGCAAGCAACTGCGGGAAAAAAGCCAAAATACAGTCGTGCTAAACTGCAGTGCACTTGGCATGTAAATTGCTGCATAGGTAATTGTGCCTGATGTAATAAACACTACCCTGAAAGAGCGCAGTTTATTACACTGTGTTTTAACACTGGATCTTCACACCAGCTTCGGTCAGGCGAAAAGATCCAGCAGGGAGCAAAAGTATCATCAGAGGTGTAGTTTGACACTTCACCTCAGATGATCCAAACATCGGGGAAAGCCCCTGATGCCATCCACATACTGTCTGGCGCCCGGTGCCCTCCTAGACACCTACCTCCTGACAGAAACCAAATCCCCAGTGGTCCAGTGGCCCTGATCCCTCTGCCCACGAAACAAAAAAAACACCCAGTGGTCCGATTTCCTACCAACCACCCAATAAAACAATCCCCGATGGCCCCCCACCCAATCAAAATGTATTTGCCTAGCTGCTACCTGCCATAGGCGGGATATCAAATTGCAATAAATAAATTCTGGCTGATATTTGCAGAGCAACATCTTATGTGGGTCACCAGCAGAATGGCGTGGTCCTCAAACCATTCTGTTTTAATAGGCAATGTAGCGGTCACTCACTCTATCAAACAACCAGGTGCACCCTCTTTAGTAGTCCCAATTAAACTTACTACTCCAAAGCTAATAATTTAAACAATTTTTTGTCATAGCAACCATGTTTGATAAATAATGTTTAGTCCATTTTATAGTATCACATTATTTCTCTTCTAATCTATATTTTTCTTCTTCTTATACTTTTAGGAGCTTCTCAATTTAAAATACACTGCTTATATCTTAGTATACCTATGTCTAAATAGCTTTGGAGTAGTAAGTTTAATTGGGACTACTAAAGAGGGTGCACCTGGTTCTTTGGTGATCCACAAACTGCTATGTTACGTTACATATCTTACCAAGGTATCTCTTCTGGATGCGTTTTCCTTGCAGCTTAAGTGGGCCCACGATGACCTCTACCACCTCCAGGTAAGCCTCTGCGCCTCTCTTGTGCCGTCTGACACAGCCCTGGTAACAGCGGGATTTCAAGTCCTGGGCCCTGCATATCACCAGCTGACACTGTATGTACACCATGGGATATGTGCCGAGAGGTTTAAGGGCACTAAATTCAAATTGAACTACATTGCTGGATGGAGAATCATAGAGCTGGAAAGTAGGATCTACAGCACACCTAAACAGAGAAAAAAGAAACACCAAGAAAGAATAGAGTGAAAGTCTCTCTTAATACTGGATAATGAAACCCAAGAGGCTGTTGCATGCCTCATCAAACCTGACTCCCAAAGAAATAGCTCCATAATAGCCCTGCTGTAGAGACACACCCCTCTCCCCAGCCACTACAAGGTATACAATTTTATTTGTTTAACAGGTTTTATATACTGCTTTATCATTTCAATCAAAGCAGTTTACATTGAACCTTAAACTTGGTAATCTACATTAAACAGGGACATTGAAAACTTGGATTTTTCTCAGGCAATGGAGGGTTAAGTGACACCCAAGGCCACAAGGAGTGGGAATCAAACCCTGGTCTCTAGGTTCCAAAGCCATTAACCATTAGGCTACTCCACACCTCCAAGGTGCACTGGATGACATTCAGCACCTCACCCCCCTCAACTGTCCTTCAGGCTCCAGAGCCCCGCTGAGATTTTCATAATTAAAGTCAGTAGTTATAGTTATTCCAACACCGTACCTCCCAGAACAATCATGTAACATGCATTCTCCAGGAACAAGGAGGAAGTCAGTCCTCACATATGGGTGACGTTGGCGCTGACAGAGCCCCACAGAAGCATCTCCCCAGCTTTCAAAGAAAGCCTTTGGGACATGCCACCATGCATGCATGGTCCCCTTTCCGCCCAAGGGTGCCATATAACTCAGTCTCCCTTTTTCTGCAGAGCCCTACAGATGTCTGTCTCTGTTCCCCCAGAAAAAAGTTGTTTTTTGGTTCATTAAGTGCATTCTCCTCTGGTTAGCACTAGTCCCTTTCCTGCCTCCGAGCCCATCGCCTCGGCTTTGAGGTTCGGAACAGTTTTTTAGTTTTTTTCTCCAGCGCAATTTCACACCCTTTTCTAACCGCTGGCCGCGTCAACGGTCTTCAACCTCACTGGGGTACTTTTTACTCCAATGGCCCAATGGATTCAAAAAGTGTGATCGGTGCGCAAAAAACATGTCTTAACCAATACACATGACTGCTGCCTCCAGTGTCTAGGAGCTGAACATGACCCAGAGGTTTGCACCCTGTGCAAAAAGATGTCCACTAACGCCATCAAAGTCGTCAGCAGAAGCAGGACATCATCTTCTACAGGTCAGATTCAGCTCAGAGTTGCGTAAAGCCCCAGCAGTCCCTGATCAGGGCCGCGAACACTCTGATAAGGGTTCCCTGGAGCGAGAATGTAAGAAGAAGAAGAAATCCTTGAGGACCTCTTCCTGGGACTCGGACACACGTGGCAAGTCCCATGCAAGGTCCCACAGTCTCCGGACGGTATCCGAGGAGTTGGAGTGGGAGCGGCCGGCGAAGGTGCCCAGTATAGATGCCGAGGCCTCCGGCGATGGAGCACAGATCCCCAAGGCTCATCCTATCGAAGACTCCCTCTCACCACCGACACCAGAACCGGTCACCCCAGTGCCTGCATCAAAGGCTGCAACTCCTGAGTGGGAAGCCAGGAGGATGGCATTGGAATGCAGAGTTACTGCCTTCCTTGCCTCACAGCAAGCATCAATGCCCGACTCTGCCAGCACTCACGCTGAGACTACAGGACCTCGATGTCAAGGACTGCTCGGGTCGCTGAACAGATCTTCAAGAGCCCCAGGCCTTAAGCCAATCCTCAGTGAGGGTCTCAATCTCACTCCCGATCATAGGGAGCGAGATCCTCCCCAGCAAGTTCTTCTTGCTCCAGCCAAGCAACAGCCATGGGTCATCGTAGATCCGATCCGGGTCTGATGCCTCAGAAACCATCAGGCCTTGAGTCCTCGATGGACTACTCAGACTGGGAATCTGAGGATGTGGTTTCCCTGGAGACATGTGCACACCACGATCTCCCCTTGAATACATCTCCCCCGGTGTTGAGGCGCTGGTCCTCTCCCGAGGACACCTCATTCCTTGAGTTTGTCTAGGATATGACAAAGGCATTGTCCCTCACCACGGAGTCAGAGGAAGACCCTTGCATGGAGGAATTCAAAATCCTCCAATATGAGGCTTCACTTAAGGAGGCCCTGACAGTCCCCATCTCTGCCATCCTCAGGCAACTCCTTCTTCAGATGTGGGAGATGCCGGCATCAGTGCCAATAGCTAGCCAATGCCTGAACACCATGTACTGAGTCCAGTGGGGCCCCAGCTTCCGGAAGGTACAACTTCCTCACACCTCCATGGTGATGGAGTCGACCATGCATCGACAGAAAAGCCCGAAGACTCACTCTTCCGTGCCCCCAGGCAGAGAGCCCCATGTCCTCAACTTCCTTGGATGCAAATGTTACCAGGGCTTGATGCTGGCCTGCCAGATACAAGCATATTAGCTGTATATCAGCATGTATCTCCAAGACCTAGCTAAAGAACTCTCAGATATCTTGGCGGGTCTCAGTGGAGATCACCTCCAGTGATTCCAAAGCTTCGCAAAGTACATCAGGGAATGCTCAAAGTATGTCTCGAGCCGCCTACAATGGCTTCGAGTCCAACGTGAGGGTGGCCGCTGCAGGAATCATGGCCCGATGCCAGGCCTGACTCCAGGCATCAGACCTCGAGCAATGGGTCCAGGAGAAACTCCTCGACATCCCCTGCCTCGGTGAAAACCTCTTCGGCAAACTGATTGAGAACAAGGCAGCGGAGATTGAGACCAAGTATGTTACCAGGACTCAGCTCTCAGGAAGACCTCCACCCTTCTCAAGAAAAACTGCCGGGGAAAAGGCCTCCCTTTCACAGGAAAGGCCACCCTTATCAGGGCTACCCCCAATACCAGGCCCCCCAGACCCACAGCAGGGTCAGCAGGGCAAAGGAGCGGGCCAGAGCCAATGCAAGCCCAAGAGATCCAAGCCCCAAACACCGGCTCCAGTCCAAGCTAGGTCGGGGTTTTGACTCCCTTGGCATAGCCTCACCACTCTTGGGGGAGCAGCTGCCAATGGGAGGGCATCTGATTCTTTTTGCCCATCGATTGCATGCCATAACCTTCTCTGACCACTTGGAGTGTCCAGGTATCGGTGGTAATCTCCTTCACCAGGACCAGACGCCTCCTCCTTTCTTACCAGGAGAGCCTCCTCCAACTTCTCTGTACCAGGCCCTGCTACTGCAGGAACTCACAGGCCTTCTCAGGGACAGGGCCATTGAGCCAGTACCCCACCACCTAAGAGGGAAGGGGTTCTACTCCAGGTACTTTCTAGTCCCAAAAAGAACAGGAGGCCTAAGCCCATTCTGGACTTGTGAAACCTAAACAAGTTCCTGGTGCGGGAAAAGTTCAAAATGCTCTCTCTTGGAGCATTGCTGTCCTTTCTCCAGCAGGGAAATTGGCTATGCTCCTTAGTCTTAAAAAATGCTTATACCCAAAACCTTGTTCATCCCACCCACAGGCAGTACCCAAGTTTCATGGTTGGGGGCGACCACTACCAGTACAGGGTGTTACCCTTCAGCCTAGCCTCCACATCAAGAGTCTTCACCAAATGCCTGGCTGTGGTGGCCGCATACCTCTGCAAACAAGAGGCCTTCATCTTCCATACCTGGATGACTGGCTTGTAAAAGGAGACATGGCTACAGAGGTGCAGCAAGCCACGGGCTGCACCATCAAGGTCCTGCAGCACCTGGTGATAAACCACCCCAAATCTCACCTCACTCCAACAAAGAATCAGGAATTCATAGGAGCTCGCCTGGACACTCTCCAGGCCAGGGCCTTCCTTCCCCTAGACAGGGCAGATCACATCAGGGCCCTGGCCACTGGGGTGCAGCACTGTCACGTAGTGTCAGCACGATCTATGCTCTGCCTACTAGGCCACATGGCATCCACAGTCCATGTGGTCCCCAATGCCTGCCTCCAAATGAGGACAGCTCAGTGGTGTCTCCACTCACAGTGGACACAAACCACGGGCAGTCTCCAGGACAAGATCTCAATGTCCCGTCAACTGGCAGAGTCGCTCGATTGGTGACAGGGCACACAGCACCTGCAGAGGGGAATGCCTTTTCATTCCCCGAAACCCCCAGGGTGTACTCACTACAGATGTGTCCCTACTGGGCTGGGGTGCCCACTGCAAGGAACTGCGCATGCAGGAGAGCTGGTCCCAAGCTGAGAGCCAGCAGCAGATCAGACTGCTGGAGCTCAAAGCCATTTTTCTGGCAATCAAGGCCTTCCATCACTGCCTGCAAAACCAGTTGGTGCTAGTCCAAATGGACCACCTGATCACTATGTTCTACCTAAACAAGCAGGGGGGCACAGGGTCTTAGCGCCTCTGTCAGGAGACAGCAGCCCTCTGCTCAAATGTGATTGGTCAGGGAATGCTCCTCAGAGCAGTATACATTCCAGGCCAAGGCAATGCTGAGCAGAGTCCTATGGCCGCACGAATGGCATCTAGACCCCAGGGTGGCACTTCGGCTATTCCAACTCTGGGAAACCCCAAGTCTGGACCTCTTTGCCAGCCCAACCAATGCTCAGCTGCCCCGCTTCTGCTGTCCCCAACCACACCTGTCCCAGATAGTGGTGGATGCCTTCCTCATTCTGTGGTTGGAAGGCCTTCTGTATGCCTTCCCTCCCATGCCACAAATTGTTTGGATCTTCTTCAAGGCCCTACGAGACAAGGCCTCCATGATCCTGGTGGCCCTGCAGTGGCCCAGGCAGCCTTGGTTTCCCCTGCTGCTCCGCCTCTCGACAGAGCTTTTGGTCCCTTTGGGGAATGCCGCAGGGCTACTGACATAGGAGGAGGGCTTGCTCCTTCACCTCAACCTGGGGTCCCTGTCACTAAAAGCATGGCTGCTGAGTGTGTCACCTTTAGTTCCCTTCAACCTCCCCAGGGAGGTGAAGGAAATCCTTCTGGCCTATTGTAAGAGCTCCACAAGACAAGCCTAGGCCTTCAAGTGGTGCAGATTCTCAGTATGGTGTGTGGAGCAATGGGTAGACCCATTCTTTTTCCAGGTGCACATCGTGTTTCAGTACTTGCTTCACTTTTCGCAAACCAGACTCAAGTTCAACTCCATCAGAGTACACCTGAGTGTGCTCTCTGCACACCATCACTCCACAGAGAGCAAACATCTTTCTGTGCAGCCCCTACTACTACTAGTACTACTATTTAGCACTTATATAGCACCGAGCATGCAGCGCTGTACAGGTATGACATGCATATAAAAGATATACATATAATAGACAGTCCCTGCTCATGAGAGTCATGCTCATCCGAGCTTAAAATCTAATACTCATCCGAATTTACAATCCAATACAAGTTTACAATCTAATACAACAATACAAAGCGATAGTCAGTTCGGTGCAAAGCATAATATGGTCTGTGTAATTCGGTGATGGGAGAATGATGGGAATCGGGTTAGGATAAGGGTGGGAGTCAGGATCTGAAGGCAACAGTGAAGAGGTGGGTTTTCAATTTGGATTTGAAGAGGGCCAGTGAGGGTGCTTGGCGTGTAGACATAGGTAGGTTGTTCCAGGCATAGGATGCAGCGAGGTGAAAGGAGCGAAGGCGTGAGTTAGCTATGCAAGTGAAAGGCCTAAATAGAAGTAGTTTGTTAGTGGAGTGAAGTTCCCAAGAGGGGATGTAGGTGGAGATAAGGGATGAGATGTATTGAGGAGCCGCAGAGTGGATGCATTTATAGGTCAGTATGAGAAGTTTGAACTGTATGCGGAATTGGATGGGAAGCCAATGAAGTAGCTTGAGAAGAGGAGTAATGTGGGCATGGCAAGACTGGTGGAATATTAGTCGAGCAGCATGATTTTGTATAGAGTGAAGGGGAAAGAGATGATTCGTGGGGAGACCGGCAAGAAGCAGGTTGCAGTAATCTAGGCGAGAGGAAATTAAGGCGTGGATAAGCGTTTTGGTAGTGTGTTCAGAAAGGAAGGGGCGGATTTTGGTAATGTTGAAGAGGAAGAAGCGGCAGGTCTTAGCTATGAGCTGGATGTGTGTGGAGAAGGAGAGATAGGTGTCGAAGATAACCCCCAAATTGCGGGCTGAGGAAACGGGAAGGATCGTAGATCCATCCACTGAGACTGAGAAAGGGGAAAGAGGAGGGGCAGAGTTGGGGGGAAAGACGACGAGTTCAGTCTTGGCCATGTTCAGGTTCAAGCGGCGATGGGACATCCAGGCAGTGATGTCAGAAAGGCAGGCTGAGATCTTGGTCTGGATTGCTGGAGAGATATTAGGTGTAGAGAGGTAGATTTGGGAGTCGTCGGCGTAGAGATGGTACTGAAAGCCATGGGAGGAGATAAGTGCACCAAGGGATTGGGTATAAAGGGAGAAAAGGTGGGGGCCCAAAACAGATCCTTGTGGAACACCAACATGGAGCGAGATAGGGGAGGAGGAGGAGCCCCCAGAGCATACACTAAAGGAGCGATGGGAGAGGTAGGAGGAGAACCAGGATAGCACGGAGTCCCTGAAGTCAAGCGAGGAGAGGGTGTTAAGGAGAAGATTGTGGTCAACAGTGTCAAAGGCCGCGGAGAGGTCAAGAAGGATGAGGACAGAGTAGAATCCCTTGGATTTAGCCAATTTATGTGGGGCTTGCTACTCTCTATGCCTCCCATCCACCCTCCCCCAGCGGAATGGGATCTCAACTTGGTTCTGTTGCAGCTCAGCAAAATGCCTTTCGAACCTCTGCCTACTTGCCATTTGCGTTATTTGTCCTGGAAGGTCGACTTCCTGGTGGCCCTCACCTCTGCCTTACACCAGGTTCTTGCCAAGCCACCTTACACTAGGTTCTACAAAATAGGGTCGTGCTTCACACCCACCCTAAATTCCTTCCAAAGGTGGTATCCGCGTTCCACCTCAACCAAGAGGTGGTACTCCCCACCTTCTTTACAAGGACCCACATCGACAAGGCAGTGGCCATTCTCCATATACTGGACTAAAAGAGGGCCCTGTCCTTCAACCTGCAATGTACCCAGGGCCACCTCAAAGTCTTGCAGCTTTTCGTTTCCTATGGCCCCAGTCGACTGGGGGAGGCTGTTACTAAACGGACCCTGTCCACCTGGGTGGCGGACTGCATCGCTTCACCCATGATCAGGCTGGGCTCTTGTTGGAACGCCGGGTCATGGTGCAC
Organism: Ichthyophis bannanicus; assembly: GCA_033557465.1. Classification (NCBI taxonomy): domain Eukaryota; kingdom Metazoa; phylum Chordata; class Amphibia; order Gymnophiona; family Ichthyophiidae; genus Ichthyophis; species Ichthyophis bannanicus. Next base: position 1,029,099,263 of record CM066034.1, read on the forward strand.
AACATCAGGGCTAGGCGACCTTGGTTGCATGCCTACACTCTGTCCTTATGGCAGACATCTGCTGGGCCGCCACCTAGTCCTCAGTTCACACCTTTGCACTACTCACTACTGCCTAGAGGGAGTCCCGACTGGACAGTGCCTTTGGCCAGGCTGTACTCCATAATCTGTTCGGGATTTAGCCAACTACTATCCTCCGACCCTTCTTGTACAGGCTACCGGAGCGATGTTTCTCCCTGGACACTGGGGTCCTCAGAGTCTGTCCTCAGATTCGCTTGCGGCTGCTCATGGCTGGGCCGTGTTTTTCTACAGGTTCTCGGTAGCCTGTATCTAGGGATTCCCATATGTGAGGACTGACTTCCTGCTTGTTCCTGTAACAGGTGTTCTCCAGGGGCAGCAGGAATCAGTCCTCACAATCCTCCCTCCTCCCCTTGGAGTTTCTGTACAATTTTTGCCATCTTCTTTTGTTGGCTCTAGCTATGTCATCTGATGGAGTAAGATTGCAACCTTGGGTGGGAAGGGGACCACGCATTCATGGTGACATTTCCCAAAGGCTTTCTTTGAAAGCTGGGGATATGCTTCTGCAAGGACTCTGTCGGCATCAACGTCATCCATATCTGGGGACTAATTCCTGCTGTCTCTGGAGAACACCTGTTACAGGCGAGTAACTACAGTTAACTGCCCATCATGCTTTTGGATATTAAGGCTTCTGTGGCATATACATGCATGAATGACCAGAAGGGGTAAACAGCTATTTCAGAAACCCACTATTTACACATGTAGATATACTTTACACACGTTTTCAAGTGGGCCTGGAAGGAAATCCTCCTTGACCCTTTAAGAATAGAAAGCCATTGGAATTTTCTCCATATTCTCAAAAATAATTTTCATATTCAATACAAATAATTTGAGGTAATGAAGCAAAAGGCATGCTGGCTTTAATTTTTTTAGGGCCATGTTTACTAACGTGTGCTAATCCTCAGCGTGGGGTGTGCCATGTTTTAAGTGCACCACATTAACAGCATTGGGACCTGCACTAAAAATACCATGTTAAGCGGTTAGTGTGTGATTGGGCGGGTTATAGGTGCAATGTGGGTGCTGACAGTGCATCACGTTTAGTGTGTGATTGGGCAGGTTATAGGTGTAATGGGGTGCTGACAGTGCATCACGGTTAGTGTGTGATTCAGCAGGTTATAGGTGTAATGTGGGTGCTGATGGTGCATCACGTTTAGTGTGTGATTGGGTGGGTTATAGGTGTAATGTGGGTGCTGATGGTGCATCACGGTTAGTGTGTGATTGGGTGGGTTATAGGTGTAATGGGGCACTTACTGTGCATCACGGTTAGTGTGTGATTGGGCGGGTTATAGGTGTAATGGGGTGCTGACGTTGCATCTTGGTTAGTGTGTGATTGGGCAGGTTATAGGTGTAATGGGGCACTTACTGTGCATCACGGTTAGTGTGTGATTGGGCGGGTTATAGGTGTAATGGGGCGCTGATGGTGCATCACGGTTAGTGTGTGATTGGGCGGGTTATAGGTGTAATGGGGCGCTGATGGTGCATCACGGTTAGTGTGTGATTGGGCGGGTTATAGGTGTAATGGGGTGCTGACGTTGCATCTTGGTTAGTGTGTGATTGGGCAGGTTATAGGTGTAATGGGGCACTTACTGTGCATCACGGTTAGTGTGTGATTGGGCGGGTTATAGGTGTAATGGGGCACTTACTGTGCATCACGGTTAGTGTGTGATTTATTTATTTATTTAACATTTCTTCTATACCGCGCTATTATAATCAGTGCGGTGTACATCGAACAAAACATACTACAATGCATACAAGCAACATTGAGTTTACATAGAACAGGAAAAGAAACATAGGACAACCGGGGTAACTATTCACAGGGTAACTATTTACAGGTTAAATTAGTATTGTCACCAATACTCTAAGCTAATTTGGTATCAACTTCATTTTGTGGACAGGCGTAAAAATTAGTGGGTGGGCAAGAGTATAGGCTAACCATTTTCTGGTTGTAATAAGGTGCTATGGTAGCTGTGACATGAGGGAAGTTTACCCGATGTGTGGGTGTCAGGGTTGGTGTCAGGGTAGCATATTGTGAATAGGTGGTGTTTCAAAGCTTTACGGAATAGGATTAAGCTTTTGATGCCACGGATTTCATGAGGAAGGGCATTCCAATTTAGGGGAGCGAATATAGAGAAAGCCCTGTTGGATGTGGTCTTAGTACATGACGTCATCATCTTGGGGACTATTAAGGTGTTCATTGCAGTGGATCTCCTGTCTCTGTTTTCCAGGGTGCTGTGGATTAGTTTGCTAATCGGTGTAGGTGGGTAGTTATTCAGGGCTTTGAAAGTAAGGACTAATGACTTATATTGGAGTCTGGCGAGTAACGGTAGCCAATGCAGATTTTTCATGATTGGTGTTATGTGGTCAGTTCTTGATGATCCAGAGAGAACTCTTGCGGCTGCATTCATAGCCAGGCGGAGCAGATTTAAAGTTGATTGAGGCAGGCCGTGGAGGACGATGTTCGCAAAGTCCAGGTGTGGGAGGACTAATGCCTGAAAGGTTGTCCGGTAGTCATTGGATTCCAGTAGGGGGCGGAGGTGACGTAATGTTCTGATCTTGTGATATATAGACTTTGTAACGTTCTTCACATGTGTGGTCATATCTAGGTGCTGGTCCAATGTGATGCCCAGATATCTGATTGTAGGTTTGGACTTCAATTCTACATCGTTGACAAGTAGTGATGGGGGGGGGGGTATGAATTTACGGTTCTTCGTAACAAAAAGGACATCAGTTTTACTATGATTGATCTGAAGGTTTTGTGTCAGCAGCCAATCAGCTACCGCTCCGAAACAATTGATTATTGGGGAGAACACTGGTTGGTCAATTTTGAACGGCATGTAGAGGAGGATGTCGTCTGCGTAAGCTAGGCACCGTACGTTGAAAGATCGGATCAAATCACATATCGGCTGCATATATATATTGAACATTAGTGCCGATAAGGACGATCCTTGAGGTACCCCCTGAGACTGCAGGAATGGTTCCGAGGATGTATGACCTGTTTTTACTTGTTGCCACCTGTTGGATAGGTAGGATTTACACCATTCAAGTGCTGTGCTTTGAATCCCCTTTTCTTTCAGGCATTGTAGAAGTATGTCATGATTCACAGAGTCAAAGGCGGCGGAGATGTCCAGGAAGATGAGGACAAATCCTTGTTGGATGCTGTCCATTCCAGTGACCAATTCGTTGAATAGGGTTGTGAGGACTGTGTCGACGCCAAGCGCTTCCCTGAAGCCGTGTTGTGACGGGTCTAGTGGAGCTTCAGTGTCAATATGGTGCTGGAGTTGTTGTTGAGCAGCTTTTTCTATGATTTTTGCAAGTTGGGGGATGCTCGAGATTGGCCTAAAAGATTCGACTTTGGACGGGTCAAGTCTGCTATTTTTTAAGAGGGGCTTGATGGAGGTGTTTTTCAGGCGCTGTGGGAACGAGCCTGTTAGAAAAGACTGGTTCAATATATTGCACAGGATTTGGCTTAGGTCATGACGCAGCTCTTTGATCCAATTGGCTGGACAGGGGTCGTTGGGTGCTGTGCTGGGATTGATAGAGGCGACAATGCTCTCCATCTCTCTATTTGAAACCACAGTGAAATTACATAGTGGAGTTGCTTGGGGTGCCTTAGACGGTATGGGTGAGGTACTGCTACTCATGTTTATGTTGGTCTTAATCATCTTTGATTGCAAGTAGTTTGCAAAGTCCTGTGGTTGTGGCATTGAGGGTTGGGCGGAGACCGGTTCGCCTGTTATGGATTTTACTAGTCTGAATAGGGCGTGTGGTTTATTGATGGAACGTTTCAATAAATCTGTGTGGTAGAGTTTCCTGCTCTGTGTTATCTTTCCACGGTGGGTTATTAGGTAAGAGTTGTATGTGTCAAGTGACTCTGAGGAGTGTGATCGTCGCCACCGTCTCTCAAGTTTGCGCAGGTGGTGGAGAGATGAGCGAAGGTCAGAAGAGAACCATGGTGCATGTTCCCGTTTCCTTATTTTCTTTTCAGTGTGAGATGGACAGGAGGCAGCTCGAAGGTTCTCGTCCCATTTGGAGATGAGATCATCTAAGTTTAGAGACGTGTTGGTCATAAGTGGCAGAAGATTTTCCAGGACTACGTTCCGGTTGAATGGTCGGAAGCGGGCAGCATGGGTATTAGAAGTGTTTGATGACATTTGGCTCTTGTAGGATGTATTAAAGGGTATAATGAATCTAAGGAGGTTGTGATCTGACCAAGGCACAGGTGATATATACAATGCAAGGTCTTGGGCTGTTGAGTCGTTGAGATGGGGGGCAAAGATGAGGTCCAGTTTACATCCCTTAGAGTGAGTGGGGGAGTCAACATGTTGTTTGTAGCCTAGATCCTCTAAGACGTCTAGGAATGCTGTTGAGTGGCTATCATGAAGAGATGGGAGGTTGAAATTGCCTACCAACCAAGTTGGGGAGCGTGAGGTGGACGACATGCAGGCAAGCTCAATTATTGTTGGAAGGTCATCTGGTAAAGGGGTGGGTGCCCGATAGAAAAGGTTAATTGTGCATAGCTCATTAGCTATGGTGAGGGAATCAAGGTGGGCTGAGCTAGAGGAGTTGCATAGCTTGAAGTGTAGATCAGCTTTTGCAAGGATGAGCGTCCCGCCTCCTCTCTGGATGGTCCTGTGACATGTGTATAAATCAAATCCAGGTGGCAACATCTGATTCAATAGGGCGTTGTCGCAGTCAGATAGCCATGTCTCCGTGATCATTAGGATGTCAAGATTGTATAGCGGAATCAGGTCAATGGTAGCAGGCCATTTTGATCTTACTGATCTGGCATTTATAGGTGTAATGGGGTGCTGATGGTGTATCATGGTTAGTGTGTGATTGGGTGGGTTATAGGTGTAATGGGGCACTGATGGTGCATCACGGTTAGTGTGTGATTGGGTGGGTTATAGGTGTAATGGGGCGCTGATGGTGCATCACGGTTAGTGTGTGATTGGGTGGGTTATAGGTGTAATGGGGCGCTGATGGTGCATCATGGTTAGTGTGTGATTGGGTGGGTTATAGGTGTAATGGGGCGCTGATGGTGCATCATGGTTAGTGTGTGATTGGGTGGGTTGTAGGTGTAATGGGGCACTGATGGTGCATCACGGTTAGTGTGTGATTGGGCGGGTTATAGGTGTAATGGGGCGCTGATGGTGCATCATGGTTAGTGTGTGATTGGGTGGGTTATAGGTGTAATGGGGCGCTGACGTTGCATCTTGGTTAGTGTTTGATTGGGCAGGTTATAGGTGTAATAGGGTGCTGACGTTGCTTCTTGGTTAGTGTGTGATTGGGCAGGTTATAGGTGTAATGGGGCGCTGATGTTGCATCTTGGTTAGTGTGTGATTGGGCAGGTTATAGGTGTAATGGGGCGCTGACGTTGCATCTTGGTTAGTGTGTGATTGGGCAGGTTATAGGTGTAATGGGGTGCTGACATTGCATCACGGTTAGTGTGTGATTGGGCAGGTTATAGGTGTAATGGGGTGCTGACGTCGCATCTTGGTTAGTGTGTGATTGGGCAGGTTATAGGTGTAATGGGGCACTGACAGTGCATCACGGTTAGTGTGGGCATTTGTGATGGGTGGTAATTGTACTTGCTGCTGTTAGTGTGGGTGGACTTATCACCACTTCAATGAAGGGCATTAAGTGCACCTGTGTGCCAGTGAGTAAGGTACCATGTGTTAGCAGTACACTAATGGCAGGAGATGGAGGCACACGTCCTTCTTAAATAAACACAAGTCTCCAAAGAAATTGTGCACCACAAATGTGTGTTACTGGTGAGGTACTTTAGTAAACATGCCCCTTAATATTGCCTGTTAGGGATCTGTTGGGTTTCACATATACTTTCTGGAACATTTTCTTTAAACCTTTCCGTGTGACATAGTGGAAGGGAGAAGAAGGTTACAGCTGCAGGTGCTTACCCACTCTTGATCAGTTCATAGGTCTGGGTCGTAAAGTCTGAGAAATCAGGAGAAGCCACACAAGTGTCTACAAATAGGACCAGGTTCTGATCTGAGCTGTGGAGAGTTGCCTGGAGGTACAAGTTCTGGTGCAGACTCACATAATATGGTGACTCAGTCACAGGGTCCAGGAAAGAGGAGGAACGATAGAATGAAATGTTAACCTGGTAGTGACCATATTGTGTCATGCCAACTTCCGTAGTATCATTAGTAAAGTAGACTACTTCAACCATTGTGTTTTGGATCATTTTGCAATAAATATCCACATTAAGTTTTTTCTGGTCAGTGGCTGAATGGATGGAGGGATAAGCCCGGATAGTGTTGGAATAAACAATGGTGTCTGAATCTCCCTGTGGGATAAGAAATATAGAATTAAATCAATATCCAAGAATGCGGGCCAGTAAGACCAGCTGTATAGTACAGTGGACAACGCACATAGCTGTGAACATGGTGAGCCTGTTTTTAATCCTCCACTCACTGTGTGCCATTATGCAAATCACACAACCCACTGCTTAGACCTGTAAATTCTTTTGGAAGGGAACATTGTAGGTGAGCAGCAATTGGGAAAGATATTCAAGGACCATTGGGTTTAAGCATCTCAAGACAAGGCTTAGTGTTTTGAATCGTACCTTACCCTCAGCCATGAACTGGTGAAGATCCTGCAAAATTGGCTTATCACAGATGGTTGCTAAATTTGGCCTCTACCAATAGTCTTGCTGCTGAGTTCTTTAGAAGTTGGAGCCACTTGAGACTATGCTGTAGACCAGTATGTTCTAGTCATCTGGAGATCAGCAAGTCTACAATTATAGCTGTTCTGTCTATACAGCTTATATTTGGTATATTTGTGTTATACTGCCATCCATAAAAACTATTCAGTTCTACAATCCCACAACACTGGCCAATAATGATGGCAATGAAAGCTCATATGACCCATCCAGTCTGCTCAGCCAAACCAACAGCCTAGTATCTACAAGCTCTTCCTTTTCTTCAGAGATCCTGGGTTCTTGAAATTTGGGAGGCAGTTCCACATAGCCACTACTTTTTCTCTAAAGAAATATTTCTGTAGATTACTCCTAAGTCTGCCTCCATTCACTTTCATCCTATGATCCCTTGTTCTAGACCCTTCGTTCTAGTGAAAAAGGCCTTCTTTCATGTATTTATGAGGTATTTAAATGACTCTATGATATCTCTTCTCTCTTTCCTAGAGGATATTCATGTTTAGATACATTTGTTCATATTTAGCTCATACGTTTCCAGTAGTAGTTCAAAGTTAGTTACATTCGGGTATAGTAGATATTTCCCAATACCTAGAGCACTGACAATCCAAGGGGCATGTTTACTAAAGTGCCCTAAGTTAGTGCATGATTGAACTGTGAATCTAGGCCAGAGGCCCATGCAAAGCTCAAGGGGTGTGTGCGATTATCCCTCTGCCGTTAGTGCATTGAAACTACGCAGCACTGCACTAACTAGCATGCAGGTGCACTTAACGCCACCTTCTAAGTGCGCCTGTGCTAACAATAGCTGCAGGTAAAGCGCCTTCAAGATGCCCATGCTAACTGCACTGAGCCGTCAATGCCAGCGTTCCACCCCTAACTCATCCAGTCCCCTCCCAATCGCACGGAAACCTCTTAGCATTAGGCCCCTCATTTTCAACATGCTAAACCCTTTGTCAAAGGGTTTAGCCTGCCTCAAGGTTTATACCTGAGGCAATGGAGAGTTAAGTGACTTGTCCAAGACCAGAAGGCACAGAAGGAAGACTTGGTTCCCAGCCTGCTGTCCTAACCACTAGGCTACTCCCTCATTAAATCTATAAGTCTGTCCCATGTGCTTAATAACAAAGATCGCGGATCATTTTAGTAGCCAAACTCTGGAACAATTCCATCCTGTTTATGTCCTTTTGAAGGTGCAGTCTCCACAATTGCACACAATACTCCAAATAAGGTCTCACCAAAGACTTATATAGAGGGACTAGCACCTTCTTTTTTCTACAGGCCATTCCTCTCCCTATACACCCAAGCCTAGTTTTGGCTTTTGCCATCAACTTTGGACCTGTTGGCCACTTTAAAATCAACAGATATGATCACTCCTAGGTCCCAACTCTTCTTTTGTGCACAAAACTACTTCAACCCCCCCAAATATAGTACCATTGCAATAGATTTTTACAACTCGGATGTATGACCTTGCATTTGTTAGCATTAAATTTCAGCTGCCAGATCATTTCTCAAGCATTGCTAGATCTCTCTTCATGTCATGCACACATGCTAGGGTGTATACTCTATTGCAAATTTTGATATCATTCTTAAAATGGCAAACTTTTTCCAACAGCCCTTCCACAATATTGTTTACAAAAATGCTAGAAAGAACTGAACAAAGGACCAATCCGTATGGCGCATCAGTGATAACATCCTTATCCTCAGAGTGAACTCCATTTACCATGATCCTTTGTCACCTCCCTCTCAACCATTTTCTAACCCAGTCAGTCATTTTAGGGCCTATCCCAGTGGTGCTTAGCCTATGTGGAACAGCGTAGCTACTCACCTGTAACAGGTGTTCTCCATTCCTCACATACGGGTGACATCGGCACCGACAGAGCTTGTGTGGAGCATTTCCCCAGCTTTCAAAGAAAGCCTTTGGGATTGCTACCATGCATGCGTGGTCCCCTTCCCGCCCAAGGATGCCATCTTGCTCAGTCAGATGACATAGCTTAGGCAAAAGAAAAAAAGGTAAAGGAGGCAACTCCAAGGGGAGGAGGGAGGGTTGTGAGGACTGATTCCTGTTGTCCATGGAGAACACCTGTTACAGCTGAGTAACTATACTTTCTCCAGGAACAAGCAGGAAGTCAGCTCACATATGGGACTCCCTAGCTCCAGGCTGCCAGGGCCCAAACCATGACAGCAGTAGTGGTGACCCAAGGGAGGTCGTGAGTTGCAGAAGGCGAGTCCCTACCAACAGACTCTGCAGATCCAAGCATCCAGCAGCACCATAACTCCGGTAGCCTGAACACTGAAGGGTAGGAGGGCAGGAGTTGCCTAGACACCGAGAATGCTTCTGATCACTGCCTGGCCAAAGGCACTGTCCCTGCGGGACTCATTCTCAAGGCAGTAGTGGGCTGCGAACGTATGGACTGAAGACCACGTGGCAGCCTTACAGATTTCTTGCACCAGCACTGTGTGTAGGTTGGCCACCGATGTGGCCATAGCCCATACGCGATGAGCAATGATCTGGCACTCCAGACAGAGGTCAGCTCGCTCATAAGCGAGGGCAATGCAATCTGCCACCCAGGTGGACAACGTTCTCTTGGTCACAGGTAGCCCCAGTCTGCTGGGGTCATAGGAGATAAAAAGCTGAGGAGTTTTTCAATGGGCCTTGAACCTCCATTGATAAAAGGATAGGGCCCTCTTTAAATCCAGGGTATGCAAGACGACCTCCTCCCTGCCAGCGTGCAGCCGTGGGAAGAAGGTGGGGAGAACTATCTCCTGATTGAGATGAAAAGTGGACCCCACCTTTGGGAGGAATTTGGGGTGTGTGAGAAGCACCACCCTGTTCGTATAGGGTGGGTCTGCCACCAGGGCCTGCAGCTCGCTTCCTCTGCAAGTGGACGTCAATGCCACCAAGAAGGTCACCTTCCAGGAGAGGTATCTCAGATGGAAGATGGCCAAAGGCTCGAAGGGCGGCCTAGTGAGCTGGGAGAATACCACATTGAGGTCCCATTCCGCTGCCAGAGCTGGCTTGAGAGGGGCTTCCCCTCTATAGGGTGATGGTTAGCCACTGTGGCGCTGAGATGCACCATCACTGAGTTAGATTTCAAGCCAGAGTGTGAGAGATGCAGCAAGTACTGCAGCACGAGTTTTACTTGACATGACACCAGATGGAGAACCTCCTCCACTTGAAGGCATAAGCTCTTCTGGTTGATGGCTTCCAGGAGGCCAGGAGGATTTTGTCGACCTCACCTGGGAGGTTGAAAGGGGCCAGTGCTACCCTTTCAACAGCCATGTGTCAGTGTTAGGGACCCCAGGTTGGGGTATAGCAGGGAACCCCCCTCCTAGGACAGGAGGTCTGTGTCTCGGCCCAGTGGTACTGGGATTGCCACCGACCTGGAGAGCAACAGGGGGAACCAGGGCTGTCTGGGCCACCTGGACGCAATCAGGATTACTGAGGCATGTTCGCTCTGGATCTTGAACAGGCATTTGGCTATCAGAGGTGTCGGTGGGAATGCATAAAGCAGACCCTGTGACCAGGAGATCAGGAAGGCATCCGCCACCACCATCCTGTGGTGTGGCTGAGGAGAGCAGAATTTGGGCAGCTGTGAGTTGTCCAGGGAGGCGAACAAGTCAAGCCAGGGTCTTCCCCAGAGGTGGAAAAGCCTCTGGGTTACTTTTGAGTCCAGGTGCTACTCGTGAGGCCGAAAGACCTGGCTGAAGCTGTCCGCCAGACAGTTGTCCTGGCCCAGTAAGTACACCGCCCTCAGAAGGATATGGTTGTGCACTGCAAAGGAGTGGATGGCCACTGCCTCCTGATAGAGGGAGTAGGAACCCATACCCCTCTGCTTGTTCACATAGAACATGGCAACCTGATTGTCTGTCTGTATGAAGACCAGGAGGTCGCTCAGGAGGTGGTGGAAGGCCTGAAGGGCCAGGAAGATGGCCCTGAGCTCGAGGAGTTTGATTTGCAGGAGGGATTCCTCTGGGGACCAGGTGCCCTGGGTGCACTGGCCCTCGCAATGTGCACCCCAGCCTACAAGGGAGGCGTCTGTCATTAGGACCCACTGAGAGGTCAGTGCCTGGAAGGGCATACCTCCCCTGAGGTGATGTAGGGTCTGCCACCAGGTGAGGGAGGCCACCACTCTGACTTTCACTCTGTCCCTCAGCCTGCCCGTTGCCTGTGTCGACTGGGAACGGAGGCACCACTGGGCTGTCCACATATGCAGACGGGCCAGAGGCATAACATGAACAGTTGAGGCCATATGGCCTAGCAGGCAGAGAAGTAGGTGAGCTGGCACTGAACTAGAGCTCTGCATGTCCCTTGCCAGCTGCATCAAGTGGTGGGCTCTCTCCATTGGAGGAAGGCCTTGACCCACAGAGTGTCCAGCTGGGCCCCTATGAATTCCAAATCTTGGGCTGGGGAGAGGTTGGACTTGGGGTAGTTGATGGTGAACCCCAACTGCTGCAGGGTATGGATAGTGAGCCTTGTGGCCCACCTGGCCTCGAGAGGTGTGCTGCCTCTAATGAGCCAATCGTCCAGGCAAGGGAAGACGTGGGCCCCTTGGAGGTGCACATGGGCGGCTATGACCGCCAGGCATTTTATAAAGACCCTTGGAGAGGAGGCAAGGCCGAATGGCAGCACCCTGTACTGGTAGTGCTGACCCCCCCCCCCCCCGCCCCGCCCACATGAATATCAGGTAATGCCTATGGGAGGGGTGGATCAGGATGTGGGTGTAAGCATCCTTGAGATCCAAGAAGCAAAGCCAGTCTCCCTGGCAGAGGTAGGGCAGCAGTATCCCAAGGGAGAGCATCTTGAACTTTTTCCTCACCAAGAACTTGTTCAAATTGCACAAATCCCACAGCTCCCCCAATCGGGGTAGAAGCGCCTGAGCGGGAAACTGTCCTGCTCAGAAGCTCCTGCCCAATCGGGGCAGTGGGAGGACATCAAAAGCAGGTGTCCCATCGCCGAGGCTGCCCTCACCTCCCCGCCATCAGCCACAGCTCCCCCGATTGGGATAGAAGCGCCTGAGCGGGAAACCGTCCTGCTCAGAAGCTCCTGCCCAATCGGGGCAGTGGGAGGACATCAAAAGCAGGTGTCCCATCGCCGAGGCTGCCCTCACCTCCCCGCCATCAGCCACAGCTCCCCCGATTGGGATAGAAGCGCCTGAGCGGGAAACCGTCCCGCTCAGAAGCTCCTGCCCAATCGGGGCAGTGGGAGGACATCAAAAGCAGGCATCCCGTAGGGCGCGCCCGCGCCTGGCGGGCCCACGCCTGAGGGCCTCGCCAGAGGACCCTTTGGCATGGCCCTTAGGCGAGATGCTCACAGAGAAACCGAAGAGGTCCATCTACAATATCCCAAAAAAGCGACATACAGGGCCGCAGGAAAAAGCACCGAAAACAATCAAGAGCAGCTAAAAGTAAGTGAAGCCATATCCTAAGGACAGCCGAGAAGAAAACATGTATGCAACTCTGATTCTCCCCATCAGCCTCCTCCTCACACAACTCCATCCACTTCATGCACCCAACCACCACATGCACACAAGCACACCATGGCCTCCACCAACAGCACAGATATACACACTCCCACAATATACTCACAAGAACACTCACAGGACACCCACGCACAAAAAGCAAATTAAGCACAAGACCAACACCCATGCATCCCCAAAGGAAGCCCACAGAACACTAAAACCCCCACCAACTATCTCAATAGAGCTCATAAACGCCAGATCCATACGAAACAAAATTAACACATCGAAGATCAGCAACCTGACATACTTTGCATCACAGAAACATGGCTCACCCCCACAGACAATGTACTACTCAATCAATTAGTGCCCTCTACTTACTCAGCATTCAACTGCCCCCACGCGCACACCGGAGAGGAGGAGGGGTTTTGATCATCGCAGCCTAAAGTTCAAGTCACAAAGTGCCACAGACACACAACAATGCAACACCATCACTGTGGAGAACAAACGGATGGCCCTATGCCTCATCTACAGAGCGCCCCATGCGCCACCAGAGGAACTAGCATCCACACTAGAAGTGGTCTGCGCAGTCAACACAAACCACAAACCCCTGCTATTGAAAGGAGACTTCAACCTCAAATCCACTACCAACAAGGACGCAGAAGCTTTCCTTCTAGCAATGGGTTCCTTTCAATACACCCAAATGATTAATACCCCAACACACAGACACGGATCTTCACCAGACCTCATATTTGCACCCAACTACCTACTTGACAGAGGCTTCATATCAACCCCCACTGTCACACCTGTACCATGGTCAGACCATCACTTAATTAAAATAAATATTGTCCCACAAGGAGGAAAGCACGACGAGAACCGGGACAACCCACCCACACAAAGAAGATTCAAGAGCTTCAACAGTGACCAATTTCTACAAGACACTCTACCCCACCTGAACTCAGAAGCAGATCGTCTAGACAATCAAATCAGAAACTGGAACAACATCATCAATGCCGCAGCCAAAGCCACCAAAACACAAAACCTCGGCGGAAACCTCCGTTATGATATATCAAAAATATGGTAAATAGTAATCTGCTTGTATAAAGAATTTTCTTTTTGTTGGAATGACCATACAAAAGGGGAAGGAACTAAAACCCGCCCCTCGCCGTGGTCATTCCGTTTTAATCATTTATTCATTTGAAAATATCAAAAATCGAAAACTTAGCTTCATCCCGAGCCACAGCCACTGCAGAATTAATGGGACGCACAACGTGCCACGTTTCGGGCCAGCCAAAATCCTATGGCCCTGCATCAGGTGGAAAGAGTGAATTCCAAAGAAATGGCTTCTTTTTGTAAGGAACTAAATGGTCAGGTTTAAAAAGGCAGCGTGTGACGTAAGTTGCAGAGACAGGAGATCATCAGCCAATCAGCACTCAAATTGTTGCAATCAATGACTGTTGGGGAAACCCTACTATCAAGGGAACCCCCAGCGTCATTGCGCAGTCCATAAAAGGTAGTCCAGCATCAGAGCAAGGTATGCCACTCAACAGAAGCATTCAATCCTCGAGGGGAAACAGTCCATAAACTGAATATCCAACGCTGTTCTAATCGCTGTAATTTAGCAACCCGATCTCCTCCTCTAGGGTCCATAGGAACAAAATCCAAAACCCGTCATTGCAGTTGGTGAAATAAATGCCCTTCCTGCAGACAGTGTTCTACCATAGGCGCCGTCATAGTTTTAGTCCGTAATCGGGAAGCATGTTCTCCAAATCGTAACTTCACACACCGAGTAGTTCGACCAACGTAATATAGCCGGCAGGGGCATTGGATCAGGTAGACTACAAAAGTAGATTCACAGGTGGTACGCCAATGAGATGTATATACTATTGAAGTGTGGACATCTGTCCAAAAAAGCCCAGTGAGAGCCATGGCACAGTAGCTGCAAGAGCCACATGTATATTGGCTGGGATCAGTATGAGTGGTAGGAGGGCGATCCAAAAGCGAAGTAGTCTTCACAACTTTATCTTGCAGATTAGATCCCCTAGAGTATGCCACCCTAAACTGCTTGCTTGCGAAGCAAGGGTGTACTGCTAAATCCGGCCAATAACGGCGCAAAATGTTGATAAATTTAGGCACTCCTACAAGGTAAGGAAAAACCCCAGTAAACTCCTCCCCTTCGAAACAATCGCCTGGGGGAGTATGAGACGCAGAACGTGGAAGCAATAACCATTCTCTATGCAGGAAACTAGCAGCCAAAGCCACAGCATATAGACCCAAAAAAGCTCGCTGCAACAAATCACACCACAAACCATGGTACTCAAAAGTCATACGGAATGAAAAAAGGGAACTTAGAAAGCTAGAATGGCGATGAGACACACTAAGTTGCCCAACACCCAGGCTCTATACCTAACAAAACAAAAGGACTACAACGAACTCATCAACCAAACTAAAAAATAATACCACACAAACATTATACTCAAATCCAACAACAAACCAAGAGAGCTCTTCAAAATCATGAAAACTCTCACCAAGGAACAGAAGACCAAAAGCAAAGTCCAAATAGACCAACAAGCATTTGCAGACCACATCCAAGAAAAAGTCCATTCCTCTTCACAACCAAAAACAAACACAACCACCAAACCAACCACACCTCCAAAAACCTGGGGAAAATTCAGCACCCCATCCACAGAGCAGCTCTCACACATCATCATCGCACTCAATACAAGCACAGCTCCAACAGACTCATGCCCATTGACATGGATTAAAGCTACTAAGTCAAACTTCATCCACACCATACACAACATGGTGCACAGGTCACTGACCCAAGGAAACATGCCGAACCAGCTAAAGCTCGCTACAATACGACCAATCCCGAAGAAATCACCACTTGACAAGAACAACCCAGCCACTTACAGACTGATTTCAAGCATACCACTACTGGCAAAAATTATTGAAAAGGCAGTACAGCATCAGCTATAGGACCACATTGACAACCACGCCCCACTAGACATCAATCAACACGGTTTCCGACCCAACCATGGAGTCGTAACACTCCTGTTATACCTCTTCAACAACATACTCCACCTCATAGACAACTGCAAGAACAGAATACTGATGATCTTCATCAACATTTCTTCAGCGTTTGACACAGTGGATCACATTACTCTACTGGAAAGACTACAGAACATTGGGCTACACGGGTCCACCCTGAAATGGTTCCACTCATACCTAACGGACAGACAGATACAGGTCAAGGTCGGCCCCGACACATCCCGACCCATAAAGGTCAGGCAAGGCGTACCCCAAGGATCCGCCCTATTGGCGCTATTATTTAACCTCTACATTCAGCCAATATGCGACATCATGAAAGAACACAAAATACAATACACAATTTATGCAGATGACATCATGATATACACACCAATAACACTTGACAACCCAGACTACACCAAAATCACGGATTGTCTCATGCACATGACCAGCTGGCTTAAAGACAACAACCTGACCATAAACTACAGTAAGACCGAGGCACTAATCATCACCCGAAACACCGAATTCATCCCTCCACTCAACATCAAGATAAACAACACAACCATACCAATAAAACCGGAAGTAAAACACCTCGGAGTGACTCTAGACAAGGAACTGAATCTACAATCACACATAATTAGAACCACCAAAAACTCCTACCACAGGCTGAGACTAATCAGACGCCTCAAACACCTCCTCTCCCTGTAGCACTTCCGCACAGTCTGTCAGGCACTAATAACTCCAACACTGGACTTCTGCAACCCAATCTATCTCGGTCTCACAAAGCAGATACTCAGGCCACTGCAATTGGTGCAAAACACAGCAGCGCGCATTATATCTGGCACAGCGAGACAATAACACATCACACCCATTCTAAAATATCTCTACTGGCTACCAATCAGCTTACGCATCAAATATAAGACAGTCATAAACATATTCAAAATCAAACAACAGACATCAGCTCTCAGCTTACAACCACTCATACAATCCGACAGAAGCACACGACCAAGGAGGAGGGGCACTTCCAACCATGTTAACACACCAAAAGTCTTCACCAAGGCCCGCAAGGACACTGCAGACCGAGCCCTTTCACTGGCTGCACCAGCAATTTGGAACGCCCTCCCAGATGAACTACGATTAACAACTGACATGAAGGACATTTGGAAGCAGCTCAAGACGGCCCTCTTCATCGAACACTACGGGGGCGCTACATAAGCTGCTTGCCAGCCAGGACCACAGAACAACCCCCCCCCCATTCCCCCATGTATATAGTATTGTATAATAGCGCACGCTGTAAATAGCTCAACAAGAATCTACTTCACCCTACTACACACGCACTCACTGTTTCACTGCATGCATACACAAAAATCCATTACCTGCTGGTTGTTTGCTGTGTAGACCGCCTTGATTGAAGGAGAAGGCGGCATAGAAATCCTTTTAAATAAAAATAAATAAATAAATAAATCGAGGATGGGCCGGAGATCTCCTGTTCTTTTTGGACAAGGAAATACCTTGAGTAGAACCCCTTTCCCCAGAAGTGATGGGGTACCAGTTCCACCGCCCTGTCCCTGAGCAATCCTGCAAGTTCTGTGGCGAGCAAGACTTGGTGGAGGAGAGGCTGTGGTGGTTCTCCTAGGAAGAAGTCTGGAGGGTTCTGCTGCAGATGGAGGAAATACCCCTCCTGAACCACCCAGAGAACCCACTGGTCTGTGGTGATGCTGGTCCATCTGTAGGTGAAAGAGGCCAGTCAACCCCCTGTGGGCTGAGGTGGGCCTCCCAGTTGAGTGAGAGCTGGTGTCTGGAACTAGGGAGCCTTTTTGCTTCCTAGGCCCATGACCCTCGCCTTTTGGCTGTGAGGCCTGGTGAGGCTGCCCCAAGTAAGGCTGGTAGTGGCCAGCCAGTGAGTAGCCCTTTTTCCTCGAGAAAAAGGGCTTTTCCCCAATGATCTTTTCCTTGGGAGAGTCGAGGTCTTTTTGGACAGCCTCTGCCGGGTCACTAACTCGGCCTCAATCTCTGCAGCCTTATCAGACATCGGTTTCACAAATAGGTTCTCACCATTGCAAGGGACATCCAGGAGCTTTTCCTGTACCCACTCCTCCAGGTCCAAGTTCTTTAGCCACGCCTGGTGCCGGGCACCGATGCTGGCGGCTGTAACCCTGGCCACAGATTCAAACCCGTCGTAGGCGGTCCGGGAGAGGAATTTGGAACAGTCCCTGATGCCTGCTGCTAGGGACTGGAACCTTTGCAGAGGTTCCCTGACGAGGCCCGCCGAGAGCCATGAGAGTTCCTGTATTAGGCACTTAAGGTACATTCCAATGTAAAATTCATATGCCTGTATTCGGCAACTGAGCATTGCGTCCTGAAAGCACTTGTGCCCCATGGCGTCGAGGGCCCGGGCTTCCCTGCTGGGGGGAACTGAAGAGTAGGTCTTTTCAGTTTTTTCATGGAGGACTCAATCAGCATCGAGTTGTGGGGGAGTTGTGGCTTATGGAACCTGGGGCCTTCCAGATGCGATAGATGGTATCCAGGTGCCGACTGACCACTGGCACTGAGGCCAGGGACTCCCACATCTGGAGGAGCAATCTCTCAAGGATGGGTGGAACTGGCACTGTGAGAGTCTCCTTGGGAGGAGACTCACATAATCTGGATCAAAAGAACCTGGGCCATATCACAAATGAAGTCATGAAAGGCCACGTCCTCAGGCAGGGAGTGGTGCCGAGGCTCTGGGGGAGACAGCTTTGAGGCAATATCCCGGTGTCGGGAGGTCTCCAGAGAGGCCTCGTCCTCGGTCTTCTAGTCAGAGCATGAGGACCACATCCGTTCGGTGCCAGGGAAAAAAGGAGACTGAGCAAGATGGCACCCTTGTGTGGGAAGGGGACCATGCATGAGTAGTAGCATTCCCAAAGGCTTTCTTTGAAAGCTGGGGAAATGCCCCATGTGGGCTCTGTTGGTGTCGACGTCACCCATATGTGAGAACTGACTTCCTGCTTGTTCCTGGAGAACATGCTGACATCTAAGTACACCACTTCAAGTACTCTCTCTAAATCCAACTCTCTGGCCACCCATTCAAAGAACTAGACTGGATTCATTTGATAAGAAGATGGGATTGTAGAGTGCAATAATTTTTATGGATGGACAGAATGGACTTTATATATGTCATTTTCTCTGTTTCTATGTATTTCTAGTAAACCCATGCTGCCTCAGATTCTGCAATCCACTGGAATCCAGAAACCTCACCATCCTCTGTTTTAGCAGCTTTTCCATTAATTTGCTCACCACAGAGGTCAGACTAACCAGCCTAAAGTTCCCAATCTCTCCTTTACTTCCTCTTTTATGGAGAGTCCTCTGGGACACTCCTGACTGTAAAGAAGCATTAAAAAGGTCAGACAGTTCTTGGATGTCCCATCTGGCCCCATCGCTTTGTCTACATTTAGTGTGGCTAGCTCCTCACCCATGCAATCTTCTGAAACAGCTCTAGATGTACTCCTGGCACTTCCTCAGTGAACATTAAACAGAAATATTTCTTTAGTCATTTTGCTTTTTCCTCATTAGCCTTTACATATTCCTCTCCTACACTTTTGAATCCTGCAATGGTGCTTTTCTACTTCCTGCTGTCATCAACATACCTAAAAAATGTGGTTCCCCTGTTTTATCATGTTGGCTGCCTTTTATTCCATTTGCATATTTGTTTTCTGGACTACTTTCCATGTTTCTTACCTAAAGGCCAGATAGAGTTGCTTGTCTTCCTCTTTCTGTGATCTCTTTACCCTCGGAATGCTAACTGTTCTTTCTTTCCTTTCTCAGCTACTTCTTAAGAAATCCACAGTGACCTCCTTTCTTGATTCAGTTTAACATAAAGGTTCGTAGCACTTTCATCAGCTCCTTTCAGTTTTGCCCATTACGCTTTTATGCTTCTAGCTTTTCCTACCTAGCTACCAACTCCTTCAGGTATTCCCCCGTCTCAGCAAAGTTAATTTTCCTGAATGAACCATCGTTGCTTTTACTTCTGCCATCTATCATTTGTATAGCAGCATAAGGCATACACAGCACTAAATGTCGTTAAGCAACTGTAATGTCTAAATGTTTATAAGTACCCTGATGTTAAATGTAACCCTCCAATTGTGATGTGACGTGACCACCTTGATTGAAGGATAAGGTGGCATACAAATCTGTCTAAATAAATAAATAGTCCCTGATCATTAGAACTTACAATCTAATTGTGATCTAATAGAGAATTGCACCATCCGGTGATGGATGGATGCCAGGAGATCACGATCACTCACTATAACATCACAAACTCTTTCACCATCGCAAGCACCTGGTCCAGCATCTCCCCCTCCTAGGTTCCTGGAAGTAATGGTGGAGTTTATGAATTGGGCACAGATTTTATTTATTTATTTATTTATTTGAAAAACTTTTATATACCGCCAATTCCCAAGATCAGTAGCGGTTTACATCGAACAATGCTAAAGTACAGAGAACAATATGCAACTATATACCAGATGCCTGAAAGAGGTCTTTATAATGAATACGCAGACCAAATCCTCACTGTATATGTAGATGTACAAACTGATCTCCTTACCCCTCGCACTGTACCACAGCTGTTGTAGGGAATGTTGAATTCAACAAAGGTCTCTCGGATCTGGGGCTTACAAGACGGGTCATTCAGGAACACCTGTTCTGCAGAGTAGCCCAGAGACTGCAGGTACACTAGCGTGATCTCTGCGTGCATGAATTCTGCTGAACATAGCAATGCAACTAGAAAGTAAAAAACACATCTCAGTACAAACCACAACAATGGAAAAGAGACTGAGGGGACTGGTTTAAGAACATAAGAACATAAGACATGCCCTACTGGGTCAGACCAAGGTCCATCAAGCCCAGTATCCTGTTTCCAACAGTGGCCAATCTAGGTCATATGTACCTAGCAGTTTCCCCAAAAGACACAGGTTCCGCAATGCTTGTATTGGGTCAAGCATTGATATCCTGGGTCCCTTCTTAATAATGGTTTATGGACCTTTCCTCCAGGAACTTGTCCAAATCTTTTTTAAACCCAGCTACACTAACAGCCTTTACTACATCCTCCGGTAACAAATTCCAGAGTTTGATTACATGTTGAGTGAAAAAGTATTTTCTCTTATTTGTCTTAAATACTTTACCCTGTAGCTTCATTACATGTCCCCTAGTATTTCTATATTCTGATATCGTAAACAATTGATCTACGTTTACCCGTTCCACTCCATTCATTAATTTATAGACCTCTATCATATCTCCCCTCAGCCGTCTCTTTTCCAGGTTAAAGAGCCCTAACCTTTTTAGCCTTTCTTCATAGGAGTATCCTTCCATCCCCTTTACCATTTTGGTGGCTCTTTTCTGAACCTTTTCTAATAACGCTATATCCTTTTTAAGATACGGCGACCAGAATTGCACACAATATTCAAGGTGCGGTCGTACCATGGAACGATACAGAGGCAATATAATATCCTTTGTTTTATTTTCCATTCCTTTCCTTATGATACCTAGCATTCCATTTGCTTTCTTGGCCGCCATTGCACGCTGGGCGGAGGGTTTTAACATGTTATCCACGATGACTCCTAAATCTTTTTCCTGGATGGTGGTTTATGTTTATGTTTATGTTTATTAAAATTTGATATACCGCTCATTCAAAAAGACCACAGCGGTGTACAATATAAAATCATATAAAAACCTTATAAAAACAGTCAAAGACAGTAGCCAGAAAAGAGGAAAGGAAGTTACAATCTTAAAATATAAAGCGGGGGAGCTAAAGAACACAACACAACAGTTAAAAGGAAGGAGGTCACACAAAAGGGGAGGGAAGGTCTAAAGCAAGGGAGAAGAGATGGGTTTTTAGATTACATTTAAAAGTGAGATGATGAGGCTCGAGAAGGAGGGAGGGGGGAAGAGAGTTCCAGAGGGCAGGGGCTGTGAAAAAGAAAGCGGAGGAGCGGGTGGACTGTAGGTGGGCCCAAGAGGGGGGAGGAAGCGTGAGGCGGTTGAGGTGAAACGAGCGGGGAGTGCGTCTGGGAGTGTGATAGGTGAGGAGGTCAGCCAGGTATTGCGGAGTATTGGTATGAAAAGCTCGATGGACCAACGTGAGCAGTTTGTAGTGGAAGCGGAAGGATAAAGGCAACCAATGAAGATGGGAGAGTAGAGGTGAGACATGATCACGAATAGAGGAATGAGTGGCAATGCGAGCGGCTGTATATTGAATACATTGAAGACGGTACAACTGTGATTTAGAGAGACCAAGAAAGAGGGAATTGGCAAAGTCAATACGGGATATAACCAAAGAGAGAAGTAATGTGGCAAGTGCAGAGGGGGTAAGAAATGGACGGATAGCACGAATTTGGCGCAAGAAAAAGAAGGAAGTTTTAGTGACATGAGAGATGTGGTCTTGAAAGGATAGGTGGGAGTCGAAAATAACACCGAGATAGTGGAAGGAGGAAACCAGTGATATGGGGGAGACTAAGAGAGAGGGGGCCAGGAGGGGAGGGAAGTCACCACAGGAAAACCAAATAGCAGTGGTTTTTGTGAGATTAAGATGAAGACAGTTTTGTGACAACCAACTAGCGACCGTGGAGAGACAGGAATTAAGTGGGGAGAGATCGGGGTGAGAAGGGGAGGTGTGGTGAAGGAGAACAATATCATCAGCGTAGTAGAAGGCGCTGATCCCAGTTTGTTGAATCTGAAGAGTGAGGGGAGCTAAGAAGAGATTGAAAAGTAAAGGGGCAAGAACAGAACCCTGAGGAACACCACATAACAAAGGAAAAGGGTCAGAAGCTGGGGTAGAGGGGGAAGAGGAGAGGACGGAACAAGACCGTGAGGACAGAAAAGAGTGAAACCAGTGAAGTACTGTGTGGCAGAGGCCTGCCTCTTGGAGACGGAGGAGAAGGAGAGAGTGGTCTACAAGATCAAAGGCAGTGGACAGATCAAGGGCAACCGCCACCAAGATATCACCACGATCGTGAGCTACGTGAAGAGCGTTAGTGAAGGCAAGAAGGATAGTTTCCACACTGTGACCCTGACGAAAACCAGACTGACGTGGGTGGAGGAAGTTGATATCATCTAGGTAATGAGAAAGCTGAGCAAATACAAATTTTTCCAGGAGTTTAGAGGCAAACGGAAGGTTAGAAATGGGACGATAGTGGGAGGGCGTCATGGGATCAAGGGAGGACTTTTTCAGAATGGGGCGAATCAGTGCGTGCTTCCAAGAGTGAGGAAAGATGCCTGAAGAGAGACTAGAATTGATCATAGAAAGAAGAGGAGGAAAAAGTGCAAGGGATGGATCTAACAGCCAGGTTGAGGGAATGGGATCAAGGGAACAATAAGTCTTATTGGAGGAGGAGATAAGCTGGTGGAGTTCAGCAGAGGTTATTAGAGAGAAGGAAGACCAAGTGTGAGAGTGAATAGAGGACGGCGGAGGAGACGTAATGGGGGGGGGAGGAAATAAGCGGCGGGCATGAAGGAAGGGAAGTTCTGAGGTTGAGAATCTTGTCATTAAAGAATGCGGCAAGAAGTGAGGGTGGGGGAGATGGGTGAGGGGAAGGAGTAGAAGTAGAGGGGAGAAGGGAGGTAAGGGAGTGAAGTGTGTTATAAAGATGCCGGGTCTGATTAGGAGCATTTGAAATGGCATTGGAAAAGAAATCCCTTTTTGCTGCATGAATCTGAGTACGGTAGTGGGAGTGATGGGTCTTAAAAGATGAGAGAGTGAACGGAGATGGAGCCTTGCGCCACAGCCGCTCGGCTCTACGAAGCTGAGAACGGAGCAGCCTGAGGCCTGGATGATACCAAGGCTGTGAGGGGTGATGTTTTGTGGGATGAGGTTGTATAGGGGCCACAATGTCGAGTGCATTGGAAAGGGTGGAAAACCAGAGGGAAGCTTGGGAGCTAGGGGAAAGGGAAGGGAAGTCAGGAGGGAGAAGGAGGGACGCAGAGGGAAATTGCTGTATGGTAGAAGGGGTGATATGACGGGAGAGACGCTGAGAGGGAAGAGATACTGTAGTAGAAGACTGAGGGGGAGAGCCAAGAAGGGAGCAATTGAAGAGTAGACAATTGTGATCTGACCAAGGGAGGGTAACGGAAGATAGGGCAGAAAGACGAAGAGATGAAGAGGGGAGGGTAAGAAGGAGATCAAGGGTGTGACTGGCTGTGTGAGTAGGGAAAGAGACATGTTGGAAGAGGGAGAGGTCATCCAAAAGAGAAAGAAAAACGTGATCCCTAGAAGATACAAGAGAGTCGAGGTGCAAGTTGAAATCACCTTGCATTGTGTAACCATAGTGTGGGTTGTTCTTTCCTAGGTACATAACTTTGCACTTGTCCACATTAAATTTCATCTGCCATTTGGATGCCCAGTCTTCCAATTTATCCAGATCCTCCTGCAGTTTTCCACAGTCCTCTTGGGTTTTAACAACTTTAAACAGTTTTGTGTCATCTGCAAATTTGATAACCTCACTCGTTATTCCCTTTTCCAGGTAATTTATGAATATGTCAAAAAGTTGTGGACCCAGTACAGATCCCTGGGGTACTCCACTATTCATCTTTTTCCATTGGGAAAATTGGCCATTTAGCCCTACTCTCTGCTTTCTATCTTTTAACCAGTTCCCGATCCACAATAGTACACTGCCTCCTATCCCATGACTTTTTAGTTTTGCCAAAAGTCTCTGATGAGGGACCTTGTCAAAGGCTTTCTGAAAGTCCAGATACACTATATCAACCGACTCAATTACATCTCTTCTAAATTATATCTCTCTTTTAAAGAAGAAATGCACGTCTGACACCTCAAGATGCAGTGGGTGTGGGTGTCAGCCCATGCCACTGGTCTTTCAGCTGCATGCCCATAGAGATCGCCACAGGCAGCCCCACCCACATCACTGGGAGCTGCAGCTGCTGGACTGCAGAGACTCCAAAGTAACAGATCAGTCTCCTATTCAGACAAGGTGAGCTAGTGCCAAAGCCAGGGATTTACTCATTCCTGGAATGTTTTCCATGTTATAATGAAGGGAAGTAATTTGTCATCAACAGAGAATATCTGCTTTCTAATATAATCTTATTGAGTTATAGTTTGTATACATTTTGGGGGCAATTTGCAATCGCCAGGCATGTATGGGTAAGTTTATCCCATGTGCATTATGGAGATCATTTCAGAACATGAATAAGCCATTTGGACGTAAGCCGTAGATGTTTTTCTAGCAAAAGCATCTGTGACAGTGTTCCACGCTTTAAGAAAAGTGGAAGTCAGTCCAAAAAACTGCCAGCATGGTTTAAAGGTGAGGTCAGGGAGGCTGTTATTGCTAAAAAAGCATCTTTCAGGAAATGGAAAAAAGAGCCAAACGACAAAAACTGGAAACAGCACAAGCACTGGCAAGTTAAATGCAAGACATTGATAAGGCAGGCAAAGAGAGAATTTGAGAAGAAGCTTGCTGCGGAAGCAAAAACGCGTAATAAAGACTTTTTCAAGTACATTCATGGCAAAAAACCTGTGAGAGAGTCAGTTGGTCCATTAGATGATAGAGGGGTTAAAGGGGCACTAAGAGGCAACAAGACGATAGCGGAGAGACTGAATGAATTCTTTGCTTCGGTCTTAACTGAGGAAGATGTAGGGATGTTATCCATGACTGAAGTGGTATTTAAAGGTGTGGAAGAATTGAAAGAAATAGCAATATGTTGAGAAGATGTATTACAACTATTTGATAAACTGAAGAGTGTTGGGGAAAATAAGTATCTATCTATATATGTATAAGCATATCTATTTGTAATCACTGTATAAGCCTTGTATACAGAGAGCTCAATTTCTTGCTGCGTAGCTGGATCTCAAGGGAAATAGGATAGTTAGAAAAATACCTAGCTAGAAAGGAATGTGTTGTTCTCTATAAACCTGAGGATGAGACTGGTACCTTTTGGTATGGTTTTTGATAGACAGTGCTAGGCTTGGCACTAGGCTGTTGGGTGGATTTATGACGTATTCATATGTTTGTAACTCTATAAAAGTAAGACTGCACTGTTACTATTTGGAATAAACAGGCACACTTTCCCACTTTGTGTTTGGTGTGTTTTATTCCCCTGGAGTCCAGCCAACTGGAGCAGAATACTGCAGATGAGGGTTGGAGGCTTCACGGGCCTGGAGTGACCCACAAGGGACTGTCAATCAAGCCCCTTTCAGCTGGTGTCAGAAGTGGGATACTCCCGCTGGTCCGTGAATGTCCCCTGTGCTTTGGTGGCACGGTGACATGGTATAAAAAACGAGATTACACATAAAAGGACTTTCCTGTTCCTCTGGTGGGAAGCGGAAGGAAAGCTAAATTCATTTCTTCCTCATCTGCAGGGCTGTGAAGGTTGTGTGCTTGTGTGCTTGTGTGAGTTTGGCAAGACGCCCCTGCCATATCCTGAAGCGATATAGCGCTAGTGACGGATATTGTGCAGAAAGCCAGTGGCCAGACGTGCGCTTGTTGTGATTATTAGAGAATGGGCCATTCTCAAGGTAAGGAGAAATGCTCAAACTCCGCGGGAGTGCCTGGTGCATTACAGCCTAAGGTTTTTATTAGGTTCAAATCTGTGATGAAAAAGAATTTGTATTCCAGCCGTACTCCTGTTCCCCCAGGGTCTCCTCCTGTAGATTCAGAATCTCCTAAAGATTATGTTACTCGGGTGGCAGGGGGCTATTATACCAATCCATGGGTGGACAATTTGGCTGGTTGGACGGAGAGTCTCCGCAGTTCTAATCCATTTCCCCGGGAGGGCAGCTTTTCTGCCTGGCATTTAGATATGATTAGGGGATTGTGTTTAGGGGATAAGAAAGCTTTTCCTTTTTATTCCGGGGAGAGTCTCCGCAGTTCTAATCCATTTCCCCAGGAGGGCAGCTTTTCTGCCTGGCATTTAGATATGATTAGGGGATTGTGTTTAGGGGATAAGAAAGCTTTTCCTTTTTATTCCGGGGATCCTAAATGGCCTAAATCTTACATGAAGGAGTGTGCAACTGTGTGGCTGCAAGTAGCTCCTTATTACAATGGGCCACAGGGCTCTGTTGAGCCATCTGTCCCTTCTTCTGCTTCTCTAGCCACTTCTATGGCTACTCCTTCTGTTATTTCTGTTTCTGCAGTAGTACCCTCCGCCCCTCTTCCCTCTGAATCTGAATCTGAGTCTGCCCATCTCCCCCCTCCGTATGTGTCCCCTACTACAAGTTTGTATCCTGCTTTGACCCCCTTGAAGGGTGATGATTCTTTGGAGGATTTGGTTTTGGCGGCCGGGGTAGTGGGCCCCGGGTCACATAGTCCTCGTCGTGTTGCTGTACGGAGGGAGCGTAGGGAACGCCGGTGGCACGCCTGTCAGGATGTCTTGGCTGACAGTGCTCGCCTGCGTGATGGTGAGTTGCTGGGAACCCCTCTGTGTAGGGCCGGCGGGAGGGGTCATTCCCACCTGCGTTTGTCGCGAGAAGCACATCAGTCGCAGAATGAGATGGGTGCCCCCTCGGAAGAGGATCCGAATCTGTTGGATGAAGTGCGTGAGTCCCTCTCTCAACTTAAGGTAATGGGTGAGTCCCTTTCTCAGCTTAAGGAATTGATAAGGGGGGTAGGGAGTCAGGGTTCTGGTAATAACTCTAATAACTCTCCTTCACCTCCTGTTCTGACTCCCCATACCTCTGGTAATCCTTTTATCTCTTCTTTGATTCCAATGTCTGCTTCTATTTCTGGGAATCCTTTTGCTCCAGTTTCTACTTCTACTCCTGTGTCAAATATAAAGCAAGAGATCCCTCAGAGTGGGGAGGGAAATTTGCAGTTTCCTTTTCTAACTATTGGTGAGCAGGTGCTTATTAAGCCCCTAGACCCTACTGTGTTATCGTCTATTTTGCAACATGCACCTAATCCTATGAAGGCTCCGGCAGCTACTGTTCAATATTTGCAGCGTATGACCAGAGGATTGCAGTGCACAGCGCAGGATTATCGGTTGATTATTGAGGGGGTGTTGGGATATGATGAGGAAACTCCCTTTGATTTTTCTAAGGTACAATTATTAGAGGATCCCACCGCACGGCAGGATGATGTCGCCCGTGAGTTACAGCAGCCACAGGTTGTTAAAGATATGTGGGGGGAAGTTCAAAGGGAATTTGAGCGTTTGTTTGGGGCAAAGCAGAACTTAGCTGCTTCGATTGCCTGTCAGCAAGAGTTAAATGAGGGCGTGTCCCAGTTTGTGAAGAGATTTAGAAAGTGTTGGAAGGAAGAAGCAGGTCTTGCTATTCCTGCAGACGATTTAATGGCTTCTATGTATATACAGACATTGCTGGGGGCTATGCGCCCCGAGGTACAGATTGCAATAAAGCAAATGGTTGATGAATGGTTTGATATGTCGCCAGTAAAGTTAGAGAAAGTAATTTTGTCTAAGGAGGCGTCGGGTTGTTTTGCGGAAGTGGAGAAGGCACAAGGGAAAGTGAAGGTGTCGCATGCGTGGCAGCAACCTTATCATCCAGGTGAGTGGGGTGGGAGATCTGGGTATGGGGGATGGGGGAGCCAGGGACCTTTTCCAGGCAGAGGTGGGGGATTTAGGGGGCGAGGGAGAGGACGGGCAGGAAGTCGGTGGGATGGCGGTGTTCCCCGTAATCAGATATGTTTTAACTGTAAGCAGCAGGGACATTGGAAGCATGACTGTCCGTATGCTGCAGCTGTGCCATGTTCCCCTCCCCCTCCAATGCCTGTGCCTGTGGTACCTAGTACTGGAGCTCCCGCAGCCCCCGCCCCGGTCATTCCAATTACCTGGCAGCCCCCGGGTCGTGCCTAGGGCTGCCCTGAGGCGCCGGTTCCGACCTGGGTACAGCTGACAGAGAGATGGAAGGACCCCCCCTGTTGTTCCTTGTTAATTGGGGGGCGCCCTGTGTCCTTTGTTATAGACACGGGGGCTACTTGTTCTACGTTGCATGCTTCTATTTGGAAAGAATCTCTGACACCCGGTCCTGCCTCGATAGGGATCAATGGAACCTCGACCCCCACCTGGATTACCCCTCCGTTGTCCATTACGCCTTTAGGGCAAAAGTCCCCGTTGTTCACGCATTGTTTTACTATAATTCCTTCCTGCCCGGTTAGTTTGTTGGGGAGAGATTTATTATGTAAGTTAGAAGCAACTACAGTCAGCGCTTCAAATGGTACTTTTTCTTTGCTTTCCCCTTATCTCTTAAATTTATTGCAGGAGAGTGTTCAGCAGGAGAATGTTGATATAGTGTCGGTGCTGGAGCGAGTCCCTCCTGAGTTATGGGCCTCCTCCCCTACAGATGCAGGGCTAGTTCCATGTACGCCTTATGTCGCAAGGTTAAAGAATCCTATGGCTATTGTTTGTATTAGGCAGTACCCTTTGTCCAGTGCTAAAGATGAAGCTTTACGATCTATGATTGTTGAGTTTGTGGCTGCAGGAATAGTTATTCCCACTGTGTCTCCTTTTAACACGCCTGTGAATCCCGTCCCCAAAGGGGAGGGGTTCCGATTTACCCAGGACCTTCGGGCAGTAAATCAATTAATTGTTCCATTGGCTCCGGTGATGCCAGATATTGCTGGATTGTTAACCCTTATTCCGATTGATGCTAAATGTTTCACTGTCATAGATTTGGCAAATGCCTTTTTTAGCGTGCCTATAAATTCCCAAACGCAGCCGTTAATGGCTTTCACGCATGCTGGCAAACAATATACCTGGACTCGGCTCCCGCAGGGATATATTGATTCCCCGGCAGCCTATTCCTTAGTTCTTAAAATGTCAATTGAAATGTGGCATCCGCCTTGTTCCTCCACCCTTCTCCAGTACATGGACGATTTATTATTGTGTTCTAAGACTTGTTCTGATTGTGCTACAGACTCTGTATCTTTACTTTGTCACCTTGCCTCTCATGGACATAAAGCCTCTCTGAAAAAGCTGCAGTTGTGCTGTGATCGAGTTACTTATTTGGGGTTTGTGCTGTCCCCAGGAAATCGGGCGCTCTCTCCCGCCCATGTGCAAGCAATTATTACTCTGACACCTCCTTCAACAGTTACCCAAATGCTGGCATTTTTGGGACTGGTCTCCTTCTGTCGTGCATGGATCCCTGATTATGCTTACTGGGATTCTATTTTGAGACGGGCTACACTGCAACTGCCTGGTTCTGCATCTATTGAATGGACTGAGGAAATGTTTTCTGCCTTTGCCACTTTAAAGAAATTGCTCATTTCAGCTCCTACATTGGGCCTACCAGATTATGGAAAAATGTTTTATCTTTATGTAAGAGAAGAAGGGGGAACGTTGGCAGCCATTTTGGCTCAAGATCATGGGGGCGGTATGCGTCCAGTGGCGTATCTGTCCAAAAAATTGCCCATCCAGGTGCAGGGGATGCCCGCATGCTTGAGAGCTTTAGCTGCCTCGGCTATTGCCGTGCAAATGGTTACTCCTATTACCTTGTCTCATGCAACTACTTTATATTCTACACATGCTGTGTTGAATATTTTGAAAAATCTTACTACTCAGCACATGACCGCTCAGCGTTTAAGTGGTTATGAAGTTCTTTTGACTACCACTGAAGGGCTAACTGTTAAGCAACAATCTTCTGCTTTTACTCCTATGTTGGCGTTGCAGGCTCTGATGCGCCCTGTAGATGACTGATTTATCTTCAGCAGAGCATGATTGTTTAAAATTGATTAATTTTGAGACATCAGTACGTCCCGATCTGTCCTCCTCTCCACTCCCTAATGCCCCACACATATTTGTGGATGGAAGTTGTGTACATCCCACAGATCATGCCTATATTTCTTCTTATGCTATTGTAGAACTGCCAAATATTTTGCATGAAGCTCAGTTATTACCTTATGGATCTGCGCAAGCTGCTGAATTAGTAGCGCTTACTAGGGCCTGTGAATTATTTGCTGACAAACGCGTGAATCTATACACAGACTCTCGATATGCTCATGGTGTCGTCCACCACTTTGGGGTGTTATGGGGGAGGAGAGGGTGGAGAACGGCAGATGGGAAGCCCATATCACATGCAAAATTAGTAAATGATTTGTTACAAGCTCTGTGTAAGCCATCTGAGGTAGCGGTTATTAAGTGTGTTGCTCACCGATATGACAATTCCTTTATTTCACAGGGAAATGCACTGGCAGATCTGGCTGCCAAGCAATGTGTGCAGGCCGAGAGCGAACGCCTGCATTCCTTTACTGATCCTAGGACTATGACACCAGCTCCACCCCCTGCTACAGACTCTTTGTTGTCTGAATTCTATGTGTCTCCTCTTGAGCATTCTTTTCCTTTCCATCATCTACAAGCGGCAGCTGATCCTGAAGATATATCTTATTGGGAACAACAGGATATGTGTTTGAATGCAGCACAAATCTGGCAAGAGAGGGGGGGTGGCCGTAGGGGGTTGCCAAAGGCAGCTGCCCCACTTTTAATTGCCCAAGTTCATGGTGTTGGCCATAAAAATAGGAAAACAGTGTTAAAAGAACTACAGACAGTGTTTGTGTGTAGAGATCTGCCTCAGTTAGTTGAAGTGCAATTAAGTCAGTGTTTAACGTGTGCCAGGAACAATGTACAACGAGGAAAAGATGTGGGTCAGCTGCAGCATTTGCCCCCTCCTCAAGGTCCCTTTCAAGCTTTGCAGGTGGATTTTACTTGTATGCCCAGGTCTATTGGGGGTTTTAAATATCTGTTAGTAATTGTAGATCGGTTTTCCAAATGGCCTGAAGCTTTTCCCACTACCAAAGAAGATGCTAGGACTGTGGCTAAAATTCTATGTAAAGAAATTATTCCTCGGTTTGGGTGTCCCCTGTCAATAGATTCTGATCAAGGCCCAGCATTCACCTCAAAGGTGTTACAGCATATTACTCAAATGTTTGCTATTGATTGGAAATTTCATGTGCCATACCATCCCCAGTCCTCAGGGATAGTGGAACGAATGAATCGCACTATAAAAGAGAAATTGAAAAAGGCAACTCAACATGCTCCTGGTAAATGGCCTACTTATTTACCGGCAGTGTTAGCAGAAATTAGGCTTACTCCTGGAACTTCTGGGTTTTCTCCGTTTGAAATTCTAATGGGGCGTCCCTTCCCATTACCGTGGAAATGGCCAGAGGGAGCAGTAATTACGGCTGATGATTTGCTTATTGCACAAGAAGAGTATGCTGTGCAGTTAGCCCAATATTTATGTGAAGTATCTGAACAAGTTTATCAGATTTTGCCCTGTCCCTCTATAGAGTCAACGCATCCTTTCCGTCCTGGAGATCGAGTCCTGGTGAAGCTGTTCCATAAGAAAGGGCAGTGGGATCCTCCCTTCGGGAAACCTGAGGAGGTGCTGGCCGTGACCAGAACTGCCGTGCTGACAGATCAACATCCTACCTGGATCCACGCTTCACGTGTGAAGAGGGCTCCTGAGGAAACCGGAGGAACGCAGGCTGATGACGTGCCATGACGAGAAACAGACCATGGCCTCCTCTCTGGTGTTTGATGTTCATCTCTCTTTTTGTTGTTTGGATAGTCTATGCTGCTACCGGGGAATGGCCTTGGAATCCGAGGTGTTTTCCGAGATGGACGAACAGTTCGTCTGACCTCATTGATCCTAGCCTGAAGAATAATATGACTAAACCCACTTTTCTGCACTCTTTGGATTGAACTGATTCGGCTGTATTCTGCAGCAAGCGGAATCTTCCTTCTGTTAACTTATGGAAACTCACAGTGCTGGAAATTGTGCGTTTGATGAACATCACTGACTGTATCATATGTACCCCACTTCCTGCCAGCGTTCGCACTACTCCAGTAATGGTACATTCTCTTACTTTGCATGAACTTGTTAGTCTGAACCCATGTATGGATAATCCCGCTTATAATGTTTCTTGTTATGTTCCTACTGATTGTGCTGATACTTGGAAAGCTAATAATATGAGTGATCCCTCCCCTTTGCCAGTGTCTGTTCCCGATTCTTTGAAGTTTTTATTGTGTTATGATCTTGACCCTTCCAATCCCTCTCCCCTCTCTAGTCGTTGTAATATTACTTATTTCCCTATGCAACGCAAGTATTTGATTCGGCCGGGAACTTCATTATACTCTACTAGGTTGTTTGTGGGCCTATTCAGGCCCAAAGGGGGGATTGTTGGGGAAAATAAGTATCTATCTATATATGTATAAGCATATCTATTTGTAATCACTGTATAAGCCTTGTATACAGAGAGCTCAATTTCTTGCTGCGTAGCTGGATCTCAAGGGAAATAGGATAGTTAGAAAAATACCTAGCTAGAAAGGAATGTGTTGTTCTCTATAAACCTGAGGATGAGACTGGTACCTTTTGGTACGGTTTTTGATAGACAGTGCTAGGCTTGGCACTAGGCTGTTGGGTGGATTTATGACGTATTCATATGTTTGTAACTCTATAAAAGTAAGACTGCACTGTTACTATTTGGAATAAACAGGCATACTTTCCCACTTTGTGTTTGGTGTGTTTTATTCCCCTGGAGTCCAGCCAACTGGAGCAGAATACTGCAGATGAGGGTTGGAGGCTTCACGGGCCTGGAGTGACCCACAAGGGACTGTCAATCAAGCCCCCTTTCAAAAAGTAGCAAATCACCTGGACCGGATGGTATACATCCAAGTGTGTTGAAAGAACTGAAATTTGAGATTGCAGACCTGCTATTAGTAATCTGTGAACTATTATTAAAATCATCTGTAATACCTGAAGATTGGAGGATGGCCAATGTAACGCCAATTTTTAAAAAGGGTTCCAGGGGTAATCTGGGAAGCTACAGACCAGTGATCCTGATGTTAGTACCGGGAAAAATGGTAGAAACCATCATAAAGAACAAAATTGCTGAACATGTAGATAGTCATGGCTTCATGGGAGACAGCCAACATGGCTTTAGACAACATAGTAACATAGTAAATGATGGCAGATAAAGACCAGTATGGTCCATCTAGTCTGCCCAGTAAGATGGCAGGAGTAGGTGCACCTGCCACTCTGTACAGGCCACCCCTCCCCATGTCTTTGTTTAGGGGTGCACCTGCCACTCTGTACAGGCCACCCCTCCCCATGTCTTTGTTTTAGGGGTGAACCCGCCGCTCCGTGTAGGACACCCCTATTTGTTGAGAAATTAGATGGCTCACCTTATTTTGATTTTATCCTGTTGCTGGAAGATCTTCTCTTAAAAATCTGTTATGTTTTTTTGAAGGTGTGAATAAACAGGTAGACAAATGTGAGTCGGTTGATATATTATTTTTATTTTATTTATTACATTCTCTTATATACCGTGCTATTCTGCATCAGTGCGGTTTACATTGAACAAACTGAAATTACATTGAACAGGGCATTATAACTTGGAGGTAACTATTTTACAGGGAACATGGGCTATGGAGGGTTAAGTGGCTTGCCCAAGACCACAAGGAGCACCTGTGGGACTAGAAACCCCAGTCCTTCCAGCCCAAGGTTGCTGTCCTCTAGTGGGATTTGAACCCCCGACCTTCCGGCCTGAAGTACCTTGCCCCAACCACTAGGCCACTCCAAATATATTGTATTTGGACTTTCAGAAAGCCTTTGACAAGATCCTTCATCAGAGACTTTTGGCAAAACTAAAGAGTCATGGGATAGGAGGCAGTGTACTATTGTGGATCAGGAACTGGTTAAAAGATAGAAAGCAGAGGGTAGGGCTAAATGGCCAATTTTTCCAATGGAGAAAGGTGAATAGTGGTGTACCCTCGGGATCTGTGCTGGGTCCACATAGTCATAAATGACCTAGAAAAGGGAATAACGATTGAGGTTAACAAATTTGCAGATGACACAAAACTATTTAAAGTTGTTAAAACCCATGAGGTTTGTGGAAAATTGCAAGAGGATCTTGATAAACTGAAAGACTGGGCATCAAAATGGCAGATGAAATTTAATGTGGACAAGTGCAAAGTTATGCACCTAGGGAAGAACAACCCAAACTAGGGTTACACGATGCAAGGTTCCACATTAGGAACCACCATCCAGAAAAAAGATTTAGGCATCATTGTGGATAACATGTTAAAACCCTTCGCTCAGTGTGCAGCGGTGGCCAAGAGAGCAAATAGAATGCTAGGTATCATAAGGAAAGGAATGGAAAATAAAACAAAGAATATTATAATGCCTCTATATCATTCCATGGTGCGACCGCACCTTGAATATTGTGTGCAATTCTGGTCACTGTATCTTAAAAAGGATATAGCGTTATTAGAAAAGGTTCAGAGAAGAGCCACCAAAATGGTAAAGGGGATGGAAGGATATCCCTATGAAGAGAGGATAAAAAGGTTAGGGCTCTTTAACCTGGGAAAGAGACAGCTGAGGGGAGATATGATAGAAGTCTTATGTATTTACTGATAGTATTCATTTAGAACGGTTTATTTCTGAGCGACAGGCGGTATTACGGGTGAATCACGTGAGTGATTGTTATAGGCCTCCTAAGATGGGCAAGTTATTGCTTTGATTTCTTGTATTTGTATTTTTTTTTCCTGTTTATTGGAATGATCACAACCAGTTCCCGTAATGTGGACTTTATCTAGTTTTCATTTTTCTTTTTTCTGTATGATTCTTATGTTACATCAATTGATTTTCCTGTATTTTTTCCGATTTGTAGTAATTCTTTGGAAAAATCTATAAATAAAGAAAAAAAAAAGAAGTCTATAAATTAATGAATGGAGTGGAACGGGTAAACGTACATCAATTGTTTACATTATCAGAATATAGAAAGACTAGGGGACATGCAATGAAGCTATAGGATAAACTATTTTTGACTAATAAGAGAAAATATTTTTTCACTCAACGTGTAATCAAACTCTGGAATTTGTCACTGGAGGATGTAGTAAAGGCTGTTAGTGCAGCTGGGTTTAAAAAAGGTTTGGACAAGTTCCTGGAGGAAAGGTCCATAAACCATTATTAAAAAGGGACCCAGGATATCAATGCTTGACCCAATACAAGCATTGTGGAACCTGTGTCTTTTGGGGAAACTGCTAGGTACGTATGACCTAGATTGACCACTGTTGTAAACAGGATACTGGGCTTGATGGACCTTGGTCTGACCCAGTATGGCATATCTTATGTTCTTATATGTTCTGAAACATCCACAGCCTTAGGATGGAGATCTCAGAATGTGGGCATGAGTGGGCGGAATGGGGGTGTGGTCAACCACAGAAACGTATAAAGCATATTCAGGACAGGCTCATGTATGTCTTCAGTGTTTCCCAGAGATGTCCCCGTTTAGGATGCACGCTAAAGGCTCACCTCTTTCAGGCTGCTTTTGGATCTTAATCCTTTGTTCTCCTTCTGTCTCATTACCCTTTCCAGCTGTACCCGTAAGAACATAAGATATGCCATACTGGGTCAGACCAAGGTCCATTAAGCCCAGTATTCTGTTTCTAACAGTGGCCAATCTAGGTCATAACAACCTAGCAGTCTCCCCAAAAGACACAGGTTCCTCAGTGCTTGTATTGGGTCAAGCAGTGATATCCTAGGTCCCTTTTAATAATGGTTTATGGACCTTTCCTCCAGGAACTTATCCAAACCTTTTTTAAACCCAGCTACACTAACAGCCTTTACTACATCCTCCGGTACCCATGTTCTCTTCTATTGTGCTGTCTGTGAGAAAGGATAGCACAGTTACTCACCTGTACCAGGTGTTCTCCGGGTACAGCAGGAATCAGTCCTCACATATGGTTGACGTCGTCACCGATGGAGCCCTCGCAGAAGTATCCCCTCCAAGCTTTTAAAGCAAGCCTTTGGGAGATGCCACCATGCATGCGTAGTTCCCTTCCTGCCCAAGGGTGCCATTTTGCTTAGTCAGATGAAATAGCTAAAAGACGGCAAAAATAAAAGATGGTAAAGGAGCAACTCCAAAGGGAGGAGAGAGGTTTGTGAGGACTGATTCCTGCTCTACCTTGAGAACACCTGTTACAGGTGAGTAACTATGCTTTTTCTCCAGGAACAAGCAAGAAGTCAGTCCTCACATATGCGACTCCCCAGCTACAGGCTACCAAAAGCCCATAGGAAAAATAGGGGCTCCCTCATTGGGAGCCGCAAGCAGTAACAATTTAGTCTACGTACAAAGACCACAGTAGGACCCCTGTGTCTGATGAACCAGCACTCCGGTAGCCTGAACACAGAAGGGATGGAGGGTAGGAGTTGCCTAACCCCCAAAAAGGTTATGGAGAACAGTCTGGCCGAAGGCACTGTCCCATTGGGACTCTATTTCCAGGCAGTAATGGGCTGTGAAAGTATGGACTGAAGACCAGGTGGTGGCCTGGCATATGTCCAACATCAGGACGGAGCGCAAGTTTCCCACCGAAACCGCCATGGCCCTGACACAGTGCGTTGTGACATGGCCTTCCAGTAGGAGCTTCACCTGCTCATAAGCGAGGGTGATACAGTCCACCACATATGTGGACAAGGTACGCTTGGTCACCGCTTCCCCCAGCCTACTGGGATCGTAGGAGATGAAAAGCTGAGAGGCTTCATGGTGGCCCTGAGTGCATTGAATATAGAAGGACAAAGCCCTCTTACAGTCCAAGGTATGGAGGACCGTCTCTGCCTGACTGGAATGAGGTCTTGGAAAGAAGGTAGGGAACACCACTTCCTGGTTGAGATGGAAGGGCAATACTACCTTCGACAGGAACTTGGGGTACGTCCAAAGCACCATTCTGTTCTTGTAGAAACTGGTATAGGGTGCCTCCGCCACAAGGGCCTGAAGCTCTCTACCTCTACGAGTGGAGGTAAGCGTGACCAGGAAAGCCACCTTTCAAGAGAGGTAGCGAAGGTGGCATGTAGCAGAGGTTCCAAGGGCGGGCAAGTGAGCTGCCCCAACTCCATTCGGTTGCCAGAGGGCAAATCGGGGGCTTTGATAAGAGTAGGCCCTGAAGACAATGGGTCACCAACGGTAGAACCGAGAGGGACTTACCATCCACTGGATGGTGGTGCGCCACCAGGGCACTAAGGTGCACTCAGATGGAGTTAGATTTGAGCCTGGACTGAGAGAGGTGGAGAAGGTATTGTAACACCAGAACCACCGGGCAGGAGAAGGGATCAGTCCCGTGTTCGGCGCACCAAACAGAGAACCTGTGCCATTTGAGGGCATTAGCCATCCTAGTAGAGGCCTTACGAGAGGCCAGTAGATTGTCTTCCACCTCAACTGGAAGGCTGAAAGGGACCAGAGTCACCCTCTCAGCAACCACGCTGTCAGCGACAGGGACCCCAGATTGGGATGCATGAGAGAGCCTCCTGAGTCTCGGGACGGTCCCCAAGAGGATGGGGGTCTCCACCATCAACTGTAGAAGCAGCAGTAACTACGGTTGCCTGGGCCACCGAGAAGCTATCAGGATGACCAAGGCCCTGTCACAGAGGGCCCTGAACAATGTCTTGGAGATCAGTGGCATATGAGGTAAGGCATACATGAGGCCTTCTGACCATGAGACCAGGAACACATCCGCTGCCACCCTGGAGTGGTGGGCCTACGGGAGCAGAAGCAGAGCAACTGAAAGTTGTCCGGACTGGCGAACAGGTCTATCATGTGTTCCCCCCAGCACTGGAAAAGCCATCTAGCTACCCTGGGGTCCAGCTGCCACTCATGCGGCTGGAGAACTCTGCTGAGCCTTTCAGCTAGCAGGTTGTCCTGGCCTGGCCTGTTGGATTGCGTATGAGCAGAGGACCAGTGACACCTGACAAAGGGTACAAGACCCTGTGCCCCCCCCCCCTTGTTTGTTCACATAGAACATTGCCACCTGGTTGTCCATCTGGACCAGCACTGGCTGGTGACGCAGCTGGTGACAGAAGATGCTCAGGGCTAGGTTCATGGCTCGGAGCACCAGGAGGTTGATCTGATGGGTGCTCTCTCCTTGTGACCAGTTGCCCTGAGTGCGGAGATCTCCACAGTGGGCTCCCCAGCTGAGAAGGGAGGCATCCATGGTGAGGACCCTTGAGGGGCTTGGGGTCTGAAAAGGCATGCCCACCTCGAGATGCTGGGGAGACTGCTACCAGACCAGAGAATCCACCAACTGGGGGGTCACAGAAATTCTGTCTTGGAGGCGACCCATGGCATGAGACAACTGGCATCAGAGACACCACTGTGCCATCCTCATGTGGAGGCAAGTGTCGGGTGTGACGTGGATTGTGGAAGCCATGTACCTGAGGAGGCGCAGGAGAAGCCGAGTGGGCAGCGAGGGATGGTGCTTTATGTCCCATGCCAGAGTCCTGAGACAAGTGGCTCAGTCCCTGGGCAAGAAAGCCTTCAATAGGACATTGTCAATCTTTGCCCCAGTGAACTCCAGACATTATGACGGGAGGAGATGAGATTTGGGGTAGTTTATGACAAAACCCAAGTGTTGCAGAACCTGAATGATGCATGCAGTGGCCTGCTGCATCTCTGAACCCATGCCTCCCTTTATGAACCAGTTGTCCAGGAAGGGAAAGATGAAGACCCCATGGAGCCAGAGGAAGGCGGCCATGATTGCCAGGCATTTTGTGAAAACTCTTGGGGCAGAGGCTAGGCTGAAGGGGAGCACCTTGTACTTTTAATGCCTGCCCCCCACTATGAACCGCAGGTATTGCCTGTGGATGGGGGTAGATGAGGATGTAGGTATAAGCATCCTTGAGGTCTAAGGAGCATAGACAATCTCCCTGTTGGAGGTATGGCAGCAATGTTCCAAGGGAGAGCATCTTGAACTTCTCCTTCACCAGGAATTTATTGAGATTGCACAGGTTGAGGATGGGCCTTGGGCCCCCTGTCCTTTTTGGCATGAGTAAGTACCTGGAGTAGAACCCCTTGTCCTTGAGATGGTGGGGCACCGGTTCCACCGTTTTTGTCCTCGAGAAGACCTGCCAACTCCTTCAGAAGAAGGTCCCGGTGAAGGGGAGACCTGAGGGGCTCTCCCAGGAAATAAGGGGGAGGTGTCTGAGTCAAGTGGAGGAGGTAACCCTCCCTGACTACTGAAAGTGCCCAGGAATCGGTGGTGATGGACACCCACCTCTGGGCATAGAGGGCCAGATGTCCCCCTGTAGGCTGCTGATCTCCTTGGGGTAGATAGGCTTTGCTCAAGGAGTCAAAAACTCCTCCCTGGCTGATCCGGAGCCAGTGCCTGGGATTTTGGAGCCTTCTGCTTATGCGGACCATGCCCATGTCCCTTGGCCTGCTGACCCTGTTGGGGTGCCGGGGAGGCCTGATAAGGTGGGTAGTTTCAGTAAGCAGCTCCCTTCCTCAGGTAAAAGGATGTTTTGCTCAAGCCCTTCCTTCAGGGAGGGGCAGTGGTCTTTTTGGAGAGTCTGGTCCTCATCATGAACTTGGTCTCCAGCTC
Source organism: Ichthyophis bannanicus (assembly GCA_033557465.1). Taxonomy (NCBI): domain Eukaryota; kingdom Metazoa; phylum Chordata; class Amphibia; order Gymnophiona; family Ichthyophiidae; genus Ichthyophis; species Ichthyophis bannanicus. The sequence goes on from CM066034.1 coordinate 1,029,138,791, forward strand.
GGCAGCCTTGTCAGTCATGCATTTGCCAAAGAGGTTCTCTCCTTGGCAGGGTACATCGACCAATTTGTCCTGAACTCACTGCTCAAGGTCGGATGACTGTAGCCAAGCTTGGCAGCGTGCACCAATGCCAGCCACCGCTAATCGAGCCACCGACTCGAACCCGTCATAGGCCGCTCAAGACATGAATTTGGAGCATTCACGGACTGCTTTGGCCAGGTTCTTGAACCACTGCAAGGGTTCCTCAGAGAGACCAGCTGAGAACCCGGTGAGTTCCTTAGCCAGGTCTCTCAGGTACATGCTCAGGCTGGTAGGCCTGGATGTGGCTGATGAGCATTGAGCCCTGGTAGCACTTTCTGCTGAGGGCGTCCAGGGTGCGGGCCTCCCTGCTGGGGGGCACCAAGGAGTGCGTCTTCTGGCTTTTCAACCAACCATCTACCACCATAGAGTTATGCAGCAGCTGTGACTTTTGGAAGCCTGGGCTCCAGTGGACTCAATACATCGAGTCAAGCTGTTTGCTCACCACCGGCACCGAAGCCAATGTCTCCCATATACAAAGCATCAGCCATTCCAGGATGGAAGGGATAGGCACCGTGAGCGATTCCCGTGGAGGGGCCTCGTACAGGAGGATTTCCAATGCATCCGCCTGAGAGTCCTCCTCCGACTCGGTTGGGAACGCCAGGGCCTTAAATATGTCCTTGACAAAATCAAGGAAGCCCATATCCTTGGGCGGGAACCACCGTCAAGACTCAGAGACAGGAAAGTCAGATGGGACTTTGTAGTGGTAATGGGTATCGTGGGATTCCTCGTACTCCGTCTTCCACTCAGAGTAGTCTGTCAAGGACTCATAGGAAGTCTGCTCCGTGGGCCTCGGGGCCCCTGATGCCCTGCGGCTGGTGCTCGGCAAACTTGCTGGGGATGACTGTGGTCTCATCGAGCGGGACTCAGATTGTGACCTCAGCTGAGGATTGACTCAAAGCCGAAGGACTTGGAGGATCAGCTTAGCCTCCAGGGACGTCTTTGAAGTCGAGGGCCTGGTGGTCAGGGCGGATGAACCGGTTGTGCCGGACAACAGCGCCCGCTGCTGGTCCATGAAGGCAAACAAACTGCATGGCAGGGCTGCCATTCTGGACTCCAGACCAGAAGGCTCTGCAGCCTTCAGCACGGGCACTGAGGGACTCGGGCCCGATTGCCAGCGCCCCCCAAAAAAGGGGAATCATTGATGAGGATAGTGTCTGGGGACCGAGGCCGGTCCGTGGTCGGATCCTTCTGGGGGACCTTCACAGACTGCTCCTTCTCCGATGTCTTGGACGAACATCTCAGACTGCGGAACCTGGACCAGGCCCAGGGAGTACCCGGCCGGTCGGAACCATCCAAGGACGCCATCTTTGAGGGCTTCTTCTTCTTCCTGGTTTCCTCAAGGGAGATTCCCTTTCTGAGGATCCACGATGAGGCTCGGGTTTGGAAGGCTCCACCTGAGATGTCAGGGCCTCAGACAAGGCCATGGCCTTCAGAGCCACCGGGGACTTGGGGAAAAACTTATCGTGCTGCTGCTGGTGGCTCTTGAGAGCCTTAATGGACATCCTCTTGCAGAGACCACAGGCTGCCGGGTCATGGTCTGGCCCAAGGCAGCGGAGACAGCAGTTGTGTGTGTCGGTCAAAGACATAATTTTAGAGCACTCATCACACTTCTTAAAGCCATCGGTAGCCATGCGAGGTCAAAGACCCTCTGGGCTGCCAGCGGGAGAAAAAAGGTGTGAAGACACCAGAAAAAGAAAATAACAAAAGACTATAAAAATTAAATCTCACTGAACGCCGAGGTACCGAGGTCAATAGGCGGCAAAAGTACCAGTGAAATACCGGAGGTGAATATGAAACTCGGAGAGAAAAATCAACTTTTTCTGGGGACAAGCCAGACAAATGTCTGAAGGGCACTATGGAAAAAAGGAGACTGAGCAAGATGGCACCCTTGGGCATGAATGCGACCTCGCATGTGTGGTGGCATCTCCCAAAGGCTTTCTTTGAAAACTGGGGGGATGTTTCCATGAGTGCTCCATCGGTGATGATGTCACCCATATGTGAGGAATATCTTCCTGCTTGTTCCCGGAGAATGTCTTTTATATGGGTCTGTACAGCATTGCATATGCCTTGTAGCACTACATAAATGATTAATAGTAGTAGTAGACTGAAAAAGTCCTGCTTTGCTCTTCAGTGTGACCCGTATTGAAGAACGGTTGTGACAATTATGTTTTGAACTGTTGTGTCTGCAGTCTGGAAGAACACATGATGCAGTTTGAAAGAACAGAAAGCAGAGGTGAGAGAAGGATTTCGCGCCGGCCACAGCAATGAAACTATCTTCCTGCCACTTCTCTCTGAAATTCACTGCTCCCACGATCGGGGTGATCTCTCTCTTGTTGTATCACTGGATCTTTCTTCCGCCTTTGATGTTGTTGATCATCGTACTCTTCTCTCACACCTGTCTGACTTGGGTGTCTATGGTACAGTTCTACAGTGGTTTTGGTCCTTCCTTTCCTCTTGTTCTTTCACTGTTCACATGGGTCCTGATGTTTCACCTTCACTCCCATTACAATGCGGTGTACCTCAGGGATCTATCCTTGCTCCCCTTCTTTTTAATGTTTTTCTTGCTCCTCTTGCCTTGCTTATTCAACAAGCCGGAATCTCTGCTTATATCTATGCCGATGATATTCTCTTAGTCTATCACACTTCCTCCTCGGCACCCGATTTCTCCTCACTCCATGACTGCCTTGATCTCATCGCCTCCTGGTTCAGACAAAACTTTCTTCATGTCAATCCGTCCAAGTCTTCTGCCATCTGGCTTTCCTTTCATAACCTCCCTCCCAATTTATCCCCTATTATGTCTGCCCGTCCTATTCCCCTTGTCTCCACCCTTCGGTACTTGGGCATTATCTTGGACTCCTCTTTTTCTTTTCACCAGCACATTTCTTCTGTAGTGCGCAACTCCTTTTTCATCTCCATAGAATCAGATCTATTCGGCCATTCCTTTCTCCTACCGCTGTCACTACTCTTGTCTTGTCCCTGGTGATTACCTGTTTAGACTACTGTAATTCTATCTTTGCTGCTCTTCCCCACTACCAATAATGTCGCCTCCAGTTAATCCAAAATACCGCTACCTGCTTAATCACCTACTTCCCTGTTACCTCCCATATCACTCCCTCTCTCTTTTCCCTCCATTGGCTCCCAATTAAAGTCAGATTCGTCTACAAACTCATTACTATCACCCATAAAGTCCTACACACCAGCACTCCACAATATCTGGCCAATATCATTCACCTCCAACCAGTTCCTTGCCTTCTTCGCTCTGCACACGGCAACCGTCTCTTCCTCCCTTCACCTTCCCAGGCCCACCATGAGCTCACTCGCCACTCTGCCTTCTTCTTTCTCAGTCCCGCTTTGTGGAATTCACTCCGCACCCTCTTTGCATTGAACTATCCTTTCCACGCTTCAAAGCGCTCTTTAAAATGCACCTATTCTGTCAGGCTTATGACCTTCCCCCACTCACTGATGACTTTGGCCCTCCCTCGTCTGACACCCCCCCCCCACCAAGCCCTCAGACACCAGTAATCTAGGAATACCCCCATCTACTCATTTAGCGACCATCCTTTCCTAGCCTTATACCCATGTCCCCCATGTCAAACTCTCCCCCACCTTGTTCTGTTATGCTTTTTCTTTTTTCTTTCTCTTTCCTTTCCTGTCTACTACTGGCGTTCTTTTCTTCTTTCAATTCTTCCTGTAGCCAGTATATTGTTTTATTGTACACCGCCCTGACGCTCCGGCAAGGGCGGTATATCAAATCTCGCAAATAAAGATAAAGATAAAGGTTGTAAGGTAAATAAACATTAAGAAACAGCCCTACAGAAATATTAAGATGAGCAATAGTGTTTATTTGGGCTATGTTGACATTTGCTGTTTGTGCTAAAGGAGCTAATTTGGGGTTCCCTAACATTTTCCTGTGTTCTGCAAATGGGACTGGTGATGTAGGGATAGTATGTGAGTGAGTATGGCAAAGATTCTTGCTTGGGTGAGAAACACAGATCAGATTTGTAGTCCCGAGGCGCCATGCTATTATGTTATGCCAGGGAATCATTTTGGCAGAAGTATCTTTTTTATGACTGCAAGTGTGTGTGTGTATGTGTGGTTTGAGGGTTGTACAGGAAAATCTGTTGTGCTCAGTCACAATTCTGGGAGGACACAAATGCCTGGCCAGTACGTGCATCGTAGGGATGACTGCAGCATCACCAGGTGCCAATGTGATGGGGCAGAAAAATCAGCAAAGGTTCACTACAGTGAAATTTGCACATGTTTGGAGACCGATGATGGTGCTTTTGGGCGTGTGTTAGTGCTGTTGGCACTGTAGCATACTCTCCTTCTGAGGGTCCCTTATTATTGCAGGGACATATTTTGACATTGCTATAGAGAACCTTTGCTGATTTCTACTGGTCCATACTCAGCATTGTAAAGACTGTTTTCAGAGATGTCCAATGCAGGTATAACAAAGGAGTTCTTCTATTGCCATGTCTGCTTTGGTGCAAGTTATGTCAGGACAAACATATCACTTTCTACTTGCTTTTATATTATCTTTGAGTGCACTAAAGTTACTTTGCAGTGTTCTGGCCAAGCAACAGACTATTATATATAGTCTTGTTTGCATCACCATTTAGCTATGATCGGTATTCATGTGCAGGTTGCATGAGCACAACACTGTCAGTGAGAGGAGCAGCTTTGGAGATACTTGGCTTGACAGAGGAGGTGGTGATGGCAGGATCATAAACATGCATCTTTTCAGAATATGGTGAGCACAGGGACGTCCAAGCTGTTCACTGCGTATATTCGTGTCTCATTATGACAACGAGGGCCTGTTTCTCGATGGTGGTTTGTGCGTGTTGTGCCAGAAACATCTTTGTCCCCGATTCCAGAATCATGGGAGCGTCTATTCCTGCAGTTTTGGAATCAGGTTTAAATTGAGACCGTCTTCAATTTAGATGTGCCCACAGGTCAGACGTACATGTAATGGAATTGGGCTCCACATGAATTCTCCAAGGGAATCAATCTGTCTCAGAGCAGTATGGCCTTTTACTGAGTCGGCAACTACCAGTGCAGGAGTGAATGGAGTAGCCAAGAACCTCATGGCCGGTGCTGCCTATCTGCTTTACTCTTCAGGTTGCACAGTGCCATGGAAGGAGTGATGCCATTTAAATGCTCTGGATTAGGCATTAGGCAATTCAGCTGCTATATGTACAGTTGGAGACTTTCCACTCTGCAGCTTCTGAATGTGCAGAAACATCTGGTCTTGAAGAAGGACAGGCTTCAGGCATCCAGCTCAGTAGAGGTACACTGCACTGCCTGAGGCCTGGCAAACTCCAGAGCTGACCTCTCCTAAGCAATGCCTCACTTGGGATAAGAACAAAGAAGCCTTGGCTGTGGGAGACTCAGGGAGGTTGTGGTAGCAACAGAGCCTCGGCAGGCACTGGATCGGTCTGGAGGTCTCTATCTGTGAAGGCACATTTTAGAAAAAAAGGACATGGAAATCGGCATCGAGACATCAGAGTTGCTGTGTTCACAATTCTGGCAGTATTTTACAAAAAGCTGTGCTAAATGTGGAGCCTTTTCTAAAATGCAGAATACAGAGGTGCAGGAGGGCACGTGTATGTGCCGATACGTGGAGCTGCAGGAGCCATTTTGCAAAGGCGCATGTAGGAAAACTCAACGGGGTAAACATGGCCGCCTTAAATGTGTAATACATGTGCACTGTGGCTATTCTGCAAGCCTACACATACATAGGCCACCAATTAGCAACAGATGCCGCTCTCTCTGTCTAATGTAACTGCTGAGGGGGAAACGACCAAGGGATTGAGGAGGATAATCCCCTTAATCCTGCCTTGAAAGCGCTAAACGAACCCAGCACTTCTGTAAAATCTAAATATGCCAGGGATCAGGTGTAGATCCCGATGTTCACAATTTAGGTCATACGAAGTGGGAAATACATGTGTAGAGTTCTGACCTCCGAGGCCCCAACGTGCCCCCTAACAACGTCTAAGTAGTAAACACATCCACAAGTAAATTCAGCCCTTTCTAAAATGCTGGTGATACACATGGAAATTGTGGATAAGGCTTCTAAAATAACCCACTTAATCTTGATCGGAGTGTTATCCATATGCTGTGAATGAGAATTTATTTAAGTCATCAGATAAACTGGCTTTGCTGCTTAGACAGTATCTTACTGACTACCAATTTTCTATTTTCAGTATCCAAACCAGACAGTGCAGACACCTAAATGACGCCATGCCACTGCGGAGATCCGATAGGGATTATAGTGCTATACCCAAGGCCCAGAAGAAGCCATGAGAGTCTCCCATTTGCATCTGGGACTGCAGACAGTGACTCTGCTAAAACATCTAGTAGGAAAGCATTGGAAGAGGGTCATACCTGTGTCATTGGGCTCCGATGGGATCGAATAATACATTGCTTGGAAACCAGAGCCTGAAATGGCAGCATCTGATGAGAACAGAACCGACAGGACATTGGAGGAGGATGTGAATGTATAATCTGAGCTCTGACAGATCCGGCCAAGAGAGGGGACTATGTAGACCAATCCATCATAGATTTCAATAAAATCGTAATTACAGTTGCTGGAATTTTCCATTCTGTAGAAAAAAAACAAAGCAGTGTTAACACATTTACATTTTTCTCCCTCCAGTCTTGCTGGATGTAACTCGCCTTGAACTATTATAGGAAAGACATGATCTAAAAATAAAATAGATAAAAAAATAACATAACATAACATAACATACGTACCTTCACATGGTGGCCTCTTTGCATAAGATTATAGCACATTTGTGCATAATGAGCGCTAAAATGGAAACATGATAGGATGGAAAATAAGAGCATAAGATATGCCATACTGCATCAGACCAAAGGTCCATCAAGCCCAGTATCCTGCTTCCAACAGTGGCCAATCCAGGTCACAAGTATCGGTCAGGTTCCCAAAAGGCACACAGATTCCACACTACTTATCCAAGGAATAAGCAGCTGATTTCCCCAGTTCACTTTAATAATGGTTTATGGACTTTTCCTCCAGGAACTTGTACAAATCTTTTTTAAACCCGGCTATACAACAGCTTTTACTATATCCACTGGAAAAGAATTCCAGAGTTTGATTACATGTTGAGTGAAAAAAAATAATTTTCTCCAATAAATCTTAAATGATGCTAGACTGAAGCCAAAGAGCCTTAACCATTTAAGCTTTTCCTCAAAGGTGTATCCTTCCATCCCCTTTACCATTTTGGTGGCTTTTCTCTGTACCTTTTCTAATTCTGTAATATCCATTTTTAGATATTGTGACCAGAACTGCACAAGTATTGAGGAGCAGTTGCACCATGGAACGATACAGAGGCATTATGATGTCATCCTTTGTTTTATTCTCCATTCCTAAGGATTCCGAGCATTCTATTTGCTTTCTTGGCTGCCGCTGTACACTGGGCGGAAGGTTTCAACGTATTATCCATGGAACGATACAGAGGCATTATGATGTCATCCTTTGTTTTATTCTCCATTCCTTTCCTTATGATTGTGAGCATTCTATTAGCTTTCTGGCCACCACTGCACAATGGCCGGAGGATTTCAAGGTAGATTCTTTTCCTTTGTGGTGGTTCCTAATGTGGAGTCTTGCATCATTTAACCGTATTTTGGATTCTTCCCCAAGTGCATAACTTTGCACATGTCCACATTAAGTTTCGTCTGCCATTTGTACACTTAGGGCACAATTCCGATCCCGATGTACATCTTCTTTGTACGTCCAGGCTGACCCAGGCATACAAAGGAGATTGCGATTCTGATCCCACGATTCAGTCCCAGCCTGCATATACAGGCACTGCCCGTCTAACTCAGCCAGGGCTTTTAAATAGAGCCACAGTGCCATGGCATCATGTTGCCATGGCACTGTGGCTCCATTTAAAAGCCGCGATGATGGCCGCCTGCCCAAAATGTTAATTCCCCGCAGCCCGACCCCCAATCCAGACTCCTAAGGCCAGATTTGGACTGCGGGGAATTAACACTGCACCTCTGGCCCCTTCCGCCCCCCGGAGTAGTAAAATTGAAACGTCCAGGGAAGTTATTCCACCCTGGGGATTGAATAACCTCTCCGGCCATTTTGCCATCCATGGACGTACAGGGACGACATTAGAATCGACCCTGAACATCCAGGGCTAGTGCCCGCCCACTCTCCGCCCCCGTGCCACCTCTTCTCTGCCCCCGTATGACTTCCTCACACAACCGGTGGGAAAGTTATACAGGAGCAGGAGCTGGCACGAATAGCGGGATGTCCATCCCCTCTATTCGTGCCTCAGAATGACCCCCTCAGTCTTCCAATTTCTCTAGAAATATAGAAACATGACGGTAGAAAAAGACCACATGGCCTATCTAGTCTGCCTTTAGTCTACTCTAAATTAGGTCTCAACAAAGTCTTATACAGAGACAGTATCACCTCCTCCTTCCTGTTGGCCAATCCTCTCTCTATGTACCTGAGTGTCTTTCTGGCTTTCTACCTGTTTAGCCTCTTTAAGATCATTAGAAAAAATCATCACCAGGTCACGCTCTTCTTTCGTGGACAGAAGTACTTCTCCCCCTATACTGTAATACTCCCTCGGATTTTTGCAGCCCGAATGCATGACCCTGCATTTTTTTAACATTAAATCTCGGTTCCAAAATCTCAGTCATTCTTCAAGATTCACTACATCCCTCTTAATGTTATCTACTCCTAGGGTGCCTACCCTATTGCAGATTTTGGTATCATCTGCAAAGAGGCAAAACTTACTCAACAGCCCTTCTGCAATACCACTAACAAAGATGCTAAAAAGAATCAAACCAAGGATAGATTCTTGGGGCTCACTACTGGTAACCTCCCTCTCCTCAGAGTGAGCTCCATTTACCTGTACCCTTTGTCACCTCCTACTCAACCAATTTCTAATCCAGTCAGTTGCTTTAGGGTCCATCCAGCTCAGCTTGTTTATAAATCACCTGTATGGATCATTGTCAAAGGTATTACAAGAAATTTAAGTATACCACATCTAGGGCTCTGACTCGGTCCAACTCCCTGGTCACCCAGTCAAAGAAATCAATCAGATTTATTTGACAAGATCTGCCTCTGGTGAATCCATGCTGCCTCGGATCCTGCAATCCGCTGGACTCCAGAAATCTCACTATCCTCTGTTTAAGCGGCATTTCTATTAGTTTACTCACCACAGAAGTCAGACTAACTGGCCTGTAGTTCCCAACCTCATCCTTACTTCCGCTTTTGTGTAAAGGGACCATTTGCACCCCTTCCAGTCCTTTGGGACCTTTCCCATTTCTAAACAAGCATTGAAAAGTTCAATCAGTGGAGCAGCTAGAATGTCCCCAAGTTCTATCAATACTCTTCTTCGATGTATCTCATCTGGCCCCATTGTTTTGTCTATGTTTAGTTTAGCTAGTTCCTTGTGAATACAGTCTTCTGAAAATCATTCAAAATCCGCCTCGCTTCTGTTTCTGTTTGTTAGTGTTTTCTGAGGTCCTGCTCCTAGCCATTTATTTGTGAACACAGAACAAAAATATTCATTAAGCACTTTTGCTTTATTCTCATCAGTTTCTACCTATTCCTCCCCTTCACTTTTGAGTCTGACAATATCACTCTAAACCCTCTCCAACTGGCAATGAACATGGCAGCCAGGGTGCTAGAAGGAATATCAAAGACTGACCACGTCACACCAATCCTGAAAAGGTTACATTGGTTACCACTTCAAGCCAGAACATTATATAAGAATATAATTATGACCTTCAAAGCCCTAAACAACCAGTCCCCCATAGCAATCACCAAACTGATACACACCACACCTCCCAACAGAAGTAGAAGATCCGTAGCAGTAAACACACTGTCCATCCCGAAAGAATCAACAAGAGGCAAGAAGGCAACAAGTACTAGAGCCTTCTGTTTCTATGCCCCCAAAGCCTGGAACGCCCTCCCCCATGACATCAGAGCTATCACAGACCTAACCCAACTCAGGAAGGCCCTAAAACATCACTTATTCACCAGATACTTCCCGATGTAGCCCCGACAGGAGAATTACACCCACCATGTACATAACTGTAAATACTAGCTTGTATAATTGTTGTTAATTACCCTGTTATCCAAGTTCTAATTCCCTGTTCAAATGTAAATGCATCTTCAGTAACCCTGAATGCATATGTTTCTGTTTTGATGTACACTGCACTGATGTTAATAGCGCGGTATAAAAGAAATGCTAAATAAAATAAATAAATAAAATCACTTTTGCATCTCATCCTCTCACTAACATATGTGAAGAAGATGTTGTCCCCCATTTTACTGCATTGGCTATTTTTTCCTTACATTTGTGTATGTTTCCTGACTGCTTTTCTAGCATCCATTAGCTTTTCTGAATATTGATACTCATCTTCCTCTTTTTGTGATCTCTTATATTTTACGAAGACCACTCTCTTTTTCTTCACCTTTTTCTTCAACTTTTCATAGAACCATAATGGCCTCCTTTTCCTTTGATAGCTAATTACATTCCCCTCAGCCGTCTCTTTTCCACGTTAAAGAGCCCTAACCTTTTTAGCCTTTCTTCATAGGAGTATCCTTCCATCCCCTTTACCATTTGGGTGGCTCTTCTCTGAACCTTTTCTAATAACGCTATATCCTTTTTAAGATACAGCGACCAGAATTGCACACAATTTTCAAGGTGCGGTCTCACCATGGAACGATATAGAGGCATTATAATATCTTTTGTTTTATTTTCCATTCCTTTTCTTATGATACCGAGCATTCTATTTGCTCTCTTGGCCGCCGCTGCACACTGGGTCGAGAGTTTTAACATGTTATCCACAATGACGCCTAAATCTTTATCCTGCGTGGTGGTTCCTAATGTGGAACCTTGCATCGTGCAACCATAGTTTGGGTTGTTCTTCCCTAGATGCATAACTTTGCACTTGTCCACATTAAATTTCATCTGCCATTTTGATACCCAGTCTTCCAATTTATCAAGATCCTCTTGCAATTCTCCACAATTCTCTTGGGTTTTAACAACTTTAAATAGTTTTGTGTCATCTGCAAATGTGATAACCTCACTCGTTATTCCCCTTTCCAGGTCATTTATGAATATGTCAAAAAGCAGCGGACCCAGCACAGATCCCTGGGGTACACCACTATTCACCTTTCTCCATTGGGAAAATTGGCCATTTAGCCCAACCCTCTGCTTTCTATCTTTTAACCAGTTCCTGATCCACAATAGTACACTGCCTTCTATCCCATGACTCTTTAGTTTTGCCAAAAGTCTGATGAGGGACCTTGTCAAAGGCTTTCTGAAAGTCCAGATACACTATATCAACTGACTCACCTTTGTCCACCTGTTTTTTTACACCTTCAAAAAAACATAACAGATTAGTAAGACAAGATCTTCCTTGTCTAAAGCCATTTTGGCTGTCTCCCATTAAGCCAGGCCTATCTAAATGCTGAGTAATTTTATTCTTTATGATGGTTTCTACCATTTTTCCCGGTACTGACGTCAGGATCACCCCTGGAAACCTTTTTAAAAATTGGCGTTACATTGGCGATCCTCCAATCTTCGGGTATTACAGATGATTTTAATGAAAATTCACAGATTACTAATAGCAGGTTTGCAATCTCATATTTCAGTTCTTTCAACAAACTTGGATGTATACCATCCGGCCCAGGTGATTTGCTACTCTTCAGTTTATCTAATAGTAGTAATACATTTTCCCGATGTATCGATATCTCCTTCAATTCTTCCGCGCCATTAAATACCACTTCAGTCATGGGTAAAATCCCTATGTCTTCCTCAGTAAAGACGGAAGCAAAGAAGTCATTCAGTCTCTCCGCTATTGCCTTGTCGCCTCTTAGTGCCCCTTTATCCCCTCTATCATCTAATGGACCAACTGACTCTCTCACAGGTTTTTTTGCTACGAATGTACTTGAAAAACTCTTTATTTTGCGTTTTTGCTTCTGTAGCAAGCTTCTTCTCAAATTCTCCCTTTGCCTGCCTTATCAATGCCTTGCATTTGACTTGCCAGTGCTTGTGCTGTTTCCAGGTTTCGTCGTTTGGCTCTTTTTTCCATTTCCTGAAAGATGCTTTTTTGGCAACAACAGCCTCTCTGACCTCACCTTTAAACAATGCTGGCAGTTTTTTGGACTTCCTTCCACTTTTCTTAAAGCGTGGAATACAGCTGGTCTGGACTTCCAAGATAGTATTTTTCAACAACACCCAAGCTTGATGCAAGTCTTTAACCTTGATTCAAATGCTCCTTTTAGTTTTTTCTTAACTATTTTCCTCATTTTATCATAGTCTCCCTTTCGAAAGTTAAAAGGTAGTACTGTGGATTTCCTTAGTATCCCTCCTCCATTAATTAAATCAAATGCGATCATGCTATGATCACTATTGCCAAATGGCCCCAACACCCTTATCTCTTGCACTAGATCTGGTGTTCCACTAAGGACTAGGTCCAATATGGCTTCTCCTCTGGTCGGTTCATGAACCAGCTGCTCCAAGAAGCAGTCATTTATTTCATCTAGGAACTTTATCTCCCTAGCATGTCCTGACGTGACACTGACCCAGTCGATGCCGGTGTAATTGAAATCACCCATTATTATTACTGCGCTGTAACGTTTGTTAGCCTCCTTGATTTCTTTGAGCATTTCATCATCCATTTGTTCATTCTGGCCAGGCGGTCGATAGTACACCCCCACTGCCATCGCCTTCCCCTTTTTACATGGAATTTCAATCCATAGAGATTCTACAGCAAATTTTGTTTCCTGCAAAACTTTAATCCTTTATGACTCAATGCCCTCTCTAACAGAGCGCAACCCCTCCACCAATTTGACCAGCTCTATCATTACGATATAGTTTGTACCCAGGTATCACAGTGTCCCACTCAGGGGTGGCTCTACCATGAGGCGAAGTGAGGCGGCTGCCTCAGGTGGCGAAGTTTTAAAGGTGGCAATAAATGCCCCCAAAATAGCCGCCTCACTTCAACTTCTGAAGTTAAAAATAAAAAAAATCCAACCGCTCAAGTTGCTGCCGCTGCCGAGTCCGCTTCTCGGCAGCGGCAGTCTCCGGCAGAGTCACCTGCCTCTCCTTCCTATAGCAGCCGCGGCTCCTGCTTCTTGGAACCGTGGCTGTGCTAGCGACATCAACTTAAACACAAAGCAAAACCAGGGCAGACTCTGCGGAGCCTTCCCGCGCAGCGGCATCCCGCCCCCAAAGGAAGTTGTATGCAAATGAAGTTACTTCCTTTGTGGGCAGGACGCCGCTGCATGGGAAGGCTCCGTAGAGTCTACCCCGGTTTTGCTTTGTGTTTAAGTTGATGTCGCTAGCATAGCCGCAGTTCCAAGAAGCAGGAGCCGCGGCTGCTATAGGAAGGAGAGGCAGGTGAGTCTGCCGGAGACTGCCTCTTCCGAGAAGCGGACTCGGCAGCGGCAGCAACTTGAGTGGTTGTTTTTTCCCCTGGGGGCTAGGACTGGAAATGGGCAGTTTCTAGGACTGGAATTGGGCTGCGAGGGGAGGGGTAGGACTGGAAGTGGGCTGATGGGGGGGTGTTTAGGACTGGTAATGGGCTATGAGGGGGTTAGGACTGGAAGTGGGCTGATGGGGGGAGTTTAGCACTGGTAATGGGCTATGGGGGGCTAGGACTGGTAATGGACTGATGGGGAGGTTTAGAAATGGTAATTGGCTGATGGGGAGGGTTAGGACTGGAAGTGGGCTGATGGGGGTGTTTAGGACTGGTAATGGGCTATGGGGGGCTAGGACTGGAAATGGGCTATGGGGGGGTAGGACTGGAAGTGGGCTATGGAGGGCTAGGATTGGAAATGGGCTGATTGGGAGGGGGCTAGGACTGGAAATGGGCTGATGGGAGAGTTAGAACTGGAAATAGGCTGATCGGGGTTTAGGACAGGAAATGGGCTGATTAGGGGGGCTAGGACAGGAAATGGGCTGATTGGGGGGCTAGGACTGGAAATGGACATGGGGGGGTAGGACTGGTAATGGGCAGATGGGAGGCTAGCACTGGAAATGAGCTAGGACTGGTAATAGGCTGATTGGGGGGCTAGAACTAGAGTGGGCTGAAAGGGGATAGGACTGGAAATGGGCTAATGGGGGAGGGGAGGAGAATGCTGCTGGCCCTGGAAGAAAACTAGGGGCTAGGGCTACAAATGGGCTGATGCGGGAGGATGGTAGAATAGGACTGGAAGGGAGTGGATAATGAGAGGGTCTGCCAGGGGAAGGAGGGAGCACGAAGGGAGCTGACACGGGGGAAGGAGGGGGCTGGAAAGGAGCTGACTTATTATGAAATTTAAACTACAAGCTTTCTGCTGGGATCTAAATTCAACCAGAAAGCTCTCTTCTGTGTTTTAAATTTAAACTAAAAGTACTTTGCTGATACTAGGCCCTGAGTGACTATTAAATTTAAACTACAAGATCTCTGCTGGGTATGAAATTTAACCAGAAAGTTCTGTTCTGTGTTTTAAATTTAAACCTAAACTGCTGCTACTAGGCCCTGACTGATTTAACACAAAACAGTGGGTTCACAGATTAATTAGTTTTAATACAAAGAAGTCCTTTCAGAAAATTTCCATAAGTATATACTCACAATTGCAGATCTCTCTCCAGAAGTAATAATCCCCTTTTCTAGTCCTTCAAGAGATATGATAGAAGTCTATAAATTAATAAACGGAGTGGAACGGGTAAACGTAGATCGATTGTTTACATTATCAGAATATAGAAAGACTAGGGGACATGTAATGAAGCTACAGGGTAAACTATTTAAGACTAATAAAAGAAAATATTTCTTCACTCAACGTGTAATCAAACTCTGGAATTTGTTACCTGAGGATGTAGTAAAAGCTGTTAGTATAGCTGGGTTTAAAAAAGGTTTGGACAAGTTCCTGGAGGAAAGGTCCATAAACTGTTATGAAGAAGGGACCCAGGATATCAATGCTTGACCCAGTACAAGCATTGTGGAACCTGTGTCTTTTGGGGAAACTGCTAGGTACGTATGACCTAGATTGGCCACTGTTGGAAACAGGATTCTGGGCTTGATGGACCTTGGTCTGAACCAGTATGGCATATCTTATGTTTTTATCTTATGTTCTTATGTTCCTGATAAAAAGGCTTGCTGCCCTTAAAATATCCCTTTTAACATTTGCTCGCTGTTTTTCTACATCTCTCAGCTGATCCCATTCCATTAACCACTCCCTGAGGTAATGTCCCATCTTGACAAAGTTAATGTTCCTAAAGTCTAAAACCCTCACTTTTGAATGGATTTTATCAGCACTCCTCTCCTTTAAGATGCCCTTCTTTTTACCCATGTCCTTCCAGCACCGAAGCTCTGTGCGGGGTAATTTTATGAGGGTGCCTAACGTGCGCCTACTTTGCAGCCCTAGAGCTGGTGCAAATGTCCACACCTATATTTTGCAAGTATGCGAGTAAATTCTACAGCAGTATTTTATCATCTATGTACTTGTACGCCCCACCTGTGCCCACCCAAACTTCACCCAGGGGCAGTGCCAGGACGTGTCCTTATACACTGGTCAGTATTTTATAAAAGGTCATTTATGCGTGAATATGGCCACATATGCATGGAGAGGATTTTATAAAATTACCTACCGTGAGCCCATATTTCAGAGATGGCAACTAGAAATTTCCAGGCGGTAAAGAGATCTTTACTTACTGCACATCGTTAATGGTAAGCTTGACGTGGAAATGTTTTCTCACTTTTATCTCCCAGACACACTGAACATTGTTTGGATAGTTTCTTGGATAAAAAGGACTTGAAAATGTGCCTGAAGGATCTGATAACAATCCACCACAGGGAAAGGTTGCTCCTAAATAAAAAGCCCAAGGAGAAATTAGGGTTAAATTATCAGGGTAAAGCAGTAGATCAAGGAGACTAGAGGGGCTGCAGTAGGGAGACTGGGCAGAGATGTTCTATGGTGCCTTCAAGCCATCAGAACCTAAGACATGCTCTAACAATGACAGAGAAACCTGAACTATGACCATATCATACCCAGTCTGCCCATCCAAACCAACACCCACAGATCAGAGATGTCAAGTTATGCAGTTCCAAGAGGACAACCTTTTGACCAGTTCTTGTTTCAAACTTACTTCTCAAACTAGTGTTGGATCTACCCACTGAAATCATTGCTGCAGGTCCCATAATGCATCATAAGATATCAGAAAGCCAGGATCGGCCTGAAATCTCCCTCTTGGAAATGGGCAATTTGGCAGTTCTGACACATCAGGGAGGAGTGGTCTAGTGGTTAGGACAAGGTACTTCAGGCTGGAGGGCCGGAAGTTCAAGTCCCACCTGGGGACAGCAATCTCAGGCCGGAGGGACTGGGATTTCTAGTCCTATAGGCACTCCTTGTGGTCTTGGGCAAGCCACTTAACCCTCCATTGCCCATGTTCCTTGTAAGTATTAGCGTATGTGTGTCATATCCCCTCGTGTTAAATGTATCCCCCAATTGACCGCTTTGACCCGGTGAAAAGCGGAATATAAATACAGCTAAATAAATAAATTCATGGAAAACTCTGAAATCTGACAATAAAAGAGGTCTCCCGCGCCTACAGCTAACCTAGGAGATCTGTATCTGTGGAAACCAATGCTAAATGCTGCCATGACCAGAGGTTCAATAAGACCAGAAGACCAAAAGTGTAGACAGAGGCTTCTGCGCTGAAAGTGATATTGGATGTCAGTGGCCCAAGCACACAGAGTTACAAGTCACAAACTACACATTGGTGCCAGTTCAGTAAAGCTTATGAACAACAAACATGTAAATCAGTTCACTGCACAGGACTAATAGCATCAGGCTTATGAAAGCTTTATTCAGTTAGACATTCTGTCGCTTGAGACTGTAGCACAATATAGAAAAAACTGAACCTCAAGCGAGGAAGGTAAACAATTATTTTACACTGTTATCTACAACTTTCAAAAATCCCATAAATTTTGAAAGGAATCATCAAACATTAGGCTCAGTCTAATACCTTTACTTATCATCATCGTTTAAAGCACATCATTGATTTATAAACCATAAAACTTATCTGAATGTAGAATGATTGTTGACATAATCTTGATCAAACTTCCCCGACATGAATTCATGCTTCAAGGAGCTTGTAAATGCTCCAACTCATGCAGGATCCGAGGCAGCATGGATTCACCAGAGGAAGGTCTTAAATGCTCCAACTCATGCAGGATCGGAGGCAGCATGGATTCACCAGAGGAAGGTCTTAAATGCTCCAACTCATGCAGGATCGGAGGCAGCATGGATTCACCAGAGGAAGGTCTTAAAATGCTCCAACTCATGCAGGATCGGAGGCAGCATGGATTCACCAGAGGAAGGTCTTAAATGCTCCAACTCATGCAGGATCGGAGGCAGCATGGATTCACCAGAGGAAGGTCTTAAATGCTCCAACTCATGCAGGATCCGAGGCAGCATGGATTCACCAGAGGAAGGTCTTAAATGCTCCAACTCATGCAGGATCCGAGGCAGCATGGATTCACCAGAGGAAGGTCTTAAATGCTCCAACTCATGCAGGATCCGAGGCAGCATGGATTCACCAGAGGAAGGTCTTAAATGCTCCAACTCATGCAGGATCCGAGGCAGCATGGATTCACCAGAGGAAGGTCTTAAATGCTCCAACTCATGCAGGATCCGAGGCAGCATGGATTCACCAGAGGAAGGTCTTAAATGCTCCAACTCATGCAGGATCCGAGGCAGCATGGATTCACCAGAGGAAGGTCTTAAATGCTCCAACTCATGCAGGATCCGAGCCAGCATGGATTCACCAGAGGAAGGTTTAAATGCTCCAACTCATGCAGGATCCGAGGCAGCATGGATTCACCAGAGGAAGGTCTTAAATGCTCCAACTCATGCAAGATCCGAAGCAGCATGGATTCACCAGAGGAAGGTCTTAAATTCTCCAACTCATGCAGGATCCGAGGCAGCATGGATTCACCAGAGGCAGGTCTTAAATGCTCCAACTCATGCAGGATCCGAGGCAGCATGGATTCACCAGAGGAAGGTCTTAAATGCTCCAACTCATGCAGGATCCGAGGCAGCATGGATTCACCAGAGGCAGGTCTTAAATGCTCCAACTCATGCAGGATCCGAGGCAGCATGGATTCACCAGAGGAAGGTCTTAAATGCTCCAACTCATGCAGGATCCGAGGCAGCATGGATTCACCAGAGGAAGGTCTTAAATGCTCCAACTCATGCAGGATCTGAGGCAGCATGGATTCACCAGAGGCAGGCCTTGTCAGACAAATCTGATTGATTTCTTTGACTGGGTGACCAGGGAGTTGGACCGAGGGAGAGCCCTAGATGTGGTGTATTTAGATTTCAGTAAAGCCTTTGACGATGTTCCGCACAGGCGACTTATAAACAAACTAAGCACCCTAGCAAACTATGGACCCTAAAGTTACTGCTTGGGTTAGAAATTGGTTGAGTTGGAGGAGACAAAGGGTACAGGTAAATGGAGCTCACTCTGAGAAGGAGGTTACCAATGGTTTGCCCCAGAGATCTGTCCTTGGTCTGATTCTTTTCAAAATCTTTGTTAGTGATATTGCGGAAGGGCTGACAGGTAGGGTTTGTCTCTTTGCGGATGATACCAAAGTCTGCAACAGAGTAGACACCCAGGAAGGTGTAGATAACATGAGGAGGGATCTAGCTAAGCTTGAAGAATGGACTAGAATTTGGCAGCTGAGATGTAATGTTAAAAAATGTAGACATGCATTTGCGCTGCAAAAATCCAAAGGAGCAGTGCAATGTAGGGGGTGAGGAACTTCTGTCCACAAAAGAGGAGCGGGTCCTGGGTGTAAATGTGTCTGATGATCTTAAAGTAGCTAAACAGGTAGAAAAGGTGACTACAAAAGCTAGAAGGATGCTTGGGTGCATAGGGAGAGGAATGGCTAGCAGAAAAAAGGAGGTGATAGTGCCTCTGTATAAGTCTTTGGTGCTACCTCATTTGGAGTATTGTGTGCAATTCTGGAGACCGCACCTTCAAAAGGATATAAGCAGGATGGAATCAGTCCAGAGGGTGGCTACTAAAATGGTTAGTGGTCTTCATTATAAAGCATATGAGGACAGACTTAAGAATCTTAATATGTATGCCTTAGAAGAAAGGCGGGATAGAGGTAATATGATAGAGACAGTTAAATACCTCCATGGCATAAATGCACAGGAGGGTATCTTTCAATTGAAGGCAAGCTTTGCTACAACGGGACATAGCTTGAGAGTTAACGGGGATAGGAGTAATATGCGGAAATATTTCTTTACGGAAAAAGTGGTAGATGCATGGAATAGTCTCCCAGTGGAGGTGGTGGACATGAGGACAGTATCTGAATTCAAAAAATTCATACAGACCCATAGCCAGCATCCCATTTATAGCTAAAATAATAGAAAAAACAATTCAAATACAGTTACAAGAACACATTGATGAACATAAACCACTTGACTCACACCAATTTGGGTTTCGCCCATTCCATGGAGTAGAAACTCTATTAATCACCCTAATGGATTTCCTCATCAGAGGTACAGATGACAACAACCAAGGCTTCCTACTTCTATTCATAGATATTTCTGCCGCTTTTGACAATATTAACCACTCCACACTGATCAACAGACTACAAAGCTTAGGTATAGGCGGGACTGTCCTTGATTGGTTTAAGTCCTACATATCAAACAGACTAATACACGTACAAATCGACCAAGAAGCATCAGAACCATTCCCTCAAGGCCAAGGAATACCCCAAGGGTCAGCCCTCTCCGCCCTCCTATTTAACTTGTATCTACAACCAATAACAAACATATTTAAAAAACACAGGATTAACCACTTTATATACGCCGACGACATCATGCTCGCTATCCCTATAACCGCTAAAAACCCCACTTATGACACACTATCAGAATGTATGACTGAAACCTCCTCCTGGTTAGAATCTAACTACCTCAGCATCAACCTCAAAAAAACGGAAGCAATGTTCGTAACAAGGTCATCAATCACAGAGAACACCTTCCCAGAAACAATCACAATTAACAGAACATCCATACCTGTTAGAAAAGAAGTAAAATATTTAGGTGTGATAATAGATCACACACTCACCATGCTACCACACATAAAACAAACCGTAAAAACCATCTACTACAAACTAAAAACTATACAGCACCTAAGGCCACTCCTAGAAACTCAAGATTTTAGATCTGTAGTAAATACACTACTCACCCACCACTTTGACTACTGCAATAGTCTATTAATAGGCCTCCCTCAAAAAAGCATATACCTTCTCCAAAGAGCTCAGAACATCTGTGCAAAAGTAACAGCTAAAGCACGTCTAACAGACCACGTAACCCCAATACTGCTAGAACTACACTGGCTCCCAATCAACAGCCGAATCAGATACAAAACTATCCTAACAACCTTTAAACTCATAAAAGACATAGCCCCCTCACACCTATCCACACTTCTGCAATCACCAAACAAAACTAGATCACACAGACAAAACGAAGCCCACTCTCTTATCACACCAAAAGCCTTCAGGAAGACAAAGAAAACTACTAGCTCCAGAGCATTCACATTCACTGCCCCTACGCTCTGGAATGACCTCCCAATTGACCTTCGCATCATAAATGACCTCTATCAGTTCAGGAAAGAGCTAAAAACCTACCTCTTTACTGAACACTTTGAAATCACATATTCCCCAAAACACCTCCATAACCATGGTAATACACACACGAACCCCCTTACTCAAAACTAAATACACCCCCCCCTGTCTGAAACCCCAAACACACCCCCGATTTACGTCATAAAAGGAAATAAATTCCAAAACATACACAACCACTGTAAATATCCAATGTAAATAAGTTAATGGATGTTTGTATTATTAATACATCTTGAAGTTGAAGTTTTGTTTAATGTAAATAGTTAAAATCAACCGTTCATTGTAAATAGTTAAATCTAATTGTTCAATGTAAATGTATACATCTGTGTACAGTTGTTAAAATGTTCCTTGTAAACCGCCCTTGATCGCTGGAAGGGGCGGTATAGAAATATATACATAAATAAATAAATAAAAAAAGCATGGGACAAACTCAGAGGGTCTCTAAAGGTAAAAAGAAGATTATTGCATTTGATATGGAAGGGCAGACTAGATAGGTCTTGTGTTTTTTTCTGCTGTCATGTTTCTATGTTAAATATCAAAAGTAATTTAGGATTCTACAATCATCTCAGTTATTGTTGTTGTTAAGTGCCGTCGAGTTGGAGTCGACTCATGGCGACCCTCTGGATAGCTATCGTAAATTGTGTTCGGTCTTCAGTCAGGCGGCTCATTGTTGACAGACTGGTACCCGTAGCTGCTGTTATTGTATTGATCCATCTCATTGCTGGCCTTCCTCTTTTGCGTTGACCTTCTATCTTGCCAAGCATAATGTCTTTCTCTAATGATTTCTCTCTTCGCATGATGTGTCCAAAATATGAAGTCTTGTCATCTGAGCTTCTAAAGAAAGCTTAGGTTTGATCTCCTCTAGTACCGACTGGTTTGTTCTTCGGGCAGTCCATGGTATACACAGTATTCGCCGCCAGCACCATAATTCAAAGGCATCAATTTTCTTCCTATCTGTCTTTTTCACTGTCCAGCTTTCACATCCATATGATGTTATTGAAAATACCATGACTTGAACAAGTCGAATCTTTGCATGGAGAGAGACATCTCTGCTCTTGAGAATCTTATCTAGGTCTTTCATAGCCATTCTGCCAAGAGCAATGCGTCGTCTGATTTCTTGACTGCTTGTTGCTTCTTTATTGATAGTTGATCCAAGTAGGTTAAAGTTGTTCACAATTTCAATTTCTTCTCCTTCAATGATGAACCTGTTGATTATGCCAGTTGTCATGATCTTTGTCTTCTTTACATTAAGGTGCAGGCCCATTTTGAGACTATGTTCTTTGATTGTGAGAAGCAAATGTTTCAGATCATCTTCACTTTCAGCCAGTAATGTGGTATCATCAGCATATCATCTCAGTAACAGCACTATAAACCCTCACCAGTATAATACTAGTCCTATTGTAAAGTAATACAAAACCTTACAAAAATTACTCAAGACCTATAGAGAAAATCTACCATACCATAACAACAACTTCCAAAACTCACACAAGGGACCTATCTAGAAAAAAGCAGCACAGTAAATATTGCAGTGGGCCATAGAATATCCATAAACCTATTCAGAAAACCAGGCAAGCCAGATTATTACCTATCCTGACATAGAAACTCCATGCTAACAGAACACCTGCCTCAGTCACATACTCAGGACACAAACATGCCTTCATCAAACCAAAAATAGACTTATGTAGACAAAAATGAAACTGAAACCCCAAGAAGTCAGACTCTACAATAGTGAACATAAGAACATAAGATAAGCCATACTGGGTCAGACCAAGGTCCATCAAGCCCAGTATCCTGTTTCCAACAGTGGCCAATCTAGGTCATACGTACCTAGCAGTTTCCCCAAAAGACACAGGTTCCACAATGCTTGTACTGGGTCAAGCATTGATATCCTGGGTCCCTTCTTAATAATGGTTTATGGACTTTTCCTCCAGGAACTTGTCCAAACCTTTTTTAAACCCAGCTACACTAACAGCCTTTACTACATCCTCCGGTAACAAATTCCAGAGTTTGATTACACGTTGAGTGAAAAAATATTTTCTTTTATTAGTCTTAAATAGTTTACCCTGTAGCTTCATTGCATGTCCCCTAGTCTGTCTATATTCTGATAACGTAAACAATCGATCTACGTTTACCCGTTCCACTCCGTTCATTAATTTATAGACTTCTATCATATCTCCCCTCAGCCGTCTCTTCTCCAGGTTAAAGAGCCCTAACCTTTTTAGCCTTTCTTCATAGGAGTATCCTTCCATTCCCTTTACCATTTTGGTGGCTCTTCTCTGAACCTTTTCTAATAACGCTATATCCTTTTTAAGATACGGCGACCAGAATTGCACACAATATTCAAGGTGTGGTCTCACCATGGAACGATATAGAGGCATTATAATATCTTTTGTTTTATTTTCCATTCCTTTCCTTATCATACCTAGCATTCTATTTGCTCTCTTGGCTGCCGCTGCACACTGGGCCGAAGGTTTTAACATGTTATCCACAAAGACACCTAAATCTTTTTCCTGTGTGGTGGTTCCTAAAGTGGAACCTTGCATCGTGTAACCATAGTTTGGGTTGTTCTTCCCTAGGTGCATAACTTTGCACTTGTCCACATTAAATTTCATCTGCCATTTTAATGCCCAGTCTTCCAATTTATCAAGATCCTCTTGCAATTTTCCACAATCCTCTTGGGTTTTAACAACTTTAAATAGTTTTGTGTCATCTGCAAATTTGATAACCTCACTTGTTATTCCACTTTCCAGGTCATTTATGAATATGTCAAAAAGCAGAGGACCCAGCACAGATCCCTGGGGTACACCACTATTCACCTTTCTCCATTGGGAAAATTGGCCATTTAGCCCTACCCTCTGCTTTCTATCTTTTAACCAGTTCCTGATCCACAGTAGTACACTGCTTCCTATCCCATGACTCTTTAGTTTTGCCAAAGGTCTCTGATGAGGGACCTTGTCAAAGGCTTTCTGAAAGTCCAGATACACTATATCAACTGACTCACCTTTGTCCACCTGTTTATTCACACCTTCAAAAAAACATAACAGATTAGTAAGGCAAGATCTTCCTTGTCGAAAGCCATGTTGGCTGTCTCCCATTAGGCCATGACTATCTAAATACTGAATAATTTTATTCTTTATGATGGTTTCTACCATTTTTCCTGGTACTGACGTCAAGCTCACCGGTCTGTAGTTTCCCGGATCACCCCCGGAACCCTTTTTAAAAATTGTTGTTACATTGGCTATCCTCCAATCTTCAGGAATTAGAGATGATTTTAATGATAGTTCAGAAATTACTAATAGCAGGTCTGCAATCTCATATTTCAGTTCTTTCAACACCCTTGGATGTATACAATCCGGCCCAGGTGATTTGCTACTCTTCAGTTTATCTAATAGTTGTAATACATCTTCCCGATGTATCGATATTTCCTTCAACTCTTCTGCACCTTTAAATACCACTTCAGTCATGGGTAACATCCCTATATCTTCCTCAGTAAAGACTGAAGCAAAGAATTCATTCAGTCTCTCTGCTATCGCCTTGTCACCTCTTAGTGCCCCTTTAACGCCTCTATCATCTAATGGACCAACTGACTCTCTCACCGGTTTTTTGCTGCGAATGTACTTGAAAAAATCTTTATTTCGCGTTTTTGCTTCCGCAGCAAGCTTCTTCTCAAATTCTCCCTTTGCCTGCCTTATCAATGCCTTGCATTTGACTTGCCAGTGCTTGTGCTGTTTCCAGGTTTCGTCGTTTGGCTCTTTTTTCCATTTCCTGAAAGATGCTTTTTTGGCAACAACAGCCTCTCTGAGCTCACCTTTAAACCATGCTGGCAGTTTTTTTGACTTCCTTCCACTTTCCTTAAAGCGTGGAATAAAGCTGGCTTGGGCTTCCAAGATAGTATTTTTAAACAACACCCAAGCTTGATGTAAGTCTTTAACCTTTGCAACTGCTCCTTTTAGTTTTTTCTTAACTGTTTTCCTCATTTTATCATAGTCTCCCTTTCGAAAGTTAAAAGGTAGTACTGTGGATTTCCTTACTATCCCTCCTCCACTAATTAAATCAAAGGCGATCATGCTATTTTTTATTTTTATTTATTTATTTATCTATTTCTTCTATACCGCCCCTTCCAGAGATCAGGGGCGGTTTACATGGAACAATTGTATACATTCGTATAACATTACATAGAACAAGAACTTTTTAACTTTTTACATATAACTTTTTAACTTTTTACATAAAACAGAACAGTAAGTTGTTAAAACTATTTACAGGGTGTATGCTTTTGTATACTACTGGATTTACAGGGGAATGTCAGCTATGATCACTATTGCCAAGTGGCCCCAACACCCTTATCTCTTGCACTACATCTGGTGTTCCACTAATGACTAGGTCTAATATTGCTTCCCCTCTGGTCGGTTCATGAACCAGCTGCTCCAAGAAGCAGTCATTTATTTCATCTAGGAACTTTATCTCCCTAGCATGTCCTGCTGTGACACTGACCCAGTCGATACCGGGGTAATTGAAATCACCCATTATTATTACTGCACTGTAACTTTTGCTAGCTTCCTTGATTTCTTTGAGCATTTCATCATCCATTTGTTCATTCTGGCCAGGCGGACGATAGTACACCCCCACTGCCATCGCCTTCCCCTTTTTACATGGAATTTCAATCCATAGAGATTCTACAGCAAATTTTGTTTCCTGCAAAACTTTAATCCTTTCTGACTCAATGCCCTCTCTAACATAGAGCGCAACCCCTCCACCAATTTGATCAGCTCTATCATTACGATACAGTTTGTACCCAGGTATCACAGTGTCCCACTGGTTGTCCTCCTTCCACCATGTCTCTGATATTCCAATCATATCTAACCTCTCGTTTAGTGCTATATATTCTAACTCTCCCATCTTGTTTTGTAGACGTCTAGCATTTGCATACAAGCATTTTAGAGACTGTATTTTATTCATATTAATTTGGCTATTGGTAGACATGGGTAATTTGGGATCATTAAGCTCTGTCTGCTCCATACTTGAGGGCATTTGGGCTACTTTACTCTTTTTTGGAACCTCTCTGCTTTTTGTAGTATCCTTCAAGGATACATTCTTCCGAACCATGCGCTCTTGGGTGACTGTCGGCTTTCCCCTATCATCTAGTTTAAAAGCTGCTCTATCTCCTTTTTAAAGGTTAATGCCAGCAGCCTGGATCCATCCCGGTTAAGGTGAAGCCCATCCCTTCGGAAGAGCCCCTCCTTTCCCCAGAATGTACCCCAGTTCCTAACAAATCCAAACCCCTCATCTCTGCACCATTGTCTCATCCACGCATTGAGACTCCGGAGCTTTGCCTGCCTTTTGGGTCCTGCGCGTGGAACGGGAAGCATTTCGGAGAACGCTACCCTGGAAGTTCTGGATTTCAACTTCCTACCTAAAAGCCTAAATTTAGCTTCCAGAACCTCCCTACCACATTTTCCTATGTCATTGGTACCGACATGTACCAAGACAGCAGACTCCTCCCCAGCACTATCTAAGACCTTATCTAGGTGGCGCGTGAGGTCCGCTACCTTCGCACCAGGCAGGCATGTTACCAGGCGATCCTCACGTCCACCAGCCACCCAGCTATCTACATGCCTAATGATCGAATCACCAACTATAACTGCTGTCCTAACCCTTCCCTCATGGGCACATGGCCCTGGAGAAACTTCCTCGGTGCGAGAGGGGTTTACATCACCTGGAGGACAGGTCCTAGTTACAGGATCACTTCCTGCCACACCAGGGTGATGCTCTCCTGTCACGTGACCTCTCTTCTCCATGGCAACAGGGATGCTGCCAGACTGGAGGTGGGATTTCAGGACTATATCCCTGTAGGTCTCGTCTATGTACCTGTCTGTCTGTCTTATGTTTTCCAAGTCTGCTACTCTAGCCTCTAGAGAACGGACTCGTTCCCTGAGAGCAAAGAGCTCCTTGCACCTAGTGCACACGTAGACCCCTCACCAACTGGGAGAAAATCAACGGTGATCGGGGCCACGGAGGGAGCAGGAGCCGGCATCGGGGCTGCGAGCGGGAGCTCTGCCTCTTCCCCTGCACCTGCCAATCAGACCAAGGCAGCAACGGTCTGTGGAATCGACATTCCAACGGTGATCGGGGCCACGGAGGGAGCAGGAGCCGGCATCGGGGCTGCGAGCGGGAGCTCTGCCTCTTCCCCTGCACCTGCCAATCAGACCAAGGCAGCAACGGTCTGTGGAATCGCCATTCCAACGGTGATCGGGGCCACGGAGGGAGCAGGAGCCGGCATCGGGGCTGCGAGCGGGAGCTCTGCCTCTTCCCCTGCACCTGCCAATCAGACCAAGGCAGCAACGGTCTGTGGAATCGCCATTCCAACGGTGATCGGGGCCACGGAGGGAGCAGGAGCCGGCATCGGGGCTGCGAGCGGGAGCTCTGCCTCTTCCCCTGCACCTGCCAATCAGACCAAGGCAGCAACGGTCTGTGGAATCGCCATTCCAACGGTGATCGGGGCCACGGAGGGAGCAGGAGCCGGCATCGGGGCTGCGAGCGGGAGCTCTGCCTCTTCCCCTGCACCTGCCAATTAGACCAAGGCAGCAACGGTCTGTGGAATCGCCATTCCAACGGTGATCGGGGCCACGGAGGGAGCAGGAGCCGGCATCGGGGCTGCGAGCGGGAGCTCTGCCTCTTCCCCTGCACCTGCCAATCAGACCAAGGCAGCAACGGTCTGTGGAATCGACATTCCAACGGTGATCGGGGCCACGGAGGGAGCAGGAGCCGGCATCGGGGCTGCGAGCGGGAGCTCTGCCTCTTCCCCTGCACCTGCCAATCAGACCAAGGCAGCAACAGACTATACAACCGCCTTTCCAACGGCGCACCCGTGCCTTGCGGGCCCGCGCCTAAGGACCACGCCAAAGGGCCCTTTGGCGTGGCCCTTAGGCGTAGGACCGTGGGGGACCGAGGAACGGCCAATCTATGTTGGTTCTATTTGTTGAAATGTTTTATGTAGTTAAATGTAATGTTGGACAGGTACTGTATTTCCCTATGTATACTGTTATGTATTGATAATGTGATGCATGTTTCCCCTACCTTTGTGTAACCTGTTTTGTTCTGACCGCTTTGATTGAAGGATAAGGCGGGATACAAAACTTGTTAAATAAATAAATAAATAAATAAATACATGTGACACTCAATGCAAAAGAATGGAAATCCCACATCCCACTGCTGGACTGCTGTCTGCATCTTAGTTTTAAGTTTGTGTTTAGATCTTTAAGTTCTTTACGTACTAAAGGGTGCTATGGATATTTATACCAATAAAACTGTACCTAATAAGTTTAATATACCTTGTTCACCTGAAGCTTTAATTAATCTCAGGTCCTTAGTGTATGACTGATTTGGGTAACGAGCTTCACCTGAGAGCACCTCCTGTCTTTTAAGATGTGCAAGTACCTATAAAGCTGTGATTATCCCAGGGGAGGGAGGGAGGGATATAACACTTATTAAAGAGGGCTGCTACACAGTACCCTGTCCTGTGCTGCTGAGGTAAGCTATATTCTGATTTGATTTAAATTATAGCTCGTTGCTGCTGCTAGTCTCTAACTAACCTATTATGAAATTTAAACTACAAGCTCTCTGCTGGATTCTAAATTTAACCAGAAAGCTCTCTTCTGTGTTTTAAATTGAAACTAAAAGTACTTTGCTGATGCTAGGCCCTGAATGACTATGAAATTTAAACTACAGCTCTCTACTGGGTATGAAAGGTAACCAGAAAGTTCTCTTCTGTGTTTTAAATTGAATCTTAAACTGCTGCTACTAGGCCCTGACTGATTTAACAAAAAATAGTGGGTTCACAGACTAATTAGCTTTAAAAGAAAAAAAATTCCTTTCAGAAAAATTCCCAGAAGTATATACTCACAATTGCAGATTTCTCTCCAGAAGTAACAGCCCCCCTTTCTAGTCCAAGGATTGATTTGGTTGTTGCAGATCCAGCTGATACAGCAGTGGCAGTATGGGGGAGGGGAGGGGTGATGCCGGCGCTGTTGCAGATCCAGCAGAAGCAGCAGTGCAGTGGGGGGGACGGGACGGTGATGCCGGTGTCTATGTACCTCTCTGTCTTCCTTATGTCCTCCAAGTCTGCTACTCTTGCCTCCAGAGATCGGACTCATTCCCTGAGAGCAAAGAGCACCTTGTACCTAGTGCACACGTAAGACCCCCCCCCCCCCCAACTGGGAGAAGATCATACATGTGACACTCAATGCAAGAGACTGGGGGTTGCACATGCTGGAGCTGTACTTGCACTGTCCACAGGAAGATGCAATATAGAAACCCCAGCGGGGACCTGAACCTGTGACTAACCATGAGTGTTGCACCACAGTGCTGCCGTGAGATAAGATAAGAGAGCCGCGACTTTCTCTCCCACTCCTCCTGAACTCCAATCTCACACGGCCTGAACAAACACTCAGGCCAGCTTTGCTTTACTTAATTCTGCATGGTAACAATGTAAACAGAACATGGAACTGTAACACAATGGTGCCATTTCTTACCTGTTAGCTCTGGGGCCTTTGTTGTGAATTTAATGCCTGTGATAATGGAAACAAAAGAGTTAAGATCAGTCTTGGGCTTTGTTTGGCACTGTGGGATTAGGCGAGATGCCTAGGTACATCAGGGTTGAAGCAGGGGTGTTAGTCAACCTAGGTGAAATCAGCCTTGTGCTTCTCCCCCCGAAATTAACTCAAAGGCCCCTAGGCAACCCACCTTGAGATTTTGATAATTAAACTCAATACTCATTATCTCAACGTCACCCCTATGGTTTACAAAAAGTCTTGTTATATCACCCTTCATATCTTCAGTGTACATGGTAACTGTCAGAAAGGGAAAAGAGCGCGATTGAGTATTATACACAACACAGATGCAAGGAGGGGCAACGAAAGGACAGCTCAAGGGGCAAGGAATCGAGAGTTAGGGAAAAGAGAGGTAGGTCAAAAGCTAGGCAGAAAGGAGGGTCTTAAGAAGTGATTGGATCCAGGCAGAGGTCGGGGGGGCTAGAGTGTTCCATAGGCTGAATGGTGGGTAGATTCATAACGAGCAGACAAAGAGGGGGGGGAGGGGGGGGAGATAGATAGAGGCGATTAGAGCGGATGGAATGCTCATCCTGTAAAATGTATAACTGGACATTATACTTTCAAATCTTAGTTCTTGTGATATATACCTATGAGAAAGATAATTTCATGAACTCCTGCGCAGTTAATGTGCACTGACACACATGTACTTGGGGCCTATTTTATAAAGTGGAGAACACCTGCTTTCGTTTATAAAAGAGCGGCGCAAAGATGCACCTCAGTCTAGTCATGGCAGTTGCACTATACCCACACCTAGATATTTAAAAAAGACATGTAAGTTGTACTATTTTAAAACTTGCGTTTGTATATTTGTGCTGCCCCTGGGCGCTCACAGTGAAAGGATGCGAGACAGGATTTGCATGTGTGCTT
Source organism: Ichthyophis bannanicus (assembly GCA_033557465.1). NCBI lineage: Eukaryota > Metazoa > Chordata > Amphibia > Gymnophiona > Ichthyophiidae > Ichthyophis > Ichthyophis bannanicus. Next base: position 1,029,169,018 of record CM066034.1, read on the forward strand.
ACAGAGTAATAACCACCAAAGCATGCATGGAACTCCTTTACAGTAGTGACTTGCTGTGTAGCTTTATGCGTCTCCTTGAGGAGCAATTTCTAATAAGCTATATGAACATTGTTCATCCTCCCTGTGCGTAAACAGACAGGCTATTGGTTCTCCTCAAGTTAGAGGCTGTCAAGACCATTGGTTTGCTGCTGCCCTAGGGGATCACCTGGTCTTGCTTATGACCTGTATGAGAGATCACAAAGTCCACAAGAAAATCGGGGACTTTCCCTCAATCACTAATGATGGTCGATTCCTGCATGTGACTCTACTGGTTCTCTGTTGAGAATGACACCCAGTTCCTCAACTTATACAAGCAGCGAAGTGAAGAAATAGAAACATAGAAATATGATGACAGAAAAAGACCACATGGCCTATCTAGTCTGTCCTTCCATATCAACAACTACAACAGTCCCCTTTTTACCTTTAGAGATCCTCTGTGTTTGTTCCATGCTTTTTTGAATTCAGTTACTGTCCTCATTTCTACCACCTCCACTGGGAGACTATTCCATGGATCCACTACTCTTTCCGTAAAGAAATATTTCCGCATATCACTCCTGAATCTATCTCCCTTCACCCTCATCCCATGTCCCCTCGTAGCAGAGCTTGCTTTCAATTGAAAGAGGCTCTCCCCCTGAACATTTATGCCACGGAGGTATTTAAACATCTCAATCATATTACCTCTATCCCGCCATTCCTCTAAGGTGTACATATTAAGATCCTTAAGTCTGTCCTCAAATGTTTTATAATGAAGACCACTAATCATTTTAGTAGCCACCCTCTGCACCGACTCCATCCTGTTCACATCCTTTTGAAGGTGCGGTCTCCAGAATTGCACACTATACTCCAAATGAGGTCGCACCAAAGACTTATACAGAGGCATTATCACCTCCTTTTTTCTGCTAGCCATTCCTCTCTGTATGCACCCAAGCATCCTTCTAGCTTTTGCCGTTGCCTTTTCTACCTGTTTGGCTACTTTAAGATCATCAGACACAAACCACACTTAGGTCCCGCTCTTCTTTAGTTGGCAAAAGTACTTCACCCCCTATACTATATTGCTCCCTTGGATTGCTGCAGCCCAAATGCATGACCTTACATTTTTTAACATTAAATCCCAGCTGCCAAATTCTAGACCATTCTTCAAGCTTAGCTAGATCCCTCCTCATATTGTCTACACCTTCCTGGGTGTCTACTCTATTGCAGATTTTGGTATCATCCGCAAAGAGGCCAACCTTACCCGACAGCCCTTCCGCTATATCACTAACAAAGATGTTAAAAAGAATCAGACCAAGGACAGATCCTTGGGGCACACCACTGGTAACATCCTTCTCCTCAGAGTGAGCTCCATTTAACTGTCCTCTTTGTCGCCTCCCACCCAACCAGTTTCTAACCCAAGCAGTAACTTTAGGGTCCATCCCTAGGGTACTCAGTTTGTTTATAAGTCGCCTGTGAGGAACAGTGTCAAAGGCTTTATTGAAATCTAAATACACCACATCTAGGGCTCTCCCTTGGTCCAACTCCCTGGTCACCCAGTCAAAGAAATCAATCAGATTTGTCTGACAAGACCTGCCTCTGGTGAATCCATGCTGCCTCGGATCCTGTAAACCACTGGACTCCAGAAACCTCACTATTTTCTCTTTCAGCAGCGTTTCCAATCATTTACTCACCACTGAAGTTAAACTAACTGGCCTGTAGTTTTCAACCATATCCTTACTTCCGCTTTTGTGTAAAGGCACCACATGAGCCTCTCTCCAGTCCTCTGGCACCACTCCCAACTCCAACGAGGCATTGAAAAGGTCAGTCAGTGGAGCTGCTAGAACATCCAAGTTCCCTCAGTATTCTAGGGCGTATCCCATCTGGTCCCATCGCTTTCTCTACTTTAAGTTGAGCTAGTTTGTCACGAACACAGTCTTCTGAAAATTGTTCAAGATGTCCCTCGCTGCTGTTCCTGTTTGTGGGTGTTTTCTGAGGTCCTGCTCCTGGTTCTTCATCTGTGAACACAGAACAGAAATATTTGTTAAGCAATTCTGCTTTATCCTTATCAGCTTCTACATATTTCTCCCCTGCACCCTTGAGTCTGACAATACCACTTTTGCCCTTCCTCTTCTCACTAACATATCTGAAAAATGTCTTATCCCCCCATTTTATTGCATTGGCTATTTCCTCCTCCTTTTGAATCTTTGCCTTCCTGACTACTTTGCTAGCTTCTCTAAGTTTTTCCAAATACAGATGCCTGTCTTCCTCTCTCTGTGATCTCTTGTATTTCATGAAGGCCTCCCTCTTTTTCTTCACTTTTTCAGCTACTTCTTTCGAAAGCCATAGCGGTCTCCTTTTCCTTTTACCTTTATTTACCATTTTAACAAAAAGGTTGGTTGCCCTTAAAATATCCTCTTTCAGTTTTGCCCACTGTTTTTCTACATCCCCCAGCTGTTCCCATCCCACTAATGACTCCCTAAGATATTGGCCCATCTTGGCAAAGTTAGTCTTCCTAAAGTCTAATGGATTCTAACAGCCCTAGTCCTAATACTGAACCACACCATCTGGTGATCACTGGATGCAAAATGATCTCCCACTACAACATCAAAAACACTTTCATCATTGGTAAACACCAAGTCCAGTATGGCCCCTGCACGTGTTGGGGTCTGTTACCAATTGCCTGAATAGTTCTCCCTGTAGAGAATCCAGGATCTCCTTACTTCTAGATGATACTGCAGCAGGAATGTGCCAATCCACATCTGGCATATTGAAATCTCCTATCAGTAGCACTTCCCCTTTCCTAGCAATGCTGCGTATGTCTTCAATTAACTCTCTGTCCACCTCTTCCTCTTGTGAGGGAGGTCTGTATATCACACCAATGCACTAAGCCCTGCTGCTGCAGACATATAGACAGTTTGGCCATGTGAGCAAGCAGGAAATGTGTCTCTCCTGCCTTCTCTCATGGTCTTTTAGTCAGCAGAAGGTACGACCAGAAGGTTAGGAAAATAACAGTATCAGAAGGTTATACATCTCAGTTACACTATACAGGATAAAAACAAAGGCTGGGGAGGTTTGGAGGAGAGGCTAAAAGGGCTACAGCAATGCGGTGAGGCATTGAAGAATATTAATTTTTTGTGGGTCTCTCTTTAGCTTCTAATTATTATTTTAGCAATAATGGAATGAACATCTTTCAACCAGTAAGGTTCACAATAAAACTGATTTTTATTATCACATCAGATGGTGTACAGAAGAATTTTTCTCTCATCTTGGTTCTCCAGTGGGGTGTGTTAAAAGGGCCCCCCTAAAACTGAAGCCCTAGGAAGCAGTGGAGTGTCTTTGAGACCCAGTAACCTGGAATAATTTGCTGCTCTGCCCTTTAGGAAATCTGCGGCAGTGCTATGTTCATGTCAGTGCAATTAATGCATCTGCTGCGAGCAAGCTCTTTAGCAAGAGACATCGGAGGGTACCTGAGCAAACAGCTCCAGCGTCTTCTGAATGATCACAGTCACTCTTCATCCAGCCGCTGCTCACACATCCCCACAGGAACGTCTCGTTTCCTTCACAGAAGACATCGTCCAGAAGAATCTCTCCTTCCCCGCTGCCAAAGTAGCTGTTCGTCGGAGAGGACACCGCTGTGCCACAGCCCAGCTGCCTGCACACAACATCTGCATCTTTAGTGTCCCAGAAATCGTCGCACACCGTTCCCCAGGCGCCTTCGAAGAAAATTTCCACACGACCTTCACATCTACTCCGGCCATTGACAAGTTGAAGTTGAACATTAGATTCTAAAGAAAAAGAAATGTATTCAATGCAAATTCTTTAAACTGTAAAACATAAACGCTCTGCTTCTTAGAACCTTTTTTTTTTGTCCTCCCATACAACAGCATGACATTGGAGACTGTGATGGTAAGAGAGACAACCAGGCTGGAATAATGAAAAGCAGGAGCAGAGACGAGAGGTCCTTATCAGCAGATACTATCTGAGGAAATCACTGGGAGAATCTATATGTGCAGAAGCTCAGAGCTAAGGTTTCAAAGGTTTAGGGACTTACAGATTAAACTTTAATGTAAACATTAAGGCCCTTGTGTGCAAGCTAAAAACAAGTTACACAGCAAGGCCTCACTATGCTCACTAAAGGGGTCTATGAGCACATCAAATTTCAGGAAAGAGAGTGGTTATTTTCCATGAGCTGTGGAGTTTGGGAGTTGTTATTGACTCAAACGTGGCTTTTGAACCACATGTGAGAGGGCATGACATAAGTTAAAACTGGTTAGACAGCTGAAATCCGTCTTGAGACTTTAAGATTTTTGGAAGGTGGTTCAGTTGATGGTTTTAAGTAATTTGGATTACTCTAAGTCATGATTTGTCAGGATGTCTAAGAAGTTAGTATATAAATTGCAATGTATTCAAAATATTGCAGCAAAAATTATTACTTATAGTGGTTGTAGGGAGAGAGTAACCCCATTGTTGTCCAACCTTCATTGAGTCTGACATTTACATCCATTCATATGACTGTTCCTGTAAATGTATCTGATAGGTTGATGATATGTTCAACGGTGAGATATTTACGATCTACCAGTCATTGTATCCTATCATTACCCCCTGCTTCTTTTTTTCGTCAAGTGAAGATTAGAGATAGATTTTTCATTGGAACTGTTCCTGAATTATGGAACAGTTTCCCGGTAGAGATCAGAGATTCTGTAGAATATTTACATTTTCATAATTTATTGAAGATTTGGGTATTCTGGAACTGTTTTTTAGAGTTTAATGGGATACTCTTTTGATATCGTAATGTGGTTATGTTCTGTACTCCGCTTTGTATGTCTTTGCCTATAAAAGCGGATGATAAATGCTGTAATTAAATTAAACGAATTCTATGCAAATGAGGGTTTAGCAGATGCTCCATAAATATTGCAGTCGGCTTATTTTCCTTGGCTAACGAATAGGATTTAAGACCTACTTTGGGGATTGATGTTATCGTCCTAGAACGAGCCCAACACTTCCCAAGTGTAAGCTAAACTGAGCATGCTCACAAATAGGGCCACACCTAGGGCCGTGCGAGCAGTGCAGCCACACAGGGTGTAATGTCACCAGGCTTCCCGGTCCTGCTCAGGAGGGCTCAGCTAACTGGAAACAACGATCCCAGAAAATGAAGACCATCAACGGGAAGAAGCACTGTAAATCTTTACCCACAGGCCTTTGACTGTGACTGCTGTATCTATTTGCCTTAAAAAGATTCAGATAACTCACCCTTTTTCAGGAAATTCTTACGCCTTTACACACACACAGTCCCACCACAAATAACCAAGCACTGCAGTGCTGATCAGCCTGAGCCCACAACACCGAAGACACAGGCCCAAGCCCAGCCAAATATTAGCAGCATCACATAACCACCAGAGGCACAATTTCTGATATGGAATATACGGATGCTGAAACTGTGACATCCCAACTTACCTGATAGATCAACAACGGAGTATCCAGAAACTGTTAGGATATAAAAAATATAACTCGTTATCAGAATGCATTGAAGTGGAAAGGCAATAAAGGTATGGATAGGCATGATTAAGAATATATTACCAAACAGGGCTCAAAGTTCATTTTGGAAACAGTTGATAAAATCCAATTTTTAACCTTTTCAGTCACAGATCTCGTACATTTCTATTCAAGTGGCCTTGTCCTGTAACCATGACATGCTTCAGCTTACAGCAATCTGGGTTTTGTTGTACAATACTTGTTGATGGAGGATGTCCCTCATCAGAGACTTTTGGCAAAACTAAAAAGTTATGGGATAGGAGGCAGTGTACTATTGTGGATCAGGAACTGGTTAAAAGATAGAAAGCAGAGGGTAGGGCTAAATGGCCAATTTTCCCAATGGAAAAAGGTGAATAGTGGAGTACCCCAGGGATCTGTACTAGGTCCGCTACTTTTTGACATATTCATAAATGACCTGGAAAAGGGAATAACTAGTGAGGTTATCAAATTTGCAGATGACACAAAACTGTTTAAAGTTGTTAAAACCCAAGAGGATTTTGGAAAACTGCAGGAGGATCTGGATAAATTGGAAGACTGGGCATCCAAATGGCAGATGAAATTTAATGTGGGCAAGTGCAAAGTTATGCACCTAGGAAAGAACAACCCACACTATGGTTACACAATGCAAGGTTCCACATTGGGAACCACCACCCAGGAAAAAGATTTAGGAGTCATCGTGGATAACATGTTAAAACCCTCTGCCCAGTGTGCAGCAGCGGCCAAGAAAGCAAATAGAATGCTAGGTATCATAGGAAAGGAATGGAAAATAAAACAAAGGATATTATAATGCCTCTGTATCGTTCCATGGTACGACCGCACCTTGAATATTGTGTGCAATTCTGGTCGCCGTATCTTAAAAAGGATATAGCGTTATTAGAAAAGGTACAGAGAAGAGCCACCAAAATGGTAAAGGGGATGAAAGGCTAAGAGAGGCTACAAAGGTTAGGGCTCTTCAACCTGGAAAAGAGACGGCTTAGGGGAGATATGATAGAAGTCTATAAATTAATGAACGGAGTGAACGGGTAAACGTAGATCGATTGTTTACGCTATCAGAATATAGAAAGACTAGGGGACATGTAATGAAGCTACAGGGTAAACTATTTAAGACAAATAAGAAAAAATATTTTTTCACTCAACGTGTAATCAAACTCTGGAATTTGTTACCGGAGGATGTCGTAAGAGCTGTTAGTGTAGCTGGGTTTAAAAAAGGTTTGGACAAGTTCCTGGAGGAAAGGTCCATAAACCATTATTAAAAAGGGACCCAGGATATCAATGCTTGACCCAGTACAAGCATTGTGGAACCTGTGTCTTTTGGGGAAACTGCTAGGTACGTATGACCTAGATTGGCCACTGTTGGAAACAGGATACTGGGCTTGATGGACCTTGGTCTGACCCAGTATGACATATCTTATGTTCTTATGTTCTTATGTAGCAAAAGTCATTAGTGTGGCTGAGTTTAAAAGAGGTTTGGACAAGTTCCTGGAGGAAAAGTCCATAAACCATTATTAAAGAGGATGGGGAAAATCCACTGATTACCCCTGGGACAAGCAGCATGGAATGTGTATACCTTTTGGAGCCTGACAGGTACTTGTGACTTGGATTGGCCACTGTTGGAAACAGGATACTTGGCTTGATTGGACTCTTGGTTTGATCCAGTATGGCAAATCTTATCAGGGCATATTCAAAATAGTTTAACCACTTAACAGACCTGGTCAGTGGGATATTTAGTAGCATTAAAGAGTTTAGTGCCGCTGAAAATTCCCTTCCAACCCAATTAAAGTGTCCCAACACTAACCGCTTGGCGTCAAAGCATTCAGGAGGTGGAGTGGGGAGGCACCGAGATATCAGTGGTGGCCGGTTAACCTTAACTGCCTAAAGTTACATAAAAAAATAGCTGTCCTAACTTCAGCTAGTTGAGCTCCAGTATCTGACATGCAGCTGAATATTGTCACTGACCAGAAAGCTAATTTTCTATCTGAGCAAGCCGGATACTCAATGCTGGTGGTCAGATATGGCCCCAGTATTGAATACTCGGGTTTAATTTAAAGCAGGCAACATCCAGCTGCTTGAAGTGCTCTGACCAGCACTGCACAAAATGTCTCCCTGTGTCCTTGTGAAATCGCTGGAAGGTCCTTGGTCTTCTGTCTTTTGTTCTCATCAATCGAGACCTGGCAGAGGATTACGCTTGAGCTACCCCCTGACATTATTAACTGCATCCCGTACATGCAGGGCAACCCGCAGCCTGTCGGGTCTTCAGGATATTCACAATGATTGTTAATGACAGACATAAGGAGAGTCCATATATGCAAATTTATCTCATGCATATTCATTGTCAGCACTTTTCTATTCAAGCTAATGGACTGCTCCTTCACAAATGGGACCTTTCCCCAATCCCTCAAACGTTCCTCTATCAGGCCACTACTAAAGAACAGTAAGCTTGACCCTAAGAAGCCAGACTCATATAGGCCGATATCAAGCATCCCACTCTTGGCGAAAATCATCGAAAAAGAAGTTCAAACACAAATCCAAGAACATATTGATGCTTCTGCCCCACTTGATTCATGTCAGCACAGTTTTAGAGCTGCTCACGGTGTGGAGACTCTCCTCACCATCCTCTTCAGTACCATAATAACAGGAATTGATAACATACACCAGGGATATGTGCTCATCTTCTTAGACATCGCAGTTGCGTTCGACTCAGTCTGCCATGATCTCCTCCTACACCGCCTCCAGGAGAAGGGGATATGTGACTCTGCACTTAAATTGTGCAAGTCTTATCTCTCCGATAGATGGCAACACGTAAGATTAGGAGAAACAACATCAGAACCTTTCCACCAGAGTCAAGGGGTCCCGCAAGGATCATCTCTCTCTGCACTCATGTTTAATATATATATGCAACCTATCTGCGAGATCATCCGGTCCTTCAAGATGAGCTCTCTGTTGTACACTGACGATGTTCTCCTATATATGCCATTCACTACTGAGAACCCTGACCTTTCCCCACTGACAGACTGTTTCGATGCAGTATCCAGCTGGCTCCAAACGCAAAATCTTCGGATACAACATAAGAAAACCGAAGTCCTTTTCATCACAAGGAACCCAAATTTCATCACTCCTCCTTACTTGAAGGTCCAAGATGCAGAACGTCTGACGAAACCCTCCATCAGATACCTGGGAGTCACACTTGACCAGCGACTAGACATGAAGACCCATATAAGCAATGTAGCAAGAGCCGTATACCATAAAATCCGATCCCTCAGACACCTACGCTCCCTACTTGAACCAGATGACTTCCGGACAGTGTATCAAGCTCTGGTCTTACCACATATCGACTATGCCAATGCAATACTCCATGGTCTACCACAATCCACTTTGCTTCCATTACAGCTAGCAATGAACTCAGCAGCACGAGTTCTCCAGGGCACTGCCATGAGGGAACACATGACACCCATCCTGAAACAATTACACTGGCTCCCTTTAAAAGGCAGGATCACATTCAAGACCATACTAATGACCTTCAAGATCATAAACGGACTCGCCCCATCTTCCGTATCCGATCTCATACTGATAACCCCCCCTAATAGATCTAGAAGATCTCATGCCACCAATAAACTAGTAGTCCCAAAAGAAACGACCAAGTGTTGCCAAAGCACAACGAACAGGGCTTTTAAGCTCGCCGCACCTAAATGCTGGAACATATTACCAATCTAACCCAGTTCAGAAAAGCCGTGAAACATTACCTCTTCCTCTTACATTACCCGGATGACAGCACCACTGATCACTCACCATCCAGCTAGGCAAATCTACGCAAATGTCCAATCAATTCGCATTGTACAGATGTAAATAGTTACCCCTGTTTCTTTCCAAGTTCCTATTCCTGTTATTTGTAAACACAAATCAAGTCATTTGAAATGTGTATGTAAAATGTTCCATGTAAACCGCACTGATGGAAAATAGCGCGGTATATAAGAAAACGTAAATAAATAAATAAATTGTGGTTATCCTGAAAACCCCACTGGCTGTGCGGTCCCCAGGAGCACTGTGGGAAGCCCCTTCCTGCTATAAGGTTTATTTTATTTCTTGTAGATTCTCACCCACACACAAACAAAAGCACACAGAGCAAGGAACATTGCAGAGTACATTACATTATAAATAGTAAAGTAACGTAAACTTTACTTATGCTTTTTGAGGAGTTTGGGAAGCGTGGCCCTATAGCGTCCATTCTTATTCTTGGACACTTACGGGTCTGTTTTCAGTTCCAGCAGTCCGCAAGTTGTTTTAAATGCAGGCTGCGGCATTGCAGAAAGTGCATACATTCAGCACTGCTGCATTACAACTGGGGGAAGGGGGACATTCAAAGCGATTAACGTGATTAGCAGACCGTCGAATATCCACAGCTGCTGCTGCTGTTTCTATACCTGTCAATATTTCTAACTTATTTCCAGAGCAGGGCCATGGATTTGAGATGTAATTTTACATTTGAAAGGCGTTTTACAAAAAGATTTTTTTCTCATTCAAATCTACCATCGCAACAATTTGCAGAGAGTTAAAAATGGGTCACTGGCTAAAACAATGGCCACAGTAACCCGTAACACGAGCTCTTAGAAGCAAAATGATGCCTACCTGAGCAGATTGCACCAGCTTCTTTCCCATAATCACAGCTGCCTGAGAAGGAAATATTGTAAGGACAGTCCCACAGAGAGGACTCGTTCCCAGTACAGTGCACGTCATCGAGAATTATGCTTCCAGTGCCCTCATCAAAATCCACAGAAGAGGAAAGGGCCATGAGAAAGCCAAGTTGCTTGCAAACAACAGTTGCATCTTTAAGATCCCATCCATGGCTGCAAATCGTTCCCCAGGCTCTGTCATAGAAGACTTCAACACGACCCTCATTTTTCTTCCAGCCCTCAGCTAGTCGGACAGTTGGGTGGGATTCTAAAGAGACAGGGAAAGTGCGGTAACTCAGAGGGTCAAAATCACTACTGATCCACCATTACTCTCCAAATGTAACAGAGCTCAAGAAACAGCTCAGCTGAGGAGAGAAGTAAATACAGGTTGAAAATAATTGCAAAAACATAGGGGTCTGTGACGTGCAAACATGCAATCATGTTTTTACACCAAAACATGTACAAAGTTATTTATTTATCAGGTTTTTTATACCACTTTATCATTTCAGTCAAAACAGGTTACACTGTAACTTAAACTTGTAATGTACATTAAAGAGGGACATTGAGAACTGGGATTTTTATAAATTTGGGTGAAGGATTCGGGTCTTGTTCTTTACATTGCCTGCCTTGTTCTCTGTTTCTCTGCTTTGTATTTACTCTTGGCGAGGGCTGAACGTGTCAGGGATTCACACACGCTGCCTGCCACATTCTCTTTCAAAGGACACCGGAAGGGCCGATAGAAAGTGCTGACTTTGCTTTCCATTTTTTCCAGTTGACAGTTGATTTTTCCATACGTACTGTACATATTGAGGTCTGCAGGGTTAGGACGATCTCGTTTCCCAAACTTGCAGGGCCTTGCAGCCGTACCATGCTTCTAATGAAATACCTATCACTCCAGTTTTATCTGCCCTGCCAATGTCCCTTGAAGGTCACATTCTCTCCCCACCGAATCTGAACCTATGCCCCTCATTACCCCTCTTCAATAATCTCCTGACTCTCCCTCCTCCTTCCAAAGCTAGACTTGATTCCATCAGATCAAACACCTTTCTTCCTTACACCTTCTCTTGGGAATGCTGGGGGGGGGAGGTGGGGGGTTACGTTAGAAGCTTTATTCACGATCAGGCACTGACAGATGGACGTGGCCACTTTAGAAAGAGCTGGATTCACATGTGGATGCGTGTGCTACATTGAAGTTGCAAGGAGGCATGACTGGGGGTTGGTTAGAAGTGGCCTGGGTGGGTTGAAAATCTACATGTGTCTTTCCCATTTCATATCGGGAATACACATGTATGAGCAAAACTGTAACCACTGAGATTTACACCTGCTCCCTGGCATTTTATTTTATTTTTATTTATTTACATTCTCTTATATACCGCGCTATTCTGCATCAGTGCGGTTTACATTGAACAAACTGAAATTACATTGAACAGGGCATTATAACTTGGAGATAACTATTTACAGGGAACTTGGGCTATGGAGGGTTAAGTGGCTTGCCCAAGACCACAAGGAGCACCTGTGGGACTAGAAACCCCAGTCCTTCCGGCCCAAGGTTGCTGTCCTCTAGTGGGATTTGAACCCCCGACCTTCTGGCCTTAAGTATCTTGCCCCAACCACTAGGCCACTCCTCCACTCCTGTTTGTTTACGTTTTAGAGACGTGATTGGTTTGGTCAGCCCTTTCTTTCTCGCTCAAAACCTAAATGAGAGAGAGCAGCATCTGTTGCTAATTGGAGACGTACATAGGTGTAAGCTTGCAAACTAGCCGCCATATGCACGCAGGGGCCGGTACGCACACATGTACGTTGCAAAATGTGGTGAACTCGTTGATTTTTCCTACATGTGCCTCCGGCTCTATTTATCAGTACATACATGTGCCTCCGGCTCTGTTTATCAGTACATACATGTGCCTCCGGCTCTATTTATCAGTACATACATGTGCCTCCGGCTCTAGTTATCAGTACATACATGTGCCTCCGGCTCTGTTTATCAGTACATACATGTGCCTCCGGCTCTATTTATCAGTACATACATGTGCCTCCGGCTCTATTTATCAGTACATACATGTGCCTCCGGCTCTGTTTATCAGTACATACATGTGCCTCCAGCTCTATTTATCAGTACATACATGTGCCTCCGGCTCTATTTATCAGTACATACATGTGCCTCCGGCTCTGTTTATCAGTACATACATGTGCCTCCGGCTCTGTTTATCAGTACATACATGTGCCTTTCTGCGCCTCCTTATTCTCTCTTTTATAAAAGGATCTACGGTACATTTAGCACACCCTTTTCTAAACTACGTCAGACTTGTGAACACTTCAATTCCAATCTCCAGGTCTTTTCTAAGATGTGTCTTCACACCTCTTTATGTTAGGATGGAGCCGTCATATCTTCAGTTCAAGGAAGGCCTTCAAGCTTGGCTGTTCAGTCTGGCATTTAGAGAGGAGAGCTTTGTAGAGGCAGGTACTGATGACTCCCATTTTTCCCTCGTCGTTCCCTCTCCCAGGTTGCTTATCCCCCCTTGCTCCTCTTCTACTTTTATCTTAGCATTTTGTGCACTTTGTAAACCACTTCGATATATCAAATCCGAATAAACGAATCTTCTGTTTCCATTGACTCCTCCATTTGTAGCACAAGAATTGTATTTCAGATGCTACATTACTAAGTTTAAGTTGCAATGTAAACTGCTTTGACTGAAATGATAAAGCGGCATAAAAAACCTGTTAAATAAAATAAAATAAAATAAATAAATGAAAGCCATTGCGTTGTTTATCGTTCCCAAGTGTAAAATTAAAAATGAAACTAGTGTGGTTGTTATTTGGAAAAATAAATGTCTCATGCGAAGGGAAAGACCTAGAGAAAGTGAATTTGTTTGACTACTACAGAGCATTCCAGTGAGGGGACAGGATGGGACTTCCACTGCGCTGCGGTGAGAGAATAAGATGCAGAGTAAAGCCCCACATGAACACAGCTGCAACTGAGGGTGTTTGCCAGAAGTGCACATACTGGTCTACTGTAAAAAGTAAACTACATGTGAGGATTCCCTATGAAATCCCTGTGAACATTTTGCCCCTGCTTCAATGTTTACCCTACAAAAGTACCCTCGTCCCCACCAGCATGGATGTTTCCAAAGGAATTCCATGAGACATTTCTCTTTGAAAATGAGTTGTGTACTCTCGATCCTGCAAGCTGCCCAGGGAGTTTGAAAACCATCTTCTAGCAGGCACCAAAACTTAAGGGCTTCGTTGCTGCGTAGTGACATTCTGCAAGGCTGCTGTTTTTAATTCTGACATTATAGATAACTGTGGGGGAGTCTTACGGCCAAGGAGTTTAATTCCAACCCCTCCAGAGTATTAGATGGAATGGAATGCCCTGGTCTGGTTGCTAACATATGGTTTCATTTCATTATCTGTAGCTCAAAGCAGATTATATATATAGAGACGAGGAAGATGGCTGCCACAGCTATGGTAACCCCTGCCAGCCATCCAGCCACCCTGGCATGGCAACTGAGGTGCAGGTGTACAAAAGGAGGGAAAAAGAGAGATAGAAAGGCGTTTAAAAAAAATTAAAGAGTTGTAAATGTAAGGATGTCAAAGTCTGCAGTGATGCAGTTGGAGCATAGGGGCAGGAGCCTATCAGCAGATTTGGGGTCAGGAAGAACGTATTACAGTGATAGAGATATTTATATCTAGTATTTTTCTACCCTTCTCAGAATGTCATACAATCCGAAAATGTCCACATGCAGTACACCTTTGTCTTTCTTTCAGCCTTGCAACTTTGAAACCGTACCCTCCCTTTTCTCATAGATACAATGTGTGTGCAAGAAACAATATTCTAACAGCTGATGCCCTCATGACATGATACGGGATTCTGAAACGGTTTATGTTTCCACATATAGTTTTAGAAATGGTACAAGATTAGGCTGGAGGCAGTTGAGATACCTGATAACAGGAAGTAACGAATCTAAATACTGTGGGGAGGCCTTGACTTACCGGGAGGTCTGCGCACGGAGTATTCAATAGCTGCACCTAAGAAAAAGCAGAGAGGAAAAGTCATCACAGTGGGGAGAGTCATAGACATAAGAAGGCTTAGACGGTCGATATTTAAAAAGCATAATTACGTAACATACTGTAAACTATGAATCAGAAAGAGACTCATTGACTCACCAGGAAAAGTCTACAGCTAGTTTTCTATAATACACTATTTCTGCTTCATTTAAGATGTCACATAGGTCCTAGCTAGGCTCTGAGAAGTGGCGACGGGCTCACAGGGAAACTCTGGCAGAATCTCACATCGGCTGATCATGGTCATGGCGATTTGTAAAAGCTAACATAAAACATTTAAAAAATGACCCGGGGGACATAGAAAGTCTGAAAAAAGTTAAATTTGACCCAAAAGAACAAACAGTATTGCTGGAATGTTCCATGGTATTCTGTAGAAAGTGAAGGGAGGGAAGTGCTGGAAAGGTCAGTTCTTTCCACACGCAGAACAGTAACTGCAAGTATCACCCTCTGTGTAAATGCCCCGCGCTGGGGCAGTATTGCAAGGTTTGTGAGTATTCTATAAAATGGAGGGTCGCCTAGTGGGCTGAAAAACAGGTAAACCACAAATGAAATCATACCGATGCTCCTTTTTAATCTCTTCATGAGCCCGCTGGGGGGGCTCATATGTAGGCGCGGTTTCACAGTTTTCAGGGGTATCTTTATGCTAATGATATCCAGCTGATGGTGCTTTTGGAGAGGGGGGAGAAGGATGTGGCAAGGCGAGTGAACATTTGTTTAGAGCCAGCGGCGTATTGGTTACGGGTGAATGTTGGTAAGTCTGAAGTTTTGTTGTGTGGGGATTTGGAACAGGAAAGTTGGCAGGAAGTACTTATGACTGGTGGGGCTCAGCTTGCAGGAAGGAGGATAGGGACTTGGGGATTGTGTTGGATGCAGATTTGTCTTGCAGGTGCAGGTGTCCCATGTGGTGCGAACCACCTATGCCAAATTGCAGGTGGTGCAGCAGCTACGCCCTTTCTTGGATGCGGAGGCCATGCAGTTGGTAATACAGGCCCTTGTAATTTCAGTTCTAGACTACTGTAACATCTTGCATGTGGGGTTGTCGATGTATTTGATGAGGAAGCTGCAGGTGGTGAGGAATACGGCTACCCGCCTGTTGTTGGGGCAAGGCAAAAGAGATTCTGCTTCTGAGGCGCTTCGCCAGCTTCATTGGCTATCGATACTGCAGCGTTGTATAGTTAATTTGCTGTAGTAATGTTTAGGATAGTTCGGGGTCAGGGACCAAGTTATTTTCAGAATGCACTGTCTTGGTATCAGCTAGGCAGGATGTTGAGATCGAGCCGCTCCTTGAGACTCCGGATTTTTGTCAGGTGCAGCTAAAGAAATGAAGAGAGAGGGAGCATTTATCATGGTTGCACCATATTGGTTGTGAAAGGAGTCGGAGCTGATGCTTTTGAAGAAGACCCTGACGACATTCTTGTTTTCTCTATAATTCTCCAGGTTGGACTTAGGCACAGTTTGTTTTGGAGCATAGGGGGGCTTTGGTATGTAATGTATTTTTGTATGGAATTATCTGTTAAGGCTTTATCTCTTTTCACTACCTTGAATGCTCTGGCATATGGCGGTATATAAATATTTTAAAATAAATAAATAAAACCCGACAAATTTAGGAGTCGATTTTCAAAGTCAGTTTTCCAGTTAATAGCATCTATTAATCAGATAAGTGAAGCCAGCAAGATTGTGCTGCTTGATATTTCCTCTGACTGCCTCAGCACTATCCAGAAAATGCCAGAACAGTCTGGGGCGAAGTTTGGACCAAGACAATCCATATTAAGATAACAGTAATATTCAGTTGCTAATTGCATAATCTGTTGTTGTTCCTAAGTGCTGTGGGGTAGATTTTGACTCATAGTGACACTCTAGATTGTTGTTCTAAACTGTCTTCGGTCTTCAGTGAAGTCACTAATTGTTAATAGTACAGCATCTATGGCAGCTCTTATTGTATCAATCCATCTCATTGCTGACCTTCCTCTCTTGCGTTGACTTCTACCTTGCCAAGCATGATGTCTTTCTCTAATGATCTCTCACTTTGCATGATGTGTCCAAAGTATGAAAGTCAAAGTCTTGTCATTTAAGAACATAAGAACATAAGATATGCCATACTGGGTCAGACCAAGGTCCATCAAGCCCAGTATCCTGTTTCCAACAGCGGCCAATCTAGGTCATACGTACATAGCAGTTTCCCCAAAAGACACAGGTTCCGCAATGCTTGTACTGGGTCAAGCATTGATATCCTGGGTTCCTTCTTAATAATAGTTTATGGACCTTTCCTCCAGGAACTTGTCCAAATCTTTTTTAAACCCAGCTACACTAACAGCTCTTACTACATCCTCCAGTAACAAATTCCAGAGTTTGATTACACGTTGAGTGAAAAAATACTTTCTTTTATTAGTCTTAAATAGTTTACCCTGTAGCTTCATTGCATGTCCCCTAGTCTTTCTATATTCTTATAACATAAACAATCGATCTACGTTTACCCGTTCCACTCTGTTCATTAATTTATAGACCTCTATCATATCTCCCCTCAGCCGTCTCTTTTCCAGATTAAAGAGCCCTAACCTTTTTAGCCTTTCTTCATAGGAGTATCCTTCCATCCCCTTTACCATTTTGGTGGCTCTTCTCTGAACCTTTTCTAATATCGCTATATCCTTTCTAAGATACGGCAACCAGAATTGCACGCAATATTCAAGGTGTGGTCTCACCATGGAACAATATAGAGGCATTATAATATCTTTTGTTTTATTTTCCATTCCTTTCCTTATAATAACGAGCATTCTATTTGCTCTCTTGGCTGCCGCTGCACACTGGGTCGAGGGTTTTAACATGTTATCCACAATGACACCTAAATCATTTTCCTGAGTGGTGGTTCCTAATGTGGAACCTTGCATTGTGTAACCATAGTTTGGGTTCTTTTTCCCTAGGTGCATAACTTTGCACTTGTCCACATTAAATTTCATCTGCCATTTTGATGCCCAGTCTTCCAATTTATCAAGATCCTCTTGCAATTTTCCACAATCCTCTTGGGTTTTAACAACTTTAAATAGTTTTGTGTCATCTGCAAATTTGATAACCGCACTCGTTATTCCACTTTCCAGGTCATTTATGAATATGTCAAAAAGCAGCAGACCTAGCACAGATCCCTGGGTACACCACTATTCACCTTTCTGCATAGGGAAAATTGGCCATTTAGCCCTACCCACTGCTTTCTATCTTTTAACCAGTTCCTGATCCACAGTAGTACACTGCCTCCTATCCCATGACTCTTTAGGTTTGCCAAAAGTCTCTGATGAGGAACCTTGTCAAAAGCTTTCTGAAAACTGACTCACCTTTGTCCACCTGTTTATTCACACCTTCAAAAAAACAACAGATTAGTAAGACAAGATATTCCTTGTCTAAAGCCATGTTGGCTGTCTCCCATTAAGCCATCACTATCTACATGCTGAGTAATTTTATTCTTTATGATGGTTTCTACCATTTTTCCCGGTACTGACGTCAGGCTCACCAGTCTGTAGTTTCCCAGATCATCCCTGGAACCCTTTTTAAAAATTGGTGTTACATTGGCGATCCTCCAATCTTCAGGTATTAGAGATTATTTTAATGATACTTCACAGAATACTAATAGCAGGTCTGCAATCTCATATTTCAGTTCTTTCAACACCCTTGGATGTATACCATCTGGCCCAGGTGATTTGCTACTCTTCAATTTATCTAATAGTTGTATTACATCTTCCCAATGTATCGATATTTCCTTCAATTCTTCCACACCTTTAAATACCACTTCAGTCATGGGTAACATCCCTACATCTTCCTCAGTAAAGACCGAAGCAAAGAATTCATTCAGTCTCTCCACTATCGCCTTGTCGCCTCTTAGTGCCCTTTTAACCCCTCTATCATCTAATGGAACAACTGAGTCTCTCACAGGTTTTTTTGCTATGAATGTACTTGAAAAAGTCTTTATTTCACGTTTTTGCTTCCGCAGCAAGCTTCTTCTCAAATTCACCCTTTGCCTGCCTTATCAATGCCTTGCATTTGACTTGCCAGTGCTTGTGCTTTTTCCAGGTTTTGTCATTTGGCTCTTTTTTCCATTTCCTGAAAGATGCTTTTTTGGCAACAACAGCCTCTCTGACCTCACCTTTAAACCATGCTGGCAGTTTTTTGGACTTCCTTCCACTTTTCTTAAAGCGTGGAATACAGCTGGTCTGGGCTTCCAAGATAGCATTTTTCAACAACACCCAAGCTTAATGTAAGCCTTTAACCTTTGCAACTGCTCCTTTTAGTTTTTTATTAACTATTTTCTTCATTTTATCATAGTCTCCCTTTCGAAAGTTAAAAGGTAGTACTGTGGATTTCCTTACTATCCCTCCTCCACTAATTAAATCAAAGGCCATCATGCTATGATCACTATTGCCAAGTGGCCCCAACATCCTTATCTCTTGCACTAGATCTGGTGTTCCACTAAGGACTAGGTCTAATATGGCTTCCCCTCTGGTTGGTTCATGAACCAGCTGCTCCAAGAAGCAATCATTTATTTCATCTAGAAACTTTATCTCCCTAGCATGTCCTGCCGTGACACTGACCCAGTCAATACCGGGGTAATTGAAATCACCTATTATTATTACGGTGCTGTAACTTTTGTTAGCTTCCTTGATTTCTTTCAGCATTTCATCATCCATTTGTTCATTTTGTCCAGGCGGTCGATAGTACACCCCCACTGCCATCGCCTGCCCCTTTTTACATGGAATTTCAATCCATAGAGATTCTACAGCAAATTTTGTTTCCTGCAAAACTTTAATTCTTTTGAGTTGATTCAGTCACTTCCACCCCCATGTAAACAGGAAGTCAGCATTGGACATCAGAGGGGGTGGAAGCACAAACAACCCTACAGCATAGAAGGTCATTGCTGCCACTGCAGGACCCAAAGAGGACCAACCTTGAAGCAATGCTCTCCAAGAAACTGCCTAGTGCACCTAATGGTCATGCCAGCCCTGAACTCAGAAAGTATTTCCTCACAAATAACGTGGCGAGGCAGGCTATGATAGAGACATTTAAATATCTTAAAAATATAAATATACAGAGGTCCTGCCTTTATCAATGGAAAGGAGGCTCTGCAATGAAGAAGCTTAGCATGAGGATGAAGGAGGGAAGACTTATGAGTAATCTAAGGAAATATTTCTTTACCAAAAGGGTAGTGGGTGATGGTGATGGAGAGGAGAGGAGGGCAGTATCAGAATTCAAGAAAGCATGGGAGCAACACCGAAGATCTCCAAAGTTATAATAAGGGCCCCAAGCAAAATTTTTCTGAGGGCCCCCCCCCATTGTAGCGGCGGCGGCATGCACTCTGCCCCCATGCGGTAGCAGCAGCAAACTTACCTCATTGTGTTTGCCGCGCTGATTCACTCTGTGAGTTTTCTGCGAGCCTGGTGGCAGCTTCTCACCAGGCAGAAGTCTCACGGCGTGGCTGTTTATCGCCAAGCAGAAGTCTCACGGCGCGGCTGTTTCTCACCAAGCAGAAGTCTCACGGCGCGGCTGTTTCTCACCAAGCAGAAGTCTCACGGCGCGGCTGTTTCTCACCAAGCAGAAGTCTCACGGCGTGGCTGTTTATCGCCAAGCAGAAGTCTCACGGCGTGGCTGTTTATCGCCAAGCAGAAGTCTCATGGCGCGGCTGTTTATCGCTAAGCAGAAGTCTCACGGCGTGGCTGTTTATCGCCAAGCAGAAGTGTCACGGCGCGGCTGTTTATCGCCAAGCAGAAGTCTCCCGGCGCGGCTGTTTATCGCTAAGCAGAAGTCTCACGGCGCGGCTGCTTCTCACCAAGCAGAAGTCTCACGGTGCGGCTGTTATCCTGAGACTTTGGCCCAGCACTGAACAGCCGCTGCATCCATGGCAGACTTAGAAGAGTGGAGCAGTGACTCAAACGCAATAAAGTAAATTTAGTGTGCTGCTGCTGCCCCTGCTGTGTGGGCCCTCTTTCTGCCAGGGCCACCCACAATGTGGGGGCTGGTTGAGCAGAATTTACACCACTGTCTCCAAGGGAGCAGAAGGATTGTAGAAACTGGACTGTTGGTGTGGTTAGATAGACTGGATAGGTCGTATGGTCTTTCTTGGCCGTCATTTTATATGTTTCTAGGTAAATAAGCCAATCTGCAAATAGCATTTGCATACTTTTCCCTCTATGAGTATAAAAATATGTTCGAATTTCCACTTTGCACTGACATTTCCAGCTGTTCCTGAGGACACAGATTTCCTGGGTTAATTTAAGTGCATGTGTGTGCATTTCAATACGAAACCCTCCTCAATCCCATCCCTAGGAACGACTCCACTGTCTTGGTAGAATTACATATGTAAACACTAGATTCATGTAAATTTAGTGGATATCAACTACAATTGAATAAGTGCCTGTTTCATGAGCAAAGATACCTGAAACAAGGCCACAGTGATTCAGCTAGCAAAGTCTGACTAAGATTTACATCAAAGGTGAAATTAGGCCTTCCTTGAGTACCTCCATTCCAGTCCCGACCTCTGGGTTGTCAGCCCTCACCAGCAGCTTGGAGACTGAACATGTCATCTTTTATTGACATCAGTGTACTTAGGCAGCTGGCACCACCTACCAGCCCCAGTAAGCTATTGACAAAACAGACTCACAGGAGCAACATGTAAGAAGTTAACATTTGAACAAAGATATTAGAAAAACAACCAGAACCAGGCCACCAACCCTACTAGAGATCCTCCCCCCTCAAGGAAGAAAAGCTTACCCATCAATCCTCTGAGAGCATGCAAGGCACGAGCTCTGCCGCACTACTGCCTCTGCAAATATGGTCCGAGACCTACTCGCACCAAAATGTGCAAAAAAATTTTTTTTTTTTTTACAAAAGAATAGCAACTCTCCAAAAAAGGGCTCTCGAACCCCTAAAGCTGATTCCTCCTTAGAGGAATCCCCCAGACCGCCCACACAATGATAGCCTTCTTCAGGCCAGGGACCGCTAAGCTGCTAAATCAGGGAAGGTCTGGGACTGGACTGGAAGTACTCAAGGAAAGCCAATTAGCAGGTAAGGTCTAATTTCACCTTCCTTATCATCCCTACAGTCCAGTCCCGACCTCTGGAATGTACCACAGCAGTACTAACCATGGGAGGGACTCATGAGCCCGGCATGAATCACTGCAGCACCAAATCCTGTGTCTCCCATCACCTGCACATCCAGGTAATAATGCTTCACAAAGGTATGGAGTGATGACCATGTGGCCACCCCACAAATATCTCCCAGTGGAACTAAACTAGCCTCAGCCCACAATGTGACTTGGGCTTGGGTCACATGGGCACACAGACCTGCGTACACCACCCTTTGCCGTAACAGATAAGTGAATGCAATAGCTTCCTTGATCCACCTAGAGATGGAGGCCTTAGAAGCTGCCTCCCCCTTACGCAGTCCTTCAGATAGGATGAACAAGCGATCTGACTTCCAAAACAGAGCTCTCCTCTTCAGATAACGAAATAATGTCCGACACATGTCCAGGAGGTGTAGCTGTGGATCTGAAACCAGCCCTGAGAACACTAGCAGGGTGACCGGCTAGTTTAAATGAAAAACCGAGAGTATCTTAGGGTAAAAACGAATGAACTGAAGCAGTACCACCTTCTCCTTTGAGATGAAGAGAAAAGGTTCCCGCCACAACAGAGCTTGGAGCTCAAAGATTCTCCTGGCAGAGCAGATTGCAACCAGGAAAACCATATTAAGCATCAGGTCCTTCAGTGTGCATGACCCCAGAGGCTCAAAAGGCTCTTCTGCCATCACTGATAACATTAAATTAAGGTCCCAAGGAGGAACCACCAACCACAGCAGTGGCCAGACCTGCTTTATTGACCTTAGAAAATGGACAACATCTGGTTGAGCCCCTAAGGACACCCCTTGGATCCTGTCATGATAACAGATTATTGCTGCTACCTGTACCTACAAACAATTTCAGGCCAGACCCTTCTCAAGCCTTGCCCGCAGGAAGGCCAACACTTCGGGCACTGATGCCGAAAGAGGCCGGCACGGATGCTCTGCACACCAGGCCTCAAAAATTCACACTTGAATATATGACAACGATGTGAACCGCTTGTGGGTCTTCAATAATGTCGAAATCAAAGGAGCCGAATAACCACGTCTCCTCAACCGAGCCCTTTCAAAAGCCATGCCGTAAGTGAGAATCAATCCACTTGCAGCATTAAGATCAGTACCTGAAACAATAGATCGACTCAGAGTGGCAGCTGCCACTGCCGATCTAACATCAACCAAACCAGGTCTGTGTACCATGGCTGCCTCGGCCAATCAGGGGCAATCAGAATGACCAGACCCCGGAGTGCCTCAATTTGCTGTACCACGCGTCCAATCTGCGTCCATGGGGGAAAGACATAAAGGAGCCCTTCTGTGGGCCAAATCTGTACTAGGGCATCAGGCCTTCTGACATTCTCTCCTTCGTCCTGCTGAAGAATCAGATCACCTTGGCCAACGCAAAGATCCCCATCAGATCCATGGTCGGTGTGCCCCACCATCAAACTATCTTCGAAAATATGGTGCCGCTGAGCGACCATTCCCCGGAGTCCATGTGAAAGCAACTGAGGTAGTCAGCTGTTACATTCTCAGTTCCCACGACATGCGCCGCCAAGAGTGCCTGCAAATGGCTTTCCACTCAATCCAACAGCATACTGGCCTTGCTTTCCAAGCGCACGCTGCCCATGCCCCCTTGCCAATTGATGTCCTTAAATCCTGAAGATAATGCCAAGACATCAGCCTCTGCATTTGGAGGAACTGCCGCATTTGCTGCTGCAGTGATTGCGCCCTCTGCAGTGGCAGAAAGACCCTGCCGCTGCATGTTTCAAACCAGACTCCTAGGTACACCAGGTCTTTTGAGAGAACCAGCCGACTCTTGGCAAAGTTGTTGACACAGCTGAGACTGTGCAGAAACTCAATGATCCTCACTGTGACTCACTTGCTCTCCTCCCTGGATTTCACCGGATGAGCCAATCATCACAGTAAGGATGAACCAGGATCCCCTCATGGCGCAACACTGCTGCCACCATGATCATCACCTTGGTGAATCTGCGTGGAGCTGTTGCAAGGCCGAAGGGTAACGCTCGAAAATGGTAGTGTCCCACGGGCACCACAAAGTGGAGAAACTGATAATGCTCTGTGAGGTCAAGCAAGGTCAGAAATTCTCCATCTCGAATGGCCATAATGATGGACCGGAGGGTCTCCACGTGAAAACAGGGCACTCACAGACACCGGTTCACTTGCTTGAGATTGAGAATGGCCAAAAAGAGCCTTCTTTTTTGGACACCACAAAATAAATAGAGTATCAACCATAGCCGCACTGGTCCTGGGGTACCCGCACCATAGACCTCAATGCCAGAAGCTGCCCGAGGGTGTCCTGCACAGCCTTGACTTTGCAGGGAGACCATATGAAGGATTGTGCAAGGGGTATGGTGAACTCTAGTGCACAGTTCTCTCTTAAGACCTCCAGGAACCATTGGTCAGACATGACCCAGACCCAGGCAAGTAGAAGTCTCACAGCCAACCTCCCACAAACACCAACCCTGCCCAGGCCCCCCTGATTTCACTGTGCCATTTTAGGGGCAGAGGAAGAGGAGGAGGAGTAATTACCCATCCCGTTCCTTGAAACCACTGAAAAGCCTGTCCCTGAGACAGAAAATGCTCCCTCTGGTAAGGCACAAAATGCACAGCGTGGAAGCATCTGAAATCCTGTGACTGACCCACATGCTGGTGCCGAGGAGCGCACCTGCTTCTACTACTACTACCACTACTGAACATTTGTATAGTGCTACAAGACGTATGTAAAAGTCAATCCCTGCTCATCAAAGCTTACAGTTTAGTCAAGACACACAACACAGTAGCTGTAGATATGGGATGCATCTAGGGGGAATGGTAAGGAAACACTAAGGAAATTAGGTGGGTCAAGATCCAAAGGTGGCAGCGAAGAGGAGAGTTTTCAACCTGTATTTGAAAAGGGTCAGAGAAGATGCCTGATGTATAGACTCAGGTAGTTTGTTCCAGGCATAATGAGCAGCAAGGTGAAAGGAGTGAAGTCTGGAGTTAGCAACAGAAGAGAAGGGTACAGATAGAAGCAATTTGCCAGAAGGGTGGAGTTCCCGGGGAGCGGTGTAGGGAGGGGATAAGAGAAGAAAGGTAGTAAGGAGCTGCAGAGTGAATGCACTTATAGGTCAGCAGGAAAAATTTGTACTGGATGTGGAAACAGATAGAGAGCCAACAAAGTGTCTTGAGAAGAGGGGTAATATCAGCATGACGAGGCTGGCAGAAGATTAGCTGTGCAGCAGAATATTGAACAGATTGAAGGGGAGAGAGATGATTCAGAGGGAGACCAGCAAGGAGGTTAAAGCCCAGTCCTAGCCAAGATCATGGAACTGTCCTTTTCAACAGGGGCCTTCCCACTGACGCCAAAACGAACATCCATCTGGCCCCTCCTAAAAAACAACAAGCTGAACCCCCAGAAAGCGGAATCCTATCAACCAATCTCCAGCATTCCCCTGCTGGCCAAAATAATCAAGAAGGTTGTGCAACGTCAAATCCAGCACCACATCGAGACCACTGCCCCCCTCGACCCATGCCAACACGGCTTTAGAGAAAAACATGGTGTCGAAACACTCCTCACCACCTTACTCAGTATCTTAATCACAGGGATTGATAACATCAGACAAGGATACACCCTAATCTTCATGGACATTGCCTCTGCGTTCGACTCAGTCAACCACAAACTGCTCCTTGCACGTCTTCAAGAGAAGGTAATCCAAGGTTCAGCCTTGAGCTGGTGCAAATCTTACTTATCGGACAGATGGCAACAGGTACAATCTGGATCTATGACCTCTGAACCTTTCCAACAAAAGCAAGGTGTCCCCCAAGGTGTCCCCCAAGGCTCCTCACTCTCAGCCCTCCTTTCCAACATATACATGCAACCCATCTGCTCAGTCATCTGTTCCTTCAACATTTCCTGCCTGGTGTATGCCGACGATGTACTGCTCTTTACACCTTTCTCGATTGACCAGCCTGACTTCTCGCCTCTAATGAAATGCTTTGACGCTGTCACTGACTGGCTCCAAACGCAAAGCCTCCGAATCAATTTCAACAAGACAGATGTCCTTTTCATCTCCAGAAATCAGTCCTTTATCCCTCCTGTATTGATAAAGGTAAGAGACGTGGAGCTCCCGAGCAGGCCCACCATCCGCTACTTGGGTATCACCCTAGACCAGCAGCTCAACATGAAAGCATATATAAGCAATACCATCAAAGCAATCTATCACAAGATATGCACAATTCGGCACCTATGACCCCTACTAGAACCTGACGATTTCCGGACGATCTTCCAAGCACTTGTAACCCCCCTACTTCAACTACGCCAATGTCATCCTGCAAGGTCTCCCGAAGAGCACACTGAACCCATTACAGCTGGCAATGAACACTGCTGCCCGCATCCTTCATGGAGCCTCCAGAAGAGACCACATAACGCCAATCCTGCAACACCTCCACTGGCTTCCGATCTACTGCAGGCTCACCTTCAAAGTACTACTGTTGACATTCAAAGCTATTAACAAACTATCCTCCACCTCCCTCACAGACCTTGTCCACCCCACTCCTCCGAACAGATTCAGAAGGTCATTTGCTGCTAACACACTCACAATCCCCAATACAATAACAAAATGCTCCCTTGCAACTAAGAACAGAGCATTTATTTTCTACGCACCTACACTCTGGGATGCCCTCCCAACCACTGTCAGAGCAATTATTGACCTTGCACAATTTAGAAAGGCACTAAAGCACCATCTTTTCCTTCGACACCACTCCCATACCGGTGGCATAACACAACCCAGCATATCCCCCCACCCATCATGATGACACCACCACCTCACACACATCATGTCGACTTACCATATCCAATAACATGACAGCTAAATCTATAAATAGTTACAAGAATGTGTCATGTTGACACAAACAGTTCCGCGATTTTGGTCGCTCAATTTGTATATTGTAACCCCTGTTCATTGTAAAGCTTCAATGTATGTTCAATCCGCATTGTATGCAAAAATGTTACTTGTAAACCGCACTGATGCAAAATAGCACGGTATAGAAAAGATTTAAATAAATAAATAAATACAATAGTCTAGAAAGAAGTTGACTAAGGAGTGGATAAGTGTCTTAGTAGTGTGTTCAGAAAGGAATGGGTGAATTTCAATGATGTTATAGAGAAAAAAACAGCAGGTTTTAGCTATCAGTTGGATGTGTGTGCAGAAGGAGAGAGAGGAGTCAAAGACGACTCCAAGGTTGCAAGCTCAGGTGGCAGGGAGGACTAGAGAGTTATCCACAGAGACTGAGAAAGAAGGACGGGGAGAGGAGGGTTTAGGGGAAAAAATAAGCAGCTCAGTTTTGGCCACTTTCAATTTCAAGTGGCAGTGAGATATCCACGAAGCAATGTCAGAAAGGCAGGCAGAAATCCTATGCCAGAAAGGCAGGCAGAGATCCTGGCCTGGATTGTCAGAGATTTCAGGTGTAGAGAGGTAGATCTGGTAGTCATCAGCATAAAAATGGTACTGAAAGCCATGGAAAGAGATGAGTGCACCAAGGGACTGGGTATAGAGAGAAGGGGAGTGGACCCAAGACTGATCCTTGGGGTATACCAAATGGAACGGGATAGCAGTAGAGGAGGATCCACCAGAACCAACACTGAAAGAGTGATGAAAGAGATAAGAAGAGAACCAGGATAGCACAGAGCCCTTAAAACCAGGCGAGGACAGAGTATTAAGGAGAAGGTTGTGGTCAACAGTGTCAAAAGCAGCAGAAAGGTCAAGAAGGATAAGGATTGAGTAAAGGCCTTTGGATTTTGCCAGGAACAGGTCACTGGTGACTTTGGCAAGAGCTATTTCGGTAGAATGTAAAGAACGAAAGTCAGATTGTAGAGGATCCAGCAGGGCTTGAGAGGAGAGAAAGTTGAGGCAACGGCATTCAAGTAGTTTAGAAACGAAGGAGAGATGGGTCGATAGTGAGAAGGATAGCTTGAGTTTAGTGAGGGTTTCTTGAGAAGAGGAGTGGCCACAGCATGCTTGAAGGCTGCAAAGAAAGTCACAGTGGAGAGCGATAGGTTGAGAATATGAGAGATGGAAGGGACTACATGGAAGGAAATGGAGCTAAGGGAATTGGTGGGAATAGGATCAGAGGAGCAGGTAGTGAGTTTGGATGAGGAAAGAAGGCGAGAGGTTTCCTCCTCAGAGATCACAGAAAAGGAAGAAAGGGTAGCAGAGGTGGGGGGAGGGGGGAAGTTGGGAGTGAAGAGGAGGAGGAGGGGAAATAGCTAACCTCATGGAGAATTGGAGTGTGATCTTGTGGATTTTGTCATGGAAGGAGTCTGCCAGGGTTTGGGCAGAAAGGGAGGGAGGGGTTGGAGGCAGAGGCACCTTGAGGAAAGAGTTGGGAATTGTAAAGAGATGGCGAGAGAGTTAATCAGATGGACATAATAGTCTTGCTTGATGAGTGCTCTGGCTGACTGGAAAGAAATAAGCATGAATTTGAAGGGTAGAAATTCCGCAAGGGTGCGAGGTTCGAGCCAAGCACACTCAGCTAGGGGCACATGAATGTAGATAGCGGGTAGTGGACAGCCAGGGTTGAGGTACAGTATGCTGCACAGGACGTGACATGGGCGGAGCAAGAGCATCCAGAGCAGAGTGCAATGTTATAGGAAGCTACTGCCTCGTCAACAGACTCATATGACATAGTGGGGAAAGAGATGATGAGACAGTGGAGAAGAGAGCCAATAGGTCAATAGCATGAAGAGATCTAAAGACAGGGCAAGGTTGAGGTGGTGAGTGATGAAGAGTGAAGCTTAGCAGGTGATGGTCCGATAAGCAACCATACTTGGGAAGGTGCCCCCATCTGAACTCTGCTAAGTCCTTCACCAACTTATCCAGCACTTCTCCAAACAATAACTTACCCCTTAAGGGTAGCTTACATAACCATGACTTAGAGGAGACATCAGCCAACCAATTACACAGCCAAAGATAGCGGCGCACAGCAACCATGAAGCCATGCTCTTAGAGAGACCTCTGATGAAATTGTAGAAGGCGTCCGCCAGATAAGAGGCACCAGATTCCAGTTTTTCCACTGCTGCAAGAGGCACCAGGGACTCCTCAGCAGGCTCCAGAATCCCCTGTGCCCACTGCAGGCAAGCCATGGTTATGAACGCACCACTGACAGGACATTAATATCAAATGCCTGCTTCAAAAAGGTATCTAATTTCCTATCCTGAACATCCTTAAGCATAGTACTTATGGGGATGGTGGTCTTCTTGGTTACAGCCGACACCATGGCATCTACCTTTGGGGAACACAGAAGCTCCCACTCATGCTCCGGCAGCGGGTAAAGACGGGCCATAGTTCTAGTCCCTCTAAGATCGTCCTCCGGGAAGTCCCACTTATCCTGCATCATCTGTTTAATTACACAATGCAAGGGAAACACTCTTTTCAAAATTTCCAGATGACCTGAAACAGCGGGTCTTCCAGTACGCCCTTGTGCTATTGCTCTCCTGCTGGCATATTGAGTGTCTTCAGTGATTGAGATATGAGGATCGCCAACTCCTCCTGGTGGAAGACACTGGATTTCTCCTCCTGTGAGATCTCATCTTCCTCCGGCTCAGCGCCAAGGTCCATTTCCATTTCCAAATCCCCTGGATCCTCCAAGTGAAGGGAGCTCATCTCTTCGCATGGGTCACATTTGAGCTGCCACATACAGAATGCCTTGTGCATGAGGAAGACGAACTTGGGAGAAAACCGCACCAGGCCCATATCCCCTGACAGCTCCTGAGATGTGGAAGGCCTGGGAGAGGTGAGCTCCCTGCTCTGACACTCCAATGCTGGTGGCATGGAGCCAGCCTCTCTCTCCATCGGGGCCGGCGCTCCTGCCACTGCCAGGCACGAACCATGCATGCAAGGTAACCTTGGACCCTCCCTGAGGACCCCGCTCACCCAGCCTTGTCAGAACTGTCCTTCTGCAGAACTTACTCTGCCGTCCGAGACTCTGCCTCACAGCCATGTCATATCACCATGGCTGAGACCTTCCCCTGCTGAGTCCCACATGCTAAACATGTGGCCCTTGAAGGCATGTTAAGGCTAGGAGAAGGGAAGGCCTCTGTGTCCCCTCTGAGTCCCCTGCTGTCTGTCCTGATTTCTGGAAATGCCAGGTATCCAGTTACCCCAGCTGTCCTTCACCCTTTTCTTTTTTTTTTTTTTTTTACTTTAAAAGAACTGCTATCGATAGGCACCAGCAGAAGCAAAACCAAAATAAGCAAATGCAGAAGAGCCCCAGCTTCCGAGCTGCCCCCTGCCCCCCGCTAATCTAGCCCTGTGCTGTCTCCCAGATTGAAAAGAAAATGGCGTGGTTTCCCGCGCTGCAGAGCAAAATGGACTTGTGAGCCACGCAGTTGCAGGCATCTAGCTTCAGCCGCGAAAATGAAAGTAAAGGCTGCCACTGAAGAAAAAACCCTCTCAGAATTTATTTTTTATTTATTTATTAACATTTCTTATATACCGCACTATTTACGATCAGCGCGGTTTACATAGAACAACAACATCCGACAATAAACATATGTCTGGTCATTACATTGAACAGGAAATGAAACTTGGAGAACAAGGTAAACTATATACATATGAAGTTGAATGAGAACGGATACTGTTTGGTGTTTTACATTGTTGGGGACGCACTATTCGAGTGTGACTGGGGTTCAGAGCTGTCAGTGAGATATTTGATAAAGAGGAAATGTTTCAGGGCCTTCCTGAACTGGCTCAAGTTGGGGATTGCTCTGATCTGTGATGTTAGGGTGTTCCATAGACTTGGGGCGCAGAGTCTGAAGGCTCTGTTAGATGTTGTTTTGGTGCAGTTTGTCGTTTCTTTCGGTATTGATAGCATATTGGTCAGCAGAATGGCTTTATTCCCCTGCCGGCATTAGCACGCAGCCCCCCCTCCCTCCCTCCCTCCCTTGAGCTCAGCCCTATTTACCAGCTTCAGCAACAGAGGCAGGAGCTCGGACTGAGAACCGCGGCTTCACCAGCAGCTCCTCACCCGATGACAGGTTCAAAGGGGCAGGCAAGCCTCCTCCACTGTTGGAGAAAGAGCCCCTGCTCCGATCGCTGCCCCGATGTCTTTTTTTTCTTTGTTCAACTTTTATTTGCCAAGACCAATACCCCCTTCAGGCCACGTTCGCCTTGGACTGAGAACTACTGCGATCTGCCAAAGGCAAGAGAATGCAAAAACAGCCCAAAGCAAGTTCAAAAGAAAAAGGGGAGAAAATAAAGAAGCCCCTTAGTTGCACCTTCAGCGAGTCCAGATCTCTGGGATCAGCCTCTCCAGCTGCTTGGAGACTGAGCTTACTGGGGCTGGTAGGTGGTGCCAGCTGCCTAGGTACACTGATGTCATCAAAAGCTGACATGCTCAGTCTCTAAGCTGCTGGTGAGGGCTGACAACCCAGAGGTCAGGACTGGACCGGAGGGACGATAAGGAATAGATCAATGCCTGTCTGTCCGTACATTTATTTGTGCAGAGGAACAATAGTGTTCCAACAAAGGCATCACAATTCACTAAATTCAGAATGCAGGAAGAAAATGTGAATTTCTCAGATAAATCTGAAAACTAGAAACTTTGGATTCATATTTTCAAAGAACTAGCCCTCAAAAAATGGCCACTGCTTTCTCTGGGGAACTGTTAGAAGTTGCACGGTGCTATCTGCTGCGTCATTCCAAAAACTCTCCCCCCTCCATCTTCCATCAGTTTGACCCACAGCAACACAGGCAGCAAAGTCAGGGACAATAACTAAGGTGACCTACAAAGCATTGTGACAAAAGATACTTACAGAGTCAGCCCCTGTACTTCCAAAATATATAGACATACTTCCCTACACACTTCTAAGCATTGTGTATACAGCTCCAACACCTTCCTACATACAGTCCACATATTCCTAAACCCCCATACCTATCCCCTCCCCCATACACACATCCCCACACTCAGACTGCTATAGCCCAACTAAAGAAACATCTGACTAGTTTAACAACTTGGTTAAAAGTAACCAGTATTTAAATCCCCCCCAAAAACTTGAAGTCTTATGGATTGGGAAGCCAGAAATCTCTTCTGACTTAGGCATATTTTTGGACAGGTCATCTTTGTGTTGATCCAACTCTGTTAAAAATCTGGTGTAATTATAGACCCCATATTATAAATAAGTTTCATATTGCTATGACCTCAAAAACTACATTTTCTATTTACTAAGCTGCATTAACTCTATGGGCCTCATTCTATTCATGACGTAGATCTCCTTTGTATGTCTGGGCTGACCCGGACGTACAAAGAAGATCGTGATTCTGATCCCACGGGGCACATCCAGTCCCACAGGATCAGAATCGTGAACAGTACTGTACGTGTAGGCTGGGACTGTGATTCAGTCCCGGCCTGCATGTACAGCGCTAGCCAGGGCTTTTAAATGGAGCCGTGGCATCATGGCATCCCATTGCCATGGCACCGCAGCTCCATTTAAAAACCACGATGCCGGCTGCTGTCCCAAAAAGTTAATTCCCCACAGTCCGATCCCCAATTAACTTAGTCCCCTCCAGCCCCTTCCATGCCTCGAATTGGGAAAAAAAAAGTCCAGGGAGGTTATTCCACCCCAGGGGTGGAATAACCTCCCCGGCCAATTCACTGGCCCTGATGTACAGGACCCACACTAGAATCAACCCTGTATGTCCAGAGCCGGTGCCACCCACTGCCCGCCCACTCTCTGCCCCCAGGCCGCCTCTTCCCTGCCCCTGACTAAATTCCCCACACAATTGGCAGGGAAGCTATTCGGGGGTCTGCAGCTCCACAAATAGCGAGGATAGACGTTGGGACATCCATCCCCGCTATTTGTGGTTCAGAATAACCCCCTATGGGGGGAGGTCATGTGATGTGTTGAGAGAAGGCAGGTGTGCACAGTCGGCTCTCCGAGGACCTCCCCCCTCTCTACTGCCTTAATATTGGACAGATTGGATCTCTTTCACTCAGAATATTTACCTGAAGGGTTGTTGCATGCTCCGATTGATTTGGGCAAGGCAATGAATTCTGAGAGCCATGAAATCGGCCTGCAAAGATAGAGACAAAGCCGTGGTCGCTGGAAGTAAGATAGCAGATGGGCCTTGATCCCTACCCTCTCCTAAGACCTCTGCGCTGGTAGAAGTCACAGCAGCAGTGGTCAGGGCCCTGGTGGATCACTGTGAGACAGTGACCCAGACAAAAGATGATGTCACTCAAACCTTGGAGGGCTTTGGCAGCTGGATACAGAAAGCTATGGATTGAACAAGTGGAGGATGAAGCGCATGCAGTTACAAAGGAACTGGCGGCCCTTAAAAAGCTTATAGAGCGGCAAAATGACAAGCTTGAAGATCTCAAAAATAGGAGCCACTGGAACAACTTGAGTTTTGTGGGGATTGCTGAAACTGTAATGGACGCCGAGCTCCAAGGGTTCTTGGAAACCCTACTGCCACTCCATCTGAATGTAGTCTCTTTCTGTAGGCCCCTAATAATTGAACGGGGGCATCGGTTGGAACAATGCCATGAAAATGATCAGTGCCCCTGTGTAGTCCTACCCCACTTTCAGAATTTTCTTCAGAAGGACAAGGTATTGCAAGCCATGCAAGGACATGGGCCACTGAAACACGATGGCAGCAACATTCTAATTTTTTCAGGACTACTCTGCAGCCCTAAGCCAATGTTGACGATCTTTTGCTGGACTCTGCAAAACCTTGTCAAAGGCAAAAATCAAGTTCAAGTTACAATATCCTGCTCGTCTCCACATCACTCATAATGGGCTTCACTAAAGGGTATGTTTACAAAGCAGCAGCAGCGGCCTCCATGCGATATCGGAGCCACGGCCCCATTGACTTCAATGGGGCTGCGGCTCCGATATCGCAGGGAGGCCACTGCTGCTGCTTTGTAAACATACCCCTAAGTATATGAGGATGCTACAGCAGCAGAAACATATGTTTGGGACATCACAGTGCCTGCTGTACATACCTAACAGGGGCTCAGGGGGCCCAATTCCTTGATGAGACAACGGGGCCTTATAAGCTGGCACTGACATGGAAGGGCCTTAAGGATGACAATCCACTGTCAACTTTTTACATCTGAAAAACTACTGTTAAATACTTTTGGAACTGCACTCAGTTGTAACCCTTTAAGAGGGGAGCTCCTTTACACTGAGGCAAGAGAAGTATGTGCTCCTCAGGGAAGATGTCAATGTCTCAATACGAATGGTGGATATCTGAGTGAGTGAATGAGTAAGTGCAACCAGTTCGTTCCTTATGAGTATTTAGTTCACTATGGTGCCCCCACCCTGCTCATGATTTGCACTTGGAGTGGGACTGGATTCTGTTGGTGTTGGTGAGTCAATCGCAGGAGTGGGCCCGCTTCATGGGGGGGAGGCCATATTGACGGTACAGCGGAGCACCAGCTCGGCCGGCTGCCTCTGTGATGTGACTGGGTGATCATGGGGAGTGAAGCAACTGTAAAGGTGAAAGTATGTATGGGATTCTGAGCTGGGATGGATGGCAAGCAGCTTGATGGCAATGCCGACGTCACTTCTTTCAGGCCCCCTGAGGGTTATAACCTTTATACTTAGAGCGTTTCCTCTGAGAAAGACTGTTGTTAATTCAATGACTCTAGTACATGCTACGGTAAATGACATGGCATGAGGACTCCCCTATAAACTGGATAGCTTGACATTAAGGAAGCCAGTGGCTCACCATTGTGAAAGTGAGTGGGATGTGGGAATGCCTGGAGTTGAGTGAAGGAGTGAGTGGGTTTATGGTAGCAAGTAAAGCAGGGAAGGTGGAGGGGGGGGGAACCTGACATCTTGAGTGACCTTGGTAGTGAATGATGGACCTGGGCTGTTGGAGTGTGAGGGAAGGGGGGGAGGGATGGGGGGAGGGAGGGAAGGGGAGGCAGGAAGCAAATTGGTATTGGTATGAAGTTGTTTAGTGGAATATGATGGTTACTGGTAGTATTTTTAGATTAATGAGACCTGGGGTGCCGAGGCTGGGTGACACCCCACTACAACTATGGTAGTACAAGTTTGCAAACATAACCTCTTTTACGGGTCTGTATGGATGACACCACCATTCGATGTATATCCTGGAATGTATGTGGGCTGGGATCCCCTATTAAACATTATAAGATGACCTAAAGGCAGATGTGGTATTTTTGCAGGAAACACACATGGATGCTACAGAACACGCCAAGTTGCAATGCTGATGGGTGGGACAATCTTTCTGGGCTTCAGCTCTCTCTCAGAAGGCAGGTTTAGCAATTTTAATACTTAAAGGTCTTGATTTCACCTTGGAAAAACAGATGGCAGACCCACAAGGCCGATACATAATTGTGGCAGGGAAGATGTTGAAAACCTACTACACCTTTTGTAATATCTATGGCCAAACAATCCCAATCACTCTTTTTTTGCGGCCTTGGGCAAGTTGCTAGATGGCTTCCCCCACCACTCTTTAATAGTAAGGGGAGATTTTAACTGTGTTCTGGATCTAGCCATGAACAAAGCCCCACCAGGTGCGCCAGGACCGAAAGGTTCTAGGCGGGCAACTGAATATCTTTGCCATGTCTTAGACCTGGTGGATGTGTGGCATAATTTGTACCCATAGGAACATGATTATACGCAACTATCATGGGCCCATGACACTTTATCTCGTCTTGATTATTGGCTGCTCCCCATGGATCTCTTGATCTGAGTCCACGAAGCTGTTATTGAGGCTATGATGGTCTCTGATCACGCACTAGCATGGGTGGATCTAGGGCAACCAGGAGTGTGTAATGGCAGCCACTGGTGGCGTTTTCTGACCCATTTGTAAAATGATTCTAATTTTCTATGATTTCTCCAAGACAAATGGGATGGGTTTGCTGCCACAAACAATCCTGTTCTATTTTGGGAGACAACTAAAGTGGTCCTTTGAACAGAAATCATGAGTTTTGCATACAGCCGACTTAAACGGATCGATTCCCAGATCTTGTGGCTGACCCGACAGATAGGGGTCACATGACATTTTCTGGGGCGTCATTATAGCCTTTCCCAGCAAGGGGAACTGGTAGATCTTCAGATCAAACTGAATACTCCGAACACTTGAAATCTCTCCGAACACTTTGAAATCCCCTACCCCCCAAGTCCAACCCCACAGCATCCACAGACACACAAAAACTAAGCCCTTAAAATCACAACCAACTAACCATACACAGACCTACCACAGACACACTGAAAACTCACGATAAAAATGGAAATAAATTCCACCACTCCCACATGACCAATGAAAGCTTCACCCTGTAATTCATTGTATATAACCTTTGGTAAATAACCATTGTAAATAGTTTCGGCAGTTCCTCGCCTCATTACCTGTAAAAAGTTAGAAAACTCTGTTTAATATAATAATTACAGAAGTATACAAAAGTATACAAAATGTAAATAGTTCCTGACAGTTTACTGCACTATTATCTGTAAAAAGTTAGCAATTTCTGTTCTATGTAATGTATACAGAAGTATACAAAACTGTTAACTTGTTCCATGTAAACCACCCCTGATCTCTGGAAGGGGTGGTATAGAAGAAATAGATAAATAAATAAATACTCTTTTGTATTGGCGGGCCTATAAGTCCATGATTTATTATCGCTATAAACTCCATCGGTTTGGTAAGTGGGCAGGTCGGCTCATGTCCGCCCTGATTAAATGTAGCCAGGGTCCTAGGACAGTGGCAGTACTCTCAGACGGGAACGCAGTGGCACTGCAGTGGGTTAATGTAGTGCCAACCTTTGTAGCCCGCATGGCAGTGTTTTTTGAGATAGAGGATAGAGAGAAGCTGTCACTGTCCCAAATGCGTAACACCTGGACGACCTTGACACAGCAGGCTCATCACCAGGAATTGGCACAGCAATGGAACACCGAGTTAGGAATGGGGTGGACTGGAGACACCCTTCTACAGGCCCTCCAGCGAGTACCTCAGGTCACCACAGAGGTGGTACTTTGTGAGACCCTATGTAAAGTGATTCTGCGGGCTTTTTTTCTCCTGTGAATGCTCATGCGGCTGGCTTGGCCATCGTGGGGACCTGCCTAAAATGCACGGCAGAACGGAGTACTTTGGGGCATCAATTCTGGGAATGCACTCAAATTTGTGCTTTCTGGGAGGCCATTCGAACATTCGTCATGGATGTGTTGCACCAGATAGTGATGTTTAAAGTGGAGGGAGACCCAGCGGGCTTCAAGGTGAAAGGCAGTGGGGCTAACCTCTTTATATATAAGGCATGTTTGATAGGTCTGCGCAGCATATGCGGATGTGGCTGGATCCAGAACCCCCAGTTTATTAGGTATGGCGGAATACCCTATATAGACTAATGCAAATGCAGAACATTGTCACACAAGGCTCTACTTCCAGACGTACAATTCATGGAGGTCTGGGAACCCCTATATTCAGTCGCTCTCTCCAAGAGGGTGTAGCATGGCTCGTAACTGAGTATTTATATAGCTTGCTGATCGCCTTGGGACCTCACAGGCTTTATTAATTGTTTGGGTTGCCTTGCCTGTCTTTTGCGGATTGGATTTCTCGAATACAGAAGTATCTACTTTTGCTGAATTGCATTAACCTCAGTTACTGTGGGGTCAATGGTCAAGCAACCAATCATGAATAGTAGCCCATTAGGGGGAGGGTGGGTGTGGAGGGATTGGAAAGGGGAAATGTTTTGAAACTTGACAGTGGCCAGTTCTGTATTGTTACTATACTGTACATTGGTTACCCTGGCTTCGTGCAAGTATCCCCGCGAGCCAAGGTGATTGGTTTTGTATTTGGTTGTTTATAATAATAAAAATAATAATAATAAAAATTATTTAAACATAACACTATGTGGGTCATTCTGAGGCACAAATAGCAGAGATGTATGTCCTGCCTGCTATTCATCCCCGTTGCTGTCCCATGCAAGGTTCTCTGTACAAACAGTGGGGAGCCTAAGACGGGGGTGAGAGGGGGCGACCTGGAGGCGGAGCGAGGGCGGTGCATGGGCAGGCTGTCACCCCAGACGTACAGGGCCGATTCTGAGGTTTTCCTTCAAGACAGGGGACTTATTCTACCTCGGAGGTGGAATAAGTCCCCCTGGACATCGGGGGACAGCAGAGGCCAGCGGCGGCAGGAAGATGAGGGTGTGCAATGGGTCCCCCGTAGCCTGATCCTGGCTATGGTAGGTCAGATCAGGGGTCGGGCTGTGGGGAAAGGGGGACTGTCCCACAGCCAGCAATCGTGACTCCTGAACGGAGCCGCAGCGCCATGGCAACGGAACTCAGTGCAATCGCAGCTCCACTCAAGAGCCTGACTGAGTTACCGGGGATCTGTAGGGTGTGAGGCCTTCCAAATCGAGGTCCGGCTTACACGTACAGACTGATAGATCCGATTCTGAGGGGCCATATAGGAGCAGGACGTCCAGACGGGAATAGGCCTCCACGTATATTATTGGGAAATTAACACAGTAAAGTGTGGAGGAGTGGAGGAGTAGGAGGAGTGGAGGAGTAGCCTAGTGGTTGGGGCAAGGTACTTCAGGCCGGAAGGTCAGGGGTTCAAATCCCACTAGAGGACAGCAACCTTGGGCCGGAAGGACTGGGGTTTCTAGTCCCGCAGGTGCTCCTTGTGGTCTTGGGCAAGCCACTTAACCCTCCATTGCCCATGTTCCCTGTAAAATAGTTATCTCCAAGTTATAATGCCCTGTTCAATGTAATTTCAGTTTGTTCAATGTAAACCGCACTGATGCAGAATAGCACGGTATATAAGAGAATGTAAATAAATAAATAAATAAAATGATGAGCTGATTTGAAAAAAATGCATGAATATCAGCTCAGTATTTAAAAAGATTAATACAGCTTGCGTTAACCTTTTAAGTAAGTAATTCAGCCTGAAAGTTAACTATACCTTTACAGCATAGTTAGATCTCCTCCAAGATACTGGTTCTCAGATGAGGATGCCAGTGCTACCAGGAAGTCTTACTACTACTGAGCATTTGTATACCAGCCATACGCAGCGCTGCACAGACATAAAAGAGACAGTCCCTGCTCATCAGAGCTTACAATCTAGTTGAAAGAATAAAACAAATCTAGTCAAAACAACAATCTGGTCAAAAACAAACACAGAGGTGTAAGCAGGGGTAAAACATAACATAAGAACATAAGATATGCCATACTGGGTCAGACCAAGGTCCATCAAGCCCAGTATTCTGTTTCCAACAGTGGCCAATCTAGGTCACAAGTACCTAGCAGTTTCCCCAAGGGACACAAGTTCCACAATGCTTTGATATCCTGGGTTCCTTCTTAATAATGGTTTATGGACCTTTCCTCCAGGAACTTGTCCAAACCTTTAAACCCAGCTACACTAACAGCCTTTACTAGATCCTCCGGTAACAAATTCCAGAGTTTGATTACACGTTGAGTGAAAAAATATTTTCTTTTATTAGTCTTAAATAGTTTATCCTGTAGCTTCATTGCATGTCCCCTAGTCTTTCTATATTCTGATAAGGTAAACAATTGATCTACGTTTACCCGTTCCACTCTGTTCATTAATTTATAGACTTCTATCATATCTCCCCTCAGCCGTCTCTTTTCCAGGTTAAAGAGCCCTAACCTTTTTAGCCTTTCTTCATAGGAGTATCCTTCCATCCCCTTTACCATTTTGGTGGCTCTTCTGTGAATCTTTTCTAATCACGCTATATCCTTTTTAAGATACGGCGACCAGAATTGCACATAATATTCAAGGTACGGTCTCACCATGGAACGATATAGAGTCATTATAATATCTTTTGTTTTATTTTCCATTTCTTTCCTTATGATACCTATTTGCTCTCTTGGCCACCACTGCACACTGGGCCGAGGGTTTTAACATGTTATCCACAATGACGCCTAAATCTTTTTCCTGGGTGGTGGTTCCTAATGTGGAACCTTGCATCGTGTAACCATAGTTTGGGTTGTTCTTCCCTAGGAAAAACAAGGGAAGGGAAGTAGATTAGGAGAGTCAAGATTCAAAAGTGTCAGCGAAGAGGTGAGCCTTCAACCTGGATTTGAAGAGGGCCAGAGAAGGTGCCTGGCATACAGACACAGGTAGATTGTTCCAGGCGTAGGGTGCAGCAAGGTGAAAGGAGCAAAGTCTGGAATTAGCGGTACGAGAGAAGGGCACAGATAGAAGCAGTTGGCTAGAAGAGCGAAGGTCCTGAGGGGGGTTGTAGGGGGAGACAAGAGAAGAAAGGTACTGAGGAGCCGCTGAGTGAATGCATTTATAGGTCAGCAGGAGACGTTTGAACTGGATGAGGAAAGGGATAGGGAGCCAGTGAAGTGACTTGAGAAGAGGAGTAATATGGGCATGACGAGGCTGGCAGAAGATTAGTCTCGCAGCAGAGTGCTGGACAGATTGAAGGGGAGAGAAATGGTTCAGAGGGAGACCAGCAAGAAATAGGTTACAGTAGTCAAGACGGGGAGGTGATTAAGGAGTGGATTAGCATTTTATTAGTGTGTTCAGAAAGGAAAGGGCGGATTTTGCTGATGTTATAGAGAAAGAAACGGCATGTCTTAGCTATCAGATGGATATGTGTGGAGAAAGAGAGAGAGGAGTCAAAGACAACCCCCAGATTGCGGGTGAGGAAACAGGAAAGAGTACAGTTATCCACAGAGACTGAGAAAGGAGGAAGAGGAGGGGAGGTTTTAGTGGGAAAGATGAGAAGTTCAGTCTTGGCCATGTTCAATTTCAAGCGGTGGTGAGACATCCAGGCAGCAATTTCAGAAAGGCAGGCAGAGATCCGGGTCTGGATTGCCGGAGAGATTTCAGGTGTAGAGAGGTAGATCTGGGAGTCATCAGCATACAGATGGTACTGAAAGCCATGGGAGAAGATAAGCGCACCAAGGGACTGTGTATAGAGAGAGAAAAGGAACGGACCCAAGACAGATCCATGGGGTACACCCACTGGGAGCGGGGTAGCAGAGGAGGAGGAGCCACCAGAACACACACTGAAGGAGCGATAGGAGATAGGAGGAGAACCAGGATAGTACAGAGCCCCTAAAAACAAGTGAGGACAGGGTATCGAGGAGAAGGTTGTGGCCAATGGTGTCGAAAGCAGAAGAGAGGTCAAGAAGGATGAGGACAGAGTAGAGGCCTTTGTATTTTGCCAGGAACAAGTCACTGGAGACTTTGACAAGAGCCGTTTCAGTAGAGTGTAAAGGATGAAAGCCAGACTGTAAAGGATCTAGGAGGGCATGAGAGGAGAGGAAGTCGAGGCAGCAGCGGTGAACCGCACATTCGAGTAGTTTAGAAATGAAAGGAAGGAGAGAGATGGGTCGATAATTAGCAGGGCAGGTGGGATCAAGTGAGGGTTTCTTGAGGAGAGGTGTGACTACAGCATGCTTGAAGTCTGCAGGGACAGTTGCAGTGGAGAGCGAAAGGTTGAGAATATGAGAGATGGAAGGGATAACAGTGGAGGAGATGGGGCTTAGGAGATGGGTGGGGATAGGATCAGAGGAGCAGGTGGTGAGTTTGGAGGAAGAAAGAAGGAGTGTAGTTTCCTCTTCAGAGGTCTCAGGAAAGGAAGAGAGGGTAGCAAGGGAAGGGGGGAGAGTTGGGAATGGAGGGTTGGAGGAGGGGAAGTAGCTGGGTTTGTGGGGAATTGGAGGGTGATCTTGTGGATTTTGTCATGGAAATAGTCAGCCAGGGTTTTGGCGGAAAGGGAGGGAGGGATCAGAGGCGGAGGCACTTTGAGGAGAGAACTGAGAGTGGTAAAGAGACAGCGAGGATCAGAGGCAAGAGAATTAGTCAGGTGGACATAGTAGTCTTGTTTAGCAAGAGTTATAGCTAACTGGAAAGAGACAAGCATGAATTTGAAGTGTAGAAAATCTTCAGGGGAGCGGGATTTGAGCCAAGCACGTTCAGCCAGGATTGGAGATGATATCTCTGGAAGAGAGGAGAAGGAATAGCAGAGTACAGGGTAGAGAGGAGACAGTACAGCGGAAACGAGAGTGAGGTTGCTTTAGAGAGAGAGGAGATGGTTGTATGAGAGGGAGAAAGTGATGAAGCTCAAGAGCTGATGATTGGTTGGAAGACAGGATGGAGGGGGAAGTGAGGGTGGTACAGGGAGAATGGGGAGTGGAGGAGTGAGGGTGTAGTTAGGAGGGGAAATAGTTAGGGAGTATGAGGAAAAGGAAGATAATGTGGTGTGGAGCCATGGAAGAGGAGCAGAGAGGGGCTATGCAGTATATGTTATATTTACAAGCAATGAGGTGGCAAACAAGCAATGAGGTAGCAAATAATGAGGTAGCAAACAGACAATGAGGTGGCAATGGAGTCTACACGCTATTCAGCATGAGTTATTTCAGGCACTCTCCACAAACTCAGCTACTTGTACACTCCCCATCCCCACCCCAAGTGAAAAGG
Source organism: Ichthyophis bannanicus (assembly GCA_033557465.1). Lineage (NCBI taxonomy): Eukaryota > Metazoa > Chordata > Amphibia > Gymnophiona > Ichthyophiidae > Ichthyophis > Ichthyophis bannanicus. The sequence continues at coordinate 1,029,210,797 of CM066034.1, forward strand.
CATAGATCATTGGTCGTGTATTAGAGAAGGTATGTGCCTCTCCCCCAGTTGCTCACCAAGGAGATTTGGGTATCTGTTAAAACTGGAGTAGAGGAGGAGTCTAATGGTTTGATTCCCACTTGCACTCCTTGGGTAAATCACTTAACCCTCCATTGCTTCAGAAGAATCCAAGTTATCAATGTCCCAGTTTAATGTACATTACCAAGTTTAAGTTAGAATGTAAACCGCTTTGATTAAAATGATAAAGTGGTATATAAACAAAGCTCTGACTCAACTTTGGTAGAAATGGCAGATTGGGAGCAGTTCCTGAACCCTTTGATAAGTCCAAAGTAAGCCCTGGTAGTACAGTGGAGTAAAGGCTCAGATCCATAAGGACATAAGAAATGCCATATAGGGTCATAACAAGGTCCACCAAACCCAGTATCATGTTTCCAAAAATGGCCAAGGCACGTCACGAGTACCTGGCAGGTTCCCAATAAGTACATAGGTTCCCCAATGCTTGCCCCAAGGTAAGCAGTGGATTTCTCAGGTCCTCTGAGTCAGAAGCTACAGAGATGTCTTACATATTGGGACATGGAATATACGAAGCATGAGCCAAGGGAAGTTGGAGGTGGTCAAGAATGAAAGGGAATGTGTACAACTCAATCTGTTGGGTGCCAACGAACTGAAATGGACTGGCATCGGGCACTTTGCATCTGATGATCACATGGTCTACTATGCTGGAAATGAAAGACAAAGAAGAAATGGTGGTGTGTTTATAATTAAGAGGAAACTTGCAAGAACTGTAATGAAATAAAATGCAATTAGTGAACCCTTCATTTCTATTAATCTATGAGGAATATCCATCAACACAACTATAATTCAAGTATATGCCCCAACAACAGCTGCAGAAGAGGACGAAGTTGATGAGTTCTAAGAAGTACTACTGCTGAAATTGTCAGAACATGCAAACAGGATATCCTGATAGTCATGGGTGACTGGAACACGAAATCTGGCAACAAAAAAGAAGGCAAAGTGGCTGGAAAATATGGACTTGGCAACAGAAATGAAGCTGGAGAAAGACTGATAGAATTCTGCAAGACCAATGATCTATTCATCTCAAATACCTTCTTCCAGCAACACAAACGGTGACTGTAGACATGGACTTCACCCAATGGATTGTACAAAAATCAAATTGACTACATCTGTGGAAGTCAACGATGGAAAAGCTCTATAACATCAACAGTGACAAATCCTGGAGCTGACTGTGGTACAGATAACCAACTACTAGTATGCAAACTCAAGCTAAAGTTGAAAAAGAACAAAATATGACCTTCAGAATATACCACCGGAATTTAAAGAATGCCTCCAAAATTGATTTGCTGCTTTAGATAGACATGACAGAGCTCCAGAAGAGTTATGGGATGACATCAAGAAGTTTGTGTTTGAAGAAAGTGAGAAGTCTCTACAAAAGATAAAAAAGCAAAAACGGCCAAAATGGATGAGTGAAGAAACTCTGAAAATTGCCCAGAAATGCAAAGAAGCTAAAACCAGAGGAGAAAGAGAGGCAATCACAGAACTCAACAGATATTTCCAATGTGTGCAGCAAGACAAGACAAGGAGAAGTACTTCAATGACGCATGCAAGGAAATAGAAGCAGAAAATATTAGAGGAACAAGATCGGCTTTCCTAAAGAAACAATTCCAGCCTCAAATTGGAATGTTACAAGATGCTCAAGGTTCTATGTTGAATAATGCTGAGATCAAGAAAAAGTGGAAAGAATATACAGAGTCATTATATGGTAAAGATCAAGTGGACCAATAGCCATTTCAACCTGTACCTTATGATCAGGAACCATTGTTGATGAAAGAAGAAGCTGACGCAGCATTGAAAGCTTTATCAAAGAACAAAGCACCTGGCATTGATGGCATTCCCATTGAAGTATTAGAGCAATCGGATGCAGCTGTTACCATATTTACAAGTCTCTGTCAGGAAATTTGGAAGACAAAATCATGACCAACTGACTGGAAAAGATCTGTTTATATCAATACTAAAGAAAGGTAATCCAACTGATTGTTGAAGTTATCGCACAATCACTCTGATTCCACATGCCAGTAAGATTCTGCTGAATATTATTCATCAGAGACTACAACCATACCTGGAACGAGAGCTATGCTGATGATACCACTTTACTGGCTGAAAGTGAAGATGATTTGAAACACTTCCTTCTCAAGATCAAGAAGCATAGTCTTGAAATAGGCCTGCACCTAACAACTGGAAAAATCAGTAAGTTCATCGTTGATAGAGAAGGAATTGAAATAGTGGGCAATTTTCACCTACTTGGATCAATTATCAAGAAAGAAACAACAAGCAGTCAAGAAATGCGATGGCAGAATGGCTATGAAGGACCTAGACAAGATTCTCAAGAGCAGAGATATCTCTCTCCATACGATTCAACTCATTCAAGCCATGGTATTTTCAATAACATCATATGGATGCAAAAGTTGGACAGTGAAAATGATAGACAGGAAGAAAATTGATGCCTTTGAATTATGGTGCTGGTGACGAATACTGTGTATACCATGGACTGCCCGAAGAACATACCAGTCACTACTAAAGGAGATCAAACCTAAGCTTTCTTTAGAAGCTCAGATGACAAGACTTTGACTTTCATACTTTGGACACATCATGCAAACTGAAAGAGATCATTAGAGAAAGACATCACGCTTGGCAAGGTAGAAGGTCAATGCAAAAGATGAAGTCCAGCAATGAGATGGATTGATACAATAACAGCAGCTATGGGTGCCACTCTGTCAACAATGAACTGCCTCACTGAAGATTGAATACACTTTAGGACAACTATCCAGAAGGTTACCATGAGTTGACACAGACTCAACGGCACCCTAACAACAACAGCTTTAATAGTGGTTTATGCACTTTTCCTCCAGGTACCTGTTCAAACCTTTTTTAAACCTCCAGTAACGAATTCCAGGTTTTTGTTTTTTTTTAAACGTTTATTTTCATTTTCACAACACAAAAAGATAAAACCATTACAAACATACAATCTTAACAACTAACCTTACGTTTCTTATCCCATCTCCTTACCCTCCCAACTCCTTACATTTCTTACCCCATCTCCTTAACCTCCCAACATGGTGCTCTATCTGACCTCATCCAACCACTTGCACCTAACAGACCAAGAAGAACCACAGAGTCAAACATGCTAGCAATACCAAAAGAAACAACAAGATGCACCAAAACAACAGCTAACAGAGCCTTCCGACTCTGTTCCCCAAGTCTATGGAATACCTTACCTGCACATATCAGAGCAATCCCCAACTTGAGCCAGTTCAGAAAGGCCCTTAAACATTTCCTCTTCATCAAATATCTCACAGACAGCTCCGAACCTCAGTCCCACTCGAATAGCGAGCACCTCAACAATAGTACTAGTCAAACAGGCAAGCCCTCGCAACAGGCGTCCCCTACAATGTAAAACACCAAACAGTACCCTTTCTCATTACACTTCCTATGTATATAGTTTACCCTGTTCTCCAAGTTCCATTTCCTGTTAAATGTAATGACCAGACATATGTAGTTTGTCGGATGTTTCTGTTCCATGTAAACCGTGCTGATGGCAAATAGTGCGGTATATAAGAAATGTTAATAAATAAATAAATAAACTCCCAACCCCCCAATCCCCCCCTCTACCCCTACTCCCCTCCCCCAGTCTCCTTATAGACCCACCGTGTCATGAACCCTTCAGAAGGAAGCGTGTCATACAAAAATACCATTATTTAGATCTAGCAACAAATTCGTCCATGTACCGCCATTTGTTCACACATGAAATTCCCATTCCCCCATTCTGCATGCTTATATCACTGTATTGCAAAGTAGGTCTAAACCTCCTGCATTTATCTTGCTCTTTCTCATAACTTATTACAGAGATAGAATATTCCACCAGTGACAATCATCCAATTTGGAAAGATCCTTCCAACAACTGTGAATAATGTATATAGTTTACTGTATATAGTTTATATAGTTTACCCTGTTTCTTCCAAGTTCTCAAACCCCTGTTTCTTGTAAAATACACTACAGTTACCCTGTATGTATATGCTCTGTTCCATGTAAACCGCGCTGATGATAATAGTGCGGTATATAAGAAATGTTAAATAAATAAATAAAATATCATCTTTAACGCTACGGCCATCATGAGATTAAAAAGGTGGAATTTGTCTTTAGCCAAAAATAACGCATCGCCAACTGAACGCAAAATAACAGTTTGCCATCTTAAGGGGGTCTGGAAATTTAGAACCTGTTGTATCCTGTCCCACACCCTTGCCCAGAAACATTGAACATAAGGGCAGTCAAACACCATATGCTTCAAAGTAGCCGGAGTTTCCTTACACGTCCAGCAGGCATTGTTAGTTTCCTTGACCCATTTAGATAATTTTACTGGAGTAATGTGTGCTCTATGGGTCAAAAAGAAAAGGGATTGCACAACTGCAGCCCCACTCGACACTCAGTTCACCTTTCTCCAGATCCGCTGCCAAGCAGCCATCGGAATACACATTTCCAATTCCCTGTGCCAAGTTTTTTCAAGCCCCACCAAACGTTGATGAGTGGCCTCCCTTAACACAGCATAAAAACGCGACGCCACCCCTTTTCCAGAGCTACATGCTTCCAGTATTTTCTGCAATTCCCACTCCGTGGATAAAGTACCCACTTCCACCTTTGCCATGGTTAAACAATGTATTAATTGCAACCATTGAAAATAACACGAATTTGGGATCAGAAACTCCCGCTGCAGCTCCTTGAATGGCTTCCAGCCCACCGAAGTTGCGAGATGTCCAATCGTCCAAATCTCTCTGTTTTGCCAAGCTTTCCAGGAAACAACTTTCTGCCCAATTTTAAACCGAGAATTGTACCATAAGGGCATCTGCCGAGAAAAGGAGATGTCCTTACATACCGACTGCACAAAAAATTGAAACACTTCCTGAGTGGCTGATATAATTCTACTACATGGGAAGGAAACTGGCCACTTCATTCCCGCTAGTAAATGCATGGGAATCGGAGCAGCAATACGTTTTTCCATTTCCAGCCAGATTGTGCACCTTTCCCGAGTCCCCTCAACAGACCATAATGCACCTTGCTTAAGACGAAATGCATTATGATAATTCCTGAAATCCGGGAATTGCACACCCCCAAGATCCTTTTTTGCCTTTAGCTTACGAGTTGCTATTCTGGGCGGCTTACCTTGCCATAAAAAATTCACTAGGAGCCGCTCTAAGGACTGATAGATCTTCGGTGGGAAACTTACCGGTATCATTTTGAGGACATAGTTGATCTTCGGGGTTAGAACCATTTTGATAGACTCCAGCCTTCCCCACCACGTTAAATGTAGGGGTGACCATTGTTTTGTGAATACTTGAACCATATCAACTAATATTTTACCATTTAAGGTAATTATATCATCCAGATTCCTTGTGTAACCCCTAGATACTTAACCTCTTCAGGGGCACAGAGGAAAGGATATGGGTCTATCATTGACTTAAGAGCCCATTTATTCAAGGGAAAAGCAACCGATTTCGTCCAATTGATTTTATACCTGGACAAATGAGAATACTGTTCAATACAATCCAACAGACTTCCTATCGAGGAGGGATGAATGAAAAGTAACAAATCATCTGCATATGCAGATAATTTAACTTCCAGATCTAGAATCCGAACTCCAGCTATCGATGTATGTGAACGAATTAGAAGCATTAAGGGCTCAAGGGCCAGATTGAATAATAGGGGTGAAAGAGGACAGCCCTGTCTGGTACCCTTGTGTAAAACCAGAGAAGATGAGAGGGTCCCATTTGCGAAGATACGAGCGGCCGGGTTGATATACAAAATCTGAACTAAATGTAGGAACTGGTCCCCAAAACCAAACCATTTCAACGCGCGCGTTAGAAAACTCCACTCTAGTCGATCGAAGGCCTTCTCAGCGTCCAGGGATAGGCCCATCACCGGATTTTCCTGATGTTCTACTACGGAGATGACATTTAGCAAAAGCCGGGCGTTATCCGACGTAGCTCTCCCTGCCAAAAAGCCACATTGATCAGGATAAATAAGATGCGACATCACTTTAGAAAGCCTCCGAGCCAAAATAGAAGCATAAAGCTTATAATCAGCGTTTAATAATGAAATTGGATGGTAGTTTTCTGCTTTTTGCGGATCTCTACCTTGCTTGGGGAGTACCACAATTGTAGCCTCATTAAATGAGCCTACCAAAGGCAATTGAGCATTCAAGAGGCTGTAATATTCTAACAAGTGAGGGGTTAACTCATTTTCGAAAACTTGATAGAATTCGCACGGAATTCCATCCGGTCCAACCGCTTTCCCGGGCTTTCCAGCTTTAATGGCCTCTTTGAGCTCCTCGGCCGTTATAACATTGTCTAGTTGCCCCGCTTGAAGCTCAGTAAGAGTCGGATGAGAGATGTGCCCGAAGAGAGTCTGAAAATCGTCCTCCCTCATCTGGACTTCTGAAGAATATAACTTTTCATAGAAACTCCGCAAGGCCTCTATGATATCAACACTGCTCGTTAAAAGCCGTTGCCTATCCCCATTAATAGCTTCTATTCTCGAATTGGCTGCATGAGGGGTTAAGATTTTTGATAGCAAACTACCCGACTTATTAGATTCCAAATAAAATCTAGCCTTCTGATGGCTCAACGATTGCTGGGCCTCCAAGCTTAAAATCTGATTATATTGGAATCTGAGCCTTTGCAAACATAGCAAAATACCTGCCTCCGCTCTAGTAGCCAACAGTTGTTCCCCTGCCTTGATTTGTGCATCTAGGCTCGTTAATATGCCCTTCCTTTCCCTGTGCAAAATGATAGTGTTATTTTGGCTCGAATAGTTGCTTTAAATCCCTCCCACCAGGCCCATCCAGGAGTCTCCCCAGAGAGGTTGACATCGAAATACTCCTTGATTGCAAGCCTAAGACTATCGCAAAACCCTTTGTCCCCGAGTAGGGCTTTATTAAAGAAGAAGCTAGGCTTGACTTCTTTCTTATCCCCAACCGACAGAGAGAAAGTTATACCTGAGTGATCAGAAACTTGAGTGGGGGTTATGTCAGTTTTCTCCACAGCTGAGATTAAAGTTCTTGAAATGAGAAAGTAATCGATCCGAGAGTGAGACTTATGAGGGAGGGAGAAAAAAGTAAAATCCCTCTCATCAGGATGAGTTAGCCTCCATATATCTGATAGACCCATATCCTGCATTATAGCCTGGACCACCGCAGTGGCATGTTGCAATCTGTGTGAGCGATACAGCTTACAATCTATCAAAGGGTCCAGAACTAAATTAAAGTCCCCACCCACCACAATGTCGGTATTGGCAAATGTTACAAGCTCTTCTGCAATCCCATGGAAAAATGCTACATCATCCATGTTAGGGGCGTATACATTTAAAATGGCCAGCTTCTTCCCACTTATTTGAAGCACAGTTGAGGTCCACCTACCAGCCATGTCAGCGCGGGTGGACTCAATCACAGGCAGCAGTTGTTTCCTGACTAGAATAGCTACGCCATTTTTTTTGAACGGCCGCGGAGTGAGCCGCTAGGATAAATTTTCCCAAACCCAGCTTTTTAGTTTCCACCCCCGACAGATGTGTTTCTTGTAGCAGAACCACATCTGCAAGTTCCTTCAGACAATATAACAGAATCTTTTTCCGCTTGATGGAGTTGTTTATACCCTTCACATTCAACGAAAGAAACTTAAGCGAGGACATAGGACAGGATAGCTAAAAGGCTCTTCATATAACTATACCAATGACACACAATCCAAAAATATTTCCTTACACAGCTGCATAACGCTTCCAGAGCAAAATCCCACAGGTCACAAGGAGACACGATCCTTCCCCCGTTAGGGGGAAAAAATGGGTGAGACAGCATTACCCGATTACCACCTAAACCCCCAAGCTGTAATAACCACTTTCTCCCCTACCCCAGCCCAAAAAATTATTTTCACGCATACTCCCTTTTGGGGTTTTTTGGGGGGTTTTTGTGGGGGGGGTTTTCCCTTCCCCCCCTTTCCTTTTTCCCCCTTCTTCATTACACAATCATCCCCACTAAACAACTAAACAGCAAAACTAACACTCTCGTGACACACACAGTCATACAAAGTCCATAGGATAAGGTTATCGCCCGGCAGCAAACAGCCAACTTCCACGAGACTACCATCTTCTGTCGAGCATACCGCCCGCTTTCCAAGTAGATGTCCATCCACTTCACAAGACTTGTCATTGCATCTTTAGCGCTTCGTTTTCCTCCACAAAGATTCTCAACGCCGTAGAATCCTCAAACGTGCGTGTTTGATTGTGTAGGGTAACCCGCAGCCTAGCTGGAAACAATAGACCATACCGGGCCCCCAGACTCTGTAATCTGGAACGAAAAGCGAGCAGTTGCTTCCTCCGTTCAACAGTGGCTTTGTGGAAGTCCGGGAAGCAGGCCACCTTTTGCCCATCAACCTTGATGGAGGGATTGGCTCGCGCAGCTGCCAAAAATGGAAATTACACTAACCTGGTAATTGTAGTTCCTGGAGGGTCCAGTTTAGTCCTCCACAATCGGGTAGTGCCCCTCCTCCTGCAGCCGGGAGACTGGACCAATCAAATCTTCTGTAGTATATATGCAGACGGAGCTCCCAGAAGCCCCCAGTGTACTAGTAACAAAGCATACTTAACGAAGCAACACATTAGATTAATATACAAAATGACATAATTAAAGAACAATTTGTTCCCCCCAAGAAATATCCAACCCCCTCCCCAAACAAGGAAGTCAGAACACTGCATTGCGCCGGTACCGACGCCCCAGAAATCAAAACACCGCTCCCCACCAGAATCTCAGGAGCTGCCTGAACCCCCGAGACAGGGAAGAGCCTTAGCAAAAAACGCGGCTGCAACAGAGGGACCGAACGGCAAGAGGAACCGTCTTATGAGCAACCGTTCGGAAAGCGCGCCGCATAATCATATCAGACCGTTGGGAGGGAAGGAGGACTAAACTGGACCCTCCAGGAACTACAATTACCAGGTTAGTGTAATTTCCATTTCCTGTTCGGTAATCCAGTTTAGTCCTCCACAATCGGGATGTAACAGAGCAGTTAAGACCGGGCGGGACCTTGCCATCCGGCGCGCAGAACCGCCGAACCAAAACAGGAATCCCAAGCCGCTGACACATCTAAGCGATAGTGTCTACTGAAAGCATGCAGAGACGACCAAGTGGCTGCCCTACAGATATCTGCCGGCGGAACCAGGCTATACTCCGCCCAAGAGGTCGCCTGAGCCCTAGTGGAATGAGCCCTCAGACCCTCCGGAATAGACCGCTGTTGCAACAGATACGCGGACGCGATCGCCTCTTTGAGCCATCTAGCAATGGAGGCTTTAGCCGCCGCTTCCCCTTTACGCGCACCCCCGAAGAGCACGAAAAGCCGGTCAGATTTCCGAAAAGACTCGGTAACCTTTAAATAACGATGGAGCGTACGACCCACATCGAGCCGGAGAAGACCTTTGTCCGTTGACCCGACAGATTGCGAAGAAAGCACTGGAAGAAACACTGCCTGATTCATGTGAAAGGGAGACACCACCTTTGGCAGAAAGGAAGGAACCGGACGGAGAACGATCCGATCCGCGGAAAAAGACAAGAAAGGCTCTCAACAGGACAATGCATGCAGATCCGAAATGCGCCGTGCCGAACAGATGGCTACAAGAAAAACCGCCTTCAGCGTGAGATCTTTCAGAGACGCCCTGCGCAGGGGCTCAAAAGGTTCACGAACCAGGGCCCTCAGAACTAAATTCAAGTCCCAAGGAGGAACGAAAACTCTGCGGGAGGGCCGCAAATGAAAAACAGCCGTAAGGAATCGGCGTACATCCGAATGAGCCCCGAGCAGACGACCCAAAACCTTGCCGCGATAACACGAGATAGCCGCCAACTGGACTTTTAGGGAACTAGCCGCAAGGCCCTTATCGAAACCATCCTGAAGAAAACTTAAAACGACGGGCACGGAAACCGTCGCCGCCCGGACTCCCCGCAGGGAGCACCAGTCTTCAAAAATCCTCCAAATCCGAACGTAAGTAAGAGAAGTGGACGTTTTCCTCGCCCGCAGAAGGGTAGAAATCACCGCGGGGGAGTAGCCCTTCCTTTTCAGCCGAGCCCTCTGAATGGCCAAACCGTAAGCGAGAATCGATCCACTTGGGGCATCCGCAAGGGACCCTGAAGAAGAAGATCCGGTAGCGCGGGCAGGAGCCAAGGAACGCCGTCGCGCAGCCGGACCAGATCGGCATACCAGGGCCTCCGGGGCCAATCCGGGGCCACCAGTAACACACGACCCCGATGGCTCTCGATACGTTGCACGACCCGGCCGATCAGAGCCCACAGAGGAAAGACATAAAGAAGACCGGACGTTGGCCACGGCTGAATGAGAGCGTCGAGCCCCTCGGACATGCGCTCCCTTCGCCTGCTGAAGAAGCGCCCTGTCTTGGCTGATTGAAAGGTCGCCATGAGATCCATGATGGGTGGACCCCACCTCTGGGCGATTTGCGCGTAAACCTGTGGGTTTAGCTCCCATTCTCCGGGGTCCACCCGCACTCTGCTGAGAAAATCGGCCTGGACATTGTCTATGCCTGCAATGTGTGCCGCCGAGATTGCCGGAAGGCGAGTTTGCACCCAATTGAACAAGGCCGCCGCTTCTGCCTCCAGGGTCACGCTGCCGGTACCCCCTTGGCGATTGATGTAAGCTACGGTGGACGCATTGTCCGACAGGACTCGCACCGGCCGGCCGAGAACCAGGGTCTCCAGGGCCACCAGGGCTATCCGGACTGCCCGCAATTCGAGACGGTTGATCGACCAAGAGGCCTCCAGGGGAGACCATTCCCCCTGTGCAAAGCGGGACTCGCAGTGAGCCCCCCAGCCGGTTAAGCTCGCATCCGTTGTGAACGGAACCCACAGTGGAGGCTCCAAGGGAATCCCCCGCGTCAGGTTCTCGGCGGAGAGCCACCACCGGAGGGATCGGCGAACCGTCTTTGGGCAAGGCAATCTCTTGTTCAACGAGTCGAACTGGTTGGACCAACGTCGCAGAAGAGCACTCTGCAGCGGACGCATGTGGAAGCGCACCCAAGGCACCACCTCCAAAGTCGCCGCCATCGTTCCGAGGAGCCGCAGGTACCACCACGCCGACGGAGCTGGCATCCCCCGGAAGAGACGGACCAGAGCCCGCAACTCCAGCACGCGTCGCTCCGGAAGGCACACCAAGCCCCGTGCTGTGTCGAAGCGAACTCCCAGATACTCGAGATCCTGTGTCGGAGACAGACAACTCTTGCATTCGTTCACCACCCATCCGAGGGACCGAAGGAGATCCACCACCCTGCTCGTGACTTGCACACACTCCCGACTGGACTTTGCTCGAATCAACCAGTCGTCGAGATACGGATGGACCAGGATGCCCTCCTTGCGCAACGCCGCCGCGACTACAACCATCACCTTTGTGAAGGTGCGGGGAGCCGTGGCGAGTCCGAACGGCATGGCCCAGAATTGGAAATGGCCCCACGGAAGCGCAAAGCGGAGAAACCGTTGATGGGAGGGCCGGATGGGAATGTGTAAATAGGCCTCGGTAAGATCGAGGGACGTTAAAAATTCCCCTTGACGCACCGCTACGATGACTGACCGCAGGGTCTCCATGCGGAAGTGCGGCACCCTGAGAGCGCGATTCACGCCTTTGAGATCCAAGATCGGACGAAAAGAACCGCCCTTTTTGGGAACCACAAAATAGATGGAGTAGCGACCTGTGCCTCTTTCCAAAGGCGGGACCGGAACCACGGCCCCCAGAGAGAGCAGCCGATCCAGGGTCACGCGGATGTCCCGCGCCTTTTGAGCTCCCTTGCTGGGAGACAGAACAAATGAATCCGGAAGTGGGTGCGCAAACTCCAGGGCATAACCTTCTTCTATAATCTGCAGCACCCACCGATCTGACGTAATTTGGGCCCAAGAAGGAAGAAAGTCGCGCAAACGACCCCCGATAACCGGGTCTCCCTCTAGAGCTCGCCTCGTTTCATTGCGGCTTGCGATTAAAGGAAGAGGCCGAGGAAGAGGCGGCTCCGGAGAAGCCCCTTCCCGCTCCTCTGAAACCACGAAACCCTTGATGACGGGTTCCAAAACGACCGCGCTGCGATGTCCACAGCCGGGAAGAACGAAATCTGCGAACATCCCGAAACTGGCCGCGCGCTGAGGTGGACGACCTATTAAGCTTAGGCTTATCCTCCGGAAGCCAACCACCCTTAGACTCACCGAGATCCTTCACCAACTTATCCAGAGCCTCACCAAATAACAACCTGCCCTTAAAGGGCAGTTTACTGAGGCGAGACTTGGAAGAACCGTCGGCCGCCCAGTTGCGCAACCAGATGGACCGTCGTGCCGCTACCATGGAGGCCATACTATTAGCTAGGGAGCGGATTAAATCATAAAACAGATCCGCCAAGTAGGCTGATCCCGACTCCACGCGGGTAACGTCCAACAGCCCCTGTTGGTCCATACCGGACCCCGAGCGCAGGTGCTGCGACCACCGCAAACAAGCCCGAGCTACCCACGCCCCACATATAGAGGCTTGCAACGATAAGGCGGTGGTCTCGAAAGCTTGCTTCAACAAATTATCAACCTTTTTGTCTTGAACATCCTTCAGGGCCGCGGCCCCTTCAACCGGGATGGTGGTTTTCTTGGTCACTGCCGAAACGGCAGCATCCACCCGTGGAGACTTAAACAAGTCCCTGTCCTTGTCGGCAAGGGGGTAAAGACAATTCATGGTCCGAATCCCTTTCAAACCGGATTCCGGTTGCTCCCATTCCGCATGGATCATCTGCTCAACCACGCGGTGCACAGGAAAAACTACCTGGGCATCCCTGACCGCCTGAATGAGAGGATCCTCGAGACCCTCCTCCTCCAGTGGCCGCACCGCAGAGAGGTTAAGCGCTTGGAGAGACTCCGTGACCAAAGGGACCAGCTCGTCCCTTCGAAACACCCGAATGATTCGAGCCTGATCTTCCGGCTCCGGGAGCTCCCCGTCTTCTAACTCCTCCGCCTCAGTCTCAGGATTCCCCTCAGCCTCGGAATCCGGAAGACAAAGGGTGCCCTGATCCTGGTCCCCCAACCTGGGCCGCTTGACAGCGGGTTGGGAAGACCGCTGAACCCCCCCTGCGGATCCTGGGGGGAGAGAGGCGGGCCAAGCCTCCGGCAAGTGACCGGACCGGCTTAAGCGGAAGGCCTGATGCATGAGAAGAACAAAATCTGGGGAAAAGTCTATAGGCGACGCTACTACAGCCGCCTGCTGGAGCTCAGGGACCGACGTATTAGACGCCGGGCCCAAACCAGAAGGGAGGATGCTCGGTGAAGGTACACTGTCCCCCGAAAGAGAAGGTTCCCCGGGCACATGCTGTTCCTTAACTTCAATAGGAAGCTCCAGGTCTGAAGAAACTGCAGCACAGCTCTTGCAGATTCCAGAGTCAGTCATTGTACCTCTGCGGGACCCACAAATTACACACTGAGGTTTGGCAGCCATGCTAAGGCAACCTGCTCTCAGGGAGAAAGAAGGCAACAGGAACAGGGAAGCCCACACCAAGGGGACTAACCTTATTCAAATCAGTACAGCTTTAAATTTAAAACTTTTTTTTTTTTTTTTTTTACAGAAAACAAAACACTCCCCAGTATCCTAGGGGTGCCCTGAGCAAAATCGCCAGGAAAATAAACCCCAAAAACACCAGGGGAACCCGTGCACAAGTGTTAAAAAGTGCCCTTAAAAAGCACACTTTAGAAATCCAAAATGGCCGCCGCACTTTTTCACCCGCGGTAAAAAACGGCGCGAAAATACAAAGGTAACCAAATAATATGGAAAAGAAAGAAAACGACCCTCTAATACAGGGCAAGCGAAAAAAATCAGGAAAAAGTGCAATTTGGAAGCCAGGGGAGCCGACAGAGCCTCTGACAATGCAAAGAACAGAGAGCTGAAAAGTTAAAGCAAGGAAAATTCCTACCAGCTCAGGGAACAGCAAGGAACTCAGCCCACTTCTCCAAGTGACAGGCAATGTTGCAGCCGGTATGGCTCTTCCCCGTACAGCCTTGGGGAGAGCTCAACCCCAGCTTCAGAGATTCCCAGGCAGGAAGGCAGGAGCCCAAGGCAGGTCTGGCTTCCCCCAGGATGTCCCCTGTGGCTTTTTTTTTTTTTTTTAAAGATACAGCTACCTAGCAAAGAAATAGAAAATAAAGGACCAGAAAGAAACCCCAAAAGAACTAACTAACTAGTGTTGCTCCTTCAAGTGTCACTTAGCGTGCCCAGAAAGGGCACAGAAGTCCTCCAGCTGCAAGGAGACTGGACACACTGGGGGCTTCTGGGAGCTCCGTCTGCATATATACTACAGAAGATTTGATTGGTCCAGTCTCCCGGCTGCAGGAGGAGGGGCACTACCCGATTGTGGAGGACTAAACTGGATTACCGAACAGGAATCTGCGTTACCTGTGAATGCCTAAGGGCACAGAAGATAATTGGCCGCGGCTGCCTTACATTGGGCACCAAGTGCATTGGGATCCTGTGCGCCCGCTCAATCTCAAACGAGACTTCAAACGCGATCTTCAATATTTTTGGCACCAGCGATATCAGGTAGGAAATCATGTCCGTGCCCTCTGCTCCTTCAGGATCACCAATGATCCTCACATTATTCCGTCTCATTCTGTTATTTAGATCTTCTAAATTCCATTCCAATTGATGCATCCGTTTGGAATCAGCCATGACGCATTTCAACTTTTCCTCATGTGCAGCGACCTTACCCTCCAAACAGTTAAGTTTTTCAGATAGTGTGGCCATTTGTGCTTTCATTTCTTTCAACTCCACAATGTCAGCTTGAAGTTCACTGAGCATTTCGCCATTAGATGCCACCATCTCGCGCACCACACGGATCTCATCCAGAATTTCTTGTAGGCCTACTGGGGCCTCCCCGGCACTCGGCATCTTCTGCGGTGAAGGGGGATCCGATTTAGCTCTCTTAACTCCAGAGCCCGCGGAAGGGGGGTAATCCAGTCTTGTAGGTTTACCGGTAGGCATCTCAAGCACAGATTCCTCCGTAAACAAAATGGGGAATCTAGCGTTAGTATGGCGTAGTGGGTAGGAATTCTTCACAGGATGAGGGCAGCTTTCAAATTAGTCAGCCATCATGGACCCTGCTGGCTCCGCCTCCACCGAATTCCAGGGTTTGATTATGCGTTGAGTGCAAACATATTTTCTCTTATTACTTTTAAATGGGTTACATTGTAGCTTCATTGCATGTCACCTAGTCTTTTTACGGTTTGGTGAAGTAAACAACCTATCTACGTTTACCTGCTCTGCTCCATTTATTGATTTATAGACCTTTATCATATCTCCCCTCAACCATCTCTTTTCCAAGTTGAAGAGCCCTAACCTTTTAAGCCTTTCCTCATAGGGATATCCTTTCATCCCCTTTACCATTTTGGCGGCTCTTCTCTGTATCTTTTCTAATTCTGCTATGTCCTTTTTAAGATAAGGCGAACAGAATCGCACACAATATTCAAGGTGCGGTTGCAATATAGAACAACATCCAAGTTATAATGTCCTGTTCAATGTAATTTCAGTTTGTTCAGTGTAAACCGCCTTGATATCATGAAAGGCGTATATAAGAAATGAAAAATAAATAAATAGATATAGAGGCATTATAATATCCTTTGTTTTATTCTGCATTCCTTTCCTTATAATTCCTAGAATTCTATTTGCTTTCATGGCCGTCAATGCTTACTGGGCAGAAAGTTTCAATGTATTATCCATAATCCTTTTCTTGGGTGGTGGTTCCTAATGTGGAACTTTTGCATAGTGTAACTGTAGCTTGGGTTGTTCTTTCCTAGTTGCATAACTTTGCACTTGCCCACATTACATTTCACTTGCCATTTGGATGTCCAGCCTTCCAATTTAAGAAGGGCTTCTTGCAATTTTTCACAATCCTCTTGTGTTTTTATAACTGAATACTTTTGTGTCATCTGCAAATTTGATCACCTCACTCATAATTCCCATTTCCAGGTCATTTATAATTATGTTAAAAAGCAGCAGGTTCAGCAGATTCCTGGGGTACTCCACTATTCAACTTTCTCCATTGAGAAAATTGGCCATTTAGCCCTACTCTCTGCTTTCTATCTTTTAAGCAGTTTCTGACTCCCAATAGTACACTGCCTCCTATCCCATGACCTTTTAATTTCCACAAGAGTCTCTCATGAGGGACCTTGTCAAAGGCTTTCTGAAAATCCAGATACACTGTATTGACTGGCTCACCTTTGTCTACCTGTTTATTCACACCTTCAAAAATTATAACAGATTAGCAAGACAAGACTTTCCTTGGTTAAATCTTTGTTGACTTTCTCCCAATAAACCATGATTATTTACATGTTTAGTAATATGTTTCGTTATAATGGTTTCTACCATTGTGCCCGGTACTGACGTCAGGCTCACCAATCTGTAGTTTCCCGGATTACCCTGGAGCACTTCTTAAAAATTGGCATTACATTGGCCATTCTCCAGTCTTTAGGTACTAAAGATGATTTTAACAATAGTTCACAAATTATAATTAGTAGTAGTTCTGCAATCTCATATTTTAATTCTTTCAGTACTCTTGCATGTGTTCCAGTCCAGGTGATTTGCTACTCCTCAGTTTATCATAAAGCTATAATACATCTTCCTGGTTTATCGATATTTTTTTCAGTTCTTCTGATACATCATTTTTAATACCATTTCAGGCATGGGTAACCTCCCTACATCTTCTTCAGTAAAAACCGAAGCAAAGAATACGTTGTCTCTCCGATATAGCCTAGTCCTCTCTCAGTGCCCCTTTTACTCCTCTATCATCTAATGGTCCAAGTTACTCTCTCAAAGGTTTTTTGCTATGAAATGTACTTGAAAAAGCTTTTATTATATGTTTTTGCTTCCATGACAAGCTTTTTTTCAAATTCTCTCTTTGCCTGTCTAATCAATGCCTTGCATCTAACTTGCCAGTGCTTATGTTTCCCTTTTTCATCATTTGGTTCCTTTTTCCATTTCCTGAAAGATGCTTTTTTGGCTACAACAGCCTCTCTGATCTCGCCTTTAAACCATGCTGGAAGTTTTTTGGCCTTCCTTCCACTTTTCTTATAGTGTGGAAAGAGGAGCTCAGAGAAGATATGGCGAGGTTGAGGAGCATTCAAGACGGTGAGAAGTACATTGATGAGATGCTTCTTGAAACATTCAAGCTCTCCAGCAGAGGTGAAGGTGGGAATCTACAAAATGATGAGATTTGGACATGAGTCACAAGGGCTTGCAGAATCAGCTATCAAACTCCTCTAACCCTTGAATTGAAGAACCAATATGCAGCGCTGGAAATGGAAGAGGGAAAATATCCCAGGAAAGGGAGGAACCACAGCTTGAGCATCCCAAAATTGCAGAATCAGTCACCATGAGAAAGTGAAGGATAGTGGTGGTTGATGACTCTCTTCTGAGAGGTACTGAGGCATCCATCTGCAGAGCAGACTTGATATCCAGGTCTGCCAGGTGTCAAAATCCAAAATGAAATGGAGAGTTTGCTGAGACTCATCAAGCCTACTGAATATTACCTGATGTTGCTCATTCATGTCGGCACAAACGATATTGCCAGGTATCCTTCTGAGTGAATCAAAAGTGACTTCATGACTCTGGGACAGGGGGTGAAGCAGACAGGTGTGCAGATGGTGTTCTCTTCAATCCTCCTTGTTGAGGGGGAAAGGCCAAGGCAGAGAAGCTTGCATCCTGGAGATGAATGCATGGCTGCGTGGATGCTGTCATTGAGAGCGTTTTGGTTTCCTGGACCACTGGATGATGTTCCAAAGGCTGCAGAACAGAGAAGGTGTCCATTTGTCCAAGAAAGATCAACGTGTCTTCAGTAGCAGACTGGCTAACCTACTGAAGAGGGCTTTAAACTAGATTCGCTGGGGATGGATGATGAAAGCTCCCAGGTAAGTGAAACATTAATTACCTTGATAGCAATGGGTAAAAGGGGTAACATTTTGAAAGTAGTGTGTATAAAAATGCCTGTAACATGGGAAATAAGATCCCAAATTCTGAGGCTTTAATGGAAGAGGCTGACTTGGATTTAGTGGCAGTTACGGAGACATGGTTCACAGACAACCATGACTGGGATATAATTATACCAGGTTATACTTTACTCAGGAAGGATAAGGTAGGAAGAAGGGGAGGAAGAGTGGCACTATATTTATGTTTATGTTTATTGAGGTTCTTAATAGACTGCCCGTCACAACAGCGTCTAAGCGGTTTACAAAATACATTTAAAGACTGCTGTGGAAAATAGGAAGAGAACACCATAATATGATAGGAAAGGAGAGAGAAGAGTTGGGATTACAGATAGATTATAGAGCAAGTCAGGGGGCATCAGCGTGGGGGTGGTGAAAGAGGACATGGGGGAGGAGAAAGGCCGAAGGCCAGGCAGAAGAGGTGGGTTTTTAGATTTGCTTTAAAGGTTTTAAATGAGGGCTCTAGGCAGAGGTCTGAGGGAGCGAGTTCCAGAGGTGGGGGCCAAGGAAGTAGAAGGCGGAGGAGCGGATGGATTCTAGGTGGGCTTGGGAAGGTGAAGGTAGAGTTAGGCGGTTCATGTGGATAGTACGGAGGGAACGGAGGGGAGTGTGGAGGTGGACCAGATCAGAAGGTAAAGGGGGGTGCCAGTATGAATAGACCTGTGAACAAAGATGAGGAATTTGTACTGAATACGAAAGGAGATCGGAAGCCAATACAGACGAATGAGAAGGGGGGTGATATGATCGAAGCAGGAAGAACAGGTGAGGATATGGGCAGCAGTGTTATGAACTCGTTGCAGACATTGAAGATGAGATTGGGGGAGACCGGCTAGGGAAACATTGCAATAGTCTAGGCATGAAACAACAAGGGAGATGAGGAGGGTGGTCATAGCGGAGAAAGAAAGGAAGGGATGAACAGATCGGAGTTGTCTTAGGATGAGAAAACTGCGCTGAACTACAAAGGAGATGTGGGCTTTGAAGGATAGGGAGGAGTCGAGGGTCACACCAAGGTAGCGTAGAGAGGTAACGATAGGAATAGGAGTGGAAGAGAGCAAGGGAGTAAAGGAAGGAGCAGGGCTACCAGCGGTGAACCAAATGGCTGACGTTTTAGAGAGGTTGATATGTAAGAAATTAGAGGAAAGCCAAGATGCCACTGAGGAGAGACAGTTGTTAAGGGGGGTGATATCAGGGGAAACTGAGTCGGTGTGGTAGAGAAGAAAGATATAGTTGGCATAATAGTGAGCGGAGACACCGTGTTGTTGAACCAAGAGGGTGAGGGGAGCCAGGAAGATGTTAAACAGAAGGGGAGCGAGGACAGAACCCAGGGGGACACCACAGGGAAGGGGAGTGGAGGGGGAAGAAAGAGAACCAGCAGAGATTGAGAAAGACCGACCAGAGAGAAAAGAGTGAAACCAGTGGAGTACAGTGCTGGCTATATAATTATAGGGATTAAAAGGAGAGAGGAGGCACTGTGGGTTAAACTAGAAAGAGGGAAAGAGAAATCCATTTGCATTGGTGTGATATACAGAGCAGGAGAAGAAGTGGATGGAGATTTAATAGAAGACATATGCAGCATTGCCAGGAAAGGGGAAGTACTACTGATAGGTGATTTCAATATGCCGGATGTTCATTGGCACATCCTTGCTGCAGTATCATCTAGAAGTAAGGAGATCAGGGATTCTCTACAGGGAGAACTATTCAGGCAACTTGTAATAGAATCCACACGTGAAGGGGCCATACTGGACTTGGTGCTTACCAATGGGGAAAGTGTTCCTGATGTTATAGTGGGAAATCATCTCACATCCAGTGATCACCAGATGGTGTGGTCCAGTATTAGGACTGGGGTTGATAAAATCCATTCAAAAGCGAGAGTCTTTTTTTTTTTTTATGCAATTTTCAAAGTTCCAACAAGAAACAAATTGTACAGAAAGGACACAATTAACAAAATAAATTAACCGGGAAATAATACCACAATGCCGAACCTAAACAGTTAAAGGCCCACAAGTCCACAATAAACCTGGCAAGATAGGTCACAAAATACAGGAAAAACTGTTTTAAAGCAAATACAAGTAAGAACAGACAAAAGAGAGGAGTTCAAATACAATTCCGCAAATAGCCCACCTAACTAGAGGGGCTACCCTGAGGGAGAGAGGGGGATAGGGCCTGCACACTAGCTTGCTTCGAGGTAATAAAGGCAGCTAGTTGGGAGGGCTCAAAAAAAGATATATCTATGCCCAGCTAGCTTCACCAGGCATTTAGAAGGGAAACGTAGGAAAAATAAACCCCTCAACTGAAGAACCCCAGAACGGTACAGAAGAAACTGCTTTCTTCTCTTTTGGGTTGCCCTAGAAACATCTGGAAAAACTCTAATATGGGAGTCCAAGAACACTTTGCAAGAAGACCTAAAAAAGAGTTTCAGAAAACAATTTCTATCCGCCTCAAGGGCAAAAGTAACCAACAATGTGGCAGTCATCCCTGCAACAGTCAGGGACCGCCCCAAGAAGGTAGATAAATCCAAACTGTCCGAAGACAACAATAGGTTTCCCTCTGTGCCCTTCGCTCCAGCCTTTGCAGTTGGCAAATAGAAGGCTTTAGATATGGGTGGTACAGAATCGGCCGAAACCTTCAAGGAAGACACCAGAAACTGTTTAAATAGTTCCAAGGCTGACACCGACGGAACCTTGGGGAAGTTCAGTATTCACAGTTTACGGCTTCTAGCTGCATTTTCAAGAAATTCCATCCTCCTATGAATAATCAAAGAATCTTTTATAAAGGTTTGGGAAACTTCTTGTACCTGCCCGAGGCACCCCTCAATAGAGGCCACTTTGGCAGTAAGCCCAGTTTGACCTAATTCATACAATTTTAATTATTGTCCAAACACTTGAAATTGCTGCAAAATAGACTGGAGCTGCGATGAAATGTTAAGGTGCATGGATGAAAAGGCTTCCCATAAAGAATCTGAAGTAACAATGTCAGGTTTTACCAGCATAGGACCTTGTCCACTCTTAACTTGTGAAGAAATATCTGCTGATTCCAATGGCAACTCCACCAAAGAATATGAAAGCAGAAGGGCCCTCTCCTCCGCCACTCCCTCCATACCGGGAACAACTGCTGGAGACACCAGCTCACGAGGACTACCTCCAGGGCTGGCGGACTGCCGCTGGGACACTGAGTTAGGGCTGACCACATCTCCTTCAACCCCACATGGAACCTCAGGCAGGATCACTACTTCCGGCTTTCTTGGCGGGATGCGGAGCTCCGGGCTAAGAGACATCTCCAACCTCTCGGCACCAAGGGACCATCCTTCCACCCCTACAGCGCTCAACGAGGACACCGGGGCTGAAACACTCCTCTCAACGGGCCCAATGAAAAGATCCATGGGTCTGCGAACGGCCGACTTCTCAGCGCCCGGACTCTCCACCGTCACAGGCTTCGCTTTTTGTTTCCTGCCCGTATGCGGCATCAGGCAGGACCTTTGAAAAAGAAAAGGTAATAGGAAACAAAAGACAGGTGAGATTCTCAGAGCGCTATCAGCGTGCGTCTGTTACCAGCGCCATCTTGCCCCAGGCACATCCCAAAAGTGAGAGTCTTAGACTTTAGGAAAACTTAACTTTGCCAAGATGGACCAAAACTTCAGAGAGTTGTTAGTGGGATGGGAACAGCTAGGGGATGTAGAATAGCAGTGGGCAAAACTGAAAGGGGATATTTTAAGGGCAATCAATCTTTTTGTTAGAAAGGTAAATAAAAGGAAAAGGAGGCCACTATGGTTCTCAAAAGAAGTAGTTGAAAAGGTGAAGAAAAAGAGGGAGGCCTTTATGGACTACAAGAGATCACAGAGAGGAAGACACACATCTACATTTGCAAAAACTTAGAGAAGTTAGCAAAGTAGTCAGGAAAGCAAAGATACAAAAAGAAGAAGAAATGCCCAATGCAATAAAATGGGGGGATAAGACATTTTTCAGATATGCTAGTGAGAAGAGGAAGGGCAAAAGTGGTATTGTCAGACTCAAGGGTGAAGAGCAGGAATATGTAGAAGCTGATGAGGATAAAGCGGAATTGTTTAACAAGTATTTCTGTTCTATGTTCACAGATAAAAAGGGCCAGGAACAGGACCCCAGAAAACACCTACAATAGGAACAGAAGCAACGGGGATCTCGAATGATGTTCAGAAGACTGTGTTCGTGAGGAACTACTGTAGCTGAAATTAAAAGTAGACAAGGAGATGGGACCTGATAGGATACATCTGAGAATACTGAGAAACGTGGGGGTGTTCTAGCAGCTCCACTGTCTGACCTTTTCAATGTCTCTTTGGAGTCGGGAGTGGTGCCAGAAGACTGGGAGTGGTTGAGAACTGTAGGCCATTTAGTCTACCTCTGTGGTGAGTAAATTATTGGAAACACTGCTGAAAGAGAAAATAGTAAGGTTTCTGGAGTCCAGCGTATTACAGGATCCGAGGCAGCATGGATTCACCAGAGGCAGGTCTAGTCAGACAAATCTGATTGCTTTCTTTGAGTGGGTGACCAGGGTGTTGGACCGAGGGAGAGTTCTAGATGTGGTGTATTTAGATTTCAGTAAAGCCTTTGACACCATTCCACACAGGAGACTTAAACAAACTGAGGACCTTAGGGATGGACTCGAAAGTTACTGATTGGGTTAGAAATTGGCTGAGTGGAAGGCAATAAAGGGTATAAGTAAATGGAGCTCACTCTGAGGAGGAGGAAGTTACCACGGGTGTGCCATAGGGATCTGTCTTTGGTTCAATTCTTTTTGACATCTTTGTTAGTGATATTGCAGAAGGGCCATCGGGTAAGGTTTGCCTCTTTTCAGATGATACCAAAATCTACAATAGAGTAGACATCCAGAAAGGAGTAGATAACATGAGGAGGGATCTAGTTAAGCTTGAAGAAGGGTCTAGAATTTGGCAGCTGAAACTTAATGCTAAAAAATACAGGGTTATGTATTTGTGCTGTACTAATCCAATGGAGTGATATAGTATAGGGGGTGAAGTACTTCTGTCCAGAAAAGAAGAGCATGACCTAGGCATAATGGTGTCTGACAATCTTAAAGTAGTTAAACAGTAGAAAAGGTGACAGTGAAAACTAGAAGGATGGTTTGGTGCATAGGGAGAGGAATGGCCAGCAGAAAAAAAGGAGGTGATAATGCCTCTGTATAAATTTTTGGTGCAACCTCATTTGGAGTATTTTGTGCAGTTATGGAGACCGCACCTTCAAAAGGATATAAACAGGATCGAGTTGGTGCAGAGGGTGGCTACTAAAATGATTAGTGGTCTTTGTTATAAAGCATATGAGGACAGACTTAAGGATCTTAATATGTACACCTTAAAGGAAATGCATAGTAAATGCACAGGAGGAGAGCTTCTTTTGATTGAAAGCAAGCTCTGCTATGAGGGTGAAGTTGAAAGGGGATAGACTCAGGAGTAATATGCGGAAATATTTCTTTAGGGAAAGAATGGTAGATCCGGGGAATAGTCTCCCAGTGGAGGACAGTATCTGAATTTAAAAAAGCATGGGACAAACAGAGTATTTCAAAAGGAAAATAGGGGGCTATTGTAGTAGTTGATATGGAAGGGCAAACTAGACAGGCCATGTAGTCTTTTTCTGCCGTCATGTTTCTATGTTTCTATGAATACATCTGGTCTGGGCTTCCAAGATAGTATTTTTAAACAACGCCCATACTAGATATAAATCTGTAACATTGTATATTTGTATATATCTGTCCCCAATATTTGTATATATCTGTCCCCACCCGCACCCACTAAATCCAATGTATATTTAGATTTGTGAACCCCAATCAAATGTATATTTCTAACTGATTGTTTTTGCTGTGATGTGTAAATCATTACTCAATCAAAATGTTTATCTTGTAAATTAATGTATGGTACGATACATTCTGATCTTTAAAGTAAACCGCTACTGATCGTAGGAAGTAGCGGTATACAAATGTTTACTAAATAAATAAATAAATAAATCCTTTGCAGCTGCAGGGCCATGATGGGACTGTGTAAATAAAGTTTGCCCACTAAGCTCCCAGAAGTCCTTCCCCTTTAATACAAAAATCTCATGACCTAGTCCTGCCTCCAGCTAACCTAACGGTGTAATTGGGAAGGGTGCAAGGTGATTCTGAACTCCCTCTTGTCCCACGACAGTCATCTTGGATTCTGGCATATCCTGACTTTAGCATTAGGTGTCAGTATATCTTAGAATCCAACAATGTTGCAACAGGGCAGGGCAGAAACACGTCTTGAATACTTTTGCCCTCCTTTGAAACCTACTGAGAAGGTGTCTATTTAAGGGGTATGTTCAGTCACCCTTATACACACCTACTTGTACTCCTCCAGACATACACACCTACACAGTCACACCACATACACCTTCTTCACCAACATCCACGCTATCCCAAATCTGCACACTCCTATACACAAAACAAACTATTCATACCCATACCCACACTGTCCCATACACACCCTCACCCCCAACAATACACACACACATCACATACTTCCACCATATCCCTTTCTACAAATCTATGTTGGAAAGAGCTCTAGAAGCCCAACTTGATGGATGAAACAAATAGAGAAGTACAGACCTAAACAACTGACAGCAGCAACACTGTTATGGTCACATGTAGGCGAGTCGACATAAGGACACTCCCACAGCGAGGATTCATTTCCCGCACACTGGAACTCCTCCAGTAGGATACTCCCATTGCCTGGTCCAAACCCTTCCGAGACACCAGCTGCTCCACATCCCAGCTGCCTGCACACAACACCGGCATCACTCGAGTCCCATCCGGAGCCACAAACTGTTTCCCAGGTGCCATCAAAGTTAACCTCCAAGCGACCTTGACATTTATTCTTGCCATTAGAGAGACGTAGTTTTGGCTCATATACTAAAGAGACAAGAAGAAAATGACAGTTACTAAATAACTTCATATTCTTGGTAGAACATCTCTAGAATGTATATAATTTCCTAACATTTGAGTCTACGCAGTCAAATGCTTTTCTGGATGTTCATAAATACCTGGGATAAGAAGTAGGGTTGGTGTCTGTGGTCACTGAGGGGTATTAGTGATTTGATCTATTAAATTGAAGTTGATGTGTTCTGATTATTTTTAGATTCTCCTTATATTCTTGCATCACTCCTTGTACTGGGGACTATGATATTATAATGGATTAATTACTTGTTATGTTTATTTCTAGTTTCCTTTACCAAGGTTATTTTTTATTAGGAATGTATAATTTCTATAAATAAAAAACGTTCCTGACATGAAGCAGAGAACTTTACCCCCTTGTAACAGCCATGCTTTTTTTTTTTTTTAGTTTAAATATTTTTATTGCGTATTTGAAATTATACACTAGGACAATCACACAAGCACCAAAAGAAGGAGCCCAGGATGATCTAATAGGTGGACATCGTATAATGTAATCTAAGAAATAATAAACTGTCTCCTAAACTTCAGCCTGGCCAAGTCCTAGTCTGGATCCAATTGTTCCATTTCAGGCATCAAGGACTGAGCTGATAAAAGATCAACCAATTGCTGAGGCACTAATAAAGAAAGGCTTCCCCTTGATAAGTTATCTTATATTTTATATGGATATTGCAAATTAAACAACGCACCTATTTCCAAAACTTTAGGTTTCAAGTAAAACATTTACATTGATGAATCTCGGTATTCTGGGCCAAATGTGGATAAAAGGAAGTTACTCACCTGTAGTAGGTGTTCTCCACATGGTCCCTTTGCACAAAAGTGAAAGTAAGGATGTGGCTGAAAACTACAGGCTAGTTAGTCTAACCTCTGTGATGAGTAAATTATTGGAAACGCTGCTAAAAGAGAAAATTGTGAAGTTTGTGGAGTCCAGGAAATTACAGGATCCGAGGCAGCATGGATTCACCAGAGGAAGGTCTTGTCAGACAAATCCGATTGATTTCTTTGACTGGGTGGCCAGGGAGTTGGACCAAGGGAGAGCCCTAGATGTGGTGTATTTAGATTTCAGTAAAGCCTTTGACACTGCTCCACACAGGCAACAAATTGAGCACCCTAGGGATGGACCCTAAAGTAACTGATTGGGTTAGAAATTGGTTGAATGGGAGGCGACAAAGGGTACAGGTAAATGGAGCTCACTCTGAGAAGAAGGAGGTTACCAGTGGTGTGCCCCAGGGATCTGTCCTTGATCTCATTCTTTTTAACAACTTTGTTAGTGATATTGCAGAAGGGCTGTCATGTAAGGTTTGCATCTTTGCTAATGATATCAAAATCTGCAATAAAGTAGACACCCAGGAAGGAGTAGATAACATGAGGAAGGATCTAGCTAAGCTTGAAGAATGGTCTAGGATTTGGCAGCTGATATTTAATGCTAAAAAATGCAAGGTCATGCATTTGGGCTGCAGCAATCCAAAGGAACAATATAGTATAGGGGGTGAAGTACTTCTGTCCACAAAAGAAGAGCAGGACTTAGGTATGATTGTGTCTGATGATTTTAAATTAGCTAAAGAGGTAGAAAAGGCAATGGCAAAAGTTAGAAGATTAGTTGGGTGCAGAGGGAGAGGAATGGCCAGCCGAAAAAAGGAGGTGATAGTGCCTCTGTATAAGACTTTGGTGTGACCTCATTTGGAGTATTCTGTGCAATTCTGGAGACCGCACCTTCAAAAGGATATATACGGTGGTAGCTTGGGGATTTCCTCAAACCACATGACTGCGGACAAATTCACGTCCCTCCAGGGATGAGCCTCTATAGCAGGTCAGGATTTTTTTTTTTTTTGTTTATATGGGCTAAGAGGGTTAGCCTCACCCTAATTAGGGAACTTGAAGAAGGTACTGTATAATTAGTGCCAGACAGGCAGGCTTTGTTTTGGCCACTAGAGGCCACTAAAGGTTTGCTGGAGCTGGAATACTGCAGGGTTAACCCAGTTGCAGAAGAGGAAGCTGGGGTGGTGTTGCAAGAGAACAGTAACAAGCCAGGATGGAGAGGCTCCTCTAGCTTCTGGCAGAAGGGCAGCAGTGGCAAGAGTATCAACAGCAAGAAGAACAATGTCAGCAACAGTGTCAATGCACCCTGCTGGAAGGGCAGCAATAAGAGCAGCAGCAGATACGGCAGAGGAGGAACTACAGAAGAGGTCCCTGGCTCAGTTGACTCAGGTCCTACAGAGGCTGCCACTCCACCCTCCAGTGCAAACACTTCTAAAAATGACGTCAGAAGATGAACTGGACCACTTTTTGGTGAACTTTGAAAGAATCACCCACATGGCTGAGTGGCTAGAGGTGACATGAATTACTTATTTGGGGAATGTACTGATGGGCAGCAGTCAGACAGCAATCCAGGATGACAACTCAATGGGTGAGCTACATATGCAGCTGACAAGGTCACCATACTGGAGCAGGCCAGCTGTACCACAGAGGCCTATTGCCATAGATTTGGAAACAGGGGGGACTCCAGATAAGAGAGCCCTTGGAGTTTCCTCTATCGGTTGAAAGATTTTGCATGGAAGTGGCTGAAAATGGAGGGAAAGGCTGGGCCTGAGACAGCCAAGATTGTGCTACTGGAGCAGGTTTGGAGGATTTGACTGCCCCAATGAAACAGTGGGTACATCAGTACCCCCAAACTTACACTGGAGAATGCACTGGAACTATCTGAAGGGTACTGTATCATGAAGCCCAGACGGTGACTGAAGTGGACAGTGAGAAGGGGAAGAAGCCACCCATTAGCCCAGGAGGACAGAAGGGAAAACCAGAAAAGATGTTGGCTCCCATGTTCCAACCCCTAAAGTCACCTCCTAGGTGACGGCACGGCCCCAGCCCACAACCCCTTCACCTGTTTTAGGTGTTGAACACAGCGGAACATTTTGCACGGGAATGTCACCTGGATACAGAGGAACCCATGGATGTCAGCCTAACCACCACTCACACCTGCACTTTTGTGGACCGCTCTCCACCCAGAGTCACAGAACTTTGTGATTCCAGTAGAGCTCAAGGATACCTTCCTCCAGGCCTTGATAGACTCCAGGAGTGTGCAGACCCTCATTCGCCAGAAACAATAACCCGAATTCAAATTGACTATGCAAAGACGGTAATACTAGCCTATGTACATGGAGACTAGAGGCAGTATCCAATGGCACAGGTTTCACTTAAGAATCTAGCAGGTCAAGCCACGTTCGAAGCTGTAATGCTGCTTGACTTTGTATCCAGTGGTGATCGGCCGAAACTACCCAAATTTTAGAGCGATATGGGCCCAACTAACTGACAGCTCTGCTAAGTAGGGCCAGGAAGATTTCCCAGAGATCTTCCCCCTGGAAGACCCAGATCTATATGTTGAGAATCCCAAGCCTGCTAAGTCCCAGAGTTGGTATTGCTGGAAACAGCTACACTACCAACAGAATCTGGGGACAGCTATGGGAGAGGGATCTGGAGAAGGACAGCCTAGGGAAGAAATCCCTGTGGATAGCTCAGAGCTCAACAGTAGTGACCCAAATACAATGGTCCCATACCTAGAGTGGGGACTGGGAGAAGACCCAGGGAGCTTCAGGAGGGCCCAGCAAAAGGATGAGTCCCTTAAAATGCCCAAGAGTGGGTTTTGGAGGTAAATGGGGTTCCAGTAGGTAACGGAGAGTACCCTGTAAGAACCTTTCCCTATTTTGGACTAAAGGGAGATTTTCTATACAGAGTGGCCAAGGATGCCCTAGAGGGGGAAGAGGTAAAACAACTGATAGTTCCCTGGCCCTATCATCAGCAGGTGTTATCACTAGCTAATAGCCATTTATTAGGCGGACACCTGGGGGTGGAGAAAACCCTGGAGCGTGTTTTAGCCTAATTTTTCTGGCCGAGGGTCCATAAACAGATGCAGTTATATTGTCAGTCATGTCTCATTTTGCCAGAATCCGACCTGCCCCTCTAGCACCTATGCCCATCATTGAAACCTCATTTGAAAGAGTGGTCATGGACTTGATAGGACTCTTGGAGTGAACCATCCAAAGCAACAAGTATTTTAGTCATACTAGACTATGTTACCCGATGCCCAGAGACCATTGCTCCAAGGAAGAGCGGGGGCGCCATCGGGCCAACAACGCTGGTCTCCACGCTGCCCTGAGGCAGCCCAGAAGAGCGGGGACGCCATCGGACCAACAACGCCGGTCTCCACGCCGCCCTGAGGCAGCCCAGAAGAGCGGGGGCGCCATCAGACCAACAACACCAGTCTCCACGCCACCCTGAGGCAGCCCAGAAGAGCAGGGGTGCCATCGGGCCAACAACGCAGGTCTCCACGCCGCCCTGAGGCAGCCCAGAAGAGCGGGGGTGCCATCGGGCCAACAACGCCAGTCTTCACGCCGCCCTGAGGCAGCCCAGAAAAGCGGGGGTGCCATCGGGCCAACAACGCCGGTCTCCACGCCGCCCTGAGTCAGCCCAGAAGAGCGGGGGCGCCATCAGGCCAACAACGCCAGTCTCCACGCCGCCCTGAGGCAGAAGAGCGGGGCGCCATCGGGCCAACAACGCCAGTCTCCATGCCGCCCTGAGGCAGCCCAGAAAAGCGGGGGCACCATCGGGTGCACTCGCGCCTGGTGGGCCCATGCCTGGGGGCCTCGCCAGAGGGCCCTTTGGCGTGCCCTTAGGCGGGGAACGTAGGCGGGAGCCAACTCCCCAGGATCAATGGCCCTGCTGACCAGCCTCTTTGCCGCAGCTCCAGCGCCGCTTGGCTTCATCGAGGGAGAGCAGGAAGGTAAGCTCCACCCTCCTCCCCTCTGACTAGGCCAGTCGTGGCCCTCTTGCACGCTACAAAGCTCACCGTCTCTCCAGGCGTGCACGTGGGGCCGCAGGGCGCCCTGGCAGGTACCAACCCTCGATCGCTGATTCCACCACCCCCTGAGCCCTGACTAGCGACAGTAATAGTGCTGAGGGCTGCGACCCCTCCTCCCCTCTCCTGCATAGAACTGCCACCCATCACCTGCATAGAATCTGCTACCCATCACCTGCATTGATCTGCTTCCCATCGCCTGCATTGATCTGCTTCCCATCACCTGCATAGAACTGCTTCCCATTACCTGCATAGAATCTGCTACCCATCGCCTGCCTAGAACTGCTTCCCATCTCCTGCATAGAACGGCTATCCATTATTGCCTAGAACTGCTACCCATTGTTGCTTGGAACTGCATAGAACTGCTACCCATTGTGTTTACAACTGCTTCCCATTGCCTGCCTAGAACGGCTACCCATTATTGCTGAGAACTGCTTCCCATCGCCTGCATAGAACGGCTACCCATTATTGCATAGTACTGCTACCATCTGCCTGCATAGAACTGCTACCCATTATTACCTAGAATTTCTACCCATTGTGCTTAGAACTGCTTCCCATCGCCTGCCTAGAACTGCTTCCCATCGCCTGCATAGAACAGCTAACCATTGTTGCTGAGAACTGCTACCCATTATTGCCTAGAACTGCTACCCATTGTTGCTTAGAACAGCATAGAACTGCTACCCATTGTGCGTAGAACTGCTACCCATTGTTGCTGAGAACCGCTACCCATTATTGCCTAGAACTGTTACCCATTGTTGATTAGAACCACTACCCATTGTTGCTTAGTACTGCTACCCATTGCTTGTTCAGACCTTGCTGCCCACTACCATGGCCCCACATCTCATTGTCCTTCTCTTCCTCATCCTCCCCAACTGCCTCCCCTCCTATCAACATCCTCCCTCCTCTTCTCCCCACCCTCCTCCTACCTTCCCCATTTCTCCCTACCCTCCCCCTACCTGCCCCATTTCTCCCTACCATCCCCCTACCCTCCTCACCTCTCCCTACCCTCCCCTACCCTCCTCACATCTCCCTACCCTCCCCCTACATTCCTCACTTCCTCCTACCCTCCCTCTACCTTCCTCACTTCTCCCTCCATTCTTCCCCCTAGCCTAGCACCTGCTCTTGAGCTTATTCACACCATCCCCCGCATTCAACCAGCCCCCCTCTCATTAAACCAACCCCACCCTTGCTTCTGCTGTACTATCTCCACTCTACCTCGCTCTCTTATACTCATTCTACTTCTCTCATCAGGTAATATCAACCCCAACCCTGGTCCCCCCCGATTTCCTTCTCACACTAAAAAAAATTTCTCACGTACCCCATCTAATCTCATCTACATCCCACTCCTCCCTCCTTCCACCCTCCCCCATTCATCCCACAATCACTCATCCATATATATCAACTCCAACCTTACCCCCAAAAATAATCCCTCACACAACCTACCTGATACCATCAATTTACCCCTCATTTCCCTTCCCTCATGTCCCCCCTGGAGAGCACATATACCCAGACATACCCACCCACACCCTGCTCCCTCTAAATCTCAGTATTACCCTAGTAATAGACCCCCACGCTACTCTGACAAGATTTCCACATGTAACTTATCCAACCTTATCCATATCCCTCCCCTCCCCTCCTCTGCTCTCCCATTTTCATGAGCCCTATGGAACACATGCTCAGTCATTAAAAAAAACCACTTTTATCCACAATCTTTTTATCTCTAATGCCCTACACCTTCTTGCCTTAACTGAGACCTGGCTCCCCCCAGACAATACAGCTTCCATTGCCTCTCTCTGTTATGGGGGCTACCATTTCTCCCATACACCTCGATCTATTGGTCGCGGTGGTGTCGTCGGCCTCCTTCTCGCTCCCTCCTGCCAATTCCAACCCCTTCTGCCACACCAATCACATTCCCCCTCTCCTTCAAAGTCCACTCCATTCGCCTCCTCACACCACTTCCCCTCCAAGTAGCTGTTATTTATCGCCCACACGACAAATCCAAATCAACCTTCCTTGCCGACTTTGACTCATGGCTCTCCACCTTTATGGATCCCTCCTCCCCTACTCTTATTCTTGGCGATTTCAACATTCACATCAACAACCCCTCTGACCCCCATGCCTCTAAGTTCCTCGCCCTTACCTCCTCATTCGACCTCCAACTCTGCTCCACTGCTCCCACACACCTACACGGCCACTGCCTTGACCTAATACTCTTCTCCAATTCCTCTCCCTCAAATGTCCGCAATTCAATCCTTCCCTCATCTGACCATCACCTCTTAACATTTACTCTTCAGCTTTCGCCATCCCAACCTCATCCTGTCTCCTCTGACCTGTTTAGAAACCTTCATAATATTGATCCCCTGACTCTCTCCTCCACCATTTCTCCATCTCTTTCCTCTATTTTATCCTCCAAGTCCGTCGACAAGGCACTATCTTCATACAATGTTACACTATCCTCAGCCCTTGACACTCTTGCCCCTCCCACCCCACGTCCTATAAAACGATCTACTCCCCAACCCTGGCTTTCACCCACAATCCGTTACCTATGCAACTCCGCCAGTTCTGCCGAATGAGCTTGGTCCAAATCCCGCTCCCCGGAAGACCTTTTACACTTCAAATTCATGCTTGACTCCTTCCAGTCAGCCTTGGCACTTGCCAAAGAAGACTACTATATCCATTTGACCAATTCCCTTGCCTCTGATCCTCGCCGTCTCTTTAACACACTCAATTCTCTCCTAGAGGCCCCCCACCCCCAATCCCGCCCTCCCTTTCTGCCCAAACCCTAGCCGGCTACTTTCACAACAAAATCCACAAAATTACCCTCCAATTCCCTACCCCCTCATCTACCTCCCCTCCTCCCCAATTCTCCTCCCCATCCATCCTCTCCCCACCTACCCCATCCATCCTCCCCCTACCACCTTCTCTTCCTTCCTTCCAATCTCTGAAGAAGAAACCACACTCCTTCTTTCCTCCTCCAAACCCACCACCTGTTCATCAGACCCTATCCCCACCCATCTCCTACGTTCCATCTCCTTCACCATTGTCCCCTGAATCACTCACATCCTTAACCTTTCTCTCTCCACTGCAACCATCCCCACTGACTTCAAACATGCTGTTGTCACACCCCTCCTCAAGAAACCCTCACTTGATCCCACATGCCCTTCTAACTATCGACCCATCTCCCTCCTTCCCTTCATATTCAAACTATTGAAATGAGCAGTCCACCGTCGCTGCCTCGACTTCCTCACCTCCCAAGCCCTCCTGGACCCACTACAATCTGGCTTCCGTCCCCTACACTCCACTGAAACGGCACTCACAAAAGTCACCAATGACCTGTTCCTGGCTAAATCTAAGGGCCTCTATTCTATCCTCATCCTTCTTGACCTTTCTGCTGCCTTTGACACCATTGACCACAACCTTCTCCTCAACACCCTCACCTCACTTGGCTTCAAAGACTCCGTTCTATCCTGGTTCTCCTCTTACCTCTCCCATCGCTCATTCAGTGTATGCTCTGATGGCTCCTCCTCCTCCTCTACCCCGCTCCAGGTAGTTGTACCTCAGGGATCTGTCTTGGGCCCCCTCCTCTTCTCTCTCTATACCCAAGGCCTCAGAGCACTTATCTCCTTCCTTGGCTTTCAGTACCATCTCTATGCTGACGACTCCCAAATTTACCTCTCTACACCTAACATTTCTCCAGCAACACAGTCCAAGATCTCTGCCTGTCTTCTGGACATCACTGCCTGGATGTCTCAGCGCCGATTGAAGCTGAACATGGCCAAGACTGAACTCCTTGTCTTTCCACCCAACTCCTCCCCCCCACTTCCCCCTCTCTCAGTCCAGATTGATGGATCTACTATCCTTCCTGTTCCCTCAGCCCGCAATCTAGGGGTAATCTTTGACACCTCTCTCTCCTTCTCCGCTCATATCCAGCTGGTAGCTAAGACCTGCCGCTTCGTTCTCTACAACATCAGCAAAATCCGCCCCTTCCTCTCTGAACACACTACCAAAATGCTTATCCACTCCTTAATCTCCTCTCACCTCGACTACTGCAACCTACTCCTCGCTGGTCTCCCCGTGAGCCACCTCCTTCCCCTTCAATCTATATAAAATCATGCTGCTCGACTAATCTTCTGCCAGCCTCGTCATGTCCACATTACTCCTCTTCTCAAATCACTTCACTGGCTCCCTATCCTATTCCACATCCAATTCAAGCTTCTCCTGCTGACTTATAAATGCATTCACTCTATGGCCCCTCAATATCTCTTATCTCTTATCTCTCTCTACATCTCTGCTTGAAATTTGTGCTCTGCCAACAAACTACTTCTATCAATGCCCTTCACCCGCACCGCAAACTCCCGACTGCGCTCCTTTCACCTTG
The DNA here is from genome assembly GCA_033557465.1 of Ichthyophis bannanicus. Classification (NCBI taxonomy): domain Eukaryota; kingdom Metazoa; phylum Chordata; class Amphibia; order Gymnophiona; family Ichthyophiidae; genus Ichthyophis; species Ichthyophis bannanicus. The sequence goes on from CM066034.1 coordinate 1,029,245,069, forward strand.
CTGTACCATACGCCTGGAACAGCCTATCTGAGTCTGTGCGCCAGGCGTCCTCCCTGGCCCTCTTCAAATCCAGGTTGAAGACCCATCTCTTCACCATTGCATTCAGATCCTGACTTCCATCCTCATCTTACCCTGACTCCCATCTACATTTATGACCAAACCTTAGACCAAACTATACCACACCGTACCTTCCGCTGAACTGACTAATGCTCTGTACTGTTCTAAATAGATTGTAAGCTCCAATGAGCTTGACTCTGATGGGCAGGGACTGTCTCTTGTATGTTGACTACCTCTTGTAGGTTAGTTGTGCAGCACTGTGTGTGTGGCACTTTACAAGTGCTAAATAGTAGTAGTAGGAATATGAAGACTACTACTGTCGCGAATGCCTTCTGAGAAGTATTCTCTTGGGTGGGAATACCCAATGAGACCCTCACAGATCTAGGAACACCCTCTGTATCCAAGGTGATGAAGAAAGTGCGTGTCTTGCTGAAGGTCAAGATGCTGCGAACATCACTATATCACTCCCAGAAGGATGGCCACGTCAAGCAAGTAAATAAAACTCTGAAACAGATGTTTAAAAAGTTTGTGCAGGATGATGGGAAGAAAGGTGCTAGAAATGAAATTGGGGGGGGGGGGGTAATAACTATTCATAACATTAATAAAGGTCCATGGTTCAAACAAGAAAACTGCACAAGACAGGATGACAAGTTGGAAGTGGCTAGGAGCATAAAATACACAGAAGTGGGAAACACGTACAGAAGGGGAAAAACGCCTACGGGGTCAATCCAAGGCACAAATAGTGGAGACGTCCATCCCCGCTATTCGGCCCCTCTGCTGATCCTGACTAACTTCCACGTACAAAGTTATACAGGGGCGGGAAAGAGGCCTTGTGGGGTCGGAGTTAGGGCGGGCTGTGGGCGGTCTGTGACCCCGGACATACAGAGCCAATTCCAATGTCGGCCCTGTATGTCTGGGGCCAGCGGGCTGAACAGGGAATTTATTCCACCTCTGAGGTGGAATAAGTTCCCCTAGTCAGCAGGGGATGGCAGGCCCAGGGTGTAGCAACGGCGGGAGGGGGTAGAGGAGATTCCCCACAGCCCGACCCTGGCCTTTGGAGGCCAGATTGGGGGTTGGGCTGAAGGGAATGAAGATTCTTTTCCGAGACTGAGTTAGCCAGGCTAGGCCAGTACATGCAGGCCGACCAGAGTGGGGGTCCCAACCTGCATGTACAGGCCTGGACGTGATCCTGATCCCACAGGGCTAGATGTGCCCCGAGGGATTAGAATCCCATCTTCCTCTGTGCGTCCGGTCCCGACTGGATGCACAGAGGGCCGGGACATCCAGGACAGAATCAGGCCCCTAATGAAGAAATACAAAATAAAAAAATAGTATAGCTTATAAGAAGAAATTCCATTATGACCATGTATTTACCAAAATAAAAGGTTTTGAAATATTTAACATTTCTTCTTGAGTCTACAGCATTACCCACTTGATATGTGCACGATGGAACTTACCATAATGGGGTCTCGGGGCCGAGTATACAATAATAGGCACTGAAGGAAGGAGAAAATAGTCATTATCCTCAATCAGTTACTAAGAAGAACACCATTACACAGTGATAGATGATGTCCATGCAGATGTCCGTGCAGTAACATCGGCAGCAGACTTTTAAATTGCAACCGCTCTGGCGCGAGAGCCTCAGACCTGGCCCGATCGGTGACGAGGAAGGGAGCAGACAGCTATGCTCCTCCCTGCTCCCCACCGCATGGCCAATCAGGCCGCAGTAACACCGGCAGCAGACTTTTAAATTGCAACCGCTCCAAGGCATGCCCGCGTCTGGCGGGCCCGCGCCTAAGGGCCACGCCAAAGGGCCCTTTGGCATGGCCCTTAGGCATGGCACTGTGGAATGGTCGCATTTCCCCTCCTCCTCCCCACTCCTGGAACTCCAGCGATGAGCAGACCTGATCAGAGGCAATGGAACCACAATAAACATCAGCTTGTAAGCATCCTCTAATTGTAACCCTTGATGTAATCTAATATACGCCATGATGCCCAGCCTGCCTGTAATATAACTCTTGATGTGATGTAATGTACCTTTGATGTTGTAATCTAACCTATGATGCCTGCTTGGAATGCATTTATTTATACTGTGTGTATAGTAAATTGCGCAGTAGTACTGGTAGTAGTAATGGGAGACAGCCAATCTGGTTTTGCCCTAATTAGATTATTTTTCTGTGTTTTGTCTGTTGTCTCAATTAGATTGTAAGCTCTGATGAGCAGGGACTGTCACTTTTTATATGTCTGTACAGCGCTGCGTAAGAGATAGCGTTTTATAAATGTTAAATAGATAGATTCTTAGATACAAAATATACTACTACTACTACTGAGCATTTCTATAGCACTATAAGACGTACACAGCACTGCACAGACACATGTAAAAGACAGTCCCTGCTCATTAGAGATTACAGTCTAGTTAAGACAGACAACACAGTAGCTATAGACAAGGGGGGTAAGGAAACACAAAGGAGACCAGGTGAGTTAAGATCCGAAAGCAGCAGTGAAGAGGTGAGTTTTCAGCCTGGATTTGAAAAGGGTCAGAGAAGGCGTCTGATTTACAGACAAAGGTAGTTTGTTCCAGGCATAAGGTGCAGAAAGGTGAAAGGAGTGAAGTCTGGAGTTAGCAATAGAAGAGAAGGGCACAGGTAGAAGCTATTTGCCAGTAGAGCAGAGTTCCCGAGGGGTGTGTAAGGAGAGATAAGAAAGGAAAGGTAGTGAGGAGCTGCAGAGTGAATGCACTTATAGGTCAACAGGAGAAGTTTGAACACTACTGTAGATACAGAAACGGATAGGAAGCCAATGAAGTGACTTGAGAAGAGGGGTAATATGAGCTTGATAAGGCTGGTGGAAGAATAGCCACACAGCAGATTGTTGAAGAGATTGAAGGGGAGAGAGATGATTCAGAGGGAGACCAGCAAGGAGTAGGTTACAATAGTCAAGATGGGAGGTGATTAAGGAGTGGATAAGTGTCTTAGAAGTGTGTTCAGAAAGGAATGGGCAGATTTTGTTGATGTTGTAGAGAAAGAAACGGCAGGTCTTAGCTATCAGATGGATGGGTGTAGAGAAGGAGAGAGAGGAGTCAAAGACAACCCCAAGGTTGTGAGCCAAGGAAACAGGAAGGAGTAGAGAGTTATCCACAGAGACTGAGAAAGGAGGAAGAGGAGAGGAGGTTTTAGGAGTTAAAATAAGAAGCTCATAAATAGGAAATACAGAAAGCAGAATGTAGATTCTATCCATCTAATAAAAACATTTCCATTTTCCATAGAGAACATCTATTTAGGTCCAAGGAAGGAAGGAAGATGAGGGCAGATACTTCAGAAGACAGAAACAGCATGGCGAGAGAGACATGGGAAAGACTCTGTCAGCCCAGTAAGGGCTAATGTGTTAGTTACCCACCCAGATATGCCAGCTGGGGAAGGAAAACACTGTAACGTTATCTTTCTTTAAATTACAGCTGTACTAAAGGGCCTGGACTGTGCTTACTGATCTAATAAAACAACCTCTGCATCAAATTATAAGTTCAAATGAGGGTCCTGCGTTGTCCTTGTAGGCAAACTTACTTTAAAAAGTTACCCGTGCTTCTTCTCTTTCATTGAAATTTTGAATCCCGCTGCTGGGCCGAAGTCTCGTGCGGATGTTATCGTGAGACTTTGGCCCGGCAATGGGATGCAAATAATATGTTGAAACCCTCTGCTCAGTGTGCAGCTTTGGCCAATAAAACAAAGAAAATGTTAGGAATCATAAAGAAAGCAATAGAGAAGAAAACCAAGATTATTATAATGCCCCTGTATCGCTCTATAGTGCAACCGCAGTGCAGTTCTGGTCACCATATTTACAAAAAGATATAGTGGAATTAGAAAAGGTACTAAGAAGAGTGACTAAAATGATAAAGGGGATGGAAGGGTACCCCTATGAGGAGTGGCTTAAAAGGTTAGGGCTTGTCAACCTGGAAAAAGAGATGACTGAGGGGAGATATGATAGAGGTCTATAAAATAATGAATGGAGTGGAACGGGTAAATGTAGAAAGTCTAGAGGACATGCAATGAAGCTACAATGTACCACATTTCAGACTAATTGGAGAAAATATTTTTCCATTCAACACATAATCAAACTCCGGAATTTGTTACTGGAGGATGTAGTAAAAGCCGTTAATGTAGCTGGATTTAAAAGAGGTTGGAAAATTTCCTGGAGAAAAATCCATAACCCATTATTAAAGTGAACTGGAGAAATCAACTGCTTACCGCAGGATAAACAACATGGAATCTGTGCACCTTCTGGGAACCCGCCAGGTACTTGTGACCTGACTTGGCCACTATTGGAAACAGGATATTGGGCTTGATGGACTTTTGGTCTGACCTAGTATGTCTTATCTTATCTTCTTAATACTAGGCCCAGCTTTTACTAGGAAATGAAGGTAAGAATTTAAAAATAATAAATATGTATAATCACTAGATAAGTGGTTCCCAAATGTGGGGTCGAGACCCCAAATGGGGTCACATCTTCAGTGGATGGGGGTCACAGAAACATGTACTCACGCACTAATAACTAATAACTAAATGTGTTACAACACACTCCCACATTCTACAACAAAGGCTATAGCCAAATACATAAATGTCTTATCTAACGGGAGAAAAAAGACCTCAGGATGGCCGATTGTCCCGCTATGTGGCAAACTTAATTACCATAGCGGAAAGACAGCTAGCCCACATCACCGGTCTCAAGAAAACTCCCTTATAACATCAGAGCCCAAACTGAGCTTCTTTAATTTAATATTTTTAATCAAACATTTTTTCTTAAAAAAGTACTTTTTAAAGAATTTCAAAAATATATTATTATCTCTTTTTACTTTATTAAAAAGACTCTGTGAATCAAAAATTCAATCCATAGAACATTGTTCTTTTCTACTTGTACGCTGACCAATTTTCATTTGGGTTCGCTTGCCTCTAAACAGCCCTTGTAACAAAACAAGTGCCCAGATGACTGTACATAATTTGTAATATTAAGCACAAAAACTCACTTATCTGATTATAATTCCCAAACTTCCAGTTTCATAAGCTATCATCACCCAACAAAGATCTTTGTTTCTCCTGTAACAGGCTTCTTCGGGGGCTGTATATTTTACTGCAGACAACAACTTGAGGAAGCGGTTTCAGCATCTGATGCAATGAGATTTTATATACCCAACTACCAAGAAGAAAACTCAGTAGTGGACACGTCACTTAGAAAGAGGTGGTGTTAGTTTAAATTAACCAAACATCCCTTACCAAAGTGATCACTATTTTCCAACTCACATCAACATTCTAACCGCACAAACTATACAAAATATGGTTATGTCTAAATACTAAAAATAAGGAATGTATGGCAGAGATGCAAACCCCAACCCGGCAGATCAGCCCCACACATTGTCCTTATATGGAATACATTTAGAAGAAAATATTCCATTCAATTTTACCATTCAAACCAGTAGGTTCCAACGTGTTTAAATTAAATATCCATCGCTGCTCGTGTTGCAATAGCAATTTGCCTCGATCACCTCTCCGTATATTTTGTGGGACATGTTCTAAAACTATACAGCACAGGTCTTCAAAAGTATGGTTCAACTGACTGCAGTGTTTCACAAGAGATGTTTCAATTCGCATTGACTGAACTAGTCATTTTAGGAACAACTGAACAGAGTTGGTCGCTAAGACGTCTACCCCTACTATAGGCATATTCACAACTGTTGTGATGTCAACACATTTGTTCATCTGAGACTGAATTTAAAATACAGGTGGAAAAGATGTTGGAGACATTTTGCAATCATGGCTATCCAGACTTTGTTTTAAAAATAGCTTATAAAAGAGTGAGTTTTACCCACAGAGAATGGTTACTGTCTCCAACTTATGGCATACAATCAGAATCTGTTACCTCTACAACCTTGGTGACATGTGTGCTCCGATATTTGAGTTTATCACAACATCTAGCTAAGTCTATTAGATGACAATGTAAACATTTTTTCAGCCCATCCTGGTTTAATGAATTATCAAGCACGTATAGCCTATAAGTAGGCGTAGAAGTCTTAGGGACCAACTCTGTTCAGCTGTTCCTAAAATGACTAGCCCAGTAGAAGTATCAGGTCATGTCAGATATAGAAAATGCTCCTTCTATAGTGTCATGGAAGAGGGTAACTCTTTTGTCTTTAATCACAAAACCTATTATTCGAAAAAGCCATCTACATGTATGACTGCATATGTTGTATATGCTCTCAAATGTCCCTGTTTGAAGCTATATATTGGGACTCGTTTAGCAGAACACAAGTATAGTTTGACTAAGATGCAAATTGAAACATCTCTTGTGAAACATTGCAGTCAGTTGAACCATACTTTTCAAGACCTGCACTGTATAATTTTAGAACATGTCCCACAAAATACACAGAGAGGTGATCATTGCAATGCGAGCAGCGATGGATATTTAATTTAAACACTTTGGAACCTGCTGGTTTGAATGATAAAAGTGAATGGAATATTTTCTTCTAAATATATTGCTTATAAGGACAATGTGTGGGGCTAATCCGCCGGGTTGGGGTTTGCATCTCTGCCATACATTCCTTATTTTAGTGTTTAGACAAAACTATATTTTCTATAGTTTGTGCAGTTAAAATGTTGATGTGTTGGAAAATAGTAATCACTTCGGTAAGGGACATTTGCTTAATTTAAACTAATAACACCTCTTTCTAAATGATGTGTCCACTACTGCAGTTTTCTGATTGGTAGTTGGGTATATAAAATCTCATTGCGTAAGATGCTGAAATCTCTTCCTCAAGTTGTCATCTGCAGCAAAATATACAGCCCCCGAAGAAGCCTGTTACAGGAGAAACGAAGATCGTTGTTGGGTGACGATAGCTTGGAAGTTTGGTGCATTGTGATCAGATAAGTGAGCTTTTTGGGCTTAATGCTGATATTACAAATTATGTACAGTCACCTGGGCACTTGTTTTGTTACAGGGGCTGTTTATTTTATTTATTTATTTTATTTAACATTTTTTTATATACCGTTTTTCTGCAAGTCAAAACAGTTTACAATGAACAGTTTGTAATAGTGTATTCTGTATTCACAGCTGTTTTACAAGGAACAACCGTTTGAACAATGGCAGAACCTTTTCTGAAGAACTATTTACATATTTACATTGGGAGATGAGAGATCGGAGGAAGGGAAGTGGAGGGAGGAGGAGTGGAGAAGTTGGGGTTTAGTTTTGGTTAGCTTTGGATAGGGTTTCATTTGAATAGCTTTAGAGATCTGATGTTTAGGGGGGCAGGGTCAAGTATTCACTAAAGAGGAAGGTTTTAAGCTTTTTGCGGAATTCCGAATGGTCGTTGCAGCCTCGTAGGCCGGGGGAGGGCGTTCCATATAGAGGGGGCATAGAGGAAGAAGGCTCAGTTACATGTGGATTGTGAGCACTTTTTCTTTTGTGATGGTATGTTTAAAATGTTTGTTGTGTTTGATCTACGTGGTCTGGTGGAGTTTAGTTTTTAAAGGAGCGAGAGTAGGCAGGGGGCAGATTCATTGTGTAGAACTTTGTGTATTAAGGTGATGGCTGTAAATTTTATCCTTGCTTGAATAGGGAGCCAGTGGAGGTCCTCAAGGACAGGGGTGATGTGGGCTTGTCTAGGTGAGTCGGTTATTAGGCGCGCAAGTGTGTTCTGTGCCATCTGGAGGGGGTGTAGGCTGTGTTTTGGGAGACCATGGTATATGAGGTCACAATAGTCCAGGGTCAAGGTTGTTAAGGCCCGGCAGACAGTTCGGAAGGAGTCTGGGTTTAATAAGGGACAGAGATTCCTTAAGGTTCGTATTTTGAGGTAAATGGAATTAGTTGATCTTTTTATCTGTTCATGAAATGTGAGATTTTGGTTTATTATTAAGGCTAAGTATTTGACTTCAGTTTTTACCATGATGGTGTAATCTCCAAGGACAACAGAGGATGGGGGGACACAGGATAGGTTGGAGCTGGATGACTTCTGTTTTGGTTTGGTTAATTATGAGGTTGTGTTGGTGGAGCCATTGACTTAACTTAGAGAAGCAGTTGCTGATATTGGTGAGGTTTGGCTTGGATATGTTAAAGGGCGTAAAGAACATTATAACATCTGCATACAGTTGGTATTGAATATGGTATTCTTGGAATATTTTGCATAAGGGTTGAAGAAAGATATTAAAGAGGAGTGCTGAAAGGCTGGAACCTTGAGGGACTCCTTGGGAAAGTATGAATGGTAGGGAGTTTGTATCACCAAATCATACCTGTTGTGTTCTGTTTTCAAAGTATGAGTAGAACCAGATTAGGGAAGTGTCTCTAAGACCTATGTCATAGAGTCTGTTGAGGAGCTGTTTGTGGGGGAGGCGAGAGAACCCGAATGAAAATTGGTCAGCGTACAAGTAGAAAAGAGCAATGCTTTATGGATTGAATTTTTTATTTTCAGAGACCTTTTAATAAAGTAAAAAGAGATAATAGTATATTTTTGAAATTTTTTAAGAAAAAATGTTTAATTAAAAAAGTTAAATTAAAGAAGCTCAGTTTGGGCTCCGATGTTCTAAGGGAGTTGTCGTAATACCGGTGATGTGAGCTATCTGTCTTTCTGCTATGGTAATTAAGTTTGCCACATAGAGGGACTGTCAGCCAACCTGAAGTCTTTTTCTCCCATTAGATAAGACAATTATGAATTTGACTATAACCTTTTTTGTGGAATGTGGGAGTGTGTTGTAACAAATGTAGTTCTTAGTTATTAGTGCGTGAGTTCTCTGAGGTTAACCTCAGGGGTTTTCTTATATGTTTGAGTAACCCTTAGTGCAGTGTTTTGTATTGCTCATAGAAACGTGCCCATTTTCCCTTCTTTCTGTACTTTCACTGTGACCTATGCCAAGCAGTGGCAGTCACTAGTTAGTATGTGGCCCGTGAGCAGTGAACATTCATAGGAACTTGCCCTCTCCTGGGTAAGCTCCCACTGGGTTGTACAAGAGTCTGGAAGAACACACTGACACAAAGGACCCTGTGCTGGTTACTGCTGCTTTCCTGCTTTAGATGAGTGAAGGAAGGGGAAGGAGGCTGGAGACCTGCTACTTTGATTTCATCATCATCAAGGATCACGTGACTTCTTAATTGCTAAAATGGGGTCATATGGGATAAAAGTTTGGAAAGTGCTGCACTAGATAAATACTTAGCTGATATGATGAATCCCTATGAATAATTTTTCCAAAATATAGTAAAAGCAGTGAGCGTGAGAGTTTAGAGAATATGAAGTTAAAGTAATAGGAGATCCCTCCGGTACCTTCTCTCTTTATATCTGAGAGCAATGGGGATGTACAGACCTGAGCAGTTGACCGCAGCGTCATCCTCATGGTCACAGGTAGCAGGGTCCCCCTCCTTGTGAGGACACTCCCACAGAGAAGATTCATTTCCCCCACACTGGAACTCCTCCAGTAGGATACTCCCATTGCCTGGTCCAAACCCTTCTGAGACACCAGCTGCTCCACAGCCCAGCTGCCTGCACACAACACCGGCATCACTCGGGTCCCATCCGGAGCCACAAACTGTTACCCAGGTGCCATGAAGATAAACCTCCACACGACCTTGACATCTATTCTTCCCCTCTGAAAGCCGTAAACCCAGGCCAGATGCTGAAAATACAGAAAGAAACAATGTCAGTAAATAAATTCAAGATTTGTAAAATCCCCTGACCAGAGGTGCAAAGAAGTTAATATTAATCAGTTTGGCCTAAGTACACACTTCCCTTTTTCTAGAAAATACATTTGCTAACAATCTCCCTCTCAAGAAATCATCTGAAAGAGTATGTTAGAATAAACCAAATGTAAATTGTTAAAATAAATTAAATTCATAATGTTGAAACTGTGCTCTAAGATGAGGTCATATTTTTTATATCGGACAACGAGCTATGACTGAGTGAATTACTCCATTCTATGAACATGATTCCAGGTGTGTCAGTAAAGGAACAATACCTGGGATCAAGTTGGCCAAACTCAGGCTGCTTCAGCATAAACATAGCACAGCAAGCAAGGCCCACTTTGGTGCCCCCATCTCAATGCCCAAGAGAATGGCAGTGCCTTCCAACTCATCCTGCTAGACCAGTCCAGACAAATGGCTTAAGTCCCCCTGCCAGCAGATGCTGGAGACAGAGAAAAACTACCAAAAGCTTGATTGGTTGAGCCCTGGTAGACATATAGCTGTACCCCTAGAGGTCGCCCTCAGTCTTTTCTGTCTCTAGCAGATGCTGGTGTTCTTCTGTTTTTCTCTTCAGGTTTTCTTTTAAGTTATTAATTTCAGCTGGACGTTTTCAGGGCGCACAGGAGGTGCCCCTCTGAAATTTCCCAGCTTATCGCCTGGGGGATCTGGTTGAGCTCCTGGTCAAGAGGACTAGTCAAGCTCCCATTATGCGAGGGGAAGGCCGCCTCCTGATCACGAGGACCTGGTAGGCCGGCAGCAGTGGGAGCCTTCATTACTCTTATAGAGTTTAGCTACAGCAGCAGTTTGTCAGCCGTCTTGCAGTGTCTGCTTTGGCTCCCCTGCTCTACTACTCCTGCGATCACATTGGGCACAGTGAGTAAGTTCCTCCACCCCTTCCCCCCCGGGTCTTCTTTACCTTCTGGGAGGCAGAGGCTCCGGGCACTTGTACAGCAGGGGTTCCAGCAGGCCAGCAGCAGGGAAGCCCTTTAATTTTTGCTAAGCTCTCTGAGTCGGTCTCTTGCAACACTCCTGCTGCCTTGGCTCTCCTGCTTCTCCAGGACGACACAGGGAGTTTGAATCCCCCCCCCCCTCCATTTTGAGTGCTCGGTCGCGCTGCCACTATCGCAGAGACACTGTGTTTTTTTCTTTACTTCGAAACTGCTGCGGCTGCACTGCCCTGCTTTCCGCACTGCTGTGTTTCCGTTTCTCTGCTTCCCGCCTTTTTGTTCGGACTGATCCGGCGTGTGCGGCAGCCATTTCTTCAGCCAAGGGAGGGGGGGGGATACAGCGTCCATTTTAAATGTCAGAGCAGTGCGACATTCTCAGCCACAGTGGCTGGTTTGGAGCAGGAAAGTTAGCTGTGCAGCCTGTGAGAGCCGCAGTGTTTTCTCTCTCCTTTTGTGTAACATTATTTCGGGGGAACGTTTTATTTACAGTGCCCTCCTCCTTCAGAAATGTACTGTCTACAGCTACAAGCGGAAATACTTACATCACAGGGGGTTCTTGGCCTGTTCCGCTTACCCAGGTGAGTCTTCAGTTACCTGGGGAAGTCTTCTCACACAGTCAGTAGGCAATGATGGGGGGTCCCGCTGCTTTGTCACCCCCAGTTGTCTCCAGGGTCGCTCCTCCCTGCCTCCTCCTCCCTCAGCCTTCCTATCCTCTGGCTCAGATGCTGCTGCCTCAAAACCCATCTCAGTCTTCTCAGAACCAAAGTTCACAACAATTTATAGTGCTCCGTAGGCTTGGACCCTTGGCACGTGGACCCTGTCATCTCTGGCTTGGAGGCCTGTTCAGTCCACAGAACCTCACTAGACTCTACGTTGGGGTCCCAGAAGCATTCTTGGAAGGAGTGAGTTTTTAGGAACATGGGGCATCCTCTCAAGGAACTTTTCTTGGTCTGCGGCCGCCTGTGCACCTGATTTCCCAGATGAAGAAGTGTGATTCGCCTGATGCATACGGCTCACCATCTGGGACAGCATTACCTTAGGGACAGTGCTATCTTGGTCTCCGGCGGATCTGGACAGGTGCTTTGCATATCTGAAGATGGCTGCTCTGGTGACTGCCGTCACTAAGCACATCGCTATTCTGGTTGAATGGGGTGTGGCCCTTTCGGATCATTAGGATAGGAAACTCCACTCAGGCATCATTTTGTAGAGGTCTGGCGGCCAATGCTCTCCTACATTACTCTAGCTTTGTCAATGGTCGGCTGATCCAGCCTTTAAGGCACGCCTCTCTAAGCTCCCCTTCCAAGGCAAGTGTCTCCTTGGTGAAGACCTTGACAAGCTTGTCAAGGAACTGGGGGAAGTCAAGCCACAGCGGCTATGGAAAGGCAAGCCACGGTCCTTTACACGCCGTGGAAAGGCCTTTGCTGTGACCTCATGCCGGTCAAAGGTCACAATCCTTTGGGGAGTCAGGAAAAGACGGGATACCTACGTCGCCACCAATATGAGGAGGGTGGATGCCTTTTCCCAGCAGTGAGCCCACATGGCCTTCGATCAATGGGTCCTCGTCAGCTAAGGCTATGCTCTCCCATCCAAGAAGCCCTCCTAGTTCCGCTCAGCGGAGCATCCCGAAAGAGGGCAGCCATACAATCCACCCTCCAACGTCTGCAATTTCTTTGAGCCATTCGACAAGTCCAACTTGCAAAGAGGGACTCTGCTCGTTATTCCATTTACTTTGTGGTATCCAATAAGGAGGGGTCATTCAGCAGAGTCTGGGTCTCAAGGAGGTCCATTGGGCCCTTCATGTACTGTTTTTTCACATGAAAATGATATGTCCAATAAATCAATCAGCCCTTATGGAATAATTCCTTGCCTCGTCCAGCCTACATATTCTTCTCCGAGAGGATCACTGGTGTTTTCTGTGCTTTGCCATGCTCGGGCAGCATTTTCAGTTTTGCTTTCTGCCATTTGGCCTGATGACTGCAAAGTTATTGTGGTGGCCATGGCAGCCTTGCGCAGACAGTGCATTCAAGTCCTCCCATACTTGGACGACTAGCTCATTCACGCAAGTTCCATGTCAGAAGCCCGTCAGACGGTCTCCTGGCTGGTCACCTTCTCGGAGAGCCTCGGTTGAGTGGTCAATTATTCCAAGGGTTGCCTCTGGCCACCCCAAACTGTGGAGTTTCTCGGAGCACTAGTCGATAACTGGCTGGGCAAGGTATCCCTGATGCAAGAACATTTTCTCAAGCACTCTGCACACCTTCAACTCTTTCTCCTACAGAGCCGCATGCGCTTGTGTGACTATCTTCAGACCCTAAGGTCCATGGTGGCCACCATCATTTATCCCATTGACCAGAGCCCACATGCAGAGCCTTCAACACTCCTGCCAGAACTTTCAACACTCCTGTCCGTCCCGCTGTCCCTGGTTTCCATGGTCTATGACTGTTGCCTCTCCCCCCTTACACTACATGATGCAGTCTTCTATGGTGGCATTCAGTGGCCCATCTGCTTTGGGGCATTCTCTTGCAAGCTGTTTGCTGGATTCTAGTAAACACTCACGCCAGTCTCTTGGGTGGTGGAGCACTTTGCCAGTCCCAGACGGCTCAGAGGACCTGGTCGCCTCAGGAGGCATGCTGGATGATCAACTGCTTAAAAGCCCAGCAGTCCACCTTGCCTTGCTGCACTTCCTGCCTCTCCTTCGATCCCATGCGGTCTACTTTCTTTCCGACAATGCTATGACGGTGTCCTATTTAAACCGACAGTGCGGAACAAACGGTCCAGGAATGGCCAGGGAGATGCCTCTTCTTCTCCCCTGGATGGAGTGTCGTTGACAAGTCGGCACAGCATATTGTGGAGATGGACAATGTACAAGCAGCTTATGACAGCTGTCACATTGTAGATCCCAACAATTGGGAACTAGCATCCTGGGCATTTCCACAAATTGTTCACACATGGGGGTTGCCCACAGTGGATCTCAGGCCGTTGGCACAGAACATCAAGACACAGGCCTTTGTCGGTCAGCAGAAGGAGCATGGGCCTTGGGGTCTGGGTGCATTATTTCAGTCCTGGCTTTCCGCTCCCCTGTTCTGCATGCTTCCTCCTTGTGTCCTGCTTGGGAGGGTTCTCCGTTGGATCAAAGCTCATTCTGGCATGGTGATCTTCGTGTCATGCAACTGGCCTCAGCAGCCATAATATGTTGATCCTGTTTGACTAACCCAGTCATCTCCCTTCTTCAGAAAGGTCTCTTGCGGCAAGGTCCAATCACCATGGCCGATACTGCTCCCTACTCGCTTATGATCTGGAGCTTGAAAGACGCTGGGTGAGTTACAGAGGTCACTCGACACAGGTAGTGGCTCTCCTGTCCAAGGCAGGATGGCCCATTACATATTTAGTCTACACGAGAATGTGGCATCCTTGAGTCCTGGTGCTTTTGGCAGCGCCTTTCAGATCCTGGACATTCTGTAATTCCTTCAGATCGCTCTCAACTCTGGTCTGGCCCTAGGCTCTCTCTGGGTTCACATCTCTGCATTAACCTGTTTGAAGGACGCTCAATGGTGTCACCTACAGAAGTTGCTAGCTTTCTCAGGGGTATGTGGGTGCTTGGTCCTCAGGGCCTTATCTGGGCATCCTTCAAGTCGCTCAAATATACCTCATTCCGGGACACGTCCCTCAAGACGGCATTTCTAGAAGTCATTAATCTTGGCCAGGAAAGTCTCTGCGTTGCATGTCCCTCTGGGTGCTGCCTTCCTTCCTGCCTAAGGTGCCTACACCTTTTCACTCAAACTGGATGATTTTGTTTCCTACCTTTCAAGAAAACAATGTGGGCAACAATATAGGACTTCGCACCATAGATCTCAGTAGGGTGCTACGGTGCTGTCCAGGGTCACCAATTCCTTTTGCAAATCCGATCTCCATTTGTACAATTTGTGGGGCCTCAGCCTCCATTACAAATGCACAACCATTGAGTTGGACTACATCCTCCAGGGTAAGCTGGTGCCCATGGGGCTCATGGCCCGCTCTACCCGGTCTCAAGCAGCACCATGAGCAAAGGGCTCACATCCTGGGCATCGTCGCCTTGATCTCCAAGCATGCGATGTGATGCAATTTGGTGACAGTTTGGTGGCAGCTGCTGTCTCTTCCCGCCCTGAAGTGGGTTAGCTTGGGTACTTCCCATATGTCTGGACTGGTCTAGCAGGATGACTTGGAAGGAGAAATTTCACTTACTGTTAATTTCCTTTCCTGGAATCCTGTGAGACAAGTCCAGGACCCACCCATTCTGGGTACTTCGACAGCCTATGCTCACATTCTTATGCTGCAGTTCATTCGTTGCCGCACCTCATAAAGGGTTGTTGCTTCATGTCACTTCCTTGACAACCTAGATGCTGCCTGCTATAGGCCATATATCAAGTAAAATGAACTATAATCTATAGTTCTGGTCATTGCATGAGAGCAGCGCTCAGTTGTTCGGGTATCATGCCTTATTCAGTGACTGTTTCATGGCTTTGTCAAAGTATACTGAAGGCGACTTCTAGGGGTACAGCTATATGTCTACCAGGGCTCAACCAATCAAGCTTCTGGTAGTTTTTCTCTGTCTCCAACATCTGCTGGCAGGGGGACTTAACCCATTTGTCTGGACTGGTCTAGCAGGATTCCAGGAAAGGAAATTAATGGTAAGTGAAATTTCTCCTCCTTCCCCCATTTGCCCTCTGCCAGAGTTCTTGCAGTGTGAGCCTTCAAGTCAATGCTGATCCCTGACAACTCAGCAGCTCCAGAGATTTCTTTGCAGTGTGATGGGATTGCCAGCCCTTTCTTCTGAGGCAATGGAGGATTCAATGACTTGCCCAAGGCCACAAGGGGTGCAAGTGGGACTCATCTGATTACCAAGCCAGTGCTTTAACCATTAGGCTACTCCTCCACTTGATACCATACTCTAGTCCCCAGTTTTGTGGTGATGTTCATCTTGATTAGATTGTAAGCTCCGATGAGCAGAGACTGTCTCTTACATCTATTGCATACACTTTGTAGCTGTAAACAAATAAGTACTGATGGCAGTAGTAGTAGAACAGTATTGAAGGTTTTGCTGAAATCCAAATAGAGGGTCTCTCCATTTCAAAACAAGCAAGGTACCAAAGCTCCACCAACTGAACAATAGCTGGGAAAAATCATATTGCCAAAGCTGTTGCCCCCGTTACAGCTTCTACCTCTCCCAATGCCAACTGAAGAACCAGTTCCATGTGCAGGATGCCTACATGCTGAAACTCTCAGGAAACAGGTGGAGGAGCATCCAAGACAGTGAGAAGTACATTGATGAGATGCTTCTTGAAACATTCAAGCTGTCCAGCAGAGGTGAGGATGGTAGCCTACAGAAGTACCAAGGTTGGACACAAGTCACCAGGGCATGTAGAATCACCAATGTAACTCCTCAAACCCTTGAACTGAAGAACCATTATGCAGCCCTGGAAGTGGAGGATGAAGAGGCATCCCAGGAAAGGGAAGAACCACATCTCAAGCACCCCAAAGTTGCTGAATCAGTGACCACTAGGAAGAGAAAGGTAGTGGTGGTTGGTGACTCTCTTCTGAGGGGTACAGAGGCATCCATCTGCCGACCAGACTTGATGTCCAGAGAGGTATGCTGAGTGCCAGGTGTCAAAATCCAAGATGTTACCAAGAGTTTGCTGAGACTCATCAACCCTACTGACTTTTACCCAATGTTGCTTATCCATGTCAGCACAAATGATACTGCCAGGTATCCCTCTGAGTGTATTGAGGGTGATTTCATGGCTCTGGGACAGAGGGTGAAGCAGATAGGAGAACAGGTGGTATTCTCTTAAATCCTTGCTTGTCAGGGTAAAGGCCAGGGCAGAGAAGCTTGCATCCTGGAGATAAATGCATGGTTGCATGGATAGTGTCATCGAGAGCATTTTGGTTTCCTGGACCATGGGATGCTGTTCCAAGGGCTGCAGAGCAGAGATGGCATCATCTGTCCAAGAAGGGTCAACATGTCTTCAGTAGCAGACTGGCTAAACTATTGAAGAGAGTTTAAACTAGATTCATTGGGAATGGGTGAAGAAAGCCCCCAAATAAGTGAAAGTCCCCAGGTAAGAGAAACATTAAATATCTTTATAGAAATAGGTAAAAGGGGCAACATCTGGAAAGCAGTTTCTATACATGCCTATAACATCCCAGATCCCAGATGTTGAGGCTTTAATGGGAAATGCTGACTTGGATTTAGTGGGAGTTACAGAGGTATGGTTCACGGACAAAAATGACTGGGATATTACGATACCAGGCTATATGTTATTCAGAAAGGACAGGGTAGGAAAAAAAGGGAGGAGGAGAGGCACTATATGTAAAAAATGATACCAAAGCTATGGAAATACAGGGTTTAAAAGGGAGAGAGGAGGCAGTGTGGGAAAAGAGAAATCCATTTGCATTGATGTGATATACAGACCTCCCTCACAGGGAGAAGAGGTGGACGGAGATTTAAAAGAAGACATACGTAGCATTGCCAGGAAAGGGGAAGTGCTACTGATAGGGGATTTCAATGGCGCATCTCTGCTGCAGTGTCATCTAGAAGTAAGGAGATCCTGGATTCTCTACAGGGAGAACTATTCAGGCAACTGGTAACAGACCCCACACGTGAAGGGGCCATGGTGCTTACCAATGGTGAAAGTGTTTCTGATGTTGTAGTGGGAGATCATTTTGCATCCAGTGATCACTAGATGGTGTCGTTCAGTATTAGGACTAGGGCTGTTAGAATCCATTGAAAAGCAAGGGTCTTAGACTTTAGGAAAACTAACTCTGCCAAGATGGGCCAATACTTCAAGGCATCGTTAGTGGGATGGGAATAACTGGGGAATGTAAAAAAACATAAGGCAAAACTGAAAGGGGATATTCTAAGGGCAACCAACCTTTTTGTTAGAATGGTAAATAAAGGTAAAAGGAAAAGGAGGCCGCTATGGTTTTCAAAAGAGGTAGCTGAAAAGGTGAAGAAAAACAGGGAGCCCTTCAAGCAATATAAGAAATATATTGGAGGAGTGGCCTAGTGGTTGGGGCAAGGTACTTCAGGCCGGAAAGTTGGGGGTTCAAATCCCACTAGAGGACAGCAACCTTGGGCCAGAAGGACTGGGGTTTCTAGTCCCACAGGTGCTCCTTGTGGTCTTGGGCAAGCCACTTAACCCTCCATAGCCCATGTTCCCTGTAAATAGTTATCTCCAAGTTATAATGCCCTGTTCAATGTAATTTCAGTTTGTTCAATGTAAACCGCACTGATGCAGAATAGCACGGTATATAAGAGAATGTAAATAAATAAATAAATCACAGAGAGAGGAAGACAGGCATCTATATTTGGAAAAACTTAGAGAGGCTGTCAAAGTAGTCAGGAAAGCAAAGGTACAAAAAGAAGAAGAAATAGCCAAGGCAATAAAATAGGATAAGACATTTTTCAGATATATTAGTGAGAAGAGGAAGGGCAAAAGTGGTATTGTCAGACTCAAGGGTGAAGTGGAGGAATATGTAGAAGCTGATGAGGATAAAGCAGAATTGCTTAACAAATATTTCTGTTCTGTGTTCACAGATGAAGGGCTGGGAGCAGGACCTGAGACAACACCCACAAACAGGAACAAAAGCGAAGGGCATCTCAAATGATTTTCAGAAGACTGTGTTCATGAGGAACTACCTAAACTAAAAGTGGACAAAGTGATGGGACCAGATGGGATACATCTAAGAATACTGAGGGAACTTGGGGACGTTCTAGCAGCAAAACTGACTGACTTTTTTGATGCCTCTTTGGTGTCAGGGGTGGTGCCAGAAGACTGAAGAGAGGTGCATGTGGTCCCTTTATACAAAATCGGAAGTAAGGATGTGGTTGATAACTACAGACCATTTGTTTAACCTAGGTGGTGAGTAAATTATTGGAAATGCTGCTGAAAGAGAAAATAGTGAGGTTTCTGGAGTCCAATGGCTTGCAGGATCCAAGGCAGCATGGATTTACTAGGGGCAGGTCTTGTCAAACAAATCTGATTGATTTCTTTGAGCGGGTGACCAGGGAGATGGACTGAGAGAGAGCCCTAGGTGTGGTATATTTAGATTTCAATAAAGCATTTGACATTGTTCCACACAGGGGACTTAAAAATAAACTAAGCATCCTTGGGATGTAACATAGTAACATAGTAAATGACGGCAGATAAAGAACAGCACGGTCCATCCAGTCTGCCCAGCATGATGGCAAGAGTAGGTGCACCCGCCGCTCCGCCACCCCTCCCCACGTCCCTGTTTAGGGGTGAACCCACCACTCCATGTAGGACACCCCTATTTGTTGAGAAATTAGATGGTTCAGTTTATTTTGATTTTATCCTGTTGCTGTAAAGGGATCCGCTGTGTCTGTCCCATGCCATTTTGAATTCCGTCACCGTGTTTGCCCCCACCACTTCCATCAGGAGGGCATTCCAAGCATCCACCACCCTTTCTGTGAAAAAGTATTTCCTGACATTGCCTTTCAATTTACCACCTCGCAGCTTCATGTTGTGCCCTCTAGTTGTACAGCTTCCCCGTCGTTGGAAGAGGTTTGTTTGCTCATTATTTCCCTTCAAGTATTTAAAGGTCTGAATCATATCTCCCCTGTCCCTCCTCTCCTCCAAAGTGTACATGTTTAGGTCTTCAAGTCTCTTCTCATAAGGCTTCTGATGCAGGCTCCAAATAATTTTGGTCACCTTCCTCTGAACAGTTTCCAGTCTTTTTACATCCTTTGCAAGATATGGTCTCCAAAACTGAACACATTATTCCAAGTGAGGCCTCACCAGTGACTTGTACAGTGGCATAAGTACCTCTTCCTTTCTGCTGGTGATTCCTCTTTGTATGCAGCCCAACATCCTCCTGGCTTTTTCCACCGCCTTGTCACACTGTTTTGCCACCTTGAGATCTTCAGAAATAATCACACCAAGGTCTTTCTCCTGATCCGTGCATACTAACCTCTCGCCCCCTATCACGTACATTTCCCTTGGATTTCTGCTACCCAAGTGCATGACACTGCACTTCTTTGCATTAAATCTTAATTGCCAAGCAATAGACCATTATTCCAGCTTTTGTAGATCTTTCCTCATGTTAACCACTCCCTCGGGGGAGTCAACTCTGTTGCAAATTTTCGTGTCATCTGCAAAAAGACTTACTTTTCCATTCAGTCCTTCAGAAATATCACTCACAAATACATTGAACAGTGCCGGGCCCAGGACTGACTCCTGGGGCACCCCGCTAATCACCTTCCCTTCATCCAAGTGAGCTCCGTTTACCATCACCCTCTGTCGTCTGTCAGTCAACCAATTTCTGATGCAATTTACCATCTTAGAATCCTACCCCAAGCTACTGAGTTTATTGATAAGCCTCCTATGAGGAACAGTATCAAAGGCTTTGCTGAAATCCAGGTAGATGGCATCCATCGCATGTCCCTGATCTAGCTCCCTGGTCACCCGGTCAAATAACTCAATCAGATTTGTTTGGCAAGATCGTCCTTCGGTAAAACCATGTTGCCTTGGGACTTGCAACCTGTTGATTTTGAGAAAGTTCACTATTCGCTCTTTCAGGAGTGCCTCCATTACTTTTCCCACCACCGAGGTAAGGCTCACAGGCCTGTAGTTTGACACTTCTTCCCTGTCACCACTTTTGTGTAGAGGTACAACATCAGCCGTTCTCCAGTCCTGAGGAACCTCTCCTGTTTCCAAGGATCTGTTGAAAACATCCTTTAACGGCCCTGCAAGAACCTCTCTGAGCTCTTTCAGAATCCTGGGATGTATCCTATCTGGTCCCATGGCCTTGTCCACTTTCAGTTTTGCAAGTTGTTCTAACACATCATCTTCTGTGAATGGTGTGGTATCTACTTCATTCCCATTTTTATAATATTTGGGATGGACCCTAAAGTTACTGCTTGGGTTAGAAATTGGTTGAGTGGGAGGTGACAAAGGGTACATGGAGTTCACTCTGAGGAGGAGGAGGTTACCAGTGGAGTGCCGCAGGGATCTGTCCTTGGTCCGATTCTTTTTAACATCTTTGTTAGTGACATTGCAGAATGGCTGTTGGGTAAGGTTTGCCTCTTTGTGGATGATACCAAATTCTGCAACAGAATAGACACTCAGGAAGGTGTAGATAACATGAGGAGGGATTTAGCTAAGCTTTAAGAATGGTCTAGGATTTAATGCTAAAAAATGCAAGGTCATGCATTTGGGCTGCAATAATCCAAGGGAGCGGTACAGTGTAGGGGGTGACATACTTTTGTCCACAAAAGAAGAATGGGAGCTGGGCGTGATTGTGTCTGATGATCTCAAAGTAGCTAAACAGGTAGAAAAGGCATCGGTGAAAGCTAGAAGGATATTTGGGTGCATAGGGAGAGGAATGGCCAGCAGAAGAAAGGAGGTGATAGTGCCTCTGTATAAGTCTTTGGTGCGACCTCATTTGAAGTATTGTGTGCAATTCTGGAGACTGCACCTTGAAAAGTATATAACAGATAAGAGTCAGTAAAGGTCTTCGTTATAAACATATGAGGACAAACTTAAGGACCTTAATATGTACACCTTAGAGGAAAGGCAGGATAGAGGTGATATGACTGAGACATTTTAATATCTCTGTGGCATAAATGCACAGCAGAAGAGCCTCTTTAGATTGAAAGCAAGCTCTGCTACGAGGGGACATGGGATGAGAGTGAAAGGGGATAGATTCAGGAGTAATATGCAGAAATATTTCTTTATAGAAAGAGTGGTGGATCCGTGGAATAGTCTCCCAGTGGAGGTGGTAGAGATGAGGACAGTATCTAAATTCAAAAAAGCATGGGACAAACACAGAGGCTCTCTAAAGGAAAAAAGGGGACTCTTGTGGGAGATATGGAAGGGCAGACTAAATAGGCCATGTGGTCTTTTTTCTGCCTTCACTCTTTTTTGTAAATAGTTATCTTTAGTTATCCAAGTTGGCTTTCCTGTTAATTGTAATCTCAGACTTATGTACCCGTCTGATTGTTATGTTCCATGTAAACCGCCCTGATAACGAATAGTGCGGTATAGAAGAAACTGTAAATAAATAAATAAATGTTTCTATGTTTACACCCTGGGCATACCCTTGATCTAATTTTTTAGTCACCCAATTAAAGAAATCAATCAGATTTGTTTGAAATGATCTGCCTCCAGCAAAAACCATGTTGCCTTTGATATTGCAGTCCCCTGGATCATAGATGGTTCACTATACTTTCCATAAGTAGCATCTCCATCACTTTTCCCACCAAGGAGGTAAAGCTTGATAACCAGTAGTTCCTGATTTCTTCTGTTCCCCCTTTTTTAAAAAAGGGACTACAACTGTCCTTCTCCAATCCTGAGGAACCACTCCCATCTCCAAAGATCTATTAAATGTATACTTTAGAGGACCTCTAGAACCTCTTTGGCCTGCTTTAGTATTCTAGGACATATCTCATTCAGCCCATGGCTTTGTCCACTTTCAATTTTGCAAGTTCTTCATAAACACTGTCTTTTGTGAATACTGTGGGCCATCTGAGGTCCTTCTCTAAAGTCTTCTTTTAATGAAAATTGAACAGAAGTATTTGTTTACCATTATTGTATTGATCCTCGGCACCTTTCAGTCTTACAATTCAACATTTGGTCTTCATCCTTTCTGATACATCTCAAAACCGTCCTGTCACTGCACTACGACTTTAGACATTCTTTATTTTTCCATCCTGATTTTTTTCTTCATCGCTTTTGAATTTACCTGTCACCCTTATTATGTTTTCTAAAACAACAGAATGATGGAAAGTTTATTATATCAAAGGAAGGGCACAGTGTCTTCTGTAGCAAAGTGGCTAACCTACTGAAGAGGGTTTTAAATGAGATACAACGGGGATGGGTGAACAAGCCCCAGATAAGTAAAACATTAAATATCTGTATTAAAATGGGGAAAAGGGGCAATGTCTGGAAAGCTGTGTATAATAATGCCTGTAGTACGGGATATAAGATTCTGTATGTACTATAGAGGCCATGAAGGAAGAGGATGATTTGGATTTAGTGACAGTCACGGAGATGTAGCTCACAGGAGCCGTGACTGGAATATAATTATACCAGGGTATAATCTATTCAGGGAGGACAAGGTAGGAAGAAAGGGAGGAGGAGTGACACTGTATATTAAAGCTACAGAATTGCAGGGCTTATGAGGTAAGAAGAAAGCACTGTACATTAATCTAGAAAGACTGAATGGAACATCTATTTACACTGGTATGATATGCACACCTCCTTCACAGGTAGACAAAATGGACAGAGATTTAATTGAATACATGAAAGGATTAAAGCTATTGATAAGTGATTTCAGTATGTTGGATGTTGACTGGGGCATGCATGGCTGTGTGGATGGTGTCATCGAGAGCATTTTGGTTTCCTGGACCATGGGATGGTTTTCCAAAGGCTGCTGAGCAGACATGGTGTCTGCCTATCCAAGAAGGGTCCAAGTGTTTTCTGCAGCAGACTGGCTAATCTACTGAAGAGGGCTTTAAACTGGATTTGTTGGAGATGGGTGAAGTAAGCCCCCACTAAGTAGACGCCCTCAGGTAAGTGAAATATTTAATATCTCTGTAGAAATGGGTAAAAGGGATAATGTCTGGAAAACATTGTGTATAAATGCCTGTAGTATGGGAAATAAGATCCCAGATGTTCAGGCTTTAATAGAAGAGGCTGACTTGGATTTAGTGGGGGTTATGGAAACATGGTTCATGGACAACCATGACTGGGATGTAATTATACCAAGCAATCATTTACTGGAGTGGAGGAGTAGCCTAGTGGTTAGAACAGCTGCCTAGTACTCAGCAGATCAAGGGTTTGCTACCCACTGATCATAAGATCATAAGATATGCCATACTGGGTCAGACCAAGATCCATCAAGCCTAGTATCCTGTTTCCAACAGTGGCCAATCTAGGTCCTAAGTACCTAGACGTTTCCGCAAAAGATACAGGTTCCACAATGCTTGTATTGGGTCAACCAGTGATATCCTGGGTCCCTTTTAATAATGGTTTATGGACCTTTCCTCCGGGAACTTGTCCAAACCTTTTTTAAACCCAGCTACACTAACAGTTTTTATTACATGCTCCGGTAACAAATTCCAGAGTTTGATTACACATTGAGTGAAAAAATATTTTCTCTTATTAGTCTTAAATATTTTACCCTGTAGCTTCATTGCATGTCCCCTAGTCTTTCTATATTCTGATGACGTAAACAATCAATCTACGTTTACCCATTCTACTCCATTCATTAATTTATAGATCTCTATCATATCTTCGCTCAGCTGTCTCTTTTCCAGGTTGAAGAGCCCTAATCTTTTTAGCCCCCTTTACCATTTTGGTGTCTCTTCTCTGTACCTTTTCTAATAACGCTATATCCTTTTTAAGATATGGTGACCAGAATTGCCCCCTTTACCATTTTGGTGTCTCTTCTCTGTACCTTTTCTAATAACGCTATATCCTTTTTAAGATATGGTGACCAGAATTGCACACAAAATTCAAGGTGCGGTCTCACCATGGAACGATACAGAGTCATTATAATATCCTTTGTTTTATTTTCCATTCCTTTCCTTATGATACCTAGCATTCTATTAGCTTTCTGGCCACCGCTGAATACTGGGCGGAGGGTTTTAACATGTTATCCACGATGACACCTAAATCTTTTTCCTGGGTGGTGGTTCCTAATGTGGAACCTTGCATCGTGTAACCATAATTTGTTTTTTTTTCCCTAGGTGCATAACTTTGTACCTAGGGAAACTGGCACACCTTGTGACCTTGGGCAAGTCTCTTTACCCTCCATTGCCTCGGAAGAAAAGGCCTAATCTACTTCCAGTGATACATCGCCAAGAAAACCCAGAGGCAGCTGGTTTGCCAGGAGTCAGCACTGACTTGATGGCAATTTTAAAAAAATGCTTTATGCAGGAAGGACAAGGTAGGAAGAAGGAAAGGAGGAGTGACACTATATGTGTAATTAAATGAGGAAGAAGGAATGGGAAATCCATTTGCATTGGTGTGATATACAGATCCCCTACATAGGCAGAAGAAGTGGAGGGAGATTTAATTGAAAACATTGGACATGAATGGAGAAGTGCTACTGATAGATGATTTCAATATGCTTGATGTTGATTGGCATATCCCTGCTGTAGTGTTATCTAAAAGTAAGGAGAACCTGGATTATCTACAGGGAAAATTATCCCAGCATCTGGTAACAGAACTCACACGTGAAGAGGCCATACTGAACCTGATCCTTACCAATGGGGAAAGTGTCATTGTTGTTATAGTGGGACATTATCTCGCATCCAGTGAGATATTCAGTATTAAGATAAGGGCTGACACAGTCCATTTAAAAGTGAGAGTCCTGGATTCCAGGAAAACTAACTTTTCCCAGATGGGTAATACCTCAAGGAGGCGTTAGCAGAATGGGAATAGCTAGGGGATGTAGAAAAGCAATGGGCAAACTTGAAAGGGTTTTTTTTAAGGGCAAGGAACCTTATTGTTAGTAAAGTAAATAAATGTAAAAGGAAAAGGAGGTCACTATGGTACTCAAAACAATAGCTAAAAATGTGAAGAAAAAGAGGGTAGCCTTCATGCAATACAAGAGATTACAGAGAGAGGAAGACACGCATCAATATTTGGAAAAACTTAAGAGAAGCTAGGAAAGTAGTCAGGAAAGCAAAGGTACAAAAAGAAGAAGAAATAGCCAATGCATTAAAATGGGGGGACAAGACATTTTTCAGTTATGTTAGTGAGAGAAGTAAGTGCAAAAGTGGTATTGTTAGACTCAAGGGTTAAGGAGAGGAATATGTAGAAGCTGATGAGAATAAAGCAGAATTGTTTAACAAATATTTTTGTTCTGTGTTAACAGATGAAGGGCCAAGAGCAGGACCTCAGAAAATATCTACAAACAGGAACAGTAGTGAAGGGGATTTTGAACAATTTCCAGAAGACTGTTTGTGAGGAACTAGCTAAAGTAAAAGTAGACAAAGCGATAGGACCGGATGGGATACATCCCAGAATATTTTGAAGGAACTTGGGGAAGTTCTAGTGGCTCCATTTTCTGACCCTTTCAATACTTCTTTAGAATCGGGAGTGGTCTCACAGGACTAGAGAAAGGCACATATGGTCACTTTCACAAAAGCAGTAGTAAGGATGAGATTGAGAACTATAGGCCGGTTAGTCTGACCTCACTGGTGAGTGAATTATTAGAAACACTGCTAAAACAGAGGATAGTGGGTTTTTGGAGTCCAGTGTATGCAGGATGTTAGGCAGCATGGGTTTACTAGAGGCAGGTCTTCTCAGACAAATCTAATTAATTTCTTTGACTGGGTGACCAGATGGAGTCTGTGCAGAGGGTGATTACCAAAAGGGTCAGTGGACTTCGTCATAGAGCATTTGGGGACAGACTAAGTTCTCAATCGTGGTTATTCTGTGCCACAAATAGCGGGGATGGACATCCCAAGAGGACATCCATCCCCGCTATCCGTGCCTTCTCCCGGCCGCGACAAACTTCCCTGCCGGTTGTGTGTGGAAGTTAGATGGGGTGGGGAAGGGGCAGCTCGGAGGCAGAGTCTGAGTGGTCGCCGACCCTGGACATACAGGGATGATTCTAATGTCAGCCCTGTATGTCCAGGGCCGGCGACATGTGTGGGGAAGTTATTCCACCTCTGAGGTGGAATAACTTCCCTGGATGTTTTTTTTGGGACTGCCAAGGCGCGGATGGGGCGGGATGGGGCCAGAAGACATTCCCCGCAGCTTGACCCTGGCCTTAGGAGGCCAGATCCGGGGTTGGGCTGCGGGAAATAAACACTTTAATCTGGCAACCGGCATTGCGGCTTTTAAATGGAGCCATGGTGCCATGGCGCCGCGGCTCCATTTAAAAGCCCAGACTGAATTAGTTAGGCAGGTCATGTACGTGCAGGCTAGACTGAATCGCCGTCCTGGCCTGCACGCACATGACTGATTGTGATTCTGATCCCGCGGGGCTAGACGTGTCTTGCGGGATCAGAATTGCGATCCTCTCTGTACATCCGGTTCAGACCGGACGTACAGAGGGAATCGATATCCAGAATGGAATTGGGCCCAATATCTATACTTTGGAGGAAAGGCGGGAGAGAGGAGATATGATAGAGACATTTAAATACTTCTATGGCATAAATGCACAGGAGGAGAGCCTCTTACAATTAAAAGAAAGTTCTGCAATGAGGGGTCATAGGATGAGGGTGAAAGGGGATAGACTCAGGAGTAATATGTGGAAATATTTCTTTATGGAAAGAGTGGTAGATGCATAGAACAGTCTCCCTGTGGAGGTAGTAAAGACCAGGACAGCATCTGGATTCAGGAAAGCATGGGACCAACACAGAAGATCTCTAAAAGAAAAAAAAATGGACTATAGTATTTGCTGCAATGTGTGCCTTCAAGTCATTGCTGATACCTGGTGACCCAGCAGCTCTGTGGTTTTCATGGCAGTGTGACCGGAAGTAGATTGCCAGACTTTTCTTCTGATACTAGAATAATACCAAACCAAATAAAAGCAGTCCCTTAATTATAATATCTTTTTGTTGGAATTGGCTGGAGGCGGCTGAAAGAGCCACACAGTCGCTCCAGACAGCCAGGTCCGTTTTAATTAAACCAAGCTAAAATAGTACTTATCAAAGTGTGTCCCAGTGAAGTTTTGCAATAACAAAGTCTTTTCAATTCATGAAGATGTTGAGCGGTCACAAGCAGCTTTTACACCCCAAACTTCACTGGGACACTCTGCTTGAGTGCTGTGGGGAAGTATCCTGTTGTGAAGGAGAGGTTCATCAGATTTGCGATGAAAGGGCTGAACGCACTACGTAGCTCCTTAATCCAAAAAGCTGGGCATGGGTCGGTCTGCGCAGTGGAGGTATTGAGGGATGCTATGGTATTCTCAATGCATTTAGTGGATGGTGTGGTAAATTTGTTTAGTGGGGTTAGGCCAGCTGGTTCTTGATACGGGTCTGCTGAAACCTTGTTAGTTTGCACAATCTTGGATTGCAAGTAGTCAGCGAATTTTTGTGGGTGAATTTCACTGCATTGCTCGGGAGATGGTTCCTTCGAGAGGGATTTGACCAAGTTGAAGAGGTCACGTGGTTTATTCAGTGATCTCTTTAGGGTGTCAGTGTGATGTTGTTTCATTTTGGTTGTGATTGCTTCCCAGTGTATTGAGAGGTGGGTTCGGTAGGCGGTCTGATCTTCAGTAGCACGTGATCGGCGCCATCGGCGCTCAAGTCTGCGTAGCTGAGTAAGCGAAGATCGCAGCTCAGGAGAGAACCATGGGGCAGAGTTTCTTTTTATCCTTGCTGTGTTGTTGGAGTCTGGGCGTTGAGAGATGGCATGTAGGTTGGAGTTCCAGGAGGAGATCAGTTCTTCAAGGTCAGGCGCGGTTTTGTTGAGGAGTGATTGGGTCTCAGACAGGATGTGTTCCCTGTTGAATGGGCGAAGGTTTCTTGTGGACATTCGTGATGGGTTGTTCATATTTCGGTTTTTGTGCGGCTGCTCACTATTGATAGGTATCTGGCTAATAATCAATTTGTGGTCTGACCAAGGTACATCCACGATTGATATTGGTAGGTTGTGGTTTTGTTCAATGATTGGCTGAGGAGCGAATATCATATCAAGAATATTACCTTTTATATGTGTAGGTTTATTGATGATTTGCTTGAGTCCCAGGTCTTCCATGGCACCAAGGAAGGCAGTTGTGTGGTTTTGGGGTAAAGATGGGAGATTGAAGTCACCCATTATCCAAGTTGGTTTATTGGGATTGAGGGTGTTGGCCGCAAGGTCAATAATGATTGGGAGGTCATCTGGAGAAGCAGACGGTGTTCTGTATAACAGGTTGAGGGAGCATTTCTGGTTTGCAATGGAGAGAATGTCTAGACTGTTTGTGCTAGAGGAATCTGTTATGTGGAAGTTAAGGTCTGATTTGGTGATTAGGAGTACTCCTCCTCCTTTTTTGTTTTCCCTATGTCTGGTGTGTATGGAGAAATTGTGGGGCAGGAGTTGGTTGAGTAGAACGTTGTCCTCTGGAGATAGCCAGGTTTCCGTAATCATAAGTATCTCTAGGTCATAAAGGGAGATTGTGTCTAGAACAACAGGCCATGTTCTATGTAATACAATATTTCACTGTTTGTTATATTGTTTTTTAAGTTCCTTGTAAACCGCCCCTGATCTCTGGAAGGGGCGGTGTAGAAAAGCACACAAATAAAATAAATAAATAAATAACACCATCTGCGCAGGTAGTAAATTGCATGGTGCTTGCAGCAGTAATCAAACTGCCTCAGATGTGGTATTAGCAGGAGACATTTTGTCACTGGGAGACTGCTCTCTGATTTATATACAATTTACAGGGTAACAGATGATGGTGAATAATCAACTCTTTTCATTTGGATACATTTTCTATGTTGCTCATGCCAGATCGGAATAAATTTTAACAAGAAACTGGACAAATTACAACCAATATGACACACATTCTGCAGTAATCAGTCACATTATATTACGAGTCATAAACTAGCATGTTATTCATATGTCCTACAGGGACAGATGATTGGAATGGGAAATTTAATGTCCCACAGGGTGAGCCTGCCCAGTAGAAAGGGTTAAAATACAGAATCCCATATTTGTAAAATTTAAATCCCTCATGAAAAATGTAATGAGAAAAAGAAAACATACTAACATAGTAAATGATGGAATAGTTTTTTAAACATTTAGAATATGACCTACCTGATATATGAAAGTTGGAACTTACCATTGTGCCTCGGGACTGGGTATTCAGGAACAGACACTGTGAAAAAAGGAGAAAATACTCTGTGTATTTGAAAAATGTATATTCCACAAGCCTAACATAGATCTTCTTTGTGGATTACAGCATATAAGAAATGAGATACCCTCAGTATGTGTGCCCACATGAGCAGCAGCGATCATCACACAGTGTGGCTTGAGATAAAACCAAGACAGAGTCCAATCACAACAAACTCAAAAGACCCAGATTTTAAAAAAGGCTGACTTCAGTAAAATGGGAAAGTAGATGAAGGAGGAGTAGGCAGAATATAAGGGAAAAGAGACAATAACAGGGGCAACTACTACAACTAATTATCTATATAACGCTAACAAGGCTTATGCAGCGCTGCACATATACAGGAGGTGTAAGACACAGTCCCTGCTCATCAGAGCTTACAGTCTAATCAAGATTAAAACATAGTGAAACTGGGGACTAGAGTATGGCAAGATACACATAAGTACTGGACAAGAGTGAGGAGCATCAAGATCCAAAAGCGGGTTCAAAGAGGTGGGTTTTAGCCTGGACTTGAGAAAGAGCCCGACGCACAGACTCGGGTAGTTTGTTCCAGGCATATGGAGCAGCAAGGTGGAATGGGCGAAGTCTGGAGTTGGCAGTGGCAGGGAAGGGCACAGATAGAAGGGATCTAACAGAGGAGCGGAGTTCCCGAGGAGGAGTGAAGGGAGAGATGAAAGGTACTGAGGAGCCACAGACTGAGCACGCTTGTAGATCAGTAGAAGAAATTTGAACTGGATGCAGAAACGAATAGGGAACTAGTGAAGTGATTTGAGAAGAGGGGTTACACGAGCACAGCAACATGGTTGAAGATAAGCCGTGCAGATGAGTTTTGAACAGATTGAAGAGGAGAGAGATGATTCAGAGGAAGATCAGCGAGGGGCAGATTGCAATAGGCAAGGCGGGAGATGACTAAGGAATGGATAAGTGTCTTAGGGTGTGTATAGAAAGGAAGAGCTGCATTTTGCTGATGTGATAAAGATATGACAGGTTTTAGTTGTCTGTTAGATGTGTGCAGTAGAGTCAAAGATGACTCCAAGGTTGTGAGCTGAGGAAACAGAGAGGAGTGTAGTGTTATCCACAGACATAGAGAAGGGAGAAAGGGGGAAGGTGGGTTTATGGGGAAAGATAATAAACTCAGTTTTAGCTAAGTTCTATTTCGGATGGTGGTCAGACATTAAGGCAGCAATGTCAGATAAGCAGGCAGAGATCTGGACCTGGATTCCTGGAGTTATTTCAGATGCAGTGAGGTAGATATCAGAATCATCACTTTAAAGATGGTACTAAAAACCATGGGAGGAAATAAGTGCACCATGGGACCGAGTGTAGAGAGAGAAAAGGAGAGGTCCCATGACAGAGCCCTGAGGGGTACACCAACTGAAAGCAGGATGGCAGTAGAGGAGAAACTACCAGAACATACACTAAAAGTGTGCTTGGAGAGAGAAGAAAAAAACCAGGACAGAACACAGCCCCTAAGTCCAAGAGAGGACAGGGTCTCGAGGAAAAGGTAGTGATCAGTGGTGTCAAAGGCAGCAGAAGGATCAAGAAGGATGAGGATCTAGTAAAGGCTCTTGGATATGGAGAGGAAAAGGTTACTGGGGACTTTGGCAAGAGCCGTTCCTGTAGAATGTAGACAACAAAAGCCAGATTGCAGTGCATCCAAAAGGGCTTGAGAGGAAAGTAAGTCAAGACAGTGGCGATGAACTGCTTGCTCAAGTAGTTTGGAAGCAAAAAGGAGGCGAGAGATAGGCCGATAAGGCCAGGTAGGCTATAGTGGAGGCTTTTTTAGGAGAGGTGTGAGCAGAGCATGTTTGAAGGCCACAGGACCAGTTGCAGTGGAAAGCGATAGGTCAAGGAGCTTAGTAGATGGGTGGGAATAGGACAGGTTTTCAATTTGGAGGAGGAGAGAAGATTTGCAGTTTCCTCCTCAGTGATTTCAGAAAAGGTGACCGACGTTAAGGGAAAGGTTTGGGATTAAAGAGGCGGAAGGTGAGGTGGAGGTGACCCTGTGCAGAATTCAAGGCTAATTGGGACTTTTTCGTGGTAGTAGTCAGCCAATGTCTGGGCAGAAAGTGAAGGAGGGATTGGGAGAAGAGGGACCTCGAGGAGAGAGTTGAGTGCAGCAAAGAGATGGCGAGAGTCAGAGGCAAGAGAGTTAGCCAGATGGACTGATGTCTTAAAATTTGATATACCGCCCTTTGCTATAAACTCCTCTTGCTTGGCGAGTGCTATGGCTGCCTGGAAAGAGCTTAGCATGAATTTGAAATGTAAGTAGTCAGCAAGGTACATTAGGGTAGTCCAAAAAAACTCATACTAACAAATTTCGGTTCTCCACAAGACTGGTTATCATAAATTTTAATGAAAACAAACAACATTTAGAGATCACCCCATTTGACAGTTTTTTATGTCATCTGAAATAAACAGCAGAAAACTATACCACACATGCACGTCTACAACATTAGTACTGTCATTGATGGAGTTGGAAAATTCTTGCAATGGTTTGCGACCAGACGGAGTTAACTGTTTCTGTTCCTCATCCTTTGTTAGTGTGCTATTGTATTTTTTGATGAGACTTATTCCTCTTTCAGCTTCGTCGTTCACCACCGCCATGCATGCAGACAGTTCGTATATATACTGTGTATGTATATACTGTATGTATATATATATACATATGCATAATGCAATGTGTGCCTTTGAGTCAATGCTCAAAAACGATTGCCAAATCTCAGATCTGTGTAATAAATCCAATTGAAAAATCAGATCATATATTTAGGACAAACAAAACTGACATTTACAACATAAAACATATATAATTAATTAAATGTAGGAACATCCGTCAAGTCGGGGGACAAGAAACTCCTTCATATGAACGGACTTCTCCCTTTAATCTTTTTTATTATTTTATTTCTACAACAGTCTTAATGAAAACAAAGCAGACCCAGTTTTTTAGACGATATTTTTTTCATTTGGACAGCAGACGAAACATCATTGCTATTATTTTTGGAATGGCTGAATACTAGGAAGATGAATCTTAGTTTTACAGCAAAGCATGATTATAACACTATTGATTTTCTAGATGTTCGTTTATACCAAACAGGCCATACCATCTGTTCCACGTTGTACCGTAAATCAGTGCAACACAACACTTTATTACAGTATCAAAGTTTTCATCCGGGTCCTCTTAGAAGAGCTCTTCCACTTGGACAATTCTTTCGTATAAAACAAAATTGTACTACAAAGGAGGAATTTATGATACATGCGAAAGATTTATGTCAACGCTTATTATGCCGTGGTTATCCGGCACAAGTGGTTCAAAGAGCTTATAAGACAGCAAAATATGCACATCGGGACTGGTTGTTGCATTCTGCTACTCGGAAGGAAGCTTTAACTATTGGAGGAATTCAGGCATCTGATATATCTCATACCAAAATTGGTGACACTAATAAGAAAATTATTGGGGTCTTACCATATATGATAGGATCACCACAAACAGTAGCCCTTCTACGTAAACATTGGCATATTTTACAACTTGACCCTGCTTTTCAACAGGATTTCATGATTGTGTACCAACGAGGTGCTAATATCAGGGATTTTGTGGTGCATTCTTTGAAGGATTTTAAGTATTCAGAGGAATCACGGATGGATGTAGGACACTTTTCTTGTGTATCCTCCCGTTGTCAATGTTGTTTACAATCACAGATTGGCACCACGTGGACGCACAACTCCACGGGACGAATTTTTCAATAAAATGGAATACTGATTGTACCTCCTCTTGTGTAGTTTATGTTCTTACATGCCCTTGCGGTTTACATTATATAGGCCGCACGATACGTCCTGTGAAAAAACGTCTATCGGAGCATAAATCTCGGATTCATACAAAAACACTCACAGCTCCTTTAGTAGCTCACTGTCTCCAAATGAATCATGTATTTACTGATTTTTCTTGGTGTATTTTGGATTATATACCTGATGGCCTTCGTAGGGGGGACTGGGAACAGCATTTGCAAATCCTGGAACAGCACTGGATCTTTTCTCTTAAATCAGTGACCCCAAATGGACTCAACCAAGAGCTTGATTGGTGGAGTATTCTACCCACCTGATAGGGCGTTTCTGCCCTTCATACATATTGGCCCAGGGTATAAAACAGCTGATTACGAACACTGACGTCAGACGCCATTCTTTTGGAAGGACGTTCTCTGAAAGTATAACGGCTATTTGTGAGACATCCCAAAACCTAAAGACGATTATTTTCATGCCATCTGAAGCAGGGTCGGAGGATCCGAAACACAGCGCTGGGTTATGGAATTTTGAAGAAATGCCTTCTCGATGAGTCAATTGTAGAGGATGTTTTCCCATTGAAATATCTTGGGAGGTTTCCCGTTGAAATAATTGGAAGATTACTGCAGGACCCCATTGCCAGCTAAGTTTGATTTTGACTTTTTGGTCATTAAGAATTTATAATCTTAGCATTGTGGCTCTTTGGGTCTGCTTTGTTTTCATTAAGACTGTTGTAGAAATAAAATAATAAAAAAGATTAAAGGGAGAAGTCCGTTCATATGAAGGGGTTTCTTGTCCCCCGACTTGACGGATGTTCCTACATTTAATTAATTATATATGTTTTATGTTGTAAATGTCAGTTTTGTTTGTCCTAAATATTTCAATTTGAGTCAATGCTGACTCCTGGTGACGACTCAGAAGCTTCTGGATTTTCTTGGCAGTGTGATCGGAAGTAGGGTTTTTTCCACGGCAATGAAGGTTTAAGTGAATATATATATGTGTGTGTTTGTGTGTGCATATAAAATATTCAGAATGGGGCAACCTCTAAACGTTTTGCAATCAGGCTGAAATTTACAGATAAACAAGTTTACAAACATTAACTTTTTGCATTGATTTGTGGACCACCTTAGCACGCTCAGCTAAGAGGACACAGAAATGTAGGTAGGACAGTCAGAGTTGAGATATAGTAACCTCAAAGGGTGGGGAATAGGAGGAGCTAGTGAGATACGGAGGGGCTTGAGGTGCTGGGTGTAGTATTAAGTAGATGATCTTGTTGTATTCATCTACCCTGAGTAGTTAGAAAACCAAAAACAAAGAAAAAGACTGACATGAATGAGGAAAGATCTACTACAAATAGTCAGCTGGTAGCTGAAATATATCCTAGCACTACACCCAAGAATAACAGTGGAGACTGGATAGAGAAATTAGCCTTTTTCCTTGAATCGCCTTCAGAACTCAAGGAGTGACAGAGCCAAATTCCTTATGGAACAAGAGCTATGGAATGGAGAAGTAGCCTAATGATTAGAACCAGGGAAGTGAAAGTTTGAATCCCACTATAGCTCCTTGTGATCCTGGTCAAGTCAGTTAACCCTCCATTGCCTCAGGTACACACACAGATTGTAAGCTCTCTTGAGACAGGAAAATACCTACCGATACAGCTAGGACTCTGAGACAAGGTGTGAGCTAAATCCAATTCTCTGTCCCTTCACAACAAAGTAATATTTATAACGAAATGAAGGTAAGGCTTCAAAACACCAAGAGGGGAATGTTCAGCAGTGGCAGCTAGCCCTTGCATAGCACATAGCTCTCGCCGCTGAATACTAACCCTGGATATCCAATGCC
This sequence comes from Ichthyophis bannanicus, assembly GCA_033557465.1. NCBI lineage: Eukaryota > Metazoa > Chordata > Amphibia > Gymnophiona > Ichthyophiidae > Ichthyophis > Ichthyophis bannanicus. The sequence goes on from CM066034.1 coordinate 1,029,280,222, forward strand.
AGGGCAATGTCCAGTCACCGGCACCGAATATCCAAGGCACCACATAGCGCAGAAGTAACCAGGCAGCAGCGATATTGAGCTGCTGCTCGGTTGGTTCCCACGGTTAAAGACAGGCGTGGCAAAAGATGGCTAATGTTTACCTGCAGGTTCCTAACCAAGCAGCGGCACAATATCACCACTTAGCAATGGGTGCCAACTGTGCTCCGCCTCAGAATGCCCAGATGCTAATAGCGCAGCAACGGGTTGTGTAGCAGCGGCACCCACGCATAACCAGCTGCACTAACCATGTAAACACCTTTGAATATCCCCCCTAACTGTCCATTCATTGCATAAATTCACAGGTCATCCAGTCTACCTATAGGAATCATTTTCTAAATGTATTCACAAACCAGTGAGTTTGTAAATTTACAATGTGTGAAGTTACAGAGATCCCTCCGGTAACTTCTCTCTTCATATCTGAGAGTGATGGGGGACATACTGACCTGAGCAGTTGACAGCAGCGTCGTCCTCATGGTCACAGGTAGCCGGGTTCCCCTCCTTGTGAGGACACTCCCACAGCGAGGATTCATTTCCCCCACACTGGAACTCCTCCAGTAGGATACTTCCATTGCCTGGTCCAAACCCTTCTGCAACACCAGCTGCTCCGCAGCCCAGCTGCCTGCACACAACACCGGCATCACTCGGGTCCCATCCGGTGCCACAAACTGTTACCCAGGTGCCATTAAGATTAACCTCCACACGTCCTTGACATTCATTCTCACCATCCAAGAGGCGTAGTTGCAGATCAGAAGCTGAAGACACAGGACAAAACATAACTTTAGTAATAAATACAGTTAATTGGTGGAACTTTCTTGGACTGTGTAAAATGTCCTGATTAGAGGTGCAAAGAAAGCAATGCTGCTTACCTGTAATAGGTTTTTTGCATAGACAGCAGGATTGATAAGGCACACAAGTGGGTGACATCATCTGATGGAACTTACCTTATTTATCCAGCAGTCCAGACTGTCAGCATATAATTTTGCCAACTATATTATTCTATTGTTTCGCACTAATCATCTTTTCCCTGACCTTGCTCCTCTGAATTCCTGCCTTGCCCAGATCTCCTCATGGTTGTCTTCCAACTATTTGCATCTCAACCTCACTAAATCAGCTGCTATATGGTTCACATTCGGTGCCCGCTGTCCCTCTGTCCCACCTGTTCTGACTAGCAGTACAAAACCTCTCACCTCATCTATCTGGTACCTCGGTGTCACTCTTGACTCTTCCCTCTATTTTCAGCCACATATCACCTCACTGGTGCACTGCTCCTTCATCGCCAGCTCTGGGCAATGTGCTCCATTCTCTCTCTGTCTCCTTGACAACACATGCTTACCAATGGGGAAAGTGTTTCTGATGTTGTAGTGGGAGACCATTTTGCATCCAGTGATCACCAGATGCTGTGGTTCAGTATTAGGACTAGGGCTGTTAGAATCCATTCAAAGGTGAGGGTCTTAGACTTTAGGAAGACTAACTTTGCCAAGATGGGCCAATACCTCAAGGAGTCATTAGTGGGATGGGAACAGCTGGGGGATGTAGAAAAACAGTGGGCAAAACTGAAAGGGGATATTTTAAGGGCAACCAATCTTTTTGTTAAAATGGTAAATAAAGGTAAAAGGAAAAGGAGACGGCTATGGCTTTCAAAGGAAGTAGCTGAAAAGGTGAAGAAAAAGAGGGAGGCCTTCATGAAATACATAGAGATCACAGAGAGAGGAAGACAGGCAACTATATTTGGAAAAACTTAGAGAAGCTAGCAAAGTAGTCAGGAAAGCAAAGATTCAAAAAGAGGAGGAAATAGCCAATGCAATAAAATGGAAGGATACAACATTTTTCAGATATGTTAGTGAGAAGAGGAAGGGCAAAAGTGCTATTGTCACACTCAAGGGTGAAGGGGAGGAATATGTAGAAGCTGATGAAGATAAAGCGGAATTGCTTAACAAATATTTCTGTTCTGTGTTCACAGATGAAGAACCAGGAACAGGACCTCAGAAAACACCCACAAACAGGAACAGAAGCGAGGAGCATCTCAAACAATTTTCAGAAGACTGTGTTCTTGAGAAACTAGCTAAACATAAAGTAGACAAAGTGATGGGACCGGTTGGGATACACCCTAGGGGGAACACTGGGGGAACTTGGGGACGTTCTAGCAGCTCCACTGACTGGCTTTTCAATGCCTCGTTGGAGTCGGGAGTGGTGCCAAAGGACTTGAGAGAGGCTCATGTGGTGTCTTTACACAAAAGCGGAAGTAAGGATGTGGTTGAAAGCTAAAGGCCGGTTAGTTTAACTTTGGTGGTAAGTAAATTATTGGAAAGGCTGCTGAAAGAGAAAATAGTGAGGTTTCTGGAGTCCAGCGGATTACAGGATATGAGGCAGCATGGATTCACCAGAGGCAGGTCTTGTCAGACAAATCTGATTGATTTCTTTGACTGGGTGACCAGGGAGTTGGACCGAGGGAGAGCCCTAGATGTGGTGCATTTAGATTTCAGTACAGCCTTTGACACCGTTCCTCACAGGCGACTTATAAACAAACTGAGCACCCTAGGGATTGACCCTAAAGTTACTGTTTGAGTTAGAAATTGGTTGAGTGGGAGGCGATAAAGGGTACAGGTAAATGGAGCTCACTCTGAAGAGAAGGATAGAGTAGACACCCAGGAAGGTGTAGATAACATGAGGAGGGATCTAGCTGAGCTTTAAGAATGGTCTGGAATTTGGCAGCTGGGATTTAATGTTAAAAAATGCAAGGTCATGCATTTGGGCTGCAGCAATCCAAGGGAGCAATATAGTATAGGGGATGAAGTACTTTTGTCCACTAAAGAAGAGCGGGACCTAGGCGTGGTTGTGTCTGAAGATCTTGAAGTGGCTAAACAGGTAGAAAAGGCAACAGCAAAAGCTAGAAGGATGCTTGGGTGCATACGGAGAGGAATGGCTAGCAGAAAAAAGAAGGTGATAGTGCTTCTGTACAAGTCTTTGGTGCGACCTCATTTGGAGTATAGTGTGCAATTCTGGAGACCGCACCTTCAAAAGGATATAAACAGGATGGAGTCAGTACAGAGGGTGGCTACTAAAATGGTTAGTGGTCTTCATTATAAAGCATATGAGGACAGACTTAAGGATCTTAATATGTACACCTTAGGGGAAAGGCGGGATAGAGGTGATATGATTGAGATGTCTAAATACCTCCGTGGCATAAATGTTCAGGGAGAGAGCCTCTTTCAATTGAAAGCAAGTTCTGCTATGAGGGGACCTGGGATGAGGGTGAAGGGAGATAGATTCAGGAGTGATATGCAGAAATATTTCTTTACGAAAAGAGTGATGGATCTGTGGAATAGTCTCCCAGTGGAGGTGGTAGAGATGAGGACAGTAACTGAATTCAAAAAAGCATTGGACAAACACAGAGGATCTCTAAAGGTAAAAAGTGGACTGTTGTAGTTGTTGATATGGAAGGAAAGAATAGATAGGCCATGTGGTCTTTTTCTGTCATCATGTTTCTATGTTTCTATCTCTTCTTCTGTCACATCTTAACTGCTGCAATGTTTTCCTAGCAGGTTCACCTCAGTATCAGATCCATTATAGTTACTTCAAAATACAGCAGCTCGACTTCTCACTCACTCATCATGCACAGACCATGTATCCCCTCTCCTTATTCGCTGGCACTGGCTCCCCCTCAACTTTTGGTTTCAATATAAGAAACTCAGCATTGTCCACAAGGTCATCCATACTGGCATGCTTCAATACCTTGCCGATCTCTTGCACATGCATACCCCTCCCTATGTCCTACGTTCCATTCATAACATAGAAACATAGAAATATGATGACAGAAAAAGGCCACATGCCTATCTAGTCTGTCCTTCCATATCAACAACTACAACAGTCCCCTTTTTACCTTTAGAGATCCTCTGCAGCCCAAATGCATGACCTTACATTTTTTAAAATTAAATCCCAGCTGCCAAATTCTAGACCATTCTTCAAGCTTAGCTAGATCCCTCCTCATGTTATCTACACCTTCCTGGGTGTCTACTCTATTGCAGATTTGGTATCATCCGCAAAGAGGCAAACCTTACCCGACAGCCCTTCTGCTATATCACTAACAAAGATGTTAAAAAGAATCGGACCAAGGACAGATCCCTGGGGCACACCACTGGTAACATCCTTCTCCTCAGAGTGAGCTCCATTTACTTGTACTCTTTGTTGCCTCCCACTCAACCAATTTCTAACCCAAGCAGTAACTTTAGGGTCCATCCCTAGGGTGCTCAGTTTGTTTATAAGTCGCCTGTGAGGAACAGTGTCAAAGGCTTTACTGAAATCTAAATACACCACATCTGGGGCTCTCCCTGTTTCTCTCATCCCCCGTCCGTACATGTCTGGAATTCACCTGTCATTCTGCATTCTTTTCCCTTAGACCAGCACTCTGGAAATCACTCCTGGCCTTACTCAGTTCCGAACGTCCTTCCCGAGATTCAAGACAATGTTGAAGACTCACTTCTTTGGCCTTGCTTTTGACCTCTCTCCAAGCCCAGACCATATCACCTGTCCTTCTTGATCTTTGATTGCTTTACATCTGGGTTTCTCTCCTTTTCTGTGTACTGTCCTCTCTGCTTTACTGTCTATATATTGGCGCTCATTTCCTTCCTATTGCAGCCCATTTATTGTAAACCATCCTGATGTCCCTACCTAGGTGGTCAATCAAATGTAAGAATAAAGAAAGAAAGAATTGCTCTCCCAGAGCTCAGCACTTCATAGTGTAAATTTCAGAGCACGCGACCCCTCAGCTCCTCATTGGATTAGAAATCTCAATAAAATGCAACTCTCGGGGAGTAAAGGGGGGTTGTCCTATCAATCCTGTGTCTGTGGAAAACACATGTTACAAGTGAGCAACATCGCTTTTTCTGTCAATGAACAGGACTGAATCAGGCACACAAGTGGGTGACTCCCAAGCTTTGACTGCTCTTGTCATCCATCTCAGTTCTTAGAGCAGCCCGCATAAGTGAATTGCAAGAGTTGCTTGGAGAAAAGGCCAAACTGCTCAGTACAGTCTGAATCTTGGTCTAGACAGTAATGAGTAGCAAGAGTATGAAGGGAAGATCAAGTAGCTGCTTCACATACTGTATTGTCTCTAGTGAGAGAGACTTGACCTTGTTGCTGAGAGGAACATTTGCTTGTTCATAACGGAACTGTGTACAGGAGGCAAACCAATTTACCAAAATTATTTTTGCAACTGCAATACCAGGTCTGTTAAGATCAAAGAAGCTGAAAAGTTGAGTAGTCTTTTCAAAAGATTCAGTCCTTTTCAAATAAAATGCCAAAGCCTGTTTACAGTTTAGAGTACGAAGGACTTCTTCACAAGGGTTCGAATGCAGCTTGGAACAGTATGTGGGAAGAAGTATATCGTCATGGAGATGGAAAAACTTCTCACCTGTAGCAAACCTACTCAGTCTCACATGAGAATGAAGTCACTGATGAAGTCCATGCAGGAAACCTCTCCCGACTTTTCTAGAAGCTTTTGGAGAGGCTTCAATGCACCTATACGTCTGTTCCTGCCTGTCGCTACCTTCATCATGCCGCATCTCCTTAGTCTATCTACTAGTTGATGGTAGAATGCGACTCCAAGGCAAGGTAGGAGGATTTCTAATGAGTTATCCTGCTGTCCACAGAGAATACCCGCTTCAGATGAGTAACTATGTTTTCTCCATGGACAAGCAGGATAAGTATTCTCATATAGGAATCCCTAACTACAGGCTGCTTCAAATGAAAAAATGTGAAATTAGACCTTCCCTGCTAACTTTCTTTCCTTGAGTCCCTCCAGTCCAGGCCAGACTCCTAGGTTATGTTCCACCTCCAGCAGATGTAGGCTGAGAATTCCAGACTTCTGTGATGTCACAGTATAAGGGATCTGAACTCCACCCCTTAAGTCAGTATGGTCCTAACAAAGCAGACCTCCACGAGAACAGGAATTATATACAGAACAACTATATATGGGCTAAACACAACTATCCCCCTCCCCCCTAGACTCTGGTAAAACAGGAAATAGTCCTCCAGGAAGCAAGCACTCATGGTTTTCTGACCCTGGAAGAGGAAAATACTGAACAGCCAATCCCACCCAGATCCAGGCCTCGCTATAGCTCGATTAATGGGTGGGTTCTGGACTAGACTGGAGCATCTCAAGGAAAGAAAATTAGCAGGTAAAGTCTAATTTCACCTTCCACATCATCCCTCCAGTCCCATCCAAACACCTGGGATGTATCAGAGCCATACTCAAGAATGGGAGGGACCAGTGAGCCCAGCCCGCAACACCCCATGCTCCAAATTTCACATCTCCTTATGCTTGCACATCCAACCGGTAGTGCTGCACAAAAGTGTGCAAGGAGGCCACCCTGCAGATAGCTGCCGGTGGAACAAGACTGAACTCCACCCGAGATGCAGCCAATACCTTGGTGGAATACGCCTACAACCCCGCCAGCAGAGTCTTCTGCTGCAACAGGCAGATACAATCACCTCCTTTAGTCAGTGGGCAATCAAAACTTTCAAGGCTGTTTCTCCCCACCACAGTCCTCCAAAGAGGATGAATAGATGGTCAGACTTCTGGAATGACTCAGTGCACTTAACGTACTGATGGAGTACTCTGCGCACATTCAGGAGGCACAGCTGCCAATGCATGTGAAAGGCTGACACCACCTTAGGCAAGAAGGACAGTACTGTCCACAAGACTACCTTTTCCATCGAGACTAGCAGTAAGGGCTCCATGCACGACAAAGGCTGCAGCTTTGAAATGCATCACGCAGAGCAAATAATGACCAGAAACATCACCTTGAGGGTAAGATCCTTAAGAGTTGCCCCTGTCAGAGGCTCACTCCATCATTGACGCCAAATTTAGATCCCAAGCTGGAACCATGGAATACACCGGCAGCCAAAACTGCTTCACCGCTCTTAAAAACCTGGCCACATCTGGGTGTGCCATCAAGGAGACCCATGGACATGCCCTCAGCAACAAGCCAACAAGGCCACTTGGACATGCAAGGGAGTCAAGGTCAGGTCTTTCTTCACTCCGGCCTGCAGGAAAACTCGAATCTTCGGAACCATGCCTGACAATGCTCGCTGCCCCTAGTCCATACACCAGTCTTCAAACACATGCCACACTCGGATATATAACAAGGAGATGGAACGCTTGCGAGCATGTAGCAAGACGGTCATTACCTGTGATGAATAACCTCTTTTTTCTCAGCCAAGCCCTCTCAAGAGCCAAGCTGTAAGCAAGAATTGATCCACTTGAGGCATGAAAATCATGCCTTGTCACTGAAGGTTACTCAGCATTGGTAGATGCCAGGGCACCCTACTGACAAGCGTATCAGGTCCGCATGCCACGGTCTTTGAGGTCAGTCCAGTGCCACCAGCACCACCAGACCCCAGTGCGCTACAATCCTCTGGAATACCGTGCCTATCAGGGGTCATGGCAGAAATATGTATAAGAACCTTTGTGATGGCCAAAGTTGTGCCAATGCATCAAGCTCCTCCAACATCCTCTCTAGGTGCCAACTGAAGAAGTGGCTGGCCTTTGCATTGGTGGCAGATGCCATCAAGTCCATCACAGGCATCCCCCGATGTTGAGTTATGCTGAGAAACACTGACTCCTCCAGAGTCTGCTCTCCCTGATCTAACCACTGAGGAAGTCAGCTTGCATGTTCTCTTTTCCTGCCAATGCACCGTTGGGTTCCTCCGGGACAATTGGATCCCACCATACAAGTCTACCAATCCTTGGTGCTATGTACACTTTCAGATTGCGAACATACTTTCAATTCACGTTTTTCTAATATTTCTAACGTGCATCGAACAGCTCTGAAAGAATTGAGTACCAATTCGGAGTTAGTTGTGCGGGGGGCGGATAAAGGTGGTACGGTGGTATTACAATCTCGCACCACCTATATCCAGGAAGCTTTATCTCAGTTGTCAGATGTGAAATATTACAAGCCTCTACCGATGGATCCTATACCTCAACTACAATTACAGATTAAAGTACTGGTAGATCAGGGGCTTCTTGAGGGCTGGATAACTAAACGCGAGGCAGCGTTTCTTCAACTGCGCCATCCTCGTATTCCGGTGTTCTATATGGTCCCTAAGGTGCATAAATCTCTCACAGCTCCCCCGGGACGCCCTATTGTTTCCTGTCAGGGTTCCATCCTGGAGCCGCTGTCTCAATTTTGTGACTCTTTTTTGAAACAGGAGGCATGTCAGGTTAAATCTTTTCTTCGGGACTCGTCACATTTTTTGACCCTTTTGTCTTCCATTTCAGGGTCTTTGGGAGATTGTCTTTTGGTATCCCTGGACATTGTTGCTTTATACACTAACATCTGTCAAGAAGAGGCTTTATCTTTATTGGCAGGGGCTTTTACAAAAGCACCCTCTCGGATTCCAAAGGTTTTTCTTTTGGATTTAATTTGCCTTGTGCTGACTAGGAATTATTTTACCTTTCAGGGCCAATTTTATCAACAGTGCCATGGGATAGCAATGGGAGCGACTGTAGCTCCTTCTATTGCTACTTTGTATCTCGCTGATATGGAGGAACGTTTTATCTATTTATCTCCGGCATTTCGAAATGTTCGCCTCTGGCTTCGGTTTTTAGATGATGTTTTTTTTTTTTCCTTTGGTCCTCCTCTGCTGATGAATTGGAGTTGTTTGTTCATTGGCTGAATTCCATCAAACCTAATATCCAATTTACCTCTCGAGTAGATACCCAGAGGATGGAATTTCTGGATGTTCTGGTGATCAAACAAGGGGACCAGTTGGTCACATCTTTATTTCGGAAACCCAGCCAGAGGAATAACCTCCTCTGTTATCATAGTCATCACCCCTCTTCCCTACGTCAAGGTCTTCCTGTGGGCCAATTTTTGAGGCTGCGTCGGATTTGCTCCTCCTTACACGATTTTAAGGCTCAAGCTAAGGACTTACGTAAGCGCCTTTTGGATCGGGGATATCCCGCAAATGTGATTCATCGGGCTTACATTCGGGCCCGCTTTTCTCATCGGGAATGGTTACTGGGGGGGGGGATACTTCTCCATCAACTCACCCTCCACCTTGTTCTCAATTGGATGACTTGGCCGAGATAACGGGGATACTTCCTTTTATGCAGCATACTGCTTCTGTGACCGCCCTGTTGAAACAACATTGGAAAATTTTGAGTGTACACACTTGCTTTCAGAAACCCCTCCGGTTAGCCTATACTCGTGGCCGCAACATTCGAGACCGATTGGTACATGCAGTCTTGGGCTCCCCTTCGTCACTAATCTTGGACCATCGTGAGGGTCATTGGCCTTGTCAGCGTTGCAAATTTTGTGCCAATACCGAGACTGGAGTTTGTTGGACATATGCGGCGACCGGGGACTCTTTTTCATTTACAGGCAGTTCGACGTGTTTGACTCCTCATGTGGTTTATCTTATCACCTGCCCCTGTAATCTTTCTTATGTGGGAAGAACCATTCGTCCGGTCCGTGTTAGATTGGGAGAACATGCCTCTCGGTTAGCCACTAAGACTCTTTCCGCCCCCATTGTGGATCACTGCCTCCAACATCAACACACCTTTGCGGACCTCCGATGGAGAATCATTGATTGGATTCCTGGGGATCCCCGTGGAGGGGATCGGGAGCAATGTTTGCAGCGTCGAGAACAACGCTGTATCTTCCGGCTCAATACTGTGACCCCTGCGGGACTCAACTTGGAGTGCGATTGGTGGAGTTTGCTTTGACGTGGGTGTGATGGTATTTTTCAATTTTTCAGTTTTTCAGTTTTTTAGTTTTCTGTTTTGTATTATCATTTTTCCATTCGATTGGGACTGTCTGACTTTTAGGATTCTGTACCTCCTCTTTGGATGACATCTTTAATGACGTTTGATGACGCTGGTTACCTCAGCCATACAGATTCTTTTTTGGAGATTTTAAAGGCCTGGGCTTTCGGCGTTTTCCAGGGCGCGTACATTTTCAAAAACAGCTTGATACAGAGCCTTTTGGGCTTGAAACATGCATGTCGCTGCTGGTATTTTTCGCGGCCCTTTCATCAAATTGTCAGATAAGTGATTTATACTGTTCACATTCTGGTTTGGTTATTTAATACAAAAGGTCTCTACCGTCGCTGAGTGGGGAGCTTTTCCTCCTCCCCATCTCTTGCCGGTGGACTCCGACAATAAAAAAAGTTATTACTTAAGTTTTTGGGTTTTTGGATTGCTGTTTCCTGGGCCCCTTTCATGTTTTGACTTTTTGCAATTGATGTCACTGAGTGTCATTACATTTTTGAAGGTTTTGCTTTGATTAATGCACCATGGACAACACCAGAAGATTCAGCTCCACCCAGTGAAGCGGCGGCATTATCTCATCTGCCAGTACTGCACTCCCCGTGCTCCCCTAGTGATTGATGTATGCCACCATGGTGATGGAGTCCGAAAACACTTGTACTGTCTTTTGCAGCACCACAGCCTGGAATGCCTGAAGCCCTAGAGAAAAGCTCACATCTCCAGCCAGTTGATAAACCACTGATTCTGTTCTGCTAACCACTGACCCTGTGCTACCTGCAAGAGACAATGAGTCACCAACCGGTCAGATTAATGTTTGTCATCACCAACATCCACTCTGGTGGTTCCAATGGTATCCCCGTTAACAGCTTCTTGGGATCCAGCCACCAATCCAGGCTGACCTCAACCTCCATTGGACACACCAGCTGCCCTGAGAGAGAATGGATTTGTGGTGACCAGTGAGACAGAAGAGACTACTGCTATTAATAAATTATATAATGGTACAAGCCATATGCAGCACTGTACAAACACGTAAAGAAGACAGTCCCTGCTCATAGAGCTTACAATCTAGTTAAGATAGACAGCACAATATAAGAGAAAAAGAGGGTTCTATAGGGAGAGGAGACACAGGGGGAACAAGAAGTTAGGATCTGAAAGTGGCTTCAAAGAGGTAAGCCTTTAGCATGGATTTGAAGAGGGAGAGAGATGAGACTTGATGTAAAGATAGAGGATGTTTGTTCCATGTGAAAAGATCAAAGTCTGGAGTTTGCAGAAGAGTAAAAGGGCATAGAGAGGGGGGGCGGAGCTAGCCGCGGTGCAGAATGGACGCGTGAGTCTGAATCTCCCGTTGTTGCTATTGAATCCTGAGCTTTTCTGTGTGATAATTTGAATCCTGATTATCCCCTCTTGGAGTGCTAACGAACGGGTAGTGACTGAGGATGTCTACCTTAAAACCGGCACGCCTTGAATTCCAGTCGGGCGCTGGGACGGCGGCGAAGCGCTCAAAATCAGAGACTGGATCCCCACAGAAAATGGCCGCTGGGGAGAGGGAGAACTCAGGGGAAGGCCTGCGGGAAGTCCTGGCCGAGCTGAAGTGCGTCAAGGAAATGATAGCTACCAACGCAGTGGCGCTGACTACAATTCAAGAAGATTTGTGTGAGGTGAAGGGAAAAATGACTGAGATGAGTTCACGTTTGCACGTGGCTGAAGAGAAAATTCAGCGACATGAAAATCTGCTTGGCCAACTGGGCCCCCTGACTAGGCGGGTCAAACGAATGGAGGACCTGATGGAGGACCAGAATAATCGCGCCAGACGTAATAACATCAGGTTAGTGGGTGTTCCGGAGGGAGCGGAAGGCTCAGACCCGGTGGCCTTTTTAGAGAAAATTGTCCCGGAGATGTTACAACTTACTTTTGTGAGACCATTTGAGATAGAACGCGCTCATCGCGTTCCCACGCACAGAACAGAGAATGCAAAATACCCTCGGCCTATCGTCTTAAAAGTGCTCCGCTACCCACAGGTGTTACAGATATTGCAGGCGGCCAAAAAGAGTGCATCGTTATTGCTGCAGGGCCAAAAAATTGCCTTTTATCCAGATCTCAGTAAGCAAACTATGGATCGTCGGAGAGAGTTGCTAGCCTGCAGGCCCATGTTACAGAGCGTGCAAGCCAGATATGGACTCTATTACCCGGGAACCATGCGCGTGACATTGAACAATACCACAAGGAACTTTGCAGAACCCGACAAGCTGCGAGCCTTCCTACAGGAACATACTAGCATGGATTCCTAAGAACTGTGTTCTCCTTTCTCTCTAGGACTGCCTTCTGTGAGTAATAGGAACATACTGCTGAGATTAACTCATAGGGCTCTTATGGTTTCTGTCAGCAGGGATTCCAGCTCCTGGGTTTGGCTGCAGAGTCACTGTTCCAAATTCCCTGTTTCTTATGCTCTGTGCGGCTCCCTCAGCTCTGTAGGGCGCTTCGACAATGTTTGAGAAAAGCTGGGGCTTTCTCCTTTTGTCCCTTCCTCTTCTTTCCCCTTTTGCTTTCTATCCTGTTCTCTGCGTTTTGTTTTGCACAGCTGTAACTTTCATTTTACATGGTAAGAGCAACAACGGGGGTGGTGGTGAAAATTGGGTTTTCTGGCACAGGGTGTGGTTTTCACCTTGAAATGTTCTTGTATAAAGTTTCATTGTTTGTTAAGACCATTCCGACCCTGGGGCACGCTAGCGCTGCCAGCGGCAATAGCTCAGAACTCAGTCGACCTCCGATATGATGATACACCGCCCTACTGGTGATGGCAACTGAGCTGGTTGTACTCACTCTGAATGTAAAGGGGATTACAGACCCAATAAAACGCAAGAAAATACTATCTTATTGTCAACGGAAAAGAGCAGATGTTGTGTACCTACAGGAGACACATTTATCAGAGAAGGAATCGTGGAAGGTCACATCCAAAGTGTACAGGGTGATAGTGGTTGCCCCTGCTACAGGACGGAAAGGAGGAGTGTTAATATTAGTTCGAGGGACGTTCTACCCTGCGCTCAAGGATGTGAAAGCAGATCCGGGGGGTAGATGGGCTAAGGCTACCATGAAAATAGAGCAGACGCCTTTTACTTTCTTGAACATCTATGCACCCACTGTCGAAGATCCCGCCTTCTTTAAAAGTATTGCCATGGAGTTAACAGAGGCGGCCAATACAAATATAGTGCTGGGCGGTGATTTTAATATAATTCTAGATCCACTGTTAGATAGAACACCGTATAAAGCAATCGCCAAGGCAAAAGCACATGCAGTATTGTTGGGAATGATCGAGGAGCTGTCTCTGGTAGAACCCTGGCGACTCCTACACCCCACAGACAGGGAATATACATTCTATTCAGCGCCACATAATACTCAAACCAGAATTGATTATTTTTTGCTTTCGGCGGGTCTCCTTAAACAAGTGACTGCAGTAACAATACACGCGAGCACAGTGTCTGATCACGCTGCGGTTTCCCTGACTTTAGAATTGGGGCACTCGCAGAAGATACCCCCTAGGTGGACCTTTGATAAAACGCTGCTGCTGGAAGAGGCTTTCGAGGCTTATATCAATCAAGCAATCGAGACATACCTACATTGTAATGATCCTGCTGATACCTCTATATGGGGCTGGTGGGAGGGATTTAAAGCGATGCTCCGTGCTCATATTACTTCTTATGCTATCCGAAGAAATAAGTGCAAAAAACTAGAAGCGTTGGAACTGCAAATAAAAGCTGGAGAGCGGCTACTGGCGAAGAAAACCGACCCGATGGTACTGATCAGACTGCAAAGACTATGGTACAAGTATAATACCCTGCTCTATAAGGAAGCTCACCATGCAGTTCGCACCCAACAAAGTACATATTATCATGAGAGTAATCGTGCTGGTTCGTTGTTAGCTAATTTGCTTAAAGCACGGCGGAATATGACACGTATAGCTGGGCTACAGGATCGTAGGGGAGATCTTCTGGTCCAGGAGGAGCAAATACTGGGGCGCTGCAAGGAATTATATGAAGACTTATATCGTTCAGAAGTGAGCTGCAGCGATGAAGCTTTTTCGGCTTTTGTTTCTAACATAACTGGACCCAAACTGCAGGCAGGTCAGATCCAAGAGCTAGAGCAGGAAGTGTCCGCCGCGGAGATACGCAAAGCAATTCGACAGATGGCTCGGGGGAAAGCTTCCGGGCCCGATGGTTTGCCATTGGAATTCTATCATAAGTGTCAGCGGCTACTGGTACCAATGCTGCAGACCTATTATAACGGCCTATACGAATCAGATCCAGAGGTTGGGGCCTTGGCCGAAGCCACTGTCATTATTCATCCAAAGCCGGGAAGAGATCCACTGAAAATAGAAAATTACCGACCCATATCACTCTTAAATGTGGATTACAAGATATATGCTAAGGTACTGGCTAATCGCCTGAATCTGGTCCTGACTGACCTGATCCATACTGATCAGTGTGGCTTTGTACAAGGCAGGTCTACTACCGATAACGGAAGATTGCTGGCTCATGTTTTGCTCAAAGCCCAAGAGCTGTCAGAACCTCTCATCGGATTATCACTAGACGCCGAAAAGGCCTTTGATAGGCTGGAATGGTCATACCTATTCAGATCCCTGCGGTGGTTTGGGATTGGAGAGAAATGTCTTAAACGAATAGCGCTATTGTACGCTAAACCTGTGGCACGCATCGCAGCTAATTCTGGTCTCTCGGCTCCCTTTGATTTACAGAGAGGAACTCGCCAAGGCTGCCCCCTATCGCCTCTACTCTTCAATCTGGCATTAGAGGTGCTTGCAATTGCGATTCGACAGCACAGCAGTATAGCAGGTGTGGAGCTTCCCGATGGCCAATGTAAGTTATCTGCGTATGCCGATGATCTTCTGCTTTTTCTGAAGCCGGACTCTCTGCCGGCAGTCCTGCAACTTATTGATAACTATTCCGCTCTATCAGGATATAAAGTAAACTTAACAAAGACCACCTTAATCCCACTGAATACTCACGTCCATAGAACGGAACTCCAAGACTACCCTTTTCAATATGCACAGTCATCATTTAAGTATCTGGGGGTTGAATACGGTTTTACCATCCAGGATACCATTACTATCAATATGCGAACATGCAAAACCACGATCAATGATTGTATCCATAAGTGGACCCCCTTGCATTTAACCTGGTGGGGCAGGTTGGAAACCATAAAAATGATGTTGGTTCCCAAACTCAGCTATATCCTGAGTATGATCCCTGTGTTATTCGCTTCGAGTTTTTACAAGCAAATTAACCGTCTGATAGTGTCTTTTCTCTGGGGTACTCGAGTCCCACGGATAGTGGCATGGAAGTTAAGATTACCAAAGGATAAAGGCGGTGTACATCTGCCGGATGTGGAGTGGTTGCATTTGGCCTCCTTACTACGACAAGGCTCGCAATGGACCACCGAAGGGGATTTAGATGGTTCAGCTCGGTGGCTCGGGGTCGAACAAGCTCTCTACCCCCTATTGCAGACGAGGCTGCTGATTGGGATGACACACGACCCGCGAAAGTCATCAAACCTGGTGGTAGGGGCGACACAACAAGCATGTCGCTGGCTCACACAATGCCTTGAAGATGGTGAAGATTTTGCAATGGACATGCCCATATGGATGAACCCCCGTCTCCGGATAGGGGGGAAACCTGTGAGATGGAAGTTATGGATAGAGCATGGCATTGAGACACTAGGGCAACTGATGTCGGGGTCGGAATTTAAGACTTTTGGACTGTTACAAGCGGAGTTCGGATTGCCATCTACCTGTTATTTTCAATGGTGTCAGCTTCGACACTGTATGAGTAGGGCGGGGGTATCACCGATGTTACTGCGACCGGGATGGCCATTGGGACAAAAACTTCAAGAGATACAAGCAGGTCCACGGGCCGTCTCGAAGCTTCTCATGATACTACGCTCACGGGGGGAGAAGGAGTGTGTGAAAGTACAGTCGACATGGCTCGATGACACCGGAGATTGTTTGCCAATGGAGCAATGGAGTACCTTTTGGGGGCCCCAAATACGGGTCACCAGATCAGCATCCCTCACTCAATCTTTGTATTTTCTGGCACATCGGGCCTACCTCACCCCATCTAAGAAGATGAAATGGGCAGCACAGGAGGGGAATCGGTGCTGGTCCTGTAATACAGCTATAGGTACACTGGCACATATGCTCTTCTATTGTGAACATTTGCGGATCTTCTGGCTCTCTGTTTGGCAGCGGATATCGAGTATACTAAGTCTTCAAACTCCGCTTACTTATCCGGTAATCGTTTTCAGATCCCTGATGATTTGGCCAAAGCTGCCCAAGCAAGATAGTCGTCTATTGGATCTCATGATAAGTTTGGCCATAAAGGTCATACTGCTTCATTGGAAGAATTTGGAGAAAGTGCATTTTGAACTGTGGTGGAACTTACTGTGTCTGCATAGGAGCTACGCAGAACTATATGCAGAACGGCATCCCCAGGCTGGCCGATGGTCTGAGAAGGGGGACGCTCTGAGCAGATATATTCAAAGACACCAACAATACATTGCCTAGCTGCTGTTGCTGGTGGTGGGGTGGGTCACGGGGTTGGAATGGTCATGGTTCAATTTTATTTTAAGTTTCAATCTACATTTGTGTTGATATTTTATTTTGTTCTCTGAAGAAGTTATTGATAGTTAGCATGCTGAATACTGTATTAAGATATGACTGTACAGTTTTCACTGGATGTACTTACATTCTGAAATTTGAATAAAGAAGTATTAACATAAAAAAAAAAAGGGCATAGAGAGAAGAAAATCAGAGGAGGAGCGGAGTTCACGAGGAGGAGTGTAGGGAGAGAGGAGAGAGGAAAGGTAATGAGGGACAGTAGAGTGAATACATTTAAGGTAAGAAGGAGAAGTTTGAAATTGATATAGAAATGGAAGGGGAGCCAGTGAAGTGATTTCAGAAGAGGGGTTATATGAGTGCATCAGGGGTGGCAGAAGATTGGCCGTGCAGCAGAGTTCTGAATAGATTGATGAGGAGAGAGATGACTCTGAGGGAGACCAGTAAGGAGGAGGTTAATATAGTCAAGACGGGAGGTAACTAAAGAGTAGACAAGTGCTTTAGAAGTGTGTTCAGTGAGGAAGGGGCAAAACAGAGAAAGAAATGACTGGTTTTAGCAATCTGTTGAATATGTGTGGAGAAGGAAAGGGAGGAGTCAAAGATGACTCCAAGGTTGTGGGCTGAGGAAACAGGAAGAAGAGTATTGTCAACTGTAATAGAGAAAGGAGGAAGGGGGGAGGAGGGTTTAGGGGGAAAGATGAGAAGTTCAGTCTTAGCCATGTTCAATTTCAGATGGCGGTGAGGCATAAGACAGCAATGTCAGATAAGCAAGCAGAGATACGAGCTTGGGGTGTAAGAGAAATGTCAGGTGAAGATAGATTTGAGAGTCATCAGCAAAAAAATGATACTGAAAGCCATGGGAAGAAATGAGGGCACCAAGGGACTAGGTGTAGAGAGAGAAAAGGAGAGAGCTTAGAATAGACTCTTGGGGTTCACCAACTGAAAGATCAATAGCAGTAGAGGAGGAACCACCAGAATAAACATAAAATTTATATATACTGTGCTCTTTAGAATCAGTGTGGTTTACATGTATACTAACAGGCACTTTTTATTCCCTTGTCCCTGAAGGGCTCACAATCTAAGTGTACCTGAGGCAATGGAGGGTTAAGTGGCTTGCCCAAGGCCACAAGGAGTGGCCATGGGACTAGAGACCCCAGTCCCTCCAGCCTGAAGTTGCTTGTCCCCATGCAGGAATTGAACCCCTGGCCTTCTGGCCTGAGGTAACCTGTCCCAACCACTGAGCCACTCCTCCCTCTGAGTGACTGGAGGGATAAGAAGAGAGCCAAGACAGCACTGAGCCCCCAAAGCCAAGAGAGGATAATGTGTTGAAGAGCAGGATGTGGTCAACAGTATCAAAAGCAGCAAAAAAGGGCAAGAAGAATGAGAATTGAGTAAAGGCTTTGGACTTAGCCAGGAACAAGTCACTATAGACTTTGGCAAGAGCCGTTTCAGTAGAATGAAAGGGACGAAAACCAGACTGGAGTGGATTAAGAAGGGCATGAGAAGAAGAAATTTGAGGCAGCGGTGGAGAACTGCACATTCAAGAAGTTTGGAAATGAATGGGAAAAGGGAGATGGGTCAGTAATTAGAAGAACAAGTAGAGTCAAGTGAGGGTTTTTTGACCTCTGTAAAAGTTGCATATTCGCATGATCCCACGGGACGAGATCCAACAACGCCGTCATGAAGCCCAATACCTGGAGATATGACCTCACTGATGGAGCCTGCTGACCCACGAACTGCTGAATCTGTCCTGTATCTTCTGAACCTGATTCCTCACAGGAACACCCAACTGATCCATATAGTGAAACATGCCCTTCAGATAAGATCCTGGGTCAATTTCAGGCTGCTCTTGTTCAGACTGACCACCCAACCAAGGCTCCACAAGACCTTCAGCACCCACTGTATGCCTCTATGACTCTTCTCCAAGGACTTCATCCTGATCAGCCAGTCATCCATAGTGGTGTACCAACACCATCTCGTGCCACAAAGTCTTAGACTCACAGCTGTGGCAGAAGCCTGACATGGACAAGTGACCACATTTCACCCCGCAGGTCACATAAATTGCTTTAGGCATTCTGACAAAGACGTCACCGCCCTGAACACCGAAAAATGAAACAGACCCTGAAGAGCCAACGACACGAAGAACACGGGCCAATGAGCATGGGCACACCCTCCCCCAATTACTGCACTCACCCCTGATCCACTGTATCAAAGGGAGCAGCTTCAGCGGCTCCTGCACCTTCCGCACCGACCAGCCAAGACTGATAGCAAGGCCCGATCACAAGCAAGGAGGGTACTTAAGGAGACCAGGGACCTGACTAAACAGGTCCTGTCTAAGCCTCCTCTTCCTAGCAGGGACCCCAGCCAACCTAATGGCCTTGGATCCCTGAGGGACAGCTTGAAACAGTACTCAATCCTACAATTAGAGTAACTTGTCTTTCTTCCTGCTTTAGTCTTTTTTTTTTTTTTGCTTTATCTTTTCAATTTCTTTTTTTAAGCTAGCAATATAACCAACCTAACCTTTTAGTGCAGCCCAGACTGCAATGAGCTTGTCCCATCTGCTTGAGACTGAGAATACTGATTTAAGGGGCGGAGTTCAGCTCCCTTATACCGTGACATCACAGAAGTCTGGAATTCTCAGTCTCCATCTGCTGGAGGTGGGACATAACCCAGGAGTCTGGACTGGACTGGACTGGAGGGATGATATGGAAGGGACCTTTGCCCCCACTGGCTCCTGGAAAATTGTGCAGCTTAGCTCCCACACTCAGTGCACATTAGCCTTCCTGACTCCTCCCCCAGAGGACCGTAATCATGAGGGGACACAACAGGATAAAAGTAAGGCCCGGAGAGAAAGAGGACTAAACAGAGCTCACACTCAGCATCGTCGCCCATTGGCTCCTGGCACATTGTACGGCCTAGCTCCCACATGTGGTGCCCATCAGCCTTCCCTACTCCTCCCACGAAGCAGCAGCATCCTCGGGTACACAGCAGCAGGATAGAAGTAAGCAGCATGCATGACCAAAAGATCTGCATGGTGCAGTTTGATGTAGATCGTACGCCGCTGCTGTCAAACCACTTGAATTGAAGGGGTAAAGCCACAGTTTATGTGATGTGATACTGAATTCATGCCGGAAATTTTAGCCAGAGGTAAACCTTATCATAAGAGTTGCTTAATGATCTCAAATCAAAGTTCTGTATCAACATGACAAGCTCTCCATTGGCATAGGGCAAGTGCTCACCTGGCTCTGACTTATAGAGCATCACTGTTCGGTTACCTAACATTGTCTGAGCTGCTAGTACCAAGAGCTAGAGCAGTTTCCTCAGGGCTAACACATTGGCAAAGATCATAAACAAAGTATCAGGAGCTGATCTCTCGAATTGACTGGCTGACAAATTTACTACGATCCCTGAAGAGAGACAGCTGCTTTTTTCAAGGTTTGGACTTTAATCAGAAACCACTCATGGGCCTCTTGCCATGGACCCTGTGCTTAACCCCCTGTCCCTCTAGGCTGATAGATAACCTTCCATTGGACTGTCTGTTCTGTATCTAAGAAGCTGCGACGAGGTGCGAGACACAAACAGGTTTCCTGCTTATGTCTGTTGGCTTGAATGAGGCCAGAAATATTTGGGCTGATATACAAAAGATCTGTCCAGCTAATTCATTTTTTTTAATTATGCAATTTTATCAATTTATTTACAAGAATAAATCTTGCCCAGAAAAGGGCAACAAGCCAAGAAAATGCAGCAACAGAATCAAACAGGCAATACAATCAAGGCTTGCCACCCACCAGCCCACTATAATGAAGAGGAGGAGACACTAATCAAAGGAAAATTTCAGAAAGGCTAATATGGAGAAGAACCAAGCAGGCTGTGTGGAGTTCCTTCATCCTGCCGGAAACCTACCCCACCAATGTAGGGAGACCCTATAGGGACAGGTTGAGCACCTACAACTTTAGAAGATAAAAGGCAGACAGCTGCTGTGGGTCAAAAAAAAGGTGATTAATCCCAGCCAATGTGACTAGACACAAGGAAAAACGCAGAAAAAAATAAGTCACCGAGCTGCAGCATCTCAGGGTTAAGCATAAGAAATTGCTTCCGCCTCCTTTTCTGTGTGGCCCTAGACACATCAGGAAAGATCCTAATAACAAAATCCATAAACACCTTAGAAGATGACATAAAAACATTAAGACCCAATCACGGTCTACATCTAAAGCCAGGGTGACCAACAAAGTTGCGGTCAACCCGAGATCAGACCCAGACCATTCCAAGAATCCAATTAAGTTCAGGCTATCAGAAGATAGGCCAGAAACTGATTTTGCCTCTGACCCTGGCCCTCAACCAGTCTGGTCCTAACAGAAGGCAACTAATAAACATAAGAAATATGAGGTATTGATTCTGCAGGTATTTTCAATACAGTAGTCAAAAACTTCTTGAAAAGTTCCAAAGGTGAAATGGATGGGATCTTAGGGAAATTCAAAACCCTTAAGTTCCTACTTCTGGATGAATTTTCCAGGGCTTCCATTTTTCTATGTAAATTTTCTGAGTCCTTCATGAACAGAGTCCAGGACTTGATCTAACTGCGTTTCAGAAATACGAATCTTCACAGGAAGGGAACTTAACAGTCCTTCCACTTTTTGCCCAAAATTCGCAAGCTGGCTTGAGATATACTGGAGCTGCCCCAACAAAGATGGTTCCAGTTTAAAGAGGGCTCCCAAACAGTTTCAAGGAAAAAAATTTGAGGTCTCACCAACACTGTCTAAATTTCTGAACTAAGGTCCTGGCCACAGAGTAGAAGGAACAGGCAAACAGTTCTCAAGCTGCAAGGACCAGCCCTCTTAGGCCCCTACCTCTCCAGCAATGCTGGGATGAACCTCTGACACCCGGCTAACATTTCCAGAGCAGAGGGACTGCACTTCCAGTGTGGGGGAACCCAGTGGCGTCTACCAACAGGGAGTCCTCCACCACAGTCATTTTTCACCCTCACCAGCTGAACTGGAGGTATACGGCACTCCGAACTCAAAGACCCATCAGGCCCAAGCATAGGCGGTGGGTCTCCTTCCACCCCCATTTCTCCCAGTGGGCTGCCCGAAGTTTCACTTCCACCACTAGGGGTCAGGAAAAAAACACTGGCCCAACAGCCTCTGAATGTCCCAGCAGGAGCTTCACCTTCCTCTTCCAAGCCAAATGCAGCATATGCAGTAAAAAAGACAAAGTCAAAGACAGGTGAGGAAGACGCCACTGCCGGAGACCTTCATAGAGCGTTTGCCACTGCGGCTAACATTGCTCTTCTTCCTGCCTGTCGTTGGAGGTAAAATTTCCCCGCCTCTGCGCGGCAGTAACATTTTGGCCACACAAGCTAAGTCTTTAAGAAGAGAAGGGGCCGGATATATTTAGCAGCAGCCGTATCCAATCTTCAGGAATTACTCACTTCAAATCCTGAGTGATATATGGTTAGATAAGATAAAACACCACATCCCGAGGCCTTCAGCACAGGGGGCGGGTAGTTCTGCTCCAGTATTTTCAGGAAGACACAGCATGGCCTGGAAAACTGCAAAGACCGTATTCATATCTTACCTATTATCAGTATTATGGGAAACATTTGTCATTGGGAGGGAGGGAAGACATCCCTTCATGACCATATCCAAAATTTACATAGTGAGAGAAAGGAGGGAACAAGAACCCCACAAGAACATAAGAAATGCGATACTGAGTCAGAACAAGGTCCCTCAAGTCCAGTGTCATTTTTCTAACAGTGGCCATTCCAGGTCACAAGTATTTGGCAGATTCCCAAAAAGGCAGACAGGTTCCACAATGTTTCACATTACCTGGAGGACAGGTCCTAGCTACAGAATCACTTTCTGTCACACCAGGATGATGCTCTACTGTCACGTGACGTCTCTCCTCCATGGCAACTGAGAAGCTGACAGACTGGAGGTGGGACTTCAGTACTACATCCCTCAACATCTCATCTATGTACCTCTCTGTCTTCCTTAAGTCCTCCAAATGTGCTACTCTAGCCTCCAGAGATCGGACTCGTTCCCTGACAGCAAAGAGCTCTTTGTACCTAGTGCACACATAAGACCCATCAGCAGCCTGGAGAAAATTGTACATGTGACAATTAATGCCATTTTTTGTAAAACCAACATCTGCTATAAAGCAGTGGAACCACAGGACATCTTTATCTTTCTCTTTCTCTTTATTGGAGCATTTGATATACCATCCAGGCGATAGCATCAGAGCGGTGTACAATCAAAAATATGAAGCTTTGAAAAGACAGAATCAAATGCAATATCAGGAACTATTTCTGCACAGAAAGATCGGTGGACACCTGGAATGACTTCCCAAAAGCAACATCAGAAACTGTTTCTGCAAGGAAAGAACGGTGGATGCTTGGAATGACTTCCCAGAAGGAATATTGGGAACTATTTCTGCACGGAAAGAGCGGTGGATGCCTGGAATGACTTCCCAAAAGGAATATTGGGAACTATTTCTGCACGGAAAGAACGGTGGATGCCTGGAATGACTTCCCAGAAGGAATATTGGGAACTGTTTCTGCAAGGAAAGAGCGGTGGATGCCTGGAATGACTTCCCAAAAGGAATATTGGGAACTATTTCTGCACGGAAAGAGCAGTGGATGCCTGGAATGACTTCCCAAAAGCAACATCAGAAACTATTTCTGCACGGAAAGGGCAGTGGATGCCTGGAATGTCTTCCCAAAAGGGGTGCTGGGAGCAAAAAGAAGCAGAGGAAACAATGTGGATCCCTGACGTGTGGAGCACCTTGACTCACAACAGATGTGAAATGACTCTTCTGTTTTTCTAAGAAGCCATGGGGAAAGTAACAAGATGATGTATTTCTGGGGTGTCGTTCTTAAGCACTTGAACAGTAAGAGTAGGCCTCCTATGTACTGCTTAGGTGAACAAGGTGCAAAATTGGAAGTCTAGGTGGCCGAGTGTTATGCCACCACTCACCCACAGGGTGGCGGTGGAGCCTTTGTGCAGATTGTCAAGTTTGACTGGGGGGAGGTCGGAGCAATCATAGTTCACACAGCTAAATGGAGTTTCCTCACCCATGAAGTCATTTCTGAGCAGACTAGATGGACCGTCTCGGTCTGTATCTGTCATAATCTGGTATGTAAATGTAATCAGATAAAAGGATGCTTTGAACTATTTAACTTTTCCCTTTAATTTCTGTGCAACATGACCCCCTTAATACTTAAGAGCTGGACCTTACCATTGTGTCTCAAGATGGAGAATTCAGAGGCAGACACTGCAGGAAAGGAGACAAAATACATAATTATCCTCATTCAGTTGCAAAGCAATACTCAGTTACCCAGTGCCAGAGGGACGGCGCCCTTGGACACTGCCGAACACAGCATATCTGGTAGTTGATATTGCCAAGTCTGGATGTGAACCATTGCTAGGGTTTAGGTGCTGAGAGTAGGACTGAGTAGGGGACCCTGCTGTGCTCATTTGCCCCTGATGGACAGGGAAACAAAGATGAGGAACAAAAGATCACAGTGAGGAAAGATATTCTACAAATGGTGGCACGTCTACAACTGGCCGCTGTGATACAGCATATTCTTGAATTGTACACCGAAATAACTGGGAAGACTGGATAGACCAGTTGGGTTTTTAATGCAGACACCAACTGGGTTACTATGATAACAGAATGTATGAATAATAGTCACCGGAATCAATAAATGCAAGTTATCAAGTGTCCAAAGCAAGAATCCCAATGGAACCAAAAAATGCAATACAGTGTATGCCTTGGAGTCAATGCTGAGCCAGCAGCTCCTGGGTTTTCTTGGCAGTGTGACCGGAAGTAGATTGCCAGGCTTTTCTTCCGAGACAATGGACGGTTACATGATTTACCTAAGGCTAAAGGAGTGCTAGTGGGACTTGAACCTGGTCTCTTGATTCCCAAGCCAGTGCTCTAACCACTACGCCCCAAAACAGAAAGGGATGGGAAACCTGGAACAGGAATCCAGCATGGAGCGGGAGACTGCTGGAAGCTGGAACTATTTATTATTTTTAATATTATATTAAAACATTATTAATGAATTTAATTTGTTGGTATCCCAACTACCATTTCTTTGCTGCATGTTACTGTAATAGTAACTTGTCTCTTCATATCTGAGAGCGATGGGGATGTACAGACCTGAGCAGTTGACAGCAGCGTCGTCCTCATGGTCACAGGTAGCCGGGTCCCCCTCCTTGTGAGGACACTCCCACAGAGAGGATTCATTTCCCCCACACTGGAACTCCTCCAGTAGGATACTCCCATTGCCTGGTCCAAACCCTTCTGAGACACCATCTGCTCCACAGCCCAGCTGCCTGCACACAACACCGGCATCACTCGCGTCCCATCCGGAGCCACAAACCGTCACCCAGGTGCCATTAAGATTAACCTCCACACGTCCTTGACATTCATTCTCACCATCCGAGAGGCGCAGTTCCAGATCAGATGCTAAAGACAGAAGAAGAAACTGAATGTTATAAATAGATCCAGATGCTTGTCAGAATCATCAGGAACTCCCAAATTGGTCTAATCCAGGAGGCCAAAAGGAAGTTGCTCCTCTCTAAATACAATGGAGCCCTTTTAGCCAAATTAGAGGCGTCATTCCCCAGGATATGTTCAGGTTGGAGGAGGAAAAGTACAGCACATGCATAAATTGTATTGTAAACATTCACGCAAGCTTTTCCAGCAAAATTATCTCCATACACAAGTGATCTCAGTGACGTTCTCTTGGAATATCAAAAGAAAAAGAGTGAAGCTTGGCCGTGTGCGGACAGTTGAACACTGGCCCCTAAAATTGTAATTAGATCCTTTATCCTTGGAGCGCACTCCTCCGGACTCAGTCTGCCTGGGCAGTGCTCTTTATCCTGATCGGCCTGGGTGCAGCCGATCTCGGTCATAATCGAAGCTCGGGACTCATGCTAACACTGGGGTTCAGGATCTACAAAAAACGTTTCCCAATCTATCCCGGCAGCAGTCTGTGCTCCTTAGGTGCTGCTGTTGAACCTTTTGGCTTTCCGAGCATCTGGGTCACTTCCTTCTGGAGGTGAAAAGACCCTTGGACTGGCCCTTTCCTCCCAGCAGGGCTCTGCACGTCACCTCGGTTGCGCTCCAACCCAATGGACCCAGTCAGATGTTACCGCAGCAGGCAGCAGTTAGCATGAGTTACAGGACTAGCCCAAGAACCCTCCAAAGTAGTATCTGGAAAGATCTTTTCAAACTTTCTCTTTACTGAATTGTTCACAGGTTACATTTATTTATTTTATAACATTAATAGGCCCATCTATGTCTACAATTCTAATTTGCTCACAAATTAACATACATAATCATCAAAACATGTGGAGCGCAATTCCATAAGGTGCATGTCCAGCCCGCGGACACATCTAAATAAAAAATGGGCCCCCTTTGATCCCAATTCCGCATCCGCGGGTCTGTACGTGCCTGCGGGTCTGGAAGTAGGGCGCCAGATCTGTTTGGCGGGCATGTTCAAGTGCAATTCAGCCTGCCCCATGCCTCAGACACGGGTAAATGCTCTGAATATCCCTGAGCCCACCATATTCTGAAACATTAGACGTTTTGGATCCTGCCCATCCCCGCAATGTACCTGCGGATGCCATGTCCCTCTGGAAAGACATGCATCTTCTAAGCTGTTTATTTATTTGGTTTTATATTGCACAGTTTACTGTAGTTCACTGATGCACACTAGACATAAATACTGCTGCAACCTGGAGCAGATAACCTTCCCCCTAAGGACAGAGAGACAGATGTTAATGGAAATAGGCCATTGCTCTACCCAGTCTGCTCATTTATACCACATTTATACACCTGGGGGAATTCTGTGCAACAACTGTTAAATTCTGTAGGCTTTATTAGATTTTTATGCAGTTTCCTTATCATAAAGATTAACTCCTCCTCTAGATCTGAAATGTCTCCTGCCTTTTTCCTCCTTAGCGCTCTTGCTCCAGTCACAGTTCTGTCCCCAACCCATCCTTGACCCCAGTGCTTTCTCTTCCTCTAATGTCTAGCCCCCAGCCACCTCCTTGACTCACCAGCAGCCCTTCTTCTGCCCCAAGCCACTCCCCTGACTCACCAGCAGCCCTTCTTCTGCCCCAAGCCACCCCCCTGACTTACCATAAGAACATAAGATATGCCATACTGGGTCAGACCGAGGTCCATCAAGCCCAGTATCCTGTTTCCAACAGTGGCCAATCTAGGTCATACATACCTAGCAATATCCCCAAAAGACACAGGTTCCACAATGCTTGTACTGGGTCAAGCATTGATCCTGGGTCCATTTTTAATAGTGGTTTATGGACCTTTCCTCCAGGAACTTGTCCAAACCTTTTTTAAACCCAGCTACACTAACAGCCCTTACTACATCCTCCGGTAACAAATTCCAGAGTTTGATTACACTAACACTTAATTGTAAAAAGGGAAACTATGCTAAAATAAAAAATAAAAAGTAACAAAATTATAAAGAGCAGTTGCCAAAGTCACAAGTTTGCATAAGCTGTGGACATTTAAAAATATTGTTTCCTCATAGTCCAGTCCAGTCCAGACGCAAGGGTTATGCATGCTTACCAGCAGTTGGAGACTGAGAACTAGTGATTTGATGCCGTCACAGTATAAGGGTCCTGTGTAGCCCTGCTCTCATTAATATTTCTCAGTCTCCAGCAGATGGAGGTTGTCTAATTTTGTGCAGTCTGGATTGGTTTGGAATTAGTCACCAGAGGATTCTTGGAGCATGGGGTATAGGTTGGCAGTGGCCTCCTGGAGTGCAGAACCTGGTGGTGCCAGGTCCCTCCTCCCCCACCCATTTTCGGTACCTCAGAGCTTTATTTAAAAAAAAAAAAACTAAAAAAAAACTCCAAAGGAAAAGGGTGTGATGGAATGCTCAAATTATGACACCCAGTGGGACCCTCCTCCCTCCCCCCTCCCTAGGGGCTTTTGGCATGGTGGTACCACTTAGACTTGAATGGTATATTATGATGCTCCACCCTTGTTTGTTCTCCTGAGCCTGCAGATCGGCTAGGTAAGGAGCTTTTACCTTTGCTTCTTCTGGCTAAGCAAAGAAAGAAACAAACAGCAGCAGAGACTGTTGCCGTCCGTGGAAGCGGCGCGTGTCTGCTCTGTGGAAGGAGGGGGAGAGCACTGAATGGCACTCTCTCTCCCTCTCAATTTTGTGTATGCTGTGTGGCCTGAGGGTTGACAATCAGTCCTGGGCTCCTCTTCTCGAAGACGCGTGGTTCTGCCGTTGGACTTCGGGCAATTGTAAAGAGCGATCGCTGGCTGCAGCCCTTTCCTGCCTGCAGCCAGCCCCCTTCCCAACTCACCAGCAGCCCAATCGCAGCAACACAGCAGTGGAAACTCTTCCATTTGCCCCCACAGCTGTGCTAGAGTCTGATGCTGGTGCTGTTCAGGAAGTGTACTTTCCAAAACATGCAAGCGTCAGACTCTAGCACAGCTGTGGGAGCAAACAGTGAGGCAGGATCGGGCGCTCTTAATGCTTGCCTGGCTGGTCAGTGCCTGCGCAGAATTCTCCCAGAAGTAAATTTACTGTGCTGTCACATATCTTAATTTATTTGTGGTCTTCTCCCACTCTTCACCACTAAGGCCCCTTTCAGTCATAAGAACATAAGAATTGCCATACTGGGTCAGACCAAAGGTCCATCAAGCCCAGTATCCTGTTTCCAATGGTGATCAGTTCAGGTCACAAGTAGCTGATATATTCCAAAAGTAGCCCGATTCCATGCTGCATATTTCCAGGGTTAAGCAGTAGCTTTTCTGAGGATATACTGTAAAAACAGTTTCTGGACGTTTCCTCTAGAAACCTGTCCAAACCCTTTTAAACCCAGCTACACTAACTGCTTTGAAGACAAGTTCTGGAATTCATTGTTAGAGGATAACTGTTTGCTGAGTAAAAAAAATATTTTTTCCTATTCATTTTATAGGCGCTACTTAGTAACTTCATACCATGTCCCCTAGTCCTTGTACTTTCTGGAAGAGGCAATGGAGAGGGTGGGCGGAGCTATCAGCCATGATGGAGCTAAGAGCTTTTAGGAAATGAGGTAACAAAGTGTAATGAAATAAATAAATAGATAAAATCAAACTCTTTATGGTTTCCCGAGAAGATCAAAATGACCGGGTGAAATAGGCAAAAGGGTTATTTGGGTTGATATTGTAGGATATGTTAGACCGGTTCAAAGATGTTAAAAGTAGTAAAGAGAGGGGGCAGGGTTGGATATAAGGCATTTTGTTATTCACCAGTTAGATTACTGTAATATTTATTTCTTATTTATTTATATAGGACCCAAAGAAAAATTGGTATTAGTAGGGTAATTAAAGGAAAGTACTGACGTGACACCTTGTGGCTGCAGAGAGTAATAGCAGGTTGCTTTTACAAGCAGTCTCAGCAGGGTAATATGAGGTAGCATCCATCCATTTCCAGCAATCTGTGTCTTCCCCAGACATGTAAAACATCATGACGAGTTTTATTCATTGCTCCATATTTTTCACTCAGAGCAGTTTAAAACAGGGAACTGAAATCTACTTTGCCTTGAGCTGCAGCTAGGTGAATAAATATGTGAGCTCACTCTATGTGTATTTCTGCATATATCACAACTCCTCCTCCACTTCACTCAAACTATGGACCAACGAAAGCCCACACATCACACTTGTGTAAGAGTGTGCCAGCTCATATGCAACATGTTGTTGTTGTTGAGTGCCGTCAAGTCAGTGTCGACTCATGGCGACCCTCTGGACAACCCACAGTTGTCCTAAACTGTGTTCGGTCTTCACTCATGCGGCTCATTGTTGACAGACTGGCACCCATAGCTGCTGTTATTGTATCAATCCATCTCATTGCCAGCCTTCCTCTTTTGCATTGACCTTCTACCTTACTAATCTCTTCATTTTGAGCCTCACAGTGATGGAAATTTTGTTTATTAACACATGCAACAGAAGAACAAACAAAAAGCAAACACAATCACCCCAACCAAGAGTCTCCTATAATGTTTGATTACAGGAGTTTCATCAGAGAGATTCCTAGAACAGTTTTGGATATTTTACAACTGACATTTGAGGCATTTAAGTCTTGAAGTCTATTCAGGCAATTGGTAACAGAACCCACATGTGATGAAGCCATACTGGACTTAGAGCTTACCAATGGGGAAAGTGTTTCTGATGTTACAGTGGGAGATCATCGCGCATCCAGTGATCACCAGATGATATGGTTCAGCATCAGAACTAGGGCTGATAAAATCCATTCCAAAGAAAGAGTCTTAAATTTTAGGAAAACTAACTTTGCCAAGATGGGGCAATACCTCAAAGAGTCGTTAGCGGGATGGGAACAGCTGGAGAATGTAGAAAAACAGTGAGCAAAACTGAAAGGGGCTATTTTAAGGGCAACAAACATTTTGTTAGAAAGGTAAATAAATGTAAAAGGAAAAGGAGACCGCTATGGTTCTCAAAAGAAGTAGCTGAAAAAGTGAAGAAAAAGAGGGAGGCCTTCATGAAATACAAGAGATCACACAGAGAGGAGAACAGACATCTATATTTGGAAGAACCTAGAGAAGCTAGCAAAGTAGTCAGGAAAGCAAAGGAACAAAAAGAGGAGGAAATAGCCAATGCAATAAAATGGGGGATTTTCAGATATGTTAGTGAGAGGAGAAAGGGCAAAAGTCAGACTCAAGGGTGAAGGGGAAGAATATGTAGAAGCTGATGAGGATAAAGCGGAATTGTTTAACATATATTTCTGTTCTGCATTCACAGATGAAGAACCAGGAGCAGAACCTCAGAAAACACCCACAAATAGGAACAGAAGTGAGGGACATCTTGAACAATTTTCAGAAGAATGTGTTTGTGAGGAACTAGCTAAAAGAAGAGTAGACAAAGTGATAGGACTGGATGGAATTCATTCAAGAATATTGAGGGAACTTGGGGACATTCTAGCTGCTTAACTGTCTGATCTTTTCAATGCTTCTTTAGAATCAGGAGGGGTCCCAGAGGACTAGAGTCTTGAAGGACTATCTGTCCAAGAAAGGTCAACACATTTTTGGTAGTAGACTGGCTAATCTACTGAAGAGGGCTTTAAACTAGATTCGTTGGGGATGGGTGAAGAAAGCCCCCAGGTAAGTGAAAGCCCCCAGGTAAGTGATACATTAAATACCTTTATGGAAATGGGTAACAGGGGTAACATATGGAAAGCAGTGTGTATTAATGCCCGTAGCATGGGAAATAAGATCTCTGAAGTTGACGCTTTGGTGGGAGTGGCTGACTTAGATTTAGTGGCAGTTACAGAAACATGGTTCACAGAAAACCATGACTGGGATGTAACTATACCTGGCTATACTTTATTCAGAAAGGACAGGGTAGGAAGAAGGGGAGGAGGAGTAGCACTATATGTAAAAACTACTATTAAAGCTTTGGAATTACAGAGCTTAAAAGGGAGAGAGGAGGCATTGTGGGTTAAACTAGAAAGAGGGAAAGAGAAATCTATTTGCATTGGTGTGATATACAGACCTCCCTCACAAGAGGAAGAGGTGGACAGAGAATTAATTGAAGACATACGCAGCATTGCTAGGAAAGGGGAAGTGCTACTGCTAGGAGATTTCAATATGCCAGATGTTGATTGGCACTTTCCTGCTGCAGTATCATCTAGGAGTAAGGAGATCCTGGATTCTCTACAGGGAGAACTATTCAGGCAATTGGTAACAGACCCCACACGTGAAGGGGCCATACTGGACTTGGTGCTTACCAATGGTGAAAGTGTTTCTGATGTTGTAGTGGGAGATCATTTTGCATCCAGTGATCACCAGATGGTGTGGTTCAGTATTAGGACTAGGGCTGTTAGAATCCATTCCAAGGTGAAGATCTTAGACTTTAGGAAGACTAACTTTGCGAAGATGGGCCAATACCTCAGGGAGTCGTTAGTGGGATGGGAACAGCTGTGGGATGTAGAACAACAGTGGGCAAAACTGAAAGGGGGTATTTTAAAGGCAACCAACCTTTTTGTTAAAATGGTAAATAAAGGCAAAAGGAACAGGAGACCGCTATGGTTTTAGAAGGAAGTAGCTGAAAAAGTGAAGAAAAAGAGGGAGGCCTTCATGAAATACAAGAGATCACAGAGAAAGGAAGACAGGCATCTGTATTTGGAAAAACTTAGAGAAGCTAGCAAAGTAGTCAAGAAGGCAAAGATTCAAAAGGAGGAGGAAATAGCCAATGCAATAAAATGGGGAGATAAGACATTTTTCAGATATATTAGTGAGAAGAGGAAGGGCAAAAGTGGTATTGTCAGACTCAAGGGTACAGGGGGGGAATATGTAGAAGCTGATAAGGATAAAGCGGAATTGCTTAACAAATATTTTTGTTCTGTGTTCACAGATGAAGAACCAGGAGCAGGACCTCAGAAAACACCCACAAATAATAACAGAAGCGAGGGACATCTTGAACAATTTTCAGAAGACTGTGTTCGTGAGAAACTAGCTCAACTTAAAGTAGACAAAGCGATGGGACCGGATGGGATACACCCTAGAATACTGAGGGAACTTGGGGACGTTCTAGCAACTCCACTGACTGACCTTTTCAATGCCTCGTTGGAGTCGGGAGTGGTGCCAAAGGACTGGAGAGAGGCTCATGTGGTGCCTTTACACAAAAGCGGAAGTAAGGATGTGGTTGAAAACTACAGGCCGGTTAGTTTAACTTCGGTGGTGAGTAAATTAATGGAAACGCTGTTGAAAGAGAAAATAGTGAGGTTTCTGGAGTCCAGCGGATTACAGGATCCGAGGCAGCATGGATTCACCAGAGGCAGGTCTTGTCAGACAAATCTGATTGATTTCTTTGACTGGGTGACCAGGGAGTTGGACCGAGGGAGAGCTCTAGATGTGGTGTATTTAGATTTCAGTAAAGCCTTTGACACTGTTCCTCACAGGCGACTTATAAACAAACTGAGCACCCTAGGGATGGACCCTAAAGTTACTGCTTGGGTTAGAAATTGGTTGGGTGGGAGGCGACAAAGAGTACAAATAAATGGAGCTCACTCTGAGGAGAAGGATGTTACCAGTGGTGTGCCCCAGGGATCTGTCCTTGGTCCGATTCTTTTTAACATCTTTGTTAGTGATATAGCGGAAGGGCTGTCTGGTAAGGTTTGCCTCTTTGCGGATGATACCAAAATCTGCAATAAAGTAGACACCCAGGAAGGTGTAGATAACATGAGGAGGGATCTAGCTAAGCTTGAAGAATGGTCTAGAATTTGGCAGCTGGGATTTAATGTTAAAAAATGTAAGGTCATGCATTTGGGCTGCAGCAATCCAAGGGAGCAATACAGCATAGGAGGTGAAGTACTTTTGTCCACTAAAGAAGAGCGGGACCTAGGCGTAGTTGTGTCCGATGATCTTAAAGTAGCTAAACAGGTAGAAAAAGCGACGGCAAAAGCTAGAAGGATGCTTGGGTGCATACGGAGAGGAATGGCTAGCAGAAAAAAGGAGGTGATAATGCCTCTGTATAAGTCTTTGGTGCGACCTCATTTGGAGTATGGTGTGCAATTCTGGAGACCGCACCTTCAAAAGGATGTGAACAGGATGGAGTCGGTGCAGAGGGTTGCTACTAAGATGATTAGTAGTCTTCATTATAAAGCATATGAGGACAGACTTAAGGATCTTAATATGTACACCTTAGAGGAAAGGCGGGATAGAGGTGATATGATTGAGATGTTTAAATACCTCCGTGGCATAAATGTTCAGGGAGAGAGCCTCTTTCAATTGAAAGCAAGTTCTGCGACGAGGGGACATGGGATGAGGGTGAAGGGAGATAGATTCAGGAGTGATATGCGGAAATATTTCTTTACGGAAAGAGTAGTGGATCCGTGGAATAGTCTCCCAGTGGAGGTGGTAGAAATGAGGACAGTAACTGAATTCAAAAAAGCATGGGACCAACACAGAGGATCTCTAAAGGTAAAAAGTGGACTGTTGTAGTTGTTGTTATGGAAGGACAGACTAGATGGGCCTTGTGGTCTTTTTCTGTCATCATGTTTCTATGTTTCTGGAGAGAGATCTGCAATTGTGAGAATATGCTTCTGGGAATTTTCTGAAAGGACTTCTTTGTATTAAAGTTAATTAATCTGTGAACCCAGTGTTTTTTGTTAAATCAGTCAGGGCCTAGTAGCAGCAGTTTAAGTTTAAATTTAAAACACAGAAGAGAGCTTTCTGGTTAAATTTGGAACCCAGCAGAGAACTTGTAGTTTAAATTTCATAATAAGTCAGAGCCTAGCAGCAGCAAAGAGCTGTAATTTAAATCAAATCAGAATATAACTTAGCATAAAAGGCAAAACAGGGTCAGTACTCTTTGAGCAACAAATAAAGTCTTCTAGAGACCTTTACAACTGGAAGAATGGTCTAATGCTTGGAAATTACAATTTAATGCAAAAAAGTACAGTGTCATGCACTTAGGTAGCAGAAATCCAATGGAAATGTACGCGATAGGGGGCAAGAGGTGGTGTGCATGGATCAGGAGAAAGACCTTGGTGTGATTATCTCTGATGATCTCAAGGTGGCAAAACAGTGCTACAAGGTGGTGGCAAAAGCCAGGAGGATGTTGGGCTGCATACAAAGAGGGATTACCAGCAGAAAGGAAAAGGTACTTATGCCACTGTACAGGTCACTGGTGAGGGCTCACTTGGAATACTGTGTTCAGTTTTGGAGACCATATCTTGGAAAAGATGTAAAAAGACTGGAAACTGTTCAGAGGAAGGCGACCAAAATGATTTGGAGCCTGCGTAAGAAACTTTATGAGAAGAGACTTGAAGACCTAAATATATACACTTTGGAGGAGAGGAGGGACAGGGGAGATATGATTCAGATCTTTAAATACTTAAAGAGAAATGATGAACAAACAAATCTCTTCCAAAGACGGGGAAGCTGTAAAACTAGAGGGCATAACATGAAGCTGTAAGGTGGAAAATTGAAAGGCAATATCAGGATATATTTTTTCACTGAAAGGGTGGTGGATGCTTGGAATGCTCTCCTGATGGAAGTGGTGGGGGCAAACGGTGACGGAATTCAAAACGGTATGGGACAAGCACAGCGCATCCCTTTACAGCAACAGGATAAAAACAAAATAAACTGAACCATCTAACTTCTCAACAAATAGCGGTGTCCTACTTGAGAGTGGTGGGTTCACCCCTAAACAAAGACATGGGGAGGGGTGGCCTGTACAGAGCAACAGGTGCACCTACTCTTACCATATTGCTGGGAAGACTGGATGGACCATGCTGGTCTTTATCTGCCATCATTTACTATGTTACTATGTTACTATGTTACAAAGAGGCCTTCTACCTAGGGGGCAAGAGACCTGTGAAACATTTTCAATAGGTGTTAACACCAGGTGGCAGGTCAAAAGGCCATTTTGAAAGACTCCTTCTATCCAAGCAAGAACTGTTAATCACCCAGGAAGTTGGTCACAGCTTACCTCAGAAGCACAGGACAGGGTACTGTGTAGCAGCCCTCTTTTAATAAGTGTTATTTCCCTCCCTCCCTCCCCAACAGCCACCCACCCTTGGGATAATCATAGCTTTATAGGTACTTACACATCTTAAAGGAAAGGAGGTGCTCTCAGGTGAAGCTCGTTATCCAAATCAGTCATACACTAAGGACCTGAGATTAATTAAGTTTCAGGTGAACAAGGCATACTAAACATATTAGGTACAGTTTTATTAGTATAAATATCCATAGCAACCCTTAGTAAATAAAAAACTTAAAAATCTAAACAAAAACTTAAAACTAAGATGCAGACAGCAGTCCAGCAGCGAGATGGGGGCTTTCCAGTCTTTTGCATTAAGTGTCACATGTATGATTTTCTCCCAGTTGTTGAGAGGTCTTACGTGTGCACTAGGTGCAAGGAACTCTTTGCTCTCAGGGAACGAGTCTGTTCTCTAGAGGCTAGAGTAGCAGACTTGGAAGACATAAGAAAGACAGAGAGGTACATAGACGAGACCTACAGCGATTGATTCCTGAAGTCCCACCTCCAATCTGGCAACATCCTTGTTGCCCTGGAGGAGAGAGGTCACGTGACAGGAGAGCATCATCCTGGTGTGGTAGGAAGTGATCCTGTAACTAGGACCTGTCCTCCAGGTGATGTAAAACCCTCCCGCACTGGGGAGGTTTCTCCAGGGCCATGTGCCCATGAGGGAAGGGTTAGGACATCCGTTATAGTTGGTGATTCGATCATTAGGCATATAGATAGCTGGGTGGCTCGTGTACGTGAGGATCGCCTGGAAACATGCCTGCCTGGTGCGAAGGTAGCGGACCTCACGCGCCACCTAGATAAGGCATTAGATAGTGCTGGGGAAGAGTCTGCTGTCTTGGTACATGTCGGTACCAATGACATAGGAAAATGTGGTAGGGAGGTTCTGGAGGCTAAATTTAGGCTTTTAGGTAGGAAGTTGAAATCCAGAACTTCCAGGGTAGCATTCTCCGAAATGCTTCCCGTTCCACATGCAGGACCCAAAAGGCAGGCAGAGCTCCGGAGTCTCAATGCGTGGATGAGACAATGGTGCAGAGATGAGGGATTTGGATTTGTTAGGAACTGGGGAACATTCTGGGGAAAGGAGGGGCTCTTCTGAAGGGATGGGCTTCACCTTAACCGGGATGGAACCAGGCTGCTGGCATTAACCTTTAAAAAGGAGATAGAGCAGCTTTTAAACTAGATAATAGGAGAAAGCCGACAGTCGCCCAAGAGCGCATGGTTCGGAAGAATGTATCCTTGAAGGATACTACCAAAAGCAGAGAGGTTCCAAAAAACAATAAAGTAGCCCAAATGCCCTCGAGTATAGAGCTGACAGAGCTTAAAGATCCCAAATTACCATGCCTACCAATAGCCAGATTAATATGAATAAAATACAGTCTCTAAAATGCTTGTATGCAAATGCTAGAAGTCTAAAAAATAAGATGGGAGAGTTAGAATATATAGCACTAAATGAGAGGTTAGATATGATTGGAATATCAGAGACATGGTGGATGGAGGACAACCAGTGGGACACTGTGATACCTGGGTACAAACTATATCATAATGATAGAGCTGATCAAATTGGTGGAGGGGTTGCACTCTATGTTAGAGAGGGCATTGAGTCAGAAAGGATTAAAGTTTTGCAGGAAACAAAATTTGCTGTAGAATCTCTATGGATTGAAATTCCATGTAAAAAGGGGAAGGCGATGGCAGTGGGGGTGTACTATTGACCGCCTGGCCAGAATGAACAAATGGATGATGAATTGCTCAAAGAAATCAAGGAAGCTAACAAAAGTTACAGCTCGGTAATAATAATGGGTGATTTCAATTACCCCGGTATAGACT
Source organism: Ichthyophis bannanicus (assembly GCA_033557465.1). Taxonomy (NCBI): domain Eukaryota; kingdom Metazoa; phylum Chordata; class Amphibia; order Gymnophiona; family Ichthyophiidae; genus Ichthyophis; species Ichthyophis bannanicus. The sequence goes on from CM066034.1 coordinate 1,029,317,016, forward strand.
GGGTCAGTGTCACCGCAGGACATGCTAGGGAGATAAAGTTCCTAGATGACATAAATGACTGCTTCTTGGAGCAGCTGGTTCATGAACCGACCAGAGGGGAAGCCATATTAGACCTCGTCCTTAGTGGAACACCAGATCTAGTGCAAGAGATAAGGGTGTTGGGGCCACTTGGCAATAGTGATCATAACAAGATCGCCTTTGATTTAATTAGTGGAGGAGGGATAGTAAGGAAATCCACAGTACTACCTTTTAACTTTTGAAAGGGAGACTATGATAAAATGAGGAAAATAGTTAAGAAAAAACAAAAAGGAGCAGTTGCAAAGGTTAAAGACTTACATCAAGCTTGGGTGTTGTTGAAAAATACTATCTTTGAAGCCCAGACCAGCTGTATTCCACGCTTTAAGAAAAGTGGAAGGAAGTCCAAAAAACTGCCAGCATGGTTTAAAGGTGAGGTCAGAGAGGCTGTTGTTGCCAAAAAAGCATCTTTCAGGAAATGGAAAAAAGAGCCAAACGACGAAACCTGGAAACAACACAAGCACTGGCAGGTCAAATGCAAGGCATTGATAAGGCAGGTAAAGGGAGAATCTGAGAAGAAGCTTTCTGCGGAAACAAAAACGCGAAATAAAGATTTTTTCAAGTACATTCGTAGCAAAAAACCTGTGAGAGTCAGTTGATCCATTAGATGATAGAGGAGTTAAAGGGGCACTAAGAGGCGACAAAGCTATAGCGGAGAGACTGAATTAATTCTTTGCTTTGGTCTTTACTGAGGAAGATGTAGGGATGTTACCCATGACTAAAGTGGTATTTAAAGGTGCAGAAGAATTGAAGGAAATATCGATACATCGGGAAGATGTATTACAACTATTAGATAAACTGAAGAGTAGCAAATCACCTGGGCCAGATGGTATACATCCAAGGGTGTTGAAAGAACTGAAATATGAGATTGCAGAACTGCTATTAGTAATCTGTGTACTATCATTAAAATCATCTCTAACACCTGAAGATTGGAGGATCACCAATGTAACACAAATTTTTAAAAAGGGTTCCAGGGTGATCCGGGAAACTACAGACCAGTGAGCTTCATGTCAGTACCGGGAAAAATGGTAGAAACCATCATAAAGAATAAAATTACTCAGCATGTAGATAGTCATGGCCTAATGGGAGACAGCCAACATGGCTTTAGACAAGGAAGATCTTGTCTTACTAATCTGTTATGGTTTTTTTGAAAGTGTGAATAAACAGGTGGACAAAGGTGAGTTGGTTGACATAGTGTATCTGGACTTTCAGAAAGTCTTTGACAAGGTCCCTCATCAGAGACTTTTGGCAAAACTAAAGAGTCATGGGATAGGAGGCAGTGTACTACTGTGGATCAGGAACTGGTTAAAAGATAGAAAGAAGAGGGTTGGGCTAAATTGTCAATTTTCCCAATGGAGAAAGGTGAATAGTGGTGTACCCCAGGGATCTGTGCTGGGTCCGCTGCTTTTTGACATATTCATAAATGACCTGGAAAGTGGAATAACGAGTGAGGTTATCAAATTTGCAGATGACACAAAACTATTTAAAGTTGTTAAAACCTAAGAGGATTGTGGAAAATTGCAAGAGGATCTTGATAAATTGGAAGACTGGGCATCAAAATGGCAGATGAAATTTAATGTGGACAAGTGCAAAGTTATGCACCTAGGGAAGAACAACCCAAACTATGGTTACACAATGCAAGGTTTCACATTAGGAACCACCACCCAGGAAAAAGATTTAGGCGTCATTGTGGATAACATGTTAAAACCCTCGGCCCAGTGTGCAGCGGCAGCCAAGAGAGCAAATAGAATGCTAGGTATGATAAGGAAAGGAATGGAAAATAAAACAAAAGATATTATAATGCCTCTATATCGTTCCATGGTGAGACCGCACCTTGAATATTGTGTGCAATTCTGGTCACTGTATCTTAAAAAGGATAAAGGGTTATTAGAAAAGGTTCAGAGAAGAGCCACCAAAATGGTAAAGGGGATGGAAGGATACTCCTATGAAGAAAAGCTAAAAAGGTTAGGGCTCTTTAACCTGGAAATGAGACGGCTGAGGGGAGATATGATAGAATTTATTTTTTATTTATTTATTTGCAGTCTCTTTTATACCGCGCTATTCGACATCTGTGCGGTTTACAATGAACATAAGAGTTGCACATCTCATTTTCGTGATTTGTGCTTACAGTGAAACAGGTATAATAACTTGGGTATACATTAAACAGGAAAATTAAACTTGGGTATGCATTAAGCAGGTATAACAGGTAAAATAGGATATAAATAACCGGTCCCTTAACAAGGAGACACGATGAATAAATACAGTCTACTTTATGCAACAATATAATGAGTTATGCGGCACTGCATAAGTTTCTCATGGTGGTTGGAGGGGAAGGTGTGATTGCGAGTGATCAGTCTGGGAATGTGACGTGCATGAGTTTGAGGTGCTGTATTGAGATGTGAGAGTGGGTGGGTGTGGGGGGAAGACCGCAACATCGTAGTGATGAAGAAAGAGGTGACGTTTCAGTGCCTTCCTAAATTGGGAAAGTTCACTGATGGTTCTGATAGTTGCTGGTAGTGCGTTCCAGCAGGATGGAGCAAAGAAGGAGAAGGCTCTGGATCTAGTGAATTGAGAACACTTCGTGCTTGCCTTAGGTAATATGAGAGTATTTGCGGCATTCGATCTCCTTGCTCGATTGGGAGGTGTGATTGAAATTAGGTCAGTAATGGCAGTAGCAGGGTATTTCTTGATGGCTTTATGGGTCATAATTAGGATCTTGAATGAGATCCTGGCTTGTATGGATAACCAGTGCAATTGTTTTAGTATTGGGGTAATATGAGAACTTCTTGAGGCTCCATGAAGGATTCTTGCAGCTGAATTCATTGCAAGCTGTAAGGAGTTAGTCGTGCACTTAGGTAGACCATACAAGATCGCATTGGCATAGTCAAAGTGAGGCATTATTAGGGCCTGAAAGACAGTTCGGAAGTCATCAGGCTCTAACAGTTGACTCAGATTGTGGAGGGTCCGGATTTTATGGTAGACCGACTTTGTTATGTTTTTGATATGAGCCTTCATATTAATTTATTTATTTATTTATTTATTTATTTTATTTATTTTATTTACAGTTTCTTTTATACCGCACTATTCGACATCAGCGCGGTTTACAATGAACAGAAACTACACTTACCAAATATTGATCAGTGCTTACAATGAACAGCTGGGTATACATTAAACAGGTTTACATTCAACAGGTTTCATAAACAAAGGAACATAATAACTATGTACAAAAAGCAACTATGTACAGAACAACTAGGCGCAGCTATATGTTTCTTGATGAGGGAAGAAGCAAGGTGAGATTGCAGCTCATCGCGTTAAGACTATGGAGAGCATGGGTTTAACGTGTTGACATGGGGTGTAGAGGTAGGTTGGTGTGAGGCAGTGTCTGAAATATTGTAGTGCATTTGCATACCGCTCCTTCCAGCGATCAGAAGCGTGGAAGATTACATGGATAAAACTGTCGAATCAAGACAGAATAATTTTGATTTGTACATAAAGATTCGAAAGGCTAGCACGTCACGCAGAAAATTATCTACTTCTAAGCTAAGGGGATAATAATTTACATATGTACATTTATACATTACAGGTTTCTGGGGAGCTGTGGGGGAGTTGCCCTTCATGCGAATTTAGTAGAGGTTGCTGATTAAGTTGCTGATCAAGCGTTACACCTAGGTATCTTACTGTAGTCTTGCATATGATCTCTGCGTCGCGAACCTTGATAGACAGGGGTGGAGTAAAAGCCGGATTCCTGGTGACGAAGAGGGCTTCTGTCTTTTTGAAATTTAACTTAAGCATTTGTGCATTTAGCCAGTCTGTGACAGCATCAAAGCACCTGATAAGTGGGGATAGTTCAAGATGTTCTGTCGAAATTGGCATGTACATCAAGATGTCGTCAGCATAGACCAGGCAGTTGATATTAAATGATTGGATGAGATCACAAATGGGTTGCATATAGACATTGAATAGCAAGGCGGATAGAGATGAGCCCTGTGGAACACCTTTAGTTTGGGGGAAGGAATCGGAGTTGGAGGGGCCAGAACGGACATGTTGCCAGCGATCAGTGAGGTATGAAGCGCACCATGACAAAGCTGAAGCGTGAACTCCCTTCTCTCTGAGGCGTAGCAGGAGAACTTCGTGGTCTACGGTGTCGAATGCGGTGGCAATGTCCATGAAAATTAGTGCAAAGCCTTGTCTGATGTTATCGAGACCTAAGGTTATGGTGTTGAATAAGGTTGTGAGTAATGTTTCAACACCATGTGCTTCGCGAAATTCATGCTGGCAGGGATGCAGGGGTGCATTAGTATCTATGTGATCTTGTAATTGGCGTTGGGTAATCTTTTCAATGATTTTCGATAGGAGAGGTATGCTGGAGATAGGCCTGTAGGATTCCATCATCGAAGGGTCCAACTTACTGTTTTTTAGGAGTGGTCTGATAGCCGTCTGTTTCAGGCTTCGAGGGAATGTTCCAGTAGAGAACGATACATCAATCAATTTGGATAGGAATGGGCTGAGCTCGGCATGCAGGGCCTTTATCCAGGGAGCTGGACATGGATCGGAGGGTGCTGTTGTAGTGTTTATGTTTAGGATAGTGTCTTGAATGACTCTGTCAGATGGAGTAGAAAATGATGTGATAGTGTGTTGGGACCCACTCAAGAAATGACCAAGAGGAGGTTATGGGATGGAGAAAGGTAGACTGGCTGGTATGGGGGGCTTAGCAGGTTGGGCAAGCTGATTACTTTTCTTACGCAAGTAATAAGCATATTCTTGTGAGTCTGGGTAGGGTAAGTTCTCTTGAGATGGCTCCTTTGCTAGAGATTTCACAATTTGGAAAAGCTCGTGGGGTTTGTTCAAGGAGCGTTGTAGTCTTTTTGCATGATATTGTTTCATACTTGATGCTACAGATAACCAATGTTTTCCTAATTGTGCTGTGAATGCCTCATGGCTCTCAGCTGTTCTTGATCGTCGCCAGCGTCTCTCAAATCGTCTGAGTTGAAGGAGTCTTTAAGTCTTTAAATTAATGAAGGAGTGGAACGGGTAAATGTAGATCGATTGTTTACATAACCGGGGATCTGTACCCGGTGCTCTCCCTCCGCCTTACCCACCCCTCATCCCTCTACCTTGCATGAATCCCACAAACTACACACACACCAAATTTGGAAAACACCAGGTCGCAGCTTTATTGCCCAATTACAATTTAAAATTTATAACATGGGTAAGAACTTGATCAACCAAGCAACCCCCTCCCCCCCAGCGGAGCGATACCTCACTCGCCGTACTATTAGCAAGGTGACCTCGCTTCCGCACCTGGCCCAGTCAACCACCAGTCCAGTTACTCCCACCCCTGCCCGACTTCACCATATCACTAGCAAAAGTCAGCTTGGGGTTCTCCAGGTTGCGGGCACCCTGCCCCGTCCCTAGTAGCCTATGGCTCCGGACCCCAGAAACCTCTGGGATCCCACCTCAACCGTTCCCCGCCCCCCCCCCCCCCCAGCTGCGACACCCCAAACCGACCCTCAACCTAACGGGTGGGAGGGCGGGACACCGTCCGCTGCCTGCTCTCTGACCATGTGCTCGGCAAGCGTCCTCGCCGCCTCAGCACATGGCCCTCTCCTCCAGCTGATTGGCTCCCGCCGCGCGCATCCCGGCAGCAGAGCCAATCAATTTAAACAGCGCCGCCTGCATCTCAGTGCCTCCCACCCCCACCATCTCCTCCACATGGGCAGGGACCCGCACCGGGCCGCGCCACCAGTTACCGGCAGCCGCCGGGACTCTGCCCGCGGCCTTCTCATTATCAGAATGTAGAAAGACTAGGGGACATGCAATGAAGCTACAGGGTAAACTATTTAAGATTAATAAAAGAAAATATTTTTTCACTCAACGTGTAATCAAACTCTGGAATATGTTACCGGAGGATGTAGTAAAGGCTGTTAGTGTAGCTGGGTTTAAAAAAGGTTTGGACAAGTTCCTGGAGTAAAGGTCCATAAACAATTATTAAGAAGGGACCCAGGATATCAATGCTTGGAACCTGTGTCTTTTGGGGAAACTGCTAGGTATGTATGACCTATATTGGCCACTGTTGGAAACAGGATACTGGGCTTGCTGGACTTTGGTCTGACCGAGTATGGCATATCTTATGTTCTTATGTTCACATGTGGTCCCTTTACACAAAAGCAGATGTAAGGTGTTCCCTGTAAAATAGTTATCTCCAAGTTATAATGCCCTGTTCAATGTAATTTTCGTTTGGTCAGTGTAAACAACCTTCATATCATGAAAGGCGGTATATAAGAAATGTTAAATAAAATAAATAAAATAAAGGATGACAATGAGAACTACAGGCCGGTTAGTCTACCCTCTTTGATGAGTAAATTGTTGGAAAGGCTACTAAAAGAGAGAATAGTGAGGTTTCTGGAGTCCAATGAATTATAGGATCGGAGGCATCATGGATTCACCAGAGGCTGGTCTTGTCAGACAAATCTGATTGATTTCTTTGACTGGGTGACCAGTGAGTTGGACTGAGGGAGAGCCCTAGATGAGGTATATTTACATTTCCATAAAGCCTTTGACACCATTCGACACAGATGACTTATAAAAAAACTGAGCACCCTAGAGATGGACCCTAAAGTTACTGATTGGGTTAGAAATTGGTTGAGTGGGAGGCAACGAAGGGTACAGTTAATGGAGCTCACTCTGAGGATAAGAATTACCGGTGGTGTGCCAGAGGGATCTGTCCTTGGTCCGATTCTTTTTAACATCTTTGTTAATGATATTGCAGAAGGGCTGTCGGGTAAGGTTTGCCTCTTTGCAGATACCCAGTCCCTTGGTGCGCTTATCTCTTTGCAGATACCCAGATACCCAACGCTTATCTCTTTGCAGATACCCAGTCCCTTGGTGTGCTTAGCTCTTCCCATGGCTTTCAGTACCATCTGTATGCTGATGACTTCCAGATCTACCTCTCTACGCCTGAACTCTCTCCGGCAACCCAGACCCAGATCTCTGTCTACCTCTCTGACATTGCTGCCTGGATGTCTCACCACCACTTGAAATTGAACATGGCCAAGACTGAACTTCTTATCTTTCCCCCTAAAACCTCCCCTCCTCTTCCTCCTTTCTCAGTCTCTGTGGATAACTCTGTACTCCTTCCTGTTTCCTCAACCCGCAATCTGGGGGTTGTCTTTGACTCCTCTTTCTCTTTCTCCACACATATCCACCTGATAGCTAAGACCTGCCATTTCTTTCTCTATAACATCAGAAAAAGCTAGCAGTCAGGAAAGCAAAGATTCAAAAAGAGGAGGAAATAGCCAATGCAATAAATGGGGGGATAAGACATTTTTCAGATATGTTAGTGAGAAGAGGAAGGGCAAAAGTGGTATTGTCACAGTCAAGGGTGAAGGGGAGGAATACGTAGAAGCCGATGAGGATAAAGCGGAATTGCTTAACAAATATTTCCATTCTATGTTCACAGATGAAGGGGCAAGAGCAGGACCTCAGAAAACACCCACAAATAGGAACAGAAGCGAGGGACATCTTGAATAATTTTCAGAAGAATGTGTTCATAAGGAACTAGCTAAATAAAAAGTGATAGGACTAGATGGGATTCATTCAAGAATATTGAGGGAACTTGGGGATAGCTGCTTAACTGTCTGATCTTTTCAATGCCTCTTTGGAATCAGGAGGGTTCCAAGAGGACTGGAGAAAGGCACATTTGGTCCATTTACACAAAAGCAGATGTAAGGATGACATTGCGAACTACAGGCTGATTAGTCTAACCTCTTTTGTGAGTAAATTGTTGGAAAGGCTACTAAAAGACAGAATTGTGAGGTTTCTGGAGTCCAATGAATTACAGGATCGGAGGCAGCATGGATTCATCAGAGGCAGGTCTTGTCAGACAAATCTGATTGATTTCTTTGACTGGGTGACTAGAGAGTTGGCCAAAGGGAGAGCCCTAGATGTGGTGTATTTAGATTTCAGTAAAGTCTTTGACACTGTTCCTCACAGGTGACTTATAATCAAACTAAGCACCCTAGGGATGGACTCTGAAGTTACTGCTTGGGTTAGAAATTGGTTGGGTGGGAGGTGACAAAGAGTACAGGTAAATGAAGCTCACTCTGAGTAGAAGGATGTTACCAGTGGTGTGCCCCAGGGATCTGTCCTTGGTTCAGTTCTTTTTAACATCTTTGTTAGTGATATAGCGGAAGGGCTGTCGGGCAACGTTTGCCTCTTTGCGGATGATACCAAAATCTGCAATAGAGTAGACACCCAGGAAGGTGTAGATAACATGAAGAGGGATCTAGCTAAGCTTGAAGAATAGTCTAGAATTTCACAGCTGGGATTTAATGTTAAAAAATGTAAGGTCATGCATTTGGGCAGCAGCAATCCAAGGGAGCAATATAGTATAGGGGGTGAAGTACTTTTGTCCACTAAAGAAGAGCGGGACCTAGCTGTGGTTGTGTACTCAAAGTAGCTAAACAGGTAGAAAAGGCGACGGCAAAAGCTAGAAGGATGCTTGGGTGCAAACGGAGAGGAATGGCTAACAGAAAAAAGGAGGTGATAATGCCTCTGTATAAGTCTTTCGTGTGACCTCATTTGGAGTATAGTGTGCAATTCTGGAGACCGCACCTTCAAAAGGATGTGAACAGGATGGAATCGGTGCAGAGGGTGGCTACTAAAATGCTTAGTGGTCTTCATTATAAAGCATATGAGGACAGACTTAAGGATCTTAATATGTACACCTTAGAGGAAAGGCGGGATAGAGGTGATATGAATGAGAGGTTTAAATACCTCCGTGGCATAAATGTTCAGGAAGAGAGCCTCTTTCAATTGAAAGCAAGTTCTGCTACGAGGGGACACGGGATGAGGGTGAAGGGGGATAGATTCAGGAGTTATATGAGGAAATATTTCTTTATGGAATGAGTGGTGGATCCGTGGAATAGTCTTCCAGTGGAGGTGGTAGAGATGAGGACAGTAACTGAATTTAAAAAAGCATGAGACCAACACAGAGGATCTCTAAAGGTAAAAAGTGGACTGTTGTAGTTGTTGATATGGAAGGACAGACTAGATAGGCCATGTGGTCTTTTTCTGCCATCATGTTTCTATGTTTCTATGATAGAGGTCTATAAATGAATGAATGGAGTGGAATGGGTAAATGTCGGGTTGTTTACACCATCAAAAAGCAGAGAGACTTGGAGACACGCAATCAAGTTACAATGTAGCACATTTAAGACTAATCGGGGAAGATATTTTTTTCACTCAGTGTGTAATCAAATTCTGGAATTTGTTGCCAGAGGATGTTGTAAAAGCTGTTAATGTAGCTGGGTTTAAAAGAGGTTTGGACAATCTCCTGGTGGAAAAGTCCATGAAGCCTTATTAAAGTGGACTAGGGAAATCCACTGCTTGCCCTGGGATAAGCAGCATGGAATCTGTCCGTCTTTCGGGAACGTGACAGGTACTTGAGACCTGGATTGGCTGCTGTTGGAAACTGGATACTGGGTTTGATGGACCTTTGGTCTGATGCAGTATGGCAAATCATGTTAAACTAAGTGTCTTGCTTTCTGCATCTTCCCTTGTGCCATCCCCAATTCCTCTAATCTCCTCTTTCACATTATAAGAGCTCTAAGGGGCAAGGCCACAGCTTCTTTAGTATTCTGGGTTGCAACACCAGGCTCTTTGGCTGACTAAAGCGAAAAAGAAGGCATTTTTCTTGGACAGAAACATTTTATGCAAATAATAATGTCGCAATGCCTGAGTCTTAGTAGCATTATACAATGAGCCGTGAGAACTTGAAAACATAGATGCCCACGTTTAGAAAAATAAAATCTCTTAATCTAATTATGAAAGGACAAAGATGTAAACGTTCTCTTAATGACTGGAATACAACTAGCTGCTATGCGAATCCTGGAACTTACCATTGTGTCTCAGGTGTGAGTATTCAGAAACAGGCACTGCGGGAAAGGAGAAAAGAGTCTCGTTCAGTCAGTAAGAAGCATCTGTTACGCTGTGATCAATGTACAGTGTCTTTGGATATTTCCAAACACAGAACAGAAACAGATTCAATTTACAAGTGGGAAAAGCATGCGGAGCTTGACTCTTGACATTCTCTCCAGCCCTTGTGTGTGTGTCTCTGTCCTGGAAGGTTAGATCATCTCAGTGATGTGCTATCAAGACATGCTGTTGGCTTGGAAAGAACAATGCAATGGAAGCACATGTGATAATATCCCAAAGCATCAGATGTCACAGTTTGACCCCAGGGTGCCACTGTCCCACAGCAACAGGTATCACCAAGCCCACCTGCCCATTCAATTTGGCAGAGAGGTTGCATCATCTCTCTACAGTTGCACTTTGTAGAAAGTTATCTTTGCATATTTATTATTTTTGTCCCATTCTTTATGTATTTCTTTTGTTTTTAGGCAGGGAAAGAGTAGACCTTTTCTGTTCCACCCCGGGATGTGTATGGTGACGTCTGGAGGTTGCTGCCTTCCCTTTCCTTCTTTTGGTTTTCTAGTTTGCTCTGGTTTTACCATCTTATGTAGTTGATTTATTTTATTATTTGATTAATTACATAGTAACATAGTAAAATGATGGCAGATAAAGACCAGTATGGTCCATCTAATCTGCCCAGTAAGATGGCAGGAGTAGGTGCACCTGCGGCTCCATGCAGGCCACCCCTGCCCATGTCTTTGTTTAGGGGTGAACCCGCCGCTCCATGTAGGACACTTCTATTTGTTGAGAAATTAGATGGTTCAGTTTATTTTGATTTTATCCTGTTGCTGTAAAGGGATCCACTGTGTTTGTCCCATGCCATTTTGCATTCCGTCACCGTGTTTGCCCTCACCACCTCCATCGGGAGGGCATTCCAAACATCCACCACCCTTTCAGTGAAAAAGTATTTCCTGACATTGCCTTTCAATTTACCCCCTTGCAGCTTCATATTATGCCCTCTAGTTTTACAGTTTCCCCGTCTTTGGAAGAGGTTTGTTTGTTCATTATTTCTCTAAGTATTTAAAGGTCTGAATCATATCTCCCCTATCCCTCCTCTCCTCCAAAGTGTACATATTTAGGTCTTCAAGTCTCTTCTCATAAGGCTTCTGATGCAGGCTCCAAATCATTTTGGTTGCCTCCTCTGAACAGTTTCCAGTCTTTTTATATCCTTTTTAAGATACGGTCTCCAAAACTGAACACAATATTCCAAGTGAGGCCTCACCAGTGACTTATACAGTGGCATTAATACCTTATTTATGTAATTGATTTTAAAGTGGTTTCTAATGTTCAATATGTTTGGTTTTATATTTTCAGATTGCCCTAGAACAGTGATGGCTAACCTTTTTGAGCCCGAGTGCCCAAACTGCCGCACAAAACCAAAGAATTTCCTCAAAGTGCCAGCACGTCATTTGCATAAGTGGTCTTATTTGCATAAATATTTGCATAATGTTACCATACACTAACTTTTAGTAAACATGTCTCTTAATGAGTGTATGGATAAAGAAAGACTAAAAGATTTCTACATTACTATAATCCAGTGCCAACCGCCAGGCACATTAGGAACTACTACAAACGCTGCCCATTTAGAACCCATAGCAAACCCGCCGTATCCTGACAGCATTACCAGGACTCACAAAGCACCATACCCTACCTATCAAAAGGCAACACTGCAAATATTAAACCAATACATTTCAGTGAATACTGGGGAAAGAGAACAAGTGGCAACGTCAAATAGGAATTTCCTCTTGTACCAAACAAAGCGCAGATGTTAATGATGCACATTTCCCAGAGCTGACATATTCCAGTTAATAAATTCAAAATAAAGAGATATCTTTCTACCTTTTGTGCATTTTTTTTCAGTTGCAATTGGTCCAGCCATTTTCTTCTGGTTTCTTCATGTTTTCTGCTAACTCTCCATCGTCTGCTGTCCATTTGTCCTTTCTTCTCTCTTCTAGTTTTTTTTCCATTCTCTCTCTCTCTACATCTGCTTTAACATACTAATCTTTCTCCTTTTGCTCTTTCCTCATTCCTATTTCATCCACACAAATTTTACCCCTCCATCCTCATCCCCAATTACTCTCCCAATACCTGGCCAATTGTAGATTTTTCATCCCTCCTACACAAAATATTTTTCCCCTCTCCATTTTACTCTCCCAGCCCCATCCCATTCTAATCCTCCCCCAACATCAGCTCCCTTCTAGTTCCAGTCTCACCTAACATCCATTCCCTTCTTCAAGCCCCCCACTTCCCCTCAGCCCATTTCCATTCCAAGCCCTGTCCCCATCAGCTATTTGCAGTTCAAGCCCCCTTCCACTCAGCCCATTTCCAGTCCTAGCAACCCCCCAACCCATTACCAGTCCTAGCCCCCCATAGCCCACTCCCAGTCCTAATCCCACCAGCCCATTTCCAGTCCTAACCTCCCCATCAGCCCACTCCCAGTCCTAATCCCCCATCACTCAATTTTTAGTTTAAGCCCCCCCAGCGCCCATCACCACTCCTAACCCCCCCAGTCCAGCGCCCATCACCACTCCTAACCCCCCCAGCCAGCCCAGTGCCCATCACCACTCCTAACCCCCCCAGCCAGCCCAGTGTCCATCACCACTCCTAACCCCCCCAGCCCCGTGCCCATCACCACTCCTAAACCCCCCCACCCCAGCCCATCAATACTCCTAACACCCCCCAGCCCACCCCAGCCCATCACAACTCCTAACCCCCCCCCAGCCCAGCCCAGCCCATAACCACTCCTAACCCCCCCCCAGCCCAGCACAGCCCATCACCACTCCTAACCCCCCCTCCAGCCCATCACCACTCCTAACCCCCCCAGCCCAGCCCAGCCCATCACCACTCCTAACCCCCCCCAGCCCAGCCCAGCCCAGCCCATCACCACTCCTAACCCCCACCCCCCCAGCCCAGCCCAGCCCAGGGAAAATTTAAAAAAAAAAGAAAACCTGTCTACTGCCGCTGTCGGGGCCGCCGCGGCAGAATCGAGCGTGCCGCGGGGCCCCCCAGTACCCACCCCGCAGAGCCAGCCCACCCCCGTGCACCTCTCTCATTTGAGCGGCAGGCAGACGCGCAGGCGTGCATAGCGCGCGGGAAGAGTTACCACGCTGCTCTGTTAAGCCTGCGGGGCTGATGGGAAGTTCCCATCAGCCCCCGCGGGCTTAACGGAGTCGCGAAAGGGAAACTCTTCCCTTCGCGCTCTGCAAGCCGGCGCGTCTGACTGTAGCTCCTAAGAGAGAGCTGCTACGGGGAGGGCAGGATCTGCCGGGTACAGGGGGGCCCCGCGGCACGCTCGATTCTGCCGCGGCGGCCCCGACAGCGGCAGCAGACAGGGTTTTTTTTTTTTTTTCGATTGCGGACCTTCCCGCGTGCCAGCTGCAAGGCCTTCGCGTGCCACAGCTAGCACGCGTGCCATAGGTTCGCCATCGCTGCCCTAGAAGAACGCCTTTGTTTTGTTCATTATCTTATATAAGTGTATATTCATGTCCCTGATGCAGGATTTATTCCACATGTTGGGCTTTTCACAAGTATTTGTGAGGCATTTGCACTTTATTGTGATTTTAACATTGCTCTTAACTATGTATTGTTTTTAATAGTGTCTGTGTGTCATATCCCTCGTGTTAAATGTATCCCCCAACCGCTTTGACCCGGTGAAAAGCGGGATATAAATGCAGCTAAACAAATAAATAAAATAAATTAATAAATTAATACTATAGTAAAACATAATGTGTTTAATTTGTTGGTATCCAGACTACCATTTCTTTGCTGCATGTTACCATAATAGTAACGTCTCTCTTCATATCTGAGAGTGATGGGGACATACTGACCTGGGCAGTTGACAGCAGCGTCATCCACATGGTCACAGGTAGCCGGGATCCCCTCCTTGTGAGGACACTCCCACAGCGAGGATTCATTTCCCCCACACTGGAACTCCTCCAGTAGGATACTCCCATTGCCTGGTCCAAACCCTTCTGAGACACCAGCTGCTCCACAGCCCAGCTGCCTGCACACAACACTGGCATCACTCGGGTCCCATCCGGTGCCACAAACCGTCACCCAGGTGCCATTAAGATTAACCTCCACACGACCTTGACATTCATTCTCACCATCTGAGAGACGTAGTTCCAGATCAGTTGCTGAAGACACAAGAAGAAACATAATTTTAGTAAATATATTGGTGGACCTTTTCTGGACTTTGTAAAATTTGATCAGAGGCACAAAGAAACTGATTTTAAGCAGCTTGATCTAAGCACATATTTCCTGTATCAAATAAAGAATTTTCTAACTATCTTCCTCCCCATTCCTCATCTGAAATAAATGGGGGAATACGTCAGATGGGAACACATCATTTTTCTAATATGTGAAAATCAACAGGGTTGATTATTCCACAGTGCGAATATCATTACAGCCAGATCAGTAACTGAACTATATTTGGGATTGTGGTTGCTAAGTGCCATCGATCTATGCATAGTTGCCCTAAACTATATTCGGTGGTCAGTCAGGCGGCTCATTGTTGATAGCATGGTATACATAGCTGCTGTTATTGTATTGATCCATCTCATTGCTGGCCTTCTTCTTTTGCCTAGACTTTCTATCTTGCCAAGCATGATGTCTTTCTCCAATGATCTCTCTCTTTGCATAATGTGTCCAAAGTATGAAAGCCAAAATCATCTCAGTTTCTAAAGATCTCCTCTAGAACTGACTAGTTTGTTCATAGCCATCGATTTTCTTCCTGTCCATCTTTTTCACTGTCCAACATTCGTATCCATATGACGTTATTGAAAATACCATGGCTTGGCCAAGTTGAATCTTTTATTTATTTATTTGGAAACTTTTCTGTACTGCCCCTTCCAGAGATCAAGGGCGGTTTATAGAGAACAGCGCATCAAAAAACAATTACATCGAACATTTTGTAACTTAGTAACTATTTACAATAACCAATTAAAATAGAAACTATTTACAATCTTATAGCTTATCAATTTTTGCATGGAGAGAGACATCTGTGCTCTTGAAAATCTTGTCTAGGTCTCTGGGATTAAGTTGATGAAATTCAAACATCTTCAACGCAGATGGACAACAGCGGGGCACCATGGGACATAGCTTTCACCAGGACCCTGGTACAGATGTGCTGAGCTGTGCCTCTGTCATGTCGGAAATGTCTAAAGATTGTGTCTGCTGGTACCAAGTGCTAGAACAGTTTGTTCAGGGTTACCCACATTGCCAGAGATCACAAACAAATGATCAGGAACTGATCTCTTGGGCTGGTGCATGTACCATAATCCCAACAATTGTTGAGACAAAACTCCTTTTATCATCAAGGTTTGGACTCCATGAAGTTTGCACTTTGGACTTTAATCAGAAACCACTCATGGGCCTCTTGCCATGGACCCTATGCTTAACTCCCTGTCCCGCTGATAGATAACCTTCCATTGGACTGTCTGTTCTGTGTCTAAGAAGCTGCGACGGGGTGCGAGACACAAACGGGTTTCCTGCTTATGTCTGCTGGCTTCAATGAGGCCAGGAATAACAAATATTTGGGTCGATATACAAAAGATCTGTCCAGCTAATTCAAATCTCAGGGGTAAAATTTCCCTGCCCCTGAGGAGCGGTTACATTTTGGCCACACAAGCTAAGGTATTAAGAAGAGAAGGGGCCGGATATATTAGTGGCAGTCGCATCCGAACTTCAGGAATTACTCGCTTCAGATGCTGAGTGATATATGGTTAGATAAGATAAAACACCCAAGGCCTTCAGCACGGGGAGGGGAGGAGGTTCCTGAGCTGTCTGCTGGAGTATATTTATTTATTTATTTATACATTTCTTCTATACCGCCCCTTCCAGAGATCAAGGGTGGTTTACAGTTAACAATTGATCAACTTTTACATGGAACAGTGGTATTAACTATTTACAAGGAACATATTGAACAAAGAAACTTGTGTGTCAACTTTCTATTTACATATGTAAAGGAGTCAGCTTATTCTTATCTTACTTCCTTCTTTAGATGGGTGGGGCAAGACTCTGGGGCTGTTTAGGTAGGGGGAGGGGAGGTTAGTGGGTTGGTTCTGTATTTGTTGGGTGGATGTTTGTGGGAGGTGAGGGGTTTCAGTTGGGTTTTCAAAGTGTTCAGTGAAAAGGAGTGTTTTCAGTCCTTTTCTGAATAGTTGGAGGTCTTTGGTCATGCAGAGGGTCAATGGAAGTTCATTGCAGAGGGTAGGGGCAGCAAAAGAAAAGGCTCTGGAGCTTGTGGTTTTCTTTGTCCTGCAGATGGTTTTGGGTATGACAAGTGAGTGACTTGCATTTTGTCTGCGTGATCTGGATTCTGGTGGAGAGTATAGGAAGGTGGTTAGGAGAGAGGGGGAG
Source organism: Ichthyophis bannanicus (assembly GCA_033557465.1). Classification (NCBI taxonomy): domain Eukaryota; kingdom Metazoa; phylum Chordata; class Amphibia; order Gymnophiona; family Ichthyophiidae; genus Ichthyophis; species Ichthyophis bannanicus. The sequence goes on from CM066034.1 coordinate 1,029,333,423, forward strand.
ATGTCATTGAGCAGTTTGAATGTTGTAAGGAGTATTTTGTATTTTATCCAACTGTTTATTGGGAGCCAGTGTAGTTTATTTATTTATTTAGTATACATTTGTATACTGCTACTTCCAGCGATCAGCAGTGGTTTGATTACAGATTGGAAATTGTCAAATCATGACAGGAAATTTTTTTTGAGGTATAAACACATTGATTAGACAGGAAAGCACAGCACACAGAGAACTATTTTACAGGGAACATGGGCTACGGAGGGTTAAGTGGCTTGCCCAAGACCACAAGGAGCACCTGTGGGACTCGAAACCCCAGTCCTTCCAGCCCAAGGTTGCTGTCCTCCAGTGGGATTTGAACCCCTGACCTTCCGGTCCAAAGTACCTTGCCCCAACCACTAGGCCACTCCTCCACTCCACTTTATGTAGAATTGGGGTTATGTGATCAGCTAGATGGGCTTTAGCAACCACCCTGGCAGTGACATTCTGGGCTCTTTCTAGTATATTTGTGTTTTTAACTGGTAGGCTGTTCAGTAGACTATTGCAATAGTCGAAGTGGGGAGTAATTAGTGAGTTGACTACAGATTTGAAATCATGGGTATCGAGGAGGGGTCTTAGGTGCTGTACTGTTTTTAGTTTAAAGAATACAGTTTTTACTGTTTGCTTTATGTGGGGGAGCATACTAAGGGTGTGATCTAGTATTACCCCTAGGTGTTTTACCTGTTGTTTAACAGGGATAGCTGTGTTGCTGATTATGATGGATTATGGGGGAATTGTATCGTGGTTTCTTGATACGAACATAGCTTCAGTTTTCTTGAAGTTAATGCTGAGGTAGTTGGTCTTTAACCAAGATTCGGCTTCTCTGATGCATTCGGATAGGTTTTGGTATGAGGGGTTGTTATTGTTTATGGGGATAGACAGCATGATGTCGTCGGCATAAATGTAATGGTTGATTTTGAATTTTCTGAATATATTCGTGATGGGCTGTAGGTATAGGTTATATCATATCTTTGCGATTTAGCTGTCATTAGGGGAGGGAAAATACCTCTTTGTGACCTTATCCAAAATTTACACAGTGAGAGAAAATGTAAGTAGCTAGAATCCAAATCTGCCATCAGCAATGTAAACAGGCAAAATGTATGTTTTGAAGAAATTAACTTTTCTTTTAATTACTGTACAGCACAACCCTCCTGATATGCTAAAGCTGTCACTTACCATTGTGTCTCAGGACTGAGTATTGGGAAACAGACCCTGTGAGAAAGGAGAAGAGAGTCACTATTACCCCATTCAGTCATTAAGAAACACTCCGTTACACAATGACAGGCATTTCTAAGTGCAGAATATAAATGGGAAATACTGAAAGCTAAAATTCGATCAGATGATACAAATATATTTTGTTTTGCTGAAACTGAGATCCTGTGTGCTGCAGAGGGGGTATTTTCATCCCAGGGAAGGAAGGGAGATGAGGGCGTCTAGCGCGGGGTGAAAGAGCAATACAGGGAGACCCATCCTAGCAAATGTGTTACCGAATAAAGAGTGGATTTGATATCCACAAGAGTTCGCCAGACAAACCACCACACTTAAAATTCTCCGCTCCCCTTTGCTGAGTGGTTAAACGTTGTCCAGGGACTGCACAATATTTGCCATCTGAGGGCTGAAGAAGACCATAAAATGTGTCTGGAACACACTGACATGAGTGATTAGCTTGATTTTAAAATTCTTTCCATCTTAAAGTCCTCAAAAGGCTCAAGATAGATTTGTGTCCATTTCACTTTATCTTAACAACAAAATCCTTTGCTCTTCTCATCAGCACAAGTCTGAAGCCCAAATTCCTTTATAATTTAGCATTTGTTATGTAGCAGGCCCCAGATTTCCCCCATGATGCAGCCACGACATCTAAGTGCAATGGGCGTTCCCTGATTTTGGGGGGGAGCACTATAACAGGCTCTGTTTTAGGATGCTAAGGGAACCTTGAGATTCCGCAGCTTAGGAAGCAGGAAGCCTTCTCTTTCCCAGGGCCATCTTGAATGATTCTCATAAGACCGTGTTCAGAAGGAACTAGCTAAACTAAAAGTAGACAAAGCGATGGGATTGGATGGGATACATCCAAGAATATTGAAGGAACATGGGGAAGTTCTAGCAGCTCCGCTGAATGACCTTTTTAATCTTCTTTAGTCAGGAGTGGTCCCAGAGGACTGGAGAAGGGCACACATGGTCCCTTTACACAAAAACAGAAGTAAGGATGAGGTTGGGAACTACAGGCTGGTTAGTCTGACCTCTGTGGCAAGCAATTTATTGGAAACGCTGCTAAAACAGAGGAGAGTGAAGTTTTTTGAGTCCAATGGATTGCAGGATCTGAGGCAGCACAGGTTTACTAGAGGCAGGTCTTGTTAGACAAATCTAATTTCTTTGACTGGGTGACCAGAGTTGGATTGAGGAAGACCCCTAGATGTGGTGTACTTAGATTTCAGTAAAGCCTTTGATACTGTTCCTCACAGCCAATTTATAAATAAATTGAGTGCCCTATGGATGGACCCTAAAATGACTGACTGGATTTGAAACTGGTTTGAGTGGGAGATAACAAATGGTGCTAGCAAATGGATTTCAAATGGAGGATAGCAGTTTAGTAAGTGATACTGCGGAAGGGCTGTGAGGTAGGATGACTCTTTGTTGATGATATCAAAATCTGCAATAGAGTAGATACCCAGGAAGGAGCAGAAAACATGAGGAAGGATTTAGCAAAGCTTGAAGAATGGTCGAGAATTTGGCAGCTGAGATATAAAGCTAAAAAATGCAGAATCCTGTGTTTTGGCTGCAAAAATTCAAGAGAGCGGTACTTCTGTGCACAAAAGAAGAGCAGGAGCTGGGTGTGATTATTTCTGATGATCTTAAGGTGGCTAAACAGGCAGAAAAGGTGACGGTGAAAGCCAGAAGGATACTTAGTGCATAGGGAGAGGAATGGACTTAACTGCAGTGGCTCTCTACTATCATCTTTTCCTCTCTCCTGTTAACATTTTGAAGGTCTTTTCACAACTTTTAATTATTTTTTATTTTTGGAATTATAAACAACTTTGTTTGTTTTGAAAAAGGCAGTATATCACATAAACCATAAACATACACAATGATAAGCACAATCTGTAGACATCAGGGTTACAGACCTCATACACACACGACCCTTTATTGTGCACTATCAATCCTAAATTATTCCTGGAATAAGGAGGTTTTTATTTCTTTATGGAAGACCATGAGGTCATTTATAGCCCAAATGCTCCTGGATTGTAAGGCTGTAGTTATGCTAGTTCTGGGTTACGTCTATAAAAACATTTACTAAGAAGTGAAGTTAAGGCTTTAAAAACTATGAGACCAATATTCACATGCACTTCACTGATTAATGGTACCTAGGTTGGCCGGCAAGATATTCTGTGCACGAGACTGACCTACTCTGACCATCTCAGCATGATCTGGTTAGCCTCAGCCGCAACCTTGGAGTCGTCTTTGAGGCTTCCCTCTCCTTCTCCACACACATCCAACAGATAGCTAAAGCCTGCCGTTTCTTGCTCTATAACATCAGTACAATTTGCCCCTTCCTTTCTGAACACTTATCCACTCTTTAGTCACCTCCCTTCTGGACTATTGTAACCTCCTCCTTGCTGGTCTCCCACTGAATCATCTCTTTCCCCTTCAATCTGTTCAACACCCTGCTGCGCGGCTAATCTTCCGCCAGCCTCATCATGCCCATATTACTCCTCTTCTCAAGTCACTTCATTGGCTCTATCCGTTTCCACATCCAGTTAAACTTCTCCTACTGACCTATAAGTGCAGTCACTCTGCAGCTCCTCACCATCTTACCTCTCTCCTCTCTCCACACCCCTCCTCGTGAACTCCGCTCTTCTGCATTCACTCTGCAGCTCTTCACCATCTTACCTCTCTCCTCTCTCCACACCCCTCCTCGTGAACTCCGCTCTTCTGCATTCACTCTGCAGCTCCTCACCATCTTACCTCTCTCCTCTCTCCACACCCCTCCTCGTGAACTCCGCTCTTCTGGTGGATTGCTTCTCTCTGTCCCCTTTTCTTCCAGTGCCAATTCCTGACTCCGCTCCTTTCACGTTGCTACTCCTTATGCCTGGAACAAACTACCTGAGTCTGTGCGTCAGGCTTCATCTCTGGCCCTTTTCAAATCCATGCTGAAGACTCACCACTTTGAGGCTGCTTTTGGATCCTGATCTGCTTAGTCTCTTATATGATTCCTTACATTTCCCTAGTTGTATCCTTGTCCTCAGCTGTTGCATTGTCTGTCTTAACTGGATTGTAAGCTCTGATGAGCAGGGGCTGTCTTTTACATGTGCCTGTACATCACTACGTATGCCTTGTAGCGCTATATAAATGTTCAATAGTAGTAATAGTGACGCATGGCAGAATTCAGATTTACCTGATCAGACCGTTGACTAGATAACTAGCCTCATAAAGCTAGACCAAAAAGAAAGGCTGGACTACCGTTCTGCGATAAGCTGAATATCGCCACTATCTAGACGGAAATGCCAGTCACTGCTGAACCTGGACATTCACCATCAATCACTATCTGGAAACTACCACTGAATCTCTGGATTTCATTTAGTTACAGCTGAATACTGACCACAAATAAAATATATATATACGTATTTTCACACATATAACATGCACAGTATATGCTTTTTTTTTCATTCAGCCAGACTCCCTGCATGTTATATGTGTGGGCACATTATGTACGTAACTATGAACACAACTAGAAAAGAAAATCTGAGTTGTTTTTATTTGCTTTATTTCTAAACTGCTGAATTTCAATGAGACTAATTGCAGGTCAATGAGACTGAATAAAACAAAATGTCAATTTCACTTCACTCATCATCTTCTGACTCCTCGAACCCTTCAAACTCCTTTCCCTCCTCGCTGTCATCGTTGAAGCAACCAGGATCCAATTGCAGGTGCTCTTCTGTGGTTTCTGAAGTGATGCTGTTGTCACTGCTATCTTCACCATCTTCGGTATCCAAATGTGTCTTATTCTGCTGGAAAACAATCTCAGCCTTTCTGAAATCACCCACTTGCAGACTTCTGAAATCTCGTCTGCTTCAGTCTTCTTGAGAGTGTGAATTTGAATCCATCCATCCTACTCACGTCTCACGAATATCTTGAATGGATGGTTAATCGCTATATCTATCGGCTGTAGCTTGCAGGTAAGACCGCCAGGTATTACAGCTATGTGGGCACCAGTGGAGTTGATATAATTTTGAACATTTTTTCTTTGTGGGCAGCCATGACATTGAAAATTAGTAAGGACTTCATGGAGAAGCATCCCCCCTGCCTGGCCTTTTATCAACCCATACTTTCATAAGGTCACTGTCCATCCATCCCTTCCTATTGCAATGGACAACCACACTGGTGAGCATTTTTTCGCACAGTATGGTAACTTGCTTGAAAACTACCATTGGCTTTAATTTCACTCCACTCGCAGTACATCTAAGCACTACAGTGAAGCAGTCCCTCTCATGTACAGTGCTTGTAATGGCTACTGTTTTCATACCTGAAGCAGCTACAATCCTTGTGGCAGGGATATAAAAAGACACTGGAACTTCGTCCATATTTATATTTATTTTATTTATTTTATTTAGACAGTTTTTGTATACCGCCTTATCATTCAATCAAAGCGGTCACAACACAATTGGGGGATACATTGAACACGCGGGGATATGAGACACATACACTAATACTTACAGGGAACATGGGCTATGGAGGGTTAAGTGGCTTGCCCAGGACCACAAGGAGCATCTGTGGGACTAGAAACCCCAGTCCTTCCGGCCCAAGGTTGCTGTCCTCTAGTGGGATTTGAACCCCCGACCTTCCGGCCTGAAGTACCTTGCCCCAACCACTAGGCTACTCCTCCCTACATAACGTCCTACTCCTCCCTTATAACGTCCACTGCAGAGATAAACATGTTCTGAGATTTCTTTGGAGATTAATTCACGGAAGTTGTTCATCATTTCTTCCCCGTCATCTGAAAGTCACTGGTCTACAGTGGTTCTCATTCTCACTGAAAGTCCATTTCTTTTTATGAATCTAGAAATCGAGGTGAAACTCGCTTTGAAATCCGGGATTTCTTTTTCATTTGCCAGAAACTTTACTTTGATCTGAATGGCAACAGTAGAGAGAGCTTGATTTTTTTCCCTCCGAGAAAGAACCCAATCTCTCCAGTCAGTCTCCAGTATAGGCCGACGTGCGTGCATTTGTGGGGGTTCATATTCTCAAGCTCCTTTTCCTGTGTTCTCCATTCATGAATGGGCATCTCTCCAACCTCGAACTCTCTCACTGCTGCTCTGCTCCTTGTTTCTTCTGCTCTCTCAATGACGTTTAGTTTAAAGTCGGTGGTGCAGGACTTGCGTTTCATGCCCAGCATGTTCAACAGCAGAAAGAGCGTGCACATGCGCTTTATATGCAAGGGTGCATTATGCAAAGAGTCTAGAACAGAACAGCATAAATTTCCACATATTATATGCATGGGTGTGTTATATGCGTGGGCATGCTATTTGCGTGAAAATACAGTATATATACTCACTTGAAAAATTCATAAGTCATCTGATCTATCTGTAGGAATAATTTTCAAAAAGTATTCATGTATAGCTTTCCAAACAAAGAATAGATGTGGAGTGGAGGAGTGGCCTAGTGGTTGGGGCAAGGTACTTCAGGCCAGAAGGTCGGGGGTTCAAATCCCACTAGAGGACAGCAACCTTGGGCCGGAAGGACTGGGGTTTCTAGTCCCACAGGTGCTCCTTGTTGTCTTGGGCAAGCCACTTAACCCTCCATAGCCAATGTTCCCTGTAAAAATAGTTATCTCCAAGTTATAATACCCTGTTCAATGTAATTTCAGTTTGTTCAATGTAAACCACACTGATGCAGAATAGCACAGTATATAAGAGAATGTAAATAAATAAATAAGATGTGAGATTGTGAATTTACAATGTGTGAAGTTACAGTAATAGGAGATCCCTTCAGTAACTTCTGTCTTCATATCTGAGAGCAATGGGGACGTACAGACCTGAGCAGTTGACAGCAGCATTGTCCTCATGGTCACAGGTAGCTGTTTTCCCCTCCTTGTGAGGACACTCCCACAGTGAGGATTCATTTCCCCCACACTGGAACTCCTCCAGTAGGATACTTCCATTGCCTGGTCTAAACCCTTCTGAGACACCAGCTGCTCCACAGCCCAGCTGCCTGCACACAACACCGGCATCACTCGGGTCCCATCCAGAGCCACAAACTGTTATCCAGGTGCCATTAAGATTAACTTCCACACGACCTTGACATTCATTCTCACCATCCGAGAGGCGCAGTTTCAGATCAGAAGCTGAAGACACAAGAACAAATTGAACATTAGCAAATGATTTCAAATAGCTGACTGAATCTGTCTGGAGCTCCTATAATCTTGTAACCTGAGAGGCTGAGAGTTTTACCAATTTGAATCACACCTGTCCCTTGAATAGAATTCAGTCTCTAAAAATTATATTGATAACAGCAAAAAGTGACTAAATACATAAGAAATAAACATATTTGTGACAGAAAATCCTTCACAATCAATCTCACTAAAAGGGGTTTCGGGATTTTAACATTTCTCATAATGACTTTAGAGAATGACTCACCTACTCCGTGAACGCCAGAACTTACCATTGTGCCGCAGGTGTGAATATTCAGAAGCAGACACTGCGGGGAAGGAGAAAAGATTCTTTATTATCCTCATACAGTCACCAAGATCTGCTCCGTTACCTAGTGACAGAGGGACAGTGCCCTTGCACATTTCCAAACAGAATATAAAGAGATCTGGCTCTCTGCAGCTTTTCACACTCTCACCATGAGAGGCTCCACACATCAAACAGTAAGTAAGGATTTGAGGGTTTCTTTGTTTTGGTTTTTTTTTTTGTTACATTGCTAGCTCTCTGACAGGGAGCTCTTAAAAAGGGTTTTGTGTATATTTTTTAAAGCAAGGTTACTTTCATTTTTGTTGTTTTAGGGGAACTTTTACTTGAGCACAGTAGGTTGCTGAACTCTGTAACCTCCTCAGGTTCAGAAACTGCTAACACCTAATCAAGAGTTAGTGGGCCTGTTTCCTGAGTGCAGTTGAAGCCGGCATAAAAAGCTCCTGTGCCCTGCCCTTTTGAGGCTTTCCTAACCAGGGCTTCACACATCAAACAGGGAACTTTTACTTGAGCACAGTAGGTTGCTGAACTCTGTAACCTCCTCAGGTTCAGAAACTGCTAACACCTAATCAAGAGTTAGTGGGCCTGTTTCCTGAGTGCAGTTGAAGCCGGCATAAAAAGCTCCTGTGCCCTGCCCTTTTGAGGCTTTCCTAACCAGGGCTCCACACATCAAACAGTAAGTAAGGATTTGAGGGTTTCTTTGGTTTTTTTTTTTTTTTTATTACATTGCTAGCTCTCTGACTGGGAGCTCTTAAAAAGGGTTTTGTGTATATTTTTTAAAGCAAGGTTACTTTCATTTTTGTTGTTTTAGGGGAACTTTTACTTGAGCACAGTAGGTTGCTGAACTCTGTAACCTCCTCAGGTTCAGAAACTACTAACACCTAATCAAGAGTTAGTGGGCCTGTTTCCTGAGTGCAGTTGAAGCCGGCATAAAAAGCTCCTGTGCCCTGCCCTTTTGAGGCTTTCCTAACCAGGGCTTCACACATCAAACAGGGAACTTTTACTTGAGCACAGTAGGTTGCTGAACTCTGTAACCTCCTCAGGTTCAGAAACTGCTAACACCTAATCAAGAGTTAGTGGGCCTGTTTCCTGAGTGCAGTTGAAGCCGGCATAAAAAGCTCCTGTGCCCTGCCCTTTTGAGGCTTTCCTAACCAGGGCTCCACACATCAAACAGTAAGTAAGGATTTGAGGGTTTCTTTGGTTTTTTTTTTTTTTTTTATTACATTGCTAGCTCTCTGACTGGGAGCTCTTAAAAAGGGTTTTGTGTATATTTTTTAAAGCAAGGTTACTTTCATTTTTGTTGTTTTAGGGGAACTTTTACTTGAGCACAGTAGGTTGCTGAACTCTGTAACCTCCTCAGGTTCAGAAACTGCTAACACCTAATCAAGAGTTAGTGGGCCTGTTTCCTGAGTGCAGTTGAAGCCGGCATAAAAAGCTCCTGTGCCCTGCCCTTTTGAAGCTTTCCTAACCAGGGCTCCACACATCAAACAGTAAGTAAGGATTTGAGGGTTTCTTTGGTTTTTTTTTTTTTTTTTTTTACATTGCTAGCTCTCTGACTGGGAGCTCTTAAAAAGGGTTTTGTGTATATTTTTTAAAGCAAGGTTACTTTCATTTTTGTTGTTTTAGGGGAACTTTTACTTGAGCACAGTAGGTTGCTGAACTCTGTAACCTCCTCAGGTTCAGAAACTACTAACACCTAATCAAGAGTTAGTGGGCCTGTTTCCTGAGTGCAGTTGAAGCCGGCATAAAAAGCTCCTGTGCCCTGCCCTTTTGAGGCTTTCCTAACCAGGGCTTCACACATCAAACAGGGAACTTTTACTTGAGCACAGTAGGTTGCTGAACTCTGTAACCTCCTCAGGTTCAGAAACTGCTAACACCTAATCAAGAGTTAGTGGGCCTGTTTCCTGAGTGCAGTTGAAGCCGGCATAAAAAGCTCCTGTGCCCTGCCCTTTTGAGGCTTTCCTAACCAGGGCTCCACACATCAAACAGTAAGTAAGGATTTGAGGGTTTCTTTGGTTTTTTTTTTTTTTTTTATTACATTGCTAGCTCTCTGACTGGGAGCTCTTAAAAAGGGTTTTGTGTATATTTTTTAAAGCAAGGTTACTTTCATTTTTGTTGTTTTAGGGGAACTTTTACTTGAGCACAGTAGGTTGCTGAACTCTGTAACCTCCTCAGGTTCAGAAACTGCTAACACCTAATCAAGAGTTAGTGGGCCTGTTTCCTGAGTGCAGTTGAAGCCGGCATAAAAAGCTCCTGTGCCCTGCCCTTTTGAAGCTTTCCTAACCAGGGCTCCACACATCAAACAGGGAACTTTTACTTGAGCACAGTAGGTTGCTGAACTCTGTAACCTCCTCAGGTTCAGAAACTGCTAACACCTAATCAAGAGTTAGTGGGCCTGTTTCCTGAGTGCAGTTGAAGCCGGCATAAAAAGCTCCTGTGCCCTGCCCTTTTGAGGCTTTCCTAACCAGGGCTCCACACATCAAACAGTAAGTAAGGATTTGAGGGTTTCTTTGTTTGGTTTTTTTTTTTTTTATTACATTGCTAGCTCTCTGACTGGGAGCTCTTAAAAGGGTTTTGTGTATATTTTTTAAAGCAAGGTTACTTTCATTTTTGTTGTTTTAGGGGAACTTTTACTTGAGCACAGTAGGTTGCTGAACTCTGTAACCTCCTCAGGTTCAGAAACTGCTAACACCTAATCAAGAGTTAGTGGGCCTGTTTCCTGAGTGCAGTTGAAGCCTGCATAAAAAGCTCCTGTGCCCTGCCCTTTTGAGGCTTTCCTAACCAGGGCTCCACACATCAAACAGGGAACTTTTACTTGAGCACAGTAGGTTGCTGAACTCTGTAACTTCCTCAGGTTCAGAAACTGCTAACACCTAATCAAGAGTTAGTGGGCCTGTTTCCTGAGTGCAGTTGAAGCCGGCATAAAAAGCTCCTGTGCCCTGCCCTTTTGAGGCTTTCCTAACCAGGGCTCCACACATCAAACAGTAAGTAAGGATTTGAGGGTTTCTTTGTTTGTTTTTTTTTTTTTTTTATTACATTGCTAGCTCTCTGACTGGGAGCTCTTAAAAAGGGTTTTGTGTATATTTTTTAAAGCAAGGTTACTTTCATTTTTGTTGTTTTAGGGGAACTTTTACTTGAGCACAGTAGGTTGCTGAACTCTGTAACCTCCTCAGGTTCAGAAACTGCTAACACCTAATCAAGAGTTAGTGGGCCTGTTTCCTGAGTGCAGTTGAAGCCTGCATAAAAAGCTCCTGTGCCCTGCCCTTTTGAGGCTTTCCTAACCAGGGCTCCACACATCAAACAGGGAACTTTTACTTGAGCACAGTAGGTTGCTGAACTCTGTAACTTCCTCAGGTTCAGAAACTGCTAACACCTAATCAAGAGTTAGTGGGCCTGTTTCCTGAGTGCAGTTGAAGCCTGCATAAAAAGCTCCTGTGCCCTGCCCTTTTGAGGCTTTCCTAACCAGGGCTCCACACATCAAACAGTAAGTAAGGATTTGAGGGTTTCTTTGTTTTGGTTTTTTTTTTTATTACATTGCTAGCTCTCTGACTGGGAGCTCTTAAAAAGGGTTTTGTGTATATTTTTTAAAGCAAGGTTACTTTCATTTTTGTTGTTTTAGGGGAACTTTTACTTGAGCACAGTAGGTTGCTGAACTCTGTAACCTCCTCAGGTTCAGAAACTGCTAACACCTAATCAAGAGTTAGTGGGCCTGTTTCCTGAGTGCAGTTGAAGCCGGCATAAAAAGCTCCTGTGCCCTGCCCTTTTGAGGCTTTCCTAACCAGGGCTCCACACATCAAACAGGGAACTTTTACTTGAGCACAGTAGGTTACTGAACTCTGTAACCTCCTCAGGTTCAGAAACTGCTAACACCTAATCAAGAGTTAGTGGGCCTGTTTCCTGAGTGCAGTTGAAGCCGGCATAAAAAGCTCCTGTGCCCTGCCCTTTTGAGGCTTTCCTAACCAGGGCTCCACACATCAAACAGTAAGTAAGGATTTGAGGGTTTCTTTGTTTGGTTTGTTTTTTTTTATTACATTGCTAGCTCTCTGACTGGGAGCTCTTAAAAAGGGTTTTGTGTATATTTTTTAAAGCAAGGTTACTTTCATTTTTGTTGTTTTAGGGGAACTTTTACTTGAGCACAGTAGGTTGCTGAACTCTGTAACCTCCTCAGGTTCAGAAACTGCTAACACCTAATCAAGAGTTAGTGGGCCTGTTTCCTGAGTGCAGTTGAAGCCTGCATAAAAAGCTCCTGTGCCCTGCCCTTTTGAGGCTTTCCTAACCAGGGTTCCACACATCAAACAGGGAACTTTTACTTGAGCACAGTAGGTTGCTGAACTCTGTAACTTCCTCAGGTTCAGAAACTGCTAACACCTAATCAAGAGTTAGTGGGCCTGTTTCCTGAGTGCAGTTGAAGCCTGCATAAAAAGCTCCTGTGCCCTGCCCTTTTGAGGCTTTCCTAACCAGGGCTCCACACATCAAACAGTAAGTAAGGATTTGAGGGTTTCTTTGTTTTGTTTTGTTTTTTATTACATTGCTAGCTCTCTGACTGGGAGCTCTTAAAAAGGGTTTTGTGTATATTTTTTAAAGCAAGGTTACTTTCATTTTTGTTTTTTTAGGGGAACTTTTACTTGAGCACAGTAGGTTGCTGAACTCTGTAACCTCCTCAGGTTCAGAAACTGCAAACACCTAATCAGGTGTTAGTTCCCTCCCTACCCACCCCGACTCCCACCCACCCCTAGTGAGCAGTCTTGCTTTATAGGGCACCTCCTCCTTTAACAAATCACAGTGAATTGGACCAGCACATTTTGAATATAATTAAAGAGATTTAACTGCTTTTTCTCTGAAAGGACAGCTGCGAAACCGGCTGGTACTTGGTAGAACTCTCTCTTTTTCTTTAACAGATACCTAAGCTCCACAAACAGGACAATGGCTGGGAAAAATTGTATTGATAAAGCTGTTGCCCCCGTTACAGCTTCTGCCTCGGTCCAGACAGAGGTCCTAATGCCAGTTGAGGAACCGGTTCCATGTGCAGGGTGCCTGCATGCTGAAGCTCTGAGGAAACAAGTGGAGGAACTCAGAGAGGAGGTGGCGAGGCTGAGGAGCATTCAAGACAGTGAGAAGTACATTGATGAGATGCTTCTTGCAGCAGCCAGGCTCTCCAGCACAGGAGAAGATGGGTGCCAACAGAATGTCGATGGTTGGACAAAAGTCACCAGAGCCTGCAAAATCACCAATCCAAATTCTCCAGCCCTTGAATTGAAGAACCATTATGCAGCCCTGGAAGTGGAGGAGGTGAAAGCATCCCTGGAAAGGGAAGAACCAGAGTTCAAGTACCCCATAGTTGCGGAATCAGTGACCAGAAGGAAACGAAGGGTAGTGGTGGTTGGAGACTCTCTTCTGAGGGGTACTGAGGCGTCCATCTACCGACCAGACTTGATGTCCAGAGAGGTATGCTGTCTGCCTGGTGCCAAAATCCAAGATGTTACAGAGAGTTTGCCGAGACTAATCAAGCCCACTGACTATTACCCAATGTTGCTAATCCATGTTGGAACAAATGATACTGCCAGGTATACCTCAGAACATATCAAAACTGACTTCATGGCTCTGGGACAGAGGGTGAAGCAGGTAGGTGCACAGGTGGTGTTCTCTTCAATCCTCCCTGTTGAGGGTAAAGGCCAAGGCAGAGAGACTCGCATCCTGGAGATGAATGCATGGCTGCGTGGATGGTGTCTTCGAGAGCGTTTTGGTTTCCTAGACCATGGGATGCTGTTCCAAGGGTTGCAGAGCAGAGATGGCATCCATCTGTCCAAGAAAGGTCAACGCATCTTTGGTAGTAGACTGGCTAATCTACTGAAGAGGGCTTTAAACTAGATTCGTTGGGGATGGGTGAAGAAAGCCCCCAGGTAAGTGAAAGCCCCCAGGTAGGTGATACATTAAATACCTTTATGGAAATGGGTAACAGGGGTAACATATGGAAAGCAGTGTGTATTAATGCCCGTAGCATGGGAAATAAGATCCCTGAAGTTGAAGCTTTGGTGGGAGTGGATGACTTGGATTTAGTGGCAGTTACAGAAACATGGTTCACAGAAAACCATGACTGGGATGTAACTATACCTGGCTATACTTTATTCAGAAAGGACAGGGTAGGAAGAACGAGAGGAGGAGTGGCACTATATGTAAAAACTACTATTAAAGCTTTGGAATTACAGAGCTTAAAAGGGAGAGAGGAGGCATTGTGGGTTAAACTAGAAAGAGGGAAAGAGAAATCTATTTGCATTGGTGTGATATACAGACCTCCCTCACAAGAGGAAGAGGTGGACAGAGAGTTAATTGAAGACATACGCAGCATTGCTAGGAAAGGGGAAGTGCTACTGCTAGGAGATTTCAATATGCCAGATGTTGAATGGCACATTCCTGCTGCAGTATCATCTAGAAGTAAGGAGATCCTGGATTCTCTACAGGGAGAACTATTCAGGCAATTGGTAACAGACCCCACACGTGAAGGGGCCATACTGGACTTGGTGCTTACCAATGGTGAAAGTGTTTCTGATGTTGTAGTGGGAGATCATTTTGCATCCAGTGATCACCAGATGGTGTGGTTCAGTATTAGGACTAGGGCTGTTAGAATCCATTCCAAGGTGAAGATCTTAGACTTTAGGAAGACTAACTTTGCGAAAATGGGCCAATACCTCAGGGAGTCGTTAGTGGGATGGGAACAGCTGGGGGATGTAGAAAAATAGTGGGCAAAACTGAAAGGGGGTATTTTAAAGGCAACCAACCTTCCTGTTAAAATGGTAAATAAAGGCAAAAGGAACAGGAGACCGCTATGGTTTTCGAAGGAAGTAGCTGAAAAAGTGAAGAAAAAGAGGGAGGCCTTCATGAAATACAAGAGATCACAGAGAGAGGAAGACAGGCATCTGTATTTGGAAAAACTTAGAGAAGCTAGCAAAGTAGTCAAGAAGGCAAAGATTCAAAAGGAGGAGGAAATAGCCAATTCAATAAAATGGGGGGATAAGACATTTTTCAGATATATTAGTGAGAAGAGGAAGGGCAAAAGTGGCATTGTCAGACTCAAGGGTGCAGGGGGGAATATGTAGAAGCTGATAAGGATAAAGCGGAATTGCTTAACAAATATTTTTGTTTTGTGTTCACAGATGAAGAACCAGGAGCAGGACCTCAGAAAACACCCACAAATAAGAACAGAAGCAAGGGACATCTTGAACAATTTTCAGAAGACTGTGTTCGTGAGAAACTAGCTCTACTTAAAGTAGACAAAGAGATGGGAATGGATGGGATACACTCTAGAATACTGAGGGAACTTGGGGACGTTCTAGCAACTCCACTGACTGACCTTTTCAATGCCTCGTTGGAGTCGGGAGTGGTGCCAAAGGACTGGAGAGAGGCTCATGTGGTGCCTTTACACAAAAGTGGAAGTAAGGATGTGGTTGAAAACTACAGGCCGGTTAGTTTAACTTTGGTGGTGAGTAAATTATTGGAAACGCTGCTGAAAGAGAAAATAGTGAGGTTTCTGGAGTCCGGCGGATTACAGGATCCGAGGCAGCATGGATTCACCAGAGGCAGGTCTTGTCAGACAAATCTGATTGATTTCTTTGACTGGGTGACCAGGGAGTTGGACCGAGGGAGAGCTCTAGATGTGGTGTATTTAGATTTCAGTAAAGCCTTTGACACTGTTCCTCACAGGCGACTTATAAACAAACTGAGCACCCTAGGGATGGACCCTAAAGTTACTGCTTGGGTTAGAAATTGGTTGGGTGGGAAGCGACAAAGAGTACAAGTAAATGGAGCTCACTCTGAGGAGAAGGATGTTACCAGTGGTGTGCCCCAGGGATCTGTCCTTGGTCCGATTCTTTTTAACATCTTTGTTAGTGATATAGCGGAAGGGCTGTCGGGTAAGGTTTGCCTCTTTGCGGATGATACCAAAATCTGCAATAGAGTAGACACCCAGGAAGGTGTAGATAACATGAGGAGGGATCTAGCTAAGCTTGAAGAATGGTCTAGAATTTGGCAGCTGGGATTTAATGTTAAAAAATGTAAGGTCATGCATTTGGGCTGCAGCAATCCAAGGGAGCAATACAGTATAGGAGATGAAGTACTTTTGTCCACTAAAGAAGAGCGGGACCTAGGCGTGGTTGTGTCTGATGATCTTAAAGTAGCTAAACAGGTAGAAAAGGCGACGGCAAAAGCTAGAAGGATGCTTGGGTGCATACGGAGAGGAATGGCTAGCAGAAAAAAGGAGGTGATAATGCCTCTGTATAAGTCTTTGGTGCGACCTCATTTGGAGTAATGTGTGCAATTCTGGAGATCGCACCTTCAAAAGGATGTGAACAGGATGGAGTCGGTGCAGAGGGTTGCTACTAAAATGATTAATGGGCTTCATTATAAAGCATATGAGGACAGACTTAAGGATCTTAATATGTACACCTTAGAGGAAAGGCGGGATAGAGGTGATATGATTGAGATGTTTAAATACCTCCGTGGCATAAATGTTCAGGGAGAGAGCCTCTTTCAATTGAAAGCAAGTTCTGCTACGAGGGGACATGGGATGAGGGTGAAGGGAGATAGATTCAGGAGTGATATGCGGAAATATTTCTTTACGGAAAGAGTAGTGGATCCATGGAATAGTCTCCCAGTGGAGGTGGTAGAGATGAGGACAGTAACTGAATTCAAAAAAGCATGGGACAAACACAGAAGATCTCTAAAGGTAAAAAGTGGACTGTTGTAGTTGTTATGGAAGGACAGACTAGATGGGCCTTGTGGTCTTTTTCTGTCATCATGTTTCTATGTTTCTAGATTGGAGGCACCTAAGGCAGGAAGAATGGCCATGGCTAGACGTAGATCACTTTTAGATAACTGGACTTTTAAGAGGTAATTTTCTAGTATCAGACTTCACTGGTAAAATACTGATTTAAATGTGTAAATGGTCTTCATATAAAATTAGGCCATGCCTAAGAGTAGTGCAAGCAGGCACTAGGGACAAGCATGCCAAGCATTTTTATGTTGGTCTGTATTCATTTCTGGGCTCCATTTGGTTAGTATTATTACATATTTTCTTGGCTCCCCTTACTTCACTTATCAAGTCTCTTGGAATTTTCCCCCAATATTTTGCAGACGAAATCCAGCTTGTAGCATTTTTTGACCATCATACCTTGAATCTGCAGCAACTGAACACCTGTCCTCCAGAAGTAGCCCAGTGGCTGCCATCCAATCAACTGAAGCTGAATCCAGATAATTGTAAAGCTATGTGCCTTTCAGATAACACCTACCTTATAACTATCTCATCCAGCCTAAAGGGCATTTCTTTACCTTTAGTTTCTACTTTAAAAATTGTGGGTTGCACATTTGATCCACAGTTACCTTTTTTTTTTTTTTTTTGCTATATCTGCCATCAGGGCCCTCCGTCCATTTCTTGACAAATTGGCTATCACTATGCAGACACCGTTCTACACAGGTGGCTTATAAACAAACTGAGCACCCTAGGGTTGGACCTTAAAGTTACTTCTTGGGTTAGAAATAGGTTGAGTGGGAGGCAACAAAGGGTACAGGTAAATGGAGTTCAGTCTGAGGGGAAGGAGGTTAACAGTGGGGTGCACCAGAGATCTCTCCTTGGTCCCATTCCTTTTTAACATCTCTGTTAGTGATATTGAGGAAGGGTTGTCAGGTAAGGTTTGCCTCTTTGCGGATGATACCAAAATCTGGAATAGATTAGACACCTGGGAAGGTGTACATAACATGAGGAGGGATCTCGCTAAGCTTGAAGAATAGTCTAGAGTTTGGCAGCTGAGAGGTGGACAGAGAGTTAATTGAAGACATACGTAGCATTGCTAAGAAAGGGGAAGTTCTACTGACAGGGGATTTCAATATGCCAGATGTTGATTGGCACATTCCTGCTGCAGTATCATCTAGAAGTAAGGAGATCCTGGATTCTTTACAGGGAGAACTATTCAGGCAACTGGTAACAGACCAAACATGAGAAGTGGCCATACTGGACTTGGTGTTTACCAATGGTGAAAGTGTTTCTGATGTTCTAGCGGGAGATCATTTTGCATCCAGTGACCATCAGATGGTGAGGTTCAGTATTAGAACTAGGGCTGTTAAAATCCATTCAAAAGCGAGGGTCTTAGACTTTAGGAAAACTAACTTTGCGAAGATGGGCCAATACCTCAGGGAGTCCTTAGCAGGATGGAACAGCTGAGGGATGTAGAAAAACAGTGGGCAAAACTGAAAAGGGATATTTTAAGGGCAACCAACCTTTTTGTTAAAATGGTAAATAAAGGTAAAAGGAAAAGGAGACCGCTATGGTTTTCAAAAGAAGTAGCTGAAAAGGTGAAGAAAAAGAGGGAGGCCTTCATGAAATACAAGAGAACACAGAGAGAGGAAGATAGGCATCTATATTTCGAAAAACTTAGAAAAGCTAGCAAAGTAGTCAAGAAGGCAAAGATTCAAAAGGAGGAGGAAATAGCCAAAGCAATAAAATGCGGGGATAAGACATTTTTCAGATATGTTAGTGAGAAGAGGAAGGGCAAAAGTGGTATTGACATACTCATGGGGGAAGGGGAGGAATATGTAGAAGCTGATGAGGATAAAGCAGAATTGCTTAACAAATATTTTTGTTTGCAGATGAAGAACCAGTAGGACCACAGTGAGGGGCATCTTGAACAATTTTCAGAAGACTGTGCTCGTGAGAAACTAGCTAAACTTAAAGTGGACAAAGCGATGGGACCGGATGGGATACACCCTTGAATACTGAAGGAACTTGGGGACGTTCTAGCAGCTCCACTGACTGACCTTTTCAATGCCTCTTTGGAGACGGGAGTTGTTTCAAAGGACTGGAGAGAGGCAAATGTGGTCCCTTTACACAAAAGCGGAAGTAAGGATGTGGTTAACTAAGGTGGTGAGTAAATTATTGGAAGTGCTGCTGAAAGAGAAAATACCGAGGTTTCTGGAGTCCAGCAGATTACAGGATCAGAGGCAGAATGGATTCACCAGAGGCAGTTGTTGTCAGACAAATCTGATTGATTTCTTTGACAGGGTGACCTGGGAGTTGGAACGAGGGAGAACCCTATATGTGGGGTATTTAGATTTCACTAAAGCCTTTGACACTGTCCCCCACAGGTGACTTATAAACAAACTGAGCACCCTAGGGATGGACCCTAAAGTTACTGCTTGGATTAGAAATTGGTTGAGTGGGAGGCAACAAATGATATAGGTAAAAGGAGCTCACTCTGAGGAGAAGGTTACCAGTGGTGTGCCCCAGGGTTCTATCCTTGGTCGGATTCTTTTTAACATTTTTGTTAGTGATATAGCAGAAGGGCTGTTGGGTAAGGTTTGCCTCTTTGCGGATGATACCAAAATCTGCAATAGAGTAGACACTCAGGAAGGTGTAGATAACATGAGGAGGGATCTAGCTAAACTTGAAGAATGGTCTAGAATTTGGCAGCTAAGATTTAATGTTAAAAAAAGTAAGGTCATGCATTTGGGCTGCAGCAATCCAAGAGAGCAATATAGTATAGGGGGTGAAGTACTTTTGTCCACTAAAGAAGAGCGGGACCTAGGCGTGGTTGTGTCTGATGATCTTAAAGTAGCTAAACAGGTAGAAAAGGTGACGGCAAAAGGTAGAAGGATGCTTGGTTGCATACAGAGAGGAATGGCTAGCAGAAAAAAGGTGGTGATAGTGCCTCTGTATAAGTCTTTGGTGTAACCTCATTTGGAATATAGTGTGCAGTTCTGGAGACCGCACCTTTAAATGGATATAAACAGGATGGAGTCAGTACAGAAGGTGGCTACTAAAATGGTTAGTGGTCTTCATTATAAAGCATATGAGGACAGACTGAAGGTCTTAATATGTACACCTTACAGGAAAGGTGGGATAGAGGTGATATGATTGAGATGTTTAAATACCTCCGTGGCATAAATGTTCAGGGGGAGAGCCTCTTTCAATTGAAAGCAAGCTCTGCTACGAGGGGACATGGGATGAGGGTGAAAGGGGATAGATTCAGGAGTGATATGCGGAAATATTTCTTTACGGAAAGAGTGGTGGATCTGTGGAATAGTCTCCCAGTGGAGGTGGTAGAGATGAGAACAGTATCTGAATTCAAAGAAGCATGGGACAAACACAGAGGATCTCTAAAGGTAAAAGGGGACTGTTGTAGTGGTTGGTATGAAGGACAGACTAGATAGGCCATGTGGTCTTTTTCTGTCGTCATGTTTCTATGTAACACAGTAGCTGTAGACATGGGATATATCTAAGGTGAATGGTAAGGAAACACAAAGGAAATCAGGTGAGTCAGGATCTGAAAGTAGCAGCAAAGAGGTGAGTTTTCAGCCTGAATCTGAAAAGGGTCAGAGAAGGTGCCTGACATACAGACTATGTTCCAGGCATAAGGAGCAGCAAGGTGAAAGGAGCAAAGTCTGGAGTTAGCAATAGAAGAGAAGGGCACAGATAGCAGTGATTTGCCAGAAGAGCAGAGTTTCCAAAAAGGAGTATTGGGAGAGATAAGAGAGGAAAGGTGGTGAGGAGCTGCAGACTGAACTCACTTATAGATCAGCAGGAGAAGTATGAACTGGATGCAGAAACTGATAGGGAGTCAATGAAGTGACTGTAGAAGAGGGGTAATATGAGCATGATGAGACTGGCGGAAGATTAGCCACGTGGCAGAGTGTTAAGAGACTGAAGGTGAGAGAGATAACTCAGAGGGAGACCAGCAAGAAGGAGGCTACAAAAGCCGAGATGGGAGGTGACTAAGGAGTGGCTAAGAGTCTCTTAGAAGTGTGTTCAGAAAAGAATGGGTGAATTTTGTTGATGTTGTTTTAGCTATCAGTTGGATGTGTGTGCAGGAAGATGGCCTTTATGACACTCAGATTGCCTGTAAGGTCCAAAAACAGCTGTAGACGGACTAGAAGGCTACAAACACCCAAAGAGGACCAGCGCAGTACTAAGTTAACTTTGTTATTTCCCATTTTGATTCAAATGCCTGCACGTCCCTAATCCCTAGGAGGTGTGTATTTGTAGACAAGGCATGTTCAGGGGAGGAGTTCAGGCACAGCATGGGTGGAGTTGCGCTTAGATGTATGTTACATGTTAATATTTACACGTGTGCCTGAGCAGGCGTTAATGTCTGCCCGTCAATGGAGATGTAATTTCTGCAGGATTTCTCATAATATTTTACAAAGACTCATCGGTGCCGATGTGTTTTTATAAAGTAGGAAAGAAATAGGCAGTGGTAGAAATTGTGCCTAGACTGAAGCTACAGGGACTTATGCTGACGATCAGGCGTATATGTTTGAGGATAAAATAGGTGCATTTATGAGTGTTTTAGAAACACGTGTAAGTTATGACTCTGCTCAAACTCTGTCACAGAATGGGCCTACACACAGGTTATGAAAAAGGAAATGCCTTCTCATCACCTTCCATAATTTAAATCATGCAACCCTTTGAGTAATTTCATACATTTATTTATTTATTTTTTTAATTTAAGGTCTCTTCTATACTGCGCTATTTAGTATCAGTGCGGTTTACATAACAACAAGGATTTATACAGTGCAGGCATATGCACAGTATTTACAGAGAACAAGGTAGCATAAACTTGGACAATTCAAGGGTAACTATTTACAGAGAAATACATATTGTTACATGGTGTGGGTATATACAAGTTGCTATTTACACGGTATGCGTCATCAACCATCAACCATGCTGTTGTTTGATGCATAAAGGCCTGTTTACATACGTAAAAAAAATCCCAGTCATCACAAGCGATTCCTCCAGAGGATTGAATACCATGAGAGTCTTCACTAACCCAATTCTGTTTCACCCTGCAGCTCAAATTTGCAATTCTGGATTTACATAGGGCAGTTTCTCCAAATGGGCTAGTTTTGCACATACTATGACAGTCATGAACCTCACTTCTAAGCCAGGGTATGGGGAGTATGATCTCAGTCTCTCAAATTTACTAAGGCTCGGCATAGTAGTTGCATCATGCCAGAGAGAGCCTCCTGCTGGAGTTCGTAAGATGTAACATGTATGGGTAGTTTGTCAAGATGTGCTTGGAAATTCTTCTTTATTAAGCCTGTGGCAGCCAGCATGATGAGAAATATTTTTGTATCTTTCTGCCACATTTTCTTGGTCTCTGACTGCATTTCCTTGTATTTCAGTATCTTCTGCCTCTCCACACAATTCACAGAATAGTCGTTTGGAATTGACACCTCTACTATCAATGCCGTTCTGGTGGTTTTCTCTTTAACAACTATATCTGGCTTCAGGGGCGGCTCAAGGCAATCTGCTGCCTGAGGCGAGGGGTGAGATGGTGCTCCCTCTGGCAGATCCCTTTCTCAAAACTGCAATCAGGGACTGAACCAAATCAAATAGTCAATTAGATAATGTGGAGGAAATAAAAAGATGTTCACACACCACGGAGCTAAAAGAACGAGAACCACTGCACAGTTTATAAAACCAAATAACTCATTTTTATTTTGTTGTTTTAAACTGTGTTATGGTTGTTGCTTTTTCTTTTTGAACATATATTTTGCATTCACAAACCGCCCCCCCCCCCTCCCCTCAACAATGGGTGCAGAACAGAACTAGGACATCCACCCACAAAACTCAATATCCAATTTTTAAAAAAAATCTGATTCTGGTAATCTCACTAACAAATATTATCCTGTACCAGGCATATCATGAACTAATAGGAGTGGAGGAATAGCCTAATTGTTATGGCACTGGCTTAAGAACCAAGGGTCTGATTTTCAAAAGGCATCTACACAGTTTACAGCCCAGGTTGGGGATATTTAAGAGCACTTATATGGTTAGTGCCATTGGATATCCCCTTCTAAGTCTCCTACATGCCCCAATGCTATCCGGTTAGCATCAGGGCATGTGGGGGTGTTCTGGGGAAGAGAATGGTGCTAACTGAGCATCAGCAATATTGAATGCTTCTGAGTTTATTTATTTATTTACATTCTCTTATATACCACGCTATTCTGCATCAGTGCGGTTTACATTGAACAAACTGAAATTACATTGAACAGGGCATTATAACTTGGAGATAACTATTTTACAGGGAACATGGAGGGTTAAGTGGCTTGCCCAAGACCACAAGGAGCACCTGTGGGACTACAAATCCCAGTCCTTCTGGCCCAAGGTTGCTGTCCTCTAGTGGGATTTGAACCCCTGACCTTCTGGCCTGAAGTACCTTGCCCCAACCACTAGGCCACTCCTCCACTCCATTTTTTGGTGAAATGCACCTTAAAGATAAAGATAGGTGAGGGTGTTCCTCGCTTATCTTTAAGACGCATTTCGCCAACTCAGAAGCATCCAATATCACTGCTACTCGGTTAGCATTGGTAGCTTTTGGCTTTTGCGGCGATCACCAGATAGTCAATGCCTTCACTGCGGCATTGAATATCCATTTTAGGGGTCGGCGGGGAGGGCTATGTGCTGACAAGGCTCATAGCCCTTCCAAAATCAGCACAGTTGAATATTGGGCCCCAAAAGACCAGGGTTCAATTCCTACTATCACTTCTTGTGGCCTTGGGCAAGTCACTTAATCCTCCATTGCCTCAGAATAAGCTAAGTTATCAATGTCCCAGTTTAATGTACATTACCAAGTTTAAGTTACAATGCAAAATGCTTACACTAAAAATAATAAATGCAGTATAAAAAAACCTGTTAAATAAATAAAATACAAAACCCTATAAAAGTCACTGAGGATCTATAGAACAAATCTCCATACCATACTAACAACTTCCAAAACTCACATAAGGAGCCTACCCAAAAAAAGCATCACTGTAAATAATGCAGCGGGCCCTGGAACATCCAACACCTATTTGAAAAGCTGAACAATTCAAAATTACTACAGTACAGATTTCTACATACAAACTTCAAAGCTGGAAAAGTCTGGAACTCAGCAGGATGACACTATTAGGCTACTAAACAAAATTAAACTGAGATGTTGCCTTAAAAATTGAAATTTTCTTAAATCTGAACTTACAAAATATTTTAAATTTCAGTTTGGCTGCATAAAGAATGAAATTCATATTACAGTATCCCCCCTACCAGCACCCTACAGTTGACTATACCAAGAACATAGAATACAGGACCCATAGAGCAAATCTACTATTCCATAAAAGCACTAATTTGCAAACCTCACACAACATTTTGTACCCAGAAAAGGGCAGCACCATAAATACTGCTGTGGGCTCTAGAACATCCATATTCCTATTCAGAAAACTGAGCAAGCCGGATTAGTACAGATCCCTACATAGAAACTCCATGGTAACAGAACACACATGCAGAACAGAGATAGATCTTCACCAAGTAAAGAATATATCAATACAAACTAAAAATAGACATATGTAGATTAAAAATGCTTTTACCCCATTACTCTTAGGTTTACAGCATTCTTTCCCAAAATTATACTTTACTGCAGAGTGAGGCGAGAGAAGTAACTCGCTCACAGGTATCTGTATTGTTGGCAGAAAGTAAGATAATGGCCCAGCACAAGTAGCGTGAGTGCAACTAAATGACACCTCTGTGTAGTCTTAATTGCACCAGCAGCTGTTTTGCCACACTGAAATGCAGTAACTGCAGGGGAATGTAACTGCATCCCTGCAGTTAGTCTATGGCCCCGTGTAATCAAAATCTGGAATTAGTTACTGGAGTATCATAGTAAAAGTTGTTAGTGTAGCTGGGTTTTATAAAAGGATTGGACAAGTTGCTGGAAGAAAGGTGCATAAACTATTTAAAGAGAACCAGGAAATCCACTACTTGTCCCAAGAGAGGCATTGTGGAACCTTTTTGGGAACCAACCAGGTACTTGTGGCCTGGATTGGCCACTGTTGGAAACAGGACACTGGGCTTGTTGGACCTTTGTCTGAACCAGTATGGCATTTCTTAAGTTCTTATGTTACCAGTACAAAGCTTAGGAAACACACTGCTAAATATGCCAAAAAAGAGGGACTCAACAGCACCATGCAGCACCTCCCACTTCCACATAACATGAGTGACTCAGAATCCAACACAGCACTTCCCACCCTCTGAAAAAAACCCAGGAAATTTAAGATGCTCATACGCCAAGGAACTAAAAGAAAAAAGAGAATCACAGCGCAGTTTATAATACTAAATTATAAAATTATAACTCATTTTATTTTGTTATAAACTGCCTTGTAGTTCTCTTTCTTTTTTAATATATATTCTGCATCCACTGAAACCTCTCCCTGGACAATGGGTGCAGAGCAGAGGTAGGACATTCACCCACAGAATTCTATATTAAAAAAACATTCTGATTCTAACAAACATTCTCCAGTACCAGGCATTTTCTGAACTAACACAAAACCATACAAAAGTCACCGATCTGCAAGGCTAAATCAACCATATCATGCCAGCATAAACTTCCAAAACTCATACAACAAGGGGCCAGCCAGATAAAAGCAGCACTATAAATACTGTAGCGGGCCCTAGAACATCCTTACACCTATTGAAAAGCTAAACAAGTCAAATTACTATGGTACAAGTCCCTTCGTACAAACTCCATGTTAACAGAATGCCGAGCCTCAGTCACATACTCAGAACACAGACCCTCACCAAGTACAGAATAATGAGGATAACCTAAAGTGAAAATAAAAATATGTAGATAAAAATTAAACTTAAAACCCAAGAAGACAGACTCTGCATGCAATGCAATACCAGAGAAATAAAAGAGACTTATTTCCTTGTACTGTGTAAAATATAAAAATAGCACAAAGTCCAATCACTCATTTGAAAATACATTTATTTTTCTACCTATGTTTTCTGACCATTTTATACTCAGATCATGCTGGCCTCGATTTGAGGCTTCTGCTTTCTTCTGTCTTCTCTAAGCTCTCTTTCTATGGTCTATACTCCATCTGCCATTTCTTGTCTCTCCTTTTGTTTTCTTCACTTCTTCCATCTTGGATATTGATTTTTTTCTTTCCACCTTTTTCCATTTATTTCTCTCTATCTATAGCCACTCAGATTTCACTACTCCGTACTATCCAGTTCTCAATCTCCCTCTTTTTTATGCCATCTACCTACCACTTTTCAACCTTCACCCCAGTCCTTCCATTCCCTGTACCCTGTGTAATCTCACAACGAGAAATGCATTCAGTTTATGGGTAAATATGTATATAATATACCCGCTGTGAAGTGTTTCTCATCAATCAAGTGTAATCTGTAACCCAATGTTTGATGTGTTGATGTCTCTCCCTCCCAATCACAATGTATATCTTTCTAATTCCTGGCCTGTACAGCCACTCCTACCATGTATAGCAACCGCTGCTAATCGCTGGAAGCAGCGGGATACAAATGTACACTAAATAAATAAATAAATTCCCCAGATCTTCTTCCCTGGTCCATTATTCCCCAGTCTTTTGCTCACTCTCCATGTCTAACATCTCTCATCACCCATCCAGTGTCTCTCTCTCTCTGACTTTCTCTTTCCCTCCATCCAGTACCTCCTCCCTCTCTTTTTTCCATGTCTGCCATCTCCTTTCCTATCCCCCCTCCGTACCATGCCATCCCCTCCCTATTATTCACATGTCCAGCATCTCTCCTTCTTTCTCAATCTATTTGCCCCATATCCATCTTCTCTCTATCCCTATTACCCCCATGTCCTGAATTTCCTTCTCTCTTGATTACCCAGTGTACAGCATCTTCCCTCTGTCTCCCCCGCCCCCAAGTCCAGCATTTTCCCATAGTCTCCCTATAACCCCCCTGGCTCCATCACCCTTCCGTGCCTCTCCCTATACCCATTTCCATATCCAGCATCAATCTAGCCCCCCACCTCGATATTATCCCCGCTGTCTCCCTATTCCCCCTGTCCCCCGCACCCAGCATCTCCCTTCTGACTCCCTGTGCCCATTCACGTCCACCTTTCAATGCCCCCTCATGTCCACTCCCCCCTTCCCAATGCCCCCCCCCCCCATTTATGTGTACAAGAGGCAAAGCCTGCCCAGGGAGCAGCATGTCCCACGAGCAGGGGCTCTGCAGACCATGATCCAAGCCCAGAGAGGCAGGGCACAATTGGCCTTGTACAGCCCTGCTTGCAGGACTTGCTGATCCCGTGGGCAGGCTCTGCTTCTCTAGGCCATGATTGTTGCCTCACACATCCTTCTGTCTGCAGGAGTAGGATGTCTTGCAGGCAGGGGCTGTGAAAACCGTGACTGTGGCCCAGAGAAATAGAGCCTGCCAGCAGGAGCCGATATCAGGAGGGTGTCATGGCTGGTCGCCCTCCCCCACTACCCATTCAGGATGGCCTGTGGAGTGCCAGTGGCCTAGTAGAGAGCTTGCCTGCAGGATATGCTGCTCCCATGGGCAGAAGGCTGTGAGAGGCTGCAGTCGCTAGTCATAGCCTTATGCTTGCAGAAGCAGCGTGTCCTGTGGGCAGGCTCTCCACTAGGCCACCAGTGCTCCACAGGCCACCCTGAATGAGGATTGGGTAGCTAGCAACAGCACCCCCGTGACATTGGCATCCCCTGTCACACTTACCCAGCTTACCGAGTAGTACTGGCCCTATTTAGTCCAGATTTGCTCTTCTTGCTTTCCTCCCCCACCAAACATTTGTCTCCCTGCTTCCCCCTCCAGCATTTGTCCTCCTGTTCCCTCCCATTGTCCAACATTTGTCCTCCTGGCCCCCCCATGTTGTCCAGCATTTATCCTTCTGTCTCCCCCCCCCCATCCATTGTCCAGCATGTCTCCCTACTACCCCCATCCAACATTTGTCTCCCTGCTTCCCCCTCCTGCATTTGTCCTCCAGTCCCCCCGTTGTCCAGAATTTGTCCTCCTGTCTCACCTCCAATGTCCAACATTTGTCCCCCTGTCCTCCCCCTCTGTTGTGCAGCATTTGTCCTCATGTTTCCCCACTCCCCCCCATCCAATATTAGCCTTCCTGATTCCCCCTTCCAGCAATTATCATCCTGCCCCCTCCCCTATTTCCAGCATTTGTGCTCCTGCCCCCCCCCACCATAGTCCAGCATCTGTCCTCCTGTCTTCCACCCATAGTTCGGCATTTGTCCTCGCTCTCACCCACCCCCCCATTAACCAGCACTTGTCCTCCTATACCCCATTCCTCCTCCTGCACCTCTCTTCCTGCTGCCACGATGTTCCTGCAAGCCTTCAAGCTGATTCGTCCAGTAGCAGCATTCCAGCTGTTTTTATTTTAGATATTGTCGCCTCTGGCCGGCCACTGCTTTCCAGCCACTTTTTTTTCTCAAGAATGCTTGAGCGAGAAAAAAATGCCATGGGAAGACAGAGGCAGGCCAGAGGTGACAAATTCTAAAATGAAATAGACAGAGCACCATCACCAGACGAATCAGCCTGATCTGCTTTCAGGAATGTGTGTCTGTTGGAGGGCCACGAACAGGGGGATGGCTCATAGGGAGAGTGAAGTCAGTTAGTAGGAATCCTGCAAGCGACCATGCTGATTCGCAGGAAGGAAGAGGCAGGCAAGAGGCAGCAAAATCTAAAATTAAAACAGAGCCGGAGTGCCACCCCTCGCAAACTGCCGCCCGAGGTGACCGCCTCAGTTCGCCTCATTGTGAAGTCGCCCCTGTCCATCTTCCTCGGATCCAGCTTTTTATTGGTCAGAATGGGAAAATCCCAATTGACCATGACCTCCTCATTTTCTGTAATTCTCTTAGGGTCATGATCCCAGTGCTTTTCGGGCACAGTGATGTTGTAGTGCTTGCAGAGTTTCCAATGGAGGAGACATGCTTCTTTATTATGTCTGTCCGTATAGAAATTTTCTGCCATTAGAACTTCACAGCCAGCTATGAGGTGAGTCACCGTTTCTAGGTCTTTCTTACAGAATCGACATATGTCTGTGTTGCCAGTTTTTTCAATGCTTACGGTAAATCATCTCGTCCATAAGTCGCTCTCCTGGGCTGCAGCTATCAACCTCTTACCTTTCAGTTTCAGTTCACCCCTTCTTAGCCATTTGTGTGTCCGTTTTTGATCAATAAAGGGTTCCTGGAGTAACACTCTGTATTTCCCACTGTATTTGTGCATTTGCCACTTGTTTTTCCTTGAAGAGTTTTTTTCTCCTGTTTTGCAAATTCTGTTACTTATGTTTATGTTTATGTTTATTTAAATTTGATATACCACTCAGGCCAAAAGGCATTAGAGCGGTTTACAATAATATATCATTCAAGGAAATAAGAAAAGAACGCCATTTATTTGATAGGACAGAATAGGGGACAGAGATAGTCAGACAGATAAGAGAGAGAAGAACACAGAACAGTAAAGTTACCATGATATATGGACACAACAACCCAGACCATGTCATCAGCGAAACTCAAGAAACAGACCCCACGGACCAACGCCTAAGGGCGCGCCCTTAGAACGGCGGTTTTTATGCCGTTAGACATGGCAGCTGATTGGTGGCTTGTGGAGGAAGGGGGAGCTCCTGCTCTCACCCACGGTAAGATCACTGCTCTCCTTGTGCCCTTAGAATGGCGGTTTTTATGCCGTTAGACATGGCAGCTGATTGTTGGATTTTCACCTGTGCATGCTTGTGGATTTTCACTCATTCCTTCTAGTCATTGGAATACTTGGAGACAGATTCTGGACGTTTACTCTCATATTTTAGCACTTTTTGCATATTTGGATTCAGTGATGCAGTTAAGTAGGCCTGGAGGCCAGTGATAGGAGCTCTGTATGTGTAATCAATCTCTATGATTCCTAGCCTTTCTTCAGCTCTAAGGTTGTACAATCTTGAAGGAGTTTTTGTGTTCGCACATCCAGTTACTCAAGATCTTAAAGAAGCCAGTCCAAAACACCAAAGCTGTAGAAATTGCAGGCTGATTGATGGCTTGCATCTTATTCCATGATCTTAAAGCACTTTTTAATTATAATTTTAATCTCCTGAAGTATTCTTTACTGATCTTTTCTCTCAGTAATTTCTGCATGAGTGCCGTTCCTTCTTCTACTCTGAAATACATATAGACACCTTCCTGTTCAAGGTCCTTGATGTTACAGCCTTCAGCCAGGGAGATGTTTTCTGTTTTGTTCAATTTTCCTCTAAAAAAAAGTTGCCTTAGCACATATGTCAAGGCCAAAGGTCATCATCATGTCATCAGAAAAACCTTTCAAAACACACTCTCTTCTAATTATGGCTGCTAGAACTGTAAAGCTTCAGATCATCTACAAACAATAAATGAGATGTTATTTCTGGGTTGTTACCTTCTTTAGTATTCATGCTAAATCCATATCCCAAAGAGTTGATGAGAGTACTCATTGGAATAAGTGCCACACAAAACACAAGAAGTGACAGGAAGTCCCTCTGAAATATTCCTTGCTGGATCCTGTTAGTACTCTCTCTTCCATGCATGTGTACAGTGCTGTGTATACTTTGTAGCACTATACAAATGAAATGTAGCTGTAGTACTTGCAATGAACACAGCTAATAAGGTGGTGCATAAGGATGAACTTGCTCAGTTAGATACTGCGATCCAGTCAAACATAAATATTCCAGTGCTAGAACAGCCAGTTTAAACTCTCTTCGGTAAGAAGTCAAATTTTCTTTTTCGTAGCATAAATTTTGTCGCTGAATTCTGTAACTATTGTGCCATTTGTCTTGATCCTGGAAAGCCCTGGAACACAGAACTGAAAAATTGCTCGATGACTGAATCATGGCATAAGTAATTGGTGTTAAATTTTTATGTACTAAGTAGGACACTAAGTGGCGTAATAGCTGTAGTACCCTAAAGGAGAATTGCATAACGTGCACTCCATGGTTTAGATCATATTATTACCCCTAGTATTAGTGGCCACTCTGATCTACTCCTCCAGAGTGATTTATTCGTCTCTGGGTTCAGCCGCTATCTGTGCTCTCAGCCATATGCCAGATGACCAAGACAACAGCTGAGACCCTCTGCTGCTGCACTTCAGTCTTAAACCACTGAAAATGTCAAAATATCGGGTCTATGTCATCACAGTATTTCCTTTGGAGTTCCTCTGGAGTTCAAGAGTCTGACCGCATAGAACACTTCCTAGGAAAATGAAGGCACAGTTTCAAAAGCAATAACTAAGACTATTTATGGGAACAATTCATAAATGCTGTGATCTACCTGTAGGATTAATTTCCCAAACCATTCACAAATAACTTTCCAAGCAAAGAACAAAAGTGATGGAGTTATGAATTTACAGCTTGTGACATTACAGTAATAGAAGATCCCTCCGGTAACTTCTCTCTTCATATCTGAGAGTGATGGGGACATACAGACCTGAACAATTGACAGCAGCGTCGTCCTCATGGTCACAGGTAGCCGGGTTCCCCTCCTTGTGAGGACACTCCCACAGGAAGGATTCATTTCCCCCACACTGGAACTCCTCCAGTAGGATACTTCCATTGCCTGGTCCAAACCCTTCTGAGACACCAGCTGCTCCACAGCCCAGCTGCCTGCACACAACACCGGCATCACTCGGGTCCCATCCGGAGCCACAAACTGTTACCCAGGTGCCATTAAGATTAACCTCCACACGTCCTTGACATTCATTCTCACCATCTGAGAGGCGTAGTTCCAGATCAGATGCTGAAGACACAAGAACAAATTGAACATTAGCAAATGATTTCAAATAGCTGGCTGAATCTGTCTGGAGCTCCTAAAATCTTGTAAACTGAGAGGCTGAGAGTTTTACCAATTTGAAACGCACCTGTCCCTTGAACAGAATTCAGTCTCTAAAAATCATATTGATAACAGCAAACAGTGACTAAATACATAAGAAATAAACTTATTTCTTACAGAAAATCCTTAACAATAAATCTCACTAAAAGGGGTTTTGGGATTTTAACATTTCTCATAATGACTTTAGAGAATGACTCACCTACTCCGTGAACGCCGGAACTTACCATTGTGCCGCAGGTGTGAATATTCAGAAGCAGACACTGCGGGGAAGGAGAAAAGATTCTTCATTATCCTCATACAGTCACCAAGAACTGCTCCGTTACCTAGTGACAGAGGGACAGTGCCCTTGCACATTTCCAAACAGAATATAAAGAGATCTGGCTCTCTGCAGCTTTTCACACTCTCACCATGAGACTGTATTGGTTAGACTGGAGGCACCTAAGGCAGGAAGAATGGCCACGGCTAGACGTAGATCACTTTTAGATAACTGGATTTTAATAGGTAATTTTTCTAGTATCAGACTTCTTCACTGGTAAAATACTGATTTAAATGTGTAAATGCTCTTCATATACAATTAGGCCATGCCTTAGAGTAGTGCAAGCGTGCACTAGGGACAAGCATGCCAAGCATTTTTATGTTGGTCTGTATTAATCTCTGGGTCCACTTGATTAGTATTATTACATATTTTCTTGGCTCCTTTAGCTTCACTTACCAAGTCCCTTGGAAGTTTCCCCCATTTTTTTGCAGACGATATCCAGCTTGTAACATTTTTTGACCCTCATTCCTTGGATCTGCAACAACTGAACACCCGTCCTCCAGCAGTGGCGCAGTGGCTACCATCCAATCGATTGAAGCTGAATCCAGATAAATGTAAAGCTTTGTGGATTTCAGATAACACCTACCCCATAACTATCTCATCCAGCGTAGAGGGCATTGCTTTACCTCTAGTTTCTGCCTTAAAAATTGTGTTCATCACATAAGAGACACTGATAAATCCTGCTTTTTTGTTCTATGTACCATTAGGGACCTCCATCCATTTCTTTAGAAATTGACTCTCACTGTCAATATGCTAACTCACTCTAAAATGGTCTGCCTCTTGGCTCGAGTAGATGCCCTCAATGAGGCCAGAATGCTGCTATCAAACTCCTCACCCATTCCAAGATATGTGATCGTGTTACCCTTCTTCTACAGTCCCACCACTGGTTCCCAGTATCTTATCCAAATTAAATTTAAAGTTCTCCTTTTGGCCCACAAAGCGTTCCATCTGGGCTTCCCTCATTATCTGTCAGACTTGCTTGTCCCATATCTGCCAGCCAGATCTCTCAGATCCCAAAGCCACAACCATCTTGTGATTCCAGCAAATTGTGCTGCTCCCAACGAGTCTACACGGCAAGCGGGATTCTATTTCCTGGCCCCAGTGATATGGAACTCTTTATCCCTCTAAGTCCGACAAGACAATTCATTGAAATTGTTTAAAAAAAGTTTAAAAACTTACTACTTCGAGCAAGCCTTCGGAGCAACAAAGGACAATGGGTACCTGGGTCAACAATCTTCACTGTCCTTCTCCTCTCCAATTTGTCCTCCCCCTAGTTTCCTTTGTGAGTTTTTTTGTATTGGTTAAGTCTCCTTGCCCTATTATTACTTTGTTAAATGCTTTTCTGCCACTGGTTAAAGGTGGTATATCAAGTACTAAATAAACCATAAACCATAACATCAAATCATTCATGCATTTGTCTTGTTCGTCCTCTTTCAAGTCTACATGGAAAGCTGTTTTACAATGTAACAATGAGTTTTGCCAGTAACTTTCAATCAAATCTGACAGGCATCTGTAACTCAGTCAACTGCACTACACACCATTGAGAGTGTCGCAACCACCCTATGATACACGAAGAAGGGCAAATGGCACAAACAATGGCAGGAAGACTACAAGCCACCAGCCAAAGGGCAAAGCGGCACAAAGAGCAGAATGAAGATCTCAGGGGAGTGGAAGAAGGTAAAGCAGCACCAACACTGTCAGGAAGACTCCAGGACATAGGCAGATGGGTTAAGCAGCAACAAAAGCATCTGCTTAACCCCAAGGCATTGTGAGTGGTTTAGGGCAGTGATAATATCAGCTGGAAGATGCATGAAGATGGCTTTTATGGCACTGAGGTTACCTGTAAGGCCCTAATCCACCTGAAGAGAGTCTAGAAGGCTACAAACACCCAAAAAGGACCAGCACAGAACTACGATCAACTGTAAGGTCCTAAAATGCCCAAAGGGTTCCAGACAGCAGAAACCCAACCAGCTAGAGCTGAATGAGGTCAACTAAGTTGTGTGCCTGCAAGTTAGAGTCCGGGCACTGTGGACTTCTGAGCCTTAGGTAAAGACTTCACTGATGGCTTGGAGTGAGAGCCTGACGGATTTGAGTAAAAAACAGACATTAAAAGGATATGTAATGAAAAAGTTAGTTGTGTTGATATTTCCCATTTTGTTTCAAATGTCTGCACGTCCCTAATCCCTAGGAGGTGTGTATTTGTAGACAAGGCATGCTCAGGGGAGGAGTTCAGGCACAGCATGGGTAGAGTTGTGATTAGATGTATGTTACATATTAATATTTACACGTGCGCCTGAGCAGGCGTTAATGTCTGCCCCGTCAATGGAGACATAATTTCTGCAGGATTTGTCATAATATTTTACAAAGACTCATCGGTGCCGATGTGTTTTTATAAAGTAGGAAAGAAATAGGCAGTGGTAGAAATTGTGCCTAGACTGAAGCTACAGGGACTTATGCTAAATTATGACTCTGCCAAAACTCCATCACAGAACGGGCCTACACACAGGTTATGTAAAAGGACATGCCTTCTCGTCACCTTCCATAATTTAAAACATGCAACCCTTGGAATAATTTCATACATACATGAAAAAAGGCCTTTATGCATCAAAAATATCCCAGTCATCACAAGCAATGCCACTAGAGGATAGAATACCACAAGATCTTCCACTAACCCAATTCTGTTTTATCTAAGTTTTAATCGTCCTGCAGCTCAAATTCGCAATTCTGGATTTACACGTTGTTTGTACAGTAATGATGTGGAATTTTTTGTTCAATTGAAAGCTGTGGAATCAAAAAATAATCAAGGGACTGTTTAGATCTTTGGTTAAGATGAAACTGAAATTTTATAGGTGGATATTTCATTACTGCCTACAGATATGGTTTTTGAGATTATACAGGGTTGTGCTATCTTGATGGTAAATCAGGTCAGAAGTCACCTCCCAACTTATCCTGCAGAGTCAGGTGGAGCCATTACCTGTGAAGTCCTGGTTTAGTCATGTTAGCTTGTTAGCCGAAATATTATTTAAGACCATGGGATTTCCCTAAAATTTTCCAAATGGTGGTGTTGGGTCACCTCGACTACTGCAATGTGATATACTTTGGGACGGTCAAAATGAATCCCTAACAAAGTTTTAATGCCTACAAAATTTTGCTGTTCAGTTGTTACATATAGCAAATGATGTGGGCTAGAGTAACTCTGTGACGGCATTTCTTCTATTGGCTCAACGTGGATTCAATGTTAGATCCTGTGTTTAACGTTAGGGTGCTTCATGATACAGGCTGGGATACTAAAGTGATAAAATGCTACCACATCTTCCAGATGGGACCATTTAATCAATAGATTGATTTTGGCCTTTTGCCATTAGTCGTATTTTACCATTCATAAACAGATAATACACAGCTCTAGTGGGCTCGTATTTAAGACCCCTCCTTCTCGGAGCTGCTGTTCAATTCTGACCCCTTATTCTCCTGTTTGCCATCCATGTGTGTTATAACTGATTCCCCTCCGTTCTACCCTAGTCCCCTCTTTGTTGCTTGTGTCTATCTTAGATAGTTTGTAAGCTCCATAGAGCAGGGACTCTCTCTTCCATGCATGTGTACAGTGTTGTCTATACCGTGTAGCATTATACAAATGATATGTAGTAGTAGTAGTAGTAGCAATGAACACATCTGATAAGGTGGTGCATATGGGTGAACTTGCTCAGTTAGATACTGCGACCCAGCCAAATATAAACATTCCAGTGCTAGTGCAGCCGGTTTAAACTCTCTTCGATAGGAAGTCGATGGGGCTCACTAACAGCGGGGCGACATATCACATTTTCTATTTCATAGCACAAGTTTTGCCGCAGCATTCCGTAGCTTTTGTGCCATTTGTCTTGATCCTGGCAAGCCCTGGAACACAGTTGAAAAATTGCTCGACGACTGAATCATGGCAAAAGTATTTGGTGTTAAATTTTTATGTACAAAGTAGGACACTAAGTGTCGTAATAGCTGTAGTGTCCTAAAGGAGAATTGCATAACCCACACTCCCTGGTTTAGATCATTTTATCACCCCTAGTATTACTGGCCACCCTGATCTACTCCTCCGGAGTGATTTATTCGTCTCTGGGTTCAGCCGCTATCTGTGCTCTCAGCCATACGCCAGACGACCAAGACAACAGCTGAGAGCCTCTGCTGCTGCACTTCAGTCCTAAAGCACTGAAAATGTCAAAATACCGGGTCTATGTCATCACAATATTTCCTTTGGAGTTCCTCTGGAGTTCAAGTGCCCGACCGCATAGAACACTTCCTAGGGAAATGAAGCCACAGTTTCAAAAGCAATAACTAAGACTATTCATGAGATCCCTCCAGTAACTTCTCCATATCTGAGAGTGATGGGGACGTACTGACCTGAGCAGTTGACAGCAGCGTCGTCCTCATGGTCACAGGTAGCCGGATTCCCCTTCTTGTGAGGACACTCCCACAGCGAGGATTCA
The DNA here is from genome assembly GCA_033557465.1 of Ichthyophis bannanicus. Classification (NCBI taxonomy): domain Eukaryota; kingdom Metazoa; phylum Chordata; class Amphibia; order Gymnophiona; family Ichthyophiidae; genus Ichthyophis; species Ichthyophis bannanicus. The sequence goes on from CM066034.1 coordinate 1,029,369,578, forward strand.
TTTCCCCCACACTGGAACTCCTCCAGTAGGATACTCCCATTGCCTGGTCCAAACCCTTCTGAGACACCAGCTGCTCCACAGCCCAGCTGCCTGCACACAACACCAGCATCACTCGGGTCCCATCCGGAGCCACAAACTGTTACCCAGGTGCCATTAAGATTAACCTCCACACGTCCTTGACATTCATTCTCACCATCCGAGAGGCGTAGTTCCAGATCAGATGCTAAAGACAGAAGAAAAAACTGAACATAAACAAATCATTTCAAATAGCTGTTTGAATCTGTCTGGAATTCCTAAAATCACACCTGTCCCTTGAACAGAGTTCAGAGTCTAAAAATGATATTATTAACAGCAAACAGTGACTAAATACATAAGAAAAAAAAATTATTTCTGACAGCAAATCCTTCACAATAAATTTCAATAAAAGGGGTTTTGGGATTTTAACATTTCTCATAATGACTTTAGAGAATTTATTTATTTAGTATACATTTGTATACTGCTACTTCCAGCGATCAGCAGCGGTTTGATTACAGATTGGAAACTGTCAAATCATGACAGGAAATTTTTGAGGTATAAACACATTGATTAGACAGGAAAGCACAGCACACAGAGAACTATTTTACAGGGAACATGGGCTATGGAGGGTTAAGTGGCTTGCCCAAGACCACAAGGAGCACCTGTGGGACTAGATACCCCAGTCCTTCCGGCCCAAGGTTGCTGTCCTCTAGTGGGATTTGAACCCCCAACCTTCTGGCCTGAAGTACCTTGCCCCAACCACTAGGCCACTCCTCCACTCACCTACTCCATGAACGCCAGAACTTACCATTGTGCCGCAGGTGTGAATATTCAGAAGCAGACACTGCGGGGAAGGAGAAAAGATTCTTTATTATCCTCATACAGTCACCAAGAACTGCTCCGTTACCTAGTGACAGAGGGACAGTGCCCTTGCACATTTCCAAACAGAATATAAAGAGATTCTGGCTCTCTTTGCAACTTTTCACACTCTCACCATGAGACTGTATTAGTCAGACTGGAGGCACCTAAGGTTGGAAGAATGGCCATGGCTAGACTTAGATCACTTTTAGATAACTGCACTTTGAAGAGGTACGCCTGGTTTCCTTTGTGAGTTTCTTTGTATTGGTTAACTCTCCTTGTACTATTATTATTACTTTGTTTACCGCTTTTCTGTCAGTGGTTAAAGGCGGTATATCACATACTAAATAAACCATAAACCATAACATCAAATCATTCAAGCATTTGTCTTCTTCGTCCCCTTTCACGTCTACATGGAAAGCTGCTTTACAATGTAACAATGAGTTTTTCCAGTCACTTTCCTTCACATCTGCCTGAAACTTCCTGACAGGCATCTGTAACTCATTCAACTGCACTACACGCCATCGAGAGTGTTGCAACCACCCTATGACACCAGAAGAAGGGCAAATGGCACAAACAATGGCAGGAAGACTACAAGCCACCAGCCAAAGGACAAAGCGGCACAAAGAGTAGAATGAAGACCCCAGGGGAGTGGAAGAAGGTAAAGCAGCACCAACACTCTCAGGGGGACTCTAGGGCATAGGCAGAGGGGTTAAGCAGCAACAAAAGCATCTGCTTAACCCCAAGGTATTGTGAGTGGTTTAGGGCAGTGATAATATTAGCTGGAAGGTGCATGAAGATGGTTTTTATGGCACTGAGATTACCTGTAAGGCACTAATTCACCTGAAGAGAGTCTAGAAGGCTACAAACACCCAAAGCGGACCAGCACAGAACTACAATCAACTGTAAGGTCCTAAAACGTCCAAAGGGTTCCAGACAGCAGAAGCCCAACCAGTTAGAGCTGAATGAGGTCAACTAAGTTGTGTGCCTGCAAGTTAGAGTCTAGCCACTGCCGACTTCTGAGCCTTAAGTAAAGACTTCACTGACGGCTTGGAGTGAAAGCCTGACGGATTTGAGTAAAAACCAGAGATTAAAATGATATGTAATGAAAAAGTTAGTTGTGTTGATATTTCCCATTTTGTTTCTAATGCCTGCACATCCCTAATCCCTAGGAGGTGTGTATTTGTAGACAAGGCATGCTCAGGGGAGGAGTTCAGGCACAGCATGGGTGGAGTTTCGATTGGACGTATGTTACACGCTAATATTTACACGTGCGCCTGAGTAGGCGTTAATGTCTGCCCCTTCAATGGAGGTATAATTTCTGCAGGATTTGTCATAATATTTTACAAAGACGCATCGGTGCCTATGAGTTTTTATAGTAGGAAAGAAATAGGCAGTGGTAGAAATTGTGCCTAGACTGAAGCTACAGGGACTTATGCTTAGCATCAGGCGTAACTGGTTGAGGATAAAACAGGCACATTCATGAGTGTTTTAGAAACACGTGTAAATTACGACTCTGCCCAAACTTTCTCACAGAACGGGCCTACACTCAGGTTAAGAAAAAGGACATGCCTTCTCGTCACCTTCCATAATTTTGAAAAAGCAACCCTTGGAGTAATTTCATACATACGTAAAACGACCTTTATGCATCAAAGAATCCTAGTCATCACAAGCAATGCCGCTAGAGGATAGAATACCACAAGAGCCTCCACTAACTCAATTCTGTTTCATCTATGCTTTAGTCGTCCTGCAGCTCAAATTTGCAATTCTGGATTTACATAGGGCAGTTTCTCCAAATGGGTTAGTTTTGCACATACTATGACAGTCATGAACCTCACCTCTAAGCCACTCCCTCAAATTTACTGCTAAAGCTTGGTGCAGTACTTGCATCGTGCAAAAGAGAGTCTACTGCTAGAGTTCGTAAGCTGTAACATGTATGGGCATTTTGTCAAGATGTGCTTGGAAATTCTTCTTTATCAAACCTGTGGCACCCAGCATGATGGGAAATATTTCTGTATCTTTCTATCACATTTCTTGGTCTCTGACTGCATTTCCTGGTATCTCAGGATCTTCTGCCTCTCCACATGATTCACGGAGTAGTCACTTGGAACTGACACCTCTGCCATTCTGGAGTTTTTCTCCTTAACTACTGTAACCGGCTTCAGGGGCGGCTCAAGATGATCTTCTGCCTGAGGTGAGGGATGAGATGGTGCCCCCTCTGACAGATTCTTTTCTCAAAACTGCAGTCAGGGACTGAACCAAATCAAAAAGTGGATTAGGTAATGTGGAGGAAATAAAAAGATGTTCACACACCACGGAACTGAAAAAACAAGAATCGCTGTACAGTTTATAACAACAAATTATAACTCATTTTTATTTTTTTGTTATAAACTGTGTTATTGTTGTTGTTTTTTCCTTTTTGAACATATATTTTGCATTCACAGAACAGAACTACAACATCCATACACAAAATTCAATGTCTAATTTAAAAAAAATCTGATTCTGGTCATCTCACTAACAAACATTCTCCTGTACCAGGCATATCGTGAACTAATAGGAGTGTAGAAATAGCCTAATGGTTAGGGCACTAGGTTAGGAACCAAGGGACTGATTTTCAAAAGGCATCTACACAGTTCACAGCCCAGGAGATGCCTTTGTTGGTTAGTACCGTTGGATGTCCCCTCCTAAGTCCCTTACATGCCCCGATGCTATCCGGTTAGCATCAGGACATGTTGGGGTGTTCCGAGGCAGAGAATGGCGCTAACTGAGCTGCAGCGATATTGAATGCTTCCAAGTTGGCAAAATCCACCTTAAAAGATAAAGATAGGTTAGGGTGTTTCTCGCTTATCTTTAAGGTGCATTTCACGAACTCTGAAGCATCCAATATCACTGCTACTTGGTTATCATTGGTAGCTTCTGGCTTTTGCGGCCCTCACCGAATATTCAGTGCCGTCACCGCGGCATTGAATATCCAGTTTAGGGGTCGGCGGGGAGGGCTATGTGCTGACAAAGCTCACAGCTCTTCCAAAATCGACACAGTTGAATACTAGGCCCCAAAAGACCAGGGTTCAATTCCCACTATCACTTCTTGGGCCTTGAGCAAGTCACTTAACCTCCATTGTCTCAGAAGAATTCACTCTATCAATGTCCCTGTTTATTGTACATTACCAGGTTTAAGTTACAATATTTATTTATTTATTTATTTATTTAACCTGTGGTTTTTATACCGCCTTATCCTGAAATCAAAGCGGCTTACATTAAACTCAGAACACGAACAGGATACATTATAATTGGTTTAAGGTAAACAGGGGAGAACTATTTACAACTTGATCAACATATTTACACAATAACATGTGGTTGTGTTTGTTTGGATATGAATATGCATTTGTGTCCATATGGGTCGGTCAAGGATTCTTTGGTTGGGGCACGGAGAAATTGTAGGTTTAGGTAATGTGACCATAGTGTTCTGTGAACAGGAAGGTTTTAAATTTTCTACAGAAGTCTTTAATGTCTCCAGTTGCACGTATGTCTTCAGCGAGGGAGTACCAGAGTTGTGGAGCGGCAAGGGAGAATGCTCTTTTGGAAGTTGATTGTTTGCTCTTTCTGTAGTCAGGAGGGATGTTAATCATGTGTTTGTTTCTGGTTCTTCTAGGGCAGGGGGAGGCTTCTTTTATGATTAGTGAGTCGAGCACATCTGCTGAGAGGTGATGGATGATTTTGAAGATGTATAGTATGGTCTTGAATTTGGTCCATGATTGAATTGGTAGCCAGTGTAGTTGTTGCAATACTGGTGGAATGTGGTCAGATTTGCTGGTTCCACTGATGATTCATGCTATCGTGTTTTGAACCACCTGCAGTGGGCACATGACTCGTTTTTTTAGAACCTGGTATATCGAGTTTCCATAGTCCAGAATCAGTGTGATGATGGTTTGGCAAACAGTTCAGAAATGGTCTTGTTGAAGGAGTGGTTTGAGTATTCTTATAAGGTTCAGTTTGCGGTATGCTTTTGTTGCAGTTAGGTTTATGTGTGACTGGAGATTGATGTCTTTATCTATCATTATGCCAAGATATCGCACCTCTTCTTTTACAGGAATGGTTTGATTTAGTAGTTGGATTTGCTGAGGAGGGTTGAAGTTTGTGTTACCACTGATGTATAATGCTTCTGGGTTTTTTTTATAATTCAGTGATAAGTTGTATATATATAAACTGCTTTGACTAAAAATGATAAAAGCAGTATAAAAAAACCTTATTAAATAAAATACAAAACCCTATAAAAGTCACTGAGGATCTATAGAGCAAATCTCCATACCATACTAGCACCAACTTCCAAAACTCACATAAGGAGCCTGCCCAAAAAAAGCCTCAATGTAAATATTGCAGCGGGCCTTGGAATATCCAACACTTATTTGAAAAGCTGAACAATTCAAAATTACTACAGTACAGATCCCTACATACAAACTCCAAAGCTGGAAAAGTCTGAAACTCAGCAGCGATGACACTATTAGGCTACTAAACAAAATTAAACTGAGATGTTGCCTTAACATTTGAAAATGGTCTTGAATCTGAACTTACAAAATATTTTATATTTCAGTTTGGCAGCATACAGTAAAGAACACAATTCATATTCCAGTATCCCCCCAACCAGCACCTTACATTTGACTATACCAAAAACCCAGAATACAGGATCGATAGAGCAAATCTACTATTCTATAAAAATACTAACTTGCAAAACTCACACAACATGGAGAATACCCAGAAAAGGGCAGCACCATAAATACTGCTGTGAGCCCTTGATCATCCATATTCCTATTCAGAAAACTGAGCAAGCCAGATTACTTCAGATCCCTAAATAGAAACTTCATGCTAACAGAACATACAGCCTCAGTCACACATGCAGAACAGAGATAGATCTTTACCAAGTAGAGAATATACCAATACAAACTAAAAACAGACAAGACAAAAAATCCTTTTACCCCATTACTCTTAGGTCTACAGGATTCTTTCCCAAAATTATACTTTACTGCAGAGTGAGGTGAGAGAAATAATTCTCACACACAAAGGCATCTGTATTGTTGGCAGAAACTAACATGGCTCAGCACAAGTAGCGTGAGTGAAACTAATGACACCTCAGTGTCAGCTCAGTGTGTGTCTTAGTTGCACTGGCAGCTTTTTTGCCACACTGAAATGCAGTAATTGCAGGGAGATGTAACTGCACCCCTGCAGTTAGTCTATGGCCCCGTGTAATCAAACTCTGGAATTAGTTATGGAGGAAAAAGTTGTTAATGTACTGCTGCTGGGTTTTATAATAGGTTTTGACAAGTTGCTGGAGGAAAGGTAGCATAGTAACATAGGGGCTTGTTTACAAAGCCGTGGTAGCGGTTTCCAATAACGATCGGAAACCGCTACCGCGGCTTTGTAAACAAGCCCCATAGTATATGATGGCAGATAAAGACCAGTATGATCCATCTAGTCTGCCCAACATGGCGACAAGAGTAGGTGCACCTGCCGCTCTGTGCAGGTCACCACTCTCCATGGCTTTGTTTAGGGGTGCTCTCACCGCTCTGTGTAGGTCACCCCTATTTGTTCAGATATAAGAGATACTTATGCTTATTTTGATTTTATCCTGTTGCTATAAAGCAGGGGTCACCAACCTGCGGCCCGCGGGCCGCATGCGGCCCACGAGGTCCCTTCGTGCGGCCCGCGAGGCTCTACCCCGGTTAACATTACGTGCGGCCCGCCAAGGATTCCCGCCATTGTATCCACACGCTCGCAGCTCACCAACGACCACCTGCAAGCGTCCCTTCTCCTGTCAGTGTCATCTGTGAAGCCGGACTTTAAGCGTTTGTCTGCTAGCATGAATCATCAGCCATCTCATTAAATTCAATAAAGGTGATCAGCCATTATTTTCATAATTTTGCGTTTGTTGTTTTTTTTCGCGGGGGCAGGGAGAAGGGGGGTGCGGCCCGCGAGGCTCCCGGTAGTCGGCTGTGTGGCCCGCGGCCCTCTGGAGGTTGGTGACCCCAGCTATAAAGGGATCCACTGTGTCTGTCCTATGCCATTTTGAATTCTGTTACTGTGTTTGCCCCCACCACTTCCATCAAGAAAGCATTCTAAGCATCCACCACCCTTTCAGTGAAAAAATATTTCCTGATATTGCCTTTCAGTTTACCCCCTTGCAGCTTCATGTTATGCCCTCTAGTTGTACAGCTTCTCTGTCTTTGGAAGAGGTTTGTTTGTCCATTTATGCTCTTTAAGTATTTAAAAGACGGAATCATATCTCCCCTGTCCCTCCTCTCCTCCAGAGTGTACATATTTAAGTCTTCAAGTCTGTCTCGTAAGTCTACTGAAGCAGGCTCCAAATCATTTTGGCTGCCTTCCTCTGAACTGCTTCCAGTCTGTTTATATCCTTTGTGAGATACGGTCTCCAAAACTGAACACAATATTCCAAGTGAGGCCTCACCAGCGACTTGTACAGTGGCATTAGTACCTCTTCCTTTCTACTAGTAATTCCTCTCTGTATGCAACCCAACATCCTCCTGGATTTTGCCACCACCTTGTCACGCTGTTTTGCCACCTTGAGATCATCAGAAACAATCACTCTGAGGTCCTTCCTCCTGGTCCATGCACATCAATCTCTTGATCCCTATCGCATACAATTCCCTTGGATTTCTGCTGCCCAAGTGCGTGACATTGCACTTCTTCACATTAAATCTTAACTTCCCAGCATTAGACTATTCTTCCAGTTTTGTAGATCTTTCCTCATGTTCCCCACTCCCTCAGGGAAGCCCACTCTGATGCAAATTTTGGTGTCATCTGCAAAAAGACAGACTTTTCCATTCAGCCTTTCAGCAATATCACTCACAAACAGTACCGGTCCCAGGACCGAACCCTGGGACACACCACTAATCACCTTCCTTTCATCCGAGTGAGTTCCGTTTACCGTCACCTTCTATTGTCTGTCAGCCAACCAATTCCTGATTCAGTTCACCATCTTGGGACCCATCCCCAAGCTGTTGAGTTTATCGATAAGCCTTCTATGAAGAACAGTATCAAAGGCTTTACTGAAATCTAGGTAGATCACATCCATCACATGCCCTTGATCTAGTTCTCTGGTCACCCAGTCAAAGAACTCATTCAGATTTGTTTGACAAGATTGTCCTTTGGTAAAACCATGTTGCCTCGGATCATGCAACCTGTTGATTTCGAGGAAGTTCACTATTCGCTCTTTCAGGAGTGCCTCCATTACTTTTTCTGCCTCTGAAGTGAGGTGTAGAGGCCTGTAGTTTGTCGCTTCTTCCCTATTACCACTTTTGTGGAGAGGTATCACATCAGCCCTTCTACAGTCCTGTGGAATGTCTACTGTCTCCAAAGATCCATTAGAAACATCCCTTTAAGGCCCTGCCAGAACCTCTCTGAGCTCTTTCAGTATCCTGGGGTGTATCCCATCTGGTCCCATAGACTTGTCCACTTTCAGTTTTGCAAGCTGTTCTAACACATCATCTTTTGTGAATGGTGTTGTATCTACTTCATTCCCATTTTTATATTTGGGAGTCACAGATGGTCCTTCTCCAGAATTTTCTCTAGTGAAAGCAGAGCAGAAGTATTTGTTTAGCATTTTCGCTTTTTCAATGTCACTTTCCACAAATCCGTTCCCAGCACTTTTGAGTCCTGCAATTCCACCTCTGATTTTCCTCCTCTCCTGAACATACCTGAAAAACGTTTTGTTGCCGCACTTCACATCTTTAGCTATCTTTTCTTCTGTCTTTGATTATGCTATCCTTATTTCTCTTTTTGTCTATTTTAGTTTGATCTTGTATTCTTTTCTGTGTTCCTCTGTTTGCGAGCTTCTGAATTTTGTGAAAGCTGTGGATTTTGTCTTTATTTGTGCAGCCATTTCTTTGCAGAACCAAATAGGTTTCCTTTTACTCTTGTTTTTATTTACTTTCCTTCCGTATGTATCTGTTACACCTTTTATTGCCTCCTTTAGTTTAGCCCACTGCAATTCCACTTCCCTTAACCTCTCCCACTCTACCAACTCCTCCATCAGACACTTGGCCATTTTACTGAAGTCAGTGTTTTTGAAGTCTAGGACTCTGAGTTTGCTGTGATTGAATTCTACCTTGGCTTTTATCTCAAACAACACCGTGTGATGGTCACTGTTACTCACATGGGCACCCACCTGGATATTCAACACGCTATTTCCGTTGGTGAGCACTAAATCTAGCATGGAGCTCTCCCTGGTCGGTTCCATCACTATTTGTTAAAGTAATGCATCTTGGAATGCATCCACAATTTTCTTTACTTCTTTCCAGGTTTGCAGAAAGAATATTCCAATCCACATCGAGTAGATTAAAGTCACCCAATATGATCACTCCCCCTTCATTGCAATACGAACAATCAGTTTGATATCCATTTCTTCGGTTTGAGTTGGAGGCCTGTAGACCACACCAGTATTGATGACAGTACCATCTCCTTTTTCCAACACAATCCATAGCGCTTCTTCTTTTACCCACGTCCCCTGCATTTCAGCAGCTTTAATATTGCTTTTGACATATAGGGCTACTCCTCCTCCTTTTCTACCCTCTCTATCTCTTCTAAATAGATTATAGACAGCTATGGCTATATCCCATTCATATGACTCGTTAAACCATGTTTCTGTAATGGCCACAATATCCAAGTCCATTTCCACCATTAGGGCTTCCAGGTCAGGAACTTTGTTAGCTAGGCTTCAAGCACTTGTGCTCATTGCTTTCCAGCATTTGTTGATTGGCTTGCCTGCATTTTGCATGGATTTTGTTCTACACGCCCCTTCCTGCTTGTCATTGATGTGTGGTTCAAAAGTGTGGCTGTTTCCAATGTTGTTTTGCTTTTGCTGGGAGTGACGAACTGAACTTGTCCTCCATCCATCACCCCCTTTCCCTCATTTAAATGCCTGCATAAACTATTATTAAAGAGGACCCAGGAAATCCACTGCTTGTCTCAAGAAAGGCATTGTGGAACCTGGTACCTTTTTGGGAACCTACCAGGTATTTATGACCTGGATTGGCCACTGTTGGAAACAGGACACAGGGCTTGCTGGACCTATGTCTGAACCAGTATGGCATTTCTTAAGTTCTTATGTTACCAGCACAAAGCTTAAGAAACACACTGCTAAAAAAGGCAAAAAAAAGGGACTCAACAGCACCATGCAGTACCTCCCACTTCCACATAACATGAGAGACTCAGCGCCCCAACACAGCACTTCCCACCCTCTGAAAAACAGGAAATGCAAGATGCTCATATGCCAAGGAACTAAAAGAAAAAGAAAATCACTGCACAGTTTATAATACAAATTATAAAATTATAACTCATTTTATTTTGTTATAAACTGCATTATTGTTCTCTCTCTTTTCGAATATATATTCTGCATCCACTGAAACCTCTCCCTGGACAACGGGTGCAGAGCAGAGGTAGGACATTCACCCACAGAATTCTATATTAAAAAACATTCTGATTCTGGTCATTCTCCAGTACCAGGCATATTGTGAACTAATACAAAACCCTACTAAAGTCACCGATGATCTACAAGGCCAAATCAACCTTATCATACCAACATAAACTTCCAAAACTCATATAATAAGGGGCCTACCCAGTGTCATAAGGTAGCGCCATCAGAACCCATGGAAGTAGGGGATTGTGAGCAAAATGTAAGGGAAACTGACAGCTCAGGTTCACACATGGGGGAAGGTTGCTATGAGCAACAGATGAAAACAAAGCCACGAGGTGTTAGGGAACGCCCGAACAGAAAGGGAGCACAGAATTCATTAGAAAATGAAGAGCACCTGCATGGGGGCGGAGCCCAGGCTAACACCAGTTTGAACGTACTTAAAAATCACTTACCGGAAGGTAGAGAGAGGAACTGAAGGAGAAAGTAGAACGGAGAGAGAAGTAGTAGGAACTACAAGGGCTGTAGTTGGAACTATGCGAGAACCGTTAGGAACTGCTGAGCTTGAGAGCAGTGTCCGTGGAGCTGTGAGGACGGAGCCAAGGGGATTATCCAGAGTACATGAGGTTGGTGATTCTCAGAGAAGCTGTTGGGAACAGCAGTGCACAGCCTCTCAATATTCCCAGGAGCGTTGCTGTGAGGCAAGCAGAGAAGGCAGTCCAACAGCCAAGGCTTTAAGATATAAATGACCTTACACCAGAAATGCAAAAGGGGAAAACCTTTACCCTGAAGCACATTTGAATGAGTCAGAGAAACATCGTGGAAAAGGGGCTTCAAAGCAGAGCTGTGCTTATCCGAGAGAGCAGGAAACAGCAGTGCCTTAAGGTAGGCGTATTTACCCTAATAAGAGAGGTTTGCAATACCCTGACTTTCTATGCACATACCAGGAGCTTTGTAGTTCTCAGGAACCCAACTACAGGAAATACGGTAGTTACCCATGGGCCACTGATATAGTGGGGGAGGAGAGTGTTTTAACTCCCCGACAAGAACCTTATAACTTTAACGGCAATTGGGAGCCAGAGGTTTACTCTGATGAAGAGGAGATGCAGATTGAACCTCTTGGAGAATCTTTAGAGGAAAATGAGATGGACTGCACGTACACATTATCTGATTGTATAGCATCTCTATGTTAAAAGCAGCCAGAACTGTTTATGAAAGAAACAGGTGCCAGAGTTCTGTGAGTAAAAGGAACTGTTTTCTGTTACTTTTTGTTCCTGGTTTAATGCTGAAGAAAGCTAAGTTTTGTTGAAAGTATTTTTCTTTAATTGTGTTATCAGACGAAGGGTCTGACCTGCTTTAAGTTCCACTGTTATTAATCCACCCCGGACGGGGAATAAAGCCTGAGTTTAAACCTTACCCTCTGCTTCAACTACACTTCTTTGGCTAATGGTGAAAACTACAGGATCCAGAAGGCTTTGCAAAATGCCTTCATAGGAGCTCTAGCCATAAAAATACTGCCCCATCAAAATGACCCAAGCCCTTTTTAGCCTCTGGGTACATTAGTGGATGACACCAGATAAAAGCAGCCCTATAAATACTGCAGCAGACCCTACAACATTCATACACCTATTGAAAAGCTATACAAGTCAAATTACTATAGTACAGGTCCCTTCGTACAAAATCCATGTTAACAGAACGCCTAGCCTCAGTCACACACTCAGAACACAGACCCTCACCAAGTACAGAATAAGTGAGGACAACCTAAAGTAAAAAAAATGTAGACAAAATTTTAAATCAAAAGCTCAGGAAGCCAGACTCTGCATGCAGTGCAATACCAGAGAAATAAAAGAGACACATTTTTTCCATACTGTGTAAAATATAAAAATAGCGCAAAGTCCAATCACTCATTTGAAAATAAAATTATTTTTTCTACCTTTGTTGTCTGACATTTTATACTCTGATCATACTGGTCCCAATCTGAGGCTTCTGATTTCTTCTGTCTACTCTTAGCTCTCTTTCTACAGTCTCCATCTGCCATTTTTTGTCTTTCCTTTTGTTTTCTTCACTTCCTTCCATCTTGGATATTTTTTTTTCTTTCCACGTTTCTTCCTTTTATTTCTCTCTCTCTCTCTGGCCACCCAGATTTCACTGCTCCTTACTACCCAGTTCTCAATCTCCCTCTTTTTTATACCATCCACCAACCGCACTTCAGTCTGCGGGAAGGCAGAGGCAGGTCAAAGGTAGCAAAATCTAAAATGAAACAGCTGGAGTGCCACCGCCAGATGAATCAGCCTGATTGCTTGCAGGAACCTGTGTCTGTTGGGGGGCCGCGAACAGGAGAATGGCTCATTGGGAGAGTAAAGTCAGCTTGCAAGAATCTTGCAAGTGATCATGCTAATTCGCAGGAAGGCAGAGGCAGGCAAGAGGCAGCAAAATCTAAAATTAAAACAGAGCCGGAGTGCCACCCCTCACAAACTGCCGCCTGAGGTGACCGCCTCAGTTCGCCTCATTGTGAAGTCGCCCTTGTCCGTCTTCCTCGGATCCAGCTTTTTATCGGTCAGAATGGGAAAATCCCAGTTGACCATGACCACCTCATTTTCTGTAATTCTCTTAGGGTCATGATCCTAGTGCTTTTCGGGCACAGTGATGTTGTAGTGCTTGCAGAGTTTCCAATGGATGAGACATGCTTCTTTATTATATATATCCGTATAGAAATTTTCTGCCATTAGAACTTCACAGCCAGCTATGAGGTGAGTCACGTTTCTAGGTCTTTCTTAAAGAATCGACATATGTCTGTGTTGCCAGTTTTTTCAATACTTGCTGTAAATCATCTCGTCCATAAATCGCTCTCCTGGGCTGCAACTATCAACCTCTCATCCTTCAGTTTCAGTTCACCCCTCCTTGGCCATAAGTGTGTCCGTTTTTGATCAATAAAGGGTTCCTGGAGTAACACTCTGTATTTCCCACTGTATTTGTGCATTTGCCACTTGTTTTTCCTTGAAGAGTTTTTTTCTCTTGTTTTGCAAATTCTGTTACTTACTTCCCTCTGCATGCTTGTGTATTTTCACTCATTCCTTCTAGTCATTGGAATACTTGGAGACAGATTCTGGAAGTTTACTCTCATATTTTAGCACTTTTTGCATATTTGGATTCAGTGATGCAGCTAAGTAGGCCTGGAGGCCAATGATAGGAGCTCTGTATGTGTAATCAATCTCTATGACTCCTAGCCTTCCTTCAGCTCTAAGGATGTACAATCTTGAAGGAGTTTTTGTGTTCGCACATCCAGTTTTTCAAGATCTTAAAGAAGCCAGTCCAAAACACCAAATTGCAGGCCGATTGATGGCTTGTATCTTATTCCATGACCTTAAAGCACTTTTTAATTATAATTTTAATCTCCTGTAGTATTCTTTACTGAGCATTTCTCTCAGTAATTTCTGCATGAGTGCCGTTCCTTCTTCTACTCTGAAATACATATAGACACCTTCCTGTTCAAGGTCCTTGATGTTACAGCCTTCAGCCAGGGAGATGTTTTCTGTTTTGTTCAATTTTCCTCTAAAAAAAAGTTGCCTTAGCACATGTGTCAAGGCCAAAGGTCATCATGATGTCATCAGATAAACCTTTCAAAACACACTCTCTTCTAATTATGGCCGCTAGAACTATAAAGCTTCAGATCATCTACAAATAATAAATGAGATGTTGTTTCTGGGTTGTTACCTTCTTTAGTATTCATGCTAAATCCATATCCCAAAGAGTTGATGAGAGTACTCATTGGAATAAGTGCCACACAAAACACAAGAAGTGACAGGGAGTCCCTCTGAAATATTCCTTGCTGGATCCTGTTAGGACTCTCTCTTCCATGCATGTGTACAGTGCTGTGTATACTTTGTAGCACTATGCAAATGAAATGTAGCTGTAATACTTGCAATGAACACAGCTCATAAGGTGGTGCATAAGGATGAACTTGCTTAGTAAGATACTGCGATCCAGTCAAACATAAATATTCCAGTGCTAGAACAGCCAGTTTAAACTCTCTTCGGTAAGAAGTCAAATTTTCTTTTTCGTAGCATAAATTTTGTCGCTGAATTCTGTAACTATTGTGCCATTTGTCTTGATCCTGGAAAGCCCTGGAACACAGAGCTGAAAAATTGCTCCATGACCGAATCATGGCATAAGTTGTTGTTGTTGTTAAGTGCCGTCAAGTCGGAGTTGACTCATGGCGACCCTCTGGATAGCTATCCTAAAATGTGTTCGGTCTTCAGTCAGGCGGCTCGTAGCTGCTGTTATTGTATCGATCCATCTCATTGCTGGCCTTCCTCTTTTGCGTTGACCTTCTATCTTGCCAAGCATGATGTCTTTCTCTAATGATCTCTCTCTCATGGCATAAGTAATTGGTGTTAAATTTTTCTGTACTAAGTAGCTGTAGTGTCCTAAAGGAGAACTGCATAACCAACACTCCCTGGTTCAGATCATTTTATCACCTCTAGTATTAGTGGCCACTCTGATCTACTCCTCCAGAGTGATTTATTCGTCTCTGGGTTCAGCCGCTATCTGTGCTCTCAGCCATACGCCAGATGACAAAGACAACAGCTGAGACCCTCTGCTGCTGCACTTCAGTCCTAAAGCACTGAAAATGTCAAAATACCGGGTCTATGTCATCACAGTATTTCCTTTGGAGTTCCTCTGGAGTTCAAGAGTCTGACCGCATAGAACACTTCCTAGGGAAATGAAGGCACAGTTTCAAAAGCAATAACTAAGACTATTCATGAGAACAATTCATAACTGCTCTGATCTACCTTTAGGATTAATTTCCCAAATCATTCACAAATAACTTTCCAAGCAAAGAACAAAAGTGATGGACTTATGAATTTACAGCGTGTGACATTACAGTAATAGAAGATCCCTCCGGTAACTTCTCTCTTCATATCTGAGAGTGATGGGGGACATACTGACCTGAGCAGTTGACAGCAGCGTCGTCCTCATGGTCACAGGTAGCTGGTTTCCCCTTCTTGTGAGGACACTCCCACAGCGAGGATTCATTTCCCCCACACTGGAACTCCTCCAGTAGGATACTTCCATTGCCTGGTCCAAACCCTTCTGAGACACCAGCTGCTCCACAGCCCAGCTGCCTGCACACAACACCGGCATCACTTGGGTCCCATCCGGAGCCACAAACTGTTACCCAGGTGCCATTAAGATTAACCTCCACACGTCCTTGACATTCATTCTCACCATCCGAGAGGCGTAGTTCCAGATCAGATGCTGAAGACACAAGAACAAATTGAACATTAGCAAATGATTTCAAATAGCTGGCTGAATCTGTCTGGAGCTCCTAAAATCTTGTAACCTGAGAGACTGAGAGTTTTACCAATTTGAAACGCACCTGTCCCTTGAACAGAATTCAGTCTCTAAAAATCATATTGTTAACAGCAAACAGTGACTAAATACATAAGAAAAAAAACATATTTCTTACAGCAAATCCTTAACAATAAATCTCACTAAAAAGGGTTTCGGGATTTTAACATTTCTCATATTGACTTTAGAGAATGACTCACCTACTCTGTGAACGCCGGAACTTACCATTGTGCCGCAGGTGTGAATATTCAGAAGCAGACACTGCGGGGAAGGAGAAAAGATTCTTCATTATCCTCATACAGTCACCAAAATCTGCTCCTTTACATAGTGACAGAGGGACAGTGCCCTTGCACATTTCCAAACAGAATATAAAGAGATCTGGCTCTCTGCAGCTTTTCACACTCTCACCATGAGACTGTATTGGTTAGACTGGAGGCACCTAAGGCAGGAAGAATGGCCATGGCTAGACGTAGATCACTTTTAGATAACTGGATTTTAAGAGGTAATTTTCTAGTATCAGACTTCTTCACTGGTAAAATACTGATTTAAATGTGTAAATGGTCTTCATATACAATTAGGCCATGCCTTAGAGTAGTGCAAGCGTGCACTAGGGACAAGCATGCCAAGCATTTTTATGTTGGTCTGTATTAATCTCTGGGTCCACTTGATTAGTATTATTACATATTTTCTTGGCTCCTTTAGCTTCACTTACCAAGTCCCTTGGAATTTTCCCCCATTTTTTTGCAGACGATATCCAGCTTGTAACATTTTTTGACCCTCGTTCCTTGGATCTGCAACAACTGAACACCCGTCCTCCAGCAGTGGCCCAGTGGCTGCCATCCAATCAACTGACCGCACAAAAAAGAATACTAACAATACCCTCCACCATTCATTAATAACTTTTGTCGGGCATAAACCAAGCGAGAGACAAAACCACTCCATCACTCACAAATGGTACATGCCCCTTTTTTTGATTAAATGCAAATCATTTTCATCATAATTTTTTCATCGTGTTTAAAATCCACGGTGCGGTGGATCAGTTAAGTGTGACTTGCTCTTTTGGCTGATTTTAAATCACGATGAAAAAATTATGATGAAAATGATTTGCATTTAATCAAAAAAAGGGGCATGTACCATTTGTGAGTGACGGAGTGGCTTTGTCTCTCGCTTGGTTTATGCCCGACAAAAGTTAATAATGAATGGTGGAGGGTATTGTTAGTATTCTTTTTTGTGCGGTTTATTACTTGAATACTTTTTTCGGGTGTTTGACATTCCTTGTTGATCCAATTGATTGAAGCTGAATCCAGATAAATGTAAAGCTTTGTGGATTTCAGATAACACCTACCCCATAACTATCTCATCCAGCATAGAGGGCATTGCTTTACCTTTAGTTTCTGCCTTAAAAAGTTTGGATCCACAGTTATCTTGTGTTCATCACATAACAGACACCGATAAATCCTGTTTTTTTGTTCTATGTACCATTACAAACCTCCATCCATTTCTTGAGAAATTGACTCTCACTGTCAATATGCTAACTCACTCTAAAATGGTCTGCCTCTTGGCTCGAGTAGATGCCCTCAATGAGGCCAGAATGCTGCTATCAAACTCCTCACCCATTCCAAGATATGTGATCGTGTTACCCCTCTTCTACAGTCCCACCACTGGCTCCCAGTATCTTATCCAAATTAAATTTAAAGTTCTCCTTTTGGCCCACAAAGAGTTCCATCTGGGCTTCCCTGAATATCTGTCAGACTTGCTTGTCCCATATCTGCCAGCCAGATCTCTCAGATCCCAAAGTCACAACCATCTTGTGATTCCAGAAAATTGTGCTGCTCCCCACGAGTCTACAAAGCAAGCGGGATTCTATTTCCTGGCCCCAGTGATATGGAACTCTTTATCCCTCTAAGTCCGACAAGACAATTCATTGAAATTGTTTAAAAATAGTTTAAAAACTTACTACTTCGAGTAAGCCTTCGGAGCAACAAAGGACAATGGGTACCTGGGTCAACAATCTTCACTGTCCTTCTCCTCTCCAATTTTCCCTCCCCCTAGTTTCCTTTGTGAGTTTTTTTTTGTATTGGTTAAGTCTCCTTGTCCTATTATTACTTTGTTAAATGCTTTTCTGCCACTGGTTAAAGGTTGTATATCAAGTGCTAAATAGACCATAAACCATAACATCAAATCATTCATGCATTTGTCTTGTTCGTCCTCTTTCAAGTCTACATAGAAAGCTGCTTTACAATGTAACAATGAGTTTTGCCATTCACTTTCAATCAAATCTGGCAGGCATCTGTAACTCAGTCAACAGCACTACATGCCATCGAGAGTGTTGCAACCACCCCATGACACCAGAAGAAGGGCAAATGGCACAAACAATGGCAGGAAGACTATAAGCCACTAGCAAAAGGACAAAGCAACACAAAGAGCAGAATGAAGACCTCAGGGGAGTGGAAGAAGGTAAAGCAGCACCAACACTGTCAGGAAGACTCCAGGACGACTCCAGGACATAGGCAGACGGGTTAAGCAGCAACAAAAGCATCTGCTTAACCCCAAGGCATTGTGAGTGGTTTAGGACAGTGATAATATCAGCTGGAAGATGCATGAAGATGGCTTTTATGACACTGAGATTACCTGTAAGGCCCTAATCCACCTGAAGAGAGTCTAGAAGGCTACAAACACCCAAAGAAGACCAGCACAGAACTACGATCAACTGTAAGGTCCTAAAATGCCCAAAGGGTTCCAGACAGCAGAAACCCAACCAGCTAGAGATGAATGAGGTCAACTAAGTTGTGTGCCTGCAAGTTAGAGTCTAGGCACTGCCGACTTCTGAGCCTTAAGTAAAGACTTCACTGACGGCTTGGAGTGAAAGCCTGACGGATTTGAGTAAAAACCAGAGATTAAAAGGATATGTAATGAAAACATTAGTTGTGTTGATATTTCCCATTTTCTTTCAAACGCCTGCACGTCCCTAATCCCTAGGAGGTGTGTATTTGTAGACAAGGCATGCTCAGGGGAGGAGTTCAGGCACAGCATGGGTGGAGTTGCGATTGGACGTATGTTACACGCTAATATTTACACATGCACCTGAGCAGGCGTTAATGTCTGCCCTTTCAATGGAGACATAATTTCTGCAGGATTTGTCATAATATTTTACAAAGACTCATCGGTGCCGATGTGTTTTTATAAAGTTGGAAAGAAATAGGCAGTGGTAGAAATTGTGCCTAGACTGAAGCTACAGGGACTTATGCTTAGGATCAGGCGTAAAAGGTTGAGGATAAAACAGGCACATTCATGGGTGTTTTAGAAACTGTGTAAATTATGACTCTGCCCAAACTCCATCACAGAACGGGCCTACACACAGGTTATGTAAAAGGACATGCCTTCTCGTCACCTTCCATAATTTAAAACATGCAACCCTTGGAGTAATTTCATACATACGTAAAACAACCTTTATGCATCAAAGAATCCCAGTCATCACAAGCAATGCCGCTAGAGGATAGAATACCACAAGATCTTCCACTAACCCAATTCTGTTTCATCTATGTTTTAATCGTCCTGCAGCTCAAATTTGCAATTCTGGATTTACACGGTGTTTGTACACTAATGATGTGGAATTTTTTGTTCAATTGAAAGCTGTGGAATCAAAAGATAATCAAGGGACTGTTTAGATCTTTGGTTAAGATCAAACTGAAATTTTATAGGTGGATATTTCATTACTGCCTACAGATATGGTTTTTGAGATTATACAGGGTTCTACTATCTTGATGGTAAATCAGGTCAGAAGTCACCTCCCAACTTATCCTGCAGAGTCAGGTGGAGCCATTACCTGTGAAGTCCTGGTTTAGTCATGTTAGCTTGTTAGCTGAAATATTATTTAAGACCACGGGATTTCCCTAAAATTTTCCAAATGACGGTGTTGGGTCACCTCGACTACTGCAATGTGATATACTTTGGGACGGTCAAAATGAATCCCTAACAAAGTTTTAATGCCTACAAAATTTTGCTGTTCAGTTGTTACATATAGCAAATGATGTGGGCTAGAGTAACTCTGTGACGGCATTTTCTTCTATTGGCTCAACGTGGATTCAATGTTAGATCCTGTGTTTAACGTTAGGGTGCTTCATGATACAGGCTGGGATACTAAAGTGATAAAATGCTACCACATCTTCCAGATGGGACCATTTAATCAATAGATTGATTTTGGCCTTTTGCCATTAGTCGTATTTTACCATTCATAAACAGATAATACACAGCTCTAGTGGGCTCGTATTTAAGACCCCTCCTTCTCGGAGCTGCTGTTCAATCCTGCTCCCTTATTCTCCTGTTTGCCATCCATGTGTGTTATAACTGATTCCCCTCCGTTCTACCCTAGTCCCCTCTTTGTTGCTTGTGTCTATCTTAGATAGTTTGTAAGCTCCATAGAGCAGGGACTCTCTCTTCCATGCATGTGTACAGTGTTGTCTATACCTTGTAGCGCTATACAAATGATATGTTGTAGTTGTAGTAGTTGCAATGAACACAGCTGATAAAGTGTGCATACCGGTAAAATTGCTCAGTTAGATACTGTCACTCCACAGTCAACCTAAACTCACAATCCATAATGGAGCTGCCTCTACTTCCTGCCTGTCTCACACTCAGCCTGCAACTCCCGGCTTCGGCGTCGAGGCAGGAGTGATGAAAGACGTGCTGATTGCAGGTCTTCTGCTCTGCTCGCGGCTCCTCACTTGTTCATGGGTTCAGGAGCCGCTTTGATGTCTGGCTATATATGAAGCCTCCCAAGCCTCCTTCTGCATCCCGGGGGGGGGGGGGGGGGGTTGTTTGTCCTCGGTACCTTTTTTTTTTTTTTTTTTTTGTATGACCTGGGTCCCAAGGCACATTTCTTTTTTCAAGTAACAAACAATCTGAAACCCCCAAAACAAAAAAAAAAATCAAGAAATCAATGTCCTAACTCTACCTAACCACTACTTAGTTGTCCCTTTAGTGAGTCCAGCCCTCTGGATCACCACCTCCTCCAGTTGCTTGGAGACTGAGCTTACTGGGGCTGGTGGGAGGAGCCAGCTGCCTTAGTACACTGATGTCATCAAAAGATTACATGCTCAGTCTCCAAGCTTCTGGAGGAGATTGACTACCCAGAGGTGTGGGACTGGACTAGAGGCATGATAAGGAACTACATCAAACCACAAGTACGCTACCTGAGGATCATCCTTGATCAACACCTCCCACTTTCCCCTCACATAACCAATATTACAAGAACCATCTACCACAAGCTCAAGTTGGTACAACATCTAAGACCATTCCTGGAGCCAAATGACTTTCATACAGTTCTTCAAGTGCTCACATTCTCTTACTTTAATTGCTCTAACCTCATTCTACAAGGCCTACCTAAATCCACACGTCAACCACTTCAACTAGCCATGAATATTGCAGCACGCATCCTCTACAATGCTTCAAGAATGGAAGGTATAACCCCAATACTCAAATAGCTGTACTGACTGCCCATCAGTCAATGAATCAGATACGTCCATCCACATGATCTTCAAGCTCTTCCATGGATTGTATTCCACTTACTTCCAATCATTAATAGAGAAAACTCCTTATAACAGAACCAGGAGAACCAACTCCCTCAACACGCTCCACATACCATTGTTAAACATGACAACCAACTCCACCACATCCATAAGGGCTTTCTCCCTCTTTGTACCGTCACTGTGGAACACAATACTAGACTATCTCTACACCACAAATGATCACACAGGCTTAACCCCCCCCCCCCCCCTAAAAACTCACTTGTTCCTTGAACACTTTACTAATGAGAATACATAGCCAATGATCCACCTGTATAACTGTCCCATTCCAACCCCCCCAACTCCCTCCCCCCAGCCCATCCCCATCCTCAATCCCCCTCCCCCATAACAGCATTCCAACACCTTAATGGTTGTTCTTATCTTTATTTATATTATGTTACAACAATTATTTAATGTTTACAGGTCCATGTATTTCACTCAGTTGTTACTGTTCCATGAAAGCCAGTTCTATGTACTTCACTACGCTTCTGTTCTATGTAAGCCATCTAGGCCAAGTTGTTATATATAAACTGCTTAGACTCATAGATCAGCAGAATATGAACACAGTTAAATAAATAATAACCCATGGGAAGGGAAGCAGCAGATTCCCCTAGATATAACAGAGCATACCTTATTTTTTTTGACCGCTGATACTCCCTACATTTCCTCAGGGAAAAGGAGTATATTCTTATTCCCATTCTATTTCTTTGAGGAACACAATTCCAGTCTAAAGGCACATTGCAGAAAGGCTGTTTAGCTACCCCCTGGGACATATATATCAAAACATCCAAATTTCCATAGCAGACACTAGAGGAGGCAGGAACGTGCAAATACATTCTGAAATCAGCCTATCCCCACCCCAAAAGGTACACGTCTCCGTCATGTCCCCAGAAAACAGAGACATGCAGAGCAAAGTTCCAGGCACATGCATAAAAATGTTTTAAGAACATGCATGCGCAAATAATGGATGTAGGCAGAACCAGCAACATAGAAACGCCTGTGCCAGGATTTCATGTGGATTTTTGTGACATACAGGTCTGAGCCTGCCGCCTTGTGAATGGAGCTGTGCAGAGCCCAAGGCTTTGATATTCACGTTATCTTTCTTTAAGGAGAAACATTTCATCTTGCCAGTTAGAGGGAATGTCCCTTCATTCCTACCTTTGAGAGATGGTCGAAAAGAGCGCTTTTCAAATACCTACTAGTGCCAGGGAGCAGGTCTAGCTACGGACGTGTCCCCGAGTGGGTTTAAACATTTGGGTGCTGTTGTGAAGTTACAGATACACGTGGATCTTTTTCATGCCAACCCAGACACGCCTTCCCCCGCCCTCGTTTGACCAGATGTGGTCATGCCAGACACATGGCTCCCGGGACATGGAAAGTATTTGCATGGGTGCACAAAGAGAGCATCTAAAATGACCCCTTTATAGGCCCATTGGTGATCTTATGCCACTTAGATGGACTATACAAACTTTTCTTTTTAAACAGAAATTTTATGTAAGGATATTAAGGAATTTCTGTTTAATTTAGTTTAAATTTAAGCTTGATTTTAGTGACCAAAATTTGATGTTAGGTTGCCTTAAATGTACTGTTTTTGGGATGTGTTTGTTCAGTGGTCATGCCAATATATGGTTTCATTTTTTTTCTTTTTATTATGTTTTATGATTGTATATTTTTTTTGTTACCTGCCCTGAGCACAGTCGGAAGGATGGGCTAAATATCGAAGCAAATAAATAACAGGGTTCAAAGCAGAACCTGAAGGCACTGCCGAGAAACAGGACCACCCAGGATTTTTCTTTTGTTCTCAGACTGAAGAGTTTTTATGCCACACAAGCCTAAGTGGAGGAGTGGCCTAGTGGTTGGGGCAAGGTACATCAGGCCAGAAAGTCAGTGGTTCAAATCCCAGTAGAGGACAGCAACATTGGGCCAGAAGGACTGGGGTTTCTAGTCCCACAGGTGCTCCTTGTGGTCTTGGGCAAGCCACTTAACCCTCCATAGCCCATGTTCCCTGTAAAATAGCTATCTCCAAGTTATAATGCCCTGTTCAATGTAATTTCAGTTTGTTCAATATAAACTGCACTGATGCAGAATATAAGAGAATATAAATAAAATAAATAATCTGTGTGAAGGGGCAGAGAGTTGGTTCCACAGACTGTTCCCACCATTGCTCCCTTTGCTAGAATGGAGGGGAAGAGAGAGGAGTCTGGACATGCCTGCAAGCTCTCCTACTGAAATATTAACTTACACAACTACAGCTGTCAGGCTCTACCAGGCCCGAGCATAGATATACAGCCCCTATGAACCCCCCTATTTGTCCATCAGAGACAAAGGGCCTAGAAGCAGCTGAAAATGGCTGCTGACTCCACCAAAATATGAGCGCAGACTAGGCCTTATTCCGTGTACGCCACATGGGCCATAGTTCAATCTGTGCTAGTTCTCCATGGACTGTGTCTTCCCATCTGCTCCCAAGCCAGGCTGAAAGCGCCAGCTGAATGCTAAACTTACCTGCAGTGCGCCACCTCCCTTTTTCCCCAGACATACTGGAGAGGGCATAGGTTAAACATAGAAACATGGTGGCAGAAAAAGACCACGTGGCCTATCTAATCTGCCCTTCCATATCAAATATTATAGTCCCTTTTTTTCCTTTAGAGATCTTCTGTGTTTGCAGGGCTGGCCTGTCCACCAGGTGAACTAGTCAATCGCCTATGGTGGCAGACCCTAGTGGGTGGCTCAGCCCTAGATAGTCCTGATATGCCGCCGTTGCTGTGCTGCCCCCAACAACAGGGGTTGATGGGGAGCATGGCGATTACTTCTTTGAAGCTACAGCAGCATTTAAAGCACATGCGTGCACACACGTACATCCTGCTGTTCCTGACGTCGGAGAGGGCAGGCGCAGCAGGCCATGAGTGCACATATGTGCTTTAAGGGTGATCGCAGTGCCGCTCATCAACCCCCATTGAAAGGCTGGATGTTGGGAACGGTGAGGCAGTGTGGTGGGGGTGGCACATTGGGCATGCCATGGCAAGAACCCATGGGCTGCCCCTGTGTGTTTGTCCCATGCTTTCTTAAATTCAGATACTGCCCTCGTCTCTCCCACCTCCACTGGGAGACAAATCGATGCATCTATCACTCCGTAAAGAGAAATTTCTGCATATTACTCCTAAGTCTATCCCTCTGAATCATCTCTCCCCCCTTCAATCTGTTCAGCACTCTGCTGCACAGCTAATCTTCCACCAGCCTCGTCATGCTCATATTACCCCTCTTCTCAAGTCCCTTCATTGGCTTCCTACCTGTTTCTGCATCCAGTTCAAACTTCTCCTGCTGACCTATAAGTTCATTCACTCTGCAGCTCCTCACTACCTTTCCTCTCTTATCTCTCCCTACACCCCTCCTCAGGAATTCCACTCTTCTGGAAAATCGCTTCTATCTGTGCCCTTCTCTTCTATTGCCAACTCCAGACTTCACTCCTTTCACCTTGCTGCACCTTACGTCTGGAAAAAACTACCTGTGTCTGTACGTCAGGCTCCTTCTCTGGCCCTTTTCAAATCCAGGCTGAAAACTCACCGCTGCCGCTTTGAGATCTTGATTCACCTGATCTCCCTCGTGTTTCCTTACCATTCCCCCTAGATGTGTCCCATGTCTACAGCTACTGTGTTGTCGGTCTTGACTAGATTATTACCAAGTTCAAATTCCTGTTACTTGTAAAAATGCACTACAGTTTTTCTGTATGTATATGTTTGTTCCATGTAAACCGCGCTGATGATAATAGTGCGGTATATAAGAGATGTTAAATAAAATAATAAATAAATAAATTATAAGCTCTGATGAGCAGAGACCGTCTTTTACATGTGTCTGTACAGCACTGCCTATGTCTTGTAGCACTAAACAAATGTTCAGTAGTAGTAGTATTATCCCCTTTCACCCACATCCTGTCCCCTCGTAGCAGAGCTTACTTTCAATTCCAAGAGACCCTCCTGTGCAATAATGCCATGGAGGTCTTTAGACATCTGTACCATATGTCCTCTGTCGCCTTTCCTCTAACATATACATATTGAGACCTTCAAAGCCCTATATGGATACTCCTCTAGCACCTCCAAACACTCCCCTAAGCCCTTCAGTATAACAGTCAGCAGACAAACCTCCAGGAAAACCCTAATTATCCCACACACAAAAACCACGAGCACCCAGCACACCTGTACAAGATCCTTCAAACTTTATGCACCAAACCCTCTGGAGCTCTCTCCCTGACAAACTCATGCACACCAGAGAACAACTCGTTGTCTGCAAGCAACTAAAAACTCATCTCTTTATGAAACACTTTGGACTCATAACATAGCCAAAGCTAACCGTATAACACCCACATGTCTTACTGTGACCTCATTCACAGAAATCTCTCTCTCCCACCTATATCCTATTAACATCCACACACTCAGTGTATATAAGTTCAGTTTATTGCACGAGTTGATTGTAAACCGCTCTGACCTGGTGAAAAGCGGTATAGAAGCACAGCCAAATAAATAAAGCCTGTCCCTATATGCTTTATGATGAAGATGACTGACGATGTCTGATGTCTGCACTGGATGACAAGCTGAACGACTGAACTGCAGAGTGTCACCTCTCTGGAAGCAAGTGGAGGGTGGGGAGGGGGGGGGTGTAATCCCTTCAGACCCCCTGTCAGAGTCGAAATCCAGCACTGTACCACTGAAGGAGGTAGTCTGGGAAGAAGCTGCACAGGAGCCTTTATTTTTGTAACTTTTACTGCCCTCCCCCCACTCCCCGCCCTGTTGGCCTCCAAGGATTGAGGGAGAATGTACTGTCAGTAGCTCCTGCTGTCAGATGCACCATGAGTGAAACGTTAGTGGGCATCAACCAGTACTGGAACCATTGGTGTGAGGACTCAGACCCCAACTGAGTCTCTTCCTAAGGGGGAGAGAAATCAGATCCAGACAGCTCTTGTCAGAGCATCCCCCAGACTCAATATAACTTTGCTGTCTTTGGTCTAACAGGGTCATGTCAGCCCACTGAGGGAATGTTTCCATAACCCAATATCATAGATCTTTCACATGATGGGAGCTTGGTTGTCAGTGAAACATCAGGGGAACCTCCTCCCTTCCACAAACAGTATGTTTGATTTATAGCAACTTGTATGGACATTGGATTGCATATATTTACACATGCTGTGCTGCAACCTGGGGACCGTCTTTTACATGTGTCTGTTCAGCACTGTGTACGCCTTGTAGCATTATACAGATGACCAGTACTAGCAGTAGCAATCTGAAACACCTCGGTCACTGTATAATCAGCAAGCTAAAATGATGAAACATTAGACACAGCACAAGTATGACCAGGGAGCGTATTAATCGCCTGATTCTTCACTGGAAGCAAGAGCGAGAAAGTTCGCATGTCCTGAACATTCCTGCCATGTTCCATTGGCGGTCTCCCCAGGACGTCTAAGCAGGGAAATTGAATGGCTCTGAGACTTGTGACTTTTGCATATACATTTATGTTTTAGGATGCCATCATGTGTTCAGGGATTCCATCCAATCACATTAAGGTTCAGATGATTTAAATACAGGCAGAGATAATGATGCCTATAGCGGGAGCTGCGATTTTGCTCAGTGGAAGCAGATCAAACTGTGAAGCAAGTTGTTGCTCTGCTTTGCAAAATGACTATCTTATCACACCTTTGATTTTATTCTTGATGTGCTTGTTTTTCTTCTGTTTCAGGATTCTCCTCTTCTTCCCTGAGGAACCCGACCACAGAGAAATATTGCGCTGTATCAGAGGGCTCGGGAAATAGTCAGTGAATTAAGACAGACCACGAAAGCATCTCAAATGGGCTTTTCAAAGTCAGTAAAAAGATGTACAAATATTTGAAGACAATATCTATTACTTTGGTGTGATTATTAAGAGTTATTTTGAAAAATACATGGGATTTTCTCAGGTTTTTCTGAGAGGAGCTTTGATTATATGGATACAGCCCTCAATCAGTGATTATTTTCACAAGGTTGACTGAATGAGCAAGTCTCCCTCTTTCCTTCTAATTTTTATAGTTTTAGGAACTTTTTTCACAGTGCGATTATATTGGTTTAGGGTTTATTTTATTTTTGCTATTTTAGTGGCATACAAAACTATAATTAACTGCAAAATTTAACAATAGACCTTTTTTTTTGTATCACTACTTAAGAATATAGCAGGTAAATGTCTATAAGATTGCAAAGCAAACAGACCAAATGAGCAGCTGGCCTATCATATACAGTTTTCCCTCTCTCCCATTCTGTCCTTTCCACTCACCTAGCTCCTCTCAGGCTGATTTAGGTGTCAATGTGAATAACACATTGAAACCCTCTGCCCAGTGTGCAGTGGTGGCCAAGAAAGCAAATAGAATGCTAGGAATTATAAGGAAAGGAAGGAGAATAAAACAAAGGATGACATCATAATGCCTCTGTATCGTTCCATGGTGCGACCACACCTTGAATATTGTGTGCAATGCTGGTTACTGTATCTTAAAAAGGATATAGCAATATTAGAAAAGGTACAGAGAAGAGCCACCAAAATGGTAAAGGGGATGGAAGGATATTCGTATGCGGAGAGGCTTAAAAAGTTTAGGGCTCTTCAACCTGGAAAAGAGACAGCTGAGGGAAATATGATAGAGATCTATAAATTAATTAATGGAGTGGAACAGGTAAACATAGATTATTTACTCCTTCAGAAAGTAGAAAGACCAGGGGACATGCACTGAAGCTAGAGTGTAGCACAATTAAGATTAATCAGAAAAAGTATTTGTTTATTTAATGCGTAATCAAACTCTGGAATTCATTGCTGGAGGCTATAATAAAAGCGGTTAGTATAGCTGGGTTTAAAAGAGGTTTGGACAAGTTCCTGTAGGAAAAATCCATAAACCGTTATTAAAGATGACCGGGGAAATCCACTGCTTTTCACCGCTAGTAAAATGCTTCAAGGCCGTAACTGATTGGCTCCTCTCACAGAGCCTCAAAATAAACTTCAGTAAGATGGATGTCCTGCTCATAACCAGAAGCCAATCCTTCTCACCACCGCTGACACTAAAAACAAGAGACGCTGAACTCCCAACTAGACCCAGCATCCGGTACTTGGGAATTACGTTAGACCAGCAACTCAAATTCAAAACACATATCAGCAAATCACCAAACAAATCTACCATACACTACTACGGACACTACGACACCACCGACCCCTACTGCAACCAGAGGATTTCAGATCAGTTTTTCAGGCAATGGTCACCCCGAACTTTGACTATGCTAACGTGATCCTGCACGGCCTACCCAAAAACACGCTAAACCCACTACAACTCACAATGAATGCAGCTGCACGCGTCCTACATGGAGCCTCAAGGAAGGACCACATCACCCCAATTCTAATGGACCTACACTGGCTACAATCCACTGCCACCTCACCTACAAGGTAGTCCTGATGACCTTCAAAGCCATTAACAAAATATCTTCCACCTCGCTAACTGACCTTCTCCACCCCACCCCAACAAACAGGGCAAGGAGGGCATTCGCCATCAATATGCTACAGATCCCCAAGGAAATAATTAAATGCACTCAGACAACAACGAACCAAGCTTTCAGATTCTATGCTCCCAGCTGCTGGAATGCACTCCCACCCTCCATCCGGGTGGTCACTGACCTTGCTCAATTCAGAAAGGCACTAAAACATCATCTCTTTCTTCTACACTACTCTCAACCCAGCTCTTCAACCCCACCCACCAATTACCTTACCAGGAAACAGTAATCCGCAAACAGCCCAATGCAAATATTGTAGATAGCTGTACATAACTGTAGATAGTTGTCCCAGTTGAGTCCAAGTTTTACTCTCCCGTTTCAATGTAAGTGCATAACAGAGCGTCTGTTAAGCACAAATCTGTTGTAATGTAAACCACACTGATTTTAAAAAGTGTGGTATATAAAAAGCAATAAATAAATAAATAAATAAACAAACATGGAATTTCTCTACCTTTTGGGAATCTGCCAGGTACTCGTGACCTGGATTGACCAATGTTGGAAACAGGATACTGGGCTTAATGGATCTTGGTCTGACCCAGTATGGCTTTTCTTATGTTCTTATGTTGTTCCACCTCCATACAGGTTCAGGCTACAATCAACTTATCAGTCTGCATATTGCTTTCTAACTCCATCCTCGTGGAATTCCCTAGCATTGTAGATTTGTCTGGAGAGAGCTACCAAAGTTTAAGAAAGGGGTAAAACATGGCTGTTTTGCAATGCATTTCCCATACTTTAATGATTTAGGAGGATATTTTAGAAGCGTGGAGGAGTACCCTAGTGGTTAGAACACTGGCTTGGTAATCAAGCAACCAAGGTTCGATTCCCACTAGTACTCCTTGTGGCCTTGGGCAAGTCACTTAACCCTCCATTGCCTCGGAAGAAAGGCCTGGCAATCTACTTCCGGTGACACTGCCAAGAAAACCCAGGAGCCTCTGGGTCGCCAGGAGTCAGGACTGACTCGAAGGCACACATTGCATTTTAGAAGCGTTACTCGTGATTTAGGGGGTCATGTGATGACAGTGCCCTGAAATTGATGCCACAGTGCTAAGCTCCACTTAAACCCCTGATAAAAAAAACAACTAAAAAAACCCCAAACGCGGTCTAACCCCACCGGAGCACTAGGGGAGTCCCCACACGTCACTGGAGAACTAGAAATCTCCCTGAAGAGGGAGATGCCAGCAAAGACTGTAAAATCTGCAAAGGAGAAGGCCCCAGAACAAAAAATGGTGACGAACACACCTGCGCAAGTAGTAGCTTTAAATGGAAAAGCAGTATGGGAGCTTACCAGCACTATCAAGGCAGCCCTGGCAGATAAACTAGCTAGGTTGCAAAGCTCAGTAGATGATATTAAAGGCTCCCTGGAAGCCCAAACAGCGCACATCCAACAAGTGGAGGAACGAGTGGAGCACCACTACAGGCCATAGGCAGTTACTGGAGGACAAGGCCGATGACTTGGAAAACCGCAGCCGGCGAAACAGTATCAGGCTGATTGGCGTGCCAGAGGACACCTCAGAGGAGGAATTGTGGAACATTGTCAAGGTCTGGCTGCCGCAATAACTGGACTTGCAATTGCAGAGAGCCAAAATGGCAGTGGAGCGAGTGCATAGGGTTGGAGTGTGCAGACCAAATACAGGTAAACCACGACCATTGATTGCACAGGTTTTGAACTTTGCAGAGAAACACAGGCTCATGGCGCTATATAGAGGAAAGCAAACCTTGGAATACAGAGGGAAGTCGGTGCTACTCTTCAATGACTACTCTAAAAAGGTCACAGAAATCCGCAAGACCATGGCCCCCTACTGCTCCAGCCTGGTGCGATGGGGCATATGTTTTGCCTTGCAGTTTCCTGCCTGAGTCAGGGTCACCTATGAGAACCAGATCCAACAACTTGAGTAAGTGGCAGCGCTCAAGGCCTTCATGGACACTTTGCCAGCTGAGTGACCTGGAAATGAACTGTAGCACCCTGTTTGCAGTTTTGGTTAAGTACTTGTTGGTACAAAGCCTTAGAGGGCACAACTTACAAAAAGACTGAGGACAGGTACCTAAGCCTAAGGTGGGAACCGGGGGACTAAGAGCATGGAATATGGAACTGAGAGGAGGCACAGACAGGATACCACCACCTTCAAATTTACAAAGACGGGTGAACTATCACCCCCCCCCCACCCCCCGCCTCAGAGCGGAAGGAGATGGTGCAACACATGCGCACTGGAAATGGAGACATTGACACAGGTTTGAAAGGGGAGCATATAACCTGTTTCAAAGGACTGCAGAGGTCTGCTCCCTCCCGTCAGGGAAAGTATGAGTGAGTATGAATGGGGGGAATGAAAGGAGAAGCAGGATGAATGAGGGGGTGGATGCAGGGAAAGGGGAAGAGAGGGGTGGGAGTGGAGAGGCTTGTGGCTGAAAGGAGGGAAGAGGATGCACAGTGAGGGAGCTGAGCAGGGAAGGAAGGAGGTGAAGGGAGGGAGGGAGGGAGGTAGTAAAGAAAAGGAAAACAGATAGGAAGAAGGGAGGGAGAAGGAAGGGGGGGGGGGCCATGCCACATCTTCACTCACGAGTATAGGCAAAGGGAGTGGGCAGTGGCACTCTGCTGGTCAGCGCCGCGGGCTCGCGTAAGGATTAGCAGAGCAACGGCAGAGACACACATAACACGATTAGGCA
Source organism: Ichthyophis bannanicus (assembly GCA_033557465.1). Taxonomy (NCBI): domain Eukaryota; kingdom Metazoa; phylum Chordata; class Amphibia; order Gymnophiona; family Ichthyophiidae; genus Ichthyophis; species Ichthyophis bannanicus. The sequence goes on from CM066034.1 coordinate 1,029,400,996, forward strand.
TTGGCTAGCTCCACTCTGAGCATATTGACCCTAAATGTGGCAGGCATTCATTTGCCAATAAAACATACAAAACTATTAAACTATCTCCTTAAGGAGCATAGAAAGATCATATTTCTCCAAGAAACCCACTTAACAGAAAGGGAACACAAAAACTTGCAAAGAGGGTGGGTGGGAGAAGGAGCAGCCTCGTATAATGGGAGGCAAAGAGGAGTGGTACCCTATTGTATAAAATTTGAGGCTTGTCCATCACTGAAGTGTAGCAGATTCGGAAGGGAGCTTTCACATCATGGGGGGAAGGCAGAACATAGAGGCCAGAGAGTAGCACTATGCAATCTTTATCCGCCTAACATCTACCAACACAGGTTCTTTACTAAGGTCATGGCCCACCTAGCAGGATTTGAAGGATATCAGATTATTGTAGGCAGGGACTTTAACCTACTTCACAACCCCATGGAGGACTGCAAGCCCTCCAGAGCCAATGTGAAAAAACTAGAGAACAAAGGGGTAAACGTCCTCCTGAAAGAGCTGGGGCTTCTTGACGTTTGGAGGACCCTACACCCAGTAGAACTCGACTTCACTTTTTACTCAGCCCCACATAAAAGCTATGTGCACTTAGATTATCTTCTAATACCCAGCATGCTGTGGGGACTAGCAGGGGTAGAGATCAAGGACTCTGGGCTGTCTGACCATCAATCGGTGTGCATGGAGATCCAAGTGCAGAGGGGAGGAAAACAGGAGGGAAATAGGATGTGGCATATGAACCTGACACTAATCAAAGACCCCAAGTTCAACAGCCATTTAAAGGAGGTGTGGCGGCAGTATTGGGAGGCTAATAAGACTGAGGAGGTGGACAAAAGAACACAATGGGAGGCAGCAAAAGCTATAATGCGGGGAGATATGTATCATCGTATATGTTGCCCGAAAGAAAAGAGCAAGTGATAAAAAGCTCCTGGATCTTTCCAGACAGCTCTGTGCCTTCCAGAGACAACATATGTGGACACTGGGGGAAGAGGAACGAATGAAGAACCTAGAGGTACAGAAAGCCCTTAATGAGCTGCTCACCCAAAGAGCAGAAGGGGATATTCGTATGTACAAATACCAACTCCACAAATGTGGAACAAGGCCAGGAAGCTTATGGCCAAATTAGTGAGCCCTGCAAAGGGGAAGGGATTGATCACATGTATACGAGATGCAAGGGGAGGGGAACATCGAACGGCAAAGGGAATCCTCCAGGGTACTATATGGGGAAGGCCCAAAGAATGATGAAAGGCAAGAAGCATTCTTCAAGGGCCTGACACTTAGAGAGCTAGATTAGGCAGAGAGGCAAACACTTAACGCCTCCTTTACAACGCAGAAAGTAACTGAGGTGCTGCAAGTGCTCAAGCTGGCAAAGGTGCCGGGCCCTGACGGGCTAGGGGCAGAGTTTTATAAAATACTGGGTGAGGACACGTTGGCACCATTCCTGGCCCAATGTAAGGAAACATTAGATCAGGGGATCTTGGGACAGTGAAGAAACCTGGCCACAGTGGTAGTATTGCTTAAACTGGAAAGGGATCCCCATATCACTGTTCAACCAGGATGTAAAGCTTATAGTGACTATGATGGCTCTCTGTTTAGGCAGCTACTTGCCTCGGCTGGTACACCTTGACCAGGTGGAATTTGTCCCAGGATGCTATGCCTCCACCAACATTTTAAAAGCCCTAACGGTCCTATATGAAGCAGAGAAAAGATTAGAGGATGTGGCTATTATAAGCCTAGATGCTGAAAAAGTGTTTGACAATGTATCATGGGACTATATGTTCTGGGTGATAAACAAATTTGGGATACGGGGGACCTTCCTAGAATGGGTGTGTATCCTATACAATGGCCCATATGTGCAGATTTTAGTGAATGAATGCCTCTTGGAGGTGCTACCACTAAGGTGGGGCACGCGCCAGGTATGCCCATTATCTCCCCTAATGTTCATACTGACCCTAGAGCCATTAGCACTATGGATACAGCAGACCTTGTACTGGTAGAGGTTACAAACAGGACAAAAACAGGGCAAGATAAACCTGTACGCGGATGACATGCTCCTTGTTCTAAAAAGCACGAGCAGGGACATAGGCAAACGTATGGATACAATAAACTATTCTCGGGACGACGTGTCAACTGGGGGACGTCAGAGGCCAGCAGCAAGGCACAGTCTGTGCAGGGACCAAGTGCATTTCCCGTTGGCATGGGCGGGTGAATATGTGAAATACCTGGGTATTTACCTGCACACAGACCCTAGAGAGGTGCATCTGAAAAACATGAGGGAGAAATTGGAGAGCATGCGGGCGCTGTGCAAGCGCTGGCGAGAGCTACCATTGTTCCTCCTGAGAAGGATGGTGATGCTCCCACCACTGCTTTACCCCTAAAAGATGATACTTATATGGGTGCAGGGCAAAGAAGAGCGATTCTGCTGGAACATTTCTGTGGAGAGGGAAAAGGGCTAGAATTAGCTACCCAACACTGACGAGGAACAGAGAGGGGGGAGGAGTGAGTCTTCCTAGCTTGCAACTCTACAATGTGGCCTCCTTGTTGTGGTGGATCTGTGGGCTGCAGAAGCGGAACGGCATGTGCGCGCCCCCAGGTCTTTTGGATGGGGAATGCACCCCTTACAGCTCCATGAGCCTGCTGCAGTGCTCCAAAGTGGGAAGCCATAGAGCTGTGGGCAGGAACAGATTTCTAGAGGCTTTGCTAAAGGCGTGGGATTGGTGGCAGCGTAAAATAGAAGAAGCCGTGGGTAAATCCCCCTTCCGCCGCATGGTGAAGCCCAGAGCTCACCCTAGGCATGAAGGATGGAGTGTTTCAAGACTGGGAAAAAAGGGGATGCAAATCTGTGGGACACTTGGGATAGTTGGGGAAAGGCAGGTTCCCTTCATTTGGGGATATGTAGGAGAAATGGCAGATAGCGCGAACACACCTTTTTGCCTATTTGCAGTGTCGTCATTAGATCACAGGAGATAGAGAGAATGGGCCAAGAGAAAGCACCTTCACAGCCCTAGACAAAGTTTTTCTTACCAGCACTGCGAAACAGAATAGAATGTCGCATTGGTATCGCGTAGGAAGCTCATGGGGGGTAACAATGCCACTAAAGAAGCTGGCGACTACCTGGACCACTGAACTGGAAAAACTGCTGGACGACACGGACATGCGAGAGTTCTTTGAGAAATTACCAAAAGTCACAGGAGATATAGGACTACAGGAAACCCTATAAAACTGCTACACAAAGCGTACATAACGAAAGCAAGGGGGCACAAATGAAAGTACGGGGAAATCCTGAATGCTTGCACTGTCAGAACACTAAGACACACATTTTTGGAATGCCAAAGGCTAACAGCAAACCAGAGGAATATCCTAGGACACCTCCAGAGAGTCCCGGGATACACGGTACAGTGGACGTACACAGCACTATTATCAGGAGAAGAACCACTGCAGGAGAAGGGCGGGACCCGTGGAAAGGAAATTAGTGCAGGTGGCCTTTCTGCTGGCCCGAAAGGTCATCCTAGCACATTGGATTGACCTGAGAACTGAAGGCCAGGCATTGGAGGAGCAAAATGTTAGAAGTGCTAGCTCTCTGACTGGGAGCTCTCTGACTGGGAGCTTTTAAAAGGGTTTTTTGTATATTTTTAAAGCAAGGTTACTTTCTTTTTGGTGCTTTAGTGGAACTTTCCTTGAGCACAATAGGTTGCTGAACTCTAGTAACCTCCTCAGGTTTGGAAACTGCTAACACCTAATCAGGTGTTAGCTCCCTCCCTACCCACCCCGACTCCCACCCACCCCTAGTGAGCAGTCTTGCTTTATAGGGCACCTCCCCATTTAACAAGTCACAGAGAATTGGACCAGCACATTTTGAATATAATTAAAGGGATTTAACTGCTTTTTTTCTGAAAGGACAGCTGGGAAACCGGCTGGTACTTGGTAGATCTATCTCTTTCTTTAACAGATACCTAAGCTCCACGAACAGAACAATGGCTGGGAAAAATCATATCGCTAAAGCTGTTGCCCCCGTTACAGCTTCTGCCTCGGTCCAGACAGAGGTTCTAATGCCAGTTGAAGGACCGGTTCCATGTGCAGGGTGCCTGCATGCTGAAGCTCTGAGGAAACAAGTGGAGGAACTGAGAGAGGAGGTGGCGAGGCTGAGGAGCATTCAAGACAGTGAGAAGTACATTGATGAGATGCTTCTTGCAGCAACCAAGCTCTCCAGCACAGGAGAAGATGGGTGCCAACAGAATGTTGAGGGTTGGACACAAGTCACCAGGGCCTGCAAAATCACCAATCCAACTTCTCCAGCCCTTGAATTGAAGAACCATTATGCAGCCCTGGAAGTGGAGGAGGTGAAAGCATCCCTGGAAAGGGAAGAACCAAAGCTCAAGTACACTAAAGTTGCAGAATCAGTGACCAGAAGGAAACGAAGGGTAGTGGTGGTTGAAGACTCTCTTCTAAGGGGTTCTGAGGCGTCCATATGCCGACCAGACTTGATGTCCAGAGAGGTATGCTGTCTGCCTGGTGCCAAAATCCAAGATGTTATGGAGAGTTTGCCGAGACTCATCAAGCACACTGAGTATTACTCAATGTTGCTAATCCATGTTGGAACAAATGATACTGCCAGGTATACCTCGGAATGTATCAAAAGTGACTTCATGGCTCTGGGACAGAGGGTGAAGCAGTTAGGTGCACAGGTGGTGTTCTCTTCAATCCTCCCTGTTGAGGGTAAAGGCCAAGGCAGAGAGGCTCGCATCCTGGAGATGAATGCATGGCTGTGTGGATGGTGTCATCGAGAGCGTTTTGGTTTCCTAGACCATGGGATGCTGTTCCAAGGGTTGCAGGGCAGAGATGGCAACCATCTGTCCAAGAAAGGTCAACGCATCTTTGGTAGTAGACTGGCTAATCTACTGAAGAGGGCTTTAAACTAGATTCGTTGGGGATGGGTGAAGAAAGCCCCCAGGTAAGTGAAAGCCCCCAGGTAGGTGATACATTAAATACCTTTATGGAAATGGGTAACAGGGGTAACATATGGAAAGCAGTGTGTATAAATGCCCGTAGCATGGGAAATAAGATCCCTGATGTTGAAGCTTTGGTGGGAGTGACTGACTTGGATTTAGTGGCAGTTACAGAAACATGGTTCACAGAAAACCATGATTGAGATGTAACTATACCTGGCTATACTTTATTCAGAAAGGACAGGGTAGGAAGAAGGGGAGGAGGAGTGGCACTATATGTAAAAACTACTATTAAAGCTTTGGAATTACAGCGCTTAAAAGGGAGAGAGGAGGCATTGTGGGTTAAACTAGAAAAAGGGAAAGAGAAATCTATTTGCATTGGTGTGATATACAGACCTCCCTCACAAGAGGAAGAGGTGGACAGAGAGTTAATTGAAGACATACGCAGCATTGCTAGGAAAGGGGAAGTGCTACTGATAGGAGATTTCAATATGCCAGATGTTGACTGGCACATTCCTGCTGCAGTATCATCTAGAAGTAAGGAGATCCTGGATTCTCGACAGGGAGAACTATTCAGGCAATTGGTAACAGACCCCACATGTGAAGGAGCCATACTGGACTTGGTGCTTACCAATGGTGAAAGTGTTTCTGATGTTGTAGTGGGAGATCATTTTGCATCCATTGATCACCAGATTGTGTGGTTCAGTATTAGGACTAGGGCTGTTAGAATCCATTCAAAGGTGAGGATCTTGGACTTTAGGAAGACTAACTTTGCGAAGATGGGCCAAATTACCTCAGGGAGTCGTTAGTGGGATGGGAACAGCTGGGGGATGTAGAAAAACAGTGGGCAAAACTGAAACGGGATACTTTAAGGGCAACCAACCTTTTTGTTATAATGGTAAATAAAGGCAAAAGGAAAAGTAGACCGCTATGGTTTTCGAAGGAAGTAGCTGAAAAAGTGAAGAAAAAGAGGGAGGCCTTCTTGAAATACAAGAGATCACAGAGAGACGAAGACAGGCATATGTATTTGGAAAAACTTAGAGAAGCTAACAAAGTAGTCAAGAAGGCAAAGATTCAAAAGGAGGAGGAAATAGCCAATGCAATAAAATGGGGGGGGGATAAAACATTTTTCAGATATATTAGTGAGAAGAGGAAGGGCAAAAGTGGTATTGTCAGACTCAAGGGTGCAGGGGAGGAATATGTAGAAGCTGATAAGGATAAAGCGGAATTGCTTAACAAATATTTTTGTTCTGTGTTCACAGATGAAGAACCAGGAGCAGGACCTCAGAAAACACCCACAAATAGGAACAGAAGCAAGGGACATCTTGAACAATTCTCAGAAGACTTTGTTCGTGAGAAACTAGCTCAACTTAAAGTTGACAAAGCAATGGGACCGGATGGGATACACTCTAGAATACTGAGGGAACATGGGGACGTTCTAGCAACTCCACTGACTGACCTTTTCAATGCCTCGTTGGAGTCGGGAGTGGTGCCAAAGGACTGGAGAGAGGCTCATGTGGTGCCTTTACACAAAAACGGAAGTAAGGATGTGGTTGAAAACTACAGGCCGGTTGGTTTAACTTCGGTGGTGAGTAAATTATTGGAAACGCTGCTGAAAGAGAAAATAGTGAGGTTTCTGAAGTCCAGTGGATTACAGGATCTGAGGCAGCATGGATTCACCAGAGGCAGGTCTTGTCAGAGAAATATGATTGATTTCTTTGACTGGTGAAAACTTTTACCCTGAAGCACATTTGAATGAGTCAGAGAAACACCGTGGAAAAGGGGCTTCAATGCTTTCTATGCACGTACCAGGAGCTTTGTAGTTCTCAGGAACCCAACTACAGGAAATACGGTAGTTACCCACGGGCCACTGATATAGTGGGGGAGGAGAATGTTTTAACTCCCCGACAAGAACCTTATAACTTTAACGGCAATTGGGAGCCAAAGGTTTACTCTGATGAAGAGGAGATGCAGATTGAACCTCTTGAGGAATCTTTAGAGGAAAATGAGATGGACTGCACATACACATTATCTGATTGTATAGCATCTCTATGTTAAAAGCAGCTAAAACTGTTTATGAGAAGAAAGAGGTGCCAGAGTTCTGTGAGTAAAAGGAACTGTTTTCTGTTACTTTTTGTTCCTGGTTTAATGCTGAAGAAAGCTATGTTTTGTTGAAAGTATTTTTCTTTAATTGTGTTATCAGACGAAGGGTCTGACCTGCTTTAAGTTCCACTGTTATGAATCCACCCCGGACGGGGAATAAAGCCTGAATTTAAACCTTACCCTCTGCTTCAACTACACTTCTTTGGCTAATGGTGAAAACTACAGGATCCAGAAGGCTTTGCAAAATGCCTTCATAGGAGCTCTAGCCATAAAAATACTGCCCCATCAAAACAACCTAAGCCCTTTTTAGCCTCTGGGTACGTTAGTGGGTGACATGAGTGGCGTAGTTGGCAGGATTTTTTTTTTTAACTGTGGAAAAAAAGGACACTTTTGAAGAAAAAATGCTGCTGTACCGGAGGACCCATAAGAAGCAAGCACACAGGACGGGCCAGACGCTGATCGAGGACCTTTCTTGCCAAAGCCTGAATCTACGCAGATCCTAAGGTAACGGATACCTAGGGCACTAGCGTAGGTGGATAAAAGGGCAAGAAAGAGGGCGCTTCTGTGGTGCGGGAAAGGGGTGAAGAAGTGTAAAAAGTACCGCACTTGGTGGTTTTCTTTCTCTTATTTTCTCCGCAGGGTCACAGCAAGAAGTTGGAGGCCCAGGACATAATGAGCTGGATTCAACACCAGTGGGACAAATAACTGGAGTTAGCATGGCACATGCAAGAGCAAACAGCAAAAATGATCATGGAGCAGCAGAGGCCACTTCTGGAGACCATGAGGGCATTTTTGATAAAGTCACCAGGACATGGGACTGAGAACCCCTACGTAGTTCCAGGGGTAGGACTTAATGCGAGTCATGCGTTTACGTTGGGACAGTTAAGTCCACAGGACAACACTGATGATTTTATTGATGCCTTTGAACGAATAGGGGGGGCATTGAAATGGCCACGAGAGCAGTGGGCTACCTGCTTTGCTGTATCTCTCACCGGGGAAGCTCTCTCTGCTTATAAAGCAATGCCTGCCATCCTTGCTACTGACTACGAGGAGATAAAAAGGGCAGTTAAGGATAGGTTTGGCCTATCTAGCATGCATTATCGCAGGCTGTTTAGAGAAGCTAGGATGAGGGCCCAAGAAACCCCTAAAGCTCTGCAGCAGAGATTAAAGAATTTGGCCTACAAGTGGTTAACCCCTGAGCAGAGGACAATGGAATCAGTGCTAGATATAATTATCTTGGAACAGTTTCTCCAGGCTGTGCCCACTGAGGTAAAAAAGTATCTCACCTTGCAAAATTGTCAGAATACCAATGATGCAGCCAGTCTAGCTGAACGCTATTTTGAGGCTCAGATAGTGGGCACCTCAGAAATAGGTCTGAGGAAAGCAGCAGGCATGGCAGAGCATAAAAGAGAGAAATATATTAAAGGGAAAATGTTTAATGTATGTGGTAAGAATACTAATGATGACATTTTTTCTATACACAAAGGGAAATGTTATGTGTGCGGGCGAGCGGGCCACTTCCAAAAAGACTGCACGGAGCGGACTATCCTCATGGCTGGGAGAGAAAAGCCAGCACAAGATGGGTTCCTGATTCCTGTGCAGGTAGAAGGGGTGGAAACGCTGGCGCTGCTTGACTCGGGTGCTGACCAGAGCATGATTACGTCCAAGCTCTGGGAAGCCATTGAGAGGCGCCGTCGGTCAGCCCCGAGGCAAGCAGAAAGCCAGATCCGTTTAAAATGCATACACGGGGCATTTTCCTGTTATCCTTCACAGAAGTTATCTATACGTGCTGTAGATAGTAGCCATAATCCCTACATTGCCTAGAGATGTCATTTTAGGCAGGGACTGGCCACCCTTTCTCAAGGGTCTAGTGGTAGGGTTGAATACCAGGACCGGCCTAATATCTACCCGATCGCAGGCAGGGACCTCAGGGGAAGGAAGGATAGCATCCGAGGATCCCGGGGAGCCTGAGGGGGAGGAAGAACCCCAAGAGGAGGAATTAGATGGGGGTGGATTAGGCATTCTGCCCACACATGATGAACTAATACATGAACCGGTTAAGGAAGGCAGGAAGGCGAAAGCCAAAAAACGCCAAGAGAGGCGTCAAAGGACCCGGGGGAGGGCCGAGTTGGAGGCGGGTGCAGGGTTACCTTGGGTACCTGCCGAGGTGGTGAGCAAGTTCCCCTCATTCCCAGCCGAACAGCAGGCTGACCCAGCTCTAAAGAGAGCTTTTGAATGGGCCAGGGAAATCCGGCCTACCCTACCCAGGTTTTTCCTGGAAAAGGAAATCCTATATAGGGAAAGTACTGACCCGTATTCTGGAGCGATAAGGAAACAATTGGTCATGCCAACGACATTTAAAGCCACAGTACTAAGGTTGGCACACGACCACCCCATAGGCAGCCATAATATTGGTTCGATTCTATTGGCCAGGGGTCTTTAAAGAGACTAAACAATACTGCGAGGCTTGTCCAACTTGTCAGAGGGTCACAGCTTTAAAGCCGAAAGCTGTACCGATGGTATCCACACCCACCATAGCAGTACCTATGGAACGCATGGGTATGGATATCGTAGGACCCCTGATCCCTACGCCCAGAGGATTTCAGTATTTATTGGTGGTAGTAGACCACGCAACTAGATTCCCATGGGCTATTCCCTTAAGGAGTACATCGGCCAGAGTAATAGCCCAAGAGCTGGTAAAGCTCTTTTGTGAAGTGGGTTTTCCCAGGGAGGTATTGACTGACCAAGGGAGCAATTTCTTATCAAAACACTTAGCAATGGTGTGGGAAGCCTTTGGCATAAGGCACATAAAGACTGCAGCCTATCATCCTCAAACAAATGGACTTGTTGAGAGGATGAATCAATCTTTGAAACAGATGCTTCGGAGGGGTTTAAAGAAGGGAGAGATGGGTGAATGGGATACCCTACTCCCATTTGTAGTTTATGCATGTCGAGAACGCATACAGACGTCATTAAAAGCGTCCCCATATGAGCTTATGTTTGGCAGGGCCCCTAGGGGAATTTTAGACATTCTCCATGAACAGTGGGTGGAGCCAGACTCGCAGGAAGTTGGGGTGCCTCAATTCCTTAAAAACTTGAGGGAACGCTTAGAAAGAACTGCAAAGGCCTCAAGAGAAAATTTGCAGGCCAGCAAAGAAAAGCAAAAACGTTACTATGACAGGAGCACAAGAGAAAGGCACCTGAGCATAGGGGATAAAGTCCTTGTCCAAGTAGCGGACCCGGGACCCAAGTTTGAGGCCCAGTGGAAGGGACCGTGTACAGTAATAAAGAAAGTAGGTCCTGTGACATACAAGGTGGAGAATGAGGGGGGACGTCAGCAGGTGTACCACTTGAACGTTCTAAAACCTTGGAAGGAGAGATTGGCCACAGTCAGCTTGGCCTATGTAAGGCAGCGAGACAGAACCCAAGAGATGATTACGTGCTGTCCGGTTAGTCATCCGGCAGCCCGTAATATTTTAAGGGGGGGATCTGTCATAAGGTAGCGCCATCAGAACCCATGGAAGTAGGGGATTGTGAGCAAAATGTAAGGGAAACTGACAGCTCAGGTTCACACATGGGGGAAGGTTGCTATGAGCAACAGATGAAAACAAAGCCACGAGGTGTTACGGAACGCCCGAACAGAAAGGGAGCACAGAATTCATTAGAAAATGAAGAGCACCTGCATGGGGGCGGAGCCCAGGCTAACACCAGTTTGAACATACTTAAAAATCACTTACCGGAAGGCAGAGGAGGAACTGAAGGAGAAAGCAGAACGGAGAGAGAAGTAGTAGGAACTACAAGGGCTGTAGTTGGAACTACATGAGAACCGTTAGGAACTGCTGAGCTTGAGAGCAGTGTCCGTGAAGCTGTGAGGACGGAGCCAAGGGGATTATCCAGAGTACATGAGGTCGGTGATTCTCAGAGAAGCTGTTGGGAACAGCAGTGCACAGCCTCTCAATATTCCCAGGAGCGTTGCTGTGAGGCAAGCAGAGAAGGCAGTCCAACAGCCAAGGCTTTAAGATATAAATTACCTAACACCAGAAATGCAGAAGGGGAAAACTTTTACCCTGAAGCACATTTGAATAAGTCAGAGAAACACCGTGGAAAAGGGGCTTCAAAGCAGAGCTGTGCTTATCCGAGAGAGCAGGCAACAGCAGTGCCTAAAGGTAGGCGTATTTACCGTAATAAGAGAGGTTTGCAATACCCTGACTTTCTATGCACGTACCAGGAGCTTTGTAGTTCTCAGGAACCCAACTACAGGAAATACGGTAGTTACCCACGGGCCACTGATATAGTGGGGGAGGAGAATGTTTTAACTCCCCGACAAGAACCTTATAACTTTAACGGCAATTGGGAGCCAAAGGTTTACTCTGATGAAGAGGAGATGCAGATTGAACCTCTTGAGGAATCTTTAGAGGAAAATGAGATGGACTGCACATACACATTATCTGATTGTATAGCATCTCTATGTTAAAAGCAGCTAAAACTGTTTATGAGAAGAAACAGGTGCCAGAGTTCTGTGAGTAAAAGGAACTGTTTTCTGTTACTTTTTGTTCCTGGTTTAATGCTGAAGAAAGCTAAGTTTTGTTGAAAGTATTTTTCTTTAATTGTGTTATCAGACGAAGGGTCTGACCTGCTTTAAGTTCCACTGTTATGAATCCACCCCGGACGGGGTATAAAGCCTGAGTTTTAAACCTTACCCTCTGCTTCAACTACACTTCTTTGGCTAATGGTGAAAACTACAGGATCCAGAAGGCTTTGCAAAATGCCTTCATAGGAGCTCTAGCCATAAAAATACTGCCCCATCACAATGACCCAAGCCCTTTTTAGCCTCTGGGTACGTTAGTGGGTGACACTGGGTAACCAGGGACAGAGGGAGAGCCCTGGAAGTGGTGTGTTTAGATTTCAGTAAAGCCTTTGACACCGTTCCTCACAGTCGACTTATAAACAAACTGAGCACCCTAGGGATGGACCCTAAAGTTACTGCTTGGATTAGAAATTGGTTGGGTGGGAGGCGACAAAGAGTACAAGTAAATGGAGCTCACTCTGAGGAGAAGGATGTTACCAGTGGTGTGCCCCAGGGATCTGTCCTTGGTCCGATTCTTTTTAACATCTTTGTTAGTGATATAGCGGAAGGGCTGTTGGGTAAGGTTTGCCTCTTTGAGGATGATACCAAAACCTGCAATAGAGTAGACACCCAGGAATGTGTAGATAACATGAGGAGGGATCTAGCTAAGCTTGAAGAATGGTCTAGAATTTGGCAGCTGGGATTTAATGTTAAAAAATGTAAGGTCATGCATTTGGGCTGCAGCAATCCAAGGGAGCAAAACAGTATAGGGGGTGAAGTACATTTGTCCACTAAAGAAGAGCGGAACCTAGGCGTGGTTGTGTCTGATGATCTTAAAGTAGCTAAACAGGTAGGAAAGGCGACGGCATAAGCTAGAAGGATGCTTGGGTGCATATGGAGAGGAATGGCTAGCAGAAAAAAGGAGGTGATAATGCCTCTCTATAAGTCTTTGGTGCGACCTCATTTGGAGTATAGTGTGCAGTTCTGGAGACCGCACCTTCAAAAGGATGTGAACAGGATGGAGTTGGTGCAGAGGGTTGCTACTAAAATGATTAATGGGCTTCATTATAAAGCATATGAGGACAGACTGAAGGATCTTAATATGTACACCTTAGAGGAAAGGCGGGATAGAGGTGATATGATTGAGATGTTTAAATACCTCCGTGGCATAAATGTTCAGCGGGAGAGCCTCTTTCAATTGAAAGCAAGTTCTGCTATGAGGGGACATGGGATGAGGGTGAAGGGAGATAGACTCAGGAGTGATATGCGGAAATATTTCTTTACGGAAAGAGTAGTGGATCCGTGGAATAGTCTCCCAGTGGAGGTGGTAGAGATGAGGACAGTAACTGAATTCAAAATAGCATGGGATAAACACAGAGGATCTCTAAAGGTAAAAAGGGGACTGTTGTAGTTGTTGATAAGGAAGGCCAGACTAGATAGACCATGTGGTCTTTTTCTGTCATCATATTTCTATGTTTCTATGTTTCTAAGTGGCAGAATGGGTGTCATGAGGCTTACAAGGGAAATATTTGATGGCAAGATGAAACTATATCCAGCTATGGACTACTTTCAGGGAAGGACTGGAAAATGTGAGAGGAGAGGATGTGGAGTGAGGGAGGAATGGGGGAAGGAAAAAGGGGAAAAGGGTTATAGCACACGGGAATGAGAAAGGTGACATAGCCCAGCCTATAAGGTACCTAGTCAAAGGGCAGCAGAACAGGTGGCATAGAATTATATAAAGGGGCCGCCAGAAAAGCTGCAAGTGGGTGGCTGTGATGAACCTGTTCTGTGATTTATGCTATTTGCTATCTGTGTCTGTATGAAGCTTATATGATGTGCTATAGCCCAAATAAAAAAAGTATTTACAAAAGAAACCCTTGTGATTTAAACGTGTAAATCTTATCCACAAGGAAATGGCCATTTTAGAAGGGCTCCAGTTTATATGTGGCTGCCCTTAGTATGTGCAAGCTTCGATGGGGCGTATTGAGGGTGTGGTTAGGGAGTGGCCAGGAAACCGTGAAAATCTACACGTGTAGGTCCCCATTTCTATTCCACAATTGTGCACATTGGGAGATATAGCTGCTCCCTGGTCTGTAAAAGTGTGTATTTCAGTCGGCCCCTTACAGGAGGGGTTAGGGGCTTATCCTGCTACTTACTACTGCTTATCATTTGTATAGCACTAAAAGGCGTACGCAGCACTGTCCTTCTTAATTCCCCTTAGTTTATATCTCACTCCAAATTTAATCTAGATACAAATAACTGACTCAGTTGTTAACTGGTGGCCTTTACATGCGTGGGTTTGGACGTGTATGCGCTGGCACTTGTATGCCAACTTACTGAGCACATACACATGGGAGGGGAAGCATACTGGCTTGGTAACCACAAGGCCAGGGTTCAATTCCCACTAGCACTCCTTGTGGCCTTGGGCAAGTCACACTGCCAAGAAAACCCAGGAGCTGCTGGGTCACCAGGGGTCAGCACTGACTCAAAGGCACACATGGGAAGACCCAAACTGCCATTGTACGCTTATAAAACAGCTTCTTTGGCAACACATTTATTTATCTGTTTTTCTATACTGGATTATCTGGGAATCAAAGTGGTTTACATTAAATATTCAACTGAATTACATAGAACTTTGTAAACAGTGTGGCTTTAGTGAAAGTTAATATATAACATAGTTATTAAACCTTTTACATAGAGATTTGCATTGGGGGGGACAGGATCTCTGAATTTTGTATGAGAACTGGGGCTTATTGTTGACATGTCTTAGGAGGTAAGTATGTGGGTGATTGTGGGAGCTCCAGTTTCCTTGTAGTTCAGTCCCTGAAATGTTCCCTGAATAAGGGAGTCTTCAGCTCCTTGTGGAAATGTGCCAGTTCATGTATTCCCTTAGGTTATTAGGGAGTGCATTCCAGAGCACATACATGGGAAAGGCTCTGTTACATGGTGTTTAATTGTTAGTTGAGGTGGCAAGGCTAGCATGTTTTGTCTGCATTTGCATGTGCCCCTGGTGCCTGTTTCATTTTAGATGAGCGACTAAGTATGTTGATGATTGGTTGTGTGTGACTTTGAAGATATTCATTATTGTTTTTTTATTGGATTTGGCTAGTTAGCGGTAGCCAGTGCAGTTGTTTGAGTATTGCTGTAATGTGATCTTGTTGCTCCTATTACGATTCCGGCTACCGTGTGTTGGGCCATATGTAGTTGGTGTAGTGTGTATTTTGGAAGTCCTTGGTAGATGCTATTGCTGAAGTCGGTGTGGGAAAACGAGAGCTTGAAATAGTGAGCGGAAGTCAGATGTTGCTAGTAGTGGTCACAAGTTCTGTAGAGTTTTTCTTGCCATATTATAGATCTGGTGGTCTTGCTGATATATGTGGTGAAGTTTAGCGGTTGATCCAGCGTTATGCCTAGGGATATCTGACCTCTTGTTTGACTTCAAGTTCAGTGCTGTTGATTCTTATTGATTTTGGGAGTGCAAATACGTTGTTTCTGGATATGTGTAAAACTTATTTTTATTAGGTTGATTTGCAGTCCATGTTCTGTTAGCCACTGTGTAATATCAGTTTGTTTAAGTCTGGATTGGAGGTGTCATAGGGTGAATACATCATTATATCATCGGCATATATGTTGTAGGGAATATTGTGCTTGTGGAAGATGGAGCATATGGGCTGTATAAATATGCTGAGCGCTAATGATGATGATGCAGAGCCTTGTGGGCTACCCCTATGTTAATAATAAGGTTCAGATTTGCGTGATCCTTCTCTTACTTGTTGGCGGCGGATGGCCAGATATGATTGAAACCAGCTGAGTGGGGCGCCACCAATTTCAATTGCTCGTAATCTTGCTAGTAGTAGGTTGGGGGAATGGAGTCGAATGCTGCAGCTAGGTAGAGGGAAATTAGTATAAATCCTCAGTTGAGTTTTTCATGCCCTACATGATTGAATGCAGTAGTGAGGTTAGGAGAGTCTCAACCCCATGATGTAGCCTGAAATCATGCTGATGCTGGTCAAGTGAGGCAAAATTGTTGATGTATTCTATTATTTTTGAGATGAATGGTAGGCTACATATAGGTCTGTTTGTGGCTGGGTTACTTTTGTCAGTGGTGGGGCTTTTCAGTATTGGGTGCACAGAGGCCATCTTTAGTTCTTTTGGCAGATATCCCTGTACAAGTGTGAGTTATGCTATTCTGAAAATGAAGGGCAATAGGTGCAGGAGTCTCATAGCTAGTTAGTTAGTTAGTTATTTAACTGTTTTTTATACCACCTTATCTGTGAATCAAGGCGGTTTACAAGAAACAGGAAATTAAAAAGGTTTGCCTAGAACTTTGAGGTATTTAACAGTGATAATATGTTAACAGTTGTAATTTTTATAGAGCAACATTTATACAGAGGGGGAAAGAAGGGTTGGGGAGGAGGGGGAGGGAGGGGCACAGGGGGAGAATGTGATTGTGTCCAGAGGTTGGTGTAGAGGAGAGCAACATGCCTGCCTGGTGGGAAGGTAACGGACCTCATGCGGCACCTAGATAAGGTCTTATTGTTTATTGCTAATTTGACATTTGATATACCGCCCCACATTACATCGGGACGGTTTACAATATAAAATAGGTTTGGAGCAGAAAAGAAAAGGAAGTTACAATAATCTGAAAGACAAAGGAGGCGAGGAAATAAGGACAGTTAAACAAGAAAAAGAGGAGGGAGGTCATAAGAAACTCATAGAGAAACATTGAAGGCTAAGGAGAAAAGATGAGTTTTGAGGAGAGAACGAAATTTGGGGTAGGATTCTTCCAATCGGAGGGTGGTGGGAAGTGAGTTCCAGAGGGAGGAGCCCAGATAGAAAAAGGCTGATTTCCGAGAAGACTGTAGATGGGCTTTGGAGGGGGCTGGGAGGTGCAAGCGGTTGATATGAATGGATCGAAGGCTGCGAGTGAAAGTGTGGAAGGTTAATAAATCGGAGAGATATTGAGGTTTGACAAGATAGATGGCTCGATGTACTAAAGTAAGGATCTTGAAGGAGACCCGGAATTTCAGCGGTAACCAGTGGAGTCTTAGATAGTGCTGGGGAGGAGTCTGCTGTCTTGGTACATGTCGGTACCAATGACATAGGAAAATGTGGTAGGGAGGTTCTGGAGGCTAAATTTAGGCTTTTAGGTAGGAAGTTGAAATCCAGAACTTCCAGGGTAGCGTTCTCTGAAATGCTTCCCGTTCCATGCGCAGGACCCAAAAGGAAGGCAGAGCTCCGGAGTCTCAATGCGTGGATTAGACAATGATGCAGAGATGAGGGTTTTGGATTTGTTAGGAACTGGGGAACATTCTGGGGAAAGAAGGGGCTCTTCCAAAGGAATGGGCTTCACCTTAACCGGGATGGAACCAGGCTGATGGCAATAACCTTTAAAAAGGAGATAGAGCAGCTTTTAAACTAGATAATAGGGGAAAGCCGACAGTCGCCCAAGAGCGGATGGTTCGGAAGAATGTATCCTTGAAGGATACAACCAAAAACAGAGAGGTTCCAAAAAAGTAGCCCAAATGCCCTCGAGTATGGAGCAGGCAGAGCTTAAAGATCCCAAATTACCCATGTCTACCAATAGCCAAATTAATATGAATAAAATACAGTCTCTAAAATGCTTGTATGCAAATGCTAGAAGTCTTAAAAATAAGATGGGGGAGTTAGAATATATAGCACTAAATGAGAGGTTAGATATCATTGGAATATCAGAGACATGGTGGAAGGAGGACAACCAGTGGGACACTGTGATACCTGGGTACAAACTATATCGTAATGATAGAGCTGATCAAATTGGTGGAGGGGTTGCGCTCTATGTTAGAGAGGACATTGAGTCAGAAAGGATTAAAGTTTTGCAGGAAACAAAATTTGCTGTAGAATCTCTATGGATTGAAATTCCATGCAAAAAGGAGAAGGCGATGACAGTGGGGGTGTACTATCGACCGCCTGGCAAGAATGAACAAATGGATGATGAAATGTTCAAAGAAATCAAGGAGGCTAACAAACGTTACAACGCAGTAATAATAATGGGTGATTTCAATTACCCCAGTACGGACTGGGTCAGTGTCATGGCAGGACATGCTAGGAAGATAAAGTTCCTAGATAAAATAAATGACTGCTTCTTGGAGCAGATGGTTCATGAACCGACCAGAGGGGAAGCCATATTAGACCTAGTCCTTAGTGGAACACCAGATCTAGTGCAAGAGTTAAAGGTGTTGGGGCCACTTGGCAATAGTGATCATAGCATGATCGCCTTTGATTTAATTAGTAGAGGAGGGATAGTAAGGAAATCCACAGTACTACCTTTTAACTTTCAAAAGGGAGAATATGATAAAATGAGGAAAATAGTAAAGAAAAAACTAAAAGGAACAGTTGCAAAGGTTAAAGACTTACATCAAGCTTGGGTGTTGCTGATAAATACTATCTTGGAAGCCCAGACCAGTTGTATTCCACGCTTTAAGAAAAGTGGAAGGAAGTCCAAAAAACTGCCAGCATGATTTAAAGGTGAGGTCAGAGAGGCTGTTGTTGCCAAAAAAGCATCTTTCAGGAAATGAAAAAAAGAACCAAACGACGAAACCTGGTAACAGCACAAGCACTGCCAATTCAAATGCAAGGCATTGATAAGGCAGGCAAAGGGAGAATTTGAGAAGAAGCTTGCTGTGGAAGCAAAAACACGAAATAAAGACTTTTTCAAGTACATTCATAGCAAACAACCTGTGAGAGAGTCAGCTGGTCCATTAGATGATAGAAGGATTAAAGGGGCACTAAGAGGCGACAAGGCGATAGCAGAGAGACTGAATGAATTCTTTGCTTCGGTTTTACTGAGGAAGATGAAGGGATGTTACCCATGACTGAAGTGGTATTTAAAAGTGCGGAAGAATTGAAGGAAATATCGATACATTGGGAAGATGTATTACAACTATTAGATAAACTGAAGAGTAGCAAATCACCTGGGCCGGATGGTATACATCCAAGGGTGTTGTAAGAACTGAAATATGAGATTGCAGACCTGCTATTAGTAATCTGTGAACTATCATTAAAATCATCTCTAATACCTGAAGATTGGAGGATCGCCAATGTAACACAATTTTTAAAAAGGGTTTCAGGGGTGATCTGGGAAACTACAGACCGGTGAGCCTGACGTCAGTACCGGGAAAGATGGTAGAAACCATCATAAAGAATAAAATTACTCAGCATGTAGATAGTCATAGCCTAATGGGAGAAAGCCAACATGGCTTTAGACAAAGAAGATCTTGTCTTACTAATCTGTTATGTTTTTTTGAAGGTGTGAATAAATAAACATAAACATAAACAGGTGGACAAAGGTGAGTCAGTTGATATAGTGTATCTGGACTTTGAGAAAGCCTTAGACAAGGTCCCTCATCAGAGACGTTTGCCAAAATAAAGAGTCATGGGATAGGAGGCAGTGTACTATTGTGGATCAGGAACTGGTTAAAAGATAGAAAGCAGAGGGTAGGGCTAAATGGCCAATTTTCCCAATGGAGAAAGGTGAATAGTGGTGTACCCCAGGGATATGTTCTGGGTCCGTTGCTTTTTGACATATTCATTAATGACCTGGAAAGTGGAATAACGAGTGAGGCTATCAAATTTGCAGATGACACAAAACTATTTAAAGTTGTTAAAACCCAAGAGGATTGTAGAAAATTGCAAGAGGATCTTGATAAATTCGAAGACTGGGCATAAAAATGGCAGATGAAATTTAATGTGGACAAGTGCAAAGTTATGCACCAAGGGAAGAATAACCTAAACTATGGTTACACGATGCAAGGTTCCACATTAGGAACCACCACCCAGGAAAAAGATTTAGGCGTCATTGTGGATAACATGTAAAACCCTCGGCCCAGTGTGCAGCGGCGGCCAAGAGAGCAAATAGAATGCTAAGTATCATAAGGAAAGGATTGGAAAATAAAACAAAAGATATTATAACGCCTCTGTATCGTTCCATGGTGAGACTGCACCTTGAATATTGTGTGCAATTCTGGTCGCCATATCTTAAAAAGGATATAGCGTTATTAGAAATGGTTCAGAGAAGAGCCACCAAAATGGTAAAGGGGATGGAAGGATACTCCTATAAAGAAAGGCTAAAAAGATTTGGGCTCTTTAACCTGGAAAAGAGACGGCTGAGGGGAGATATGATAGAAGTCTATAAATTAATGAACGCAGTGAAACGGGTAAACGTAGATTGATTGTTTACGTTATCAGAATATAGAAAGACTAGGGGACATGCAATGAAGCTACAGGGTAAACTATTTAAGACTAATAAAAGAAAATATTTTTTCACTCAACATGTAATCAAACTCTGGAATTTGTTATCGGAGGACGTGGTAAAGGCTGTTAGTGTTGCTGGGTTTGAAAAATGTTTGGACAAGTTCCTGGAGGAAAGGTCCATAAATTATTATGAAGAAGGGACCCAGGATATCAATGCTTAACCCAGTACAAGCATTGTGGAACCTGTGTCTTTTGGGGAAACTGCTAGGTACGTATGACCTAGATTGGCCACTGTTGGAAACAGGATACTGGGCTTGATGGACCTTGGTCTGACCCAGTATGGCATATCTTATGTTCTTATGTTCAGTGCTCAGGTGTCAGTGATCCTTGAATAGTAGAGTTTTGAGATCTTTGCGAAAGTTCTTGAGATCATGAGTTTCTTTGAGGTTGCTGGGGGAGTTCATTCCACAGGTCAGGAGCATAAGTAGAGAAGGCTCTGTTGCAAGTTTTCTGTTTATGTGTATTATTTTCATCGGTAGGTCGAGGAGATTTGCATTGTATATTTGCCTTGTCCTCCTGGTTGTTGGTGTGCAGATGAGAGGTGCTAGGTATGTTCAAGATTGATCGTGTAATGCTTTGAAGGTGATCATGGTTGATTTATATTTAGCTCTGCTGAGTACAGGTGGCCAGTCTAGGTTTTTCAAAATTGGCGATGTAGTATCTCTTTTTTGCATTTGTTAGGGTGTGTGCTGCAGTGTTTTGGGTCAACTATAGCCAGTGGAAAGCATGTTTAGGGAGTCCTTGGCATATATTGTTACAGAGGTCATGTAGAGGAAAAATGAGTGCCTGAAATACAGTGTGGAAATTTGAGGTTTCTAGTATGGGTTGAAGATTGCATAATACTTTTATCTTGTGGTATATTGCTTGTGTGATTTTGTTGATGTGGGGGGATGAAGGTGAGCTGTTGATCGATTGTTATGCCCAAGTATTTCACTTCCTGATTGGTTTCTAGTTCCATGTTGTGTGTTTTGATAGTTTTGGGGGGTGAGAGAGATTTGCTTCAGGAGATATGTAAGACATCTATTTTCTTATAGTTGATCTGTAGTCCGTGTTCATGGAGCCATTGTGAGATTTCTTGGAAGCATGAAGATATTTTGAGAAGGTTCAGATTGCAGATTTCATAAGGTGTGAATATCATGATATCGTCTGCATAGATCCTGTACTGAATCTCATGTTTGAGAAATATTGCGCATATGGTTTGTATAGGGCTGATTTATTGTTCCTATGCATACTTGTTGTTGATGGTCTGAGAGGTATGATTTGATCATTTAAGGGAGGTGCCATCAATTCTAATAGACTGTAGTCTGGTGAGTAGGAGGTTGTATGGGATTGAATCGAATACTGCAGTTTTGTCCAAGAAGAATAAGATATATACATGGTTGATCTTGTTGATGCCTCTTGTTATTGTATCAGTTAGGGATGTGATGAGAGCTTCAACCCCATGGTGTGGTCTGAAACCATGTTGATGTTGATCTAGTGGGGCATGTTCATCTATATGGTTCTGGAGTTGCTGGATTACTATATTTTCAATTATCTTGGAAATGAAGAGTAGGTTGCTGATGGGTCTGTATGAGGCAGGGTCTCCTTTATCGGCTGCAGAGTTTTTTTAGTATTGGATGGACTGACACAGCTTTGAGGTCATTTGGGAGGATACCTTGTTTAAGAGAGAGCTGTGCTAGCTTGCAGATGAAAGGAGATAGTTTGGTTTTGGCCATCTTGATCCAGTGGTGTTGAGTTTGCTGATGACGTGTTCTATATTTTTATTCAAAATGGTGTTGAAGACTATCCATTGTTTTTTGGTGGGCATGTTGTCCATTGAAGTGTATTGTGTATTGTTCGTGGGTCCCATTCTGTTTTGGAAAAAGTCTGCGGGTGGGGGGAGTCTTCCAGTATCTCATGGCTGGGTGGTGTGGTTAGAGATTTTACAATGCTGAATAGCTCCCTTGAGTGGTTTATAAGGATTTTTGTGTGATGAACACTTTTTGCATTGTTCACACTGTTTTGGTATTGTTCTAGTATTTGCATGAAACGTGTTTTTAGTTCAGGATGTTTGGATGCTCTCCATGTTCTTTTGATTCTTCTTAGTTCTTGTTTCAAGATCCTGAGGTCCTTTGTGTACCATGTGGTATTTGGCTTGTGTTTTGGAGAGGAGCTGGTTGGGGGCATGGCTGCTGCATTACTGTATATAGTGTCTGTTTCCAGTTTGCGATCACATCCGCAAGATGGGCGACCGATCTGTATATTGTTAGCAAACCTGTAAATAGTTGTAAGTAAGCCCGGTCACCTGTGACCGATTGCACAGCATGTACAGTTTCCCTTGTTAATCCCAAGTTGTTATACCTGTTCATTGTAAGTCCAGTGTAGGTCCTGCCTGCACTATACAAATGTTGTTGACTGTAAACCGTGCTGATTCCAAAGAGTGTGGTATAAAAAAAGACTTTAAATAAATAAATAAATAAATTAAATAAATAAATAGTTTCTATGTCAGATGTGTTAGATTAGAGATGGGGTTTAATTTCTTCCATGCAGTTTTTCTTGTCAAAGGTACGTAATCTGCGCATTGTGGAGTGAATAGGGTTTTTTTGTGAGGGTGCTGGTGTAGAATGGAATGGACAAATGAATCATAGTATGGTCGGACTATGGGACTGGGAGTGTTTCTGTTATTGAGGCATTGTTGCCTGATGCAATGAATTTTGGTATGAATATAAGATCTAGTTTGTTTCCTTTTATGTGGGTAGGGATGTTTACTATCTGTTGTTAGTCCAGAGCCTCCATCGCCTTGAGGAATGCATTCGTGTGGTTTTTGGGCAGAGTGGTAAAATTGAAATCTCCTAAGAGTAGTAAAGGTTTGTTTGGAATATTGTTTCCATTTGCTGTTCCTAGTATGTTCGTTAGATTGTTGGAGTTGGTTGAGGGTGCTCTGTACATAAGGCAAATGGTTTGTTATTTATAAGATGTTTAGATCATCTAGGGATGCAGTCTCTGACTTTGGAATTGTAGGTTGGTTTTGGCTATGATTAGGATGCCTCCTCCTCTTTTTCTTGTAAGTGGGCAGTTGAGGGTTATGTATTCTATGGTTGTAAGTTGGTTGATGGAGGGAGGAGTAGCCTAGTGGTTGCAGCAAGGTACTTCAGGCCGGAAGGTCAGGGGTTCAAATCCCACTAGAGGACAGCAACCTTGGGCCGGAAGGACTGGGGTTTCTAGTCCCACATATGCTCCTTGTGGTCTTGGGCAAGCCACTTAACCCTCCATTGCCCATGTTCCCTGTAAGTATTAGTGTATGTGTCTCATATCCCCATGTGTTAAATGTATCCCCCAATTGTGTTGTGACCGCTTTGATTGAAGGATAAGGCAGTATACAAAACTGTCTAAATAAATAAAAATACAGTGGCTGTAGCCAGGTTTCTGTTATGCATAACAGATCTGGTCATCTCTCCAGAGTATGTCAGTGATAGCTGGAATTTTGTTGTGCACCGAGCGTGTATTGATTAGAGAGCATTTCAGATATTCCTTGGTGCTTGGACTGGTTCGTTGTTTGTTGAGGGCATGTAGTATGGGTTGTATTTGTATGAGTCTTGTAATTTCTGAACCAGGAGTTGTGCTGTACTTGTGCTGTACTTTGTGGTGCTGCTGGCATTGTGTCCTGACAATTAGTGGAATATGTTGAGTAATGGTTGTTGAAGAATGTAGTGTTATGATGATGAGTATTAGAAGCAAGTGGTAGCTGGGCATTATTTTTTGCTGTGGGGGT
Organism: Ichthyophis bannanicus; assembly: GCA_033557465.1. Classification (NCBI taxonomy): domain Eukaryota; kingdom Metazoa; phylum Chordata; class Amphibia; order Gymnophiona; family Ichthyophiidae; genus Ichthyophis; species Ichthyophis bannanicus. Next base: position 1,029,424,673 of record CM066034.1, read on the forward strand.
ATCCGGGCTGTTGAGAGCTGAAGCAGTTAGCTGAGTATGGAGTATCGTGGCTTTGCTGACAATAGAGTTTCTGTGAAGATCTGTCTTGTAATTGTGAGTTTCTAGGTGTGGTGGATTCTGTGGGATGGAGAGTTGAATTTCGGGATTGTTGCAGGTTTGACCTTCGAGTTTGATTCTGGGGGTTGTTTAGAGTATTATGTGAGTTACGGTATAGCTGGAAGACTTTGCTGAGGGTATTATGATTGGCTTGGAGAATCCATGTGGAGGAAGCTAGTTTATCTAGTGTCTTAGGTTTGCAGACAGGGCTGTTTGTGTAGTAGTGCCATTTTTGGGGATGGAGCTGCTGCGTGGAGTGAGAGGTCGTCTTAGTGAAGCAGATGGTATCTCTGGCGGTATAGAAACTTGGAGCTGGTGTTTTGGGCTGTTGATGGCTCAGCTGGGGATCTCTTCAGTCTGTTTGTTCACTCAGTTTGTTTAAATGCAGCAGTGTTTTGCCAGGAGGAAAGTTCAAGAGGGAAAGTCATCAGTGAGTTGCCTGAGTGTTCCCTTTGTTGTTGTTGAGTGATCCGTCATTCTTTTCTTCTGGGGCAGTCTCCGCCGAAGGGCCACAGCATAGGGCCTTCTGGCTCAGGCCCGCCAGGTGCGGGCATGCCTGAGCATGCCAGTATTTAATTCTGTGCTGCCTGGGAGGATCTTCGAATCAGTTGGCCACATCTGAGGGGAGCAGGGAAGAGCTCACCTGCCTGCTCTCCCTCAATGCCGCCGATCAGGTCAAAGGAGGAGGAAAGACCAACTCTTGAGTCATTTAATTCTATGCTTGTTGGGAGGATCTTTGACCTGATTGGCCACGTCTGAAGGGAGCAGGGAGAAGCTCACCTGCCTGTTCTCCCTCGATGCCACCAATCAGGTCGGAGGACATGGGTACTCCTGCACCTGCATATTAGAGAGTTTAGGAAAAGCTCCACATTTAGCAGAGTCTTTTCTAAACTACTGACTGAATTGTAAACATCGCAAACTCGATGTTTCAATCCCACTATCTGCATCTTTTTTTAAATCTGCCTTTCTACTAAGATTTCCCTTTTTATTTGACCTTTGGAGTGAAGGAGCAACAGCCTAGTATCCAAGGGTTCGACCCCCACTGGCACTCCTTGTGACCCTGGGCAAGTAACTTTACCCCCCCCCCCCCCTTGCCCCAGAAGAAAAGGCCTGGCAATCTACTTCTAGTCATACCTTGCAAGAAAACCCAGAGGCTGCTGGGTCTCCAGGAGTCAGCATTGACTTGACAGCACTTTAAAAAAATGTGACCTTCACTGACAGTGCCTGGGTCTCCCTCATGTGCCCCTAATTTCCATTTCTATGTCTTGGCTAATATTTATGTTTTATGCATTCCCCTCCCTTTTGTCTCCTTTGTTTTCTTTCGGTTTATTTTTATTGTGGGGGGTTTTCTTATATGTTCTGGCTTTCATCTTATACTGCCAACCTTAATAATGTGTAAATATGTTTGAATCACAATATACCACATTTCTCTAAATAAGTAAGGGTCTAATATTCAGCCTGTAGCAGCCTGTAGCAGTTTTCAAAGCACCAAATCTGAGACCAGATATTCATCACCAGAAGCTGAATAACCTCCAGCTTGAATATCCGGTTTCAGAGTGACCAGCTGGGTTCTCCAGATAGCAACGACATTCAAGCACTCTCCAGACAGCTGAACCGCACAATTAGGACAGCTCTTGAGGTGACTGAACGTTATGCAGACTCTTATCCGGTTAGTGGACTGGAACTTGCTCTAACTGGATAAGTGCTGGAACTATCCCAGCCCTCCTCATGGACCACCCTGATGCTCTCTGGACAGCACCACAGCGGTTAGAGATATTCAATGCCGCTAAAAATCCCTCTCAGTGAGATTTATCTGCTAACCAGATAAAGCCTTTTGAATATTAGCCCATAAATAAGTAAATAAAATAGTCACAAGTTAAAAAACAGAAGCAGTGAACTTGTGAGTTTACAGTGTGTGACGTTACAGTAATAGGAGATGCCTCCAGTAACTTCTCTCTTCATATCTGAGAGCGATAGAGATGTACAGACCTGAGCAGTTGACAGCAGCATCACTGTTATGGTCACATGTAGGCGAGTCGACAAACTCATAAGGACACTCCCATAGTGAGGATTCATTTCCCCCACACTGGAACTCCTCCAGTAGGATACTTCCATTGCCTGGTCCAAACCCTTCTGAGACACCAGCTGCTCCACAGCCCAGCTGCCTGCACACAACACCGGCATCACTCAGGTCCCATCCGGTGCCACAAACTGTTAACCAGGTGCCATCAACATTAACCTCCACACGACCTTGACATTTATTCTCACCATCCGAGAGGCGCAGTTCCAGATCAGATACTGAAGACACAGGAAAAAAATGGATGTTAGAAAATTCAGATGGCACTGGAAACTTTCTAAGATTAGTAAAATCTCCTGACCAGAGGTGCAAAGTTGTTAACTTTAATCAGTTTGGTGTGTATTTACACACTTCCCTGTACCTAGTAACTATATTTTCTAACAGTTTTCCTCCATAGCTCCCATTTGATAGAGAATGTGGAAGAGGCCAGATATGGCATCCTTTAATAATGTGGAATCAGGGCTCTAAGATGAGAAATATTTCTGATGTCAAAAATGTTTAGACACCAAGCTAGGATGGGGTTTCTCTTCCTTAGTGTGCATATGATGTAAGAAGGTGGTGAGCAAAGCCATCAGGAGGCGGGGCTGCAAAGAGAGAGGCATTAGCGGCTGAAAGGAGAGTGTAATAATCCCCTTGTATTGGTCCTTGGTAAGGCCTCACTTGAGTACTCTGCTCAGTTTTGGAGACTTTGGGAGTTAGCTGGATAAATCTCTGGGGCTGAAATTCCTTTCCTCCTTCCAAGTGAGCCATTAAATTTTGCCTGGCTGACAGAGTAGCACAAGATTTACTGTAACTGGCACTGGTGGGATTCCAGGGACAAGGAAAAATAAAGTTAATCTAGCTAAGTGAGGCCACTGAAACAGCAGGCGTCTATATATCCAGATACTTCATCCAGCGCCCTGCGTAGTAAACAATCACGATTCAGACCAGGCCGCACTACTGACTTCCCATAATGGCACTGCAGAATGATATCTCCTTACGACTCGATGACGGCAACACGTCCACCCCTCTTCTGTTACATTCGCCATAGACGTTACACCGACTACAACACTTCCTGCTGCTGGGGAGGTTTCCTGATGCGCGTATAGTACAGCACGATCCTTTCAGTTCAGCAAATCATCATTAGAAGCAATCCCTCTTACCTGCACAGTTCCTCAGGGATCTATACTCGCCGTTATATTCATGGATCAATGTTCTGCCACCTTAGAAACACTTGTGCAGGACTTCAGGAATGGAGGCTATTAATAAGCAGACGATATTCAGTCCTCACCCATCATTAAGGAATTCCAATTTGATCTGTCAAATCTCAATAGCTGCAATGGCTAATTGGCTGTCTGAGCATAAGTAAATGTGAGGCTCTGTGGGTCAGTAGGTGCAAGGCAAGTCCCTATTTATCTCCGCTGATCCAAGACAATCCAATTCCAGTTAAGGACATGGCAGTAGCATTGGGAGTTACTAAATATTCAAAGGCTGACTCAGGACCAGTGCAAGGAGATTGGGTGCCCCAGTCTAATGCCCCCCCCCCTTGAAATTTTGATAACTCAACAATCATGATTTATTTATTTAATCATATTTCTATTCCTCCTTATCCTTCAGTCGAGGCGGTTTACAATGTAACTCAACAGCATACATGGAACATTTAATCATTGTACAACAAACGAGTAAACAGGAGGGGGGAGGGGGAGGTCAGTAACATGATTAACTATGTACAGTGTCATGTGTATATGACATGAACTATGTACTGTTCAGTGTATATTGTTGAGGATGAGCAGTTGGTCCATTGCCGGGGGTCAATAGTTGGTGGTTTGGGTTTTATCGTTGATCAGGTGGTTAGATGATGCGCTCCAGGTGGTTTGTGTAGAGCAGGGTTTTCAACTTCTTCCTGACGTTTTTGATGTCAGTGGTCACTCTCATGTCGTCTGGGAATGAGTTCCATAGCTGACAGAGTGTATAGTGAAAGCGCTCTTCCAGATGTAGATTGGTTAGTCTTCTGGTATCTATGGGGTGTAACAATCATATGCTTGTTATTATTTCTCCTGGGTCGGGTGCTTGTGTCTCTTATTAAGCAGTCTTGTAGGATCTCAGCTGATGATTGCTGAATGATTTTGAAAATGTTTAAGGCTGATTTGTTACTGATGCGAGATTGTATTGGGAGCCAGTGTAGTCAAGTATGGGGGTGATGTCTTCTTGTTTGGTGTTCCTGTGATGAGTCATGCTGCTGTATTTTGTGCTATTTGGAGTGGTGTGATAGTTTGTTTTGGGAGCCCCTGGTAGAGCGAGTTGTAGTAATCAAATGTTGGGGTGATAACTGCCTGGCAGATGGTGCAGAAGTGATCTTGGTCCAAAAAAGGTTTTAGTATCATGATTATTTTCATTTTATGGTAGGCATTAGCGGTAGTCTTTTTTATGTGAGGCTGCATGGTGAGGTGTTGGCCCACGGTGATTCTTAGGTATTTGATTTCTTTCTTTACTGTTATGGCTTTTGTTGTATGATGATTGACTATGGTGGTACAAATGAGGTATCATTATGACAAAGAATGCCTCTGTCTTTTTGTAGTTTATGGATAAGTTGTTATTGTTGAGCCAAGTTATCATGTCCTCCAAGCATGATGTTATGGTCGAAAGGTCAGGTTTGTGTATTTCGAGTGGGGCGTATACAATGATGTTGTCGGCGAACACTCTGTACTGGACTTTATATTTTTTGATGACTTTTATATATGGACTGTATGTAGATGTTAAATAATAGAGATGAGAGTGATGAGCCCTGAAGAACTCCTGGTTTATGGGGAGAGGTGTTAAGAACAAAAGATATGCCATACTGGGTCAGACCAAGGTCCATCAAGCCCAGTATCCTGTTTCCAACAGTGGCCAATCTAGGTCACAAGTACTGCGACGCTCCTGCCCGGGCCCGAGAGCTTACAGGCGGGAGTGGCCTTGCAATGTCCCTGAGGAATAAAGCTTGTACTGGTCCCTGGGAATTCTGGGACTTGTAGTGTACTTGTATTTCCTTCAGGATTAAATTGTAGTCGTGAAACGAATGGTAAGGCTGCAAGAAATTTATTGTTGTGGGGATATTTTCCAGCGCATCAAAATTCAATGGTACAGAACGCAAAAGGTGCAACTTCAACCCAAACAGCTGAAACCAGGAACATAGGAAGTACAACTGAAATTAAGTTAGCTTCTACTTGGCTCTTCACAGTCACAGCAGCTTTAACTCATCAGTGCCTCATGTGGTCTTTCAGAATTATTGCAGCACCAAACAAACAGCTGTTCCTTCCACAGCGTGGCTTCTCAAAACAACAAATGAAAACAATTTGTAAACCTTTTAGCTTGGCAGCAAGTACAGCAAACTCCCTGTATTCTTTTCAAATAGTGTTCAAGGGTTTCTTACATTGCTGTCCTCTTTGAGGCAGATTGAGCAATCCATTGGAGAAGGGTCCCCTTCTAAGGCAGGCGGGTAATTATCCACTTGCATGCATTCATCAGAGCTAAGTCTATCGCTGTCTCTGTCAGGCCTGCTAAGCTTCCCTGACCTCAGTTCCAGAAACTCTTGAAACTGTTTTAAAAACAATTCAGCCTGTAAGTGCTCTTGCTCTGTGAATTTCTCTTTGAAAAGCTTTCTTCCTGCTTCACTTCCTTGCTTCTGTAGCCTTGTTTGCTACCAGACCAGATACCTTCTTTCCATGTGCTGAATTTGCTAGCCTTCCCACGCCCAGGCTCTACCTTGTAGTAAAGGTTCTTTCTTAGAGTGTGCTTGGCTCCAAGGTTTACTGCTCCAAGGTTCTGCCTTGCTCCAGGGTTCTAGCGTTTTCCTCCTTCCTTTTCCCCTTTCCTCCTTTTCTCTTTTCCTCCTCTCCTCTTCCCTCTCTGCTTGGGGATTTAAAAGGGCTTCATTTCCCGGCACGCCCTGACCTTCCCCTGAGCATGCCCAATCAGTGCAGAAGCCTGTCTCCTCCCCTGAGCTGGGGCATGTCCTGTGCTCAGCAGAGAGCTGTGTTTTTTTCAACTCTGCATTAGAAATCCTGTGCGCTAGTGCTGTTTCATTACTTCTACCATGATTTTCCCCTATCTCCATCTCTTCTGGAGGGCATTCCTCACCACAGTACCTATCAGTTTCCACAAAAGACACAGGTTCAACAATGCTTGTATTGGGGCAAGCAGTGAATATCCCGGGTCCCCTTTAATAATGGACCTTTCCTACCAGAGCTTGTTCAAACCTTTTTTAAACCCAGCTACCCTAACAGCTTTTTCTACATCCTCCGGTAATGAATTCCAGAGTTCGATTACACATTGAGTGAAAAAATATTTTATTAGCCTTAAATAGGTTACCCTGTAGCTTCAGTGCATGTCCCCTAGTCTTTCTATATTCTGATAGCATAAACAATCGATCTACGTTTACCCATTCCACTCCATTCATTAATTTATAGACCTCTATCATATCTCCCCTCAGCCGTCTCTTTTCCAGGTTGAAGAACCCTAACATTTTTAGCCTCTCTTCATAGGGGTATCCTTCCATCGCCTTTACCATTTTAGTGGCCCTTCTCTGTACCTTTTCTAATAACACTATATCCTTTTTAAGATACAGCGACCAGATTTGCACACAATATTCAAGGAGTGGTTGCACGATATAGTGCATTGAACGATATAGAGGCATTATAATATCCTTTGTTTTATTCTCCATTCCTTTCCTTATGATACCTAGCATTCTATTTGCTCTCTTGGCGGCCACTGCACACTGGGTGGAGGGCTTCAACAAGTTATCCACAATGACACCTAAAGCTTAATCCTAATGGAACCTGTCAGACGGCTGCCTGGGTGAGAATCTTCACAGTCTTGGCAAGTGCATATATCTATATGATTTGCAAGGGATTGTGGGCAATGCAGTTCATTCACACCAGACACAGCTGCTCACAATAATTAGTTGTGCTTTTGGGTAAAGCCAATAAGATATTTATTTATGGGGTTATTTCTCCCAACACAGATATGCTTGGTAGCACATAAATCAGGTTACTTGCTTCCAGTGTTTAACTTGGAAAAACAAAATCAAAATCAGGAAAACAACATTCAAACTTGTCAGGCATTAGCTAATGTTTTCTTAGCATATATCAAACAACAAACCAAAAGCCACAAAGCAAGAAAAAAACTGTTCTTTTCAGGTTAACTTCTGATAACTTCCCACATAGATTCAGAAGTGATTCTCTCCTAGCTCACAAGCAATTAGGTAAGGCTCAATTGCTAGCAGTTATCCAGCTGAAACCCCTTAGCTGGCTTGCTTTCTACAGCGTGGCCAGAAATCCTACACAGGAGCTTTTCTGAGTAGATTAAAGAACAAGTTTGTATTTCTTTGTGATGGTTGCTGTACTTTATAACAGAAAATCACCAAAGGAGTTTAGACAGAGAGCAGTCCATGTAAACAGATTCTTCATCTGCTATCATTCCCCCTTCTTCAACAAGCATGGGTTCAATATCATGGATTGGCACAGATGAATCTCTCAATGGAGCACTTTCAGGAGAATACTTGTTTCCCTGCTGTCTTTCAAGGTTATAGCTAGGGCATAGATCAGTGTTCATACCTGAGCTTCCATTGCTGTTAGAGTTCCTCTCTATATAGCCTGGCCAGTATGTAGTCCAGTTCTTATGTCCAGCCTTCCAATCCAGATCCCTGGACACTGGATCTCTCTTCACATACCTTCTGGCACGGGTCTTAGGGTCCCTTCCACGTGCAGCCGTCTCCCTCACAGGTAGCGTCTGGAGATTCCTAGCTCTGCAGCACCATTCCTCTGGCTTTCCCCAGTCCAATGGTGTATGCTGGCCCTTGAAATGCCTCCCAGTATATGTACTGCTCTGGACTCTTCTAGACCTCTCAAAGGCTTTTCTCTTCCTTCTTCCAAAGGGTTTCTTTCCCTCTCTGTCCGTCCGGTTTGGCTTCTGCTTCTGATGATGATGATCCTCAGGATCCAGCTCAAGCTGATTCTCAGGATATCCAAGGTGATCATGAAGATGGTCATCTGTAGAATAAACTCTACCTTTATTCTGCTTAGATGAGTGCTCCTCCCTAATACAGCGCAGCTGTGCTGAATCAGGCCCTGCCCTTTGAGATGAGTGCTTAGGGATTACCTCATAGCCCTCCTGATTGAACACACGTTTCCCCACTTCAGCTCCTCTAATGGCTGCTGGAAACCTGGTGCATTCTGGGACTGGTAGTCTTTTATGGAAAAATTCTGTTTTCTTATTTCTACCAGAACTGACAGGTTGCTTGTTCAGAGTCACTTCACCTTTTCTATAGCTCCTTCCTGAGCTATGATAAGCTTCCTTATCACAAACCTTGCATTGTATAACCATAGTTTGGGTTGTTCTTTCCTAGGTGCATAACTTTGCACTTGTCCAAATTAAATTTCATCTGCCATTTGGATGCCCAGTCTTCCAACTTATCAAGGTCCTTTTGCAATTTTTCAGAATCCTATGGGATTTAACAACTTTGAATAATTTTGTGTCATCTGCAAATTTGATTACATCACTCGTTATTCCCATTTCTAGTTCATTTATGAATATGTTAAAAAGCAGCAGAACCAGCACAGATCCCTGGGGTACTCCACTATTCACCTTTCTCTATTTAGTCCTACTCTCTGCTTTCTGTCTATTAATCAGTTCCTGATCCACAATAGAAGACTACCTCCTATCTCATAACTTTTTCATTTTGCCAAAAGTCTCTCATGAGGGACTTTGTCAAAAGCTTTCTGAAAATCCAGATACATTGTATCAACCGACTCACCTTTGTCTACCTGTTTATTCATACCTTCAAAAAAACATAACAGATTAGTAAGACAAGACCTTCCTTGGCTAAAGCCATGCTGGCTGTCTCCCATTAAGCCATGTCTATCTACATGTTCAGTAATTTTGTTCTTAGGTTTCTACCATTTTTCCCAGTACTGATGTCAGGCTCACTGGTCTGTAGTTTTCTGGATCACCGCTGGAAGCCTTTTTAAAAATCAGCATTACATTGGCCATCCTCCAATCTTCAGGTATTACAGATGATTTTAATGATAGATCACAGATTACTAATAGTAGGTTTGCAATCTCATTTTTCAGATCTTTCAGTACCCTTGGATGTATACCATCTGGTCCAGGTGATATGCTACTCTTCAGTTCATCAAATAGTTGTAATATATCTTCCTGGTATATTGATATTTCTTTCAATTCTTCTGTGGCATCACCTTTAAATACCATTTCAGTCATAGGTAATATTCCTATTTCTTCAGTAAAGACCGAAGCAAAGAATTCATTCAATCTTTCCGCTATGGCCTTGTCCCTTCTTAGTGCCCCTTTTACCCATCTATCATCTAATGGTCCAACTGACTCTCTCACATGTTTTTTGCTACAAATGTACTTGAAAAAGTCTTTATTATGCATTTTTGCTTCCATAGCAAGATTCTTCTCAAGTTCTCTCTTTGCCTGCCTTATCAATGCCTTGCATCAAACTTGCCAGTGCTTATGTTGTTTCCAGTTTTCATTATTTGGCTCCTTTTTTCATTTCATGACAGATGCTTTTTTGGCAACAACAGCCTCTCTGACCTCACCTTTAAACCATGCTGGCAGATTTTTGGACTTCCTTCCACCTTTCTTAAAGTGTGGAATACAGCTGGTCTGGGCTTCCAAGATAGTATTTTTAAACACTACCCACGCTTGATGTAAATCTTTAACCTTTGCAACTGCTCCTTTTAGATTTTTCTTAACTATTTTCCTCATTTTATCATAGTCTCCCTTTTGAAAGTTAAAAGGTAGTACTGTGGATTTTCTTACCGTCCTTCCTCCATTTATTAAATCAAACACGATCATGCTATGATCACTATTGCCAAGTGGCCCCAACACCCTTATCTCTTGCACCAGATCTTGTGTTCCACTAAGGACTAGATCCAAAATGGCTTCCCCTCTGGTCAGTTCATGAACCAGCTGCTCCAAGAAGCAATCATTTATTTCATCTAGAAACTTTATCTCCCTAGCATGTCCTGCTGTGACACTGACCCAGTCGATACCAGTGTAATTTATTTTTATTATTCTTCCTTTTGATTATGTATTTACTAAAAGGTGTTTTCATGGTGTTATGCTTGATGTGTATACCTATAAAATTCACAATAAGAATAAAAAAAAAAAAAGAAATCACCCATTATTATTACTGTGTTGTAACTTTTGTTAGCTTCAGTGATTTCTTCGAGCATTTCATCATCCATTTGTTCATTCTGGCCAGGCGGTTGATAGTACATCCGCACCATCGCCTTCCCCTCCCCTTCCCCTTTTTACATGGAAGTTCAATCCATAGAGATTCTATTATGAATTTTGTCTCCTGCAAAACTTTAATCCTTTGTGACTCAATGCTCTCTCTAACATAGAGTGCAATCCCTCCTCCATTTTGATCTGCTCTATCATTACGATATAGTGTGTACATAGGTATCACAGTGTCCCACTGGTTGTCCTCCTTCCATAATGGCTCTGATTTGTTTGTTCCGCATTTGATTTCTTGTATCCAGTTATTGAGGTAAGTTTGAAACCATGCTAGCATGTTGTTATACAGGCTAAGTTTTTGAAGTCGCCACAGCACAATGCTATAGGAGATGGTATCAAAGGTGGAGGATATGTCCATGTAAACGAGGATAAATACTGTTTTGGCGTTGTCTATTCCTCTGATGATACTGTCAAATAAAGAGACTAGCAGTGTCTCTGTGCCATGGTTGGGTCTGCAACCATGCTGGTGTGGGTCTAGTGGTGCGTGCTCATCTATGCGGTCCTGGAGTTGTCTTTGTACCACCTTTTCTATGATTTTAGCGATGAAATGTAAGCTGGAAATAGGTTGGTATGCAGCTGGATCACTTTTGTTGAGGGTCATGTGAGTATGGGTCATAAGATGGTCTGTTTGAGTGATGGCATGTATCTTTGGGTGAATGACATGGCAGCTATTTTGTGGATAAAGTGTTTAAGTTGATTTTTTGTTACCTTTATCCATGTGACGGGACATGAGTCTGAGGGTGATGTGGTGGTGATAAGTGAGGAGATGACATCTTCTATTTTCTGGGTTGATGGGACACTGAATGTTCCCCATAGACCTTCATGGATTGAGTCCTGAGATTGGTGTGTTGTAGTTGGGGTGGTTGTTTGGATGTGTTTGGTGTATTTCTCCCTTAAGTAATCCACTATAATTTGAGGGTGTTCTTCAGTAGCGTTGTTTTTTAGTGGGTCTCCGGCGAATGTCCTCATGGTATTGAATAACTCCCTTGGTTTGTTGGCTGATTTCATAATGAGATTTGTATGGTGCTGTTTTCTGCATCGGTTGATTGTGTTGGTGTATTCCATCTGTAGGGTTTTGTATTGATGTAAGATGCCTAGGGCTTTTGTCTGTCTCCATTTTCTTTCAAGTCTTTTTAGAAGTGTTTTTGCTGACCTGATTTCTTTGGAGTACCAGGGTGCTGTTTTTGATTTGTGTGTGGTTAAAGGCTTTTGGTAGGTGCCTTTGCTGCTGCAGTTAGAGAGCTGTTCCAAGTATCAATATCGTCATCGAGATTATCTATGTCTTGCTGTAGCCTGGGTATAATTTCGTTCAGGAATTCGTCTTTGTTGAAGATTTTGAATCTTCTGCAGTTGCATTGTGGGGGTTCCTGTACAGATGGCTGTGTGATGCGTAAGGTGAAGTTTATTAGGTGGTGGTCTGACCATGGTATTGGGGTATTTGTGGGGTGTGTTACATAGTTATGGTCTAGCATTGTTTGGGGGACGATGATAAGGTCAGTAGTCGTGCCAGTTTGGTGCGTGGAAGTTTTTAGTACTTGGTGGTAGTGTAAGGCTTCCATGGCATGGAGGAAGGACCTGGACTCCTTGTTAGGAGAAGTTCCCAGGTTAAAGTCTCCCGAGGCTATGAGGGGCTTTTGAGGGGTGCTGTGTGTGCATACTGATTCAAGAACTTTAGATAGCTCATCACTCTTGGCAGTAGGGGCTCTGTAAGCAAGGCTCAGTGTGATATATTTATTGACTACGGTGATTATGTTTGATTCATCTGTGAACTGCTAGATGTGAGGATCCTGAATTTAAATTGTGTTTTTGCTAGTATAAGGACTCCTCCTCTTCTGTGGTTTCTGGGGCAGTTGAAGGAGGAGTAGGTGGCTGGGGTGATTTGATTGAGGATGACCTGGTCGGAATCATTTAGCCAGGTTTCAGTGATGCATACTATATCTGTTTTGTGCGTCTCTAGGAAATCAGTGATCGTGTATGCTTTGATCATCCCAACACCATCTGTCCCACAAAAATTCAGTAAAAATGCATAATTAAACATCACGGGGGGATTTTCTGCAATGGCATTGCTACTTTAAATTGGCCCCAGATATACAGTGCTGAGGCCATATCTGGGTCCCGACATTGAATATCTGCGTTGCCCGGATTGCGATTTTGCACTGCGGTCAGTAGCGATATTCTGCCATTGGCAGAATTACAAAACCATTCAGCTGTCCTAACTTTAGCCGATTAGGATTAACCAAGCAGCAGTTAAATATCGCCACTGTCCGGTTAACCCACTCTGCCCTCAGAATGCCCCCGCCACTGAGCACTTAGCACTGGAGCATTTAGCAGCAGCAACTGGGTTAGTGCCACTGAATATCCCAGTGAGCAACATTTGTGTGGTCTGCAAGCCTGCAGCCATCTTAGTATAGAACTCGGTCAATTCTCTATACACAGGGATGGCTCTATAATGAGGCGGAGTGAAGTGGCCGCCTCAGGCGGCAAAACTTTGGGGGTGGCAAAAAATGCTCAAAAAAACAGCATATTCTACCTTCGAAAAGGTTTAAAAAAAAGTGGACAAGCTTCTGCCGCTGCTCCGTCCACCTCTCAGCAGTGGCAGAATCAATCCCTCCGCACCCTCCCCCCTGCTGCTGCCCAGATCCGAGGACACTCAGGCAGCGGCGGGGAGCTAAATTGGCCAAAAGTAAAAGAAATTTGAAAAGCGTGGGGGTTTCAAGCCTCCATCGGCTTGTAAGCCCCTGCCGGTTTCACCCCCTCTCAGATGCAAAAAGCATCAGCAGAGAGGGCGGGAGCCATCAGGGCATTAGCCTAATGGGTCCCGCCAGAGACAGGTTTGTCAGATAAATCTGATTGATTTCTTTGATTGGGTGACCAGGGAGTTGGACCGAGGGAGAGCCCTAGATATGGTGTATTTAGATTTCAGTAAAGCCTTTGACACCATTCCTCATAGGTGACTTATAAACAAACTGAGCACCCTAGGGATGGACCCTAAAGTTACTGATCGGGTTAAAAATTGGTCGAGTGGAAGGCAACAAAGGGTACAGGTAAATGAAGCTCACTCTGAGGAGAAGGAGGATACCAATAGTTTGCCCCAGGGATCTGTCCTTGGTCCAATTCTTTTTAACATCTTTGTTAGTGATATAGTGGAAGGGCTGTCAAGTAAGGTTTGCCTCTTTGCGGATGATACCAAAATCTGCAATTGAGTAGACATCCAGGAAGGAGTAGATAATATGAGGAGGGATCTAGCTAAGCTTGAAGAATGGTCTAGAATTTGAAAGCTGAGATTTAATGTTAAAAAATGCAAGGTCATGCATTTGGGCTGCACCAATCCAAGGGAGCAATATAGTATAGGGGTTGAAGTACTTTTGTCCACTAAAGAAGAGCAGGACCTAGGCGTGGTTGTGTCTGATGATCTTAAAGTAGCTAAACAGGTAGAAAAGGTGACAGCAAAAGCCAGAAGGATGCTTGGGTGCATAGGGAGAGGAATGGCTAGCAGAAAAAAGGAGGTGAAAGTGCCTCTGTATAAGTCTTTGGTGCGACCTCATTTGGAGTATTGTGTGCAATTCTGGAGACCGCACCTTCAAAAGTATATAAACAAGCTGGAATCCATACAGAGGGTGGCTACTAAAATGGTTGCTGTTGTTGTTAAGTGCAGTCGAGTCAGTGTCGACTCATGGCGACCCTCTGGATAGTTATCCTAAATTGTGTTCAGTCTTCAGACAGGCAGCTCATTGCTGACAGACTGGGACCCATGGCTGCTGTTATTGTATCGATCCATCTCATTGCTGACCTTCCTCTTTTGCCTATCATGATGTCGTTCTCTAATGATCTCTCTCTTCGCCTGATGTGTCCAAAGTATAAAAGTCGAAGTCTTGTCATCTCAGCTTCTAAAGAAAGCTTAGGTTTGATCTCCTCTAGTACTGACTGGTTTGTTCTTCGGGCAGTCCATGGTATACACAGTACTCGCTGCCAGCACCATAATTCAAAGGCATCAATTTTCTTCCTGTCTATCTTTTTCCCTGCCAGATTTTGCATCCATATGATATTGTGACTAACCATTGGGTTTAACTAAAATGGTTAATGGTCTTCTATATAAAGCATATGATGACAGACTTAAGGATATTAATATGTACACCTTAAAAGAAAGGCGGGTTAGAGATGGTATGATTGAGACGTTTAAATAACTCCATGGCATAAATGCACAGGAGGAGAGCCTCTTTCAATTGCAAGCAAGTTCTGCTACGAGGGGACATGGGATGAGGGTGAAGGGGGATAGATTCAGGAGTGATATGTGGAAATATTTCTTCACGGAAAGAGTGGTGGATCCATGGAATAGTCTCCTAGTGGAGGTGGTAGGGATGGGGACAGTAACTGAATTCAAAGAAGCATGGGGCAAACACAGAGGATCTGTCCACTGAGCTTTTAGTTACTGGTTTTTATTTGTTACAGTGTCCTGACTGCCATTGGAGTATATAAGCAATTGACTCTTTAGTGGCTGACAGCCAAAACTTGGCCAAGTCGGGTCAGTACCTTTGAAGGTTTTACGAAATAAAAGGTTTCTTTGTTTTTAAGTGGTGTGGCCGTGTCTCCTTGCTCTGTTCTGGTTACTTCTTATTAAATACTGATTAACCAATTATCCTGTGGCAGATTCTACTCGTTCATTCATTCTAATTTGAGAACTCACTTTTCCAAACCCAGATCAGAGTGGCTTACATTAAAAGCATTAAAACAGTTCAATAATAAAAACAAAGATATAAAAAAGGTAATAAAAAATATTTAATTATTATGCCTCACCCCTTGGGCATTCATAGTGGTGGCAGGGGCCTCCTCAAGACTATCTGAACTTACTGCCACCATCTTTCACATGCAGGGGACCCGCCACTGACGGCAGCGCTAAACTCTGGATGCGCAGACTGTGAGATGTTACCCTGCAGAGGGAGAAGTCTTGGCTGACATTCCTGCACCTCCTCGGCAAGCCTTAGCCTCATCCGCAGCTCCTAAAGCTGCCAGTACAGAAGCCTTCCTACTACCAGCACCCAAGGGCAACACTTCCTTTAAAGAGCTCACACTCTCAGGGGCGGGGCACAAGTATCACAGATTAAGCCAGATGCTTGGGAAGTCCTGTGAAACCTGCCTATCTTTTGCAACAGAAACACAATATTGTTGCACTACCTCCGATGGTAGGAACATGAGTGGAAGGTTCTACACACCTTAGAGGGCATGTTGGGCACAGATCCTATTTCCCATTCTTTGCTATCTACTCCTGGAGTTTTCTAAACAGTCCTCTAAATCTGATTCCCAACACTGAGGTTCTCCAGATACCAAACAATCAATGTGGAACACAGGACAGGCCCAACCACTAGGCCACTCCTCCACTCCTGGACACAGATCCTAGTTCTCATTCTTTTCTATCTACTCCTGGAGTGTTCTAAACAGTCCTCTAAATCTGCTTCCCAACACTGAGGTTCTCCAGATGCCAAACAATCAATGTGGAACACAGGACAGGCCCAACCACTAGGCCACTCCTCCACTCCTGGACACAGATCCTAGTTCCCATTCTTTGCTATCTACTCCTGGAGTTTTCTAAACAGTCCTCTAAATCTGCTTCCCAACACTGAGGTTCTCCAGATGCCAAACAATCAATGTGGAACACTGGACAGGCCCAACCACTAGGCAAACTAGATGGTCGCCTGGAGCAGAAGGTTCCGGGGAGCCTAAAGCGGGCTGAATCCTGGACACCAATTGTAAGGACTATTCCCTGATGCAGAAAGCTGATCGTGTGGGTCTTTCCAAACATGGATTCATGTCGGGAGAATTGCTAAATACAACATATAAAAATAAGTAAAACTGAACTGCTTTTACTAATTTTGAGCTGGACTGTCTGCTGCAATGCATTCTTATTGTGGGTATTACCAAAGGGAGGAATGTCTCTTCCTGAACATATATACAATTTATGGGGAATAGAAAATAATGGAACCCTCCATTTGTAAACTCAAAATCCTAGTTAGAAACGAAAAGGTTTCCCTTTAACACTGTCTCTCCTGATGCATGACAGCTGTCACCGTTGGGACTCAGGAATGTGCATTCAACAACATTCGATTCATCATTATCCTCATTGGATGGACAATGTCCTTGGACATTTCCAAACACAGAATATAAACAGGTCAGAGAGGATCTTTTTGGAGCATCTAGATGTGTAATGGTGGCCATTACATGAGAAGACTGACTACACGGGTACACACGATTTCACCTGTAGATGCCCTATGCAAAGATTCAAAGGGGGCACAGGGTCCGATATTCAGCGCCATGAACGTAGTTGGCAGACCTTCTACTTTTGTTAATCATGCTGACCGGGATATTCGGCGGCACTAACACAGTTATTGCTGTACGCCCCGTTGCTATCCAGCGAGCATCGGGGTGTTCCGGGGGGACAGAACAAGGGTGGCACAAGGCCTGGTTATCACTAAGTGGCAAACGTTAGGCACTTTAAAGGCTGGGCTAACTTTTAGCAGAGCTTCATTGCTGCCCAGCTGCCCGGATATTCAGTGCCAGTGGTCGGATATGGCCCCGGCATTGAATATCTGGGTGTAAAGTTCAGCAGCGGCAGCTGAATATCAGGCCCATATTTCTTATTTAACAATGAGAATTCATGTTTTTATTTTTTTAATAGCAATTTGTATTCTACACAGTCTGGCAGTCTTTCCAATCTGCAAACAGCAGGGGTGGACGTCCGGTCTGGACATCCAACCCCCTACTATTCGCAAGGAGTGAATTCCCATCACCAGGCTCCCTGCACATATAGCTCTGGATGGGGCGGGAGGGGGAGGGCCAGAGGAGGAGCATGGGCAGGGTGAGGTGGGACGTAACTCTGGATGTTCAGGGCCAATTCTGCTCGCGGTTCTGTACGTCTGGGGTTGAGGAGTTAGATGGGGGACTTATTCCACCATGGAATAAGTCCCTCCAAGGGTGCAAAGTGGCAGCAGAGGACCCCCCCAACCCAAGTGAGCACAGCGGGAGGTTCCCCACAGCCCGACCCCAGCCTTGTCAGGCCCCTCCTGGGGTCGGACAACAGAAAACAGCTTCCTTGAACTTCTGCAGGGAATGTAGAACCTCCATGGCGTCCCAGTGCCATGGCAACAGGGCTCCATGCAGGAGCATTGGGAGGCTTGTACGGGGAGGGAGCCGGATGTGCAGTGGCACAGAATTGGGGCACGTCCTGCCTGTCCAGGCACTTTGCACCCGATTCTGCTCCCACTTAAGCCCCCACAGGTGCAGAATTGGGTGCGGAATCCGACCCGTCCAGTTTTTGGACATCTGCAGAATCGGTCAGTCACCGCCGCGGTACTGGACAGACTGCAGAGAGAAGCAGGGCGATTGGTGATCAGCTGGAGCAGCGCTTGATCGGCAGTCACTGGGAGGAGTTAATTTCCCAGGCAGTAGTTAGGTAGGTGATAAGCTTTTTGCCCAGTTAAACATCGAAAACAGCAACCCTCATCCCAGCACAGTTATACTAAGGGGTCTATGTACTAAAGTTCAGATAGTACGGCATTAGTTGCAGAAGCTGTGTGTTATCTATCGGGGGCTTTAATAGCATTTCCCCAGCAGATAAAGCACCAAAATTGCAGAGGCCACGCAGCATGGATGCAGTTAATGCCACCATTATGAGCACCCGCACTGGTTATGCTGGTAACTGCGCATTGCAGAACACCCACCCTCCTTCCATATCCCGCCCACTCCAGTCATTAGCAGAGGATCTACAAATATTAGAAAAAAATCACTGTATTATCTGCAATTTTTCAAAAGTTTGTCCAGGGCTCCAACCATGGTTAAAGTGGCCTAGGGTAAAGTTTGTATCTTTGGGATGATACCATGATCTGCAATAGGGTAGATACCCAGGAAGGTGTGAATAACATTAGGAGATCTGGCAAAGTTCAAAGAATAGTTGAGAATTTGGCAGCTGAGATTTAATGCTAAAAAAGGCAGAGTCATGTATTTGGGCTGCAGCAATCCAAGGACGCAGTACAGTGTAGGGGGTGACGTACCTCTGTCCACGAAAGAAGAGCAGGAAAAGTGAGTGATTGTATCAGATGATTTTAAAGTGGCCAAACAGATAGAAAATGCAATGGAAAAAGCCACAAGGATGGTTGGATGCACAGGGAGAGGAATAGACAGCAGGGAAAAGGCAGCAATAGTGTCTCTGGTGAGACGTCAGTTGGTTGTTCTGTGTACAATTCTGGAGACTACACCTTCAAAAGGCTATAAATAGAATGGGGTTCGTGCAGAGAGTGGCTACTAAAATGGTCAGTGGGCTTCATCATAAAGCATATAGGAATAGAATTAAAGATCTCAATACGTATGCTCTGGAGGAAAGGCGGGAGAGGGACGATGGGACAGAGACATTTAAAGACCTCCATGTTATAAATGCAGAGGAGATGGTCCTCTTCCAGTTGACGGTAGACCACTTTATTCAGCTCCTTATAAAATTATCCCCAATATGTTTGGCACCAAAGGGAAAAATTACAATAATAATACCTCTATTCACTAGATAAATTCCAAAAGGATTCAGTCTACCTGTAGGAATAACATCTTTGCAAGTTATATTGCAGAAGGGCTGTTGGGTAAAGTTTGCCTCTTTGCGGATAATACCAACGTCTGCAATAGAGTAGACATCCAGAAAGGCGTAGATAACATGAGGAAAGATCTAGAATTTGACAGCTGAGATTTAATGCTAAAACATGCAGGGTCATGCATTTGGGCTGTAATAATCCAAGCGAGTGGTACAGTGCAGGAGGTGAAGTACTTCTGTTCACAAAAGAAGAGTGGGACCTGAGAGTGATGGTGTCTGACAATTTTAATGTAGCTAAAGAGGTAGAAAAGGCCACAGTGAAAGCTAGAAGGATGTTTGGGTACATAGGGATGGAATGGCCAGCAGAAAAAGGGAGGTGATAATGCCTCTGTATAAGTCTTTGGTGCGACCTAATTTGGAGTATTTTGTGCAATTCTGGAGACCACACCTTCAAAAGGATATAAACAGGATGGAGTTAGTACAGAAGGTGGCTACTAAAATGGTGAGCGGTCTTCATTATAAACCATACGGGGACAGACTTGAAGATCTTAATATGTATACATTAGACTGAGGAAAGACGGCATAGAGGAGATATAATAGAGACGTTTAAATACCTCTGTGGCATAAATGCACAAGAGAAGAGCCTGTTTATATTGAAAGTAAGCTCTGCAACGAGGAGGCATAGGATGAAGGTGAAAGGAGATAAACTCAGGAGTAATATGCAGAAATATTTCTTTACGGAAAAAGTGGTAGATGCATGGAATAGTCTCCCAGTGAAGGTAGTAGAGATGAGGACAGTATCTGAATTCAAGAAAGCATGGGACAAACACAGAAGATCTCTAAAGGAAAAAAGGGAATATAGTATTTGATAAGGAAGGGCAGACTAGATTGGCCATATGGTCTTTTTCCCATATATTCACAAACATTTTTCAAAGAATAAAACTGAGATTGTGAATTTACAGCGTGTGATGTTACAGTAATAGGAGATCTTTTCAGTAACCTCTCTTCATATCTGAGAGCGATGGAAACATACAGACCTGAGCAGTTGACAGCAGCATCGTCCTCATGCTCACAGGTAGACGGGTTCCCCTCCTTGTGAGGACACTCCCACAGCGAGGATTCATTTCCCCCACACTGGAACTCCTCCAGTAGGATACTTCCATTGCCTGGTCCAAACCCTTCTGAGACACCAGCTGCTCCACAGCCCAGCTGCCTGCACACAACACCGGCATCACTCGGGTCCCATCCGGAGCCACAAACTGTTACCCAGGTGCCATCAAGGTTAACCTCCACACGACCTTGACATTCATTCTCACCATCCGAGAGGCGTAGTTCCAGTTCAGATGCTAAAGACAAAGAAAGAAAGTGAATGTTAGTAAATTCACATGGCTAGCGGAAACTTTCTAAGATTAGTAAAATCTCCTGACCAGAAGTGTAGAGTTGTTAATTGTAGTCAATTTGGTCTAACTATACACTTCCCTGTACCTAGTAAATGTATCTGCTAACAATCTCCCTCTCCAGCCATCATCTGAAAGAGGCAGTGGAATAAGTCAGATGAGGTTCTAAGAAAAAGTAATATTTCTAATAATTGAAAAGTGACAGGGTTAATTATTCCACAGTGTGAATATGATTCCAGCAACATCAAGAACAGAACAATATCTGCGATAAAGTTGATCAAGTGCTGCTCTCAACTACAAAACCACATCAAATAGCCATCCCAGGGCAACAGAACTCCACCAGCCCAATAGTATCAAAAAGAAAAAGTGGTAGGTTCCAAATAGAAAAAGAACAACTTCCTTAGAAATGAAAAAAGTATTTTGTCGGACCTTAGACCCCCCAAGAAAAAGTAAAAGCAAAAAAACTTTGACCGGAGGTCCATGTCCTTTTTAATCAGTATTTGCAGTAAAACAATTGAGGCCATTCAACATTCTTAAGCCGTTATTTTTCAATCATTACTTAACTGAAGGCTCGGCACAGCAAAGTCCAAGTAGAAGTGGTCAACGACACAGTCCTGCGTTTTGGGTCACAGAATTTAAAGATCCTGCTTCAGGTTTTTGCTTTTCACCACAGTAAGAACGCACACCATACCCATAAGAACAAAACAAGGAAGTTACGTAAACCCAGCGTCTGACATCATTGGCAATCACATGTTCACTGCTTAGCCAAACAGGGGCAGAGAACAAAATATGCAAATGCCACCCAGATGGTTAAAGAACAAAATTACAGTAAACTATGCTAGTCCATCTCCAGATTTAAACCTTTTGGCGCAACCGTATCCAGTCTAAAAATCCAATGTTGTTCAACATATTGCAATTGAGACAGTCTGTTTCCCCCAGTAGCAGATGGAGGTACCCAATCAATAACCCTCCATGAAAACTGATCAAATGAATGATCAAATTGTATTTATTTATTTTATTTATTTATTTATTTAGCGTCTCTTATATACCGCGCTCTTTAGAATCAGTGCGGTTTACATATAACAAAAATTTGTGCAGTGCAGGCAGAACGTACACTGGACTTACAATGAACAGGGGTCTCTAACAAGGCTAACAGAGATACCTATGTACAGACAAAAACTGGCTGTCACCGGCTACGTGAGCAGCTCAACTAAATTGTAAAGCATGTTGCACAATTGGAGCTGAAAGTACCTTAGTATGCATCTGTAAAGCGTGTTCAGCTAAACGTTTCTTAAAGGGCCGAGATGTCCGACCCACATATTTTAGACCACAAGGGCAGAGTAATAAGTATACCACAAAAGTTGAATCACAAGTGGTATTAAACTTAAATGACCAAATCTTCTGAGTACTAGGGTCAGTCCAAGTGTCCCCAAACAGAGAACCCGAGCAGTAGGAGCATCGCCCACATGGGAAATGCCCAGCCTGCTCAGTGCCACTCTGGATCCTTGGCGAAGCATGAACCAACCAGTCCCAAAGATTCTTCCCTCTGATATTAAGCCAAACACAACGTCACTGGAAAAACCCATGAAGATGAAGAACATGCCAATGTGTATGGAGGATAGACTGCACAGTCCGAATCCTATTACTGAAAGGCAAGACCCCCACTATTGTATCCTCCGAGGATTGTTTCCCCTTAGAATGAACAGACGGGGTTAATAACCATTCTCTGTGGTTATACAGAGCACGTTTATAGGCTCTATTAACCACAGTCTTAGGATAACCCCGAGCATATAAGTGATGATGTAATTCTTGTGCATGAAACTTAAAATCCTGATGGGAGGAACAAATGCATCGGAGTCTTAAAAATTGATCAAATGGAAGTCCCCGTTTTAAGGATGGAGGATGAAAACTCGTATAATTAAGGAGAGTATTACGCTGAGCTGGTTTTCGGAATAATGAGGTAGTCAGAACATTTGATTCAATGATTGAATGAACTGCTGTAAAGAAGAAGCACTGCCCTTCCATAAAATAAAAATATCATCAAAGAACCTCTTCCACAATAAAATGTCCGAAAACCACGAAGAAGAGTAAACAAAGCATTGTTCAAAATCAGCCATAACAAGGCAGCAACTGAAGGGGCCACTGTAGCCCCCAAAGCAATTACAAAAACCTGTAAATAAAAAGAATCTGCATAGGAAAAGTAATTTCTTTCTATCACTGAACGTAACAAAGTCAAAACAAAATGTTGTGATAAACGTGCAGGTGGCTGGAGAGGCAGCTCCAAAATAACCTTAAATGCCTCCATCTATGAAATATTGGAATATAAGGCAACCACATCCAAGGTTGCCTATTTAAAAAGGAGACGAAGGTAACACAACAGACTGCAAAATGGTCAAAAATGAGATGTGTCCCAAATAAAAGAAGGAACTTGACTAGCTAAGGGTTGCAAAAACAAGTCACAAAATTTTGATAATGGTTCTAACACAGAGCCACAACAAGAAACAATAGGGCGCCCCAGAAGGAGATCCAATGATTTATGAATTTTGGGTACTGTGTATATCAAAGGAACCCTAGGATGATCTTGTATCAAAAATTGGCACTCCCATCGTGTGAGCCACCCCACCTCTTGTGCCTGGCGACAGAGTGGTAATTTCTGACAATAAGGAGGGAGTAGGATCACTATCCAAAATTCGATAATAATGACTATCTGAAAGATGGTTCATGATATCAAAATGATAATCATGGAGTAATTTGTAAGACTATCGCTCCTCCTTTGTCCACAGCATGGATGACCAGATCCTTATCTTTAGCCATCTCGCATAATGCCCGTTTATGCGCAGATGATAAATTGTAAACAGTTACAACAGAAGCCTGTTCCATTTTTTCCAAATCTGCCAAAACCAGATGCTGAAAATTAGTGATAACAGGATCCACTGGGCCTGGTGGCAACCAACTTGAAGGCTTTGATATCACAGAATCATCCCGTGTAGTCTGTGTCGTTGACCACTTCTACTTGGACTTTGCTGCACCGAGCCTTCAGTTAAGAAATGATTGAAAAATAACGGCTTTAGAATGTTGAATGGCCTCAATTTTTTCACTGCAAAAACTGATTAAAAAGGACACGGACCTCCGGTCAAAGTTTTTAAAATTTTACTTTTGCCTGGGGCTCCCAACTACAAGGCATCATGGGACACAGCTTTCACCAAACTCTTGCCACAGATATGCTGAGCTGTGCCTTTGGCATGTCTGAGTTATCTATACTTTAGAGGATTATTAGTACCAACTGTTGGAAGAGATTTCTTCAGGGTTACCCACTCTGCCAACGATCATAAACAAATTATCAGGAGCTGATGTCTTAGGCTGACTAGCTGATGCATATTTCATGATCTAAGAATAAGAACACTTGGACATTCAGTAACTAAGGTGAGACAAAAGTCTTTTTATTATCAAGGTTGCACTCCAGTGAAAACTTGCAGTTTGGACTTTAATTAGAAGCCACTATTGAGCCTCTTGCCATGAACCCTATGATTTATCCACTGTCCTGCTCAGGCTCACAGGTGACTATCCACTGGACTGTCTGTTTCTGTGTCTAAGAAGAAGCAAACACTTCTCAGAGATGGGGGTGATGAAATACAATGGGGATAATTTTATAAAAGGGGGCCAAGTTAAGAGCAGTTAGGTGCCTATTTTATTAAGACACATAGTGGTCTGATATTCAAAGGGCACTTATATGGTTAATAGCCAGTTAACCATGTAAATGCCTGCTAATCGGATATTCGATGGCACATACATGGGTAGTGCCGTTGAATATCCCCAACTAAGTCCCAAATGTGCCCCAGGGTGTGCTGGGGCATTCCGGGGTGGAGTGAGGCAAGGACCAATGCTAACCGTGCAGCATCAATATTGGAAGTTGCACGGTTAGTGCTTGGTGCCTATAAGATTAACGAGGAAAAATCTCACCAGTCTTATAGGTGTCAAGCACTAACTGTGCAGCATCCAATATCGATGCTCCATGGTTAGCCTCAGTGGCTACCAGGCAATGCAGTCAGACACGGATATTCGCTTCCATCGCCATGGAAGTGTATATCCGAGGTTAAGGGGTTGGTGGACAGGGCTATGCGGCTACAGCGCTTAGCCCTGTCCAGATGAATATTGGGCCCACAGGTGCCTATTCTGTGGCAACTGTGACTAGACTGAAGGAAGAGTCATGACTTTTACTTGAGATCAGGCATGTTAGCACGTCCTTTCCACCTGTAAGCGTGTATTTCATAAACTGCGACTTTGCCCATGCTCCACCCACGATATAAGTATGTTTATTTTATAGCAGCATTTATCTCAGGCCTTTCCAGTAGTAGTTCAAGACAAGTTACAGTCAGGTGTATAGGTATTTTCCTGTCCGCAGAGAGCTCACTAGCTCAGTTTGTACCTGAGGTAGTGGAGGGCTAAGTGACTTACTCAAGGCCATAAGCAGTACTAGTGGGATTTGAACCCTGGCCACCAGGGGCGGCTCTATAATGAGGCCGAGTGAGGCGGTGGCCTCAGGTGGCAACTTTTTGTGAATGGCAAGAATTGTCCCCAAAAAGACCACTTCACTCGGTCTTCAAAAAACCCCCCCAAAAAACAAAAAAAAGATCGGAGCTGCTGCCACCGCAGCAGCGGCAGAATAAAGTGCCCAGAGGTCCCCCCGCCTCCCTGGCAGAGCTCTCCTGTCAGCACCGCAAAGGGAGACTTTCCCTATCTTGTGACTCTGTCATTTGAGCCCGCTGGCGCTGAAGGGAAATAGGCATTTTCAGAATTTTCAGAAGACTGTGTTCGTCAGAAACTAGATCAACTTAAAGTAGACAAAGCAATGGGACCGGATGGGATACACCCTAGAATACTGAGGGGGATGTTCTAGCAGCTCCACTGACTGAACTTTTCAATGCCTCATTGGAGTCGGGAATGATGCCAAAGGACTGAAGAGAGACTCATGTGGTCCCTTTACACAAAAGCGGAAGTAAGGATGTGGTTGAAAACTACAGGCCGGTTAGTTTAACTTCGGTGGTGAGTAAATTATTGGAAACGCTGTTGAAAGAGAAAATAGTGAGGTTTCAGGAGTCCAGCAGATTACAGCATCTGAGGCAGCATGGATTCAACAAAGGCAGGTCTTGTCAGACAAATCTGATTGATTTCTTTGACTGGATTACCAGGGAGTTGGACCGAGGGAGAGCCCTAGATGTGGTGTATTTTGATTTCAGTAAAGACTTTGATACCGTTCCTCACAGGCGACTTATAAACAAACTGAGCACCCAGGGATGGACCATAAAGTTACTGCTTGGGTTAGAAATTGGTTGAGTGGGAGGCGACAAAGACTACAGGTAAATGAAGCTCTCTCTGAGGAGAAGGAGGTTACCAGTGGTGTGCCCCAGGGATCTGTCCTTGGTCCGATTCTTTTTAACATCTTTGTTAGTGATATAGTGGAAGGGCTGTCGGGTAAGGTTTGCCTCTTTGCGGATGATACCAAAATCTGCAATAGAGTAGACACCCAGGAAGGTGTAGATAACATGAGGAGGGATCTAGCTAAGCTTGAAGAATGGTCTAGAATTTGGCAGCTGGGATTTAATGTTAAAAAAAGTAAGGTCATGCATTTGGGCTGCAGCAATCCAAGGGAGCAATATAGTGTAGGGGGTGAAGTACTTTTGTCCACTAAAGAAGAGCGGGACCTAGGCATGGTTGTGTCTGACGATCTTAACGTAGCTAAACAGGTAGAAAAGGTGACAACAAAAGCGAGAAGGATGCTTGGGTGCATACGGAGAGGAATGGCTAGCAGAAAAAAGGAGGTGATAGTGCCTCTGTATAAGTCTTTGGTGCAACCTCTTTTGGAGTATAGTGTGCAATTCTGTAGACCACACCTTCAAAAGGATGTGAACAGGATGGAGTCAGTACAGTGGGTGGCTATTAAAATGGTTACATAGTAACATAGCAACATAGTAAATAATGGTAGATAAAGACCAGCATGGTCCATCTAGTCTGCCCAGCAAGATGGCAAGAGTAGGTGCACCTGTCGCTCTGTGCAGGCCACTCCTCCCCATGTCTTTGTTTAGGGGTGAACCCACCACTCCATGTAGGACACCCCTATTTAAGACGTTAGATGGTTCAGAAGTTAGATGGTATCATTTATTTTGTTTTTAACCTGTTGCTGTAAAGGGATCCACTGTTTTTGTCCCATGCCGTTTTGAATTCCATCACCGTGTTTGCCCCTGCCACTTCCATCGGGAGGGCATTCCAAGCATCCACCACCCTTTCAGTGAAGAAATATTTCCTGACATTGCCTTTCAATTTACCACCTTGCAGCTTCATGTTATGCCCTCTAGTTTTACAGCTTCCCCGTCTTTGGAAGAGGTTTGTTTGTTCATCATTTCTCTTTTAGTATTTAAAGGTCTGAATCATATCTCCCCTGTCCCTCCTCTCCTCCAAAGTGTACATATTTAGGTCTTCAAGTCTCTTCTCATAAGGCTTCTGACGCAGGCTTCAAATCATTTTGGTCACCTTCCTCTGAACAGTTTCCAGTCTTTTTACATCTTTTGCAAGTTATGGTCTCCAAAACTCAACACAGTATTCCAAGTGAGGCCTCACCAGTGACTTATACAGTGGCATAAGTACCTCTTCCTTTCTGCTGGTAATCCCTCTTTGTATGCAGCCCAACATCCTCCTGCCTTTTGCCACCGCCTTGTCGCACTGTTTTGCCACCTTGAGATCATCAGAGATAATCACACCAAGGTCTTTCTCCTGAACCATGCATACCAACTCTTGCCCCCTATCATGTACATTTCCCTTGGATTTCTGCTACCCAAGTGCATGACACTGCACTTTTTCGCATTAAATTGTAGTTGCCAAGCATTAGACCAGTCTTCCAGCTTTTGTAGATCTTTCCTCGTGTTGACCACTCCCTTGGGGGAGTCCACACTGTTGCAAATTTTTGTGTCATCTGCAAAAAGACAGATTTTTCCATTCAGTCCTTCAGCAATATCACTCACAAATACATTGAACAGTGCCGGGCCCAGGACCGAACCCTGGGGCACCCCGCTAATCACCTTCCTCTCATCCGAGTGAGCTCCATGTACCATCACCTTCTGTCGTCTGTCAGTGAAACCAATTTCTAATCCAGTTTACCATCTTGGGACCCATCCCCAAGCTACTGAGTTTATTGACAAGCCTCCTATGAGGAACAGTATCAAAGGCTCTGCTGAAATCCAGGTAGATTACATCCATGGCATGCCCCTGATCTAGTTCCTTGGTCACCCAGTCAAATAACTCAATCAGATTTGTTTGGCAAGACCATCCTTCGGTAAAACCATGTTGCCTTGGATCTTGCAACCTGTTGGTTTTGAGAAAGTTCACTATTCGCTCTTTCAGGAGCATCTCCATTACTTTTCTTGCCACCGAGGTAAGGCTCACGGGCCTGTAGTTTGACACTTCTTCCCTGTCACCACTTTTGTGTAGAGATACAACATCAGCCATTCTCCAGTCCTGAGGAACCTCTCCTGTTTCCAAGGCTCTGTTGAAGACATCCTTTTACGGTCCTGCAAGAACCTCTCTGAGCTCTTTCAGTATCCTGGGATGTATCCCATCCAGTCCCATGGCTTTGTCCACTTTCAGTTTAGCAAGTTGTTCTAACACCTCATCTTCTGTGAATGGTGTGGTATCTACTTCATTCCCATTGTATATTTGGGAGTCACAGCTGATCCATCTCCAGGATCTTCTGTAGTAAAAACAGAGCAGAAGTATTTGTTTAACAATTTCGCTTTTTCAATGTCACTTTCCACGAGTCCTTTCCCAGCACTTCTGAGTCCTGCAATTCCAACTCTGATCTTCTTCCTTTCCCAAATATACCTGAAGAAAGTTTTGTCGCCACCCTTTACATCTTTAGCCATCTTTTCCTCTGCCTTTGATTTTGCTATCCTTATTTCTCTTTTAGACTCTTTGAGTTTGATTCTGTATTCATTTCGGTGTTCTTCTGTTTGCAAGCTTTTGAATTTTGCGAAAGCTGTGTTTTTTGCCTTTATTTGAGCAGCCTCCTCTTTGGAAAACCAAATAGGTTTCCTTCTCCTCTTGTTTTTATTTACTTTTCTTACATATTTATCTTTTGCCCCTGTTATTGCCACCTTTAGTTTAGCCCATTGCAATTCCACTTCCCTTATCTCCTTCCAACCCGTCATTTCCTCCTTTAAGTACTCGGCCATTTTATTGAAGTCAGTGTTTTTGAAGTTTAGGACTTTGAGCTTGCTATGATTGGCCTGTACCATGGCTTTTATTTCAAACCACACCGTGTGATGGTCGCTGTGGCTCACAGGGGCACTCACACAGACATTCGACACGCTATCACCATTGGTGAGCACTACATCCAGCGTTGAGCTTTCTCTGGTTGGTTCCTTCACCATTTGTCTAAATAATCCATCTTGGAGAGCATCCACAATTGTTTTGCTTCTTTCCAGATGTGCAGAAGGAGTAATCCAATCCACATCAGGTAGATTAAAGTTACCCAGTATGGTCACTTCCCCCTTTGTTGCTATCTTGGCAATATCTATAATCAATTTGTTATCTCTCTCTTCAATTTGAGTCAGAGGTCTGTAGACTACAGCAATATGGATGACAGTGCCATCTCCTCTTTCCAACACAATCCAGAGCGCTTCTTCTTTTCCCCATGTCCCCTGCATTTCAGTAGCTTTAATATTGCTTTTGACATACAAGGCTACTCCTCCTCCTTTTCCATTTTCTCTGTCTCGTCTGAATAGATTATAGCCAGCTTTGGCTATATCCAAATCATGTGATTCATTAAACCATGTTTCTGTAATGGCCACAATGTCCAAATCCGTTTCCACCATTAGGGCTTCCAGGTCCAGAATTTTGTTGGCTAAGCTTTGAGCATTTGTGCTCATTGCTTTCCAGCATTTACCTGGCTTGTGTGTATTTTGCATTGATTTTATTCTGCCCATTTCTTCCCACTTGTTTTTGATGTGTGGTTTAAAAGTGTGGCTGTTTCTGATGTTATTCTGCTTTTGCAGGGGGTGGCATGCAGATGTTGACCTACCACATCCGTCACACCCTTTTCTTAGTTTAAATGCATATCCACATACTGCCTGAATTTTTCACTTAGGATTCTTTTCCCTGTGACAGAGAGATGTAGTCCATCAGCACAGTATAGTCTCTTGTTGATCCGTTGCCCCAGTTGCCAATAAATCTGAATCCTTCTTGTTTTCACCAGGTCTGGAGCCATGTATTAAAGCTGTTAATGCAATGCAGCCTTTTTGTCTCCTTACCAAGAACAGGTAGAACTTCTGAGAATGCAACAGTGTTAACAATGGGCTTGAGTTTCTCTCCCAGAGATTGGAAGTCCTTTTGGGCTGTAGAGGCTCTGTTTCTAGCCAGGTCATTTGTGCCCAAGTGGATAATAACATCGAGTTTGGAGTGTTCACTTTTTGCGCTATGTATTTCAACAACTTGGTTTGTATTCCTGCTGGCTGAAGAGCCTGGTAGGCACATGACTATCTTCTCTCCTTTGAACTGTGTTCCCAAGTTGTTGCCTCTGATGATGGAATCTCCAAGTAGTAGTAGTTTTCTGTTTGGTGAGGTTTTCTTCATATTTGGTGCTTTAGCAGGAGATTAGGCATTATCTGACTCATTTAAGGGCCCTTCAGTTTCTTTGGATTGGGCATCCTCATTAGCCAAGGCAGAGAAGGCATTGTGCAGGGATATCTCTTGATGTATGAGATGTCTCTGCATTACAGGTTGCAATCTACCAGAACCCACTGTAATCCATTTGTTCCTGGGGTGTTTGATTCTTTGTGGGAGCGGTGGTGGACTTTGTTCAGTTTGTATCCTAGAAGAGGTGTGCTTCATTGCAGCCAGTTCCTCCCTCAGTAGAGACACTTCTTTATGCATGGCAGCTAGGTCTTTCCTTAGTAGAGTCAGTTCTTCATGCATGGCAGCTGACTTTAGGCATATAGGACAAGCTCTTAGGCTCCAAATAATTCGTCTTTGAATGAAAGTACCACAGTTATTGCACTGAATACACGAAATGTTGATTATGCAGTCCCAGAAGAGGAAGAAGAAGAAGAAGAAAAGATGAAGAAGATGTGGGCTTTAACCCAAGTTAGGAATAATAGATGGCATGTATGTGACCACTATATAGGCAATGTAGCCCCTGGGGTGGGTGGGGTGAGGGGTAGAGTGGGCGGGAACCTACGTTTCTCTGGCCAGTAGGCTGTTCCTGAACTGTGGGCACACACAATGGAGTAGGTAAGGAAACCCACCAATAAGGACAAATAGATAGATAAATATGTGGAGACAAACAGATAGAACTCACAGTTAAGCAGCAAATTCAGCAAAAATCACCTTTTGGGAGAGCTCTGGAAAGCACTTCTCTTCTCAAGGAACAGAAAGGCAGTCTGGTTAGTGGTTTTCATTATAAAGCATATGAGGACAGACTTAAGGATCTTAATATGTACACCTTAGAGGAAAGGCGGGATAGAGGTGATATGATTGAGATGTTTAAATACCTCCATGGCATAAATGCACAGGGGGAGAGCCTCTTTCAATTAAAAGCAAGTTCTGCTACGAGGGGACATGGGATGAGGGTGAAAGGGTATAGATTCAGGAATGATATGCAGAAATATTTCTTTACGGAAAGAGTGGTGGATCCGTGGAATAGTCTCCCAGTGGAGATGGTAGAAATGCGGACAGTAACTTCACAATGAGGTAGTCTTGCTAAAGTGTATTGTAATGTAAAGCCGGCTCTTTTTCATACAACTTAGATCCTTACCAGAGCTTATATATGATACTTCATACGTATAAAGACAGCTCTATTTTCTTACCTTATCATAGTATTGTTCAATTAGCAAAGCAAGAATGGAGAGGGCAGACCTCAGAAAATCTACATAGGTATCTATAACCAACAAATGGATTAAGGTGTCCAGTAGATTTAATACATCAATGGTCTGCTTGAAACCCCTCCACCTCACCTATATCAAAAAAGTGGATACCATATATTTTTTCATCAAAACAAACATTTCTTACCACACCCAAACAACATTCTATTTAACAAAACATTTTCTTCCAATCTAATGTCATCTTATATACATTTTATAAGGGTTACAAAATGTCATCTTATATACATTTTATAAGGGTTACAAAATGTCA
Source organism: Ichthyophis bannanicus (assembly GCA_033557465.1). Classification (NCBI taxonomy): domain Eukaryota; kingdom Metazoa; phylum Chordata; class Amphibia; order Gymnophiona; family Ichthyophiidae; genus Ichthyophis; species Ichthyophis bannanicus. Next base: position 1,029,456,267 of record CM066034.1, read on the forward strand.
TCTTCCATAACAGGCTTCCACCATTTAAAGCAGGTAAATCAGAATTCAGAATTCAACCCCGACGCCCGCCTGGACGTCCCTTCAGCGTTTCGCCTTTGCTGCTTCAGGGGAATAGAAATATAATTTAAAAACCCAAATAAAATTTTTGCTTTAACATACATACCACGATTCCTCAGAACCCCATTTCTTCTATACCTAAAAATCAATTCATCTTACTCAACCAACATTCTTAAAGAATGTATCTTATACCACCATACCGAGACATTTAAACGTCTTTTCATGCATCATAGCTTCTTCCGTTCTGATGCTGCAACTATCGACCTATGGATGCTATGCAAACTTAAATACGTCAGAATGACTCCACCCACTTCCCTTCTTCGAACAATCACCAATACAAACATTATACGTCATACACAAACTTTCCAATCAATTCCAGATTTCAGCCCCTCAGGGATGACCGTTCCTAATAGGTAAATCCAACTTTGCTCCTGTCCTTGTCAGTTATTATATGTGGGAAAGACGGTTCGACCCTTTAGGGTTAGGTTAGGAGAACATAACAGTAGGATACGATGTAAAAGGCATGAACACTGTTTGCGGAGAGGGCATGGCTTTGGTGATTTGCAATGCTTCTCTATAACGTGGATAGGTTTGGGTCTCAAAGGTATGACACGTGAGCAGTATTTAATATATAGGGAGCAATGTTGGAGGGACGTCCAGGCGGGTGTCGGGGTTGAATTCTGATTTACCTGCTTTAAGTGTTGGAAGCCTGTTATGGAAGATGACATTTTGTAACCCTTATAAAATATATATAAGATAACATTAGATTGGAAAATAATTGAGAAGGTAGTCCAGAGACAGATCCAGCAACCAATCAACATATCAGCCCCGCTTGATCCCTGCCAGCACGGATTTCGAGAATCCCATGGAGTAGAGACACTTCTCACCACACTAACCAACACCCTAAACAGAGGAATAGATAAAACTGAAAACGGTTTCGCTCTTATCTTTCTTGATATTGCTGCGGCATTTGACTCTTTCAACCACACTCAACTCCTTACCAGACTCAAGGAGAAGGGAATCCAGGGCATGGCTTGGGAATGGTGTAAGTCCTATCTTGCCGACCAATGGCAACAAGTACGGATGGGGGCCGCAACATCTGATCTATTCAAACAACACCAAGTCATACCCCAAGGCTCCTCCTTGTCAGCGTTACTCTTTAACATCTACATGCAACCTATATGCGAAATCATCCGCTCTTACAACATCCACAGCCTGATATACGCAGATGATGTCTTGCTGTTTGCACCACTCAAAATCATGCATCCCGACCTGACTCCATTAATCGACTGCTTCAATGCAATCACTGACTGGCTCCAAGCTCAGAACCTACGCATCAACTTCAAGAAGACTGAAGTCCTATTTATCACAAGGAACAAAGTTTTCTCTCCCCCCCACCACCACCTTAAAGGTTAGAGATGCTTTCATCTTGCATGGCCTCCCCAACAGCACGCTTAATCCACTGCAACTTGCGATGAACGCGGCAGCCCGAATACTCTGTGGCCTATCTAGAAGGACCCACATCACTCCCATCCTCAAGGACCTCCACTGGTTTCCTATAAACTGCAGGCTCACATACAAGGCACTACTCCTAGCCTTCAAAGCAATCAACTTGATTTCCCCCTCATCCCTCACGGCTCTCCTTAAATCCAACCCCAACAACAGGTCAAGAAGGGCTGTAGCCGCCATTACGTTAATTATCCCTAAGGAATCTACAAGATGTACACAGACAACCAGGAACAGAACCTTCGCTTTCTATGCCCCAAGATGCTGGAACAACCTCCCCCCTCACCTCAGATCAATCAAAGACCTAATACAATTTAGGAAAGTCCTTAAACATCACTTGTTTACTTTACACATCGCACAGCCAAACACAACACAACCATGTCTCACATCTCAACTCACTCAGGCTGTACCCAACTCACCTACAGCTGACTTAGATGAGCCAAACATCTGAATCATTAATTATGTACCTTAATCATCGGCTATCAATCCACAATGTCGATCCTGCTTGAGCATAATATATGACCTGTAAATAGTTACCCTACCACAGCTTGAGTGGTTGGTTATGTAAATAGTTCACTAGTTACAGCTCCAAGTTATAAGATCCTGTTCACTGTATGTGCAAGGCTGTTCCCATTGTCTTTGCAGAATTTGTTATTTGTAAACCGCACTGATATTGAAGAGCGCGGTATAGAAAAACTGTTAAATAAATAAATAAATAAATAAATAAGAAAAGGTTTTGTTAAATAGAATGTTGCCTGAGTGTGGTAAGAAATGTTTGTTATGGTGAAAATATATGGTATCCACTTTTTTTGATATAGGTGAGGTGGAGGGGTTTCAAGCAGACCATTGATGTATTAAATCTACTGGACACCTAAATCCATTTTTGGAGATTTTCCGAGGTCTGCCCTCTCCATTTTTGCTTTGCTAATTGAACAATACTATGATAAGGTAAGAAAATAGAGCTGTCTTTATACGTATGAAGGCTCCTTTTCAAAAACAAATATAACAGAGAGTAGTCTAAAATACAAAGGGAGGAAAAAGACCTCAGTAGTATGCAAAAGCGGCTTTGTTTATGGATGTGCAGCCATGTATAGGCTTATTTAATTGCCATCACTAACTCATCATTGGTCATAAAAAACCTCCTTCTCCATCTGTTTATATACCACTTTATCCATGTAATCAAGGCAGTTTACATAGAACTCAATGGACTAACACTGCTCTAGGCGGTTTACAAGGAACATAAAGAATTCAATGAACAAGTACAGTAAGCATCATTATGACAGTATTGTACATAGCATGCAGGCCTTTAGGATACAATGAGGTTAGGCCTCTCTTAATATGTGATATGCAGAGACTTCCGGTTTGGCAAATGAGCTGATCGGCTGCATTCTGATCAGCTCCGGGTAGCCTACCCTGCAAATCTGCTATTAAAGCCCACTTTAAGTGGAGCTCCCTGCTACCTGAGACGGGGGTGTGAAGTAGGAGGTAGTGAGCCCAGGAAGGTGTGCCGGTAACACGACAACTTGCCAGATGACATCGAAGACAGTGCGGCGGGAAAAGCCACGAGTACCCGAGCCCAAGATGGCGGAGGGGACGCCTAATAGCCCGGGATCAGGAGGCGCCCAGGGGCTCGTTGCGGAGGTGTCAGCGGCAGTGGTCCAAGCGCTCGATATTCGCTTCCAGGACTTGAAGGAGCAGATCCGCGCTGTTGATCAGCGCGTGGCTGAATTCACAGGGTGGATGGAGCAGGTGGAGACACGTGTCTCCACGGTGGAGGATATCCTACATCCGTTATAAGCCAAGGTGGAGGCCCTGGAGACCCTTGTTAAGCAACAAGGAGAAAAATTGGACGACCTGGAGAATCGCGGGAGGCGCAAGAATCTGTGGTTCGTGGGCATACCTGAAACTGTTCTGGATAGTGCGCTGTACGGATTCCTGCGGGACTGGGTAGTGAAGCTTCTGGGAGGCCAGCGGGACAACTCTGTGCGACTGGAACGGGTCCATCGGCTGGGCCCCCGGCGAGATCAAGCGTGACGCCCGCGTGCAGTAATCGCCCGCTTCCTGGACTATAGACAGAAGGAGGACCTCCTCCGGGCTGCGCGGGGTCGCAAAGGGCCAAACCAGGAGACCGCACAAATTCTGGTCTTCCAGGATTATTCTGCCCTGGTTGGTCAGCAGCGTCGGGCCCTTTCCCATAGCTGTGCGCAGCTGTTTAAAAAGGGAGTGCGCTTCTCTCTCCTCTACCCGGCCCGGCTGCGGGTGGAGTATCAAGGCCAGCCACGCTATTTCCTGACTCCTGAGGCGGCGGCTACCTTCTTGGAATCGTTGAATGGACCTGCAGACTCTAACTCCTGAGCTATAATCTGGACCCAGTGAATTGTCTCTGAGGTTATGGAGGGCGCCCGGGAGAAGGGACCTGTTGTGAGGAGCACGTGGCGGGAGCCTGGACACTGCGACATGGACAAATAGTGGCCTAAGAGGCCGGGCTCCTTCTCTTAGGTGTTTGTCTTCAAGATTTTCCTTTTTTTTTTTCTCTCAATTTATGTCTGTTACTAGATTATCTTCTTGCTACTGGCTGGGGTGTATTATAAAGGGGTTGGGAGGGGTTACTGCTGCAGCGGGCAAGATACTTGGTTGCATTTTGGCTTGTAATAGCAACAAAGTAACCATTGGTATATGTCTCTGTGGTTAATTACATTGTTACTTTAGGAATGGGGACTAGGTAAGTGCACCTTCCTTTCTTCCTCATAGCTGATTTTTACCCATGGAAATTATCGGGAAGGAAGGGTTGGGGGAGGGCCTGACCCCCGGGGTGAGAGTCTCAGGGGGGGGGGGGAATGGATGCGGATTGTTTCCTTGAGGTTGGTGGTGAGCAGTATGGGCAGTTGTGGGGAATATGTATGTGGGATTGGGAGGGCAGTGGGGCGTTACACCGCCGGTCCACTAGTAGAGGCCTGGCTCTCCTAGCTAGGGTCCGGGGAGGGGGTTGGGGTGAGGCACCTTAGCATGGGGGGGGGGTATGTCAGATGGGAGAAGGGATAGGAGGGAAAGCCCGGGAAGGCAGGTGGAGGGGGGTGGAGAGAACTAAGGGTAGAGAGGGACCGGGGGAGGACAAGGGAGATTGGTAAGGGGAGAGCTGTACGCTAATCCAGCTGGGTAGTGGGGACTACTGAAAGTGAACATGGGACAGGGATGGCCCCGATTGCCAATGGAAGTGTCCGACCTGATGGACGGACCCTTTGGGGTGGAGGGGCGTGGGGGGGGGGGGAGGGGGAGAGGGGGGGCTGGGGGAGGGGGGATATTGAAGGAGGGGAGGGTCCACACTCTGGGGCTCCAGAATTGGCAGCACAATACTATTTTGGTAGAAGAAAACAGGGGGTTTCAGGCTGGGGGAGCCCCTCTAGTACGTTTTGATTTGTCCTTTTGGAGGAGCCTTGACACTGCCCCATCACCCTGAGGGTTATTACCTGGAATGTCTGTGGCCTGGGTAACCCCATTAAAAGATATAAAGTACTCCAGGCGTTGGCCCGGCATAACTGTGATATAGCTCTGATACAAGAAACCCACCAGACGGCCGAGGAGCATAGTAAACTTTGCAGGTCCTGGGTGGGGCAGGTATGTGGGTCTCTGGCGGCAGGGAACAAGGGGGGGGTAGCTCTGCTGGTTCATAAGAGGATCCGCTTTGTGGCGGAGACTGTTATCGCGGATGCCGTGGGTAGGTCTCTTTTGGTCCATGGTCAATTAGAAGGGAAGCAGGTGATTCTAGGGGCTCTCTATGGACCTAATGTCTCTGACTCGGGTTTTTATAGTAAATTGGCCTCCAGTTTGGAGCAACTTCCCGAGTGCCCCTTGATTTTGGGAGGGGACTTTAACGGGGTTATGGATGTCGGCTTAGATACTTCTCGGGGGGATGAGACGAGAGAGAGGGGGATGTCCTCTCGGTTACTGCAACGCTTTTGTAAACGTCTTGAGGTGGTGGATCCATGGCGACTGTTGCATTCTTCAGAAAAAGACTTTACACATCAATCCAGAGCGCATGGCACCAGTGCCCGTATCGACTACTTGTTTGTATCGAGGGGGTTGTTTGCTCAGACGGAGGGGGCCCAAATAGGTCCCCTGGAGGTATCCGACCATGCATTGGTCTGGCTAGATTTGAATTGGGGGGGGGGGGGGTGATGTGGCTCGGACGCGTCTTTGGCGATTTCCTTTGGGGTTGTACTATGATATGCAGTTCCGTCAATTTCTACGTCAAAGGTGGGCTGAGTTCACCAGCGATCATCAGGTTCACGAGGACGACCCCGAATTGATATGGGAAACGGCGAAGGTGGTTCTTAGGGGAGATATCATAGGATATGCCGCGCGGAAGCGTCGGATACTCGCGGAACGTATCATTACACTAGAGCAACGGGTTACTCAACTTCGACATAGGTGTGCCCAACTACCATCGGCCGAGAATAAGAAGCGACTTTCGGAGACCCAAGTAGATCTTAACGAGCTCCTGCATCAGAAAGCCAAGAAATCAGTTCTCTATTACCGCTACCGGTTGCATTGTTACGGCGATAAGCCTGGGAAACTGTTGGCCCACTGTTTGAGGGGAAGGCGAGGCTCCACTCTGGTGGCAGCCCTTCGGGATGATAAGGGGACCGTGTATAAGGAGAATGGGGACATTGCCAGAGTTTTCCGGGGGTTCTTTCAGACTTTATACAAAGCCGAGTCGGGGTCTGGTACGTCCCTGCCGGACTATTTGCGAGATCTTAATCTGCCACGGCTTACAGAGGAGCAGAGGGGGGCGCTGGATCAACCCATCACTTCCCAGGAGATACAGTCGGTTATATCTGCGGCAAACTGCTGTAAGGCCCCAGGACCGGATGGCCTGGGTGCGGAATTTTATAAGATACTGGGTGATTGTGTCAGTCCTGTGTTACGAGAGGTGTTTAGTATGAGGGGAGACCAGGGGGCCTTTCATTGGGGGCAGAACCATGCCCATATTACTCTGATTCCCAAACCGGGTAAAGATCCGCTGCTTGCGGCCTCTTATCGGCCGATCTCTCTCCTCAATTTTGATTTAAAGGTCCTTGCGAAAGTTTTGGATTTGCGGCTGGCTGAAGTATTGGGGAACCTCGTACATGGGGCGCAAGTGGGTTTTGTTAAGGGGCGATACGCCGTTCGGAACCTTCGAAAAATCTTGGCCTCCTTAGAATGGGTACACGCGCGACAGATACCCTCGTTACTTGTCAACTTTGATGCTGAAAAAGCATTTGATAGGGTGAATTGGCAATATCTCTGGGGGCTGCTGCCACACTATGGAATAGGGGATGCTTTTTGTAGAATGGTGCGGAGTTTGTATATAACTCCGACGGCGGGGATACTGTGCAACGGAGTGCTCTCGGAAGGGTTTGCCTTGGAGAGGGGTACGCGTCAGGGCTGCCCCCTGTCTCCGTTGTTATTTGTTCTTTCCCTGGACCCCTTGATTCGCCAGGTTGTGACTTCGGATGCGATTAAGGGAGTGGTGATGGGCTCGCAGGAGTTTGTCATTTCGGCTTTCGCAGATGATCTATTGGTCCATGTGACTTCCCCGGTTGCGTCTCTTCGGAGTCTGTTGGAGGAACTTGGGCGATTTGGGGCCTTAGCTGGACTCTGCATTAATCAAGAGAAATCTGAAGCGTTGGATACGCTGGGGGGTATTCGTGGGGCCTGGGGGGGGGGGCTATTTCCCCTCCGGTGGGCGGAGGAGGAATTTCTTTACTTGGGTATAGTGCTGCCTCGTCAACATCAAGTGCTCTATAGGCGCAATCTAGATCGTATTTTGCGGCGTTTGACGGCACAGTTGCAAGCCTGGGAATCCCTCCCATTGTCCTTGTCTGGTAGAATTGCGGCAGTACAGATGGTTATATTACCACGCATCTTATACTGGTTACAGACTCTGCCCGTTTGGCTATTATGTCGGGACTTGAGACGGATTGAAGCTTCGCTTAAGGGGTTTCTTTGGAGAGGGAAGCGGGCTCGGATTCCGTGGGGTAGGTTATTGGGGAAGTGGAAGGACGGAGGTATGGGGCTACCTGACTTGAAGATGTATGCATTGGCATGCCAAGCGCGACATCTGGGAGATTGGTTGGGTGGGACGGACGATTATACCCCTCGGGCTATGGAGGAATGCGTGGTGGCTCCATGGACCCTATTGGGGGTATTGCATGGGCGATATAGTGATTTACCAGAGGCGGTACAGAAGAGCGCCTTAGTGGATTCGGTTAGACGTACTTGGCAACAGCTTAATAAATACTGGATTGCGCCTTGGGGTGTTTCCAGTTGGTTACCCCTTCGAGGGAATGTTCAGTTCTCCCCGGGGTCCGAAACGACGGCGTTTAGAGACTGGTGGGCGCGTGGGATACGGACGGTGGGTCATCTCGTGGAACCCTCGGGGCGCTGCAAGTCTTTTTTGGCCCTGAGTCGGGAGTACGATCTGCCTACTAAGCATTGTTTTGCATATATGCAAGTTTCCCACTATGTGGCCTCGTTACCGAGGGAGGCACTGCATATCGACCGCTCCGCCAAGATCTTGGAATTTTTTGGGATAGGAGAGGAGAGTCCCCCGTCCATCTCTCAATTGAAGGGTCAGTTGGATTGTTACCGGGTATTGCCCGACTATCGTGGGGTCGAGTTGGCCTGGGCTGTAGAATTGGGCGGGGAGGTGGCTTCGGGGTCGGTCGGCAAGGCTTTGAAGCGAATTGTCTGTGTGGCACAGGGGGCTCGTTGGAGAGAGCTCCAATTTAAGTGTGTGACTAGAGCTTATTTCTCACCGTGGAGGGCTCTTCGTAGTCGATTGGGGGCGGATGGTAGTTGCCCTCACTGTTCGGAACCCTTGGCGACTTTGCTGCACATGTGGTGGAGTTGTCGCAGAGTGCGGCCTTACTGGGCGAAGATAAGGGAATTTCTCAGCCAGTTGTTGTGGCAGCGGGTAAGATGGACTAGCTCCTTTGTGGTTTTGGACCTACTGGCCCCTCCCTGGCCTGCGAAAGCAGGGGAACGACTTCTCCTGAGGAAGGCCTGTCTGGTGGGTAAGGGGCCAATTCTCCGATTATGGAGAGAACACCAGCCGCCAACCTTCAGTGAGTGGCGGAATAGTTTTCATCATATGATGCTGTTGGAACGTTGGCATGCAAGGGGCAGTGTCAAGCGCTGGACAGGGTTCATGTCAATATGGGAACCCTATATTCAGCAATTAGGGGCTCGTAGCCGTAATGAAATCCTCCAAATGGGGTGCTGAATGGTTAGGGGGGAGCTGGGGTGAATAGTTGGTGCTTCCATTTCTTGTTCTAGGTTTAGTTGGCTGCTGAGGGAGTGTGGGGCGGGGGGGGGGTGGATGGGTGGGTGGGCGGTTGGGAAGGGAGGGGGGAGGGGATAATATGATAAAAAGCCACCTGGTATATTCTTTTTCTGTTGACTTCCAGGGGGGATAAGAGTACACCCCTTGTGGATGGTCTGTTCACTGTACCTTTTTTGTTTGCTTGTAATCTTGGTGGATTTAAATAAAGTATTTAAAAAAAATATGTGATATGCATTCTTAAAGACTTCAGGCGGCATTTTCGATGGCATTTACATGGATAACTGCCCTAGTTACCTATGTAAATGCTTTATCTGGGATTTTCAAAAGGCACCTACCTACACGGGTAGGGCCTTTCAAAAATCCCGGATAAGTCCCTAACATTCCCAGGTGCTATGCAGTTAGCATTGGGGCATATTGGGGGCATCCCAGGGTGGAGTGGGAGCAGAGGAAAGGGCTAAGTGGGTAGCAGTGATTTTCGATGCTACCCGCTTAGCCCTCTGTGCCTTAAAGATAGGTGAGGTTTTTCCTCGCCTATCTTTAAGGCACAGGGACTAAGCGGATAGCATCGAAAATTATGCTACCTGCCTAGCCTCTGCGGCTGCTAGCAAATCCAGCATAACCGTGGAAGTGAAAATCAGGGTTAAGGGGGTTGGCGGGCAGGCTATGCAGTGATATGGCGCATAGCCTGCCTAAATCAAAATCAGGCCCTTCAACAATAGGGCAAATATATTATACTTGGCTTGGCAGGTTAAATGTGCAACTGTCTCCATTCCAACACCTAGCGTTTTGCTATTCGCTTCGTTGGGGAGTTTTATTGTGACCCTACTTCCTGACGAAATGAATAGCGAAATGCTAGGTGTTGGAATGGAGACAGTTGCACATTTAACCTGCCAAGCCAAGTATAATATATTTGCCCTATTGTTGAAGTCTTTAAGAATGCATATCACATATTAAGAGAGGAGTGAATGGAAAATTGATGTTATATGGAGAAGGAGATTTTTATGACCGATGATATGTCAGTTGTTGTGATTAAATAAGCCTCTACATTGCTGTACGTCCATAAGCAAAGCCGCTTTTGCATACCACTGAGGTCTTTTTCCTCCCTTTGTATTTTAGTCTACTCTCTATTATATTTGTTGTTTTTGAAAAGGAGCTGGTTTTACATTATAATATGCTATAGCCAATGAAATACATATAGATATCCTTTGGTATTCTCTTGTCTTTTCAAAGATCTATCTCACATCCATGAGGGAGGAGTAGCCTAGTGGTTGGGGCAAGGTACCTCAGGCCGGAAGGTCAGGGGTTCAAATCTCACTAGAGGACAGCAACCTTGGGCTGGAAGGACTGGGGTTTCTAGTCCCACAGATGCTCCTTGTGGTCTTGGGCAAGCCACTCAACCCTCCATTGCCCATGTTCCCTGTAAGTATTAGTGTGTGTGTCTCATATCCCCATGTGTTAAATGTATCCCCCAATTGTGTTGTGACCACTTTGATTGAAGGATAAGGCAGTATACAAAAATGTCTAAATAAAAAATAAATAAATAAAATCTTGTTCCTTACCCTACACTTTGGGAAGTTTTTGTTCCAGGTATTGTTATAGTCTCCACTGAAAAAACTAGAATCTAATGACCAAGGGACCGATTTTCAGCTGGGTTGTGCTATGCGCCACATCGGTGCATAGCCCACCCCCCTTCTGCCTAACATGAATTTTCAATGTCACGGTCATATGCGGCCCCGGCATTGAAAATCCGGGTCTTGCCGCACAACCCGGAAGCTGCAGGAGCTAGTCGGGTAGCACCGATTTTCAAGTTATTTATTTATTTATTTATTTAGATGGATTTGATATACCGCTTTATCATTAAATCAAAGCAGTTAGCACAACAAGCAATCAAGATAATTGTGTGGTCAGCAACATACAGTGGGTAAGTCGAGAAGAGTAGTGTGGGATGCCGTGTGCTAGATTTGCTGGTGAACTATATACATGGTGAGCTATATACATACATTCAAGGCTAGAGTTATGCACAAAGATGAGCTATGAGCACGACCTACTGAAAGTTGTAGGGCTGCGTGTGTTGGGGAAGGTTGGTATCCGGTTCAGGTGAAGTCCTTGTAGTGTTCTGTAAAGAGAGAGTTGTTTTAAGCAGCTTTCTGAAGTCCTTGAGGTCGGTGTTTAATCTCAGATTGTCGGGAAGAGAGTTCCATAGGGCGGGCGCTGCCAGGGAAAGTGCCCTTCTTGATGTGTCATGTCTTGTTTTGATGAATTCTTTGTGGGAGCTGATTTGTGTGCATGGTTCTTTTTCTTCTGGGTCTTATGCCGCAGTCGGCTTTGATGAGTGGTTGTAGGCTGTTAGCTGAGAGGTTATGTATTATTTTGAATATATTTAGTAGTACTTTGAATCGGATTTGGGAGCTAATTGGGAGCCAGTGTAGGTGGTACAGGGTGGGTGTAATGTGGTCGTGTCTGGAACAGTCTGTTATTAAGCATGTAGTGGTGTTCTGTGCTAGCTGTAGAGGTCTGAGAGCCTGTTTTGATAGCCCAAGATATATGGGGTTACAGTAGTCTAGTGTGGGAGTGATGAGAGCTTGACAGACTGTTCGAAAATGTTCCTGGGCGAGAATGGGTTTGAGACATCTGATGGTTCTCATTTTGAGGTAAGCGCTCTTTGTGGTTTTGGCAATGTGGGATTGTAGGTTCAGGTCCTTGTCGAGAGTCGCTTAGCCCCTGCACCTGAAAGATAAGCAAGGAATAACCTCGCTTATCTTTAAGGCACAGAGGGCTAAGTGGGTAGCATCAAAAATCGGTACTAACTGGTTAGCCCTTTCCTTCGCCCCGGAATGCCGTTAACATGTCCCGATGCTAACCACATAGCATCTGGGTGTGTTAAGGATTTATCAGGGATTTTCAAAGGGTGCTCCCCATGTAGGTGTCCTTTGAAAATCCCGGATATAGCAGTTACCCATGTAAATGACTTCAAAAATCGGGCCTCAAGCCCTTTGTTATTTCCTGAGTATCTAATTTGTAAGTTGCTGGATTTCAATGAACTTTTATTTCTTTTCTGTATGTGATTGGAAGGAGCTGTTCAATAAAAATCCCTCTGTTCAGTCATTCAGACCAGCTAACTGCCTTTTTTCAGCTTTACTATGCTGTTTGCAGAGTGATATTGGGAACAGGGTTACATAGTAACATAGTAAATGACGGCAGATAAAGACCAGCACGGTCCATCCAGTCTGCCCAGCACAACGGCAAGAGTAGGTGCACCCGCCGCTCCGCCACCTCTCCCCACGTCCCTGTTTAGGGGTGAACCCACCACTCCATGTAGGACAGCCCTATTTGTTGAGAAATTAGATGGTTCAGTTTATTTTGATTTTATCCTGTTGCTGTAAAGGGATCCACTGTATCTGTCCCATGCCATTTTGAATTTCGTCACCGTGTTTGCCCCCACCACTTCCATCGGGAGGGCATTCCAAGCATCCACCACCCTTTCTGTGAAAAAGTATTTCCTGACATTGCCGTTCAATTTACCACCTCGCAGCTTCATGTTGTGCCCTCTAGTTGTACAGCTTCCCCGTCGTTGGAAGAGGTTTGTTTGTTCATTATTTCCCTTCAAGTATTTAAAGGTCTGAATCATCTCTCCACTGTCCCTCCTCTCCTCCAAAGTGTATATGTTTAGGTCTTCAAGTCTCTTCTCATAAGGCTTCTGACGCAGGCTCCAAATCATTTTGGTCGCCTTCCTCTGAACAGTTTCCAGTCTTTTTACATCCTTTGCAAGATACGGTCTCCAAAACTGAACACAGTATTCCAAGTAAAGCCTCACCAATGACTTGTACAGTGGCATAAGTACCTCTTCCTTTCTGCTGGTGATTCCTTTTTGTATACAGCCCAACATCCTCCTGGCTTTTGCCACCGCCTTGTCGCACTGTTTTGCCACCTTGAGATCTTCAGAAATAATCACACCAAGGTCTTTCTCCTGATCCGTACATACAAACCTCTCGCCCCCTATCACGTACATTTCCTTTGGATTTCTGCTACCCAAGTGCATGACTCTGCACTTCTTTGCATTAAATCTTAATTGCCAAGCATTAGACCATTCTTCCAGCTTTTGTAGATCTTTCTTCATGTTAACCACTCCCTCGGGGGAGTCAACTCTGTTGCAAATTTTTGTGTCTTCTGCAAAAAGACATACTTTTCCATTCAGTCCTTCAGCAATATCACTCACAAATACATTGAACAGTGCTGGGCCCAGGACCGACCCCTGGGGCACTCCGCTAATCACCTTTCCTTCATCCGAGTGAGCTCTGTTTAGCATCACCCTCTGTCATCTGTCAGTCAACCAATTTCTGATCCAATTTACAATCTTAGGATCCATCCCCAAGCTACTGAGTTTACTGATAAGCCTCCTATGAGGAACAGTATCAAAGGCTTTGCTGAAATCCAGGTAGATGACATCCATCACATGTCCCTGATCTAGCTCCCTGGTCACCCGGTCAAAGAACTTAATCAGATTTGTTTGGCAAGATCGTCCTTCGGTAAAACCATGTTGCCTTGGGTCTTGCAACCTGTTGGTTTTGAGAAAGTTCACTATTCACTCTTTCAGGAGCGCCTCCATTACTTTTCCCGCCACCGAGGTAAGGCTCACGGGCCTGTAGTTTGACACTTCTTCCCTGTCACCACTTTTGTGTAGAGGTACGACATCAGCCGTTCTCCAGTCCTGAGGAACCTCTCCTGTTTCCAAGGATCTGTTGAAAACATCCTTTAACGGCCCTGCAAAAACCTCTCTGAGCTCTTTCAGAATCCTGGGATGTATCCTATCTGGTCCCATGGCCTTGTCCACTTTCAGTTTTGCAAGTTGTTCTAACACATCATCTTCTGTGAATGGTGTGGTATCTACTTCATTCCCATTTTTATAATATTTGGGAGTCACAGGTGGTCCTTCTCCAGGACTTTCTTTAGTAAAAACAGAGCAGAAGTATTTGTTTAGCAATTTCACTTTTTCAATGTCACTTTCTACCAGTCTGTTCGCAGCACTTCTGAGTCCTGCAATTCCACCTCTGATCTTCTTCCTTTCCCAAATATACCTGAAGAAGGTTTTGTCGGTTGAGTCTTAAGAGACCACAAATTCACAGAGCCTAAAAAACTTGCTTGTTCCCCACCAGTAAAATGCAAATATCCCACAAGGCATATATTTTGGAACAAGGTCTAGCCCTGAAAATACTGCCAAAGAAAAAAACCTATTCCCACTGTGGTTTCACTGCCAAAGTAATATTTTTTGTCGGACTCATGTCTGTGTGAGGTAACCAACCTCTACCTCAGACCATGTCCATTTTAATCATAGTATGCAGTAAAATTGCTTAACTTAAAGAAAGCAAAGACTCATCTTCAGTCTGTCCAATCCTGAAAGAGAGTCCATCTTCCATGCTTCAAAAAGGACTCGGGGTATGACACAGCACTGTGTTTCGGGTCTGTCACCACTTGAAAGACCCTGCATCAAGCAAATATCCCCATCTAGTCTGGAAGATTGTGAAAGGACTGTTTATCTCAGTGAAACCGTCTTTTAAAAAAGTCAACATCTGACATCAAACCACGCCTATTGGTTACTTCAAAAGCCAATGGAAAGGTGAAAGCAACAATGTGGACACCTAACCATATGGCTGCCATTCACCAAAGGCTATGCCAATCAACTTCTAGATTTAACCCAATGGCGATGTAGATTATAAAGTAAAGATCCATCATTGCTCAAACCATTGAAGAATCGTCTCACAATCACCGCCCCTAACAAGCGGTGGAATCCACTATAATGTTCGCCACTTCAGTTGGGAAAGAGAGTGATGAGCTTGTATATTATGTTCAGCCATGGGGGCTGATAAAGTTCTGGTGCATAGAAGAGATGCATGCTCAGCCAGACGTTTTTTAAAAGGGCAAATGGTACAGTCCACATATTTGAGATCACATAGGCAAATTATAAGATATACAACAAAAGAATGATTGATGTCTTTGACTGGGTGACCAGGGAGTTGGACCGAGGGAGAGCTCTAGATGTGTATTTAGATTTCAGTAAAGCCTTTGACACTGTTCCTCACAGGCGACTTATAGACAAACTGAGCACCCTAGGGATGGACCCTAAAGTTACTGATTGGGTTAGAAATTGGTTGGGTGGGAGGCGACAAAGAGTACAAGTAAATGGAGCTCACTCTGAGGAGAAGGATGTTACCAGTGGTGTGCCCCAGGGATCTGTCCTTGGTCTGATTCTTTTTAACATCTTTGTTAGTGATATAGCGAAAGGGCTGTCGGGTAAGGTTTGCCTCTTTGCGGATGATACCAAAATCTGCAATAGAGTAGACACCCAGGAAGGTGTAGATAACATGAGGAGGGATCTAGCTAAGCTTGAAGAATGGTCTAGAATTTGGCAGCTGGGATTTAATGTTAAAAAATGTAAGGTCATGCATTTGGACTGCAGCAATCCAAGGGAGCAATATAGTATAGGGGGTGAAGTACCTTTGTCCACTAAAGAAGAGCGGGACCTAGGTGTGGTTGTGTCTGATGATCTTAAAGTAGCTAAACAGGTAGAAAAGGTGACGGCAAAAGCTAGAAGGATGCTTGGGTGCATACGGAGAGGAATGGCTAGCAGAAAAAAGGAGGTGATAATGCCTCTCTATAAGTCTTTGGTGAGACCTCATTTGGAGTATAGTGTGCAATTCTGGAGACCGCACCTTCAAAAGGATGTGAACAGGATGGAGTTGGTGCAGAGGGTGGCTACTAAAATGATTAGTGGGCTTCATTATAAAGCATATGAGGACAGACTTAAGAATCTTAATATGTACACCTTAGAGGAAAGGTGGGATAGAGGTGATATGATTGAGATGTTTAAATACCTCCGTGGCATAAATGTTCAGGGAGAGAGCCTCTTTCAATTGAAAGCAAGTTCTGCTACGAGGGGACATGGGATGAGGGTAAAGGGAGATAGATTCAGGAGTGATATGCGGAAATATTTCTTTACGGAAAGAGTAGTGGATCCATGGAATAGTCTCCCAGTGGAGGTGGTAGAGATGAGGACAGTAACTGAATTCAAAAAAGCATGGGACCAACACAGAGGATCTCTAAAGGTAAAAAGGGGACTGTTGTAGTTGTTGATATGGAAGGACAGACTAGCTAGGCCATGTGGTCTTTTTTTGTCATCATATTTCTATGTTTCTAAAAAAAGACAGTATCACAGGTAGTATAGTTTTGTGCATGCCATTCTTTACAGGATACAGTATCCAGCCACGATTCACCCTCCAAAGTGCTTCAGCAAAATGAACATTGTCCCCAGGAAAGGAAAAATGGCCCTTATGCTCTAGATTGGGTCTGGGGATCCTTGTGATTCTTGCCTCTGGTTTATGCAATAGATAAAGGTTTCTGAAAACATTAAGTAGACTCAAAACTTGCCAAAATTTACGTAAAACCTTAGTAACCTGAGTGGACCAGTCTCTAAAAGGTATGATACTCACAATTTTGTCAGAAGTGGCAATTGATTGATGTTGATATTGGGGAGACAGGTACTATTCCCTGTGGTTGTTTAATGCCCACCTATATTCCCTAGGAATGATGACACAGGGATAAACCCTGGCCAATAACTGCTGGCTCAACTCTGAAGCATGAGTTTTAAAATCCTCAATGGTAGAACAATTTCTTCTAATACGCAAAAATTGTCCAAATTCTTCAACAAAGAAACCTTCCTGAATGAAGTACTCCCCAAGCTACAACAAAATACAGACGACCTTGACAAGATTATTGAAAACTGGACTAAAGCACTATCTACTGCAGCCACTGCTCCTCCCAAATTACACCCCCACACACGTACCAAACCTTCCACATTCTGAAACTCTACAACAATCAGAGATGCAAAAAAGGAATTAAGAAAAATAGAAAGAAAATGGAGACGAACCAAAGACCCAGACACGCAACAACTATTCTGTTCTAAACTAAAAGACTACAACACCCTCATTAACAACAGCAAACAACAGCACCACACAAACATAATCATGCAGTCAATAAATAAACCAAAAGAACTGTTCAACATTATATGGACTCTCACCAAAGACAACACATATCAAGAAAATGAGACAGTCCACCCTCGAGACATGGCAGACCATTTGACCAAAAAATATGACAACCATCCAACTACTACAAATATAAAATATGTCAACATGGAAACCCAACCATCCACACAACCATGGAAGGAATTCAGCATTCCATCCCATAAAGAAATAAAACAATCTCCTCACTCAACACCTCCACTTCTCCTAACGACCCATGTCCAGTACAATGGATAAAAAACCCCAAAGAACAACTCAGCCCTTACATACAAAAAATAGTCAAACTATCCCTATCTGAAGGATACATGCCTCCTCATCTAAAACAAGTCTCCATACAACCAATCCTAAAAACCACCACACTCTGTAAAACCGATCCTGCAACTTATAGACCAATCTCCAGTCTACCTTTCCTTGCTAAGATAATAGAGAAAACAGTATAATTACAACTCCAACAACATATAGACTTCAACGCACCACCCAACCCACAACAACATGGTTTCAAACCACGCCACAACGTAGAGACTCTCCTAACATCACTCTTTGATAACATCCTAAAAGGAATTGACAACAAAAAATTGCTTTCTCCTCATCTTCATGGATATATCCTCTGCATTTGACTCTGTTTCACATCCCAACCTGATCAGATGCCTCCAAGAAACTGGCATTTGCAAAACCACATTAAAATGGTTCACTTCATATCTAACCAATAGAATACAAGAAGTTAAATGTGAAACAAACTTCTCATAACCCTTCAATATACCACAAGGCTTCTCAAAAGGATCAGCACTATCAACAATACTCTTCAACATATACATACACCCTATTTGTAACATCATCGAAAAACACGGAATATTATTTCACCTATATGCCGATGACCTCATGCTATACACCCCAATTGATCTTGGAGAACCAAACCTTACAATCATAACAAACTGCATAGAAGATGTAACCCTCTGGCTCAACACAAACAACCTATCACTGAATTATAAAAAAAACCAGAAGCATTATACATCGGTGGTAATGCAAACTTCAACCCTCCTCAACAAATCCAAATTCTAAACCAAACCATTCCTGTAAAAGAAGAAGTGTGCTATCTTGGCATTATTATAGACAAAAACATTAACCTTCAGTCATACATAAACCTAACTGCAACAAAAGCATACCGCAAATTGAACCTTATAAGAAGACTCAAACCACTCCTACAAGAAGACCATTTCCAAACTGTTTGCCAAAGCATCATCACACCAATCCTAGACTATGGAAACTCAATATACCAGGGTCTAACGAAACAAGTCATACACCCACTGCAGATGGTTCAAAATACAACAGCATGAATCATCAACGGAACCAGCAAAACCGACCACATCACACCAATATTGCATCAACTACACTGGCTACCATTTCAATCATGGACCAAATTCAAGACCATACTAAACATCTTTAAAATCATTCATCACCTTTCAGCAGATGTGCTCGACTCACTAATCATAAAAGAAGCCTCCCCCTGCTCTAAAAGAACCAGAAACAAACACACAATTAACATCCCTCCTGACTACAGAAAGAGCAAACAATCAACCTCCAAAAGAGCATTCTCCCTTGCCGCACCACAACTCTGGAACTCCCTCCCTGAAGACATATGTGGAATTGAAGACATTAAAGATTTCAGTAAAAAACTTAAAACCTTCCTGTTCACAGAACACTATGGTCACATAACCTAAACATACAATTTCCAAGTCCCAACCTGACTGATCCGGACTGACCCTTATAGACATAAATGATTAAAGAATCATGGACCAACCCACATGGACACAAATACATAATTTATTTTATTTATTTATTTAACAGCTCTTCTATACCGTGCTCTTTGTTATCAGTGTGGTTTACATTCAACAATATGACTCTCAGACAGTGGAAGATCTGTCCTAAGTTTACATATAACAGGGAACGTAACATGGATTGAAATGGGGGAAACTATGTACATTTTATAGTTACAATATTGGTAGTCTATTTACATATTGGCCAGTCTATTTACAGTAAAGAACATCTTGAGGCAGTACCGTTTGAATACAAGTACTATCTGGTCTGTGATTCATGCTCCGTAAGTACATATTTAGGAATCATATTGAGGGATTGGGTTGTCGTGGGGGAGGAGGAGGAGAGGTGTTGTTAGGTTGTGAGAAGTACATAAGGAACAGGTGGTGCTTGAGGGCTTTTCTGAATTGCATTAGGTCGCTGATCGATCTGATGCTGGGAGGGAGGCTGTTCCAGTATCTAGGAGCATAGGATGAAAATGCTCTATTGTTAGTTGATTGTGCATATTTTGTGGTTTCTCTTGGGATGACTAGTGTATTGGCAGCTAATGACCTCCTAGGTCTGTTGTTGGGGGTGTAGTTGAGAAGGGCTGAGACTGAGGAGGGCGAGATTTTATTAATGGCCTTGAAGGTAATAAGGAGGGCTTTATATGCGATCCTGCAACTTATCGGGAGCTAATGTAGATCCATTAGGATGGGGGTTATGTGGTCTCGCCTTGATGCTCCACACAAGACTTGAGCCACTGCATTCATCGCTAATTGTAGCGGGTTTAGGGTATTCTTGGGGAGGCCGTGGAGTATAATATTCACGTAGTCGAAATGGGGTGTGACTAATGCTTGGAATATTGTGCGGAAGTCCTCTGGTTCTAGCATGGGTCTCAGATGTCGAAGGGTCTTGATCTTGTAGTAGATGGATTTTACATGCGTTTTATGTGCTCTTTGAAGTCTAGATGTCGATCCAGAGTCATACCCAGGTAGCGTATAGTGGACTTGATTGGAAGTTCTGCATCTCTTACTTTTAGGGTCGAAGGGGGTGAGAAGCCTTTATTTTTTGTGACGATTAGAACCTCGGTTTTTCTCTCCAAACAACCACAACCACATGTTATTATGTAAATATGTTGATCAAGTTGTAAATAGTTCTCTCCCAATTTACCTCAATTTTAATTATAATGTATCATGTTCATGTTCTGATTTTAATGTAAACCGCTTCGATTTAAGGATAAGGCGGTATAAAAAAACAGGTTAAATAAATAAATAAATCCATGTTTTAAAGTCAATGGATGAAAACTGTGAAAATGTAATAGAGTATTGTGTTGCACAGGCAGCATAATGTAGTGCTCAGTGCAGTCCCTTGACGAACTATGCTGACATCTAAAAATTCAATGGTGTCCAAATGATGTTTGGCTGTAAACTTTATAGTCTCTTCCCGAGCATTTAACCAATCAACAAATAAATCCAATTCAGATAATGGACCATTCCACAGAAAAAAGATGTCATCTAAAAATTTTGAATCCAATGAGAAGGATAAATGTGTGTATCTTCTAAAAAAGCCATAACAAAGTGGTTAAAGAAAGGGCTACTGTGGCCCCCAAGCAATACCCCAAACTTGTAAGTAAAAATCATCATCGTACAAGAAAAAATTCTTGCATAACACCATTTCTAATAATGACAAAACAAAATGTTTAGGTATCCGAGAGGGGAGCTGCAAACGGACCCCAGAAATAACCCGTAATGCTTCCTGTTGTGGGATGTTAGTATGTAAAGATGTGACATCTAAAGTTACCCAAACTATTTCTGATTTAGGTAAAGTAAGATTTTGAAGTGATACCAAAAAATGAGTAGTGTCTTTGACAAAAGATTTAACTTGTGCTGCTGCTGGCTGTAAAAAATAATCACAACATTTATTTATTTATTTCACTGGTTTTATTATACCGTTTTTCTACCAGGCAAAACGGTTTACGGGAACAATTGAAAATTTAGACAGAGGTTCCAGAATAGGCCCACGACAGGACACAATAGGTCGAACAGGAGGATTAGAAACCGACTTATGAATCTTCGGTACAAAATACATTACTGGAGTTTTTGGGTGCTCTAACAGGAGAAAAGAATATTCTCTGCGTGTGAGCAGCCTTGTTCCAACACTCGACCACACAATTGTGTAATTTCTAATCTGATCACAGAAGTAGGATCACATGAAAGGGTACAGACTGAAGCTAAGTCTTTGCTTTCTTTAAGTTAAGCAATTTTACTGCATATTATGAAGTGGTGGGGGCAAACACGGTGACGGAATTCAAAATGGCATGGGACAGACACAGTGGATCCCTTTACAGCAACAGGATAAAATCAAAACAAACTGAACCATCTAATTTCTCAACAAATAGGGGTGTCCTGCATGGAGTGGTGGGTTCACCCCTAAACAGGGACGTGGGGAGGGGTGGCCGGCATGGAGCGGCAGGTGCACCTACTCTTGCCATCGTGCTGAGCAGACTGGATGGACCATGCTGGTCTTTATCTGCCATCATTTTACTATGTTACTATGCAAAATGGGACATGGTCTGAGGTAGAGGTTGGTTACTTTGACAGACACAAGTCCGACAAAAAATATTACTTCGGCTGTGAAACTGCAGTGGCACCAGGTTTTCCCCACCAGTGGCATACCAATGGTGGGGCAGTGGGTGCGGCCCACCCCAGGTGGCGGCTGGGAGGAGGGTGCACCCACTGCCCGGTCCATGGAGACAGTGCAGCAAACTAACTTACCTTAAAGTTGGCTTGCCACACTGTTTCCTCTCTGTGGGCTCACCGCTAGTTTATTCCAGCCAAAGTCTCGTGAATCATGAGACTTCGATGGGGAGAAGAGAGCGGTGGGCCTATGGAGTGGAGACAGAGAGGGAAGCCAAGTTTAAGGTAAGTTAGTTTGCCACACTCTGAAGGGGAGGGGTGTGTGAAAGAATTGCAGCACATAGCGCCACTGCTCCCAGGGGTGCTCGCCCGCTCCAGGTGGGGAGGGGACCAGGAACACCACTGTTCACCATCCAACATGATTCCAAGAGTAAGAGTGAGTTTTGGCCTCAACTCACTCCAAACACTGTTGGCCTGGCCTAAACAGTACAATAGGACAACATAAAGATACAATCCTTTATTTTTGCATCATAATAAATGTAATCCGAAAAGGAAAAGGTTTTCTGAAGTATTTTACTTTTCCCTTTAATTACTGTACATGAGTGCTGGAACTTACCATTGTGCTTCAGGACGAAATATTCAGAAACAGATACTGTGGGGAAAGAGAAAAAAATTCTTCATTATCTTCATTAACTCACTAAGAAACAGGTATCCAGTGACAGAGGGACAGTGCCTTGGATATTACCAACCATAGAATATAAACAGGTGATTCTGGCTACAAAGTCTGGATGCGAGACATTGAAGGGGTTTGGGTGCCGGGTGTACGATTAAGTAAAGGATCCCGCTGTGCTCATATACCTCAGGTGGTCAAAGAAGAGACGTCCTTCAAGTGGTCCCACTTTCATAACGGCAGCTGCTATATAGACTTACAGTGTACACAAGAATACTGGGCAGAGTGGCTAGACCAATTGATTTTTCAATGCAGACATCAACAAGGTTAATAGGATAACAACAGATATGAATACTAGTGATAAATGGATTTAACTAACATTTTAGTTGTGATGTGCTCCCAGGAAAGGAAGCAGGTAAGAGCAGTGACTACAGGGGAAGGGACAGTGTGGAAGATAGAACACATTAGACTCCCTATAACCCAATGAGAGTAAAAGTATTATCCAGGGATGCCATCTGGGACAGGAGATAGATATAGAAAGAGAAAAATGTAGATGTGATCAAAATAAAATGGGTGATAATTTATTTATATTTTATAATTATTTCTGTTCTTAAACCTTGAAAAGCCTCAAAGTCTAGTCTGTGCTTTTATAATCTACCTCAACATCAAAATCTTTCCTTTGACTGACCTTGAATGCCCACCAAACCCCGGCATCAAATTTCTTCAGAATAGATAAGTTTGTTATTAAAATACCATTTGCTAGGAGATGAAAGCAAGTTTTAAAAAACAACGTGGTAATTTTCTAAGAAGTCATGTGAACTTTCATGCTATCAATGCACATAAAGCATAGTTATTCACCTGTAACAGATGTTCTCGGGGGACAACAGGAATCAGTCATCACATAAGGGTGATGTTGGCGCCGATGGAGCCCGCGTGGAAGCATCTCCCCAGCTTTCAAAGAAAGCCTTTGGGAGATGCACCACACATGCATGGTCCACTTCCTGCTCAAGGGTGCCATCTTGCCTCAGTCAAACAACATAGCTAAGATGGCAAAAATAAAAGATGGTAAAGAAGCAACTCCAAGGGGAGGAGGGAGGGTTGTGAGGACATATTCTTGCTGTCCCTGGAGAATATCTGTTACAGGTGAGTACCTACACTTTCTCCAGGAACAAGCAGGAAGTCAATCCTCACGTATGTAATTCCCCAGCTACAGGCTACCAAAACCTGTAAAAAATGCCACGGCAACCTGCAGAGGTGATCAGCAGCAATTGAATCCCAGGAGAGACTCACAACACCCAGGTGTCTGGCAGAGAACCAGCACTCCAGTAGCCTGAACACAGAAGGGTCAGAGGGCAGGAATTGTCTACACCCCAAAGAGATTACAGACTCTGTCCTGGCCAAAGACTCTGTCCCATCGGGACTCCTTCTCCAGACAGTAATGAGCTGCAATGGTATGGACCGAAGACCAGGTGGCAGCCAGCAAATTTCTGTCATGGGGATGGAAAGCACTGTTACTTACCTGTAACAGGTGATCTCTGGGAACAGCAGGAATAAGTCTTCACATATGGGTATCGTCGGTACCGACGGAGCCTGCGCGGGAACGCTCCCCAGTGTCCAGTAAGAAAGCTTTTGGGAGCATCCCACAGCGCCTGCGCGCTGCCTTCCCGCCTTTCCTAACCGCCTCTCTCCAGTTCGAGTTTTAAAGCTGAGACAAAGAGAGAGAGGAAAGGAAAGATAGATAGAGAGATACAACTCCTAGGGGAGGTGGGTGGGTTGTGAAGACTTATTCCTGCTGTTCCCAGAGATCACCTGTTACAGGTAAGTAACTGTGCTATCTCCAGGAACAAGCAGGAATGAGTCTTCACATATGGGGACTCCCCAGCTAGAGATGCCAGGGAGATCTCCAAAGTTGTGAGTCCCTGAGAAGGGCTCTACCTCACCCCATGGATCTCGGGCATCCAACCAGGGATGGGGGGTAGGAGTTGATTAGGTATGGAACAGGCGTTTGAGAACAGCCTGACCAAACAAGGCACCCCGGCGGGAGTCCTTGTCCAAGCAGTAATGGGCTGTAAAGGTATGAACCGAGGCCCAGGTGGCCGCTCGACAGATTTGGTCGATGGACACAGAATTTAGATGAGCCATAGAGGCTGCCATGGCCCTCACATTGTGAGCTGTGACATGGCCCTCCAGAGAAAGGTTCTTACTCTGGTAGGCGAAGGAAATACACTGAGCAATCCAACTGGACAGAGTTCTCTTAGAGACTGGAAGTCCTAAATGAGAGGGATCAAAAGCAACAAAAAGTTGAGAGGACTTTCTATGTTGCTGTGTCCTTTGTAAGTAGAAAGCAAGTGCCCTCTTACAATCCAGGGTATGAAGATTCCTCTCTGCACTTGATGCATGAGGTCCTGGAAAAAAGACAGGTAAATACACCTCCTGGTTCAGATGAAAAGGAGAGACCACTTTAGGCATAAAGTGTGGATTAGTCCTGAGGACTACCTTGTCATGATGGAACCTTGTATAAGGAGGATTAGCCACCAAGGCCTGCAGCTCACTGATACGGCGAGCTGAGATGACTGCAATGAGAAAAATAACCTTCCAGGAAAGGAATTTCAAGGAGGTAGTGGCTAAGGGTTCAAAGGGTGGCTTCATAAGCTGGCCAAGAACCAAATTCAAATCCCATGCCACTGGAGGTGGTCTGATGGGAGGTTTAGTTAAAAGAAGGCCTCTCATGAACCTTGCAATAAGAGGATGAGAGGAAATAGGATGTCCATTGAGAGGCTTAAGGTTTGCTGCAATAGCACTCAAATGGACTCTTACTGAATTTGTTTTAAGGCCTGCATGGGATAAATGCAGCAAATACTCTAGTAAAAAATTCAGAGGTATTGCAAGAGAGTTAAGACCCTTCTCTGCAACCAAATGGTAAATCTTTTCCATTTAAAAGCATAGGAACGACTGGTGGAAGGCTTTCTGGAAGCATGAAGGATATCCTTCACTTGCTGAGACAGATGCCAATCTTGAAGGTCTAGGCCTTCAGCAACCAGGCTCTGAGATGAAGAGACTGGGGATTTGGGTGCCATAACGTTCCCTCCTCCTGGGACAAGAGGTCTGGAGCAGATCCCAAGTCCAGGGAGGGAGCTTGAGAGAGATGAAGAAGTAGAGGGTACCACACTTGGCGTGGCCAACGTGGAGCTATGACGATCATAGACCCCTTGTCTCTCTGAAGCTTGAACAGTGTCTTGGAAATTAGGGGAATGGGAGGAAAGGCATAGAGGAAGTCTTGCCCCCAGTGGAGGAGGAAGGCATCCCTGGCCTGAACTCCCTGACATGGAATCCTGGAACAGAACCGGGGAAGTTTGGCATTCCATGGACTTGCAAACAGGTCTATGTCTGGGGTTCCCCAAATTTGAAAGATCCTGGCTATCTGGTCCCCATGGAGGGACCATTCGTGTGGAAGCAGAACTCGACTGAGTCTGTCTGCCCAAGAGTTTTGAACCCCTGGAAGATACACTGCCATGAGATGAATCTGATGCTCTCTGGCGAAGGCCCACAATCTCAAAGCTTCGTTGCAAAGCGACAGAGAGCCAGTCCCGCCCTGCTTGTTCACGTAGAACATGACTACTTGGTTGTCCGTATGGATGAGGACTGTCTTGTAGCTGAGCAGGGTGTGGAAGACTCTGAGAGTTAGAAGAATTGCTCTGAGCTCTAAGAGGTTGATATGTAGAGATGTCTCCTGTGGAGACCAGATGCCCTGGGTGGAGAGATCTTGTAGATGAGCTCCCCAACCCTTTGGGGAGGCATCTGTTGTGAGGGTTGCTTGGGGTAGCAACTGTTGAAAGGGGGACCCCAGCAACAGATTTTGAGTGGACTTCCACCACTTGAGGGACCAAAAGAGGCGACTGGAGGTTGCTATTTTGTCTGACAGGCAACCTGATGCCTGGGTCCATTGGGTGGACAGAGTCCACTGAGCTGCCCTCATGTGAAGGCGAGCGTAAGGAACCACATGCATGGTGGATGCCATGTGGCCTAACAGTTGTAACATCTCTCGAGCAGTTAAATGGGATTTTAACTGAATTTGAGAGGCTAACTGCACCAAGCGTAGGCAATGGGCCTGGGGAAGATAGGCCCTTGCAGTTGTGGTATCTAGCAAGGCCCCTATGAACTCCAATGACTGAGTAGGGGTGAGTTGTGATTTTGGGATGTTTATTACAAGTCCCAGATACTGAAGAACACGCCTTGTGCAGGCTAGGGAAGTCTGGGCCTCTGACTGGGATGGTGCTCGAATGAGTCAGTCGTCCAGATATGGGAATACAAATATTCCTAGAGTGCGTAGAAATGCAACTACTACTGCCATGCATTTTGTGAACACTCTTGGAGCAGAGGCCAGACCGAAAGGAAGCACTCTGTATTGGTAGTGCTTTCCCTGATAAAGGAACCGAAGGAACCTTCTGTGTGTTGGATGGATGAGGACATGGGTGTACGCATCCTTGAGATCTAAAGAACAAAGCCAATCCTGACTCTGAAGGTATGAAAGGAGAGCACCGAGAGAAATCATCTTGAATTTCTCCTTGCATAGAAACTTGTTCAATTCTCTGAGATCTAATATGGGTCTGTAGCCCCCTGTTTTCTTTGGAATAAGAAAATAGGGGGAGTAGAACCCTCAACCCTGTTGAAGAAGGGGTACTTCTTCTATTGCCCTTTGGGCAAGAAGGGTAGCAATCTCCTGACCCAGAAGGTCGAGGAGAGATGTTGGAGAATTGAACTGTCTCACCATAGTGTGAGGAGGAAGGTTTAAGAAATGAAGCTTATACCCCTCCCTTATAATGGAGAGGGTCCATTGCTCTGCTGTGATTTGTTCCCATCTGGGAGCAAAATGAGCTAACTTTCCTGGAATGGTGAGAGGCTCTGGTTCTTCTAGAGCCAGAAAGGCTAAGTTCTCTAGTTGTAAGTCAAAGGCCCTGAGGAGGCTGAGGCTGTTGGGCCGTAGCAGTCCTTGCAGCCTTAGGTTTGGCTTGTTTAGGTTGTTGCTGACGCTTTGCAGCAAAACGACCTGTAGAAGATGCCTGGAGACCATAACCAGGATAATATTTTCCTTTTTTGGGAAAGAAAGTCTTTTTGAATAACCTTTTTCTAGCAGGAGCAGAAGTAGACTTTGAAAGTCTATCTAAGGCAGAATTTTCAGCATCCATCTGAGTGGCCTTTGCTTGCCAATCCTTACCAAAAAGGTTTTCACCTGTACAAGGAAGATTTCCTAATCCATCCTGGACCCAGGGCTCCAAATCAGAAGCTTGCAACCAAGCAAGTCTGCATGCACCTATGGCAATAGCCGAGGCTCTGCTGGCACACTCAAAAGAGTCAAAGGCTGCACGGTTGGAGAATTTGGAATATCCTGGGCATGTTTAAGCCAGGTGAGAAACTCTTCCCTTTTATCTTCTGAGATAAAAGGAGATAAAGTTAGCAGATGATCTGTAACTTCTTTTAGAAACATCCCCATATAGAGACTATAGGAGTTGATTCTGGCAGTAAGCATATTGGCCTGGAAAATTCTCCTGCCAAAAGCATCTAAGGTTCTGCATTCTCTTCCTGGAGGATTAGATGAGTGTCTTTTTGCACTCTTTATCTTTTTCATAGCAGACTCCACCACAATAGAGTGGTGAGGAAGCTGAGTCTTATGAAAGCCAGGACAAGGAGGAACACGGTACATGGTGTCCAATCTGCGAGAATGAGGGGAAGTAGTAAGAGGTGTCTCCCATATGCCCAACATGTGATCATAAAGGATCTCATGAATTGGTAAAGTAGCTGCCTCTTTAGGAGCCTTAGGATATTGTAAAATATCTAATTTCTTGGCTCTAGGTTCTGGTTCAGGGGCCACAGAAATAGAGAGGCCCCTGGCCACTTCCTTAATGAAGTCTTGAAAAGACAAGTCTTCTGAAGGAGACATTCTTCTTTTTGGAGAAGAGGGCTCCTGAGGGAGGAGTACCGATGCTTCGACAGAAGCCTCTGATTCATCAGAGTCC
Source organism: Ichthyophis bannanicus (assembly GCA_033557465.1). NCBI lineage: Eukaryota > Metazoa > Chordata > Amphibia > Gymnophiona > Ichthyophiidae > Ichthyophis > Ichthyophis bannanicus. The sequence continues at coordinate 1,029,484,340 of CM066034.1, forward strand.
TCAGAGGAATCGAAGTATCGCCTGTCTGGATGCTCTTGCAGAGCCCGATACGCGTACCGAGTGGTATCGACATCGGGAGTGATCGGTACCGATGGGCATCACAGGACAGGGTACCACTGCAGTCGACACCGAAGCCAATGTTGATGCAATCGGTACCAGCACCGGAACCGATATCGGTGCCGGTTCCGGAACCGGTACCACCAACGGAGTTTGTTGCGGTACCGGAGGCGTCGCAGCTTGTATGAATGCCGTTATGGCACGCTGCATGGTCAGAATATTCTGATCCATCGACGCAACCAATGTCTGGATGTGGGTACCAGTGGAGACCACCGGTACCCCAGAACATGGCAACAGGTGATCGGTCGAGGCCACGCCATCGATGTCAACCTGTGACCCCATAGATGAAGCTTTGGAAGCCGGAGCCTCCTGCCGGGGTAATTTTGCCGGTGCAGGATCCTCGAGGGCAAGCCCGGAGGCATCTCGATACTTAGAGGGAGATCTACCCTTCGAGGACCGGCTGGACTTATGTTTGGTTACCTGAGATCCATGGGAAGAAGACGAAGCCCTGGAAGATGTCGATGCCACCGAAGCTGCATCAGAGGGAAACAGGGTACTGAGCTTTGCCGCTTGATTCTGTCGACCTCTTTTAGACATCATGGAACAGGTCTCACAGTCGGTGATGGAGTGGTCAGGACCCAAACATTTTAGACACCAGTTATGGGTGTCGGTGATAGAAAGAGTACCGCTGCACTTCGTGCACTTTTTAAACCCGGAAGCGGGCTTTTCCATGAGGAAAAATCTTGTAGGCCCAAGGCCCAAAAGACAAAATTGCACAGAAGTGGGAAAAAAACGATAGTTTGTTGTTTTTTTTTAAAGAAGAAAGAAAGAAAGACCGGCGGTACCGGTCCGACGTCAAAGAAGGCAGACGCGCGACCAAAGAAATAAAGAAAAATAAAGAACTTCTTCAGCGGTGACAGGAACACGACCTGCTGGCTCCGCGGAAAAGAAGAACTGGAGAGAGGCGGTTAGGAAAGGCGGGAAGGCAGCGCGCAGGCGCTGTGGGATGCTCCCAAAAGCTTTCTTACTGGACGCTGGGGAGCGTTCCCGCGCAGGCTCCGTCGGTACTGACGATACCCATATGTGAAGACTCATTCCTGCTTGTTCCTGGAGATTGCAGATTAGACATGGAAGTAGCCATGGTCCTGATGTGGTGCATCATGACTCTCTGGTCCAGTGAGATCCCTGTTTGCTCAAAGGCAAGGGTAATGCAGTCTGCCCCCAAGTGGACAGAGTTTGCTTAGTCACTGGGAGCCGCAGATGGCTGGGGTCATAGGATACGAAAAGCTGTTGAGCTTTGCGGTGGCCCTGAGCCCATTGCAGGTAGAAGGAAAGGGCTCTCTTGCAATCCATAGTGTGGAGAATGGTTTCCACCCAACCAGCGTGAAGCCTGGGAAAGAAGGAGGGGAGCACCATCTCCCGAATGAGATGATTTAGCAGAAACTTGGGATGTGTGTGGAGAACCACCTTGTTCTTGTAGAACCTCGTATGAGGAGGCTCTGCCATCAGAGCCTAGAGCTCGCTGACTCTGCAAGCTGATGTGAGTGCTACCAGGAAGGCAATCTTCCAGGAGAGGTACCGCAGGTGTCAGGTGGTCAGAGGCTCAAACAGAGGCTTAGTGAGCTGTGAGATCACCAAATTAAGGTCCCATTCTGCCTCTGGAGGGCGGACAGGGGGTTTAGACAACATGAGGCCCTCTTAGGAACTGAAACACAAGGGGCTGAGCCGAGAGGCATTTCCCCTCGACAGAGTTGTGATATGCTGCGATGGTGCTCAGGTGTACTCTGACTGAGTTGGACTTCAGTCTTGCCTGTGACAGGTGGAGCAGGTATTGGAATACCACATGCACTGAGCAGGAGAATGGATTAGTGTATGTGTCTCATATCCCCTCGTGTTAAATGTATCCCCCAACCGCTTTGACCCGGTGAAAAGCGGGATATAAATGCAGGTAAATAAATAAAAATAAATAAATAAATGTGTCAGTTTTTCTGTGCACCACATTGAGAAACGGTGCCACTTGAAGGAATACACCCTTCTCGTGGAGGCCTTGCCAGGAGAATCTCTTCTATGTCTTGTGGGAGGTTGAAGGGGGCTAATGCTACCCTTTCAGCAGCCAAGCCATGAGCGAGAGGGACCCCAGGTTGGGATGCAGGAGAGAACCCTGCTCCTGCAAGAGTAGTCCTGGGGCTGAGCCCAGGGGAATCGGTGGTACCATCGATAGGGAGAGGAGCAGTGGGAACCAGGGCTGTCTGGGCTACCAAGGGGCTACCAGCACTAGCAACACTCTGTCAGACTGAGCCTTGAACAGGGTCTTGGCTATCTGCATCATTAGAAGGAAGGCATACAGATGTCCTCCATCCACAGGATGAGAAATGTTATTTATTTATTACAATTTCTATACCGCGATCTCCAAAGATCAATTGCAGTTTACAAATAACAATTTGAGTAGTACATAAACAGATACATGCTCAGATTCATGGAACAGTGGAAAACTATGTACATTGATATAAGATCCATTAAACTATATGCATGAACATAATAGCAGACAATCAGGAGAACTAACAGGAACTATTTACACGTGTGGTGAGGTGGAAAGCCCTGTTTGGGAAGGAGGAAGGATTGTTACTGGTGTATTGTGTTGGTCATGATTGCCAAAATGGAGGGTGAATAGATGAATTTTGAGGTTCTTTCTGAATGTTTGAAGGTCGCTTAATTCTCTAAGGTGGTCTGGGAGAGCGTTCGAGAGGTTAAGGGCAGTGTGGAAGAAGGCCTTGTTATTTGTCATCTTTTTGGATTTCCTGAAGTCTATTGGTGTAGTAAGTTTATTTTAGTTCCGGTTACATTGGCTACTCTTGTTGTTTTCCTTGGAGATGAGTGTGGATAGGTACGAAGAGGCAATGCTATTGATTAATCTGAACGTTGTTACAAGAATTTTGTACTTTATATGGCTTTCTATGGGTAACCAGTGGAAAGCATACAATGTTGGGGTGATCTGTTCCATGGAGTTGACATTCATGGTTATTCTTGCCGCCACATTTGGAGCTAGTTGAAGTCATCTTATATCCTTTTTTGTGATGCCTTGTAGAAAGGTATTGGCGAAGTCGAGGTGTGGGGTGATCATTGCGTGGATTACTGATTTAAGATTGTGGTGGTGGAGAAATGGATGTTATCCGAGATGGGAGTGGTCGGCAGAAACGGGGTAACTGCACATTGTCCAGACTGGTGAACAGATCCATCACCAGGACGCCCCAGAGCCAGAACAGCTGCAAGGCTACCCCTGGAGGCCCCACTCATGCTGCTGGAGTAGTCTGCTCAGTTTGTCCATCAAGACATTGTCCTGGCCCAAGAGAGTCCTGGCCCCTTAGGAGCATCCCTCTTCATGTGGTATGGGGCAGAGGGGATACGACCCTGTCCCCCCTGTTTGTCCATATAGAACATCATGACCCGATTGTTGATCTGGATCAGCACTGCATGGTGCTGTAGCTAGTGGTGGAAGGCTCTGAGGGCTAGGAATATTTCCCAAGATCCAGCAGCCTTTTTGATTCCCTCTGGGACCAGCAGCCTTGTATCTGGAAGCACTTGCAATGCACTCCTCAGCCCACTAGAGAGGCCTGAAGGTGACATAGGTTCTACCACCACCCAAGGGAGGCTGCTAACAGGTGGGTCACCTGCACTCTGTCCTTGAGCCTGCCTGTGGCTTGGGCCTAATGAGAACGGAGGCACCACTGGGCTGCTCTCATGTGCTGGCAGGCATTTGGTGTCACGTGGACTGTGGAGGCAATGTGTCCAGCAAGCGAAGGTGAAGCCAGGCAGATAGTGTCCTGTGCCATTGCACTCTGCGGCTAATTCCCTGTGGCATTCTGACCTCTCCTGAGGGAGGAAGGCTTTTGCCTGAAGGGAGTCCAGCTGCGCCCCCTATAGGTGCTGAGCCAGAGTGAGGTGGGACTTGGGGTAGTTTATAACAAACCCCAGATGCTGCAGGGTGTTCATGGTGCATCGGGTGGCGCAGTGTGCCTCTGCAGCTGTGTCCCTTTATGAGCCAGCCATCCAGATAAGGGAAGACGAAGGCCTCTTGAAGCCTGAGGTAGGCTGCGACCACTGGGAGGCACTTTGTGAAGACCCTTGGGGATGAGGCCAGAACAAAGGTTAGCACCCTGTATTGGTAGTACTGTCCCCCCACCATGAACCAAAGGTATTTTCTGTGGCTGGGGTGAATTTGGCTTTGCTCCTTGGACCTAAACGATGCCTACACTCACATCTTATCTCTCTGCTAGAGGAATTGCAGCAGTGTTCCAAGGGACAGCATCTTGAACTTCTTCTTGACCAGAAACTTGTTGAGCTCTCGCAGGTCCAGGATGGGTCTGAGGCCCCCAGTCCTCTTGGAGACGAGGAAATACCTGGAGTAGAAGCCAGTGCTCCAGAGAGGTTTTGGCACTGGCTCCACTGCTTTGTCCCGGAGTAGTCCTGCTAGCTTGGTGAGGAGCACGGTTTGGTGGAGGAAAGGCCTGGTGGGCTCTCCCGGGTAGAACGAGGGTGGTACCCGATGCAGGTGGAGGAGGTAGCCCTCCTTGACCATTTGTAGCACCCAGGTATCAGTGGTGATGACTGTCCACCTGTGGGCAAACAGGGCTAGGCACCCCTCTGTGGGCTGCAGAGGACACTCTGGGGGAATTGAGGTCGTGCCCTGGAAGTCAAAAGCTTCCTCCGGTCTGGGCCTGAGCCGGAGCCTGGGCTTTGTGCCTTTGTTTTCTGGGACCATGTCCCTAGCCCTTTTGTTCTTGGCCCTGCTGAGGGGCTGAGAAGGCCTGGAAATGCGGATTACTATTAATTTACCCTTTCTTCCTTGGGAAGAAGTGCTTTTTCTTCAAGGTGTTCTTTTGGGGTTTCACGGGGTCTTTTTTGAGAGCCTGGTTCTCGTCACATACTCGGTCCATATCTCTGCTGCTTTATCCACCATGGGCTTTCTAAATAGGTTTTCACCTATTCAGGGGACATCAATTAGTTTGTCCTGTACCCATTATTCCAGGTCAGATGATTGCAGCCATGCTTGGTGTCGTGCCCTGATACCAGCGGTGGCCACTCTGGCCGATGACTCTAAGCCATCCTAGGCTGCTAGGGACAGAAACTTTAAGCATTCTGTAGGGATTCTCCATTGAGGCCTGCCAAGAATCCCCTGAGCTCCTTAGACAGTTCCTTCAGGTACATGCCGATGTAGAGCTGGTAGAACTGGATTCGGCACATTAGCATCGAGCCCTGGAAGGCTTTCCAGCCAAAGGTGTCGAGGGTTCAAGCCTTCCTGCTGGGTGTTACTGACGAATGTTTTTTTTGGCTGTTAAACTGGTGCATGACTGACTCCACGACCATGGAGTTGTGGAGAAGTTTGATCCTTTGGAACCCAGGGCTTTGATGTACCCAGTACATGGCATTGAGGCGCCTACTAACGATTGGTACCGATGCCGGTGTTTCCCACATGCGGAGAAGGAGGCGGTCGAGGATCGGGGGCACTGGGACCATAAGGGTTTCCTTCGGGGGGGGGTCTCATATTGGAGTATCTCTAATTCCTTGGTTCGCAGGTCCACCTCAGTCTTGATAGTGAGAGCCTTGGCCATATCCCTCATGAATTGAGGAGCGCCAAGTCCTCGGGTGGGGAACAGCATCGGGTTGCTGGAGGAGATGGGTCTGAGGGCACTTCACAGTGTTGCCTCATGTCCTGGGACTCTTCATCCTCAGTCTCCCATTTGGACTCGAAGTCCGAGTGCGAGTCCAACGCTGTATGATCACCTCAGTTGAGGACTACTCTTTACGGGTTCATGACCTCTGAAGGATCGTTGGTCTGAACCGCGAGTGCTCACAGGAGGACCAGTGCCCTGAGGAACAGGACCAAGACCTCAACCGAGGCCGGGGGCTCTCTCAAGGCTGGTGGCACTCAAGGACCAGTTCAATGTCTGGGGAAGCCCTCAATGTCAAGGGTCCTGTCATTGGGGCAGATGAACCGGATGAGCTGGACATAAATGCCTGCTGCATGGCCACTAGGGCAGGTGTATTGTTCTCTAGGACTGCCATTCTGGACTCCATGCCAGTTGGCTTCACAGCCTTCGACACCAGCACCGAGGACTTCGGGCCCAGCATCAGTACTGTCGAGGGAGAGTCCTCAATGAGGATGGCCTTGGAGGTCTGAGGCTGGTCAGTGGAAGCCAATGACTCCTTGTGGGGAATCTTGGAGGTCCACTCTTGCCCCGACTCATTGGACTCACACCTGGGACTGCAGGACCTAGGGTGGGATTTCACCTCTTCCCAGATCCATCCTCTGAGGCAGTCTTCAAGGATTTATTTCTTCTTATGTTCCACCAATGGAGACCTGCTTGGTGTAAACATGGCCATAGGACTCTGAAGAGGCTCTGGCTTCATGGGGCACCAAGGTATCGGACGGAGCCCTTGAGCATGGTGTCACCGGAAAATCTGGGGTGGAGTTGGACTTCTGAAAGAATTTTTCTTGCTGCTGATGGTGGCTCTTTAAGGCTTTTGGGGTAATTTATTTATTTATTTATTTAAACATTTTTTTTATACTGCTTTGTCCTTCACTCAGAGCGGTTTACATTATAACTTGAAACATTATACATAGAACAGTTAAACTTGGAAACATTATACATCGAGCAGTTAAACAGAGATTAATGTTGTACAACGGGCATGGTATATTGGGTAGAGGCTGTGTAAAAACTATGTACAGTGTTATTTTATTTGAAATCTAACTATATACATTTTATATATTTCATATATCGTATCGCAGACCATAGCAAAAGGTTATTCATAGTTGGTCTATGGCATGTTAATTTGAGGTTATTATGTAATATGGTCGAAGTGATTCTTAAAGAGGAGTGTTTTTAGATTCTTTCTAAAATCCTTAATGTCTGAGATTGCACGCATGTCATCCAGGAGAGAGTTCCATAGTGTTGGAGCACAGAGCGATATTGCTCTTCCAGAGGTGGATTGTATGGTCTTTTGATATCCAAGAGGTGGGATAATGATGTTCTTATTATTATTTCTCCTGGGCCGGTTACTTGAATCTTTAGTTATCAAGTCTTGTAGGATGTTTGCTGATAACTGGTGAATGATCTTGAAAATGGTTATTGTTGCTTTTATTTATTTATTTTTATTTATTTATTTGCAGTTCTTTTATACTGCGCTGTTTGTCATCAGTGCGTTTACAGTGAACGAAAGTACTCACATAAGCAACAAGCTGTAATGAGTTTACAAATAACAGGGCAAATAACCAGGAATCAACATTGGGAAAACTTTGTACATAGAGGTATAAACTATATACAGTAACAGGTTATTACTTACATTATGTGCAGCGTGAGACAGAACAATTACTGCGTATCTTGTGGGATTGGGTTGTGTTGGAGAGTCAGGGAGGGATCGTGATGTTTCTAGAAGTGTAGGAGGAACAAGTGATGCTTTAGGGCTTTTCTAAATTGCTTGAGGTCAGTGATTGATCTGACAGCGAGTGGAAGGTTGTTCCAGCATCTGGGGGCGTAGTATGCGAATGCTCTTTCTGTAGTTGTACGAGTGCATCTTATGAATTTTGTCGGTATGGATAGGGTATTACACGCTGCTGATCTCCTTGCTCTAATATTGGGGGTGTGAGTGATGAGTGAGATTGAGATTGTATTGGATTTGTGCATATATAGGGAGCCAATGTAATTGGTTTAGAATTGGTGTGAGGTGACCATATCTGTCCGTTCCTGTGACTAATCGAGCTGCAGTGTTCTGCATTTGTTGAAGTGGTAAGATGGTTTGCTTTGGGAGCCTGTAGTATAGTGAGTTGCAATAATCTAGTGTTGGTGTGAATTGCTTGACAGATGGTTCGGAAGTGATCGGGGTCTAGAAATGGTTTAAGTCTTCTTATTATCTTCATCTTGAAGTATGCGTTTACGGTGGTTTTTGAAATGTGTGGTTGCATGGTGAGGTTTTGGTCTATGATTACTCCAAGATATTTAATTTCTTTTTTGACTGTTATTTGCTTTTGCAATATTGTAATTGTTTGTGGTGGAGTAAATGATGTGTCCCTGGTGATGAATAATGCCTCTGTCTTTTTGTAGTTTATTGACAAATTGGGTAATGGTTCTGAAGTCGGATTTGTTGTGCTCCGGACCAAGGTATCAAAGGCAGGAGACGTGTGGGTCGGTGAGTGGCATCATTATGCCACACTGGTCACACTTTTTTAAGTCTCTAGAGGCCATTGGAAAAAGGGGATCTCCGCTCCTGATGGCTTCAGCTGAAAAAGGGCATGAACTCCGGTCCAGGAAGATCTCGATAAAAAATTAAGAAAAAATGAATAGACAAACCCGAGGAATGATGCCAAGGTGAGCTGGCTTGGGGACAGGAAGGAACTGGTATGCAAACCGGACAAAACTTGAGAATAAAATCAGACTTTTTCTGGGGAATATAGGACAGTGTCCGAAGGGCTCTGTGGAAAAAAGGAGACTGAGGCAAGATGGCACCGTTGGGCGGGAAGTGGACTACGCATGGTGGTGTACATAAGAACATAAGAACATAAGATATGCCATACTGGGTCAGACCAAGGTCCATCAAGCCCAGCATTCTGTTTCCAACAGTGGCCAATCTAGGTCATACGTACCTAGCAGTTTCCCCAAGGGACACAGGTTCCACAATGCTTGTACTGGTTCAAGCATTGATATCCTGGGTCCCTTCTTAATAATGGTTTATGGACCTTTCCTCCAGGAACTTGTCCAAACCTTTTTTAAACCCAGCTACACTAACAGCCTTTACTACATCCTCCGGTAACAAATTCCAGAGTTTGATTACACGTTGAGTGAAAAAATATTTTCTTTTATTAGTCTTAAACAGTTTACCCTGTAGCTTCATTGCATGTCCCCTAGTCTTTCCATATTCTGATAAGGTAAACAATCGATCTACGTTTACCCGTTCCACTCTGTTCATTAATTTATAGACTTCTATCATATCTCCCCTCAGCCGTCTCTTCTCCAGGCTAAAGAGCCCCAACCTTTTTAGCCTTTCTTCATAGGAGTAGCCTTCCATCCCCTTTACCATTTTGGTGGCTCTTCTCTGAACCTTTTCTAAAATCGCTATATCCTCTTTAAGATACGGCGACCAGAATTGCACACAATATTCAAGGTGCGGTCTCACCATGGAACGATATAGAGGCATTATAATATCTTTTGTTTTATTTTCCATTCCTTTCCTTATCATACCTAGCATTCTATTTGCTCTCTTGGCCGCCGCTGCACACTGGGCCGAGGGTTTTATCAAGGTATCCACAATGACGCCTAAATCTTTTTCCTGGGTGGTGGTTCCTAATGTGGAACCTTGCATCGTGTAACCATAGTTTGGGTTGTTCTTCCCTAGGTGCATAACCTTGCACTTCTCCACATTAAATTTCATCTGCCATTTTGATGCCCAGTCTTCCAATTTATCAAGATCCTCTTGCAATTTTCCACAATCCTCCTGGGTTTTAACAACTTTAAATAGTTTTGTGTCATCTGCAAATTTGATAACCTCACTTGTTATTCCACTTTCCAGGTCATTTATGAATATGTCAAAAAGCAGCGGACCCAGCACAGATCCCTGGGGTACACCACTATTCACCTTTCTCCATTGGGAAAATTGGCCATTTAGCCCTACCCTCTGCTTTCTATCTTTTAACCAGTTCCTGATCCACAGTAGTACACTGCCTCCTATCCCATGACTCTTTAGTTTTGCCAAAAGTCTCTCATGAGGGACTTTGTCAAAGGCTTTCTGAAAGTCCAGATACACAATATCAACCAACTCACCTTTGTCCACCTGTTTATTCACTCCTTCAAAAAAACATAACAGATTAGTAAGACAAGATCTTCCTTGTCTAAAGCCATGTTGGCTGTCTCCCATTAGGTCGTGACTATCTACATGCTGAGTAATTTTATTCTTTATGATGGTTTCTACCATTTTTCCCGGTACTGATGTCAGGCTCACTGGTCTGTAGTTTCCCGGATCACCCCTCGAACCCTTTTTAAAAATTGGTTTTACATTGGCGATCCTCCAATCCTCAGGTATTAGAGATGATTTTAATGATAGTTCACAGATTACTGATAGCAGGTCTGCAATCTCCCAAAGGTTTTCTTTGAGATCACACATATGTGAGGACTGACATCATGCTTGTATCTGGAGAAATCATGGATTTCCAGTGACCTCTGCATGTAGATGGGCCTTTAGCCATATACTTTAGCTGGTCACTATCTTATAAGTTGCACATCAGGCCCATAGCAGGCAGTTTCGCTGAGGGCATGCAGAGGGGTGGAGTATGGGCACAGCACAAATTTATGCCTGCATAAATTATAAAATACTCTAATTTAAACATGTTTTTAAGAAAGTCCTAAGTTTGGTAGAAATGATTGTGTCTAGATTTTCCTCATGTATACCACCACTTACGCCCCTATTTTCTTAAATCAAGAACATTCATACAGAGTAGAATCAGTGAACCTGTGAATTTACAGCGTGTGATGTTACAGTAATAGGAGATCCCTCCAGTATCTTCATATATGAGAGCAATGGGGACATACTGACCTGAGCAGTTGACGGCAGCGTCCTCCTCATGGTTACAGGTAGCCGGGTTCCCCTCCTTGTGAGGACACTCCCACAGCGAGGATTCATTTCCCCCACACTGGAACTCCTCCAGTAGGATACTCCCATTGCCTGGTCCAAACCCTTCTGAGACACCAGCTGCTCCACAGCCCAGCTGCCTGCACACAACACTGGCATCACTTGCGTCCCATCCGGTGCCACAAACCGTCACCCAGGTGCCATTAAGATGAACCTCCACACGACCTTGACATTCATTCTCACCATCCGAGAGGCGTAGTTCCAGATCAGAAGCTGAAGACACAAGAAGAAAGTGAATGTTAGTAAATACATTTAGATGGCAGGTGGGCTTAAGTTTAGAAGGATTGCTTTGTTTACTGCTGGGTGTTGAGAGATGGAAGAAGATTCTGATTGAAGTAATGTTAGAGGAAATGAGGCTTGTCTTGGGGTTGCCTCTTTTATAAAGGTACAGTGAGCCCTTTACTAAAGTGAAGCAACTTTTTGCACTTTGCACGTGCATTAAATGCATAGGCCATACACTAATGAGCAGGGACCTGGCCGACCCGTCCCTTCCAGTTATTACCATGAAAGTTTCTTACTGCATGTAAAGTTCATTCGCAGTTAGGACAGGTGCACTTGCGGGGTAATTGTATAAGCAATTGCATAAAGAAATGCCCATGTATACACGGAAAACACCTATTTTCAAAGGCTGACATGCGTGAATGGGCATTTATGCACATATTATATTCAATCCCAATCCTGTAAGTGCCCACGTAAGAGCGATCGTATGTACTTTCATCGTAGGTGTGCGCATGGTGTGGCAAGGAGGCCTATCTGGAGTCTGGGGGAGGACGAAGAGACAGGTAATTCACCCTAGTAAAGGGCCCCCTTTTACCGAGACAGGGTAGGAAAGCCATAAACACCTCCAGGAATCAGAAAACTTCCAAGTGGAAGACATTTCATGCTCCCCCTAGTGGAATGAAGGGGAGATGATACAAGGCTCAGAACCCCTTAGGTAGAGAATGCTCCAAGCACTCAGGTACCCGGAGTCAGGTTAATTGCCAACACCTGAGTAGGGAGGGGTTGGAGCTAGAGCCCTGGAAGTATAAACCCAGGCCAGAGTATGATTCAGTAGATTGGAGAAAGAGGGAAAGGAGAGAGAGAAGAGGAGAAGCAGGAAGCCAGGCTGAGCAGAGCAGAGGAACAGAGCTTCCAGCTGGAGAGAGTGCTATTTGGCAGGTAGCACGGCTGCAGGAGAGTTTGGAGCCAGGAACAAGAGAGACTCCAAAATCCCCTGGGAGGCGGTTAGCTGAGCATGGTGAGCAGGACCGAGAGTCAGAGCCTATGCAGCTGGGAGAGCCCAAGGTGAAGCTGATTGAGGAGGACACTCCCATGGACTGTTCCTTGTGCCAAGCTATTAAACCTGGGAACGTAGAAAAAGCAAGCCAGTCCTGAAAGAGGCTTCCAGAAAAAGGTACCCTTATTCCAAGCAGGGTGGCTGAGATCCCCATGCGTTTATAGAGAGGAGGTTTACCACAGACTTTAAATGTGATTGTTTTTGTTTTGTGCTTTAACCCCAGCAAAGCTGTAAGAAGGGAATATAATTGCTTGCTGGTAAAGACTGTGTATCCTGCAATAGAGAAAAAATTTAAAACTGCATTTTGTGGTTGGATATGTTTTGGACAATTTTTGCTTTCAAGAGTCCTGAACCAACAATCCTATGTGTGGTTTGATCAAACCATTGTGTATATAAAAAAATTATAAATTTCTGTCATTTGCCTTATCTACTTGAGCCTGACTACAGCTTGCTGCATGATGCACCCATAAAGCTGAATAAGGACTACATTTCCCAGAGGGCACTGCAGGGAAATAGTTCAACAAAAGCTGAAAAAGCATACAGCAGAAGGTTCCTCTAATAATCCACGCCCCCTCTAAGCTAGAGGCGAGTGGTGGTGGCGTGACAATGGCCAGGTCTAGAACAGAGTGTGGGCAGAATGTGTAAGTTATAACTTAAACGCATTCTCTAGAAATCCAGGTGGGCACATTTCCACCAGCTTTAGGGCCCTTACTTAGATTTAAGGCACATTTTTGGACACCTGCGTCTCTATATTATAAAGAAAAGTAAGCACCAGTATAAAATAGGCTCAAGAAAGGCGCATTGCTGGTGCCTAAAACTAGAGCGATCTATAATAAAATTACCATCCATACATACCCTTTGGGATGGCATTAAATGCACCCACATTAGTTGTAAAATTGACAGTGCGCAGTCTGTGCCCACTCCCCGCCCCATCATGCATAAAGCAGTTAACATGGAGGCCAATTCTATTCTGGCCATCCAGCCACTGTGTGACCACTCAGATTCTGGGCATACAGTGGTAACACCTGATTCTGATCTCACGGGGGCTAGACATGCCTGTGGGATCAGAATCAGGTCTACCAGCCTCGACGTGCAGGCTGGGTCCCGATTCTGATTGGCCACACACCCAGCAGATCCATGGCTAAGCTAGGCTCTATAATGGAGTCACGGTGCCATGGCAACTCATTGGCATGGTGCCATGGCTCCATTATAAAGTCATGATCCTCAACCGCCGACACAAATTGCTCTTTCACTACAGCCCAACCTCCAATCCAGCCTACCCCCTGCACCCCCTCTTCATTTTGTCTTGGCCCGGTGCTGTAGTCCCCTAGCCACATGGCCAACTCTGGACGTACAGAGCCAACCTCAGAATCAGCCCTGTACGTCCGGGTTCACGGCCTGCCCATGCCTTGCCCTCGATCCGCCTCCATACCACCCCCTTCTGCCCCCATCTAAGGCTCCCCATACAACAGCACTATTCATACGGGGAGTCTTTACACTGAGAGCGGCAGAGGGATGAATAGCGCGGATGTACGTCCAAGCAGAATGTACACCCCCACTATTCGTGGAGCAGAATGACTCCCATTGGGTTTTCCAGCCTGGCTGTTTCTAACACATGGTATCCATTATATTTACGCAAAGCCATAGTGTCTAGTCTATAAAGTCAAATCTGCGTGAATTTTACTTTATAGAATACTAGTGTAAGTGGCCATGGATGCAGATATTTCCACAGTTACTTGCATCAGATCTAGGGTGCATATCTTATGCATACAAAGCACGTGCATACATATCTGCTCTGCCCATGCCCTGCCCAAACTCTGCCCCCACCCAAGCCATCGGTCCATGGGGCATACTACAGTCTGCACATAAATCACTAAAGCACCATGATTTACACTCGGAAACTTGTGCGGACCCGACAGACTTACCCTCCACAAGGGTGATTTTAGAATGGTCGGCTAGATTTACAGGCACTTTAATGCATCTGTTTCATTCCTAGTTTATAAAGGAAGGTATACACCTGCTTTAGGATTGCATACTTACGACAAGCCTATGGCTGCTGCAAATGCCTATATTTTGCAAGAAATTATTTGTACTTTATAATCTGCACAACACCCAGAAGGAACTGGAGTTGCTCTTCTTTTGTGGTGTGTCGGCCGTTGAACTCCTCAATGAGTTTGACCCCTCGCTCAGCCACATCGTTGATCACTGGAAGATTTTTTACTTTCTTCAGACCGTCTTTGCCAGTACGAAGGTCCACCAATAGAGAACCAACAGTGCAGAATAAGTTTTTGTGCAACCAATAAGGAATACCCCACCCACTGATGCGTAGGCCCATCGACACCCTCCAGTCAGTCAACCAAGTCCAGCACCGCCGCCACCTATGGAAAGGTAGAGATACGGGACCCCAGAATATAACTCAGATATTGGTGTGTGAGCCCCCAGAACTGAGTAATTATGGGGCAATCTCAAAGAATGTGTCCCAAAGTGGCAAGAAGCAAGCACATCAGGGGCTACCAGAAGACGAGCTGCACCCAGCCTTATAAGCCCGGTAGGGAGCATAGTGGATGCGATAAAGTATTTTGTATTGGAGATCACGATAGTTCACCCAACAGTTAGAATTGGGCACAGTCTGAAAAGCCTCTAAGATATCAGAGCCCTCAAGCCGTACTCCCAGATCAGTCCCCCATGCCTCAGCCAGTCCCTCCTCTGCAGCGACAACCTCCAACTCAAGATACACCCAATGAAGTTCCGATATCTGTGCTCTGCCCTCACCACCTGCATGCAACAACTTTTCCAATCGCAAGCAGATAGTCCCTGGGAGATCATGTGCTGAAAGGCTGCGGAGGTAGCCACAAACCTATTTATACCGAAACACATAAAAAAGCGAGGCCAAAATGGCACTGCAGCTCAACAAAATCGAGAGGAGATCTGTCCTCATTCACCACCAGTTTGAATCCCAAAATGCCTCGTATCTCCCACCTGCAATAGGCCTCCCCTTCCATCCCAGGATGAAACTCGTCATTTCTATATAGTGGAAGGAATGGCATGGCATAAGCATTCCACTAACATCTACCAATTGCCATACCCTCTGCATCAAGTGAAATACCACATGTGATCGCAAGGTTCATGGTAGACTTGTAATAAGGGCATGGAGAAGGTAGCGAAGTGCCAAGGGAGCCACCGCCACTCGTTCCATGCTTAGGGGACTATAATCTGAGGTCCCCCATAACCAATCCAGGATATTCCATAGCAGGCACACAACATTATATCATGCGAGGTTGGGAACCCTCATGCGCCCCCAATCCCATGGATGCTGAAGAATACTGAGGTGCACCCGGGGCCATTTTCCACGCCAAAGAAATGAATTGAGCAAGCACTCGAATAGACAAAGGTCCCTTTGCCAGAGCAAAATTGGAAGAACTTGAAGGACATAAAGCCACTTAGGAAAGAGGACCATTTTGAAAAGAGCAATTTGGCCCCCAAGAAATAATGGGAGATCACGCCACTTGGCCACCTGATTTTGCAAGTCAGAAAGAAGAACACTAACATTCAAGTCATACAATTTAATGGGGTCAGGGGGGAGCTGAATGCCCAAGTACTTGAAGACACCATCCGCCCATTTAAGCGGGAAGGAGCCAGCCCAACTAGTACGCACTTCTGGTTGCAGGGAAAGGGCCTCAGATTTATCCAAATTGAGCTTGAGCCTGGAGAAAGCTCCAAACACCAAGAACTCATCCAGAAGGAGGGGGAATGTGGTCTGGGAGTGAGCTACATACACCAACATATCATCAGAAAAAGTCACCACTCAAAACTCTTCCTCACCAGTCCGAGTACCCATCAGTAGAGGGTGTGAGTGGAGACACACCAAGAGAGGCTCCAATATGAGGACAAAAAGAAGCGGGGACAAAGGACACCCCTGCCATATCCCCCGTCTGAGAAGAAAGTCTGGCATCAAAGACCCATTAACTAACGCTCTCCTCCATGAGTCCGAGTACAAGAGACACAGCATATTAGAAAATAAATCTGAAATTCCCATGGCCTCCAACTATAAATACATGTATTCCTAATTAACATGGTCGAGGGCCTTCTCTGCATCAAAACTAACCAGGAGGGAAGGAAGGCACCTCTGCATCCCATCGTTTAAAGAAGCAAGAATCCTCCATAAGTTTTAATGATATAACGACCCTCAATGAATCCTACCTGTGATTCATGGACAAGATGGGGCATGAACGGGGATAGACAATCTTCCATGATCTGCGCGAGCAACTTTATATCGACATTTAGAAGGGAGATAGGATGTCAAGACTCTGGTAGAAGGGGATCCTGCCCAAGCTTTGGGAGAACGGTTATTACCACTGGATTGAACTCATAGGGAAAGCACTGTTGACGCACTAAGTCGGTATAGTAAGCCAATAGAAGCCCGCAACTTTAGGGACCATTAATTTATAGAACTTCCCCTGATAGCCATAGGGACCAGGGGCCTGCTTTAATGGTCTGTACTACTCCAAGGCCATAATCAGCGAGTTCAGGATGTTTTGCTGCTCCGTCGTCAACCTTGGCAGCACCACGTGCTCTAAATAGGCTCATGCACCCTCTACATCACCTGGATCTGCCTGATACAGGTGTCAATAATAATTGTGGAAGATGTCTTCCACCTTAAGTCTGGTGGTTTGGATCTGACCATGATCATCACGAAGAGCCCACACCGGTTGCTGTCCTCCCCCAGCCCGAATCAGACCAGACAAGAGCCGACCCGCTTTATTCCCAAATTTATGTAAGCGATAACGATAGTAAAGTATAGATTTACAGGCCTGCTCATGTAGAAGACAGTTAATTTCTATCTGTACCACCTGCGTAGTGGCTTTGTGGGAGGCGGTGGGTTGGGCAGCTAACCGCCATCGAGCAGCGCATAACTCCTTTTCAAACAACAAGAGCTATTTGTGTAGAGCTTTGCAGTGGATTATAACATGCCCAATAATATGGCCGCGCAAGGCTGCCTTGGCAGTCTCATTACAGAGAGGGGTTATCACGATGTACACCATTAGTCTTTTCATAGTCGATCCGACACTACCAACAGCGGATAGTGCCAAGAGGTATGTGCAAAAGAAGCCCCCCATTGCATATCGGATGTGGGACTACAAGGCACAGTCTGGCAGTGGTTCTGTTCTTTCCTTACAGCTCGTTCTTTTTCGGTCCATTCTGGTAATCAGTCCTCTGCTTCTTTCCTTCTCACTTGTGGTGTACCGCAGGGTTCTGTTCTCTCCCCACTTCTGTTTAATATTTTTCTGGCTCCTTTATCATTGGTAATTCAACAGTTCCCTGTGTCATTTTACATGTATGCTGACGACATTATTCTACTGTTTCATACTTCTCCCCTAACGTTAGATATTACCCAGCTGAATCTTTGGGGCTTGTTTACAAAGCCGCGGTAGCGGTTCGCGGTCGTTATCGGAGCCGCGGCCCCATTGAAATCAATGGGGTCGCGGCTCCGATAACGATCGCGAACCGCTACCGCAGCTTTGTAAACAAGCCCCTTTGTCTCTCCCGGATCTCTTCTTGGTTATCTCAAAATTTTCTGCACCTGAATCCATCAAAGTCCACAGCCATGTGGGTCTCATTGACTGGTTCTTGCCCTTCCCTGGCTCCCTCGATTGATTCTACTCCTCTCCCTCTTGTGTCATCCTTCCGCTATCTTGGTATAATTCTCGACTCTACGCTTTCTTTTCACCAGCACCTTACTTCCCTTATACGTCGCTCCTTTGCTGCCCTGCGACAGATCAGGGCTGTCCGTTCCCTTCTCCTCTTCTCCTCCCTAGTCACCCTTGTCTTGGCTTTAGTTATAAGCCGCTTGGACTACTGTAATGTTTTTCTCGCTAACCTCCCAAAATATCAACTTCTACGTCTTCAGCGCATTCAAAATGCTGCTGCCCGTCTCATCACATTCTCACACCGTTTTGACCATATCACACCTATCCTTCTCCACTTGCACTGGTTACCTCTCTGCTTCCGTTTTCATTATAAGTTCCTTATTCTGATTCACCGTGCTCTTCATACCAATACTCCTCTATACCTTGCAGATCGGATCTCTCTTCACACCCCCTACCGTCAGCTTCGCTCTCTCCATGCAAATTGTCTGTCCCTTCCCTCCCCATCACAGGCACACCTTGAGCAGACCCGTCACGCCGCTTTTTTCTTTTTAGGTCCAGTACTTTGGAATGCTTTACCCCCGTTTCTCCGTCTGGAACCCTCATACCCTCAATTTAAAACACTACTCAAAACCCATCTGTTTCAGCAAGCTTTTCATCTCTCTCCCGATGGTCCTCCCTGATGTTTTTTCAGTTGTTGTCTTTGTTTCTGTCTTGTTCATATATTTGTTCGGTTGTGCATTTTGTCTACCCATGGTTTGTTTTGTCTTCCCCTTATGGGCCTTTTATCATGTTTGTATTTTTATATTTTAGTTAATCTATGTTTTAAAATACTGGCCCTTTGTTTTGTTCTATTTTTGTTTTTGTTTCTCTATCTATCTATGCTTTTATGCTTTTATACTTACTTTTCTGTTTTACTTTGGCGTTCCTTTCTTTGTCTTTGCATTGCCAACCTTTTATTGTACACCGCTTTATGTTTCGACGAAAAGCGGTTTATCAAATTTTAAATAAAGATAAAGATAAAGATATCTATCCAAATCATTGCATGGTCAGATATAATCACTATCCAGACCACTTGGTCAAAGAGGGTAGAGGCACCTAAAAAGAAACTGATATGGGAACCAGTATCATGGGCCCAGGAGATGTAGGTATAATCACTTTCCATTGGGTGGAGAACTCGCCATATATCAACCAAGTCATAGCCCTCACAGATGCCACATAGCCAGCAAACTTTCTGATCAGCCCTCCCTCCCCTGATGTGGACCTATCCACAAGTTTGTCTAAGTCCTCTCCCAACAACAACGGCACCAAGCCAATATTATCAAGACGCCTCCCCAACTCGTAGAAGCAAGAATCATAAGATGTTAGGCAGGTAACCATTCCCAAGAGCCACCACATGACCACGGATTTTATGAGTCACAAAGATGTACCAACCACCTCGATCCGCAATCACTGTGTCCTTAACAAAGCCTGCATGCTTATGTACTAGTATAGCAATGCTAGCTTTCTTCCCCCAGAGGATGCACCAAAAACTTCACCGACCCACCATCATTTGAGTTTAGAATGTTCACTCTCTGTTCGTACGTCTCGGACTTTTACAACTTTATGGCATATGGATTGTACTTCTACTTTTGTGGTATATTTAATAGTATGCCCTTGTTCACTTTATTATGTTGGTCACACTAAACGTGCAGTGAGAACCCGTCTTTCTGAACATGCTTCCAGACTACGGACTAAATCCCTTTCTGCCCCTATAGTGGATCACTGTTTAAGTGCCTGTCATGATTTTGGCTCCTTACGCTGGAGGGTGCTGGATTTTGTACCTGGAGGGGACCGAGAACAGCGTCTGCAATTGCGTGAGCAAAGGTGGATTTATTTATTAAATTTGGTTGCCCCTGACGGCCTGAATCTTCAAATTGACTGGCATACTATTACCTGATACATTTTTACTCTACAACTTGCGATTCCGTTGAGGGTTTCTCTGATCAGTGAGATCTCTCTATTGATTTCAGTGATTGTGCATTTTGATTGGTAGTCTACGACCTTCAGTTGTAACTGACGTCAGGCGCCAAAGTTTATAAGGCAAGTTACATCCCTGTTGTGGTTTCTTGCTGAAGTTTTGCAATTTGCCAGCAATGGATGGACCTGAAGCAGGGTTTCCTGATAATTTGGTGTAAACCCGAAACGTGAGCCACGTCGTCACTTCTGCACTTCTGGCAAACTTTAGCTGCGAGTCCAACACTCAGGCACGAGCCCACGTCAAGAGGAACAATCCAATACAAAAACGTGGATAACTCAGGAGGGAAAAGCAACTTTATTGAAACCAAAAGCCACTGGCCCGACACAGGCCATGTTTCGCTGCCTTCTTCAGGGGCTAAGTCTGGAATTTTATTCGCATAAAGTTATTTAATAAAAGGAGACGTCGCAGTGGTGCTTGGAATGTTTCCATGCACTGGGTCAACTAGCTCCGACAAAAAGATTATCTAAATTTATGAACGTACAACTGGGGATATTCGGTATCAGAATTTTAGGTTTTTGGCGTCTTAGGTGATTCTGATAGGGTTTTATTATTTTTGATTCACTCTCCGTTTAGTGCATTTCCTGTAGAAAGACAAAGTCTGCATGCTTGTCCCACAAAGCGTGCAATACCTTATGCCACTTAATTGGGCTCCCCAGGCCACACACATTCCAAGAGAGGATACGGATGCCCTTACCCATAGTCATAAACCCATCGTAGCTCAGGAATCAAAGCTGTCCAGTCACTGTCAAAAAGCAACAAGGACTCCCCCAGCCCAAGATCTCTTGCTAGGAATACCATCCACCCGCTAACCATCACGCCACAGAGATGGAGGACAAGACACAACCCCACTGTTCATGGGCATCTCCTGCACACAGACTCTAGAAGAACCCTACCCCAACATACTCCAAGGAAAAATGCATTGCACCAGCCATGTACCTCCCACCCAACCCTCCTCCAGAGCAACCACTCTTACACTGCCACCCAGGGCCGGTGCGAGGGTTTCTGGTGCTGCCCTGCAAGATAACGACTGGTGCCCCCTCCCTCATTACTATTAATGCTGGCTACAATTTTCCAAAACTCCTTTCTGAATTCTTTTCACATAATGCTAGTATTTCTCCTTCAAATCCAATGTTGTAAGAAAATTGCAGCGAAGGGGCAAATGCATAGCCAGATTCAAATGACTACTGAGCAGTAAATACTAATCGTCATGGGGGTCATTCCCGACCATGAATAATGGGGATGTATGCCCAGCCTGGACATACATCCCCGATATTCGTCCAAAGGTGCCTGCTGGAAAAAGGCTCCCCTTACATTCATTGGAGTTGTACAAGGAGCCTTAGACAGGAGTGGGGGAGGGTGGAATGAGGGCAGAGCAAGGGCAGGTCATCTCCCCAGACATACAGGGTGTATTCTGAGGTCGGCCATATATGTCCGGGGTCAGCCAGGTAGATGGGGAACTTATTCCACCTCAGAGGTGGAATACGTCCCCCTGGACATCAGGGGATGGCGGGGCAGGGCCAGGTCAGTGCAGCGAGGGGGTGGAGGAGATTCTCGGCAGCCCAATCCTGCCTTTGGAAGGCCACATTGGGGGTCGGGTTGTGGGGAAAGAACATATTAGTGGCAGCTGGGGATCGATGCTCCTTAATGGAGCTGTGATGCCATGGTAACATGACGCCATGGCATCGTGGCTCTATTAAAGTGCCGGACTGAGTTAGCCCGGTAAATGGCTGGCCGTCCGGGATGCCTGAATAATGGCACATTCAGATGTCCGGCCACTGTGCTGTGATCCTGCTCCCACGGGGACATCTAGCCCCCAGGGGAGTATAATCGGCTGCGTCTGTACATCTGGATGGCCCACAGACGTACAAAGCTGAATGTGCCTCCACATGATAGCCAAAGAACATGCTAAGTTTTAGATATGGATCAAAAGAAACACTCAGCTGTATGGACAGCTCATAAATATTTTACTCATTGAAAAATTAAGCCGGCGAAAGATTTTGTGCAGAATGTAGGAATCAGCAACATGCATCAATGTACATCTAGAAACTACAAGTGAAATTGGTACAATGTTGATGCAAAGAACAGTCGCTATGTCACTAGAGGAAAACAGAAACGCTATTAACAGGTTTCAGTGACAAGCTAAGAGATTACAAGCAGTAGCACTATTTAATTTAATTTTAATTAACAGTTTCTTATATACCGCATCTTCCCAAGATCAAATGCGGTTTACATGGAACAAGGTAACATAACAGACAGGCGAACATCTGAGAACCATAACAACTATATTACATTACATGGAACAAGCAAGAACTATTTACAGGGAACAAAATAAGTAACAGATACAGTGTTGTATGTGGCATTTAAGGATAATAAGCATTTGGAGTTTCACATCATTTGTCAAATCCAGTTTGGTTTATGGGGAACTGACATGGTATTATCCATTCTCTAGCTGGGGAGGTGTGTTTGGCAAAGATCCATAGTGTGATGTGAACAGGTGCGTTTTAAGTTTTTTGCGGAATTCTTTGATCTCTGCAAGTGATCTTATTTCATCTGGAAGGGCGTTCCATAGAGTGGGGGTAGCGTGTGAGAATGCCTTTTTGTTTGTTATCTTTCTGGATTTTATAAAGTCTTTCGGAGTCCTTAATTTGTTTGTGTGATTTCTCCTGTGTAAGTTATTTGTAGGTTGTTTAGTGATGAGGTTGGCTAGGGTGGGTGGTGCCATGTTGTTTAGAGTTTTGAAGGCAGTTGTAAGAGTTTTGTATATTATTCGGCTTTGTATCGGTAGCCAGTGTAAGTTCTCCAGTATCGGAGTGATATGTTGAAATGGGGGGACCTTCATAATGGTCCTGGCTGCTGCATTTTGTGCAATTTGTAGTCTTCTCAAGTTTTGTTTTGTTGTGCCTAGGAGTATTAGGTTTGCAAAGTCGAAATGAGGCGTAATTATGGCTTGTATTATTTGCTGGAAATCTTGTAGGTGCATTAGAGGGCGTAGCTGCTTTAGGATTTTGAGTTTGAAGTATACTTTCTTCGTTGTATTTCTTATATGTGTTTCCATGTTGAGATGTGTGTCAAGTATTACACCTAGATATCGTACTTCATTTTTTAGTTTGATTTCTTGGTTTTGCAGAGTGATGTGTGTAGGGGGTGAGTATGAGAGGTTTTTTGTTACAATTAGGGCTTCTGTTTTTGCATGATTGATGTAGAGGTTATTTTCATTTAGCCAGGTAGTTAATTCATTAAAACACTCAACGAGTAATTGAATTGGTATATCGGGGATTGTAAATGGAATGTACATCATTATATCGTCTGCATATAAGTGATAGTAAACGTTGAATTTTTTAAATATATTACAGACATGCTATACAGCCTATGAAGAATAATTAGTAAAATAGGCCAACAGTATACAGGCATGGCATTAGACTGCTGTAAAATTAATACGTTTACTGTAGAAGTCTATAGAAACCTCCTTATTTATTTTATTTATTTTTATTTATTTATTTATCTATTTCTTCTATACCGCCCCTTCCAGAGATCAGGGGCGGTTTTATCATGCCTCATATACTATAGAAAATGACATAAATAAATCTTGGCATTTACAGTGATCTATTTAATATACTTAGCTGAACAGTGACCAGGCTTGATGTAAGACCCTCTTATGATTAACAACCTTATGGGGAACAAAAGTGTAAATATTTTAAGCTTTCTGCAGCTCAAATCCACCTACATCACATTTAAAACAAAAAAAAATGGAAAAGCTTTCTGAAGGTGACATTCAAAAATTTGTTCCCTGTCATTTTGGAAATTTTTTCTCTGTGGGTGTCTTCTAGAATGAAGACAGAATTCTTCATAGAAGATGGCATGAAAACCCATTGCCTGGCATCAGAGCCCTGCCAATGTTATAATGCACTTAATATAGTACCTTCCTTAAGCCAAAGTTCAATCCAAGGTGGTTTACAACATCAAATATACAAAAAAAAAATAGAATGAGCATTAACCGAAAGATGCATCAGCTACGACTCTCCTTTAACTTGAAAAGATGCCTTTAATAGTTCTAAGCTGCTTGCTCCCTGTGTTCACCATTACTATTCAAGGCAATGTAATAAGACCGCAGGTGAGCCTCTATCAATAACTTGCATTTTCAACATGTATTCACAAAGTGGACTGCAGTGCTCTCCGCTCTACACTAGCCCAAGGAGCTCAAATCAAATGACTCCTAGACCAGTTACACGAGCAAAATAAAATCACTTACTAACCAAGCACAAGCTAATCCCCCCGAACTTCCACTGCCCCAACCACATGGCACAGCCGCCGCAAACAGAACAATGTGCCTCGGGCCTCGCTCTTTCATGCACGGTGGTTCTGAAGCACTGCATCTAACTACGCAAAAGCAGACAGAAAAAAAATTGCAACCGCTACTTGAACGCACTTTTGCCTTCTGTGCATGGATGTTTGATAAGATCCCGCAAGCAGCGGCGAGAAAAGGAAGGGGACAGAGAGAGGCTCGCGCTGTCTCGAGTGCAGGTTGACGGGGTGGGAGCGGGTATTTGGTATGGCTGACCCCCCGGATGAGGTCTTTGGGCCCGGGAAGATAAGTCTCATGTGTGAAAGAAAGCTCATGCTTCCGTCACCGCATCTTGGCCCCATTCTCATAGGGGACTCCAGGCAGCCCCCTTCAGGCTGTGTTGCCAGCTTGGTTGATGGTTCCAATATGTAGTGGCTGGGTGCAGGGCTTGAAGTGGAGGGGGGGTTATGGGGAGGTGCTAGCTATGGTGCCCCCCTGACATTGGCGCCCTCCTGACACGCTTACCTTGCTTACCGGGTAGCACCAACCCTGCTGCCACCACCCCACTAAGGAGCCAACCATGAGGGTCAACTTTGCATTGGGGCCCTGCCCAAATAACTACCACCTAGTTCCCTGATTTCCACCCCACCCCATGAAGCAAGCAACCCTAACGTATCAACTCACATCCACACATCCCACTCATCCAGCACCCTTGATTCTCAACCACACCACCAAGATGTCTATATGTACAATGAGCCCTATGCCCACTCAGTCCAGAAAGGACCATTACCGAATGCATATCAGAAGGTTGCCCCTACCTATGCATCGTGACATCCAGGCATTACAAAAATGCATGGCTGCCGGAGTACCTGCTTTTCGCATTGCAAGGCTCCATAGGGACCATCATCTATAGTACCCAAGATGCATCCAGCAAAGGTACCCCTCCGCCAAGACTCACAAACACCACCATCATCCTTCACAGACACCCAAGTCAGTATCCACACACTCCAAAACACTCTGTCATGCATTCAGCAATCCCTCCTAATGTATATATTCCCCACAACCCCACCCTACTCCCAGATCAGCTCGGCAAACACCGCATTCTAAGATCACCCCTTCCATTCCATATATAGCCCCTAACCAAACACCCCCCCCCCTTACACAATGCACACCCCCAATGAAAGCAGTAATAAGAGAGGCTGCAGAGTTATAGCACTCTCCCCCTACTCAAGCCCAGGTTAATCCTGGACCCACAGCTACCTTCCCATACAATCCAGCCTATACCCTGGAGCTAACCCTAGGCCTCACCCCATCATCATGCAATGTAGAAGGACTGAAAGTACCAGAGTAAGGTGTATGAAAGAAATGAAACAAAAGGACAGGAAATGCTTAAAGTAAATAGCGAAGGAAAGCAAACAGTGTCAAAACAAATGATGGGGATAGTAAGGAATAAACAAACGGAGTGAAGTGAACACAATATAGTACAGGAGTGGGGGATGGGGCAAACCATAAGGGAAGATGACAGGGGAAGCATCTACCAAAAGAATATACCAAAAAACAACAACAAAAAAATTATCAGAGAGAAGACAAAAGAGAAGTCCATTGTAGGAGTCTATCATCCCACAATGGAGGGCGGGAAGAATGGTCCCAGGCATAGCTTCTCAGTCTGCTGAAATAATAGTTGCATGTGGAGAGGCCATCAAGTAGCCTGATAAGTCAACAACCAAAGTCACTGACTAAAAAGGAGAGTCCGGAGAGTCTGATACAACCCCACAGGGGATGGTCCGTGGGGCTGCCAGCAAGAAATGAGAGTAGTAAGGGTAAGTCCACAGTACAGCCTGAAGTGACATCAAATATGCTGATAAGGACTCTGTGCTCCCAGATCTTACTGACACTCCAGTGCAAGTTTCAAGAGGCAACATCAGGCCAGCAGACTCTCCCAAAAAGTAACAGCCTCCACCAGACTTGAGAAATATCGCTGTTGTCCCTGATATTCCATCCTCAGTCGGGTAGGTAGAATTTAGAAAATCAGAGTCCCCAGGACCCCAGCTTGCTAACCAGCATGGAGTAGTCTTGGAAAATGTAAAGTTTCCGGTTCCCTTGGGCCATATTGCGCCGGTCTCTAGCTGCCCGAAGCACAGCTTCTTTTTGTGCATAATTATGAAACCAGGCAATGACCACTCTCGGGCAGGAAGTGCTTTCTCATCAGGGGCCCAAACAATGACCTTTTTGATAAGAATCTTGCCAATCTGTCTAATAAAGGTAAAGTTCAGAGGAAGCCAAGTTTCAAGAAACCCCTGAAGCTTGGAATCGATGACAGATTCCTCGATCACTATGAATCGGAGGTTCTTCCTCCTATCCTGGTTCTCTAAGTCATCTAGCTTGTTACCTTGCTGCTGCAGAAGGTGTTCCAGCTCCTTGAGGTTGCTGGCCTGGGACTGTTGGGAATCTTCAGGATCTGCCACCCTCTGCTGCACTTGGTTGATTTGACCATTGAAGTTGGTCATCGCTTGAGCAACTTGAGAGATCTATTCAGACAGGCCCCAAAAGTGCTCTTCCAAAGCTATCACCACCACGGTGGAGACCTCTTCAACCATACCAGTGAGTTGCTTGGCCTCCACCATCTTGGTGTCAGCTGTCCCAGTGCCACAGAAACTAACCAGGTAGCGGCGATATTGCACCACTGCCTGGTTAGCTCCTGCAGGTAAAACTAGGCCAGTTTTTGCTTTGCCTAGTTTTACCCCCAGGTCACTAACCAGGTAGCAGTGCAATATTGCCGCTACCCGGTTAGCGACTGTCACCATCTCTTCTCCACCCCAGAACACCCATGACATGCTCTGATGCAAAGCAGTTAGCATCTGGGCATATAGGGGAGATAATCGGGGATATTCAGCGGCACTAATACAGCTAGCGGCATTTACACAGTTTACAGGTCCGATAGTTTTTCTATTTGCATTTAAATGTACCACTTTGTAGCTTTATGGCATGTACTCTAGTCTTTGTATGTTTTGAAACAGCAAACTAACCTCCTATCTAACTGGCTATCTTGACGTCATTAGAGCTGATGACTCCTGGTCTCTTTCTAGTTCTTCATCTACAAAACGTTATAGGCCCTTGGATTTCTGTGTTCCAACTATATAATGTTACATTTTTTGGAATTAAAGCTTAGTCTCCATAACTGTGACTGTTTAAAAAATATCAAGTCATCTTTCATCTTAGTCATCTTTCATCTGCCTAGTGGTTGGGGCAAGGTACTTCAGGCCGGAAGGTCGGGGGTTCAAATCCCACTAGAGGACAGCAACCTTGGGCCGGAAGGACTGGGGTTTCTAGTCCCACAGGTGCTCCTTGTGGTCTTGGGCAAGCCACTTAACCCCCCATAGCCCACGTTCCCTGTAAAATAGTTATCTCCAAGTTATAATGCCCTGTTCAATGTAATTTCAGTTTGTTCAATGTAAACCGCACTGATGCAGAATAGCGCGGTATATAAGAGAATGTAAATAATAAATAAATAAAATAAATAAATAAATCTTATCTGGCCCTTATCTAGCAAATGTTCAGATCATCTGTAAGGAGGTGCCCATTTCCATCTAACCCTTCCCCAATATCATGGTTTATGGTTTATTAGTTTGATATACTGCTTTTATGAATCAAAGTGGTGTACAATAAAGACATTGTGAAATAAGGAAGGAACTCCATTATCAGATTGGAAAGTAGAACAGTTGGAAACGGGGGGAGAAGTGGGGAAGGGAAGAGCTGGAAATAGTAGCAGGGGAGGGTTAGGCAAAGACAGCATGCTTGACTCCAACTGTGCTCATTGGTAGGCTAAGGAAAAGAGATGTGAGACCTTTAATGTCACCTGATGATTTCAGATCAGTTCTTCAAGCACTGATTATGCCATCTATGGATTACTGCAATTCTTTAAATCTTAGTTTTCCTGTTAATTCCTTAAAAGCTCTGCAGCTTGTTCAGCACGCTGCAGCTCATTAGTTAACAGATATCACATCATGTTCATGCAACACCTTGTTTAGTTGCTTTGCACAGGCTTCTTGTTTGGTGGAGAATAACATTTTAAATATTAAATCAATCCACTGAGCCCTAGATGGAAAATCTCCGCAGTTCAGTAACTCTGATTTGAGAATCAACAAACCATCTCAGACGAGATTCAAAAACAATTGACTGCGTCATCTTCCAACCATCAGACAAATTTAACTGTCCACAGAAGTGGATTATTTCAGTGGCTGGTCCCTATGAATGGAATAAACTAGGCTTATGCCCTGTTATACAAGCGTGAGAAAGAAGCTGAAAGCTCTTTCCAGGCTGGCATTCTCTGTGTTTGGAATAGTGGCCCCACCAGTATTTGAGGGCCAGCAATATGCTGGCTTGATGATTCTGACATGTGCTAATTCTCGGTTTATTGTTCTCTGGCTTGGTGATAGGATTTGTATTGGTAAACCTGCTGTGTGGAATAGGCGTGTACTTCTGTTATCTGCTCAGAACCATGGATGGGCAGAATATAAAAATTTTTAAATGAATAAATAATCTAATAAAGAAACAACAAATCAAACTCTCTCGTTAGTGACTGTAGAACACAGCCTTCCTGATGTATGAAAGGTGGAACTTACCATTGGCTCTCAGGACTGAGAATTCAGAATCAGACACTGCGGGGAAGGAGAAAAGAATCATTATTATCCTTATTCGGTCACTAAGAATGAACGGCATCACTGGATATTTCTAAACAGATTCCTACGGAGCTTCGGGAGGTGGTGAGTGGGGTGATCAGTGTATTCTGGCGCAAGGGAATGGGCAGCATAGGGGATCCCTGTTTGTTAAGGAGGCGATGATGGCATTCGCTACAGTAGAGAAGGTTGTCTCTGGCATAATGAGTGACTTGACTAACTCTATGGTGGAAGATTATGTAAAGTCCAGGGACATCAGACTTGCTCCATACCCATTCTTTGCATCTGGAAGTTTTGGGGATGGCAGAGAGTGTTGGTTATGAAAAATTCCTTTGCCACCTGTACCCACTTAGAAGCTCTTGAGAATTACCAGAGAGGCTTGAATTTGAGATTTTGGAACTATACAAGAAGAGTTAAATACATCGTTCATTTTGTTTCTGGAAGAGTGGAAAAAGGAGCAAGGGGAAATCCTAAAAATTCTCACTACTGCTACTGATCATTTCTATAGCATTACAAATACCAGGAAAGAAGGTTTAACAGGAGAAGAAGACTTCACAGTGGATAGCTTGAAGCTGATCCCATTTTTGGAACAGTCTAAAGAAGAGATGGGGGCTGGGATACTTGGGGGTAATTTTATATGGAGCATCCGATTTATTTAACAAGTACATGTATAAATATTAATTTTAGCTATCAGTGGGAGCCAGTTTATTTTATTTTTTTATTTAGCATTTCAAATTACATCTTACAGTACACTTCTAAGATAGGAAAACGACAAGTTCAAACCTGAACTCCTACCTAAAGAACAGAAAAGAAACACATTATACAATAGACAAAATAATAATACAAATCAAGCCCACATCAAGGAGGCCGGAAGAACCTTTTAACTATTCCCAATACCTTTTGATACCAGCCCTTACAGAGAAAATAAACCAAAAACAAAACAAGAAACAGTACTTCACTTGCCCTTTAAGAAGGTCTCTAACTGAGAAGAATCAAAGAAAACATACTGTATACCTTGATGCAGAATACTACATTTACAAGGCAATTTGAGGAAGAAGGTTGCCCCCAGCACCAAAAAAAGCAAGTGCTAGGAACGACCTCCACATCATCTGTGTAAATTTCGATACATCCAGGAAAATATTTATTTTCTGAAAGATTGGTTCTTCTTCTGAAAAAACAAACGTAGGACTTTGTTATAATCTATAAGAGAAGCAAGGGTCTTAGATTTTAGGAAAACTAACTATCAAGATGGGCCAATACCTCAGGGAGTCGTCAGCTGGATGGGAACAGCTGGGGGATGAAGAAAAACAGTGGGCAAAACTGAATGGGGATATTTTAAGGGCAACCAACCTTTTGTTAAAATGATAATTAAAAGGTAAAAGGAAAAGGATACCACTATGGTTTTCGAAAGAAGTAGCTGAAAAGGTGAAGAAAAAGAGGGAGGCCTTCATAAAGGCCTTCAGGGAGGAGTGGCTCAGTGGTTGGGACAGGTTACCTCAGGCCAGAGGGCCAGGGGTTCAATTCCCACATGGGGACAAACAACCTCAGGCTGGAGGGACTGGGGTCTCTAGTCCCATGGCCACTCCTTGTGGCCTTGGGCAAGTCACTTAACCCTCCATTGCCTCATGTACACGTAGGTTGTGAGCCCTTTGGGGAAAAGGGAATAAAAAGTACCTGTTAGTATACATGTAAACCGCACTGATTCTAAAGAGCACGGTATAAAAAATAAATAAATAAATAAAATACAAGAGATCACAGAGAGAGGAAGACAGGCTTCTATAGTTGGAAAAACTTAGAGAAGCTAGCAAAGTAGTCAGGAAAGCAAAGATTCAAAAAGAGGAGGAAATAGCCAATGCAGTTAAATGGGGGGATAAGACATTTTTCAGATATGTTAGTGAGAAGAGGAAGGGTAAAAATGGTATTGTCAGACTCAAGGGTGAAAGGGACGAATATGTAGCAGCTAAAGATAATAAAGTGGAATTGCTTAACAAATATTTCTGTTCTGTGTTCACAGATGAAGAACCAGGAACAGGACCTCAGAAAACACCCACAAACAGGAACAGAAGTGAGGGGGCATCTTGAAGAATTTTCAGAAGACTGTGTTCGTGAAAAACTAGCTAAACTTAAAGTAGACAAAATGATGGGACCGGATGGGATACACCCTAGAATACTGAGGGAACTTGGGGACGTTCTAGCAGCTCCACTGATTGACCTTTTCAATGCCTCGGAGTCGGGAGTGGTGCCAAAGGACTGGAGATAGGCTCATGTGGTCCCTTTACACAAAAGCAGAAGTAAGGATGTGGTTGAAAAATAGAAGCCGGTTAGTTTAACCTCGGTGGTGAGTAAATTATTGAAAGCGCTCCGGAAAGAAAAAATAGTGAGGTTTCTGGAGTCCAACGGATTACCGGATCTAGGGCAGCATGGATTCAGCAGACGGAGGTCTTGTCAGACAAATCTGGCTGATTTCTTTGACTGGGTGACCAGGAAGTTGGACCAAGGGAGAGACCTATAGGTGGTATATTTAGATTTCGGTAAAGCCTTTGACACCATTCCACACAGGTGACATAAAAAAAACTGAGCACCCTAGGGAAGGACCCTAAAGTTACTGCTTGGATTAGAAACTGGTTGAGTGGGAGGCAACAGGTAAATGGAGCTCACTGAGGAGAAAGAGGTTACCAGTGGTGTGCCCCAGGGATTTGTCCTTGGTCCAATTCTTTCTAACATCTTTGTTAGTGATATTGCAGAAGGGCTGTCAGGTTAGTTTTACCTCTTTGTGGATGATACCAAAATCTGCAATAGAGTAGACACCCAGGAAGGTGTAGATAACATGAGGAGGGATTTAGCTAAGCTTGAAGAATGGTCTAGATTTTGGCATCTGAAATTTAATGTCAAAAAATGCAAGGTCATGCATTTGGGCTGCAGCAATCCAAGGGAGTGATATAGTATAGGGGGTGAAGTACTTCTGTCCACTAAAGAAGAGCGGGACCTTGGCGTTGTTGTGTCTGATTATCTTAAAGTAGCTAAACAGGTAGAAAAAGTGACAGCAAAAGCTAGAAGGATGCTTGGGTGCATACGGAGAGGAATGGCCAACAAAAGAAAAGAGGTGATAGTGCCTCTGTATAGGCCTTTGGTGCAACCTCATTTGGAGTATTATGTGCATTTCTGGAGACCGCACTTTCAAAGGATATAAACAGGTTGGAGTCAGTACAGAGGGTGGCTACTAAAATGGTTAGTGGTCTTCATTATAAAGCATTATAAAGAACAGCCTTCTCTTCTCCCACCCAATAATACATTTAATTTAGGTATGTAATTAATGTAAAATAGATCCTTGTAAATATGTTGATTGTAAACATGTTTCACTAATGTTTTTAAATAGTTTAATGTAATTGTTCTGTTTTTGTAAACCACTCTTGATCGATTGAAGGGGTGGTATAAAAAAACACCTACATAAATAAATAAATAAAATAAATAAAGCATATGAGGACAAACTTAAGGATCTTAATATGTATACCGTAGAGGAAAGGCGTGATAGAGGTGATATGAGTGAGACTTTTAAATACCTCTGTGGCATAAATGCACAGGAAGAGAGCCTCGTTCGATTGAAAGCAAGCTCTGCTACAAGGGGACATGGGATGAGGGTGAAAGGGGATAGATTCAGGAGTGATATACAGAAATATTTTTTTACGGAAAGAGTGGTGGATCCGTGGAATAGTCTCCCAGTGGAGGCAGTAGAGATTAAGATAGTATCTGAATTCAAAGAAGCATGGGACAAACACAGATGATCTCTAAAGGAAAAAAGGGGACTGTTGTAGTGGTTGATATGGAAGGACAGACTAGATAGGCCATGTGGTCTTTTTCTGTCATCATGTTTCTATGTATTCATAATGTGAGGTTGGAAGTTTAAATGGTGATCCAGGATAACACCAAGGTATTTGATCTGAGGCTTAACTTGTATTTCGATATCTCCAAGTTTAATGATTGGAGGAGATATGAAGTGGAGTCGCTGGACACGTGGAGGATCTCTGTTTTGGTGAAGTTGACTGCAAGGTTGTGGAGCTGTAGCCATGAGACAATCTCTTTGAAACAGGCAGCGAGATTGAAGTAGTCGGGGGAGGTAGTGAGGAAAGGAGTGACTATCATTATGTCATCGGCATAAAGTTCATAGCCGACATTGAACCTCTGAATGATACAGCAAAGGGGCCTAATGTAGATATTGTGGTGAGGAGGAGGCAGCCCAGCATGAAAATAAAAGAGAAAGAAGAACTTTTTCTTCTTCTCGGGGGATGGGTTCACTAGAACACATACATCACAGCAGAATCCCTGAGAGAAACCAAGAGGGTAGTGCTAGGGTTAAGCCACTCCCAGACCCCATGACATCCTCAGGCAAGAGTAGGAGGTACAAGTGGGTGGAGTCAGGAAGGGAGTTGCCCTGCTCAATGTTTAAGTTTGAGAGAACAAACAAACTTAGCAGAAGCAGCAGAGAGGCAAGAGAGCCCAGCAGAAAGGCCAGGAACTGCAGAGAGCCAAGGAGAAACTGCAGAGGCAGCAAACACAGCAGAACCAACAACCAGGAAAGAAGCAGTTACAGAGTGAGCAGCAGCAGAGACAAGAGCAGCCAGCACTGCAGCCCAGGAAGCTACAGGGAAGGTTCCAGGCAAAGGACCAAGCTGACTGGCAACAGGGAGAAAGAGAAAAGGTTGGCTTTAAGAAGGCGAAGGCAAGAGTGCTTAGACTCACCTGAGGAAGGGTCTGTCTGCAGGCAGCAGAAGCCCCAGGAAGGGAAGTGGAGAGCTTACCCTGAGTCACTGTCTAGCTCAGAGACAGAGGGAGTTCCAAGCCATGGAAGCCTTAGCCAGGAAGGTGCTGCAACCAGACTCCAAGGTAGGAGAGATAAAGCCATAAAGCCAGAACCCTGTGTTACTTGCTCTGACTCAGAAGAGAGGTTAAAGCCTAGGAAAACCCGGAATAGGAGTAAGGGGTTTGCCAGGGACACTGAACAGGAAAAGCCCAGTGGAAGCCTATCTAAAGGAGAAAGGGTCATTCAGTGGCATAGGCTCTTTAACCTGCTAAAGAATATTAAGCATAAGCTGCCAGAACGCTTACAAGCATTGCCAAGTTACAGCTCAGTTGAAAGCATGGAAGTAGCAGGCCAAGAAAGTGACCTAACTTCAGTTTGTTCTGAGATGGACTGTAATGTGTGCATGAAGGCTGAGTAATGGAAGCCTGAGAAAGGAAAGAAGTGAAGCTTGTGTAAATATCTTTATTGCAACACTGGTTACAAGTGTTACCTTAAGAGGAGAAGAATTATCCTGTATTTTTCTTTGAACTGAATGTGTACATTTGCTTTGAAGATTTTGTTACCCATTTGACACGGATGCTAATAAAATTCCTGTGTGCTTTAAAATAAACCACTTGGTTCATTGCTCTCCATACACAACTACAATCCTTGGAAAAGAGGAATTCAAGATGGCTTCCTGTCCCTACTAGGCGACCGCCTGGTAGGGGCGCGACCGCCACAGGTGGCGTAGTTTTTAGGATACAGCATTCCAGCGGTCAAGTGGTGCGTCTTCAAGCTGGTACCTTGGGACGAGGAAGATCCAGGAAGGACGGAGTGACCGGTCCGAGAGAAAACGCGGAAGAAAAAATCGGGAGTGGAGTCGGATCCGGAGCGCTGTTTTCTGGTGG
The DNA here is from genome assembly GCA_033557465.1 of Ichthyophis bannanicus. Classification (NCBI taxonomy): domain Eukaryota; kingdom Metazoa; phylum Chordata; class Amphibia; order Gymnophiona; family Ichthyophiidae; genus Ichthyophis; species Ichthyophis bannanicus. Next base: position 1,029,518,658 of record CM066034.1, read on the forward strand.
TAAAGCGAAGACCTGCATCAGAATCAGGTAACCCGTAGGCTAGAGGGGGATAAGCCTAGGATTCTGATGTAAGGGGCCACCAGGTACTCACTAGGAGAGAGTGAGGGGAAGAAAAAAAAAAAAAAAGTGCTGCACTTTGTGTGGTTTTTTCTGTGTTTGTATTTCCAGAAACCGCAGTCCAGGATGGAGACAGCGGACATATTGGCCTGGGTGGCAGACCAGTTCGCCAAGCAGAGGGAGATGGCAGCAGTGAGCCAGGAGCAAGCGGCGTCCATGCTTCGTGCTCAACAGCAACCCCTACTGGAGGTGGTGGCGAAATGGATTCGGGCCCAGGAAGAAGCGACCAAGATGGCACAGTCTGTACAAAAGGCACAGGCCTTACCAGGTGCACAGGTTGTTTTTCCAGGAGGGGAAAGCCCTGATACTGGAACTTTCTCATGTGGCCGTCTTTCTAAAGAGGACAATATTGATGATTTTATTGAGTCCTTTTAAAGAATAGCTGTTTTAGCTCAATGGCCAAAGGAACAATGGGCCATGAGGTTTGCTATTACCCTAAGTGGGGAGGCTTTAGCAGCCTACAGGGAAATACCAGTTGCATTAGTAGCCGAGTATGAGCATGTAAAGAAGGCCGTAAGAGATCGGATGGGGTTAAGTCCCTCGGTCTATCGGAGGCTTCTGAGAGCATGTATACTGAAAGAAGGTGAAGCACCTCAAGCTTTATACCATAGAATTAAAAGCTTAGTGTATAAATGGCTTGTACCTGAGAATGGCAATATAGATTCTGTTATTGATACTGTGATATTGGAACAGTTTACAGAAGCTGTACCCAAAGAGTTGCAGAGTTTTCTGGTAATGCAGAGCTGTAAAAACACCCAGGAAGCCATTGCGTTGGCTGAGTGCTTTCTAGAGGCCAAGAAGTTAAGCCTCAAGAAAGAGGGCGTTTTTCAGAGGGCAGGAACAGAATTGCAGGAAAGGAAGGCAACCTTTACTAGCCATAAAATGGAAAGGAATAAACCCATAGAAGGCAGATATACCCTGCAGAAGAAATGTTTCTCCTGTGGTGAGCTAGGTCACCTTAAGAGAAACTGTCCAGTAAGGAAAGCTTTTGTAATCACACGTCCCAAAGAGGTAAGTGAGGGATTTCTCCTATCAGTAGAAGTAGAAGGAATACCCATAGAAGCTCTACTAGATTCAGGGGCCAGCCAGTCCATGATTTCCAGCAGGCTGTGGAAAAAGATAGAGGCCCAGAGACAGTGCTTACAAGAATCCTCAAGGGGGCAGGTTAAAATTAAATGTGTCCATGGAGCAGCTTCCACCTATCCTCTCCAGAGTGTTAGGATCAAGGGGTTAGGTAGTGGAAGGCAGGTGGCAGTGGCAGTGATACCTAGACTCCCACACGATATGATATTGGGCCGTGATTGGTCCCAGTTCAGGAAGGGGGTGGAGAAACAGTTGCAGGAAGAAACAGGCATGATAACCACACGCACAGACACCAAACCTTCAGGGGAAAATAAGAAGGAAAGGGTGGTGCGCCCCAGGGCTGATACAGGGGGAATAATACCCGCACCTTTGTTCGGAAAGAGAGTAAACCCGGGGAGGTTAGCAGATACCCAGAGGGAAATACTAGTGCCAAAACAGAAATTTGTGATAAAGTTCTGTAGGACTACCCCTGAGGCGAGAATTCCCAAGCGGGCTACCGAACAAGCTGCTGGTATGGATCTCTGTAGCGCAGTTGAGGTGGTCATTCCAAAACAGGGGAGGGCCATAGTAAACACCGGACTTCGGGTAGAAATACCGCCCGGTTGTTACGGACGGATTGCGCCCAGATCTGGCCTCGCCTTTAAAAAGTTTATAGATGTAGGTGCGGGCGTTGTAGATCCAGATTATAGGGGAGAATTGAAAGTCCTCTTATTTAATTTCTCGCAAGAAAACTTTAGAGTGGATGTAGGAGATAGGGTGGCACAATTAATTTGTGAAAGGGTCGGTTTTCCGCCCATAGAGGAGGTGGATGAACTGTCCTCTACCACCAGGGATTCCAGAGGATTCGGTTCCACAGGTGTAGCCGAAATAGAGGGGCTAACAGCCTGTTGTATAGAAAAAGAGGAAGACGATCTGGGACCCCAAATTGCAAAAGGTAGTGTAGATCCTGTTTATAGGATTAGGAAAGACTTAAAAAGAAGTCAGAGTAAGCAAAAAACTTATCACGACCGGCGTGCAAGGCCGCGGTTTTTAAAGGTCGGGGATAAGGTTATGGTAATGGTAGCTGTAGGAAATTCTAGGTTTGAGAATTCCTGGAAAGGCCCCTACAAAATAGCAAAACGGCTCGGACCAGTGTCTTATGCTGTGGATACTGGATGGGGAAAGCAACAGGTATACCATGTTAATCTGTTGAGGCTATGGAAGGAGCGTATAGGGAATGCACAGTTAGCCTTAAGAGTTAGTGACACTTCGCAACCCACACCGTGTATTACGTGCTGTTCGCGGGTTATGGCGCCAGCCCGTAATAGTCTAAGGAGGGGGATATGTGGTGAGGAGGAGGCAGCCCAGCATGAAAATAAAAGAGAAAGAAGAACTTTTTCTTCTTCTCGGGGGATGGGTTCACTAGAACACATACATCACAGCAGAATCCCTGAGAGAAACCAAGAGGGCAGTGCTAGGCTTAAGCCACTCCCAGACCTCATGACAACCTCAGGCAAGAGTAGGAGGTACAAGTGGGTGGAGTCAGGAAGGGAGTTGCCCTGCTCAACGTTTAAGTTTGAGAGAACAAACAAACTTAGCAGAAGCAGCAGAGAGGCAAGAGAGCCCAGCAGAAAGGCCAGGAACTGCAGAGAGCCAAGGAGAAACTGCAGAGGCAGCAAACACAGCAGAACCAACAACCAGGAAAGAAGCAGTTACAGAGTGAGCAGCAGCAGAGACAAGAGCAGCCAGCACTGCAGCCCAGGAAGCTACAGGGAAGGTTCCAGGCAAAGGACCAAGCTGACTGGCAACAGGGAGAAAGAGAAAAGGTTGGCTTTAAGAAGGCGAAGGCAAGAGTGCTTAGACTCACCTGAGGAAGGGTCTATCTGCAGGCAGCAGAAGCCCCAGGAAGGGAAGTGGAGAGCTTACCCTGAGTCCCTGTCTAGCTCAGAGACAGAGTTCCAAGCCGTGGAAGCCTCAGCCAGGAAGGTGCTGCAACCAGACTCCAAGGTAGGAGAGATAAAGCCATAAAGCCAGAACCCTGTGTTACTTGTTCTGACTCAGAAGAGAGGTTAAAGCCTAGGAAAACCCGGAATAGGAGTAAGGGGTTTGCCAGGGACACTGAACAGGAAAAGCCCAGTGGAAGCCTATCTAAAGGAGAAAGGGTCATTCAGTGGCATAGGCTCTTTAACCTGCTAAAGAATATTAAGCATAAGCTGCCAGAATGCTTACAAGCATTGCCAAGTTACAGCTCAGTTGAAAGCATGGAAGTAGCAGGCCAAGAAAGTGACCTAACTTCAGTTTGTTCTGAGATGGACTGTAATGTGTGCATGAAGGCTGAGTAATGGATGCCTGAGAAAGGAAAGAAGTGAAGCTTATGTAAATATCTTTATTGCAACACTGGTTACAAGTGTTATCTTAAGAGGAGAAGAATTATCCTGTATTTTTCTTTGACCTGAATGTGTACATTTGCTTTGAAGATTTTGTTACCCATTTGACACGGATGCTAATAAAATTCCTGTGTGCTTTAAAATAAACCACTTGGTTCATTGCTCTCCATACACAACTACAATCCTTGGGAAAGAGGAATTCAAGATGGCTTCCCGTCCCTACTAGGCGACCGCCTGGTAGGGGCGCAACCGCCACAATATTGAACAGGAGGGAGGAGACAGCAGAACCCTGTGGGACTCCTTGGGGAAGGATGTAAGGCATTGATGAATGATTTCCGATTCTTATCAATTGAGTGCGCTGGGAAAGGTAGGAGTGGATCCATTTGAGTGGCAAGCCTTGAACACCAATAATGTTGAGCTGGTTGAGTAACGCCTGGTGGAATACAGTGTTGAATGCTGCAGAGATGTCAAGAAATAGCACCACAAAGCCAGAGGAGGGTTTTTCAGTTCCAGCAATGAGTGTATCTAAGGGAGAGGTGAGTAGCGTTTCAGCACTGTGGTAGGGGAAATAACCATGTTGATTGTGATCGAGTGGGGCATATCTTTTGCCATCTCCTGAAGCTGAATTTGTACGGCTTTTTCAATGATTTTGGAAAGGTAGGATATACTGGCTATGGATCTATATGATGCAGGTGAGTTGGGATCAAGGTTGGATTTCTTCAGGAGGGGTCTCACAGAGGCTTGCTTAAGAGCAGGTGGGAGGTAGACTTGGGTGAGTGAAGTGTGAAGAATGGTAGAGATAAATGGTAACATCAGTGTCTTTGTTAGCTTGATCCAGGTTACTGGGCAGGGATCAAGAGGGGAAGTGGTGGCGTTGATGTGGAGATGATACGCAGAAGCTCTTCAGGGGAGATGTCTCTGAAAGAGGTCCACGGTTAGGTGGAAGCTAGGAGGAGATATGGTGAGGGTAGAAGAGCTGGGGAGCATGTGTTTAGATATAAGGAAGTCCGCCATTACTTGGGGGTGGATAATATTGTTTTGATACAGTTGGGATAGATCACCTGTGAGGATTCTGAGGTTTCTTTATCTTTTTGCCACATTTTCCTGGTCTCTTACTGAATTTCTTGATACTTCAGGATCTTTTTTCTCCACATGATTCACAGAATAATCACTCAGAACCGACACCTCTATCAATACTGTTCTGGTGTTTTTTACCTTTACCACTATGTCGGATTGCCTCGCATCCTGTTTCTTATCCATCAGAATGGAAATGTCCCAGGTGATCATAACCTCTTCATTTTTTGTAATTCTCTTAGGGTCGTGATCCCAGTGCTTTTGAGGCACAGTGATGTTGTAATGTTTACAGAATTTCCAATGGATGAGGCATGCTACTTTGTTATGCCTTTCTGTATAGAAATTTTCTACCATCAGAACTTCACATTCAGCTGTGAGGTGAGTCACTGTTTCCAGGTCTTTCTTACAGAATCAACATATGTCTGTATGGTTTCTCTCAGGGCAGTGTCTCCAAATGTCTGTGTGTGTATTTATGTGTTTGTGTGAATGCGTGTGGGAGGGTGGGTGTGTTTCTGTGTGTGTATCTGTGTACTTGTGCATGTTTGTGTGGATGTGTGTGTGAGGATGGGTAGGAGGGTGTGTATATCATTGACAGCATTTTGATTTCCTGGACCATAGGATGTTATTCCAAGGGTTGCAGAGGAGAGATGGCATTCATCTGTCCAAGAAAGGATGAAGTGTCTTCAGTAGCAGACTGGCTAATCTACTGGAGAGCTTTAAACTAGATTTGTTGGGGATGGGTGAAGAAAGACCCCAGGTAAGTGAAACATTAAATACTTTTATGGAAATGGGTAAAAGGGGCAACATATGGAAAGCGGTGTGTATAAATGCCTGTAGCATGGGAAATAAGATACCAGATGTTGAAGCTTTAATGGGAGAGGCTGACTTGGATTTAGTGGCAGTTACAGAAACATGGTGCACAGAAAACCATGACTGGGATGTAACTATACCAGGCTATACTTTATTCAGAAAGGACAGGGTAGAAAGAAGGGGAGGAGGATGTAAAAAAATAATATTAAAGCTTTGGAACTACGGAGCTTAAAAGGGAGAGAGGAGGCACTGTGGGTTAAACTAAAAAGAGGGAAAGAGAAATCTATCTGCAATGGTGTGATACACAGACCTCACTCACAGGAGGAAGAGGTGGACGGAGACTTAATTGAAGACATATGCAGCATTGTAGGGAAAGGGGAAGTGCTACTTCTAGGGGATTTCAACATGCCAGATGTTGATTGGCACATTCCGGATGCAGTATCATCTAGATGTAAGGAGATCCTGGATTCTCTACAGGGAGAACTATTCAGGCAATTGGTAACAGAACCCCACGTGATGAGGCCATACTGGACTTGGTGGTTACCAATGGTGAAAGTGTTACTGATGTTATAGTGGGAGATCATTTTACATCCAGTGATCATCAGATGATGTGGTTCAGTATTAGGACTAGGGCTGTTAGAATCCACTTAAAAGTGAGGGTCTTAGACTTTAGGAAAACTAACTTTGCCAAGATGGGCCAATACCTCAGGGAGTCATTAGCAGGATGGGAACTGCTGGGGGATGAAGAAAAACAGTGGGCAAAACTGAAAAATGCTATTTTAAGGGCAACCAAACTTTTTCTTAAAATGGTAAATAAAGGTAAAAGGAAAAGAAGACCGCTATGTTCTTCGAAAAAAGTAGCTGAAAAGGTGAAGAAAAAGAGGGAGGCCTTCATGAAATACAAGAGATCACAGAGAGAGGAAGACAGGCTTCTATATTTGGAAAAACTTAGAGAAGCTAGCAAAGTAGTCAGGAAAGCAAAGATTCAAAAAGAAGAGGAAACAGCCAATGCAATAAAATGGGGGGATAAGTCATTTTTCAGATATGTTAGTGAGAAGAGGAAGGGCAAAATTGGTATTGTCAGACTCAAGGGTGAAGAGGAGAAATATGTAGAAGCTGATAAGGATAAAGCTGATAAGAATAAAGCGGAATTGCTTAACAAATATTTCTGTTCTGTGTTCACAGATGAAGAATCAGGAGTAGGACCTCAGAAAACACCCACAAACAGGAATAGAAGTGAGGGGGCATCTTGAACAATTTTCAGAAGACTGTGTTTGTAAGAAACTAGCTAAACTTAAAGTAGACAAAGCGATGGGACTGGATGGGATACACCCTAGAATACTGAGGGAACTTGGGGACGTTCTAGCAGCTCTACTGACTGATATTTTCAATGCCTTGTTGAAGTCGGTAGTGGTGCCAAAGGACTGGAGAGATGCTCATGTGGTCTCTTTACACAAAAGCGGAAGTAAAGATGTGGTTGAAAATTACAGGCCAGTTAGTTCAACTTCGGTGGTGAGTAAATTATTGGAAACGCTGCTGAAAGAGAAAATAGGGAGGTTTCTGGAGTCCACCAGATTACAGGATCTGAGGCAGCATGGATTGATTGACAAATCTGATTGATTTCTTTGACTGGGTTACCAGGGAGTTGTACCGAGGGAGAGCCCTAGATGTGGTGTATTTATATTTCAGTAAAGCCTTTGACACCGTTCCTCACAGGTGACTTATAAACAAACTGAGCATCCTAGGGATGGACCCTAAAGTTACTGCTTAGGTTGGAAATTGGTTGAGTGGGAGGCAACAGAGGGTACAGGTAAATGGAGCTCCCTCTGAGGAGAAGGTTACCAGTGGTGTGCCCCAAGGATCTGTCCTTGGTCCATTTATTTTTAACATCTTTGTTAGTGATATAGCAGAAGGGCTGTCGGGTAAGGTTTGCCTCTTTGCGGATGATACCAAAATCTGCAATAGAGTAGACACCCAGGAAGGTGTAGATAACATGAGGAGGGATCTAGCTAAGCTTGAAGAATGGTCTAGAATTTGGCAGCTGAGATTTCATGTTAAAAAATGTAAGGTCACACATTTGGGCTGCAGCAATACAAGGGAGCAATATAGTATAGGGGGTGAAGTATTTTTGTCCGCAAGAGCGGGACCTGGGCGTGATTGTGTCTGATAATCTTAAGGTAGCTAAACAGGTAGAAAAGGCGACAGCAAAAGCTAAAAGGATGCTTGGGTACATAGGGAGAGGAATGGCCAGCAGAAGAAAGGAGGTGATAATGCCTCTGTATAAGTCTTTGGTGCGACCTCATTTGGAGTATTGTGTGCAATTCTGGAGACCGCACCTTCAAAAGGATGTGAACAGGATGGAGTCGGTGCAGAGGGTGGCTACTAAAATGGTTAATGGTCTTCATTATAAAACGTATGAGGACAGGTTTAAGGATCTTAATATGTACCCCTTAGAGGAAAGGCAGGATAGAGGATATGATTGAGACGCTTAAATACCTCCGTGGCATAAATGCACAGGAGGAGAGCCTCTTTCAATTGCTGAGGGTGAAAGGGGATAGATTCAGGAGTGATATGCGGAAATATTTCTTTACGGAAAGAATGGTGGATCCATGAAATAGTCTCCCAGTGGACAGAGGAAAAAAGTGGACTGTTGTAGTTGTTGATAAGGAAAGACAGACTAGATAGGCCATGTGGTCTTTTTCTGTCGTCATATTTCTATGTTTCTATGTGTATCTGTGTATTTGTGCATGGTTGTGTGGATGTGTTTGTGAGGATGGGTGGGTGTGTATGGAGGGTGGGTGTGTATCTGTGTGTTTGTGTGGATGTGTGTGTGAGCATGGGTGGGTAGGTGTGTATGGAGGGTGGGAGTGTATCTGTGTGTTTGTGTGGATGTGTGTGTGAGGATGGGTGGGTGGGTGTGTATGGGAGGGATGGTGTGTTTGTGTGCATGTTTGTGTTGGCTCTGTGTGTCACTGTGACCAGCAGCATAGAGAGACCAGGAGAGGGAGTTTGAAAGGAGAAATTCCCTAACTGCTGTATTTCACTGTATTACTTTCTATGCTGTAAAAGATGGAACCGCTTCTGTCATGGAAAAGCATTGGGTCATTTTATTGGGGGGGGGGGAGACTTTATTTTTCTGGATGCCCCAATCCAATCTGGCCCATTTTCAATCTCATGAGTCTTTTTGTTGCTTTTTCCACCATGGGGCAGGAAGAAGAGGAAAGGGGAATGTGGATGTAAACACAGTAACATTAGTGATGAGCTTGTTTTTAAAATTCTTTCAGTCCTAAAATCCTCAAAGGCTCAAGGCCTCATCAGTGTCCATTTCTCTTAATCCACGTTAACATCATAAGCTTTCCCTTGATCCCCTTTACAAGCACAAACCCAGCCCCAGTTCTTTCAGGAGAGATAATTTGTTATATTTACTAGGAAATGAAGGTAAAGTTTTCAAATATTCAGTAGATAGATTCCTAGCCGATCCACTCTAACAGTGGGAATAATTTTCCAATATACTCAAGTAATTCTCAAAAGAACAGAAGGACTGAGCTTGTGAATTTACAGCGTGTGACGTTACAGTAAACATAGAAACATTGAAAAATGACGACAGATCCCTCCAGTAACTTCTCTCTTTATATCTGAGAGCAATGGGGATGTACAGACCTGAGCAGTTGACCGCAGCGTCATCCTCATAGTCACAGGTAGCCGGGTCCCCCTCCTTGTGAGGACACTCCCACAGAGAGGATTCATTTCCCCCACACTGGAACTCCTCCAGTAGGATACTCCCATTGCCTGGTCCAAACCCTTCTGAGACACCAGCTGCTCCACAGCCCAGCTGCCTGCACACAACACCGGCATCACTCGGGTCCCATCCGGTGCCACAAACTGTTACCCAGGTGCCATGAAGATAAACCTCCACACGACCTTGACATTCATTCTCACCATCCGAGAGGCGCAGTTCCAGATCAGATACTGAAGACACAAGAAGAAACTGAATGTTAAAAAATAAATTCCAATGTTTGGTGGAAGCTCTTTGGGATGTGTACAGCCTTCTGATTACAGCTAAAAGATATTAATTTTAATCAGTCTGTCTAAGTACACATTTCCCTGTATGCAGAAAATATATCTGCTAACAATCTCCCTCCCCAGGACTCATTTGATAGAGATGGTGGAATAAGTCAGATGAGGTTCTAAGATGAGGTAATATTTCTAATAATTGAAAAGTGAGAGGGTTAATTACTCCACAGTGTGAATATGATTCCAGCTACATCGATAACAGAACAATATCTGGGATTAAGTTGGTCTCATTCAAACAACTTTATTACAGATGGACAACAGCAAGGCATCATGGGCAGTAGCTTACCTCACTGCAGATGTGCTCAGCTATGCCTCTCTCATATATAAACGAATTATCAAGAACTGATCTCTTGGGTTGACTGGCTGGTGCATCTACTACGATCCCTGAATAAGGGACACTAGGTCTTTCAGCATATGTAGTGTGACAAAACCCCTTCTATCATCAAGGACTGACCACCAATGAAAACTTGCAGTGTGGACTTTAATCAGGAAGCACTCAGGAGCCTTTTGCCATGGATACTCTGATTGCCCCATGTCCTGCTCAGGCTGATAAACAACCTTCCATCAGACTGATTCTGTGTCTAAGAAAAATGTTTGTAATGTTTTGCTCCTATATATGAAAAGCACATTTTAGACAGGATGTGGGGATCAGAACTGTGACATCGAGGTCACCATGGTTAGAATTCTGCCGCTATTTTAGAAACGACTCTGCTAAAGATGGAGGAATGGACAGGAGTGAATATCCACATGTAGTGGGGGCTGCCTTTTATAAATGTATACATGGGAAAAATCAGTGGAGGAAACCTGGCAACCTTCGCATGTAAGTGCTGACATGTCACATCCCAAACATGTAAATGTGAACATTTATTTAACATTTCTTATATACTGCCTTTCATGATATCAAGGTGGTTTACATTGAACAAACTGAAATTACATTGAATGGGGCATTATAACTTGGAGGTAACTATTTTACAGAGAACATGGGCAATGGAGGGTTAAGTGGCTTGCCCAAGGCCACAAGGAGCACCTGTGGGACTAGAAACCCCAGTCCTTCCGGCCCAAGGTTGCTGTCCTCTAGTGGGATTTGAACCCCTGACCTTCTGGCCTGAGGTAACTTGCCCCAACCACTAGGCCACGCCTCCCTCCATTTCACATCCTACATGTGTAAGTGCCGACATGTCACATCCCACACATGCATGTGAAGGCATAATTGGCTCAGGTCTGCTTTATATGTTTGCTTTATATGACTGCACCCTTGCCTGCTGGAAATGTACATAAGCAACATATGGACGGCACAGAAGAAAAAGCATGTGGGCTGCGAAAGAGAGTATATGCGGCCTACTACAAAAGAGTCTAGGGAACCACATTTTGGACAGGAATGTGCAGAGTTTGGGCCCAGGAAAAATACAGGCCAAGCTAGAAATAATGAGCACAAATACTCTGAGCCCTGAAGATTACAAACAGTGCCAGGAGATGGAATAACACGTACAGAACAGAGGGCTGCGGTCAGCAGCACAGATAAGCAGACCTTGAAACACAAGCTACAAGACCTGATAAACATGGGAGGGTCCCGGGGAGAGAACTTTGCAGAAAGCTGCAAATGACTTAAGAATTTATGCAGAACTTGCTGGAACTTTCTGGAACTTTGTAACAGAGAGGTATATAAGAAGGCAACTATAGAGCATCGGGGGCAGCCTTCTCTCTCTTACCGTTGTAGAGGTAGAGAACGTTGCCTGCACTCAGATCCCTCAGACAGACACTTGTGTATCTGTGCTTACAGCTTTTTGCTTATACCAAATAAAGAGTTTTGCTGACAAGTGACTGTGATCTGAGTTCTTTCCTGGTCCACGGCTCCCATGTGCACGGGCAATTGGTGTAATGAACCCTACAATTCGCTGCCCGCCATCTCTCAGACAGACATTTGCTATCTGCATTTACAATTGTTTTGCTATGCCAAATAAAGAGTTTTTGTAGCCAAGCAACTGTTGTCTGAGCCATTCATTAGTGATATTTGGGAACACTTTGTAGGTGGGTTCGGCCTACACATGTTATAAAATGTCGGCACTTACATGTGAATATTGTGAAATGTCAGCAGTTACACATGTAGGATGTGAAATGTTGGCACTTACATGTTTGAGATGTGAAAGGTCGGCACTTACACATATAGGACACATGTAGGATATGAAATGTCAGCACGTACATGTGTAGGATGTGAAATAGCGGTACTTACACATTTGGGAAGTAAAATATCGGCACTTACACATGTAGAACGTGAAATGGTGGCATTTATGTTTTGGAAGTGAAATGTCAGCACTTAACATGTGCAGGAAGTAAAAGGTCGGCACTTACACATGTAGTACATGTGTAGGATGTGAAATGGTGGCATTTATACTTTTGGGAAGTGAAATGTCGGCACTTACATGTATAGGATGTGAAAGGTCGGCACTTATACCAGTACGTGTAGATTGTGAAATGGTGGAACTTAAACATTTGGAAAGTGAAATGTCAGCACTTAGACGTGTAGGATGTGAAATGTCGGCACTTACATGTGCAGAATGTGAAAAGGCAGCACTTATATGTTTGGAAAGTGAAATGTCGGCACTTAGACATGTAGGATGTAAAAGGTCGGCACTTACATGTGTATGACACGTGTAGGATGTGAAATGTCAGCATGTACATGTGTAGGATGTGAAATGGCAGCACTTACATGCTTGGGAAGTGAAATGTTGGCACTTAAACATGTAGAATGTGAAATGGCAGCACTTACACATTTGGGAAGTGAAATGTCAGCCCTTACATGTGTAGGATGTGAAATTTCAGCACTTACACATGGAGGACATGTGTAAGATGTGAAATGTTGACATTTACACATGCAGCTGAACAATTTTGCAAACCTTAATTAACTTTTGGGGACTTGACCTTAACCTCATTTCAATTTGAAGGGGAAAATATACACTGGGGGGAAAAGAGGATATCCCCCTTAATCTACCTTTGAAAGGGATGGCCAAAAGGAACATTTTTTAATCCCTATTTGTGTCAGGGAGCAGGTATAAATCTAGACATGGACAAGTTTGGGTTTCCACATGGATTCCTTATATGAAGTGGAGAATGCACATGTAAATTTTTGTCCTTCCTAGAACACACCCCCAACATGCCCCTGTGCAATATTAACATTTTATGGACAACAACATGTTTTTCACATGGATGCAATTTGCATGTGTATATGGCCTGCTTATACCCACGTGAATCGTGAATAAGGCTTCTAAAATCACCCCCGTATTATATTGCATTATTCTGTATTTATTCTTCATATATTGAGATCTCAAGAACTGTATATTATAAATTAGTTATACAAAAAATAAAAATAAATTAAAAATCAGTTAATAATCCCTAATAGAGCTGACACTCATCAGAGTGTGCTAGGAAGTTAGTTCAAATGAAACTGGTGGTACCAAATATAATTGGGGGAATTTATGTATCTTTCTGTCACATTTTCGTGGTCTCTGACTGCATTTCTTGATAGCTGAGATTCTTCTCTTTTTCCATTCGTAGTCCCTATTAGTAGAACTGTTCTTTGGATTTTGTCCTTTACCTGTGTGACTGGTTTTCCTGCATTCAGCTTTTTTATTGGTGGAAATGACAGTGGTGCCATCCCAGGTGATCAACCCTCGGTCTCCCACAATTCTGTCAGGGTCTTGACCTAAGTGTTTTTCTGGCAGAGTAGTATTATGCTATTTACAGGTGCCCCAGGCAAAACATTCACTATAGTACCTCTGTAAAAATGTGAAAAAGGGGCAATATCTGCAAAGCCATGTGTATTAATGTCCATAGTATTGGAAATAAGTTTCTAGCTCTCAAAGCTTTCATGAAAGAGGCTGACTTGCATTTAGTAGCACTCACAGAGACATGGTTCATGGAGAACCATGACTAGGATGTAATTATACCGGGCTATAATTTATTCAGGAAGGACAGGGTAGCAAGGAAGGGGAGTGATGCTTTATGTAAAAAATATAAAGGACAAGAACTGCAAGCTTACAAAGTAAGGAGCAAGCACTGTGGATTAAACTGGAAAAAGGGAATGGGGCATCCATTTGCATTGATGTTATATACTGACCTCCTTCACTTGCAGTAGAAGTGGACAGAGACCTAATTGAAGACATTCGCAATATTGCTATGAAAGGAGAAGTGCTACTGATAAGTGATTTCAATATGCTGGATGTGGACTGGCACATCCCTGCTGTGGTGTCATCTAAAAGTAAGGAGATCTTGTATTCTCTACAGAAGAACTTTGCTGGCAACTAGTAATAGAACCAACATCGGTGGAGGCCATATTGGACCTGGTGCATATGAATGGAGAGAGTGTTTCTTATGTGGGTGATAATCTCGCATCCAACGATCACTGGATGGTATGGTTCAGTATTAGGACAAGGGCTGAGATGGTTCCTGTAAAAGAAAGGGTCATAGACTTTAGAAAAACTAACTTTGTCAAGATGGGATAATACCTCAAGCAGTCGTTACCTGGATGGAAAAACTGGAGGATGTAGAAAAGCAGTGGGCAAATCTTAAAGGGGATATTATAAAGGCAACAAACCATTTAGTTAGGAAAGCAAACAAATGTAAAAGGAGAAGGAGGCCACTATGATTTTTGAAAGAAGTAGCTGAAAAGGTAAGGAAAAAGAGGATGGCCTTTATAAAATACAGGAGATCACAGAAATAAGATGACAAGCATCAGTATTTGGAAAAGCTAAGAGAAGCTAGGAAAGTAGTCAGGAAAGCGAAGATACAAATAAAATGAAAAATAGCAAATGCTATATAATGGTGGAAGAAAACATTTTTAGATATGTTAGTGAGAGGAGGAAGTGCAAAAGTGATATTGTGAGACTCAAAGGTGAAGGGGAGGAATATGTAGAAGCTGATGAAGATAAAATGAAATTGTTTAACCAATATTTCTGTTTTGTATTAACAGATGAAGGGCCAAGAGCAAAACCTCAAAAAATACCCACAAATAGGAACAGAAGCAAGGTGGATCTTGAAACAATTTTCAGAATAAACTAAAGTAGAGAAAGCAGTGGAACCAGATGGGATACATATGAGAATACTGAAAGAACTCAGCGAGGTTCTGGTGGCTCCACAGTCTAACCTTTTCAATGCTTCTTTAAAGTTAGGAGTGGTCCCAGAGAAGGGTCCAATTCTTTCTTTCTTTATTTAAACTTATTTTTATACAGCCTTTCTACAATTCAAAGTGGTTTACATATAAAACAAGGAACTGAACAGTGCATGAAGATGCAAGCTGTAGTACAATGAAACGGAAGATATTATTTATTTATTTATTTTATTTATTTAGTAAGGACTTATATACCGCTCCTTCCAGCGATCAGAAGCGGTTTGATTACAAGTACGGGATTTGTCATAAATTACAGACAGAATTATTTGGGGATTAGATAGAGAGATCAGGGGGAATACACAGCACACATATGCGGGTCCATATAAAGACCTTAGTTATTATCATATATTTACACAGGCACTAACCACCATCTATCTACATTTGTACATACAGCAATTCAATTTCTTGTGTCCTTTTGGATTTTCATCTGGTATAATGACAATTGAACAGGTGCGTCTTCAGTTGTTTTCTGAAGTTGCTTATGTCTTTAATTTCTCTCAGCTCGTGTGGGAGCTGGTTCCATAACGTGGGGGCAGATAAGGAGAACGCTCTGCGACTAGTACTGACCTTTACGTGCCTAAAGCTGTTTGGAACTCTTAGTGTGTCAGAGTTCATGGTTCTCCTGCTTCTGGTTGTAGGTTGCATGGAGATCAGGGTGGAGAGGAATGAGGGGGCCAGGTTGTGAATTAACTTGAATGTAGTTACCAATGTTTTGTATTGAATCCTTGCACCGACTGGAAGCCAGTGTAGTTCCATCAATACAGGTGTGATATGTTCGGTGACGCTAGTTCTCATGATGATCCTTGCTGCTACGTGTTGGGCCATCTGTAGTATGTTGGTTGTTTTCCTTGGTAGCCCCTGCAAGATGGCGTTGCAGTAGTCCAGGTGGGGCATGATGAGAGCCTGAGCAACTGATCGGAAATCGCACGGATCTAGTATGTTCCGCAGGGGTCGTAGCACTTTAAGCTTGTGGAAGATGGCTTTGTTGGTGTTGTTGAGGTGTTTTTCCATTTTCAGTTTGTTATCAATTGTGACTCCCAGATATTTTATTTCTTTCTTAGTATTGTATGTATTGTTGCACAATGTGATTGTTGGAGGTGGTTCGAAGCCCAAGGTATTTGATATAAACATTACTTCGGTCTTCTTATGATTAATCGACAGGTTATTTTGTTGTAGCCATCCCGACATCTCTCCCATGCAGGTTTCAAGCTGGGCGTAGTTCGGGTCGGTGGTCTCTAGTTGGGTGTACAGCATGATATCGTCTGCGTATATGTGGTAGTTTATGCCATATTTCCTGAATATTTCACTGAGTGGTTGCATGTAAATGTTAAAAAGTAGCGCCGAGAGTGCCGAACCCTGAGGAATGCCTTGTGTTTGGATGAACGGGTCAGCTTTCTCTCCGTTGAACTGGACCTGTGGCTTTCTGCCCGTTATATAGGAGGAGAACCATTTCAAGGCGGTTCCTACAATTCCAATTGATTCCAGCTTGTTCAGGAGGGTTAAGTGATGGACAGTGTCAAATGCAGCGGATATGTCGATGAAAATGAGGATAAACATTTTCTTCCTGTCTTCCAGCCCCTTGAGGAGGTTGTTAAACAGGGCTAAAAGCAGGGTTTCGACCCCATGATTTTTTCTGAATCCGTATTGCTGTTTGTCCAGTATTTCGTTGTCTTCAAGGTGTTCTTGCAGTTGGATGAGGGCTGCTTTTTCAATGATTTTTGCTAAAAACGATATGCTGGAGATTGGACGGTAGGAAGATGGATCTTCTTTGTTTAGCGAGTTGTTTTTTAGTATTGGTCTTATTATAGACTTTTTGAGCTGGTTAGGCATGATTCCTTGGGACAGTGATTGGTTCACAATGTGAGCGACTTGGTGGCCAATGTCCTTTTTTGCCGCTTTAATCCAGGTAGCTGGGCATGGATCAAGCAGTGAGGTGGTGGTATTTATGCTGGTTATTATTTCCACTGCTTGCTTATCATCAATTTTGCAGAATTCGTTCCACGTCTGTTCATGCTTCTCTACAGTTGTCAAGTTGGGTTTGGCCAAAGATAGCGTGGTTGCAGTTGCAGTCAGCTTGCTTGCGTAGTGGTTAGCTAGGGTTTGGGGCTGAATGGTATCGCTCTGCTGTTCTGGTTGGTTTGTTTTGGTTACTGTTTTCACTATTCGAAATAGTTCCCGTGGTTTATTGATGGCTTTATTCAACAGGTTGTTGTGGTGTTTCCTTTTTGCCTCATCTACCTCGTCTTTGTATTTTCTGAGGGTGTTGAGGTATTCAGCTCTGAGTTCCGAAATTTTGTTGCGTCTCCACTTTTTTTCACACCTTCTTAGTTCCCTCTTCCTTTTGGACAGCGTAGTCGTGTACCAGGGCTCTGACCTTTGTTTGTCTGTGCTTGCTGCGTTTTTCCATTTCGGGTTTGCTAATGCCTGGATCCCTTCATTCCAGCTATTTGTTAGGGCATCGAGGTCTGTAGACTCCAAATCGATGTGCGCTTTGATGTTACTCGTGAGATTATCCAGTTCAAGCTTATTGAAAGATCTCTGCTGACGGGTTTCTCGTTGGGCTTCCGCATTCTTTGGTGCCAATGGGAGTTTCATCCGTAGGTCTATTTGGTGATGGTCAGACCAGGGTATTGCTTTGATTTTAATCAGGGGTTCAACATGGTTGGGTGGCTTGTTTTTGGGAGCAAAAACCATGTCCAGTGTATGTCCCTTTTCGTGTGTCGGCTCCTTTATTATTTGGTGATACCCAAGTTGTGACATAGCTTCGAGGAATGTGTTGGCGTGCACCTCTGTTGTTGATGCTAGGTTTAGGTCACCGAGGATGATTTGGAATTTCCTTGGCTGTGATAATATTAGTATTAACATGTTACAATACTTAGTTAGAATTACAAGATCATAGCAATTATATACAAAGGAACACTCTTACTGAAGTTATTTTTAACATTTTTATAAGTGATATTGCAGAAGGGCTGTTAGGTAGGGTTTTCCTCTTTGTAGACGATACGAAAATCTGCAAAAGGGTAGATACTAGGAAGGCATGGACCATATAAGCAGGGATCTAGTGAAGCTTGAAGAATGGTCAAGAATTTGGCAGCTGAGATTTAATGCTAAAAAAATGCAGGGTCATGCATTTAGGATGCAAAAAGCCAAGGAAACGGTACAGTATAAAGGCTGAAGTGCTTCTGTCCATGAAAGAAGAGCAGGACCTGGAGGTGATTGTTTCAGATGATCTTAAGCTGGCTAAACAGATAAAAAAGGTGACTGTGAAAGTCAGAACGATGCTTGGGTGCATAGGGAGAGGAATGGCCAGCAGAAGAAAGGAGGTGATAATGCCTCTGTATGTCTTTGGTGCGACCTCATTTGGAGTATTGTGTGCAATTCTGGAGACCGCACCTTCAGAAGGATATAAACAGGCTGAGATCGGTGCAGAGAGTGGCTACTAAAATGGTCAGTGCTCTTCATCATAAGGCATATGGGGACAGACTTATGTATACTTTGAAAGAAAGGCAAGAAAGGGGAGATATGATAGAGACATTTAAATACCTCTGTGACATAAATGCACAGGAGGAAAGCTTCTTTGAATTGAAAGAAAACTGCAACGAGGGGGCACAGAAGGAAGGTGAAAAGGAATGGACTCAGGAGTAATTTGCGGAAATCATTTTTTATGGAAAGAGTGATAGATATGTGGAATAGGCTCCCAGTAACGGTGATAGAGACAAAAACTGTATCTGAATTCAAGAAAGCATGGAACAAACACAGGGGATGTCTAAGCAAAAAGTAGGATTGAGCTTAGTAGATTTATATGAAAGGGAAGATTGGATGGGTGTATGTTCTTTATCTGCCGTCATTTTTCAATGTTTTTATGTTTCTGTAGTTTCCAGTGGATGAACTGTGCTACCTTAATGTGCCTTTCCGTATATAAGATCTCTAAAGGAAAAAAGGGGACTATATAGTTGATATGGAAGGGCTGACTGGATAGGTCATGTGGCCTTTTCTGTCATCATGCTTCTATGTTTATATTTGTTTTTCATTTTTTATATTATTTTTATGCTGTATTACAAAAGGGAATTTTTTTTGTGTTTTTGGGTAAAGCTAATTTCCTGCTGTTAGAGTTCTTTTTTTTTTCCTCCTCTACCCTTCATGTTCAAAGGGGTAACTCTTTAAAGTCACTGACCTCATCAGTGTTAGAGGGATTATAGTATTTGATATGGAGGGGCAAACTGGATAGGCCATATGGTCTTTTTCTGCTGTCATGTTTCTATGTTTCTTATATAGGCCTTCTGACATCAGTAAGTTACACCCAGCAATGAGATGTGTGACCATTTCCAGATCAGCACTACAAAATCTTCATTTGTTTTGTTTTAGCGTTGTTTCCTATGCTAGCTGCAAACCTTCATGTCCGCAGTCTGCAACGAGTCATCTGAGGATCAGTTTTTTCCTTTTTCCTGAGTGTCTAATCTGTAAATTGCTTGATTCTGATTTATTTAATTTCTTTATGTCTGTACCTGCACTTAAACTGTTTGATAAAAATCCCGTTTATTTTGATCACTCATTCCTACTGGTCAGTGGCCTTTTTCAGCTTTATTGTGCTATCTGCTGAGTGAAAACGGAGGCATCACAATTGAGAAGAGCCTTGAAAGTGAGTCTTCTTCCCTGCACAGTAGCGCCCCATGAATCATGGAAGTGAAGTACCAGCACCTTCCCACTCAGACCACCCAGGACTCTGCCTAAACAACACACCAAGGCTATAGAAACATAGAATCACTAAAGGACATTGTTACGAGGGTTTGAGATATTTAACTTTTCCCTTAATGGAAGTACCAGACAACCTACCTAATATGTGAAAGTTGGAACTTACCATTGGGTCTCAGGATTGAGTATTCAGAAAAAGACACTGCAGAAAAGAGAAAATATTCTTCATTATCCTCGTAATCCCTCAGTTACACAGTGAAGGGCAAGCAGTGTCCTTGGACATTTCCAAACACAAAATATAAATAGGTGACAAAGTCTAGATATGAGACATTGAGGTGGTTTGGGCGCCGGGTACAGGATTAAGGAGGAGACCTGTTGTGCTCATCAGTATTCACAAAGAAGTGACATAAGAAAATGTTCTTTTGTGCAAGGGAAACGCAGTTCTTGGGCTGTAAACCACATGTTTCTGGAGGTGGAAGAAGAAAAAGCACGTCCTCTGTTGAAGCTTGGGATGCTACAGTTGGGGGAGTCTTTGCTTTTTTATATTACCCCGTAAATGTTTGGTGAAGTCTAAGGATGTTGGATATGTCTTTTTTGATCTACGGCGCTTTCTATTTTCATTAATGCTAAAATGTCTAAGGCTTCCATTTTATCCCCTGTAGTTTTGTTATCTAGTACAAGTGAACCATCTTAGATGGGCTACTCGCATGTTTAGTTTATAGCTCCGTTTAGCATGCTAATTCTTATGTCATATCCGGCCACCAGCACTGGATATCTGGTTTGGTTGGATAGCAAAGAAGATAACCGAGCAGCAGTGATATTTAGCCGCGGCCCGGTTAGCTTCTGTGGTGAAAGTTAGGCCAGCCTTTAGTGTGCCTAGTTTTCACTGCTTTGTGATAACTGGGCAGTGATTCAATATTGCCATGGTGTGGTTATCACTGGGTGCTACCCCCAGAATGCTCCAATGCTAGCCGGCTACAGTGGCAGCCCCTGCGGATATTCAGCAGCAATAACCATATTGTTGTTAAGTGCCATCGAGTCGGAGTCGACTCATGGCGACCCTCTGGATAGCTATCCTAAATTGTGTTCGGTCTTCAGTCAGGCGGTTCATTGTTGACAGACTGGTACCCGTAGCTGCTGTTATTGTATCGATCCATCTCATTGCTGGCCTTCCTCTTTTGCGTTGACCTTCTATCTTGCCAAGCATAATGTCTTTCTCTAATGATCTCTCTCTTCGCACGATATGTCCAAAGTATGAAAGTCGAAGTCTTGTCATCTGAGCTTCTAAAGAAAGCTTAGGTTTGATCTCCTCTAGTACTGACTGGTTTGTTCTTCGGGCAGTCCATGGTATACACAGTATTCGCCGCCAGCACCATAATTCAAAGGCATTGATTTTCTTCCTGTCTATCTTTTTCACTGTCCAGCTTTCACATCCATATGATGTTATTGAAAATACCATGGCTTGAACAAGTCGAATCTTTGTATGGAGAGAGACATCTCTGCTCTTGAGAGTCTTGTCTAAGTCCTTTATAGCCATTTTGCCGAGAGTAACCATGTTAGCGCTGCTGAATATCCCGGTCAGCTTGATTAACGTGGTTGGCAGGTCAGCTTACCTCATTATTTGCTTTGAATATCCTCCTTTAAATTTTATTCTTCAGTAAGTGTGTTTTGAGGATAATTGTAGAAACGTTTGCCAGCCATAAAGCCCCATTTAATACACATAAAAGGAACTTCATAAAATTGCCCACAGGTTTATGCACATACAAGTCTGCACAGTGGCACAAAGGCCTATGCACTTTTCCAGCACCTGCATGTGGGCAAATTCCAGGGTGGAATTTGGGCAGAGCTGGGATGGAGTCATGATTTATGTGCATCTTTTAAAAAGGTGCACATGCTTGTATTTGACGTGCTAACATTTCCACCTGCTCCTGGCCCCACTGGGACCTGGAGCTATACTGCCGCTCAGTGAAGGAATCCTCATTTCCTAACGGCGCCGTTTTGGCTCCCACATCCAGGCCCACTGACACACAGACTACCCCAGTGTACGTTGAGTAAACAGACCCTACTGGAGAAAGTATTCCGTTAGTTACCTGTTTGCTCAGGTATTGTATAGTCATCAGCTGTGAGGGTAAGAAAGAAAAATGTTATTATTCAAATATTCTTCTAATGATTCCTCCTTTTATTAAAGGCAAACCATTCTTTAGAAATGAAGAAGAGCATCTATGAAAGAGATTCACCGTTATTCTGTTTACTTCCTCCCTTTCTGTGCTGTTGGAACAGGGGGAGGGACAGTAAATGAATCTATAACTTACAAGACACTAAACATTCAGATATACAGGGCTCGATATTCAGCCGAGGCGGCTAGTTTAAAGCGGGATATTCATGCCAGGGCCATATCCGGACTCTTGCCCTGAATATCCAGTTTGCTAGGACAGCCACAAACCCCCTAATCAGGTTAGTTTCTGCGGTGAAGATTAGGCCAGTCTGTCCTGCACCTGACGTTGCCACATGTCACTAACTGGCTCAATATCATCACTGCCTGGTTAGCGGCCACCCCAGAGCACCCCCAGCATTCCTCAATGCTAGCTGATTAGCACTGGGGGGTGTAACGGCACCAACCACAGATATTCAGAGGCACTAAACATGTTAGTGCCATTAATATCCCAGAGAGCAGCGTCTGCAGGTCTGCAAACCATGTAAATGCCTTTGAATATCGGGCCCACAGTAGTTTGCATCCATTAACATGCTTAGTATTGACAGAATTCCTATAATAGACTCTCTCTTAAATAACTTGCATATTTTAGTCACTATATTCATTATCTGCAGTTCTCACCCCTGCTCATCACACACCTTTGGGCACTTGCTGATTGTGATATCGTGAAGTGTCGTGGGAAGAGGTTTTCTGTACAACACAGGCCAGACAGCAGTTCAGGGAAAACAAAAGCAGATTTACTTCTGTCCCAGCTTGTAGCTGGTCCTCCCGGATCTTCCTCCAGCCCCAGTTAAAGTTCCTACCTCAGAACTCCTCTACACGGCTTGCCTTGGAAGGACATCTGGCTCCACGGTACTTGTGACCTGAATCAGTCATTGTTGGAAATAGGATATTGGGCTTCATGACATTTCTTATGTTCTCCTTCCTGCAGCCTGGTGGGTTCTTAACCTCTCCCTGTGAGCCACATCTTCCCAGCCCTGAATTCGGGCTGGTGATAATCCCATTGGAGAGGGACAGGTAACATTCTATATACCCCATTACAGTGACATGGGGAGTCTCATATTTCTATTATATAAAGGTTCTACTGTGTATATTAGTGACACTGTATCATATTATCACTATAATTTCATTTGCCTATGTCCAACGTTTCCTCATTCTTCTAATTGTATAGGGCACTTCAATTTGGAAAAGAGATGGCTGAGGGGAGATATGATAGAGGTTTATAAAATAATGATGAGGTAGAATGGTTAAACGTAAATTGGTTGTTTACCCCTTTAAAAAGATGAAAGACTAGGGGCAGCTACAATGTAGCACATTTAAGACTAATAAGAATAAATATTTTTTAACTCCACATGTAATCAAACTCTGGAATTCGTCACTGGAGAATGTAGTAAAAGCTGTTACTGTAGCTGGATTTAAAAGAGGTTTGGACATGTTCTTGGAGGAAAACTCCATAAACCATTATTAAACCGGACCAGGAAAATCCACTGCTTACCCTTGGGACAAGCAGCATGGAATCTGGATACTTTTGGTACCTGCCAGGTACTTGTGACCTGAATTCACCACTGTTGAAACAGGATACTGGGCTTATTTATTTATTATTTATTACAGTTTCTTATATACTGCACTATAGATTACAGTTTTATTTATTTATTACAGTTTCTTATATACTGCACTATAGATTACAGTTTTATTTATTTATTACTGTTGAAACAGGATACTGGGCTTATTTATTTATTATTTATTACAGTTTCTTATATACCACACTATAGATTACAGTTTTATTATTTATTACAGTTTCTTATATACTGCACTATAGATTACAGTTTTATTTATTTATTACTGTTGAAACAGGATACTGGGCTTATTTATTATTTATTACAGTTTCTTATATACCGCACTATAGATTACAGTTTTATTGTTTATTACAGTTTCTTATATACCGCACTATAGATTACAGTTTTATTTATTTATTACAGTCGAAACAGGATACTGGGCTTATTTATTATTTATTACAGTTTCTTATATACCGCACTATAGATAACAGTTTTATTTATTTATTACTGTTGAAACAGGATACTGGGCTTATTTATTTATTTATTATTACAGTTTCTTATATACCGCACTATAGATTACAATTTTATTTATTATTACAGTTTCTTATATACCGCACTATAGATTACAGTTTTATTTATTTATTACAGTTTCTTATATACCGCACTATAGATTACAGTTTTATTTATTTATTACAGTCGAAACAGGATACTGGGCTTATTTATTATTTATTACAGTTTCTTATATACCGCACTATAGATTACAGTTTTATTTATTTCTTACAGTTTCTTATATACCACTTGATAGACGTTGGTCTGACCCAATATGGCATTTCTTCTGTTCTTATGTTTAGTACGCTGACATCTAGCCATGTTACTTCAGATGTCTTGTCACTACAATGTAAGTTGTTTATGTCAAGCTATGTCTGTTGTACACCCCCTGGATAAATCTCTTCAGAAAGGCAGGTAATACGCATACGATTGCCTCCAATCTAAAAATACATGACTGTTTTCTGTAATAAGAAAACATTTCCACTGATGAGAAGTTTCAAATGTAACTGTACAAATGTAGATAAATATATTTGGATCAAGCTCTAGCTATAGGGACGGTTTGATGCAGTCTCCAAGCAAGAGGCTGCCCCGTGCTCTGCAGTTCACAGCCATGGAGACGATTCCTTATTCAACCCCCATGAAGGCTTTTCCTCAACTGGGGTGAGCAAGCAGTGTTCATAGCCCCCATGGGGGAGGCAGGCATGATCACCGCTTGAGCCCGACACAGTGGACGGTTTCAAACCCACAGTACTGGGATGTGGAAAGAGCCGGTAGAAGGATACTGGGCACAGTAGGTAAACCTTCAGCCTTACAGCTCAAGATTTTGCTAGTTAAATTCAACAATTGATTTTATGTATTCAGTGGCTTACTATATCAAGCAAAGGCTAAGCAAGATGGTTTACAATCAACTCAAGACCGTGCCTCCCACAACAATCCTGGTCATCCTACTTGTAAATAGGAAACCTTGCTTTGCAGGGATCTGTGTAAAACAATGTTCTTTTGGTTCTTGGAGTGTGTCGGGCTCTTGCTTTGACTGCTGCAGCTCTTTGGCTGTCTCTGAGTGACTGTCTAGTCTTGCATCACAGTTGTGCTACAGTGCTCCCAGCCTCAAGACTGTCACTGCAATCAGCAGACTTGGTATCTGGGGGCAGAGAGGATATAGCGGGATAAACCTCATGGGGAGATGCAAGTGAGGAGGAATTACCATGCCAAAAACCATCTCCAAATAAAGGGAGAAATTGTGTTTGAGAAGAGGTTTCTCTTAAGAACATAAGATATGCCATACTGGGTCAGACCAAGGTCTATCAAGCCCAGTATCCTGTTTCCAACAGTGGCCAATCTAGGTCATAAGTACCTAGCAGTTTCCCCAAAAGACACAGGTTCCACAATGCTTGTATTGGGTCAAGCATGGATATCCTGGGTCCCTTCTTAATAATGGTGTATGGACCTTTCCTCCAGGAACTTGTCCAAACCTTTTTTAAACCCAACTACACTAGCAACTTTTACTACATCCTCCGGTAACAAATTCCATAGTTTGACTACACGTTGAGTGAAAATATATTTTCTTTTATTAGTCTTAAATAGGCTACCCTGTAGCTTCATTGCATGTCCCCTAGTCTTTCTATATTCTAATGATGTAAACAATCGATCTACGTTTACCCGTTCCACTCCATTCATTAATTTATAGACCTCTATCATATCTCCTCTCAACTGTCTCTTTTCCAGGTTGAATAGCCCCAACCTTCTTAGTCTCTCTTCATAGGGGTATCCTTCCATCCCCTTTACCATTTTGATGGCTCTTTTCTTGTATTCTTTGCAGCCCTGGACTAAGGTAAAAGTCAGGCTGCTTATTTAAATCTCACAGTCCATCAGGCTCGCAGACAGAAGACTTGAGCTGAATCGAAATAGCTAATTAACATAAGGGTGCCCAAATTGACAGCGTGTGTACTTCACCTGTGAAAAACCAAGGCTGGCTCATTGAGATGGGCGGTTATGCCGGTGGAAGCAATACTTCTGCATTTCCAAAACTATGGGCATTGTTTTTCAGGGATACACAGAAGTATACAAGATTCAAGCTGGAGAGAGAATGGTGGGACATTATTTATTTATTTATTTATTTAGATTTATATACCACTTTTTCCTACAATCAAAGTGGTGGGTTACACAAAATAAATTACTTAAAATAAGGAGTAGAGGAGAACAAAGGAGCGGAGCCTGGACTGACACAAATGGGAAACCTTGTTTATTATGGGGCGTAATAAACAAGGTTTCCCATTTGTGTCAGTCCAGGCTCCGCTCCTTTGTTCTCCATAAAATAAGGAGTGACATAACAATGGATAAGAGGTAACACAACTTACAAAGGAATACTATAAAAACTTATTATTATAACAATACTTTATGATTACAATCATGCATTGTTAATGAAGATCTCCAGGAACAAGCAGGAATGTAATCTTCACATATGGGTATTGCCGGTACCAACAGAGCCTGTGCGGGAACGCTCCCCAGCGTCCAATAGGAACACTTTTGGGAGCATCCCTCAGCACATGCGCACTGCCTTCCCGCCTTTCCAACTGTCCCTCTTCAGTTCTTATTTTTCTGCGGAGCTGACAGGACCCATACCCTGTCACTGCAGAAAATTCAGTCTTTAAAATTGTTTTCTTGTGATCGTTTTTGCCTCCGCATGAAGCCTACCGGTACCGCCGGTTCTTTTCTTTTCTTTTCTTTAAAAAAAAACTAACTTGAACTGTTTCTCTTCAGAAACTTTTCTTTTTCGGTGCTAGGCACCATTTTGGGCATTAGGCCCCATATTCCTGAAACATGGAAAAACCAACTAGTGGTTTCAAAAAATGTACTAAGTGTGGTGGTACCATTTCCGTCACTGACACCCATGATTGGTGTCTTAAATGTTTAGGGACTGAACATTCTCCATCTGAATGTCTCTCCTGTATGGGGATGACTAAAAGGGGAAGACAGAACCAGGCTGCAAAGCTCGATACCCTCTTTTCCTCAGATGCCAGATCCATTGCATCACAGTAAAAATCCAAAAACCACCTCCACCCTTCACCTCAGAGATAATGCAGTTAGCAAATAATGTTCTTAACTTAAAAACTACTATGTTTTAGCGACTGGGTCTCAGACTAGACTTTGGCGACCTACTGAACTCATATGATTGAGTAGCGCCTCAGCTTGCATCAATGACCCAAAATCGCTGGGATAGAATCTCATCAGTTCTGGATAAGCAATTTGTCCACATTCTTACTTAGATTTAAGCCTTAATGCTTTATGGATTTAATAACATAATTGTAAAGATCAAAAAGATAAAGAGGAAAAAGCAGCGACAATCATATGAGTTCAGTAGGACGCCCAAGTCTAGTCTGAGACCCAGTCGCTAAAACATAGTAGTTTTTAAGTTAAGAACATTATTTGCTAACTGCATTATCTCTGAGGTGAAGAGTGGAGCTGGTTTTTGGATTTTTACTGTGAAGTTATATGAAGCTCTGGAAGGTGATAAACACATATACTTGGTAGATCCATTGCATCGACATCTTCAAGGACCTCTTCTTCCTCCCATGGATCTCAGGAAACTAAACATAAAAGCCGGTCCTCAAAGGGTAGCTCTCCTGCTAAGCATCGAGAGGCCATTGGCATTGTCCTTGAGGGAACCACACCGGCAAAACAGCCCCGGCGGGAGGCTTCGGCTTCCAAAGCATCAAAGGGGCTTCAGGATGTTCTCGAGGCCCCGACCTTGCAAGAACTACCTGTGCCATGCTCAGGGGTCCCGGCCGTTTTCACCGGTACCGACACCCAGGCATCGGCAGTGTCAATAGATCAGAGGTTCCTCGCTATCGAACGCAGTATTGCAGCTCTGCTCACAGCTGCGGTACCGTTGACACCTATGGAGTGGCGGCAAAGAAAGCAAATAGAATGCTAGGTATCATAGGAAAGGAATGGAAAATAAAACAAAGGATATTATAATGCCTCTGTATCGTTCCATGGTACGACCGCACCTTGAATATTGTGTGCAATTCTGGTTGCCGTATCTTAAAAAGGATATAGCGTTATTAGAAAAGGTACAGAGAAGAGCCACCAAAATGGCAAAGGGGATGGAAGGCTACTCCTATGAAGAGAGGCTAAAAAGGTTAGGGCTATTCAACCTGGAAAAGAGACGGCTGAGGGGAGATATGATAGAAGTCTATAAATTAATGAACGGAGTGGAACGGGTAAACGTATATCGATTGTTTACGCTATCAGAATATAGAAAGACTAGAGGGCATGTAATGAAGCAACAGGGTAAACTATTTAAGACAAATAAGAGAAAATATTTTTTCACTCAACGTGTAATCAAATTCTGGAATTTGTTACCGGAGGATGTAGTACGAGCTATTAGTGTAGCTGGGTTTAAAAAAGGTTTGGACAAGTTCCTGGAGGAAAGGTCCATAAACCATTATTAAAAAGGGACCCAGGATATCAATGCTTGACCCAATACAAGCATTGTGGAACCTGTGTCTTTTGGGGATACTGCTAGGTACGTATCACCTAAATTGGCCACTGTTGGAAACAGGATACTGGGCTTGATGGACCTTGGTCTGACCCAGTATTGCATATCTTATGTTCTTATGGTTCAACAGGCACCAGTACCAACATTGATACCAATGCCGGTGCCTATACCGGTACAGACACCAGTACTGGTACCGATGGTATCAGCCCCGGTGGGAATTCTTCCCACGCCATCTTTGGCTGGAATCGACAGATCGGTACCGGATCAACTCGGTACCGACTTCGATCGAAACTGGGGCCGTGCTTTGCATGAGCAGCGTGGTCAGGAATACTTCGAATCCTCCGATTCCGAAGACTCTGACAATTCTGCTGGTACCAGAGGGTTTCTCCTGGAAGATCCCTCTTCTCCCCAACGCAGAATGTTACCTCCAGAGGACATGTCGTTTCAGGATTTTATTTGTGATATGGCCAAGGGCCTTTCAATCACGGTAGCTCCTGAAGAGGAACCCAGAGCAAAGGAATTGGAGATTCTCCAATATCCTAAAGCTCCAAAGGAAGCAGCTACTCTGCCCATCCATGAAATTCTGCATAACCTGATGCTCAGAAAGTGAGAGATGCCTCTGCCTACATCTCCTCATTTTAGGAGACTTGATACTATGTATCGAGTTCTGCCATGTCCTGGATTTCAAAAGACTCAGCTGCCACACCATTCAATGGTGGTGGAATCAGCCATGCGTAGGATGAAAAGTGCAAAGAGGCATACATCCAATCCTCCAGGTCGTGAATGCAGGACTCTGGACGCTTTTGGTTGCCAAACTTTTCAGGCTTCCATGCTTTCAGCTAGGATCAGTTCATATATACTATGTATGGGAATGTTCCTTAAAGAAGTTACAGGAGACTTGGAGCTTATGAGCCCATTTCTCCCAGATGACAAGAGACAAGACTTTCTTGCTCTAGTTAAGCATGCTCAAGATGTCTCCAAGTTTGTGAATCGTGCAGCCTTTGACTGCTTTGAATGCATCAGCAGAACCTCTGCTATTGCCATTGGGGCACGACGGATTGCCAGACTTGGAGACTTGGGTACAGGACAAGTTAGGCAACATTCCTTGCATGGGAGAGAATCTCTTTGGCAAGAACTGGCAGGATAAGGCTAACGAGTTAGATGCTGGCAATACTACTCTAGATAGATTGTCAAAATCTACAGCCACTCCAGCCAAAAAGAAGCCTTATAAAAAACCCTCTTTCAGCAAAAAGAGGAAATTTTATCCTTCCTATACCCAGCAGAGTCAAACTCAGGGTCAGGTTGCCCAAAAGGGACAAACTAGACAGCAAAAGAAGCCAAAAGGCCCGAGAGCCCAACCAGCTCCAAAGGTTCACCCCCCTCAAGGGCTTTGACTCCTTCCTAGGGAGCTTATCCTTCCTGCCTCTGAGGGATCCCCAACCTCCCAATATCCCAGGCAGGTTATGCCACTTTGCCAGCAGATGGCATCAGATAACAACAGAAGATTGGACTCTGTCCATTGTAGGAGAGGGGTAAAAGCTTCATTTCCACAGCATGTCCCCTCCTACAATTCTAAGGCAATCCAATTCTCAAACCTCCGCAGACAATCTGCTAGATCACGAGGTCTCAACACTTCTTGCCCAAGGGGCAATAGAAGAGGTACCCATTCTTCAACGCGGTGCAGGGTTCTACTCCCCCTATTTTCTTATTCCAAGAAAACAGGAGGACAAAGACCCATTCTAGACCTCAGAGAATTGAACAAATACCTGTTCCGAGAGAAGTTCAAAATGATTTCTCTAGGAACTCTTCTGCCATACCTTCAAAGCCAGGATTGGCTTTGCTCTCTAGACTTAAAGGATGCATACACTCACATTCTCATCCATCCAGATCACAGGAAATTCTTACAATTCCTTTTCAAGGGTAAACATTTCCAGTACAGGGTTCTTCCCTTTGGTCTGGCTTCAGCACCAAGAGTATTCACGAAATGCATGGCAGTAGTAGCTGCATTTCTGCGAACCCTGGGGATATTCGTCTTCCCTTACTTAGACGACTGGCTCATTCGAGCCCCTACAGTTGCAGAGGCCAGCACTGCACTGTCTCGCACAATGCGAATCCTCCAATATATGGGGTTGGTAATAAACTTCCCAAAATCCCAACTTGTTCCTTCCCAATGCCTGGAATTCATAGGGGCCTGTCTAGATACCAGACAGGCAAAGGCTTTCCTTCCACAGGCCCGGTGTCTTCGCATAATGCAACTAGCTTCTCAAGCAGCAGGGAAATCTTCCCTAACTGCTCGGGAGCTACTACAGTTACTGGGACATATGGCATCCACAGTTCATGTAGTCCCATATGCTCACCTCCACATGCGAGCAGCCCAGTGGACCCTATCCACACAGTGGACACAGGCCACAGGACACGTATCAGACAAAATAATAAACAGTCAATGGCTAATTTTGTCCCTCCAATGGTGGCAATCACTAGAAAATCTGACAATGGGGTCTCCTTTTCATCAACCCCTCTTTCAGGCCACTCTAACAACAGATGCATCACAAGTGGGTTGGGGAGCACACCTGAATCATCTCTCTACACAGGGCACCTGGTCTCCACAGGAGGCTGGTCTACATATAAACCTCCTGGAATTAAGAGCAATCTATTTAGCTCTTCAAGTATTCTACGCCCAGCTCAGCTACAAGACAGTCCTAGTCCAGACGGACAATCAAGTAGCCATGTTCTATGTGAACAAGCAGGGCGGAACAGGCTCTCTGTCGTTATGCAACGAAGCTTTGCGACTGTGGGCCCTCGCCAGAGAATATCAAATTCACCTTCTAGTGGTATATCTTCCAGGCATTCAATACCTTTGGGCAGACAAACTCAGTCGAGTACTGCTGCCTCACGAGTGGTCTCTCCACCTAGACCAGATGGCAAAGATATTTCATCTCTGGGGCACTCCAGACATAGACCTCTTTGCAAGTCCACTGAATGACAAACTTCCCCGGTTCTGTTCCAGGATTCCGGCTCACAATTGTCAGGCAAGGGATGCCTTCCTCCTTCACTGGGGTCAGGACTTCCTTTATGCCTTCCCACCCATTCCCCTCATCCCCAAAACACTCTTCAAGTTTCAGAGAGACAGGGATCGTATGATTCTCATAGCTTGTCAACACCTTCACTCACTCCCCAACCTGGTGGTCAGGGAGGGAAAGGGCTTGTGTAGTTGTGGGGGCCCAAATGAATAAATGGGGTGACAAGAATATTTATTTTTCCAAAAGGATGTTTATTTTCCCCGCTACGTGAGGCACACAGGAACAGAAAAACTTATCAACTTAGGATTGTGCAAACAGAGGGTTTTCAATGAAGTGCTCTAACACACAAAAACTTCTTCAGAAGAAAAACACATTCCTTCATGTGTCTTTCTTGGATAGGTACAGGTGAGTGGCTATAACTTATAATAATACTCGTGGACAGTTAACTTCACAGTCCTGGATACAGATCAAGCACAAAAGCCTTTTCTTATGATTACCCAATCACAGTCCCGGTGGGTAAAATCTTAGCAATTCTGGCTCAGTACTAAACACGTTTAAATTCAGGAATAAACACTCAAGCCTTTGATTCCTTAGCCTTGTCAATCAGCCCTACCGAACAGTCCATCGGCTGATTGATGTCTTGCATGGGTAAAGGAACATGGGTAAAAATCCTTCCCTCAGGATTGTTCCCTGCTTGGATATTCTCAGGTAATGCAATGTCTCTCTTATTTAATAGCTTTGTCAGCTCATTTAGGAGAAATTCTGTTTGGCTGCTAGCAGGAGCTAAGGGTAAAGCCGGCTGTGGTTTGAACAGCTGATTAATAGGCTGCGATGAGGTAACCGGGCTTTCCCTTGCTAAACACTCTGGCTCTGAGGTGAAGATTCCCTGCCCCCACTGTGCTCTGCTATTAAGTGGTGGAATCTCACATCTGCTGGTAGCAGTTTTGGTTCTTAACAATGCTTCTAAAGCAGGTCCTCCTAAATTAGGATAATTCAATCTGTCTGTAAACTCTTTTGCTAAACTTGTTCCCTCAGCCTCTCTCTTAAGCACGGGAATTACAGGCTGGGTAAAAGTAGGTTTACAGGGAGAGCTTTCAGGGTAAAAACTGCTTCTATATTCCCTGAAACTGTCCTGTTCTCTGGATACAGGATTCTCTCTTTTGTCTTTATAAAAATCAGCATAAGGTTTAAGAATAGCAGGTACCTTGTCTTGAGAGTGCTCAGGAATTATCTGGTCAGCATGTCTTTCTCTCCACGGAAGGAAATTGTTCCTCAGGAACGTGAGGTTTTCTCCTGCTGAGGAATTAGCTGCCTTCCTGATACAGCTGGGCAGAGTTTGTGCAGAGAGGTCACAGGGTTCTACAGCCAAAGGAACTTCCTGTCTCTTCAGTACCTTCTGCTTTCTCTCTCGTGGGTAAAAAGGGACTTCCTTTTTCCAACCACCTGCAGCATTCACTCTTTCATTCTTTCTCCATGTGCTCTCAAAAGGTCCTGGTTCTGTATTCCTTCTAATGCTTCTTCTTCTTCCACTCTCCGTCTCTGTTCCTGTCTTTATCCTTGCCTTTGTCCCTGTTCCTGTTTCGTCTCCCCTTCCTGTTCCTGTCTCTGTGTTTAAGAAGGGACCCTTACTCTGGGGAACCCGCCTCCTCCTAGGGCGTGCCCAATCCATGGGTTCACTTCTCTCCAGCTCTGAAGTGACTTGATTGGTTGTTTGCCAGCTGTGCTGAGAGTGTAAAACTCCTTCTTTGCCTGCAGTACTAGAGTCTACCAGGGGGTCGCTATCGGTCTCTATAGCTTCTGTGCCTGGCACTGCGTCACAGATCCCCCCCCTTAAGATATCACGGGCTGCTCCAAGGGAACCTGGACAGCACGGGATACAACTTTTAATTTCTGGTGCGCTATCCGGCCTTGAATACTCGTGTTTTCGGGGCGCTAGCATGGCCAGTTGGGCTAGGGCTACCCTATCATGCCACGGTTTTAATAAGTTGATGTGGTAAACTTGCCTCTTCCCGCGCCTATTCTCCACTAAATAGGAAACAGGTCCCACGGGACGTATAACGCGGCATGGGCCTTTCCATTGGCTTTCGAACTTAGG
This sequence comes from Ichthyophis bannanicus, assembly GCA_033557465.1. Taxonomy (NCBI): domain Eukaryota; kingdom Metazoa; phylum Chordata; class Amphibia; order Gymnophiona; family Ichthyophiidae; genus Ichthyophis; species Ichthyophis bannanicus. Next base: position 1,029,551,971 of record CM066034.1, read on the forward strand.
TGCAGTTCCTGCCACCATCACAAGAACTTTATCCCCAATTAGGAGCTGTCTCTCCTTCGTATTCCTATCATAATAGGACTTCTGTTTATCTTGGCTTTTCCTTAAATTCTCCACCGCCACCTTTGAGGTTCGGTTCAGCCGTCTTCTCAAATCTGTTAAGAATTCGGGGACCTCCACCTCCCTGGGGTCAGGTGCTATCCACTGTTCTCTTAAGATGTCTAGAATTCCTCGGGGAGACCTCCCATATAATAACTCGTAGGGGGCTGTTCCCAAGGAAGCTTGTTTTCGCTCCCTACAAGCATAAAGAACGAAAGGGAGCATTAAATCCCAGTGTTCAGATTCACCTTCCAGACTCCTTCTCAGCATCTGCTTAATCGTTTGGTTCTGGCGTTCTACCAAACCGTTTGTCTGGGGGTGGTATGCGGCTGTTTTGATATGATTGATACCAAAAGCATCCCATAACTGGCCTAGGTATCTTGACAAAAAGTTACTCCCCCTATCAGTGAGAACTTCTTTCGGGAACCCTACTTCGCAAAACAGCTTAATTAATTCGGTAGCTATTACCTTAGCTGAAGTAGAGCGAAGTGGCATGGCCCACGGGAACCGCGTGGCATAATCTACTACTACTAGGATGTAGCGGAACCCTCGTGGGGTTTTAACTAAGGGACCCACAATATCCATCCCTATCCTCTGAAGGGGCTCCCTGATCACGGGGGATGGTACCATCGGGACGTCCCTAGGATGGCTTGCCGAAACCCGCTGACAGGTAGGGCAAGCTTCACAAAATCGGGTAGTCTCTTTAAATACTCCTGGCCAATAAAAGCGGGCCAGTATTTGGTCCAGGGTTCCTTGACTGCCCTTGTGTCCCCCTGCTGGATGATCATGAGCCAAGCGAAGTACAATATTTTTAAATGTCGTGGGTACTACCAGCTGCCTCCGAGTGTCTCCTGAAAAGGGATTCTTGCTTTCCCTGTAAAGGATTCCTGATACTAGGAGAAACTTGGGTAGTGTATCCCTGCACTCTTGAGCCCACTTGAAAGCTTGGATGAGAGCAGGGTCCGCCTGCTGTTCATTTGGAAAGGAGGGAAACTTTTGCATTAGGTCTTCTGGTACCCAAGGTAATCCCTGCCCTGCTAGCACTTCAGACCTATTCCTATTACGGGCCTGTTTTTCTTTCTTCTTCTCAGCCTTTCCTTTCTTTACCCGGGAACCAGGAGGGGTAATCAAAGCCTCGTCGGACGGAAGGGCATCTCCCGTGCTTTCTGACGTACCCTCCTGCGGGTCTAAAGCAGAGGTCTGAGCTCTGGTGGAGACCATAGCTCCTTTTCCTTGTAGCTCTTTCTTAATTTCCCGGTAAAACTGGGGCCAATTTCTACCCAGGATCACCGCGTGTGGAAGTCGCGGGACAACCGCCAGTGGAATCTCTCTCTCAACCCCTAAGCCTGCTATTTGGAGGTTATAAACAGGGCAGGAAGAGGTTCCCCCATGGACACACCTTATTTTTACTTCCTCTACAGGATGTAGTGTTTCTGGGGCTGCTTTAGCATTAATAGCCCTCCAAAACTCCTCCGAAATCATGCTGAGTTCAGCACCTGAATCTAACAGAGCTTGAGTGGTTATTCCCTGGATGGCTACTGCTAACAGGAAACCTGGCCTGTCTTCCATATAAGAATCGGCCACCAAAGCATTTTTCACCAAGCAATGTTTCTGTATGTGGCCTATCTGTCCACATCTAAAGCATTTCATCCTAGTTACAGACTCTGGCCTGTTAGGCCTGGCTATTTTCATAGGATCCTCTAGGACCTTGCGCCTCATTTCTGATCCTCTGCTGGCGTACGCCGAACATTGGCTACCAGGTGTCGAAGCTACTTGCTCTGCCTCTATGTATCTTTCGGCCAGGGCAACTGCTTCCTGCGGATTTTTGCAATTTTGGAGGATCAGAAAAGTGCGTATTTCCCTTGGCATTGCCTCCATATACTGCTCCAAAATTAAGTCATCTAAAATAGACTCTATTGACCGCCCTTCTGGGGTCAACCATTTAAACAATAAGGCTCTTATACGATAATAAAGAGATTTGGGGGTTTCACCCAACTCGAGTTTCACACTCCTTAGGCGCTTATGATACAGGAGTGGGGTGAGTCCCAACCTCTCTCGTACGGCTTTCTTTAGCTCTTCAAAATTGCTAGCTAATTCTGGTGGCATGGCTCTATAAGCTGCTCTAGCCTCGCCCGTCAGGGACGCGGCTAACCTCAAGGCCCAGTGTTGTTTCGGCCACAGACTAAGTTGTGCCACTCTTTCGAAACTTTCAAGATAATCATCTATATCATCCTTATTAGACCAAGGTCCAAAATTAAAGAGTGTCTCTGCTGGTACATTCACAGCAGACATGTTATCTCTTACGGAACCTGTCTCTGGTGGTTGAACAGTGTCCATCTTCTTCTCCTTTAGCAGTTCTTCTAGAAGAGTGAGAAGAGGTTGTTGCTGCTCTTTGAGTGCTGCGTCGGCTCTCTTCTGAGCTTCCAGCGCCAAATCAGCCTGTCGTTTGAATTGGGTTGCCATCCACTGGATGATCTCCTTTGGCTCGAGCGCCATCCTTGATGTTCACTGCAACTGAAACAGAGAGAAAAAAACAGGGACCCAAGTGCGGTATCACTAGCACTCTCTGGGCTTTCCTCCAGAAATAAACCTGTTTTCCCTTTTTTTTTTTTTTTTTTTTTTTTTTCCAGCTATCCCTAGGGGTCACCTTCTACCCTGGTATTTCCACCACCCCGGGGTGTATACCTGTTACCTGGGTTAGGTGAAAGACAAGCACTTCAGGGATATGGCTCCTGTAGCCCTCTGCACTGCCTCCGTCTCTGCTGGGCCTCGTCAGCTCCTCCAGCTGGGTCCAGTTAATGATGAGGTCTCTGCAGCTCCTGAAGACAGCTGTTCTGCGCCTGCGTTGAAATCCTGCCAACTACGCCACTTGTCAACACCTTCACTCACTCCCCAACCTGGTGGTCAGGGAGGGAAAGGGCTTGTGTAGTTGTGGGGGCCCAAATGAATAAATGGGGTGACAAGAATATTTATTTTTCCAAAAGGATGTTTATTTTCCCCGCTACGTGAGGCACACAGGAACAGAAAAACTTATCAACTTAGGATTGTGCAAACAGAGGGTTTTCAATGAAGTGCTCTAACACACAAAAACTTCTTCAGAAGAAAAACACATTCCTTCATGTGTCTTTCTTGGATAGGTACAGGTGAGTGGCTATAACTTATAATAATACTCGTGGACAGTTAACTTCACAGTCCTGGATACAGATCAAGCACAAAAGCCTTTTCTTATGATTACCCAATCACAGTCCCGGTGGGTAAAATCTTAGCAATTCTGGCTCAGTACTAAACACGTTTAAATTCAGGAATAAACACTCAAGCCTTTGATTCCTTAGCCTTGTCAATCAGCCCTACCGAACAGTCCATCGGCTGATTGATGTCTTGCATGGGTAAAGGAACATGGGTAAAAATCCTTCCCTCAGGATTGTTCCCTGCTTGGATATTCTCAGGTAATGCAATGTCTCTCTTATTTAATAGCTTTGTCAGCTCATTTAGGAGAAATTCTGTTTGGCTGCTAGCAGGAGCTAAGGGTAAAGCCGGCTGTGGTTTGAACAGCTGATTAATAGGCTGCGATGAGGTAACCGGGCTTTCCCTTGCTAAACACTCTGGCTCTGAGGTGAAGATTCCCTGCCCCCACTGTGCTCTGCTATTAAGTGGTGGAATCTCACATCTGCTGGTAGCAGTTTTGGTTCTTAACAATGCTTCTAAAGCAGGTCCTCCTAAATTAGGATAATTCAATCTGTCTGTAAACTCTTTTGCTAAACTTGTTCCCTCAGCCTCTCTCTTAAGCACGGGAATTACAGGCTGGGTAAAAGTAGGTTTACAGGGAGAGCTTTCAGGGTAAAAACTGCTTCTATATTCCCTGAAACTGTCCTGTTCTCTGGATACAGGATTCTCTCTTTTGTCTTTATAAAAATCAGCATAAGGTTTAAGAATAGCAGGTACCTTGTCTTGAGAGTGCTCAGGAATTATCTGGTCAGCATGTCTTTCTCTCCACGGAAGGAAATTGTTCCTCAGGAACGTGAGGTTTTCTCCTGCTGAGGAATTAGCTGCCTTCCTGATACAGCTGGGCAGAGTTTGTGCAGAGAGGTCACAGGGTTCTACAGCCAAAGGAACTTCCTGTCTCTTCAGTACCTTCTGCTTTCTCTCTCGTGGGTAAAAAGGGACTTCCTTTTTCCAACCACCTGCAGCATTCACTCTTTCATTCTTTCTCCATGTGCTCTCAAAAGGTCCTGGTTCTGTATTCCTTCTAATGCTTCTTCTTCTTCTTCCACTCTCCGTCTCTGTTCCTGTCTTTATCCTTGCCTTTGTCCCTGTTCCTGTTTCGTCTCCCCTTCCTGTTCCTGTCTCTGTGTTTAAGAAGGGACCCTTACTCTGGGGAACCCGCCTCCTCCTAGGGCGTGCCCAATCCATGGGTTCACTTCTCTCCAGCTCTGAAGTGACTTGATTGGTTGTTTGCCAGCTGTGCTGAGAGTGTAAAACTCCTTCTTTGCCTGCAGTACTAGAGTCTACCAGGGGGTCGCTATCGGTCTCTATAGCTTCTGTGCCTGGCACTGCGTCACAAGCTCCACGATGGCCATGCCAAGCATGGTATCCCCTGCTTCTACATCTCTCTCAAACTACACTTCTGGAGTTAGGGCATGCTCCAGATCTCCTTTCCCAAGAGAACGGGATGCTATGGCACCCAAGCTCAAGTCCCTGCATCTCACGGCCTGGTTGCTGAAGGCTTAGACCTCCAGGATTTCAACCTGTCCCAACAGGTAAAGGATATCCTTCAGGCTTCTAGAAAACTTTCCAAAAGAAGGTCTTATGCCTTCAAGTGGAAACGTTTTACTATATGGTGTTCCAAGAAGGGATTAAACCCCCTTATCATACCTTTAGAATCGATACTAGAGTATCTCCTTCACTTATCCAATTGTGGTCTAAAGACCAATTCGGTAAGAGTCCATCTTAGTGCAATCGCAGCTTCTTATAAGCCTCTGAATGGACAACCAATTTCCTCTCATCCACTTATATCCAGATTTATGAGAGGTCTTCTATTAACCAAGCCTCCCATTAAGTCACCACTGGTGGCATGGGATCTAAATCTAGTTCTCGGGCAGCTCATGAAGCCGCCTTTTGAGCCTTTAGCCACTACAACCCCTAAGTTTTTAATCTGGAAGGTCATCTTCCTAATTGCGATCACCTCTGCACGTCGCATAGTGAACTGCAAGCTTTAGTGGCTGAACCTCCTTATACTAGGTTTCACCATGATAAGGTTGTTCTTAGAACTCATCCACACTTTATGCCAAAGGTGGTTTCGCCTTTTCCTTTAAATCAATCAATTTATCTTCCTGTATTTTTTCCGAGGCCTCACACCTCTAATGCAGAAAGAAACCTTCATACTTTGGATTGTAAAAGGGCCTTAGCCTTTTACCTACAGAGAACACAGCAACATAGAAAGTCCACGCAACTTTTTATAGCTTTTGACTCTAGTCATTTGGGACTTCCAGTCTCCAAAAGAACTTTATCTAAATGGATTATCCAATGCATATCCTTTGCTTATGAGAGTAAGGGTCTTCCTCTTCTAGGCCATGTCACAGCTCATAACATGAGAGCCATGGCAACTTCCATGGATAATCTACACTCTGTGTCTATCGATGACATTTGTCAAGCAGACACCTGAGCTTCGGTACACACCTTCACAGCCCACTATTGCCTGGATAAAGCCTCCCGTCGGGATGCCTTCTTTGGCCAAGCAGTTCTTCAACATCTCTTTCAGACCTAATTCAACTCCTACCCACCAACCATGGTGGAATGCCAGAGATCCATGGGAGGAAGGATGCCTACCTTTTTAGGGTGGCACCTTCCTGGGGCTATCTCCCTGGCATCTTCAGCTAGGGAGTCCCCATATGTGAAGACTACATTCCTGCTTGTTCCTGGAGATAGCGTAGTTACTCACCTGTAACAGGTGATCTCCAGGAACAGCAAGAATTTAGTCTTCACAACCCACCCACCTCCCCTAGGAGTTGTCTCTCTATCTCTTTGTCTCTTTCCTCTCTCCCTCTATCCTTTCACTCAGCTACAAACTCAACTGAAGAGGGACAGTCGGAAAGGCGGGAAGGCAGCGCGCATGTGCTGAGGGATGCTCCCAAAAGCGTTCCTATTGGACGCTGGGGAGCGTTCCTGCACAGGCTCCGTCGGTACCGACAATACCCATATGTGAAGACTAAATTCCTACTGTTCCCGGAGATCACCTGTTGCAGGTGAGTAACTACGCTTTCACTATTTGGTTGATCATAATATTCCATGAACAGGAACGTTTTAAGTGATTTGCGGAAGTATTTAAGTCTTTTGTGGCCTGTAAATCATCCGGGAGTGAGTTCCAAAGGGCTGGTGCTGATAAAGATAAAGCTCTGGCAGAGGTAAATTGTTTTGTTTTTTGAAATCCAATTGGTGTACGTAATTTATTGTTACTGCTTGATCTCCTGGGGTGGTTATTTGTGTCTTTAATTAATAAGGAATGGAGAACATCTGCTGTGCATTGGTTAATAATCTTGAAAATATTCGTAATAGTTTTAAACCTTGCCCGAGCAGCTATTGGTAGTCAATAATGGAGAAGACGAGGAGGAGCCGCCTGCAGATTGTAGAATTGTGAAAAGATCAGAAAAGCCCGTGTTTGGAGCAGAGCAGTGGAATGAAGAGGGGATAATCAAGGAGGGGAAGGAGGGAGTACAGAGCAAGGGGGCAGTGAGAAGGTGAGGGGTGGGACTGAGGAGCAGAGCAGAGAGGGCAGGAAGAGTTAGAGGGGAGTGAGGCAAAGGGGCTACGGCCAGGCGGCAGAAAGTTCACGTTGCATTACCTGTTGGATTAGGTGATGCAGGAACATAACCTAAGAGAAAGAGAAACACGAACCTTTATCAAGTTGTCATCATTCAGAGGAAATTCTGAGATGGTTGGCAGTAGCACTGAGGCACAGATCCATGCTTTTAAAGTTTTCTACCATTTCAGCATATAGCTTTGGTCATTTTAAGACCGCAAATAGCCAAATTTAACCATTTTAAATATGAGTGAGATTTTGGGCAGGCCAGAGATGGGATTAGAAAGCTGAATACTGAGTGACAAAATGCAGCCTTTCCCCAAATGCTTAACTCCAACAGCAGAAATAGCAGATAGAAGTTTAAATGGATGTTTATCTGTTCCAAGTTAAAAGCGGATTTTCAGTCATACAGACCTAAAGGATCTTCAAAAATCCACACAAAATGTAAAGGGTAATTACATGGGAGCAGATGTAAATTGCAGCATTTTAATCGGTTAGACATGTAAAATTCCAGCTAGTATTGTGCATCTTTCGCCATGGAAGCGCACTTGGGAGGAGGTTGGAGAGTGCAAACAAATTACACACACGGGTTTTTAAATTCTGCAATTGTAACGAGTAGTCGCAGTTATTTAGGCTAGCTCTAGGGCTGGTGTAGGTAATCATGCCTTAACATGCACAGGCGCTTTTGCACTTTGCCAAACATTGGCTAGCGTAAAGAGTTGCTGCTTTATTAAAGACACGTTAAAAGCAGAGAAGCTGTAGAAGAATCCAGTGTGGATCCATGAACAGGAGGCACTCAGCGCTGATGTGCACTGTCCCAACCAGCACGAAAGGGGGAATGATGACACGCTTCTGCTGTAAACCTCTCTCAGACTCCCTCACTCTAAGCCTGGAGCACTACAGACCTAAGCAGATGACGCCGGCGTCTTCAGAGTGGTCACAGTTATTCAGCTTCCACCCACTGCTGGGGCATTGCCGCACGTAGGCTTCGAGGCCCGTACACTGAACATCGTCCAGAAGAATGTCCCCAGTGCCTGGCCCATAATAAGCGTCATCAACAGAAGCAGCTGCTGAGCCGCAACCCAGCTGTCTGCAGACAACGTCTGCATCCATCAAGTCCCAGGAATCATCGCAAACTGTTCCCCAGGAGCCATCATAGAAAACCTCCACACGGCCAGCGCATCCGGAGGAGCCATTGACCAATCGCAGATCTAAAGAAGATTCTGAAATATCAAAAGAATCAGAGCTTCAGCACCCTGCAGGGGAATAAATGTATCTGTGTTCTATGAGGAGGAAATGCCCGTCACCAAACCCCCTCCTGTTACGCTGACGGACATTTCTGCAGTGATAGAATTATGTCAGATTTGTACGGGCAACCCGCTTCTGATATTTGCATTAAAAAGTTCCAGAGTAGCAAAGGCAGGCTTTCCCAACCCATCCCAGCGGGGATTTTGGCAGATTCCCATACACCACACCTCACAAATATGCCTGCAAATATTCCAAGACCCCACCTGACTGCGGGGTCATTAGGGCAGGTTCGAGGTGCCTGACCTGAGCTTTTCTTGGGATTTTGATTAAGGCTGGGTACAATGGAACAGTATTACACTGTAGCCTCAACCACTATAGAGAATCTTAGAAATTATTAAACTTCTCAGAAAGCATAGCTACTCACCTGTAACAGGTGATCTCCGGGAACAGCAGGAATTTAGTCTTCACATATGGGTATCGTCGGTACTGACGGAACCTGCACAGGAACGCTCCCCAGCATCCAATAGGAAAGCGTTTGGGAGCATCCCACAGCGCCTGGGTGCTGCCTTCCCCAACTGTCCCTCTCCAGTTGAATTTAAAGCTGAGACAAAGAGAGAGGAAATGAGAGAAAGAAAGAGAGATAGAGAAATACAACTCCTAGGGGAGGTGGGTGAGTTATGAAGACTAAATTCCTGCTGTTCCCGGAGATCACCTGTTACAGGTGAGTAACTATTCTATCTCCAGGAACAAGCAGGAATGTAGTCTTCACATATGGGGACTCCCTAGCTGCAGATGCCAGGGAGAAGGCCCCAGAAGTTGTGTGCCCCTGTGAAAGGGCTCCACTTCCCCCCATGGATCTCTGGCATCCTACCAGGGATGGTGGGTAGGAGGTGATTAAGTATGGAACAGGTGTTGCAGATCAGCCTGAGCAAACAAGGCATCCCGGCGGGAGTCCTTGTCTAAGCAGTAATGGGCTGTGAAGGTATGAACCAAAGCCCAAGTAGCTGCTCGACAGATGTCGTCGATAGACACAGAATGAAGATGAGCCATAGAGGCTGCCATGGCTCTCACATTGTGAGCTGTGACATGGCCTTCAAGAGGAAGGTTTTTACTCTCATAGGCAAAAGATATACACTGTGCAATCCAGCTGGACAGTGTTCTTTTGGAGACTGGAAGTCCCAAATAACTAGGATCAAAAACAACAAAGAGTTGAGAGGGCTTTCTATGTTGCTGTGTCCTTTGCAAGTAAGAGGCCAAAGCCCTTTTGCAGTTCAAAGTATGAAGATTCCTTTCTGCATTTGAGGCGTGAAGCCTTGGGAAGAATACAGGAAGGTAAACCACTTGGTTTAAATGAAAAGGTGACACCACCTTTGGCATAAAGTGTGGATGAGTCCTAAGGACTACCTTATCATGATGGAACCTTGTATAAGGAGGATCAGCCACCAACGCTTGAAATTCACTGATGCGACGTGCTGATGTGATTGTAATAAGAAAAATGACCTTCCAGGAAAGGAATTTCAAAGAGGTAGTGGCTAATGGTTCAAAGGGCGGTTTCATGATCTGCCCAAGAACCAGATTTAAGTCCCATGCCGCCGGTGGTGGATTAATGGGAGGCTTAGTTAAAAGAAGGCCTCTCATAAATCTCGCTATGAGAGGAAATAGGTTGTCCATTTAGAGGCTTGAAAGAAGCTGCAATAGCACTCAGATGAACTTGCACTGAATTTGTCTTAAGCCTTGCATTTGATAAATGAAGGAGATACTCGAGTAATGATTCCAGGGATATCGCAAGAGGGTTAAGACCCTTCTGCGAGCACCATATGATAAACCTTTTCCATTTAAATGCATAAGAGCGTCTTGTGGAAGGCTTTCTGAAAGCATAAAGGATATCCTTTACCTGCTGGGAAAGGTTAAGACAGTGAAGTTCTAGGCTTTCAGCAACCAGGCCCTGAGATGCAGAGACTGGGGATAGGGATGCCACAACATCCCATCCTCTTGAGAAAGGAGATTTGGAGCAGATCCTAACTCCAGAGGCAGAGCTTGAGAGAGATGTAGGAGCAGAGGATACCACATTTTCCGTGGCCAACGTGGAGCTATGAGAATCACATAACCTCTGTCTCTCTGAAGCTTGAATAGGGTTTTGGGAATTAGGGGAATGGGTGGGAAGGCATACAGGAGGCCCTGACCCCAATGGAGGAGGAAAGCATTCCTAGCCTGACAACCCTGAGCCGGAATTCTGGAACAGAACCGGGGAGGTTTGGCATTCAGCGGACTTGCAAAGAGGTCTATGTCCGGGCTTCCCCAAATTTGAAAAGGTTTGGCCACCTGGTCTGCATGGAGAGACCATTCGTGTGGAAGCAGAACTCGACTGAGTCTGTCTGCCCAAGAGTTTTGAATGCCTGGAAGATACACCGCAAGGAGATGAATCTGATGCTCTCTGGCGAGGGCCCATAGCCGCAAAGCTTTGCTGCAGAGCGACAGAGAGCCTATTCCGCCCTGTTTGTTCACATAGGACATGGCTACTTGATTGTCCATTTGAACTAGGACTGTCTTGTAGCTGAGCTGGATGTGGAATACTCAAAGAGCAAGGAAGATTGCTCTGAGTTCCAGGAGACTGATGTATTGATAAGCCTCCTGTGGAGTCCAGGTAGCCTGGGTAGAGAGGTCTTGCAGATGGGCTCCCCAACCCACCTGTGAAGCATCTGTTGTTAGAGTGGCTTGGAGTGGGGGTTGCTGAAAAGGAGACCCCACCAAAAGGTTTTGGGGTGACTGCCACCATTGGAGGGACAAAATAAGGTGATCCGAGTTTGCTATTTTGTCTGACAGGCAACCTGACGCCTGAGTCCACTGAGTGGATAAGGTCCACTGGGCTGCCCTCATATGGAGTGTGATGGTGCAGAGGGGTTAAGCACTAGAAACAGGAGGTTGAAACAGTTTCTTTCCCCTGAAGCAGACAGCAGTACAGGCAAGGAAAGGGTTAAACCTCCAACTCAGAGAAACTCTATGCTTAGAAAGATAGAGAGAGAGCCACACCTCAGCTCCATGACAACCAAGGGAGCTGACGTGAGAGGCAAGGGGGCGGAGTCAAAGCCCATAAGACAGCCCCAAACACTTAAGCAGGAAGTAACAGTTCCAAGGGAGGAGGTGCTGGGGAACAGCGGAGAGACTGAGAGAGAGTCCGAGAACAGGAACAGGAAGGAGAAGTTCCAGGAGAGGTGCTTGGAGAAACCTCTGGGCAAGCATCTTGAGAGAGAGAGGAATTATCACTGGACAAACAGCAGAGAGAAGGAGGAGAGAAGAACCTTTAAACCTCAAAGGGAAAGGTTGGAAACCTTATCTAGGAGAGAGAGAAGTTCTTCTGAGGACTCTTCCATTGAAGCTGTGCACACAGGTGGGAGATTAGGCAGAAACAGAGTTCCGTTTTAAAAGCTGTGCAAACATTCCCAAGGCAGGCAACGTGTCTGTAGCTCAAGTTCTGAAAGGAGCACAGGTGCTTTGAAGCAGTCAGCTGATTGTGTGCCGCAGAGACAGGAGTTAGAAACAAACCCTGCTGAGCAGTTTGCGACGAGGGAATCCGTGAAGCAGTTTGGGGACACATGTTTGCCTTATGCCCAGCCAGTGAAAGCTAGAAGTACCAGGAAAAAGGTGAGCCCTTTAGATTCCCTTAAAGCTGTGTTAAAGGAGTCTGGTATTTTAAATTCCTTCACCATACCTCCAAGTAAGAAGAACTTTAGCTGGAAACAGCTTAGCACTTTATTAGAGCAATGGAAGCCTGTTGATCTGGAAGCCCCTCTAAATAAGCAGGATATATCAGAGTCAGACGAGGAACCTATGCAAACTGAGGAAGTTTTGATAGGATCTGAATACTCTGACATGGAAACAGATTGCGCTTATTGCCATAAAGAGTGAGAGCTGTGTAACGTTGTGCTGTTGAGAAGTACTGAACAAAGCCTGACTAATTGCAAGGGAGCTTTTACACTGGGAGAGGCAGAGTGCTGCCAAAGTGTAAAACTCAGTCTATTAAGCAACTGTGAAAGAGCAATACACTACGGTGGTGTTATCTGTTATATGAAGCTGTTTATGAAGACACTGCTGATAATAGGAAAAGCATTTAATGTTTGAAGCTGAAAGAAGTTGGTTATTCTGTTGGAACGGACTTGCCTGAGAGTTATCAGGAGGACTGTGTTATACCACATAACTTCACTTTGGTTTGGAGAAGCATCCATTTATTTCTGTTTAAAAGGGGTAGTAGATATAAATTCCTGTGCAACAATAAACTTATTGTTACCCCAAAACCTTGGCTGTATTCGTCTTGGCTCACAACTACAAGGAACATAGACAACAGCACACACAAGGGATATAAATTTGTGGTCACGTCCACTTCTACCAGGCGACCGCCTAGATATACAAGAAGAGGGCGTGACAGGAGGCGAGCATAAGGAACCACATGCACGGTGGATGCCATGTGGCCTAGCAACTGTAACACTTCCCGAGCAGTGAGGTGACGTTTTAGCACTGCTTGGGAAGCTAACTGCACAATGTGAAGGCAGCGGGCCTGTGGAAGGTAGGCCCTTGTCTGTCTGATATCCAGCAGAGCTCCTATAAACTCTAGGGACTGAGTGGGAGCAAGGTTGGATTTTGGGAAGTTTATGACAAGTCCCAAATACTGAAGGATGCGCATTGTGCGAGAGAGAGCAACCCTGGCCTCTGGCTCTGAAGGGGCTCGAATGAGCCAGTCGTCTAAGTAAGGGAAGACGAATATTCCTAGTGTGCGGAGAAATGCTGCTACCACAGCCATGCATTTTGTGAACTCCCTTGTTGCAGAGGCCAGGCCAAAAGGAAGAACCCTGTATTGGTAGTGCTTCCCTTGAAACAGAAAGCGAAGGAACTTTCGGTGACTTGGATGGATGAGAACATGAATGTATGCATCCTTGAGATCTAGAGAACAAAGCCAATCCTGACTCTGAAGGTACGGCAGCAGAGTTCCTAGAGAAATCATTTTGAACTTCTCTTTGAACAGGAATTTGTTCAATTCTCTGAGGTCTAAAATGGGTCTGTGTCCTCCTGTTTTCTTTGGAATAAGGAAATAGGGGGAGTAAAACCCTGTACCCCGTTGGGGAATGGGTACCTCTTCTATTGCCCCTTGGGCAAGAAGCACAGTGACCTCTTGAACTAACTGGTCCTTGACAAAGGTCTGAGAATTGAACTGTCTTACCATTGTAGGAGGGGGCATGCTGAGGAAATGAAGCTTATACCCCTCTCGTACAATAGACAGAGTCCAATTTTCTGCTGTTATCTGACCCCATCTGGGGGCAAAATGACATAACTTTCCTGGGATGGTGGAGGGTTCTGGGCCGTTCAGGGCCAGGAAGGCAAAGTTCTCTAGATAGGAGTCAAAGCCCCTGTGGAGGCTGAGTCTGCTGAGCCAGTTGAGGCTTATCTGCTTTTGTCTTTCTGTGTCTAGGTTGTTGCTGCTGTCCCTTTTGGGCAGACTGACCTAAGTGATGCCCCTGTTGGGTATAGGAGGGATAAAACTTCTTCTTACTGAAGAATGGTTTCTTAGAGGATTTTTTCCTCGCAGCATCAGCTGTAGATTTAGACAATCTATCCAAAGTGATATTGTCAGCATCTATCTCATTAGCTTTTTCCTGCCAATTCTTGCCAAAGAGATTCTCTCCTGTGCAAGGAATATTCCCTAGTTTATCCTGTACTCAAATTTCCAAGTCAGATGCCTGGAGCCAGGCAATCCTACGTGCACCTATGGCAATAGCAGAGGTTCTGCTTATGCACTCAAAGCAGTCAAAGGCTGCATGATTCACAAACTTGGAAACATCCTAAGCATGTTTGACAAGGGCGAGGTAATCTTGCCTCTTATCATCAGGAAGGAGAGGGCTCATAAGTTCTAAATCTCCTGTGACCTCCTTAAGGAACATTCCCATATATAAGATATAGGAACTGATCCTAGCAGAAAGCATGGAAGCCTGGAAGGTTTGACATCCAAAGGCGTCAAGAGTCCTACACTCACGTCCTGGAGGATTAGATGCATGCCTTTTTGCACTCTTTATCCTTCTCATAGCTGATTCCACCACCATGGAATGGTGTGGTAACTGAGTCTTCTGAAACCCAGGACAAGGAGGAACTCGATACATGGTGTCGAGTCTTCAAGAGTGAGGAGATGTGGTTAGAGGTGTTTCCCATATCCTTAACATGAGATCATGCAAGATCTCATGAATAGGTAAGGTAGCTGCCTCCTTGGGAGCTTTAGGGTATTGTAGGATTTCTAATTCCTCTGCCCTAGGCTCCTTTTCAGGAGCCACTGTGATGGAAGGACATCAGGCCACATCTCGGATAAAATCCTGAAAGGACATATCCTCTGATGGAGACAGCCTACGCTGAGGAGAAGAGGAATCCTCAGGAAGAAGTACTCTGGTATCGGCAGAGCTTTCAGAGTCTTCAGACTTATCCGAGGATTCAAAGTACCTCCGATCCGGGTGATCATGCAAGGCACGGTACTGGTACCGATCGAAGTCGGCATTGGAGTGGTCTGGTACCGACTTGTCAATACCGGATGGATACGCATGACTCAGTCCCGGTAGAATACCTGCAATGTCGATGCAGTCGGTGCCGGCACCGTAGTCGGTGCCGGTACTGGTTGAATTGTCTGAAGCGGTTTCAGAGGCATCGAGGCCGTGAGAAGAGCCGCTAGACTGCGCTCAATAGCCAAGAATCTCTGGTCTATTGACGCTGCTGATGCTTAGGTATCGGTACCGGATGCAGCAGCCGGTACCCCAGAGCATGGCACCAGTAGTTCTACCGAGGTTGAAGCCTCGAGAACATCCTGGAGCCCCGTTAGTGCTTTGGAAGCCGAAGCCTCCTGCCGGGGCAATTTTGCCAGTGAAAGTCCCTCAAGGGCAAAGTCAGAGGCATCTCGATGCTTAGAGGGAGATCTACCCTTTGAGGACTGGCTAGATTTATGTTTAGTTACCTGAGATCCATGGGAGGAAGATGAAGCCCTGGAAGACATCGATGCCATGAAGGCTGCATCGGAGAAAAAAAGGGTGCTAAGTTTAGCATCTCGGTTCTACCGGTCCCTTTTCAACATCATCCCACAGGCAACACACTCTGAAATAGAGTGGTCAGGACCTAAACATTTGAGGCACCACTCATGGGTGTCGGTGACGGAGATGGTACCACCACACTTAGAACACTTTTTTAAACCCGAAGGTTTTTTCATTCTGAAGAAAAAGTTGGGCCTAGTGCCCAAAATGGCGCATGGCACCTGAAGAGAAAAATTACTGGAAAGACTCCAGAAATAAGTTTTTGGGGTTTTTTTAAGAAAAGAAATAAGAACCGGTGGTACCGGTGTAGCGTCGAGGAAAGGCAGACGCGACCACAAAAAAGAAGAATAAGAAGGGAATTTTTTCTGCGGTGACAGGATGTGCGACCTGTCGGCTCCACGGAAAACGAAGAACTGGAGAGGGACAGTTGGGAAAGGCGGGAAGGCAGCACGCAGGTGTTGTGGGATGCTCCCAAAAGCTTTCCTATTGGATGCTGGGGAGCGTTCCTGCGCAGGCTCTGTCGGTACCGACGATACCCATATGTGAAGATTACATTCCTGCTTGTTCCTGGAGATATAACATTTCTAAAGGTAGTTTATCATTGACATTTGTAAGTTAGCAGTTGCACATCAGGAAGTTTTAACAATAAAGATTTTGGGCTAAAAGGATCAATAGGAACCCTCGGGCACAGGCTGAGGGATAGGGAGCGGGCACAGGCAGAGGTGAAGCTGCAGTTTTATAAGAGAACACGTGGACAATGTGGAGCACTGAGCTGAGCTCAGATCCCACGGATAATCCTTGTGGTCTTGGGCAAGTTACTTAATTCTCCCCCTCCCCTCATTGCTTCAGGTACAAACTTAGGGTCCGATAGCTAAAGGCATTAACACTGGTAGCAGGACCTGCTAATCCCCTTATCTGGGATATTCCCTGGGCGCTGCAGCTAACTGGTTAGCACTGGGGCATTCTGGGGGCGCTAATTAAGCGGCCAGCAGTGATATTGAGCCGCTGCCTGGATGGTGTATCACAGACGGGCTTAATGTTTGCTGCAGAAGCTAACAGAAGAATATGACATGACCCGGCACTGAGTATCCATGTTTAAGTTTCAGTGGCAGTGGCTCGCTGCTGATGGCGTGTTAGTCTGCCGCTGACTATTCTCTCCTTAGATTTCAAGCCTTCCGTGGACAGGAAAATACCTACAGTGCATGAACATACTGAAGGCATGTGAGTAATTGCAAATATACACGAACAAGGAAACAAAGACGAAATGGGCCATAGGCTAAAGAGGTTTAGCTGACTTACGCCCCTGCTGCTGAACAGGATGCACTAGAAAACCTGTGAACATGGTAATCTGACGGCAGGCAGAACAAGAATGGTAACAACCAGCTGGAGAGACACCTCGTTGCTAAAACCTCTAAGGTTCAATAGATTTCATCGAGTGCTTGTCTTGCGCTTCTCAAAGCAAACAGTGAGCGCTTTGCAATTTGTAGTGTCATCGTTAGTGGTAGAAAATTCTCCCTAACACATGTCCATCTGCACACCCTTACCCATGGCATCAGGAAGGCCAGAGACAATTTTAAAAGCCATTTCTGCATGTAAACCAATGCATTATGCACAGAAATTACCGTTTATAGAACTGATCGTCTGCTAGGCACATAAAATTATGAGCTACAGGCTGCACACACGCAACTGAGCACAGGCATTCTGGGAGATGGGATTCAGGAGGGGTTTGCATTTATTCACATATTTTATAAAATACCCTCGGATGCACATAAAAAGCTCAGGAAACGTGAGCCTACGAAAGAGCAGGTATACATGGAAGCGCATCAGTTCCTTGTGCTCGCTTTCCTTGTGAAAATTTACTGATGCTACACATGGAAGAGTTTGCATGTGATATTTACACATGCATGTAGCTATGAAATTATCCCTCCCCCCATGAGAAAAATATTCACTTACCTGTTTCTTCTGTGGTTGAATAATCTCCTTCCACTGAAAAAGAAAAGGAGTAAGATAGTATAAGCATCTGGCTACTTCCCAACATAAACTAATGCGGATTGCGGAAGGATGCTCTTACGGCAGGATATTAGACAAGAAAAAGGATGGCATTAAGGAGAGAAAGAGAACTATCCCCTGACATCGCGTGTGGGGTGTAGTGTTATATCAGGTCACATAGGTTACGAGGGTAAAAAGGAGTCTATGGGGGTCATTCTGAACCTGTATGCGTGAGATAGTCGTTTATCTTGTGAAAACCGAACCTCCGTGGCCCTGCATGTACACATCACGTAAACGGGGATTGCAGAACAAGGGCGGGAAGGGGTCAGAGTATTCCGGCCACACCTATGTATGTGTACAGTCAGCCCCGCAGATGTCCAGGTTATACCTGCTGAAACTGGACTTAGAAATGTTCCTATTCTGCACCTCAGTGCAGACAATAGTGGTGACTGGATGTGTAACCTATGCTGGGCACTGGTGTGACTGCAGTCTGGAAAACCACAGCAGGCAGTGTTATGGAACAGAAGGCAGAGGAGAGGGAGGGTGTAAGTCAAAGCAGCAGAAATAAACACCCCCACAAATGTATGCAGCAGAGCAATGGTGCTCAATCCAGCTAAGCTGGCATTTGCTGTGTGAGTTAAAGGGGCACAGCTAGGGCTCCCTAACAGTGCCCACGTCCTAGAAATGATACTGGTGATGGCGTCCCAGGACCCCATGTGAGACTGTAAACCCAGCCATCGGTGCAATGTGCAGCACCCAGTCAGCTCCACACACTGGATTTCCACAATATGCGCTATGCAATGTGCACAGTCCCCTGGTGCAGATCAGGTCATAAGAACATAAGATACGCCATACTGGGTCAGACCAAGGTCCATCAAGCCCAGTATCCTGTTTCCAACAGTGGCCAATCTAGGTCACAAGTACCTAGCAGTTTCCCCAAAAGACACAGGTTCCACATATGTACATCCTATCAGAACACTATATTGGGGATTTTATTTATTTATTTTATTTCAACTTCTTATATACCGCACTCTTTGACATCAGCGCGGTTTACAAATAACAGAAAGGAACCAGAACAACAGGCTGTTTGGTATTACATATATATATATCTTACACCGGTGGCTATATGGCACTGGTTGTTTACATATGTGGGCCTATGATGTCCAATGCGCATATGGCGTTTGACCCTTGAGGCTGATATACTGGAAGGGTTGTTTGGGCTTATTGCAGCTCTGTATCTGTTAGAGGCCCACTATTGTAGTTATCGTGTATGTGCGTAGCCACATAGACATGCAGCGAGTAGGCATGCTGACTGTTTGGAAGTACTGAATGCTGTGGTTTCCTTTCCATCAGCTGAGACATTTGGTGCAGGGCTTTCCTTTGGCAGATGGCGGTTACTGTGAGACTTCAAGTGAGAGTGCGTGTTTGTGTGTGTGGTTGAAGAGCTGCATGGGGTGGGGGCTGGATTGCTCATCCACATATCCAGGAGGGACAGATAAGCCTGGCAGGTGCCTGGACCATAGGGCTGTCTGCAGCATCACCAGGTGCCAGTGCACACAGGCAGGACAGTTCTGTAATCACTTCCCTGTCAGGGGAGCTCAGACGGAGGGCATGCAACGGTGCAAAGCGCAGTACGCCATTCCCAGGTACACCAGCATTGGTCTCTACAGCTCTGCACAGTTGTAGGAAGCGACGGTGATGTCTCTGGGCATATAAGAACATAAGAACATAAGATATGCCATACTGGGTCAGACCAAGGTCCATCAAGCCCAGTATTCTGTTTCCAACAGTGGCCAATCTAGGTCATATGTACCTAGCAGTTTCCCCAAGGGACACAGGTTCCACAATGCTTGTATTGGTTCAAGCATTGATATCCTGGGTCCCTTCTTAATAATGGCTTATGGACCTTTCCTCCAGGAACTTGTCCAAACCTTTTTTAAACCCAGCTACACTAACAGCCTTTACTACATCCTCCGGTAACAAATTCCAGAGTTTGATTACACGTTGAGTGAAAAAATATTTTCTTTTATTTGTCTGTGTGGTGCTTGCACTGCTGACTGCTGTCATTCCAATGACCCTTTAATAGTACAGGGAAAATGTTTGGCTACTTCACTACAGGGGGATCATGTCCTTGCTTAGCATTGTACAGTCCTGTTGCTGAGACGTTCACAGTGTGCATACATCGGGAGGTCGTCTACTGCCTGTATGTAGTGCTGCACTGCATCTTGTGCCAGTAGGTTCACTCTCTCCCTGTTTTTCTGCTACATTACTGTGCACTGCAATTGCTTTGTAGTTTCTATTGTCTAACTTGCATCCACTTATAAGTATCGCTAACGTTCATTGTCGTTCAGTCTCATAACAGCACTGTCCGTGCTACAGCAGCTTCATAGCTGCATGCTTTAAAGGGGGTGTGGCCATTTGTAGGTATATCGCGGAGATGGACAGGGTCACAACCGTTTATCTTTTCAGAATACGGTGAGCATGGAGATTTTCAAAGCCATTGTCAGGATATACCCGTCTTCATACAACATCACGCTGTGTACATGCCATGCCTAGCACATCTATGTGGTTGATTCTGTGCACATGGGTGCATCTGTCCCTGCGTGTGTGGAATTGGGCTCTATTCCTGCATGTTTCCATTTGGATGTGCCCGCTACCCAGACATGCACATTTTTGGAATTGCCCTCTGTGTGTCTTTATAAAATACTAGGGGTAAACCAGCAGAAATCATGAATAGACTGACCCACGACATTCCATTGGCCATGGAGCTGCAGTAAATGTACACACATGCAGTCTGTGGAACCATGCATTTTTATAAAGAACATGTGTACTATGCAACTCTACCCATGCTCTGCCAAAAAACACACCTATACGCCCCTCATGTAAAAAAACGCTCTTTGATTCATCCATGGGGAAGTTTTATAAAGAGCACATGTACTCTGCGACTCTATCCATGCTCTGCCCAAAAACACACCAATACTCCCCTCATGTCAAAGTACGCTCTGTGTTTCATCCATGGGGAAGTTTTATAAAGAGCACGTGTACTCTGCGACTTGTGATAAGGAAGCTTATCATAGTTCAGGAAGAAATAAAAGAGGTGAATTGGCTCTGAATAAGCAACCTGTGCTGGCTGGTAAAAGTACTAAAACAGAGTGTTTTCCTAAAAGACTACCAGACCCAGAATGCACTGGTTTACAGAAAGCCTCTAGGAGAGCTGAAATAGGGAAACGTGTGCATAATCAGAGAAGCAATGATGTAATCCCTAATCACCCATCTCCTAGGGCAGGGCTTGATTCAGAACACCTGGACTGTGCTAGGGTGGAGCGGCCATCTAGGCACTTTAAAACTAGAAGAAATTCTTCAGACAGACAGCAAGAAGAGCAAGAGCAATGGTGGCAAAGACGGCAAGAGAAGGAGAGACAGAGCCTGAACAGAAGGAAGAACAGCAAGACGTCCAGGAGGTCTAAGAAAGGAGCCCAAGGCAGGACGTATGCTGGGAGAGATTCCTGGGGTAAGCATTCTTCATTGGACTGGAAGAAACCAGAGGTTTGGAGATATACAGCCAGGAGCCCCCAGACAGCACCTGTAAAGGAGACGGCTACATCCACAGAAAGAAGGAGCTCTAATACCTATTTAAGGAGGTATGGTAAAAGAGACCTAAAGTCCAGAGATTCTGACTGGAGAGCTGGGCACAGAAGCTTTGCTACCTACTGGCCAAAATACCCAGAGAGGAAACCTAATGACAACGTGATCTCAGGTATGAACTCTGATCTGTTCCCTAGCTTTGCACAAGGAAGACAGCAGGGAAACAGTTTCTATCCTGGTAGAGATCAGTTAGAGAATTCCTCTGAGCCAGTGTATGAAAGTGATCCTATGATATTTCAAGAGCAAGGGGAAATATCAAATGAGAAAGTGGAATGCATGGATTGCTCTTTTTCTAGGCTGCTGTTCTAAAGTAATCCTTAGTTAAGCATCAAACACCAAAAGGAACTGTACTGTTTTTTTTAGCCTCCCAGAAAAGTTTCTTTGAGAGAAAGCTTTGGGGAAAGTTGGAGCCACGTGGAGAGTGGACCAGCAATGGTTTGCAGCTGGTTAAGCACCTGTGATTAGAGCAAGGCACAAGTGCACGTGGGACTTTGGAAAGAAAACTTCTTCACTGTGTGAAAGGAAGAAAGTTGGTTTTTTTGATAAAGATAATTTTCCTTTTGGGTTTATTTTTCATTCCAGCACTGCTAAGAAAGTTTATTAGCAGGGGCAAGAAGAAAGACCTTTGCTGTTCCATCAAGGTCTTTACTAAGTTGTTGCATAAGTAATTCAGTTGCCTTATTTGTTTTGTTTCCTGAATACAATTCCTGAAGAAATTATCCTGTTGATGTTACCAAGCATATCTGTGCGAGGGAATAACTCCCCATAAATAAAATCTGTTTTCTGCTTTACACTCAAGCAACTACAATTCTTTTTTCTTGTTAAATGGCTGGTTTTGTGTGATTGAACTACAACACCCACAATCCTTTGCAAGTCAAGTAAATTCCTGTCTTTGCCAAGATTGTGGAACTTTCACAACAAGCACCCCCGTTTACAGTGGCGTAGTTGGCAGGATTGCTTTTACACAAAGGATTTCCAGGATTTATAAGGATTACAACTGAAAAGTGGAAGAAAAAAGTTCAAGTTAAAAGCTGGAGAGTGGATTTTTCCCTTAACAACGCCTTGGAGGAAAAAAAGAAGCTGTTCCAGGAGCTGTTCCAAGGAGGAAAAGACCCTGTGTGAGCCGGATTCATCACTGGCATAAGGTAATAAGTACCTGGTCATGTCTAGTGGTAGATAGGAGTAAGACACAGGAGTAATTTGGAAAAGAAAATAGAGGAAACACCTGTTTGTAGGGTGCTGCTCTGTGGGGGGGGGTTCTTTTGTTTCTTGCAGGGATATACAGAGATGGATCCTAAGGAACTGGCCAGCTGGATGGCAGCCCAATTTGCCAAGCAACAAGAGGTCTCGCAGCAGGCTCAGGACTCTGCAATAAAAGCCCTGAGGGAGCAGCAGACGCCAGTGCTTGACCTTGTGGAAGCCTTAATTGCACTTCACACCCAAGGTGGTGCAAGACCAGAAGTAACACCTGGTATTCCACATGTGGACAATGTGGGACTCAGTCAGGGAATTGGGGCATTTAGTTTTGGGAAACTCACTCCAGAAGATAATGTTGATGATTTCCTTGAATCTTTTGAGAGAGTGGCACAAGCATTAGCATGGCCAGAGACCCAGTGGGCAGTAAGGCTGGCAGCCTCATTAACTGGGGAGGCACTTGCCGCTTATATGGCAATGCCAGCAGCTCAAGCTTTAAATTATAGAGATGTAAAATCTGCTATAAGAGATCGCCTAGGGATGTCTGTTTCAGAATATAGGCGAATGTTTAGAGCTACTGCATTAAGAGTGGGTGAAACACCCAGGGCTCTGAGTCAGAGAATCAGAGGATTGGCTATAAAATGGTTGGAGCCTGAGGGAAAGACTATGGAAATGTTATTGGACATTATTATGCTTGAACAATTCATGTCTGCTGTGCCTAAAGACTTGCACACTTTCCTTATACAGCAAAATTGCCAGAACTTGGGAAAGGCAACCATGTTAGCAGAGCGATTCTTGGAAGCCACGCAGGCTTGCCATAGAATGGGTGGCCCTCTGAAGGTTGGTGCTGAGGCAAGCTGTGCTGTATCAGAAAAGAAAATGGTTAAAAATGTTGTTTCTGAGAATAATAGTACTGTACCTACCCAGATTATAAAGTGGAGTAAGAAGAAATGTTACAAATGTGGAAAATGGGGACATTTGGAAAAGGAATGCCAGATTTACACTAGCTTGATAGGTGTTGATTTAAAACAGCCTAAAGAAGGGTTCCTTATGGTGGTTGATGTGCAGGGAATTACCACGATTGCTCTGTTAGACTCTGGGGCAGACCAGAGTATGCTGTCAAAGAGGCTTTGGAAGCGGATAGAGGCCCAAGAAGGATTTGAGCCTAGAACCCCTGAAAGCAAGGTTTACATTAGATGTATTCATGGTGCTGCAACATCAAATCCCACGTACAGGCTAATGGTTAAGGGCTTGGGGGACCAAGAGGAAATTCCTTTAGCAGTGGTACCTAGGCTTCCATATGATTTGGTTCTAGGAAGAGACTGGCCAAAGTTTAAGCAAGGGCTAGTGAAGGAACTAGGGAAGAAGAGGGGCCTTGTATCCACCCGTTCACAGGCTAAGGTAGAGAGCTGGGAGGAGGGGGAGCAGGCAGAGTTGTTAGGAGAATTATCCTCTCATGAGGATTTAATAACTCCACCATCTGGGAAAGTAAGAAAATTGAAAGCGCAAAAGTGTCGTGAGAGACTTTGCAGAGCACAGGGTAGGGCTGAGATGGAGGCTGGTCAAAGTTTACCCTGGGTGCCAGCTGAGTTAGTGGCAAAGTTTCCCAATTTTCCACAGGAACAGCGAGCTGATCAAGCTCTCACCCGAGCTTTTAAATATGCTCAGGAGGTCAGGGAGGATTTGCCCAGATTCATACTAGATAATGAAATATTATATAGAGAGAGTCAGGACCCCAGAAATGGGACCATACATAAACAATTAGTGGCACCCACAACTTTTAAGGGACTAGTTCTTAGACTAGCATATGATCATCCAGTGGGAGGTCATAAAGGAATGCAAGGAACGCTGGATCAAATACTTATATGTTTTTACTGGCCAGGTATTTTCAAAGAAACTGCCCAGTTTTGTGCTGCATGTCCAGCATGCCAGCATGTTACAGCGTCTCACCCACCGGTGGTGCCTTTGATTCCCACACAAATTATAACAGACCCAATAGGTCGCATTGCTATGGATATTGTAGGCCCATTAGTCAAAACGCCACAAGGTTTCCAATACATCCTAGTTATGGTAGATCAGGCAACAAGGTTTCCCTGGCCCATACCATTAAGGAATGTTTCTGCTAAAACGATAGCTTTAGAGCTAGTCAAATTATTTTGTGAAGTAGGATTCCCAAGAGAGGTGTTGACTGATCGAGGGTCCAATTTTGTATCCAAATATTTGGCCCAGGTCTGGGATGCCTTTGGCATTCATCATGTAAAAACCTCGGCCTACAATCCTCAGTCAAACGGTTTGGTGGAGAGATTCAACCAAACTCTCAAACAAATGTTGAGACGGGGGTTAGCAGGAGATGTAAAAGAATGGGATATGTTATTGCCCTTTGCCTTATATGCCTACAGGGAACGAATTCAGGTTTCCCTAGGTGTAAATCCATATGAATTGATGTATGGTAGGGCCCCACGTGGTTTGTTAGAGATTTTGAGGGAACAATGGATTGATCCTGAACCAGAGAATCAGGAGGTGCCACAGTTTTTACGTGACTTGAGAGCACGTTTAAAAAGGACCTCGCAGGTTGCTGAGAAAAACCTGCAGGACAGTCAAGTGCGCCAAAAAGGATGGTATGACAAGAAGGCCAAAAGCCGCCAATTAAACATTAGTGAAAAGGTTTTGGTTCAAGTAGCAGGTACAGCACCAAAATTTGAAGCACAGTGGAAAGGGCAATGGAAGGTTGTTTGACAGGTGAGCCCAGTAACTTATGTGGTGGAAAACACAAGAGGTCGTAGACAGACCTACCACATTAATGTACTTAAATCTTGGAAGGAGAGGCCTGTAAATAATGATGTCCCTAAAACAAGCCAAGAAGTAGGTGAGCGTCCAAAAGATAATACTCTCGTAGGTATTACGGACTGTAGGAAGAAGGTTTCACAATTTGCACCAGTCCGTAATAACTTAAGCAGGGGGGGTATGTGATAAGGAAGCTTATCATAGTTCAGGAAGAAATAATACAAGAGGTGAATTGGCTCTGAATAAGCAACCTGTGCTGGCTGGTAAAAGCACTAAAACAGAGTGTTTTCCTAAAAGACTACCAGACCCAGAATGCACTGGTTTACAGAAAGCCTCTAGGAGAACTGAAATAGGGAAACGTGTGCCTAATCAGAGAAGCAATGATGTAATCGCTAATCACCCATCTCCTAGGGCAGGGCTTGATTCAGAACACCTGGACTGTGCTAGGGTGGAGCGGCCATCTAGGCACTTTAAAACTAGAAGAAATTCTTCAGACAGACAGGAAGAAGAAGGAAGAACAGCAAGACATCCAGGAGGTCTAAGAAAGGAGCCCAAGGCAGTACGTATGCTGGGAGAGATTCCTGGGGTAAGCATTCTTCATTGGACTGGAAGAAACCAGAGGCTTGGAGATATACAGCCAGGAGACCCCAGGCAGCACCTGTAAAGGAGACGGCTGCATCCAGAGAAAGAAGGAGCTCTAATACCTATTTAAGGAGGTATGGGAAAAGAGACCTAAAGTCCAGAGATTCTGACTGGAGAGCTGGGCACAGAAGCTTTGCTACCTACTGGCCAAAATACCCAGAGAGGAAACCTAATGACAACGTGATCTCAGGTATGAACTCTGATCTGTTTCCTAGCTTTGCACAAGAAAGACAGCAGGGAAACAATTTCTATCCTGGTAGAAATCAGTTAGAGAAATCCTCTGAGCCAGTGTTTGAAAGTGATCCTATGATATTTCAAGAGCAAGGGGAAATATCAAATGAGAAAGTGGAATGCATGGATTGCTCTTTTTCTAGGCTGCTGTTCTAAAGTAATCCTTAGTTAAGCATCAAACACCAAAAGGAACTGTACTGTTTTTTTTAGCCTCCCAGAAAAGTTTCTTTGAGAGAAAGCTTTGGGGAAAGTTGGAGCCACGTGGAGAGTGGACCAGCAATGGTTTGCAGCTGGTTAAGCACATGTGATTAGAGCAAGGCACAAGTGCACGTGGGACTTTGGAAAGAAAACTTCCTCACTGTGTGAAAGGAAGAAAGTTGTTTTTTTTGATAAAGATAATTGTCCTTTTGGGTTTATTTTTCATTCCAGCACTGCTAAGAAAGTTTATTAGCAGGGGCAAGAAGAAAGACCTTTGCTGTTCCATCAAGGTCTTTACTAAGTTGTTGCATAAGTAATTCAGTTGCCTTATTTGTTTTGTTTCCTGAATACAATTCCTGAAGAAATTATCCTGTTGATGTTACCAAGCATATCTGTGCGAGGGAATAACTCCCCATAAATAAAATCTGTTTTCTGCTTTACACTCGAGCAACTACAATTCTTTTTTCTTGTTAAACGGCTGGTTTTGTGTGATTGAACTACAACACCCACAA
Source organism: Ichthyophis bannanicus (assembly GCA_033557465.1). NCBI lineage: Eukaryota > Metazoa > Chordata > Amphibia > Gymnophiona > Ichthyophiidae > Ichthyophis > Ichthyophis bannanicus. The sequence goes on from CM066034.1 coordinate 1,029,578,361, forward strand.
TCCTTTGCAAGTCAAGTAAATTCCTGTCTTTGCCAAGATTGTGGAACTTTCACAACAAGCACCCCCGTTTACAGACTCTATCCATGCTCTGCCCAAAAACACACCAATACTCCCCTCATGTAAAAGTACGCTCTGTGTTTCATCCATGGGGAAGTTTTATAAAGAGCACGGGTACTCTGCGACTCTATCCATGCTCTGCCCAAAAACACACCTATACGCCCCTCATGTAAAAATACACTCCGTGTTTCATCCATGGGGAAGTTTTATAAAACCTTCAACGTATCTAAAAGCAGGTTTTACACAAGAGAAACCTCTATAAAATTGCTCCTCACCAGCTCAGTTGAGTTTGTGTGCCATTGTTGTTGTTAAGTGCCGTCGAGTCGGAGTCGACTCATGGCGACCCTCTGGATAGCTATCCTAAATTGTGTTCGGTCTTGAGTCAGGCGGCTCATTGTTGACAGACTGATACCCGTAGCTGCTGTTATTGTATCGATGTGTGCCATAGCAAAGCTTTAAATGTATTAGATTCGACTTGTCCAGGCCATGGTATTTTTAATAACGTCATATGGATGTGAAAGTTCGACAGTGAAAATGATAAGCCAGGAAGAAAATTGATGCCTTTGAATTATGGTGCCGGCGACGAATACTGTGTATACCATGGACTGCCCAAAGAACAAACCAGTCAGTACTAGAGGAGATCAAACCTAAGCTTTGTTTAGAAGCTCAGATGACAAGACTTCGACTTTCATACTTTGGACACATCATGGGAAGAGAGAGATCATTAGAGAAAGACATCATGCTTGGCAAGGTAGAAGGTCAATGCAAAAGAGGAAGGCAAGCAATGAGATGGATCAATACAATAACAGCAGCTATGGGTACCAGTCTGTCAACAATGAGCCACTTGACTGAACATAAGAACATAAGATATGCCATACTAGGTCAGACCAAGGTCCATCAAGCCCAGTATCCTGTTTCCAACAGTGGCCAATCTAGGTCATACAAACCTAGCAGTTTCCCCAAAAGACACAGGTTCCTCAATGCTTGTATTGCGTCAAGCAGTGATATCCCAGGTCCCTTTTAATAATGGTTTATGGATGTTTTCTCCAGGAACTTGTCCAAACCTTTTTTAAACCCAGTTACACTAACAGCTCTTACTACATCCTCCGGTAACAAATTCCAGAGTTTGATTACACGTTGAGTGAAAAAATATTTTCTCTTATTAGTTTTAAATAGGTTACCCTGTAGCTTCATTGCATGTCCCCTAGTCTTTTTATATTCTGATGATGTAAACAATCGATCTACGTTTACCCGTTCCACTCCATTCATTAATTTATAGACCTCTATCATATCTCCCCTCAGCCGTCTCTTTTCCAGGTTGAATAGCCCTAACCTTTTTAGCCTCTCTTCATAGGAGTAGCCTTCCATCCCCTTTACCATTTTGGTGACTCTTCTCTGTACATTTTCTAATAACACTATATCCTTTTTAAGATGTGGCGACCAGAATTTGCACACAATATTCAAGGTGCGGTCACACCATGGAACGATACAGAGGCATTATAATATCCTTTGTTTTATTTTCCATTCCTTTCCTTATGATACCTAGCATTCTATTTGCTCTCTTGGCCGCGGCTGCACACTTGGCGGAGGGATTTATTTATTTATTTAATCAGTTTTATATAACACCTTATCCTTCAATCAAAGTGGTCAACAAGACAACAAAGGGTCTACATTGAGGGAAGGGAAGACAATAAGATAATACATTACAGTAAATTACAGTACATTACAATATATTACATAAATTACAGCAAGTTATATTTCATAATAATTCATTGCAATTACATTAAACAAATAACTGCAATCCTATAGAATGTTAAAATAAGTCTAAACATTGTCAGAAAATTCAAATTCAAATGGTTAGAAAGACATTTTGGTCTATTAGAGTTAGGTTAGTTGCCATATGCTTCAATAAATAGGTATGTTTTAAGGGACTTTCAAAAATCTTTGATATTTAAATTGAGTTCTTAATTCATCAGGAATAGAATTCCATAGTTGTGGTGCCATAAAGGAGAAAGCCCTATTAGATGTCATTTGTTTGGATCTATTAAAATTCAAGTGGGAACTGAGTCTGTTGGTAGACTGTGAGAGTCTGGGTCTTGAACTTATGTCTTTAGAAGTAATAGTTGTTAGAATATTTGCTGATAATTCATGCAAAATTTTGAAAATGTTCATAAGATTCTTGTATTTTGATCTTATAGTGATTGGAAGCCAATGCAATTCTTGAAGCAAGGGAGTTATATGGTCATATTTTGTAGAATTCATTATAGCTCTTGCGGTGGTATTTTGCGCCAGTTGGAGGGGATGGGTAGTATGTTTTGGAAGACCTTGATAAAGGATATTTCCAAAGTCGAGTAGTGATGTTATAACTGCTTGACATACCGTTCGAAAATGATTTAGTTGTAAAATTAGTTTGAGCTTCCTAATGATTTTTTAACGGTGGTATACTCTAGCTGTAATTTTATTTATATGGGATTTTAAGTTAATATGTTTATCTAGGATTATACCAAGGTATTTTACTTCCTCGCTGATTTTTATGGATTTGTTTAGTATATTAATTTCTTTAGGAGTTTTTATGTTTTGATTATTAAAAATGAATAATGCTTCTGTTTTATCTGGGTTTATTTTAAAGTTGTTAGTTGTAAGCCAATTGTTCATATCAGTCAAACAGTTATCAATTATTTCTGTGTCAAATGAATTTTGGTCAACTGCAGTGTAGATCATAATATCATCAGCGTATAGATGATGATGATTTATTCCATATTGTTGAAGAATTTTGCATATAGGTTGAATATAGATGTTAAAAAGGATTGATGATAATTCTGACCCTTGTGGTACGCCTTGTGTAATTGGGATCTGAGATGATCTTTTGTCTCCACATTTTACTGTTTGCATACGATTGTTCAGGTAGGATGTGAACCATTTAAGTGTGTTGTTGCATAAGCCAATATCTTCTAGACATTGAAGCATTAAAGGATGAGAGATTATGTCAAAAGCTGCTGAAATGTCAATAAATATTAAAAGAAAAACACTATTTTTCTTGTCCAGACCCGTTAAGAGGTTATTAAATAGAGAAATAAGAAGAGTTTCCACATTATGAAATGGTTTGAAACCATGTTGGTGTAGATCCAGCGGAGCATATGAATCTATGTGATCTTGTAATTGCCCCTATACTACTTTCTCTATAATCTTGGAGATGAAAGGTAAACTGGAAATCGGACAGTATGACTTTGGTTCAGAGGTGCTTAATGAATTCCCTTTATAGATTGGTCTAATTGAGGCTTTTTTGAGGACAGGATGTAAATAACCTTGTTTTAATGAATGTTCTACAAATTTGGTTAAATGACAACTCAATTGACTCCTTGCATTTTTAATCCATTCTACTGGGCATGGATCAGTTGGGGAGGTTGTTGTGTTAATTGTACTTATTATATTTTCAATTTGTTTTTTGTTGGCATAGAAAAATCAGACCAAAAGTGCCTGGAATCAGAGAGAGTTTCTATCATTAATTGATTAGGCTGTGAAGAGATTATAGAGGTTAATTGATTTCCGTTTTTATTTATTGAGTAATTTGCATATTCTTGAGGATCTATCTGGTGATTATGACAAGGAGAGTTCATTTTGGTAAGCTGTTTCACAATATTAAATAACTCCCTTGGTTTATTAGCAGATTTTAAAATTAAGTTTTTGTATGGTATTGTTGTTTGCGATCGTTTATCACATTGTTATATTCAATTTGTTTCACCTTATATAAAAACTCTGTATGCTGAGATTTGTTCTGTCTCCATTTACGTTCCAAATTTCTTAGCATACGTTTTGCCTCTCTGATATCGTTCGAATACCATGGTGCGCTATTTTTTCTACGTACTTGTGCCTTGTCTTTGTTAAGATTTACTCGTACTGAGGCATCAGAAATGACTTTATTCCAGTTATCTATGGCAGCATCTAAATTACTACAATCTTGGTGCAAATGAGGAATGACATCTGCTATGAAATTTTCCTTTCCTAAACATAGAAACATAGAAACATGATGACACTTTTTCTGTCATCATGTTTCTATGTTTATGAAAGGCTCTAAATTTTCTTGTCTTACAATTAGTTTCTAATTATCCACGATGACGCCTAATCTTTTTTCTGGGTGGTGGATCGAACACAGTTTAGGACAACTATCCAGAGGGTCGTCATGAGTTGATACCAACTCAATGCCATTTAACAAAACAACAGCGATCTATGGCCAAAAGATTGTATTATTTATTAATAAATGCTTCTAACATGTGAACACAGGAACTGACAGCAGGTAAAGACCAGCATGAATCGTCTAGTTTGCCCAGGAAGGTGTTTAGGGTTTTACATCTTCTCTGAGGCAGGAATAGATTCTTAAAAAGGGCTCATTAAGGCAAGGGCTTTACATGAGGGATTAAGGGAGAGTCTCCTTAATCCCCTGCTTTTTATTTCCTCCTCCAAAATGAAAATGAAAAAAGTTGAAGCCTCAGTACTTAATCAGTGAAACTTACACATATAGGTGGACGCGCGGAAGCGCCGGCACTTACACATGGATGTTACGATATTGCCACTTCCACGCGGATGCTGCTGTGTTCTTGATGCTCGTTTTTCCCACATGTAGATTTGTAAAATGGTTCCTCCTGCCATGCGTAGTGGCAAATCCACCACACACCTGCTCTCTGATACATATTTTACAAAAAGCTCCACATTCAGCAGAGTCTTTTGTAAAGTGCTGACTCTTCCCTCCATGTTCACACCTAGACATCTCTTTTCTCACCAAAAATCTCTGTCTAAAATGGGGCTCCATAAGTACTACCCTTGCAAGTCACTGACTAACCAACATAAAATACATCCAAAACCTTTCAAGGACTATACATTAAACATCACTATGCCTTAGGAACTTTAAACAAGCAATTCACCAATATTAGAATGCAGATAGCAGCCCAGCAGCAAGATGGAGGCTAATTGAATTTTTAATCTAATTTAACATTCATGGACTGCTTCATTTCACAACAAAATCTGAGTAGTGTACAATCAAATAATAAACATTAAATAACCCATAGCCTATAGAACACAGCAAGATGATAATTAATCTAAAACCCCAAAGGAGCACATCGCCCCGCTCCCTCAAGCTCAAACATAAAACCTCCCACTGTCTGTACTCTTCAGTCTGCGCTGTCTAATTTTTTCTACTGAGTGGCACATGTATGATTATCTACCAGGTCATATGTGTGCACTCAGGAAGCAAGTCTGATCTCCAGTCGCAGATGTAGTGGAGTTGTGACGGACAGAGAGGTGTATAAGAAAGACCTGTAGTGAACATGGTAAGGTCTCATCTCCAGTCTGGCAGCCCCTGTGCTGTCTTGGAGAAGCAAGGTCACCTTGGTATGATCCTGTAGCTAGGGCCTGTCCTGCAGACAAAGTCGTATCCTCTCACACCAAGGGCTTGTGCACATGTGGGAAGGGTTAGGGCTGCAATTGGAAATGTGATTATTAGGAATGTAGATAGATGGGTGGCTAGTGAGTGTGAGGATCACTTGGTAACTTTCCTGCTTAGTGCAAAGGTTCTGGACCTCAAGCATCACCTGCACAACATTTTAAACCATCTTAGGAAAGATCCGGCTGCTGTGGTACATGTTGGTGAAAATAACATAGGAAAGTGTAGAGAGGAGTTCTGGAAGTGCAATTTAGCCTAGAAAGGTGAAATTCAGAGCTTCCAGGAAGCTCTGAATTCTGCATTCTGCATGTGGTGTCCCAGAGGCAGACAGAACTCTGTAGTCTTAATGCCTGGTTGATGCAATGGTAGATGGAAGAGGGATTTAGATTTGTCAGGAACATTTACAGAAAAGGGATCTTATTCCAAAAAAACAGGCTCCTCCTTAAAGAGGAAGGAATCGGGTCTCAGATGCTACATAGCAACATGACGGCAGCAAAAGAATATATTGTCCATCTAGTCTGCCCTTCCATATCAACTACAATAGTCCCAATTTTTCTTTTAGAGATCCTCTGTGTTTGTCCCATGCTTCTTTGAATTCAGATACTGTCCTCATCTCTACTACCTCCACTGGGAGACTATTCTACACATCTACCACTCTTTCTGTAAAGAAATCTTTCTGTATATTATTCCCGAGTCTGCCCCCTTTCATCCTCATCCTATGTCCCCTTGTTGCAGAGCTTACCTTCAATCAAAAGAGGCTCTCCTCCTGTGCATTTATGCCATGAAGGTATTTAAACATCTCTATCATATCTCCCCTATCCCACCTTTCCTCTAAAGAATACATATTAAGATCTTTGAGTCTGTCCCCATATGGTTTATAACAAAGACCACTGACCATTTTGGTAGCCACCCTCTGCACCACCTCCACCATGTTGAAGATTGGAAGATCGCCAATGTAACACCAATTTTTAAAAAGGGTTCCACGGGTGATCCGGGAAACTACAGACCGGTGAGCCTGATGTCAGTACCAGGAAAAATGGTAGAAACCATCATAAAGAATAAAATTACTCAGCATGTAGATAGTGTGATGCAGCAAGGGGTACACAGCCTATGCAAATTCAGGTAAAAGAAAGACTTACCTCAGAGTCAGCTTTAGAAAGCAGCACTAGGCACTCTGATTCACCGGAGCAAGGGAAATTCTTGCTACGTAGCAAACAAAAATCCCATCAGGAACACCTGAGTGAAAATCCCCAGGTCACGTGCAGAGCTAGGGATTACTTAAGGCAAGGTTCCAGTCAGTGGAGTAGATTGGGAGTGGCAAGAGGAGGAGCAAGAACACGAACACCAAAGGGAACTACAGAGAGTAGGACTGCAGGTCGGGTTGCAGAGGATAGCAGGAGGTGTGGCTCTCATCAGCTGAGCAGAAACCCCAGGGGATTGCTGGGAGGAAACTCTTCTCACGGAGAACCAGGAAGTGAGTCTGACTCCAGCTCTCGAGAAGAGAGGTTCAAGGCAAGCTGTTCCAAGAGTAAACCTGCTACCAGAAATAACCTGAAAGAGAAGCTAGGAGGATCCCACTACACTAGAGACCGGTATGTGCCAGCTCAAGGCAGAGGTCACTGTGAGAGGAAAGTGTTGGGGGATGGGAACTCCAAGCATGTCTGCAGCCTAAGAAGTAGGTGTAAAACTAAGTATAATTATACTCCTGCACAACCAGCCTGGAAGAAAAAGCCATAAGGTATAGGGAGCCAAGTATTAAGGCAGTCCCTGCAGAGAGAAGGAATCCTCCATATGATTATAGGGAGAAGTTTAAAACCCCTAAGTGCCAAGGGCGTGGTCCTGAATATAACTACAAGCAGCAAGGTGGTTCAGAACTGTTATTCTGGGAGGAGAGCCCAGGCAGAAGATACCACAGGCCAGAGAGGTATAGCCCTGAAGGGAGAAGAGCCTCTTTTGATTATTACAGTGATTTATCACAGGACACTGTGTCTGAGCGCGATTTGTATGAGGAGTCTGACACAGGGAGTTTGGGCACTGCTGAGGAGAATATGATATGGGAAGACGCTAGCAATCTTCCGGAGCCCATTCCCATGGAATGCAGCATGTGTTACAAACGCAGCCTTGCTATGTGAATGATTGCAAAGAGAACTTTGTACAGGAAATAAGGATTATCTGTTTGCCATTAATTTGTTGCTCTGTTCATCTTTAAGTTTCTGTTTTCTTGACAAGTCCGAGCGGGACAGGGAATAAAACCCACTTTAAGTTTCATTCAAAAGTTGCTCTGAAAGACTCTTTTATTTAACAAGCCAGAGCAATTACTTGTTCATAAGCCCTAGGCAACCGCCTATACAGGGCAATAAGGGCTCCAACCACGGGCCCCATCACAAGTTGGCGTAGTTTTATCGGATCCAGTCCAGGAGACAAACTACGGAGTGGAGCAACGACGCGGGAAGAGCGGAGTTGACACGCCCAGAGGAGGATCCAGGATTCCAAGAGTGCGACGGCAAGCACCTTCTCAAAATAAGAACCTCCACCTTGCTCAGGTAACGGGTATTTGGGCACAGGTTGGGAGGATCGCTGGTGAGAAGGAGAAGGCTTGGGAGGAAGAAATTTTTCCTTGTATTATTGTGCCACACTTGGGTTTGCGTGTTTCTGATTTGTTTTCCAGAAAAAAAAAGACGACCACGATGAATGCACAGGAGGTTCTCAGGTGGATGAGCAGCCAGTTCGAGAAGCAGGGAGAGCTAGCTCGGCAGAACCAGGAGCAGGCCATCGCTGCCCTGGTGGAGCAACAGAAGCCCCTGACGGACTTAATGCTTACTCTCCTGAAGGAGCCAAAGAAGGAAGAGTCACCAGCAGCAGTACCTATCTGTGGGGTAGGCCCACAGAGCTGTGGGATTTGGACACTGGGACAAATGCATGCTAATGACAATTTCGATGACTTTGTGCAAACATTTGAGAGAATAGCTCTTAATGCAAAATGGCCACAAGAGCAATTAGCCGTTAGGCTAGCCTCAGCACTAACCGGTGAGGCTCAGGCAGCCTACAGGGCCATGCCATCAGCTCTAGCAGCTGATTACCAAGAGGTTAAAAGAGCTGTGCGTGGGGCGGAGCCTGATGTCCAGCGGGATGGTCGCATAACGCTGAGGCTCCCGAGAGGCCTACTCAGAATCCTGAATTAACACCGTACATACTTGGAACTTCTACTCTGATCTTGCCGGGGCACATTGGTGAGATGGCGGGGACCAAACCCACGCGCCTGGAATTTGGATCTCTAGCGGCTTCTCACGGCAAACGTTCCAAAACTGAACCTCCGTCCCCGCAGAAGGGGCTGGCCTTGCGCGAGGGCCCCGAAATGCAGCAGGAAATCCTCGCAGAGATTAGAGGGGTCAAAAACCTCGTGCAGTCAAACGGTGAAGCACTCCGAGCGCTGCGGGAAGATTTTGGTGTGCTGCAAAGCAAGCTAGAAGGGCTTTCTTCGCGTCAGGACAAAATGGAGAGCATATTGGACTCCCATGCGGCCCGGTTGTCCAAACTCGACAAAGTTGAACGTCAGGTACGGGCCTTGCAGAAAGAAGTGGAAGATGGCAATAATAGAGCGCGCCGCAACAACATACGACTCGTGGGCATACCGGAGGGAGCGGAATCGGGAGACATGAAAGAGTTTTTATGCAAAATCCTCCCTTCCCTGCTCCAAATCACCTTTACCAAAGATTTGGAGATCGATCGCGCTCATCGTGTACCCACAAGCATAACGCTCAACAGGAAGACCCCGCGGCCTATCATTTTTCGACTTTTGAGATATTAACACGTTGAGCAAATTCTAAGTGCCTCTCGGGCAAAGGGCCATATGGAGTTTGAGAGCCACAAGATCTCCTTCTATCCCGACTTGGCTAAACCCACGGTCGACCGCCGAAAGCGCTTTCTGGAATTCCGGCCGAGGCTTCAACAACTACAAGCACGCTATGGCCTGATGTACCCGGCCAAGCTCCGAGTGACGCTTCACAATCAGACAAGAACATTTGAGGACCCTGATCTACTAGCGGAGTTTTTGGATTCCAAAGAAGCCGACTTGATGCGCTGACTTCCAGAATATTCCTGCAAGTATTCTCATATCCGCTGTACCTGCCATATTGGATCTGCCGCAGCCCAGCAAAGAGTCTGGCGAGGGCAGTTTGTTGCCTTACTTTTGATGATATCTGTGACCCGACTCCATCTACCCACAGTAGCCTCGATGAGTATCAGAGACAGTGTTAATTATGGACTCTGGTGTTTCTTTTCTTTTTTTTCATGTCTTTCTATTTCCTCTCTAGGGCCTCCTCCCGCAGACATATGGTCGCCATATTCTTTGGGGGTTTTGCTTCTTCTCTAAGATACTTTGGTACATACTTTTCAATATGGGGTGTATTAGTCAGAATACTCGGTGATTATGTCATTGTTGCACAGATTCTGATTATGTTGTATGTTTTCAAGCGCCCTTACCTAAAATGTCTATTACCGATTGATGGCACCATGTAAGATTTTCTCATTGAACGTAAAAGGAATCAATAATCCGATAAAACGGAAGAAAATCCTAAGCTACCTAAGTCAGGAAGCTGCGGATCTGATTTTTCTTCAAGAAACGCATTTAAATTCGAAGGAAACTCTTAAACTCAATATTAAACCTTACATGGTGGCCGCCTATTCCCCAGCCGTTTCTAAGAAATGTGGGGTTGCCATACTGGTTAGGAAATCTTTGCATGCTACTATTATTGCGACTAGCTCAGATACAGAAGGTAGATGGTCCAGAGTTCACCTCAAGATAGGTAGCCTTGAAGTTACATGTATATGCCTTTACGCTCCTAATGTGGATGACCCTGCCTTTTTTTGCTACCATTGCTCAGGTTGCGCAGGCCTCTGCTAATACTTCATTGATAATTGGGGGGGATTTCAATCTAGTCCTTGATCCCCTGATTGGCAAACAGCCGCCTAGGACAAGTGGTCCCCCCAAGAGTCACACCACGCTTACCTCCCTGATCAAAGATCTTGCTTTAGTTGATCTATGGAGGTTACTACACCCCAATGAGCTTGACTTCACCTTCTTCTCTTCCCCTCATAAATCCCAGTCTCGCATAGACTTCTTTCTAATATCAAAACTGTTAGTTCCTCAGGTGGACACTGCAAAGATTCACTCCCAACATATTTCAGATCATGCTGCCCCCAGAAAAAATAGCCAAATGGAACACAAATGCTAGGGACCAGTGTTGGTCTTGCCATACTGCTGTGGGAACCTTCGCTCATGTTATTTATGAATGTCCTCAACTACAGGTTTATTGGGGGCGGGTCTGGGGTTGTATTCAATTTATCTTACACCTTCACGAACCTCTCTCTTGGAAGATCGTGGGACTCCGCTCTGTGGCGGAGGTCCCCTCTCTTCCTAAGAAGGGTCGCTTTCTCCTTGATTTCATGCTGGGTATAGCCATATGCTTAATCACGAGGAATTGGAAGGATAGCTCTCGACTTACTGTCAATGAATGGTGGAACCTCGTCTGCTTATATAGTAAATATGAGCAGATACCTCGGAGAGCTATTCCCCATGCCCAACCTCACTCTCGCTTGTCTAAATGGCAGATGCTTAATGATTATGTACAATCTGCTCATTGCTCCAACATGCCTGTATAATGTGCACTCATCATGTTTCAGATCACCGTTAGGTTTGGTAACACAATAATGTAAGTACACGCCCGTTTCGGGAATGATTAGTTTTCTAGAGAAGAAGCAGGGGGGAGGGGGGTGGCAGGGGTTTACTTTGGTGTATGTATTACACTTTATGTATCTGTCTTTTAGCTGTATGTCTTCCTTTTCCTTTGTTGTTTTAAAACGAAAATAAAGAATTTAAAAAAAAAAAAAAAAAGAGCTGTGCGTGATAGGTTGGGCTTAACCCCTACCGCGTACAGACGCATGCTACGGTCTACCCGGATTCAACCGGATGAAACCCCAAAGGCACTGTATCACAGAGTGCATGGGCTGGTTTTAAGGTGGCTTGAACCCGAGGGTAAACCGATGGAAGAGGTAATTGATCTAATCGTATTAGAGCAATTCTTTGATGCAGTACCAGAAGAGGTTAGAACATTTCTGACCCTACAGAATTGTAGAACCTCTGCTGAAGCAGCGCACCTAACCGAAAGGTTCTTTGAGGCTGAAGTAATGAAAGAAGCCAGCGCTAGCAGCAGGTCAGGGTTAGCCAATTCTGTAAGAGGTATAAATGTTTCTCCAAGGAACAGAGGGGATTCAAAGGAATCCAAGTGTATAAAAACGGATGGTAACAAAATGTTAAAGTGCTTTAAGTGTGGGAAAAGTGGGCACTTAAAGAGAGAATGTATGTCTCGTACAGCACTTGTCACTGGCCATGAACACCACACAGCTGCAGGTTTCGGTGTAGATGTGGAGGTACAGGGAGTCCCAGCTAAGGCCTTGCTTGACTCGGGGGCCGACCAAAGTATGGTCTCCCGCCGTTTGTGGAAAACCATACAGGCCCAGAGGGGTTTTCCCCCGAGTCAGCAAGAAGGCACAGCGAAAATACAATGTGTGCATGGTGCAACAACTTCATATCCTTTGTATAGGGTAAAAGTTAAGGGCTTAGGCACACGAAGGGAAGTCTTAGTAGCCATTATTCCCAGGCTACCGTACGATATAGTGTTGGGAAGAGATTGGCCACCCTTCTATAAAGGCATAGAGAGCAATACATACATAAAGGGAGGATTAGTTTCCACCAGATCTCAGGCAAAGGGACTGAGACCCCCTAGTGAAACTCTAGTAGAGGAAAATCCTGTCCCAGTAATAGAAGAGGGTGAGATAGAACCCGAAGAGGGGGAAGAGGTGAGGGCAGATGAAGGCCTACACGAGCTTCCCAGACATGATGATTTAATTGCTACCCCTAGCGAAGGAAAAAAGAAAAGCAAGGGTGAAAAGCGCCGGGAGAGGCAACACCGAGCCCAGTTGAGAGCCGGAGTAGCCGATGGGCAAGGGTTACCCTGGGTACCGGCAGACTTAGTAAAAAAGTTTCCGTCCTTTGCTAAAGAACAGAAGGCAGACCCTGTATTAAAATACGCCTTCGAGTTTGCAAAGACGGATAGAGACGTGCTCCCTAGATTCCTCTTAGAGGAGGATATTTTATATAGGGAAAGTAGTAATCCCCAAAATGATGCCATTAGGAAACAGTTGGTAGTTCCTACCACATTTAAGGCAGTTGTCATGAGGCTCGCTCATGACCACCCCATTGGAGGGCATAAAGGGGTACAGGCCACACTCGACCAAATTCTCGAGCGTTTTTATTGGCCGGGAGTATTTCGAGAGACAAAGAAATTCTGCGAGGCTTGTCCGGCTTGTCAGCGAGTAAGCGCTGCAAAGCCTGCAGGAGTTCCCCTGATCCAAACGCCTACCATAACGGAACCAGTTAAGAGAATGGCAATGGATATTGTAGGGCCCCTGATAAGAACCCCTAGGGGATTTCAATATATCCTAGTTATCATGGATGTAGCCACTAGGTTCCCCTGGGCAATTCCTTTACGGAACATTTCTGCCAGGTTCATAGCCACAGAATTAATAAAATTATTCTGTGAGGTAGGTTTCCCGAGGGAAATGCTCACAGACAGAGGAAGCAATTTTGTCTCAAGGTACTTAGCGCAGGTATGGGATGCTTTTGGCATCACCCATATAAAAACAGCGGCTTATCATCCACAGACAAACGGTCTGGTGGAACGATTTAACCAAACCCTTAAGCAGTTGCTGAGGAGGGGGTTAGAAGGGCAAATGGCGGACTGGGATGTTATGCTCCCATTTGTCCTATATGCTAGCAGGGAACGGATGCAAACCTCCCTAGGAACATCTCCCTACGAACTTATGTTCGGACGGGCGCCACGAGGGGTCTTGGACATATTGAGAGACCAGTGGGTGGAACCGGGTGAGGAAGAAATAGGAGTTCCCCAGTTTCTTTGCGGGCTACGGAGTCGCCTCTAGAGGGCATCTCAAGCCGCAGATAAAAATCTACAGGATAGTAGGAAAACACAGAAAAAATATTACGACAGGGGTAAAAAACCTAGACAGTTGGCCACAGGCGATAAGGTCGTGGTAATGGTCACTGATCCAGGGCCAAAATTTGAGGCCCGGTGGAAGGGTCCCTATACGGTAATGGACCGCAAGGGTCCGGTATCATATGTGGTCAAGAATGACAGGGGACGCCTTCAGACGTACCACATAAATGTTTTGAAACCATGGCATGAAAGGATGGCCACTGTTAGCCGTTTTAAAATACTACCCCAGTACCGGGCAGAACACACATGTCCCCAAAAACCCTGGGAGGAGGGTGACCCATTGTACAGCAGGTATGAGGGACCACTCATGAGGCCAGGACAGATTCCGCGCTGTGTGCACATGAGTTCACCATCACGGAATATCTTAAGAGGGGGGATATGTGATGCAGCAAGGGGTACACAGCCTATGCAAATTCAGGTAAAAGAAAGACTTACCTCAGAGTCAGCTTTAGAAAGCAGCACTAGGCACTCTGATTCACCGGAGCAAGGGAAATTCTTGCTACGTAGTGTGATAAGGAAGCTTATCATAGCTCAGGTAGGAGCTATAGAAAAGATGATGTGACTCTGAACAAGCAACCTGTCAGTTCTGGTAGAAGCAAGAAAACAGAGTTTTCACATAAAAGACTACCAGTCCCAGAATGCACCAGGTTTCCAGCAGCCATGAGAGGGGCTGAAGTGAGAGAATGTAGGTGCAATCAAGAGAGCTATGAGGTAATCCCTAAGCACTCATCTCAAAGGGCAGGGCCTGATTCAACACAGCTGCGCTGTGTTAGGGAGCAGCACACATTAGAACAGGATAAGAGTAGAGCTTATTCTTCAGGAAACAGTTTCAGCAACAGTTTGAAGAACAGCTTCAGGGAGAGTTTTCAGCAACAGTTTCAAGAACAGCTTCAGGAAGAGATACAGAGGGGAGAGCTTCAGCAACGGCTACAAGCACCAGTATCACCTGGAGAAACAGAAGCCAAGCCAAGCAGATAGAGAGAGAAGGAAACTCTCTGGAAGGAAGAGAAGAAAGCCCATTGGAAGGTCTGGGAGATTCCAAGGCAGTACCCATACTGGGAGGTATTCCAAATGCCAGCAGAGTCCATTGGACTGGATTCAGCCAGAGGAATGGATTGGCAGAGATAGGAATCACCAGTGGCTACCTGGAAGAGAGAAGACTGCATGTGGAAGGGACTTTCAGACCAAGGCCAGAAGGTATGTGAGAGAAGATCCAGTGTCCAGGGATCAAGATTGGAAGGCTGGACATCAGAATTGGATTACATATTGGCCAGGCTATACAGAGAGAAATAATGATAGCAGGAGAGGCTCAGGTATGAACACTGATCCAGACCCTATCTATAATAGAGAATGGCAGCAAGGGAATAAGCATTCTCATGATAATGCCTTAATGAAAGACTCGTCTGTGCCAATCTATGATAGTGACCATATGCTAATTGATACAGCAGATGAAAATACAGTTTACATGGACTGTTCTCTATCTAAATGCTATTGCTAGCTTACTCTGAGCAAACACATCAGCCATCACAAAGAAACCTAACTTTGTTCTTTATTTCCACTGCAAACAGCTCTTAAAGCAGGATTTGGGCTCACACAGTAGCAGCCAGCCAGCTAAAGGCTTTCAGCTGGTCCATTGATAGTAATTAGGGCTGCACCTGATTGTGTGTGTGAGCAAGGGAGAATCACTGCTGAGATCGGCGTGGAAAATAAGCAGAAGTTAACCTAACCAGCAAAGTTTATTCTTTACTTTGTGCCTTTGTATTTGGTAATTATTTGCTAAGAAAACATTAGCTAATTGCCTGACAAGCTGAAGGTTGTTTTCTGGTTTACTTTGTGACTTTTTGTTATCCATTTAAACACTGCAAGCAAGTAACCTCATTTATAGTGCTATCAAGCATACATGTGCTGGGTAAATTAAACCCCATCAATAAAAGAAGTATTTTATTGATCTTACCACTTGGTTTCACAACTCAAATTATTGTCATCAGCTGTGTTTGGGAGTGAATGAACTACAATACCCACAATACCTTGCAAGAATCATATGAATATATGCATCGTCAAGATTGTGTAAGTTCTCACCCTAGGCAGCCGTCTGACAAATGGCGTAGCTGGCAGGATTGCTCTTGCACCAAGAGGATTTACTTGTTGTGGATTACAAATAAAAGTCAAGTTTAAAGCTGTAAGAAGATTTTTTCCCTCGTCTGCACTTTGGAGGAAAAGTGGTTGTTCCAGGAAGCTGTCCCAGAGGAAAAGACCCTGTGCAAAGCTGGATTCATCACTGAGACAAGGTAATATGTACCTGGGCATGTCTAGTGGTGGATGTGTGTAAGCACAGGGGGGTAATTGAAAAAAGTTGAAAAAAAAAAAAAAACCCACACCTGGTTGGAAGGTGCTGCTCTTGGGTTTTTTTTTCTTTTTTCTTTTCTTGCAGGGGTCAAGATGGATCCGAGGGAGATGGCTCAGTGGATGGCAGCCCAATTCAGCAAGCAGCAGGAGCTATCACAGCAGGCCCAGGACACTGCTATGAAGGCCTTAATGGAACAGCAGAAACCAGTGCTTGATCTGGTGCAAGCTCTAGTTCAGCTGCAGAGCCAAAGTGGAACAGATGCAAGACCAGCAGTTAGTACTGGTACACCACATATGGACAATGTGGGACTCAATCAAGGGATTGGGGCATTTAATTTTGGGAAATTAACTCCAGAAGATAATGTTGATGATTTTCTAGAGTCTTTTGAAAGAGTGGCACAGGCTTTAGCATGGCCAGAGACCCAGTGGGCAGTAAGGCTGGCAGCCTCATTAACTGGTGAGGCACTAGCAGCTTACAGAGCAATGCCAGCAGCCCAGGCTTTGATTTATAAGGATGTAAAGGCAGCTATTAGAGATCGCCTAGGGTTGTCTATTTCAGAGTATAGGCGAATGTTTAGAGCTGTTACATTGAAAGTGGGTGAGACACCCAGGGCTCTGAGTCAGAGAATCAGAAGTTTAGCTGTAAAATGGTTGGAGCCTGAGCAAAAGACAGTAGAAATGTTATTAGATATTATAATGCTGGAACAATTTATGCTTGGGGTACCTAAAGATTTGAATGTTTTTCTTATACAGCAAAATTGCCAAAATCTTGGAGAGGCAACCATGCTAGCAGAGAGATTCTTGGAAGCCACGCAGGCTTGCCATAGAATGGGTGGCCCTCTAAAGATGGATGCTGAGGCTAGATGTGCTGTATCAGAAAAAGGAATAATTAAGAATGTTTCTGAAAATGAATGTACTGTATCAAACCAGATGACACAGTGGAATAGAAAGAAACGTTTCAAGTGTGGAAAAGTGGGACACTTAGAAAAGAGATGCCAGACACACACTAGTTTAATGGGTCTGGATTTAAAACAGCCCAAGGAAGGATTTCTTTTGATGGTTGATGTGCAAGGAATTACCACAAATGCATTATTAGACTCTGGGGCAGACCAGAGTATGATGTCAAAAAGGCTTTGGAAGAGGATAGAGGCCCAAGAAAGATTTGTGCCTAGAACCCCTGAAAGCCAAGTTCACATCAGATGCATTCATGGTGGTGCATCATCATATCCCACCTATAGGCTAAAGGTTAAGTGCCTAGGGAAACAAGAGGAAGTCCTATTAGCAGTGGTGCCTAGGCTACCCTTTGATTTGGTCCTAGGAAAGGACTGGCCAAGATTTAAGCAGGAACTAGTGAAAGGGCTAGGAAAGAAGGAGGGAGAAGGTTTAATAATGGAAATAGCTCCCGGGCCTTTCTTTGGAAGTCCTCAGTCCCTAGCTAAAAAGATGGTTAAGCTTCCAGAAAGCCAAACTATGGGTAATAAGAGGAGCCTTGTATCCACCCGCTCGCAGGCTAAGTTAGAGAGCCAGCAGAAGGAGGAGGGGGAGCAGGCAGAGTTATTAGGAGACTTACCCTCTCATGATGATTTAATAACCCCATCATCTGGTAAAATAAGAAAGTTGAAAGCACAAAAGAGGCGTGAGAGACTTTGCAGAGCACAGGGTAGGGCTGAGATGTTAGCTGGTCAAAGTTTACCCTGGGTGCAAGCTGAGTTGGTGGCAAAGTTTCCTAACTTTCCACAAGAGCAGCGAGCTGATCAAGCTCTCACCCGAGCTTTTAAGTATGCTCAGGAGGTCAGGGAGGAGTTGCCCAGATTCAGACTAGATAATGACATATTATATAGAGAGAGTCAGGACCCCAGAAATGGTGCCATTCGTAAACAATTGGTGGTACCCACAACTTTCAAAGGGCTACTACTTAGACTAGCACATGATCATCCAGTGGGAGGTCATAAAGGTATGCAAGGAACGCTGGATCAAATACTTGTGCGTTTTTACTGGCCAGGTATATTCAAAGAAACTGCCCAGTTTTGTGCTGCATGTCCAGCATGTCAGCGAGTTACAGCGGCTCACCCACCGGTGGTGCCATTGATCCCCATGCCAATCATCACAGACCCAATTGGTCGCATTGCCATGGATATTGTAGGCCCATTAGTTAAAACGCCCCGAGGTTTCCAATACATCCTAGTTATGGTAGATCAGGCAACAAGGTTTCCCTGGGCCATACCATTGAGGAATGTCTCTGCAAAAACAATAGCTTTAGAGCTAGTAAAATTGTTTTGTGAAGTGGGATTCCCAAGAGAGGTGTTGACTGACCGAGGGTCCAATTTTGTATCCAAATATTTGGCCCAGGTCTGGGATGCCTTTGGCATTCGTCACGTGAAAACCTCAGCCTACCATCCACAATCAAATGGTTTGGTGGAGAGATTCAACCAAACTCTCAAACAAATGTTGAGAAGGGGGTTAGCAGGAGAGGTAAAAGAATGGGATGTGTTATTACCCTTTGCCTTATATGCCTGCAGGGAAAGAATTCAAGTGTCCCTAGGTGTAACTCCGTATGAGTTGATGTATGGTAGGGCTCCCCGGGGTTTGTTGGATATTTTGAGGGAACAATGGATTGATCCTGAACCAGAAAGTCAGGAGGTGCCACTGTTTCTACGTGACTTGAGAGCACGTTTGAAAAGGACGTCGCAGGTTGCTGAGAGGAACCTGCAGGACAGTCAAGTTCGCCAGAAAGGGTGGTATGATAGAAAGGCCAAAAGCCGCCAATTAAGCATTGGTGAAAAGGTTTTGGTTCAAGTAGCAGGAACTGCTCCAAAATTTGAGGTACAGTGGAAGGGGCCATGGGAGGTTGTTAAACAAATAAGCCCAGTGTCTTATATGGTAGAAAATGCCAAAGGCCGTAGGCAGACCTACCATATTAATGTACTTAAGTCTTGGTTTGCAGCTTGTCGTGCTGTGAGGGCTTGCGTGCATCAGTGATGCTGAGAGCTAAACTATCCGTAGTTTAACTACTGGCAGGGTCTCCCAAGATGGACAGGTCTCAGCTGAGGTGCCAGACGAAGACAAACCACCCATCTGGGCAGCAGCAGAATGGGATAGTGTTGACGGCGGAGGATCACATTTCTGTGACAACGGCAACAACACCAAACTTAAACTGCGCGGAAGGAAGGCCCGGCAATCTACTTCTGTATCTTGCCATGAAAACCCAATGGATAGTTACAACAAAACAAATTGTGCTATGGTGCTGGAAGATGAGACTCCCAGGTCGGAAGGCACTCAACTAGCTACTGGGGAAGAGCTGAAGACTTTTCAGAGTAAAGCCAGCATTTATGATGTGGTTGGATCAAAGCCCTCGGGAAGTCTGACTGCTGATGTAGCTGCGCATGAAATGAGAGTCAGAAGCTGTAAAGATGTCTTACACATTGGAACATGGAACGTACGAAGCATGAACCAAGGGAAGTTGGAGGTGGTCAAGAATGAAATGGAACGTGTACAACTTGACCTGTTGGGTGTCAGCGAACTGAAATGGACTGGCATCGGGCACTTTGCATCAGATGATCACATGGTCTACTATGCTGGAAATGAAAGACAAAGAAGAAATGGTGTTGCGTTTATAATAAAGAAGAAACTTGCAAGAACTGTAATGAAATACAATGCAGTCAGCGAACGCTTAATCTCTATTCGTCTACGAGGATTGCCTATCAACACAACTATAATTCAAGTATATGCCCCAACAACAGCTGCAGAAGAGAATGAAATTGAAGAGTTCTATGAACAAGTACAAGCTGAAATTGACAGAACATGCAAACAGGATATCCTGATAGTCATGGGTGACTGGAACGCAAAAGTTGGCAACAAAGAAGAAGGCAAAGTAGTTGGAAAATATGGACTTGGCAACAGAAATGAAGCTGGAGAAAGATTGATAGAATTCTGCAAGACCAATGATCTATTCATCTCAAACCCCTTCTTCCAGCAACACAAGCGGCGACTGTACACATGGACTTCACCCAATGGATTGTATAAAAATCAAATTGACTACATCTGTGGAAGTCAACGATGGAAAAGCTCTGTAACATCAACCAAGACAAAACCTGGAGCTGACTGTGGTACAGATCATCAACTACTAGTATGCAAACTCAAGCTAAAGTTGAAAAAGAGCAAACCACTCATGAATGCAGCAAAATATGACCTTGAGAATATACCACTGGAATTTAAAGACTGCCTGCAAAATCGATTTGCTGCTTTAGATACAAATGACAGAGCTCCGGAAGAGTTATGGAATGACATCAAGAAGGTTGTGCTAGAAGAAAGCGAGAAGTCTCTACAAAAGGTGAAAAAGCAAAAACGGCCAAAATGGATGACGGAAGAAACTCTGAAAATTGCCCAGAAACGCAGAGAAGCTAAAGCCAGAGGAGAAAGAAAGACAATTGCAGAACTCAACAGAGATTTCCAACGTGCAGCAAGACAGGACAAGGAAAAGTACTACAATGACACTTGCAAGGAAATAGAAGCAGAAACTATTAGAGGAAGAACAAGATCGGCTTTCCTAAAGCTGCGAGAGTTAAAGAAAAAGTTCCAGCCTCGAATTGGAATGTTACAAGATGCTCAAGGTTCTATGTTGAATGATGCTGAGAAGATCAAGAAAAGGTGGAAGGAGTATACAGAGTTTTTATATGATAAAGATCAAGTGGACCAACAGCCGTTTCAACCTATACCTTATGATCAGGAACCATTGGTGATGAAAGAAGAAGTTGAAGCAGCATTGAAAGCCTTATCAAAGAACAAAGCACCAGGCATTGATAGCATTCCCATAGAAGTATTGCAGCAATCTGATGCAGCTGTTACCGTACTTACACGGCTCTGCCAAGAAATGTGGAAGACAACATCATGGCCAACTGACTGGAAAAGATCTGTGTTTATACCAATACTAAAGAAAGGTGATCCAACTGACTGTGGAAATTATCGCACAATCGCTCTGATCCCACATGCCAGCAAGATTCTACTGAAGATTATTCAAAAGAGACTACAGCCATACCTAGAACAAGAACTACCTGAAGTGCAAGCAGGTTCAGGAAAGGGCGAGGAACGAGAGACATCATTGCGGATGTGAGATGGATCCTTGAAAAGACTAAAGAATACCAAAAGGATATCTATTTGTGCTTTATCGACTATAGCAAGGCTTTTGACTGTGTAAACCATGAGAAACTCTGGACCACATTAAGAAGAATGGGTATACCAGAACACCTGATCGTTCTCTTGCGCAATCTGTACATTGATCAAGAAGCAATAGTTCGAACGGAACAAGGAGAAACAGAATGGTTTAAAATAAGCAAGGGTGTAAGACAAGGCTGCATACTTTCCCCCTGCCTGTTTAATTTATATGCAGAACAAATCATCAGAGAAGCAGGACTGTATGAAGACAACAGAGGTGTGAAGATTGGTGGAAGACTCATCAACAACCTTCGCTATGCTGATGATACCACATTACTGGCTGAAAGTGAAGATGATCTGAAACATTTGCTTCTTACAATCAAAGAACATAGTCTCAAAATGGGCCTGCACCTTAATGTAAAGAAGACAAAGATCATGACAACTGGCAAAATCAACAGGTTCATCGTTGAAGGAGAAGAAATTGAAATCGTGAACAACTTTAACCTACTTGGATCAACTATCAATAAAGAAGCAACAAGCAGTCAAGAAATCAGACGACGCATTGCTCTTGGCAGAATGGCTATGAAAGACCTAGATAAGATTCTCAAGAGCAGAGATGTCTCTCTCCATACAAAGATTCGACTTGTTCAAGCCATGGTATTTTCAATAACATCATATGGATGTGAAAGCTGGACAGTGAAAAAGACAGACAGGAAGAAAATTGATGCCTTTGAATTATGGTGCTGGCGGCGAATACTGTGTATACCATGGACTGCCCGAAGAACAAACCAGTCGGTACTAGAGGAGATCAAACCTAAGCTTTCTTTAGAAGCTCAGATGACAAGACTTCGACTTTCATACTTCGGACACATCATGCGAAGAGAGAGATCATTAGAGAAAGACATCATGCTTGGCAAGATAGAAGGTCAACGCAAAAGAGGAAGGCCAGCAATGAGATGGATCGCTACAATAACAGCAGCTACGGGTACCAGCCTGTCAACAATGAGCCGCCTGACTGAAGACCGAACACAATTTAGGATAGCTATCCAGAGGGTCGCCATGAGTCGACTCCGACTCGACGGCACTTAACAACAACAAGTCTTGGAGGGAGAGGCCTGTAGATAATGACCTTGAACCCAGTCAGGAAGTAAGTGAGCTTCAAGAAGATAACACTCTCGTAGGTATTACGGACTGTAGAGAAGAAGTTTCACCAGTAAAACCAGTCCGTAATAACTTAAGCAGGGGGGTATGTGATAAGGAAGCTTATCAAAGCTCAGGTAGGAGCTATAGAAAAGATGATGTGACTCTGAACAAGCAACCTGTCAGTTCTGGTAGAAGCAAGAAAACAGAGTTTTCACATAAAAGACTACCAGTCCCAGAATGCACCAGGTTTCCAGCAGCCATGAGAGGGGCTGAAGTGAGAGAATGTAGGTGCAATCAAGAGAGCTATGAGGTAATCCCTAAGCACTCATCTCAAAGGGCAGGGCCTGATTCAACACAGCTGCGCTGTGTTAGGGAGCAGCACACATTAGAACAGGATAAGAGTAGAGCTTATTCTTCAGGAAACAGTTTCAGCAACAGTTTGAAGAACAGTTTCAGGGAGAGTTTTCAGCAACAGTTTCAAGAACAGCTTCAGGAAGAGATACAGAGGGGAGAGCTTCAGCAACGGCTACAAGCACCAGTATCACCTGGAGAAACAGAAGCCAAGCCAAGCAGATAGAGAGAGAAGGAAACTCTCTGGAAGGAAGAGAAGAAAGCCCATTGGAAGGTCTGGGAGATTCCAAGGCAGTACCCATACTGGGAGGTATTCCAAATGCCAGCAGAGTCCATTGGACTGGATTCAGCCAGAGGAATGGATTGGCAGAGATAGGAATCACCAGTGGCTACCTGGAAGAGAGAAGACTGCATGTGGAAGGGACTTTCAGACCAAGGCCAGAAGGTATGTGAGAGAAGATCCAGTGTCCAGGGATCAAGATTGGAAGGCTGGACATCAGAATTGGATTACATATTGGCCAGGCTATACAGAGAGAAATAATGATAGCAGGAGAGGCTCAGGTATGAACACTGATCCAGACCCTATCTATAATAGAGAATGGCAGCAAGGGAATAAGCATTCTCATGATAATGCCTTAATGAAAGACTCGTCTGTGCCAATCTATGATAGTGACCATATGCTAATTGATACAGCAGATGAAAATACAGTTTACATGGACTGTTCTCTATCTAAATGCTATTGCTAGCTTACTCTGAGCAAACACATCAGCCATCACAAAGAAACCTAACTTTGTTCTTTATTTCCACTGCAAACAGCTCTTAAAGCAGGATTTGGGCTCACACAGTAGCAGCCAGCCAGCTAAAGGCTTTCAGCTGGTCCATTGATAGTAATTAGGGCTGCACCTGATTGTGTGTGTGAGCAAGGGAGAATCACTGCTGAGATCGGCGTGGAAAATAAGCAGAAGTTAACCTAACCAGCAAAGTTTATTCTTTACTTTGTGCCTTTGTATTTGGTAATTATTTGCTAAGAAAACATTAGCTAATTGCCTGACAAGCTGAAGGTTGTTTTCTGGTTTACTTTGTGACTTTTTGTTATCCATTTAAACACTGCAAGCAAGTAACCTCATTTATAGTGCTATCAAGCATACATGTGCTGGGTAAATTAAACCCCATCAATAAAAGAAGTATTTTATTGATCTTACCACTTGGTTTCACAACTCAAATTATTGTCATCAGCTGTGTTTGGGAGTGAATGAACTACAATACCCACAATACCTTGCAAGAATCATATGAATATATGCATCGTCAAGATTGTGTAAGTTCTCACCCTTG
This sequence comes from Ichthyophis bannanicus, assembly GCA_033557465.1. Lineage (NCBI taxonomy): Eukaryota > Metazoa > Chordata > Amphibia > Gymnophiona > Ichthyophiidae > Ichthyophis > Ichthyophis bannanicus. The sequence goes on from CM066034.1 coordinate 1,029,602,250, forward strand.
GCAGCCGTCTGACAGTAGCAAACAAAAATCCCATCAGGAACACCTGAGTGAAAATCCCCAGGTCACGTGCAGAGCTAGGGATTACTTAAGGCAAGGTTCCAGTCAGTGGAGTAGATTGGGAGTGGCAAGAGGAGGAGCAAGAAAACGAACACCAAAGGGAACTACAGAGAGTAGGACTGCAGGTCGGGTTGCAGAGGATAGCAGGAGGTGTGGCTCTCATCAGCTGAGCAGAAACCCCAGGGGATTGCTGGGAGGAAACTCTTCTCACGGAGAACCAGGAAGTGAGTCTGACTCCAGCTCTCGAGAAGAGAGGTTCAAGGCAAGCTGTTCCAAGAGTAAACCTGCTACCAGAAATAACCTGAAAGAGAAGCTAGGAGGATCCCACTACACTAGAGACCGGTATGTGCCAGCTCAAGGCAGAGGTCACTGTGAGAGGAAAGTGTTGGGGGATGGGAACTCCAAGCATGTCTGCAGCCTAAGAAGTAGGTGTAAAACTAAGTATAATTATACTCCTGCACAACCAGCCTGGAAGAAAAAGCCATAAGGTATAGGGAGCCAAGTATTAAGGCAGTCCCTGCAGAGAGAAGGAATCCTCCATATGATTATAGGGAGAAGTTTAAAACCCCTAAGTGCCAAGGGCGTGGTCCTGAATATAACTACAAGCAGCAAGGTGGTTCAGAACTGTTATTCTGGGAGGAGAGCCCAGGCAGAAGATACCACAGGCCAGAGAGGTATAGCCCTGAAGGGAGAAGAGCCTCTTTTGATTATTACAGTGATTTATCACAGGACACTGTGTCTGAGCGCGATTTGTATGAGGAGTCTGACACAGGGAGTTTGGGCACTGCTGAGGAGAATATGATATGGGAAGACGCTAGCAATCTTCCGGAGCCCATTCCCATGGAATGCAGCATGTGTTACAAACGCAGCCTTGCTATGTGAATGATTGCAAAGAGAACTTTGTACAGGAAATAAGGATTATTTGTTTGCCATTAATTTGTTGCTCTGTTCATCTTTAAGTTTCTGTTTTCTTGACAAGTCCGAGCGGGACGGGGAATAAAACCCACTTTAAGTTTCATTCAAAAGTTGCTCTGAAAGACTCTTTTATTTAACAAGCCAGAGCAATTACTTGTTCATAGGCCCTAGGCAACCGCCTATACAGGGCAATAAGGGCTCCAACCACGGGCCCCATCACAATAGTCACAACCTAATGGGAGACAGCCAACATGGCTTTAGACAAGGAAGATCTTGTCTTACTAATCTGTTATGTTTTTTTGAAGGAGTGAATAAACAGGTGGACAAAGGTGAGTCGGTTGATATTGTGTATCTGGACTTTCAGAAAGCCTTTGACAAGGTCCCTCATCGGAGACTTTTGGCAAAATTAAAGAGTCATGGGATAGGAGGCAGTGTACTATTGTGGATCAGGAACTGGTTAAAAGATAGAAAGCAGAGGGTAGGGCTAAATGGCCAATTTTCCCAATGGAGAAAGGTGAATAGTGGTGTACCCCAGGGATCTGTGTTGGGTCTGCTGCTTTTTGACATATTCATAAATGACCTGGAAAGTGGAATAACGAGTGAGGTGATCAAATTTGCAGATGACACAAAACTATTTAAAGTTGTTAAAACCCAAGAGGATTGTGAAAAATTGCAAGAGGATCTTGATAAATTGGAAGACTGGGCATCAAAATGGCAGATGAAATTTAATGTGGACAAGTGCAAGGTTATGCACCTAGGGAAGAACAACCCAAACTATGGTTACACGATGCAAGGTTCCACATTAGGAACCACCACCCAGGAAAAAGATTTAGGCGTCATTGTGGATACCATGTTAAAACCCTCGGCCCAGTGTGCAGCGGCGGCCAAGAGAGCAAATAGAATGCTAGGTATGATAAGGAAAGGAATGGAAAATAAAACAAAAGATATAATAATGCCTCTATATCGTTCCATGGTGAGACCGCACCTTGAATATTGTGTGCAATTCTGGTCGCCGTATCTTAAAAAGGATATAGCGATTTTAGAAAAGGTTCAGAGAAGAGCCACCAAAATGATAAAGGGGATGGAAGGATACTCCTATGAAGAAAGGCTAAAAAGGTTAGGGCTCTTTAACCTGGAAAAGAGACGGCTGAGGGGAGATATGATAGAAGTCTATAAATTAATGAACGGAGTGGAACGGGTAAACGTAGATCGATTGTTTACGTTATCAGAATATAGAAAGACTAGGGGACATGCAATGAAGCTACAGGGTAAACTATTTAAGACTAATAAAAGAAAATATTTTTTCACTCAACGTGTAATCAAACTCTGGAATTTGTTACCGGAGGATGTAGTAAAGGCTGTTAGTGTAGCTGGGTTTAAAAAAGGTTTGGACAAGTTCCTGGAGGAAAGGTCCATAAACCATTATTAAGAAGTGACCGAAGATATCAATGCTTGACCCAGTACAAGCATTGTGGAACTTGTGTCTCTTGGGGAAACTGCTAGGTACATATGACCTAGATTGGCCACTGTTGGAAACAGAATACTGGGCTTGATGGACCTTGGTCTGACCCAGTATGGCATATCTTATGTTCTTATATCTTTTTTTAAGGTGCGGTCTCCAGAATTGCACACAATACTCCAAATGAGGCCGTACCAAAGACATACAGAGGCACTATCACCTCCTTTCTTCTGCTGGCCATTCCTCTCCCTATGCACCCAAGCATCCTTCTGACTTTCACCGTTGCCTTTTCTATCTGTTTAGCCACTTCAAGATCATCAGAAGCAATCATGCCCAAGTCTTACTCTTCTTTCATGGACAAAAGTACTTCGCCCCCTACACTGTACTGCTCCTTTGAATTTTTGCAGTTCAAATGCATGACCCTGCATTTTTTAGCATTAAATCTAAGCTGCCAAATTCTTAACCATTTTTCAAGCTTAGCTAGATCCCTCCTCCTTCCTGAACTGTCATATTTGATCAGACCAAAGGTTCATAAAGTCCATTATCTTGTTTTCAGCAGTAGCCAACCCAGGTCACAGGTAACTGGCAAGATATCAAAATTTATCTGGATTCCATGCTGATAAAAGGGGTGTTCAAGGAGGACAAGATTTCGATATCATCCTCAAAGAGGCAAACCTTACCCGACAGCCCTTCCGCTATATCACTAACAAAGATGTTAAAAAGAATCAGACCAAGGACAGATCCCTGCGGCACACCACTCATAATCTCCTTCTCCTCAGACTGAGCTCCATTTACCTGTACCCTTTGCCGCCTTCCACTCAACCAATTTTTAACCCAGTCACTTACTTTAGGGTCGATATCTAGGGTGCTCAATTTATTTATGTCATCTGTGTGAGATAAAGAAGCTTTTAAACTGGAACACTGGGGAAAGCCCTATCCGAATAGCCAATTGAAGGCTCTGGACAAGGGCACAGAAAGAAGAATAGTATCATTATCCAGATAGTGTCAGTGAATATCTCCATAGATTGTCCAGGAATTATGCGGTTAGTGCAGGGCAGTCTATGGCCAGAACGAGGGTGGTGGGGGGGGGGAGGGGGGGACACAAGGAGGAGCTACCTCCCGCAGAGAGTCCAAACAAACACAAGGAGCAGGAGATGTTTAGAAGAGAGTCTTTATTGTGCACAGGACACCCCAACGCGTTTCGGCAACGCCTTCCTCAGGGGGAGGAACACTAATAAATACAATCAAAATGTGTACATTAAAAAACAATGTGTACATTAAAAAAACAGTTAAAAAATATATTAAAAAACATATTTAAAATATGAAAGCACCGGCAGGACATAAAACATAGATTATTATAATAATACAACAATAAAAACAATACAAAACACACAAAGAACAAAGCAGGGCTGAGGGAACAGAACAATAAGGTTTGCTTAAACGGCATTTATTCTGAATAGCGCTTCACTCCTGCTACCTCATTTGTGTTGCCAGATAAGTTTTTGCCACACTGCAAGGAGTCTCTTGGGTATTTGATACTATCATCATTTCCACACATCTTCCTCATAGGATTAACAACATATTCATTATTATTATATACAATTTTTAAATTTTAATAGTATCATTCATTATGTTAGTATAGTATTTTTCCTTTTTTAGTACAATTTAGAGGTTCTTGTTTTCATTATATGTTTTTATTTTGGGTTGTGACAGTACACCATGGTCCCCCTGGTTTATTTTCGTATACAGTTGTAATTCTGAGTGAGCCCATAGAAAGGTGTATGTTTTCCAATTTTGATTGTCCTATATGCCCTTTGTCAAGCATTTGTCCTGTTTCCCTATATTTTATTTTTATGATTTTATTTGCTCTATTGGTTTTATTATTAAAACTCCCCCCTTTTAAATTATCTTTTTTGAATTGGTAATTTTTAGTTTAACTTTTTAATATCAATTTATCTCTCTCTTTTTATTCTTTTTAGATGATCATTGTGTTTTATTCCCCCTTTTTTTAATATACAGATAATCATATACTCATTGTTTTATTTCTGTGTTTATTTGTCTTTGTGCATGAAGTTTTAGTTAGATAGTATTTATTACTCACTTATTTATTGTCATAATTATATGCAATTTGCCTGGCCCTAACAGGCTTGTTGTCTCTTACGCTCACCAGTTGATATAAGAGATGTACCCTAGTTTTATTCTCCTTTTTAATATTTAGATTATCATATACTCATTGTTTTATTTCTGTGCTTTTTTGTCTTTGTGCATGAAGTTTTAGTTAGATAGTATTTATTACTCACTTATTTATTGTCATAATTATATGTAATTTGCCTGGCCCTTTCAGGCTCTTCGTCCTCTGTGCTCCACCAGTTGATATAAGAGATGTACCCCAGTTACATCATTTTATGTCAATTTCATTAGTATATTAGTTCTACTCATATGGCACATATAGCATGCTTTCACACTATCCTTGTGATCTTTATGTTTTGTTCCTTTTTTCTTTATACACTGCTTTAGATATAATTGTTCTGTTCCCTCAGCCCTGCTTTGTTCTTTGTGTGTTTTGTATTGTTTTTATTGTTGTATTATTATAATAATCTATGTTTCATGTCCTGCCGGTGCTTTCATATTTTAAATATGTTTTTTAATATATTTTTTAACTGTTTTTTTAATGTACACATTGTTTTTTAATGTACACATTTTGATTGTATTTATTAGTGTTCCTCCCCCTGAGGAAGGCGTTGCCGAAACGCGTTGGGGTGTCCTGTGCACAATAAAGACTCTCTTCTAAACATCTCCTGCTCCTTGTGTTTGTCAGAACGAGGGTGGTACCAGCACTGTCGGATAAGCGCTGGCATTTATCTGGAGAGTGAGATTTTCAGCTGATGGCCTCAGTTGCCATCGGAATTAGTGTCAGTACGTATCCGGATAGCACCATTCAATCTGGAAATTCAGCGGCAACTCAGATCTGGATACTGTGACTGAATAAACAACAATGTGTGTACCATGACGTCAATGCTGACTCCTCGCAACCCAATCCCCGGAGTTTCTTGGCAAGGTGCAACTGGAAGTAGATTGTCAGGTCTTTCTTCCACGCAGTGAATTTAAAGCCCCTGGTATTCCTGGGGTCACCAGGAGTCAGCACTGACTCAGCTACGCACACACACACACCCTATCCAAGTACTAGCTAGACCTGACCCCGCTTAGCTTCAAAATTAGTCAAGAACAGGTTCATCATGCGAATATTTAAGCATTACAGCTCACTGCTTTGGCATTTGAATCTTGGCAATTTTGAAAGTTGGGCCCCACATCTACAAAAGGAACAGAGAAGGGCAAGACAAATGGTAAACGGGATGGAAGAAGCTCCCTGTGAGGAAACGCTGGAGAGGTGAGGACTCTTCAGCTAAAGGGAGACACGATAGAGGTCTGTAATATAATGAGCAAGTAAAATGAGTAAACACAAATTGGTTGTTTACCCTTTAAATAGTATAAAAGGTATATATTACATGAAGGTATGAAATGGCACATTTAAAAGCACTTTATAACAAATTAGAGAAACATTTTTTTCAATTCAATGCACTGACTGGAGAGGGACTACACAATGAAGGTAACACGCAGCATGTTATACTCTAAGGGCCCGATATTATCTAGCATTGCTATGCGCTGCTACGGCGCATAGTCGTTGTCGCCGACATTTAACCCTTGATAGTCAATGCGGTGTCATATGCGGTCCCAGCACTGAATATCCGGGGTCACCGCACAGCCTCTGATGCCACAGATGCTAACCGGGTAACGGCGATATTGAGCTGCTGCCACTTAGCTTCTATGGATAAAGATAGACCAGCTTTTCTGTGCCCAGCTTTACCCGTGTGTCGCTAACTGGCTAGCGGTGCAATATCGCCGTTTCTCGGTTAGTGACTGTCGCCGCCCATGACTCGCACCAATGCTAAGCAGTTAGTATTGGGGTGTGTAGCTGCATTAGTAGGGGAATCCCGTTCAGCGGCATTTACATGGTTTACAGGTCGGTAAACACAGCGCTTTCCCATGTCACCGGGTATATTGGGGGTACATAGCAACAGCCTACTACTGCCACAGTCCAAAATACTGGACTCACACACAGAAGAATTCACTTACCAGTGTATCTAGGGATCGAGAACTGGGAAACTGTTATGAAGAGAGGAAAAAAATGATTAGCAACATATATTTATGAAAAACACTACAAGGGAAACCACTGAGGGCACTAGTTGTATATTCCTACACAACAGAGAGGAAGATTTTCAGCTCTGGGTAGCAGCCAAATAGTACCCTAAATTTAACTGGCTAAAAGATAGTGCCAGCTTTTGGGCAATCTTTTGTATGCTCGAGGTTAACGGTGAAAGTTACCTGACACTAAAAATCAGGACTAGCCAACTAAAGTCTTCCAGCCGCTGTGAGAAAATGCACATATAAACTGACCAAAATATAGGCTGCTTGTGACTAGTTGGTTAAATCTAGCAGTGCTAGACTGCTGGAGGAGGCAGAGGATGGATTTTATGTATTTATTTAGCTGGTTTTATATTCCGCTTTTCACTGGGTCAAAGTGTTTTTTAAGGCCAAAAGATCTAGAGGCCTAAGTCAGGCAGCCAGATTCTGCCAAAAGTCAAGGCTGGAGCAAAATGGTGTAAAATAATAGACAAATCACTTCAAATTATTATCCCTGTGATTATGTGCATGCAGCCTGAGAGCACAAACTATGTCTTACCGCGTGGCCTCAGCACAGGGCATTATAGGAAACGCAAATCTTTCAGAACATATGGGATGGATGTTACTACTCAAAGGGGTATGTTTACAAAGCAGTGGTAGCGGCCTCCGTGCGATATCGGAGCTGCAGCCCATTCCAATATCGCACGGAAGCCGATACCACTGCTTTGTAAACATATCCGAAATGTTCTATGCCGTTAACCTCAGGAGCTAACTGTATAAAACATTTGTTTTCAAATTCTGAGCCCTCCAAATAGTTTACCTTTCACCAGACTTCTGTAAAGAGAGGAGAAGTGGGAGGCATGAAAGGGATGGATTAAAACGTTAGTCACTTGCAGTGTTTTAAACACAGTCCAAAGAGCGAGGTGAAGAAAATCACTCATGAGGTGAATAGCAAATACAATCCATTGTATATAGTTAATGTTTAGATTGCTTAATTGTTATCGTACATAGTTAATAGTTACATGTAAACCAAATTTGTATCTTCTGTGCAATTCATTGTTATTCATTGTAAACCGCAATTGATCTGTAGGAAATCGCAGTATAGAAATGCAAAATAAACAAAATAAATAAACAAATAAAATAAATAAATACAAAATTTAGGTGAATTTCAAAAGTACCTAACAAGCCTGTATTTGCTATTCACCCGGTGAGTGGCTTTCTTCACCTTAATCTTGGACTGGGTTAAAATGTTAACCAGACAGCTCTAATATTCACCTCTGTCTGATTAAAATTACTTTTATTTATTCATTTATTTATTAAGGTTTATTTGCCATCTTTTTGGAGAAATTAACCCAAGATAGTAGAAAAGGTGACATTTTACTTACCAGTTAATATCCTTTCCTTGAGTCCTGCTAGACTAGTCCAGACAAGAGGGTTGTGTTCCCCTACCAGCAGATTGGTGAAGACAAAGAACCAATGAAAAGCCCAAGTTTCAGTGACCACTCCCATGCTTCTATCTGGATCAGCCACCAGAGGTCCCTTCAGTATTCATTCCAAAGCATATGGAAAATGCAGAGCAAGCCTTATACAACCTCAATGTGGGCAACAATGAGTAATCAACAGTACAGAAATATGTACAGGAAACAGGTGCGATTCTTCCATTAGGCCACCTGAGGCAACGACCTCAGGCGGCACTCCAGCTCAGTTTTAATTTTAGATTTTGCAGCCTCTGGCCTGTGTCTGATTTCCCATGCGGGAAGACAGAGGCAGGCCAGAGGTTACAAAATCTAAATTTAAAACAGAGCCGGAGTGCCATCTCCGGACAAATCAGTCTGATCACTTGCAGGAACCCTGCAAGTGATCAAGCTAATTCGTGCGGCGGCGGTGGTGGCGGCACTCCGGATGTTTTCATTTTAAATTTTGCTGCCTCTGGCCTGCTTCTGCCTTCCTGCTGCTTTTTTTTCTCGCCGCAAGCATTTTTGAGGAAAAAACTGGTAGACAAAGGTGAGTCAGTTGTGTATTTGGACTTTCAGAAAGCCTTTGACAAGGTCCCTCATCAGAGACTTTGGGTAAAACTAAAGAGACATGGGATAGGAGGCAGTGTACTATTGTGGATCAGGAACTGGTTAAAAGATATAAAGCAGAGGGTTGGGCTAAATGGCCAATTTTTCAATGGAGAAAGGTGAATAGTGGTGTACCTCAGGGATCTGTGCTGGGTCCGCTGCTTTTTGACATATTCATAAATTACCTGGAAAGTGGAATAACGAGTGAGGTTATAAAATTTTCAGATGACATAAAATGATTTAAAGTTGTTAAAACCCATGAGGATTGTGGATAATTGCAAGAGGATCTTGATAAATTGGAAAACTGGGCATCAAAACGGCAGATGAAATTTAATGTGGCCAAGTGCAAAGTTACACAGTCAGAAAACGTGGTACAAAACCAAGGACCAGGATATATATATATATATATATATATATATAAACCTTTATTAACAATGCCAATAACTATTGCCAACCCGAAACAAGCCGCGTTTCGTTAATACTTCATCAGGGGTGAAGGCAATAACCGCGAGATTTATTATCGGCATACAATGTGTTTAGTGAAGACTCCAAATATCGCCACTGAAAATAGTTTTCAAACAGAAAGAAGAACGCTGGCGAGCTCAGCAAGTTTTTCAAATAGCCACAAGGGATCAGCTGCTTTAAACCCGCCGGCAGAACTAAATTACTGTGTACTTGGTTTGACGTTGACTGTGTACTTGGTTTGACGTGGACTGTGTACTTGGTTTGACGTGGCTCTTTGCTCTTTGTTGGACAAGTGCAAAATTATGCACCTAGGGAAGAATAACCCAAACTATGGTAACATGATGCAAGGTTCCACATTAGAAACCACCACCTAGGAAAGAGATTTAGGCGTCATTGTGGATAACATGTTAAAACCCTCCGCCCAGTGTGCAATGGCGACCAAGAGAGCAAATAGAATACTAGGTATCATAAGGAAAGGAATGGAAAATAAAACAAAGGATATTATAATGCCTTTGTATCATTCCATCATCAAGATCACATCTTGAATATTGTGTGCAGTTCTGGTCGCCGTATCTTAAAAAGGATATAGTGTTATTAGAAAAGGTTCAGAGAAGAGCCATCAAAATGGTAAAGGGGATGGAAGGATACCCCTATGAAGAAAGGCTAAAAAGGTTAGGGCTCTTTAACATGGAAAAGAGACAGCTGACGGAAGATATGATAGAGGTCTATAAATTAATGAACGGAGTGGAATGGGTAAATGTAGATCAATTGTTTACGTTATCAGACTATAGAAAGACTAGGGGACATGCAATGAAGCTACAGGGTAAACTATTTAAGACTAATAAGAGAAAATATTTTTTCACTCAACGTGTAATCAAACTCTAGAATTTGTTACCGGAGGATGTAGCAAGAGCTGTTAGTGTAGCTGGGTTTAAAAAAGGTTTGGAAAAGTTCCTGGAGGAAAGGTCCATAAACCATTATTAATAAGGGACCCAGGATATCACTGCTTGACCCAATACAAGCATTGTGGAACCTCATCTTTTGGGGAAACTGCAAGGTATGTATGACCTAGATTGGCCACTGTTAGAAACAGGATACTGGGCTTGATGGACCTTGGTCTGATCCAGTATGGCATATCTTATGTCCTTATGTTCTTATGAGATGGGGCAAATGCTGGACAAAGGGGGAGACAGGGGGACATACTGGACAAAGGAGAGAGACAGGGTGCAAATGCTGGACAAAGGGGGGAGACAGGGGCAAGTGCTAGGTAAAGAAGAGAAACAGTGAGGGGGGCAAATGCTGGACAAAGGGGGAGACAGGGGGACATACTGGACAAAGTGGGAGATGGGGACAAATGCTGGACAAAGGAGAAGACAGGGGGACATACTGGACAAAGGGGAGAGACAGGGGGGCAAGTGCTATACAACATGGAAACAGGGCAGGAAGACAAATGTTGGAGGGGGAAGTAGGGAGACATGCTGGACAATGGGGGAGAGGGGAGACAGGAGGACAAATGCTGGACAGTACAGAGGGAAAGAAGAGCTGCGGAATGGAAGGACGGGGTGAAGATTGAAAAGCAGTAGGTAGATGGCATAAAAAAGAGGGTGATTGAGAACTGGATAGTAAGGAGTAGTGAAATCTGGGTGGCCAGAGAGAGAGAGAGAAATAAATGGAAGAAAGCTGGAAAGAAAAAAATCAATATCCAAGATGGAAGGAAGTGAAGAAAACAAAAGGAGAGACAAGAAATGGCTGATGGAGTCGAGACCATAGCTCTCTTTCTATGTGTGGAGGAGTGGCCTAGTGGTTGGGGCAAGGTACTTCAGGCTGGAAGGTCGGGGGTTCAAATCCCACTAGAGGACAGCAACCTTGGGCTGGAAGGACTGGGGTTTCTAGTCCCGCAGGTGCTCCTTGTGGTCTTGGGCAAGCCACTTAACCCTCCATAGCCCATGTTCCCTGTAAAATAGTTATCTCCAAGTTATAATGCCCTGTTCAATGTAATTTCAGTTTGTTCAATGTAAACCGCACTGATGCAGAATAGCACAGTAAATAAATAAATAAGAGAAGACAGAAGAAAGCAGAAGCTTCAGATCAGGACCAGCATGATCAGAGTATAAAACAACAAAGGTAAAAAACAATAATTGTATTTTTTAAATGAGTGATTGAACTTTGCACTATTTTTATATTTTACACAGTACAGGGAAATGAGTTTCTATTATTTCTCTGGTATTGCACTGCATGCAGAGCTTTCATTTTAATTGTTGTCTACATATTTTTATTTTCACTTTAGTTTATCCTCACTTATTCTGTACTTGGTGAGGGTCTGTGTTCTGAGTGTGTGACTGAGGCCAGGCGTTCTGTTAACAAAGAGTTTGTACGAAGGGACCTGTACTGTAGTAATTTGACTTGTTTAGCTTTTCAATAGGTGTATAGATGTTGTAGGGCCTACTACAGTATTTATAGTGCTGCTTTTATCTGGGTAGGCCCCTTGTTGTATGAGTTTTGGAAGTGTATGCTGGTATGATATGGTTTATTTGACCTTGTAGATCATCTGTGACATTTGTAGGGTTTTGTATTAGTTCACAATATGCCTGGTACCGGAGAATATTTGTTAGTGAGATGACCTGAATCAGATTTTTTAAATAAGATATTTAGTTTTGTGGATGGATCTCCTAGTTCTATTCTGCACTCATTGTTGGGGTGGGGGGGGGGGTTCTGTGAATGCAAAATATATGTTCATAAATAAAAAGCCACAACCATAATATAGTTTATAACAACAAAATTAAAATGAGTTATAATTTGGTGTTATAAACTGTGCAGTGGTTCTCACTCTCACTTTTAGTTCCGTGGTGTTTGAACATCTTTTTATTTCCTCCACATTATCTAATTAACTTTTTGATTTGGTTCAGTCCCTGACTGCAGTTTTGGGAAAGCATCCCCTTCCCCCCCCCCCCCCGGCTCGGGGAGGGGGAAGGGAAGGTTGCCATATCATCCCTCGCCTCAGACAACAGATTGTCTTGAACCGCCCCTCACAGGAAAGCATAAACAGAAGGCTGTCAGCAGAAGATGAACCTGCAGATTCAAGTATAAAAATCATAGCTGAGCCAAGGGCACCGCAGCAGAAGAACAGAGCAATACAGTTTGCGGAGCGGGTCCTGGAATGATCTAGCAGGACTCAAGGAAAAGACATTAAGTGGTATCATCCTGCTATACCAGGCCAGACAAGTAGAATGTACCAAAGCTACAACTCCACTGGGTGGAAGGAAGACACAGCAGTTCACAAAACCTTAGAACCAAAGGCCGTGTCTGCCTTGTCATGAGGCTGGTGCCAATAAAGATGCAGAGTTGAAAAGAAACTCTGTTTTTCACAGAGCTCTAGGTGTGCAATTACCTCAAAGCACAGCTAGAGGGGGCAGGAGTGATCCTACAGAGCCTAATGAGGCTAGGAGAGCTAACCAGTTGCACCTGGAAATGAACCCGGGAGATTCAAAGGGAAGATCCCTTTATAAACGGAAGCTTAATGCTAGCACAGCAGAAGCAGCAGGAAGAACAGCAGAAGGAGAAGGAACAAGGATTACGGCTGAAGAAGGAGGGAGAGACCTGAAGGAAGGAATCCTCCCTGAGCAAGCCCAAAAGGACAGAATTCGCAGAGGTAGAGTTCAGAGGGGCCAAGCTACGAGAGCCGCTGTTCAGAGGGAGTTTGCTAAGGAAAGCAGTCAGGCTGGAGGGTATGCCACTCCCTGCTTAAGCAACGTTCCTGAGTCCAAAGCTGAAAAACATATACAGAGAGCCAGAGAGCCAGGCTTGGAGGAAAGCCTGCAGGCATTGGAGTATGCTGAACAAGCTTTACCAGGTACCCGAGGGAAAGGAGTTTTCAACAAAGCTACTTTGTCACTGAAGCATAGAGCTGGAGAATCCACACCAGGTTTTACTAAGCTTTCAGGAAGTCCAGCACTGCCCAGAAGCTACCGACAGAAAACCTGTTGTCACAGAGACGTGCATGAGAGAGAAGGCTCCAGAGCTTCAAGCTACAGAAACTCAAGGTATGAAAGTTTTATTCCTGCTAAAGAAAGCTTAACTCCTAAAAGCACTGCTAAAACTAAAACTCACTTTATAAGAAGAGGAAAGAAACCAGAGTGGTTTGAAGAATTACCAACAGACTTAAAAGCACAGTCTTATTGGAGGCAAGATACCAGAGACAGTCCATATAAACCTGTAACTGCCAGGGACAGCGTGTGCTCTGAGGGGGAAAGTAGTGAAGCAGAATTTATGGAAATAGAAAATGCAAACACTATTCCCATTCCTCAGGAAGAAGCTATGGATTGTAGTTTGTGTATGGCTTCTAGCCTAGAATCCATAGCCACCTTGTAAATAAGAAAAAGTCTTGTTTAATTGCTTTGCCCTGGAATGAATTGAATTCCTCCCTTTAACCTTTCAACTAATTGTGAAGATATTAACAATTGGTTTTACCTGCTTATTACTGGAACCTTTATGAACAAAGGACATTCTTTGATTTCTAGTGTCTTAATGAACCCTTGCACAGAGGGGAAATAAAAGCCTTGTTTCCCTACACTCGTGGCTTAATTATTGAGTTCTCACAAGGAGCTGAAATACCTAAGACCAATCTCCATTTTGGCCTTAAAATACCCCACGCTCCTTGAAAATAAATATGTTGTACAGCATGCCTTTACCACCATTGGCCACTAGGGGATGCCAGCACGACAGGATGGCGTAGTTGTTTGGATGTGGATATCACCCCAAGACATACTGGAAAAAGAGAATAAATTACCAGTATTAAGCTGAAAAAAAAAAAAAAAAAAGAAAACCCGGACCGGAGGAGAAAATGCGGACCGGACTTGAAGAAAATCCAGAAGGGAAGGCGAGGTTGCTGACAACGGTGGCAGAGTGCTACAACGCAGAGCAGCACCATCCTTTCTGGAAGTTGGAGTCAACACTTCTACCAGGTAAAAGGTAGAAGGGCATGACTTGATCTGGATACAAGTTTAAAGTTTTAGAGGGGATATTGAAAAGAAAAGAAAAGTGTGTAGGGCTGATTCTGGTACAGCCACACTTGGGGTTTTTTCTTTTTGTCTTTGTTTCCTAGGGAATCTCTTCGCCATGGATCAGCGAGAGATCTTCAACTGGTTGGCTACGCAGTTCAGCAAGCAGGGGGAGCTGGCTGCGCAAACCCAACAGCATGCAATCCTGGCCATGCAGGAACAGCAAAAGCCAGTCTTGCAGATGCTGGAAGCGTGGCTACAGCATCAACAAAAGACACAGGAAGCAGCCGAAAGACATCCTAAACAGAGCTCGGGACTGGGCAACTGTCCAGTAGGACTAGGGTCCTACGATTCTCTGACTTTGGGGAAGTTAGGGGTAACTGATGATGTGGATGACTTCCTGGACTCTTTTGAGAGAATAGCTCTTTCCGTAGGTTGGCCGGAAGAGCAGTGGTCCATTAGATTGGCAGTTTCCCTCACAGGAGAGGAACTGTCAGCCTATAGGGCAATGCCCGCTTCGTTAGCGAACAATTATAGCGAGGTAACGAAGGCCATCAGGGATCGCCTGGGTCTGACTCCTCTTGTCTATAACCATAAGCTACGCGCGGCACACCTTGAAATAGGTGAAACGCCTAAAGCGTTAGGTCACAGGCTGAAGAGCTTAGCCGAGAAGTGGCTAAGGCCTAGTGAGAAAACGATGGAAACGCTGATGGATATGATAATCCTTGAGCAGTTCATGTCTGTAGTACCCAGTAGTATACAGAGCTTCCTTATCCTACAGAATTGTCGCACTACTGTAGAGGCTATTGCCTTGACTGAAAGATATCTAGAGGCCGAATTAGCCACCCAGCGGACTGGGGAAGGTTCAAAGATGGCGGTAGCGACATTCAAGCAGGCATCAGGAAGTCTCTCACAGTTAAAAACTCAAAATGTGAAAAATGCTAAGAATGTAGAGAAGAGTTATTCTAAAAGATGTTTTGGCTGTGGAAAAATGGGACATGTTATGAATGAGTGCCGAGCACGTACTGCTCTCATGGGGGAGAACAGAGAAATGTTATCTGAAGGATTTGTACTTGATGTGACTGTACAAGGGGTTGCTGCCAAAGCTCTTCTTGACTCTGGCGCGGACCAGACGATGATTTCACACAAGCTCTGGTCTTTAATCAAAGAGCGAGCTGAGTCCGCCCCAGATCAACCAGAGGGCAAAGTCAAGATAAAATGTGTGCATGGCGCTGCCACCTTTTATCCTGTATATGACTTACTTGTAAGAGGTTTGGGAATAGAAAAAAGAATGTTGATAGCCGTAGTGCCCAGATTACCTAAAGAGTTAGTCTTAGGTAGAGACTGGCCACGATTTGAAAGAGGCTTAGAGGAGGGTTTAAACCCCTGAGAAGTTCTCATGTCCAGTCTTGCCCCTTTCAAGGGAAGGATAGTTCCTAGTCCCCTTTTAGGGAAAGTTAAAGAACCCAAACACAAGGTACAGGAAGAGCCGGTAAAGAGGTTTGTCTTAAAATATTGTAAGACCTCACGGCAAGCTCGAAGTCCCTGTCGAGCCACGGCCCAAGCCGCAGGGTATGACTTGTATAGTGCTGAAAGTCATACTGTCCCAAAACGCGGCAGAGCCTTGATCAGCACCGATATTCAAGTGGAGCTACCACCGGGATGCTACGGTCGGATTGCGCCCCGCTCGGGATTAGCTTTCAAACACTTTATCGATGTGGGCGCTGGGGTAGTGGACCCCGACTACAGGGGTGTCATCAAAGTCCTGCTGTTTAATTTCGCGGAGGAGGATTTTGAATTGAAGGCTGGGGATCGCATAGCCCAGCTGATATGCGAGCGGGTTGGCTTCCCAACCCTGGAGGAAGTACCTATGATAAGCCCCACAAGCCGAGGGAGCAGAGGATTTGGCTCCACTGGACAGAGAGAGATGAAAGGTTTCGTAGCAGTAGGTGAAAAGCAAGTGGATGAAGATCTGGGCCTACTGGTGTCCGACTGCAAATCCAATCCTGAGCTACGTGTTGGCGAGGAACTCTCTATAGTGCAGAGGCAACAATTGATCAGCATGCTGGAAAAATTTAGGGATGTATTGACACCTATTCCAGGCGAAACAAATTTGGTTGCGCACGAAATCATTACACCTCCTGGGAGAATTATCAGGCAAAGACCATATCGTTTGCCGGAGGCAAAAAGACAGGAAGTCATAACACAAGTACAGGAGATGATGCACATGGGAGTGATTGAAGAGTCGCGAAGTCCATGGTCCAGTCCAATCATGCTGGTGCCCAAGCCGGACAGTATCATGCGATTTTGTATCGACTTTCGCCAGGTCAATGACATATCCACTTTCGACGCATATCCTATGCCGCGAATAGAAGAGCTGCTAGACCGGCTAGGTCAAGCCAAATATCTTACAACCTTAGACATGACCAAAGGATATTGGCAGGTGCCCCTGACCAGAGAAGCGCGACCTAAAACAGCCTTTAGCACGCCAGTCGGGCTGTTTCAGTTTAGGCGCATGCCTTTTGGTTTACACGGAGCAGCCGCGACTTGCCAAAGATTAATGGACATAGTTTTACGTCCTCACCAAAACTATGCTACGGCTTATATGGACGACATAGTCATTCATAGTGCCACTTGGAACCAACACCTGCTCCAAGTAAGAGCAGTGTTAACCGCAATGCGACAGGCTGGTTTAACTTTAAACCCAGGAAAATGCCTATTTGCTGCCTGCGAAGTCAAGTACTTAGGACATGTTGTAGGCCGCGGTACGGTCCGTCCTTTGTTGGATAAAATAGAAAGCGTGAGAAATTTTCCCGCTCCCCAGAACAAAAAGAAACTATGAAGCTTTTTAGGGCTCATTGGGTACTATAGACGCTTCATTCCACACTTCGCAGAAGAAAGCGCCCTGTTCACTGAAATGTTGTGAAAAAACGCCCCGAATACGCTACCTTGGACATCAGATGCGGAGGATGCCTTCAAGAAGTTGAAAGAGAAGCTTTGCAAAGCTCCAATATTTCGAGGGGTAGATTTTCACCAACAATTTTTGCTTCAGACAGACTCCTCGGAAGTCGGCCTAGGTGCTGTCCTTTCCCAGATGCAGGAGGGCGCTGAACACCCCATCATGTTCCTGAGCAGGAAGCTGTCTCAGGCTGAAAAAAAGTACTCAACAATCGAGAGGGAGTGCTTAGCAATAAAATGGGCAATAGAATCTTTAAAGTTCTACCTAATAGGAAGAAGATTTATTCTCATCAACGATCATGCCCTACTCAAGTGGTTAAGTCAGATACGAAACAATAATAGCCGCTTGACCAGATGGTACATGGCATTGCAACCATATGAATTCAAAATAGAGCACAGAGCAGGAAAGCTGCATTACAACGCCGACGCGATGTCTAGAATTACGTGCTGTAGTAATGATGAACATTCAGCCCGTAATATTTTAAGAGGGGGATGTGTCATGAGGCTGGTGCCAATAAAGATGCAGAGTTGAAAAGAAACTCTGTTTTTCACAGAGCTCTAGGTGTGCAATTACCTCAAAGCACAGCTAGAGGGGGCAGGAGTGATCCTACAGAACCTAATGAGGCTAGGAGAGCTAACCAGTTGCACCTGGAAATGAGCCCGGGAGATTCAAAGGGAAGATCCCTTTATAAACAGAAGCTTAATGCTAGCACAGCAGAAGCAGCAGGAAGAACAGCAGAAGGAGAAGGAACAAGGATTATGGCTGAAGAAGGAGGGAGAGACCTGAAGGAAGGAATCCTCCCTGAGCAAGCCCAAAAGGACAGAATTCACAGAGGTAGAGTTCAGAGGGGCCAAGCTACGAGAGCCGCTGTTCAGAGGGAGTCTGCTAAGGAAAGCAGTCAGGCTGGAGGGTATGCCACTCCCTGCTTAAGCAACGTTCCTGAGTCCAAAGCTGAAAGACATATACAGAGAGCCAGAGAGCCAGGCTCGGAGGAAAGCCTGCAGGCATTGGAGTATGCTGAACAAGCTTTATCAGGTACCCGAGGGAAAGGAGTTTTCAACAAAGCTACTTTGTCACTGAAGCATAGAGCTGGAGAATCCGCACCAGGTTTTACTAAGCTTTCAGGAAGTCCAGCACTGCCCAGAAGCTACCGACAGAAAACCTGTTGTCACAGAGACGTGCATGAGAGAGAAGGCTCCAGAGCTTCAAGCTACAGAAACTCAAGGTATGAAAGTTTTATTCCTGCTAAAGAAAGCTTAACTCCTAAAAGCACTGCTAAAACTAAAACTCACTTTATAAGAAGAGGAAAAAAAACCAGAGTGGTTTGAAGAATTACTAACAGACTTAAAAGCACAGTCTTATTGGAGGCAAGATACCAGAGACAGTCCATATAAACCTGTAACTGCCAGGGACAGTGTGTGCTCTGAGGTGGAAAGTAGTGAAGTAGAATTTATGGAAATAGAAAATGCAAACACTATTCCCATTCCTCAGGAAGAATCTATGGATTGTAGTTTGTGTATGGCTTCTAGCCTAGAATCCATAGCCACCTTGTAAATAAGAAGAAGTCTTGTTTAATTGCTTTGCCCTGGAATGAATTGAATTCCTCCCTTTAACCTTTCAACTAATTGTGAAGATATTAACAATTGGTTTTGCCTGCTTATTACTGGAACCTTTATGAACAAAGGACATTCTTTGATTTCTAGTGTCTTAATGAACTCTTGCACAGAGGGGAAATAAAATCCTTGTTTCCCTACACTCGTGGCTTAATTATTGAGTTCTCACAAGGAGCTGAAATACCTAAGACCAATCTCCATTTTGGCCTTAAAATACCCCATGCTCCTTGAAAATAAATGTTGTACAGCATGCCCTTACTGCCATTGGCCACTAGGGGATGCCGGCACGACAGCCTCCATGTGGATATCCCAGTGGTAATGCTTGACAAAAGTGGAAAGTGATGCCCATGTTGCTGCCTGACAAATATCTGCAAGGGCTACCAAGCTCCACTCTGCCCATGAGGACTCCTGTACTATGGTAGAATGGGCACATATGCTGGTCTCCCCCTGAATCATCTCTCTCCCCTTCAATCTGTTCAACACTTGCTGTGAGGCTAAGCTTCCGCCAGCCTCTCATGCCCATATTACCCCTCTTCCCAAGTCACCTCATTGGCTTCCTATCCATTTCCACATCCAGTTCAAACTTCTCCTGCTGACCTAAAAGTGCATTCACTCTGTAGCTCCTCACTACCTTTCTTTTCTTATCTCTCCTTACACACCACCCCCCCTCAGGAACTCCGCTCTTCTGGCAAATCGCTTCTATCTGTGCCCTTCTATTGCTAACTCCAGACTTTGCTCCTTTCACATTGCTGCACCTTACGCCTGGAACAAACTACCTGAGTCTGTACACCAGGCATCTTCTCTGACCCTTTTCAAATCCAGGCTGAAAACTCACTTCTCTGCTACTTTTGGATCTTGACTCAACTGATCTCCTTTGTGTTTCCTTACCATTCCCCAGCTACTCTGTTGTCTGTCTTGACTAGATTGTAAGCTTTGATGAGCAGGGACCGTCTTTTACATGTGTCTGTGCAGCGCTGCGTATGTCTTGTAGCACTATTTTATTTATTTATTTAAAAGCTTTTCTATATTGTGCTCTTTATTATCAGTGTGGTTTACAATTAACAATTCTCGAACAGTGAAGGCAGAACTGCCTTGTGTTTACATTGAATGGGAGCGGTAACTTGGAGTTGTAACTGGGTGAACTATTTACAATTTACTGGGTGGACTATTTACATTGGACCATCAAAAGATGTGGCAAGGTGACTTTTTACATGTTAGGTGTTAGACCCAATCCTCCTGGTTAGGACTGGGTCTTATCGGTTGTTTACAGTAAGCACTATAGCATATGTATCGACACATATTCATTGTTACATACTACTACTATACAAATGTTCAGTAGTAGTAGCACATAAACCCTCAGGAACCGGCGGTTTCATAACAGATATGTTGAGGCAATGACCTCCTTAATCCAGCACCCAAAAGTCGACTTAGCTACCACATCACCCTTGCATGGGCCAGCTAACAGCACAAAAAGATGGACTTATGAAAGGAATTCATAACCTCCAAGTACCAGAGAAGCATCCTCCAGAAATCTACAAGGCAAAAATCTGTATCTTTCCCCTAACACTACTCCTTAGAGAAAGAGGGCAGGCAGACCACTTGACTCATGTGAAAGGGAGAAAGCATCTTAGGCAAGAAGGAAAGCACAGGTCAAATGGAAACAGCCTCCTCACTACCTTTTCCCTCTTATCTCTCCCTACCCCCCTCCTCGGAAACTCCACTCTTCTGGCAAATTGCTTCTATCTGTGCCCTTCTCTTCTACTGCTAACGCCAGACTTCGCTCCTTTCACCTTGCTCCTCCTTACGCCTGGAACAAACTACCTGAGTCTGTACATCAGGCGCCTTCTCTGACACTTTTCAAATCCAGGCTGAAAACTCACCTCTTCGCTGCTGCTTTTGGATCTTGACTCACCTGGTCTCCTTGTGTTTCCTTATCATTCCCCATAGATGTATCCTAGGTCTACAGCTACTGTGGTGACCATCTTGATTAGATTTATAAGCTCTGATGAGCATGGACCGCCTTTTACATGTGTCTGTGCAACACTGTGTACGTCTTGTAGCACTTTACAAATATTCAGTAATGATAGTAGTAAGGATCTCAGCAAGACAGAGTCTGTAGCTTGGAAATCCGCCTTGCAGAACAAATCATGACCAAGACCATCTCGAGCGTCAAATTCTTCAAAGTAGCATGCTTCAACGGCTCAAAGGGCACCGCCATCAGAGCCTGAGCGCCAGACACTATACAAATGTTCCTAGGAAGGAACCATAGATCAGAGGAGAGCACACATATACAGAACCACCTGGAGAAAGCGCAAAACATCCAGTTGCAAGACTAGAGACTTACCAGACACTTTGCCCTTCCCCAGGCAATTCTGTAGAAAGACCAACAGAGATGGCACCTTGGCCGCCTCAGGAGTCAGCTGCTGAGTTCCACACCATCGCTCAAAGAGGCACCAGATTCTGATTCTAATGTTGACTTCTATACCGCTAATCTCTCATACTAAGTGGTTCAATGCAGTTTGACAGATTAATAAATCTAGAAAAACAGAATTTAAAATCAAATTTAAGATTCAAACAACCATGCTTTCAAAATTTTCTTGTAAAGTAAAACAGAGGAGACCTTTAAGAACATAAGAACATAAGACATGCCTTACTGGGTCAGACCAAGGCCCATCAAGCCCAGTATCCTGTTTCCAACAGTGGCCAATCTAGGTCACAAGTACCTAGAAGTTTACCCAAAAGACACAGGTTCCACATTGCTTGTATTGGGTCAAGCAGTGGATATCCCGGGTCCCCTTTAATTGTTTATGGACCTTTCCACAAGGAACGTGCCCTAACCTTTTCTAAACCCAGCTACACTAACAGCTTTTATTATATTTATTTATTTATTTATGAACATTTTAATACCACATTTTCCAGTAGATCAAATGTGGTTTACAATGAACAACTTTTTGAATAGCACAGTTTATAGTAGATATTCAAATTACATGGAACGATAGAAACTATGTACATTTGTATACGTATTTGCAATCAACTAAGAACAACAGAAGAACTATTTATACTCGAATGTTTGCGTATGAGACAGCATTTGAGTCTTTCTTTATGGAGGGGGATTTGAGGGAATGCAGTTTGGGTAAAGGCCTGTACATTATCCGGTAATAGATTCCAGAGTTTAATTACACGTCGAGTGAAAAAATATTTTCTTTTATTCGTTTTAAATAGATTACACTGTAGCGTCATTGCATGTCCCCTAGCTGTTCTATTTTCTGATGGTGTAAACAACCAATCTATATTTACCTGTTCCACACCATTCATTATTTTATAGACCTCTATCATATCTCTCCCTTAGCCATCTCATTTCCAAGCTGAAGAGCCCTAACCTTTTAAGTCTTTCCTCAAAGGGATATCCTTTGATCATTTTGGTCACTATTCCTTTTCCACTTCTGCTATAACCTTTTTAAGGTACGGCGACCAGAACTGCACACTATATTCAAGGTACGGTTGCACCATGGAATGATACATAAGAACATAAGATATAACAGGGACCCCTCTAAAGTGGTTTGCATCATACATATCCAATAGGATGCAACAAGTCCAATTCAACGACGATAAAGCCGATGCCTTCCCCCAGACCCAGGGGATCCCGCAAGGGTCCGCCTTATCTCTCCTATTTAATTTGTATATAAAACCAATCTGCGAGATCTTTCAGAAGTGCAACATCAATTACCACATCTATGCTGAAGATGTGATGCTGTACACGCACCTTGATGTAGCACAACCGGATTTCACTCCACTAGAAGAATGCCTCGACATGCTACAAACATGGCTTCAACAAAACAACATGTCAATAAATCATAAGAAAACAGAGGTCATGTTTATCTCCAAGAAAACCAATTTCATCCCGCCCACCACAGTCATCCTCAACAAAAACATATATCATACGAAGCCTGCAATAAAATATCTAGGGGTCCTACTAGACAGCAACCTTAAGATGGATAAACACCTCCGAACAATTAACCGAGCCATTTTTTACAAATTGAAAGTTCTTCAACCACTTCGCAATATCCTCGAGAAATCTGACTTCAGGACTGTTGCACAAGCTCTAATCATTCCTCACCTAGACTACTGCAACGCCATTCTGCAAGGGCTTCCGAAGAACACCCTAAATATCTTGCAAATGGCTCAAAATGTTGCAGCAAGAGTCATCATGGAAAAAAGCGTCACAGATCACATAACCCAGTGCTAATGGAACTGCATTGGCTCCCGGTAGCCGCCCGCATCATATTCAAACTCCTCATAACAACGTTTAAGCTCATTCACAACATTGCACCCTCCTTCCTCGACAACCTAATCACTATGCAACCACACAACAGGACCAGAAGAACCATAAATCTCAACACCCTCTGTGTCACGATCAGCATAAGAACTGTCAAAGCAGAAACAAGCAATAGAGCTTTCACATATACAGCACCAACCCACTGGAACCAACTCCCACACGAGTTGCGACTGACAAATAATTTGAGTGAATTCAGAAGGAAACTCAAAACCCACTTATTTCAGGCTCACTACAACCCGACCTAAGTGCGACACCTTACCTCAACGAGATGGATTTTGCCTGCCATGACGGCAGTTGAAATACAGATATGTAAACTTGTATATATGTATATTTTAGGCCCCTCCCACGCACCTATAATCAAATGTATTTTTAGATTTGTGAGCCCCAATCCAATGTATAAAGTATCTAATTACTATTTCCTGTGTTATGTAAATCATTGCTCAATCGAAATGTGTATCTTAAAAATCACTGTATTGTACGATACATTATGATTCTGTAAAGTAAACCGCTGCTGATCGTAGGAAGCAGCGATATACAAATGTTTACTAAATAAATAAATGCCATACTGGGTCAGACCAATGTCCATCAAGCCCAAAATCCTGTTTCCAACAGTGGCCAATCTAGGTCATACGTACCTAGCAGTTTCCCCAAAAGACACAGGTTCTACAATGCTTGTATTAAGTCAAGCACTGATATCCTGGGTCCCTTTTTAATAATGGTGTATGGACTTTTCCTCCAGGAACTTTTCCAAACCTTTTTTAAACCCAGTTACACTAACAGCCTTTACTACATCCTCCGGTAACAAATGCCAGAGTTTGATTACACGTTGAGTGAAAAAATATTTTCCCTTATTTATCTTAAATACTTTACCCTGTAGATTCATTACATGTCCCCTAGTCTTTCTATATTCTGATAACGTAAACAATCAATCTACGCTTACCCATTCCACTCCATTCATTAATTTTTAGACCTCTATCATATCTCCCCTCAGCCGTCTCTTTTCCAGGTTGAAGAGCCCTAACCATTTTAGCCTCTCATCATAGGTGTAGCCTTCCATCGCCTTAACCATTTCGGTGGCTCTTCTCTGTACCTCTTCTAATAATGCTATATCCTTTTTAAGATACGGCGACCAGAATTGCACACAATATTCAAGGTGCGGTCGCACCATGGAACGATATAGAGGCATTATAATATCCTCTGTTTTATTTTCCATTCCTTTCCATATCATACCTAGCATTCTATTTTCTCTCTTGGCCGCCGCTGCACAATGGGAGGACGGTGTTAACATGTTCTCCACGATGACACCTAAATCTTTTTCCTGGGTGGTGTTTCCCAATGTGGAACCTTGCATCATGTAATCATAGTTTGGGTTGTTCATTCCGAGGTGCATAACTTTCCACTTGTACACATTAAATTTCATCTGCCATTTGGATGCCCAGTCTTCCAATTTATCAAGATCCTCTTGCAATTTCCCACAATCCTCTTGGTTTTTAACAACTTTAAATAGTTTTGTGTCATTTGCAAATTTGATAACCTCACTCGTTATTCCCTTTTCCAGCTCATTTATGAATATGTCAAAAAGCAGGGGACCTAGCAAAGATCCCTGGAGTACTCCACTATTCACCTTTTTCCATTGGGAAACTTGGCCATTTAGCCCTACCCTCTGCTTTCTATCTTTTAACCAATTCCGGATCCACAATAGTACACTGCCTCCTATCCCATTACTTTTTAGTTTTGCCAAAAGTCTCTGATGAGAGACCTTGTCAAAGACTTTCTCAAAGTCCAGATATACTATATCAACTGACTCATCTTTGTCTACCTGTTTATTCACACCTTCAAAAAAACATAACAGATTAGTAAGACAATATCTCCCTTGTCTAAAGCCATGTTGGCTGTCTCCTATTAGGTCATGACTATCTACATGCTGAGAAATTTTGTTCTTTATGATGGTTTCTACCATTTTTCCCGGTGCTGATGTCAGGCTTACTGGTCTGTAGTTTCCCGAATCATCCCTGGAACCCTTTTTAAGAATTGGCGTTACATTGGCGATCCTCCAATCTTCAGGTATTACAGATGATTTTAATGATAGTTCACAGAATACTAATAGTAGGTCTGCAATCTTATATTTCAGTTCTTTCAATACCCTTGGATGTATACCATCCGGTCCAGGTGATTTGCTACTCTTCATTTTATCTAATAGTTGTAATACATCTTCCCAATGTATCGATATTTCCTTCAATTCTTCCACACCTTTAAATACCACTTCAGTCATGGGTAACATACCTACATCTTCATCAGTAAAGACCGAAGCAAAGAATTCATTTAGTCTCTCTGCTATCGCCTTGTCGCCTCTTAGTGCCCCTTTAACCCCGTTGTCATCTAATGGACCAGCTGACTCTCTCACAGGTTTTTTGTTACAAATGTGCTTGAAAAAGTCTTATTTTGTGTTTTTTCTTCTGCAGCAAGCTTCTTCTCAAATTCTCCATTTGCCTGCCATATCAATGCCTTGTATTTGACTTGCCAGTGCTTCTACTGTTTCCAGGTTTCGTCGTTTGGCTCTTTTTTTTTCCATTTCCTGAAAGATGCTTTTTTGGCAACAACAGCCTCTCTGACCTCACCTTTAAACCATGTTGGCAGTTTTTTGGACTTCCTTCCACTTTTCTTAAAGCGTGGAATACAGCTGGTCTGGGCTTCCAAGATAGTAGTTTTCAACAACACCCAAGCTTGATGCAAGTCTTTAACCTTTGCAACTGCTCCTTTTAGTTTTTTCTTAACTATTTTCCTCATTTTATCATAGTCTCAAAGTCCAGATACACTATATCAACTGACTCATCTTTGTCTACCTGTTTATTCACACCTTCAAAAAAACATAACAGATTAGTAAGACAAAATCATTTTATCATAGTCTCCCCCTCACTTGGTTTGCAGCTTGTCGTACTGTGAGGGCTTGTGTGCATCAGTGATGCTGAGAGCTAAACTATCGGTAGTTTAACTACTGGTAGGGTCTCCCAAGATGGACAGGTCTCAGCTGAGATGCCAGACCAAGACAAACCACCCATCTGGGCAGCAGCAGAATGGGATAGTGTTGACGGCGGAAGATCACATTTCTGTGACAACAGCAACAACACTAAACTTAAACTGCGCGGAAGAAAGGCTCGGCAATCTACTTCTGTATCTTGCCTTGAAAACCCAATGGATAGTTACAACAAAACAAATTGTGCTGTAGTGCTGGAAGATGAGACCCCCAGGTTGGAAGGCACTCAACTAGCTACTGGGGAAGAGCTGAAGACTTTTCAGAGTAAAGCCAGCATTTATGATGTGGTTGGATCAAAGCCCTCGGGACGTCTGACTGCTGATGTAGCTGCGTATGAAATGAGAGTCAGAAGCTGTAAAGATGTCTTACACATTGGAACATGGAACTACGAAGCATGAACCAAGGGAAGTTGAAGGTGGTCAAGAATGAAATGGAACGTGTACAACTTGATCTGTTGGGTGTTAGCGAACTGAAATGTACTGGCATCGGGCACTTTGCATCAGATAATCACATGGTGTACTATGCTGGAAATGAAAGACAAAGAAGAAATGGTGTTGCATTTATAATAAAGAAGAAACTTGCAGGAACTGTTATGAAATACAATGCAGTCAGCGAACGCTTAATCTCTATTAGTCTACGAGGAATGCCTATCAACACAACTATAATTCAAGTATATGCCCCAACAACAGCTGCAGAAGAGAATGAAATTGAAGAGTTCTATGAACAAGTACAAGCTGAAATTGACAGAACATGCAAACAGGATATCCTGATAGTCATGGGTGATTGGAATGCAAAGGTTGGCAACAAAGAAGAAGACAAAGTAGTTGGAAAATATGGACTTGGCAACAGAAATGAAGCTGGAGAAAGACTGATAGAATTCTGCAAGACTAACGATCTATACATCTCGAACACCTTCTTCCAGCAACACAAGCGGCGACTGTACACATGGACTTCATCCAATGGATTGTATAAAAATCAAATTGACTACATCTGTGGAAGTCAACAATGGAAAAGCTCTATAACATCAACAAAAACAAAACCTGGAGCTGACTGTGGTATAGATCATCAACTACTAGTATGCAAACTCAACCTAAAACTGAAAAAGAGCAAACCACTCATGAATGCAGCAAAATATGACCTTGAGAATACACCACTGGAATTTAAAGACTGCCTGCAAAATCGATTTGCTGCTTTAGATACAAATGATAGAGTTCCAGAAGAGTTATGGAATGACATCAAGAAGGTTGTGTTGGAAGAAAGCGAGAAGTCTCTACAAAAGGTAAAAAAGAAAAAACGGCCAAAATGGATGACGGAAGAAACTCTGAAAATTGCCCAGAAACGCAGAGAAGCTAAAGCCAGAGGAGAAAGAAAGACAATCACAGAACTCAGAGATTTCCAACGTGCAGCAAGACAGGACAAGGAAAAGTACTACAATGACGCATGCAAGGAAATAGAAGCAGAAATTATTAGAGGAAGAACAAGATCAGCTTTCCTAAAGCTACAAGAGTTAAAGAAAAGGTTCCAGGCTCGAATTGGAATGTTACAAGATGCTCAAGGTTCTATGTTGAATGATGCTGAGAAGATCAAGAAAAGATGGAAGGAATATACAGAGTTTTTATATGATAAAGATCAAGTGGACCAACAGCCATTTCAACCGGTACCTTATGATCTGGAACCATAGGTGATGAAAGAAGAAGTTGAAGCAGCATTGAAAGCCGTATCAAAGAACAAAGCACCAGGCATTGATTGCATTCCCATAGAAGTATTACAGCAATCTGATGCAGCTGTTACCGTACTTACAAGGCTCTGCCAAGAAATATGGAAGACAGCATCATGGCCAACTGACTGGAAAAGATCTGTTTTTATATCAATACTAAAGAAAGGTGATCCAACTGACTGTGGGAATTATCGCACAATCGCTCTAATCCCACATGCCAGCAAGATTCTACTGAAGATTATTCAAAAGAGACTACAATCATACCTGGAACAAGAACTACCTGAAGTGCAAGCAGGGTTCAGAAAAGGGCGAGGAACAAGAGACATCATTGCGGATGTGAGATGGATCCTTGAAAAGACTAAAGAATACCAAAAGGATATCTATTTGTGCTTTATCGACTATAGCAAAGCTTTTGACTGTGTAAACCATGAGAAACTCTGGGCAACATTAAGAAGCATGGGTATACCAGAACACCTGATCGTTCTCTTGCACAATCTGTACATTGATCAAGAAGCAACAGTTCGAACGGAACAAGGAGAAACAGAATGGTTTAAAATAAGCAAAGTGTAAGACAAGGCTGCATACTTTCCCCCTACCTGTTTAATTTATATGCAGAACAAATCATCAGAGAAGCAGGATTGTATGAAGACAGAGGTGTGAAGATTGGTGGAAGACTCATCAACAACCTTCGCTATGCTGATGATACCACATTACTGGCGGAAAGTGAAGATGATCTGAAACATTTGCTTCTCACAATCAAATAACATAGTCTCAAAATGGGCCTGCACCTTAATGTAAAGAAGACAAAGATCATGACAACTGGCATAATCAACAGGTTCATCGTCGAAGGAGAAGAAATTGAAATCATGAATAACTTTAACCTACTTGGATCAACTATCAATAAAGAAGCAACAACCAGTCAAGAAATCAGACGACGCATTGCTCTTGGCAGAATGGCTATGAAAGACCTAGATAAGATTCTCAAGAGCAGAGATATCTCTCTCCATACAAAGATTCGACTTGTTCAAGCCATGGTATTTTCAATAACATCATATGGATGTGAAAGCTGGAGACAGTGAAAAAGATAGACAGGAAGAAAATTGATGCCTTTGAATTATGGTGCTGGCGGCGAATACTGTGTATACCATGGACTGCCCGAAGAACAAACCAGTCTGTACTAGAGGAGATCAAACCTAAGCTTTCTTTAGAAGCTCAGATGACAAGACTTCGACTTTCATACTTTGGACACATCATGCGGAGAGAGAGATCATTAGAGAAAGACATCATGCTTGGCAAGATAGAAGGTCAACGCAAAAGAGGAAGGCCAGCAATGAGATGGATCGATACAATAACAGCAGCTATGGGTACCAGTCTGTCAACAATGAGCCGCCTGACTGAAGACCGAACACAATTTAGGATAGCTATCCAGAGGGTCGCCATGAGTCGACTCCGACTCGACAGCACTTAACAACAACATCATAGTCTCCCTTTCAAAAGTTAAAAGGTAGTACTGTGGATTTCGTTACCATCCTTCCTCCACTAATTAAATCAAATGTGATCATGCTATGATCATTATTGCCAAGTGGCCCCAACACCCTTATCTCTTGCACCAGTTCTGGTGTTCCACTAAGGACTAGGTCCAATATGGCTTCTTCTCTGGTCAGTTCATGAACCAGCTGCTCCAAGAGGTAGTCATTTATTTCATCTAGAAAATTTATCTCCCTAGCATGTCCTGCCTTGACACTGACCCAGTCAATACCGGGGTAATTGAAATCACCCTATTATTATTACTGTGTTGTTACTTTTGTTAGCTTCCCTGATTTCTTTGAGCATTTCATCATCCATTTGTTCTTTCTGGCCAGGTGGTCGATAGTACACCCCCACTGCCATCGCCTTCCCCTTCTTACATGGAATTTCAATCCATAGAGATTCTACAGCAAATTTAGGGCGTCAACATATCATCTACGATGATGCCCAGATCCTTTTCATGGGTGGTGATTCATAATTTACAACCTTGCACTGTGTAACAGTAGTTTGGAGTCTTCATCTCTAAGTGCATAACTGCACTTGTCCACATTAAATTTCATCTGCCATTTGGACATTCAGGCTCCCAATTTTTCAAGAACTCCTTGTAATTTTTCACAATCCTCTTCTGTTTTAACAACTTTAAATAATTTTCTGTCATCTTCAAATCTCGCACCAAGGAAGTTTCTTCAGGGCCATGTTCCCTTGAGGGAAGGGTTAGGACAGCCCTTATAGTTGGTGATTCGATCATTAGGCATGTAGATAGCTGGGTGGCTGGTGGACGTGAGGATCATTTGGTAACATGCCTGCCTGGTGCAAAGATAGCGGAACTCACGTGCTACCTAGATAAGGTCTTAGATAGTACTGGGGAGGAATCTGCTGTCTTGGTACATGTCTGTACCAATGACATAGGAAAATGTGGTAGGGAGGTTCTGGAGGCTAAATTTAGGCATTTAGGTAGGAAGTTGAAATCCAGAACTTCCAGGGTAGCGTTCTCCGAAATGCTTCCCGTTCCACGCGCAGGACCCAAAAGGCAGGAAGAGCTCCGGAGTCTCAATGCATGGATGAGACAATGGTGCAAGGATGAGGGTTTTGGATTTGTTAGAAACTGGGGAACATTCTGGGGAAAGGAGGGGCTCTTCCGAAGGGATGGGCTTCACCTTAACTGGGATGGATCCAGGCTGCTGGCATTAACCTTTAAAAAGGAGAAAGAGCAGCTTTTAAACTAGATAATAGGGGAAAGCTGGCAGTCGCCGAAGAACACATGGTTCAGAACAATGTATCCTTGAAGGATACCACCAAAAGCAGAGAGGTTCCAAATAAGAGTAAAGCAGCCCAAATGCCCTTGAGTATAGAGCAGACAGCTTAAAGATTCCAAATTACCCATACCTACCAATAGCAAGATTTATATGAATAAAAAACAGTCTATTAAAATGCTTGCATGCAAATGCTAGATGTCTAAAAAATAAGATGGGAGAGTTAGAATATATAGCACTAAATGAGAAATTAGATATGATTGGAATCTCAGAAACATGGTGGATGGAGGACTACCAGTGGGACACTCTGATACCTGGATACAAAAAATATCGTAATGATAGAGCTGATCAAATTGGTGGAGGTGTTGCGCTCTATGTTAGAAAGGGCATTGAGTCAGAAAGGATTAAAGTTTTGCAGGAAACAAAATTTGCTGTAGAATCTCTATGGATTAAAATTCCATGTAAAAAGGGGAAGGCGATGGCAGTGGGGGTGTTCTGTCGACAACCTGGCAAGAATGAACAAATGGATGAAGAAATGCTCAAAGAAATCAAGGAAGTTAACTAAAGTTACAGCATAGTAATAATAATGGGTAATTTCAATTACCCCGGTATCGACTGGGTCAGTGTCACGGCAGGACATGCTAGGGAGAAAAAATTCCTACATGAAATAAATGACTGCTTCTTGGAGCAGCTGGTTCATGAACCGACCAGAGGGGAAGCCATATTGGACCTAGTCCTTAGTGGAACACCAGATCTAGTGCAAGAGATAAGGGTGTTGGGGCCACTTGGCAATAGTGATCATACCATGATCGCATTTGATTTAATTAGCGGAAGAGGGATGGTAAGAAAATCCACAGTACTACCTTTTAACATTCGAAAGGGAGACTATGATAAAATGAGGAAAATATACTAAAAGAAGCAGTTGCAAAGGTTAAAGACTTATATGAAGCTTGGATGTTGTTGAAAAATACTATCTTGGAAGCCCAGACCAGCTCTATTCCATACTTTAAGAAAAGTGGAAGGAAGTCCAAAAAACTGCCAGCATGGTTTAAAGGTGAGGTCAGAGAGGCTGTTGTTGCCAAAAATGTATCTTTCAGGAAATGGAAAAAAAAGAGCCAAATGACGAAAACTGGAAAGAGCACAAGCACTGGCAAGTTAAATGCAAGGCATTGATAAGACAGGCAAATGGAGAAATTGAGAAGAAGCTTGCTGCGGAAGCAAAAACCCATAATAAAGACTTTTTCAAGTACATTCATAGCAGAAAACCTGTGAGAGAGTCAGATGGTCCATTAGATGATGGAGGGGTGAGAGGGGCACTAAGAGTCGACAAGGCAATAGCAGAGAGACTAAATGAATTCTTTGCTTCGGTCTTCACTGAGGAAGATGTAGGGATGTTACCCATGACTGAAGTGGTATTTAAAGGTGCGGAAGAATTGAAGGAAATATCGATACATCGGGAAAATGTATTACAACTATTTGATAAACTGAAGAGTAGCAAATCACCTGGACTGGATGGTATACATCCAAGGGTGTTGAAAGAACTGAAATATGAGATTGCAGACCTGCTATTAGCAATCTATGACCTATCATTAAAATCATCTGTAATACCTGAAGATTGGAGGATGGCCAACGTAACATCAATTTTTAAAAAGGGTTCCAGGGGTGATCCAGTAAACTACAGACCAGTGAGCCTGATGTCAGTACCGGGAAATATGGTAGAAACCATCATAAAGAACAAAATTACTGAACATGTAGATAGTCATGGCTTAATGGGAGACAGCCAACGTAGCTTTAGACAAGGAAGATCTTGTCTTACTAATCTGTTATGTTTTTTGAAGGTGTGAATAAACAGATAGACAAAGGTGAGTCGGTTAATATAGTGTATTTGGACTTTCAGAAAGCCTTTGACAAGGTCCCTCATCAGAGACTTTTGGCAAAACTAAAGGGTTAAGAGATAGGAGGTAGTGTACGATTGTGGATCAGGAACTGGTTAAAAGATAGAAAGCAGAAGGTAGGGCTAAATGGACAATTTTCCCAATGGAGAAAGGTGAATAGTGGAGTACCCAAGGGATCTGTGCTGGGTCTGCTGCTTTTTGACATATTCATAAATGACCTGGAAAGTGGAATAATGAGTGAGGTTATCAAATTTTCAGATGACACAAAACTAATTAAAGTTGTTAAAAACCATGAGGATTGAAGAGAATTGCAAGGGGATCTTGATAAATTGGAAAACTGGGCATCAAAATGGCACATGAAATTTAATGTGGACAAGTGCAAAGTTATGCACCTAGGGAAGAACAAGCCAAACTATGGTTACACGATGCAAGGTTCCACATTAGGAACCACCACCCAGGAAAAAGATTTAGGAGTCATTGTGGATAACATGTTAAAACCCTCGGCCCAGTGTACAGCGGTGGCCAAGAGAGCAAATAGAATGCTAGGCATCATAAGGAAAGGAATGGAAAAGAAAACAAAGGATATTATAATGCCTCTGTATCGTTTCATGGTGCGACCGCACCTTGAATATTGTGTGCAATTCTGGTTGCCATATCTTAAAAAGGATATAGTGTTATTAGAAAAGGTTCCGAGAAGAGCCACCAAAATGGTAAAGGGGATGGAAGGATACCCCTATAAAGAGAGGCTAAAAAGGTTAGGGTTCTTTAACCTGGAAAAGAGACAGCTGAGGGGAGATATGATAGAAGTCTTTTAATTAATGAACGGAGTTGAATGGTAAATGTAGATCGATTGTTTACATCATCAGAAGATAGAAAGACTAGGGGACATGCAATGAAGCTACAGGGTAAACTATTCAAGACAAATAAGAGAAAATATTTTTTCACTCAACGTGTAATCAAACTCTTGAATTTGTTACCGGAGGATGTAGTAAAAGCTATTAGTGTAGCTGGGTTTAAAAAGGTTTGGACAAGTTCATGGAGAAAAGGTCCATAAACCATTATTAAAAAGGGACCCAGGATATCACTGCTTTACCCAATGCAAGCACTGTGGAACCTGTCTTTTGGGGATACTGCTAGGTACGTATGACCTAGATTGGCCACTGTTGGAAACAGGATACTGGGCATGATGAACCTTGGTCTGATGCAGTATGGCATATCTTATGTTCTTATGTTGTAAATCCTTCCAATTTTCTGGCTGCTCAACAGGCTCTTTTCATGATAAGAACATGCAGCTGAACCAATTTCTCCTCCTGCTATTGCTACCAAAGAGATCATAGTCTAGTGGAGCCTCCCAAATCACAATCAAGTGAGAGAGTGCGACCCTCAAGGTGGTCATTCATGAGCATTTAAATCAATTCTTTCTCCTTAGTTATTCAGATTTTCTTCATAGTTGAGAACATCCATTCACCATCTGCTGGAGACAAAGAAATACTGAAGATATCTCTGGTGGCTGGGGCAAATAGAGGGACGAGAGTGATGACATTGAAACCTGGGCATTTCAATGGCTCTCTGTCTCCACTCATCTGCTGGTAGGACAATGCATTTGTCTGCTCTAGCAGGACGATATGGAAGTAACATTAAATGGTTACATCAGACCACATAAACAGCAGGTTTATCCTAACTAGATAGTACATTCAATTAACATTAACCGGCTATAACCTCTGGTCCAACTTCATATTGACCTCCATAAGCAAAACACACACCCTGTATTGTTATGCATTCTGATGTGAAATTGTTTTTATTTGGTGTGTAAAGTGCAAAGGTGGTATATCAAGTATAAAATAAAGTGCTGCACCCTGCCTTCCCCTCTCTTCATTCTCTCTGTCATTCTTCCATTTGTTTTGATTTTTTATCAGAAAGCATACTTTACGCCCACATTCAGCCACTTGATATAAAACATTTCTTTACATGCAGAAAATGGCTGTATCTGGAAAGTGCTTTATAAACTAGAGGTCTTCCTTTATACTTAGAAGAAAGGAGAAGGTACCTAGGCAGGTGACATCAACTTCCTCATTTTCACAGCTCGTCGTGTCTATTTCGAGGTAAGGACAGTCCCAGAGTAAAGATTCATTTCCTTTACAGAGAAACTCCTCCAGTAGGATAATTTCATTGCTTGGCCCAAAATCTGCTGAAACCCCAGCTACTCCACAGCCCAGGTGCCTGCATACAACATTGGCATCACTCATGTCCCATCCGGTGCCACAAACTCCTAACCAGCTGCCATCAAAGTTGACCTCCACACGACCTTGGCATCTATTCTTCCCATCAGAGAGTCGGAGCGCTGGAACAGTTGCTAAAGACAGAGGAAGGAAGTGAAGGTTAGTAAATAAAGATTGCAAAATGCCTCAAGTTACATAAAGTTGATTGTTTGCAAGGGTCTGTCTTCCTAAACCCCGCCTCTGCTCCTTGGCGCAGCTGGAAAGAGTGGTGCTGCTGAGTCAGCTCTTCCTGGAGAGAGGGGGTCCTGACCAAACTGTGAGGTCATCAGGACAACTTCACCCAGCTCCACACACCCCTACCATGCAAACTATGCATCTCTAGAAAGCTAGTATGCAATGAAAGCCTCCACAAGCCCTTTTTCCCAATTAATTATACTTCAGTGAGGTATAGTTGTTTTATTTGCAAGGTTCCTATAGCAAAATTACATGTTTCTCTACAGAGCTCATTTGTACCCATAAAAGAACATTTAGCTATTTAGATTAGTTACTGTAAGTAGTGAGAAATGTATTGGCTGTTGTAGGAAAACTTGTGGAGTGGAGGAGTATCCTAATGGTTAGAGCACTGGCTTGAGAACCAAAAGACCAGGGTTTGATTCCCACTAGCACTCCTTGTGGCCTTGGGCAGTCACTTAACTCTCCATTGCCGCAGAGGAAAGGCCCAGTCCAGTGAACGAAAAAGCACAGCTACCCACTAAAAGTCCACCAGAAATGGTTTATATAGGTAGGACTATTCGGCAAAAGAAAAAACGCTTGGGGGAGCATGCTTTGCGTTTGCGGCAGCACATTGTATCTGCACCAATTGTGTCCCATTGTCTTGCTTTCCATCATGTTTTTGAGGATCTTCGTTGGACAATCTTAGATCATGTTCCCTTGAATCCGCGTGGTGGCGACAGAGAAAATAGACTTCAGCAGCTGGAACAAAAATGGATTTTTTCAATGAATACGGTAGAACCGAGTGGCCTCAATCGTGAGATCGATTGGTTGAGCGTCCTGTGACGTTGCTTTGTCTAGTTATCCAATTAGGGCAGGGTTTTCCCTGTTTGGTGGGGTTCCTCCTGCTCTGATTGGTTGTTTCTCCCTTTAAAATGCGCCCATTCAGTCATTGTTACTGTTTCAACCTGAGACGTGCTGACGGCGTTCGACAGCATCGTTGCCATCTGTGGCGATTTGAGTCAAGCACTTGATACAGGGCAAATGCCCGAAACGTGCACGTCGTGCCAACTAGTCTTCTTCTGAGCAGCGAGTGAGAGTGGACTTTTTGAATGTGGTCTTCAATGGTCAGCTAAGTGTGTTTCATATTCACAATTTTGGGTGGAGAACCTAATTGATTAAAAAGTAACTAGCCATCTGGAGAGGGTCGTTTTTCCATATCGACCTTCCTCCGGCTCGCTTCAACAAAAAAATAAAACAGACTAGGAGCAGGTTTTATATATTTCTAGTGGACTTTTAGTGGGTAGCTCAGAGGAAAGGACGGCAATCTACTTCCAGTCACACTGCCAAGAAAACCCATGAGCTGCTGGGTCACCAGGGATCAGCACTGACTCAATAGCACACATTGCATTGCATTTTGTGGGGAACAGTCTCCAGTTTTGTGCATTATCTATGGGAAGGGAACAGGTACTAAGTGATAGACAAGGAAGATCCTTTGTCCACAAGATGCTGGGAGGTGCGTTAACAAGCAAGCAAAGAGAGAGATTGTGCTTGAAGAACTACCAAGAGGGCTGCTGCTGTTGGGAAGAGATCTGCACGTGTAAATACTTACTCTTGAGACATTCTCTAAATCTTGGGGAAAAGGGAATTCTTTGGGTCAAAACTGATAAAATCTGTGTGTTTTACAAGTCAGGCCGGAAGGTCGGGGGTTCAAATCCCACTAGAGGACAGCAACCTTGGGCCGGAAGGATTGGGGTTTCTAGTCCCAAAGGTGCTCCTTGTGGTCTTGGGCAAGCCACTTAACCCTCCATAGCCCATGTTCCCTGTAAAATAGTTATCTCCAAGTTATAATGCCCTGTTCAATGTAATTTCAGTTTGTTCAATGTAAACCGCAATGATGCAGAATAGCGCGGTATATAAGAGAATATAAATAAATAAATAAATAAAGTCAGTTAGGACATAGAACTACAAGCCAGCTTTTAACTAAATTAAAGCCAATTAGGTGAATATTGGAGTACCCCAGGGGTCTGTGCTGGGCTCGCTGCTTTTTAACATATTAATAAATGAGCTAGAAATGGGAATAAGGAGTGAGGTGATCAAATTTGCAGATGACACAAAATTATTCAAAGTTGTTAAGACGCAAGAGAATTGTGAAAATTGCAAGAGGACCTAATTGGGAGACAGGGTGTCCAAATGACAGATGACATTTATGTGGACAAATGCAAAGTTATGCACTTAGGGAAAGACAACCTAAATTATAGTTACATGATGCAAGGTTCTACATTACGATCCACCACCCAGGAAAAAGATTTAGGCGTCATCGTGGATAACACATTGAAACCCTCTGCCCAGTGTGCAGCAGCGACCAAGAAAACAAATAGAATTCTAGAAATCATAAGGAAAGAAATGGAGAATAAAACAAAGGATATTATAATGCCTCTGTATCGCTCCTTGTTGTGACCGCACCTTGAATATTATATGTAATTCTGTTCACCATATCTTAAAAAGGATATAGCAGAATTAGAAAAGGTACAGAGAAGAGTTACAAAAATGGTAACGGAGATGGAAGGATACCTAGGAGGAGAGGTTTAAAAGGTTAGGGCTCTTCAACCTGGAAAAGAGACAGCTGAGGGGAGATATCATAGAGATCTATAAAATAATAAATGGAGTAGAACGGGTAAATGTTGTTTATTCCTTCAAAATGTAGAAAGACCAGGGGACATGCAATGGAGCTACAATGTAGCACATCTAAGATGAATTTAAGAAAATATTTTTTTTATTCAATGCGTACTCAACCTCTGGAATTCGTTACCAAAGGATGTAGTAAAAGCTGTTAGGGTAGCTGGATTTAGAAGAAGTTTGGACAAGATTCTAGAGGAAAAGTCCATAACCCATTATTAAAGAGGACCAGGGAAATCCGCTGCTTACCCATAGGACAAGCAGCATGGAATCTGTGTACTTTTTGGGAACCTGACAGGTACTTAATGACCTGGATTGGCCACTGTTGGAAACAGGATACTGGGCTTGATGGACCCTTGTCTGACCCAGTATGACATATCTTATGTTCTTTTTTATATATTTATTTTATCTATTTATTCGTATTTTTATACCGCTTTTTCCAAATAGATCAAATAGAACATATTCAGTTACCTGTAACAGTTCAACTATGTACAGATAATAACGGTTA
The DNA here is from genome assembly GCA_033557465.1 of Ichthyophis bannanicus. Lineage (NCBI taxonomy): Eukaryota > Metazoa > Chordata > Amphibia > Gymnophiona > Ichthyophiidae > Ichthyophis > Ichthyophis bannanicus. Next base: position 1,029,640,338 of record CM066034.1, read on the forward strand.
ACTATATACAAAGAATCATAAACATAACTATATTACAATATACAATAGAGTATGTCATTTCAGACTATGTTCTGGAGAAGGGCATTAGGATTGTAAAGGACAGGTGGAGGGGATGAGCTGGAAGAGGTGCGGGTCCGCCAGGCACGGGCACACCTGTTGCGTGCCTTGCTTATAAATTCAGTTGCTGTGCTCCGATTGGGCCTTGTTCTTATGTTGAGGAGGGCACGGGGCTCTATTGAAAGATGACTGTTTGCTCTCTCTCAGCTGGTTCCAAGAGGGGCCTGGCTGCATACAGTGTCCCAGAGGGTTACTTTCCCTAATTCATAAAGAAGTATACAGTATAAAGGCCGAATATTCATCTGGGCAGACTATGCGCTGCTACGGCGCATAGTCCTGCCCACTGACCCCTAGCTCTGGATATTCAATGATGCAGCAATGGTATTGAATATCCAGATTTGACGCACAGCGGAAACCATCGCAGAGCCTAACTGGGTAGTGGAGATATTACACTGCTACCCGGTTAGCATCTACAGCTAAAACTAAGCAAACCAAAAGCCGGCCTAGTTTTAGCCATGGATCGCTAACCAGGTAGTGGTGCAATATCACTGCTACCCATTTAGCGACAGTATCTGTCTCTGCTCCACCCCGGAATGCCCCCGATATGCCCCGATACTAAGCTGATAGCATTGGGGTGTGTAGAGGATTTAGAAGGGGATATTCAATGGCAATAACTGTGTAGCTGTCATTGAATACCTCCATTTAAGTCATTTACACTGTATACTGGGCTGTAAACCACATAAATTCCTTTCGAAAATTCGGCTCTAAGTGTCTGAGAGGATGAAAGTACCAACCAAGTAGTGTGATGCAAGCAGAACAAGAGAAGAGAATTTCATCATTCCCAAAGGAATAAGAGACTGCTAAAACCAGTGGACATCCCAGTTTCATGGCAAATCTACTCAAGAAGAATGTGAAACGTTTTGGTTCTTGTGGATTCCTCAGCAACTGTTTTCTCTGTTTTGTACTACTAATGACTTTATATCTTTATATTCAGTAAATACTTTTTTATTCTGGCACACTTTTTGTATGTTGGCTATTCGCCCAATTCTGTATAGTGAATAGCGGGGCTGTACACCCCGTGGGACGTGAAGCCCCACTAGTCGTCTGGCCTGGATTCAGAGACACAGTCTCCCGCATGCACAGAGGCTCTGTGCAGGGACATCGAGATGGGGGAGGCACAGGGGTGGAGAGTGGGCAGAGCATGGGCGGGACTGGCACCCGGATGTTCAGGACTGTTTCAGATCATGCCCCTGAATGTCCAGGGAGCACCAATGGGACGCATAGCTTATTACACCTTGGAGGTGTAATAAGCGCTGGACGCCCATATGCCCTGACCTGGCAGCCCCGCCAACACAATGGAGCCATTGCAGGTATTGCCTCGCTGCCTCATCACGACTCTGGCAGACCTGCTGAGGGTCAGATGACAGGATAACCAGTCTGGGGGGCATCAAGCCATCAACACACCACCGAGAGTGGGGGATGTCTGGCTGTGCTGCTTTCAGGATGTCCCTGTGGCTGCTGCAGGGGCACACCTGGCCGCCCATTGCTCGATCCTGCAGAATCAGGTACAATTGAGCTCATCCTGTTCATGGTCATCCAGACGGCACAGATGTGCCCCTTCTGGAATTGGGCGCTATGTATTTAAAACTGTACGTTATTTTTTTAACAGTTTTTTTATACCACTTTATCAGTTTTAGTGAAAGTGGTTTACATTGTAACTTAAACTTGATAATGTATGTTAAACAGAGACATTGATAACATGGATTCTTCTAAGGCAATGGAGAGTTAAGTGATTTACCCAAGGCCATAGGGAGTGCTAGTGGAAATCAAACGCTGGTCTCTTGGTTCCCAAGCCAGTGCTGTAACCACGAGGCGACTCTTGCACTCCACTGGATTGTGCTGGATCTTGTAGCTTTGGCTGCCTCCAACTGGAGAATCCTGAATCTCTTTATCTAAGTGCAGCTTTTGATTTGGTCAATCATGACATTCTGCTTACACATCTTCAAGATATAGGCATTAGTGATGCCATTTTATCTCGGTTCACCTCCTTTCTCACTGATAGGTCTTACGCTGTATCAACTGGCCTAAAACTGTCTACTACCCAATCTCTAACTTGTGGTGTTCCACAGAGATCAGTATTGGCCCCTGTGCTTTTCAACATGTTTCTAAATCTACTTGCTCTTTTGATACAGGAATTAGCTATTAGTTTCTACTTTTATATAGATGACATTCTTCTTTGTTCGTACACTGATTCTCACCTTCCAGATCTTGCACCCATAAACCAATGGCTGGCTAAGATTGTGAGTTGGTTGGAACAAATCCATCTTAAGTTGAACTCCACTAAAAGCTATTGCCACCTGGTTAATGGGATCATCAAGCTGGCCCATGTTTGCCCCTCACATTGATGATCTTCCAATCACACGCCCACCCTCCTTCCAGTACTTGGGAATATATATTGATACAGATCTCTAGGAACTGCAACTAGAACTCCATTTCTCACTGTCGCATCAGTGCAATCCGCCCTTTTTTAGAAAGAAATTGCACACACAACTCTTATTCTAAGTCATGTAATCATGCTTCAGGACTACTGTAATACTGCAGTATTTACTCTGCTCTACCAGCATTCAAAATAAAACTTTACAATCTATTCAAAATACCACTATTTGAATCCTGACCCAAGCAAGCAATTATGATCACATTACCTCACTTTTCATAGAATGTCACTGGCTCCCCTTTCGTTCTAGACTTTCTTTTAAAATCCTTTCTGTAGCTCTTCAGACCAGGCATCCTGAATGCTTAGCATCAGTCCTCACTTTACACACCCCTGCACATGCACCAACAGAGCCCTTTGCTCTACCCAGGGACCACCCCTGCACTAACGAGAAAGTGCCAACACAGCCCCTGGCTAAGCCCAGAGGACCACCCCTGCACTAACCAGAGAGTGCCAACACAACCCCTCAGTCTATCCAGGGACCACCCCAGCACTAACCAGAGACTGTCAGCACAACCCCCCTCTCTCCACAAAAGGGACCATCACGGCACTAACCAGAGAGCGCCAACAAAGCCTCTCGCTCCACCCAGGGACCTTCCCTGCACTAACCAGAGAGTGCCAGCACAGCCCTTCGCTCCATCAAAGGACCACCCCTGCACTAACCAGAGAGTGCCAACACAGCGCCTCTCTCCACAAAAGGGACCTCCCCTGCACTAACCAGAGAGTGCCAGCACAGCCCCTCTCTCCACCCAGGGATCTCTCCTGCAATAACCATAGAGTGCCAACAAAGCCCCTCACTCCACAAAGGGACCAGCACTGCACTAACCAGAGAGTGCCAGCAAAGCCCCTCTCTCTGCCCAAGGACTGCCCCTGCACTACCAGAGAGTGCCAGCACAGACCCTCCCTCTGCACAAGGACCACCCCTGCACTAATCAGAGAGTGCCAACACAGCCCCTCACTCCACCCAGGCAACGTCTCTGCACTAACCAGAGAGTGCCAACACAGACCCTCTCTCTACAAAAGGGACCACCACGGCACTAACCAGAGAGTGTCAGCACAACCCCTCTCTCCACCCAGGGACCACCCCTGCACTAACCAGAGAGTGCCAACACAGACCCTCTCTCCACAAAAGGGACCACCACGGCACTAACCAGAGAGAGTCAGCACAGCCCCTCTCTCCACCCAGGGACCGCCCCTGCACTAACCAGAGAGTGCCAGCACAGCCCCTCTCTCCACCCAGAGACCACCCCTGCAATAACCAGAGAGTGCCAACACAGCCCTTCTCTCTGCCCGGGGACCGCCCCTGCACTAACCAGAGAGTGCCAATACAGCCCCTCTCTCCACCCAGGGACCACCCCTGCACTAACCAGAGAGTGCCAACACAGCCCCTCTCTCCACCCAGGGACCACCCCTGCACTAACCAGAGAGTGCCGGCACAGCCCCTCTCTCCACCTAGAGACCACCCCTGCACTAACCAGAGAGTGACAGCACAGCCCCTCACTCCACCCAGGGACCACCCCTGCACTAACCAGAGAGTGCCAGCACAGCCCCTCTCTCCACCCAGGGACCACCCCTGCACTAACCAGAGAGTGCCAGCACAGCCCCTCTCTCCACCCAGGGACCACCCCTGCACTAACCAGAGTGCCAGCACAGCCCCTCTCTCAACCCAGGGACGACCCCTGCACTAACCAGAGAGTGCCAGCACAGCTCCTCTTTCCACCCAGGGACCATCTCTGCACTAACCAGAGAGTGCCAGCACAGCCCCTCACTCCACCCACGGACCACCCCTGCACTAACCAGAGGGTGCCAGCACAGCCCCTCTCTCCACCCAGGGACCACCCCTGCACTAACCAGAGAGTGCCAGCACAGCCCCTCTCTCCACCCAGGGATCGCCCCTGCACTAACCAGAGAGTGCCAGCACAGCCCCTCTCTCCACCCAGGGACCACCCCTGCACTAACCAGATTGTGCCGGCACAGCCCCTCTCTCCACCCAGGGACCACCCCTGCACTAACCAGAGAGTGCCAGCACAGCCCCTCTCTCCACCCAAGGACCACCCCTGCACTAATCAGAGAGTGCCAGCACAGCCCCTCTCTCCACCCAGGGAGCACTCCTGCACTAACCAGAGAGTGCCGGCACAGCCCCTCTCTCCAGCCAGGGACCAAACCTGCACTAACCAGAGAGTGCCGGCACAGCCCCTCTCTCCACCCAGGGACCGCCCCTGCACTAACCAGAGAGTGCCAATACAGCCCCTCTCTCCACCCAGGGACCGCCCCTGCACTAACCAGAGAGTGCCGGCACAGCCCATATCTCCAACCAGGGACCACCCCTGCACTAACCAGAGAGTGCCAGCACAACCCCTCTCTCCACCCAGGGACCAGCACTGCACTAAACAGAGCGCCAGCACAATGACTCTCTCCAACCAGGGACCACCCCTGCACTAACCAGAGAGTGCCGGCACAGCCCATATCTCCACCCAGGGACCACCCCTGCACTAACCAGAGAGTGCCAGCACAGCCCCTCTCTCCACCCAGGGACTGCCCCTGCACTAACCAGAGAGTGTCAACACAGCCCCTCTCTCCACCCAGGGACCACCCCTGCACTAACCAGAGACTGTCAACACAGACCCTCAATCTACCTAGGGACCGCCCCTGCACTAACCAGAGAGTGCCAGCACAGCCCCTCGCTCCACCCAGGAGACTGCCCCTGCACTAACCAGAGAGTGACAGCACAGCCCCTCGCTCCACCCAAAGACCACCCCTGCAGTAACCAGAGAGTGCCGGCACAGCCCCTCTCTCCACCCAGGGACCACCCCTGCACTAACCAGAGTGTGCCAATACAGCCCCTCTCTCCACCCAGGGACCACCCCTGCACTAACCAGAGAGTGTCAACACAGCCCCTCTCTCCACCCAGGGACCACCCCTGAACTAACCAGAGAGCGCCAACACAGCCCTTCTCTCTGCCCGGGGACCGCCCCTGCACTAACCAGAGAGTGCCAGCACAGCCCCTCTCTCCACCCAGGGACCACCCCTGCACTAACCAGAGAGTGTCAACACAGCCCTTCTCTCTGCCCAGGGACTGCCCCTGCACTAACCAGAGAGTGCCAATACAGCCCCTCTCTCCACCCAGGGAGCGCCCCTGCACTAACCAGAGAGTGCCAATACAGCCCCTCTCTCCACCCAGGGACCAGCACTGCACTAAACAGAGTGCCAGCACAACCCCTCTCTTCACCCAGGGACCGCTCCTGCACTAACCAGAGAGTGCCAACACAGCCCCTCACTCCACAAAAGGGACCACCACGGCACTAACCAGAGAGCGCCAGCACAACGACTCTCTCCAACCAAGGACCACCCCTGCACTAACCAGAGAGTGCCAGCACAGCCCCTCTCTCCACCAGGGACCGCCCCTGCACTAACCAGAGGGTGCCAATACAGCCCCTCTCTCCACCCAGGGACCAGCAGTGCACTAAACAGAGAGTGCCAGCACAACCACTCTCTACACCCAGAGACCACCCCTGAACTAAGCAGAGAGTGCCAACACAGCCCTTCTCTCTGCCCGGGGACTGCCCCTGCACTAACCAGAGAGTGACAGCACAGCCCCTCGCTCTGCCCAGGCACCGCCTCTCTACTAACCAGAGAGTGCCAACACAGCCCCTCTCTCCACCCAGGGACCACCCCTGCAGTAACCAGAGAGTGCCAGCGCAGCCCCTCACTCTATCCAGGGACCACCCCTGCACTAACCAGAGAGTGGCAACACAACCCCTCGCTCCACCCAGGGACCACCCCTGCAATAACCAGAGAGTGCCAGCGCAGCCCCTCACTCTATCCAGGGACCACCCCTGCACTATCAAGAGAGTGCCAACACAGCCCCTCGCTCCACCCAGGGACCACTCCTGCATGAATATCGCATTCTGCCCCCTTAGCCAGCCTGTTGGCCAGCTGACTAAGGACTTTAAATTTCAGGCCCTATGATTTTAACATTCTATTCTCTTAAATTGTTGATTCATTGTTAACTGTTAAAATGTTTAAAGATTTTAAGCAAACATTCTATGGGCTTGGAACAAACATTTGGATTGGGTTGTACATTTTTGGAAATGTGGAGTAAAGGATTCACAGGGCCATAACCTCCTGGTACCTTCTGGTCTCATCCCATAAAGGCAACTGCCTCCCATGAAGAATGTACCCCCAGTCTCCCTCTAGAATGAGCTACCCAGAGAACTGAGGGAGCTGCACATCTGATAAAGGTGAGGGGCCCAGTACCTCTGACAAGTCCCTTGGTTTTAATACGCTTGAAGTTTCATGTCTAGTGTATTAAGCAGATTATATCACATCATAGGAAGGTTCAAAATTACCTTTTGGTTCAGCAGTTGAGGAGTCAGTATCTGTTTGGATGAAGACACAGAAATAATACATATTAGTTTCAACTATAAATGCAAGATAACATAGTAGATAATGGAAGAAAAAGAGCAGTGGACCCATTCAGTCTGCCCAGATAACAGAGTTGCTAACCTGTAATGGGGGGGTTCCACAGACAGCTGGAGGAATGCAGCCACACTTCTTGGTGGTGTCATCAATGGAGCCTCAGTGCTGGAGCTCTCCTCCAGTGCAGAGAAATTGTTTTGATTTTCCTGACCCTGCGTGGATGTCCCTGCACTCCCTGAGGCCCTCTCCCTGGTCAGTCTATATCTCAGTAAAAGTGGATCCCATATGTAACCATTCCTGATTTTTTTCCTTCTTTATATATATATATATATATATATATATATATATATATATATATTTCTCTGTGAACAAGCAGGAAGTCAGTCCTCACATATGGGTGAGGTTGGCACTGATGGAGCCCACACAGAAGCATCTCCCCAGTTTTCAAAGAAAGCCTTTGGGAGATACACAATGCATGCATGGTTCCTTCCCATCCAAGGGTGCCATCTTGCCTCAGTCTCCTTTTTTCCATAGAGCCCATTGTCCAGTTTTCCCCAGAAAAAGCGTGATGTTTGTTAAGTTTTATCCGGATGCATACCAGTTCCTTCCCGCCCCGAGCCAGCTCGCCTTGGCATCGCTTCTCAGGTTCGTTCACACATTTTCACAATTTTCATCAAGGTGTCCCTCGAACCGGCATTCACACCCTTTTCTAGTCTAAGACCTCAGACCCCCACCGGGTCTCCCCTTTTTTCAAATGGCCTCCAGTGGCTTCAAGAAGTGCAACCAGTATGGCAAAATGAAGTCACTCACCAACACTTACGACTGATGCCTCTTGTGTCTCAGCCTGGAGTATAACGGCTCTGACTGTGAACTCTTCAGGACATAACCTCAAAGGCCCTAAAGAGCCATCATCAACAGCAGGAAAAAGTTTTACAGAAGTCTGACTCTGCGTCAGAGTCTCGGTGCCCCACGAAGCTTGAGCCTCGATGCAGTCCCACAGCCGCAGTTCCCCCAAGTGGAAATCCCCAGAGGTGGAACACATGAAAAAGAAACACTTGGAGGATGGGTCCAGGAAGAAGGGGAAGTTCTGCAGTCCCAGAAGTGAATCCGAGGAGTATGCCCTCCAAAGAGCAGCCTTCTAAGCTGCCTCGTAATGAGTCATTGGCACCCACCGATCTGCCTCAGGCCCCCGAGGCCATCCTCATTGAGGACTCTCCCTTGACAGTAACTGATGCTGAGCCTGAAAACCTCAGTGCTCGCATGAAATGCTGCGGAACCAACTGGTATGAAGACCAGGATGGTGGCCTTGGAGAGCAGTATATCTGCCCTTGTGGCCATGCAGCAAGCATTTATGTCCAGCTCATCTGGTTCTTCTGCTCCAATGATGGGACCCTCAACATCGAGGGCTTCCCCGGACATTGAGCTGGACCTCGAGCATCACCAGCCTTGAGAGAGCCTCCAGCACTGGACGAGGTCCCAGTCCCATTCCTTGGGGTAAAGGTCCTCCCCAGTGATTGCCCATGGCTCGGATCTCAGATCTTCCAGAGGTCAGGGACCTCCCAGAGCAGACCTCGACCAAAGTGATCACGTGGCATTGGGCTCATACTCAGACTTGGAGTCTGAATGGGAGACCGAGGACAAAGACTCCCTAGGCATGAGGTGACACTGAAACGTGCCCTCAGATCCATCTCCCCTGATGCTCCGTTGTCGTTCACCGCCCGAGGATGTCACCTCCCTTGATTTTGGGACATGGCCAAGGCTCTCACTATCCAGATCAAGGCCGAGGAAGATCCACACACCAAGGATTGGAGATACTCCAATACGGGCACCCCTACGGAGACCCTTACAGTACTGGTACCCTCAGTCCTCAACTGCCTACTAATCTGGATGTGGGAAACACCGGCATCAGTATCAATTGTCAGTAGGCGCCTTGACCCAATGTACTGGGTACACCGAAGCCCTGGGTTCCAAAAGACCCAGCTTCCCCGCAACTTGATGGTCATGGAGTCGGCCAAGTGCTGGCTCAAAAGCCAAAAAATTCATTTGTCGGTACTATCCAGCAAGGAAGCCTGAACCCTGGTTACCCTTAGACAGAAGAAGATCTCAGTGCAATCCCAGAAGAAAGCCCCATGAAAAAAACCCTTCTTCCCAAGGAAGAAGGGAGGTTTTGGTGGTACACTGCTTTTCCAGGTCTTTTCAGCCCCTCAGCAGGGCCAGCAGCAAAAGGGCCAGAGACATGGTCCCTGAAAGCAAAAGGCTCTGAAGTCCCAGATGCCAGCCCCAGCCCAGCATGGGGGGAGCTTTTGACTGTCTGAGCACGACTCCCCCCAGGGGATCCTCTGCAGTCCACAGGGGGCGCCTAGCACTGTTTGCCCACAGGTGGACAGCCATCACCATCGATACCTGGGTGCTACAGGTGGTCAGGAAAGGCTACCTCCTCTATCTACAGCGGGTGCCACCCTTGTACTTCCCAGGAGAGTTCACCAGAACTCTCCTTCGCCAGACCCTGCTTCTCACCAAGCTATCAGGCTTAATACAGGACAAGGCAGTGGAGCCAGTGCTGAAGCATCTCTGGGGCACAGGCTTCTACTTCAGGTATTTCATTGTCCCCATGAGGACAGGAAGCTTCAAGCCCAACCTGAACCTGCGAGAGCTCAACAGGTTTCTGGTCAGGGAGAAGTTCAAGATGCTCACCCTTGGGATACTGCTGCCATTCCTCCAGCAGGGAGATTGGCTATGCTCTGTAGACCTAAAGGATGGCTACACACACATCCTAATTCACCCCAGCCACAGAAAATACCTCCAATTTGTGGTGGGGGGAGAGCACTATCAAAACAGAGTGCTGCCCTTTGGTCTGGCCTTGTCACCAAGGGTCTTCACAAAGTGTCTCACAGTGATCGCAGTCCACCTCTGGATTCAAGGGGCCTTCATCTTCCCTTATATGGATGACTGGCTCATAAAGGGGGCCATAGCTACAGAGGCACAATGCGCCACCGGATGCACCATAAACATCCTACAGCACCTGGGGTTAATCATAAACTACCCAAAGCCCCACCTCACTCTAGCCCAGTGCCTAGAGTTCATAGGGGCACAACTAGATACCTTCCAGGCAAAAGCCTTCCTCCCCCAGGAGAGGTCAGAATGCCTCAGGGAGTTAGCCGTAGAGGTGCACCGACACTGGATTTTACATGCCCGGCTCCTACTCCACCTGTTGGGACACATGGCCTCCACGGTTCATGTGACCCCATATGCCACCTGCACATGAAAATAGCCCAGTGATGCCTCTGCTCTCAGTGGACACAAGCTACTGGCAGGCTCAGGGACAGAGTGAAAGTGATTTGTCAGCTGGCACATTCCCTCGGATGGTGGCAGAGTCCATGTCACCTTCAGGCTAGGATGCCCTTCCAGGCACCCACCCCCCTAGAGGGTCCTCAACACAGACGCCTTTCTAGTGGGCTGGGGAGCGCATTGCGAGGGCCTCCAGATACAAGGTGGCTGGTCCCAGGAGAAATCCCAGTTGCAAATCAACTTGCTAGAGCTCCAGGTGATATTCCTGACATTCCGAGCCTTCCGCTACCAGCTGCAGAACTACCTGGTGCTGATCCAGACTGACAATCATGTCGCAATGTTTTATGTGAACAAACAAGGGGGAACAGGGTCATATGCCCCTTGTCAGGAGGCGGTAGCCCTCTGCACCTATGCAGCGCACAGGGGGATGCTCCTAAGGGACGTTTACCTTCTGGGCCAGGACAATGCCCTGGAGGACAAACTGAGCAGAGTCCTCCAGCTGCATGAATGGCACCTGGATCCAGTAGTAGCCTCCCAGCTGTTTCATCTCTGGGGTGTCCCCTCGATGGACCTGTTCGCCAATCCAGACAACACGCAGTTGCCCTGATTCTACTCTTGCCAGCCGCACCCATACCGGGTGGCAGCAGATGCGTTCCTTATCCTGTGGACAGAAGGCTTTCTCTACACCTTCCCACCAATACCGCTGGTCGCCAAGACCCTACTCAAGGTCCAGCATGACAGAGTATCAATGATGCTGATAGTCCCTCGGTGACCCAGGCAGACCTGGTTCCCTTTGCTCCTCTTCCTACACCCCAAGTGGGGTTCCTGTCACTCACTGCTTGGCTGTTGGAAGGGTAGCATTAGCTCCATTCAACCTCCCATGGGACGTGAATGAGGTTCTTCTGGCCTCATGTAAGGCCTCCACAAGAAGGGTGTACTTCAAATGGTGCCGTTTCTCGGTGTGGTGTGCAAAAAGACGAGTAAACCCATTTGCCTGCTTGGTACAAGTGGCACTCCAGTACCTACTCCACCTGTCTCAGGTGGGACTAAAATCCAATTTAGTCAGAGTACACAGGAGTGCCATCACAGTGCATTACCATCCCATTGAGGGAAAGCCCCTCTCGGCATAGCCCCTTGTGTCCTGTTTCCTGTGGGGCTTCATATTATCCAAACCCCCCCATCTGTCCTCCAGCGATGGAGTGGGATCTAAATGTGGTGCTCGCACAGCTCACTAAGCCTCCGTTTGAGCCTCTGGCTACCTGCCACCTGTGGTACCTTTCATGGAAAATCGTATTCCTGTAGCATTCACATCAGTTCACAGAGTCAGCGAGTTCCAGATTCTGATGGCAAAGACCCCCTACATCAGGTTCTACAAGAACAAGGAGGTGCTTCGCACACACCCCAGGTTTCTGCCACAGATGGTGTCCCCATTACACCTCAATCAGGAGGCAGTCTTACCCACCTTCTTTCTGAGGCCTCATGCCAGTAGGGCAGAGACCGTTCCCATACTCTGGATTGTAAAAGGGCCCTGTCCTTCTATCTGCAATGGATGCAGGGCCACCGCAAAGCACCTCAGCATTTTGTATCCTATGACCCCAGTCATTTGGGGCTCCCAGTGACTAAGCGAACTCTGTCCACTTGGGTGGTGGACTGCATTACCCTTGCCTATGAGAAGGCGGGGATTTCACTGGACCAGAAGGTCATGGTGCACCATGTCAGGGCCATGACTACATCTGTGGCAAATCTGCTGTCTGTCCCTGTGACGGAAATCTACCAGACCACTACCTGGTCTTCAGTCTGTACCGTTGCAGCTCAATACTGCCTGGAGAGGGAGACCCTATGGGTCCGCACCTTCAGCCAGGCCATACTCCGTAATCTCTTCAGGTTATAGGCAACTCCTGCCCTCCGACCTTTCTGTGTTCAGGCTATGTTCAGGCTACTGGAGTGCTGGTTCTCTGTCAGACACTTGGGTCTTGCAAGAGTTTCTCAGTAGGGATTCAACTGCTGCTGATCATGGCTCACCCTTTCCAGGTCACTGTGGCATTTTTATAGGTTCTCGGTAGCCTGTAGCTGGGGAGTCCTATATGTGAGGACTGACTTCCTGCTTGTTACCGGAGAAAGCATAGTTACTCACCTGTAACAGGTATTCTCTGAGGACAGCAGGAATCAGTTCTCACAACCCTCCCTCCTCCCCTTGGAATTGCTTTTTTACCTTATGTTATTTTTAACTTGGCCATCTTAGCTATGTCATTTGACTGAGGCAAGATGGCACCCTTGGATGGGAAGGGGACCATGCATGCATGGTGCATCTCCCAAAGGCTTTCTTTGAAAGCTGGGGCGATGCTGACGTGTGGGATCTGTCGGCGCCGACATCACCCATATGTGAGGACTGATTCCTGCTATCCCTGGAGAACACCTGTTACAGGTGAGTAACTACGCTTTTTAGAGGGATCAGCAGCAGTGTGCATCTGGCTCCATTCTCCTACTGACTTGAAAGAACCCTCATTACAGGTAAGCAAAATCACCTTCTCCACATACAGGCACACCTCTTGGCATATACAGAGCTGAGGGTCACCCTTGTGTGGATTTTTGGCTAGCAGCCCAGCTGTGGTGAGTAAGCTTGTTTTTTTTGACTAAATGGGCAATGAGGCAATGCAAAACCACTCATTGAAATGCCTGAGATGTGATCTTGGCAATAGTGCTTAGCAAAGGTGCACATAAAGGACTATGTGACCAGTTAGCAGATACCTTTCATGGGGGCTGCTCTGAGATTGGCTATGGGCATTGCCTTGGCCAAATGTTCAGTAGTAGTAGTAGTAAAGTTACTGGGCACCAATTCAGCCTAGTGGCTCTATGTCAGACAGGAAATGATGCAGTCAGACACCGAACTACAGAGCGTATGTTCAGAGGCAGACTTTCATGAGTTATTGGGATTGTAATTAACAAATAGTTGGGAAGTTTTCCTCAAATCTTTGGTGGTTTGGAGGTCAAATCTGCAGTCCAAGATGTGAAGTGTCTGTTCCAGTGGTGTGGAGTGTAGACCCAGAAAAAAAGCTGGTAGCACTATGGATTAGTTTAGGTGAAATTCAGAAACCACTTTGAGAGGAATTTGGGGTGAGAGAATTATATGTATGGAGAGTAGTGGACAAGTGTTTGTAACTCACTGATTCTCCATGCCAGGGTTATAGCAAGGAGAAATATGGTCTTCTTTGATAGGTGTTTGAGAGGCAAGACCTAGTGGTTAAAAGGGAATATCCATGAATCGTACAAGGAATGACATTGAAGTCCCAGGTCAGTGCTGGCATTCTTATAGGATATTTTGTGCTCATGAGGCCTCTGATGAACCTTGAAATCAGCAGGTGAGTGGAGGGAAATTTCCCTTGTATCTGATGGATGAAAGATGGATGTAGATGAAAGTGACCTTAAGGCCTGTTTAGGATGTGGTAGGCGAAGGCCTATGATCCATGCTAATTGAACTAAACCAGGGGTCTCAAACTCAAATTGCTTTGAGGGCCAAATGAGGACTTGTAAAGTAACCCGGGGGCCGCATAAGACGCGGGGCCTCATTTGCATAAGGGGCCTCATTTGCATAAATATTTGCATAATGTTACCATACACTAACTTTTAGTAAACATGCCTCTTTAATGAGTATGGATAAAGAAAGACTAAAAGATTTAGAAACAAGAAGACAATAATTAAACTGGGAACCCCAAAAGCCAAACTTGGAATGTACAACAACACTGTAGAAATAAAACTATAAATTAATTTCCTCTTGTACTAAACAAAGCGCAAACATTAATGATGCACATTTCCCAGAGCTGACATATTCCAGTTAATAAATTCAAAATAAAGAGATATTTTTCTACCTTTTGTGCATTTTTTTCAGTTGCAATTGTTCCAGCCACTTTCTTCTGGTTTCTTCATGTCTTCTGCTAACTCTCCATCGTCTGCTGTCCATTTGCCCTTTCTTCTCTCCTAGTTTTTTTTCCATTCTCTCTCTACATCTGCTTTAACATACTAATCTTTCTCCTTTTTCTCTTTCCTCATTCCTATTTCATCCACTCAAATTTTACCCCTCCATCCTCAATCCCCACTTACTCTCCCAATACCTGGCCAATTGTAGATTTGTCTTCTCTCCCAGACAAAATATTTTTCCCCTCTCCATTTCACTTTCCCAGCTCCATCCCATTCTAATCCTCCCCCAACATCAGCTCCCTTCTAGTTCCAGCCCCACCCAGCATCCGCTCTCTTCTAGTCCCCCCATTAGTCCATTTCCAGTCCTATCCTAGCCTCACCATCAGCCCATTTCCAATCCTAGCCCCCCATCAGCCCATTTCCAATCCTAGCTCCCTCCCCTCACAGCCCATTTCCATTCCAAGCCCCCCTCCCCATCAGCCATTTGCAGTTCAAGCCCCCCTTCCACTCAGCCCATTTCCAGTCCTAGCAACCCCCCCCCAGCCCATTAGCAGTCCTAGACCCCCCATAGCCCATTACCAGTCCTAACCTCCCCATAGCGCACTTCCAGTTTTACCCCCATCACCCCATTTTCAGTCTTACCCCCCATAGCCCATTACCAGTCATAACCCCCCTGCCAATAGCCCACTTCCAGCCCTAACCCCCATTACCCCATTTCAGTCAGCCCTTCCATAGCTCATTACCAGTCCTAACTCCCCCCATCAGCCCACCTCCAGTCCTTCCTAACCCCCACCTGCCCATTTCCAGTCCTAGCCCCCACCATAGCCCATTACCAGTCATAACCCCCCCCCTGCCAATAGCCCATCTCCAGTCATTACCCCCCCGCAAATAGCCCATTTCCAGTAATACCCCCCCTGCCAATAGCCCATCTCCAGTCATAACCCCCCCTGCCAATAGCCCATCTCCAGTCATAACCCCCCCCCTGCCAATAGCCCATCTCCAGTCATACCCCCCCCGCCAATAGCCCATTTCCAGTCATACCCCCCCCCCTGCCAATAGCCCATCTCCAGTCATAACCCCCCCTCTGCCACTATCCCATCTACAGTCATAACCCCCCCCTGCCAATAGCCCATCTCCAGTCATAACCCCCCCTGCCAATAGCCCATTTCCAGTCCTACACCCCCCCTGCCAATAGCCCATTTCCAGTCCTACACCCCCCCCTGCCAATAGCCCATTTCCAGTCCTACACCCCCCCCCCCAATAGCCCATTTCCAGTCCTACACCCCCCCCCTGCCAATAGCCCATTTCCAGTCCTACACCCCCCCCCCCCCCGGTAAATTTAAAAAAAACCTGGCTTCTGCTGCTCAAGCAGCAAAATCAGCTGTCCTGCGGCCCCTTCCCCTGTGCCCGGAGATCCGAGTCTGCTCTATCAGCGGCGTGCTTTTCAAGCCGCGAGGAGAGTATTCCCCTCTCGCGCGGCTTGAAACCGCGCGAGAGGGGAATACTCTCTTCGCGGCTTGAAAAGCACGCCGCTGATAGAGCAGACTCGGATCTCCGGGCACAGGGGAAGGGGCCGCAGGACAGCTGATTTTGCTGCTTGAGCAGCAGAAGCCAGGTTTTTTTAAAATTTGACAAGTGATTCTGCCGCTGCCACGGCGGCAACGGCAGAAGCCAGGGTTTTGGGGGTTTTTTGTTTTCCTCCGTCGCGGGCCGCACAAAGTTGTCTCGCGGGCCGCATGCGGCCCGCGGGCCGCGTGTTTGAGACCCCTGAACTAAACAGACAGGCCTAACCAGCTTGACCTGTAAATGAAGCCTGTAGTTAGGCCCAGAGGAATGAAAACCCCCCTGAATGATGACACCGTAGAATTGAAACTTAATTGAACACAATTTAGTATAGCTAAGCAGAATCGAAACTTAGAAAATATAGAAAAACAAGTCTAATTGGTACTGATAAGAGAGCACAGCTTCTATGGAATTAATTAACTCTGCAGAAAGCAAGGTTACAGTGCCCCGCTCTCACTCATATTCTAGCAAGCCAGTGACCTTGGAGGAGAGAAGTATCGAAAGTCTAAGAACTGTCCATTGTAATGAGGACTGAAAGGGGGGCAACCAGGTGCTGAGCCCAGATCAAGGTCCTCATTGGATAGCTACGTAGTGGTACCGGGACCAATAGATGGGTGAGAGGGGTTACTGGGACCAATGAAAAGTTTGCCTATGTCTAGAATGGAGAAGAACGGTATAAAAGTTGTTGTTTTGCTAGAAACCATTGCTCAGCCATTTTGAATTTGATTCTGCTTGAGTCTTGTGCACAAATAAATGATTTGGACCTTCTGAACTGACTCCTGGTATTATTGGGTTGTTTGCGCTCTGCTGCTACATATTCTTGGTGCGTTGGCCGGGAAGGTGTGGTAATAGAGGGTATACAGGGCAATATACCACGACTTTCCGCCTCAACAGGTTTGGTCCTGCCGGGATCGTGCCCTCCCGACGTGGGCTCGGCTCCCAGGCGCCACCGGTCCAGTTGCATCGGAGGGAGCTGGCCAGGCCTCGGAGGGTGCCGGACCCGGTTGGAACCAATACCTCGAACGCGAGTGAGGGGAGTCCGAGGTCCAACTCATGCGCTTGCTTGGGAATTTTGAGGACCGGATCCGGTGAGTAGAGTTTTGATTTCGTATGTCTAGACAGCTGAGTCAGAGCAGTACTGCCATTTGAATTTTGAATCTTGAACTTGGAACTTGGAACCTGGTAAGAGAGCTTGATCACCTCTCAAGACGGACCGACTACCCCTGCATGAGTATTCGCGGAGCGAAACTCCCGTCTTCTTGTATTTTGGAACTTGAACAAGACTAGTCAGAATAGACAGGATTGGATTGCATTCTTGGGATACGTTGCTAGCATGTGTGTCGTTTGTCTATGTGTCTTTGTTTAATGTAAGATTATATTCTGTTGGGTAATGTATGATAATTTACCGCTTGACTCACTGAAAAATCAAGAACATGTCTCACTCAGTCAGAGCTTTTCCTACAGTACAGTGTGAGGCTGACAAGGGGCGTGTCTGTGCAGAGGTGCCTTTTAACCCTATGAAGGCATGTTTTCAGCGTTCTGCTGCTGGGCTAATTAGAGCTTATTTTAGGGCAATTATTCACTGTGTTTTAATGGTGATGTTCCTTCTACTATGGTCAGGTATTATATACCATTCGATAGGAATATTTAGTCAGAATTTTAGCTTTAAAGGTCGAATTAACCTCATCGGAGCTCCGTAAACTGCTTTTAGTTATATTCTCTGCTCTGTCTATTTTTTTTCATCAACTGCTCCTGTTATATTATTGTTACCTTTCAGAAATGATAGAGAAACTAAGCAAACTGTTTTTGGTTTTTTTTCCCTTTGATTTATAAACCTATAAAGTAATTATTAGATCATGACTTGACACTGATTTAAATGATTCTTGCTAGCATGTCTCTGTGTGTCTGTGAAACTAAGTGTGATCATTTCGTTTCCAGTGAGCGAAGGAGTGTGGCTCACACAGCTTGCTAGAGGGGGAAAAAAATGACTCCCGATTGAAAAGTCTCTTGCTTGTTTAAAATAAAGGATTCATTCAATCAAAGTGTAATAGGAGATGAATTTATAATTAGTTTTCTAGTTATTACTTTGCAGCTGTGATAACTACAGTGACTCAGGAGTTCTTTTGTTTTTTGAAGTTTATCTGTCGTTCCAAAAAAACTAACTGACACGGACAAGAGAGAGCAAATAAAGTGTTTTTCCTTTGACCCTCAAAAATAGAGGTTAAGAACCTTGGGGGACGGTGCGGCATTCTGGGTTGGAAGTGTACCAGATTGCAACCTGAGAATGAATGGTTTAAATTCTGAGTGAATAAGAAAATTGGGTTAGGATTTTATCTTTGAAATCTGTACTAGTGACTAATGACGACCTTTACAATTCAGGATAAATTCATCTGCTTTTCTGTATTTGAACTTTGTGTGTCTGTGTCCAGAGGAAAAGGGGGTACTTTGTTTTTTTTAGAGTCTTTTAAAAATTCCAAGACGTTATTTCCTGATTTACTGTGGCAAGCACCTGATAGAAGACATATTTATTGTTAAAAAAAAAAAAAGATGGTGTATATGCATTCTAGATATCCACCACAGCTATGGAAAAGTATCCGTTTCATGTCTCTTGAATATCTGCTTTCTGAACTGTAAGATTTAATAAAAATAAAATAATATTTTCTTTTGAAGAGACATGCAGACTACGGCTGGCAGTTAGTTTCTATGCTAAGTAATTTCATTCCAGTCATACGTAACAGATAGCTATAGTTCTCTCTATAAGATATTTTAATAACTGTATCTAAATTGTATATCTGTGCTTAATCTAAGCTTATGTTTTCTGCCTGCCCTATGTGTTCAGAGTGCTTAAGGGGGGGATGGGGCCCAGTCCACCGATGATGTCACCCCCCGGTAGGCGTGAACTAATGTGCCCACAGCAGAGAAGTAGAACATTAAAAAAAAAAAAAACACCTCCCGGATAGAGCGTTGCTAGGAGAAACAGTGTGGGCCTAGGGCAAGGGGGGGGGGGACTCCACCCTGTAGATTCCCAAGTAGTTTGCCAGCCAGTCAGCTGACCAGACTTGTTTTCGTGCCTTTCCCTCTGCCACTGATTTATTGAACTGAAAGCTTTAGGATTTAATTGAACAAATGAACAGTGTTATTCAGTATTATTCAGCCTCACTATATACCCCATGCAATCCAGCAGCCCAGGAGAATTTGCATTTTTGTCAGTCAGTCCCAGAGAGATATAAAACAGAAATGAAACTGGATGGATTTGCGGGCATGATAGTTACTGGAAGTTGAACAGAAAGTATGTGAATTGTTGAATGTGATAGAGAAAGTAAATGTAAAGATGGAGAAGAGAACAGATCTTCTTGCTGATGCTTTAGTTGAATGATGTGGAGGAGGTTATCCTGATCGAAGGAGCAGAGGAAGTAAAAACTGGGTGCGAGTCAGTGCGCCCATTGCAGAAAAGAAGGACATTAGAGAAGTGAATGCCCGCATCTTATCTCCACCCCAGGGGGGAGGAGGGAGTACTTGATTTAAAAAAAAAAGCCAGCCGGAGAGGGCTACAGCATGAATGAAGACTAGGCCAGACCAGAATCTTAAGTTTCCCTGGGTCCCCAGGAGCCTATGGTCAGTCTGAAAATAGGGGACCAATATATGGACTTTATGGGGGGTACAGGAGCAGAATACTAAAGCCAGTAGCCCCTGTGTTTTTCTCGATGCATCACCATTATCAGAGCTACTGGGGCTAAGGCAACAAAGCCTTTTCTGCAGAACTGCATGAGTGAACAAGGGGGACAGAAAATAATGCACCAGTTCCTGTATATGCCTGAGTGCCCTATTCCACTTTTCGGAGCCGAGATCTGCTTGCAAAGCTTCAGGCACAGATATCCTTTGCTGGAGAGAGAGAAATGCAAATGACTGTGAACCCAGAGCCTGCTGGACTGAGGGTGCTGACTGTTCCCCGAGAAGAGAAGTAGCGGTTCTATAACACACCTCCAGTTAAGTCAACAAGTTCCTGTATACCCGCCAACCCTATAGCCCCACCTGGAGTATGGGCAGAAGATAATGCACCTGGCCTAGCGAAGAACATAGCCCCTGTCATCGTCATCCTCAAGCCAGAAGCGGAACCAGTGCATGTGAAGCAGTATCCTCTTCCCTGACCAGCCATTGCAGGAATCCACTGCCATTTAATGAAACTGCTGAAGTATGGACTTTTCAAAGGAATGTCAGTCACCTTGGAACACTCCCCTTCTTCCTGTTAAGAAGCCTGGGACAGGTGATTACCGCCCAGTGCAGGATCTAAGAAAGAATGCATGATGCAGCTGGAACTATACATCCAGTTGTGCCAAATCCTTACACACTCTTAGGACTGATCTCTGCTGAAGCTACACACATTTCACCATTCTGGATTTAAAAGATGTTTTTCTGCATACGCTTAGCCCATGACCCCACTACAGGAAGGCGGGGCCAATGCACCTGGACAAGATTACCTCAAGGATTCAAGAACTCGCCTCACTCAGCAAAAGATTTGACAAGTAATTCCAGGAGAAAGAATTCTACTTCAATATGTGGACAACTTGCTTATAACCACCAACTCAGAAAGTGAATGTCTACAAGCCACCAGTGAACTCTTGCACCTTTTTAATGAGGCTGGATACAAAGTCTCAAGAGCTAAGGTGCAATTATGCCAAACAAGTTAAATACCTAGGATTCCAGTTGTCCAGCGGAATTCGACGCCTGGGACCCTTACCAGAACGCAAAGCAGCTGTATGCAGTATTCCTACTCCAACCACCAGGAGGCAAGTGAGAGCCTTCTTGGGTGCCACAAAGTATGTTGTATATGGATCCCCAATTTTGCGCTGCTAGCAAAACCGTTGTATCAAGCTATCAAAGGAATGGAAAAGTCTCCATTGGAATGGGGACTTGAACAGGATGCAGCCTTTTGATCTTTGAAAAAACACTCTGATGTTGTCACCAATTCTGGGTCTACCAGATGTCCAGAAAACCTTTCAGTCTCTATGTTCATGAGTCACAAGGAAATCTTCTAGGAGTGTTGACTCAATCTCTTGGACCTTATTTGAGAAGCTGTTACAGCTACAGCCTTCCTAGTGGGCAAAAACTAACAAAAAAATCCCTTTGAGACAGAATCTTCAAGTTACTGTACCACACTCTGTTCTAACCAATATGAAATACAAAGGAAACTACTAGCTAACAAATCTATGAATGTTGAAGTATTAGAGTATGTTGCGTGAAAACCCTCAGATACAACTGAAGGTCAGTCAAGCTTTCAATCCTGCTATGTTGTTATCAGTTGGTCTTGATCCCCTGATCATGACTGTTTAGAAATTATGGACACTGTATTCTCAAGCCGCCTGGATTTGACTGATGTTCCTCTGGAGAACCCTGAACAGACCTTCTTTGTGGCTGAAGGCAGTTTCATCATCAATAGACATTGTTGTGCTGCTGACCCCTGATTTGGTAGTTGAGTCCTCAGCCCTGGCCCCAGAAACTTGACCACAAAAAGCTGAACTGATAGCCCTCACTAGAGCACTAACAATAGGAAAAGGGCTCTGTCTAAATGTGTACCCAGATTTCAAGAACGCCCTTACAACCTTGCATGCACATGGGACCCTGTACAAATAATGAGGGTGGATAACCTTAGGAAGCAAGTCCATCAAGTATGGCCCCAAGATATTGACATTATCAGGTGCATACTACCTACAGCTTTCAAAACTTTAGGAAAAGTAGAATGTATGAATAGAACCTTGAAATCTCAGTTGTCCAAACTTTGCCAAAAGGTTTACCTGAAGTGGCCCCAGGTTCTTCCTATAGCCCTTCTTAGGATATACTTAGCCCCTGCTAAGTCTTTAGGAGTTCCCCTTTTTGAGATTCTGAGAATCTGTAGCCTATTTATAGGGAATAAAAGGAGATGTGAGACAGATAGGATCTGAAATTATTAGGCATGAACTATTGGTTTTAAGTTCTGTTTTGCAGAGTCTTCATACCTGGGTACAAAAATCGATCACCCATCAATTTGCCTGAACCCCTGCATCCTTTCAAGCCTGGAGTCTCGTGTGGATCAAAGAGTGGAGAAGGATACCATTAGCCCTGCATTGGAAGGGACCCTATGTTGTCATCCTGTCAACTCCAACTGCAGTAAAAGTCGCAGAATTCGAACCTTGGATCCATTATAGTCGAGTAAAGCCAGCAACTGCTTTTGAACCTGATCACTGGACTACTGTACAGCATCCTGAGACTCCATTGCGCCTCACCCTACGACAACAACCACGGACCTAAGACTTATTGGTCCCTCAGAAACTGCACTATTTCAAGACTATCTGTTTATATGAAGGTAAGCCTCGCATCTGGAGAAAGCTGCAATCATCAGAAATAGACTGTGTTGTTTTAAGAAATTGAGTCTTCTAAGAAACTGTGTTCAAATACTCTGATCTCCTCAAGGCAATAATAGCCTGAGAGACTGTACTATGATATTTTAAGAACCTGAGACATCCCAGAGGACAGTGATACTTTGGGATCTACAGCCCTACTCCTGCCACAAAGCTGGTAGGTCTACGTACGGCAGAAGCTTGAGGATCTACAATCAACTCTACATTTGTTATCTATTGTGGATGCCAACAGTTCCACCAATTCTCCAGAGACTATGCCCATTATGAATTCTTATTATTGCTTTATTTTGGCAGCAGCCTTGGAGTGCTTTGAAATGACTTTTGCTTTACCTCCCTGTGCAGCCTGTATAAGTAACACACGAACTGGGCTAAAGGTTCTTCATGCCTCCCAGAACTTGTTTCTTGAACTTGCCGAAGCAGTAGCATCTAGTCTCCACATTTATGACTGTTTGTTCTCAAGAACTGAATTATTCCATCCCCTATGATCAGACTGATTTACATAATACTACTAGTGAGTGGGTATTGGCCCACCCCATTGTTGACAGTTTGTGTTTTGTTCGCACCGGACCACAATTTGCTATGAAGATCGGACAGCTGGACTGTCTAAATCAGATGTTTTACAACAGCACAACAAAGAAGACATCTTGGTGGTCTGGCATAAATGCTCCTGAACCTTCTAATTCCTTTAGTTCTTTTTCCCACTCTTGCCAAACTATGGACTCTGACTATCTGCTTGTTGCTCCCTTGTTTCTTGCCATTTTGCTTGCAAATGATAACTTCAGTTATTAATAACACTGTAGAGCGTAAGGCAGCTACAAAGCTACTAGCTATGTGAAACTACTACCCTATACCACAGAGTGATATCTTTACCTAGTATTATGTGATTTGATTCTCACCCTTTCTCACTTGCGGGTGAGAATAATCAAAGGGGGGAATGTGGTAGGCGAAGGCCTATGATCCATGCTAATTGAACTAAACAGACAGGCCTAAGCAGCTTGACCTGTAAATGAAGCCTGTAGTTAGGCCCAGAGGAATGAAAACCCCCCTGAATGATGACACCGTAGAATTGAAACTTAACTGAACACAATTTAGTATAGCTAAGCAGAATCGAAACTTAGAAAATATAGAAAAACAAGTCTAATTGGTACTGATAAGAGAGCACAGCTTCTATGGAATTAATTAACTCTGCAGAAAGCAAGGTTACAGTGCCCCGCTCTCACTCATATTCTAGCAAGCCAGTGACCTTGGAGGAGAGAAGTATCGAAAGTCTAAGAACTGTCCATTGTAATGAGGACTGAAAGGGGGGCAACCAGGTGCTGAGCCCAGATCAAGGTCCTCATTGGATAGCTACGTAGTGGTACCGGGACCAATAGATGGGTGAGAGGGGTTACTGGGACCAATGAAAAGTTTGCCTATGTCTAGAATGGAGAAGAACGGTATAAAAGTTGCTGTTTTGCTAGAAACCATTGCTCAGCCATTTTGAATTTGATTCTGCTTGAGTCTTGTGCACAAATAAATGATTTGGACCTTCTGAACTGACTCCTGGTATTATTGGGTTGTTTGCGCTCTGCTGCTACAAGGAGATATGGAGATAAATCAAGACTTATGAAGCTGGGCAAGAAACAGAGTCTTGACTGTGTGCTCTAGCCTTATATAGAGCATTGCAACTTGGTTGTCCATACCAATGAGCATAACACTTCCCTATATCCAGGCCTCAAATGCTCTCATGGCATGAGGAGTAGCCTAATGGTAAGAGCACTGGTTTGCTAACGAAGAGACCAGAGTTCTTTTCCCATTGGCACTCCTTGTGGCCTTGGGAAGTTACTTAACCCTCTATTGCCTTGGAAGAAAGGTCCAGCAAATGACTTTCGGTCACACTGCCAAGAAAACCCAGGAGCTGTTGGATCACCAGGAGTCAGCATTGACTCAAAGACACACATTGCATTTGACAGATGCAGTGGATCCCTTTATACTCCAGAGGGCCTCCAGAGGGCCGCGGGCCGCACAGCCGACTACCGGCAGACTCGCGGGCCGCACCCCCCTCCCCCCCCCGCGCGAAAAAAAAACCTGCTCATACCTGTACTTTGATTATTCCATGTCAGCTCCCTCCCTTCTTCTGCAGCCGCGGCTCCCTGCCTCTTAGGGAACCGCGGCTGTGCTTGTAAAATCATTGCGGAGCCCTTCCTGTCTTGACGGGCTCCGTGCAGCATTGTCCCGCCTCTAAAGGAAGTTGTTTACCACTTCCTTTGGAGGCGGAACAATGCTGCACGGAGCCCGTCAAGACAGGAAGGGCTCCGCGATGATTTTACAAGCACAGCCGCGGTTCCCTAAGAGGCAGGGAGCCGCAGCTGCAGAAGAAGGAGTCGGTGAGTTTGCCTTGGCGGGCCGCACCGGGGTAGAGTCTCGCGGGCCGCACAGAGGGACCTCGCGGGCCGCATGCGGCCCGTGGGCCGCAGGTTGGTGACCCCTGCTTTATAGCAAGAGAATGAAATTTAAATACACATAATTATCTTTTATACTTCAACAAATAGAGGGGGGTGACCTGCACAGAGCGGCAGATACACTTACCTACTCTAGCCACCTTACTGGGCAGACTAGGTGGACCATACTGGTCTTTTTCTGCCTATATATACTATGTTACTATGTTATTATGACATCATAGACCACTTTGAGTTCCAGGACACTGATGTGCAGCAAACGTTCTGTTTGTTTCTATATTTCCTGCATAGATAGGTGGAGGAGACGAGCTCCTCAGCCATGTGTGGAAGCAGCTGTCACGATGGTTAGCTGATGCAGTGACATTTCAAATGGGTAGCCGCTGTTGAGATTTTCTGAGGTGAGTCACCATTCAAGGGATAGTTGCAGGACTGTGCGATGGTGCTCTGAAAAAGGCTTCTTTTCCTAGTCCCAATTTAGTTTGAAATAAGAACATAAGAAATGCCATCCTGGGTCAGACCAAGGTCCATCAAGCCCAGTATCCTGTTTCCAACAGTGGTCAATCAGGTCACAAGTACCTGGCAGTTTCCCCAAAAGACACACAGCTTCCATAATGCTTGTACTGGGGCAAGCTGTGTTTGCATCTATGGTCTTGCTAAGGGAACTAGATGGACCACTGTTGTAATGTGTCCCAAACATCTCAGGACAGTGTGAGCAGATGCTGAACTTGCATGGCTAAGCTGTATACTGAGGCATATGAACTTACAGGCTCTTTCATTTAGTAAGAAAGCTCCTGCTGCTTTAGTATCGCTATGTGCCCCTATGAATTTTATAGTTCATGTAAAGACAAGGGTGGACTTCTTCTACTTTAAGGAAGCCCGAGCTCAAAGTGCCCAAGTGGTTTCCTGAAGAGTGTAGTAGGCAGGTTGTCTTGAGGCACCTAATATGAGCCAGTCATCCAGGTATGGGTACACATAGTGTGCCCTCCAGTGCCATTGGACAGTGACAACAGTTAAGGTAGATGCTGGGAACATAAATGAGATATTGGACACATACTGAGTAAAAGGAAAAGGGCAGATGCTCGGGCAAAGTGCAGATGCAGAGATATGAAGGTTTGTGGAGATGAAGGGGTGAGAAATGTAGAAGGGTGGGACAGAAGGAACTAATAAGATTAAAACTGATGTGAAACTGGAGAAACAGGAGGAGGCAATGAGGGTTAGAAGAGAAGGACAGAGGAAAAGGGAGATGGGAAGAAGACAGAAAAGCTGAAGAGAAGACAGATGAAAGCAGAGAATTAAAATGAGAAGGAAGGGCAGAAAGTGGACCAGGATGGAAGGAGGAGGATAAAGGAACCATGATGAAAGTAGGAATGAGGGGAGCGAGATAGGACAGAGGAGAACACTACGGATGGGGTAAAAATGAGCAGACTCTGGATTTAGAAACATGACTACAGAAAAAGACCACATGGCCTATCTAGTCTGTCCTTCCATATCAACAACTACAACAATACTCTTTTTTCTTTAGAGATCCTCTGTGTTTGTCCCATGCTTTTTGGAATTCAGTTACTGTCCTCACCTCTACCACCTCCACTGGGAAAATTCCATGGATCCACCACTCTTTCCGTAAAGAAATATTTCCACAAATCACTCTTGACTCTATCCTCCTTCACACTCTTCCCATGTCCCCTCATAGCAGAACTTGCTTTCAATTGAAAGAGGCCCTCACCCGGAACATTTATGCCACGGAAGTATTTAAACATCTCAATCAGAGGGTCCACGTGACGCATGAGCGGGTGAGGACGACTCCTCGTTCGCTCCGGGGCCGTCTTCAGATACTTGCCCGAAATACTTTGTTTTTGCCCCTGACAACAGCCAGCTCGCTGCGGGTCTTTATTCTTCTACTGTGAAATACCCTAACGGTGTGAGACACAGACCCGATGCCTCCTCCGGCGCGCAAGGAGAAGGAAAAGGAGAAGGGGCCTAAGTCAAGCTCAGCGGCCATGTCTGTGCCTCAGCCCTCCTCCCCGAGTAAAGATAGCGTGGAGTCAGCCACTGAAGACTTGGCGAGGGAGGTGGTGCGGCAACTGGACCCAAAATTTGACCAGATCTTGTCAAAATTGGAGGTGATGGGCACATCGCTGATGGAGATGAACCAGCGGATCGAGGAGCTGGAAAGCCGCGTGGCGGCGGTGGAGGAGGATGAGGGCCGGCAGTCCCGGGGGCTGGAGAACACGAGGTCTCAACTCGAGGCCTTGCAGGCTAAAATTGATGACCTCGAGAACCGGACCCGCCGCAACAACATCCGCTTGGTGGGGGTACCGGAGGCTACTACTGACCTGCAACTGGTGCCGCTGATAGAGGAGTGGCTCCCCAAAGCTCTGGGCCTGGATGCGTTGGTGGGGGACCTCAAGGTGGAAAGAGCACACCGCGTTGGCGGGAAGATGGCGACTCGTCCGAGACCCCGAGTAGTGATTGCTCGGATACTGAACTTTGCTCACAAAGAGCGTCTGCTGCAGGCTTTCCGCCAACATCGGCAGCTTACTTTAGACAACAGCCAACTTCTCTTGTTCCAAGACTACTCCTCCCTGGTTACTGCGAAGAGGAGAGAGTTTACCCCAATATGTTCAGAACTATTCCAGAAGAAGGTGAGATTCACACTGGCGTTCCCGGCTGTTCTGCGCGTCTATCATCTGGGGAAGACGCAGGTCTTTGATACGGTGAAGGCGGCGCAGACTTTTATGAGAGAGCTGGAGAAGAATAACCCGTCTCAGGCGGGGGAGCAAAGCCCGACGTCGGACCGTTGACCCTGTGACTCTCTTACCCTTGCTGACCCGCTTCCCGAGGGGCCGACGACCGGAGATCGGGAGTGGGGGGTCCGGATGGGGGCCGCGGTTTGGCCGGCGGGACTCCCAGTTCTGCCCTTCATTTTTGAGACTTGGCATCTGGAACAAACCTCTGGACGCTTTGGTGCGCAGTCTATGGACTTAGGGGCCCGCATTCCTCACTGTGGCAGCCTGGGCCTGGACTACCGACCGGAATCAGCAGTTGCCTGCGGGAATTAACCCTCTTTACTTCTTTTATTTAACTTCTTTGTTTTTCCCTTTTTATTTTTACTTCCCTTACTTTACTGACATTTTTATTTTATTATCCCTTTATTGTACCTTAGTTCCCTTCTAGGGCATAATTCTATCCCTTTGTACTCTCTGTTCTTTTCTTTTGTATATCGTTGCTTCGATAGTTCTGCTTTTCGGGGCCTCCCCAGGGCTAACTCCTGCTCCCCCCCCCTCCTCTTTAGTTGTAAATGTTCTGTTTTCTGTTACAAAATCTTTAACTAATGCCCTTAAATTTGATGTTTATTGTTAATGTTTTAGTATTGGCCTTCTGCAAATATTGGGGTGTAGCCTTCCTTTTAGAGCATGCACTTTTGGGCTATGCGAGGGCATGTAGGAGGGCGAGGCCTGTCTAGACGGGGTAGAGAGGAGGATGCTTTTATTTTATTTTATTTTGTCTCTCTTAGTTAATGTGGGTAGGCTCCTTAAATGTTGCCTTCGCTATTGTACGGGAGCCAAATGCTGTGTGGGGAAGAACATTTACTTTCATATATGACTGAAGACTGGGGGCGGCCCCGCTGCGTGCGGCAGGGACTCCTAGATCAGCCATGACGGCTGATGGTGGGATGGTATATTTTAATATGGGGGGGGATGGAGGGTATGGGGGACTTGGGGGGGTGGAGGGAGTGGGAGAGGGCGTGGAGGGGGGTATAGGGAGAGGGGGGGAGGGGAGCTTTGGGGTTGGGGTAGAGGGGGTTGGGAAGGGCAGCGGGGGGGGAGGGCTGGGTGAGGTACCGGCACAGGAGACCATTTTTGAGGGGCGGGGGTTCTGGATGGTAACGGTGGGGGTACACTCGCACATTCGCCACAATTTCGGGCCGGGGGTCGAGGCTGGGCGACCCTGGGCTGTTTGGGTGCAGAGTACTTTGCGGTTGCCGGTGAGAGTTGAGCGGCAATGAGAAATCAACTGCGATTCATCTCGTGGAACGTGGGAGGGATCAACTCTCCTGTGAAGAGAACTAAGGTGCTTCAGGCTTTGCGGAAGGCCAGAGCGCAGATTGCATTCTTGCAGGAAACCCACCTCTCCGAGAAGGAGCATGCTAAACTGCAGCGCGGCTGGGTGGGTCAGGTGTTGGCGGCTTCCTCTGGGGGGCGGAAGCGGGGAGTCGCTATTTTGTGTAGTAAAGATCTGAAGGTGGAATTGTTGAGTGAAGATCGTGACCCCTCTGGTCGATACTTATTTGTGCACTTAAAGGTAAATGGCGATGAATTCTTTTTGGGGAATATCTACGCTCCCAACGTCTATGACCATCTCTTTTTTCAAAGAGTGAGCAGAAAAGTTACGGCGGCCCCGCAGATCCCTTCGATTGTGGCGGGGGATTTTAATTGTCCCCATGACCCAGCCGTGGATAAAGCAGGGGGACAGCTGCAGGGTGATTGGAGCAGAAAAGGAGTTGGGTATTTGTGTCTTGTCGGTGGGTTGGTGGACACCTGGAGGGCCCTTCATGGGGGGGAGAAAGAGTTCACACATCTGTCTAGGGTACATCATACCTGGTCTCGGCTTGATTACATTCTGGTTGCTGAGCGCGAATTTGCTAGAGTGCTCAGTTCGGAGATCGAACCGATGGTGGTTTCAGACCATGCCATGGTGCGAATGGACTGGAAGGGGCGTGAGCAAGGCGACGCCCGATGGGCCTTCCCTAGGCAGATGTGGCAGAATTCGGCCTTTAAAAAGTATTTGATACAGAAGTGGGACGAATACCTCCAATTCAACGAATCTAGTGTGAGTTCAGCTAACCTTTGCTGGGAGGCTGGGAAGGCCGTTATGAGGGGCCATATCATCGCGTATGTTGCGCAGGAGAAGCGCCGCGTCAATGAGCGAGTGCTGGCGTTGTCCCGGGAGCTGCGGAGACTCCAGACATTAGTGGCCAGGAGTAAGGGATCCGAGAGGGTCCCGCTGTATCTGGAGACGCAACGGCAGCTCAATGCTATTCTGGATGAGCGCGCAGTCTACAACCTGCATTATTATCGACACCGGTTGTTTCGTTTTGGCAATAAAGCTGGTACGCTTCTGGCCCGTCTCGTGCGGGACGGAGGGGGATCTAAGGTAGTGACTGCGATTACCGATAGTGCGGGGGTTCGATGCACGGACCCCCGTGGTATTGTCGAGGTCTTTCGGCAGTTTTACGAGCGGCTCTACACACCAGAGCCGGGGGATGGGGGAGCGGCACAGGCTTTTTTAGATGCGGTGCCTTTGCCGCAGCTCTCCGAGGAGGAGCGAGAAGCATTAAACAGGCCGATTGAGGGGATAGAGATCCAGAACGTGATTCGACAAGGGAAGCTTCATAAAGCCCCGGGACCGGACGGTTTTAGCTCCGAATTTTATAAGTTGTTGGAGTTGCAGGTTTCCCCGACCCTGGCTGCTGTCTATAATGAGGTGTTGGAGGGGAAGGGGTTCCCCCGGGACATGCGCACAGCGGCGATTACGGTGATTCCTAAACCTGGAAAGGCGGTGGAGGACCCGGCCTCATACCGTCCGATCTCTCTAATTAACTACGATATGAAAGTCTTCGCGAGCGTCTTGGCGCGGAGACTCCAGGGGATTCTGCCGCGGCTCATTACCCCGTGTCAAACGGGATTTGTCCAAGGCAGGGAGGCCTTCTCTAATATCAGCAAAGTCCTCTTGGGGGCGGAGTGGAGCGAATATCGGGGAGACCCACTTCTGTTGGTGAGCCTAGATGCGGAGAAGGCCTTTGATAGGGTGGCATGGGACTATATGTTTGAAGCTCTCAAGCGATTCGGATTTGATGGAGCCTTTCTGACCTGGCTGCAAGCGTTATACTCGGCGCCTCTGGCCTTTGTAGTGGTGGG
Source organism: Ichthyophis bannanicus (assembly GCA_033557465.1). NCBI lineage: Eukaryota > Metazoa > Chordata > Amphibia > Gymnophiona > Ichthyophiidae > Ichthyophis > Ichthyophis bannanicus. Next base: position 1,029,670,822 of record CM066034.1, read on the forward strand.
TGGCCTTCATTCGACTCCCTTTGAACTACGACGCGGGACGCGTCAGGGCTGTCCGCTCTCTCCTCTGCTTTTTATACTGCAAATGGAACCTTTGTTGCGTACTTTGGAACTGATGGAGGAGATCCGCGGAATTGTTTGGCCAGGCGGTGGTGTTAAGTTAAGCGCCTTTGCCGATGATGTCCTCTTGTGTCTGACGGATCCGCAGACCTCGTTGGAGGCGGCCTTGTCGGTTATTGAACGGTTTGGTGCTTTCTCGGGTATGCGGATCAATAGGTCCAAATCAATGGGACTTGACATTGGTAGGAGAGTCTGTGGTCGCTGGCAGGGGACCTTCCCGTTGGTTTGGGCGGGGGATTCTATTCGTTACTTGGGGATACAGATCCCTTGTGACCCTAGTAGGCTATATGAGGTTAATGTGCGGCCTCTGTTGAGCAACACGGTGCAGCGACTCCGGAAGTGGCGCGAGCTGCCGCTCTCCCTGAAGGGCCGTGTTGCTCTTTTTAAGATGGTCGAGCTCCCACGCTGGATTTATCTCTTGCGCCATGCTCCGCTTTGGCTCCTGCGGAGGGACCTCAAAGCATTGGAAGGTCATATATCTGCCTTTCTGTGGAGAGGGAGGCGGGCCCGCATTGCCTTTGCGACGTTGTTACGACCGAGTAGCGAAGGGGGTGCTGGCCTTTGTTCCCTCCGAGACTATAACGTGGTCAGCCTGTTGCGCCCGTTGCGTGATTTGGTAGAGGGGACCATGGCGACGCTCCCGTTAGAGCTGGTGGAGGCTGTTTCGGTGCCGTGCCACAGGGTGTACTGGTTGCACCGTTCGAACAAGGAGTTGCCACTCTTTTGGCGGCACTCCCCATACCTTGGTGCTCTTCGCCAGGCTTGGAGGCATCTCTGTAGGCTTCGTGGTAGTGTGTGGCGGTGCTCTGACTGTCTTCCCTTGGTAGGGAATGGGGCCTTTCCTCCCGGGTGCCATGGTGTAGTGGCTAAACGTTGGGCGCAGTGTGGCGTGGACTACCTGGGTCATTTGCGGATGGAGAAGGTGGCACAGCTGGACTCCTATGACTCCTTGCGGAGCCGCTACGGGTTGCCAGTGCATGATTTCTACTTTTACTTACAGGTACGCCATTATGTACGGGCTTTGAGTCGGGGTGAGGGGGCGAGTCTGTGGCAGGGCGACCGGGGCATGTTGAATCTCTTCCGTGCTTTGGTTGGCAAAATTACCGTGCGGAGTTTGAGGGAAGAGCTACTGAGGGGGGATGATATGTCAGGGATTGCTCGTCTCGCTGGCAGTTGGCAGGCGGATGGCATTGAGGAGGTCACAGTGGAGTGTCTCTCTTCAGCCTTTCGGAGTATACCTCGCCTGTCAGAATCGGTGCAAATGCAGGAGGTTCAGTATAAATTTTTATGGCGCGCCTATGTGCATGATGTGTGGGCTAAGCGGATGGGTATTACTGATACGGAAAACTGTTGCCGCTGTAATGGTGAACGGGGCACCTTTGCGCACAAATTCTGGCTGTGCTCTGCGATTCAGCCCTTTTGGGAGGGTGTGGGGATGAGGTTGAGTGGTTGGATTGTACAGGAGGTGGTCCTGTGCCCAGCGTGGTGTCTGTTTGGCGTTCTCGACGCCGCGACTTCTCTTAGTATACACCAACGTCAGCTATGTGAGAGGGGATTTCTGGTGGCCAAGCAGACTATTTTGCGGCACTGGGTAGCGCCTCTGCCGCCGAGTGTGCAGGAATGGGAGGGGAGGATGTGGGTCTTACTAAGTCTAGAACGATGTACAGCGCAGCAGCTGGGCGAGGAGGTTAGACCACTTTCTGAAACTCTGGGCCCCGCTACTGGCCACCGCTAGCACGTAAGCCTGTTTTAGGCCCTTATGGATCGTGAGGTGATGTCTACGGGTGGGCAATTGCTCCCTCTCTGCTCTGTGGATGTGAGAGTTCCTTACCTTGACTTCTCCTGGTGAAAGTTTGATGTAGAAACGGCCGGTGGGGGTGGGGGTGGGGAGGGGGGGAAGGATGGGGAGGGGGAGGGCTGGGGGGGGGGTGGGAGGTAGTAGGGGTGAGGAGGGAGACCTCCAGGGGTGGTGGGGGGCTGGTTAGCCGACTTTACACTACTGGGCTGAAACTTATGCATCCTTTATTCCTCGCTAGTTTGTTCTGCTTTCCAGCTGGATTTGCTATATGTCCTGGTAAATCCAGCTGTAGCTTGTTGCGTGGATTGTTTACCTACTGTTATTGTCTAGTGTGCCTCCCGATGGGATGCGTTGCTATTGACACTTTGTGCTTTGACATTGTTTTCTTCTGTGTGGTGTTTTGTTATGGAAAACATTCAATAAAAATGATTTTCACTAAACATCTCAATCATATCACCTCTATCCCGTCTTTCCTCTGTTGTTGTTGTTAAGTGCCGTCGAGTCGGAGTCGACTCATGGCGACCCTCTGGATAGCTATCCTAAATTGTGTTCGGTCTTCAGTCAGGCAGCTCATTGTTGACAGACTGGTACCCGTAGCTGCTAATATTGTATCGATCCATCTCATTGCTGGCCTTCCTCTTTTGCGTTGACCTTCTATCTTGCCAAGCATAATAATGTCTTTTCTAATGATCTCTCTCTTCGCATGATGTGTCCAAAGTATGAAAGTCGAAGTCTTGTCATCTGAGCTTCTAAAAAAAGCTTAGGTTTAATCTCCTCTAGTATCGACTGGTTTGTTCTTCGGGCAGTCCATGGTATACACAGTATTCGCCGCCAGCACCATAATTCAAAGGCATCCTCTTTCCTCTAAGGTGTACATATTAAGATCCTTAAAATTGTCCTCATATGCTTTATAATGAAGACCACTAACCATTTTAGTAGCCACACTCTGCAAAGACTCCATCCTGTTCACCTCCTTTTGAAGGTGCGGTCTCCAGAATTCTACACTATACTCCAAATGAGGTTGCACTAAAGATCTCACCCCCTATACTATATTGCTCCCTTGGATTGCTGCAGCCCAAATGCATGACCTTACATTTTTTAACATTAAATCCCAGCTGCCAGATTCTAGACCATTCTTCAAGCTTAGCCAGATCTCTCCTCATGTTTTCTACACCTTCCTGGGTGTCTACTCTATTGCAGACTTTGGTATCATCCACAAAAAGGCAAACCTTACCCGACAGCCCTTCCGCTATATCACTAACAAAGATGTTAAAAAGACACAACCACGCCTAGGTCCTGCTCTTCTTTAGTGGACAAAACTACTTCACCTCCTATACTATATTGCTCCCTTGGATTGCTGCAGCCCAAATGCATGACCTTACATTTATCTTTCAGCAGTGTTCCCAATAATTTACTCACCTCCAAAGTTAAACTAACTGGCCTGTAGTTTTCAACCACATCCTTACTTCCGCTTTTGTGTAAAGGCACCACATGAGCCTCTCTCCAGTCCTTTGGTACCACTCCCGACTCCAACGATACATTGAAAAGATCAGTCAGTGGAGCTGCTAGAACGTCCCCAAGTTCCCTCAGTATTCTAGGGTGTATCCCATCCAGTCCCATCGCTTTGTCTACTTTAAGTTGAGCTAGTTTCTCACGAACAGAGTCTTCTGAAAATTGTTCAAGATGTCCCACGCTTCTGTTCCTGTTTGTGGGTGTTTTCTGAGGTCCTGCTCCTGGTTCTTCATCTGTGAACACAGAACAGAAATACTTGTTAAGTAATTCTGCTTTATCCTCATCAGCTTCTACATATTCCTCCCCTTCACCATTGAGTCTGACAATACCATTTTTGCCCTTCCTCGTCTCACTAACATATCTGAAAAATGTCTTATCGCCCCATTCTATCGCATTGGCTATTTCCTCCTCTTTTTGAATCTTTGCTTTTCTGACTACTTTGCTAGCTTCTCTAAATTTTTTCAAATATAGATGCCTGTCTTCCTCTCTCTGTGATCTCTTGTATTTCATGAAGGCCTCCCTCTTTTTCTTCACTTTTTCAGCTACTTCTTTCGAAAGCCATAGCGGTCTCCTTTTCCTTTTACCTTTATTTACCATTTTAACAAAAAGGTTGGTTACCCTTAAAATATCCCCTTTCAGTTTTTCCCACTCTTTTTCTACATCCCCCAACTCTTCCCATCCTGCTAACAACTCCCTGAGGTATTGGCCCATCTTGGCAAAGTTAGTCTTCCTAAAGTCTAAGACCCTCACCTTTGAATGGATTCTAACAGCCCTAGTCCTAATACTGAACCACACCATCTGGTGATCACTGGATGCAAAATGATCTCCCACTATAACATCAGAAACACTTTCACCATTGGTACGTATGGCCCCTTCATGTGTGGGGTCTGTTACCAATTGCCTGAATAGTTCTCCCTGTAGAGAATCCAGGATCTCCTTACTTCTAGATGATACTGCAGCAGGAATGTCCCAATCAACATCTGGCATATTGAAATCCCCTATCAGTAGCACTTCCCCTTTTCTAGCAATGCTGTGTATGTCTTCAATTAACTCTCTGTCCACCTCTTCCTCTTAGAAACATAGAAACATAGAAATATGATGACAGAAAAAGACCACATGGCCTATCTAGTCTGTCCTTCCATAACAACTACAACAGTCCCCTTTTTACCTTTAGAGATCCTCTGTGTTTGTCCCATGCTTTTTTGAATTCAGTTACTGTCCTCATCTCTACCACCTCCACTGGGAGACTATTCCTCGGATCCACTACTCTTTCCGTAAAGAAATATTTCCGCATATCACTCCTGAATCTAACCCCCTTCACCCTCATCCCATGTCCCCTCGTAGCAGAACTTGCTTTCAATTGAAAGAGGCTCTCTCCCTGAACATTTATGCCACGGAGGTATTTAAACATCTCAATCATATCACCTCTATCCCGCCTTTCCTCTAAGGTGTACATATTAAGATCCTTCAGTCTGTCCTCATATCCTTTATAATGAAGACCACTAATCATTTTAGTAGCCATCTTCTGCACCGACTCCATCCTGTTCACATCTTTTTGAAGGTGCGGTCTCCAGAATTGCACACTATACTCCAAATGAGGTCGTACCAAAGACTTATACAGAGGCACTATCACCTCCTTTTTTCTGCTAGCCATTCCTCTCCTTATGCACCCAAGCATCCTTCTAGCTTTTGCCGTTGCCTTTTCTACCTGTTTAGCTACTTTAAGATCATCAGACACAACCACGCCTAGGTCCCACTCTTCTTTAGTGGACAAAACTACTTCACCTCCTATACTATATTGCTCCCTTGGATTGCTGCAGCCCAAATGCATGACCTTACATTTTTTAACATTAAATCCCAGCTGCCAAATTCTAGACCACTCTTCAAGCTTAGCTAGATCCCTCCTCATGTTATCTACCCCTTCCTGGGTGTCTACTCAATTGCAGATTTTGGTATCATCCGCAAAGAGGCAAACCTTACCTGAAAGCCCTTCCGCTATATAACTAACAAAGATGTTAAAAAGAATTGGGCTAAGGACAGATCCCTGGGGCACACCACTGATAACATCCTTCTCCTCAGAGTGAGCTCCATTTACTTGTACTCTTTGTCGCCTCGCACCCAACCAATTTCTAACCCAAGCAGTAACTTTAGGGTCCATCCCTAGGGTGCTCAGTTTGTTTATAAGTCACCTGTGAGGAACAGTGTCAAAGGCTTTACTGAAATCTAAATACACCACATCTAGGGCTCTCCCCCGGTCCAACTCCCTGGTCACCCAGTCAAAGAAATAAATCAGATTTGTCTGACAAGACCTGCCTCTGGTGAATCCATGCTGCCTCGAATCCTGTAATCTGCTGGACTCCAGAAACCTCACTATTTTCTCTTTCAGCAGCATTTCCAATAATTTACTCACCACCGAAGTTAAACTAACTGGCCTGTAGTTTTCAACCACATCCTTACTTCCGCTTTTGTGTAAAGGCACCACATGAGCCTCTCTCCAGTCCTATGGCACCACTCCCGACTCTAACGAGGCATTGAAAAGTTCAGTCAGTGGAGTTTCTAGAATGTCCCCAAGTTCCCTCAGTATTCTAGGGTGTATCCTATCCGGTCCCATCACTTTGTCTACTTTAAGTTGAGCTAGTTTCTCACGAACACAGTCTTCTGAAAATTGTTCAAAATGTCCCTCGCTTCTGTTCCTATTTGTGGGTGTTTTCTGAGGTCCTGCTCCTGGTTCTTCATCTGTGAACACAGAACAAAAATATTTATTAAGCAATTCCGCTGGTCTAGTCTATTTATCACCAATGAGTAAATAAGTATTTGTAAAGCCTTTTTATTAAGATAAGGTTTCTTTGATCTTATCCGTCTTAGAGCAAAGAAACAGCTTTAAACAGTTTTTGAAATGAAGGGGTGAAATGTTAATCACCCAGAAGGACTCCAAGAGAATGAATAGAGGTCTTAATTAAGATCGGGGTAGAAGAAATTTCAGAATGTAGGGGGGTGGATTAGAATTATGAGAAATCCAGAGTGTCTCAGTTTTAATGGGGTTGAGAATCACCTTATGTGATTGAAGCTAGTCTACCATAGACTGTAGTTTTGAGTCAAGTTCTGACTGGAATTGGGGTCCTAGGTGTCATGAGCCGAATATCATCAGCGTAAAAATATAGAGACAGTGGGGATATGATACATAGTTTAAGGCCGGGGGCTCCAAGGAGGAGAAATGACTGTTATCCATTCTTAGCTGTCCTTCTCATTCATCCTTGCTGTCACTGGTCTAAATGAAGCTTTTTACTGGAAGTGCATTATCATATTGTGCCATGATGTAATGAACTCTGGAATTCATTGCCAGAGGATATCGTAAAAGCTGTTAGTGTAGCTGAGTTTAAAAGAGGTTTGGACAAGTTCCTGTAGGCAAAGTCCATAAACCATTACTAAATTGGACTGGGGAAATCCACTGGTTCCCTTGGGATAAGCATTGTGGATTTATGTAGCATTTTGGGAACCTGCCAGGTACTTGTAACCTGGATTGGCCACTGTTAGAAATAGCATACTGGGCTCAATGGACTTTTAGTCTCACCCAGTATGGCAGTTGTTATGTTCTGTAAGTGCCAGCCTAGCCATTAATGTGTGTTACAGTAAGGTTCTCCGCCGCACCCCTTTCCCATCCCTTTCCTAGTGTTTTAACACAACATCCCATGCTAGGTGTTTTCTTAGTGCAGGTTAGTGCTTTATGTAATCCTTGCTGTCTTTCCTCCCCTTTCATTTAGACTTTCATTCTGTCACAGTGCTACTGTATGGGGGTGTGATAGGAGGAGGGGGGTCTTATAAATACAAATGGGTTATGATTAATGTGAACTCCCAGCATTCAAACCGATGAGCACAGTCGTACAGCGCCACATTTTCCATGTCTTGTGTTCCTGAAGCATTTAATAACAGAATTAGATGACGGTATTTCAGCAATGTTTGTGAGTGTAAAGTGTTTTAAGCATCTACAGACCGCAGTACCTCAATGCCTCTCTTATTGTGCCATGTCATTTTTTTAGCTGCAATTAAAGGAGGTTCCCAAGGGTATTAAGGATGGGGAAGAGAAATACTGTGTGTAAGTTATAGCAGACTATGTGCCACATCAGCTCATAGCCTGCCCGCTGACCCTCTTAACCCGGATTTTCACTTCCACGGTGACGGAAGTGAAAATCTGAATTTGCTTAGACACGCTGCCAGCCGTTGAGGATAAGAGGCTAGCAGTCATTTCCAATGCTACCCATTTAGCCCCTGTGCCTGAAAGATAGGCAAGAAAAACCTGGCTTATCTTTAAAGCAGAGAGGGCTAAGTGGGTAGCATCAAAAATCCCCGTTACCCGCTTAGCCCTTTTCTCCACCCCCGCTCTGCCCCGGAATGCCACCAATATGCCCCAATGCTAACTGCACAGCATCGGGACACATTAGGGACTTAGCTAGGACTTTCCAAAGCCACTACCCATGTAGGCGCCTTTGGCAAATCGCAGTTAAGGCATTTACACAGGTAACTAAGGCAGTTACACATGTAAATGCCTTAAAAAATGTAGCCCTACATCTTTAACTCTTCTCATGCTGTTTTTAATGAGAAAAACATTTGCACAAAAAGCAGCAGCTACTTCCATGGTGCCTTCTATCTGTGGCAGCAGCTGCTTCCATGGCACCTTCTATCTGTGGCAGCAGCTGCTCCCATGGCACCTTCTATCTGTGGCAGCAGCAGCTCCCATGGCCGCCTTCTATCTGTGGCAGCAGCAACTTCCATGGCGCTTTCTATCTGTGGCAGCAGCTGCTCCCATGGCACCTTCTATTTGTGGCAACAGCTGATCCCATGGCACATTCTAACTGTTGCCGCAGCACCTTCCATGGCAACTTCTATCTATGGCAGCAGCAGCTTCCATGGCCGCCTTCTATCTGTGGCAGCAACTGCTTCCATGGCGCCTTCTATCTGTGGCAGCAGCAGCTTCCATGGCCGCCTTCTATCTGTGGCAGCAGCAGCTTCCATGGCACCTTCTATCTGTGGCAGCAGCAGCTTCCATGGCACCTTCTATCTGTGGCAGCAGCAGCTTCCATGGCCACCTTATATCTGTGGCAGCAGCAGCTTCCATGGCCGCTTTCTATCTGTGGCAGCAGCAGCTCCCATGGCACCTTCTATCTGTGGCAGCACCTGCTCCCATGGCACCTTCTATCTGTGGCAGCAGCAGCTTCCATGGCTGCCTTCTATCTGTGGCAGCAGATGCTTCCATGGTCACCTTCTATCTGTGGCAGCAGCTGCTCCCATGGTCACCTTCTATCTGTGGCAGCAGCTTCTCCCATGGCACCTTCTATCTGTGGCAGTAGTAGCTTCCCTGGCACCTTCTATCTGTGGCAGCAGCTGCTTCCATGGCCACCTTATATCTGTGGCAGCAGCAGCTTCCATGGCCACTTTCTATCTGTGGCAGCAGATGCTTCCATGGCCACCTTCTATCTGTGGCAGCAGCAGCTTCCATGGCACCTTCTATCTGTGGCAGCAGCAGCTTCCATGGCTGCCTTCTATCTGTGGCAGCAGATGCTTCCATGGCCACCTTCTATCTGTGCTGGCAGCAGCTGCTCCCATGGCCGCCTTCTATCTCTGGCAGCAGCAGCTTCCATGGTGCCTTCTATCTGTGGCAGCAGCTGCTCCCATGGCACCTTCTATCTGTGGCAGCAGCAGCTTCCATGACCGCCTTCTATCTGTGTCAGCAGCTGCTTCCATGGCCATCTTATATCTGTGGCAGCAGCAGCTTCCATGGCACCTTCTATCTGTGGCAGCAGCAGCTTCCATGCCCGCCTTCTATCTGTGGCAGCAGATGCTTCCATGGCCACCTTCTATCTGTGGCAGCAGCTGCTCCCATGGCCGCCTTCTATCTGTGGCAGCAGCAGCTTCCATGGTGCCTTCTATGTGTGGCAGCAGCTGCTCCCATGGCACCTTCTATCTGTGGCAGCAGCAGCTTCCATGGCCGCCTTCTATCTGTGGCAGCAGATGCTTCCATGGCCACCTTCTATCTGTGGCAGCAGCAGCTTCCATGGTGTCTTCTATCTGTGGCAGCAGCTGCTCCCATGGCACCTTCTATCTGTGGCAGTAGTAGCTTCCCTGGCACCTTATATCTGTGGCAGCAGCAGCTTCCATGGCCACCTTATATCTGTGGCAGCAGCAGCTTCCATGGCCACCTTATATCTGTGGCAGCAGCAGCTTCCATGGCACCTTCTATCTGTGGCAGCAGCTACTCCCATGGCACCTTCTATCTGTGGAAGCAGCAGCTTCCATAGCTGCCTTCTATCTGTGACAGCAGCAGCTTCCATGGTGCCTTCTATCTGTAGCAGCAGCTGCTTCCATGGCCTTCTATTTGTGGCAGCAGCTGCTTCCATGTCTATCGTCTATCTGTGCTAGCAGCAGCTGCTCCCATGGCCACCTTATATCTGTGGCAGCAGCAGCTTCCATGGCACCTTCTATCTGTGACAGCAGCAGCTTCCATGGCGCCTTTTATCTGTGTCAGCAGCTGTTTCCATGGCCATCTTATATCTGTGGCAGCAGCAGCTTCCATGGCACCTTCTATCTGTAGCAGCAGCTGCTTCTATGGCCATCTTCTATCTGTGCTAGTAGCAGCTTCTATGGCCGCCTTCTATCTGTGGCAGCAGATGCTTCCATGGTGCCCTCTATCTGTGGCATAACCTGCTTCCACAACCTCTTTCTAACTGTGGCAGCAGCTGCCTCCATGGCCGCCTTCTATCTGTTGCAGCAGCTGCTTCCATGGCACCTTCTATCTGTGGCATAACCTGCTTCCATGACCAATTTCTATCTGTGGCAGCTGCTGCTTCCATGGCACCTTCTATCTTTGGCAGCAGCAGCTTCCATTGGCACCTTTTATCTGTGGCATAATCTGCTTCCATGGCACCTTCTATCTGTGGCAGCAGCTGCTTCCATGGGCCCTCTATCTGTGGCATAATCTGCTTCCATGGCACCTTCTATCTGTGGCAGCAACTGCTTCCATGGCCACCTTATATCTGTGGGAGCAGAAGCTTCCATGGCCGCCTTCTATATGTGGCAGCAGCTGCTTCCATGGCACCTTCTATCTGTGGCAGCAGCTGCTTCTATGGCCGCCTTCTATCTGTGGCAGCAGCTGCTTCCATGGCCACCTTTTATCTGTGATAAAACAACTGTAACAGGTCAATTTCTCTGAGTGATATATTGTCAAATATTATTAAAAGTCACTCAATACACATTATAAAGGTAAACACTTATGCTAATCATAAAGATACTATAACGTATTTAGATGTAGCTATCACCAAAGGAGAGATGGAATGGGTAATGTCTATTTTCCGGAAATCCATTGATCGTAATATATTTTTACATTTTGGAAGTGCACATCCCCCTAGACTGAAGGAAGGTTTGCCTTTTTCTCAATTTCTGAGGTATCGACGCAACTGTTCTAGTAAACGTGAGTTTAAAATGGTGTCGAGACAGTTGGTTAGTAATTTTAGGGAGAGGGGTTATCCTTCATCGGTCATTAGGAAAGCCTATTTAAGGGCTTTGTATAATGATCGTGGTTTATTGTTAGAACCTAAAATTAGATTGGGGAGTGAGGATATGGACAGTGTAAATTTAATTATGAAGTATTCCCCTCTGAGTGCGGGGGATCCAGCGTATATTAAAGAAATATGGGAACATTTTGACAGTGGTCCCGGGTCTTGAGAATAAGAGGACAAAATGTGTGTGGCAACATAATAGTAATCTAAAAGGACGTTTGAGTCCAGCGGTACTACGTTCCCCTGTACCTTTGGGTTCCCAGCCTGGTTTGGTAAGGGGACACAAAAAATGTGCGTTGTGCACAATTTGGGATATTATCATGGAAGTGGATTCTTTTGAACAGCATGGGGTTAAATATTTTTTGAGAGATAGTACAACTTGTGATTCCACTTTTGTAGTGTATATTATTAAGTGTCCTTGTGATCTGCTGTACGTGGGGAAAACAATTCGATCCTTTAAGATAAGAATGGGTAAACATAAAAGCTGACTTAAATGTAAGGTCAAAGAGGCTCCAATAGTGCAGCATTGTTTAACTATGGGTCATTCTTTTGAACAGTTGAGGTGTTTTTGCATAGATCGAGTACGGGTTGGTAGGGCGGGAAAGTCTCAAGAGCAATTGTTGCTCATAAAGGAGCAAAAGTGGATTTTTCTTTTGAAATCAGTGGTGCCAGATGGTTTGAATGCGTCTATAGAGTGGGCATTTTGTATATAAATATGCTGGCTTTTGAAGCATTAATCTTTTGCTAGTTGTGTCGTTATAGAGTGGTTATCCTTAGTGTTGAGCTTTGGGAAACATTTGATGGTGGTTTTGTAGACAGCATGGTTAAAGTTGTTGGCAATTGAATGTGAATTTGTTTCATCTATGTAGTTGTGAAGTCGTATTGATGTCATTATAAGGCTGACGTTTTTTTAAACAGAAGGGGTTTTAAATTACTGGTATTCGCTCACATCTCACATGCGTGGCGTTTTTTGAGGATCGAGTTGTTTGAGAGGATCCGAATGTTGTAGGAGACGCATGTAGCAGTTATTGCTGTTTGGGTAAGGTGATGTGGTTTGATATAATGAAAAAATGTTATTAATAGTATATATGTGAGTTTTACATCACTCATGGTTGTTTTTATGTGTGTTTGTATATTTTGTAGAATTTTGAGTCTGGGTAATCCCCTGAGGAAATGTTACAAGTGAAACGCAATGTGGCGCCTGGGTAAGGCGTTGGGATTCACTGGGATTCATCATTACACTGACAGGAGCAGAGTCGGGTTAAGTACATAGCAGATACACTGTTGCAGTGAGAATTGAAGATGAGTTTTGTCTACTTTATTTATTGTGCTTACTGTGTTTTTGAGAGTATGCTCCAGCAGTGTATATTTCTGTGAGAGAAAAGGTCATTGATGCAAATAGGCACAAGAGTTGGCCATGTTTTAGCCTAACACGTAGTGCCACTAAGTCTCATTTTGTGTTATATACACACACCGTGGGTTGAGAGGTTCTAAGAGTAGTTCTTCAAGAAGATATCCCGTTGGATGGTGTTTACCTTTTATCTGTGGCATCACCTGCTTCCATGGCCACCTTTTTTCTGTGGCAGCAGTTGCTTCCATGGCACCTTCTATCTGTGACAGCAGCTGCTTCCATGGCATCTTCTATCTGTGGCAGCATCTACTTCCATAGCACCTTCTATCTGTGGCAGCAGCAGCTTCCATGGCCACCTTTTATCTGTGGCATCACCTGCTTCCATGGCATCTTCTATCTGTGGCAGCAGCTGCTCCATGGCACCTTCTATCTGTGGCATAACCTGCTTCCATGGCACCTTCTATCTGTGGCAGCAGCTGCTTCCATGGCATCTTCTATCTGTGGCAGCATCTACTTCCATAGCACCTTCTATCTGTGGCAGCAGCAGCTTCCATGGCCACCTTTTATCTGTGGCATCACCTGCTTCCATGGCATCTTCTATCTGTGGCAGCAGCTGCTCAATGGCACCTTCTATCTGTGGCATAACCTGCTTCCATGGCACCTTCTATCTGTGGCAGCAGCTGCTTCCATGGCATCTTCTATCTGTGGCAGCAGCTGCTCCATGGCACCTTCTATCTGTGGCATAACCTGCTTCCATGGCACCTTCTATCTGTGGCAGCAGCTGCTTCCATGGCACCTTCTATCTGTGGCAGCAGCTGCTTCCATGGCATCTTCTATCTGTGGCAGCATCTACTTCCATAGCACCTTCTATCTGTGGCAGCAGCAGCTTCCATGGCCACCTTTTATCTGTGGCATCACCTGCTTCCATGGCATCTTCTATCTGTGGCAGCAGCTGCTCCATGGCACCTTCTATCTGTGGCATAACCTGCTTCCATGGCACCTTCTATCTGTGGCAGCAGCTGCTTCCATAGCACCTTCTATCTGTGGCAGCAGCAGCTTCCATGGCCACCTTTTATCTGTGGCATCACCTGCTTCCATGGCACCTTCTATCTGTGGCAGCAGCTGCTTCCATGGCATCTTCTATCTGTGGCAGCATCTACTTCCATAGCACCTTCTATCTGTGGCAGCAGCAGCTTCCATGGCCACCTTTTATCTGTGGCATCACCTGCTTCCATGGCATCTTCTATCTGTGGCAGCAGCTGCTTCCATGGCACCTTCTATCTGTGGCAGCAGCAGCTTCCATGGCCACCTTTTATCTGTGGCAGCAGCTGCTTCCATGGCATCTTCTATCTGTGGCAGCAGCTGCTTCCATGGCACCTTCTATCTGTGGCATAACCTGCTTCCATGGCCGCCTTCTATCTGTGGCAGCAGCAGCTTCCATTTATTTTATTTATTTATTTATTTTACATGCTTTTATATACTGCCCCTTCCATAGATCAGGGGTGGTTTACATAGAACATAGAAGAAAACTTTACATTGAACTTAGTAACATGTACAGTTAACTTGTGAGAACTATCTTACAATCAACTACATACAATGTTGCAGTAACTATATACACAATGTTGCAGTAGGGACTAACATTCTCAATAGCTGGATGTTGCTGAGTGAATCTATTTAGCTTGAGCTTGGGATGCATCATAGGAGGTACCATAATATTCGATGAACAGATGTGTCTTTAGGTCTTTTTTAGAACTGTATAAGATCTTTTACTGCTCTTAGGGTGTCAGGAAGTGCATTCCATAATACTGGGACAATATATGAAAAAGCTCTGGAGTTGGTAGATTGGTTAGTATTGCGGATGTGATTGGGTATGGCATATGTGTTTTGTGAGCAGTGTCTAGATTTAGTAGGGGACATGAGGAGTGCGGACAGGGGGGTTGTGGCTATTTTGTTGTGGTGCTTGAATAGAATCATCAAGTATTTGTATTTTATTCTTGTTCCAACTGGTAACCAGTGGAGGTCATAGAGAACTGGGGTGATATGATTGGTGCGTTGCTCCTTATATAAGATGCCACCAAATTTTGGGCTTGTTGGAGTTGGTGGATGGTTTTCTTTGGTAGGACCTTGTAGGATGCTGTTGCAGTAATCAATGTGGGGGGTTATTGGTGCTTAAAGGACTATTCTGAAATTGTGATCTTCTAACAAGGGTCTGAGATGTTGGATCATGCGTAATGTGAAGTATATGGTTTTCGTAACCGATTATATATGGGAGATCATATTTAGAGATTGGTCCAGGATACTCCAAGGTATTTTACCTCCTCCGTGACTTCAAGTTCTGTTTCTTGTAACTGAATTTTGTTGGGGGGGGGGGAAGCTTGGATTTGTGGAAACATGGAGCATTTTTTTTAAGTTGATTTTTAGGTTGTGTGCATTGAGCCATTCTGTTATATCACTCAGACGTGATTATCTGTGAGTAGTCGGGGTCAGAAGAATCTATTGGTTGATACATCATTATATCATTTGCATAGAGATGATAGTTTATATTGTGCTTTTTAAAGATGTTATATATTGGCTGTAGATATAGATTAAATAATAAGGTGGATAGGGAGGAGCCTTGGGGGATATCTTGTTCTTGTTTGAAGGTTGTAGATGAAGCCTGGCCAATCCGGACCTGTTGTGTGCGTATTTAAAGTTAGAACCTAAACCACTGAATGACCGTTCCCTGCAAGCCGATCTGTTTTAGTCTTCTAATAAGTTTTTTGTTATCAATGCTGAAGTGATGTCTATAAAGATAAATGCTTGTTTGGTGGAGTTCAAGCCATGTATGATTTTGTCTAGAAATGATAACATCGGGGTCTTGACACTGTGATGGGGTCTAAACACATGTTGTGTTCATCCAGAAATGCGTTTAAATCAATGAAATCTTGCAATTGTATCTGCACAACCTTTTCTATTACCTTTGCTGGGAACGATATGCTCAAGATGGTATTTGTCAGTAGTTGATGATTTTAATATTGGTCGGATTATTGCCTGCTTTAAGGTAGATGGCATGTGTCCTTGTCATAATGAGTGGTTGACCATCTCTAGGATGATTGGGGTAAACTCATCTTTAGTTGCTTTCAACTAGCTGACTGGGCAGGGGTCACTGGGCAAAGTGGTTGTGTTGATGGCGGTGGTTATATTCTTGTGATGCTTTTGCCAATAAGGTAAAATGTTGACCATGTGATCTGGTCAGGGGAGTTGTAGGGTTGTAGGCTAGGGGGGTTGTGGAAGATATCATCATGGATTGAGGGGTTCAGTTTCTCCATATAGTAATTTGCTAGCAATTGTGAGTATATAATTACCTTATCTTTATCAGGCATGGGTGTCCTTGTTAATGATTTAACAATGGAAAATAATTCCCTCGGCCTGTTGAGGGATTTTGTGAGTAGGGTAGCATAGTACTCTTGTTTCCTATTATTTATTGCCTCTTTGTAAGATTTTAGTGTAAGCATGTATTGTTTGTCGTCATTTTCTGATCTTGTGTGTCTCCATTTGTGTTCTATTAAGCACAGTTTTTGTTTTAGTTTCCTTAATTCAGTTGTGTACCAAATTTTAGTGGTTTTGTTTTGTTTTTTGGGGGTTTGAGTGGAGCTAGGGCAGCTTTAGCTATGGTGCAGTTCCAATTCTGTATGATGTCATCCAGGTCAGTGAGGGAATGATCTAAATGTGGGAGAGAATTATTCAAGAAGGATTGTTTGTCAAAGGATTTGTGTTGGGGTTTCATAATGCGTCTTTAGTGAGGATGACGTAGGTCATATGCATTCTAACAGGAAATGGTCTGTCCATGGTAGGGGGATGGATATTGGACTTTTATAGTGTATGTCTTGAGTGATATTGTTTTGAAGGAAAATGAGATCCAAAATATTACCTTTTCTGTGTGTTGGGACCTGAACCACTTGTTGGAAGCAAATGTCTGACATGAAGCAAGAGAAGTGCATGCTATGGAGTGTTGGTAAGTTGAAATCTCTAAGGATGCTATGAGATTTATTTAGTGTTGTGGTGCATGCAATGGAGTGCTGGTAAGTTGAAATCTCTAAGGATGCTATGAGATTTATTTAGTGTTGTGGTGCATGCAATGTCTAGAATGGAGGCAAGGTTGTCTGGGGAGGTTGGCGGGGTCTGTATATCGGACTAATTAATATATGTTTATTTTTGATGGTTAATATATCCATATCTTCAATGTTTTTACGTAAATGTAATGTTGGGTTTAGATCTTTTTTAGATAATATTAAGACGCCTCCTCCACGTTTAGTTGATCTTGGGCAATGATATAACTTGTAATTGGGGAGAACTAGCTCGTTAATCAATACCGAATCTGTCGCCTTCTATCTGTGACAGCTTTCAAAGCAGCAGCATGTGGCTATGCAAAGTTTACGATCCAGAGGAGCAACAAATTTTGTCCCAGTATAGACAAGTTAGAAAGCTGCACCCTCAAACTAAATCACCAGTTTCTCTAAAACATGAAGAACAGGCCAACGTCTCTCCATTCACGGCAGGAGTAGCTGAAAACAGCAGCTGTGTCGGTAAGGGAAGGAAAGAGTTACAATTTCACAATAAAACTACTTTTTCGTCAAACCAGTTTTAAAGCAACTCAGTAAGTCAGGGGTTTTAATTTAATGAAAATACATCGCCTGCCTTTCCAAGGATTGAAAACTTGATACATTTATAGACAAAAGCAAGACAGTGGATGAAAGAGACATATCTCTCCCTTATGGAAAGTCTTTCCCAGCCAGGGAGGGACTGAGGTTTAAACCTGGTTAAGTAGATGACAACGTACCTGCGCAAATGACGCCGGCGGTTTCATAATGTTCACAGTTATGCTGCATCCACCCACCGTGCGGGCATTGCCAGATGTAAGATTCATTGCCCTCACACTTCACATCATCCAGCAGAATGCGTCCGTCTCCCTCTCCAAAAAAGCCATTTCTGAGAGCTGAAAGAGCTGCTCCGCAGCCCCGTTGTCTGCACACCACCTCGGCATCCTTTTCATCCCAGTCGTCATCGCACACCGTCCACCAGCCTCCAGCATACAAAATTTCCACACGGCCTGCGCAGAAGCTCTCACTATCTGTCAAGCGCAATTCTAGTGGAGACTCTAAGATCACAAACAAGAAGGGCGGGTGCATTGGTCAGGAGAGATTTGCTATGTCAGCTCTGTTCCTATAAGAGTTAATTAAATAGAGACTCCAGATTTAAATTCTACCCTATTCACCCTTATTCTTACAAGAGAGAGGAAGCGCAATTTTAAAAAGCATTTCTATGGGTAAAACTCTTTGATGCAAAGAAATAGGCTTTAATAAAATGGCGCATCTCATATGCGTACAGCGTGACGTGTGTACGATCGGTACATGACTAACTCCCTGAAATGAGTGAAGACATTCTTGGCTGGGAAGGGGTTTGCTTTTATGTATATACTTTGGGAAATAGATGTGTTTGCAGGTAAAATAAACCCAGATCATTTCTTCCTGCCAAAGATCAGGTGCAAATGTCAGTGTAAGAATTCCCTGGGATAACTTTAAAAATGGAAGCCTGTGGGTACGTTCATTTTGAAAATTCACAGAGGGGAAATATGTGCTAGTTATAAAATGAGGACGTTGGTTATAATTCTGTAGTCTGTGGAGCAGGGCCTGTGAGTGGAACATACTGAATCTTCCTTATTGATTGTGCCAAAGGGAATTAATCCCTGTCTCACTCCCAGGGGCTCAGCAGGGTTGCAAACTACTGGCTCACTACCTTGAGTAGATATTTTAGTGTCTTGGTTTTGTTCCATTCAAGGGGTTATTAAAGGACATTCTACTTGCTCTCCTGCTACCTTTTCAGCTCAGGATTACAAATTGAGGAGTCATGATAAGTAGACAAATTCAAGAAGATATTCAGAGTTTGCTCTCAAGAGACACCCAACTCCATTCCTGAATATGAGCACGCCCACCACCCTCCCTTCTATCTGGCAGCTCCAGGGTGGGGTTTAAGGTCACCCGAGTTCTTGGTATATTCATGAATATATTTTTACAGACCAAATGCATGATCCTGCATTTTATAGCATTAAATTGTAGCCTGGAAAATATATCCACAAAAAGATACAATGCAGATCTGAGGAGGTTGCTTGTCTAAGGGGAAAGTATGCTTAACTCAATTCTTTCTTTTTGTGAACTACTTCCTGTTTCTTCAGTCCACAAACTTGGGGTTTATCTTTGACTCCTCCCTCTCCTTCTGTACATTTACCCAGCAGATAGCTAAAACCTGTCATTTCTTTCTCTATAACATTAACAAAATTTGCCACTTCCTCTCTGAACACACTACTAAAACACTTCTGCACTCTTTGGTCACCTGCAAAGCAACTTCCTCCTTGCTGGTCTCCCTCAGAGTCATCTCTCCCCTCTTCAATCTGTTCAGCTAATCTTCCGCCAGTCCCTCTATACTCATATAACCCCTCTTCTCAGGTCACTTCATTGGCTTCCCTTCCATTTCTGTATCCAGTTCAAAGTTCTTCTTCTGACCTATACATTCATTCATTCTACTGCTCCTCACTACCTTTCCTCTCTCCTCTCTCCCTACACCCCTCCTCGTGAACTCTGCTCCTTCTCTAGCTTACGTCTCTCTTTGCCCTTTTCTTCCACGGCCAACTCCAGACTTTCATCCTTTCACCTTGCTGCTCCTTATGCCGGAACAAACTTCCTGAGTCTGTACATCAGGCTTCATCTCTGCCCCCGTTCAAACCCATGCTAAAGGCTCACCTCTTGAGGCTGCCTTTGGATCCTGGTCCCTTGTTCTCCTTGTGGCTCCTCACCCCTCCCTGTTTGCACCCTTGTTCTCAATGTCGTATTGTCTGCCTTGATTAGACAGGGACCGTCTTCTATATGTATCTGTGCAGCATTGCATATGCCTTGTAGCGCTATATAAATGATTAGTAGTAGTAATATAAAACCCGTGGGGAAAACTCTCCTGGACCTTGTACTTGCTGCACACTTTTGAAAACTGACCTAAATGCTGAAAGCTGCCTTCAGAATTATTAAAATCCAAAACCGTAAGAGGCTGGTATTCAAAGTCCTTATCTGGATCGCGCTGCTGCCACTTTCCGCTTAGTGCTAGGGCACCTGGTGACAGAGCGAGGGCACTGTCACCGTTATGCACAGAAATGTCGACCTTATCTGGCTAGAGGCAATTTTTGGCCAGCACTTATGCGGACAGCTTAAGCCTCGTGAAAAGCTATCCGGATAAGGGCCAGCTACAAACTGACGCTAGCTAGATAAGGATACATTTTCAGAAAAGGTCGTCACTTACAGAGACAGCGGCCCTTTAATCCAAATAATCAACAGCAGCCACTATCCGGATATTGCTGCTGAATGTCCAGATTATATTTAAGCGCCAAAGCTGAGCGCTGTGGAGTTTAAAACTCGGCCAGTTTGAAAACTGACATAAGTATCAATTTCTATGATTGTACAGGATGAGTTCCTCTTAGTCAAGTTTTCATCGGAGATTCTGAGTAAGGAGATAATGTCGAAAAGAGCTTCTTAGCTACGAGGTCTTCTTGACCTTCAGAGCACCAGTGTAAATGAAACTGCTAGAAGATATTGCTTGTTTGCTACTGAGCCGAGTCTTTCATCACTGGGATGAGTTTTGCACCCTCAAGGTATGCGCTATGACTGTAGTCCTGCCTGCCCTATAGCTCTATGCATAGTCTGTGGGGCTTGTTTACTAAAGATTAACACATGCTATCTGCCTCCCTGCGTGTGTACAGGACTCTGTGTGTGGACAAAGGCGACGGCAAAAGCTAGAAGGATGCTTGGGTGCATAAAGAGATGAATGGCTTGCAGAAAAAAGGAGGTGATAATGCCTCTGTATAAGTTTTTGGTGCAACCTCTTTTGGAGTATAGTGTGCAATTCTGGAGACCGCACCTTCAAAAAGATGTGAACAGGATGGAGTCAGTGCAGAGGGTGGCTACTAAAATGATTAGTGGGCTTCATTATAAAGCATATGAGGACAGACTTAAGGATCTTAATATGTACACCTTAGAGGAAAGGCGGGATAGAGGTGATATGATTGAGATGTTTAAATACCTCCGTGGCATAAATGTTCAGGGAGAGAGTCTCTTTCAATTGAAAGCAAGTTCTGCTACGAGGGGACATGGGATGAGGGTGAAGGGAGACAGATTCAGGAGTGATATGCGGAAATATTTCTTTACAGAAAGAGTAGTGGATCCGTGGAATAGTCTCCCAGTGGAGGTAGTAGAGATGAGGACAGTATCTGAATTCAAAAAAGCATGGGACCAACACAGAGGATCTCTAAAGGTAAAAAGGGAACTGTTGTAGTTGTTGTTATGGAAGGACAGACTAGATGGGCGATGTGGTCTTTTTCTGTCGTCATATTTCTATGTTTCTATGCTCCTTGGAGTAAAGCAGCATTTTTGGAACTGCTCTTGGGGATGTCCAAATGTCTCTGTTTGAGGACTCAGGCTCTTGTGCAAATCACAGGAAATATACAACTTTTAACCAGCTTCCCACAAAACCCAAAGTCTTCAGTCTGCATAACTGCCAAGATCAAAACCTGTGGCTCTCTCCAAAACTCAACAACTAGTTTCCTACTCCCTTGATTCCTAGAATGTGATGCTTGTGGTTAGAGCAATGGCCTGGGAACCCAGAGACCAGGGTTTGATCCCCACTACCACTCCTTGTGGCTTTGGGCAAGTCACTTATCCCTCCACTGCCAAACTTAGATTGCGAGCCCTCTGGGGACAGGGAAATACCTCTAGCACCTGGTACTAACTCACCTTGATCTACAACTGGAAAGGCAGAAACTAAATACTAGAAATGCATCAGGACCTAGTTATTTGGCTTTAGCTCAGGAGGGGTCAAGACCAGTTCCATTCAGCTATTTCCCTGGAGGCAGTGGAGGGTTAAGTGACTTGCCCAAGGACACAAGGAGGAGCACTAAGATTTGAATCTTGGCTTTACCAATTCTTAGCTCCCTGTTGTAACCACAGGGCTTCTCTTTAGGACTAGGTCTTCATTTCTTTCCTCAAATGCTTATTTAATCTTTTCCTAGCTTCTTTCAGAATGAGGTTATGCACCTCAAACACAAATGCAAAAAATGCAATGTGACACCAGCTGATATGGAACTGTACCGCTACTACTGATCACTTGTATAGCGCTACAAGACGAACGCATCGCTGCACAGACACATGTAAGAGACAGTCCCTGCTCATCAGAGCTTTCAGTCTAGTTAAGACAGACAGCACAGTAGCCTTAGACACGGGATACATCTAGGGGGAATGGTAAGGAAACACAAGGGAGATCAGGTAATTCTAGATCCAAAAGCAGCAGCGAAGAGGTGAGATTTCAGCCTGGATTTGAAGAGTCAGAGAAGGCGCCTGAGTACAGACACAGGTAGTTTGTTCCAGGCATAAGGCGCAGCAAGGTGAAAAGAGTGAAGTCTGGAGTTAGCAGTGGAAGAGAAGGGCACAGATAGAAGCAATTTGCCAGAAGAGCGGAGTTTCTGAGGGGGGGGGGGGGTGTAAGGAGAGATAAGAGAAGAAAGGTAGTGAGGAGCTGCAGAGTGAATGCACTTATAGGTCAGCAGGAGAAGTTGGAACTGGATGCGGAAACGGATAGGGAGCCAATGAAGTGACTTGAGGAGAGGGGTAATATGAGCATGACGAGGTTGGTGGAAGATTAGCCAAGCAGCAGAGTGTTGAACAGATTGAAGGGGAGAGAGATGATTCAAAGGGAGACTTAACAAGGAGGAGGTTACTGTAGTCAAGACAGGAGGTGACTAAGGAGTG
Source organism: Ichthyophis bannanicus (assembly GCA_033557465.1). Classification (NCBI taxonomy): domain Eukaryota; kingdom Metazoa; phylum Chordata; class Amphibia; order Gymnophiona; family Ichthyophiidae; genus Ichthyophis; species Ichthyophis bannanicus. The sequence goes on from CM066034.1 coordinate 1,029,692,971, forward strand.
GATAACCGTCTTAGTAGTGTGTTCAGAAAGGAATGGTCAGATTTGGTTGATGTTACAGAGAAAGAAAGAGCAGGTTTTAGCTATCAGTTGGATGTATGTGGAGGAGAGAGGAGTCAAAGGTTGTGAGCTGAGGAAACAGGAAGGAGTAGAGAGTTATCCACAGAGACTGAGAAAGGAGGAAGGGGAGGGTTTATGGGGGAAAATAAGAAGCTCAGTTAGATAGACAAATGAAAGCAAATGCTTAGCTAGCTAAGAGACTTTACATTGGGATACATAGCAAGGCTGCACTGGTAGGAAAATCACAGCATGAATCCGCCCTGTATCCAAGTGCTTCTCTCTGGGTGGGATTCAGCCAGTGATAATGATTGATTTTACCTCTTCTACAAGTCCTGTGCTTTTATCCAGGAAACATGGGACATCTCATGTCACAGGCTTGTGGCGTGTTCAGCACTCTGAGCTAAAACTTGAATTCAGTCCAATATTTGATCTTTGTAGAAATTATTAGTTTTTCCATGACTAAATTTCCCTGGTAAAATTGTTATGGCCCTCACCCCTCACCCCCCCCCCCCCTCCTCAGCTTCTATCACACACTGACCCATGGGTTCTGCTTCACCCAATTAAAGATGATCAATTTATCTCCCATCATTACAATGCTGCCTATAAAGAATTCAAATAAAAGGCTTATAGCCATCGGAGTACATGAAATGGGAAACCGAAAATCTGAAAAGGACGAATGGTGTGGAGCTGTTTGTAGCTGTGCGTTTTATTCTGCACGTGAACTGTCTAATTCTGTTCTTATATAATCGAAGAATGAATGTTTTAAGGGGAAGTAATGGAATAGCGGCAGACACTTTCTTATAGTGTGGTAAAGCTCAAGGGCCTCAAAGCTGCAGACGACCCAGGCCAGAGACATGCGGAGAATGCAAGATTGCACTACATGGTGTGTCCACACCGTGAATATTGTGTGCAGTTCTGGTCGTCGTATCTTAAAAAGGATATAGCGTTCTGAGAAAAGGTTCAGAGAAGAGCCACCAAAATGGTAAAGGGGATGGAAGGTTACCCCTATGAAAAGAGGCTACAAAGATTAGGGCTCTTCAACCTGGAAAAGAGACGGCTGAAGGGAGATATGATAGAGGTCTATAAATTAATGAATGGAGTGGAACGGATAAACGTAGATCAATTGTTTACATCATCAGAATATAAAAAGACTAGGGGACATGCAATGAAGCTACAAGGTAACCTATTGAAGACCAATAAGAGAAAATATGTTTTCATTCAACGTATAATCAAACTCTGGAATTTGTTACCGTAGGATGTAGTAAAAGCTGTTAGTTTAGCTGGGTTTAAAAAAGATTTGGACAAGTTCCTGGAGGAAAAGTCCATAAACCATTATTAAAAGGGACCCATGATATCACTGCTTGACCCAATACAAGCATTGTGGAACCTGTATCTTTTGGGGAAACTGCTAGGTACTTGTGACTTAGATTGGCCACTGTTGGAAACAGGATACTGGGCTTGATGGACCTTGGTCTGACCCAGTATGGTATTTCTTATGTTCTTATACAGGGATAGGAGGCAGTGTACTACTGTGGATCAGGAACTGGTTAAAAGATAGAAAGCAGAGGGTTGAGCTAAATGGCCAATTTTCCCAATGGAGAAAGGTGAATAATGGTGTACCCCAGGGATCTGTGCTGGGTCCGCTGCTTTTTGACATATTCATAAATGACCTGGAAAGTGGAATAACGAGTGAGGTTATCAAATTTGCAGATGACACAAAACTATTTAAAGTTGTTAAAACCCAAGAGGATTGTGGAAAATTGCAAGAGGATCTTGATAAATTGGAAGACTGGGCATCTAAATGGCAGATGAAATTTAATGTGGACAAGTGCAAAGTTATGCACCTAGGGAAGAACAACCCAAACTATGGTTACACAATGCAAGGTTCCAAATTAGGAACCAGCACCCAGGAAAAAGATTTAGGCATCATTGTGGATAACATGTTAAAACCCTCGGCCCAGTGTGCAGTGGCAGCCAAGAGAGCAAATAGAATGCTAGGTATCATAAGGAAAGGAATGGAAAATAAAATAAAAGATATTATAATGCCTCTATACTGTTCAATAGTGAGACCACACCTTGAATATTGTGTGCAATTCTGGTCGCCGTATCTTAAAAAGGATATAGCGTTATTAGAAAAGGTTCAGAGAATAGCCACCAAAATGGTAAAGGGGATGGAAGGATACTCCTATGAAGAAAGGCTAAAAAGGTTAGGGCTCTTTAACCTGGAAAAGAGACGGCTGAGGGGAGATATGATAGAAGTCTATAAATTAATGAACGGAGTGGAACGGGTAAACGTAGATCGATTGTTTACCTTATCAGAATATAGAAAGACTGGGGGACATGCAATGAAGCTACAGGGTAAACTATTTAAGACTAATAAAAGAAAATATTTTTTCACTCAATGTGTAATCAAACTCTGGAATTTGTTACCTGAGGATGTAGTAAAGGCTGTTAGTGTAGCTGGGGTTTAAAAAAGGTTTGAACAAGTTCCTGGAGGAAAAGTCCATAAACCATTATTAAGAAGGGACCCAGGATATCAATGCTTGACCCAGTACCAGCATTGTGAAACCTGTGTCTTTTGGGAAAATTGCTAGGTACTTGTGACCTAGATTGGCCACTGTTGGAAACAGGATACTGGGCTTGATGGACCTTGGTCTGACCCAGTATGGCATATCTTATGTTCTTATGTTCTTAACTATGTGAATGTACTCTGGTAAGTGATGAATGGAAAATAGCTGATTTTACCCAACTCTAGCAGCAAAATGTTGGCTTTACCCAATGAATGAAGGGAAATCCAACAAAATCTGACAAATCAACTTCAGGTCATTAAAAATCTCAGAGAGGATCTGGCAAAATCTGCTTCTAATTTCTCTGATAGAGTTTTATGAAGTCGCTCAGGCAACCTTTTGAAATTTTCCCGAGTTTCTGAAATTGTTTGGACACCTTATTCAAAAGCAGCTCATGTCTCCAGACCAGACCTGTTTCAGTCTGCATCCGTGCAGATTATTTATGTGTCACATTTGCAAAGTACAATGGGGCCCTCAAAAGTCCAGAGCTCAGTCTTATCATACCAATATCTAATATTTTAGACTTGATCCCACATAGTAGCACTAGATAAATCATAGACATACCATGTACTGAAACATTTATCCATGTGCCCAGGTTCCCACTTACCAGTTTCTATATATATTGAGTATTCAGAAAAATCTGTAACAGAAAAAAGCAAAAATGATCAGTGCACTGATTCATACAACTCTCAGCAAATGTTTTAATGGAAAATGGTTTTAATGGAAAATGGTTCTAAAGAGCTTCTTTCACATACAGCAGAATGCAAAGAATAAAAAATAAAGAAATGTTGGATAATTCAACTGCATAAGTGCTTATTGAAATATTTCCTGCAGGGAACTCAAATTCTGGCTATTCAATTCACTGACTGGCTAGAATTTATCATCTGAAAAGGGACAGAATCTGGGACGCAAAGGTTTGCCAACTTTTGAAAGAGGAGAACCTGTAGTGCTGCAGTGATGGGAGCAGGGCAGGCTTCAGCCCCTGCAGGCCACATCAAGGGGGGAGAGGAAGATACAAGTGTCCTGCTATCTCTACCGCTGAGGAGGATCACAGACACCCACAAAACTTCAATGGAGAGAAAGGACAACATCAACAAAGCATGGCAACCTCTCTTTTACAGAAGATTTAGTGCTACAAGGTCTGGGGCCAAAGACAAAAGACTTCTTCCACCTTTCAGAATCTGAGATTGTCACAAAATCTTCCTGTTAAAAATCCAAATTCCCCCCTCGCCGCCAGGATTCCTACTTGCACATTCTCACCTTTTTTTCTAACAAACCTTCCTGCCAAAATTAAAATTTCAAAACTCCCAACTTTTCCAATAAACTCTCCCTCTGAAATCAAACACTCCTTGATTGTTTGCCGTGGAAACCACCTTGATTGAAGGAGAAGGTGGTATAGAAATACTGTTAAATAAATAAAATAAATAAAAAAATGTATATTTCCCACTTTTCCTTCAATGGACTTTCCCACCAAAAATTCAAATTTGAGCTTCAAACCCACCAATCCAGTCTTAAAACCAGACATTCATGGGGTCATTCCGAGCCACATATAGCAGGGATGGATGCCCTTCCCCGCAATTCCTGGCCTTTCCTGGCCCCGTCCTCCTTTCCCGCACGTTGTATGGGGAAGTTAGACATGGGCAGGAAAGGGGATGATTGAGGGCGGCTTTAGGGCAGGCAGTGGGTGGTCGCCAGACCCAGACGTATAGGGCCGATTCTAATGTCTGCCCTCTACGTTCGGGGCCAGTGACAAATGGGGTGGAATTTATTTATTTTTATTTATTTAACAGTATTTCTAAACTGCCTTATCTTAATAATCAAGGTGGTATCACAGCAAACAATCTGGTAGTGTGAGTGTGTTATACATGCAGTGAGGGTGAAAATTTAGTTGTGTGTGTGTTGAATTGTGTGCTAGATTGGTTTGAGCTATGTACAATGTGGGCTATATACAGTGGTGCTAAAAACGTTTTATATACATACAGTGTTAGGCGGCAACATGTGCTGTTATACAGTCACTTAGGTTATGTGATGTGTCCATAGTGTTCTATGAACAGCATGGTTTTTAGCTGTTTTCTAAAGTCTTTGAGGTCTGTAGTTGCCCTCAAATCGTCCGGTAGTTTGTTCCATATTGTTGGAGCAGCCATGGAGAGTGCTCTGTCTGTTGTGTCCTTGCGTGTGTGTTTGTATTCACTTGGGGTGCTGACTCGGTTGTGTGTTTGTTTTCTTCTAGGACGTGTGCTGGTGTCTGGTTGTATGAGGGTGTGCAGGCTGTTGGCTAATGTGGAATAACTTCCGATGCAGCGGGATCGGTGGGCCAGTGGCATGGCAGTGATGGGAGGGGACAGAAAGCATTCCCTGCAGCCCTACCCTGGCTCTAGGAGGCCAGATCAGTGGTCGGACTGCGGGGAATTCACTTTTAAAGCCGGCGGCCAGGGATCGTGACTCTTCAATGGAGCTGCAGTGCCATGGCAACCGGACACCATGGCGCCATGGCTCCATTGATGAGCACTGACTGAGTTAACCAGTGAAGGTCTGTACAAGCAGGCTGGACAGAATCGGGGTCCTGGCCTTCACGTACAAGCCTGTTCATGATTTCAATCCCATGGGACTAGACATGCCCCGCAGGATCAGAATCACGACTCCTTCTATGCGTCTGGTTCTGGCCGGACACACAGAGGCCCCAGACGTATGGAATGGAATTGGGCCTTCATTGCATAACCACTTCACCCTGAAGAAAGCCACAGAATGATGGCTGAAACATCAGTTCCAAGATGTGGCATGACTTGTAAAACTGCAAAGATCAGTGGTACTCACCTTCCAGCAACAATCCTCCTCTTCCCAGACTCCCTAGACTTGCTCCAGTCTCGTTGGAGCAGTCAAAGCCTGCTGACTCCCCTCGTCCTGGGGCCTGCAGTTGTCCTCCTTTGCTGCCTGGTCAGATTATTTTGTCCCATGCTCTTCTGTTCCTCACATACAACCCTCTCTCCGCCCTAGCAGTCATCCTTCCCCATCTCTCACATATTGCTCTTCCCCTGCTCCTATGATACATCTCTCACCTCTGACCACTGCAGATGGCTCCTGTGATACATTTCTCACCTCTGACCACTGCAGATGGCTCAGAATACTGCCGCCCGCATAATAACAGGCTGCTCAGGACATGACCACATCACACCCATCCTCTACCACCTCCACTGGCTACCAATCAGCTCCCGTATACAATACAAAGTTATCCTAAACATATTCAAAATCAGACAGAACATCTCAGCTGACAGCCTGCAACCTCTCATCAAAGCAGACCTATGCACCAGACCCAGAAGAAGGAGAACCACTGACACCATCACCACCCCAAGAGAATTCACCAAATCCAGACAGGACACCTCAAGAAGAGCTCTGTCCCTGGCCGCACCCACCCTGTGGAACTCTCTCCCCGACGAGCTGAGATCTGCCACGGACCTCAAAGATTTCAGAAAGATGCTCAAAACAAAGCTCTTCATGGATCACTACAAGGACTTCACCTGAACTAGACTCTGCCCTGGCTAAACCTGAAGCCCATATGAACTGTATATAGACCTGTACATAGATCACTTGTATATAACGCAAATAAATCGCTCACACCCCTCGCACACACTCATTCAGATGCTTCCACTGCATGTTGCACACTATAGTCCCCCCCCCCCCGTGATTGTTTGATGTGAAAACTGCTTTGATTTAATGATAAAGCGGTATATTAAATCTGCCTAAATAAATAAATAAAATAAATATCTGCCTTCCCCAACCTCTCTTTCTTTCTCCTTAACACTACTGTCATTTCTCTCTTATTTCTTTCCCCACTCACCCCTCATCGCTCTCTTTCCCTTCACATCCTCCCTGTCCTTTTTCTGCCTTTTCAACAAGCTCTTTCAGGAGGGATCCGCTGCCATCTTCTATGATTTGAAATGTTCAGTGTAGTCCCTTTCCGTCAAAGATTTGGCGACTCTTACTCTCGTGAACCACAGTCCCCCATCTTTCCTAGTGTACCTGAATGTAAACTACCTTGAACTATGACTGAAAAGGCCTGAGCTAAATCCACTGTATCCAGGTATTTCTCTTTCAGCTCTTCTGCACCTTTGCTTGCCTGTTTCCCCTTCTCTGTCTCTCTTACATCCCTCCGTCATTCCACTCATCCCCCAGCTTCAGCCTTTGTCATCTGCGCTCCCATTCTCTGCCCTCACTCACTCATTCATCCTCTCTCTACTGCTGCCCATAAAAACATAAGATGTGCCATACTGGGTCAGACCAAGGTCCATCAAGCCCACTATCCTGTTTCCAACAGTGGCCAATCTAGGTCCACACATCCCGATCACAGTCCTTCTCCCCCAGACCTACTCATCCTTCCCCAATATTCACCCTAAGTCTCTTTCATTTCCCCAGTATCCCCCACTACAGCCTCAATTACCCTTTCTGCAGTGCCTTCCCAATGACATTCATCCTTCATCCCAATCTCACTCATTCATCCCTGCCAGTACTTCCTCTAACACAGTCAATTAGGTTTCCATAACGAATACGCAGGAGAGAGATTTGCGTACAACAGAGTCATTGCCTCCAAATCTATACTCATGCATATTCACTGTGATTATCCTGAAAACCGGATTGGGTAGATGTGTCTTATTTTATTTATTTAGTTATTAGCATTTCTCTACCACATTTTCCAATAGATCAAACGTGGTTACATTAAACAACGTTTGAAATGTACAGAAAACAGAACAGAATCAATTACATAAAACAGTTGAACTATATACATTAAGAATCAAACATTTTAGGATAAATCTGGATAAAGATTAAAATTACAATTAAAAATGCAAACTATGTACAGTCTATAGTACCCACGAGTTTGAACGTAAGTCAGGGAATGGCAGGTATGAGTTAATGGTTTGTGAGCGCAGTCTTTGTGTGCAGTATGTTTCTTCAAGTAAACAGGGAGATGAGGTTTGGGCTAGGGAAGGTAAATCTTGAATTATGGATGGTTAGGTGGGGTCAGCATGAGGGCTCATGGGGGTTACCAAAATGCTGTATGAAAAGGGAGGCTTTTAATTTATTACAGAATGTGGGGAGACCATCTAGGAGTGTGCTCCAGAGAGTAGGAGCGAAGCGAGAGGAGGCCCTATTATTTGTTGCTTTGATGGATTTTTGGTAGTCTGGGGGTGTGGTTAGTTTGTTTTTGTTGCTTCCACATTTTGCTTGTGTATCTACATCCTTGATGGTTGGAGTGGAGAGGTGTGAGGGAGTTATGTCTGAGGAGCTTGAATGTGGTTATTGGTATTTTGTAGTGTATACGGCTCTGGATTGGAAGTCAGTGTAAATTGTACAGTATGGGGATGATATGTTCTGAAATGTTTGCGTTCCATGCAATTCGTGATGCAGCATGTTCTACCATTCGAAGCAGTCTTGGGGTTTGTTTAACTAGCCCTTGAAGTCAAAAGGGGGTGTGATGATGGCTTGGAGGACTGATATAAAATCATGGGGGTGATAGTAGCAGTCGTAGTTGTTTTATCATTTTGAGTTAATAGGAGATTTTTTTTTTGCTATCTGTTTTATGTGTGTGCTCATGTTGCGTGTCTGGTCTGGGATTACCCCGAGGTATTTTACTTCGTGACGGCAATGCTTGAGTCTTCTCTCTGTGGCTCCATCAGTCTGAGGCTCAAAGCAGAGCAGAAACGAATGTGGTGACCAGGGACCTGAAAGCACTTTGATGTAGCAGAGATCAGGAGACTTGTCAGGACAGGAAAGGGATAGTCTAGACCAAGTCAGAAACAAAGAGATTTGTCTCATGGCCCTGGCCTGCTGTTTGTCACCTGCTCATTATCCTGGTCTGCTTAATGTAACGCTGGATTTTCCAAGACTCCACTGGTCCAAGACCCAGTCAAAGGCAGAGCATACAGTGAAGCAGGGAGGGGAACTTAAATTGAGGGAAGACAAAGGCTTGTCGATGTTGAAAGACCTCACACACCTAACTTGCCTCAGGTGGCACTTTCCCTGCTCCACACCAGGCTGGCCGTGACCCCAGTTCAATGCATCACATGTCCAGGCTCTGCTTGATTGGGGAGCCAGAGATACTATATGTAAAAACTACTATTAAAGCTTTGGAATTACAGAGCTTAAAAGGGAGAGAGGAGGCATTGTGGGTTAAACTAGAAAGAGGGAAAGAGAAATCTGTTTACATTGGTGTGATATACAGACCTCCCTCACAAGAGGAAGAGGTGGACAGAGAGTTAATTGAAGACATACGCAGCATTGCTAGGAAATGGGACGTGCTACTGATAGGAGATTTCAATATGCCAGATGTTGATTGGAACATTCCTGCTGCAGTATCATCTAAGAGATCCTGGATTCTCTACAGGGAGAACTATTCAGGCAATTGGTAACAGACACCACATGTGAAGGGGCCATTCTGGACTTGGTGCTGAGGCAGCCATGAGGCTCTTATCAGCCTGACCCTTCCCCCGCAAGCCATGAGGCTCTTACACAAGTGATCAGCCTGACCCTTCCCCCGCAAGCCATGAGGCTCTTACACAAGTGATCAGCCTGACCCTTCCCCCAAGCCATGAGGTAATCAGCCTGCTAAGAGAAGGCATTGAGATTTCAGTAGACACCCTTCCCCCACTCCAGGTCTGAGCACAGTATCCCCTAGCCCAGAAACCAACAGACCAGAGCACACCGGTTTGAACAGGTCACCCAGGTACCTTCCCCAGGGGCTGCTGATTGGTGGACAGGAAATACCTGTGGCAAATGGGATTACAGAATGAGTTTGAAATTATACTGTATTTAAGGCATTGAAGGACGTCCCTCGGGGCTCAGACTTTTTGTGGAGGGTACCGGCTCTCTGTCTGATCCTGTGTGCACATTAAAGATCCTGTTTGCATTCCAGCCTGTCTGTGAGTTTTCCTTCTGTGGGTGAGTGATTGAATAAGAGCTTTTCACAGCGTTTGCTATAACAGTGCTTACCAATGCATCCAGTGATCACCAGATGATGTGGTTCAGTATTAGGACTAGGGCTATTAGAATCCATTCAAAGGTGAGGATCTTAGACTTTAGGAAGACTAACTTTGCGAAGATGGGCCAATACCTCAGGGAGTCGTTGGTGGGATGGGAACAGCTGGGGGAGGTATAAAAACAGTGGGCAAAACTGAAAGGGGATATTTTAAGGGTAACCAACCTTTTTGTTAAAATGATAAATAAAGGTAAAAGGAAAAGGAGACCGCTATGGTTTTCGAAAGAAGTAGCTGAAAAAGTGAAGAAAAAGAGGCAGGCCTTCATGAAATACAAGAGATCACAGAGAGAGGAAGACAGGTATCTGTGTTTGGAAAAACTTAGAGAAGCTAGCAAAGTAGTCAGGAAGGCAAAGATTCAAAAGGAAGAGGAAATAGCCAATACAATAAAATAGGGGGATAAGACATTTTTCAGATATATTAGTGAGAACAAGAAGAGCAAAAGTGGCATTGTCAGACTCAAGGGTGCAGGGGAGGAATTCGTAAAAGCTGATAAGGATAAAGCGGAATTGCTTAACAAATATTTCTGTTCTGTGTTCACAGATGAAGAACCAGGAGCAGGACCTCAGAAAACACCCACAAACAGGAACAGAAGCGAGGAACATCTTAAACAATTTTCTGAAGACTGTGTTCGTGAGAAACTAGCTCATCTTAAAGTAGACAAAGCGATGGGACTGGATGGGATACACCCTAGAATACTGAGGGAACTTGGGGACGTTCTAGCAGCTCCACTGACTGACCTTTTCAATACCTCGTTGGAGTCGGCAGTGGTGTCAAAGGACTGGAGAGAGGCTCATGTGGTGCCTTTACACAAAAGCGGAAGTATGGATGTGGTTGAAAACTACAGGCCGGTTAGTTTAACTTCAGTGGTGAGTAAATTATTGGAAACGCTGCTGAAAGAGAAAATAGTGAGGTTTCTGGAGTCCAGCGGATTACAGGATCCGAGGCAGCATGGATTCACCAGAGGCAGGTCTTCTCAGACAAATCTGATTGATTTCTTTGACTGGGTGACCAGGGAGTTGGACCGAGGGAGAGCCCTAGATGTGGTGTATTTAGATATCAGTAAGGCCTTTGGCACTGTTTCTCACAGGCGACTTATAAACAAACTGAGCACCCTAGGGATGGACCCTAAAGTTACTGCTTGGGTTAGAAATTGGTTGGGTGGGAGGCGACAAAGAATACAAGTAAATGGAGCTCACTCTGAGGAGGAGGATGTTGCCGGTGGTGTGCCCCTGTCCTTGGTCCGATTCTTTTTAACATCTTTGTTAGTGATATAGTGGAAGGGCTGTCGGGTCAGGTTTGCCTCTTTGCGGATGATACCAAAATCTGCAATAGAGTAGACACCCAGGAAGGTGTAGATAACATGAGGAGGGATCTAGCTAAGCTTGAAGAATGGTCTAGAATTTGGCAGCTGGGATATAATGTTAAAAAATGTGAGGTCATGCATTTGGGCTGCAGCAATCCAAGGGAGCAATATAGTATAGGGGGTGAAGTACTTTTGTCCACTAAAGAAGAGCGGGACCTAGGTGTGGTTGTGTCTGATGATCTTAAAGTAGCTAAACAGGTAGAAAAGGCAACGGCAAAAGCTAGAAGGATCACGGCAAAAGGTCCTCGCTTATGCAGCTATCGCGACCCATGGAGGTGGTGTTAGCTGCAGCCATGTTGTCTGCAAAAACAGGCAGCTACCATGCAATGTCAACACCCACAGTAATCGCATGTTCCAGGAAAAGTCACCCTCTGCCCCCTGCTGCGCATTTGCACTGCTAACACGCGAAGTACAGCAACGGTGGAATATTGTTCCATGTCAGCTGTCACTGCATTAGCCCCGTGATGTCATATCCATTAATGAAAAAGCAAAACCACAGAAAATTCAGCCAGGGATACTTGGGGAAATGATTGAAAATTCTGAGTCTCGCTGCCTGGCTTGCACTTTGCACTCCTGGTCATGCCAGCATTGCAAAATGAAATTCTAGCACATATCGAAGCCATCTAAAGGCCTGGCTCCTTTACTCTGCGTGCAGAGAAGTATATCCACTGTCAGATCTGTGGCAGTTTTTAAGAGGCCTTCTCTATTCACCCATTGAGAATCTTTAAGAACCATCAGCAAAATGTTTATTTTTTATATCCTCCAAACATTAGGTGGATTATCCATGTCTGAGCCCTGTAAGTCAGGACAAGGGAGATCCCCCACATAAAAGTGAAGGGTGACGTTTTGCAGGAAACTCAGCTATCTGCTTTCTTCTGTCTGGGTCCCGCCTTACAGAATTCCCTTCCCATCATTCTCCGCTCTGAACCATCATTTACCAGTTTCAAAGTCACCTTAAAAACCCACCTTTTTCAGCTAGTCTTCGGCCTTCCCAACCCCTCGCCTCCTTAGGTTGCCTGCTGCCTTTCACTCTCTTATATTACTGTCACCCCCACCCCTTCTTTCTGAGTGCCCCTCGCTCTTCCTTTCTTTTGCTGTCCTGTCAATTAATGGTGTTCCATTTCCTTTTCCTTTTTCTACTTCGCAGTCCCTGTAATTTTTGTAAACCGCTCTGATGCTGCTGCATGAGTAGCCAATCAAGCTTTACAATAAAAATAAAGATAAAGGTGATAGCAGTGGGGGTGTACTTCCGATCGCCTGTCCAGAATGAACAGATGGATGATGAAATGCTCAAAGAAATCAGGGAAGCTAACAAAAGTTACAGCACAGTAATAATGGGTCATTACAATTACCCCGGTATTGACTGGGTCAGTGTCACGTCAGGACAAGCTAGGGAGATAAAGTTTCTAGATGAAATAAATGACTGCTTCTTGGAGCAGCTGGTTTATGAACCGACAAGAGCGAAAGCTATTTTGGATCTAGTCCTTAGTAGAGTACAGGGTATGGTGCAAGAAATAAGAGTGTAGTTAACGCTCTTCCTCCTGAACTCCACTCACTATCAGACATTGTAGACTTCCGCCAAAGACTAAAAACACTGCTGTTACAAGAATACTTCAGCTCAGTGACCTAACCGCCTCAACAGCTTTTGGACACATACACACAAAAAGGCATGGGACAAACACAAAGGATCTCTAAAGGAAAAAAGGGGACTGTTGTAGTTGTTGATATAGAAGGACAGACTTGATGGGCCATGTGGTCTTTTTCTGTTGTCATTTTTTAATGTTTCTAATTACAATTCATAACCTACTAGGTTAATAGGTTCTTTTGTTTATAATGCTCATAGTCTCAATCTAGCATTTATTTAACCAGTGTTCTATACACCTTATCCGTCAAACAAAGCAGATTACATTATGTAATCATTACAAACAGGTACTGGATACATTCCCTTGTCCCAAAGGGCTCACAATCTATGTGTACCTGAGGCAACAGAGGGTTACGTAACTTGCCCAAGGCCAGAAGGAGTGCCTATAGGACTGGAAACCCCAGTCCCTCCAGCCTGAGATTGCTGTACCCAGGTGGGACTTGAACCCTCAGCTCTATGGCCTGAGGTACCATGTCCTAACCACTAGGCCACTCCTCCCCAACATGTTCTACATAAAGTTAACACTACTTAGAAACATAGAAAAATGCAGACAGAAAAAGACCACATGGCCTATCTAGTCTGTCCTTCCATATCGACAACCAGGGCCATACCGAGTGTAAATTGCGCCCTGTGCGACTTGCGCATCGGGCGCGCCACCCCCCCCCTCCGCGGTGGGAGAGAAGAGGCGCGCCCAATGTGCATGCCAGCGAGAAGGCTTAAGGGGTGCATTTTAGCTGTCTGTCATTGCCTGCCACTGCTGAGAGAAGAAAAAGTGGCGGCGGCAGGCAACGGCAGACAGCTAAAATGTGTCCCTTAAGCCTTTGTGCCCTGTGCGGCCACACCGCTCGCACACAGAGCTAGGTAGAGGCCTGTCGACAACTACAACACTCCGCTTTTTTCCTTCAGATATACTCTGTGTTTGTCCCATGTTTTTTTGAATTCAGATACTGTCCTCATCTCTACCACCTCCACTGGGAGACTATTCCACGGATCCACCACTCTTTCCATAAAGAAATATTTCCAAATATCACACCTGAATCCAGGACCAATCCGAGCCCTGTGCGAGCAGTGTGGCTGCACAGGGCGCAAAGACTTCAGGGGCGCATTTCGGCTCTCTGCCGTTGCCTGCCACCAATGGCAGAGAGCCGAAATGTGCCCCTGAAGTCTTCCCGCCGGCACACTAAGCAGGTCTGGTCTCTCTGGGAGGGACAAGACCTGCTTAGCATACTGGCGGCAGGTGGCTTGCACATCGGGTGCACGCCTCTTCTCTCCCGCCCCCATAAAATGGCTAGATGGGGGTGTGGGAGGTGCACCCGATGTGCAAGTCGCACAGGGCGTATTACGCCATCAGTACGGCCCTGCCTGAATCTATCCTCTTTCACCCTCAACCCATGTCCCCTCATAGCAGAACTTGCTTTCAATCGAAAGAGGCTCTCCCCCTGTGCATTTATACCATGGAGGTATTTAAACACCTCAATCATATCACCTCTATCCCGCCTTTCCTCTAAGGTGTACATATTAAGATCCTTAAGTCTGTCCTCATATGCTTTATAATGAAGACCACTAATCATTTTAGTAGCCACCCTCTGTACTGACCCCATCCTGTTCACATCCTTTTGAAGGTGCAGTCTCCAGAATTCCACACAATACTCCAAATAAGGTCGCACCAAAGACTTATACAGAGGCACTATCACCTCCTTTTTTCTGCTAGCCCTTCCTCACAGTATGCACCCAAGCATCCTTCTAGCTTTTGCTGTCACCTTTTCTACCTGTTTAGCTACTTTAAGATCATCAGACACAACCACACCTAGGTCCCGCTCTTCTTTAGTGGACAAAAGTACTTCACCCTCATAAATGACCTGGAAAGTGGAATAACGAGTGAGGTTATCAAATTTGCAGATGACACAAAACTATTTAAAGTTGTTAAAACCCAAGAGGATTATGGAAAATTGCAAGAGGATCTTGATAAATTGGAAGACTGGGCATCAAAATGGCAGATGAAATTTAATGTGGACAAGTGCAAAGTTATGCACCTAGGGAAGAACAACCCAAACTATGGTTACACGATGCAAGGTTCCACATTAGGAACCACCACCCAGGAAAAAGATTTAGGCGTCATTGTGGATAACATGTTAAAACCCTCAGCCCAGTGTGCAGCGGCAGCCAAGAGTGCAAATAGAATGCTAGGCATCATAAGGAAAGGAATGGAAAAGAAAACAAAAGATATAATGCCTCTATATCATTCCATGGTGAGACCGCACCTTGAATATTGTATGCAATTGTGGTCACCGTATCTTAAAAAGGATATAGCGATATTAGAAAAGGTTCAGAGAAGAGCCACCAAAATTGTAAAGGGGATGGAAGGATACTCCTATGCAGAAAGGCTAAAAAGGTTAGGGCTCTTTAACCTGGAAAAGAGACGGCTGAGGGGAGATATGATAGAAGTCTATAAGTTAATGAACGAAGTGGAACGGGTAAACGTAGATTGATTGTTTACGTTATCAGAATATAGAAAGATTAGGGGACATAAGAACATAAGAACATAAGATATGCCATACTGGGTCAGACCAAGGTCCATCAAGCCCAGTATTCTGTTTCCAACAGTGGCCAATCTAGGTCATACGTACCTAGCAGTTTCCCCAAGGGACACAGGTTCCACAATGCTTGTATTGGTTCAAGCATTGATATCCTGGGTCCCTTCTTAATAATGGTTTATGGACCTTTCCTCCAGGAACTTGTCCAAACCTTTTTTAAACCCAGCTACACTAACAGCCTTTACTACATCCTCCGGTAACAAATTCCAGAGTTTGATTACACGTTGAGTGAAAAAATATTTTCTTTTATTAGTCTTAAATAGTTTACCCTGTAGCTTCATTGCATGTCCCCTAGTCTTTCTATATTCTGATAAGGTAAACAATCGATCTACGTTTACCCGTTCCACTCCGTTCATTAATTTATAGACTTCTATCATATCTCCCCTCAGCCGTCTCTTTTCCAGGTTAAAGAGCCCCAACCTTTTTAGCCTTTCTTCATAGGAGTAGCCTTCCATCCCCTTTACCATTTTGGTGGCTCTTCTCTGAACCTTTTCTAAAATCGCTATATCCTTTTTAAGATACGGCGACCAGAATTGCACACAATATTCAAGGTGCGGTCTCACCATGGAACGATATAGAGGCATTATAATATCTTTAGTTTTATTTTCCATTCCTTTCCTTATCATACCTAGCATTCTATTTGCTCTCTTGGCCGCCGCTGCACACTGGGCCGAGGGTTTTAACATGGTATCCACAAGGACGCCTAAATCTTTTTCTTGGGTGGTGGTTCCTAATGTGGAACCTTGCATCGTGTAACCATAGTTTGGGTTGTTCTTCCCTAGGTGCATAACCTTGCACTTCTCCACATTAAATTTCATCTGCCATTTTGATGCCCAGTCTTCCAATTTATCAAGATCCTCTTGCAATTTTCCACAATCCTCCTGGGTTTTAACAACTTTAAATAGTTTTGTGTCATCAGCAAATTTGATAACCTCACTCGTTATTCCACTTTCCAGGTCATTTATGAATATGTCAAAAAGCAGCGGACCCAGCACAGATCCCTGGGGTACACCACTATTCACCTTTCTCCATGCAATGAAGCTACAGGGTAAACTATTTAAGACTATAATTTTAACATCTTTGTTATTGATATAGCAGAAGGGCTTTCGGGTAAGGTTTGCCTCTTTGCAGATGATACCAAAATCTGCAATAGAGTAGACACCCAGGAAGGTGTAGATAACACGAGGCGGGATCTAGCTAAGCTTGAATAATCGTCTAGAATTTAGCAGCTGGGATTTAATGTTAAAAAATGTAAGGTCATGCATTTGGGCTGCAGCAATCCAAGGGAGCAATATAGTATAGGGGGTGAAGTGCTTTTGTCCACTAAAGAAGAGCGGGACCTAGGCGTGGTTGTGTCTGATGACCTTAAAATAGCTAAACAGGTAGAAAAGGTGACAACAAAAGCTAGAAGGATGCTTGGGTGCATACGGAGAGGAATGGCTAGCAGAAAAAAGGAGGTGATAATGCCTCTGTATAAGTCTTTGGTGCGACCTCATTTGGAGTATAGTGTGCAATTCTGGAGACCGCACCTTCAAAAGGATGTGAACAGGATGGAGTCGGTGCAGAGGGTTGCTACTAAAATGATTAATGGGCTTCATTATAAAGCATATGAGGACAGACTTAAGGATCTTAATATGTACACCTTAGAGGAAAGGCGGGATAGAGGTGATATGATTGAAATGTTCAAATATCTCCATGGCATAAATGTTCAGGGAGAGAGCCTCTTTCAATTGAAAGCAAGTTCTGCTATGAGAGGACATGGGATGAGGGTGAAGGATTCGGGAGTGATATGCAGAAATATTTCTTTACGGAAAGAGTAGTGGATCCGTGGAATAGTCTCCCAGTGGAGGTGGTAGAGATGAGGACAGTAACTGAATTCAAAAAAGCATGGGACCAACACAGAGGATCTCTAAAGGTAAAAAGGGGACTATTGTAATTGTTGATATGGAAGGACAGACTAGATAGGCCATATGGTCTTTTTCTGTCGTCATATTTCTATGTTTCTAAAAGAAAATATTTTTTCACTCATCGTGAAATCAAACTCTGGAATTTGTTACTGGAGGATGTAGTAAAGGCTGTTAGTGTAGCTGGGTTTAAAAAATGTTTGGACAAGTTCCTGGAGGAAAGGTCCATAAAACATTGAGAAGGGACCCAGGATATCAATGCTTGACCCAGTACAAGCATTGTGGAACTTGTGTCTTTTGGGGAAACTGCTAGGTACGTATGACCTGGATTGGCCACTGTTGGAAACGGGATACTGGGCTTGATGGACCTTGGTCTGACCCAGTATGGCATATCTTATGTTCTTATGTTCTTACTATATTGCTCCCTTGGATTGCTGCAGACCAAATGCATGACCTTACATATTTTAACATTAAATCCCAGCTGCGAAATTCTAGACCATTCTTCAAGCTTAGCTAGATCCCGCCTCATGTTATTAACACCTTCCTGGGTGTCTACTCTATTGCAGATTTTGGTGTCATCCACAAAGAGGCAAACCTTACCCGACAGCCCTTCCGCTATATCACTAACAAAGATGTTAAAAAGAATAGGACCAAGGACAGATCTCTGGGGCACACCACTGGTAACTTCCTTCTCCTGTGTAAACTGCTATGACTGGTAGATACGGTGGTATAAATGTGTTGTTAAATAAATAAACAATGCTAGGGCCACTTGGCATTAGCGATCATCACATTTGATTTAATAAATGGAGAATGGACGGCAAGGAAATCCACAGTACTACCTTTTAACATTCTAAAGGAAGATTATGATAAAATGAGGAAAACAGTTAAGAAAAAACTAAAAGGAGTAGCTTCAAAGGTTAAAGATTTACATCAAGCATGGGCGTTGTTTAGAAATACTATCTTGAAAGCCCAGACAAGATGTATTCCATGCTTTAAGAAAAGTGGAAGAAAGACAAAAAAACTGCCAGCATGGTTTAAAGGTGAAGTAAGAGAGGCTGTTGTAGCTAAAAAAGCATCTTTCAGGAAATAGAAAAAAAAAAGAGTCAAATGATGAAATTGGAAAAAAACATAAGCACTGGTAGGTAAGATGCAAGGCATTGATAAGGCAGGCAAAGAGAGAATTTGATAAAAAGCTTGCCATGGAAGCAAAAATGCATAATAAAACTTTTTCAAGTACATTCGTAGCAAATATCCTGTGAGAAAGTCAGTTGGACCATTAGATGGTAGAAGGGTAAAAGGGGTGCTAAGGGAGGACAAGGCCATGGCGGAGAGACTGAATGAATCCTTTGCTTTTGTCTTTACTGCAGAAGATGTAAGTACGATACCTGTGCCTGAAATGGTATTTAAAGGTGATATATCAGAAGAATTGAAAGAAATGTCGATAAACCGGAAAGATGTATTAAAACTATTTGATCAACTGAACAGTAGCAATTCACCTGGACCGGATGATAGTCTTGAAGGACTAGAAAGGGGGACTGTTACATCTGGAGAGAAATCTGCAACTGTGAGTATATACTTCTGGTAATGTTCTAAAAAGAATTCTTTGTATTAAAGCTACTTAATCTGTGAACCCACTGTTTTTTCTTGGATCAGTTAGGGCCTAGTAGCAGCAATTAAAGTTTGAATTTAAAACACAGAGGAGAACTTTCTGGTTACATTTCATACCCAGCAGAGAGCTTGTAGTTTAAATTTAATAGCCACTCAGGGCCAAGTAACAGCAAAGTACTTTTAGTTTAAATTTAACACACAGAAGAGAGCTTTCTGGTTACATTTGGAACCCAGCAGAGAGCTTGTAGTGTACATTTAATAGTCACTCAGGGCCTAGCATCAGAAAAGTACTTTTAGTTTTAAAACACAGAAGAGAGCTTTCTGGTTAAATTTAAAACCCAGCAGAGAACTTGTAGTTCAAATTTCATAAGAAGTTAAATGTAATTTAAAGCAAATCAGAATTTAGCTTACCTCAGCAGCACAAGACAGGGTACTGTGTAGCAGCCCTCTTTTAATAAGTGTTATTTCCCTCCCTCCCTCCCCACACCCACCCACTCCTGGGATAATCATAGCTTTATAGGTACTTACACATCTTAAAAGACAGGAGGTGCTTTCAGGTGAAGCTCATTACCCAAATCAGAAATACACTAAGGACCTGAGATTAATTAAGCTTCAGGTGAACAATGTATATTAAACGTATTAGGTACAGTTTTATTGGTATAAATACCCATAGCAACCCCTAGTAAGTAAGAACTTAAAGATCTAGACACAAACTTAAAACTAAGATGCAGATAGCAGTCCAGCAGCGGGATGGGGGCTTTCCAGTCTTTCGCATTGAGTGTCACATGTATGATTTTCTCCCAGTTGGTGAGAGGTCTTACGTGTGCACTAGGTGCAAGGAGCTCTTTGCTCTCAGGAACAAGTCCGTTCTCTTGAGGCTAAAGTAGCAGACTTGGAAAACATAAGACAGACAGAGAGGTACATAGACGAGACCTACAGGGATATAGTTCTGAAGTCCCACCTCTAGTCTGGCAGCACCCCTGTTGCCATGGAGGAGAGAGGTCACGTGACAGGAGAGCATCACCCTGGTGTGGCAGGAAGTGATCCTGTAACTAGGACCTGTCCTCCAGGTGATGTAAAACCCTCTCGCACCGAGGAAGTTTCTCCAGGGCCATGTGCCGATGAGGGAAGGGTTAGGACAGCCGTTATAGTTGGTGATTCGATCATTAGGCATGTAGATAGCTGGGTGGCTGGTGGACGTGAGGATCGCCTGGTAACATGCCTGCCTGGTGCGAAGGTAGCGGACCTCAAGCGCCACCTAGATAAGGTCTTAGATAGTGCTGGGGAGGAGTCTGCTGTCTTGGTACATGTCGGTACCAATGACATAGGAAAATCTGGTAGGGAGGTTCTGGAGGCAAAATTTAGGCTTTTAGGTAGGACGTTGAAATCCAGAACTTCCAAGGTAGCATTCTCCGAAATGCTTCCTTTTCCACGCGCAGGACCCAAAAGGCAGGCAGAGCTCCGGGGTCTCAATGCGTGGATGAGACAATGGTGCAGAGATGAGGGGTTTGGATTTGTTAGGAACTGGGGAACATTCTGGGGAAAGAAGGGGCTCTTCCGAAGGGATGGGCTTCACCTTAACCGGGATGGAACCAGGCTGCTGGCATTAACCTTTAAAAAGGAGATAGAGCAGCTTTTAAACTAGATATTAGGGGAAAGCCGACAGTCGCCCAAGAGCGGATGGTTCGGAAGAATGTATCCTTGAAGGATACTACCAAAAGCAGAGAGGTTCCACAAAAGAGTAAAGTAGACCAAATGCCCTCAAGTATGGAGCAGACAGAGCTTAAAGATCCCAATTTACCCATGTCTAACAATAGCCAAATTAACATGAATAAAATACATTCTCTAAAATGCTTGTATGCAAATGCTAGAAATCTAAAGAATAAGATGGGAGAGTTAGAATATATAGCACTAAATGAAAGGTTAGATATGATTGGAATATCAGAGACATGGTGGAAGGAGGACAACCAGTGGGACACTGTGATACCTGGGTACAAATTATATCGTAATGATAGAGCTGATCAAATTGGTGGAGGGGTTGCGCTCTATGTTAGAGAGGGCATTGACTCAGAAAGGATTAAAGTTTTACAGGAAACAAAATCTGCTGTAGAATCTATATTTATTTATTTATTTACATTCTCTTATATACCGCGCTTTTCTGCATCAGTGCGGTTTACATTGAACAAACTGAAATTACATTGAACAGGGCATTTATAACTTGGAGATAACTATTTTACAGGGAACATGGGCTATGGAGGGTTAAGTGGCTTGCCCAAGACCACAAGGAGCACCTGTGGGACTAGAAACCCCAGTCCTTCCAGCCCAAGGTTGCTGTCCTCTAGTGGGATTTGAACCCCCGACCTTCTGGCCTGAAGTACCTTGCCCCAACCACAAGGCCACTCCTCCACTCCAAATTGAAATTCCATATAAAAGGGGGAAGGCAATGGCAGTGGGGGTGTACTATCGAGCACCTGGCCAGAATGACCAAATGGATGATGAAATGCTCAAAGAAATCAAGGAAGCTAACAAACGTTACAGCGCAGTAATAATAATGGGTGATTTCAATTACCCCGGTATCGACTGGGTCAGTGTCACGTCAGGACATGCTAGGGAGATAAAGTTCCTAGATGAAATAAATGACTGCTTCTTGGAGCAGCTGGTTCATGAACCGACCAAAGGGGAAGCCATATTAGACCTAGTCCTTAGTGGAACACCAGATCTAGTGAAAGAGATAAGGGTGTTGGGGCCACTTGGCAATAGTGATCATAGCATGATCGCCTTTGATTTAATTAGTGGAGGAGGGATAGTAAGGAAATCCACAGTACTACCTTTTAACTTTTGAAAGGGAGACTATGATAAAATGAGGAAAACAGTTAAGAAAAAACTAAAAGGAGCATTTGCAAAGGTTAAAGACGTACATCAAGCTTGGGTGTTGTTGAAAAATACTATCTTGGAAGCCCAGACCAGCTGTATTCCACGCTTTAAGAAAAGTGGAAGGAAGTCCAAAAAACTGCCAGCATGGTTTAAAGGTGAGCTCAGAGAGGCTGTTGCCAAAAAAGCATCTTTCCGGAAATGGAAAAAAGAGCCAAATGACGAACCCTGGAAACAGCACAAGCACTGGCAAATCAAATGCAAGGCATTGATAAGGCAGGCAAAGAGAGAATTTGAGAAGAAGCTTGCTGCGGAAGCAAAAACGCAAAATAAAGACCTTTTCAAGTACATTTGTAGCAAAAAACCTGTGAGAGAGTCAGTTGGTCCATTAGATGATAAAGGGATTAAAGGAGCAATAAGAGGCGACAAGGCGATAGCGGAGAGACTGAATGAATTCTTTGCTTCGGTCTTTACTGAGGAAGATGTAGGGATGTTACCCATGACTGAAGTGGTATTTAAAGGTGCGGAAGAATTGAAGGAAATATCGATACATCGGGAAGATGTATTACAACTATTAGATAAACTGAAGAGTAGCAAATCACCTGGGCCGGATGGTATTCATCCAAGGGTGTTGAAAGAACTGAAATATGAGGTTGGAGACCTGCTATCAGTAATCTGTGAACTATCATTAAAATCATCTCTAATACCTGAAGATTGGAGGATCGCGAATGTAACACCAATTTTTAAAAAGGGTTCCAGGGGTGATCCGGGAAACTACAGACTGGTGAGCTTGACGTCAGTACCAGGAAAAATGGTAGAAACCATCATAAAGAATAAAATTACTCAGCATGTAGATAGTCACAACCTAATGGGAGACAACCAACATGGCTTTAGACAAGGAAGATCTTGTCTTACTAATCTGTTATGTTTTTTTGAAGGAGTGAATAAACAGGTGGACAAAGGTGAGTCGGTTGATATTGTGTATCTGGACTTTCAGAAAGCCTTTGACAAGGTCCCTCATCAGATACTTTTGGCAAAACTAAAGAGTCATGGGATAGGAGGCAGTGTACTATTGTGGATCAGGAACTGGTTAAAAGAAAGAAAGCAGAGGGTTGGGCTAAATGGCCAATTTTCCCAATGGAGAAAGGTGAATAGTGGTGTACCCCAGGGATCTGTGCTGGGTCCGCTGCTTTTTGACATATTCATAAATGACCTGGAAAGTGGGATAACGAGTGAGGTTATCAAATTTGCAGATGACACAAAACTATTTAAAGTTGTTAAAACCCAAGAGGATTGTGAAAAATTGCAAGAGGATCTTGATAAATTGGAAGACTGGGCATCAAAATGGCAGATGAAATTTAATGTGGACAAGTGCAAAGTTATGCACCTAGGGAAGAACAACCCAAACTATGGTTACACGATGCAAGGTTCCACATTAGGAACCACCACCCAGGAAAAAGATTTAGGCGTCATTGTGGATACCATGTTAAAACCCTCGGCCCAGTGTGCAGCGGCGGCCAAGAGAGCAAATAGAATGCTAGGTATCATAAGGAAAGGAATGGAAAATAAAACAAAAGATATTATAATGCCTCTATATCGTTCCATGGTGAGACCGCACCTTGAATATTGTGTGCAATTCTGGTCGCCGTATCTTAAAAAGGATATAGCAATTTTAGAAAAGGTTCAGAGAAGAGCCACCAAAATGGTAAAGGGGATGGAAGGATACTCCTATGAAGAAAGCCTAAAAAGGTTAGGGCTCTTTAACCTGGAAAAGAGACGGCTGAGGGGAGATATGATAGAAGTCTATAAATTAATGAATGGAGTGGAACGGGTAAACGTAGATCGATTGTTTATCTTATCAGAATATAGAAAGACTAGGAGACATGCAATGAAGCTACAGGGTAAACTATTTAAGACTAATAAAAGAAAATATTTTTTCACTCAACGTGTAATCAAACTCTGGAATTTGTTACCGGAGGATGTACTAAAGGCTGTTAGTGTAGCTGGGTTTAAAAAAGGTTTGGACAAGTTCCTGGAGGAAAGGTCCATAAACCATTATTAAGAAGTGACCGAAGATATCAATGCTTGACCCAGTACAAGCATTGTGGAACTTGTGTCTCTTGGGGATACTGCTAGGTACATATGACCTAGATTGGCCACTGTTGGAAACAGAATACTGGGCTTGATGGACCCTGGTCTGACCCAGTATGGCATATCGTATGTTCTTATGTTCTTATGATATACATTCAAGGGTACTGAAAAAACTGAAAAATGAGATTACAGACCTACTATTAGTAATCTGTGAATTATCATTAAAATCATCTGTAGTACATGAAGACTGGAGAGTGGCCAATGCAATGCCAATTTTTAAAAAGGGTTCCATGGGTTATTCAGGAAACTACAGGCCGGTGAGCCTGATGTCAGTACTGGGAAAAATGGTAGAAACCATTATAAAGAAAAAAATTATTTAACATGTAGATAGTCATGGTTTAATGGGAGCCAGCCAACATGAATTTAGCCAAGGAAAGTCTTGTCTTAGTAATCTGTTGTATTTTTTAAAAAGGTGTGAATAAACAATAAGACAAAGGTGAGCCTGCCAATATAGTGAATCTGGATTTTCAGAAAGCCTTTGACAAGGTCCCTCATGAGAGACTGCAAAATTAAAAAGTCATGTGATAGGGTACTATTGTTGATCAGGAATTGGTTAAAAGATAGAAAGCAAAGAGTAGGGCTAAATGGCCCATTTTTTTCAATGGAGAAAAGTGAATAGTGGAGTACCAAGGGATCTGTGCTGGGTCCACTGCTTTTTAACATATTTATAAATGACCTGGAAATGGGAATAACGAGTGAGGTTATCAGATCTGCAGATGACATACAAAGTTGTTAAAACAAGAGGATTGCGAAAACTTGCAAGAGGATCTTGATAAATTGGAAAACTTGAAGTCTAAATGTCAGATGACATTTAATGTGGACAAGTGCAAAGTTATACACTTAAACTATGGTTCAACAATGCAAGGTTTCACATTAGGAACCGAACAAAGGAGAGCGAGGAGTAAAACCAATAGTCCTTTTATTGATAAAAGTACCCCGACACGGTGTGTTTCTGCATGCTGCCTTCTCCAGGGAGAACCTTGAAAACTAAAAACAATATATACGCTCTTACTTTTACTCCACAGTGTTATAGCTATCCTTTATATACTTCTATTGCAGGTGGGAAATCCAATAGCAGCCCCCACTCTCTTCTTAGTTGTTACTGTTGGTTATTATTCATTGGCTTTTAATTGATTCAGATATATTCTGATAACGTAAACAATCGATCTACGTTTACCCGTTCCACTCCGTTCATTAATTTATAGACTTCTATCATATCTCCCCTCAGCCGTCTCTTTTCCAGGTTAAAGAGCCCTAACCTTTTTAGCCTTTCTTCTACTCACTTCCCTCTTTGACAATCTCCTAAGAGGCATAGATAACATAATGAATGGATTCCTGCTAGTGTTCATGGACATCCCGGCAGCCTTTGACACAGTGTCCCAGGCCAGATTGCTGCAGCGCTTGCAACAGATAGGATTATGCAAGAATACCCTGAAATGGCTCACGTCCTACTTGGAAGTTTGAACGCAACAAGTCAAATGCGCCCAAAAGAAATCATTGCAATTCCCCGTCAAGCAGGGAATACCACAAGGTTCAGCCCTGTCATCAATGATCTTTAATATTTACATCCAACCCATATGCAACATCAAACGCCACAAACTCCACTATCACATCTAAGCTTATCCACAACATCGCACCATCATACCTTGATAACCTAATTACTATTCAACCACACAACAGGAGCAGAAGAACCATAAACCTCAACGCTCTCTGTGTTCCGAACAGCATAAGAACTGTCAAAGCAGAACAAGCAATAGGGCATTCACATATACAGCACCAATCCACTGGAACCAACTCCCACACGAGTTGCGACTCAAACAACTTGAGTGAATTTAGAAGGAAACTCAAAACTCACTTATTTCAGGCCCACTACAACCTGACCTAAATGCGACACTCTACCTCAACCAAATGTCTATTGCCCAACGCGCCGGCATTCAAAACACCGGTATGTAATCATGTATATTTGTAAATTTAGGGCCCCACGCTCCTGCAATCAAATGTATACTTAGATTTGTGTGCCCTCAATCAAATGTATATTGGATCCAACAGATTTTCCTGTCTTATGTAAATCATTGCCTAATCGTAATGTATATCTAAAAATCACTGTATTATACGATACATAATGATTCTGTAAAGTAAACCGCTGCTGATCGTAGGAAGCAGCGGTATACAAATGTTTACCAAATAAATAAATAAACATCTATGCTGACGACATCATGGTGTATGCTCCAATCAACCTCTCTCTTTTGCTTTAACAGATACCTAAGCTCCACAAACAGAACAATGGCTGGAAAAAATCGTATCACTAAAGCTGTTGCCCCCATTACAGCTTCTGCCTCAGTCCAGACAGAGGTCCTAATGCCAGTTGAAGGACTGGTTCCATGTGCAGGATGCCTGCATGCTGAAGCTCTGAGGAAACAAGTGAAGGAACTCAGAGAGGAGGTGGCGAGGCTGAGGAGCATTAAATATAGTGAGAAGTACATTGATGAGATGCTTCTTGCAGCAACCAAGCTCTCCAGCAGAGGAGAAGAAGGGTGCCTACAGAATGTCGATGGTTGGACACAAGTCACCAGGGCCTGCAAAACCACCAATCCAACTTCTCCAGCCCTTGAATTGAAGAACCATTATGCAGCCCTGGAAGTGGAGGAGGTGAAAGCATCCCTGGAAAGGGAAGAAACAGAGCTCAAGTACCCCAAAGTTGCAGAATCAGTAACCACAAGGAAACGTAGTGGTGGTTGGAGACTCTCTTCTGAGGGGTACTGAGGCGTCCATCTGCCGAACAGACTTGATGTCCAGAGAGGTATGCTGTCTGCCTGGTGCCAAAATCCAAGATGTTACGGAGAGTTTGCCGAGACTCATCAAGCCCACTGACTATTACCCAATGTTGCTAATCCATGTTGGAACAAATGATACTGCCAGGTATACCTCAGAACGTATCAAAAGTGACTTCATGGCTCTGGGACAGAGGGTGAAGCAGTTAGGTGCACAGGTGGTGTTCTCTTCAATCCTCCCTGTTGAGGGTAAAGGCCAAGGCAGAGAGGCTCGCATCCTGGAGATGAATGCATGGCTGCATGAATGGTGCCATCAAGAGCGTTTTGGTTTCCTAGACCATGGGATGCTGTTCCAAGGGTTGCAGAGCAGAGATGGCATCCATCTGTCCAAGAAAGGTCAACGCGTCTTCAGTAGTAGACTGGCTAATCTACTGAAGAGGGCTTTAAACTAGATTCGTTGGGGATGGGTGAAGAAAGCCCCCAGGTAAGTGAAAGCCCCCAGGTAGGTAATAGATTAAATAACTTTATGGAAATGGGTAACAGGGGTAACATAGGGAAAGCAGTGTGTATAAATGCCCGTAGCATGGGAAATAAGATCCCTGATGTTGAAGCTTTGGTGGGAGTGGCTGACTTGGATTTAGTGGCAGTTACAGAAACATGGTTCACATAAAACCATGATTGGGATGTAATTATACCTGGCTATACTTTATTCAGAAAGCACAGGCTAGGAAGAAGGGGAGGAGGAATGGCACTATATGTAAAAACTACTATTAAAGCTTTGGAATTACAGAGCTTAAAAGGGAGAGGGGAGGCATTGTGGGTTAAACTAGAAAGAGGGAAAGAGAAATCTATTTGCATTGGTGTGATATACAGACCTCCCTCACAAGAGGCAGAGGTGGACAGAGAGTTAATTGAAGACATGTGCAGCATTGCTAGGAAAGGGGAAGTGCTACTGATAGGAGATTTCGATATGCCAGATGTTGATTGGCACATTCCTGCTGCAGTATCATCTAGAAGTAAGGAGATCCTGGATTCTCTACAGGGAGAACTATTCAGGCAATTGGTAACAGACCCCACACGTGAAGGGGCCATACTGGACATGGTGCTTACCAATGGTGAAAGTGTTTCTGATGTTGTAGTGGGAGATCATTTTGCATCCAGTGATCATTAGATGGTGTGGTTCAGTATTAGGACTAGGGCTGTTGGAATCCATTCAAAGGCGAGGATCTTAGACTTTAGGAAGACTAACTTTGCGAAGATGGGCCAATACCTCAGGGAGTCATTAGTTGGATGGGAATAACTGAGGGATGTAGAAAAACAGTGGGAAAAACTGAAAGGGGATATTTTAAGGGCAACCAACCTTTTTGTTAAAATGGTAAATAAAGGTAAAAGGAAAAGGAGACCGCTATGGTTTTCAAAAGAAGTAGCTGAAAAAGTGAAGAAAAAGAGGGAGGCCTTCATGAAATACAAGAGATCACAGAGAGAGGAAGACAGGCAACTGTATTTGGAAAAACTTAGAGAAGCTAGCAAAGTAGTCAAGAAGGCAAAAATTCAAAAGGAGGAGGAAATAGCCAATGCAATAAAATGGGGGGATAAGACGTTTTTCAGATATATTAGTGAGAAGAGGGAGGGTAAGAGTGGTATTGTCAGACTCAAGGGTAGAGGGGAGGAATATGTAGAAGCTGATAAGGATAAAGCGGAATTGCTTAACAAATATTTTTGTTCTGTGTTCACAGATGAAGAACCAGGAGCAGGACCTCAGAAAACACCCACAAATAGGACAGAAGCAAAGCACATCTTGAACAATTTTCAAAAGACTGTGTTCGTGAGAAACTATCTCAACTTAAAGTAGACAAAGCGATGGGACCGGATGGGATACACCCGAGAATACTGAGGGAACTTGGGGACGTTCTAGCAGCTCCACTGACTGACCTTTTCAATACCTTGTTGGAGTTGGGAGTGTTGCCAAAGGACAGGAGAGAGGCTTATGTGGTGCCTTTACACAAAAGCGGAAGTAAGGATGTGGTTGAAAACTACAGGCCGGTTAGTTTAATTTCGGTGGTGAGTAAATTATTGGAAACGCTGCTGAAAGAGAAAATAGTGAGGTTTCTGGAGTCCAGCAGATTACAGGATCCGAGGCAGCATGGATTCATCAGAGGCAGGTCTTGTCAGACAAATCTGATTTATTTCTTTGACTGGGTGACCAGGGAGTTGGACCGAGGGAGAGCCCTAGATGTGGTGTATTTAGATTTCTGTAAAGCCTTTAACACTGTTCCTCACAGGCGACTTATAAACAAACTGAGCACCCTAGGGATGGACCCTAAAGTTACTGCTTGGGTTAGAAATTGGTTGGGTGGGAGGCGACATAGAGTACAAGTAAATGGAGCTCACTCTGAGGAGAAGGATGTTATCAGTGGTGTGCCCCAGGGATCTGTCCTTGGTCCGATTCTTTTTAACATCTTTGTTAGTGATATAGCGGAAGGGCTTTCAGGTAAGGTTTGCCTCTTTGCGGATTATACCAAAATCTGCAATAGAGTGGACACCCAGGAAGGGGTAGATAACATGAGGAGGGATCTACTAAGCTTGAAGAATGGTCTAGAATTTGGCAGCTGGGATTTAATGTTAAAAAATGTAAGGTCATGCATTTGGGCTGCAGCAATCCAAGGGAGCAATATAGTATAGGGGGTGAAGTACTTTTGTCCACTAAAGAAGAGTGGGACCTAGGCGTGGTTGTGTCTGATGATCTTAAAGTAGCTAAACAGGTAGAAAAGGCGACGGCAAAAGCTAGAAGGATGCTTGGGTGCATACGGAGAGGAATGGCTAGCAGAAAAAAGGAGGTGATAATGCCTCTGTATAAGTCTTTGGTGCGACCTCTTTTGGAGTATAGTGTGCAATTCTGGAGACCGCACCTTCAAAAGGATGTGAATAGGATGGCGTCGGTGCAGAGGGTGGCTACTAAAATGATTAGTGGTCTTCATTATAAAGCATATGAGGACAGACTGAAGGATCTTAATATGTACACCTTAGAGAAAGGCGGGGTAGAGGTGATATGATTGAGATGTTTAAATACCTCCGTGGCATAAATGTTCAGGGTGAGAGCCTCTTTGAATTGAAAGCAAGTTCTGCTACGAGGGGACATGGGATGAGGGTGAAGGGAGATAGATTCAGGAGTGATATGCGGAAATATTTCTTTACGGAAAGAGTAGTGGATCCGTGGAATAGGACAGTAACTGAATTCAAAAAAGCATGGGACAAACACAGAGGATCTCTAAAGGTAAAAAGGGGACTGTTGTAGTTGTTATGGAAGGAAAGGACAGACTAGATAGGCCATGTGGTCTTTTTCTGTCGTCATATTTCTATGTTTCTATGTTTGTACTAGCACTTAACACCATAAAAATAGCCAAATGCCTTGAAGACATGAATGCCTGATGGTCAACTACGATAAAACTGAGACAATGTTTGTCACCAGGAACCCTACCTTCATTTCACCACAGACTATAGGCATTCTAAACAAACTCATAGTAGTCAAAGATGAAGTTAAGTACCTGGGCATCACAATGGACAGAGCTCTGAACCTGAAATCCTACATCACCAAAATCGCAAACAAGGCTTATCAACGTTTGAGGACGATAAGAAAGATCAAGCCATTACTACGTCAGAACCACTTCCACACAGTGTGCCAAGCACTCATCACACCTCTGCTTGATTACGGAAACTCGTTATATCAAGGCCTCCCTCAGCAGACCTTACACCCACTCCAAATAGTGCAAAACACTGCAGCACGCCTCATTACAGACACTCCAAGAACTGAGCACATCACCCCCATATTACAGTAACTTCACTGGCTCCCAATGGTGGTCAGAGCAAAATTCAAAGCAATCCTGATCATCTTTAAAATCATCCACCATCTCTCGGCAGATGCACTCCAAGATATCATAACAAGGGATATCAGTAATAGACCAAGGAGGACCAATAATGACAACATGATCGGCACACCTGCAGGATACCACAAGACTAAACAAAATGCATCAAGAAGAGCCCCATCACTACTGGCGTCCGCACTATGGAACTCCCTCCCAACGAGCCTGAGGGCATTAAATTTATTTATTTATTTATTTACATTTCTTATATACCGCGCTATTAAAAATCAGTGCGGTTCGCAATGAACAGAACAATGCTACAATGTATCAAGACACAATGTGCTTACAGAGAACAGGGTAATAGCTTAAGGGAGAACCTGGGCAAACTATTTACATGATATTTTTACAGAGCTACAGAGTATTCATAGTTGAGACAGGTTTGATGGCATCGGGAGATCTGTACCAGGAGGTGAGCTGATTAACCATTCTCACGTTGAGTTAGAGTTTTGGAACAGTTAGGAAGGGGGGTCAGAGGGCACTTCCTATGTTTTCCATGGCTAGTTTCTGGATGGTGTAATTGGAACAGATGGTGTTTTAGCGCTTTTCTGAATAAGGCAAGACTCATGATGGCTCGGATTCGAATGGGAAGGGCATTCCAGGCTATGTGTGCATAAATCATAAAGGCCCTACTGGCAGTTGCCTTCGTGCATTTTGCCTTTATCTTAGGGACTTCTAGAGTGTTCAGCATTGCAGATCTTCTATTTCTGTTGTCAGGCATGTTATTTATCAGCTTGGCAATGGGTGTGGGAGGCTGGTTCTTCAATGCCTTGAAAGTCAGGACAAGTGCCTTGTAATGGATACGGGCCTGTAGTGGTAGCCAGTGGAGTTCCTTCAACACTGGCATTATGTGTTCTGATCTTGGTACACCTGCGAGTACTCTAGCGGCCGAGTTCATGGCAAGCCGAAGTGGATTTAGAGTTGCCTATGGGAGCCCATGGAGAATGATATTGGTAAAGTCCAGGTGTGGGATAGACTTCTGCAAGGCCCTTAAAACCCTGCTCTTTACAGAAACCTATGAGCAGACAGTCAACAGTCCCCACCCGAATGGTAATATAACTACCTGCGCCAACTCAATACCCAATCATCCCAACTATACATACAAGTTCATTGTATAATGTTGTTAAGTACCCTCATGCTAAATGTAACCCTCCAATTGTACTGTCTAAATGTTGTTAAATACCCTCATGTTAAATGTTGTAAAGTGCCCTCATGTTAAATGTAACCCTCCAATTGTGATGTAACCACTTTGATTGTAGGATAAGGTGGTATACAAATCTGTCTAAATAAATAAATAAAATAAATATCAACCGACTCACCTTTGTCTACCTGTTTATTCACACCTTCAAAAAAACATAACAGATTAGTAAGACAAGCTCTTCCTTGTCTAAAGCCATGTTGGCTGTCTCCCATTAAGCCATGACTATCTACATGTTCAGCAATTTTGTTCTTTATGATGGCTTCTACCATTTTTCCTGGTGCTGACGTCAGGCTCACTGGTCTGTAGTTTCCCGGATCACCCCTGGAACTCTTTTAAAAAATTGGCATTACGCTGGCCATCCTCCAATCTTTAGGTATTACAGATGATTTTAATGATAGTTCACAGATTGCAAATAGCAGGTCTGTAATCTCATATTTCAGTTCTTTCAACACCCTTGGATGTATACCATCCAGTCCAGGTGATTTTCTACTCTTCAGTTTATCAAATAGTTGTAATACATCTTCCCGATGTATCGATATTTCCTTCAATTCTTCCGCACCTTTAAATACCATTTCAGTCATGGGTAACATCCCTACATCTTCCTCAGTAAAGACCAAAGCAAAGAATTCATTCAGTCTCTCCGCTATCGCCTTGATGCCTCTTAGTGCCCCTTTAACCCCTCTATCATGTAATGGACCAACTGACTCTCTCACAGGGTTTTTGCTATGAATGTACTTGAAAAAGTCTTTATTACGTGTTTTTACTTCTGCAGAAAGCTTCTTCTCAAATTCTCCCTTTGCCTGCCTTATCAATGCCTTGCTTTTAACTTGCCAGTGCTTGTGCTGTTTCCAGGTTTCATCGTTTGGCTCTTTTTTCCATTTCCTGAAAGATGCTTTTTTGGCAACAGCCTCTCTGACCTCACCTTTAAACCATGCTGGCAGTTTTTTTGGACTTCCTTCCACTTTTCTTAAAGCGTGAAATACAGCTGATCTGGGCTTCCAAGATAGTATTTTTCAAAAACACCCAAGCTTCATGTAAGTCTTTAACCTTTGCAATTGCTCCTTTTAGTTTTTTCTTAACTATATTCCTCATTTCATCATAGTCTCCCTTTCAAAAGTTAAAAGGTAGTACTGTGGATTACCTTACCATCCCTCCTCCACTAATTAAATCAAATGCGATCATGCTATGATCACTATTGCCAAGTGGCCCCAAAACCCTTATCTTTTGCACCAGATCTGGTGTTCCACTAAGGACTAGGTCCAATATGGCTTCCCCTCTGGTCGGTTCATAAACCAGCTGCTCCAAGAAGCAGTCATTTATTTCATCTAGGAACTTTATCTCCCTAGCATGTCCTGCCATGACACTGACCCAGTCGATACCGGGGTAATTGAAATCACTCATTATTATTACTGTGCTGTAACCTTTGTTTCCTTGATTTCTTTGAGCATTTCATCATCCATTTGTTCATTCTGGCCAGTACACCCCCACTGCCATCGCCTTCCCCTTTTTACATGGTATTTCAATCCATAGAGATTCTACAGGGGTGACCTACACGGAGCGGTGGGTATATCTCTAAACAAAGACATGGGGAGGGGTGGCCTCCACGGAGCAGCAGCTGCACCTACTCTTGCCATCTTACTGGGAAGACTAGATGGACCATACTGGTCTTTATCTGCCATCATTTACTATGTTACTATGTTGCTATCTTGCTTGGGGACATCCGGATGGCCTGGACGTGCCCCTTCCTGAATTGGGCTCTTTGTTTCCTGTTTTTAATTAGATTGTACATATGTTTTCATCACATTTTATATTATTTATATTTATATGCCTGCACTATATATTTGTCACATGGTCCAACAAGCACATTTTTCTTTTTTTATGTTTATTAAATGTATTTATATATTTTGATTTTGAGATTTTCTTCTTTATGCATGCTATATTATTTTTATTTAGTACTTATTTTATAATTGTTCCAGTATGGATGTTTTCTTGATATATTGTTTTTACTTTTTCGAGGTTCCCCCTGAAGAAGGCAATGTGCCAAAATACGGCCATGTCGGGGTATTTTTTTTTTTTTTTTTTTTTTTTTTTTTTTTTTTTTTTTTTTTAGAAAACAATAACAGTACACACAAAAACATACATCTACATCCTAAATACAAAATACATATAGAGCTATCACTAAACAAAACAATTCAAACCCCCCCCCCCCCGCCCCATATCCCTCCCCAGCACTCCCCTCCAGGGTTCAAAGTAGCAAGATTCCTTAAGGAGGAGTCTGCCAAACCAAGTCCAAGTTATCTGCTTAATTTGGCTGATGCAATATAATCATTTAAGAGTTGCCATTTGAGAGCATGCTTCCCAAGCATCTGCTTAGACTTACTAGAAGGTTGCTCAAATTGACTATAAAGGCTGACGCGATTCCACCATTCATGGACAGTAATATGGGCGGTATTTTTCCAGCGGCCGATAATTAGACAGATCGCTATGCCGATCATGAAATCCAGCAGAAAAGTACCGTCCTTAGGTAATGAAGGTAAATCGGCTGCGGACCGTAGGCCTATTACCTGCCAGGAGAGGGGCTCCCTGAATCGCAAAATAAATTGGACTTGCTCCCAAACGGATTCCCAGAAGGTCTGCACCCCCCTGCACTCATATACAATATGCCTTAGAGTGCCAACCTCGGCACCACAAGTCCAACAGAGTGGGCTGCAAGTGCCCCCCCAGCGTGCCAGCTTAGCTGGTGTGTAAAAACACTGATGAGCAAAGTAAAACAGTGTCTGGGTCATGGAGGCGGATCTGGTCACTCTGACTTGCTTGCACCAGAACTTCCTCCATTGGAGATCAGAGAGCCCCCTCCCAGTCTCTCGTTCCCATTTCTTTTGAACTTTCTCCATCAATTGGGACGGGGATCGCGTCAACCTCTTATAAATCTGAGATACTACTCCCTGTGCTTGACTAAATGCACAGAGGATATCAAGGGCACCCTCGGTGCCAGAGTTCTGCCCCGGCTTTAGCCCCGCTCCTACTAGACAGTGTCGCAGCTGGATCCACTGAAATTGGCAAGTTAGGGGGAGACTAAATTCCTGACAAATCTCCTCAAAGGTCTTCCACCTGCTAACAGCTTGCAATTGACACACTCTCCACACTCCCCGGGAATACCAAGTACACCAGGCAAAGCTCTTTTTCTGAATTTTAAACAAAGGATTATTCCAGATGGGGAGTTGGGCTTGAGAGCTGCCTGCGAGATCTCTCAGTTTGATAAAGGATTGAAAAGCCGTGAGGGTATCTAGGATAATTACAGGAATCGGGGAAGTATTAGGAAATTGCATCCCCGGGGCATACTCCAGCGGGATAGGAGCCAATAGCTTTTCCTCCAGGGCAACCCAAACCGGCCTCGCAAAAGTGGAAGAGTACAGCCAGCGAGATCCTTGCTTGAGCAGGAAAGCGTGATGATAATTTTTGAAACTGGGGAAATTTACACCACCCTGCTCACGGGAGAGTTTTAGTTTTTCCTTCGCGATCCTCGACGTCTTATTTTTCCACAAAAACTGCAAAAGCATCCGCTCGAGACACTGATAAATATGCGCAGGGAAATAGCAGGGAAGCATCTCCAGAAAGTAATTGATTTTGGGAACAATCATCATTTTAATAGTCTCTAGCCGACCCCACCAAGAGAGCGTGAGGGGAGACCACCGCGTAGTTAACTCTCGAGTCAAAGCAAGGATCGTGTCAGCGTTACACTTCATCGTTTCTTCGAAAGGGTAGCGATAACGGACTCCTAGATACTTCACCGCGCCCGATTCCCACAGAAAAGGATAATCACAGAGATCGCCTTTGAAGACCCATTTATTTAGCGGGAACATGACCGATTTGGACCAGTTAATTTTATAACCTGAATATTGCGAATAATTCGCAATTTGCTCCAAGATCTTGGGAATTGAATCAGGCGTGGCGAAGAGGAGAAGATCATCCGCGTAAGCAGAGAGTTTGACTTCCTGCCCCGCGACCAAAGCACCCCGGATAGCTGGAGTCTGGCGAATAAGAAGGGCTAAGGGCTCCATTGCAAGATTAAAAAGCATGGGGGATAGCGGGCAACCTTGACGGGTACCCCGCCGCAAAACGAGAGGGGCTGAGGCAACCCCGTTGACACAAATCCGCGCGGTAGGAGAAGTATATAGCACCTCCAAGGCTCTCAAAAAAACATCGCCGAAGCCGAACCAACGAAGGGACGCAAAAAGAAAAGGCCATTCTAACCGGTCGAAGGCCTTCTCTGCATCTAATGAGAGGCCAATTAACGGTTTCGCCATCTCGTCGGCTCCCAACAATACATGACATAAGAGCCGTGCATTATCAGCAGTCGAACGGCCTTCAGTAAAGCCGCATTGATCAGGGTGGATTAGGGTCGGTAGTATCCCAGAGAGCCGAGCAGATAAAACAGTGGCATAAATCTTATAATCAGCGTTAAGCAGTGAGATGGGCGATAATTGGTGACCAATTGAGGGTCACGACCCGGTTTCTCAAACACCACTAAATTAGCCGTCGCAAAAGTACCAGTTTGCTGTCCCGCGGCAGATAGGAGTCGGAAATACTGCTCCAAAGGGGAGGCAAGGACTGCGTCGAAGCTCTTATAGAATTCAACAGGTAGCCCGTCCGGCCCAGCAGCCTTGCCCGAAGCCATAGATGCTATTGCCCGCCTTATCTCCTCCGCTGATATGGGAGCATCTAGTGCCTTTCGATGTTCCTCAGAGAGAGTAGGTCGCTGAAGAGTGGCAACTAAGTGCTCAAAGCCCTCCTGCGAAAACTCCCGCTCCGAGCGATATAAGTGTGAATAATAATCCCGGAATGCCTCGGCTATCAAGGAGTCTTGGACAACCAAGTCTGATCCCTGCAAGTTCTTAATGGCACAGACACGTTTGGTCTCCCTCTTACCCTTTAATGTGGTCGCTAAGTGCTTACCGGCTTTATTACTTTCACGGTAATAACTTCCTTGCAGCCGCCGCACACTCTGAGAGGCCGCCGTAGTCATAAGAGTATTGTATTGAAATCTTAATCGCCGAAGCCTCACTAAAATACAGGGGTCAGTGCGCCGTGTGAGGACCCTTTCCCCCGCTTTAATCTGCTGCTCAAGGTCTTGCAGCCGCTGTTTACTTTGCTTTTTTAATCGTATATTGAAGCTAGTAATGACCGCCCTGACCGTGGCCTTAAAACCCTCCCACCAAGCCCAGGTGGAAGTGGCCTGTGAGGAGTTGAACTGAAAGTATTCAGAGATAGCAGCTTTTAGCTCTGTGTGAAATTCGGGAATATCTAAGAGAGATCTATCCAAAATCCAATCTAGAGTCGGGCATCGCAGGGAGTCATCTTGCATGATCAGCGAAATTGGAGCATGGTCCGAGATGTGAATTGAATGAAGGGTAGCAGGGCCCAGATTGGGGACTAAAGCTTTGGAGACTAGGAAAAAATCAATGCGAGATTGCGACGCATGCGGCGCTGAGAAATAAGTAAATTCCAGCTCCTGTGGATGCTGTAAGCGCCAGATGTCAACTAAAGCTAGTTCTTGGATCATGGAGGCAAGAAAAAGTTGCCCCTTAGACCGCCTAATCGATCGGGGAGGTTGGCGATCAATGAGAGGGTCCAGGGTTTGGTTAAAATCACCACCTACGATAATCGCCTTCCCACAATCCCCCTGTAGCTCTTTCGCAACTGCAAGAAAAAAATCGATATTGTCCGTGGAGGGGGCATATAGACACATAAGGACCAGCTCCAACCCACCTAAGGTCATTTCAGCTTTTGTCCAGCGACCCTCTGCATCTGAACAGTGGCTTAACACGGTAAGCTTAAGGGATTTTTTGGCAAGAATGGCAACACCATTATGTTTCCTAATGGCCGGAGAAAACGCTATAACCTGATAGGGTCGCTGACCAAGTTTCAAGGACTCCAACAAGTTTTAAATGCGTCTCTTGAAGTAGCAGTATATCAGCCCGTTCACGGCGTGCATAGTCGAGAATTTTTCGCCTCTTGATCGGGCTGTTGATACCTTGTACATTGAGAGATACAATTTTACACGGAGCCATTAAAACTGGGTATCAAAGAGACCCCATTGGGCCTAAGTGGAAAGCATGACATTGCATAGGGGACAATCGATATAACGAGACAACCTGTCTTGGCAATATTGCAATAACGGAGTGCCGTTAACCTGACAAACATTGTGAGATAATAGGACCCTGGAGGAGAGGCTAAACCCTGAGATATCACTGGTGAGCTCAGGCCGGCAGGGCTGGCTCAGGAGACCCAGATAAGCCACGGTGGGCCCGCACCGCAGACAAGTGGATTCCGCAGGCAATCTTAATCTCTCTGAAAAGATAGAGGTTGGAGGTGTAAAAAGAAAAACATATGATAATCTACACCAAGTTATATTGAACAAACAATATTATCATATATCATGAGAAGATGGAGAAAAACAGCGATACATATATGGCCCCATCTCCCCATCCATATTAACAGCTATTCTTGCGACAAAAGCGCCACAACTTAAAAGGGCACACAGCCTGGAGAAGCGTATGGATATGCTGTTAAGCTCACAGCGACGTTCAGGAGGCAAAGCCTATTATACAATGATAGGACAATAGCTATCCGCAGCTCAATGCATCTGCATAGCTTCCTTCTCCTCCAGGAACCGACCAAGCGCTTCTGGATCTTCAAAAGTGCGAGTGTGATTATGTAAGGTGACCCTCATTCGCGCGGGGTAGAGGAGGCCGAACCGGGCCTGGAGTTGCTGGAGCCGAGGACGGTAGTCCAGGAGTCTTTTGCGCCTGTTCACAGTGTGCTTGGCTAAGTCCGGAAAGAAGGAAAGTCGGCGCCCCTCGAATTCCACCGGTGCCCTTGCCCGCGCCAGCTCCAGGATCTGCGCTGCCTGCTGATAGCGTAGGGTGCGGAAAATGATGGGTCGTGGTTTAGAGTTGTGCGGCATCGTGTTGGAGGGGATGCGATGAGCGCGATCAATTTCAAAGTCCTTGTCAAAGGTACAGTGCAGGATCTCGGGGATCGCCTTGTATAAGAAGGCCCGCATATCTTTACCCTCCGCTCCCTCCGGAAGGCCTATCACCCGCACATTATTGCGACGTGCGCGATTATTACTGTCCTCCACCTCCCGTTGGAGCACTATGAGTTGCCTTTCCAGCTTAGTGAGCGTTTCCAGACGGGCCTCATGGTTAGCAAGTGCTGCCTCCGCCTTGTCCTGCCTCACTGAGAGGCTCTCAAACTTAGTATTGAGCCCAGCGAGTTCTTCGTGCACTGAGCTCAGCGCCGCACCGTTAGCCTTGACAAGCTCTCTTACCCCCCGGATCTCCGTAAGTAGTTCGAGATGGGCATCCGGCCCTTCGCGTGTGGCCGCCATTGTTTTTCCTGGAGAGATGGGCTCAGTTTTAGTCCTTTTAGCGCTGCTATTTACAACGCCGGCAAAATCCAATCGCTGCGGCTTGGGGCCCGCCATCAGGAAGGTACCTGGGAGAATTTCAGGGGACGTAGTAAAATTTCAGCGGCACTTTTATTCAGGTTTTGACAAGGTCTCCTCAGAGCCACCGCACTAGACGTCCGCTCTGCTCGGCATCAGGCTCCGCCCCCCCATGTCGGGGTATTTTTATCAATAAAAGGATTCTTTATTTTTACTCCTCACTCTCCTTTATACAGTTTGTGCTTCTGCGAGGGGTTGTGCTCCCTTGTGGACCATCCACATTAGAAACCACCACCCAGGAAAAGGATGTAGGCATCATCGTGGATAACACATTGAAACTCTCCGCCCAGTGTGTAGCAGTGGCCAAGAAAACAAATAGAATGCTCAGAATCATAAGGAAAGGAATGGAGAATAAAACAAAGGATGACATCATAATGCCTCTATATTGTTCCATGGTGTGATCACACCTTCAATATTGTGTGCAATTCTGGTCGCCATATCTAATACTACTACTACCACTGAGGAATTGTATAGTGCTACAAGACGTACGCAGCACTGCACAGACAGGTAAGAGACATCTCCTGCTCATCAAAGCTTACAATCTAGTCAAGACAGACTACATAGTACGTCTAGACAGGGATACATCTAGGAGAAATCGTAAGGAAACACAAGGAGATCAGGTGAGTCAAGATCCGAAAGCGGTAGCGAAGAGGTGAGTTTTCAGCCTGGATTTGAAAAGGGTCAGAGAAGGTGCCTGACGTACAGACTCAGATAGCTTGTTCCAGGTATAAGGTGCAGCAAGGTGAAAGGAGCGAAGTCTGGAGTTAGCAATAGAAGGGCACAAATAGAAGCGATTTACCAGAAGAGCGGAGTTCCTGAGGGTGGGTGTAAGGAGAGATAAGAGAAGAAAGGTAGTGAGGAGCTACAGAGTGAATGCATTTATAGGTCAGCAGGAGAAGTTTGAACTGGATGTGGAAACGAATAGGGATGAAGTGACTGGAGAAGAGGGGTAATATGAGCATGATGAGGCTGGCAGAAAATTAGCCGTGCAGCAGAGTGTTAAACAGATTGAAGGGGAGAGAGATGATTCAGCGGGAAACCAGCAAGGATTAGGTTACAATAGTCTAGAAGGAAGGTGACTAAGGAGTGGATAAGTGTCTTAGTAGTGTGTTCAGAAAGGAATGGGCAGATTTTGTTGATGTTGTAGACAGAGAAACTGGCAAGCCTTAGTTATCAGATGTATGTGTGTGGAGAAGGAGAGAGAGAAGTCAAAGATGACCCTAAGGTTGAGAGCAGAGGAAACAGAGAAGTATACAGAGTTATCCACAGAGACTGAGAAGGAGGAAGAGGAGAGGAAGTTTTAGGGGGAAAAATAAGAAGCTCAGTTTTGGCCATGTTCAATTTCAAGAGACGGTGAGACATCTAAGCAGCAATGTCAGAAAGGCAGGTGGAGATCTGGGTCTGGATTGCTGGAGAGATTTCAGGTGTAGAGAGGTAGATCTGGGAGTCATGAACATAAAGATTGTACTGAAAGACATGGTAAGAAAGGAATGCACCAAAGGAGTGGGTATAGAGAGAGAAAAGGAGCGGACCCAAGACAGATCCTTGGGGTACACCAACTGAGAGCTGGATGGTAGCAAAGGAGGATCCACCAGAACAAACATTGAAAGAGCGATGGGAGAGATAAGAGGAGAACCAGGATAGTAAAGAACCCTTAAAACCAAGTGAGGATAGGGAATCAATAAGGTTGTGGTCAACAGTGTCAAAAGCAGCACAGAGGTCAAGAAGGATGAGGACTGAGTAAAGGCCCTTGGATTTTGCCAGGAATAAGTCACCGGAGACCTTGGCAAGAGCCGTTTCAGTAGAATATAAAGGATAAAAGTCAGATTGTAGAGGATCCAGGGGGGCTTGAGAGGAGAGAAAGTCTTAAAAAGGATATAGCACTATTAGCAAAGGTCTCTGAGATACCAATCATATCTTAGCTCTCATTTAGTGCTATATATTCTAGCTCTCCCATCTTATTTTTTAGACTTCTAGAATTTGCATACAAGCATTTTAGAGGTTGCATATTAATCTAGTTATTGGACTGCCCGAAGAACAAACCAGTCTGTACTAGAGGAGATCAAACCTAAGCTTTCTTTAGAAGCTCAGATGACAAGACTTCGACTTTCATACTTTGGACACATCATGCGGAGAGAGAGATCATTAGAGAAAGACATCATGCTTGGCAAGATAGAAGGTCAACGCAAAAGAGGAAGGCCAGCAATGAGATGGATCGATACAATAACAGCAGCTACGGGTACCAGTCTGTCAACAATAAGCCGCCTGACTGAAGACCGAACACAATTTAGGATAGCTATCCAGAGGGTCGCCATGAGTCGACTCCGACTCGACTGCACTTAACAATAACAACATTGGTAGGCAGGGGCATTTGGAATCTTTAAGCTTTGTCTGCTTTGTACTTAAAAGCATTTGGGTTACTTTTGTCTTTATTGGAATCAGATTCTAGTATTTGGGCTACCACTGTAAACCACGGGATTTATTTTATTTATTTATTTATTTAACTATTTCTATACCGCTTTTTCTTACAATCAAGGCGGTTTCACAGCAAACAATCAAAAGCAGTGATAGTGTTTTTCATGCAGTGAAGGATATATCGTGACTTGTGTGTATGTTGTGTTGTGTGTTTGATTATGTTGAGCTATGTACATTGTGCGCTATGATACATCGTGTTTTATAGTACATTCTTTTATACATTTAGTGTTAAGAAACATCATGTGCCGTTATACA
This sequence comes from Ichthyophis bannanicus, assembly GCA_033557465.1. NCBI lineage: Eukaryota > Metazoa > Chordata > Amphibia > Gymnophiona > Ichthyophiidae > Ichthyophis > Ichthyophis bannanicus. The sequence continues at coordinate 1,029,734,885 of CM066034.1, forward strand.
TTCTCTTTTCAGTGGGTCGGAGGGAGGTATGTTGGTTGTTCCTGGTAGTTAGATCATGTGACGTGTCCATAGTGTTCTATGAACAGCGTTGTCTTTAGCTGTTTGCGAAAGTCTTTGAGGTCCGTCGTTGATCTCAGATCGTCTGGGAGGTTGTTCCAGATTATAGGTGCAGCCAGGGAGAGTGCTCTTTCTGTGGTATCCTTGCGTGTGTTTCTGAAGTCTCTTGGGGTGCTGACTCGGTTGAAGGTTCCTTTTCTTCTTGGGCATGTGCTGGTGTCTGGTTGTGTGCAGGCTATTAGCTGAAGTGTGTTGTTTGATCTTAAATATGTTTATGATTGTTTTATATTTGATGCGTGAACTGATTGGGAGCCAGTGTAAGTCTTTCAGAATAGGTGTGATGTGTTCATGTCTTGTTGATCCAGATATTATGCGGGCTGCGGTGTTTTGTGCTATTTGTAGTGGTTTGAGTGTTTGTTTTGCTAGTCCAAGGTAGATGGGTTGCAGAAGTCCAGTAAGGGGATTATTAGTGCTTGGCATAAGGTACGGAAGTGCTCAGTGGCGAGGAGGGGTTTCAGGGGATGGTATCGCTCAGTCACTAAGAGCCGCCACTACTAAATGATCAATCAAGCTATGTTTTCTAAAGAATTATTCCATAAACACTGCTCAGAATAATTCTGCATTTTGTCTATAGCTGCCTTGGGATCTGTCTAAGCTACACTCTTTGACTGAAATGAATCCGGCTCATTTTTTACATGGTCAGTTATCACTTGACTGTTCATTCTCTGCATTCACAACTTAGATAATGTTTGGGAAAGGAGGCCCAAAAGGAGACCACAAGTGCTCTTTCTACAGGGAAAGAATAAGGATGTACCTGAGCAGATGACCACAGCTGCCATCCCCCGATCACATACAGCTGCTGAGGACTTATTGTACGGACATTCCCAAATGGACGATTCATTTCCAATGCAGTACACATTCTCCAGGATAAACTGCCCACTACGTGAGCCAAAACTCAGCGACTCTGGAGGAGAAACGGGTGTGCTGCAGCTGAGCTGTCTGCAAACAACAGCAGCATCCATCAGATCCCATCCAGTGCTACAGACCATCCCTAAGTCTCCATCAAGGATGAGCTCCACTCGCCCCTCACATCTGTTCCTTCCATCAACAAGCCTCAGCAATTGAATTTCTGAAACACAGGAAGAAATGTGCAGATCAGCAAGCATGTCACAAGGGAAATTTAGTCATCATTTGCCAAAAGAACATTAGAACATTAAGAAATAGCAGCATCCAGTCTCCATAGGTTGCCACAAGTATGTGACAGGATCCCGAGGAGTAGATCCATTCCTTACTACTCACACCCAGAGATAAGCAGTGGCTTTCATGCTAAGAATGGTCTATGAACTTTTCTTCCAGGAACTTGTCTAAACCCCCTTTTAAACACAACTATGTTTCCAGCAACAAATTCTAGAGCTTAATTATATATTAACTAAAATTTATGTGGACAAGTGCAAAGTAATGCATCAAACTATGGTTGCACAATGCAAGGCTCCACATGAGGAACCACCACCCAGGAAAAAGATTTGGGCGTCATCGTGGATAATGTGTTGAAACCCTCCGCTCAGTGTGCAGCAGCGGCCAAGAAAGCAAATAGAATGGAGAATAAAACCAAGGATATTATAATGCCTCTGTATTGTTCCATGGTGTGACCATATCTTGAATATTGTGTGCAATTCTGGCTACCATATCTTAAAAAGGATATAGCAGAATTAGAAAAGGTACGGAGAAGAGCTACCAAAATGGTAAAAGGAATGAAAGGATACATCTTTGAGGAGAGGCTTAAAGGTTAGGGCTCTTCAACTTGGAAAAGAGACAGCTGAGGGAAGATATGATAGAGGTCTATAAATTAATGAGTGGAGTGGAACAGGTAAATGTAGATAGGGTGTTTGCTTCATCAAAAAGCAGAAAGACTCAATGAAGCTACAGTATGTTGAGAGGGACTTGAAATGGGGTACCAGAGATCTTTGAAAGAGTTAATATGGAAAATGGCTTAGAATTCACTAGCAGCCTGGAGAGATATGTGTACCCAAAACCAAGGCCATGTTTAGCAGAATGGGAGAGAATGTGTGTTTGCATCTTCTAATTCAGCTAAGCAATAGGTTTCTGCTTACTTTGTCCTATAACAAGACTTGTGACAAAAGAGGTGCTGACAATGCAGTTTTTCTATCAATAAATGAGGTGCTCCGGTATAGACAGGCAGAAGAGGATTTACAGGAACTGTTTGAGTCTGCAGGACTGTGGACTCTCTTCCCTTAAGGCCTTAAGAGTACGGTGTTTATAACATAATTCTGTGTGTGTGAATTGTTTTATTACTTATTATTACTCTCTCTCTCTCCCATTGCTTTGAATGAAGAGATGAAGCCCAAGAGCCCAGGCTCTGTTGCTGGTGAGGGGTGAAGCAGGGTAGAGTCAGTTGGTGCCATCCACGGATCTTTCTTTTTCTTCATTCAAAGCAAAACAGAGAAGATTGTGATCATGGAATACAGACAATCATGGGCTTTAGTGTTTAAGAAAGGCAGTCCGTATGTGTGCAAAACTCTGGAGCACGACTAGTGGTAATGAAGCATTGTTATTTCCCTAGAGAGGGACTTTTTATAGAGAGGCTTCGATGTTGAAATATGAAATGGCAGGCAATGTTTAAGGGAGGCTGCCCACTAGTCCCAAGTGTCCTGAGTGTATCGTCCTAAATGAGGTGAGGCAATGGTACATGTGAAAATATAAGTTGCTTGTATTAGAAGAGAAAGTGCATGATGACATTTAAAGAGATAATGTTTTCTGGTTGTAAAAGATTCTGTAACAGCCTGGCTAGTTGCTGTGCTCTGAGCCATATTGCTAGATTTGCAAGTTGGTATTTGAAATGCTTGTTTTCTTTATCAGTAGTGTGTAACAACTGCACAGATTTGTTTTGTTTCATTCTTGGGTCTTAAGGTAATTTCAGTTGTTTCTGTATCTGAGGATGTGTTTAGGCTTTTAGAGAGGTGCACTTTGTTTTGAAAGCTTTCCTGGCTTTAGTTTAATTATAAAACAGAGATATGTTGTAGCGCTGTGTTTTAGATTTATTTAACTGTATTTATATCCCGCTTTTCACCGGGTCAAATATGCTGATATGCTGAGTTTTGTTTTGGTTTAGTATAAAGTAATTATTTCAATACTGTGAATGATTGCAGATTTCCAGCTTGGAAGTTGTGGGAAGTGCTCCAATGCCTGATATTATTAGCATTTCAATTTGCAGTACTAATCACTTTCCTATTGAGATTGTTGTTGTAAAATGTTGTGAAGGAATAATTTTTGATAACATAAGGATTTTAGTGATGTGCTAATTAGAACATACGTAGAGAGTTGTCATGTGAAATGAGCAGAAATAAATTTGTATCTTCTATTTGCAGTTCATTTAAAAGTAGAAGGAAGTTTAATGTTGTAATAGCCTGTTTCTTGAAGTCTCGATCTATAGAAGTCCTCTTTAAGATGGCTGCATCTATAGTGTACCAATCAAAAGAAATATCCCTTAGTAACTCCACTATTACCAGAATTAATTTTCTCAATGCAATAATTTATTGAAACACTCAAATCCTTAAACACTAAGCAATCACCGGACCTCAGGTTTTACTCACCCTCCATCTGGCGAAATGCATCACCATACGGAAATGGCGGACACTTACATCATAGGTCCTTAGCTCAAACAATGGTAATGAATATACTTTATTCCAAGACAAATCCACTACTTAAAAGTACACCTTACCAGCCTAAAATTTCCACAGAGATTCACATCAACTAACAAATCAAACACTAAAAACACTAATACACCCCATACAATCAAACAGCTTCTCTCTCCAACGTACATTTAACACATAATACTGCAAGAGATACCCGCTAAACTACTACAAAGTCAGTAAAGGTAATAAGTGCCCTTTATAGTCAAAGGTAATAGTTGTATCCTCTGATTTGCGATATGATGTAGATGTATATAGTATGCTATAAAGAAAAGAGAATAAACTCCTTAATAGAATGACATAATCAAATCTCATTCAAAGAGCAACTCATTACTTATCTGTTATAAACTCCACTTCAGCTCTCTCACAGTCTCTCACAAGCTGATACATCATTTGTCACGCACTATCCGTTCAACAAAAGCTTTTGTTTCGCCACCAGGCTTCATCAGGAACCAATGTGCAAAAATATCGCTTGTAACAAAATTCTCAATAGTACAAGACACATATAGTGTCTCCTAATCAAGTAACAGCCAACATCAGCGTCTGATGTCATCAGCTTTAAAGGCCTAACCACCAATCGGCTCACATACCATAGCCGAATCACAACCATTCAACAACTTTATATATAAACACAACAACGCAACTTAACAATAAATGACATTCCTCCACGAACGAATACAACTAAGAGGAGCGCAGAGAGAACTGCAACAGTCATAACCAACCTAAAACAATAGTGACCAATCTATTTTATCTTTTAACCCGCAAGGGTCCAGTGTATTCAGAAGATAAATCCATTTCTGCTCCTTCTGCAATAGCTGTAATCCTCGATCACCTCGTCGAATATTAGCAGGCACCACCTCCAAAACCGTACACAGGAGATCTTCAAAACTATGATGGAAAGCAAGCCAGTGTTGTACCAGAGGTGTTTCAAGTTGAGCTTTAGAAATACTATATTTATGTTCCGCTAATCTAGTTCGCAATAAGTGAGTAGTTTTACCCACATAGAGCTTTAAACACGGACACCAAAGGGCATATATCACAAAAGTAGAATTACAGTCAGTATTTTGACACAGGTGGCACAATTTCTGGGCAGATTGAATAGGAATAGATCCAGTCATATGTTTGCAAAAAGAACAGCGACCACAATTTGTGTGAAAAAATTCTTCCATCATACTCGGTTGATGAGGAACCGCTGAACATAAGCGGTCCCGCAAATTTTTACCCCTCTGATATGCCACTCGAAGAGAGCTCCCAGACAATTTAGGATGGGTCATCAGAGGTTTCCACCGCTTATGCAGTGCTGTCACGATTCGACCAGAAAAGTTCGAAAAAGGAAGGACGCAGGTCACAGTAGAAGGCATATCCGCTGGTTCCAAAACATTGCTAGATGATTTAGGACATAAGAGCCATTTGCGATGATTAAATTTAGCCCTCTTATATGTGTTCTTCAACAGAGAAACAGGATAACCCCTCTCACAAAAGTTAGCAATCATCACTTTGGCTTGTTTCTCAAATTCCTGTAGTGAAGAGCATATACGACGACAACGCAATAACTGAGAATAAGGAAGACTTTCTTTAAGACGAATTGGATGAAAACTAGAGAAATGCAATACCGTATTTCGATCAGTTGGTTTGGTATATACAGTAGTAGAAAATTTCTTAGGACCTTTAATAACTACAACATCCAAAAAATGGAGAGAATTCTCTTGAATATTAATCTTAAATTGGATATGGGCATTACAGTCGTTCAAGTATACAAAAAAGTCATCTAATTCAGATCGCGATCCACTCCAGGCCAAAAAGATGTCATCAATATAACGGTACCACTTCAAAATATATGGTGAAAACCGTGAAGAGTAAACACAACGTTGTTCAAAAAAATGCATATAAAGGTTTGCCAGAGAGGGAGCAAACGTAGCTCCCATTGCGGTACCTGAAATCTGTTGAAAATATTCTCGTTTATACACAAAATAATTCCTCTTCAAGGCCAACTCAGCCAATTGTACCAAAAATTCTGTAGGGACTCGGTGTGGACTAGGGCGAGCGTTCCAAACCTCGTACAAAACCTGAATGGCCTCATCCTGTGGTATTGAAGTATAAAGAGCAACTACATCAAGAGATGTTAGCCATGTCACTTGATTAATATCATCAAACTCTTCAAGAATTTGTAAAAAGTGCGTCGTATCTTTAATATACGAGGGGATCTTCACAACCTCAGACCGCAAAAACGTATCCAAATAAATACCAACTCTCTCGAGCAAAGAATCATTGCTTGACAGAATTGGCCTTCCAGGAGGGTTAGATAAACTTTTATGCACCTTTGGAAGGATATAAAAAGCTGGTATTCTGGGGTGCAGAGGATTCAGAAAAGTTTTCTCTCTCTGTAAGGAAACCCATTTGTAAGGCTATAGTAGTGACCTGAAGAATGTCTCTTTGCAAGGCTTCGGTAGGGTCTACTAACAATAGTTTATAATGATGAGTCTTATTCAATTGTGCTAATACTTCCATATCATAAGCAGAAGTGTCCATTACAACCACCGCACCGCCTTTATCGGCGCGCTTAATAGTAATATTATGCATGTTAGATAACTCTTGTATCGCTTTATACTCAGAAGATGACAAATTTTTGGGAAAATTCACATGACTGTTTTCAATTTACTGTATATCCGACAGCAAAAGATGTTTAAAAGTATAAATAAATCGGGTCATTTAGATTTTAAACTATTCTTTTTGCAAACATATGACTGGATCTATTCCTATTCAATCTGCCCAGAAATTGTGCCACCTGTGTCAAAATACTGACTGTAATTCTACTTTTGTGATATATGCTCTTTGGTGTCCGTGTTTAAAGCTCTATGTGGGAAAAACTACTCGCTTATTGCAAACTAGATTAGCGGAACATAAATACAGTATTTCTAAAGCTCAACTTGAAACACCTCTGGTACAACACTGGCTTGCTTTCCATCATAGTTTTGAAGATCTCCTGTGTACGGTTTTGGAGGTGGTGCCTGCTAATATTCGACGAGGTGATCGAGGATTACAGCTATTGCAGAAGGAGCAGAAATGGATTTATCTTCATTTATTTTCACTGATGTTTCTCATTTGGAAAAATTTATAGCAGATAGGAGAGTGAGGGAAAAGTAATGGGGAGTGTAGTCGTTGTTTAGCCTCCGGATAGGTGGGTCATATGCCTTATTTTCTTATTTGTATCCTAATTATTGTAATGCCCCAGTTGAATCTCAGATATGTGGGCTAAATCGGATTTTGTTACTTTGTATAGATGTTTCTATGAATAAGTATAATTTTACTTATCCATTTTGTTCCTGATTGTCTTTATATTTAGTTGGTGTTAAACTGATTAAAACCTCAATAAAAAAAAAAAAAGGTATAAATAATCGGGTCAAGAGGTCCTGGAGGGACCCATTTAGATTTTAAACTAACTACTGAAGAGTCCAACCCGGATGGTTTATCTGCAAAAAAGGCTTTCAATTGAAGAGAACGTATAAGTCGTTCTACAGCCACACTGCTTGAAAAGCTATCATAGCTAGAGCTGGAGATAAAGGATAAACCTTTAGATAAAACATTCGTTTGCTCCGATGTTAACGTTACACTAGATAAATTAAGTACAATATCAGTCACTGAAAGTGAACAGAGTCTTTTTTCCGACGGGATCGTGTCAAAGGCCCCAAAAAATTTACAGACTTATTTTGTGATTTAGGCTGTTCAAGACGTTTGTCGCTTATTTTACAGGATCCATCAGAGTAACCCCTCTCCATACTTGAATCAGAAGAATATATGGAACTGCCCTCTCCCTCACCAGAATTCCTTTTATAAAATTCGGAATAATTTCTTCTCCGTAAAGACCAGTTGTAGATAGTTCCTTCTTTCATACGTTTTTCATCCCGAAATTTTTTTTTAACTTTCTGCGCCTTCAGATCAGCCCTATATTTCTCCATTTGTTTAAGAATATCCGTATGGCACTCTGAAAAATCTTCTAAGGACTTCAAATTGCCTAGATCTTCATCAATCTCCTTAATAAGGACCTGATTCTTAGAGTGTGCAGAATCGACCACCAGAAGCATTAAATCTAGTGAGCATTTGTTAAGTATTTGATTCCAACGGGAAATAAATGTCTCATTCTCCAAAAACATACCAGGTGCCTTCCATATATGTAAACCTTTAGGAATAACTTCCTTTCGGCAGTATTCCGCTAAGGTAAGACTGTGCAGTTCTAACCTCACACTCCTCTTAAGTTTATTCAAATATGAATCCCAGTCAGGACTCCCTTTCTCATTATCTCCCAATAAAGATGGAAGTTTCAAAATCTCATTTTTTTGTTCCACACTAAAACTAAAGGAGTCCTTCCAATTAGTTGCCATTGCGGTACCGTAAGTAATCAATACACACCAAAAAACCACCGCCTAAGGGAAATCTAAATATACCAATCAAAAAAAATATCCCTTAGTAACTCCACTATTACCAGAATTAATTTTCTCAATGCAATAATTTATTGAAACACTCAAATCCTTAAACACAAAGCTATCACCAGACCTCAGGTTTTACTCACCCTCCATCTGGCGAAATGCATCACCATAGGGAAATGGCGGATACTTACATCATAGGTCCTTAGCTCAAACAATGGTAATAAATAAACTTTATTCCAAGACAAATCCACTACTTAAAAGTACACCTTACCCGCCTAAAATTTCCACAGAGATTCACATCAACTAACAAATCAAACACTAAAAACACTAATACACCCCATACAATCAAACAGCTTCTCTCTCCAACGTACATTTAACACATAATAGTGCAAGAGATACCCGCTAAACTACTACAAAGTCAGTAAAGGTAATAAGTGCCCTTTATAGTCAAAGGTAATAGTTGTATCCTCTGATTTGCGATATGATGTAGATGTATATAGTATGCTATAAAGAAAAGAGAATAAACTCCTTAATAGAATGACATAATCAAATCTCATTCAAAGAGCAACTCATTACTTATCTGTTATAAACTCCACTTCAGCTCTCTCACAGTCTCTCACAAGCTGATACATCATTTGTCACGCACTATCCGTTCAACAAAAGCTTTTGTTTCGCCACCAGGCTTCATCAGGAACCAATGTGCAAAAATATCGCTTGTAACAAAATTCTCAATAGTACAAGACACATATAGTGTCTCCTAATCAAGTAACAGCCAACATCAGCGTCTGATGTCATCAGCTTTAAAGGCCTAACCACCAATCGGCTCACATACCATAGCCGAATCACAACCATTCAACAACTTTATATATAAACACAACAACGCAACTTAACAATAAATGACATTCCTCAACGAACGAATACAACTAAGAGGTGCGCAGAGAGAACTGCAACAGTCATAACCAACCTAAAAAAATAGTGACCAATCTATTTTATCATTTAACCCGCAAGGGTCCAGTGTATTCAGAAGATAAATCCATTTCTGCTCCTTCTGCAATAGCTGTAATCCTCGATCACCTCGTCAAATATTAGCAGGCACCACCTCCAAAACCGTACACAGGAGATCTTCAAAACTATGATGGAAAGCAAGCCAGTGTTGTACCAGAGGTGTTTCAAGTTGAGCTTTAGAAATACTATATTTATGTTCCGCTAATCTAGTTTGCAATAAGCGAGTAGTTTTTCCCACATAGAGCTTTAAACACGGACACCAAAGAGCATATATCACAAAAGTAGAATTACAGTCAGTATTTTGACACAGGTGGCACAATTTCTGGGCAGATTGAATAGGAATAGATCCAGTCATATGTTTGCAAAAAGAATAGTTTAAAATCTAAATGGGTCCCTCCAGGACCTCATGACCCGATTATTTATTTATTTATTACCATTGTTTGAGCTAAGGACCTATGATGTAAGTATCCGCCATTTCCCTATGGTGATGCATTTTGCCATATGGAGGGTGAGTAAAACCTGAGGTCCGGTGATAGCTTAGTGTTTAAGGATTTGAGTGTTTCAATAAATTATTGCATTGAGAAAATTAATTTTGGTAATAGTGGAGCTACTAAGGGATATTTCTTTTGATTGGTATATTTAGATTTCCCTTAGGCGGTGGTTTTTTGGTGTGCATCTATAGTGTGACATCAATAAATAACTTTGCTCTGTGTGTTGTGGAGATATTTTTAAAGCAGCGGCAAGCTAACACTTTTTATTTGCCAATGGTTTTCTGTTATAGAATAAGAATTTTATTTGATCCACACAATTGAAGAAATATGAATTTTGATAATAGAATCGATGACTGAAATTGTTTTAAAAGAACATGAAACCTGGGAAATATTTAAAATTCTTGTCCAGTGAATTCTGTGAAGCCTAAGCAAGTAAGAGGCGGATAACTGATGGAAATTTTTTTTTAAATAAATAAAGCCTATATTATTGTTGGAAATTAGGTTCCAGAATAAGATTACTTTCCTTTTAACCTGCCCCGCTTTCTGAGTTGGTTATATTCCTCTCCTGACTTATGTTTTTAATGCTGGTCTTTCTTTCTTTTCTTTTATATGTGTGCTTCTTTTCTATGAAAAGGGTCTAATGATGTGAAGTAATGGATCAGTTTATTCTATGATTGATTTTGTAGCGTTAATGTGCGTATAAAGCTAGTGTTTTTTCTATCTGGATTTGTGCTATAATATGGAATGGATTCTTTGAGTCAGTGGATTGGGGGAATGCAGCATACACTGCAGTAACAGCTTGAAAGAAAAAGACAGCACAGATAACATAATGGCAACGTCTGGCAGAGTTTTGGGGGTTTACTGTACTCTGTAGAGAAAGACATTGTCAGTTATCTGGCGAGAAGATCTTGATTGCAAGTTTTGTTAGAAGTGCCTTTTTAAAGAAATAGTTACAGTTAAAGTACAGCTTGAATGTAGCTAATTCCCATCTATAACAGAAAGAACAACTTTTGTTTCCAATTGTCAACAGTATAAAAAAAATACACGATTGTGATTTTATTTCAAATTATGTTTAAGATTATTTTAGGGATCCTAGATTTGACAAGTGTTATAGAAGTGGGAGGAAAAACCCAAAACAATTAACCATTTCTGTATTTGTGTTTGTACAGTAAATAAGTTTGATCTAGGATGTGTGATCCTGGTTAAAGAAAATGTGTGTGTTGAGCGCAAATGCAAATGGGGCCTCTTGGAGTTTCTTATATCTGCAGAATAAGATTTTCTAGAGTACATATTTAATTGATTTGAATGACTGGGAAGATCTTCAATGTGGGATGGCATTTGGATTTGTGATAGCATTTTGATGTGTTTACATATCTGATAAGCTGTGTGAATTTGCATGATATAACAAAGACTAAAAAAAGTGTTTGAAGGAAATGCAGTTACAAGTGAAAAACTGAATTGTGTGTCAAAGGTCAAAACAAGTTTATTTGACTAAAGCGAAAAAAAAGAGTAAAAGGGAAAAAGTAAAATTTAAAAAAAAAAGAAAACTTCAATCTGGGGATGCAGGTTATCAAGTGCATTTATGTGACAACACTTGTCATGAAGGCACGATAGTTTGTTGATATCTGTTATTTTTGTTTCTTATTGTGCAAGAAGCGTAGTGATACATGTGATATTAAAGAAAAATCTCCAGATTAGGGATTTAGCTTTTACAAGTCACAAATAGTGAATGATAGAATTTCATTCTGACAAGTAAATTAAGTAATTAAACCAAGGTGGTAAATGTGTACATGATATTTTCTTTTTATTTTAGTAGAAAATCTAGATGTACATCACATCCATGAAAGTCTAAGAGATTAGAGTAGCAATGCCCCAGTCTATTTTTCAACTACCTGCAAGAGTCTATTGGATTTTAAATTCTCACAATGTGTGTTTCAGCTTGTTATTATGGAATAACCCCTGCAGAATTGATGTTTTGTTGCTAGTGGAAATAGGTATAAAATTGGTATTGAGGTAGATTTAAGGTGCAGATAAATTTCCCTCTGAAAGAGATTAATCAATCTTTTATTAAACAATGAAAATTGAATTTCTAAAAGTCCTGGTTTTTTTTTAATTTCTTGAGCACAATTCTGTTTATGTAATGACCTATCTATTGTTCCTTTGTGTGTTGTGATAAGGAAGCTTATCATAGCTCAGGAAGGAGCTATAGGAAAGGTGAAGTGACTCTGAACAAGCAACCTGTCAGTTCTGGTAGAAATAAGAAAACAGAATTTTCTTATAAAAGACTACCAGTCCCAGAATGCACCAGGTTTCCAGTAGCCATTAGAGGAGCTGAAGTGGGGAAACGTGTGTTCAATCAGGAGGGCTATGAGGTAATCCCTAAGCACTCATCTCATAGGGCAGGGCCTGATTCAGCACAGCTGCGCTGTATTAGGGGGGAGCACTCATCTAGGCAGAATAAAGGTAGAGTTTATTCTACAGAGAATCAGCTTGAGCTTGGATATCCTCAGGATCATCAGAAGCAGAAGCCAAACCGGACGGACAGAGAGGGAAAGAAACCCTTTGGAAGAAAGAGGAGAAAAGCCTTTGAGAGGTCTAGAAGAGTCCAGAGCAGTACGTATACTGGGAGGCATTCCAAAGGCCAGCATACACCATTGGACTGGGGGAAAGCCAGAGGAATGGTGCTGCAGAGCTAGGAATCTCCAGACGGTACCTGTGAGGGAGACGGCTGCACGTGGAAGGGACCCTAAGACCCGTGCCAGAAGGTATGTGAAGAGAGATCCAGTGTCCAGGGATCTGGATTGGAAGGCTGGACATAAGAACTGGACTACATACTGGCCAGGCTATATAGAGAGGAACTCTAACAGCAATGGAAGCTCAGGTATGAACACTGATCTATGCCCTAGCTATAACCTTGAAAGACAGCAGGGAAACAAGTATTCTCCTGAAAGTGCTCCATTGGGAGATTCATCTGTGCCAATCCATGATATTGAACCCATGCTTGTTGAAGAAGAGGGAATGATAGCAGATAAAGAATCTGTTTACATGGACTGCTCTCTGTCTAAACTCCTTTGGTGATTTTCTGTTATAAAGTACAGCAACCATCACAAAGAAATACATACTTGTTCTTTAATCTACTCAGAAAAGCTCCTGTGTAGGATTTCTAGCCACGCAGTAGAAAGCAAGCCAGCTAAGGGGTTTCAGCTGGATAACTGCTAGCAATTGAGCCTTACCTAATTGCTTGTGGGCTCTGTGAGAATCACTTCTGAATCTATGTGGGAAGATAAGAGGTTAACCTGAAAAGAACAGTTTTTTTCTTTCTTTGTGGCTTTTGGTTTGTTGTTTGATACATGCTAAGAGAATATTAGCTAAAGCCTACAGAAAAGACCAGTTTGTTACCAACCAGGTCTTATTTCTTTTGCTTTGATTGCGTGATAAGTTAAAATGTTGTTTTCCTGATTTTGTTTTTTCAAGTTTAATACTGAAAGCAAGTAACCTGATTTATGTGCTACCAAGCATATCTGTGTTGGGAGAAATAACCCCATAAATAAATATCTTATTGGCTTTACCCAAAAGCACAACTAATTATTGTGAGCAGCTGTGTCTGGTGTGAAGGAACTGCATTGCCCACAATCCCTTGCAAATCATATAGATATATGCACTTGCCAAGACTGTGAAGATTCTCACCCAGGCAGCCGTCTGACAGTGTGTTCTGATGTCTTCCTTTGTGAGCTGAGATGTCTGTCAATCAGACAATATTCAAAGTAATGTGAATCATACCATTACCTGAGATAAGAGAGCTTTCCTAAGAATTTTTAGTAAATGAAATGAGTTTAATTTAGTTGCCATAAATTGTCAGTTATATTTTGATGTTTGCTACCCCTTAAGAAATAAGATGAACTATACCTTGTACAGTTGTGCACCTGATAAGATAGGTGTGTCTATTAGATTATATGCTCGTTTTAATTTGATAAAGAGAAGAATTAAAGAATGTGGATGCAAAATAAAAGTATGTTGCAAGTTATCTTGGTCTCCGTATAGTTAAATAAATTGTAAAATTTAGTGCTAGCAGTACATGTATTGTAATTTATTAACATTAGATCAGATCAGATAGTTCTGTTCAGTTATTCTATATTGCCATTATTTGCTGTGCTTGTTTGTCATTGTGGGGAATCGGAAGAATGCTGTTATAGTAAGTTTTCTTTCTGCAAATTATATATTACATGCACTGAACCTTCTGGGCCAATGACTACGTTGAATGAAAGGAAGTCAGCAATGCTACTGAAAGCTGGATTGGAGCAAAGATCGGCGATTCCAGCAATGCACCAGAAAGATGTATGTGCAGCCATGATGCCTGGGCGGACAGTTACTGACACCCTCTGTCCAAGATGTGCAAAGCGCAGCCCAGAGTGAAAGAAGAAGCTGCTGAAGAACTTGGAGTTACCAGCGGTGGCAGAAGAAGCGGTGCAAACTTCTGAAAGATCTATGAAGAGCAGTTGGCCATTGCTAACAAATTTTGCTTGTAAGAATAATTGGTAGAGCCTTACTTCTGTACACATTCTTATTGAGACCTTGCAAGGGCAAACAGTGTTACATAGATTTGATTAATTTTCAAGATGCTTGAATCCTTTTTCTGTAATGTCAAATGGACTATATATCTATAAAGACTTCTTCCAACCAACAAGATGAAGTTCACCCATGGGCCATATGTGCCTAGTACTCTGAAACAAAGTGAAGTGGAAGGCGTTTCTCGCCATGGCAGAAGATTTATTTTATTTATGTATTGATACATTTTTTTCTTTATTTCTTTATGTATTTATTTTTCTATTTTTGTACACATGTATTTATTTATTTATCTATTTATTTTGAACATGACACATTTTATAGTGATTCTTTAGAGAATCATAGGGGGGACTGTTGAGAGGGGTACAGGAGACCTTTGAACGAGTTAATATGGAGAATGGCTTAGAATTCACTAGTAGCCTGGAAAGATATGTGTACCCAAAACCAAGGCCATGTTTGCTTCTTCTAATTCAGCTAAGCAATATGTCTCTGCTTACTTTGTCCCATAACAAGACAAAAGTGGTGCTGACAACGCAGTTTTTCTATCAATAAATGAGGTGCTCTGGTCTAGCCTGGTGGAAGGGGATTACAGGAACTGCTTGAGTTTGCAGGACTTGGACTCTCTTCCCTTAAGAGTACAGTGTTTTTAACATAATTCTGTGTGTGTGTGAATTGTTTTATTACGTATTATTACTCTCTCTCTCTCCCACTGCTTTGAGAGAAGGGATGAAGCCCAAGAGCCCAGGTTCTGTTGCTGATGAGAGGGTGAAGCAGGGCACAATCACAATGTAACCCATTTAAGACTAATAAGAGAAAATATTTTTTCACTCAATGTGTAATCAAAGTCTGGAATTTGTAACTGGAGGATATAGTAAAAGCTGTTAGTGTAGCTGGGTTTAAAAAAGGTTTGGACAAGTTCCTGGAGGAAAAGTCCATAAACCATTATTAAAGAGGACCTGGGAAATCCACTGCTTAACCCAGGATGAGCAGTGTGGAACCTGTGTGCCTCTTTGGGAATTTGCTTGGATTGGCCACTGTTCCAAACAGGATACTGGGCTTGATGGAGCTTGGTCTGACCCAGTAAGGCATATCTCATGTTTTTATGTTCTTAAACAAAATACCAAAATGCTATAGGAATCAGACAGCAGTGAGCATAACCTCTATCTGTCTTTGGTACTGGAAAGCCAGCAACCCCCCCAATCTCCCAGTATAGTCTGTCTCCTTATCCCTTCTGAAGTTTTCCATCACTGAACCAGATCACGCTGACATGATGAGCCAGTCCTGGCTTTACTATGTACTTGTGTCTCTCTGTCCCCATGTGTTCCTTAATCGTCCTTTTCTTTTATACCATAAACAGAACAATTTTCAGTCTCTGGGCATCTGCCTAATAACCTAGGTCGAATCTTTTGACAATTACCCTCCCTGAGGAGTGGTCAGACTGGGGTTGCAAGGTCAGGAAAAAGATATGGGGTGGGGGGGAAGCTGGCTGTGCTCAAGTACTTAAACAGACAAGAAGAGTTGAGACAGGGTGAGTTAGGGCAGGACTGTACCTAGCGCTGTGCGAGCGGTGCGGCCGCACAGGGCACAAAGGCTTAAGGGGCGCATTTCAGCTGTCTGCTGCCGCCATTTTTTCTTCTCTCAGTGGCGGCACGCAACGGCAGACAGCTGAAATATGCCCCTTAAGCCTTCTCGTGGCACGCTAAGCAGATCTGGTCTCTCCCTCCTCTGACGCAGCGTCAGAGCAGGGAGGGACTGATCTGCTTAGCGCGCTGGCGACTTGCACATTGGGCGCGCCTCTTCTCTCCCGCTGCCATCCAGAAAGTGGCTGGATGGAGGTGTGGGGGGGTGCGTGCCAAATATGCAAGTCGCACAGGGAGCGATTCACGCTCGGTATGGCCCTGAGTTAGGGTGTCCTCGTCTGCTCCCTCCACTCTGTTACATGTCCTGCATCTGGAGCATGTTTCAAATAAATAATTTCCTCATTAAATTTAATACAATAAATCAAACCTTAAAAATAAAAACCAGCAAAGCTCAATCAGTCTTACTGGCTAATTTCAGGGCAGATTTACAGTGCTCTTTCTGTTTCTACGCCCTCTAGTCTACAGAATGTGACTTTGCAGGGACTAATGACATACCAAGATCCAGGGGCACCGTTGGACTTGAAGAGACTGTGTGGGAATAAAAGGGAGAGAAGCCATCATTAGAAGCACGTGCAGAGAATAAGGCATGCACTGAGAATTATTCTGCAAGTGAACCTCATAAAATAATAATTCCTCTGGGCAGGAAGATACGTAATGTGCCTGAAAGTGAGTAACAAGTGCAAAATCCAAATTCAGTTAACCCTCAGCAACAGGAAACCAGTTTTAACTGGATGTTTGACACAAGACTAACCACAGACCAACCCCAGTGATGAGATCTGAACCCAAAGCCTCCAAGCTACAGGGAAGGGCAATTTATTAAGTCATTTCCATGTATGGAACAGCTCCTCACACAGAAATGATACCTTACAAAATCGCCCTCCTTATACCTGTGCAAACTTACCATAAAATTTATTTAGCTGTGCTTATATACTGCTTTTCACTGGGTCAAAGCAGTATACAGGTATATGCTAACAGGCACTTTTTATTGCCTTGTACCCAAAGGGCTCACAATCTAAGTGCACCTGAAGCAATGGAGGGTTAAGTGGCTTGCCCAAGGCCACAAGGAGTGGCCATGGGACTAGAGACCCCAGTCCCTCTGGCCTGAGGTCACTTGACCCTATGTGGGAATTGAACCCCTAGCCCTTTGGCCTGAGGTAACCTGTCCCAACCACTGAGCCACTCCTCCCTGCACAGAGGAGAGGACTTGGAAAGGGTTGGCAAATATGCAGACACTTCTGCTTTTATTTTTCCTTGAGAAACTATCAGTACAAGTTACTATGTCTACACAGGCATGAAATACATGCACACGTGCGCTTTAAAATTAAGCAAAGTGCAGAGAACAAAGAGCACATGTGTCTAGGGCCGGCCCTAGAGTTCATCCAAAGAGTTGGAACCCTAGGCGAACCTCAAGCTTTGCACCCCTCTGGCTGCCAAAATCTATTATTTAGCTTTGAATGGCCTGCTTTTGCTGCCCTCCAGAGGTTGCTGCCCTAGGCAATTGCCTGGTTTGCCTAGTGGTTGGGCCAGCCCTGCACGTATCTGATTCCCACTTCCAGAATTACCCCCTTGAAGAGCGTCCCAGACTCATGTTGTAAGGAAAGATGCCAGTTACCTGCTGACTCCTGGGTCGGAGATCCTGCAGCTGTAGAAAGAGAGAAACCAGCAGTGATCACCAGCCGTCCCAAAAAATGCCAGAACATAGCCATAGGAGAGCAAATGTTACATCCGTAAAAGTGTGAGAGTATATTAAAAAGACATCTTTACAAGCAACAAACCCAAACTAAGCCATTGTGTTACCGGAAGACTTTATGAGGTTAGGAAGAGCAAGGCGTGTACATAACCAAATCGATTCAAAGTCCTTACACTACGTTATCCCCCATAAGTTTCCTTCTCCTGGACACAGCTGGCCCCGCTAGACGTCAGTGTGGCAAAGCCAGAGTCCAACTGTGTGCATCTATCTGCATTTCTTAAACTGATGTGCAGATATTTCATTAAACAAAGCAAACTATTAAACGACAGAAGGTTCTCCACACGATGATTAGCTGCCTGGCCCATAGAATAATCACACTTCATTTCCTGCTGAGTATATATTTATTTGATTAACTGCCTGATTTCCTATAGTGATTATCATTCAATTACAACGCAAAGATCAATTTGTTTACTAAAGGAGGAGCGGCCTAGTGGTTAGAGCAGTGGCCTGGTGACCCGAGACCCACTGGCACTGTTTGTGGCCTTGGGTAAGTCACGTTACCTTGTAAGCAGGCCTGGCAATCTACTTCCAATCATTGCTTAACAAGAAAACCCAGGGGCTGCTGCGTCACCAGGACAGTTTGCATCTGCAATGTGCACTAATGAACGTTAAAGTGTGTTAAGTGCTGTCATGACTCACAGAAGAAAAGGACTGTGGCAGAGTTTAATGCCTGTTAATTTTCATTTTAAAGTTCATCTTTGATTGGGGTTGCCAAGCTCCACCTTGACTTTGCTCCTAGCCCTTGACGGCCTTCCCTCCTGTTCTGCCCACAGGGATCTCAAGAGGAGCAGTGGAGAGGGAGGGGCAGAAGCACAGGGAAGGCCGAAGGGGTAATGACCAGGTCGAAGGCTTGGCCAGCAATGTGGGTGGGCTCACAAATGTGCTGTACCAGATCGAGATCTGTCGGTGGAGTCGCCCCAAGGAGCTCACCCAAGAGTGAGCACAGACCACAGTTTAGAATTACAATACTACACTTCAGCTTAGGAAGGAGGATTTGCTCATGGGTGAGATTTGCCATACTGAAATCCCAAATAACAGCAATAACGTTCTTTCAGTTTGTGATAGAAATAGAAAAATGTGCCAATTAGATCAATGCCATGATTCCCAGGCACATCTCATCGAGCTGAGCACATCCTCCTGATACACAGGAAAAGCTGCTAACAGGTACCAGCCCTTTCCTCCCAGACATACCTACGCACACCACGCCCGCATGCTTCCCCCCCGCACAGGCATACGACGCAGACACATTATGCGGACAGTCCATCAGCGACGATTCATTTCCAGTGCACTGCACATCATAAAGCAGAAGCGCCCCATCTCCGGGACCAAAATAGGAAAGTTGTGGAGAGTCTTCGAGTGCACAGCCCAGCTCCCTGCAGACAACCTCTGCATCGTGCGTGTCCCAGGAATCATTGCAGACTGCTCCCCAACGCCCACCCAAAGCCACTTCCACACGGCCTTTGCACCTGTCGCCTCCATCAGCCAGTCTCAGCGTTGATTCCGATTCTAGAAACAGAGAAGACAGGAAGAGCTGTAGGTAAATGATCTCAGCGGTGCCTTGAGAAAGGAAGAGAACAAGAGAGAGTAAGATCCGATTTCCAAAGTCCAGCCTAAGAGTGATAGACCGGCATCCCATGATAGACTTTAACAATGTGCGAGCCCCTGATAAATGCCAGCGGCTGCTATAGTGAGGTGGGAGCTCAGAAACAGACAGAGCTTTCCTGTGAACTGAACGGAAGCTCTGCTAGAATCTACAAGGCGCAGCTGCTGTGTGACTATCTGCATCAATGCAACTGCTGAAAATCAAGGTATAACTTTAAACAGATTTCTAATCCTTTTAAAGTTGCACCTGGCATTTACTTGTCATCGTGCACACATTAAAGAGTAACTCTATAAGGAGCTGTGCAAAGTTATGCACATAAATCATGCAGGAGGGACCTACTTTATCCAGCTGCTATTCCATTCCTTCTTTTTAGTGCTGTCAAGTCAGTATTGACTCCTGGCCACCCAGCTGCCTCTGGGTTTTCTTGGCAATATATCACCAGAAGTAGATTCATCCTTTTCTTTCAAGGCAATGGAGGGTAAAGTGATTTGCCTAAGGTCACAAGGAGTGCCAGTAGGAATTGAACCCTTGATCGTCTGGGTACAAAGCAGTTGTACTAACCACTAGCCTACTCCTCAATACATATATGTCTAAGGCATCGGTGTAGTTTGGGGTGGGCATAAAGGGACAGTGGCCCCCAAACTTTGCAAACACTAATGCTGAATCAATCCCCCTGCTCCCATTGCCAGTGACTTCCCTATGTTTTGAACACCCCAAAGCAAGACAAACTACGCCGATGGTGCACACTTTAACTATGGGCATGCGCATAGGTGGCACTTATGATATATGGGCAACTCGTTCAGATACACAGGAACATTTATAGCAGTCATCGGGCTAATGTAAGTTCTCGCACCTAGATTTCATGTGCATTTTCAACCACTTATGCTCCAGTTTTATGAAGTAAGGTGCACTCATATTTATTCCTTTGGGAATATTTGTTTGGCCACGTTTCCACAAACTGCAACACATGTTCTGGCATGACTAGAGCATTCCACATATTCCAATAGACATGTATGATTCCCCAATGGCATGAGATGGATTTGTTAAAATAGTGCCCACATGGCATTTACGCCTGTTCCAGGGCAGATGTGTCGTTCACCTGCTCATTTAAACCTGGGTTTCCAACCAACAACTGGCAGGGTAACTGTACTTACTGTAGTCCACACGGCTCGTAAACTGCCTGTTCCTGTACAGGCAACACTGTGACATCTGCTAGTGATATATGTAATACCAGCACTTCACGTCCACACACTATCCCTGGACACGCACAGTTCACTATTGGCATTTTTTGCTCATATTGTCCTGACCTCAGGAGGGACGTTTAATTCACAAAAGCCAGCTAAACCATAAGAACATAAGACATGCCATACTGGGTCAGACCAAGGTCCATCAAGCCCAGTATCCTGTTACCAACAGTGGCCAATCTAGCTCATACGTACCTAGCAGTTTCCCCAAAAGACACAGGTTCCACAATGCTTGTATTGGGTCAAGCATTGATATCCTGGATCCCTTTTTAATAATGTTTTATGGACCTTTCCTCCAGGAACTTGTCCAAAGTTTTTTAAACCCAGCTACACTAACAGCCTTTACTACATCCTCCAGTAACAAATTCCAGAGTTTGATTACACGTTGAGTAAAAAAATATTTTCTCTTATTTGTCTTAAATTGTTTACCCTGTAGCTTCATTACATGTCCCCTAGTCTTTCTATATTCTGATAGCATAGACAATCGATCTACGTTTACCCGTTCCACTCCATTCATTAATTTATAGACCTCTATCATATCTCCCCTCAGCCATCTCTTTTCCAGGTTGAAGAGCCCTAACCTTTGTAGCCTCTCTTCATAGGAGTAGCCTTCCATCCTCTTTACCATTTTGGTGGCTCTTCTCTGTACCTTTTCTAATAACGCTATATCCTTTTTAAGATACGGCGACCAGAATTGCACACAATAATCAAGGTGCAGTCATACCATGGAACGATACAGAGGCATTATAATATCTTTTGTTTTATTTTCCATTCCTTTCCTTATGATACCTAGCATTCTATTTGCTTTCTTGGCCGCCGCTGCACACTGGGCGGAGGGTTCTAACATGTCATCCACGATGACTCCTAAATCTTTTTCCAGAGTGGTGGTTCCCAATGTGGAACCTTGCATTGTGTAACCATAGTGTGGGTTGTTCTTTCCTAGGTGCATAACTTTGCACTTGTCCACATTAAATTTCATCTGCCATTTGGATGCCCAGTCTTCCAATTTATCCAGATCCTCCTGCAGTTTTCCACAATCCTCTTGGGTTTTAACAACTTTAAACAGTTTTGTGTCGTCTGCAAATTTGATAACCTCACTAGTTATTCCCTTTTCCAGGTCATTTATGAATATGTCAAAAAGTAGCTGATCCAGTAGAGATCCCTGGGGTACTCCACTATTCACCTTTTTCAATTGGGAAAATTGGCCATTTAGCCCTACCCTCTGCTTTCTATCTTTTAACCAGTTCCCGATTCACAATAGTACACTGCCTCCTACCCATGACTTTTTAGTTTTGCCAAAAGTCTCTGATGAGGGACCTTGTCAAAGGCTTTCTGAAAGTCCAGATACACTATATCAACTGACTCACCTTTGTCTACCTGTTTATTCACACCTTCAAAAAAACATATCAGATTAGAAAGACAAGATCTTCCTTGTCTAAAGTCATGTTGGCTGTCTCCCATTAGGCCATGACTATCTACATGCTGTGTAATTTTGTTCTTTATGATGGTTTCTACCATTTTCCCCGGTACTGACGTGAGGCTCACCGGTCTGTAGTTTCCCGGATCACCCCTGGAACCCTTTTTAAAAATTGGCGTTACATTGGCGATCCTCCAATCTTCAGGTATTACAGATGATTTTAATGAAAGTTCACAGATTACTAATAGCAGGTCTGCAATCTCATATTTCAGTTCTTTCAAAACTCTTTATGTATACCATCCGGTCCAGGTGATTTGCTACTATTCAGTTTATCAAATAGTTGTAATACATCTTCCCGGTGTAGCGATATTTCTCTCAGTTCCTCTGTAGTATCACCTTTAAATACCACTTCAGTCTTCGGTAACATCCCTACATCTTCCTCAGTAAAGACTGAAGCAAAGAATTCATTCAGTCTCTCTGCTATGGCCTTGTCTCCTCTTACTGCCCCTTTTACCCCTCTATCATCTAACGGTCCAATTGACTCCCTCACAGGCCTTTTGCTATGAATGTACTTGAAAAAGTCTTTATTTTGTGTTTTTGCTTCCGTAGCAAGTTCCTTCTCAAATTCTCGCTTTGCCTGCCTTATCAATGCTTTGCATTTAACTTGCCAGTGCTTGTGCTGTTTCCAGTTTTCGTCATTTGGCTCTTTTTTCCATTTCCTGAAAGATGCTTTTTTGGCAGCAGCAGCCTCTCTGACCTCACCTTTAAACCATGCTGGCAGTTTTTTGGACTTTCTTCCACTTTTCTTAATGCGTGAAATACAGCTCATCTGGGCTTTCAGGATAGGATTTTTAAACAACACCCAAGCTTGATGTAAGTCTTTAACCTTTGCAACTGCTCCTTTTAGTTTTTTCTTAACTATATCCCTCATTTTATCATAGTCTCCTTTGAAAAGTTAAAAGGTAGTACTGTGGATTTCTTTACTATCCCTCCTCCACTAATTAAATCAAACACGATCATGCTATGGTCACTATTACCAAGTGGCCCCAACACCAATGTTCCCTCTAATTTTCTGTAGGCTGTGTGCGTATAAAATATCAGCTGTGTGCAGCTTTTGAAGGAAGGTTAAATTTTTGTGCGCCACATAACGACACTTGGAGTTATATACTTTAAAATTTGACTACACATCAGAATACAGTATGTACACCACATTGATTTTGATCAAATTAAATGAAAATAGATGATTACTAAATGAAGTGGGAAATTTCTAGTAATTACAATCATAACTTTTAAATTTTAAGATGTCTGTGGTGTTTTCTATCAGAATCAGAGCTGTAATTTTTGTGCGCTCTGTTGTAAAGTATGTGCGCTCGCTCGGCGAGGTGTGTGCGCGCGCACACGCGCACAGCTTAGAGGGAACAGTGCCCAACACCCTTATTTCTTGCACCAGATCTGGTGTTCCACTAAGGACTAGGTCCAGTATGGCTTCCCCTCTGGTCAGTTCATGAACCAGCTGCTCCAAGAAGCAGTCATTTATTTCATCTAGAAACTTTATCTCCCTAGCATGTCCTGCTGCGACACTGACCCAGTCGATACTGGAATAATTGAAATCACCCATTATTATTGCTCTGCTGTGACTTTTGTAAGCTTTCTTGATTTCTTTGAGCATTTCATCATCCATTTGTTCATTCTGGCCAGGCGGTTGATAGTACACCCCCACTGCCATCACATTCCCCTTCATACATGGAATTTCAATCCATAAAGATTCTACAGCAAATTTTGTGTCCTGCAAAACTTTAATCCTTTCTGACTCAATGCTCTCTCTAACATAGAGCGCAACCCCTCCACCAATTTGATCAGTTCTATCATTACGATATAGTTTGTATCCAGGTATCACAGTGTCCCACTGGTTATCCTCCTTCTTCCATGTCTCTGAGATTGCAATCATATCTAACCTCTCATTTAGTGCTATATATTCTAACTCTCCCATCTTATTGTTTAGACTTCTAGCATTTGCATACAAGCATTTTAGAGACTGTATTTTATTCATATTAAATCTGGCTATTGGTAGGCATGGGTAATTTGGAATCTTTACGCTCTGCCTGCACCATACTCAAGGGCATTTGGGCTACTTTACTCTTTTTTGGAACCTCACTGCTTTTGGTAGTATCCTTCAAGGATACCTTCTTCCGAACCTGCGCTCTTGGGCGACTGTCGGCTTTCCCCTATTTTCTAGTTTAAAAGCTTCTCTTTCTCCTTTTTAAAGGTTAATGCCAGCAGTCTGGTTCCATCCTGGTTAAGGTGAAGCCCATCCCTTCGGAAGAGCCCCTTCTTTCCCCAGAATGTTCCCCAGTTCCTAACAAATCCAAAACCTTCATCCTTGCACGATCGTCTCATCCACGCATTGAGACTCTGGAGCTCTGCCTGCTTTTTGGGTCCTGCACGTGGAACGGGAAGCATTTCGGAGAACGCTACCCTGGAAGTTCTGGATTTCAACTTCCTACCTAAAAGCTTAAATATACTTTTTTTTGGTTTTTATTTAATAACATTATTTCTATACATTTGAGTAGGCTAATGCAGCAAGCACAGGACATTATCATGTGTTGTATCTCATAATTCCATGGTAAATGGACAAGTCATGAGTTTCGCCAGTCTGCTAATGCTCTGCAATGGAAGATGCAGCTCTCAGTGCATGCAGGAGACACAGAAGATCCTGCCAGAAGGGCAGCACAGGCAGTAAGAGGTATTTCGCCTTGGGCATATAGTAGGAACAGTATTTCCAATGAGCCATGACGGCAGTGCACATCGCTTCTCAGCCAGAGTATGTGGAGCGTGATCTCAGGCTTTCAAATTTCATGTTAAGACCTTTGCCACCTTCTTCCCCAGAGCAAGGGAAGATGACTGAACAAGGTCTATTCCTGCTCAGCGTAACCAGCAATGTCAGGAAAGGGTGGGAGGGGATGAGAGAAGACAAAGGAAAGAAACCTCTAGAAGAGTAGGAGGCTCCAGTAGGTGGATTCAGCAGAAACATCAGAAAATATTTCTTCACACACATGGAAGGTGGGGAAGCCAGAAACCGCTACAGAATTCAGGAAAGATCAGAGGATCTGTAGCTGTGGGGGGAATGAAGGCTAAAGACTGGGATAAGCACAGAGGATCCTTAGAGGCAATTTCTCCATTTGGGTTAGTTTTGCGTCTACCATGACAGCCATGAACCTCAGTCCTAAGCCACGGTATGTGGAATATGATCTCAGTCTCTCAAAATTATTTATTTAACATATTTTCTAATAACATTTTTCTATGAGTGAACACAGTTTACATAGAATGCAGTGATGTACAAGGAACGTTTAGTGGAACGGTGATTACATATAACATCATGGGCTACTAGAACTTGGACAGTAAACAAGTCTAGTTCAAACATGGCTATGTGGCATCAAACTATGTACATCATAGGTGGGGAAGGATGTCTGAGTTATATGGTTGGGTTTCTGAGTGTGCTAACGCTCATCGTGCTACTTGCATCATGCCAAAAAGAGCTTCCTTCTGGAGTTCATAAGTTGTAACATTTATTTATTTACCTGTGCCACAGAATGAATGTACTTGTACATAAGTAGGAGACGTTTGAACTGGATGCGGAAACACATAGGGAGCCAGTGAATGACTTGAGAAGAGGGGTTATATGAGCATAGCGGCACTGGCGGAAGAGTGCCCACACAGCTGAGTTTTGATTAGCTTGAAGGGGACAGAGATTATTCAGAGGGAGACCAGTGAGAGGCAGGTTACAATAGTCAAGACAGAAGGTGACTAGAGAGTGGATAAGGGTCTTAGTATTGTGTGTAGAAAGGAAGGGATGAAATTTGCTAATGTTACATAGAAATATGACGACAGAAACAGACCACATGGCCTATCTAATCTTCCCTTCCATATCAACAACTACAACAGTCCCCTTTTTACCTTTAGAGATCCTCTGTGTTGGTCCCATGCTTTTTTGAATTCAGTTACTGTCCTCATCTCTACCACCTCCACTGGGAGAATATTCCACGGATCCACTACTCTTTCCATAAAGAAATATTTCCGCATATCACTCCTGAATCTATCTCCCTTCACCCTCATCCCATGTCCCCTCGTAGCAGAACTTGCTTTCAATTGCAAGAGGCTCTCTCCCTGAACATTTATGCCACGGAGGTATTTAAACATAGAAACATAGAAATATAGAATCAAAGATGACTCCAAGGTTGCGCTTATGAAACAGGGAGGAGCATAGTGTTATCCACAGAAATAGAGAAAGAAGGACGGGGGACGGGGGACGGTGCTCTCTGTCATGGGGGCTATCAGTTCTCCCACACGCCTTGTCCCACTAGCCGTGGCGATGGTGTTGGGCTTCTACTTTCTCCCGCTTGCCAATTCCAACCCCTCCTGCTGCCTCAGTCTCGCTCCTTTCCCTCTTTTGAAGTTCTTGGAGCAACACTTTGCATTTCCCTTTGTATTTCTCTTTCTGCCGATTTTTTCCTTGTCTGCTGATCTGATTCTTGGAATAATTTTTCTTCTTGTTTCGCAAATATTGTTGCTTCTTTCCCTATGTGTGTTGGTGGATTCTCATCCATTCCTTCTACTCTTCAGAATGCTTGTCCATGTTTAATGCGGAGACAGATTCAGGATGTTTATTTTCATATTCCAGCATTTTTTGTGTATTTGGATCTGATGGTACTGTTAAATAGGCCTGAAGGCCTATGATAGTAGCTCTGTATGTATACTTGATTTCTATGAGGCCCAGTCCTTCTTTGGCTCTAGGGATGTACAGCCTTGGCATGGAGGAGTTTTCTTGTTTGTATATCCAGTTTCTCAAGATCTTTAAATAGACAGTCTATAATCCCCAAACTATATGAAAGTACACAAACTACTACTACTAATCATTTGTATAGCACTACAGGGTGTATGCAGCACTGTACATATAAATGTAAGATACAATCCCTGCTTATCAGAGCTTAGAATCTAATCAAAATGAACAACATCACAAAACTGGGGATTAGAGTATGGTAAGAAACACATAAGTGGTGAACAAAAGAGTGAGGGGCATCAGGATCCAAAAGCAGCCTCCTTGGTTTACTCCTAGCTATTTATATACACCATCTTGTTCAAGATCTCTGATGTCACAATCATCAGTCGGGGACATGTTTTCTGTTTAGCTTATATTTCCTATAAGGAACATTGCCTTAGCACATTTGTCAAGGTCAAGAGACATCTTGATGTCATCTGAGAATCTTTTCACTCTACGGAGTTGTTAAGCTAATTGTTGGCCAATGGAACTGTACAGTTTAGGATCATTTACAAATAGTAAATGTGATGTTGTTTTTATGACTAAGTAAAAAGAAGAGAAATTGGAATGCACCTGAGCAGATGACACTGGCGGCTTTGTTAGGGTAGCAGTCAAGCGATATCACCTCCCGGTGCAAACACTCCCAGAGGTAGAGTTCATCGCCTCCACAAACCACATCCACTAGAAGAATTCTTCCGTCACCCTCACCAAAATAAGCATCTTTTGGTGCATCAAGTGCTGGTCCACAGCCCAGCTGTCTGCACACAACTTCAGTATCTTCCATGTCCCACAGGTCATCACACACGGTTCCCCAAACTCTTCCATAGTAAAGCTCGACTCGGCCTGAGCAGCGGTCCCACCCATCCACAAGGAGCAGTTCTGGCAAAAACTCTGAAAACACAAGAGCATAATCAAGACTCATCAAAATTCTGGCTAGTCCCTAAAATACATTTTTCAAGTTGTGAAAAGACAAATATGTAGATTGCTCTCAGGACGGGGTAGGTGAGCTCTGAGGGGATATTGTAGAAATAAAGTCCCTGCTCTCAGGATGGGGTAGGTGGGCTCTGAGGGGATATTGTAGAAATAAAGTCCCTTCTTTCAGGATGGGGTAGGTGAGCTCTGAGGGAATACTGTAGAAATAAAGTCCCTGCTCTCAGGACCATCTTGGTGAGCACTGAGGGGATATTTGCAGAAATAAAGTCCCTTCTCTCAGGATGGGGTAGGTGGGCACTGAGGAGATATTGTAGAAATAAAGTCCCTGTGGTCAGGACCATGTAATGGAGTAGGTGGGCACAGAGGGGATATTTCACTCAACATGTAATCAAATTCTGAAATATGTTACAGGAGGATGTAGTAAAAGCTGTTAGTGCAATGGGTTTAAAAAAGGTTTGGACAAGTTCCTGGAGGAAAGGTCCATAAACCACAATTAAAGGGGACCAGGGTAATCCACTGCTTCCCACAATACAAGCATTGTGGTACCTGTGCCTTCTGTGGAAACTGCCAGGTACTTGTGACCTAGATTGGCCACTGCTGGAAACAGGATACTGGGCTTGATGGACCTTGGTCTGACCGAGTATGACATATCTTATGTTCTTATGTTTTAATTATAGAAATAAAGTCCCTGCTCTTAGGACGGGGTAGGTGGGCACTGAGGGGTTATTGTAGAAATAAAGTCCCTGCTCTCCGGACCATGTAACGGAGTAGATGGGCACTGAAGGGATATCTTATTTTATTTATTTATTTTATTTAAAAGTTATTTGATATACCGCTTGTTACACAATAGTAGGCTTCATAGCAGTTTACAATACCAAATCCAATGGCCAAAGGGTCTATGGTATGACCAACTTGGCAGGGTCAACACACTAAAGCTCTTTGAAAATTTACCCCTAATGCCTTCTGTCTAAAGTTTTCATATGTGCCCTTCCTGGCTGCACAATATTTGGTGCCTACATGAAGCAGAATCTCAAACTAGTTTTTGGGGAGTCTGACCACCATTTAAGAGGGCGCACCAACCTGCTCATACCCCCATGTCCTTCCAGTTGATGTGGGCAGGGGTAAAGAGAGAGTGGGCGTAGGGAGGATAATGGTGCTGGATGAAGGGAGTGGAGTGCGGAGACAGGGAAGAGGTGATGCTGTGCTGTAGCCACTGACATTACCAAAAAAGGAGAGAGGGTGACATTTTAAGTTTTGCACAGAGCCAGCCCTCAGAGTCCCTCTTTCCTCAGCTCGCAGCCTTAAAGTCATCTTTGACTCTTACCCTTTCTTTATCTGCAAATTTCCAACTGATAGATAAAACCTGCCACTTCTTTCTCTATAACATTGGCAACATTCATCCCTTCCCTTCTACACACACTACTAAGACACTTATCCACTCTTTAGTCACTTCCCGTCTAGACCATTGCAGCCTTCTCCTTGCTGGTTTCCCTAAGAATCATCTCTCTCCCCTTCAATCTATTCAAAACTCTGCAGCACAGATAATCTTCCACCAGCCTCGATACACTCATATAACCTCAGGTCACTCCACTGGCTCCCTCTCCATTTCTGTATCCAGTTCAAACTTCTGCTACTGACCTATAAGTGCATTCACTCTGCAGCTCCTCACTACCTTTCCTCATTTACCTCTCCCTACACCCCTCCTCGGGAACTCCGTTCTTCTGGCAGATCCCTTCTATCTGTGCCCTTCTCTTCTATTGCTAACTCCAAACTTCGCTCCTTTCACCTTGCTGCTCCTTATGCCTGGAACAAACTACCTGAGTCTGTGCATCAGGCTTCATCTCAAGTCCAGGCTGAAAACTCACCTCTTAGCCGCTTTTGGATCCTGACCCGCTTAGTCTCCTATGTGTTTCCTTACAATTCCCGTAGATATATCCTTGTCCTCAGCTGTTGTGTTGTGTGCCTTGACTAGATTGTAAACTTTGATGAGCAGGGACCATCTTTTACATGTGTCTGTATAGCGCTATTTATTTATTTGTGTGCTTTTCTATACCGCTCCTTCCAGAGATCAGGGGCGGTTTACAGAGAACATGGTAAACATCAATTACATAGAACATTTTTGAGCACATAATAACTATTTTACAGAGAAAATATTAACTATTTTACATAGACTGAGCACATAGTCATTATTTACAGAGAGTAGGACAAATATGCACATCGATAATAAACATATTAACTATTTATAACAGCCAGAGCAGGACTGTCTATAGTTCGGTGGAAGAAGTATAGTGGGGTTATCAGTAGTAATAGTAGTCCCACCAGGACTCAGACCATCTCTGCTAGGAGCTATTTGTCCTGTCACTTCTGGGTCCATCAAGCACACAGAAGCACATAACCAGCAGTTCTGTGGAAAATCTGCTCTTCATTTATTTTCTTGCATAAAAAACGTAAGAACTAGGATTTTATTTGTCTACAGAAACTACATTGACATTTATCTCGTCTATTCATGTGGACAATGAAAACACTCAACTACTTGATTCTGGTGGAGAAAGGGAAGCCTTACCTGTTACATTATCATTTGATGGCTCTGTGCTTGGAGTTACTGCAAATGAAAAATAAGAAAACTGTGATTTTTCTTGGATGTAAAAGGTGGAAATGTTAGTCTGGGAAGTGGCTGCAAATTCTCACCTACTTTCTGAGGAGCATCCAGAAGAACAGACAGTAGTAAGAAGCAACAGATCCTGACTGCTATCAACAGCATTAGGGTGAGACAAATAGAGGCACTTATGCAGAACTGAGCAAAAAGGGTGGGGGAGTCTAATGAGCCAGAACACCTCACGCCTCTGAAGGAGCTCATGGTAGAGGCCATCCTCTAGCCAGAGACCCACCATCTCTCAGGAGAATGATGACTCAAGATTCACCCCTCCCCCCCTTCCCATGACCATAAGCCTAAGGCCTGGGGAGAGCAAAGCAGCACCCTCTACATTCCCACCCTGCCAAAAACCGAGAGTAGATCGTTCATGTGTCCTGAAGCCTAAAATGCTCCATTGACAGAAGGCTCCTGGCACCATGGGAATGGGCAGGTCTTGGAAAGATTATGGTGGACCGTCCAATTTCTCAAAATACATGAAAAGATAAATCCTAGCAGGCAGAGGTGAATAATCCCATGGCCAAATACCTCCCAATAACGTGTCAGTTCCTCATTTGGACACGTTGCAGTTTAGATATAAATAGGTGAAATGTCTCCGCCTTGCAGGTAGGGGCCACACTGTGAATGAAGAGATCTACGAGTGCTGCACCTGGTCACCCCCCCCCCCCCCAGCAAAGTCCGAGGCAGAGCAGATTGAGGGGGGTGCCATAGGCATATCAATATTGACTTACCCAGTGTTTTATTTGATGTCTCTGTGTCTGGAATCACTGAAAATGATAAAAAAGCAAAGCTGAAGCATTATTAGTCCCAAGCTCCATGTGCAGATAAGCAGAATCAAAATGCAGCCCAGAAAATATCACATCTGAATGCCAGATAAATAAAATGACCACATGCATGCTATGAAAATCCATAACTATACTGCTAGCATCTCACTAAAGCCTCCTCCTAGTCAACATTCACAAACAAAATCCATAACTATACTGCTAGCATCTCACTAAAGACTCCCCCTAGTCAACATTCACAAACAAAATCCATAACTATACTGCTAGCATCTCACTAAAGCCTCCTCCTTGTCAACATTCACAAACAAAATCCATAACTATACTGCTAGCATCTCACTAAAGCCTCCTCCTAGTCAACATTCACAAACAAAATCCATAACTATACTGCTAGCATCTCACTAAAGACTCCCCCTAGTCAACATTCACAAACAAAATCCATAACTATACTGCTAGCATCTCACTAAAGCCTCCTCCTAGTCAACATTCACAAACAAAATCCATAACTATACTGCTAGCATCTCACTAAAGCCTCCTCCTAGTCAACATTCACAAACAAAATCCATAACTATACTGCTAGCATCTCACTAAAGCCTCCTCCTAGTCAACATTCACAAACAAAATCCATAACTATACTGCTATCATCTCACTAAAGCCTCCTCCTAGTCAACATTCACAAACAGCCAAAACTTTCAGCACACAGGCAAAGTAGCAAACTACACAAGACAGGCGGACAGCAAAGATCAGTTCCCAAGGGGGAGGAAACTTATCTCTGGCAATAAACACTGTTGAAGCTTCAAGAGCGTTTATCGCCAGAGATAAGTTTAAGTGTTAAGTGTTACGTTTTGAGCACATTTTCTAAAAATTTATGATTAAAAGGAGTACCCGCTGCGGGGAACGGTTTACTATCTGTCTGCTTTTGATGGGTTGCTCCGACAAAAAGAAATTTTCTCATTCATAATATTGGTCAGATTTTAGATTGATGGTTTATATTGCTGGCCAAGGCTATTTTGGAGTGGTGGTTTACAGTGTTTTCTCTAAAGTATACATATTAAAATCTTTAAGTCTGTCCTCATATGCTTCATAACGAAGACCACTAACCATTTTAGTAGATGCCCTCTGTACCGACTCCAACCTGCTTATATCTATCCAATGGTGCAGTCTCCAGAATTACACACAATACTCTAAAGAAGGATAGAATCAAGCCATTTAAATCACTGTCTGGTCCACTGGAGAAATCATTGACGGTACTTGGTGTAGTTGTTGATTTGACACGGCAATTCAAATGGTACAAATATTTTCAAAGCTGCAGCTTATTCGACAAATGAGAGTATCATTGTTCAGATGCTACAGAATCGTTTTGTTTCTCAGATGGATCATTATATTATTGAGTACCTGGATATAGCTGGAAAATTGATACATTGGCTACAAGTGGTGCTCATCACAGCAGCCAAATTAATTTTGTCAGGGAGGGATGGGAGAGGGCCAAACCTTTTCCAATTAAGCTTCACTGGCTGCCAATTCAGGCCACAATTATTCTCAAACTATTAATTTTTAAAATTATTCACGGCTTGCTCCTTACTATATGATCAGGATGCTGAATTTAGACCTTCAGACGCCAGCGTTTAATTCTTTTGGTACATTGCCTTTCGCAGCTCCAAGGAACTTCAGCATAAATCAATATTTGAAAATATCATACAGGTCCAAGGGAATGGAGTTTGTTGCCATTTCAGCTATGGAGAGAGGGTAATTACTAAGGGCGCGATTTTTGGAGACAGTTATATGGGTAACAGTCCATGTTAACCGTGAAAATGCCGTAACTGGGGTTTTCCAAAAGCACCTACATGGGTAGTACCTTTGGAAAATCCCGGTTAAGTCCCTAACGCGCTCAGATGCTATCCGCTTAGCATAGGGGCGTGTTTGGGGCGTTCCGAGGCGAAGCAGAGGTGGGGAATGACACTAAGCGGGTAACAGTGATTTTCAATGCTACCTGCATAGCCCTCTGCGCCTTCAAGATAGGCAAGAGTTTTTCCTCACCTATCTTTAAGGTGCTGGGGCTAAATGGGCAGCATTGAAAATCGCTGCTACCCGCTTAGCCTCAGTGGCTGCTGGCCTGTGTGACATGACCCAGATTTTCATTTACGTTACCGCGGAAATGAAAATCCGGGTTAAGGATCGGTGGGCAGGCTATGCACCGACGCAGCACTTAGCCTGTCTGAATGAAAATCGGGCCCTAAGTCTGTAGGAAAGATCGGAAAACAGGCGTATTTCAAAGATTGCTATTAAGTACATATAATATGGATTGAGTTTGATTTATGAGGTTTTGAATCTATTTTGTAATTGTACTAGCTAATTATCCGGGCATATATTTAAGGGCTGGGCATTGTAATACCTTAGACTCATACATGGTTTTTCTATCTTGGCTACTGTCTTTTCTCTAACCCCTCTTGCCTGTCCTATCGCTAATTATGGATTTCTTTTTTGCTCTGCTTTTAGTAAAAAGATCTAATTTGTAAACTGTTTTGCTGCTAACCAGGCAAATAGGCAGTATATTGAGATTTTAATAAACATAAACATAAAGTGTGCATCTAGAACTTGTTGGAATGCATAACTTGCACCTAGAACCATAGGCTGCACCTAGAACTTGGAATGCATAACTTGCACCTAGAACCATAGACTGAACCTAGAACTTGTTGGAACATAAAGAGTGCACCTAGAAAAGCAGAATAGAAATGAGTAAATTAAATTACAGTAGATGGCTGGCAATCTACTTCCGGTGACACTGCCAAGAAAACCCAGGAGCTTCTGGGTCGCCAGGAGTCAGGACCGACTCGAAGGCACACATTGCATTGCATTGGCCCTATGCTAACGGTAAAATTGTGGAATGGATTACGGGAAGGAGAAAACGTGCTGCCATGAAGTATCCCTTTGGCACCTGTACTCAGCCACTGAATGCACAATGCGGATGTAGTTGTCAGCCAGTCCATATATTTACACGGCCTAATATGCAATGTGTGCCTTCGAGTCAGTGCTGACTCCTGGCGACCCAGCAGCTCCTGGGTTTTCTTGGCAGTGTGACTGGAAGTAGATTGCCAGGCCTTTTTTCAAGGCAATGGAGGGTTAAGTGACTTGCCCAAGGCCACAAGGAGTGCTAGTGGGACCACTTACAGGAAAGTGGGGCTGAAATGTGGATTACGTTGAACATAAGTATATTTTAGCTCAGGCCAGGGCTGGTGTTGCCATTAGGTGAACTAGGCGTTCACCTAGAGAGCCAGCCGTCTTGGGACAGGCAGTAGTGGCAATGACAGCAAACAGGAAGTCTTCATTGGGCATAAGAGGGGTTGGAAGCAAAGAGCCCCACAGTTTAAAAGTAAGTGCCACAGGGCTGTTTGTGCTCATCTCTGCATGTCCTGCAGAGGGGAGTCAGTTGGGAGGGAGGAGATTTGCCTAGGGTACCTCATCTCCTTGCCCCAGCCCTGGCTCAGGCCTCTCCAGTTGCTCAAAGCAAGTTACAATCAGTACAGTCGGCATTTCCCCTGCCCCTGGATGGTTTATAATCAAAGTTTCAGTCTGGCCAGGACAGAACTTCTTATTTTTCCCCCTAAACCCTCCTTCCCCCTTCCTCCTTTCACCATCACTGTTGACAATATCCTTCTTCTTCCTGTTTTCTCAGCCCATAACCTTGGGGTCATCTTTGACTCCTCCCTTTCCTTCTCCACACATATTCAACAGATTGCTAAAACCTGTCATTTCTTTCTCTATAAGACTGGTAAAATTCACCTCTTCTCTGAACATATAACTAAAACTCTTGTCCACTCTTTAGTTACCTCCTGTCTTGACTACTGCAACCTCCTCCTTGCTGGTCTTCCTCAGAGTCATCTCTCTCCTCTTCAATCTATCCAGAACTCTACTGCGCAGCTAATCTTCTGCCAGCCCCGATACACTCATATAACCCCCTTCTCAAATCACTTCATTGGCTCCCCTTCAGATTCCGTATCCAATTTTATGAATGCGTTCACTCTACTGCTCCTCACTACCTTTCCTCTCTCCTCTCTCCCTACACCCCTCCTCATGAACTCCGCTCCTCCTCTAGCTTATGTCTCTCTTTGCCCTTTTCTTCCACGGCCAACTCCAGACTTTGATCTTTTCACCTTGCTGCTCCTTACGCCTCGAACAAACTTCCTGAATCTATACATCAGCTGTCAACTCTCCCCCTTTTCAAATCCAAGCTAAAAGCTCACCTCTATTGGATTTTAGCTTTTGGATCCTAATTCCTTTGTTCTCCTTTCCCTATTTGAACCCCTCATTTCTCTTATATTGTACTCTCTGTCTTGATTAGATTGTAAGCTCTAACAAGCAGGACCCGTCTTCTATATGTTCTTGTACAGTGCTTTGTAAGCCTTGTAGTGCTATATAAATGATTAATAGTAGTAGTCGGTGACCTAATGAGGGGTAAATGTCTTGCCAAGGTCACAAGGAGTGCCAATGGGATTTGAATCATGACCTCTTTGGTTAGCAGACCTGTTGCTCTAACCACTAGGCTACTTCTCCATGCCACTCCAGGTGGTTAAGGGTGACAATAACCAGCAAGTAAGGAAACAGTGAGGTATAGCTCTCCCTTTCTTCCCTTTATGCTCAACTCTATTGTTAATTTATTTTATTTATTTATTTATTACAGGCTCTTATATACCGCTCTATTCAGCATCAGCGCGGTTCACAATATAACAATATAACAACAGACCAGAACAACAAACTGTTTGGTTTTACAGAGAACAAGGTCAGAGAACTTGGATAAAACATGGGACGTCATTTCTGCAACTATTTACATGAGTATTTACAAGTATACACAACAGGATTTGTTATTAGTTATAGGGTAAGGATCGAGATTGGTTAGCTGGTCAAGTAATATTGGGGGAAAAGGTGGGATTTGAGAGCCTTTCTAAAAAGGGATAGATCAGTGATAGCACGAATCTCTGGAGGTAGGGCGTTCCAGCACTTAGGGGCATAGAATCTGAAGGCCCTGTTAGATGTCGTTGATAGGCATTTTGTCGCTGCTTTAGGGATAACTAGTGCATTTGTTGATATCGTTCTCCTGGATCTATTGGGTGGAACAGTCTGAACGAGGTCTACTAGGGAGGAAGAGGTGATGATTTTAGTGGCCTACAGCTCATGTTGATAAGGCGGCTTTGAGTGCTGGCCATTGCATACACTGCTGATCCTAGTCTGCAGTTGATAGGCTGTTACTCAAGCTTCTAGGTCCATTTGGCACTGAACTCCTGACAGGTGTGCTCGCTAGTTCAAGGATCTTGTCACTGCCATACTCTGTAGCTACCGTATTCTCTATGTGCTGGAGCAGGAGAGATCGAGCTGTGAGGCTGGCGGCTCAGCCAATCGCAGATCCACACAATTGTGGCAGTAGAGAGTCCCCTCAGCGTCCACTTGATATGAGCATTCTACGACATTTTGCACAAAGATACCCAACTGCCAATGGTTCATACGATCTTGTAGTAGTGGTTTCATGGAGACTGAGCCCCCAATATTCAACTTAGGCCAATCACTTGCAGATATGTTATATCTTGACTTAAACCTCTCCTCTTATGTCAGAGCTTTTCATATACCTTGTACCACACAAGGCTCACGTAGCTTGCTAGTTATTGGCAGAGATGTCTTCAGTCTCCTTGACACCAGGTACTGCACTGGGCTGCTAATGGTTGTCTGCAATGGCTCTGCTGACTGTGTCACTCATAAATATTTCAGGCCCCGGCTTATAAACAGTAATGAGGTGGCAATGTCAGCATGCTCTGAAGTTGCTTGGGTGCACACAGTAGGGGCTTTTTGAAGATTGCTTTCAGAGGCTTGGGGTCAATCTTCACTGTAATTATGTCTCTACACTAGCAGGCAATTGATAAGTCTTTTTCTTTTTCAAGTGCCCTAGATGCAAAGGCCGCTAGCTGACCCTCTTGCATTAGGCAGCAACCAAGCCCATTTTTGATAGAGTCACTCTGTATCACAATGGCTTGGTGAATCATGGTATCTCAACATACGGGAATCATTGGCCAAGCACTTAATTTGTCACGCTCCTTCTCTAGCCCTATTCAATGCAATGTGTGCCTTCAAGTCAATGCTGACTCCTGGTGACCTAGCAGCTCTGAATTTTTAACTGGGATTGCTAGGACAAGGTGGATGATGTACTTTCAAAACCAACGAATGATCAGTAGAGTCCTCTGGTTAAGTGTTTTAAAAACTAATACTAGTGCCTTAAATATACTTTTATATTTAATAGTGACCCCTATGACTTGAACCAGTAACATAGTAACATAGTAAATGACATCAGATAAAGACCTGTATGGTCCATCTAGTCTGCCCAGTAAGATGGCAGGAGTAGGTGCCACCCTGTGCAGGCCACCCCTCCCCATGTCTTTGTCTAGGGGTGAACCCACCGCTCCATGCAGGACACCCCTATTTGTTGAGAAGTTAGATGGTTCCGTTTATTTTGATTTTATTCTGTTGCTATAAATGGATCCATTGTGTCTGTCCCATGCCATTTTGAATTCTGTCACTGTATTTGCCCCCACCACCTCCATCGGGAGGGCATTCCAAGCATCCACCATCCTCTCAGTGAAAAAGTATACAGTAACATAGTAAATGACAGCAGATGGTCCATCTGGTCTGCCCAGTAAGATGGCTGGAATAAGATGGCAGGAGTAGGAGCAAGAAATTGGCCTCAAAGACAAGGCTCTGTCATGGTTTAATTCCTATCTAACAAACAGAAGCATCCAAGTTAAAATCGGTAACATTTCAAAACCATTCTACCAAAAGTCAGGTATTCCCCAAGGATCCACACTATCATCTCTTCTCTTTAACCTACAGTATATATTCAACCAATCTGCTGCATAATCAAAGAACATGGCATATATTATCACTTATATGCTGATGATATAATACGTAACTCAATTTAATACTAAACCGCCAAATTTTCAAGAAATATCTAAACAGCACCATCACCTGGTTGACAAACCACAACCTCCAACTAAATATAAAGACGACAGAAATCCAATTCATTACTAAGGACAACTCCTTCACACTACCGGAATCAATTATGTTAAACAAGGAAAACATCAAAGTTAAAAAGGAGGAGAGATACCTGGGAGTCACACTGGATTACCAGCTCAATTTCAACAAGTACGTGAACAATACAGTAAAGTCCATATAAAACAAATTAAAAATGCTCCAACACTTAAGACCCTCCTCCCCCCAAGCGACTTTAGAACAGCAGTACAAGCAATGATCTTTCCACACCTAGATTTCTGCAATGCACTACTTAAGGGACTCCCAAAACAAACAATCCACCAACTACAATCCAGGAGTCAATTGACAGGGTTCAAGCCAGTTTAATGTGCACAGGCCCAGTCAGTCAAAGCTTCAAAGTAACTGAGCGAGAGTTTGTACAGAGACATAACCATTTATACCTCTTTTCCAGTTTGATACATGAAAGCTTTCTATTGGTTCTAACTTGATACATGCAAACTTCTCATTGGTCTTACATTCCCTGCACCTGTCCAATTAGAAATCCCTCTGGAGCCTAGCAACCAGCCCCCTCCTTTAGGATTGCTTGAACAATGGTACAGTTCTGAATCTCGTTACTTCTCTACTGCAAGGTTAACTTCGGCTTCTGGAATGCATATTCTGTAACATTTCTGTTCTTTCACACACACAAGAGAATAATAGAAGACTTATGGATTCATAAAAACTCCTTATTAAGCAGTTTAAAACAGCTTTCTCATTTTCCACAGATTTTTTGGTTCTTTTCTAGTTATAATAGGAGTTAGGATCCAGGCCTAACTTACAGGCCTTTCATAGTAGCAGGCCATGCTAGGCCATAGCCTACCTCACAACTAGCCCAAAATACAGCGACTAGAGTAATAGCGCAAATACCAATTAAAAAACACATCTCGCCAACATTAAAACTTCTTCAGTGGCCCCCTATAGAGAGCAGAATAAAATTCAAGGTTATCCACACAATATTCAAATCCCTCCCAGATGACTCATCCAACTACCTGAAAAAACTGATGACAATCACCCCGGATAACAGACTAAGAAGAAGCAACAAGTAACAACATGAATTGCAGAATTCTGGAGTCCAAGATATAAACCATCGCAGTCATTTAACTGTGACATTACAAGAGCTTGAACCGCTGTACACAAGTTGTTATCTGACACAAAAGGATCTCATCTTCTTATAATTAACAGTTTGTAGTGCAGATTGACCACTGTTTGTCTGAGAATGCATACTTAATTGAGAGTCAAAAATGACTCCCAAGTTCCTCCACATAGGGACACTGAGATAGTCCATTCATCTATTCTGAGTTGGCATGAGCTGAGGCACTAGTATAAACCACTTTAAGAGCAAGGCTGGCCCTTCCACTATGCAAGCCAGGCAATTACCTAGAGCAGCACGCACAACTTTAGGGGCAATGGCTGCAGTAGAGGACAGTCAACTTAGCTGCTGTGGCCACCAACCTCCCCTCCCCCCCCCCCCCAAACTTTCCAGGAACAGTTCCATTCTTTCTGCTATTACTGAATGTCAGCACCAAATAGATAAATGAAGCTGCTATGGAGACTTGCATTCAAGTGTGCTCAAAGACCCTGCAGGTCTCAACACCATGGCAGCAGGAAGTGCGTGTCAGAGGGGGGAGGGACTGGCAGGGGCTTCCAGTGTGTTTGCATGTGAGGCTCTACGGCGCCTTCATTAACCCTTTCAGTGTCAACATTCAGAAATAGCAAGAAAAAGGGAGCAGCTCCTGGAAGCTTTGGGGGGAGGGGGTTGCAATGGCTGAAGGCTTACGGGGGGGGGGGGGGTGGAGGCAGCAATGGCTGAAGGTTTGCCTGGGGGGAGGTGGCAATGGCTGAAGGTTTGCCTGGGGGAGGGAGATGGCAATGGCTGAAGGTTTACCACACAATAAAAACGTGGAATGCAAATGAAAGGACAGACCAAATTTTATTAAATAATATCACTCCAGCCAATGGCCCAACACAGGCCGTGTTTCGGAAAAGCCTTCTTCAGGGGCATGTAGGCTGCGTTTGTAGGAACAATCACCTGATGGAGCATCAAATACGAGAGGCTAAAGGGTACATATAACTGTAAAACGAACTACTCTTTTTTATCCGTCATTGTTCAATAAACCAGCATTAGGATGCTCTGCAAACAAAAGTCTAACTGCCTGGAATGGCTGAAGGTTTGCCTGGGGGAGGGTGGCAATGGCTGAAGGTTTGCCATGAGGGGGGATGACAATGGCTGAAGGTTTGCCTGGGGGGGGGGGGGGGGAGGCAGCAATGGCTGAAGGTTTGCCTGGGGGAGGGTGGCAATGGCTGAAGGTTTGCCATGAGGGGGGATGACAATGGCTGAAGGTTTGCCTGGGGGGGGATGGCAATGGCTGAAGGTTTGCCGTGGGGGGGGGGGAGGCAGCAATGGCTGAAGGTTTGACTGGGGGAGGTGGCAATGGCTAAAGGTTTGCCATGGGGGGGGGGGAGGCGGCAAAGGCTGAAGGTTTGCCATGAAGGGGGGACGCAGCAATGGCTGAAGGTTTGTCTGGGGGAGGCAAGAATGGCTGAAGGTTTGCCGTGCGGGGGGGGGGTGGCAATGGCTGAAGGTTTGCCGTGGGGGGGGGGGGGTGGCAGCAATGACTGAAGGTTTGCCTGGGGGGGGTGGCAATGGCTGAATGTTTCCCTGGGGGGGATGGCAACGACTGAAGGTTTGCCATGAGGGGGGAGGCAGCAATCGCTGAAGGTTTGCCTGGGAGGAGGTGGCAATGGCTGAAGGTTTGCCATGGGGGGGAAGGCGGCAATGGCTGAAGGTTTGCTGTGGGGGGGGAGGCGGCTATGGCTGAAAGATTGTCTAGGATGGCATATACTCTTGGGACAGTCCCGCTTTAGAACAACACTTCGGTTTTGGAATACTGAGGGCAAGCCTATTGTGTGTCATCTGTGATGTCACAGTTTCGATACAAAGTGAAATGTAAGCAAATGTATACAATAGTGAGTTTGTTAGCAGGATAATAAAATGGGTGCCATTAGCATATTTTACATAATTTGGCTCCTAGGTATGTTAAATATAGGGACAAAAGCGCTGATTTTTGAGGGACTGCAGTTCTTTGTGAAAACTAGGATGATTGCTTTCCTGTGATCCTAAATCTATGCCTTCCGTTCCATCAGCAGCGTAGGAGCCGCAGTCTAGAGCCAGGGAGACTGGGGCGTAAATCCCATCATCAATCAACAATGCTAACTGAATGGGTAAACGTAGATCAATTGTTTACGCTATCAGAATATAGAAAGACTGGGGGACATGCAATGAAGCTACAGGGTAAACTATTTAAGACAAATAAGAGAAAATATTTTTTCACTCAACGTGTAATCAAACTATAAATTCCTTCATCCGGTTGCTACTCCTCACCACTTTTCCTCTCTCCTCTCTCCCTATACCCTCCTCGGGAACTCCGCTCTTCTGGCAGATCCCTTCTATCTGTGCCCCGCTCTTCTACTGCCAACTTCAGACTTCAATCCTTCCACCTTGCTGCTCCTTATGCCTGGAACAACCTATCTGATTAGATCCATCAGGCTCCATCTGTGGCTCTGTTCAAATCCAGGTTAAAAACTCACTTCTTTTAGACTGCTTTTGGATCCTGATCTCGCAAATCTTCTTGTCCCCTCCTATCGCTTCTTTACCATTCCCCTAGATATATCCCTTATATATATCTCCTATATATATATGGCCTTGGGCAAGTCACTTAACCCTCCATTGTCTCAAAAGAATCCAAGTTATCAATGTCCCTGTTTAATGTACATTACCAAGTTTAAATTACAATGTAAACTGCATTGACTAAAATGATGAAGCGGTATTAAAAAAACAACAAGCCGTTAAATAAATAAATATCCTAGTCCCCAGGTGTGTTGTCTATCTTGTTAGGAGCAGGGGCTGTCTCTTACATGTCTCTGTACAGTGCTGCGTATGCCTTGTAGCGCTACACAAATGATACTAGTGGTAGTAGAAGACTAGGCAGCATTAGCGGTGCACGTGCAGTATGTGTACTGAGATCCCATTGGATAGCATGGGACGTTGGCGGACATACTGTGCATACATCACTTGCGCCGCTCACTAAACCTACCTTGATCATTGCCAGTCCTGTTTTTAACACTCAGTGGGGTAAGTGTCTTCTCTTAATGACACTGTTAATTCATTAGACTCCTGTCCGATGATGATTTTTAAGGCCATGAATCACTTTTTTTTTTTTTTAATTTTTTTATTTATGCATTTTCTAATAACAATCAAGCAATGCTTGTACAGAATAACTACTGCTTGTGGAAACAGAATGTTTACAAAAAACAAAAAAGAAGAAACAATGGTATATATAAGAAATTAAATACAAATTTCAACAAGCGTATAATTAGTCCACCATGTGGAGGGGGAGTAACACACACATTAGAACGAGAGTAGATGAAACACCTCGAACCCAGACAATGAATTCAACAATAAGAACTAATAACACCAGCGATAGTCTGAGCTTAAACACAATCAATACAACAAAACACTCACTCAAGAGGCGAAGAGGATATTATAGTATGTGCAGAAATAAACGAGGATAAATCCTCTGCTTCTTAGACCAGATGTGACTCAATTGGGTGCTTCTTTTTTATTGAGGTTCCCTTGCAAGTGTATTATTTACTTTAGACAGGTTAAATATGTTTTTTTTCATGAATCAGTCATTTAAATAGAGAGTGTTTCCTAGAGCCTTGTAAGAAGAAAGTCCTATATTGAAACATTTTCTTTGGACAGCACTAATGCTATTAATTACCGACCAGGTTTGTCATTATCTTTTTAGTGAAAGTTACCCCAGAACTAGAACTGAATCGAGCTTATGTATCTCCCATTTGGGTTTCGGCCTCATCATGGCATGGAAACCTTACTGGCATCCCCTATGGATTGTGCCCTGCAGTGGCTGAAGCAGGGTAGAGCATCCAGTTGGGTTCTGCTCAATATATTAGTGATTAAGGGGCCCTTTTACTATTTGTTGGTAGTCTAGCAACCCCTCCCTCAGGAAACCATAATGTTCAGCTACAATTTACTTGCGACCCTTATTCTGACCCTTATCTTCACACTTCATCACTGCATCACACTTATTACCATAGCTCAACATATCCCAGTAATCTTCAGAACACATCGCCATCAGTACCACAACTCACAGTACAGTCCGTGGACCAGAAACCACAACAGACTCATACAAATCCATCCCACCCTACATACCTTTCAACAAGCAAAGAACCAGTCCTAACAACAAGCAATGCCTCAGGTGTTACCTCCTCAATGCATGCTCAGTGTGCAACAAAATCCCAATCATTGCTGACATACTCCTGAAGGACGAACCAGATCTACTATGCATAAGAGAAACCCTGGCCCTGGCTGACATCTACAGATACCATACTCCTCAACCAACTCACAATATCAACATACATAGCCCTCAACTGCCCTTCCACAAGCAAAAGAGGTGGAGGAATCCTAATTATCACCAGAAACAACTTACACTTCAGAATCTCAGAGGCTACATCAACAGTCAAACTAGACAACTTATCAATAATCAATGGCCACATCACCATATGCTTAGTTCACAGAGCACCCTCAACCAACACCACCAACAGTCAACATCCTAGGGACAGCACGCATAAGCAACTCACCAAGCAAACCATTACTTCTTTTAGATTTCAACCTAACCACGCTCCCCAAGAACCACGCAAATGCATTCCTCTAGGCCAGGAGTTCTCAACCCTGTCCTCGGGACCCACCTAGCCAGTCGGGTTTTCAGGATAACCACAATGAATATGTATGAGAGAGATTTGCAGACACTGCCTCCATTATATGCAAATCTCTCCCATGCATATTCATTATGGTTATCCTGAAAACTCAACTGGCTAGGTGGGTCCCGAGGACGGGGTTGAAAACCCCTGCTCT
Organism: Ichthyophis bannanicus; assembly: GCA_033557465.1. Lineage (NCBI taxonomy): Eukaryota > Metazoa > Chordata > Amphibia > Gymnophiona > Ichthyophiidae > Ichthyophis > Ichthyophis bannanicus. The sequence continues at coordinate 1,029,778,967 of CM066034.1, forward strand.
AGGCGATGGATATGCTAGACTACCAACAAATAGTAAACACCTCCATCCACACAAAAGGAAACATGCTAGACCTCATATTCATGCCAAACTCCTAACGTCAGACAACAATACCTCAGTCACACAAACAATGCCAATCCCGTGGTCTGACCACACCAGAATTGACTCCTCCACCCCTTTCTTATCCAACACATCCATCAAACACCCCATCCATGCCTCAAAATACAGATTCCATACTTTGACAAGAAAACCTTCCTTGAAGAAATTACCCCTACCTACAATCCAGCACCACCAACATAGAAACTATGATCATAAACTGGAATCAGACACTATATGTATCTTATCTTATCTGATGTTTTGTAGTTCTATGTAAACCGCGCTGATGATGAATAGTGCGGTATATAAAAATGTTAAATAAATAAATAATAAATAAATATACAACGTAGCATCAATGCCCCCGACCAGATCTTCACCAAAACACAAATCAAATGCCACTTGGTACACCAAAGACCTCGGGAACTTAAAACAAGAACTAAGAAAGATAAAAAGAAAATGGAGAGCAACCAAGCAGCCTGAACTAAAAACAAAATTCATGCAACACTAGTTCAATACCATAACAAAGTGAACAATGCAAAAAGAGAGCATCATAAAAAAATTCTAAGTTGTGCCCGACGCCACCAAGGAAGCCCAATGCGTTTCACATAAACTTCCTCAAGGGAACAACAACCATACAATCTCAGCATGCTCCTTCAGCAGCTGTCAAGGTACTCATATCCACCGATCAGGCTCACCAAACCAACAGAGCCTCATATAAACACCTCACCGGCCAGTACTGTTACACTTGGTGGCGTCGAGCTCAACATTCAGATAAGCTATGTGTGCTAGAGGGCTTAGCACGTAGATAAGTTCTATGCTTGGGACCAGTCATTCAGTTAAGCAGTATGCTCAAGAGGGTTCAGCATGTAGATAAGATATGTGCTTAAGACATGTCACGTGTTTAAGAAAGGATGGGAGGATCAGTGCTCTGTTAAACAGTAAATGTTGTATATTATAAGCTGTGATATTGATATAAGTTGGGATAGTAAATGTTTTAGTAAAACTGAAAAAATATCAGGTTCACAGCAATATGTGGATTAAAATGAGTATTATATAGATGTGATATTTGTATCAGTGGGAGTTTTTTGGATCACTGATGTTATGGTATCGATCCAAGGTCAAGATTTAGTAGCTAGGATCAATTGACCCAATGGTGCTAAGATCCTTTTTCTCCCCTAATCAGTGATTGATAATGTTTGAATTAATGTTTCTGACAGTGTGATATTGGGGGGGGTGAAGTTTTGGTAATTATTTCTATTATTTCCTTCATCTTGATACTACTGGACTGTTCTGGTTGATTTTATCAGCTGGAATTGGGCAGAGGGAAGAGGTCCAGAGGTGATGTGTGTGAACATTGGCCTCCTGGCACTGGAGATCCACAGTATGCCACTGCCTAACCCCCTCACTCATAGCCCCATCACGTTGTTGGGGCCTCAAGTCCTCATTCAATCTCCAAACCCCACTCTGTCTCTCATTTCCTGAGTCCATGCTCCCACCACCTAATCCCTGAGTTCCCAATTTCCCCTAGCAATACCCACATCCCCATTCTCCCCAACCCTGAGCACCTATCTCCCCCACCATTTCTCATACAATCCCTGAATCCACATTCTAACCCCCACCAATCTATGTCCCCAGTCTCCCCGACCCACCTTCACTATCCCTGAGTGCTTGTTCTCTCTCACCGATTCTTACCCTACCCCTGAGTCCCCATTTCCCCCACCCACCCCTGCTTTCCTAATCCCCAAGCCCCCATTCTCCCCCACCCACCCCCGCTCTCCTAATCCCAGAGCCCCCATTCTCCCCCACCCACCCCCGCTCTCCTAATCCCAGAGCCCCCGTTCTCCCCCACCCACCCCCGCTCTCCTAATCCCCGAGCCCCCGTTCTCCCCCACCCACCCCCGCTCTCCTAATCCCCGAGCCCCCGTTCTCCCTCACCCAGCCCCGCTCTCCTAATCCCAGAGCCCCCGTTCTCCCCCACCCACCCCCACTCTCCTAATCCCAGAGCCCCCGTTCTCCCCCACCCACCCCGCTCTCCTAATCCCTGAGCCCCCGCTCTCCCCACACCCACCCTCGCTCTCCTAATCCCCGAGCCCCCATTCTCCCCCACCCACCCCCGCTCTCCTATTCCCCGAGCCTCCATTCTCCCCCACCCACCCCCGCTCTCTTGATCCCCGAGTCCCCTTTCTCCCCACCCACCCCCGCTCTCCTAATCCCTGAGCCCCCATTCTCCCCACCCACCCTCGCTCTCCTAATCCCCGAGCCCCCATTCTCCCCCACCCACCCCCCTCTCCTATTCCCCAAGCCCACATTCTCTCCCACCCACCCCCAGTCTCCTAATCCCCGAGCCTCCATTCTCACCCACCCACCCCCACTCTCTTGATCCCGAGTCCCCTTTCTCCCCCACCCACCCCCAGTCTCCTAATCCCCGAGCCTCCATTCTCACCCACCCACCCCCACTCTCTTGATCCCCAAGTCCCCTTTCTCCCCCACCCACCCCATTCTCCTGTCCCTGACTGCTCGTTCTCCTCACCAATCTTCACCCAATCCCTGAGTTGTGATTCTTTACCTCCAATGCCAATATCCCTACTCCCAACCCAATACAAACATGTTTGCTCTCTTCCACTCAGTTTCCCAGTACCTCTTTGGAACACCCCTCTCACCTCAAGTCTCAGTTAAATGAGGGAGTGTGAGACCACTTCCAATCATGTGATGCATCTGTGAAATCAGGACAGTTTTATAAAGTATGTTCTGCATTTAGAGGGAGCAATTTTATAAATGATTTTTTACACTTAAAATGCAGTGTTAGGTACAAAAGGGGTTTTTATAAAATGAGGTCATGCCTAAAAGTCTGTACTGTGCAATCCAGTGTGTGAACGTAGAGTAGGCATGTACAAGGGAAGAAACAGGATCGAGAATGGTCAGAGTCCCAATTTACACGTGTGTATTTGCATAGAGTGTGCGTTATCATTAATGCCTGCATGTGAGCAAAGGAGGAGGAGCCGAAGGGTTATAGCAGCAGGCAGGACTCCAGGAAGCCAGTTTCAAATCCACTGCCACTTGCTGTGACCTTGAACAAGTCACTTAACCTTCCATTACCTCAGGTACAAAACTTAGAAACATAGAAATATGACGACAGAAAAAGACCACATGGCCTATCTAGTCTGTCCTTCCATACCAACAACTACAACAGTCCCCTTTTTAGAGGCCAATGCAGAAATCCCATGTGTACAGCCTGGTGCTGAAAGCTCTAGCGCAGGGTTTTATAGCACAAGTTTAATGCTGACTTTTTGTGCAGCAGTGCGATATGCAAATTAACCAGTAGCAAAAAATCAGTGTTAAACTGGGAGAGAAATCCAAACACAGGTGAATGGGAGTCTGCACAAGTTTGGCATGCTGTCCTGGAGAAACAGGATCATCTGAGGTGAAGTTTGACACGTCGAATCAGATAATCCAGTCATTGGGGAAAGCCACTGATGCCATCAGCACAATGTATGGGGGCTTGTGCCCCCCCAGGACACCAACCAGCCAACAGAAGTAAACATTGGTAGCCCGGTGGTCCCCAATCCCCCATCCCCGAAACAGAAACGCTTGGTGGTCCAGTGGAACCTAACCCCCCTATACCCACTCTAGTATTTTAGAAGTTGTGGAACAGGAGTAATGCCCACACACTTCCGCCCCGCGTTATCATCTTGCAAAAATGGAATTGCCTGGCACCATCCTTCACCTGCTATATAAGGCAAAAAATGCCTTATATGGCATAGTGACCCCCTGAGTTGCATCCTTGGATATACAATGCAGGGTCAGCTATCCCAGGATGCAACCTAGGGGGTCACTCTGCCATATAAGGCATTTTTTGCCTCATATGGCAGTCATACCTGCCCGGTGCATCCCAGTGCGGGGCCAGGTAACCTTATTTTGCAAGATGGCTGCGTGGGGATGGGAACATGTGTTCAATGCTTCTACTCACAACTTTTAAAGTACTGGGGAGGGTTTGGGGGATTAGGGTCCACTAGAGAAATGGGCCCTTTTCTGTTTCAGTGGGAGGTTGGTCCACTGGGTCACCATGCCCTTTTCTGTTTTGGGTTGAGGGTAAGGGGCGTGAGGGTAATCGGGGCTCACCGGGCCAACAATGAGTTTTAAGGGGGTGGGAGGTGGATCGGAGCTTACCTGGTCACCAATGTTTACTTTTGTTTGGGGGGGTGGGTCAGTATCCAGGAGAAGCACTGGCCCACTGACATTGTACCGGTGGCATCTGGGACTTTTCAATATGCCTGGATCATCCGAGGTGAAGTGTTTAGACTTCACCTCAGATGATCTCTTTGCTCCCAGCTGCATCTTTATGACTGCCCAAAGCTGCTGTAAAGATCCAGCATTAATATATGGTAAAAACTGTGCTAACTTTCAGCGCAGTTTTGCTACATTGGGCACAATTAAATATGCAGCACTTTGCCTGCAATTTGTATGCACACTGCACGGTAGTTCTTCTGGTACTAGCTTGCTTTCTGCATCGGAGAGCATGCCTATTGCGGGAAAAGCCTAGAACACTGATGCACTAAGGTTTTCTGCATCAGCCTCTTAGACTGGAAGCCCTCCAGGGACACAATACCTACAGTACCTGAATGTGACTTGCCTGTATGCTAAATCCAGTTACATTTCCCTATGGGGGTCATTCAGATTGCCGACATGCAACCCACATTGATCCCTGGAACTGTATTCTGTGCCTTTTGCTCCCTGAACATACAGAGTCATTGTGTGGGAAGTGCTGGACAGGGGAGGAAGGCAGTGGTGCCTGGGCAGAGTGGGGATGTGGCCAAGCACTGGGACGTACAGAGGCCATTCAGGTCAGGCCTCTCTATGTCCCCCAGCGAAGGGATGGGTGCCTACCTTATTCCACCCTGAAGATGGAATAAGTGCCGAGCACCTTGCCGACTGTGAGCTGCGAGCCCCCCAACTCCATTGTACGGCCACGACACAGCACCGGCTGCCTGATCCAGGCCTGGGGGGCCACACTGGGTGTCGGACAGCGGTATGCTGTGGCTGCACTCCCCGTTGGCATTCCATGTCTCTGGCTAGATGTGTCAGCGCCATGTGATGGGATACCACAGCACTGGGGCACCACCCGGAGCATTGAGGGGTGGGCATGGGCAGCCTCCAGGATGTCCGATTGATCAGAATCGGGTGCACACCGAGCCATCTAAGTGCCTGATTCCACAAGTGCAGGAGCGTCTAACTCCCAAGGTTGTGAACTCGGATACAAATTGGCTCCGTCTATTTTTTGGGCGATCTGGATGTGCACACATCAGAATCAGCCTCCACGTGTCTTTATAAACTAGGCACCTTCCCTATCTGCAAACCTATGCACCCTGTTATAAAATTACTCTCATAAAGCAGAGAATGACTTCTAAACTTGTGTGCAGGCATGAGAATACAAGTGGGCACACCGCAGCATTGCGCTTACATTTGTGCTAGCCGCGCTTAGCTATTCATGAGGAAGTAGTTTGGGGGAACTGGGGCATCGAATAAAAGCACACATTTGCACCTTCTTCAGAACAGTGAATCTGAGTGAGAGAATCTTAACTCTGAAAGACTATTTTACACAGACACATTTCATATAGGTGTCCTGTTATGAAATTACCCCCCACATGTGAAACTTGGCAAGGACAGATTATTAAAGTTCAAAGTGGTCTAGGAAACTCTGCAGCCCTGGAATGGATTATTAAACCTCGGCATGGGTTATAAAACCCTGCAGCCCTGGAATGGATTATTAAACCTCGGCATGGGTTATAAAACCCTGCAGCCCTGGAATGGATTATTAAACCTCGGCATGGGTTATAAAACCCTGCAGCCCTGGAATGGATTAATAAACTTCAGAGTGGGTTACAGAACCCTGCAGCCCTGGAATGGATTATTAAACCTCGGCATGGGTTACAGAACCCTGCAGCCCTGGAATGGATTATTAAACCTCGGAGCGGGTTACAGAACCCTGCAGCCCTGGAATGGATTATTAAACCTCGGAGCGGGTTATAAAACCCTGCAGCCCTGGAATGGATTATTAAACCTCGGAGCAGGTTATAAAACCCTGCAACCCTGTAATAGATTATTAAACCTCGGAGCGGGTTATAAAACCCTACAGCCCTGGAAATGATTATTAAACCTCAGAGCGGGTTATAAAACCCTGCAGCCCTGGAATGGATTATTAAACTTCGGAGCGGGTTATAAAACCTTGCAGCCCTGGAATGGATTATTAAACCTTGGAGCGGGTTATAAAACCCTGCAGCCCTGGAATGGCTTCTTAAACCTCGTAGTGGATTACTAAACCCTGCAAGCCTAGACTGTAAATTATTTTGGCATGTTTATTGTTAATCTGATATATTGTTTGCAATTCATGTATTTATACAGCTCTCTTTGTGCATCATGGCAAGCATGTTTTGCAAGCTGAGATTTATTTATCTAATGAAATCAATAAAATACAAATAATTAAATAGTGGAATAATTGAGCTTGTCTTCAGGTTAAGAAGTTTTGACCACTGCTCTGTAGATATGACGAGTATATCATTCACATCACATAAGGTAAAATGCATTCATTTTCTCTTGCATAAGCTACAATAGGAGCAGCCATAAGAAATGAAATCCAGTAATCTTTACCTTGCCTGTGCGCTATGCTGGTAATGAAAAGCAGCAATCCCCAGAGCTTCCCTGTGACCTCCATGCTGATGAGGTCTCCTCCTGGGCTGAAGAAAGGAGCACCCTAATTCATATAGATGCACCTCTCATGGGGCGTCCCCGGTCACCTGATCATCCCTCACCAATCAGGTAGATGCTAATGAGGGAAGAACCTGGTACCGAAGCTTCATTAGAGACAAGGTATTACAAAGTGCTGGCAGTGATCCGAATGTCATTAATCTTCTACCAAGTATCTCAGATGGAAACGTTGCATGTAACGATGTGCCAGGCAGGCAGATCTCAGCACATTAGGGTGGGATCATTCTGTGTGTTAGTAAGGAAAGCACAAAATAGCAAAAGCCAGACTGGGAGTTTGTTTTATGCCGGCTCATAGACAGATCAAGGGACTCGCAGGACCTCCAAGACCTCGGCCCTTCTGCCTACTTGGTCAACTATGTTGCTGGTCTCAGAACACAAAAAGTCCATGTCTTCAGTATCCCCATTACAAAGGCAGTGAGATGGCCACTGGCACCTTTCGATATATTTATAAATGACCCAGAAACAGGAGAAACAAATGAACTTATCGGGTTTTCACATCACATGAAATTGTTCACAGGTTTTCAATCACACGCAGATTGTGATTGTGGGGAACTGGTGAGGAAACTGCTGAGATTTGGGGACAGGACAATTAAATGGCAAATTAAATTTACTGTGGACAATTGCAAAGTCGTGTAGATAGGGAAAAATGAGTCTTACCACAGGTGCAGAGCCTGGGCTTCCATATCTAGATTTATCACCTAGGGAAAGGATAGGGGGTCATTGTGGACAATACATTGAAATCTTCAGCCTGGTGTGCGCTGGCAGGTCAAACGAGCAAATTTAATTTTAGGGATTCTTTAGAAAGGGATAGGAAATATGAAGAATATACCACTCTATCAATCCAGGGGGTGATCGCACCCTGATATTGTGTGCAGTTCTACTTGCCCAAAGTAAAAAACGATATAGCAGAACACACAAGAGCCAGAGAACGATAAAAGGATTGAATAGCTTCATGATGAGGAAAGGTTAAATGGCTGAGGGGATATGACAGATATAAAACCATAAATGAGGTAGAATGGGCAATAATTATTTACCCTTTCAGATTCCACTGAGAGGACACTCTGTGAAACTAAAAAGCAGAACATTTAAAACAAATTGAAAAAAATCATTTTTCACTCGGCATACAATGAAGCTGTGGAATTTGTCACTGGAAAGTATGGTCAAGGCAGTTAACATAGCTTAGTTTCAAAGAAGTTTAAAAACATTCCTAGCCCAAAAATTCATACACCATTATTATTTATTTATTTATTTAAACTTTTTTTTATACCGCATTGTCCTTCACTCAGAGCAGTTTACATTATAACTTGAAACATTATACATAGAACAGTTAAACAGAGGTTAATGTTGTACAACGGGCATGGTATATTGGGTAGAGGCTGTGTAAAAACTATGTACAGTGATATTTTATTTGAAATCTAACTATATACATTTTGTATATTTTGTATATCGTATCGCAGACCATAGCAAAAGGTTATTCATAGTTGGTCTATGGCATGTTAATTTGAGGTTATTATGTAATATGGTTGAAGTGATTCTTAAAGCGGAGTGTTCTTAGATTCTTTCTAAAATCCTTAATGTCTGAGATAGCACGCATGTCAGCCGGGAGAGAGTTCCATAGTGTTGGAGCATAGAGCGATATTGCTCTTCCAGAGGTGGCTTGTATGGTCTTATTAGCCATACAACCCTGGGGAGAACAACCCCTTATCGCAAGAATCCTACAGGGTACGTCTGATCTGGCTTGGCCACTGTCAAACAGCTAGGTTTGATGGATCTTTGGATTGACCCAGTACAGAAGTTGTTATATTTTCAATCCCCAGAATACAGCTAACTGGTCCAATAGGACACGTGTCCTGTCTCTGAAGCTGGTCTTGGTTCAAGCCCCCCTCACTTCTTGCCCTGACATTAATTAGTGGAGTGGAGGCGTGGCCTAGTGGTTGGGGCAAGGTACTTCAGGCCAGAAGGTCAGGGGTTCAAATCCCACTAGAGGACAGCAACCTTGGGCCGGAAGGACTGGGGTTTCTAGTCCCACAGGTGCTCCTTGTGGTCTTGGGCAAGCCACTTAACCCTCCATAGCCCATGTTCCCTGTAAAATAGTTATCTCCAAGTTATAATGCCTTGTTCAATGTAATTTCAGTTTGTTCAATGTAAACCACACTGATGCAGAATAGCACGGTATATAAGAGAAGGTAAATAAAAAAATTAATCCAATTATAGCATAACCCCTTAGTAATCTAAGTCCAGAGGGCAACCATTAGGCAGCTTTTTAATATTATCATCCTGCCCCATGTTTATGCAACTCCCTTCCCCAGTATCTTCAAGTGGAAGATTCCTTTAAAAGGTTCAAAATAAGCCTTAAGACCTACTTTTTTTCTTTGACATATACAGTCTGATTAGAGATGTGGCATTGGGTGACAACCCTTGAAGCTTGCAGCCAGACTATAAATTTGCAGTCTTTTCCTTAATTGTAATGTTCATTTACGTGTTTATAGTTCATTGTATTTTTGTAGGAACCGCTTTGATGCCTTGAATGAAGGGTGGTATAAAATTATAAATAAACATAAACATAGCAAAAGCCATATTATTGTTGTTAAGTGCATCGAGTCTGTGGCTAGTTGTCCTAAAATGTGTTCAGTCTTTAGTCGTACGTCTCATTGTTGATAAAGTGACACCCATAGCTGCTGTTATTGTATCGATCCATCTCATTGCTGACCTTCCTCTTTTGTGTTGACCTTCAACCTTGCCAAGCATGATGTCTTTCTCTAATGATCTTTTTCTTCACCTGATGTGTCCAAAGTATGAAAGTTGAAGTATTTGAGCTTCCAAGAAAAGCTTAGGTTTGATCTCCTCCAGTACCAATAGATTTGTTCTTTGAGCAGTCCATGGTATACACAGTATTCTTCACCCGCATCATAATTCAAAGGCATCAATTTTTTTTATTGTCATGTTTCTTCTCTGTCCAATTTTCACATCTATATGGCATTATGGGAAATCTTGTCTAGGTCATTCATAGCAATTCTGCCAAGAGCAATGCTTCATTGGATTTCTTGTCTGTTTATTGTTTCATTATTAATTTTGGATCCAAGCAAGTTGAAGTTGTCCACTATTTCTATTTCTTCTCCATCAAGGATAAAATTATTGATTTAACCAGTTGTCAGGATCTTGGTCGCCTTCACATTAAGGTGCAGGCCCATTTTAAGACTGTTTCTTGATCTTGATAAGCAGATGTTTCTGCCAGTAACGTGATATGGTCAGTATAGACACTGGCCTCCCTTGGCAGTCTTCATTCAGTGGTGCAATGAGCTCCATCAGTGACCAGTCTCTGGTCTATGGCATCTTACTGGGCAGACTAGATGCACCATATTGGTCTTTATCTGCCGTCATTTACTATGTTACTATGGTGGATAAAGCTCCACCAGTGGTTCTAGGTCTCCTCTTGCAGTCTTTCACTGCTAGTTGGGTAGGCTCCTTCAGCTTTCCCAGGGGTCATGTACGTATTGATGATGCAGGTGCAATGGTGGCCCCAGGGGGGGAGGGAGGTGATCACCTGCATTTCTCAGCCATTAGCAGGATAAGCTCTGTTAGTGGCACAAGCATCCTTAAATCTGGCAAGATGGCAGACTGGCATCCTAACTGCTGGCTTCACTGGGCATTAGATCAACAATTAGGATGTGCCAGCTGCAAGTTTTAAAACTGCTAGCAGTGAGTGATGTGTCTTCCTTAGAAATGGGTGGATAACATGCAGTTCTTCTAGGATTTAGGGACTTTACTGCCACCCCCAAATTTTGGTACTCTAGGTAACTGTCTCGCTCACGTAATTGAAGATCCAGCTTCGTCCAAGGAGAAAAGGAGAGATGGAAAGGAATTAGGGGAGGTGACAGAAGGGACAGATGTCAAATAACATGAGAGAACGAGAGAAATCCAAGAGAAGGAAAAATGAAGAAAACTCTGGTGGGGACAAGATGATAGGAACTGTTGGGAAAGAGAGAGAAAGAAATTTCATGGAAGATGGGTAATGGAGACATACCAGAAGGATAGGAGCAGAGACAGAGATGAACCTTAAAAGGAGATAGAGAGAAAAGGGAAGGGGGTCAGTGGAAAGTGGCCTTGGGATGAACTGGAAAGGGGTGAAAGAGACAAAGTGGCAGTGAGAGAAGAAGGAGGATAAAAAGTGAGGGTTTGGGGGAGAAGAAAAGATGATGTATCCCGCCCTCTGCACCCCCTTTTTAAATCTTACATCTGCAGCATATTATCTTTAAACTATTCTCTGTATTGCCAGATTGGCAAACAGAACAATTGTGACTCTTTCTTGTTTTTATTGTTTAAGCAAGACGCAGTAAAATGTCTTTAAAAAATAAATTAAAAAGCAACAAGAAGACAATCACGTCTTAAGCAAGGCCGCCCTAAGCTAAGATGGATTGCAGCCACTGAACGGTATCATCTGTAGCCCCTCTTCTTCTTTGTGACCTTTATTCATGCAGGTCAGGGGACAATAAAAAAGGAAAATAGGGTTTGGCCTGAGCAGAAAGACAAAGGCAGGCAGAGCAAGTGGAACATCATCTCTCAAATCATGAAGCACAAGGTCAGCTCGTCCCTCGCAGCAGAAACTCTAATTAAACTGTGCTTCTTGTTCCAAAGTTTGCTTTTCCTGCACGCGAGTCCTTCTTTGTGATAGAGGGCAGGGGAGAATGACTTGGCCCTGTGTTGACTAAATCACAAGATGCATTGTGCCGTCCATCACTAAACCATATGGGTAAACAGCCAAAGATAACTTGAAAGGGACCAGTAGTTGAGTTGCATTCTCTTTTCTATCTTTTAAATACCATTATGTCAATGATGACTCCTGGTGACCCAGCTGCCTCTGGGTTTTCTTGGCAAGGTATGACCGGTAGTAGATTGCCAGGCCTTTTCTTCTGAGGCAATGGAAGGTAAAGTGATTTGCCCAAGGCCACAAAACATGACAGTAGGACTCAAATCCTGATCTCTCGGATACTAGGCTACTCCTCCACTCCATTTTAAAGGGACCACTAGTTGAATGCACCCTCATGTGGTGCCTTTACACAAAAGCAGAAGTAAGGATGTGGTTGAAAACTACAGGCCAGTTAGTTTAACTTTGGTGGTGAGTAAATTATTGGAACCGGTGCTGAAAGAGAAAATAGTGAGGTTTCTGGAGTCCAGCGGATTACAGGATCCGAGGCAGCATAGATTCACCAGAGGCAGGTCTTTTCAGACAAATCTGATTGAATTCTTTGACTGCGTGACCAGGGAGTTGGACCGAGGGAGAGCCCTAGATGTGGTGTATTTAGATTTCAGTAAAGCCTTTGACACTGTTCCTCACAGGCGACTTATAAACAAACTGAGCACCCTAGGGATGGACCCTAAAGTTACTGCTTGGGTTAGTAATTGGTTGGGTGGGAGGCGACAAAGAGTACAGGTAAACGGAGCTCACTCTGAGGAGAGGGATGTTACCAGTGGTGTGCCCCAGGGATCTGTCCTTGGTCCGATTCTTTTTAACATCTTTGTTAGTGTTATAGCGGAAGGGCTGTCGGGTAAGATTTGCCTCTTTGTGGTTGATACCAAAATCTGCAATAGAGTAGACACCCAGGAAGGTGTAGATAACCTGAGGAGGGATCTAGCTAAGCTTGAAGAATGGTCTAGAATTTCGCAGTTGGGATTTAATTTTAAAAAATGTAAGGTCATACATTTGGGCTGCAGCAATCCAAGGGAGCAATAGAGTATAGGGGGTGAAGTGCTTTTGTCCACTAAAGAAGAGCGGGAGCTAGGCGTGGTTGTGTCTGATGATCTTAAAGTAGCTAAACAGGTAGAAAAGGCGACAGCAAAAGGTAGAAGGATGCTTGGGTGCATACGGAGAGGAATGGCTAGCAGAAAAAAGGAGGTGATAGTGCCTCTGTATAAGTCTTTGGTGTAATCTTATTTGGAGTATGGTGTGCAATTCTGGAGACCGCACCTTCAAAAGGATGTCAACAGGATGGAGTCGGTGCAGAGGGTGGCTACTAAAATGGTTAGTGGTCTTCATTATAAAGCATGACAGACTTAAGGATCTTAATATGTACACCTTAGAGGAAAGGCGGGATAGAGGTGATATGATTGAGATGTTTAAATCCCTCCGTGGCATAAATGTTCAGAGAGAGAGCCTCTTTCAATTGAAAGCAAGTTCTGCTACGAGGGGACATGGGATGAGGGTGAAGGGAGATAGATTCAGGAGTGATATGCGGAAATATTTCTTTGCGGAAAGAGTAGTGGATCCATGGAATAGTCTCCCAGTGGAGGTGGTAGAGATGAGGACAGTAACTGAATTCAAAAAAGCATGGGACAAACACAGAGGATCTCTAAAGGTAAAAAGGGGACTGTTGTAGTTGTTGATATGGAAGAACAGACTAGATAGGCCACGTGGTCTTTGTCTGTCATCATATTTCTATGTTTCTATGTTAATTACTGTGCAAGGCAGTAATCAAGCTCTATTTTTTCATCAGTGTGGAAAAAATGTTTACTGTTTTAATGGACTCTATTACAGGACTTAGTCTTGGTGGGCCCGAATTTCAGTTGGGCAGTGCTATGCGCCACATTGGCGCATAGCCCGACCACCTCCTGCCTAACCCAGATTTTCCATGCTGGGGGTTATATGGAGCCCTGGCATCAAAAGTCTGGGTGTCGCCAAACAGCCATGTAGCCACAGGAGCTACCCGTGTAGCACCGATTTTCAATGCTACACAGTTAGCTCAAGCGCCTTAAAGATAGGCGAGGATTTCACATGCCTATCTTTAAGGCAGAGAGCACTAACCGTTTAGCATCAAAAATCAGTGCTACACGGGTAGCGCCATGGCCCTCCTCCACTCCACCCCAGAACGCCCCGATGGTATGCAGATAGCATCTGGGCGCGTTACGGACACATCTAGTATTTTCAAAGGGCATTACCTGTGTGGGTGCCCTTCGAAAATCCCGGATAAGGCCTTTACATGGCTAACTAGGGAAGTTACCTGTATAAAGGCCTTCGAAAATCCCGGATAAGGCCTTTACATGGCTAACTAGGGAAGTTTACATTTATTTATTTATTTTATTTATTTATTTAAAACTTTCTTATATACCGCCTCTTCCATAGATCAAAGGCGGTTTACATATAACAAGTGTAACATGAACAGGTTTTACATAGAACAGATTTTTTAAATTATTTACAAATCAACTTTTAAATCAACAGTTTTTAAATTATTGACAATCAACATGATTGTGAGTAACTATCTTATTAATTGTAAACAACTATATACAGGAGTAGTAGAGTAGGTAGCTTAGGTAGACATTTGTTGGCTAACTAGGGAAGTTACCTGTATAAAGGCCTTCGAAAATCCCTGATAAGGCCTTTACATGGCTAACTAGGGAAGTTACCTGTATAAAGGCCTTCGAAAATCCCTGATAAGGCCTTTACATGGCTAACTAGGGAAGTTACCCGTATAAAGGCCTTTGAAAATCCCTGATAAGGCCTTTACATGGCTAACTAGGGAAGTTACCCGTATAAAGGCCTTCGAAAATCCCAGATACATGGCTAACTAGGGAAGTTACCTGTATAAAGGCCTTCGAAAATCGGGCCCGGTGTTTTTACCTAAAGAAAGGGCAGCTGTTAATTTCCCAGTGCATAGCCTCACATGAGCCAAATCTTCCTATCCAAATCCTTACAGGAGACTATTTCATTAATGCTACTACTATACCCTCTCTAAACTATCTGCACACAACTTAGCGATATTATTCATGCCATAATTTATTGTCAGACCTTTTCATTCAAAGCTACTATGAATCAGCTGCTTTTTAGCATATTAGTCCATTTTATTCTGTTTTTACAGAGATCAATAATAACCTCTTAAAATTTGGAAGAGATCTCTATTTAAACAATATACATAGGAATATCCAAACTGCTGACCATGACTGTTGCATTTCGAATAGATGTATCTTATTCTGCTTCAGGGCTAAGATCACACTTATCTGTGCCTTGAGAAACCAGAGCTGCCTCCTCATTGGGTGTCCTCCATCGTCATGCTCAGTCCATACCAACATCACATCCATGAGCGTTTCAGGCTTAACAAAAAAATGGCTATGTCATGCTTTTAAAACTGCTCTTAGCTGCACCTTTACACTTCGGATTGGTCTTCATCTTCAAATTAAAGTATACCAGTCAATTGCTGATTCAAACCATTTGAATTAATAGTGTTCAATGTGAAAATCCAGTACTGTTCTTTAAACTAGCCTCTCGATCTCCTTCCCTGCCGTTCATAGGTACATGATCCAATATACAGCATCTTAAATCTTGAAAATCATGATGTAAAGCCACACAATATTCCACAATGGGAGCTGCTTTATTCACAGTATGTAGGTGGGATCGATGTTCTCTAAGTTGTTGAATCATTGATCATTTACTGTGGCCAATATACAATTTAATGCAGAGGCATTGAAGACCATATACAATAAATTAAGTACAGCACAATGTTCTCCATTATAATTTTATAGGGTAACAAGATCCTGGTGGAATCCAATCAGTTCCCTCAATGGTGAATTGACAAAAATCACAATGACCACAAGCATAATGTCCTTTTTGATCTACACAAATCTCTTCTTCTGTCTTCCAAGTGATATTCTACTAACATAGTTTTCCCAACAATGGGCAGCTATAGGACGTTCCTGAAAGCAAGCATGAGCCTGCAGTATATTCCAGTACTTATATAGGGGAGATGCCACCATAGGGACCTTAACTGAGAAAGGTAACACACATACTCATTTTTCACCATCTGACTGCTAACGGGGTAAAAGCAAATATTCCCACTGAGATTGTCCTTTCCCCATAGCCAGACCCCTGATATGGCCCCCCCCATGGCCAGGGTCTGGCTGCAGGGAACCTCTACATGCCTCCCTGCTCTGTCTCCGCTGGCCACTGCTGCTACCCTAAATCCAGGGGGATTTATTCCACCTTTGAGGTGGAATAAGTCAATATCTAACTGGCATACCCCGGACATACAGGGATGACCTCAGAATCAGCCAAGTATGTCCAGGATGACGGCCTGTCCACACCTGCCCTTGCTCTGCCTTCTGCCCGCCGTCTCCCACCCCAGTGTAAGACTCCCCGTACAACTCCGCTGTTCGTACAGGGAGCTGTGCACAGGGATAGCAAAGAGGAGGAATAGCTGGGATGTATATTCTGGCACGGCATACATCCCTGCTATTCGTGGCTTGGAATAGACCCTTTAGGGTCTAGTGGCTACTTGTTAACTTTCAAATCAAAGCACTGGTGTCTTCTAGATTGTAAGCTCTACAAGCAGAGACTGTCTACTTGTATGTCTGTACAGCACTGCGTATGCTTGGTAGTGCTATATAAATTATTAATAATAATTATAGGGTGTATAACAGATGCCTTCCAGCCTACTGACACTTGCAGGCAGGAGCACACAAGTTCATCTAGGCAAGACTCTCCCAGGGGCTGAGGCACCTACAGGCCAGTAATGAAGCCTCACAGGTAAGAAGGAGCAGATAGTCAGCACAGTCTCAATCCGGCCTGGGCACAGCCATGTTCTCCTGAATGTTGCAGGTAATCAGCAAATTCTCTATCTGGCCTGGACACAGCCGTGTTCTCCTGAATGTTATAGATAGTCAGCACAGTCTCTATCCAGCCTGGACACAGCCATGTTCTCCTGAATGTTGCAGATAGTCAGCACAGTCTCTATCCGGCCTGGGCACAGCTGTGTTCTCCTGAATGTTGCAGATAGTCAGCACAGTCTCTATCCGGCCTGGGCACAGCTGTGTTCTCCTGAATGTTGCAGATAGTCAGCACAGTCTCAATCCGGCCTGGACACAGCCGTGTTCTCCTGCATGTTGCAGATAGTCAGCACAGTCTCTATCCGGCCTGGACACAGCCGTGTTCTCCTGAATGTTGTAGATAGTCAGCACAGTCTGTATCCGGCCTGGACACAGCCGTGTTCTCCTTAATGTTGTAGATAGTCAGCACAGTCTCAGTCTGGCCTGGACACAGCCGTGTTCTCCTGAATGTTGCAGGTAGTCAGCACAGTCTCAGTCTGGCCTGGACACAGCCGTGTTCTCCTGAATGTTGCAGATAGTCAGCACAGTCTCAATTCAGCCTGGACACAGCCGTGTTCTCCTGCATGTTGCAGATAGTCAGCACAGTCTCTATCCGGCCTGGACACAGCCGTGTTCTCCTGAATGTTATAGATAGTCAGCACAGTCTCTATCCAGCCTGGACACAGCCGTGTTCTCCTGAATGTTGTAGATAGTCAGCACAGTCTCAGTCTGGCCTGGACACAGCCGTGTTCTCCTGAATGTTGCAGGTAGTCAGCACAGTCTCTATCTGGCGTGGACACAGCCGTGTTCTCCTGAATGTTGCAGTCAGCACAGTCGCTATCCGGCCTGGCACAGCCGTGTTCTCCTGAATGTTGCAGAGGCCTGTCAGACACTCAGTCCTTTGCCAAAGTCCAGCAGCCAGACACCAAACACTGCCTGATGCTCTTCTCAGTCCCTTTCTGAAACCTCTTTGGCTCTTTCTTCTAATACCCCCATTGGCTATATTTGTTTTTGTATTTAAATCCTAGTACAAGGCTGCTCATAAAATGTCAAAACTAAAGATTCCCTATTCTATTAAAAATGTAATCGCAACTTATTTTTCAAAAAGACTTCTAATTTTAACTTTTTATTGTATTTACTTGATATATGGACTTATAAACGTGTCAGTTGGTCAGTATGGATGGTTGCTGGAAGTGAATAATAAATGTCCTGGTTGAAGTCGTAGCTGAAACATCAATGTCAGACTATTCAATCGACAGATAGTGCTGTACATGTTAAGATAATGCTACTGATATAAACTTTAGGAGGGATGTTATCTTGTCTATACTGTGCCAAGAGTTTCAGTTATCAGGGCTATGTGAAAACATGGCAGCAGCAACCACTAGGCAAATGAGGCAGTCGCCTAGAGTGCCAATGCTCAGAGGGAGTCTATTGCCATCACTGCTGCCCCTCTCTGGGTTGTGCAGCAACAACTACACATTTTAAAAGGCACTGTGGCGTCGGAATGAGCTTTTCATCTGCACTTCTACCCCATCTGATTCCATGTCCAGTTGAAGGAAGTTGAATTGAAAGGGGGGCAGAAGCGTGAATGGCACCACTACCCAGAAGAGAAGGTAATTCCAGCACTGCAGTGCCTTTTGCAATGTATTGCCACTGCTGCCCCTCTCTGGGATGTACAGTGGTGGCATTAATAGGGGCAGGGGCTGGAGCAGGGGTGGCACCGAGAATGAGGTTCACCTAGAGCACCTCAAATCCTTTGTACTGTGTGAAAGAGTCATGAAGAGGATTGTGAAAAACTGCAAGAGCACCTTGAAAAATTGGAAGACTGGACATCCAAATGGAAGATGAAATTTAATGTGGACAAGTGCAAAGTTATGCACCTAGGAAAGAACAACCCAAACTATGGTTACACGATGGAAGGTTCCACATTAGGAACCACCACCCAGGAAAAAGATGTCATCATGGATAAAACATTGAAACCCTCTCCCCCGTGTGAAGCAATGGCCAAGAAAGCAAATAGAATGCTAGGAATCATAAGGAAAGGAATGGAGAATAAAACAAAGTATATTATAATGCCTCTGTATCGTTCCATGGTGCGACAGCACCTTGAATATTGTGTGCAATTCTGGTCACCGTAACATAGTATATGGCGGCAAATAAAGACCAGCATGGTCCATCTAGTCTGCCCAGCAAGACAGCAAGAATAGGTGCACCTGTCACTCCATGCAGGTCATCCCTCCCCATGCCTTTGTTTAGGGGTTTACCCACCACTCCATGTAGGTCACCCCTATTTGTTGAGATATAAGAGATAGTTATGTTTATTTTGATTTTATCCTGTTGCTATAAAGGGATCCACAGTGTCTGTCCCATGCCATTTTGAATTCTGTCACTGTATTTGCCCCCACCACTTCCATCGGGAGGGCATTCCAAGCATCCACCACCCTTTCAGTGAAAAAGTATTTCCTGACATTGCCTTTCAATTTACCCCCTTGCAGCTTCATGTTATGCCCTCTAGTTTTACAGCTTCCCCATCTTTGGAAAAGGTTTGTTTGTTCATTAAAACTCCGTAAGTATTTAACCCTTTCCAGGCCGAGCCCAAAACTCTCGGGATCCAAAATTCTGACTAAATATTCCTATCAAATGGTATATAATACATGACCATAGCAGAAGGAAAATCATTATTAGAACATATTGAATAAGACGGGTACAATTTTCCTGAAATATGCAAAAATTAACCCGGCTGCAGAATGTGGATTAAAAATTTAAAGTAGGCCTTCAAAGGGTTAAAGGTCTGAATCATATCTCCTCTGTCCCTCCTCTCCTCCAAAGTGTACATATTTAGGTTTCAGGTCTCTTCTCATAAGGCTTCTGACGCAGGCTCCAAATCATTTTGGTCGCCTTCCTCTGAACCCTTTCCAGTCTTTTTATATCCTTTGTGAAATACGGTCTCCAAAACTGAACACAATATTCCAAGTGAGGCCTCACCAGTGACTTGTACAGTGGCATTAGTACCTCTTCCTTTCTGCTGGTAATTCCTCTCTGTTTGCAACCCAGCATCCTTCTGGCTTTTGCCACCGCCTTGTTGCACTGTTTCACCACCTTGAGAACCTCAGAAATAATCACACCAAGGTCCTTCTCCTGGTCCGTGCACACCAACCTCTCACCCCCTATCGTGTACATTTCCCCTGGAGTTCTGCTACCCAAGTGCTGACACTGCACTACTTCACATTAAATCTTAACTGCCAAGCATTGGACCATTCTTCCAGCTTTTGTAGATTCCTCATTATCCACTCCCTCAGGGGATTCCACTCTGTTGCAAATTTTCATGTCATCTGCAAAAAGACAGACTTTCCATTCAGTCCTTCAGCAATATCACTCACAAATACATTGAACAGTACAGGTCCCAGGACTGAACCCTGGGGCACACCGCTAATCACCTTCCTTTCATCCGAGTGAGTTCCGTTTACCATCACCTTCTGTCATCTGTCAGTCAACCAATTTCTGATCCAGTTCACCACCTTCAGACCCATCCCCAAGCTGCTTACTTTATTGATAAGCCTCCTGTGAGGAACAGTATCAAAGGCTTTGCTGAAATCTAGGTAAATCACATCCATCACATGCCTTTAATCTAGTTCTCAGGTCACCCAGTCAAAGAACTCAATTAGATATGTTTGGCAAGATCGTCCTTTGGTGAAACTATGTTGCCTCGGATCATGCAACCTGTTGGTTATGAGAAAGTCCACTATTCTCTCTTTCAGGAGCGCCTCCATTACTTTTCCCGCCACCAAGGTAAGGTTTAATGGCCTGTAGTTTGTCACTTCTTCCCTATTACCACTTTTGTGGAGAGGTACCACATCAGCCCTTCCCCAGTCCTGTGGAACTTCTCCTGTCTCCAAGGATCTAGTAAAAACATCCTTTAATGGCCCTGCAAGAACTTCTCTGAGCTCTTTCAGTATCTTGGGGTGTATCCCATCTGGTCCCATAGCCTTGTACACTTTCAGTTTTGCAAGCTGTTCAAACACATCATCTTCTGTGAATGGTGTGGTATCTACTTCATTCCTATTTGTATATTTGTCAATCACAGGTGGTCCTTCTCTGGGATTTTCTTTAATAAAAACAGAGCAGAAGTATTTGTTTAGCATTTTTGCTTTTTCAATGTCACTTTCCACAAATCCATACCCAACACTTTTGAGTGCTGCAATTCCACCTCTGATTTTCCTCCTCTCCCAAATCTAACACCCTGGAGGAGTGGCCTAGTGGTTGGGGCAAGTTGCCTCAGGCCAGAAGGTCAGAGGTTCAAATCCCACTATAAAACAGCAACCTTGGGCCAGAAGGACATGGGTTTCCAGTCCCACAGGTGCTCCTTGTGGTCTTGGGAAAGCCACTTCACCCTACATTGCCCATGCTCCCTGTAAGTATTAGTGTATGCATCTCATATCCCCAATTGTGTTGTGACCACTTTGATTGAAGGATAGAATGGTATAAAAAAATAACTGAAAAAAGTTTTGTCTTCACATCTTTAGCCATCTTTTCTTCTGCCTTTGATTTTGATATCCTTATTTCTCTTTTTGTCTCTTTTAGCTTGATCCTGTATTCCTTCCTATGTTCCTCTGTTTGTGAACTTCTGAATTTTGTGAAAGCTGTGGTTTTTGCCTTTATTAGAGCAGCCACTTCTTTGGAGAACCAAATAGATTTCCTTCTCCTCTTGTTTTTATTGACTTTCCTTACATATATATCTGTTGCCCCTTTTATTGCCTCCTTTAGTTTAGCCCACTGCAGTTCCACTTCCCTTACCTCCTCCCACCCTGACAACTCCTCCTTCAGGCGCTTGGCCATTTTACTGAAGTCAGTGTTTCTGAAGTCTAGGACTTCGAGTTTGCTGTGATTGGATTCCGCCTTAGCTTTTATCTCAAACCACACTGTATGTTGATCGCCACTGCTCACATGGGCACCCTCACAGATATTCGACACGCTATCTCCATGGTGAGAACTAAATCCAGCATCGAGCTCTCCCTGGTTGGTTCCATCACCATTTGTCTAAGTAATGCATCTTGGAAGGCATCCACAATTTTTTTTCTTCTTTCCAGATTTTCAGAAGGAACACTACAATCCACATCGGGTAGATTAAAGTCACCCAATATGATCACTCCCCCTTCATGGCTATCTTTGCAATATCAGCAATCAATTCGCTATCCATTTCTTCGATTGGAGTTGGAGGCCTGTAGACTACACCAGTATGGATGACGGTGCCATCTCCTCTTTCCAACATAATCCAGAGTGCTTCTTCTTTTCCCCATGTCCCCTGCATTTCAGCAGCTTTAATATTGCTTTTGACATATAGGGCTACTCCTCCTCCTCTTCTACCCTCTCTATCTCTTCTAAATAGATTATAGACAGCTATGGCTACATCCCATTCATGCGACTTGTTAAACCATGTTTCTATAATGGCCACAATGTCCAAGTTCATTTCCACCATTAGGGCTTTCAGATTGACTGGCTTGCCTGTATTTTGCATGGATTTTGTTTTACATGCCTCTTCCCACTAATACTATGACTGATAATTTGTATAGCACTACAAGACATACGTAGTGCTGCACAGACACATGTAAAAGACCGTCCCTGCTCATCAAAGCTTACAATCTAGTCAAGACAGACAACACAGCAGCTGTAGACAGGATACATTTAGGGGGAATGGTAAGGAATAACAAGGGAGCCTAGGCTAATCAGATCCAAAAGCCACAACGAAGAGGTGAGCGCTCAGCCTGGATTTGGGAAGGGTCAGAGATGAAGCCTGACATACAGACACAGGTAGTTTGCTCCAGGCATAAGAAGCAGCAAGGTGAAAGGAGCGAAGTCTGGTGTTAGCAATAGAAGAGAAGGGCACAGATTGAAGGGATCTGCCAGAAAAGCGGAGTTCCCGAGGAGGGGTGTAGGGAGAGATAAGAGAGGAAAGGTAGTGAGGAGCCGCAGAATGAGTGCACTTATAGGCCATAGGCACGAAAAGGGTGTACATTTGTTGCTCAGCAATAATATGCATCCTTTGAGGAAATGCAATGTCAGTTTAAGGTTTTGTGCACTTGACAAGGTCCATTCTTAGAGGTTTAAAGCATGTTTTTAGAGATGACCATGGCAGGATCACTGGGGCCATTTTATAATGCCAAGTACCATTTGATGCAAAGTATGTCCTGATGTTCATGTTCATATTTGCCTCCCCTCCTACATCAGGCGCAGGCCACACGCTGCTCTTACGACCGCCCAGCAGCCTGCAGCCCATAAGAGGAGGGTGCCATTGGGCGTGGGCCACACGCTGCTCTTCCCGCCGCCCAGCAGCCTGCAGCCCATAAGAGGAGGGCACCATCGGGCGCACCCGCACCTGCGGGCCTCACCAGAGGGCCCTTTGGCGTGGCCCTTAGGTGTGGCCCGGGGCGCTCCGTTGCTGCCGGGTTCATCCAGGCTCGATCACCCCTCCAACACCGACCCCTGACCGTACCATCTCTCAAGCTTCACCCGGTACTTCCTAGTAACTCTCCCCTGTCTTGCCTCCCACTGCCGGCTCTGATCACTACCCGCCTTGAACTTGCCACCCACTGTTGTCTTGAACTGCTCCCCACTGTTGTTGCATAGAACTGCTCCCCATTGTCATTGCACAGAACTGCTCCCCATTGTTGTTGCACAGAACTGCTACCCATTGTTGTTGCATAGAACTGCTACCCATTGTTGATGCACAGAACTGCTACCCATTGTCGTTGCATAGAACTGCTACCCATTGTTGTTGCACAGAACTGCTCCCCATTGTCGTTGCATAGAACTGCTCCCCATTGTTGTTGCATAGAACTGCTACCCACTGTTGCCTTGAACTGCTAGCCATTGATGTTGCATAGAACATCTACCCATTATTGTTGCATAGAACCGCTCATAGTACTGCTACCCACCGCCTGCTTGCTTGCCTATTACTTGCTACCCATTGCTTGCTCTGAACTCGCTGCCCACCATCATGGCCCTACATCTCATTGTCCTTCTCTTCCTCATCCTCCCCAACTGCCTCCCCTCCTACCAACACCTTCCCTCCTCTTCCCCCTACCCTCCCCTACCTTCCTCCACTCTGCCCCCTAACCTAGCATCTGCCCTTGAGCCATCACACCATCCCCCACATTCAACCCTGAACCTTCACACCATCCCCGTCATTCAACCAGCCCCCCTATCTACCTTCCTCACTTCTCCCTCCATTCTGCCCCCTAACCTTGCACCTGCTCTTGAGCTTCTTCACACCATCCCCCACATTCAACCAGCCCCCCTCTCTTTAAAGCAACCCCACCCTCGCTTCCGCCGTACTATCTCTACTTTACCCCGCTCTCTAATACGTCATTCTCCTTCCCTCATCAGGTAATATCAACCCCAACTCTGCCCCCCCCCCGACTTCCTTCTCACGCTAATGCAAGTTCCTTACTTACCCCATCTAATCTCATCCACATCCTGCTCCTCCCTCCTTCCGCCCTCCCTCCTTCTGCCCTCCCTCATTCATCCCACATTCACTCATCCATAGATATCAATGCCAACCCTACCCCTAAAAATAATCCCTCACATAACCTACCCGTTACCACCAACTTACCCCTCATTTCCCCTCCACCATGTCCCGCTTGGAGAGCACACACACACAGACTTACCCACCCAAACCCTGCTCCCTCTAAATCTCGGTTTTACCCTAAAAATGGACGCCCACGCTACTCTTATAAGAAACCCACACGTAATTTATCCAACCTTATCAATATCCCTCTCTTCCCCCTCTCTGTCCTCCCATTCTCATGCACCCTTTGGAACGCTTGCTCAGTCGTTTAAAAAAACCCTTTTATTCACAATCTTTTTATTTCTAATGCCCTACACCTTCTTGCCTTGACTGAAACCTGGCTCTCCCCCGATGATACCATATCCATTGCCTCTCTCTGCTACGGTGGCTACCAGTTTGGTTTGGTTTGGTTTGGTTTGGTTCTCCCATACACCACTATCTATTGGTCGCGGTGGTGGCGTTGACCTCCTACTCTCTCCCTCCTGCCAATTCCAAGCCCTCCTGCCACCCTATTCACACTCTCCCCTCTCCTTCGAAGTCCACTCCATTCACCTCCTCACACCACTTCCCCTCTGAGTAGCTGTTATTTATCGCCCACCTCATAAATCCAAATCTACCTTCCTCACCGACTTCGACTCCTGGCTTTCTGCCATTATGGACCCCTCCTCCCCCATTCTTATTCTTGGCGATTTCAACATTCATATTGACAACCCATCTGACCCCCATGCCTCAAAGTTCCTCGCCCTTACCTCCTCGTTCGACCTCAACCCTTATTCCACTGCCCCCACACATCTACACAGCCACTGCCTTGATCTAATACTCTTCTCCAATTCCTCTCCCTCAAACCTCTGTAATTCAATCCTTCCCTCATCTGACCATCACCTCTTAACATTTACTCTTCAGCTCCCACCATCCCAACCTTGTCCTGTCTCCTCCGACCTATTTAGAGACCTTCATAATATTGATCCCATGGCTCTCTCTTCCACCATTTCTCCATCTCTCTCCTCCATTTTATCCTCCAAGTCCGTCGACGAGGTATTATCTTCATACAATGCTACACTATCCTCAGCCCTTGACACTCTTGCCCCTCCCACCCCATGTCCTATTAAACGATCTACTCCCCAACCCTGGCTTTCTCCCACAATCCGCTACTTACGCATCTGTGCCCGTTCCGCCGAATGAGCTTGGTCCAAATCCCGCTTCCGGAAAGATTTCTTCACTTCAAATTCATGCTTGGCTCCTTCCAGTTAGCATTAGCACTTGCCAAACAAAATTACTACATCCATCTGACCAACTCCCTTGCCTCTGATCCTCGCCGTCTCTTTAATATCCTCAACTCCCTCCTCAAGGTCCCCCCACCCCCGATCCCACCCTCCCTTTCTGCCCAAACCCTAGCCGACTATTTCCACGACAAAATCCACAAGATTACCCTCCAATTCCCTACCCCCTCATCTGCCTCCCCTCCCCCCATTTCTCCTCCCCATCTATACTCCCCCTGCCACACTCTCCTCCTTCCCTCCGATCTCTGAAAAAGAAACCACACTCCTCCTTTCCTCCTCCAAATCCACCACCTGTTCATCAGACCCTATCCCCACCCATCTCCTACGTTCCATCTCCCACACCATCGTCCCCCCATCACTCATATCCTCAACCTCTCACTCTCCACGGCAACTGTCCCCATCGACTTTAAACATGCTGTTGTCACACCCCTCCTCAAGAAACCCTCACTTGATCCCACATGCCTTTTTGACTATCGACCCATCTCCCTCCTTCCCTTCTTATCCAAACTATTGGAACAAGCAGTTCACCATCGCTGCCTCGATTTCTTCACCTCCCAGGCCCTCCTGGAACCACTACAATCCGGCTTCCATACCCTACACTCCACTGAAACGGCACTCACAAAAGTCACCAATGACCTGTTCCTGGCTAAATCTAAGGGCCTCTATTCCATCCTCATCCTTCTTGACCTTTCTGCTGCTTTTGATACCATTGATCACAACCTTCTCCTCACCGCCCTCTCCTCGCTTGGCTTCAAGGACTCCGTACTATCCTGGTTCTCCTCCTACCTCTCCCATCGCTCATTCCGAGTATGCTCTGGTGGCTCCTTCTCCTCCCCTACCCCACTATAAGTAGGTGTACCCCAGGGATCTGTCTTGGGCCCCCTCCTCTTCTCTCTCTATACCCAAGGCCTTGGCGCGCTTACCTCCTCCCATGGCTTTCAGTATCATCTCTATGCTGACGACTCCTAGATCTACCTCTCTGCACCTGATATTTCTCCAGCAACCCAGTCCAAGATCTCTGCCTGTCTTTCGGACATCGCTGCCTGGATGTCTCATCGCCGATTGAAACTGAACATGGCCAAGACTGCACTCCTTGTCTTTCCGCCCAACTCCTCCCCCCCCCCCCAACTCCCACTCTCTCAGTCCAGTTAGATGGACCTACTATCCTTCCTGTTCCCTCTGCCTGCAACCTAGGGGTTATCTTTGACACCTCTCTCTCCTTCTCCGCTCATATCCAGCTTGTAAGTAAGACCTGCCGCTTCTTTCTCTACAACATCAGCAAAATCCGCCCCTTCCTCTCTGAACACACCACCAAAACGCTTGTCCACTCCTTGATCGGCTCGCGCCTTGACTACTGCAATATCCTCCTCGCTGGTCTCCCCGTAAGCCACCTCCTCCCTCTTCAATCCATACAAAATTACGCTGCTCAACTAATCCTCTGCCAGCCTCGCCACGCACATGTTACTCCTCTTCTCAAGTCACTTCACTGGCTCCATGTCCAACTCCGGATCCAATTCAAGCTTCTCCTGCTGACCTATAAATGCATTCACTCTATGGCTCCTCAATACCTTTCATCTCTTATCTCCCCCTACGTCCCCGCTCGTAATCTGCGCTCTGTTAAAAAATTACTCCTATCAATGCCCTTTACCCGCACCGCGAACTCCCAACTTCACTCCTTTCACCTTTCTGCTCCATACGCCTGGAACAGCTTACCTGCATCTGTGCGCCAGGCTTCCTCCCTGCCCCTCTTCACTGTTGCATTTAGATCTAACTTATGACTGTACTGTGTTCTCTTAACTAGATTGTAAGCTCTGATGAGCTTGGTTCTGATGGGCAGGGACTGTCTCTTATATGCTGGCTACCTCCTGTAGGTTAGCTGTGCAGCGCTGCGTGCGTGGTGCTATATAAGTGCTGAATAGTAGTAGTAGTAGTAGTAATATTTACACTCTCTTCTACAATATTAGGGTGCACTGGACTGCTATATGGTCTAGGTTGAAACATAGAAACATGACGGCAGAAAAAGACCCTTTGGCCTATCTAGTCTGTCCTTCTATATCAATTACAATAGTCCCGTTTTTACCTTTAGAGATCGTCTGTGTTTGTCCCATGTTTTTTTTAATTCAAATACTGTCCTCATCTTACCAGCACCACTGGGAGACTATTCCACAGATCCACCACTCCTTCCATAAAGAAATATTTCTGCAAATCACTCCTGAGTCTAGAATGCTAGGTATCATAAGGAAAGGAATGGAAAATAAAACAAAAGATATTATAATACCTCTATATCGTTTCATGGCGAGACCTGTGATAAGGAAGCTTATCGTAGCTCAGGAAGAAATAATACAAGAGGTGAATTAGCTCTGAATAAGCAACCTGTGATGGCTGGTAAAAGCACTAAAACAGAGTGTTTACCTAAAAGACTACCAGACCCAGAATTCACTGGTTTACAGAAAGCCTCTAGGAGAGCTGAAGTAGGGAAACGTGTGCCTAATCAGAGAAGCAATGATGTAATCCCTAATCACCCATCTCCTAGGGCAGGGCTTGATTCAGAACACCTGGACTGTGCTAGGGTGGAGTGTCCATCTAGGCACTTTAAAGCTAGAAGAAATTCTTCAGACAGACAGCAAGGAGAGCAGGAGCAACAGCAATGGTGGCAAAGACAGCAACAGAAGGAGCAACAGCAATGGTGGCAAAGATGGCAAGAGAAGGAGAGACAGAGCCTGAACAGAAGGAAGAACAGCAAGACGTCCAGGAGGTCTAAGAAAGGAGCCCAAGGCAGTATGTATGCTGGGAGAGATTCCTGGGGCAAGCATTCTTCATTGGACTGGAAGAAAACAGAGGCTTGGAGATATACAGCCAGGAACCCTCAGACAGCACTTGTAAAGGAGACGGCTGCATCTACAGAAAGAAGGAGCTCTAATACCTATTTAAGGAGGTATGAGAAAAGAGACCTAAAGTCCAGAGATTCTGACTGGAGAGCTGGGCACAGAAGCTTTGCTACCTACTGGCCAAAATACCCAGAGAGGAAACCTAATGACAACGTGATCTCAGGTATGAACTCTGATCTGTTCCCTAGCTTTGCACAATGAAGACAGCAGGGAAACAATTTCTATCCTGGTAGAGATCAGTTAGAGAATTCCTCTGAGCCAGTGTATGAAAGTGATCCTATGATATTTCAAGAGCAAGGGGAAATATCAAATGAGAAAGTGGAATGCATGGATTGTTCTTTGTCTAGGCTGCTGTTCTAAAGTAATCCTCAGTTAAGCATCAAACACCAAAAGGAACTGTACTGTTTTTTTTAGCCTCCCAGAAAAGTTTCTTTGAGAGAAAGCTTTGGGGAAAGTTGGAGCCACGTGGAGAATGGACCAGCAATAGTTTGCAGCTAGTTAAGCACCTGTAATTAGAGCCAGGCACAAGTGCACGTGGGACTTTGGAAAGAAAACTTCTTCACTGTGTGAAAGGAAGAAGGTTGTTTTTTTGATAAAGAGAATTTTCCTTTTGGGTTTATTTTTCATTCCAGCACTGCTAAGAAAGGTTATTAGCAGGGGCTAGAAGAAAGACGTTTTCTGTTCCATCAAGGTCTTTATTAAGTTGTTGCATAAGTAATTCAGTTGCCTTATTTGTTTTGTTTCCTGAATACAATTCCTGAAGAAATTATCCTGTAGATGTTACCAAGCATATCTGTGCGAGGAAATAACACCCCATAAATAAAATCTGTTTTCTGCTTACACTTGAGCAACTACAATTCTTTATTCTTGTTAAACGGCTGATTTTGTGTGAATGAACTACAGCACCCACAATCCTTTGCAAGTCAAGTAAATTCCTGTCTTTGCCAAGATTGTGGAACTTTCACAACAAGCACCCCGGTTTACAGACCGCACCCTGAATATTGTGTGCAATTCTGGTCGCCGTATCTTAAAAAGGATATAGCGATATTAGAAAAGGTTCAGAGAAGAGCCACCAAAATGGTAAAGGGGATGGAAGGATACTCCTATGAAGAAAGGCTAAAAAGGTTAGGGCTCTTTAACCTGGAAAAGAGATGGCTGAGGGGAGATATGATAGAAGTCTATAAATTAATGAATGGAGTGGAACGGGTAAACGTAGATCGATTGTTTACGTTATCAGTATTGTGATAAGGAAGCTTATCATAGCTCAGGAAGGGGCTATAGAAAAGGTGAAGTGTCTCTGAACAAGCAACCTGTCAGTGCTGGTAGAAATGAGAAAACAGAATTTTGCCAAAAAAGACTACCAGTCCCAGAATGCACCAGGTTTCCAACAGCCATGAGAGGAGCTGAAGTGAGAAAATGTGTGTTCAATCAAAAGGGCTATGAGGTAATCCCCAAGCACTCATTGCAAAGGGCAGGGCTTGATTCAGCACAGCTGCGCTGTGCTAGGATGGAACACTCATCTCAAAGGGCAAGGCCTGATTCAGCACAGCTGCGCTGTGTTAGGGAGGAACACTCATCTAAGCAGAATAAGAGTAGAGTTTATTCTACAGATGACCATCTTCATGATCACCTTGGATATCCAGAGAATTGTCCTCAGTATCCTGAGAATCAGCTTGAGTTTGATCATCAGTTTCATCTGAAGGATCATCAGAAGCAGAAGCCAAACCGGA
Organism: Ichthyophis bannanicus; assembly: GCA_033557465.1. Lineage (NCBI taxonomy): Eukaryota > Metazoa > Chordata > Amphibia > Gymnophiona > Ichthyophiidae > Ichthyophis > Ichthyophis bannanicus. The sequence continues at coordinate 1,029,808,854 of CM066034.1, forward strand.
CGGACAGAGAGGGAAAGAGACCCTCTGGAAGAAAGAGGAGAAAAGCCTTTGAGAGGTCTAGAAGAGTCCAAAGCAGTACGTATACTGGGAGGTATTCCAAGGGCCAGCATACACCATTGGACTGGGGAAAGCCAGAGGAATGGTGCTGCAGAGCTAGGAATCACCAGAGGCTACCTGTGAGGGAGACGGCTGCACGTGAAAGGGACCCTAAGACCTGTGCCAGAAGGTATGTGAAGAGAGATCCAGTGTCCAGGGATCTGGATTGGAAGGCTGGACATAAGAACTGGACTACATACTGGCCAGGCTATATAGAGAGGAACTCTAGCAGCAATGGAAGCTCAGGTATGAACACTGATCTATGCCCTAGCTATAACCTTGAAAGACAGCAGGGAAACAAGTATTCTCCTGAAAATGCTCCATTGAGAGATTCATCTGTGCCAATCCATGATATTGAACCCATGCTTGTTGAACAAGGGGGAATAATAGCAGATGAGGATCCTGTTTATAGGGACTGCTCTCTATCTAAACTCCGTTGGTAACTTTCTGTTATAAAGTACAGCAACCATCACAAAGAAATACAAATTTGTTCTTTAATCTACTCAGAAAAGCTCCTGAAGCAGGATTTGACCCACACAGTGGAAGGCAAGCCAGCTAAGGGGTTTCAGCTGGTAACTGCTAGCAATTAAGCCTTACCATATTTTAGTTCTGTGTTCACAGATGAAGAACCAGGAGCAGGACCTCAGAAAACACCCACAAATAAGAACAGAAGCGAGGGACATCTTGAACAATTTTCAGAAGACTGTGTTCGTGAGAAACTAGCTCAACTTAAAGTAGACAAAGCGATGGGACCGGATGGGATACACCCTAGAATACTGAGGGAACTTGGGGACGTTCTAGCAACTCCACTGACTGACCTTTTCAATGCCTCATTGGAGTCGGGAGTGGTGCCAAAGGACTGGAGAGAGGCTCATGTGGTGCCTTTACACAAAAGCGGTAGTAAGGATGTGGTTGAAAACTACAGGCCAGTTAGTTTAACTTCAGTGGTTAAGTAAATTAATGGAAACGCTGTTGAAAGAGAAAATAGTGAGGTTTCTGGAGTCCAGCGGATTACAGGATCCGAGACAGCATGGATTCACCAGAGGCAGGTCTTGTCAGACAAATCTGATTGATTTCTTTGACTGGGTGACCAGGGAGTTGGACCGCGGGAGAGCTCTAGATGTGATGTATTTAGATTTCAGTAAAGCCTTTGACACTGTTCCTCACAGGCGACTTATAAACAAACTGAGCACCCTAGGGATGGACCCTAAAGTTACTGCTTGGGTTAGAAATTGGTTGGGTGGGAGGCGACAAAGAGTACAAGTAAATGGAGCTCACTCTGAGGAGAAGGATGTTACCAGTGGTGTGCCCCAGGGATCTGTCCTTGGTCCAATTCTTTTTAACATCTTTGTTAGTGATATAGCGGAAGAGCTGTCGGGTAAGGTTTGCCTCTTTGCGGATGATACCAAAATCTGCAATAGAGTAGACACCCAGGAAGGTGTAGATAACATGAGGAGGGATCTAGCTAAGCTTGAAGAATGGTCTAGAATTTGGCAACTGGGATTTAATGTTAAAAAAAGTAAGGTCATGCATTTGGGCTGCAGCAATCCAAGGGAGCAATACAGTATAGGAGGTGAAGTACTTTTGTCCACTAAAGAAGAGCGGGACCTAGGCGTAGTTGTGTCCGATGATCTTAAAGTAGCTAAACAGGTAGAAAAGGCGACGGCAAAAGCTAGAAGGATGCTTGGGTGCATACGGAAAGGAATGGCTAGCAGAAAAAAGGTGATAATGCCTCTGTATAAGTCTTTGCTGCGACCTCATTTGGAGTATGGTGTGCAATTCTGGAGACCGCACCTTCAAAAGGATGTGAACAGGATGGAGTCGGTGTAGAGGGTTGCTACTAAGATGATTAGTGGTCTTCATTATAAAGCATATGAGGACAGACTTAAGGATCTTAATATGTACACCTTAGAGGAAAGGCGGGATAGAGGTGATATGATTGAGATGTTTAAATACCTCCGTGGCATAAATGTTCTGGGAGAGAGACTATTTCAATTGAAAGCAAGTTTCTGCGACGAGGGGACATGGGATGAGGGTGAAGGGAGATAGATTCAGGAGTGATATGCGGAAATATTTCTTTACAGAAAGAGTAGTGGATCCGTGGAATAGTCTCCCAGTGGAGGTGGTAGAGATGAGGACAGTAACTGAATTCAAAAAAGCATGGGACCAACACAGAGGATCTCTAAAGGTAAAAAGTGGACTGTTGTAGTTGTTGTTATGGAAGGACAGACTAGATGGGCCTTGTGGTCTTTTTCTGTCATCATGTTTCTATGTTTCTATGTTTACCTAATTGCTTGTGAGCTAGGAGAGAATCACTTCTGTATCTATGTGGGAAGTAATCAGAAGTTAACCTGAAAAGAACAGTTTGTTTCTTGCTTTGTGGCTTTTCATTTGTTGTTTTCCTGATTTTAACTTTGTTTTTCCAAGTTAACACTGAAAGCAAGTAACCTAATTTTATGTGCTACAAAGCATATCTGTGTTGGGAGAAATAACCCCATAAATAAATATCTTATTGGCTTTACCCAAGAGCACAACTAAATTATTGTCAGCAGCTGTGTCTGGTGTGAATGAACTACATTGCCCACAATACCTTGCAAATCATATAGATATATGCACTTGCTAAGACTGTGAAGATTCTCACCCAGGCAACCGTCTGACAGTATATAGAAAGACTAGGGGACATGCAATGAAGCTACAGGGTAAACTATTTAAGACTAATAAAAGAAAATATTTTTTCACTCAACGTGTAATCAAACTCTGGAATTTGTTACCGGAGGATGTAGTAAAGGCTGTTAGTGTAGCTGGGTTTAAAGGTTTGGACAAGTTCCTGGAGGAAAGGTCCATAAACCATTATTAAGAAGGGACCCAGGATATCAATGCTTGACCCAGTACAAGCATTGTGGAACCTGTGTCTTTTGGGGAAACTGCTAGGTACGTATGACCTAGATTGGCCACTGTTGGAAACAGGATACTGGGCTTGAAGGACCTTGGTCTGACACAGTATCGCATATCTTATGTTCTTATGTTCCCCTTTCACCCTCAACATAGAAACAGCAGCAGTCATTTCTCACTGGTATTTATATCTAGTTTGCATCAGAGGACTACTGTCTGTGAAGAGCAGCTTAGAAGAGGCACATTTTTCCCAAGGGGTGTGGCGTCCACGGGTACATCAGGGAAATGAACAGGATCTGAAATGTATCTTTTCAGAATACAGGGGGCATGGGGACATCCAAAACATTTAACCATGTGCAAAGGTGTTGACGGGGGACAAGTTTCTCCATTACAGCATATCCTATAGCCCATGCCTGCACCTGTGCGTGGGCTGAATACCAGATACATGCACATGTCGGCCGAATAGCACTTTGCCTGTGCCATGCCGAACACATCTACCTCCCTGATTTCAGACCCGCAGGCACGTCTAGACCCACGGATGCAGAATTAGGTTCTAACAGCACGCATTTTTAATTTCAATGTGTCCGTGGGCTGGCTGGGCATGTTATGGAATTGGGCTCCACACTTAAGTCAATGATGGAAGTGGTGGGAGCAAATACAGTGACAGAATTCAAAATGGCATGGGACAGACACAGTGGATCCCTTTATAGCAACAGGATAAAATCAAAATAAACATAACTCTCTCTTATATCTGAACAAATAGGGGTGACCTACACGGAGCGGTGGGCACACCCCTAAACAAAGGCATGGGGAGGGGCGACCTGCACGGAGCGGCAGGTGCACCTATCCTTGCCACCTTGACGGGCAGACTAGATGGACCACACTGATCTTTATCTGCCGTCATTTACTATGTTACTATGAACATCGCTAGCCCTCCAACCGCCTTGGTGAAGCTCCTGCCCTATCCGGGCAGTGGGAGCCTTTCCCCCACACACCCCTGCCCTATCCGGGCAGTGGGAGCCTTTCCCTCCACACACTCCTGCCCTATCCGGGCAGTGGGAGCCCTCCCTCCACACACTCCTGCCCTATCCGGGCAGTGGGAGCCCTCCCTACACACACTCCTGCCCTATCCGGGCAGTGGGAGCCCTCCCTCCACACACTCCTGCCCAATCCGGGCAGTGGAAGCCCTCCCTACACACACTCCTGCCCAATCCGGGCAGTGGGAGCCCTCCCTCCACACACTCCTGCCCAATCCGGGCAGTGGGAGCCCTCCCTCCACACACTCCTGCCCAATCCGGGCAGTGGGAGCCTTCCCTCCACACACTCCTGCCCAATCCGGGCAGTGGGAGCCCTCCCTCCACACACTCCTGCCCAATCCGGGCAGTGGGAGCCTTCCCTACACACACTCCTGCCCAATCCGGGCAGTGGGAGCCCTCCCTCCACACACTCCTGCCCAATCCGGGCAGTGGGAGGCTCACACGCACGCAGGCAGAACCGCATAAAAGCGGCGTCCCTACTTCGTGGGAGCTGCTGAGCATCGCTAGCCCTCCAACCGCCTTGGTGAAGCTCCTGCCCTATCCGGGCAGTGGGAGCCTTTCCCCCACACCCCCCTTGCCCTTCCCGGCCGGTGGGAGCCTTTCCCTCCACCCACTCCTGCCCTATCCGGGCAGTGGGAGCCCTCCCTCCACACACTCCTGCCCTATCCGGGCAGTGGGAGCCCTCCCTCCACACACTCCTGCCCTATCCGGGCAGTGGGAGCCCTCCCTCCACACACTCCTGCCCAATCTGGGCAGTGGGAGCCCTCCCTACACACACTCCTGCCCAATCCGGGCAGTGGGAGCCCTCCCTACACACACTCCTGCCCAATCCGGGCAGTGGGAGCCCTCCCTCCACACACTCCTGCCCAATCCGGGCAGTGGGAGCCCTCCCTCCACACACTCCTGCCCAATCCGGGCAGTGGGAGCCTTCCCTCCACACACTCCTGCCCAATCCGGGCAGTGGGAGCCCTCCCTCCACACACTCCTGCCCAATCCGGGCAGTGGGAGCCTTCCCTCCACACACTCCTGCCCAATCCGGGCAGTGGGAGCCCTCCCTCCACACACTCCTGCCCAATCCGGGCAGTGGGAGGCTCACACGCACGCAGGCAGAACCGCATAAAAGCGGCGTCCCTACTTCGTGGGAGCTGCTGAGCATCGCTAGCCCTCCAACCGCCTTGGTGAAGCTCCTGCCCTATCCGGGCAGTGGGAGCCTTTCCCCCACACACCCCTGCCCTATCCGGGCAGTGGGAGCCTTTCCCTCCACACACTCCTGCCCTATCCGGGCAGTGGGAGCCCTCCCTCCACACACTCCTGCCCTATCCGGGCAGTGGGAGCCCTCCCTCCACACACTCCTGCCCAATCCGGGCAGTGGGAGCCCTCCCTCCACACACTCCTGCCCAATCCGGGCAGTGGGAGCCCTCCCTCCACACACTCCTGCCCAATCCGGGCAGTGGGAGGCTCACACGCACGCAGGCAGAACCGCATAAAAGCGGCGTCCCTACAGGGCGCGCCCGTGCCTTGCGGGCCCGTGCCTGAGGGCCTCGCCAGAGGGCCCTTTGGCGGTGGCCCTTAGGCGGTGGAGATTAGGCGCAGTTGAAACATCATCCACTGAACCGCAACAAGGCTGCAAGTATCAAGAAGCCTGACTCACATGACCAAATCTCCGATAACGGACAGAAAACGAAAGTGCAGCAATCAAATGACTGACGGCTTGAGCTCCCCAGGCCGGGTCTGAGCTCGCCGGTCCCGACCACCACGCTCCACGAGATTCCCATAGCTGGACCAAAATTCGACATCAAGAGCTTTCAACTACAACGATATCACCCAGGTAATCAATTACTGGACTTATCTACCTCCTGATGCAAAAGACCACTGTGCAACCCTGGCCTAACCCCCCCCCCCCCCCAAGTAGGAGCCAACATACCTCTGTATATATAATGTGTAAATTCCCCACTGTCACAAGCCCTGTTCTCCTCAAGCCAGCTGTTACATTGTAAACCCCTACCAACTCTAAAGGCTACTACTGTTTATTTAGAGCTAAATGAAACCAAGTATCTCTAACCAGCAAGTTGTTACATTTCAATGCAGTAACCCAATAACCTTCTTGCAATAACCTTAAGACTGTATCGCACAATACTGTATCTGTTTATACTGAGTGATAGGTAACGATAGGACTGTATCGCACAATACTGTATCTGTTTATACTGAGTGATAAGGAACGTTAGGACTGTATCCCTATTTTGTTAAAGTAATAAGAAACGCTGTACCCCAACCCATCTATCCCTGCTAGACTGTTGGTACCCAACAACTATCTTGTCGGCCTACACTAACACATCTCTAGGCCAGCTGCCTTGACTTCACCCCACACTGCGCCACTCGAATCCAAAATCCAAGTATTTCTGGCAGACATAAAATGGAGCCTGCTCACACCTTCCTGATTTTGTGCATGTGTATACTAACATCTTCATATAGAACCATCCCACACTCACAATACTGCATTCCTCTACTATATACACCAATCTACCTTCTCCACCCCCCCCTCCATTACCCATCCTGCATCAATACAACTTAAATCCTATCACCACCACACAAACACCAAGTAAATTACCCCATCGACACACCCATATCAAAGGGAACAAATCTCAAAAACACCCTAAAACCAAAGCAAAGAACACTATTGGATCTCAAATACAACTCACACGAACCACACACCAAGAACATCACACATGTAACATTATCCTTATTAATGCTAGGTCAATAAGGAATAAAACGCATATTATCCACAACATTCTAACTGACGAACAACCAGATATCCTATGCATAACAGAAACATGGCTCACTGACTCAGACTCTGCAACAATGAATCAAATACAGAAGCCCGGATACCAACTATACAACTGCCCACGCATCAACAGAAGAGGAGGCGGAGTCCTTATAGCAGCCAAAACCAGCCTTCAACTCACAACCACATCTACGGTCACAAATCCCAATCTTGACCTACTTAAAATCGAGAGCATGGCATTATCCATCTGCCTAATCTATCGACCTCCCTCACCACAGCACGAAACACTAGCCACAGCACTAGAAACCATCACATCCACACAAAGCAAAAAATTCCAGATCATCCTCGGAGATTTGAACCTAGCATCAATTCCTCCGTCCCACACGGACTCCTTCTATGAAGCCATCGACCAATTGGGTTTCCAACAAATAATAAGCAACCCCACACACGACAGAGGAAACATCCTAGATATGATTTTCATACCCAGAAATCCACAACAAAGCAATGAACCACCTATAATAAACATAACTCAAGTACCATGGTCAGACCACCACCAAATCAACTGTAAACTTAAACTACAGTGCCAACCCAAAAACTCAAAGGAGATGAGAATGACCAACCCCATTAGGAAATTCAGCAAACTCAACGAGGAACACCTCATAAGCACCATTGCATCCCACATAAACCTAGATTCCACAGACCTAGACGAACTAACTAACAGATGGAACACACACATCCAAAATACATCTAACCCAACTTTGAAACACACATCAAACCCACATAAGATCAACTCGGAACCCTGGTACACAGGAACTCTAATAAAATCAAAAAGGGAGCTCCGTAAAATAGAGAGAAAATGGAGACAAACCAAATCCTCCGATCTCAAAACTAAATACATGGCCCATCTCGCAAAATACAAAGACGACGTGAACAATGCAAAAAAATTACATCACACCAACATCCTAAACAAGGCAATCAATCGCCCACGAGAGTTATTTGAACTAGTCAAATCACTAACCAAAACCGACCAAAATGCCAACCTCAACAAATCCATCAAGGTCCAAACACTGGCAAACCACTACGCGACCAAACTGATGGCCCCTGGTCCTCCACCCCCCCCCCCCCCACCAACACCACAAATCAGAAGTGAGAACAACACAACGCAAAACCAGTTATGGGAGCACTTCCACAAAATAGGAACCCAGCAAATCACAGCCATTGTCACAAGCCTGAAAAGCACCACCTCCCCACTAGATCCCTGTCCTGCATCCTGGATCAAGGCAGTGAAACAAGACATAGCACCTCACATAGCACACATAGTTAACCTATCCCTACAACAAGGAATCATGCCCTCAGAACTAAAGAAATCAGTCATTAGACCAATCCTAAAAAACACTACACTCAACGGAGAAGACCCAGCCTCCTACCGTCCCATATCAAGTATCTCATTCCTGGCAAAGATCATAGAAAAAACGGTCCTTCTACAACTCCAAGACCATCTGACTGACAGTGCTCCTCTTGATGACCAGCAATATGGCTTCAGGCAACATCATGGAGTTGAAACCCTGTTACTAGTTCTACTTAACAACCTCCTAAAGGGCCTTGAAAACAAAAAGAAAATGTACATTCTTGTATTCATTGACATCTCAGCTGCCTTTGATACAGTTAATCATGGGACCCTCATAAATAGGATAAAATCAATAGGAATAACAGGAACCCCACTAAAATGGGTCTCATCCTACATCTCAAATCGAACACAACAGGTTCAATTCAACGGAGAAAAAGCAGAATCTTTCTCACAAACACAGGGAATCCCCCAAGGCTCTGCTCTCTCAGCACTTCTGTTTAACATATATATGCAGCCACTATGCAAAATTTTCTCACGGCACGAAATTAATTACCACATCTATGCCGATGATATCATGCTATACACACAACTAGACACTAAAAACCCAGACTACAACCCACTGGAGACATGTATCGGTGAGATGCAAGACTGGTTACAACAAAGTAGCATGTCAATTAATCACAAAAAAACCGAAGTAATGTATATCTCCAAAGAACCGAATTTTGACCCTCCCACATCAATAACACTATGTAACAACACTTACCAAACAAAAAAAGAAATAAAGTATCTAGGAGTCACATTTGACTGTGAGCTAAAGATGGAAAAACACCTCCGAAAAACCAACAGAGCAGTTTTCCACAAGCTTAGAGTGCTCCAACCCATTCGGAATATTATTGATCCCCAAGACTTCAGAACAGTGGCCCAAGCACTCATCATGCCACATTTTGACTACTGCAACGCCATCCTACAAGGTTTACCTAAAAAAACCCTAAACATATTACAAATGGCACAAAATGTAGCTGCCAGGGTCATAATGAAGAAAAATCTAAGTGACCACATCACACCAGTGCTAATTCAATTACACTGGCTACCCATAACAGCTCGCACAAAATACAAAATACTAACAACCACCTTCAAACTCATCCACAACTTAGCACCTTCCTTCCTCAACAACCTAGTAAGATTGCAACCTCCTACCCAAAACAGAAGAACCCACAATTCCAACATCCTTCACACTCCAACAGATATAAGATCTGCCAAAACTAACACCAGCCACAGGGCTTTCTCATATGTGGCGCCAACACTGTGGAACCAACTCCCACCAGAACTACGAGCTAGCAATGACCTTCTAGACTTCAGAAAGAAACTTAAAACGCACATTTTCCAATCACATTTCAACCTGAACTAAACCCACAGATGGAGCAGCCCCTGACCACTGTGTCCAAGAAGATTATCCTGTATATATGTATTTATGTATATCTGTAAATGAACTCCCCCATAGCTAAGAAGTGTTAACTCTGTATGATGTGCTTTTCTGACAATCTGTATGTAAGCAAAATTTGTACCTGCCTTGATTCGACAATCCAAGAAGATTATCCTGTATATATGTATTTATGTATATATGTAAATTAACTCCCCCATAGCTAAGAAGTGTTAACTCTGTATGATGTGCTTTTCTGACAACCTGTATGTAAACAAAATTTGTACCTGCCTTGATTCGGCAGTTTCACAATAGTAATCCTACCCGCTTCTGATCGCTGGAAGGAGCGGGCTACAAATGCTTGCTAAATAAATAAAATAAAAATAAATGTAGTAGTCGGGCCTTCTGGCTATGGCATCTGATTCCCACATATCTGAGTACTGGCAAGTCTCACAACAACTACACCTGTCACATCATGGTGTATGTCGGTCTGTCTACATCCACTTTCTGTGGGGCAACTCTGTCTGCCTTCTCACAGTCTGCTTTGAGGCACCTTTCCCCTGGTCAGACATGTGTAGGCATGGGGGGGGGGGGGGGAGATTCCTGTGTCATCATACTCAGGTAGCCAGCCTCCAGATATATCACCACTCTCACAGCTTGCAGAGATCCTGGACTGGTGAAAGATGTAGACCTCATGGCATAATCATGAGCTTAGTAAAACACTGCAATGCAAACACTAACAAACAAATTCAATTTTTTTAAATTACTGGGCCAATAGTAGCATGAGATGAATCCTTCAGAGGGGCAAAACCTTTACAGCATAGGCAGAAGAAAGGGACGAGCCAATGGGGGCCATGAAAAAATCAATATTTTGTCCAACTTCGCATCAGTATCTAGGAAGCTTGGGGGGGGGGATGGGGCTGGAGATTGATTTATTTTGACCCTCTATCCCAAAAGTGTTCTGCTACTCCAGCTTTACTCCAGAATTTGTGTCAAAAGGATTCCTGGCCTTGTTAGCTAAGTGCTGTTAATGTTTACTCTGAGTCTTGTGTTCAGTTCATCCATTATAGTACCTTAAACATTCTGAAGTGAAATCATCTGTTAACCCCAAACCTCTCTCCTTCACTTAGGCTTTCAGTTGATAGGCTGCACCATTCATTGCATTTGGAAAGAAACATCCACCATGAGCAGCAAGTAAGGTGTTGCAATGGTCCGTGGATGATGGGGGACCGGGCTACCAATTTACTTATTTACAATATAGCTTCCCCGCCAAATCGCAACATTTTTGGTGGACTGCAATACACATATACAAGTCATGAACTCTGAGGAGAGGAACTAGATGTGGATGCTCACTCTTGTCCCTGTTTGCACTGCCCTGAAGCCTTTCGGGTAAGCCTTTCACATTCATAGAAACATGATGGCAGAAAAAGACCACGTGGCCTATCTAGTCTGCCCTTTCATATCAACTACAATAGTGCCCTTTTCCCCTTTAGAGATCCTCTGTGTTTATCTCATGCTTTTTTGAATTCAGATACTGTCCTCGTGTCCATCACCTCCACTGGGAGACTATTCCACGCATCTACCACTCTTTCCATAAAAAGATATTTCCGCATATTACTCCTGAGTGTATCCCCATTCATACTTATGCTCTGTCCCCTCGTAGCAGAGCTTGCCTTCAATTAAAAGAAACCCTTCTGTGTGTTATGCCACAGAGGTATTTAAACACCTCAATAATATCACCTCTGTCCCGCCTTTCCTCTAAAGTATACATATTAAGATCTTTACGTCTGTCATCATATGCTTCATAACAAAGATCATTAACCATTTTAGTAGCCACCCTCTGCACCAACTCCAACCTATTTTTATCCTTTTGAAGGTGCGGTCTCCAGAATTGCACACAATACTCCAAATGAGGTCGCACTAGAGACTTATACTGCGGCATTATCACCTCCTTTTTTCTGCTGGCCATTCCTCTCCGTATGCACCCAAGCATCCTTCTGACTTTTGCAGTCGCCTTTTCTACCCGTTTAGCTACTTTAAGATCATCAAACACAATTACGCCTAAGTCCCACTCCTCTTTTGTGGACAGAAGTACTTCACCCCCTATACTGTACTACTCCTTTGGATTCTTGCAGCCCAAAATGCTACATGTGTTAGCATTAAATTTCAGCTGCCAAATTCTAGACCATTCTTCAAGCTTAGCTAGATCCCTCCTTATGCTATCTACTCCTTCCTAGGTGTCTACTCTATTGCAGATTTTAGTATCATCCGCAAACAAGCAAACCTTACCTGACAGCCCTTCTGCAATATCACTAACAAAGATGTTAAAAAGGTAGGGTTGCCAACTGGCTTCAGATGCGCCTTAGAGGCTTGATCTAGTCCTAGATTTACCCCATTGAATTCAGGGACATGTAGTTTTGATTTCTCCATTGTACTCCATAAGAAAAGCAAGACTACAAGCCTGTCAAGTACATCTGTAGTCAGTTGGCAACCCTATCCTAAGGTTGCAGGGGTTGGGACTGGGTCACTGTTCATAGGGTGTCAAATATTGAAATCTAAGTTGAGAGCTGTTTTTGATTGGATGATTCCTCATTGTAGCCAGGAAAGGTTATGGTGGGTTCCAAGTCTCCCACATCCCTTGTGCCATAGGTCATGGTGGTGGTGTTGGGTTTCTACTTTTCCAATTTCAACCCCTTCTTCTACCTCAGTCTCATTCCTTTCCCTCCTTTGAAGTCCACTCCATCCATCTTTTCTATCCCCTTCCTCTTTGGATCACTGTTATCTATAGCTCCCCCCCCCCCCCCCGACAAGTCCATCTCTACATTCCTCACTGACTTTGGCTCACCTTATTCCTGGATTCTTCCTCCCCATCCCTTATTTTTGGTGATTTTAATTTTCATATTGATAACCCCTCTAACTCCTACACCTCTAAGCTCCTTTCTCTTACCTCTTCTTTCAACCTCTATCTTTGTTCTTCTGCTACCCACTTATCAGCTTGGTCACTGCCTTGACCTTATTTTCTACACTAATTGCTTACCTTCTAACTTCCACACCTCAGTTCTTCCCTTATCTGAGCATGTCCTCTTAAGCTTCTCTCTTCATTTATTTATTTATTTATTTATTTTATTTTATAACTTTTATATACCGCGCTATTTGTTATCAGTGCGGTTTACATACAACAAGGGTGCACAGTCAGAAGTCTGTTCTGTGCTTACATTGTAACAGGAGTTTAAACTTGGAACATACATTGTAACAGGAGCATAAACTTGGAGCAACAGGGGAACTAAAAACCTATGTACAAAATATAATTAGCTCCCTGCCTCAATCTCACCCTATCTCCTCAGGAATTTTCATGTTATTGATCCACTAATTCTATCTACCTCTGTCTTCCACTTATTTATATAACAGGTTTTTTTTGTATACAACTTTATCATTTCAGTCAAAGTGGTTTACATTGTAACTTAAACTTGGTAATGTACATCAAACAGGGACATTGATAACTTGGATTTTTCTGAGCAATGGAGGGTTAAGTGATTTACCCAAGGCCACAAGGAGTGCTAGTGGGAATCAAACCCTAGTCTCTTGGTGGCCAAGTCAGTGCTCTAACCATTAGGCTACTACTCCACTCCTAAATCTGTTGATGAGGCCATTACTTCCTATAACACCGCTCTCTCCTCCACTCTGGATATGCTTGCTCTGCCCACTAAAAGTCCTGTGAGGTGCACATCACCTCAGCCCTGGCTATTTTCTACTACCTGCTACATTTGCTCCTGCGCCTGCTCAGCTGAATGCATGAGGCTCAAATCCTGCTCCCTTTCTGACTTCTTTCACTTTAAATTCATCTTTACCTCTTTCCAGTCCACCATTACTCTCGGTAAGCAAAACTATTTTATCCATGTGACCAACTGTCTTACCTCTAACCCCCATTGTCTCTTCTCTACTCTAAATTCTCTTCTTAAGGCGCCTCTGGCTCCTATCCCTCCTTCTCTCTCTGCCCAAACCCTAGCTGACTTTTTCCACGACAAAGTCCTCGAGATCACTCTTCAATTCCTTATTAATTCTTCTTCACCCTCTCTTTCCCCTCTGCAATATCAACGTTTCCCCTCAACTTCCCCCACCCTTTCATCCTTTTCTAATATTTATGATGAGGGAACCTCCTTTCTTCTTTCTTCCTCTAAAATCACTACCTGTTCTTCTGATCTTATCCCCACCCATCTTCTCAATTCCATCTCCTCCTCCGTCATCCCTTCCATCTCAGATATTCACAACTTTTCACTCTGTACTGCAACCTTCCCTGCAGCCTTCTTCAAGCACTCGTCCCCTCAAAAAACCTTCTCTTGATCCTACCGATCCTTCTAATTATTGTCCCATCTCCCTTCCCCCTTTTCTTTCAAAACGTCTTGAACGTGCAGTTCTCCGTCACTGCCTTGATTTTCTCTCCTCTCATGGCCCTCCTTGATCCCTCCTGTCTGGTTTTCATCCTTTTCATTCTACTGAAACGGCTATTGCCAAAGTCCCCAGTGACTTGTTCCTGGCCAAGTTCAAAGGCCTTTACTCTATTATTCTTATTGATCTTTCTGCTGCTTTTGATACTGTTGATCGCGCTCTCCTTCTTGACACATTATCCTCTCTTTATTTATTTATTTAATGCTTTTATATACTGCGCTCTTTCAAATCAGTGTGGTTTACAGATAACAATTTTGTACAGAGTAGGAGGAGCCTGCTCTGCACTTACATCGAACGGGTAATACAACTTGGATTCAGAACAGGGGTAACTATATACAGACTAGGCAGGAAGTCACTATGCAGTTGTAACAACATGGCTTGCCCTGAGAGCTATGGGCAGGTATGTAATTTATTCACTGGTTGTCTGTTTTTTACGGTTAGGTTGTAGGGTTGTGTTTTGGTTTTAGAGACTCGGCACTGTCTTGGTTCTCTTCTTATCTCATCAATCGCTCCTTCAGTGTTTGCTCTAGTGGTTCCTCCTCTACTGCCATCCCTCTCTAGGTTGGTGCACCCCAAAGGTTTGCTCTAGGCCATCTCTTTTTCTTTCCCTACACTCAGTCCCTTGGTGCCCTAATCTCTTCCCATGGTTTTCAGTATCATTTTTATGCTGATGACTCTCAAATCTATCTATCTTCTCCTGTCATTTCTCCTGCACTTCAAGCTCGTATTGCTGCCTGTTTATCAGACATTGCTGCCTGATGTCTCACTGCCGTCCAAAATTGATCCAGTGCTCTGTACACTAAAACCAAACTTTTTATTTTTCCCCCTTAATCCTCCTCCCACCTTCCTCTTTTCTCCATCACTGTTGACAACACTCTTCTTCTTCCTATTTCCTCAACTCGAACCTTAGGGTCATCTTTGACTCCTCTCTCTCCTTCTCCACACATATTCAACAGATTGCTAAAACCATAGTAACATAGTAACATAGTAAATGATGGCAGATAAAGGCCAGTATGGTCCATCTAGTCTGCCCAGCAAGATGGCTGGAGTAAGATGGCAGGAGTAGGTGCCACTCTGTGCAGGCCACCCCTCCCCATGTTTAGGGGTGAACCCACCGCTCCATGCAGGACACCCCTATTTGTTGAGAAGTTAGATGATTCAGTTTATTTTGATTTTATTCTGTTGCTATAAATGGATCCATTGTGTCTGTCCCATGCCATTTTGAATTCTGTCACTGTATTTGCCCCCACCACCTCCATCGGGAGGGCATTCCAAGCATCCACCGCCCTCTCAGTGAAAAAGTATTTCCTGATATTGCCTTTCAATTTTCCACCTTGCAGCTTCATGTTATGCCCTCTCGTTTTACAGCTACCCCGACTTTGGAAGAGGTTTGTTTGTTCATTATTTCTCCTTGTATTTAAAGGTCTGAATCATATCTCCCCTATCCCTCCTCTCCTCCAAAGTGTACATATTTAGGTCTTCAAGTCTCTTCTCATAAGGCTTCAGACGTAGGTTCCAAATCATTTTGGTCGCCTTCCTCTGAACAGTTTCCATTCTTTTTACATCCTTTGCAAGATACGGTCTCCAAAACTGTATTCCAAGTGAGACCTCACCAGTGACTTATACAGTGGTATCAGAACCTCTTTCTTTCTGCTTGTAATTCCTCTCCATATGCAGCCCAACATCCTCCTGCCTTTTGCCACTGCCTTGTCACACTGCTTTGCCACCTTGAGATCTACAGAAATAATCACACCAAGGTCTTTCTCCTGATCCATGCACAACCTCTTGCCCCCTGTCGTGTACATTTCTCTTGGGTTTCTGCTACCCAAGTACATGACTCTGCACTTCTTTGCATTAAATATTAATTGCCAAGCATTTGACCATTCTTCCAGCTTTTGTAGATCTTTTCTCATGTTAAGGAATCCCTCAGGGGAGTCCACTCTGTTGCAAATTTTCGTGTCATCTGCAAAAAGAGAGACCTTTCCATTCAGTCTTTCAGCAATATCACTCACAAATACATTGAACAGTACCGGGCCCAGGACCGAACTCTGGGGCACCCCGCTAATCACCTTCCTTTCCTCCGAGTGAGCTCCATTTACCATCACCTTCTGTCATCTATCAGTCAACCAATTTCTAATCCAGTTCACCACCTTGGGAACCATCACCAAACTACTGAGTTTATTGATAAGCCTCCTATGAGGAACAGTATCAAAGGCTTTGCTGAAATCCAGGTAGATGACATCCATCGCATGCCCCTGATCTAGTTCTCTGGTTACCTAGTCAAAGAACTCAATCAGATTTGTTTGGCAAGATCGTCCTTCGGTAAAACCATGTTGCCTCGGATCTTGCAACCCGCTGGTTTTGAGAAAGTTCACTATTCGCTCCTTCAGAAGCGCCTCCATTACTTTTCCCACCATCGAGGTAAGGCTTACTGGCCTGTAGTTTGACACTTCTTCCCTGTCACCACTTTTGTGAAGAGGTACCACATCCGCCCTTCTCCAGTCCTGAGGAACGTCTCCTGTTTCCAAGTAACTGTTGAAAACATCCTTTAACGGCCCTGCAAGAACCTCTCTGAGCTCTTTCAGTATCCTGGGATGTATCCCATCCGGTTCCATGGCCTTGTCCACTTTCAGTTTCGCAAGTTGTTCTCACACATCATCTTCTGTGAATGGTGTGGTATCTACTTCATTCCCACTTTTATATGTGGGAGTCACAGGTGGTCCTTCTCCAGGATTTTCTTTAGTAAAAACAGAGCAGAAGTATTTGTTTAGCAATTCTACTTTTTCAATGTCCCTTTCCACGAGTCCATTCCCAGCACTTCTGAGTCCTGCGATTCCACCTATGATCTTCTTTGTTTCCCGAATATACCCGAGGAAAGTTTTGTCGCCACACTTAACATCTTTAGCAATCTTTTCCTCTGCCTTTGATTTTGCTATCCTTAATTCTCTTTTTGTCTCTTTGAGTTTGATCCTGTATTCCTTACTGTGTTCCTCTGTTTGCAAGCTTTTGTATTTTGTGAAAGCTGTGTTTTTTGTCTTTATTTGAGCAGCCACTTCTTTGGAAAACCAAATAGGTTTCCTTCTCCTTTTGTTTTTGTTTACTTTTCTTACATATTTATCCGTTGCCCCTTTTATTGCCTTTAGTTTAGCCCATTGTAATTCCACTTCCCTTATCTCCGTCCACCCTGTCAACTCCTCCTTTAGGTACATGGCCATTTTATTGAAATCAGTGTTTTTGAAGTTTAGTACTTTGAACTTGCTATAGTTGGACTGCACCTTGGTTTTTATCTCAAACCACGCCGTGTGATGATCGCTGCTGCTCACAGGGGCTCCCACCCAGACATTCTTTGCTGTTGTTTCTTTCTCTATAACATTAGCAAAATTCGCCCCTTCCTCTCTGAACACACAACTAAAAGTCTTGCCCACTCTTTAGTTACCTCCCATTTGACTACTGCAACCTCCTCCTTCCTGTTCTCCCTCAGAGTCATCTTTCTCCTCTTCGATCTATTCAGAACTCAGCTACGCAGCTAATCTTCTGCCAGCCCTGATACACTCATATAACCCTTCTTCTGAAATCCCTTCACCGGCTCCCCTTCTGTTTCCGTATCCATATTAAACTTCTCCTTCTAACATATAAGTGCGTTCACTCTACTGCCCCTCACTATCTCTCCTCTCTCCCTACACCCCTCCTCGTGAACTCCGCTCCTCCTCTAGCTTATGTCTCTCTATGCCCTTTTCTTCCACTGCCAACTCCAGATTTTGTTCCTTTCATCCTGCTGTTCCTTATGCCTAGAACAAGCTTCCTCTATCCTTACGTCAAGTCTCATCTCTCTCCCTCTTCAAATGCATGCTAAAGACTTACCTCTTTGAGGCCACTTTTGGATCCTAATCTCTCCCTCTTGATCCCTTATATCTCTTGTATTGTGTTGTCTGTCTTAACTAGATTGTAAGCTTTTCAAGCAGGGACTGGCTTCTTATGTATTTGTACAGTGCTGTGTACACCTTGTAGTGCTTTATAAATGATAAACAGTGGTAGTAATACTGGAGTAGTTCAAGTTTTGAAGCACTGATAAACATGAAGAGAAACAACATAAATGCACTGAGATGGTACAAACATTCTTCTAGCAAAAGCTGGTAGTGAAAACCAGCTTTCTTCAGTTCTGGCAGCTTCCAGATTAGTGTGTGTTGAAGGAAACAGGTGCACAGCTACATCACTGCCACTAGATCAACTGTGTCTAGCAAAGATCCTCCTCTTAGCCCAATCACCCCAATCAAAGACAGAGGATCCGATGGCAGGACACACCTCCCATGCAGTAGCAAAGTATTAATTAGGCAGCTCTTATCTTTATCCCAGGAGGAGACCTCATCAGCATGGGGGCCACCGGGAAGCTCTGGGGGTTGCTGCTTTTCATCGCCAGCATAGCGCATGGGCAAGGTAAATAAATCTCTTCTTAACAGAAACAAAACTGGTTGGGCCTCCCAGAGGAATTTCTGGCCTTTCAGTCACAAATTAATTACTGGGTTTGGGTTTTATTGAGTTCAAAGCTCCAAGACAGCTGCCAGCACTGGGCTATTCCATCATCCCGTTATAGTCCTGTCTCTTACTGACTGCATGCGCTAGAGATATCAGGAAGTATTTCCATATTTCTAAACCTTCTGGTCACCAGAGAGTGCAAAATATTCAAACTGAAGAAGAGTTTAGAAAGACATGATTCTCTCTTCACCATCAAACTATTCTGAATGTGTATCGGTAACGCTGTCTGTGCTAAGCACCGTCCCACAGCAAAGATGCTCAGAGCAGAGAAAATCATTGTATTATAAAGCCAAACTGATTTGTGTGAGGCTGTGATAGGAGACTCATGATCAGGATACAACAGAGAAGCTTCAGTTTATCCCAGTCACGGGCTACAGCAAGGTAAGACAATATCCATAGAGGGTCACCAACACCAGTTATTACCAAGAGGAAAAGGGCTCACATTACAGAGGGGGCATTTATACCCTTCCTTCATCCCCCATTTCATGCATATTCTTGTCATTAGCCATCACTTTTCAATACCAAGTCTTGGAAAAGCCTCCGACATTTCCATTGCTTTTTTCTGGTTCTTGTGTGATGTTCAGGTCTCATGATGTCTGGTTCTGAACTTCTATTGCAGTTATCAGACTGGATTTAAAACTCAGCAGAGTAGAAAGTCTTTAATATTCCTTTGTGTTTCTGCAGTGGTTGGCTGCTTCGTACGTTGTCTCTGTTGGCATGTCCTCCTAACAAAACATGGGGCAATATTTTGCTCTGAGTCAACCCGTGTGGAAGAACCTAATGGAGCAGGGTTCCTTCTGACCCTCCTTACCTTGGGCAAGTCGCCTGAGCTAATATTACTAGCCAATGTTAATTGTATATAGTTATGAAAAAAACACTGTTCCATGTTATTGTTCATGAAAAGTTAATTGTACATAGTTATGAAAAACGCTGTTCCATGTAAAACCATGTTCATTATATGTTAAGTGTAAACCGCCTTTGATCTCTGGAAAAAGTGGTATAAAAGAAAAGCATAAATAAATAAAATAAAATAATATAATATCTTAGATAGTAAGCCCTCTGGGAACAGGGAAATATGGTAACTCACCTGAGAAAAGGTATGAGCTAAATCCAATCCCCATGTGGCAGGTAATTCTACGAGTGAGTCATTTTCAGACATATATGCCAGTATATGAGCAGAACATGGCTGTACACATGAGCACATGTGATCAATGTGTATTCTTCAATGCAACTTCAGTGTAAGCATTTTCAGGGACTGAATATGTGATTAGTCACATTATAAAATCACGCCTATTGCATGTGTGCACATTTACCATTGCATATGGGATTATTATAGCCAAGATTTCTGCAGGACTAGTGCTAGTGTCTTATAAAGACACAGAGGTGTCTACATGCCATCTGCACCCTCCCTGTTTACCAGAGAATGGGGAGACCGGTCCAACCCTCGATGCTTCTGCCATCAAACTGAACACAGTCTGCTTGCTTAAACCTGGCTAAAATAAGGAAAGGTTTCTCTCAGTACTTGACAAGCAGATCTGTCTTTCTGCTTCTTAAATAGACAGTAGGGGAGGCAACACAGGGTAAGAAAGATCAGTGCACATCAAGCAAGGGGGGCGGAGGTAATCTTTTCAACTTTTATTGACCCCATCTTCAGTTCCCCTCTCAAGTGGCTCCTAAGGGCTATAGAGGCATTTCCCCCAACAGACAGGGATCTGAAACCCAGAATGAAAACAATATCACATGATCCATCAAACCTTCTTTACACTGGGAACGTTGTGCCATAGTTGGTTAGGTTGAAAGAAAAGTAGAGGTCCACTTAGCCCCACCTTCTGGTACCTCACAGCCCTCTATACCCAGTAATCCCGGGAAGAGAAAAGGCCGGGACCGCATCCGTTGTCATTCCTGCCTCTTCAGCACGTTGCCCAGGAGTAAACTGGGAAAAGCAGGTTAGAGGGTCAGCGGTCAAGGATGATGCAGACATGTGGGAAGGTAATTTCATAACACGGAGCCTAAACAAGTTTCAAAAGCACAGCTGCCTTTATAACCAAAGGGCTGACTTTCAGGCATGGCGGCCGCCCCAAGTAGAAAACCAACAGATATTCAGCAGCAGTATCTAGACAGAGGTTGCAGCTGAATATTTGGTTTCAGCCTGACTGTCGGCAGCTATTCGGACAACAATGATATTGAGCCCCTATCCGGACAGCCAGTCACATAAAGCTAGACCTAGCATTTTTCTGGCTTAAGTGTATGCAGTTTGTTATTTGCTTGGTGGAATCGCTGCTATCTGCGTAAGACCAGGGACTGTGCCCGCGCCACCCACGCTGCGGCCTACTACCACCCTCTGCAGCTGTAGCCGAATAGCACCACTGAGAATCTCTCTCACTAACTCTAAGTTCCCAGGACTATCCCGAGCGGTACAGAGCTAGTCACGCACAGGTTTCTTTCTGCTGCAAGGCAGGCGTAAATGTGTGAGTTTATACGTATGGATGCATGCTTTCTTTATAAAGCACAGGTATACATCACAAGGCCTCCCCTCTGCCACCCAAACTGTGCCCTGGCAATGCTTATGTAAAACCAGGCAGTGGTGCCACCCTTTGGTACACCTTCCATTCCTGCACCAGTCTGCCAATGTAAAACACGCCTAACACAAGGATTTATCGAATTACTCCTGAAGAAGGCGATCATCTGAAAATTACCCCTCCCCCATGCCCCCATCCCCAGGATACAGGAAGATATATAAGTATAGGCAATAAATGCATAACTGTACCCACATATCAGGGAGGGGAAGGGGCACACTTATAGACATAATTTCATTTGAAAAAGAATGGCTGAGGTCTACAAATTAATGAAGAAATGGAACGGGTAAACATAGATCAGTTGTTTACTCCTTCAAAAATTAGAAAGACTAGGGGTCACATAACATGTAAATCAACCCTGGAATTTCTTACCGAAAGATGTAATAAAAGCTGTTAATGTAACTGGGTTTAAAAGAGCTCTGCAGAAGTTCCTAGAGGAAAAGTCCATAAACCATTATTAAAGAGGATCAGGGAAGTCCACTGCTTGCCCCTGGGACAAAGAGCATAGAATCCGGAGACCTTTTGGGAACCTGCCAGGTGTTTGTGGCCTGCACTGCCACTGTTGGAAAGGGTACTGGGATTCATAAATCCTTGCTCTGACCCAGTATGATGTCTTATGTTCCTATGCACTGAAATTCTCTATCCACCACTGTGAGGGCTTCAAATGATACAGATTCAGAACTTACAGTATGGCAGCACTGCCTGTGGAGGGAGCTTGCAGGGTTACCAGAATCTATGTGATGGATTTTTCATTGTTTTTCTGCCAAATGTATAGCTGGGATCACATTCAGTTGTTCTGCTTTAAGAACATAAGATATGCCATACTGGGTCAGACCAAGGTCCATCAAGCCAGTATCCTGACAAGGGCCAGAGATGCGTAAGATGCTCGGAAGCTGTCCATCAGCGGGGAGGGGCGGGGCAGGTCCCGCGAGGGGGCGTGGTCTCCTCCCACGAGGGGGCGGGGCGGGGTGGGTCCCGTGAGGGGCGTGGTCTCTTCATAAGAACATAAGATATGCCATACTGGGTCAGACCAAGGTCTATCAAACCCAGTATTCTGTTTTCAACAGTGACTAATCCAGGTCACAAATACTTGTCAGGTTCCCAAAAAGGTACACAGATTCCATGTTGCTTATCCAAGGTGTAAGCGGTAGATTTCCCTGGTTCTCTTTAATAATGGCTTATGGACCTTTCCGCCAGGAACTCCTCCACACCTCTTTTAAACCCAACTACACTAACAGCTTTTACTACATCCTCCGGTAACAAATTCCAGAGTTTGATTATTCATAGAGTGAAAAAAATATTTTCTCATATTAGTCTTAAATGTGCCACACTGTAACTCCATTGCATGTCCCCTGATTTTTCTACTTTTTGAAAGATTAAACAACTGATCTACATTTACCTGTTCCACTTGATTCATTATTTTACAGACCTCTATCAATCTCCCCATAACCGTCATTTTTCCAAGCTGAAGAGCCCTAATTTTTTAAGCCTCTCCTCATAGGGGTATCCTTCCATCCCCTTTACCATTTTGGTGGCTCTTTTCTGTACCTTTTCTGATATGATAAAACTATATCTTTTTTAAGATACGGCAACCAGAATTGCACACAATATTCAAGGTGCGGTCACACCACTCAGGCGATACAGAGGCATTATTTATTTATTTTTTATTTATTTAGTAAACACTTGTATACCGCTGCTTCCTACGATCAGCAGCGGTTTACTTTACAGAATCATAATGTATTGTACGGTACATTGAGATTTCAGTTTTACATTTTGATTAGTCAATGATTACGTAACACGGGACAACCATTTGGATACGATACATATTTGATTAAAGCACACAGATCAAGGTATACATTTGATTTCAGTAGATTGGGGGAGGGCCCCATATATACAATTTGTACAGAATTAGTTGCCAAGGTGTACAGACTATACATGGTTATATACAATTTGTACGGAATTAGTTGCCAAGGTGTACAAGTTATACATGACTATATACTATTAGATTATATGTCATCCTTTGTTTTATTCTCCTTCCTTTCCTTATAATTCCTAGCATTCTATTTGCTTTCTTAGCTGCCACTGCACACTGGGCGGAGGGTTTCAATGTGTTATCTGCGATGACACCTAAATCTTTTTCCGGGGTGATGGTTTCTAATGTGGAAAGTTGCATTGTAACTGTAGTTTGGGGATTTTTTTCCCTAGGCACATAACTTTGCACTTATCTACATTAAATTTAATTTGCCATTTGAACATCTAGCCTTCCGATTTCTCATGGTCCTCTTGCAAGTTTTCACAATCCTCTTGTGTTTTAACAACTTTGAATAATTTTCGGTCATCTGCATATTTGCTCACCTCACTCATTATTCTCATTTCCAGGTCATTTATAAATATGTTAAAAAGCAGCAGACCCAGCACAGATCCCTGGGGTACTCCACTATTCACCTTTCTCCATTGGGAAAATTGGCCATTTAGCCCTACCCTCTGTTTTCTGTCTTTTAACCAGTTCCTGATCCACAATAGTACACTGCCTCCTATTTCATGACTTTTTCATTTTGACAAGAGTCGCTCATGAGGGACCTTGTCAAAGGCTTTCTCAAAATCCAGATACACTATATCAACCGACTCACTTTTGTCTACCTGTTTATTCACACCTTCAAAAAATGTAAGAGATTAGTGAGACAAGACTTCCCTTGGCTAAATCCATGTTGGCTTTGTACCATTAAAGCATGATTATCTACATGTTCAATAATTTTGTTCTTTATAATGGTTTCTACCATTTTTCCCGGTACTGATGTCAGGCTCACCGGTCTGTAGTTTCCCGGATCACCCCTGGAACCCTTTCTAAAAATTGGCGTTACATTGGCCACTCTTCAGTCCTCAGGTACTACACATGATTTTAGTGATAGTTCACAGATTACTAAAAGCAGACCTGTACACTCATATTTCAGTTCTCTTAGCACCCTGGGACGTATGCGTTCTGGTCCAGGGGATTTGCCGCTCTTTAGCTTATCAAATAACCATATTAAATCTTCCTGATTTAAAGAGATTTGTTTCAGTTCCTCTGATACTACTACTACTAGTTATTTCTGTGGAGGCCATTTCCACACAGGGCACATCCGGCCCCTCTGGACATCCAAATCTGGACAGGCCGGTTATGTAGCGAATTCTACACCCACAGGAGCTAGACACTCCTTTGGAAGCAGAATCGGGTGCAACAGGTCTGGATGAGCAGGATGTAGCCCTGATTCTGGCCTGCTGCAAGTCCAGCCCTCTCCCCGTGCAAACCATCAAATGCTCCTGCATGGAGCCTCAGTGCCATGGCGTCCCATTGCAATGGCATCAGGACCCCATGCAGGAGCCCCAATTGGCCGCAAATGATCAAATGTGCCTTTTGCCACTGCCCAATCCCAAAGAGGCCTACCAAGGCCAGGATCAGGCAGCAGGGAAACCCATGGTGCCGCTCACCTGTTCCAGTATTCCCCCTGTGTCTATCTGGCAATGACAGGGGGGGCGTATTCCTCCTCCAAGGTAGAATAAGTCCCTTCCCCCTCCAAGGTACAATAAGTCCCCCATCTAACTCAGCAGCCCCGGACATACAGGGCCAAGACTGGAATTGGCCCTCTATGTCCGGGGTCAGGGTTGTGCCTGCGGCCCTTCCACGTTCCACCTCTGGCCTGCCCCTTCCCACCCCCATCCAGAGCTCCCTGACATCTCCTCTATATGTGCAGGGTGCTTAGGATAGGGAATTAACCCCTGACATTTAGCAGGGGATATACGTCAAAGCCAGAAGTATATCCCCACTAGACATGGTGCAGAATGACCCCCATAGTGCTACGAGGCATACACAGCACTATACAGAGACATGTCCCATCTCCTAAGAGCTTACAGTCTAGTCAAGACAGACAGCACAACAAGTGGGGACTAGGATATATCTAGGGGAATGGTAAGGAAACACGTAGGAGGTGAACAGGAGGCTGAGGGAATCAGGATCCAAGAGTAGTCTCAAAGAAGTGAGTTTTGAGCCTGGATTTGATCAGGGCTACAGATGGAGCCTGGTGTACCAACTCATAAGGAGCAGCAAGTAGAAAGATCAAAGTCTGGAGTTGGCAGTGGAAGAGAAGGGCACGGATAGAAGGGATCTGCCAGAGGAACAGAGTTCCCGAGGAGGGAGGTAGGGAGAGATAAGAGATGAGGAGCAGCCGAACGAAGGCTCTTATAGGTCAGTAGTAGGTTTGAACTGGATGTGTAAATGGTAGGAAGCAAATGAAGTGACTTGAGAAGGGGGGTGAGATGAGCATAGTGACTAGCTGTGCAGCTGAGTTTTGAACAGATTTTACTGGGGAGAGATGATTCACAGGAAAACCAGTGAAGAGGAGGTTGCAGTAGTCTGGATGAGAGGTGAGAAGAGGAGCATCACCTTTAAATATTATCTCTGGCAGGGTAAGTTTCCTACATCTTCTTTAGTAAAGACTGAAGCAAAGAATTTGTTCAGTCTCTCCACTATGGCCTTGTCCTCTCTTAGTGCCCCTTTTACCCCTCTGTCATCCAATGGTGCAACTCTCTCTCTCAGAGGTGTTTGGCTATGAATGTACTTGCATGGAGTGTAGGAGCAGCAGTGACCAAAGAGACTAGGGTTTGTATCCCACTGCTGCCCCTTGTGACCTTAGATAGGTCACTTACCCTCCACTGCTTCAAGTGCCCTCCAGGGACAGGAAGATACCTACGTATCCGAATGAAGCTTACGGGAAAGGCGTGAGCTGCTACTGAATGATAATCTCATAACTGGGTTAATTCTATGATGTAGGACGTGTGTCCGCTCCCCTACGCAGGTGCTAGTGGGGAATTTCTGTGCAGATGTTTCCACCTGCTTTTGGCCTGCATTAATTTATTTATTTATTTATTTATTTATTTAGACAGTTTTGTATACCGCCTTATCCTTCAATCAAAGCGGTCACAACACAATTGGGGGATACATTTAACATGTGGGGATATGAGACACATACACTAATACTTACAGGGAACATGGGCAATGGAGGGTTAAGTGGCTTGCCCAAGACCACAAGGAGCATCTGTGGGACTAGAAACCCCAGTCCTTCCGGCCCAAGGTTGCTGTCCTCTAGTGGGATTTGAACCCCCGACCTTCCGGCCTGAAGTACCGTGCCCCAACCACTAGGCTACTCCTCCCTCAATTTCTCAGTGGGGGGGAGGGGGGCTTCCAAAGATATCTGCATATTTTATAAGAGATGTGCATAAATGCCTACCTAACCCCTCTCCGAGGATGCTTCTCTCAGTTTAGCAAAAGTTTAAACACTTATTTCCATGCAGAAAACTACAAATCACAAAAATTATTGGGACCCCTCAAACTGTTCCACAATTGTTATTGATAACAATGAGTCAAAAATACTTCCAAAAATATGTATAATATATTCAAAAATCGTTAAAATGTTGCATTGTCAAAGCTCTAGCTGCTCTTGATAGCATAACATAAATCCTGTGTGTAAACTATCCTCAGCGCTGCAATACTTACTTTCATCTCGCTATCAGACTTGCTTCTTCTCATTTTCAACACAGTGGAGCCTCTTTGTCCCTCTTGCTATGGTGTCTTCCAGCCTCTGAAGTGGACGTCATCTGTACTCACAGATGACCAGTATAATAGGTTTAGTGAATCCGCCGTGTTGAAAATGAGGAGAAGCACGTTTGACAGCCTCTGACTGACAAGGGTCCGAAGGGGCGAGGCACGTGCTGTGCGACAACCTTCTTTTAAAGTAAGTAAGAAGACGTTTCCCGCTGCCATTGATATTTTGCATTGCGGGTCTACTTGGGCAGAATTTACACCACTGGGTGAGAGGCTTCACTTCCAGTGAGGCGTTTGTTTGACTTCTAGTCTGGGTTGAAAAGCACCTCTACTTTTTTGCGCCCTGTGCAGCTGCACTGTTCACACTGACCTAGGTTCGGTCCTGCGTCCTAGCGTTTCCTAGCTGCTGAGGCATAACATACGCTCGGTGCACAAGCTGGAAATGTGTCTGCCTCCTACAGGTCACCAAAGTCCACTGACTGACTCCCTCATGTATCTTACACCATTCCCCCTCCTCTAACTCCTGCCCGCTCCAAGCATGCCACCCCTTTACATGGAAAGGTGCCAACCCTTCCACCTCCCCCTCCAGGCTCTAGAGACCAAGCCCTGCCCCTCTAATCCCTTAAACAGTTTCTCCCATCAGACCCCTCTGGAGCGCCCTTCTGCGGTCTGGTGCCAGCATAAAGTAATGTAATGTAATGTGTGCCTTTGAGTCAGTCCTGACTCCTGGCGACCCAGAAGCTCCTGGGTTTTCTTGGCAGTGTTAGCAGACCTGAAAGTATAGAAAAAAGGGAACTTGCACCCCTAACTTCTTCTCCAAGTTATCCAGAGCAACACACTCTCCTAATCCCTTCCAAGCTTCAACCCACCCCATACCACAGTCTTCCAGCAAGTCTAGAAAATTCTTGAAAGCCAGAGTTGAGAACGGACAAAAGTCCCTAAGTCAAGACCACACCGCCGAGGCTGTATGGAATAACCTATCTCGTAAGCATGCTTTCCCAATCTGAACCAAGGGTCCCATAAATGGATTTTTTATATTTATTTTAGTTATTTATTTAGTTAACATCTTTTATATACCATCTTTCTACAAGTCAAGACTCTATGCAATCAACATATTAACTAAACCAGTGCAGTTACATACAACTTTAAGACAGTTAGGTAGAAGATGAAGGTAACAACTGGTAAAGAGTGAAAAGTGTGGAATGTGGGGAGGAAGGTTAACATAACTTATGTACAATAAAATGACAGGCAATGGTAGTGATTAGCATGTGAGGGGTTTGCCTAGAGAGGATCTACTCCATAATCTTACCTCCCTCCCCCCCGGAACCTCCCCCTCCCGCCTTATCCCTTCAAAAATCAATAGGGGTGCTATCTCCGTCCTCAAGTCCTAACCACTGAACTCCGTCTGAGCGGCGGTAGTTCGCCCTCAATGCCTTCACAACTGCGGCACGATAATACTTCCTCAGATCAGGAAAATTAACCCCTCCTTGCTCCCTTCTCTGAATTAACCGAATTACCGCAAATTTACTCTTCTTCCGCACCCCCCAAACGAAGCATGTCAACCTCTTCTCCCAGCGGCGTAACATTGAGCCAGGTATATCTATGGGGAGTTGTCCAAACAAGAAAATAAATTTTGGAACTATATCCATTTTTAGGGCTGCTATCTGCCCCATCCTATTCAGATAAAGAGATCCCCACCCGTTCAAATCCTTTTCTATATCTTGCATCAAGGAGGCATAATTCAGACAGCACAAATCAGTAGGATCACCCAAAAGGTTCACCCCCAAATATTTTATCATCTCCCCTGTCCACCGAAAAGCGAAATTTGGGATTTAGGTCTGAGAAAGCATTCCCAGATTCAAGGCCTCTGTTTTCCGCAGACTGACCCAAAAGCCCGATAGGCCCGAATAAAATGCTGATTTTCTCTAACAGGCGTGAAAGGGAGTCCTCTGGGTGTGTCATAAGTACCAGGGTATCATCAGCATATAATAAAATTGTATGCTTCTCACTGCCTTCCCTAATAGGGCTAATAGTCGGGTTCTGACAAACCTGCGCTGTGAAGGCCTCTGTAGTGATGACAAAAAAATAACGGGGATAGTGGGTACCCCTGCCTGGTACCCCAGAATAAGTGGAAGTCCTCTGAGCACTCTCGCTCTTGGAGCTGCGTATAATGCACAAACCCCTTCTATAAACCCTGGTCCCAAATTAAATTTCTCTAATATGAAGAGGAGACCCCACGCCATCCTATCAAAAGCCTTCTCAGCGTCAAGCGCTGCACAGAGTGCCGGTTCTTGCCACTACTTGAGAAAGTGTGTTGACCCTCAACCTCCCCTGGATCACCATTGCGTGGTTTTTTTTCCCTTTCTCTCCCAGCAACCATAGTAGTACCATCATCTGTGTCAAAGCAACCCCTGTTGAGACGTCGCCTTTCCCCTGCTACCCTTCAGCAATTTCCTTCCACAGACTCATTGTTCCACCCAGATTTCAACTCTCTCCCCAATAATGTACAGGTGCAGACATGGCACACTCTCCTTAGTAGTACCTGGATCAACTGGTGCCACGTGAACCGGTCCTTCCTCGACGTCACTTCCGACGCCACCCATTGTTCCATGCTGGTCTTTCTCTTCCCCGTGCCTACTTTCACAGGGCTGAACACTTCTGGTGACACTGCCCCCTCACCTGACACCTTATCACACTTTCACCACTGCCACTGACATTATAAGCAAATGATCCAAGCAGCTAAGAAATCATATTATTCTACTCAGATCTCGTCTTCAACTAATTCTACTCGGCAACTTTACTCAGTACTTTGTTCTCCCTCCTCCTCCCGTGACTCATCTGCTATAGCTGCCTGTCCCCTCTCCCTGATCCTGGCTGTTTAGCCATTTCTTTCTCTGAGAAAATCACTGCACTATGCTCTACCTTTCCCAATTGCCCCTCGCCTTTGCCAGAACCCCCCTCTTCTCCCACCTGTTACCTCTCTCTCCCACATCTAGCCCTCATTTCAGCCCATCTCTGCAACTGATCTCTCCAGGGCTCTTGGCTCATCTCATAAAGCTACATGTCCCTCTGATCCCATTCCTACACACTGCATTACTGAACCATTGCTCGCTCTGCTTTCCTTTGTGTTTGCCATTTTCAATTCCAGCCTCTCCTCTGGTGTCTTTCCTTCCCTGTGGAGACATGCCATTATCCACCCCTTGCTTAAGAAGTCATCCCTGGATCCCACTAACCTGGCTAACTGGCATTCCAATCTACCATTTCTTTCCAAAATTCTAGAGAAACTGTTTTTTGCATCTGTTCTCATCTCAACTCTACTCATGCTCTACGTTCCTGCCAGTCAGGATTCTGACCCGGTCCAGCTATTCTCCTCTCACTGCTCAATGAAGTCCATGTTTCATATGATCGGGGTGACATTTCTCTTGCAGTCTCACTAGACCTCTCTTCTGCTTTTGATCGCATTAATCACTCTATTCTGCTTTCCCATCTTCATGACTATGGGCTCCAGGACACTGTTCTTCTCTAGTTCAAGTCTTTTCTGTACTCTCACTCCTTCTCTGTTGTCTGCGGGGTGACTACCTCTCCCACCACCTCTCTCACTTGCGGTATCCCCCAGGGCTCTGTGCTGGCACACTTACTCTTCAACATTTTATTAGCCCCCTTTGCCTTGATCATCCAGCAGTCCGGTATCTCTGCCTACTTCTATGCAGACGATTTTATTGTCCTCCATCATACCAGCCCTCGGTCTCCTGCCTTTCACATGTTTCTACCTGACTTTCCAGCAATCCTCTTCATCTCAACCCTTCAGAATGTGCCTCTATCTGGTTCACTTTCTGTTCCCCCTGCCCCACCTTAGCCCCCACGATTGCTCATTCCCTGGGCCCTCTTGTGCAGTCGCTTCAGCATCTCAAGGTCATCCTGGATCCTTCTTTAGCTTTTCATGATCACCTGTCCTCCCTGGTGCAGTGCTCCTTTTTCTCATTACATCAGATAGGTGTGATTTGTCCCTTTCTTGCTAAATTGTCTCTCACAACCCTTCTTCTGACACTGGTTGTTGCTAGGCTCGACTATTGTAACTCTGCACTTGCCAGTCTTCCCCACTATCAGCTCCGCCATCTCCAGCTTCTTCAAAATACAGCCGCATGGATACTTACACACTCCTCTCGTTCCGACCACATTACTCCCCTCCTTATTCACTTACACTGGCTTCCCCTCAAGTACCGTATTGACTACAAGATCCTTACCCTAGTCCATGAAGCTGTTCACACAGGTGCACTGCAGAATCTAGCTAACCTTCTGCAGTTCCACACTCCTCACCGTCTGCTTAGATCTCTCCATGTTAACCGTTAAGCATCCCCTCAGTTTCACGCACACATTTAGAACAAACACGACACTCTGCCTTTTTCTTCCTGGGCCCTGTTCTGTGGAGCTCCCTATCTGCCATCCTACGCTCTGAACTCTCATTCCCAAGGTTTAAGTTTATGTTAAAAACTCACCTAGCTCATGCTGCTTTTGGCCTCCCTCTTCCTTAGTCCCACCTGACTATCCAATACTCTCACTTTCCCTGCCTATTTGAATTGTGGCGTTCCTTTCATCCTCCTATACAGCCTTCTTTGTATTGTAAAACGCTCTGATGCTAAGTAGCCTAGAGCGGTATATCAAGTGAATAATAAAGAATGTACAGCAGATCCACTGCTTGCCTGACATTATCCCACTAGCACTCCTTGTGGCCTTGGGCAAGTCACTTAACCCTCCGCTGCCTCCAAGTTATCAATGTCCCTCTTTAATGTACATTACCAAGTTGAGGTTACAATGTAAACTGCTTTGACTGAAACGATAAAGTAGTATAAAAAAACCTGTTAAATAAATAAATCTGCAATGGCTCGCCCTATAATAAAGCCGGTCTGATCCGGATGGATCCTTCTAGCCTGTGAGTCATCACTTTTGCAAAGAGCTTCACATCACAGTTAATTAATGCAATAGGGCGGTAACTTCCGCATTGCTCTTTCAGCTTCCCCTCTTTTGGCAGCACAATAATGTTGGCATGGGTCATGGAGGCTAGTAACGGGTCACCCCCTAAAGCTCCTATGAACCGTCGGGCCAGTAGTGGGGCAACCTCATCCTTAAGAAGATGGTAAAATTCCAACAAAAACCCATCCTCCCCCGCAGCATTCCCTTTAGGCAGAGATCTAAATTGCCAACCGAACTTCCTCCCCACTAATCGGATGCCCCATCCTGTCCGCTGCCTCCTCCTCCAGCCTAGACAATTGCAACGTCTCCACGAAGTCTGCCATAGACATCTCCATATGCAGTCCCTCAAAGGCATACAAGGTCTTATAGGCAGCCTTAAACTCCTGGCAGATGTCCCATATGGTCAGGATCATCTGCCCTCCCTTCCCCTATATATCCCCCACCAGTCTCGCCACTCCTCTTTTTTAGCTTCCCGGCCCTATTCCTCTGCTCCTGATATTGGCGCTTGGTTAGTCAGAGAAAATCTGTAACATGGTCCGTCTCAAGTGTCTGCAATTGAGGCTTTGCCACCCCCAGCTTCTGCACAACTCTTCACACCCCTGTATCTGAGTGTTCTACCTGAAACGTCTTTATGTCTGCCAATAGCCTATCACGTTCCTCCTCCCTGTCCCTTTTCTTCTGCGATGCAATTTGGATTAAAGTACCCCTCAAAGGCCTTCCCCACATCCCACAATGTCCTCCCCCTCCCCTCCCCTGCCACCTCCCCAGTGCCATTCCCTCTTAATCCAGCACAGTACCTCCATCCTGTTGTAGAATAGTAACATTAGCACACCACCACCAACGCTGTTCATTCCCACCTAATGTTTTTGGAAGCCAGCAGATCTCTACCATCCCATGATCAGCCACTATAATAGGGTGAATAATTGTGTCCCCAAACTGGCCCTCCTTATCAGTGCTTTGCATCGAACTTGACAGTGCTTATGCTGTTTCCTATTTTCTTCATTCAGATCCTTTTTCTGTTTTTGAAGAATATTCTTTTAGCTATAATAGCCTCTTTCACATCACCTTTTAACCATGCTCATTATCTTTTGGCCTTCCTGCCACCTTTTTGAATACCTGAAATACATCTGGTCTGGGCTTTTTTTGAATTTTTGAGCCACCACCACATCTGATGTAAGCATTTAACCTTTCAACTGCCCATTTTAGTGTTTGGTTTTTTTTAATGCTTTCCTCATCTTATCATAAAGTTAGTTAAATGTAGTACAGTAGATTTCTTTAGTGTTATGATAACTGTTACCAAGTGGACCGCTCGCACCAAACTCTGTGTTTCACTAAGGATTAGCTCTAAAATAGCTCTCCATCTTGTCAGTTTCTTAACCAGCTGCTCCATGAAGTAGTCATTTATTTTGTCTAGGAATTTTAGCTCCCCGGCATGTCCTGACATTCTATATATCCAGTCAATTTTGGAGTAATTGAAAATCACTCATTATTATTGTGTTGGCTTTTCTAGTTTGCGTTACCATTTCACATTTCAGTCGGACCAGGGATGGAAAGAGGAAGTGATATGTTATCATGTTCATGTTAGCTTTCAGGCATACATCTGATGGCATTATTACATGTGTTCTGCTTTTATGTTTTCGTATTTTGGTTGATGAAGCTAACAACTCTGTGGTCCCCTTTCTGCAGTTTAATTGGAAAATGGCTGGTCCGTGAGACAGCAGAGCCTCAGCTGACTTTTAAGAAGAAAAACATTTCAGACTCAAATGAGAGAAGATTAAATGAGAACTAAACTATGCTGTTGGGCCTTGGTAACCTCGTGTTTCACCTCTAGTCTTGCTTGCTAGCTAAAACTTTCTGATTCTTGTCTCTAAGGGAAAAGTGGAATCAGCTGGCAGGCAAGACACTGTTGGGACACTGATTAATTTCCACCTGTCAATATGTTAGCTAAATTACTAATCGAGTAGGATGACGGAGCTCAATTTCCGCCTTTAATTGCACTAAGTCATGTGTCTCTCTCTCTAATGAGGTCCCTTTAAAGTTATCTTTGGCTGTTATCCAAGCGGTCGGTGTTCCGCATCATTAGTAAATAGAGCAGGACATGTTTTAGTGATGGACGGCCCAATGCATATTGTGATTTAGTCAACACAGAGCCAAACCATTCTCCCCTGCCCTCTATCACAAAGAAGGGCTCAGGCATGAAAAGCAAACTTTGGAACAAGAAACACAGTTTAATTTGAGTTTCTGCAGTGAAGTACAAACTGACCTTGTGCTTTGTGGTTTAGGAGAAAATGGTCCTTCAGTATGACCTGCACGTCTTGTCACAGAAATCATTCCAAAGTCAGTTCAGCTTTCTGTAGTATCTTGAAATGAAGACGGTGGTTAAATTACAGTGCGGGTCTAGGGAGAGAGACCAGAAGCAAGAGCCAAATGCCTTCCCCCACAGCAGATTTGTCTGCTTCTGCCCCCCCCCCCATAGTAGCCACACTGTTATCACTAAATCCTGCCTTGCCACACAATACACAAAACATTGCAAGCACTATCACCCCTCCTTACCTGCTGGAACCCCTGGGTTATTATTGGGCAAAAGTGATCCCCAATTGCTCCTGTCCAGCCACCAGCCCCAACATTCAGCACTTGCCATGCCCCTTCCCCTGCTGGGGCTTTGTGCAGCCTCTCTAAGCGCATGAGCTGCTGACCCTCCATTGGAGGTTCCTCATTGCAAGCCTCTGCTAACTTTGTATCTTCTGTCTATATTTATGTTTGTCTGTGTGTCTCCTATCCAGGACCGTACCTAGCCCTGTGCGAGCGGTGCAAAGGGGCGCATTTCGGCTGTCTGCCGTTGCCTGCCGCCACCACTTTTTCTTCTCTCAGCAGCAGCAGGCAATGGCAGATAGCTGAAATGCGCCCCTTAAGCCGCCTTGTGGCATGCTAAGCAGGTCTGGTCCCTCCGGGAGGGACCAGACCTGCTTAGCGTGCGGCGACTTGCACATCAGGCGTGCCTCTTCTCTCACGCCCCCATATTATGGCTAGATGGAGGTGCGGGGGGGGGGGGCGCCCAATGTGCAAGTCACACTGGGTGCATTTTATGATCAGTATGGCCCTGCTCCTATCTTCTGTCTGTCCTTTACCCTGCTCTCTCCCATCTCAACACTTTATTACTCACCCCTGACTTAACTTTCTTTCATACCTTCCTCTGCTCATTGACACCGTTACTCAGATGCACCTGAAGCCACCAGGACCTCCCCTCCCTCTCTACCTGTATCTACTTGATCTGCAGTCTCTCCTCTCCTCCCTCTCCTGTGGCTCCCCATCACTTTGTGTTCTTGGTGTTGACTCTCCCTAACCTTTTCCGCTTGTTCCCCCAGTTCCATGGCCCTACTTCCCATTACCCACTCCTTTCTGTCCCCACCTCCCCTTCGCTTTTATCTTCTACACTATCATCTGCCCTCGAGCTTCACCATTTTCTTCTTCTCATTCAGCCTCCTTCACTATCACTGAGGGAACCTCACCCTCACTTCCATCGTGCCACCTCCTCTCTCCCCGTTTTCTCCTTCTCTCTTCTGCAGCTATCAGTCCCAACCCTGGCCCCCCTAGACTTTTTTCACACTCCAAAGAGAGATTAATATGTAACCTCTGAAATCTGGTTCATATCCCTTTACTTTCGCTCTCTTTTCTCCCTTTTTCTTGTGCATTATGAAATGCACATTCTGTCTCCAATAAACTTGCCTTCTCTCATGACCTCTTTATCTCTAATACTGTACATCTCCTGGCTCTGACTGAAACTTGGCTTCTCCCTGAAGATTCTGCTTCAGTCAATGCCCTCTGTCACAGAGGCGACCTATTCTCCCATATAGCTCTTCCCATCCTTCTGCCTCAATCTAATTGCTTTGCTTCCCTTGAGGTCCATGCCATTCACCTATTTTCTCCACTACCTCTCTGGAGAGCTGTCATTTATTGACCCACCAACAAGTCCACCTCCTTTTTGGATGCATCTTCCCCTTCCCTTATTCTTGGGGATTTTAACATTCACGTTGATGACCCTTCTGACCCTTATGCCTTAAAGCTCCTTTCCCTAACTTCCTCATTCAACCTCCAGTTGTGCTCTACTGCTCCTACTCATAAGCATAGCCACTGCCTTGACCTCGTCTACTCCTCCAACTGCTCACTCTCAAATTTTTCCACCTCAGTTCTGCACTTATCTGACCATCCCCTGCTAACTTTCACCCATAACCAACCCCTATCTTAGATTCGCCCAATCTCTACAAACATATTTAGGAATCTTCACACTGACCCTTCAGCTCTTTCCACTGCTCTTTTATCTCTTTCCTCCAGTATGTCATCTGTTGATGGGGCAGTATCCTCCTATAACACTATACTCTCCTCTACCCATTTTCAGTGGAGATTGGAGCCTGCAAGTCTGCAGAAGTCCCAGGGCAGCCTGAGGTAAGTCCCACTGCCCAATCCCGGCCCTGACTGCCCCCACTGAGGGTCAGGTGGCAGGGAAATAATGTTTTCGGGCCTTTCAGGGCTCCTGTATGGTGTTCCAGTGCCATAGTGATGAGACGCCATGGCACCAGGGTTCCAACAGAAGCATGGGGGGAGGTTAGCCAGGGAGGTTGATGAGCATTCAACGCAGCAGAATTGGGCCCATCTGGCCTGTCTAAGTGCCAAATTCTGCACCCATGGTTACACGATGGTTACACGATGCAAGGTTCCACTTTAGGAACCACCACACAGGAAAAAGATTTAGGCGTCATTGTGGATAACATGTTAAAACCCTCGGCCCAGTGTGCAGCGGCGGCCAAGAGAGCAAATAGAATGCTAGGTATGATAAGG
This sequence comes from Ichthyophis bannanicus, assembly GCA_033557465.1. Classification (NCBI taxonomy): domain Eukaryota; kingdom Metazoa; phylum Chordata; class Amphibia; order Gymnophiona; family Ichthyophiidae; genus Ichthyophis; species Ichthyophis bannanicus. The sequence goes on from CM066034.1 coordinate 1,029,845,369, forward strand.
AAAGGAATGGAAAATAAAACAAAAGATATTATAATGCCTCTATATCGTTCCATGGTGAGACCGCACCTTGAATATTGTGTGCAATTCTGGTCGCCGTATCTTAAAAAGGATATAGCGATATTAGAAAAGGTTCAGAGGGGGCGGAGCCTGATGTCCAACGGGGTAGACGCCTGGTGCTGAAGCTCCCGAGAGGCCTACACAGAATCCTGACTAAACTCCTGCAAAACTTCACTATTTTGCTTTAAAATCGCCGGGGCGCATCGGAGGGATGGCGGGACCTAAACCACAGCGCCTAGATTTCGGCTCCCCCACTTCGTCGCACGGCAAACGCTCCAAAACGGAACTGCCTTCCCTGCATAAGATGGCGCCGCTCTGTGAGAGCCCTGAAATGCAGCGGGTGATACTCGAGGAGATTCGTGGTGTAAAGGAACTGGTACAATCCAACGGAGAAGCGATCCGCGCCATGCGTGAGGACCTTACCATGATGCAGGAAAGGCTCGAGGGCCTCTCGTTGCGCCAAGACAAAATGGCGGAGACTCTTGAATCGCACGCGGTGCGAATGGGGAAGATCGATAAAGCTGAACGCCAGATTTTGCTCCTTCAAAAGGAACTTGAAGATAGCAATAATAGAGCTCGTCGCAATAACATTCGACTCATTGGAGCTCCAGAGGGCGTAGAAGCAGGAGATCTGCGGGAATATCTGGGCAATATTCTACCCTCTCTATTGAAGACGACGTTTCTTAAGGACCTGGAGATAGACCGGGCACATCGTGTCCCCACTAATATGGCGCTCAACCGGACGACTCCCAGGCCCATCATTTTTCGGCTACTGCGCTATCAACAAGCTGAGCAAATTCTGGCTGCTGCCCGGGCTAATCATCACCTCGAGATAGATGGGCATAAAGTGTCTTTCTTCCCTGATCTCTCTAAGCCCACGATGGACCGCCGAAAGAAGCTTCTTGCTTATCGCCCTCGCCTTCAGCAACTGCAGGCCCGATTTGGTCTCCTGTATCCGGCAAAGCTACGCGTTACGCTGCATAACCATACCAGGACCTTCGAGGATCCTGACCTCCTCGCTGCATTTTTGGACTCTAAAGAAGCTGAACTGATGCGTTGATGTTACCATCAAGCTGTGTTGCTGTTCAAAGCTCTCTTAAATCTCTACCTCATTGGGGCCTATCGCAGTGATTTCGCTGCGGACGCGGTTGGACTGCTCTCCTGACCTACTTCTTTGAACCGCCATCCTGCTTCTCTGCACCCTTCGGTGGCTCCCGGGACTTGTTCCTGCTGCAGGGAGTATGGCCAGTATCGGGCCTTCTCTGGGGCTTCCCCCCGCAGACTCATGGTCGCCAGTAATAGTTGGGGTTTTGCTTCTTCTCTAGTGCACTTCGGTGCCTGTCTCTTTTTTTTTTGGGGTTATTTATGCTTTCTACCAAAAGTTTATTATTTCATGTCGTGTGTACAGTCATTTGCTACCAATATGCATAGTTTAGGGAATAATGTGCAACTTCATGTTCTCTCAGAATTTTGTATATTACTAGATGGCTTTCTGTAAGCTCTTATCATTGAATGTCAAAGGTATCAATAGTCCAATCAAAAGGAAGAAAATTCTTAGCTATTTGAATACTGAGCATGCTGATTTAGTACTGCTTCAAGAAACGCATTTAAATGCTAAAGAAACACTAAAGCTTAATGTCAAGCCTTATGCTGTTGTGGCGTATTCTCCCGCTGTTGCTAAACGCTGTGGTGTTGCCATACTTGTTAAGAAATCCCTGCAGGCCACCGTGCTAGATATTAGCTCAGATAATGAGGGTAGATGGGCTCGCGCTCATCTCAAAGTGGGGGATCTAGAATTCACGTGTATTTGTATTTATGCTCCAAATGTTGACAATCCTGGTTTTTTTGCTAAAATTGCACAAGCTGCGCAAGCCTCCGCTCATACCCCACTAATACTGGGAGGAGACTTTAATCAGGTCCTCGACCCTTTGGTGGATCGGCAGCCGCCTAGAACCTGTGGTCCACCCAAGAGTCTCTCCATACTTACAGCTATGATCGCTGATTTGGCTTTGGTGGACATATGGAGGTTATTGAATCCTTCTGATTTGGATTTTACCTTTTTCTCCGCTCCTCACCAATCACAATCCCGAATAGATTTTTTTCTTTTATCTAAAACATTGGTATCGCAGATTGGTATGGCTAAGATTCACCCCTTGCACATTTCAGACCATGCTGCCATATCTTTTACGATACACACTGCTGCGCAAAATGCAAGTCCCCGAGCATGGTCTTTTGATAGGTCTCTCCTAGACCAACAGGATTTTCAAACTGTAATACGGGCTGCCATACAAGATTACTTTCATTTTAACTCTCCCCTTGACACAACGAACTGGGCCTGGTGGGAGGGTTTTAAGGCGTCTATTCGAGCCACGGTGACTAGTTATCAAATCCGTCTTGGGAAACAAAGAAGGCAACAATTGGTGATCCTTGAACAACAGATACAGGCTGGTGAACGTATTCTTACGTCCCGAACAGACCCATGTGTTCTGCTTCGTTTGCAACGTCTCCGTTTTCAGTACAACAAGATTTTGCATAATGCCGCTGTTAGAAATATAGCATCCCAGCAGGGATTGTATTACCGGGAAAATAATCGCGCTGGTAAACTACTAGCTAATGCTTTGAAGGGGAAAAAAGAAGCCAAACGGGTAGCAGCTCTCCGAAGCCCATCTGGGAATGGCCTTGTCACAAAAGATCATGAGATTTTAGAGCTTTTTCGCGATTTTTATGCTAGCTTGTATAAATCTGAATGTGAGTTTGTTCCTGAACATTTCGACCGCTTGTTAGCTGGTGTACAGCGTCCTACTCTCTCGGCTGAGGAATGCACGGCCCTTGATCATTCGTTTACTCTTGTGGAAATACAGGATGCAATTAAAAGATGTGCCTCCGGCCGTGCTGCGGGTCCAGACAGCCTTCCGGCTGAGTTCTTCAAAACTTTCAGCTCTGATCTGGCCCCGTTTTTGCAGCAATACTTTACTACCCTAGTAGCCGACGGATCCTCCCTTGGTTCCTTTTCAGAGGCCAACATAGTGGTCTTTGAGAAGGAGGGGAGAGACCCACACCTGACAGCCAATTACCGACCCATCTCCCTGCTTAACGCAGATTATAAAATCTTCGCCACTATTCTTTCTACTCGGCTCTCTCACAAAATGACCACTTTAATACATCCAGATCAATGTGGATTTATTCCCGGCAGATCAACTGCTGATAATGCCAGGACTCTTTGTCATGTACTAACTAATATGGCCTCCCACGATCGTCCATTGGTTGGCCTTTCCCTAGATGCCGAAAAAGCCTTTGACCGGCTAGAATGGCCATTCCTATTTGCGACCCTCCGTTGGTTTGGTTTCGGCGATAATTTTCTCCGTTGCCTTCAAGTGCTATACTCTCAACCAACTGCTAGTGTCTGTGCCAACACATTGAAGTCCCAGCCATTTTTACTGCAAAGAGGCACCCGTCAGGGGTGCCCACTTTCCCCCTTACTTTTTGATCTTGCGTTAGAACCCCTAATCCTGTTAATCCGTCAGTCTCCACATATCCACGGCGCTCCCTTTCCCCGTCGGGATATAAAAGTCTCAGCGTATGCAGATGATCTTATGCTTTTTGTTTCCTTAGACTCCGTATCTGTTGTTCTGGATCTAATTGACCGCTATTCTCAACTTTCAGGTTACAAAATTAATTGGACCAAATCAGTCGCCTTTCCCCTAAACCACCAGGTTCACCAAGCAGACTTGCAAACCTTTCCTTTTGTATGGCAGCCCCGTATGGTAAAATATTTAGGGGTACATTACTGTTATCCTCTCGAAGAAGCCGTCGCTTTTAATGTCAAAAATTTAATCACCAAGGTCCGTGAGCTCACCCAACGTTGGTCTCCACTTACTCTTACGTGGTGGGGCCGTATGGATACCATAAAGATGATGATTGTTCCCAAGGTTAATTATGTCTTAGAAATGTTACCGTGCCTTCTCCCTCGACATACCTACAAAGATATCGAGGGCCTGTTGATCAGATTTTTGTGGCAGAACAAACCGCCTAGAATAGCGAAACATAAACTTCAGTCAGATAAGGAACATGGTGGGATAAGATTTCCTGATTTTTTCAACTATCACCTCTCTTTTCTTCTCAAACAGGGTGCCCGTTGGTTGGACGCTTCTTTCCCGTCCAGACCAATATGGTTAGATATAGAAGAAGACCTCTGTAAGCCCATTCCACTTAGCTATCTCCCTGGAATGACTTTCCCACTGGATGCCCACTATCCACCAATGCTCCTGGATACACTTCGCTCCTTCAATGTTCTCATCAGCTCCCTGGATTCCCTAGCTTGCCCACTAGATAGGCTTCCAATTTGGCATAATGCTCGATTCCAAATTCAACATAAGCCGGTGGCCTGGAGTCCCTGGTATTCCAGAGGCATCTGGACTCCCAATCAACTGTTTCACAATGCTCGCTGGAAGTCCATTAATGAGCTCCATTGTGAGTTTGGCCTTCCTTCTAAATACTATTTTCAACTGCTTCAGTTGCAGCACTGTCTCAAGAGTGCTGGGGTTTTTCCCCCACTAACTCCTCATGACCAAGGGATAACTGAGGTGGTCTCCTTTATTGGGGCTCAGTCCGGTGTTGCTTCCACCTTTTATAAAACTCTTTGTGCTCCTCAGAATGCTGTCCCCCCTTCTGCACAGCAGACTTGGGAGCGAGAATTGGGTGTAACTCTAACCCCTGAACATTGGAACCTCTTCTGGAGCAAAGTGGTTCGTGTTTCCCGCTCGGCTTCCTTAACCCAGACGCTTTTCTTCTTTGCCCATCGCTGTTTCTATACCCCTGATAGACTGGCCAAATGGACTTCCACTCTGAGTAATCAATGTTGGACTTGCCATGCAGCTACAGGCACCCTCACTCATGTCATGTACGAATGCCCCGCACTACAACACTACTGGAGCCGGGTCTGGGGTCGTATTCAATCTATCTTACACTTTACTGAACCACTTTCCTGGAAAATAGTGGGACTCCGTTCTGCAGCGGGCATCCCCTCTCTCCCGAAGTCTGCTTACTTCCTCCTTGACTTTCTAATGGGTATTGCCATATCGTTAATCATGAAATATTGGAAAAATAGCTCTTCACTGAGTCCTCTAGAATGGTGGAATTGTGTCTGTCTATATAGTAAGTTTGAACAAATTCCTCGTAGGGCTACCCCTTCCCTTCAGGCCCGCTACCAGGTGTCTAAATGGAAATTACTCACAGATTTCGTGCAGTCGGCCAAATGCTCGCACTTGACTGTCTAGTTATATCTCTCTCTTGATCCATAGTATATCATGACTGTTATGTTTATGTTCTAACATAATTGCTATGGACCCCATGCCTGGGTTAATATCTTTTCTTTTCCTTTTTTTTTTTTATTATCTAGAGAAGAAGCATAGGGGGGGAGGGTTGATGGGGTTATTTTCCGGTTTATTCCATTTTATTTTGATGCAATCATCCTTGTTTTATTACTGTGTGTATTGTTATTGTTATAAAATGAAAATAAAAGTTTAAAAAAAAAAAAAAGAAAAGGTTCAGAGAAGAGCCACCAAAATGGTAAAGGGGATGGAAGGATACTCCTATGAAGAAAGGCTAAAAAGGTTAGGGCTCTTTAACCTGGAAAAGAGAGGGCTGAGGGGAGATATGATAGAAGTCTATAAATTAATGAACGGAGTGGAACGGGTAAACGTAGATCGATTGTTTACATTATCAGAATATAGAAAGACTAGGGGACATGCAATGAAGCTACAGGGTAAACTATTTAAGACTAATAAAAGAAAATATTTTTTCACTCAACGTGTAATTTACAAAATAATAATAACATCATTCAAAGCCTTACATGACATGGCCCCGACTACTCTATGTAGTCTAATATGCAAAGAACTTTCTAAGCCTACCCACAGAAAAGGACAATCAAATAAACTAAAGATTCCAAAAGACTTCATAAAAGCACATAAATTAACAAATAATAGAGCCTTTTCTCACATAGCTCCAACCATTTGGAATTCGCTACCAGAGGATCTACGATCACTAACAGAGATTGTGGAATTCCGCAAAAAATTGAAAACATATCTATTCACTAAACACTATAATACAATGGAAACCCTAGAACCCATATTAGACAAAGGCTAAATAGCCACCTGTTCACATCAAGTACAAACCTAACTCTATCCGGACAACACTTATAGCTTAAACGAAATGACGATCCAAGCTCTTATGCCCAAATACCTCCACATGTATATAGTTGCATATGTTATGATCTTTTTTACGCTGTTCGACACTACACTACGTTAGTTAACTTGTTACACACGGTTCTAGCTTAAATATACTGTTTGTTTATTAAACTGTGTTTGTTTAATTTATGATGTTCTATGTAAAAGTTATGACGTTCTATGTAAAACAAACTGCGCTTTGTTAATTGTTGTTAATTGTACACCGCAACTGAACTTTGGAAGATGCGGTATATAAATGTTAAATAAATAAATAAAATAATCAAACTCTGGAATTTGTTACCGGAGGATGTAGTAAAGGCTGTTAGTGTAGCTGGGTTTAAAAAAGGTTTGGACAAGTTCCTGGAGGAAAAGTCCATAAACCATTATTAAGAAGGGACCCAGGATATCAATGCTTGACCCAGTACAAGCATTGTGGAACCTGTGTCTCTTGGGGAAACTGCTAGGTACGTATGACCTAGATTGGCCACTGTTGGAAACAGGATACTGGGCTTGATGGACCTTGGTCTGACCCAGTATAGCATATCTTATGCTATGTTCTTATGGTCTAGCTCCAGTGGGTGCAGAATCAGACGTGCCCCAATTGGAAATGGCCTCCATGTATTTTGTCGATTAGATTGTAAGCTCTGATGAGCAAGGATTGTGTCTTACATCCACATGTACAGCTCTGTGTATGCCTTGTAGCGCTATGGAAATGATTAGTAGTAGACCTGCGACTTCTCTTTGCATGCGATTCACTTAATTAATATTTTTCTCACCACATTTTTTTGCCAAGATGGTGCCACTTTCTGATGTGGTTCTAATGATGTGGCTAATTTTCAAAAGCATTTCCATGGGTAAAGCAGGTTTACCTACAGAAGTGGGCTTCATTAACATTGCCCACCAATTGGCAGGTAAATTAATGCTACCCTAGAAGTTATGGATTTCAACTTTCTACCTATAAGCCTAAATTGGAATTGCAGAACCTCCTTCCCATACTTTCCTATGTGATCAGTACCCACATGTAGCAAAACAGCTGGATCCTCCCCAGCAAGCGATCCTCACATCCACTAGCCACCCAGCTATCTACATGCCTAATGATTGAATTGTCAGCTAAAATGTTTGGCCTAACCCTGCACTCCTGGGCAGAAGCCTCTGGAGACAAATTCTCAGTATGAGAAGAGGACATCTCCAAGGTCTGTAGATACTATTGAAGGTCATTATACTATGTTACATAATCTATCTCCAGTAAGCACATAAGAACATAAGAAATGCCTTACTGGGTCAGACCAAGGTCCATCAAGCCCAGTATCTTATTTCCAAAAATAGCCAATCCAGGCCACAAGTACCTAGCAGGTTCCCAAACAGGCACAGGTTTCACAATGCTTGTCCCAGGGCAAGCGGTGGATTTTCCAGGTCCTCTTTAATAATGGTATATGAACCTTTCCCCCAGGAACTTGTCCAAATCTTTTCTAAACCCAGCTACACTAACAGCTCCAGTAGCAACTTCCAGAGTTTTATTATGTGCTGAGTACAAAAATATTTTCTCTTATTAGTCTTAAATGGGTTACATTGTAGCTTCAATCTATGTCCTGTAGTCTTTCTACTTTTTGATGGTATAAACAACCAATCTACATTTACCCGTTCCACTCCATTCAATAATTTATAGACCTCTATCATATCCCCCCTCAGCCATCTCTTTTCCAATTTGAAGAACTTCAACCTGTTAAGCCTCTCCTCATAAGGTATCCTTCCATTCCCTTTACCATTTTTGTTGCTCTTCTTTGTACCTTTTCTAATTCAGCTATATCCTTTTTAAGATATGGTGACTAGAATTGCAAACAATATTCAAGGTGCAGTTGCACTATGGAACAATACAGAGGCATTATAAAATCCTTTGTTTTATTCTCCATTCCTTTCCTTATGATAACTAGCATTCTATTTGCTTTCTTTCACACTGGGTGGAGGATTTCAACATGTTATCCATGATGACGCCAAAATATTTTTCCTGGGTAGCGGTTTTTAAGATGGCACCTTGCATCATGTAACCATAGTTTAGGTTGTTCTTTCCTAGATGCATGACTTTGCACTTTTTCACATTAAATTTCATCTGCCATTTGGACGTCCAGCCTTCCAAATTTTCAAGGTCCTCATGCAATTTATCACAATCCTCTTGGATTTAAACAACTCTGAATAATTTTCGGTCATCTGCAAATTTGACCACCTCACTCATTACTCCTATTTCCAGGTCATTTATGAATATGTTAAAAAGCAGTGGGCCCAGCACAGATCCTTGAGGTACTCCACTATTCATCATTCTTCATTGAGAAAATTGGCCATTTAGCCCTACCCTCTTGTTTTCTATCTTTTAACCAGTTTGTGATCCACAATAGTACACTGCCTCCTATCCCATGACTTTTTAACTTTGCTATGAGGGACCTTGTCAAAGGCTTTCTGAAAATTCAGATACACCATATCAACTGGCTCACCTTTATCTATTGGTTTATTCACACCTTCAGAAAAATATAATAGATTAGTAAGGCAAGACTTTCCTTGGCTAAATCCATGTTGACTGTCTCCCATTAAACCATGTCTTTCTACATGTTCAGTGATTTTATTCTTTATAATGGCTTCTACCGGTATTGACATCAGGCTCACTGGTCTATAGTTTTCCGGATCAGCCCAGGAACTCTTTTTAAAAATTGGAGTTACATTAGCCATTCACCAATTTTCAGGTACTGCAGATGATTTTAATGATAATTCACAGATTATTAATAGTAGGTCTACAATCTCTTATTTCAGTTCTTTCAATATCCTTGTATGTATACCATCCGATCCAGGTGATTTGCTGCTCTTCAGTTTATCAACAGTTATAAAACATCCTCCCAGTTTATTGATATTTCTTTCAATTCTTCCACTATATCAACTTTATATACGATTTCAGGCATGGGAAACTTTCCAACATTTTTTTCAGTAAAGACTGAGGCAAAAATTCATTCAGTCTCTCCACTATGGCCTTGTCCTGCCTTAGCGCCCCTTTTACCCCTCTATCATCCAATGGTCTAACTGACTCTCTCACAGGTTTTTTGCTATGAATGTACTTGAAAAAGGTTTTATTATGCATTTTTGCTTCCATGGCAAGCTTCTTTTCACATTTTCTCTTTACCTGCCTTATCAATGCTTTGCATCTAACTTGCCAGTGCTTATGTTTTTTCCGGTGTTCGGCATTTGGGTTTTTTTTTCCATTTCCTAAAAGATGCATTCTTGGCAACAACAGCCTCTCTGACCTCACCTTTAAACCATTCTGGCAATTCTTTGGCCTTCCTTCCACTTTTCTTAAATCATGGAATACAGCTGGTCTGGGCTTCCAAGATAGTATTTTTAAACAACACCCAAGCTTGATGTAAATCTGTAACCTTTGCCACTGCTCTTTTAGTATTTTTCTTAACTATTTTCCTCATTTTATCATAGTCTCCCTTTTGAAAGTTAGAGGTAGTATTGTGGGTTTCCTTATAATCCTTCCTTCAATTTATTAAATCAAATGCCAAGTGGCCCCAAAACCCTTATCTCTTGCACCAGATCCTGTATTCCAATATGAAGTAGGGCCAAAATAGCTCCCCCTTTATTTGGTTCATGAACCAGCTGCTCCAAGAAGCAGTCATTTATTTCATCTAGAATCTTTATCTCTCTAGCATGTTCTGCTGTAGCACTGACTCAGTCGGTACCGGGGTAATTGAAATCACCCATTATTATTACTGTGTTGTAACTTTTATTAGCTTCCCTGATTTTCTTTTAGCATTTCATCATCCATCTGTTCATTCTGGCCAGGCGTTTAGTAGTACACCTCCACTGCCATCGCCTTCCACTTTTTACGTGAAACTTCTATCTATAGAGATTCTACGGTGTATTTTGTTTCCTGCAAAACATTAGTCCTCTGTAAGTCAATGCCCTCTCTAACATAGAAAGCAACCCTTCCAATAATTTGATCTACTCTATCGTTTCAATATAGTTTGTACCCAGGTATCACAGTGTCCCATTGGTTGTCCTCCTTCCATCAGGTCTCTGAGATACCAATCATATTTAACCTTTTATCTTATTTTTTAGACCTATAACATCTGCATGCAGGTATTTTAAGGGTTGTATTTTATTCGTATTAATCTGGTTATCAGTTGATTTGGAATTTTGGAATTTTTCGGCTATGTACTCAAGGACACCTGGGTTACTTTTATCTTTATTGGAACCTCTCTGTCAGGATGGCCTAACTTCCCCATTTTGCTAGTATCCCTTAAGGATACATCCTTCTGAACCATGCACTCCTGGGCAAATGTTGGCTTTTCCCTGCTATCTAATTTAAAAGCTGCTCTATCTCGCTTTTAAAGGTTAATGCCAGCAGCCTGGTTCCATCCCAGTAAAAGTGGAGCCCATCCCATTGGAAGAGCCCCTCCCTGCCACAGAATGTTGCCCATTTCCTTATAAATCCAAAACCCTCTTCTTTGCACCATCATCTCATCCATGCATTGAGACTCCAGAGCTCTGCCTGCTTTTTGGGTCCTGCACATGGAACGGGAAGCATTTCAGAGAATACTACCCTGGAAGTTCTGGATTTCAACTTTCCACTTAAAAACCTAAATTTGGCCTCCAGAACCTTCCTTCTGCACTTTCCTATGTCATTGGTGCCAACATGAACCTAGACAGCAGACTCCTCTCCAGCGCTATCTAAAACCTGGTCTAGGTGGCATATGGGGTTTGCTACCTTTGCACCAGGCAGGCATGTTACCAGATGGTCCTCACATCCACCAGCCACCCAGCTATCTACATGTCTAATGATCGAATCTCCAACTATAATGGTTGTCCTAACCCTTCCCTCATGGGACATGGCCCTGGAGAAACCTTCTCGGCATGAGAGGGTTTTACATCTCCTGGCAAACAGGTCCTAGCTACAGGATCACTTCCTGCCACACCAAGGTGATGCTCTCCTTTTCACGTGACCTCTCTCCTCCAATGCAACTGAGAGGCTGCCAGATTGGAGGTGGGACTTCAGTACTATGTCCCTGTAGGCTTTGTCTATGTACCTCTCTGTCTTCCTTATGTCCTCCAAGTCTGTTTCTCTAGCATCCAGAGATCAGACTCATTCCCTGAGGGTAAAGAGCTTCTTGCACCTAGTGCACACATGAGACACCTCACCAACTGGGAGAAAATCATACATGTGACAATCAGTGCCAAAAACTGGATAGCCCCCATCTCACTGTTGGACTTCTGTCTATATCTTAGTTTTAAGGTTTTCTTTAGCTATTTAAGTTGTTTATTTAAAGTTGCTAGGGATAAGTGTACAGATATAACTATACCAATTATCTTTAAGGGACTTTGTTCACCTCGAGATTAATTAATTTTAGGGCCTTAATCTATTCCTGGTGATGATAACTAAACCTGAAAATGACTTTGACCATCCTTCCCCCTTTAATAGGTTTAGGAGTCTATAAAGCTAAGATTATGCCTGGGGTGGGTGGGAGGGAAGTCACACTTAATAAAGGCTGGCTTGCTACACAGTTCCCAGATCTGTACTTCTAAGGTAATCTGTTAATTTCCTGGGTGATTTACACAGCCCTTGGTTTGATAGATAGAGCCTTTCAAATTGACTCTTTGACCTTTCACTTGGCTTTAACACCTATTTATAACAAATTCCCAGATCTCCTGCCTCCTAAGTGGAAGGCCTCTTTTGTAAAGGTATTTAGAAAGAATGTGTTTCTTTCAATTCAAAGAATATTTACCCTATTCTTTCTTCTATGCTAAGCTATACTCTGATATGATTTAAAATGGTAGAAATGCCGGGAAAAATGGTAGAAACCATCATAAAGAATAAAATTACTCAGCATGTAGATGGTCATGACCTAATGGGAGACAGCCAACATGGCTTTAGACAAGGAAGATCTTGTCTTACTAATCTGTTATGTTTTTTTGAAGGAGTGAATAATCAGGTGGACAAAGGTGAGTCGGTTGATATTGTGTATCTGGACTTTCAGAAAGCCTTTGACAAGGTCCCTCATGAGAGACGTTTGGCAAAACTAAAGAGTCATGGGATAGGAGGCAGTGTACTATTGTGGATCAGGAACTGGTTAAAAGATAGAAAGCAGAGGGTAGGGCTAAATGGCCAATTTTCCCAATGGAGAAAGGTGAATAGTGGTGTACCCCAGGGATCTGTGCTGGGTCCGCTGCTTTTTGACATATTCATAAATGACCTGGAAAGTGGAATAATGAGTGAGGTTATCAAATTTGCAGATGACACAAAACTATTTAAAGTTGTTAAAACCCAAGAGGATTGTGGAAAACTGCAAGAGGATCTTGATAAATTGGAAGACTGGGCATCAAAATGGCAGATGAAATTTGATGTGGACAAGTGCAAGGTTATGCACCTAGGGAAGAACAACCCAAACTATGGTTACACAATGCAAGGTTCCACATTAGGAACTACCACCCAGGAAAAAGATTTAGGCGTCATTGTGGATACCATGTTAAAACCCTCGGCCCAGTGTGCAGCGGCGGCCAAGAGAGCAAATAGAATGCTAGGTATGATAAGGAAAGGAATGGAAAATAAAACAAAAGATAATATAATGCCTCTATATCGTTCCATGGTGAGACCGCACCTTGAATATTGTGTGCAATTCTGGTCGCCGTATCTTAAAAAGGATATAGCTATTTTAGAAAAGGTTCAGAGAAGAGCCACCAAAATGATAAAGGGGATGGAAGGATACTCCTATGAAGAAAGGCTAAAAAGGTTAGGGCTCTTTAACCTGGAAAAGAGACGGCTGAGGGGAGATATGATAGAAGTCTATAAATTAATGAACGGAGTGGAACGGGTAAACGTAGATCGATTGTTTACGTTATCAGAATATAGAAAGACTAGGGGACATGCAATGAAGCTACAGGGTAAACTATTTAAGACTAATAAAAGAAAATATTTTTTCACTCAATGTATAATCAAACTCTGGAATTTGTTACCAGAGGATGTAGTAAAGGCTGTTAGTATAGCTGGGTTTAAAAAAGGTTTGGACAAGTTCCTGGAGGAAAGGTCCATAAGCCATTATTAAGAAGGGACCCAGGATATCAATGCTTGAACCAATACAAGCATTGTGGAACCTGTGTCCCTTGGGGAAACTGCTAGGTACATATGACCTTGATTGGCCACTTTTGGAAACAGAATACTGGGCTTGATGGACCTTGGTCTGACCCAGTATGGCATATCTTATGTTCTTAAATTAAAAGCTCTCTGCTGATACCAGGCCCTAACAGAGTTACATTTAAACTCAAAGCTCTCTGCCGATACTAGGCCCTGACTGAGTTTTAAATTTAAACTAAAAGCTCTCTGCTATCTTTAAATTTAAGCTAATTTAAGCTGATACTGGGGCCTGGCTGACTTAACAAATACACTGGATTCTAAAATACACAGATTTATCAGTTTTAACCCAAAGAATTCCCTTTTCCCCAAGACTTAGAGAATTTCCCAGAAGTAAATACTTACAAGTGCAGATTTCTTTCCAGCAGAAGCAGTCCCTTTAGTAGTCCTTCAAGATTCAGAGATGACATCTTCCTCTAGATGAATTACCGCCTACCAGTACTGAATACCTTGCTGCTAAAGCAAGAAGTCTTTCATACCCTTCTCTAAATAATCACAAGTAGCCCAGGGTCAACCTTCTACAAGGTCTTAGAGAGAGAGAGAGAGAGAAGTCAACAAAGCAGACAACCACTCTACAACCTGAGCAATTTTCATGACTCTGCCGTACAGACACTTCCATTTCCTTGCATCAGTACACATCCTGCCTCACCTGTAACAGGTTCAATGTGATGGATCTCACTAATAAAGGGATCCAGAAAAAGAAAGTAGGTTGATGTTCATGGACAAAATTATCCACTGAGTATAACCACAGGCTGCTCAGACCTGAAAAGACAGGCATGGTCCTATGCCTATAGTGACCACCTTCCTTTTGGTTGAATATTCTGCTGCTGGCAGCCATCTGACTTAGCTACACAATGCTGGGACCCTGAGTGAGATATACTAGCACTCACCGATAGGTCCCCAGCACAGGGAAAGGGTTGGCACATATCCAGAGAGGAGATTCTTAAATATTAAAGATTTTAACAACTGTTTGGGATATGGATTTAGCCTGAATCCTAAAGAAGGAAACAACCCAGAGGCAACAACTCATTTATTTATTTATTTGTGTGTTTTTTTATACCGCCCCTTCCAGATTATAAACGTATTAACTATTTACAATGGTTGAGAAAGCTCAATCATACTGATGTATGTAGTTCAATGAATAGCCATAGAGATTATCTGGTTTAATTGTTTACAATTTGCTTGAGAGAAATTAGTCATAGTGAGGTATGTAAAATCAACAGCAAAGAGATTATTTACCAACAGTCCTACTAGAAAAGAATAACATTCAGTATGAGTGATAAATGAAAAAGTATGTTCTGGGTTAGGTTGGATATACTTGTGAAATTAAATTTGCATAATCTTGTGCCTTTTGTTCGAGTGTTGGTTGTAAGTTATGAAAGTGTTGGGTGAATAAGTATGTTTTTAGTTCCTTCCTGAAGGAACTAAGGTCTTTAATCTCTCTTAGATTGTAGGGTAATTTGTTCCATTGACTGGGGACGTAGAAAGAAAAGGCAGTATTAGTTGTTATCTGTTTAAGCTTTTCAGAGAGTCAGGAATTAGCAATGTATTGAGGTTTGCTCTTGTTCTTAGTCTAGATTCTGAGGGGGACTTAATTAATGTTGATAGATGCGAAGGGGTTATATCATTGATGAGCTTAAAAATGGTGACTAGTGTTTTGTATTGGACCCTGCTATGAATGGGTAGCCAGTGGAGGGCATATAAAATTGGAGTGATGTGGTCAGATAATTTGGCTTTAAAAATGATCCGAGCAGTTACATTCTGGGCCCTTTGAAGTATGAGTAAATTCTTACTATTTACAAATTCTTACAAATTTACTATTTGTAGATGCCCTGAAGCTCTATAGTTCCAGTAACCAACAATTAGCAGAGCAACTCCGTAAAGTGAAAAGCTTTTCTGAAAACATCAGGATGATTTTTGACCTTGACAATTGTGCTAAGGCAAAAAATATTTTAGAGGAAAACTGAGCAAAATGGAAAACATTTCTCTTGCTAAGGGCTGTGACATCAAGGAACTTGAATAGGAAGGCACATATAAATATCATGGAGTAGAGGGAGGAACGACACTCAAGCAGAAATTACTGAGAGGAAAGATTAGTAAAGAATACAATAGAATTTTAAAATCATTATTGAAAAGTGCTTTAAAATCACGAATTAAGATACAAGCTATCAATCAGTTGGCAATTCCTATACTCTCATAAAGCTTTGGGATTGTAAACTGGCCTCTTAAAGATCTTGAAACGCTGAATGTGCAAAGAAGAAAACTCTTCAATGCCCATGAGATAATTTAGAAGAATCAGTGTATGCCAAGACTGTCCATCCCTAGAGCTGAATGAAGGTCAGGACTCATAGAGATTGATTATACATACAGAGCTGCTATTATAGACCTTCAGGCCTACCTAACAGCATCATCGGATCCAAATACACAAAAAGTGCTGAAATATGAAAGTAAACATCCAGAATCCATCTCTATCATCAAACTTGGACAAACGTTCCGATGATGAGAAGGAATGAGTGAGAATCCACAAGCACACACAGGAAAAGAAACAACAGAATTTGAAAAACAAGAGTAAAAACTCTTCAAAGAATTAGTTCAGCAAACGAGGAAAAACAAGTAACAACATTTACCCGTTCCACTCCATTCATTAATTTATAGACCTGTAGGTATCAGGAAAGTGCTTGTTTTCACATTTAAAACATCCAGAGAGGGCAGAGAAGATGAAGAATTAAGTAATTAGCTTTAGATTACAAAGTCCCACACTGGGATTTGAACCGTGCCCACCCAGCTCTTAAGCCATTCTGCTATTAGATGTCTTGGTTCTGAAATACTCTCCTGGGGACGTCTATATAGACATTTGATACACGTGAATATTGGGCACGTCCATGTTTCTGGAACTGTGCCCGCCTTTCTTTTCAGACATTCTGGCTTTGACGTCCCAAATTGCACTTGGACGTCCCATTTGGAATGTGCCTCCCAGTCTCCTAATTTCTTAGTGTCCTCATGGAAAGGAAAGGGAGATGCTGGTCACCTGGGAGAGTAAGGAAGGGAAGAGAATGGAGGATGCTGGACATGTGTGGGGTTGGGGATGGATAGGGAAGGTGAGATACTGGACACTTACAGCCTGATTCCATCCCAGACATACATGCCCTCTGTACACCCGATCTGAACCGGGCGTAGAGAGGGCATCACGATTCTGATCCCACGGGGCATGTCTAGCCCTGTGGGATCAGAATCACGATCAGGCCTGTACGTGCAGGCCGGGACTGCAATTCCACCTGGCCAGCACACACAGGCCCTGCCTGACTAACTCGGGGCTTTTAAATGGAGCTGTGGTGCTATGGCGTCCGGTTACCATGGCACTGCAGCTCCATTTAAAAAATGCGATCCCCAGCCACCAGCTCCTACAGCTAATTCCCCGCAGTCCGACCCTCAATCTGGCCTCCCTGGGCAAGGGTCGGGCTGCGGGGAATACCCTCTGCTCTTTGCTGCCCCTTCCCAGCCCTGGGCCCGCCAATCCTGCAGAATTGTGGAAGTTATTCCACCTCGGTGGTGGAATAACTTCCCCTTCAAGTCGCCAGCCCCAGACATACAGGTCTGACATTAGAATTGGCCCTGTACACCCGGGGCTGGAG
Organism: Ichthyophis bannanicus; assembly: GCA_033557465.1. Classification (NCBI taxonomy): domain Eukaryota; kingdom Metazoa; phylum Chordata; class Amphibia; order Gymnophiona; family Ichthyophiidae; genus Ichthyophis; species Ichthyophis bannanicus. Next base: position 1,029,862,450 of record CM066034.1, read on the forward strand.
ACCACCCACTGCCCTCCCCTTTCCTGCCCCATCTAACTTCCCCGTAGAACCAGCAGGGAAGTTAGACGCTGGAGGGAAGAGACATGGATGAATAGAGACATTTTGTTAGGATATCATCCCTGCTATTTGCGGCTTGGGATGAGGCTGTTGGGAAGTAGATAGTGATGGGAAACTGAGATTCCGGACAGCTAGGGAGGTAAGAAAGGGCAGATGCTGGACACCTGCGGGATAAGGAAGGGAAGGGGGATGCTAGACACCAGAGGGTTAAGTTTGAGAAGGGAAAGGAAGGTGCTGGATACCTAGGGGTAGGAGTAAGGAGATATACTGGACTACGGGTGGGTAGGGATGGGAAAAGAAGGGGAAATGCTGCATAAAGAGCAGGAAGAAGGGAACAGAGTGAGAGATAATGGGTGCAGGGCACGGAGAAGAAAGACAAAGCAAAGGGGGAGTTAGTAAGAGGGTAGAGAAGGAGAGAGAAATGGGAAATAGTAGGGCTGAGTTGAAGGAGATTCAAATCTGTAGGTACATGCAGTAAAAAAGGGGGAGATTGAGGGCTGAATGATGGGGGGAAGATAGAGAAGCAGAAAAATAAATAGAAAAGCTGAAAGATTGCTGTCAGAGATGGATATAGGGAAGAAAGTGAAGACAGGATGGAGAGAAAAGAAATGGCTAATGGACAGGACTAGAGAGCAAAGGTAGAAAAAATCATTTTATTTCAATTTAGTGATTGGAATATGTCTGTTTTGGGAATTAGCATTTGCTGTGTTTATATTTTGCACGGTACAGGGGGAAATGCATCACTCTTAATAGTTTGTGATTTGTCTGCTGTTACAGAAGGGACGAGGAGAAAATCCCTGTTACGCAATCCTGGAACTAAGGGAGACAAACCAGCCCCCCCCCCCCTCGACTGTAGATAAGTGTCCTATCCCAGCTGTGGCGTCATCTAGAAAAAGGGAGATCCTGGATACGCTAAGGAGCCACATGGGAGGGAGTGATACTGGACAAGAGTGTTTCTGATGTCATAGTGGGTGATTGTCTGTCTGGTGTCCAGTGTTCATCAGTATTAAGATGCAGGTGGAGATCTTTCATTCAAAAGAGAGGGTCCTAGACTTTAGGAAAACTAACTTTGCAAAGATGGTGGATACCTCAAGAAGTCATTAGCTGGATGAGTAAATGAAAAAACAAAAACCAAAAAAAACCCAAAAGTATTCCGGTCAGGGCCACAATTGCAAAGCTTAATGAAAGGTCCAACCATAGACTAAAGAGAAAAAGAGAATAGGAGGAGACAGAGAGTAAGAATAATGAAATGTTGGAATGTTTGTTATGCAGGGGAGTCCCGCTCAGAAAAACAAATGACTCCTTTTTATTTTTTTTTGCATTATATTGCATAAAACATCATGCCCAAAAAGCCAGTGTGCTAAGTTAATAATTTATGCTTGAAAACAGGCAAAAAAATACTTAGCTGGCAGTTGGAACTTCTAAGCCACATAGATAAATCGCAAGAGACAGAAGTCCATTGCTTCAGTTGTTGTTCTCAGACCACTGCAACTGTTCAAGAAAGCAGCGTTGGCATTATAGTTCTTCAAAATAACAGCGTTGCCCACCAAAGCATTGTAGGCACCAGTAGTAGCAAAGTAGCAGCTATGAGACTATAGAAAACAGCTTTTCGGGTCAAAGACAAAGACTCTGCCTCCAGCTTTTAATATCAGGTCCTATTCAACCATTTCTTTTCACATATCAACATCTAGTTCTAGCTGATTTAGCTAGGATTGAATGTCCTTGTTCACGACATTCAAACATTTCCCTGGAGGAACGCAAAGCTTTACAGGAGTTAGGTAATAACACTGACATAACTAACAGAATGTAGATAAAGGTGGAGCAGTTGTGGTAAAATCAACACCACCTCTTGCAGGTTAACTGTGCAGCGCTGTATGCGTGGCGCTCTATAAGTGCTAAGTAGTAGTAGTAGTAAGAGTATCATCAACAATTACTTGACAAACTATTAGATCAAAAATATTATAGGTTACTCGAGTGTGATCCAACCCCTAGACTTCAAAAAGAGATAGATGCAGTGGTTCATCAAGCTTCTCTGTCTGGGTATTTGACAACAAAATAAGTGAAATTTTTGGTTCAACCACATCCTTGAATACTCATCATAAAGATAGACAGGAAGAAAATTGATACCTTTGAATTATGGTGCTGGCGACGAATACTATGTATACCATGGACTGCCTGAAGAACAAACCAGTCGGTACTAGAGGAGATCAAACCTAAGCTTTCTTTAGAAGCTCAGATGACAAGACTTCGACTTTCATATTTTGGACACATCATGCGAAGAGAGAGATCATTAGAGAAAGACATAATGCTTGGCAAGGTCAAGGTCAACACAAAAGAGGAAGGCCAGCAATGAGATGGATCGTTACTGTAACAGCAGCTATAGGTGCCAGTCTGTCAACAATGAGCCGCCTGATTGAAAACTGAACACAATTTAGGACAACTATCCAGAAGGTTGCCATGAGTCTACACTGACTCAATGGCACTTAACAACAACAAACAAGGTGCATAAACATTGTAAACAGCCACACTTTTGAACCACAAATCAATAGCAAGCAGGAAGAGGCATGTAGAACAAAATCCATGCAAAACACAGGTATGCCAATCAACAAATGCTGGACAGCAATGATCATAAATGCTTGAAGCTTAGCCAACAAAGTTCCTGATCTGGAAGCCCTAATGGTGGAAATGAACGTGGACATTGTGGCCATTACAGAAACATGATTTAATGAGTCACACAGTTTAACGAGTTGCATGAATGGGATATAGCCATAGCTGGCTATAATCTATTTAGAAGAGATAGAGTGGGTAGAAAAGGAGGAGGAGTAGGCCTCTATGTCAAAAGCAATATTAAAGCTGCTGAAATGCAGGAGATGTGGGGAAAAGAAGAAGCACTATGGATTGTGTTGGAAAGAGGAGATGGCACTGTCATCCATACTAGTATGGTCTACAGGCCTCCAACTCAAACCGAAGAAATGGATAGCAAATTAATTGTTGATATTGCAAAGATAGCCATGAAAGGGGGAATTGATCATATTGGGTGACTTTAATCTACCCGATGTGGATTGCAGTGTTCCTTCTGCAAATCTGGAAAGAAGTAAAAAAACTGTGGATGCCTTCCAAGATGCATTACTTAAACAAATAGTGATGGAACCAACCAGGGAGAGCTCGGTGCTGGATTTAGTGCTCACCAACAGAGATAGCATGTCGAATATCTGGGTGGGTGCCCCTGTGAGCAGCAGTGATCATCACATGGTGTGGTTTGAGATAAAAGCCAAGGTAGAATCAAATCACAGCAAGCTCAAAGTCCTAGACTTCAAAAACACTTGCCAGTAAAATGGCCAAGTACCTGAAGGAGGAGCTGGCAAGATGGGAGGGGATAAGGGAAGTGGAATTGCAATGGGCTAAACTAAAGGAGGCAATAAAAGGTGCAACAGATACATATGTAAGGAAAGCAAATAAAAAACAAGAGGAAAAGGAAACCTATTTGGTTCTCCAAAGAAGTGGCTGCACAAATAAAGGCAAAAAACACAGCTTTCACAAAATTCAGAAGCTTGCAAACAGAGGAACACAGAAAAGAATACAAGATCAAACTAAAAGAGACAAAAAAAGAAATAATGATAGCAAAACAAAGGCAGAAGAAAAGATGGCTAAAGATAAGAAGTGTAGCAACAAAACATTTTTCAGGTATGTTCAGGAGATGAGGAAAATGAGAGGTGGAATTGCAGGACTCAAAAGTGCTGAGAACAGATTCGTTGAAAGTGACATTGAAAAGGTGAAAATGCTAAAAAAATATTTCTGCTCTGTTTTTATTTATTTTATTTATTTATTTACAGTTTATTTTATACCACGCTATTCGACATCAGTGCGGTTTACAATGAACATAAAAACCACACGTCTCAAATTGATCAGTGCTTACAATGAACAGGTAAAATAAAACTTGGGTATACATTAAACAGGTTTCATGAACAGTGAAACAGTAACATGGGAACTATGTACAAAGCAACTAAATGCGGCTATATGTAGAGTTACATGAAACTAGGTAAAGAAAATCCTGGAGAAGGACCAGCTGTGATTGACAAATATACAAATGGGAATGGATTAGATACCACACCATTCACAGAAGATGTTGTGCTAGAACAACTTGCAAAACTGAAGATGGACAGAGAGGTTCTTGCAGGGCCTTTAAGGGATGTTTGGAGACCGGAGAAGTTCCAAAGGAATGGAGAAGGACTGATGTGGTACCTCTTCACAAAAGTGGTAATAGGGAAGAGATGACAAACTACAGGTAGGAAAAGTAATGGAGGCACTTCTGAAAGAGCGAATAATGGACTTTCTCAAAACCAGCAGATTGCATGACTCAAGACAACATGGTTTTACAAAGGACGATCTTGCCAAACAAATCTGATTGAGTTCTTTGACTAGGTGACCAGAGAACTAGATCAAGGGCATGCAATGGATGTGATCTACCTAGATTTTAGCAAAGTCTTTGATACTGTTCCACATAGGAGGCTTATCAATAAACTCAATAGCTTGAGAATGGATCCCAAGGTGGTGAACTGGATCAGAAATTGGTTGACTGACAGACGACAGAAGGTGATGGTAAATGGAACTCACTCGAATGAAAGAAAGGTGATTAGCAGTGTGCACCAGGGTTCAGTCCTGGGGCCAGTACTGTTCAATGTATTTGCGAACGATATTGAGGAAGGACTGAATGGAAAAGTCTGTCTTTTTGTAGATGACATGAAAATTTGCAACAGAGTGGACTCCCCTGAGGGAGTAGAGAACATGAGGAAAGATCTACAAAAGCTGGAAGAATGGTCTAATGCTCAGCAGTTAAGATTTAATGTGAAGAAGTGCAGTGTCATGCACTTGGGAAGCAGAAATCCAAGGGAATTGTATGTGATAGGGGGTGAGAGATTGGTGTGCACGGACCAGGACCTTGGAGTGATTGTTTCTGAGGATCTCAAGGTGGCGAAACAGTGCGACAAGGCGGAAGCAAAAGCCAGAAGGATGCTGGGTTGCATACAAAGAGGAATTACCAGCAGAAAGGAAGAGGTACTAATGCCACTGTACAGGTGAGGCCTCACTTGCACTATTGTGTTCAGTTTAGGAGACTGTTTCTCGCTAAGGATATAAAAAGACTTAAAAGGTTCAGAGGAAGGCGACCAAAATGATTTGGAGCCTGCATCAGGACATGTATGAGAAGAGGCTTGAAGAGAGGAAGGACATAGGAGATATGAGTCAGACCTTTAAATACTTAAAGCATATTAATGGACAAACAAACCTCTTCCAAAGATGGGGAAGCTGTAAACCTAGAGGGCATAACATGAAGCTGCAAGGGGGTAAACTGAAAGGCAACGTCAGGAAATACTTTTTCACTGAAAGGGTGGTGGATGCTTGGAATGCCCTCTCGATGGAAGTGGTGGGGGCAAATACAGTGACAGAATTCAAAATGGCATGGGACAGACACAGTGGATCCCTTTATAGCAACAGGATAAAACCAAAATATCTGAATTCAAAAAAGCATGGGACAAACAGAGGATCTCTACAGGAACAAAGGGGATCATTGTAGTTGTTGATATGGAAGGACAGACTAGATAGGCCATGTGGTCTTTTCTGTCACCATTTTTCTATGTTTCTATGTAAAATAAGCATAACTCTCTCTTATATCTCAAAAAATAGGGGTGACCTACATGGGGCGGTAGGTACACACCTAAACAAAGGCACGGGGAGGGGTAACCTGCACGGTGCAGCAGGTGCACCTGCTCCTGCCATCTTGCTGGGCAGACTAGATGGACTATACTGGTCTTTATCTGCCACCATATGCTATTTTACTATGTTACTATGAAAATCAGCAAAGCCAAACTGGGATGTAATGAATTATAAATCTACTCTCTAAAAGAAAGCTTTGGCGTGTTTAACATTGTTGTTCATTTCCATAATCAGTGAAACTCATTAATCTCTTATTTGTCCTATTTGGTTTACGCAGAGATTGCTTCTTACGTGTATGAGCACAACACTGTATACGTCTAGGAGTGCTATATAAATAAGTACCAGTACTAGACATGTTCTTCTAAATCCCCCCCCCCCAACCTTGCAAGGAGACATCTTCAGCTGCTGACTAAAATGTTTCTTTTTTGTCCCAACAGTTGCTCGACCAGCGGCACCTTGGCCACCAGGTAACTCGAGCTTTTCACGTCTTGTTTGACTGGAGACCAGGTATTTCTCTCTGCCTGTGAACTTCTCTCCCTACTCCCTCACCCTCTATGCTCTCTCTTTGAACTCTTTCACATACTCCCCTTACTCCTCTCTCCCCAATCGATGAGTTAATCTCAGATAAGAAACATGCTCATCACACAAATACAGTGCTATCAACTTTGAGCTTATGAAAGTTTCCATTCCCTCAAATTTATTGCAACACCAGTTGTGGCCTGTAGTGAACTAAAGGGAGGCCATGGTGCTCTGCACCTACCAGCCGCATCAAGCCTTGCAGAAAGCCTGCATTTAAATAAATTTAAACAGCCCACACTGCATATCTTATATCCAGGGAACACCCTGCAGTATAAACGAGAGAGCTGTACTGAATGAACCTGCTCTTGGTTGATATTAAGCAGGGTCAGGCCTGGCTAGGACTGGGGTAGGTGACCACCTTCAAATACCAGGGACTGTAAACTCACTGCATGGAAGAAAGGCCTGACAATCTACTTCCGGTCGCACCTTGCCAAGGAAACCTAGGGGCTGGAGTCCGCATTGACTTGACGGTACGCATTGCATTGCAAATTTCATTTTCTCCTCATCTTCACAGTTCCGCGTCCGTCATCGAATTCGCTGCCAAATCTGCGACTGGTCGCTGGTGGGCACAGATGCAGAGGCCGTGTTGAAGTTTACTACAATGGAGCCTGGGGAACAGTGTGCCATAATTCGTGGGACAGAATGGATGCACAGGTCGTGTGCAGACAGCTGAGATGCGGAGCTGCTCTTTCTGCCCCTGGAAATGCCTTTTTCGGTCGTGGTAGGGGGCGTATAATCCTGAGCAACGTGCAGTGTAGAGGCAACGAGGCTCACCTCTGGCAGTGTCCTAACAGTGGGTCATTCTCGAATGCCTGCAGCCACGCTGAGGACGCTGGCGTGGTGTGTTCAGGTAAATGACTGTATTAATTTATTTATTTATTTATTTAAAGTTTTTTCTATACCGCACTATTTGCCATCAGCGCGGTTTACAGATAACAAAGATTGTGCAATGAGGAAGGACCACATTGCACTTACATTAAACAGGTAGGTTTATTTATTTATTATTTTATTTACATTCTCTTATATACTGTGCTATTCTGCATCAGTGCGGTTTACATTGAACAAACTGAAATTACATTGAACAGGGCATTATAACTTGGAAATAACTATTTTACAGGGAACATGGGCTATGGAGGGTTAAGTGGCTTGCCCAAGACCACAAGGAGCACCTGTGGGACTAGAAACCCCAGTCCTTCCGGCCCAAGGTTGCTGTCCTCTAGTGGGATTTGAACCCCCGACCTTCCAGCCTGAAGTACCTTACCCCAACCACTAGGCCACTCCTCCACTCCTAACATGGAGAACGGGAAAGCTATATACAGATTGTGAACTATAATACAGGATGATAACAGATATAAATACTTTATTTATATTTATATCTGCTTATGAAACCCTTAGAGAAAGGCCAACAAACAAGATGCCGGAGGTCTTTATTTATTTGGCACAACAATGATACATTTTGTATAGTAAATGATGGCAGATAGAAACATAGAACCATGACGGCAGAAAGAGACCACATGGCCTATCTAGTCTGTCCTTCCATAACAACAACTACAACAGTCCCCTTTTTACCTTTAGAGATCCTCTGTGTTGGTCCCATGCTTTTTTTAATTCAGTTACTGTCCTCATCTCTACTACCTCCACTAGGAGACTATTCCACGGATCCACTACTCTTTCCGTAAAGAAATATTTCCGCATATCACTCCTGAATCTATCTCCCTTCACCCTCATCCCATGTCCCCTTGTAGCAGAACTTGCTTTCAATTGAAAGAGGCTCTCTCCCTGAACATTTATGCCACGGAGGTATTTAAACATCTCAATCATATCACCTCTATCCTGCCTTTCCTCTAAGGTGTACATATTAAGATCCTTCAGTCTGTCCTCATATGCTTTATAATGAAGACCACTAATCATTTTAGTAGCAACCCTCTGCACCGACTCCATCGTGTTCACATCCTTTTGAAGATGCGGTCTCCAGAACTGCACACTATACTCCAAATGAGGTCGCACCAAAGACTTATACAGAGGCACTATCACCTCCTTTTTTCTACTAGCCATTCCTCTCCATATGCACACAAGCATCTTTCTAGCTTTTGCCATCGCCTTTTCTACCTGTTTAGCTACTTTAAGATCATCAGACACAACCACACCTAGGTCCCGCTCTTCTTTAGTGGACAAAAGTACTTCACCCCCTATACTATATTACTCCCTTGGATTGCTGCAGCCCAAATGCATGACCTCACATTTTTTAACATTAAATCCCAGCTGCCAAATTCTAGACCATTCTTTAAGCTAAGCTAGATCCCTCCTCACGTTATCTACACCTTCCTGGGTGTCTACTCTATTGCAGATTTTGGTATCATCCGCAAAGAGGCAAACCTTACCCGACAGCCCTTCTGCTATATCACTAACAAAGATGTTAAAAAGAATGGGACCAAGGACAGATCCCTGGGGCACACTACTGGTAACATCCTTCTCCTCAGAGTGAGCTCCATTTACCTGTACTCTTTGTCGCCTCCCACCCAACCAATTTCTAACCCAAGCAGTAACTTTAGGGTCCATCCCTAGAGTGTTCAGTTTGTTTATAAGTTGCCTGTGAGGAACAGTGTCAAAGGCTTTACTGAAATCTAAATGCACCACATCTAGGGCTCTCCCTCAGTCCAACTCCCTGGTCACCCAGTCAAAAATCAATCAGATTTGTCTGACAAGACCTGCCTCTGGTGAATCCATGCTGCCTCGGATCCTGTAATCTGCTGGACTCCGGAAACCTCACTATTTTCTCTTTCAGCAGCGTTTCCAATAATTTGCTCACCACCGAAGTTAAACTAACTGGCCTTTAGTTTTCAACCACATCCTTACTTCCGCTTTTGCGTAAAGGCACCACATGAGCCTCTCTCCAGTCCTTTGGCACCACTTCCAATTTCAATGAGGCATTGAAAAGTTAGTCAGTGGAGCTGCTAGAACGTCCCCAAGTTCCCTCAGTATTCTCGGGTGTATCCCATCCGGTCCCATCGCTTTGTCTACTTTAAGGTGAGCTAGTTTCTCACGAACACAGTCTTCTGAAAATTGTTCAAGATGTCCCTTGCTTCTGTTCCTATTTGTGGGTTTTTTCTGTGGTCCTGCTCCTGGTTCTTCATCTGTGAACACAGAACAGAAATATTGGTTAAGCAATTCTGCTTTATCCTCATCTGCTTTTACATATTCCTCCCCTTCACCCTTGAGTCTGACAATACCACTTTTGCCCTTCCTCTTCTCACTAACACATCTGAAAAATGTCTTATCCCCCCATTTTATTGCATTGGCTATTTCCTCCTCTTTTTTCAATCTTTGCTTTCCTGACTACTTTGCTAGCTTCTCTGTTTTTCTAAATATAGATGCCTGTCTTCCTCTCTCCGTAATCTCTTGTAATTCATGAAGGCCTCCCTCTTTTTCTTCACTTTTTCAGCTACTTCTTTCAAAAGCCATAGCTGTCTCCTTTTCCTTTTACCTTTATTTACCATTTTAACAAAAAGTTTGGTTGCCCTTAAAATATCCCCTTTCAGTTTTGCCCACTGTTTTTCTATGTCCCCAGCTGTTCCCAAAATGTCCCATCCAATCTGCCTAGGGCAGTAGTTAGGTTTTAATTGCTGCTTTGTGCAAGTTACCCTCCTGCTTTCTTTTTAGGGTTGTAACTGTTGCTCCATGCAGGGTACCCCCAACTGCATGGCTAATCTTCTCTCACGTAACCCCTCTCCTCAAGTCACTTCACTGTCCGGTTAACAATGGCTGTCCCCTCCGCTCCACCCCAGAATGTCCTGATGGCAACTGCTTAGCATCGGGGTTTATAGTGGAGGCACTCATCGATATTTATCAGCACTAACCATATTAGTGCCACTGAATATCCTGCAGAGCGGCATTTACATGGTTTGCATGTTTGCAAGTCATGTAAGCAGACCATGTGAATACCTTTGAATAGCCCCCATATATATATATATATATATATATTATTTATTTTTTATACCATGCTCTTTAGAATCGTTGCGGTTTACATGTATACTAACAGGTACTTTTTATTCCTTTGTCCCTGAAGGGCTCACAATCTGAGTGTACCTGAGGCAATGGAGGGTTAAGTGGCTTGCCCAAGGCCACAAGGAGTGGCCATGGGACTAGAGACCCCAGTCTCTTTGGCCTGAGGTTGCTTGTCCCCATGCGGGAATTGAACCCACGGCCTTCCGGCCTGAGGTAACCTGTCCCAACAACTGAGCCACTCCTCAGATATATATATACATATATAAACACATACAGTACATATTCAGACTATGGTGGCATCTCAGGAACAGCAACAAACTTTTCTTCAACAGCCAGACACTTGCAGCCAGACACTGCCAGACACTCTGTGAAATAACACAAAACCCTGCAAAAAGACACTCAGAACCAATACAGCAAAGTTATCAAACCACCTTAATTTCCAGAACTCAAACTGTAACAACCCAAAACCAAAACAAGCAGGATTGCTATTGATCCCTCCACAGGAACTACATGTTAGCAAAACTCTTCACCTCATCCACACACGCAGCATTGACAGACTCCCAGCTAATGTAGAATAAGGACCACAAATTACAAATATAAACACACAGACAAAAACTGAAATGCAAACTCTCCAAGAGAGCCAGACTGTATAAACAGCGCAAATCTGTAAAAAGACAAAGCTAAATGCATTTCCTACTCCACTCTGCAAAATATACAGATAGAAAAGATTTCCCAAGGCTGATTCATTCAGCTATGCTGCCTATATGTGAATTCCACTGACCACCAGCAGCTTTAAGTACAGCGGTAATATTTTTATTTATTTTATTTATTTACATTCTCTTATATACCGTGCTATTCTGCATCAGTGCGGTTTACATTGAACAAACTGAAATTACATTGAACAGGGCATTATAACTTGGAGATAACTATTTTACAGGGAACATGGACAATGGAGGGTTAAGTGGCTTGCCCAAGACCACAAGGAGCACAATATCCATCTGCTTTAAGTATTTCTGAGTGGTTGAATTTAGGAAAGCCTTTTAGTGCCTCTTTGGAGTTGGGAGTGGTGCCAGAGAACTGGAGAAAGGCACATGTGGCCCCTTTACACAAAAACAGACTTAAGGAAGACATTGAGAATTACAGGCCAGTTAGTCGAACCTCTGTGGTTAGTAAATCAATGGAAAGGCTGCTAAATGAGAGAAAAGTGAGGTTTCTGGAGTTCAACTGATTGCAGGATCCGAGGCAGCATGGATTCACCAGAGGCAGGTCTTGTCAGACAAATCTGATTGATTTCTTTGTCTGGGTGACCAGGGAGTTGGACTGAGGGAGAGCCCTAGATGTGGTGTATTTAGATTTCAGTAAAGTCTTTGACACTGTTCCTCACAGGCGACTTATAAACAAACTGAGCACCCTAGGGACGGACCCTAAAGTTACTGATTGGATTAGAAATTGGTCGAGTGGGAGGTGACAAAGGGTACAGGTAAATGGAGCTCACTCTGAGGATAAGGTTGTTACCAGTGGTGTGCCCCAGGGATCTGTCCTTGGTCTGATTCTTTTTAACATCTTTGTTAGTAATATTGCAGAAGGGCTGTCGGGTAAGGTTTGCTTGTTGGCACATGAAAATCTGCAATAGACTCCCAGGAGAAAGGCACAAGGTCCCTCATGAAAGACTTTTGGCAAAACTAAAGAGTCATGGGATAGGAGGCAGTGTACTATTGTGGATCAGGAACTGGTTAAAAGATAGAAAGCAGAGGGTAGGGCTAAATGGCCAATTTTCCCAATGGAGAAAGGTGAATAGTGGTGTACCCCAGGGATCTGTGCTGTGTCCGCTGCTTTTTGATATATTCATAAATGACCTGGAAAGTGGAATAACGAGTGAGGTTATCAAATTTGCAGATGACACAAAACTATTTAAAGTTGTTAAAACCCAAGAGGATTGTGGAAAATTGCAAGAGGATCTTGATAAATTGGAAGACTGGGCATCAAAATGGCAGATGAAATTTAATGTGGACAAGTGCAAGGTTATGCACCTAGGGAAGAACAACCCAAACTATGGTTACACGATGCAAGGTTCCACATTAGGAACCACCACCCAGGAAAAAGATTTAGGCGTCATTGTGGATACCATGTTAAAACCCTCGGCCCAGTGTGCAGCGGCGGCCAAGAGAGCAAATAGAATGCTAGGTATGATAAGGAAAGGAATGGAAAATAAAACAAAGGATATTATAATGCCTCTATATCGTTCCATGGTGAGACCGCACCTTGAATATTGTGTGCAATTCTGGTCGCCGTATCTTAAAAAGGATATAGAGTTATTAGAAAAGGTTCAGAGAAGAGCCACCAAAATGGTAAAGGGGATGGAAGGATACTCCTATGAAGAAAGGCTAAAAAGGTTAGGGCTCTTTAACCTGGAAAAGAGACGGCTGAGGGGAGATATGATAGAAGTCTATAAATTAATGAGCGGAGTGGAACGGGTAAACGTAGATCGATTGTTTACCCTGTAGCTTCATTGCATGTCCCCTAGTCTTTCTATATTCTGATAAGGTAAACTATTTAAGACTAATAAAAGAAAATATTTTTTCACTCAACGTGTAATCAAACTCTGGAATTTGTTACCGGAGGATGTAGTAAAGGCTGTTAGTGTAGCTGGGTTTAAAAAAGGTTTGGACAAGTTCCTGGAGGAAAGATCCATAAGCCATTATTAAGAAGGGACCCAGGATATCAATGCTTGAACCAATACAAGCATTGTGGAACCTGTGTCCCTTGGGGAAACTGCTAGGTACGTATGTCCTAGATTGGCCACTGTTGGAAACAGAATACTGGGCTTGATGGACCTTGGTCTGACCCAGTATGGCATATCTTATGTTCTTATGTTCTTATAGGAAGGAGTAGATAACATGAGGAGTGATCTAGCTAAGCTTGAAGAATGGTCTAGAATTTGGCAGTTGAAATTTAATGCTGAAAGATATACGGTCATGCATTTAGGCTGCAAAAATCCAGAGAAGCTCTACAGTCTAGAGGGTGAGGTACCTCTGTTCACAAAAGTAGAGCTGGACCTGGGCGTAATAGTGTCTAATAATCTTAAAGTAGCTGAACAGGTAGAAAAGATGACTGTGAAAGCTAGAAGGATGCTTGGGTGTATAGGGAGAGGAATGGTCAGCAGAAAAAAGGAGGTGGTAGTGCCTCTGTATAAGTCTCTGCTGCTACCCCAAAAGAATATAAACAGATTGGAGTCGTTAGAGAGTGTAACTACTAAGATGGTTAGAAGTATTGGTATAAAGCATATGAGGACAGACTTAAAGATCTTAATATGTATACTTTAGAGGAAAGGCAGGATAGAGGTGATATGATTGAGACTTTTAAATACCTCCGTGGCATAAATGCACAGGAGGGTCTCTTTTGATTGAAAGCAAGCTCTGCTATGAGGGGACATAGGATGAGGGTGAAAGGGGATAGACTCAGGAATAATATGCAGAAATATTTCTTTACGGAAAGAGTGGTGGATCCATGAAATTGTCTCCCAGTGGAGGTGGTAGAGATGAGGACAGTAACTGAATTCAAAAAAAGGATGGGACAAACACAGAGGATCCCTAAAGGTAAAAAAGGGGACTGTTGTAGTAGTTGATATGGAAGGGCAGACTAGATATTTATTTATTTATTTGCATTTCTTATATACCGCGCTATTATAATCAGTGCGGTTTACATTTAAACAAAATATACAACAATGTAACAGGTTACACTGAGTTTACAATCAACAGGGAATACAACCTGGAAGAACAAGGGGATGAACTATGTACAGAGCTATGTAATTAAAAATTTAAAGATCATACAAGATAGGCCATGTGGTCTTATTCTGCCGTCATGTTTCTATGTTTTTGCCGGCACAAATAAAACCCCTTTAACTATACAGATAAGTACTGAATGTCACTGCTGACTCCATCCTACAGTAACTCTGAGCCAGTGCTATCCAGACTGACCCAGTGCTATCCTGGATACTTAGACACTGATAGTTCCACTGCTAAACTGAATATTGACCTATTCTTTTTCTAATCAGGTCAATCCCAGTCTCTCGTTTCCACATTTCTTCTTTCAGTTTGCTTTGATTCCACACTCTTGCTATATAGAGATCCTCGGTGTCTTTTGAATTCCATCATAGCTTTTGCCCCCACCACCTTCATCAGGAGGGCATTCCAGGCATCTAGCACCCTTTCTGTGAATAACTGTTTCCTGATGTTGCTTTAAGTTTACCTCCTTAGAGCTTCATGTCATGTCCTCTAGTTCCACAGCTTCCCCGTCTTTGAAGAAGGTTTGTTCATTAATACCCTTTAAGCATTTAAACAACTCTTTCATATCTCCCCTGTCCCTCCTCTCCTCCAGGGTATACACATTTAGGTCTTTAGGTCTTCAAGTCTGTTTTCATCCATCTTGTAGTGCAGGTCCCATATAATTTTGGTGATCTTCCTCTGAACCATTTCAAACCTTTTTATATTCTTTGCAAGGTGCAGTCTCCAAAACTGAAGGCAATACTTCAAGTGAGGCTTCAGCAGTGACTTGTAGAGGGGCACTAATAGCGCCTGCCTTCTCCTAGTTATGCCCCTCTTTATGGAGCCTACCATCTTTCTGGCTTTGGCTACCACCCTGCCACATTATTTCACTCCAAGGTCTCTCTGCCTCTTGCCCCCTAATACATACGGCTTCTTTGTATTCTGCATCCCAAGTGCATGACTCCGCACTTCTTCGCCTTTAATCTTTACTGCTAAGCATTAGACCATTCTTCTAATTTTTGTAGATCATTTCTCATGACATCTGTTCCTTCTGAGGTGTCTACAGTGTTGCAGATCTTCGTGACATCTGCAGAAAGGCAAACGTTTCCTTTTAAACCTTCAGCAACACACTCACAAAGGTATTGAATGGAATCGGTCGCAGCATGAATCACTGAGGCACCCCACTACTTACCTTTCTTTCACCACCATTTACCCATTTGCTGTCTATAAATCCACCAATTTTTGATCCAGTTCACCATGTTAGGACCCATCCCCAGGCTACTCAGTTTATTCATAAGCCTCCTATGAGGAACAGTATCAAAGGCTTTACTGAAGTATAAGTAGATCACATCCATTGCTTGCCTTGCTCCAGTTCTCTGGTCATTCATTTAAAGAAATCAATCACATTCATCTGGCGCGATCTTCGTTTGGTAAAACCTTGCCTTAGATCTTGCAGCCCATTGGATTCTAGAAAGTTCACTTTTTTCAGCAGTGTCTCTATTACTCTTCTCAACACTTGACGTCAAGCTTACCAGCCTGTATGTTTCCACCACCTCTCTGCTACTACTTTTGTGAAGAAGGACTTCAGCCCTTCTCCAATCCTACAGAACCTCCACTATCTCCACGGATCTATTAAACACATCCTTTAAAGGTACCAACAGAATCTCTCTGAGCTCTCCCAGTCTCCTGGGATGTATCACGTCCAGTCCTATGGAGTTGGCCACTTTCCTGCAGGCAGTTCATAAACACTTTATTCTGTGGATGATGTGGTATCTGCTCCAGTCCCATTATTACCTTTATCAATGACATGTGCTTTTTCTCCCAGATTTTCTTTTGTGAACATGACAAAAATGTATTTGTTTAGCATTTCTGCTTTTTCTTTATCACTATTCATGCATTAGTTCCTAACATCTTTGAGTCTTGCAATTCTACCTCTAACCTTCCTCTTCTTCCCGATATGTCTTGTCACTTTACTTCACACCTGTAGCCATTTTTTCTTCAACATCTGCTTTTGCCATCCTGATTTCTGTTTTTGCTTCTTTCAGCTGTATCTAGTATCGTTTGGGTGCAATTTCTCCAAGTGTGTTAGTTTTGCGCATATCATGACGATAATGAACCTCACTCCTAAACCAGGGTATTTGGAGTATGATCTCTCAGATTTACTGCTAGTGCTCAGTATAGTACTTACATCATGCCAAACAGCACCTCCTTCAGGTGTTCAAGATGCAACATTCATGGGCAACTTGTCAAAATGCGATAAGAAATTCTTCTTAATCAGGCCCATGGCTCCCAATAAAATGGGAAATATTTTGCTACATTTTCAGTATCTTCAAGCGATTCAGAGAATAATCACTCGTAACCAACACCTCTATTATCAGTGCCATTATGATGTTTTTCTCCATTACCACTATGTTGGGTTTCCTCGCATCCAGTTTCTTATCCATCAGAATGGGAATGTCCCAAGTTATCATAACGTCTGCATTCTCCATAATTCTCTTAGGGTCACATCCCAATGTTTTTCAAGTACAGCGATGTTGTGGTGTTTACAAGAGACGTGCCACCTTTTTATGCAGAAAGCTTCTGCCATTGGAACTTCACAGCCAGCTACAAGATGAGTCAATATTTCCAGCTCCTTCTTACAAGATCTCCATATGTCTGTTTTACCAGTCATCTCTATGCTTGCTGTGAGCCTTCTTGTCCATAATTCTCTGTCCTGGGCTGCAACTATCAATCTCTCATCCTTCGTTTTCAGTTCACCTCTCCTTAACCAGTCATGTGTCCGTAACACAAAGCTGCAAGGGGGTAAACTGAAAAGCAATGTCAGGAAATACTTTTTCACTGAAAGGGTGGTGGATGCTTGGAATGCCCTCCCGATGGAAGAGGTGGGGGCAAACACAGTGACAGAATTCAAAATGCCATTGGACAGACACAGAAGATCTCTTTATAGCAACAGGATAAAATCTAAATAGACATAACTCTCTCTTATATCTCAACAAACAGGGGTGACAAACATGGAGCAGATGGTACACCTCTAAACAAAGGCATGGGGAGGGGTGACCTGAGCAGCAGATGCACCTTGCTGGGCAGACTAGATGGACCATACTGGTCTTTATCTGCCGCCATATACTATGTTACTATATATATCCAAATTTTCAAGATCTTTAAGAAGGCAGTCTACAATCCCTAAGCTATATGAGAATACAGGAATTGCCAGCCGATTAATGGCTTGTATCTTATTTAACAATGTTAAAGCATTTTTAATAATGCTCCTGTAATATTCTTTACTGATCTTTTCTCTCAATAATTTTGCTTGAATGTCGCTCCTTTGTCTAATACAGGGGCAGTCCTAGGGGGGTGCAAACCAATGTGCAGAAACTCTTTTATAAATATTTCCATACCATATTTATTTGGTCAATGCTATGACCAAAATATGACCATTATTGTTATAATGAAACAGTTCGGGTTGATACGTAAACCACTATGACTGAAGAATAAAGCAGTATAGAAAACAGTTTAAATAAATAAATAAATAAATATGACCAAGTTAATGATAAAGAGAGAAAAAATAAAATGAGAAAAATCAATTCTAGTAACAAAACATGTTTACCATACTATACCATACCAAAATCTAGAACATCAAAAGCCTACTATTAAGGCCACAATAATTTTTTTGGACTATCGGCCTGATTCTGCGATGTGTGTTTTAGGGCTATATGTCCCGGTGGGACGTGCAGCCCCACAAGCCGTTTGGGCCCGATTTCCCCTCCAGTTCTCCCCATTCATCTTGAGCATCGGGACAGGGAGAATCGGCAGGGGGTGGGAGGAGGCAGGATTGGGGTGGAGTGGGGGCAGGCCAGCCTTACAGGGCGTACAGGGCCAATTCAGGTCACAGCCCTGTACGTCCTGCCGGGCCTGGGGATTTCCCTCCCCCCAGGACTGGGGCCAGATGCGGGGGTGGGGGGTCCTTGCCACCTAATGAAGGCTATGGCAGGGGCCGTCCTCAGGCCCAATTCTAGTTACCACAGGATCATTTTGTTCCCGCGGTCCAGAATTGGTTCCAAATGGGCCTGTCTTGCTTGGGGCTGTCTGGATGGCCTGGACGTGTCCCTATCTGAATCGGTCTCCACAACATCCAAAGCAGCTATAACCAAGCTGCTTCTCTTTCAAGTCCTTTTTATTCTTTTATAATAAAGTGATCATGCAAACCTTAAAAATTATCAATGTGAAAAACTGACCATGACTGTTGTGTTTTGAATTGGCAAAGCTAAATTCTGCATCAGGGTATTGATAATTAAATGATAATCATTTTTGCCAATCTTGTTTTGGCCCCATCATATCTCAAAGTGGAATTCCAAATGTATAACTACTAGAGAGCTTCCATGACTTGTAAAGTAATGGCTGCAGCATACTATTTATCTCACATGAGACTCCTCCCAGATGAATACAACATCAGATTTAAAGGGATGCACTCCACACACAAGAATAAAAACCTAAAGTTGAGTATGCCAATCTATTTGTTGTTTGAGGCCATCAGGTTGTACAGTTTTTAAAGTAAAGATCCAAAATTATTATTTGTAATTTAATTGTGTCTCACGATTGCCTCCTTGCCATAAACTAGACACATGATCAATCACACGCCAAGTTAAGTTGATCAAAAGAGTGGCAACAGTGAATATAATGTTCCACAATAGGTACGCTTTTATTTTGTGTATTTAAACGTAAATGATGTTCTTTCAAACGTTGCACCATTGTGCGTTTTGTGCGACCAACATACAATTTCTTGCAGGAACAAGACAACATATGCTGTTTTGCAGGTAGTAAACCATCAAGCCTGTATAGTTTTTCTTATGGATGAGGAACATCAAATATCTCCTAGTGTGGTTCACATGCTCCATAAGAATAATGTCCACTTACTGTAGACTGGTTATGTTCAGTGGATTCCCCGGATACTGACTGGCTAATAAAATTTGCAATATTCTTGTCATGACGATATGCCACTATAGGGATATAAGAAAAACAGGTCTATATTTGCAAGATATGCCAGTGTTTATATATGATAGATGCCATTGCAAGTGCTTTAGACAAAAAAGGCTAAACACACAGCAGAGGCTATTATCCTCGGATCCTTTAGTGGCAGAAGGCTGCAACAGCAATTAACATTGTGCAGAAAGACCACAAAGAAAAGCTTTCTTCACTATTGCATATGGATAACCACGATCAATATATCAATGGAAATATTTGCTAGCTTGATCAACATAATCTCTTTTTCAGAACAAATCCTGGGGAGTCTTAAAAACTGACTCACGGGTAACCCAATTTTAAATTTCTTAGGGTGGTGACTAGTGAAGCATAACAGATTATTACATGTTACTGGTTTCTGGTATAATGTAGTCTTTTAAAAGTCCCCATATGTATAATGTACATATCCAGGAAGGCTATATTATTTTGATTATAGGTACATTCAAACTTTAAATTTGTTTTTTGAATGTTCAACCATTGGACAAATGCTTGTAAATATGATTCTCTTGCTAAAGGCAAAAAATATCATCTAAATAACGTTTCCAAAGATTACTTGAATTCAACCAGTTAGACAGATTCAATCTTTCTTCTTCAAAAGCAGCAACATACAAAGTTGCAGTGATAGGGGCTACAATAGCCCCCACAGCTAGATAAAAGTTACCATTGAAGCAGAAATAATTTCCACAAAGATCCAGCTGTAACAATTCTAGGATGAATGCTTTAGGCAAACAAGGAGATAACGTGTCCTTCCAGTGCAACTGTGTAAATACTTGATCGCTTCCTGCTGATCGACAATGGTATATTGTATAATGAGACAACAGTGTATGCCCTCGCTTCCCCAGAATCCCCCTTCTACCATCTCCAGCCCTCTCATCAGCTCCCTGCCCTTGTGTTAGACCATAGCCCCTACATTTGATGTAACCCCCTTGCTCCCTTCTCCCAGTCCTAGAATCAGACTCCTTCTCCTAGTCCCATCCTTTAGCATCTTCCGTCTTCTTCCATCTCTAACCTCCATGTCAGCCCTCAGCCCCCTTCTCACAGTCCCAGCCCCTGTGTTCTACCCAGTCCCTACTTCCCAATCTCTGCAGTAGCCCCCAGCCCCCACTTCCCAGTCTCTGCGTTAGCCCCCAGCCCTTTTTTCCCAACCTCTGATCAGCCCTCAGTTCCCTATTCACATTTCTTAGGTTTGCTCCCAGCCCCCACATTGGCCCCAAGCTCCAGCCCCAGCCCTTGCATTAGCACCAGCTTTCGTATTGGCCACCAGCCCCTTGTAGCATCCCCATCCCACCTCTTCTCCTAGCTGCAGGTCCAGCATACCATCCACTTCCCCCTTCTTTCTCTGTCTCCCCAGTCCCCATCCAGCATCCTCCTCCCCATTTCCTCCCTTGTCAGCCCCTCTTCTCCCCTCAAACCTTATTCTGCCCACAGCAGTGACTACAATAAACCATAGCTGTGCCAAACGTGGAGTCTCCCAGGCTTAGCAACCTTAAAACCTCTTCTGTGTCCTGCCCCCACACAGTAAGAAGTGTATATCAGAGGGGGCAGGATATGGAAAAAGTTTCAAGATTACGTAGTCTGGGAGGCTCTGCAATCGTAGCTTATTAGTCGCTGCCATGGGCAGAATAAGGTTTGAGGGTTGAAGAGGGGCTGGCAAGGGTGGAAGGCAAGAGAGGTGGAGCAAATGTGAGGTGGCGATAGTCAGCAGTGGGAGGGAGGATTCGGCTTAGCAGGGCAGTACAGTGTCCAGTTACAAGTTGCAACTGGGCACTTTAAGAAGCTTATAAACCCTGCTGTGGCTCATTCCAGGCATGGTTCGGGAGAGATGTGAGGAGCCACAATGGAATGAGATGAGCAGAGCCACAGCAGTCAGGCTGGAGCGGGGCCTTGTGCAAAAAACATGCCGGCATATGCCTAGGGCTGGCCCTGATTCTAGGTATTTATATGCGTCTTCCTATTCAAGTTCCTTGATAACACAATCCTCTTGTCAAGGAGACGTTTTCTGTTTTTCTCAGTTTTCCTTTAAGGAAGGTTGCCTTAGCACATTTTCCAAAGGTAAATGTTATCTTGATGTATCTGAGAAGCTTTTCACTAGATGGAGTTGTTCAACCAACTGTTGGTCAAAGGAAATACAGAGCTTTAGGTCATCTACAAAGAGTAAGAGGCCAATTCTGATCACCACACATCTAGCGCCTGCACACCCAATGTGTAGACGTGCCAGAGACATACCCGATTCTGTTACCGCGAGGCCCAGACATACGTGGAATGGCAGAATCGGGGACATAGATGTCCAGGCACTCCCCATATGCAGAGCAGATTGACATATGGGGAGCTGCCCATCCCAATGCCAGAACGCCACTGCTGGTATGAGGGAATAGTGGCATCCTGTCGCCATGGCAATGAGCCATCCACAGGACGGCTTGGAATGTGATGGCATATATCTGCCCTTGCAGCCCACTATCTGGCCGTCGCTGGCAACTGCTGTAGGCGAGATCATGGCTGCAGGAGCACCGTGTGGCCATAGGACTGTGGTGCGGGATTGTGCAGCGTGCGATGTGGGAGGCACCTAAGGCTTCCACCTGTACGTCCCAGCAGCTGGCCATTCCCCCACTCTGCCTCCACTCCGCCCCCTCCCACCCACATACAGTGCTCCCTGCACAGATTCTCTGTACATACGGGGAGCGCTGGTGGCAGAATCAGGGTCAGCATCTGAATGCAGGTTGGACACCGGCCCACATATCAAACCCCGTTATTTACGGGACAGAATGCCAGCCTAAGTGTATTGTTACCTCTCGGTTGTTACCATCTTTACTTGCCTCCTTCCAGTCAGTCTTAGCACTTGCCAAATAAGATTATTATGTCCATCTGACTAACTCTCTCGCCTCCGACCCTTGCTACCTGTTTACAACTCTCAACTCTCTCCTCCACCTCTGACCCCTCCTTCCTTTCTGCCCAAACCTTGGCTGACTATTTCCATGACACAGTCCACAAGATTGTACTCCAATTCCCCACAAGTTCATCTCCATCACCTCTTCCCCCCTTCACTCTCAACATTTCCCCTCAACCTCTGCTAGCCTTTTTTCCTTTTCTATGATCTCTGATGAGGAACCTGCATGCCTTCTTTCCTCCTCCTTCTCCTCTGATCCTATTCCCACCCATCTCCTTAGCTCCATCTCCTCCACTGTAGTCCCTTCCATCTCTTATTCTCAACTATTGCTCTCCACCGCAATTGTTACTGCAGCCTTTAAGCATGCTGTGGTCACACCTCTCCTTAAGCAACAATCATTTAACCTTACTTGCCCTTCTAACTATCGACCTATCTCTCTCCTCCCCTTCATCTCTAAACTACTTGCAGTTCACCACTGTTGCCTTGACTTTCTCTCCTCTCAAGCCCTTTAGAATCTCTTGCAGTATGGCTTTTTTCCCTTCCATTCTACTGAAACAGCTCTTGACAGTCTTCAGCGACCTGTTCCTGGCAAAATCAAAGGACCTTTACTCAGTCTTCATCCTTCTTGACCTTTCTGCTGCTTTTGACACTGTTGACCACCACCTTCTCCTCAATACCTTGTCCTCACTTGGTTTTAAGGACTCTGTGCTATCCTCGTTCTCTTCTTATCTCTACCATCGTATTTTCAGTGTCTGTTCTAATGGATACTGCTATCCTGCTCTCAGTTGGTATACCCCAAGGGTTTGTCTTCTGCCCACTCCTTTTCTCTCTTTATACCCAATCCCTTGTTATGCTCATCTCTTCCCATGGCTTTTAGTACCATCTTTACAGTGATAACTCTCAGATCTACCTCTCTATGCCTGATATCTTTCCAGCCATCCAGGCCCAGATCTCTGCCTGCCTATCAGATATTGATGCTTGGATATCTCACTTCCATTTGAAATTGAATATGGCAAAAACCAAACTTCTTATTTTTCACCCTAAACCCACCTCTCCCCTTCCACCTTTCTCAATCTCTGTGGATAATGCCCTACTCCTCCCTGTTTCCTCAGATTGCAACCTTGGGGACATCTTTGACTCCTCCCTCTCCTTCTACACCCACATCTAACTTATTGCTAAAACTTGTCATTTCTTTCTGTATAACATCAGCAAAATTTACTCCTTCCTTTCTAAACGTACTACTAAGACACTCATCCACTCATTAGTTACCTTCCGCCTAGACTATAGCAACCTCCTCCTTGTTGGTCTCCCTCTGAATCATCTCTCTCCCCTTCAATCTGTTCAAAACACAACTGCATTGCTAATCTTACGCCATCCTCGATATGCTCATATAACCCCTCTTCTCAAGTTGCTTCACTGGCTCCCTCTTTGTTTCCTTATGCAGTTCAAACTTCTCCTTCTGACCTATAAGTGCACTCATTCTGCTGCTCCTCACTACCTTTCCTAAGAACATAAGAACATAAGATATGCCATACTGGGTCAGACCAAGGTCCATCAAGCCCAGTATCCTGTTTCCAACAGTGGCCAATCTAGGTCGTACGTACCTAGCAGTTTCCCCAAAAGACAAAGGTTCCGCAATGCTTGTACTGGGTCAAGCATTGATATCCTGCGTCCCTTCTTAATAATGGTTTATGGACCTTGTGATAAGGAAGCTTATCATAGCTCAGGAAGGAGCTATAGAAAAGGTGAAGTGACTCTGAACAAGCAACCTGTCAGTTCTGGTAGAAATAAGAAAACAGAATTTTTCCATAAAAGACTACCAGTCCCAGAATGCACCAGGTTTCCAACAGCCATTAGAGGAGCTGAAGTGGGGAAACGTGTGTTCAATCAGGAGGGCTATAAGGTAATCCCCAAGCACTCATCTCAAAGGGCAGGGCCTGATTCAGCACAGCTGCGCTGTGCTAGGGTGGAGCACTCATCTAAGCAGAATAAAGGTAGAGTTTATTCTACAGAGAATCATCTTCATGATCTTGGACAGCTTCATGATCTGGAGGATCATCAGAAGCAGAAGCCAGAGCGGACGGACAGAGAGGGCAATAAACCCTTTGGAAGAAAGAAGAGAAAAGCTTTTGGGAGGTCTAAAGGAGTCCAGAGCAGTACGTATACTGGAAGGCATTCCAAAGGCAAGCTTACACCATTGGACTGGGGAAAGCCAGAGGAATGGTGCTGCAGAGCTAGGAATCTCCAGACGGTACCTGTGAGGGAGACGGCTGCACGTGGAAGGGACCCTAAGACCCATGCCAGAAGGTATGTGAAGAGAGATCCAGTGTCCAGGGATCTGGATTGGAAGGCTGGACATAAGAACTGGACTACATACTGGCCAGGCTATTTAGAGAGGAACACTAACAGCAATGGAAGCTCAGGTATGAACACTGATCTATGCCCTAGCTATACCCTTGAAAGACAGCAGGGAAACAAGTATTCTCCTGAGAGTGCTCCATTAATTCCTCTGTGCCAATCCATGATATTGAACCCATGATTGTTGAAGAAGGGGGAGCGGTTATAGATACAGGCTGTGAATACATGGATTGCTCTCTGTCTAAACTCCTTTGGTAATTTACTGTTACAAAGTACAACAACCATCACAAAAAAATACAAACTTGTTCTTTAAATCTACTCAGAAAAGCTCCTGAGTAGGATTTGAGCCAGGCAGTAGAAAGTAAGCCAGCTAAGGGGTTTCAGCTGGATAACTGCTAGCAATTGAGCCTAATTGCTTGTGAGCTCTGAGGGAATCACTTCTGAGTCTATGTGTGAAGATATAAGAAGTTAACTTGAAAAGAACAGTTTTTCCCTACTTTGGGGGTTTGGATTGTTCATTGAGGCACTGTTAAGAAAATATTAGCTAAAGCCTACAGAAAAGACCATTCTGTTACCATCCTGGTCCTTATTCTTTTGCTTTGATTGCCTGACAAGTTCAGCTGTTTTTCTGATTTTGTTTTTCTAAGTTTAACACTGAAAGCAAGTATCCTGTTTTATGTGCTACCAAGCATATCTGTGTTGGGAGAAATAACCCCATAAATAAATATCTTATTGGCTTTACACTCAAGCACAACTAATTATTGTGAGCGGCTGTGTCTGGTGTGAATGGACTGCATTTCCCACAATCCCTTGCAAATCATATTGATATATGCCTTTGCCAAGACTGTGAACATTCTCACCCAGGCACCCGTCTGACATCCTTTCCTCCAGGAACTTGTCCAAACCTTTTTTAAACCCAGCTACACTAACAGCCTTTACTACATCCTCTGGTAACAAATTCCAGAGTTTGATTACACGTTGAGTGAAAAAATATTTTCTTTTATTAGTCTTAAATAGTTTAACCTGTAGCTTCATTGCATGTCCCCTAGTCTTTCTATATTCTGATAACGTAAACAATCGATCTACGTTTACCCGTTCCACTCTGTTCATTAATTTATAGACGTCTATCATATCTCGCCTCAGCCGTCTCTTTTCCAGGTTAAAGAACCCTAACTTTTTTAGCCTTTCTTCATAGGAGTATCCTTCCATCACCTTTACCATTTTGGTGGCTCTTCTCTGAACCTTTTCTAATAATGCTATATCCTTTTTAAGATACGGCGACCAGAATAGCACACAATATTCAAGGTGTGGTCTCACCATGGAACGGTATAGAGGCATTATAATATCTTTTGTTTTATTTTCCATTCCTTTCCTTATGATACCTAGCATTCTATTTGCTCTCTTGGCTGCTGCTGCACACTGGGCCGAGGGTTTTAACATGTTATCCACAATGATGCCTAAATCTTTTTCCTGGGTGGTGGTTCCTAATGTGGAACTTTGCATCGTGTAACCATAGTTTGGGTTGTTCTTCCCTAGGTGCATAACTTTGCACTTGTCCACATTAAATTTCATCTGCCATTTTGATGCGCAGTCTTCCAATTTATCAAGTTCCTCTTGCAATTTTCCACAATCCTCTTGGGTTTTAACAACTTTAAATAGTTTTGTGTCATCTGCAAATTTGATAACCTCACTCGTTATTCCACTTTTCAGGTCATTTATGAATATGTCAAAAAGCAGCGGACCCAGCACAGATCCCTGGGGTACACCACTATTCACCTTTCTCCATTGGGAAAATTGGCCATTTAGCCCAACCCTCTGCTTTCTATCTTTTAACCAGTTCCTGATCTACAGTAGTACACTGCCTCCTATCCCATGACTCTTTAGTTTTGCCAAAAGTCTCTGATGAGGGACCTTGTCAAAAGCTTTCTGGAAAGTCCAGATACACTATATCAACCGACTCACCTTTGTCCACCTGTTTATTCACACTTTCAAAAAAACATAACAGATTAGTAAGACAAGATCTTCCTTATCTAAAGCCATGTTGGCTGTCTCCCATTAGACCACGACTATCTACATGCTGAGTAATTTTATTCTTTATAATGGTTTCTACCATTTTTCCCGGTACTGATGTGAGGTTCACCGGTCTGTAGTTTCCTGGATCACCCCTGGAACCCTTTTTAAAAATTGGTGTTACATTGGCGATCCTCCAATCTTCAGGTATTAGAGATGATTTTAATGATAGTTCACAGTTTACTAATAGCAGGTCTGCAATCTCATATTTCAGTTCTTTCAACACCCTTGGATGTATACCATCCGGCCCAGGTGATTTGCTACTCTTCAGTTTATCTAATAGTTGTAATACATCTTCCCGATGTATCGATATTTCCTTCAATTCTTCCACACCTTTAAATATCATTTCAGTCATGGAAGTACTTTCCTCTTTTATCTCTCCCTACACCCCTCCACTCTTCTGGCAAATCACTTCTATCTGTGCCCTTCTCTTCTATTGCTAACTCCAGACTTCGCTCCTTCCACCTTGCTGATCCTTATGCCTGGAACAAACTACCTGAGTCTGTACGTCAGGCTTCATCTCTGGCCCTTTTCAAATCCAGGCTGAAAACTCACCTCTTCGAGGCTGCTTTTGAATCCTAATCTGCTTAGTCTCCAATGTGTTTCCTTACCATTCCCATAGATATATCCTTGTCCTCAGCTGTTGTGCTGTCTTGATTAGATTTTAAGCTCTGATGAGCAGTAACCCTCTCTTACATGTGTCAGTACAGTGCTGCATTTGCCTTATAGTGCTAAACAAATGATCAGTAGTAGTAGTAGTAGTAGTAAATCTGCATCCCAAAGACTTAATGAGGGAGGAGTGGCCTAGTGGTTAGGACATGGTACTTCAGGCCGGAGGTTCAATTCCCCCCTGGGGACAGCAATCTCAGGCCAGAGGGACTCGAGTTTCTAGTGCTATAGGCACTCCTTTTGGCCTTAGCCAAGCCACTTAACCCTCCGTTGCCTCATGTACACTTAGATTGTGAGCCCTTTGGGAACAAGGGAATGTATCCAGTACCTGTTTGTAGTGATTACATAATGTAAAACACTTGATTGAAGGATAAGGCGGTATAGAAAGCTGGTTAAATAAAATAAATAATGAGAGTACTCAGTGGATTAAGTGCCATATGAAACAGACGTGATGACAGGGAGTGTCCCTGAAATATTCCTTGCAATTAATACTACTACTACTACTACTAATCATTTAAATAGTGCTACAAGGCATATGCAACCCTGTACATAAAGATGTAAGACACAGTCCCTGCTCATCAGAGTTTACAGTCTAAACAAGAGGACTGAGGACTAGATTATGATAAGATACACATAAGTAAACAAGAGAGTGAAGGACATCAGGATCCAAAAGCAGCCTCAAGGAAGTGGGTTTTTAGCCTGGATTTGAATTGGCCAGAGAAGGAGCCCGACGAGCTGGCCCAGGTAGTTTGTTCCAGGCATATGGAGCAGCAAGGTGGAATGGATGAAGTCTGGAGTTGGCAGTAGAAGAGAAGGGCACAGATAGAATGGATCTGCCAGAGAAGCGGAGTTTCTGAGGAGGAGCGTAGAGTGAGATAAGAGAGGGAAGGCAGCAAGGAGATGCAGAATGAATGCACTGGTAGGTCAGTAGGAGAAGTCTGAACTGGATGCGAAAAATGGATAGGGAGCCAGTGAAGTGACTTGAGAAGAGTTGTTACATTAGCATAGCGGCACTGGTGGAAGATTAGCCCCGCAGCTGAGTTTTGAACAGATTGAAATGGAGAAAGATGATTCAGTGGGAGACCAGTGAGAAGCAGGTTACAATAGTTAAGAGGGAGGTGTATAGTGACTGGCTGAGGGTCTTAAAAGTGTGCGTAGAAAGGAATGGATGAATTTTATTCATGTTATAGAGAAAGAAGCGGCAGGTTTTAACCATCTGCTGGATGTGTGAAGAAAGAGAGAGTAGAGTCAAAGATTATACAAGGTTGCAAGCTAAGGAAACAGGGGGGAGTGTAGTGTTATCGAGAGAAATAGAGAAAGGGGGGAGGTGGGTTAAGTGGGAAAGAGAAGGAGCTCTGTTTTGACCAAGTTCAATTTCAGATGGCGGTGACACATCTAGGCAGCAATGTGGATAAGCAGGCAGAGATCCAGGCCTGGATTACTGGAGAGATTACAGGTGCAGAGAGGTAGATCTGAGAGTCATCAGCATAAAGATGATACTGAAAACCATGGGAGGAAACAGGTGAGCCAAGGTACTGAGTGTAGAGAGAGGAAAGAAAAGGTCCCTAGACAGAGCCCTGAGGTTCACCAACTGAAAGCAGGATGGCAGTAGTGGAGGATCCACCAGAATATTCCCTGAAAGTGTGATGGGAGAGATAAGAAGAAAACCAGGACAGAACAGAGCCCCTAAATCCAAGAGAGTAAAGGGCATTGAAGAGAAGGTGGCGATCAACAGTGTCAAAGGCAGCAGAAAGCTCAAGAAGGACAAAAATCAAGTAGAGGCCTTTCGATATGATGAGGAACAAGTTGCTGGAGACTTTGGCAAGAGCCTTTTCTGTAGAATGTAGACAACAAAAGCCAGATTGCAGTGGGTCCAAAAGGGCTTGAGAGGAAAGAAACTCAAGACAGCGGCAGTGAACCAATCGTTCAAGTAGTTTCTGAAGGAAAGGGAAGGGGAGAGAGAGGCCAATAACTGGAAGGACAGATAGGATCTAGTGAAGATGTTTTGAGAAAAAGTTTAACCACAGCATATTTGAAGGCCATAGGAACAGTTGCAGGGGAAAGCTATAGTACTACTACTACTACAACTACTACTGAACATTGCAGCTTGTCGTCCTGTGAAGGCTTGTGTGCATCAGTGATGCTGAGGGCTAAGCTATCGGTAGTTTAACTACTGATAGGGTCTCCCAAGATGGACAGGTCTCAGCATAGGTGCCAGATCAAGACAAACCAACCATCTGGGCAGCAGTAGAATGGGACAGTGTTGGCGGCGGAGAATCACATTTCTGTGACAACGGCAACAACACTAAACTTAAACTGCGCAGAAGAAAGGCCTGGCAATCTATTTCTGTATCTTGTCATGAAAACCAATGGATAGTCACAACAAAACAAATTGCACTATAGTGCTGAAAGATGAGACCCCCAGGTCGCAAGGCACTCAACTAGCTACTGGGGAGGAGCTGAAGACTTTTCAGAATAAAGCCAGTATTTATGATGCGGTTGGATCAAAGCCCTCAGGACGTCTGACTGCTGATGTAGCTGCGCATGAAATGAGAGTCAGAAGCTGCAAAGATGTCTTACATATTGGGACATGGAACGTACAAAACATAAACCAAGGGAAGTTGGAGGTAGTCAAGAATGAAATGGAACGTGTACAACTTGATCTGTTGGGTGTCAGTAAACTGAATGGACTGGCATCGGGCACTTTGCTTCAGATAATCATATGGTCTACTATGCCGGAAATGAAAGACAAAGAAGAAATGGTGTTGCATTTATAATAAAGAAGAAACTTGCAAGAACTGTAATGAAATACAATGAAGTCAGTGACCGTGTCATTTCTATTCGTCTACGAGGAATGCCCAACAACACAACTATAATTCAAGTATATGCCCCAACAACAGCTCCAGAACAGGATGAAATTGATGAGTTCTATGAACAAGTACAAGCTGAAATTGACAGAACATGCAAGCAGGATATCCTGATAGTCATGGGTGGCTGGAATGCAAAAGCTGGCAACAAAGAATGCGACAAAATGGTTGGAAAATATGAACTTGTCAACAGAAATGAAACTGGAGAAAGAGTGACAGAATTATGCAAGACCAGCATTCTATTCATCTCAAACACTTTCTTCCAGCAACACAAGCAATGACTATACACATGGACTTCACCCAATGGATTGTACAAAAATCAAATTGATTACATCTGTGGAAGTCAACGATGAAAAAGCTCTATAACAGCAACAAAGACAAAACCTGGAGCTGACTGTGGAACAGATCACCAACTACTAGTATGCAATCTCAAGTAAAAGTTGAAAAAGATCAAGCCACTCATGAATGTAGCAAAATATGACCTTGAGAATATACCACTGGAATTTAAAGACTGCCTGCAAAACTGATTTGCTGCTTTAGACACAAATGACAGAGCTCCAGAAGAGTCATGGGATGATGTCAAGAAGGTTGTGTTGGAAGAAAATGAAGTCTCTACAAAAGGTGAAAAAGCAAAAATGGCCAAAATGGATGACTGAAAAAACTCTGAAAATTGCCCAGAAATGCAGAGAAGCTAAAGCCAGAGGAGAAAGAGAGGCAATTGCAGAATGCAACAGATATTTCCAACGTGCAGCAAGATAAGACAAGGAGGAGTACTACAATGACACATGCAAGAAAATAGAAGTAGAAACTGTCAGAGGAAGAATAAGAACCACTTTCCTAAAGCAACGAGAATTAAAGAAAAAATTCCAGCCTGGAATTGGAATGTTGCAAGATGCTCAAGGATCTTGTTGAATGATGCTGAGAAGATTAAGAAAAGGTGGAAAGAATATACAGAATTTTTATATGATAAAGATCAAGTAGACCAATAGCTGTTTCAATCTGTACCTTATGATCCAGAACCATTGGTGATGAAAGAAGAAGTCTAAGCAGCATTGAAAGCCTTATCAAAGAACAAAGCACCGGGTATTGATGGCATTACCCTTGAAGTATTACAGCAATCAGATGAAGCTGTTCCATACTTACAAGGTTCTGGCAGGAAATTTGGAAGACAAATTCATGGCCAACTGACTGGAAAAGATCTATGTTTATATCAATACCAAAGAAAGGTGATCCAACTGACTGTGGAAATTATCGCACATTCGCTCTGATCCCATAGGCCAGTAAGATTCTACTAAAGATTATTCAACAGACACTACAACCATACCTGGAACGTGAACTACCTAAAGTGCAAGCAGGGTTTAGGAAAAGGTGAGGAATGAGAGATATCATCATGGATTTGAGATGGATCCTTTGAAAAGACAAAAGAATACCAAAAGGATATCTATTTGAGCTTTATTGACTAAAGCAAGGCTTTTGACTGTGTAAACAATGAGAAACTCTGGGCCACATTAAAGAAGCATGGGTATACCAGAACACCTGATCGTTCTCTTGCACAACCTTTACATTGATCAAGAAGCAACAGTTTGAATGCAACAAGGAGAAACAGAATGGTTTAAAATCAGCAAAGGTGTAAGACAAGGCTGCATACTTTCCCCCTACCTGTTTAATTTATATACAGAACAAATCATCAGAGAAGCAGGACTGTATGAACACAACAGAGGTGTGAAGATAGGTGGAAGACTCATCAACAACCTTCACTATGCTGATGATACCACATTACTGGCTGAAAGTGAAGATGATCTGAAACATTTGCTTCTCAAGATCAAGAAACAGTCTTAAAATGGGCCTTCACCTTAATGTAAAGAAGACAAAGATCATGACAACTGGCAAAATCAATAAGTTCATTCTTGATGAAGAAGAAATTGAAATAGTGGATAACTTTAACCTACTTGGATCAACTATGAAGAAAGAAGCAACAAGCAGTCAAGAAATCCGACTATGGATTGTTCTTGGCAGAATGGTTGTGAAGGACCTAGACAAGATTCTCAAGAGCAGAGATGTCTCTCTCCATACAAAGATTCAACTTGTTCAAGCCGTGGAATTTTCAATAATGTCATAAGGATGTGAAAGTTGGACAATGAAAAAGATACAGGAAGAAAATTGATGCCTGTGAATTATGGTGCTGGCGACAAATACTGTGTATATCATGGACTGCCCAAAGAAGAAACCAGTCAATACTAGAGGAGATCAAACCTAAGCTTTCTTTAGAAGCTCAAATGACAAGACATTGACTTTCATACTTTGGACACATCTTGTAAAGAGAGAGATCATTAAATAAAGACATCATGCTTGGCAAGGTAGAAGGTCAATGCAAAAAAAGAAGGCCAGCAGTGAGATGGATCGATACAATAACAGCAGCTATGGGTGCTTATCTGTCAACATTGAGCCCCCTAACTGAAGACAGAACACAATTTAGGACAACTATCCAGAGGTTCGCTATGAGTCGACAGCACTTACAACAAGCCGAAAGCAGCACTGCACAGAGACATGTAAAAGATGGTCCCTGGTCATCGGAGTTTACAGTCTAGTCAAGACAGACAACACAGTAGCTGTAGACATGATATACAGCTAGGGGGAATGGTAAGGAAATACAAAGGACATCAGGTGAGTCAAGATCCGAAAGCGGCAGCAAAGATCTGAGTTTTCAGTCTGGATTTGAAAAGGGTCAGTGAAGGCGCCTGATGTACAGTCTCAGGTAGTTTGTTCCAGGCATAAGGAGAAGCAAGGTGAAAGGAGCGAAGTCTGTAGTTGGCAATAGAAGAGAAGGGCACAGATAGGAGTGATTTGCCAGAAGAGTGGAGTTCCCGAGGAGGGGTATAGGGAGAGATACGAGAGGAAAGTTAGTGAGGAGCTGCAGAGTGACTGCACTTATAGGTCAGCAGGAGAAGTATGAAGGACTAGAAAAGGTGACTGCTACTTCTGAAGAGAGATCTGCAATTGTGAGTATATATTTCTGGGAATTTTCTGAAAGGACTTATTTGTATTAAAGCTAATTAAGCTGTGAACCCAGTGTTTTTTGTTAAATCAGTCAGGGCCTAGTAGCAGCAGTTTAAGTTTATATTTAAAACACACAAGATAGCTTTCTGGTTAAATTTGGAACCCAGCAGAGAGCTTGCAGTTTAAATTTAACAGTCACTTTAAAACACAGAAGAGAGCTTTCTGGTTAAATTTAGAACCCAGCAGAGAGCTTGTAGTTTAAATTTCATAATAAGTCAGAGCCTAGCAGCAGCAAAGAGCTGTAATTTAAATCAAATCAGAATATAACTTAGCATAAAAGGCAAAACAGGGTCAGTACTCTTTGAGCACAAATAAAGTCTTCTAGAGACCCATACAAAGAGGCCTTCTACCTAGGGGGCAAGAGACCTGTGAAACTTTTTCAATAGGTGTTAACACCAGGTGGCAGGTCAAAAGGCCATTTTGAAAGACACCTTCTATCCAAGCAAGGACTGTTAATCACCCAGGAAGTTGGTCACTGCTTACCTCAGCAGCACAAGACAGGGTACTGTGTAGCAGCCCTCTTTTAATAAGTGTTATTTCCCTCCCTCCCCAACACCCACCTACCCCTGGGATAATCGTAGCTTTATAGATACTTACTCATTTTAAAGGAAAGGAGGTGCTCTCAGGTGAAGCTCATTACCCAAATCAGTCATACACTAAGGACAAATGCCCTCGTGTATGGAGGCATGTGATCAATTAAGCTTCAGGTGAACAAACTATATTAAACGTATTAGGTACAGTTTTATTAGTATACATAGCCACAGCAACCCTTAGTAAGTAAAGAACTTAGATCTAAACACAAGCTTAAAACTAAGATGCAGACAGCAGTCCAGCAGCGAGATGGGGGCTTTCCAGTCTTTTGTATTGAGTGTCACATGTATGATTTTCTCCCAGTTGGTGAGGTCTTACGTGTGCACTAGGTGCAAGGAGCTCTTTGCTCTCAGAGAACAAGTCCATTCTCTAGAGGCTAGAGTAGCAGACTTGGAAAACATAAGAAAGACAGAGAGGTACATAGATGAGACCTACAGGGATATAGTCCTGAAGTCCCACCTCCAGTCTGGCAGCATCCCTGTTGCCATGGAGGAGAGAGGTCATGTGACAGGACAGCATCACCCTGGTGTGGCAGGAAGTGATCCTGTAACTAGGACTTGTCCTCCAGATGATGTAAAACCCTCTCGCACCGAGGAAGTTTCTCTAGGGCCATGTGCCCATGAGGGAAGGGTTAGGACAGCTGTTATAGTTGGTGATTCGATCATTAGGCATGTAGATAGCTGGGTGGCTGGTGGACGTGAGGATCGCCTAGTAACATGCCTGCCTGGTGCGAAGGTAGTGGACCTCACGCACCACCTAGATAAGGTCTTAGATAGTGCTGGGGAGGAGTCTGCTGTCTTGGTACATGTCGGTACCAATGACATAGGAAAATGTGGTAGGGAGGTTCTGGAGGCTAAATTTAGGCTTTTAGGTAGGAAGTTGAAATCCAGAACTTCCAGGGTAGCGTTCTCCGAAATGCTTCCCGTTCCACGCTCAGAACCCAAAAGGCAGGCAGAGCTCCGGAGTCTCAATGCATGGATGAGACAATGGTGCAGAGCTGAGGGTTTTTGATTTGTTAGGAACTGGGGAACATTCTGGGGAAAGGAGGGGCTCTTCCGAAGGGATGGGCTTCACCTTAACTGGGATGGAACCAGGCTGCTGGCATTAACCTTTAAAAAGGAGATAGAGCAGCTTTTAAACTAGATAATAGGGGAAAGCCAAATGTCGCCCAAGACCACATAGTTCGGAAGAATGTATCCTTGAAGGATAATACCAAAAGCAGAGAGGTTCCAAAAAGAGTAAAGTAGCCCAAATGCCCTCGTGTATGGAGCTGACACAGCTTAAAGATCCTAAATTACCCATGTCTACCAATAGCCAGATTAATATGAATAAAATACAGTCTCTAAAATGCTTGTATGCAAATACTAGAAGACTGAAAAATAAGATGGGAGAGTTAGAATATATAGCACTAAATGAGAGGTTAGATATGATTGGAATATCAGAGACATGGTGGAAGGAGGACAACCAGTGGGACACTGTGATACCTGGGTACAAACTATATCGTAATGATAGAACTGATCAAATTGGTGGAGGGGTTGCGCTCTATGTTAGAGAGGGCATTGAGTTAGAAAGGATTAAAGTTTTGCAGGAAACAAAATTTGCAGTAGAATCTCTCTGGATTGAAATTCCATGTAAAAAGGGGAAGGCAATGGCAGTGGGAGTGTACTATCGACCACCTGGCCAGAATGAACAAATGGATGATGAAATGCTCAAAGAAATCAGGGACGCTAACAAAAGTTACAACACAGTAATAATAATGGGTGATTCAATTACCCCAGTATCGACTGGGTCAGTGTCACGGCAGGACATGCTAGGGAGATAAAGTTTCTAGATGAAATAAATGACTGCTTCTTGGAGCAGCTGATTCATGAATCAACCAGAGGGGAAGCCATATTGGACCTAGTCCTTAGTGGAACACCATATCTGGTGCAAGAGATAAGGGTGTTGGGGCCAATTGGCAATAGTGATCATGATCATGTCGCGTTTGATTTATTTAGTGGAGGAGGGATAGTAAGGGAATCCACAGTACTACCTTATAACTTTTGAAAGGGAGACTATGATAAAATGAGGAAAATAGCTAAGAAAAAAATAAAAGGAGCAGTTGCAAAGGTTAAAGACTTACATCAAGCTTGGGTGTTGTTGAAAAATACTATCTTGGAAGCCCAGACCAACTGTATTCCACGCTATAAGAAAAGTGGAAAGAAGTCCAAAAAACTGCCAGCATGGTTTAAAGGTGAGGTCAGAGAGGCTGTTGTTGGCAAAAAAGCATCTTTCAGGAAATGGAAAAAAGAGCCAAACGACAAAACCTGGAAACAGCACAAGCACTGGCAAGTCAAATGCAAGGCATTAATAAGGCAGGCAAAGGGAGAATTAGAGAAGAAGCTTGCTGCGGAAGCAAAAATGCGAAATAAAGACTTTTTCAAGTACATTCGTAGCAAAATACCTGTGAGAGAGTGAGTTGGTCCATTAGATGACAGAGGGGTTAAAGGGTCACTAAGAGGCGACAAGGCGATAGCGGAGAAACTGAATGAATTCTTTGCTTCATTCTTTACTGAGGAAGATGTAGGGATGTTACCCAAGACAGAAGTGGTATTTAAAGGTGCAGAAGAATTGAAGGAAATATCGATACATCGGGAAGATGTATTACAACTATTAGATAAACTGAAGAGTAGCAAATCACCTGGGCCGGATGGTATACATCCAAGGGTGTTGAAAGAACTGAAATATGAGATTGCAGACCTGCTATTAGTAATCTGTGAATTTTCATTAAAATCATCTGTAATACCTGAAGATTGGAGGATCGCCAATGTGATGCCAATTTTCAAAAAGGGTTCCAGGGGTGACCCGGGAAACTACAGACCGGTGAGACTGACGTCAGTACCGGGAAAAATGGTAGAAACCATCATAAAGAATAAATTTACTCAGCATGTAGATAGTCATGGCCTAATGGGAGACAGCCAACATGGCTTTAGACAAGGAAGATCTTGTCTTACTAATCTGTTATGTTTTTTTTGAAGGTGTGAATAAACAGGTGGACAAAGGTGAGTTGGTTGATATAGTGTATCTGGACTTTCAGAAAGCTTTTGACAAGGTCCCTCATCAGAGACCTTTGGCAAAACTAAAGAGTCATGGGATAGGAGGCAGGGTACTATTGTGGATCAGGAACTGGTTAAAATAAAGCAGAGGGTAGGGCTAAATGGCCAATTTTCCCAATGGAGAAAGGTGAATAGTGGTCCGCTGCTTTTTGACATATTCATAAATGACCTGGAAAAGGGAATAACGAGTGAAGTTAGCAGATTTGCAGATGACACAAAACTATTTAAAGTTGTTAAAAACCAAGAGGATTGTGGAAAATTGCAAGAGGATCTTGATAAATTGGAAGACTGGGCATCAAAATGGCAGATGAAATTTAATGTTGTGATGGTGAAAGCCTGATGGAAAACATGGACACAGAAGAGAATCCAGAAATCCCCATGGAAACGGATGACAATGCACAGCTACAAGGAAAACTCAGCCTACGTCAGAGAAAAAGGCAGTTCCCTGTAGGAAGCAAACCACGCCCTAGTGGAAGGGTGGAGACTAACCCCCGTTCTGATTGGTCACAAGGAAGCAGGAAGCCAGGGTTAAAAACCACGTGCAGAGGGAAGGAGGACAGACCCGAAGAGAGACCCGATTGGAGACCCGAAGAGAGACCCGATGGGAGCACCGATTACAGACCTGGAGAAAGAACCGATTGGAGAACCTACAAAGAAGCTGGTCAGGAAAATATCCAGAGAGCCAGGTAGAAGGCAAGAGAAAGCCAAGACCAGAGTCTGAGACCAGAGAGTCCAGGCAGAACAGCC
Organism: Ichthyophis bannanicus; assembly: GCA_033557465.1. Taxonomy (NCBI): domain Eukaryota; kingdom Metazoa; phylum Chordata; class Amphibia; order Gymnophiona; family Ichthyophiidae; genus Ichthyophis; species Ichthyophis bannanicus. The sequence continues at coordinate 1,029,899,924 of CM066034.1, forward strand.
TGTGTGAGAGAAGGTGCCAAGGGAAAGGCACGCACTCAGACAAAGCCAGCATTCAAAGGTAAAAGCACAGACAATTGGAGAAGCCGGGCAGGCCATTCAAACAATTGCTACAGCTGGGAGGATTGAAGAGGTGGAAAGAGCACCAGTGCTGACACAGAGAAACAGCCTCAAGGTAAAACTGACCATTTTATATCTGATAAATTGGCAAAAGAGATAAAGGCTAGTTTTAATGAGCAGGAGCTGGAACCCTCCCCCTCTACTGTGAAACGTTGGATTGAAAGCCTAGTACCTGCTACAAACTCCAGACCACATAACTCTGACGTTTGTGAAGCTTCTAAATTAGGGGCACTGCAGAGACTATTCTCTAGTGAGAGGATTCAAACCCCTAGTACCAAAACACCTGAAAAGGCTGACTTGCTGTGGGATCACTTCCACCAGTTTCTGAAGAGAGAGAAGCTAAAAGAAGTCCCCACATATGAGAGACTTTGGTAATTCTAATGGCATTGAGGAAATGCAGATAGAAACCACTGTGCCTGAATGTGATGATTTTCCTATACTAATGGACTGTTGTTTAACTCACAAGAATACCACAGTAAGAAGGTGAAACAGGAGAGAGTTTTAAAAGCCTTTTAATAAGGTAGCTTTTACCTGTGACTCAGAAGAAAGCAGTGCTGTGCTGTATTCATGGTTGAGAGTAACGGAGTTTGGGAAGACGTTGTTTGGTGAAAGTGAAACCAGCTGTGTTTAGTTCTGCTGTAGTATAGTGTGTGACCACATGGAGCAGTGCAGAGAACAGCAGAGAAGAAGTTTTGTTTTTCATTTCTCCTGGTTTTTCCTGTGTTTATCCTTTCATTTGGAGAAGTTATCCTAGTGCATTTGTTGTGTTTTGAACCTCTGCGTGCCTTTGAAAATCCCCATTGTATAAATAATAAAAATCTTGCAAAGCCTTAACACCTGCCTCAACTACAATTCATTCCTACAGAGTAAAGAACTTTTATTCTAAAGGACAGTAAGGCTGCCTATCAGCTGTCTGCCTCTTGGCCCAGCCGGTGGGTGTCGCAATGTGGACAAGTGCAAAGTTATGCACCTAGGGAAGAACAACCCAAACTATGGTTACAAGATGCAAGGTTCCACATTGGAACCACCACCCAGGAAAAAGATTTAGGCATCATTTTGGATAACATGTTAAAATCCTCGGCCCAGTGTGCAGCGGCGGCCAAGAGAGCAAATAGAATGCTAGGTATCATAAGGAAAGGAATGGAAAATAAAACAAAAGATATTATAATGCCTCTATATCGTTCCATGGTGAGACCACACCTTGAATATTGTGTGCAGTTCTGGTCGCTGTATCTTAAAAAGGATATAGCGTTATTAAAAAAGGTTCAGAGAAGAGCCACCAAAATGGTAAAGGGGATGGAAGGATACTCCTATGAAGAAAGGCTAAAAAGGTTAGGGCTCTTTAACCTGGAAAAGAGAGGGCTGAGGGGAGATATGATAGAAGTCTATAAATTAATGAATGGAGTGGAACGGGTAAACGTAGATCGATTGTTTACATTATCAGATTATAGAAAGACTAGGGGACATGCAATGAAGCTACAGGGTAAACTATTTAAGACTAATAAAAGAAAATATTTTTTCACTCAACGTGTAATCAAACTCTGGAATTTGTTACCGGAGGATTAGTAAAGGCTGTTAGTGTAGCTGGGTTTAAAAAAGGTTTGGACAAGTTCCTGGAGGAAAGGTCCATAAACCATTATTAAGGAGGGACCCAGGATATCAATGCTTGACCCAGTACAAGCATTGTGGAACCTGTATCTTTTGGGGAGACTGCTAGGTACGTATGACGTAGATTGGCCACTGTTGGAAACAGGATACTGGGCTTGATGGACCTTGGTCTGACCCAGTATGGCATATCTTATGTTCTTATGAACTGGATGCAGAAATGGATAGGGAGCCAATGAAGAGACTTGAGAAGAGGGTAATATGAGGGGTAATGATAAGTTAGAAATATTACAGATAGAAGGGATTACGGCAGAAGAAATATATAGACTTTGTAGATGTGTGGAAATATAATCAGAGTAGCAGATAGTCGCCTTAGAGGAGTAGAGAAGATTTGCAATTTCCTCCTCAGTGATTTCAGAAAAGGAAGGAAGCCGAGTGTGAGGATTTGAGACTGAAGAAGGGGAAGATGAGGTCAAGATGGATCTTGCTGGATCTTGTTGTTAGGAATAAAGAACTATACATATTTATACTTCAGATGGAATCTGATTTGCTACTTTTTCATGGTAAACTTGATGTACGCTGTCACTTTGGGATTTATTTTGTGCATTTCAAGGCAGCTTATCGACCAAGAGTGTGGGATGCTCTCAAAAGCTTCCTTATAATCAATCCATGCTATACTGAGGTTTCTGCTTTTCTTTAACATTAACTGGTCTTTGGCTCCATAAGCTCCCCTCTTATTGCCCTTTGGCTCTGTTACCAAGTGATCATATATTGCAGTGAACAGCTTATAGATTGTAGGCTGACAGGTTACTGAGCTGTAACTTTTAGGGGCATTACTTGGTGCTCCTTTTGGAAGGAGAAGTGATTTTCCTGTTACAAACCATTGTGATAATAAATCTGGCTGCTTGACCAATTTTACAGTTTAGCAGCTATTGGTGGAGTGGTATTAAATGTTTGAGTCAAAAATTGGGCACACCATCTGGATAAGGTTCCACTTGCAGAGCGGTATATGCCTAGCTTTTCCTGCATATCGGGACACAAATTTATTAAAATCTATTTATTTTTTATTTATTTATTTAACATTTTTTATATACCGCACTATTCATCATCAGTGCGGTTTACATTGAACATCAACATACCTGTCAATCCATGACTGATCTAGGTTTACAGATAACAGGGAAGATAAACTAGGAGTTAACTGGGGAATAACTATCTACATAATTATACATAATTATATACATTGTATAGGTTACATCAAGTTTTGATATTTGATAAGAATATAGTGTATTCACATTTTGATCCTTTGTTCTGGATTGTTATGTGTAGTAGTTATCTGAGTGATGCGGGAGACGGATTCTATTGTGTGTATGGTAGCTTGAAGTGTAAAGTGAATAGATAGTGCTTGATGGACTTTCTAAATTGGGTGATATCCCTGATTGATCTGATGTTTGGAGGTAGTTTGTTCCAGCACTTGGGGGCATAGGACACAAAAACTCTGTTAATAGTTTGTTGTGTCCATTTTGTGGAGATACTGGGAGTAACTAGTGTGTTTTCTGCTACTAGTCTCCTGGGTCTGTTGTTTGGTGTGTGGGTGATGAGATTTGAGATCGATGCAGGAGATAATTATTAATAGCCTTGAATGTGATGAGGAGGGTTTTGTATGTTATTCTGCAGTTTATCGGAAGCCAGTGCAGATCGATCAGTATTGGTGTTATATGATCTCTTATAGAAGCTCCAGATAGGATGCGGGCTGCCGCGTTCATCGCCAGTTGAAGTGGATGTAGTGTATTCTTGGGGAGACCATGAAGAATGATATTCGCATAGTCGAAATGTGGTGTGACTATTGCTTGGAAAACTGTGCGGAAGTCCTTGGTCTCCATCATTGGTTTCAGGTGGCGCAGTGTTTTTAGTTTGTAGTAAATTGACCTTACTGTGTTCTTTATGTGCTCTTTAAGATTGAGTTGTTGATCGAGTATCACACCGAGGTACTTTATGGAGGCTTTGATGGGGAGTTCTGCATCTCTTACTGTGAGGGTGGTTGGCGGAGCAAATTGCTTGTTTCTTGTTGCTATGAGTACTTCGGTCTTCTTGAAGTTTATTCTCATGTTTTGACTGAGGAGCCAGTCGGTTATTGCATTGAAACAATTGATTAGTGGAGAGTAGTCAGGATTTGATATATTGATTGGTGTGAATATTAGCACGTCATCTGCGTATAATAAGCAAGATATATCGAAATCTCTGGTGATTTGGCAGATTGGCTGCATGTATATATTAAAAAGCAATGCAGATAGAGATGAGCCTTGAGGTACTCCCTGTTTCTGTTTGAAGGGTTCAGATGTAATGTTGCCTGTACGGACCTGTTGCCAGCGCTCATCTAAGTAGGATTTGCACCAGTTCCAGGCTTGGTTGCGGATGCCTTTTTCGTGGAGTCTAGCTAGCATGATCTTATGGTCGACTGAGTCGAATGCCGCTGATATGTCCAGAAAAATCATTGCAATGGCCATGTGAATGTTGTCAATCCCACAGATGAGTTTGTTAAGTAGTGAAGTCATGAGTGTTTCTGTTCCGTGAGCTTCTCGGAATCCGTGTTGGCATGGGTCCAACGGGGCTGCTGTGTCAATGTGGTGTTGGATCTGCCTCTGAGTTTCCTTTTCAAGTATCTTGGCTAGGTAGGGAATGCTGGAGATTGGGCGGTAGGATTCTTCCTTCGTTGGGTCCATCTGGTTGTTTTTTAGCAGAGGGCGAATTGATGTTTGTTTAAGGGCGGTAGGGAAGATGCCAGTTAGATAGGAGATATTTGCGATCTTAGCTATGTAAGGGCTAAGCTCGGTACGTAAGGTTTTGATCCAGTGTGCTGGACATGGGTCATTTGGTGCTGTGGTGGTATTTATAGTAGCGATAATTTCTTCGATGGTTTTTCTTGATGGTGGTGAGAATTTATCGAGTGATGCTTGGGCCTGTGGGAGTTGGATTAGTATTTGTGATGACGTTGTGTTCGCCTTGACCATTTTGGCTTGGATGAAATTAGCATATAGTTGTGGTTGTATGGATTCTTGATGTGGTGGCGATGGATCTTTGGTTAATGTTTTTACTATATTGAAGAGATCGCGTGGTCTGTTTAGTGTTTTGCTGAGAATATTGGAGTGGAATTCTTTCCTTGTAGACCAAGTTAGTTCGCGATGCTTTTTGAGTTATGCTCATGAAACACTCTTTTGGAAAATGAGCATTTCTAAAGCAATTTATAGAAACATAGAAACATGTTGGCCGAAAAAGACCATATGGCCCATCTATTCTGCACTTCACTATCAACTACCACTACTAGTCCTACTGATCATTTGTATAGCGCTACAAGGCTTATGCAGCACTGTACAGACACATGTAAAAGATGGTCCCTGCTCATCAGAGTTTACAATCTAGTCAAGACAGACAATACAACAGCTGAGGACAAGAATAAATCAAGGAGAATGGTAGGAAAACACATAGGACACTAAGCGGATCAGGATCCAAAAGCATCCTCGAAGAGGTGAGCTTTCAGTCTGGATTTTAAAAGGGCCAGAGATGAAGCCTGATGTACAGACTCAGGTCATTAGTTGCAGGCACAGGGAGCAGCAAGGTGGAAAGAGCAAAGTCCTCACTTTTGAATGCACTTTATCAGCCCTAGTCCTAATACTGAACCACCATCTGGTGATCAGTGAATGGAACAGGTAAACATAGATCACTAAAATTACTCAGCATGTAGATAGTCATGTCCTAATGGGAGACAGCCAACATGGCTTTAGACAAGGGAGATCTTGTCTTACTAATCTGTTATGTTTTTTTTGAAGGAGTGAATAATCAGGTGGACAAAGGTGAGTCGGTTGATATTGTGTATCTGGACTTTCAGAAAGCCTTTGACAAGGTCCCTCATCAGAGACTTTTGGCAAAACTAAAGAGTCATGGGATAGGAGGCAGTGTACTATTGTGGATCAGGAACTGGTTAAAAGATAGAAAGCAGAGGGTAGGGCTAAATGGCCAATTTTCCCAATGGAGAAAGGTGAATAGTGGTATACCCCAGGGATCTGTGCTGGGTCCGCTGCTTTTTGACATATTCATAAATGACCTGGAAAGTGGAATAACGAGTGAGGTTATCTAATTTGCAGATGACACAAAACTATTTAAAGTTGTTAAAACCCAAGAGGATTGTGGAAAATTGCAAGAGGATCTTGATAAATTGGAAGACTGGGCATCAAAATGGCAGATGAAATTTAATGTGGACAAGTGCAAGGTTATGCACCTAGGGAAGAACAGCCCATACTATGGTTACACGATGCAAGGTTCCACATTAGGAACCACCACCCAGGAAAAAGATTTAGGCGTCATTGTGGATACCATGTTAAAACCCTCGGCCCAGTGTGCAGCAGCGGCCAAGAGAGCAAATAGAATGCTTGGTATGATAAGGAAAGGAATGGAAAATAAAACAAAAGATATTATAATGCCTCTATATCGTTCCATGGTGAGACCGCACCTTGAATATTGTGTGCAATTCTGGTCGCCGTATCTTAAAAAGGATATAACGGTTTTAGAAAAGGTTCAGAGAAGAGCCACCAAAATGGTAAAGGGGATGGAAGGATACTCCTATGAAGAAAGGCTAAAAAGGTTAGGGCTCTTTAACCTGGAAAAGAGACGGCTGAGGGGAGATATGATAGAAGTCTATAAATTAATGAACGGAGTGGAACGGGTAAACGTAGATTGATTGTTTACCTTATGAGAATATAGAAAGACTAGGGGACATGCAATGAAGCTACAGGGTAAACTATTTAAGACTAATAAAAGAAAATATTTTTTCACTCAACGTGTAATCAAACTCTGGAATTTGTTACTGGAGGATGTAGTAAAGGCTGTTAGTGTAGCTGGGTTTAAAAAAGGTTTGGACAAGTTCCTGGAGGAAAGGTCCATAAACCATTATTAAGAAGGGACCCAGGATATCAATGCTTGAACCAATACAAGCATTGTGGAACCTGTGTCCCTTGGGGAAACTGCTAGGTACATATGACCTAGATTGGCCACTGTTGGAAACAGAATACTGGGCTTGATGGACCTTGGTCTGACCCAGTATGGCATATCTTATGTTCTTATGATCACTTTTTTACGCTATCAAAAAGTAGAAAAACTAAGGGACACACAATGAAGCTATAATGTAATTCATTTAAGATTAATAAGAGAAAATATTTTTTCACTTAACACATCATCAAACTCTGGAATTCGTAGGAACCGCTGTTAGTGTAGCCGGGTTTAAAAAAGGTTTTGACAAGTTCCTGGAGGAAAGTTCCATAAACCTTTATTAAAGAGGACCAGGGAAATCCACTGCTTACCCCACGAAAAGCATTGTGGAATCTATGTGTCTTTTGGGGAACCTGCCAGGTACTTGTGACCTCGATTGACTACTGGAAACAGGATACTGGGCTTGATGGACCTTGATCTGACCCAGCATGACATTTCATATGTTCTTATGATGCGAGATGATCTCCCACTATAACATCAGAAACACTTTCCCCATTGATAAGCACCAGGTCCAGTATGGCCCGTTCATGTGTGGATTCTGTTACCAGTTGCCAGAATAGTTCTTCCTGTGGAGAATCCAGGATCTCCTTACTTCTAGATGACTCTGCAGCAAGCATGTGCCAGTCAGATATCTGGCATATTGAAACCACCTATCAGTAGCATTTCTCCTTTCATGGCAATACTTTGTATGTCTTCTATTAAATCTCTTCCATTTCTTATCCTTGTGAAGGGGGGGGGGGAGAGTTATCTGTATATCACACCTATGCAAATGGATTTATCATTCCCTCTTTCTATAACCCACAGTGCCTCCTTGCTCCCTTTTAAACCCTGTAATTCAATAGCTTTAATATTATTTTTACATAGAGTGCTACTCCTCCCATTTTCCCTACCCTGTCCTTCCTGGATAAAGTATAGCCCGGTATAGTTATATCTCAATCATGGTTGTCCTTGAACCATGTCTCCATAACCACCACTAAATCTAAGTCAGCCTCTTCCATTAAGGTCTCAAAATCTGGAATCTTATTTCCCAAACTACCGGAAATTATGTACACCGCTCTCCAGATGTTGCCCCTTTTACCCATTTCTACAGAGGTATTTAATGTTTTTCTTTCCTAGGGGCTTATGTCACCCATCCCCAATGAATCTAATTTTAAACCCTCTTCAGTAGGTTAGCCAGTCTGCTGCGGAAGACACTTTGACCCTTCTTGGATAGGTAGATGCCATTTCTACTCAGCAGCCCTTGGAAAATCATCCCATGATCCAGAAAACCAAAATGCTCTTAATGACACCGTGCATTCAGCCATGCATTCATCTCTAGGATGCAAGTTTCTCTGCCTTGGTCTTTACCCTCAACAGGGATGATTGAAGAGAGCGCTACCTGTGCACCTATCTCCTTCATTTTCTATCCTAGAGCCATGAAGTCACTCTTGGTACGCTCGGAGAGAAACCTAACAGTATCATATGTGCTGATATGGATGAGCAACATCAGATAATAGTCAGTAGGCCTGATGAGTCTCAGCAAACTCTCCGTAACATTTCAGATTTTGGCACCTGGCAGACAGCATACCTCCCTGGACATCAAGTCTCATCGGCAGATGGATGCCTTAGAACCCTGCCGAAGAGATTCAGCAACCACCTTCATTTCCTTGTGGTCATGATTCCACAACTTTGGGGTGTTTGAGCTCTGTTTCTTCCCTTTCTTGGGATGCTTTCACCTCCTCCACTTACAGGGCTGCATACCGGTTCTTCAATTCTAGGGCTGGAGGAGTTGGATTGTTGATTCTACAGACTCTGGTGACTTGAGTCCAACTCTCTTCATTTTGTAGCATACCATCTTCACCTCTTTTAGAGAGGTGGGATGCTTCAAGAGGCATCTCAGTAATGTACTTCTCACTGTCTTGATTGGTCTCAACCTTACCACCTCTTCTCTGAGCTCCTCCACTTGTTTCATGAGGGCTTCAGCTTGCAGGCATGTTGCACATAGAACCGGTTCCTCAGCTGGCAATGGGCTGTCTGTCCGGACAGAGGCAGAAGTTGTAATGGAGGCAACAGCTTTGGTAATATGATTTTTCCCAGCCATTATTCAGTTGGTGGAGCTTTAAACATAACATAAGAACATAAGAACTGCCATACTGAGTCATACCAAAGTCCATCAAGCCCAATATCCTGTTTCCAACAGTGGCCAATCTAGGTCACAAGTACCTAGCAGTTTCCTTAAAAGAAACAGGTTCCACAATGCTTGTATTAGGGCAAGCAGTGGATATCCCGGGTCCCTTTTAATAATAGTTTATGGACCTTTCCTCCAAGAACTTGTCCATCCTTTCTTAAACCCGGCTACACTAACAGTTTTTATTACATCCTCTGGTAACAAATTCCAGAATTTGATTACACGCTGAGTGAAAAAATATTTTCTCTTATTACATGTCCCCTAATCTTTTCATATTTTGATGGGGCAAACAATAGATCTACGTTTACCCGTTCCACTCCATTCATTAATTTATAGACCTCTATCATATCTCCTCTCAGCCATCTCTTTTCCAGTTAAAGAGCCCTAACCTTTTTTGCCTCTTTTCATAGGGGTATTCTTCCATCCCCTTTTACTATTTTGGTGGCTCTTCTCTGTACCTTTTCTAATAACGCTATATCCTTTTTAAGATACGATGAACAGAATTGCACACAATATTCAAGGTGCGGTCGCACCATGGAACGATAGAGAGGCATTATAATATCCTTTGTTTTATTCTCCATTCCTTTCCTTATGATACCTAGCAGTCTGTTTGCTCTCTTGGCCACCACTGCACACTGGGTGGAGGGTTTCAACATGTTATCCACGATGACGACTAAATCTTTTTCTGGATGGTGGCTCCTATGTGGAACCTTGCATTGTGTAATCATAGTTGGGATTGTTCTTTCCTAGGTGCATAACTTTGCATTTGTCCAAATTAAATTTCATCTGCCATTTGGAGGCCCAGTTTTCCAATTTATCAAGGTCCTCTTGCAACTTTTCACAATCCTCATGGGTTTTAACAACTTTGAATAATTTTGTGTCATCTACAAATTTGATTACCTCACTCGTTATTCCCATTTCCAGGTCATTTTTGAATATGTTAAAAAGCAGCGGACCCAGCACAGATCCCTGGGGTACTCCACTATTCACCTTTCTCCATTGGTAAAATTGGCCATTTAGCCCTACCCTCTACTTTCTATCTTGTAACCTGATCCACAATAGTACACTGCCTCCTATCCCATGACTTTTTAATTTCACCAAAAGTCTCACATGAGGGACCTTGTCAAAGTTCTCTGAAAATCCATATACACTCTATCAATCGACTCACCTTTGTCTGTTTATTCACACCTTTAAAAAATATAACAGATTAGTAAGACAAGACCTTCCTTGGCTAAAGCCATGTTGGTTGTCTCTCATTAAGCCATGACTATCTACCTGTTCAGTAATTTTGTTCTTTATAATTGTTTCTACCATTTTTCCCAGTATCAAAGTCAGGCTCACCGGTCTGTAGTTTCCTGGTTCACCCCTGGAACCCTTTTTAAAAATTGGCGTTACATTGGCCATCCTCCAAGCTTTAGGTATTATAGATGATTTTAATGAGAATTCACAGATTACTAATAGCAGGTCTGCAATCTCATATTGCAGTTCTTTCAACACACTTATATGTATACCATCCGGTCCAGGTGATTTGCTGCTCTTCAGATTATCAAATAGTTGTAATACATCTTCCCGGTGTATCGATATTTCTTTCAATTCTTCCGCAGTATCACCTTTAAATACCATTTCAGTCATGGGTAACATCCCTACATCTTCCTCAGTAAAGACCAAAGCAAAGAATTCATTCAGTCTTTCCGCTATGGCCTTGTCCCCTCTTAGTGCCCCTTTTACCCCTCTATCACCTAATGGTCCAACTGCCTCTCTAACAGGTTTTTTGCTATGAATGTAAGGTCCATCCCTTTGGAAGAGCCCCTATTTTCCCCATAATGATCCCCAGTTTGTAAGAAATCCAAAACTTTCCTTCTTGCACTATTGTCTCATCCACGCATTGAGATTTTGAAGCTCTGCCTGCCTTTTGGGTCCTATGTGTAGAACAGGAAGTATTTCAGAGAATGCTACCCTGGAAGTTCTGGATTTCAACTTCCTACCTAAAAGCCTAAATTTAGCCTCCAGAACCTCCCTACCACACTTTCCTATGTCATTGGTACCAAAATGTACCAAGTCAGCAGACTCCTCCCCAGCATTATCTAAGACCTTGTCTAGGTGACATGTGAGGTTTGCTACCTTCGCACCAGGCAGGCATGCTACCAGGTGATCCTCACAACCACCAGCCACCCAGCTATCTATATGCCTAATGATTGATTCACCAACTATAATGGCTGTCCTAACCCTTCCCTCGTGGGCACATGGTCCTGGAAAAACCTTCTTGGTGTGAGAGGGTTTTTACATTACCTAGAGGACAGGTCCTAGCTACACGATCACTTCCTGTTACACCAGAGTGATGCTCTCCAGTCACGTGATGTTTCTCCTCCATGGCAACAGGGTTGCTGCCAAACTGGAGATGGGACTTTAGTACTACATCCCTGTAGGTCTCGTCTACGTACCTCTCTGTCTTCCTTATGTCCTCCAAGTCCTGTACTCTAGCTTCCAGAGATTAGACTTGTTCCCTGAGAGCCAAGAACTCTTTGCACCTAGTACACACATATGATCCCTCACCAACTGGGAGAAAATCATACATGTGACACTCAGTGCAAAAGACTGGAAAGCCCCCATCTTGCTGCTAGACTTCTGTCTGCATCTTAGTTTTAGGGTTGTGTTTAGGTATTTAAGTTGTTTACTTACTAAGGTTTTCTGGGGATACTTACTGTATACTAATAAAACTAGACCGAATACATTTAATGGACTTTGTTAACTTCAAGCTTAACTAATCTCAGGTCCTTAATGTATGCCTGATGAGGATAAACAGCTGCACCTAAGAGTGAATATGGCACCTCCTTTCCTTTAAGAGGTTTAAGCACCTATAAAGCTATGATTATCCCAGTGGTGGGAGGGAGGGAAAGAAAGAAGACGTATTAAATGCTGGCTGCTACACAGTACCCTGTCCTATGCTTCTAAGGTAATCTGTGACCAATTTCCTGGGTGATTCACACAGCCCTTGCTTGGATAGAGGGAGTCTTTCAAAATGCCCCTTTGATCTGTCCCTTGGCTTTAACACCTATTTAATACAATTTCACAGGTCTCTTGCCCCCTATCTAGAAGGCCTCTTTGTAAAGGTCTCTAGAAACAATTTATTGCTCACGGAATAATGACCCTGTTTTTCCTTTTATGCTAAGTTATACTCTTAGTTGATTTAAACTGAAAGCTCTTTGCTGATACTAGGCCTTGACTGAGTATTACATTTAAATTAGAATCTCTCTGCTGGGTTTTAAATTTAACCAGTAAGCGCTCTGCTGTGTTTTAAATTTAAACTGAAAGCTTTTTGCTTGTACTAGGCCCTGACTGAGTATTAAATTTAAACTAGAAGCTCTATGCTGGGTTTTAAACTTAAACTGAAAGCTACCTGTTGAGTTTTTAATTTAACTAAAAGTTCTTTGCTGATACTAGTCCCTGACTGGTTTCACAAAGTCACTGGATTCTAATTTACACAGATTTATCAGCTTTAATCTGAAGAATCCCCTTTTCCCCAAGATTTAGAAAAATTCCCAGAAGTAAATACTTACAATTGCACATCTCGCTCCAGAAGTAGCAGTCCCTTTTTGTAGTCCTAGTACCCAGTTGACCTGTGGTGACCTCCGAGTCCTCTGCTGGGGCTGCTGTGACGGATATCCAGATGAGTCTTCTGGCCCCTTATGCACATAAGCCACTGTTTTATGCATAGAAAAAGCTTGTTATACAATTGGAGGGAAGAGAAGTGGGTAGAAGTGTGCACACGATACCATTGTATGCACAATTGTACCTGTTGTTAGCAGAGGCCTTCAGAGGGTGTGATGTTGTGGAAGTCGGACTTCAGCACATACTTTTTATTCTTCATAATTATGCGCAGAAATGTTCTCTACAATTCTGTTTGTATGAAATAGTGTGCGGGGTAATTTTATAAGCAGCCTTGTGAAGCTCTGCACCATCAATGTGTGCACTTCATCTATTTTCAGTGACTTATGCGCGTGCATTTGCCAGGTGCTATTCTGTAAGTGTGCATGTCAGGCTGACGGTGCGTATTTTCACTGTGGACATGCACAAGGGCGAAGCTTGGGTACAGCACATATTCCATAGATAAATTATAAAATACTATAATTCACGCGTGTTTGTGAGAAACTAGGTGCAAGTATTTACACGAGCCATAGGTTTGGTGTAAATGATCACGCCTAGATTCCATGTGTGTTTCCCACTACTTACACTCCTGTTTTATAAAGTAAAGTGTGCGCGCACTTGACTTTTTAAACCAGACACAATTGGCACTTGTTAAATTGCATGCTAACCACGCAGAAACTGATACAATTACCCTCAGCATTTGTAAAGTCTGCGGGTAGTTTTAGCTGGGTAATTTTCAAGGGGAAAACAGACGTGTCTTACTTCTGAAAATCGCATGCACTGGATGGACAAGGTAGTTGTGCTGTTATGAAATTACCTTCCTTATCAGAGCTAATTCTGAGTTTCACAATCTAGACTGCCTCTGCGCCTCTCCTACTGATATTTAGGGAGGACAGGGGGGTGGGGGGCCAAGCAGAGGCAGATTGACAGGTTTCACCACAAAGGGGCTTTTAGCACATGTGTATCCTAAAATTACGCACTGGAAAATCTTTAAAAAGTTGTTTTTCTTTGGTTATATGAGACTGTATTACCGTGGCTGCAATCAATGGTTATTCACATGCATTTGACACAATTTGCAGTGGAATTAGTACCTCCACAGCTGGTCACAGATTTGGCTAGTGGCCTGTAGGATGCTGTAGATTATTGTGAACTATACAAAGTCGCTACAGAACATGCAAGGAAGTATCAGAACACAGATACATTCTTCTGCCCCCACAAAACTGGCCAGGACATATTTTCATCTGCTGATTAAAATGTCATTTTTTGTCCCAACAGCTGCTCGACAAGTGGCACCTTGGCCAACAGGTAACGTCAGATTTTCAATTTTGTATTATCTACAAATTTATAAAACTATAGTGAAAGTTAAAAAAACTATAAATGCACTGATGAGAAGAAAGAAATGAAGGGTGCATAACAGAGATAGTATGGTAGAGTAAGGTGGTGTTTTCCACAGGGACAGAAGTGTCATCAAATGAGGATGGAGTTGAGGGAAGATTACAGGAAATATGAGGAAATGGTTCTGTATTGAGAGGATGATGGTTCCAGCAGAAGAAGGAGTAACTGAAATTGTGATGGAATGATACAGGTCAATATCGAGCTGCCGTGGTCAAAAAATATGCAAATACCCGGTGCCATTACCTGGATAATTGTGGGCATTCATAACCTACTTTTTCTAAAAACATTAGATTCAAGGAGGATAACATTGACATCAATTTTAGTCATTGGTTTTCAGGAGTCACGTGATGACCAATGAGCAAGCTGGCTCAGCCCCACAGAGCTCCCGACAAACACTCTCAAAGCTGGAATATCTAGCCAACAAGAGGAAGCCAGCATTAAAGTTTTTGAGAACCTTTGTTAAACTGAAGTAAGTGGGGGGGATTGGTGCAGCCATGGAGGCAATGGCATGTCAGAAGAGCAAGCCAGCTCCAGATAAAAGGAGAGTCGGAGAGCACAAGATGGCAGCGGAGCATTCTGTACTTATCATGTCGAAGGAGATGGCATGGCATCTAACACAATGTGTTATGGTGGTGTTAGAGAACAAGATGACACAGCTGCAGGCCACACTCAATGATATGTGGACACTCTGAGTGCACAAGTTAATAAGAGAGAATTGCGTCTCAGCAAATAATGACGGAGGAGCTTAGAAGGCAAGTAGAGAGTTTGCAACACGCCCAGTTAGCTAAAAGGTTGGATAACCCAGAGAATAGGAGTCTCCAGAATAATGTTTGCATAATGGGCATCCCCAAAAGTGTGAGTAATGTGGAACTAATGCAATTGTGGGAGAACAAGCTTTTGATATAGCTGGGCTAACGCCCCCATACAAAAAGGAAGTTGGCATTGGGCATCGGAAGGGGAAGAAACAAACAGCCCCGCAGCACCAAGGCTTTAAGGTAATGGCTGTTTGAGGCCATTGCCGCTGGGTGGCAGTGGTGGCAATGTGGGCAGGGGAGGAGCGAGGGAGCGAGGGATGAGGTTTGCCTAGGGCGCCTTATCTCCTCACACTGGCCCTGCCTATGTGTATGGAATGGAGTGATAAGAAAATGCAGATTCTGTAAGAAAGACCTGGAGATGGTTCCTTATCTTGTTGCTGGCTGTGACCTGCAGATGCCAGAAAAGCTGACAGTTCCTCCATTGGAAATTCTGCAAACACTGTAACATTGTTGTACCAGTAAAATAATGGACTCACAACCCTGAAAGAACTGTGGAGAATGAAGGCATCATATTCACTAGGACATTGACAAATGTATACCAAACATCCATGAACAAAGCAAGAATACCATTCAAAATTCATCTTAAAATCAATAAACCAGCCCAGAGATCTCTTTGACATACTTAAATCTCTAGTGAAAAGTACTGCTCCAGACAAGGAAGACCACGAGCCTATCCCATCAAATCATAGCAGACTACTTTCAAAATCAGACCTGCCCTCAAAGCAACAGAACACACATAGCACCAATGCATAATGGCAATAACTCCACAGAAGTCGAAGTCGTTTGGATCTCCTTCACAGCCATCTCACCCGAACACCTGGAAAGCATTATCACGGACATCAACACTACCACATCACCACTTGATCTGTCCCGTTGGCTAGATTAAGCTTGCTCAAACATGATACTCAAGATCACTCAGCTGTCACCTGATGAAGGACAAATGCCCACAGAACTCAAAAAGGTATCCGCCCATCCAATAAAGAAAGGGACAGGAGCAGACGCAGGACAACCAAACTCATACAGACCCATCGCCAGTTTGCCCTTCCTTGCAAAAATAATAGAGAAAGTCATCCAGCTACAACTTCAAGACCACGTTAGCACCCATTTCCCCCTAGAACCCGCAACAATATAATTTCAGACCCAACCATGAAGTAGAAGCACCTTGACCGTCCTCACCAACAAACTAAAAAAGGGCATAAACAAACCACACCAAGGATTCATTTTGATTTTCCTAGACATCAAAGCAGCCTTCGACTCTGTTCCCCACAACACATTACTCCAAAATCTAAAATCTATAGGACTGAGAGGTACAACATTCCTATGGTTCAGATCTTACCTAACGGAGTATCAACTTCAAGTAAAAATAGTAACCAAAAAATCAGCCATCTACATGCCACACCAGGGAGTCCCACAAGGATCTGCCCTATCCTCTCTACTATTTAATATCTTCCTCCAACCAATCTGCACAATCATCCAAGCACACAACATACTCTATCACATTTACATGAACAATGTAATGCTCTAAGTTCCGTTATCCACAACAAACCCAATAATCACCTCCATAAAAAGATGCTTCAGCTCTGTTACACAATGGCTTTCCGAACACAATATGGCTATAAGCTACAAAAAAATAGATGTTCTCTATGTCACCAAAGACACTAACTTCACCCCACCCATCACAGGAGCACGGTTACAAGTACAACCTGAAATTCAGTACCTGGGAGTAACACTAGACCAACGTCTGACCTTAACTCCACATATCAACAACATCACAAGAACCATATATCACAAAATAGAATAGTGCAGCACCTCAAATCACTTCTGGATATCCAAGACTTTCAAAGGTGTGTTCCAGGCAATCATATTTCCATCCCTTTGACCACTGTAACCTCCTCTTTCAAGACCTGCCAAAATATTTATTATTTATTTATTTATTTTATTTATTTACATTCTCTTATATACTGCGCTATTCTGCATCAGTGCGGTTTACTTTGAACAAACTGAAATTACATTGAACAGGGCATTATAACTTGGAGATAACTATTTTACAGGGAACATGGGCTATGGAGGGTTAAGTGGCTTGCCCAAGACCACAAGGAGCACCTGTGGGACTAGAAACCCCAGTCCTTCCGGCCCAAGGTTGCTGTCCTCTAGTGGGATTTGAACCCCTGACCTTCCGGCCTGAAGTACCTTGCCCCAACCACTAGGCTACTCCTCCATTCCAATATGCACTTCATTCCCTTCAACTAGCCCAAAACATGGCCCCATGTATATTCTGCAGTGCCTCAAGATCAGACCACATAACCACATAACTTAAGCAGCTACACTAGTTACCCATCACAGAGTGAATAAAGTACAAGGTCTTCCTCACAATATTCAAAGTCACTCATGGCTTATCATCTGTTAACCTCCAATCACTATTACAAAAAACACCCTACAACAGATCCGGAAGAACAAACTCTCTAAATATGTCCACTATTCCCGCAATAAACACGAAGAGCAACCAGACAACAACCAAAAGGGCCTCCTCACTATATGCCCCAACCTCATGGAATGCACTCCCAGAGAACCAATGTGCCATAAATGACCTAATGGGCTTCTGAATGACACTAAAAACACACCTCTTTTTGGGACACTTCACTGGCGAGACATAGCTATAATATCTCACAAGGAACTGAGCGATTCCATCATGTGTAATCATACTCGTACCCCTGACTACCCAGTACCCCGTGTTATTGTTACGCATTTAATGTTGCCTGTTAACATAAGAACATAAGATATGCCATACTGGGTCAGACCAAGGTCCATCAAGCCCAGTATTCTGTTTCCAACAGTGGCCAATCTAGGTCATATGTACCTAGCAGTTTCCCCAAGGGACACAGGTTCCACAATGCTTGTATTGGTTCAAGCATTGATATACTGGGTCCCTTCTTAATAATAGTATATGGACCTTTCCTCCAGGAACTTGTCCAAACCTTTTTTAAACCCAGCTACACTAACAGCCTTTACTACATCCTCCGGTAACAAATTCCAGAGTTTGATTACACGTTGAGTGAAAAAATATTTTATTTTATTAGTCTTAATTAGTTTACCCTGTAGCTTCATTGCATGTCCCCTAGTCTTTCTATATTCTGATAAGGTAAACAATCGATCTACGTTTACCCGTTCCACTCCGTTCACTAATTTATAGACTTCTATCATATCTCCCCTCAGCCATCTCTTTTCCAGGTTAAAGAGCCCTAACCTTTTTAGCCTTTCTTCATAGGAGTATCCTTCCATCCCCTTTACCATTTTGGTGGCTCTTCTCTGAACCTTTTCTAAAATCGCTATATCCTTTTTAAGATACAGCGACCAGAATTGCACACAATATTCAAGGTGCGGTCTCACCATGGAACGATATAGAGGCATTATATTATCTTTTGTATTATTTTCCATTCCTTTCCTTATCATACCTAGCATTCTATTTGCTCTCTTGGCTGCCGCTGCACACTCGGCCGAGGGTTTTAACATGGAATCCACAATGATGCCTAAATCTTTTTCCTGGGTGGTGGTTCCTAATGTGGAACCTTGCATCGTGTAACCATAGTTTGGGTTGTTCTTCCCTAGGTGCATAACCTTGCACTTGTCCACATTAAATTTCATCTGCCATTTTGATGCCCAGTCTTCCAATTTATCAAGATCCTCTTGCAATTTTCCACAATCCTCTTGGGTTTTAACAACTTTAAATAGTTTTGTGTCATCTGCAAATTTGATAACTTCACTCGTTATTCCACTTTCCAGGTCATTTATGAATATGTCAAAAATCAGCGGACTCAGCACAGATCCTTGGGGTACACCACTATTCACCTTTCTCCATTGGGAAAATTGGCAATTTAGCCCTACCCTCTGCTTTCTATCTTTTAACCAGTTCCTGATCCACAATAGTACACTGCCTCCTATCCCATGACTCTTTAGCTTTGCCAAAAGTCTCTCATGAGGGACCTTGTCATAAGCTTTCTGAAAGTCCAGATACACAATATCAACCAATTCACCTTTGTCCACTTGATTATTCACTCCAAAAAAACATAACAGATTAGTAAGACAAGACCTTCCTTGTCTAAAGCCATGTTGACTGTCTCCCATTAGGTCATGACTATCTACATGCTGAGTAATTTTATTCTTTATGATGGTTTCTACCATTTTTCCCGGTACTGATGTCAGGCTCACCGGTCTGTAGTTTCCCGGATCACCCCTGGAACCCTTTTTAAAAATTGGTGTTACATTGGCGATCCTCCAATCTTCAGGTATTAGAGATGATTTTAATGATAGTTCACAGATTACTAATAGCAGGTCTGCAATCTCGTATTTCAGTTCTTTCAACACCCTTGGATGTATACCATCCGGCCCAGGTGATTTGCTACTCTTCAGTTTATCTAATAGTTGTAATACATCTTCCCGATGTATCGATATTTCTTTCAATTCTTCCGCACCTTTAAATACCACTTCAGTCATGGGTAACATCCCTACATCTTCCTCAGTAAAGATTAAAGCAAAGAATTCATTCAGTCTCTCCACTATCGCCTTGTCGCCTCTTAGTGCTCCTTTAACCCCTTTATCATCTAATGGACCAACTGACTCTCTCACAGGTTTTTTGCTACGAATGTACTTGAAAAGGTCTTTACTTCGCGTTTTTGCTTCCGCAGCAAGCTTCTTCTCAAATTCTCCCTTTGCCTGCCTTATCAATGCCTTGCATTTGACTTGCCAGTGCTTGTGCTGTTTCCATGTTTCGTCGTTTGGCTCTTTTTTCCATTTCCTGAAAGATGCTTTTTTGGCAACTACAGCCTCTCTGACCTCACCTTTAAACCATGCTGGAAGTTTTTTGGACTTCCTTCCACCTTTCTTAAAGCGTGGAATACAGCTGGTCTGGGCTTCCAAGATAGTATTTTTCAACAACAGCCAAGCCTGATCTACGTCTTTAACCTTTGCAACTGCTCCTTTTAGTTTTTTCTTAACTGTTTTCCTCATTTTATCATAGTCTCCCTTTCGAAAGTTAAAAGATAGTACTGTGGATTTCCTTACTATCCCTCCTCCACTAATTAAATCAAAGGCGATCATGCTATGATCGCTATTGCCAAGTGGCCCCAACAACCTTCTCTTGCACTAGATCTGGTATTCCACTAAGGATTAGGTCTAATATTTCTTCCCCTCTGGTCGGTTCATGAACCAGCTGCTCCAAGAAGCAGTCATTTATTTCATCTAGGAACTTTATCTCCCTAGCATGTCCTGATGTGACACTGACCCAGTCGATACCGGGGTAGTTGAAATCACCCATTATTATTACTGTGCTGTAACTTTTGTTAGCTTCCTTGATTTCTTTGAGCATTTCATCATCCATTTGGTCATTCTGGCCAGGCGCTCGATAGTACACCCACACTGCCATTGCCTTCCCCCTTTTACATGGAATTTCAATCCATATTGATTCTACAGCAGGTTTTGTTTTCTGCAAAACTTTAATCCTTTCTGAGTCAATGCTCTCTCTAACATAGACAGCAACCCCTCCACCAATTTGATCAGCTCTATCATTACGATATAGTTTGTACCCAGGTATCACAGTGTCCCACTGGTTGTCCTCCTTCCACCATGTCTCTGATATTCCAATCATATCTAACCTTTTATTTAGTGCTATATATTCTAACTCTCCCATCTTATTTTTTAGACTTCTAGCATTTGCATGCAAACATTTTAGAGAATGTATTTTATTCATATTAATTTGGCTATTGTTAGACATGGGTAATTTGGGATCTTTAAGCTCTGTCTGCTCCATACTTGAGGGCATTTGGGCTACTTTATTCTTTTGTGGAACCTTTCTGCTTTTGGTAGTATCCTTCAAAGATACATTCTTCCGAACCATCCGCTCTTGGGCGACTGTCGGCTTTCCCCTAATATCTAGTTTAAAAGCTGCTCTATCTCCTTTTTAAAGGTTAATGCCAGCAGCCTGGTTCCATCCCGGTTAAGGTGAAGCCCATCCCTTCGGAAGAGCCCCTCCTTTCCCCAGAATGTTCCCCAGTTCCTAACAAATCCAAAACCCTCATCTCTGCACCATTGTCTCATCCACGCATTGAGACTCCGGAGCTCTGCCTGCCTTTTGGGTCCTGCGCGTGGAACAGGAAGCATTTCGGAGAACGCTACCCTGGAAGTTCTGGATTTCAACTTCCTACCTAAAAGCCTAAATTTAGCCTCCAGAACCGCCCTACCACATTTTCCTATGTCATTGGTACCGGCATGTACCAAGACAGCAGACTCCTCCCCAGCACTATCTAAGACCTTATCTAGGTGGCGCGTGAGGTCCGCTACCTTCACACCAGGCAGGCATGTTACCAGGCGATCCTCACGTCCACCAGCCACCCAGCTATCTACATGCCTAATGATCGAATCACCAACTATAACGGCTGTTCTAACCCTTCTCTCATGGGCACATGGCCCTGGAGAAACCTCCTCGGTGCGAGAGGGTTTTACATCACCTGGAGGACAGGTCCTAGTTACAGGATCACTTCCTGCCACACCAGGGTGATGCTTTCCTGTCACGTGACCTCTCTCCTCCATGGCAACAGGGATGCTGCCAGACTGGAGGTGGGACTTCAGGACTATATCCCTGTAGGTCTCGTCTATGTACCTCTCTGTCTGTCTTATGCTTTCCAAGTCTGCTACTTTAGCCTCTAGAGAACGGACTCGTTCCCTGAGAGCAAAGAGCTCCTTGCACCTAGTGCACACGTAAGACCTCTCACCAACGGGGCAAAAATCATACATGTGACACTCAATGCAAAAGACTGGAAAGCCCCATCCCGCTGCTGGACTGTTGTCTGCATCTTAGTTTTAAGTTTGTGTTTAGATCTAAGTTCTTTACTTACTAAGGGTTGCTATGGATATTTATACTAATAAAACTGTACCTAATACGTGTAATATACCTTGTTCACCTGAAGCTTAACTAATCTCAGGTCCTTAGTGTATGACTGATTTGGGTAATGAGCTTCACCTGAGAGCACCTCCTTTCTTTTAAGATGTGTAAGTACCTATAAAGCTACGATTATCCCAGGGGTAGGTGGGTGTGGGGAGGGAGGGAGGGAAATAACACTTATTAAAAGAGGGCTGCTACACAGTACCCTGTCTTGTGCTGCTGAGGTAAGCTATATTCTGATTTGATTTAAATTATAGCTCTTAGCTGCTGCTAGGCTCTAACTTCTTATGAAATTTAAACTACAAGCTCTCTGCTGGGTTCCAAATGTAACCAGAAAGCTCTCTTCTGTGTTTTAAATTTAAACTAAAAGTACTTTGCTGTTACTAGGCCCTGAGTGACTATTAAATTTAAACTACAAGCTCTCTGCAGGGTATGAAATGTAACCAGAAAGTTCTCCTCTGTGTTTTAAATTTAAACTTAAACTGCTGCTACTAGGCCCTGACTGATTTAACAAAAATAGTGGGTTCACAGATTAATTAGCTTTAATACAAAGAATTCCTTTTAGAAAATTACCAGAAGTATATACTCACAGTTGCAGATCTCTCTCCAGAATTAACAGTCCCTTTTTCTAGTCCTTCAAGACAGTTACCTAGTTTAAATACGTTTTGATGTAAAGCCCTGTTGAGCCATGTTGTTCATCATGTAAACTGCTCTGACTTGTAGATGTAGCGGTAAAAAAGAATAGTTTAATAAATAAATTCCTATTCCAGTCAATAAAAAGTTTCATGCAAGAAAACTAGGCATAGCAGTAAAGGAGAAACCCACAAGAATGGTAATGATAATAGAAGGGTCATTGCCAAGGGCTTCTTCTATGAATAATGTGGAGAGGGAGAAGATCCTCAAGTATCAAGAAATGCAGTCAGAGACCAAGAAAATGTGGCAAAAAGATACAGAATATTTCCCATCATGTTGGGAGTCACAGGCCCGATGAAGAGGAATTTCCAAGCATGTGTTGATAGGTCGCCCATACATATTACATCTTAGGAAGTCCAGAAGAAAGTACTGCGGTATCGTGCTAAACAGAAGGATTGAGATCATACCCAACATGTCCTACCTTAGGAGTGAGGTTCATTATTGTCATGGTTTGCACACAATTAAACTATTTGAAACCTTTGCTCCCAAGCAGGGCAGGCCCAACCATTAGGCACACTAGGCAGTTTGCTAGGGTGGCATCTTCTAGAGGGGGGCAGCAAAGTGCAGGGCATTCAGAGCTAAGGGGGGCATAATGCTTAAGGTTTGCCTAGGGCACCAACACCTTGAACCAACTCTGGGGCCGGCCCAGCTCCCAAGATAGAAGCACAATAGACACCAGTTACAGAAGTAACAGTGTCAACACATTCTCCTAACACCCCCCCACCCCCCCCCAAATCCTGCCAGGACACATCTTCACCTGCTGATTAAAATGTTACTCTTTTGTCCCAACAGCTGCACAACCAGGGATACCTCGCCCACCAGGTAATTTCAACTTTTTTGTATATTGTACTACCTGAAACCAAGGGGCATGTCTACTAAAGAGATTTAAACAGGCATTAATAAAGTTAACATGCGTTAAGTGCCAGAACCATTTTATTTTTGCATTTGGGCTACAAAAATCCAAAGGAGCAGTCCAGTGTAGGGGGTGAGGTACTTCTGTCCATGAAAGAAGAGTGGGAGCTGGGCGTAATTGTGTCTGATGATCTTCAAGTAGCTAAACAGGTAGAAAAGGCGATGGCGAAAGCCAGAAGGATGCTTGGGTATATAGGGAGAGGAATGGCCAGCAGAAAAAAGGAGGTGATAATGCCTCTGTATAAGTCTCTGGTGCGACTTCATTTGGAATATTGTGTGCAATACTGGCGACCGCATCTTCAAAAGGATATAGGCAGGTTGGAGTCAGTGCGGAGTGTGGCTACTAAAATGGTTAGTGGTCTTCATTATGAAGCAAATGAGGATATACTTAAAGATTTTAATATGTATACTTTAGAGGCAAGGCAGAATAGGGAAAATATGATAAAGACATTTAAATACCTCCATGGCATAAATACACAGGAGAGTCTCTTTCAATTGAAGGCCAGCTCTGCTACGAGGGCACATAGGATGAAGGTGAAAAGGGATAGACTCAGGAGTAATATGCAGAAATATTTCTTTATAGAAAGAGTGCTAGATGCGTGGAACAGTCTCCCAGTGGAGGTGATAGAGATGAGGACAGTATCTGAATTCAAAAAAGCATGGGACAAACACAGAAGCAAAAAAGGGAACTATTGTATTTGATATGGAAGGACAGACTGGATGGGCCATGCAGACTTTTTCTGCTGTCATGTTTCTAAAATAATTTTAATTTTCTTCTTATCTTCACAGTTCTTCATCCGCCTTTGAACTCATTGCCAAATCTGCGACTGGTCGCTGGTGGGCACAGATGCAGAGGCCGTGTTGAAGTTTACTACAATGGAGCCTGGGGAACAGTGTGCCATAATTCGTGGGACAGAAAAGATGCACAGGTCGTGTGCAGACAGCTGAGATGCGGAGCTGCTCTTTCTGCCCCTGGAAATGCCTTTTTCGGTCGTGGTAGGGGGCGTATAATCCTGAGCAATGTGCAGTGTAGAGGCAACGAGGCTCACCTCTGGCAGTGTCCTAACAGTGGGTCATTCTCGAATGCCTGCAACCACGCTGAGGACGCTGGCGTGGTGTGTTCAGGTAAATGACTGTATTAATAATTTATTTATATTTATATCTGCTTATAAAACCCTTAGAGAAAGCTGTCAGCGAAATTCTTTTACTTGTCAACTCAATGAAATGTTAGAAGGAAATAATAAACATGGGGTGGAGAATGTCTACAGTAACTGTCTGAGGGCAAATAACGCTCTGAAAATTTAACTAAAAACTGTTGAAAGACACATCACATTCAAAAAATGTGCCAAAGTAACATAGTATATGATGGTAGATAAAGACCAGTATGGTCCATCTAGTTTGCTCAGTAAGGTAGCTAGAGTAGGTGCACCTGCAGCTCCGTGCAGATTTCTCCCCTCTATGGTGGTGTTTAGGGTTGTACCCGCCACTCTATTTATTTAACAGGTTTTTATACCACCTTTCTACAAGTCAGGACAGTTTACAAATAACTCAGTGTGGTAACAGTGGTGCTCATTACATCGAATATATTGAACACACTGTAACAGATGCTATTAACAAATTCTCATAAACGTTGATGAACTATGTACATATTAGATTGCAGTGATATAAACTGTTTAATGCCAAAGGTGGGTGTTATATGCGTGGAGTTGCTGTGCAGGTTATTTGTTGTTTGTTGCTTGGTCATAGTTTTCTGTGAATAAGAGGGTTTTTCAGCATTTTCTGAAGTCTTGCAGAAGTTCAATGTGTCTTATTTGTGGCGGAAGTGAGTTCCATAATGCAGGGGCATATAGCAAAAAGGCCCTGTTATTGGTCCTTTGGCTACATTTTGTTCTTTCTGTTGGTATTTTAGCGTGTTAGACGTGCTCTGTCTTGGGGGCCTGTTGTAGCTGCGGGTTGAGATAAGGCATGCAGGTTGAGAGCGAAGACATTGTGAATGATTTTACGTGTGTTAATAAGGACCTTTTATTTATTTTTATTTATTTGGTTTATACCGCACTATTCATGATCAGCACGGTTTACAAGATAACATCATTATACATAGAACAGTTTACATAAATTATATAGAACATGTAACAGAATTACATAGAACAAGTGAACAAGGAAACAACTATTTACAATAAGAGATCATTAAGAGACCATGCACAGTAGCATAACTAATTAAGGTCTGAAAGAATCTTGATCACGAGATTGATGGGCAAGGTTTTAAGTTACATGGTCAAAAGCAAGATGGGATAGGTGTGTTTTAATTTCTTTGTGAAAGGTGGCCAAATCTGAAATGAGACGAATATGAGGAGGTAGGGAGTTCCATAGTTGCGGGGCAAAGAGGGAGAAAGCTCTGTTGATGGCAAATTGGGAGCTTTTTCTAGATACAGAAGGGGTGGTAAGAGTATTTAGCATATTTGTTCTTCTTGTTCTGTTGTCAGGAGTCCAATGTAGGAGATCTTCCAATGAGGATGCAGATAGATGATAGAGGATTTTAAACGTAATCAGGAGAGTTTTGTACTTTAGTCGACTGCTTATTGGGAGCCAGTGAAGATGGATTAGAAGAGGAGTTACGTGTTCGTATCTTGAAGCACCATAAATGGTTTGTGCAGCTGTATTCAAAGCTAAAAGGATGGAGAGAATATCCAGGAATCCCATGCAGGATAATGTTTGCGTAGTCAAAGAGGAGTGATAATGGCTTGGAAAACAGTGCGGAAGTCAGTAGGTTCAAGTAGGGGACAGAGGTGCCTGAAGGAAATGTATTTTATGATATACAGCCTTTTTGATGTTATTTACGAGGGGGTACCCAAAAAAAAACAGAAATTATTTTTTAAAAGCTATTTATTTCAAATTCTTTACAAAACAACCTTATCCCCTTCAAAATACTCTCCATTACAACTGATACATTTGTCCCACTGGTGCTTCCACTGTTCGAAACATTTTTTGTAGTCATCTTTAGAAACGGCTGACAGCTCCTCCCTCCTTTTCTTCTTGACTTCTTCAATGTTGTCAAATCGGTGTCCTTTCATGCCCCTTTTCATGCGTGGAAATAAGAAAAAGTCGCACGGAGCCAGGTCAGGCGAGTAAGGTGCGTGGGGCAGCGAAACCATGCCATTTTTAGCCAAAAACTGTCTAACAGAGATGGCTGTGTGTGCAGGTGTGTTGTCGTGGTGGAAGAACCAGTCTCCTGTCTGCCACAAATCGTGTCTTTTTTGACTAACACTGTTGCGCAATCTTCTTAAAACTTCCAAATAAAAGGTTTGATTGACGGTCTGACCTGGGGGAACAAACTCTGAATGAACTACCCCCTTGGCATCAAAAAAGCAAATCAGCATTGTTTTGATGTTTGATTTGACTTGACGACATTTTTTTGGACAGGGTGAGGATGGCGTCTTCCATTGGCTTGACTGTTGCTTTGTTTCTGGGTCGTAACCATAGCACCATGACTCATCACCTGTAATGACCTTTGACAGAAAATCTGGATCAGTTTCAAGCTGTTGTTTCAAAACACGACATGTTTCAAATCGATGTTCCTTTTGATTGTCAGTCAGAACCCGAGGAACAAACTTGGCAGCAACCCTTTTCATTCCCAAATCTTCCGTTAAAATTCGCTGAACCGAGCTCCAAGATAACCCACTAATCTCTGACAGTTGATCAATTGTCTGTCGACGGTCTGTGAACACATGCTCTCTAATTTTTTCAATATTTTCGTCGATTCGGGCAGTTGATGGACGCCCAGAACGAGGTTTGTCATCAATCGACATGTCGCCATTTTTAAACCGAGCAAACCACTGGTACACTTGACTTTTTCCCATAGCGTCATCTTGATAAGCTGTTTTCAACATTAAAACAGTTTCAGCAGCATTTTTACCGAGTAGAAAACAAAATTTCACAGCTGCACGTTGCTCACTTAAACTTGTCATCATAAAAAAAGAAACAAGAACAAAACAGCGCTAGCAAAAACAATCACTGCAGATGAACAGAACAAGCCAGGTCGACAACACAGGCGGCACTGAACTGACAATGAGTTGCACTATACACGCCTAGCGGCAGAAGTGCGTACTACACAAGCTCCGCCCACGGCAATGTTATTCCTGTTTTTTTTGGGTACCCCCTCGTATATGGGGTGCCAAGTTTAGGGACTGGTCCAGAGTGACGCCGAGATATCTAATCTCTCAATTAAACTTTAGTTCAGCATTTTTAACCAGCAGGGAAGATGGGGGTATGAAAGGGGATTTTTGTGACAAAGAGGACTTCTGACTTTTTGTAGTTTACTTTGAGGTTATGCACCGCTAGCCAGTAGGAGACAGCATTGAAACAGTCGATTACACAGGTACACTAAAAAAAAATGTTTTTTAAACTGCCTCTAATGTTTCGATTGATTTTTATGTTTTTTGGTGCGCTGAATCCAAATCTGGTAACCAATTTGCTCCATCATGTACAGATTTTTTGCTACATTGGGTTAGCAGTTTGAGGTGAATGTTTCAGATTGAGTGCGATCGAGATAAAAGTTTCTTGGATGAATTCTTTATACTAATTGTTTAGTAGTTATTCAAATAAGAATAAAGAAAATTGTAACAAGGCAGCACATAAGAATAGAGTAATGTCAACAAAACACACTGTGATGGTAGCAAAATTGTCTGCACTTAAAACAGCCACATACATGTGCACAAACATTGAGCATAAAAGAGCGAGGTTAGACACAAAGCAAAGCAAAGAAATGTGCAAAAAATGTTGTACAGGTATGTATGTAAGAATAGAAAACGCAAACTGCACCATTGCAATACATGAAGACAAACACCCGATGGTGTGAAAATAAAATTCTAATAAATGAGATCCGACACTGTGGTAATAACTAGCAAATTTTTATTTCAAAGTTTAGTAAAAACACGATATTTGTCAACACAGTTTAGATTTTAAAGTCATTCTTGGGTCAATCAATCTCCTGGTGGGCCCGTTTCTTCTTCCCCTGAATGCTTCTCTTGGTGCGCTGCTTGGCGTATTTTTCATCTGGGGTTTCCCGCAGCAGCAACCAGCAGAAATCAGCCATCATAGTGGTGTTCCATCTTCCTTGGTACCTTCTCTCTGCGTCCTTGATGTCCTGGTGAAACCTTTCACCTTGTTCTTCACTGTACGCCCCCAAGTTTTCAGGAAAGTAGTTCACATGGGAGTGCAAGAAATGGACTTTCAGGCTCATGTTACAGCCTTGTTCTTTGAAGGCATTGAGCATCCTGGCAACAATATCCTTATAGTTCTCATCCCGCCTGTTCCCCAAGAATTTGAGAACAACATCCTTGAAGGAATCCCAGGCTTCTTTTTCCTTCTCAGACATCGTTTCAGCGAAAGCTCCATCTGAAATGAGTTTCCTTATATCAGGGCCAACAAACACTCCTTCCTTTAGCTTTGCTTCAGAAAGTCGGGGGAACTTTGAGCAAAGGTACCGAAAGCACTCACCATCTTTTGGAAGGGACTTGATGAATTGCTTAATGAGACCCAACTTAATGTGGAGAGGTGGTAATAGAATTTTATCATGAGGTACCAAGCTCTCATGAAGAACATTTTTCTCACCGAGTCTCAAATACTCCCGAATTGGCCAGTCTTTTTTCCACCAGTGTAGGTCGCGGGCCCGGCTGTCCCACAAGCAAAGGAAGCAGGGATATTTGGTGAAACTGGATTACTGCCCTAATAGCATGGATAGAATTTTAAAGTCTCCACAAATCATCCACTTATGCTCATCATAACAAATCTTCTGAAGAATCAGGGCCAAATTCTCATATTTTTCTTGGAGAATAACAGAGTGAGCAATAGGAACTGAAGCGAATGTGTTGCCATTATGAAGAAGAACACCTTTTATGCTGTCTTTTGACGAATCAATGAACAGCCGCCATTCAGCAGGATCATACTTGAGTTTAAACTTTTCCATCACTCCGTATATATATCGTTGCAAAATACCAAATCTTCCTCTTTGCTGAAATACTTCAAAAATTGTGTCTCGCGGTTGCGGTACCAATAAAAAGTTGTTCCTGGTGACAATAGATTTTTCTGTTTAAGCCGAGAACCTAGCAGTTGGGCAGCATCTTTTGGGAGTCCTAAATCCTGGACTAAATCATTCAGTTCAGCTTGAGAGAAAAGTTCAGGTTTCAGATCTGGTTCAGTTTCAAACTCGGAAGTACTGGACTCATCGGGAAAAGCCATCTGATGAGTCTCATCATGATCAGAACCATCCACACAAATATGATCCAAAGATTTTGGTGGTTCAGGCACAGGTACTTCGTTGCTATGAGGCATAGGCCTAATTGCTGAGGGAAGGTTGGGGTAACTTATTATGTTCTTATTTTTTAAGTTGTATCCCTTCACAATGCAAGAGCAAAAATAGCAGTCACTGCTGTGGTCTCTTTGTTCACGCCACATCATAGGTATTCCGAAACGAAATGCTTGTTTTTTACCTTTCATCCATAAGCGTAGATCTTCCTCACATGTCTTGCACACTTTGTGAGGAGCCCACGGTTTGTCTTGATCGCCTAACTTCAAACCGAAATAGGCGAAATATACTTTTTTAATACATGCAGAAATGTTCCTCTGCCGCTTTTTCACGGTATATTCCCCACAAATAAAACAAACTGTCCGGAGAGTTGACGCAACCTCTGGCTCTGTGAGCCATCACAAATACACAGCACTGCAAACTACAACTGTAGTGAACCACTTCGGAATAAAGCTGGATTACGACTGAGCAAACAAAAGGTAATAATGAACTTGCAAGACACTGAAATTTGACAGGAACGTTCATGTCGCAACCCCGGTGTTTGCGCGCGCGCGCGAACGCGGCGAGGCGAACAGGAAAGAACATGCGCCAGCGCGAGTACTGGATTTAGCCCTCCGCCTCCCAATTGTCCTGTTAATGTATAAAATGAATACAAAACACTCTAAAATATCATGAGGGAGTGTTTCTAGTTAGTTAACCATTACAACCTCTATTTTGGGCCAAGAAAATAAACTGCAGTCGGCTAAAAAGAAATTATGTGAACATTCCTTATATGGGTAAGAAATCTAATTTTGCAAGAAAACGTGACGTGATGGAACATTTTGGCTATTTTTCCTGGATTCAGCACCCCAAAATCTATAGGAATCAGTTGCAAAACTGGAGGCAGTTTTTTGGTAGTGTACCTGTGTTATTCTAGTGAAGTTTGGGTTGTCTGTTGCAAAAGGCGTGTAGAGGAGCACATCATCTGCATAGATGTGATAACGAATGCCGAATGACTGTGATTGTACATATTTGTTGTAAATATATGTTAAATAACAGTGCAGATAAGGAAGAGCCTTGCAAAACACCTTGAGTTTGTTAATACATATCGGAAGTTTGATTGCCCATCCAAACTTGTTGTTGCCGATCTGTTAAATATGATCTACACCATTTTAGAGCTGTGCTCTGAATGCCCTTAAGCTTGAGTAAATTGATCAGATAGCTGTGACAGACTGTATCGAAGGCTGAAACAATATCCATGAAAATCAAGATAAAGCCTTATTTTGGATTATTTAAGCCTAAAATCAAGTTATCAAATAGGGATGTGAGCAAGGTCTCGACACCATGATGTTGTCTAAAACCATGCTGTTGCGAATCAAGTGGTACGTGGCAGTCAATATGGTCTTGTATTTGTTGCTGAACTATCTTCTCCATTATTTTAGATGAGAAAGAAAGACTAGAAATGGAATGGTAGGAGTTAGGGTCCTGTGGATCTAGCTTGGAGTTTTTTAGGAGAGGTTTGAGTGTGGCAGTTTTCAATGATACTGGGACAATACCCTTGTTGAAGGAAAGGCAGATAATCTTGGCAATGTAGGAGCTTAAATCAAGGTAGGTAGATTTAATCCAGTGAGAAGGACATGGATCATTGGGTGAGGTGGTTGCGTTGAGACCTTTTATTATAGTTTCAATTTTTGGGGGGGAGTATGGGTAGAAGTGATTTAGTGCAGGAATGCTTGTGCTTTCCGGCAATGGAGTGTCCATGCAGAAGTCTCCCAAATTGTCGATAGTAGTTTTGGTTTTATTTTGAAAGCATAAGGCAATGTCTTGAGGGTGCATTAAGTTATTTGCTGGAGGCAGAGATGAATCCTTAGTAAAAGACTTAATTAATCTAAAGAGTTCACGAGGCCTGTTGAGGGAACACATCAGAAGATTTGTATGGTATTCCTTCTTCCTTTGCATAATGGTAAGTCGGTGTTCATTTAAGGTCTTCATGTACAGTTCCTGGTAATGGGGGCGCCTTGATTTACACCATTTTCGCTCAATCTTCCTGAGGTTCTTTAGAGAGTTGTGCAGATCAGCTGTGAACCAGATAGATGTGTGCATCCTTTTATTTGGGTGATTACGCTGGGTTATTAGGGCAGCTTTTCTTAGAGATGTATTCCAAGTGTGTAGTACTTCAGTTAAGTCTGTAGATTCAAGATCTGAGTTAAGGTCATTTAGAATTTCTGTGAGGAAAGATTCTCTGTTGAAAGGTTTAAAGTGACGTGCAGGTGGAGGTTCAGTATTGGCAGTAACTTTTGAGCATGGGTTTTTGCTTGGAATATGAAATATGATAACATTGTGATCTGACCATGGTACTGGGAAGACTTGTGGATATACAAGGTTGTTTCTATCATAAGTACATGTAGGTGCAAAGATAAGGTCCAGTGTGTTACCATTAGTGTGGGTGGGGGCATGTATTAGTTGTTGATAATTTAGCGAAGACATAGCATCAAGGAAAGCTGTGGCATTCTTCTTCGATAGAGCTGGGAGGTTGAAGTCGCCTAGAATCCAGAGAGGTTTGGAATGTGGCGAGTGGTTACAGATTAGATCCAGTGTTATGGAGAGGTCATCAGTTCAGGTAGAAGGAGCACGATAGAGTGCTGTAGCTAAATGCTTATTAGCTATCATGATGGCATCAAGGCTGTTAGTGTTATGGGTGGAGAGGCATTGGAATTGCAGGTCAGATCTAGCCATGATGAGTGTGCCTCCACCTCTTTTGTTGGTCCTAGGGCAGTTGAAGGTATCATAATTTGGAAGCTTGAGCTGGTTAATAAGTACTGCGTCATTAGCTGTAAGCCAGGATTCTGTGATGAAGATTATGTCTAGCTTCTGATTCTCAACGTAGTCACCAATGACTGCCCATTTCTTCCAGATGGATCTTGCATTTACAAGCATGCATTTTAGCACTTTTTCATCTATGCACTTCTGAGTGAGAGATTTTCGTGGTGGATGGCATACGATATGGATAAGATGTTGATGTCTTATTAGGCGAGGATGTTTCATAGAGGTGAAGTCACCATCTTGATGGTTTCGGCCAAATCCATGTACAGTGGGAATTAGGCTAACTGTTGTGAATATGACTCATCAGTAAAGGCTAGGGCGAGACTATATAGGCATAGAATGAAGGGCATATAGTCAGGCATTGTGGTGGCAAGGTAGGTGTACAAGTCGTTATCTACTATTAATCAAGTTATTGGACAATGAACAACAAGAGCAGTACTATATGATCTAGGTTGTGGCACTTATGTTCAGGTAGGCTAATATAGATGAATGTGGAGGCATGTAGAAGATAGCAACATACTTACAGTCAAACTGATCGTCAGACAACATCAGAGGTAAAGTGGGGCAGACTAGATCCTAATGTATCTATTATCCTTTTTCCCCGCCGGCGTTCCCTGTTTAAGGGCCACGCCAAAGGGCCCTCTGGCGAGGCCCTCAGGCACGGGTGCACCCAATGGTGCTCTGAAATTTAAAGTCCGTTGTGGGAGGCCCTGATTGGCCTCGGGTGCATGAGCAGGGAGGGGATCTCCTTCCTGCTCCTTCGCCTGATGTCCATCAAGGAGGAGGAGGAGTTCTTCAGCTGCTGGGCTGCCAGATCTTCGCGCCCGATGGTGCTCTGAAATTTAAAGTCCATTGTGGGAGGCCCTGATTGGCCTCGGGTGCATGAGCAGGGAGGGGATCTCCTTCCCGCTCCCTCGCCTGATGTCCGTCGGGGAGGAGGAGGAGTTCTTCAGCTGCCGGATCTTGATTCTTGAATCTTGATTTGATTCTTTGTGATATGGGCAGCCAGTGAAGTTGTTTGAGGAGAGGCGTGATGTGATAGTGACGAGCTTGTACCAGGATAATCCTTGCAGTGGTATTCTGTGCTAGCTGCAGTGGGTATTGTGAGCTGTTTGGAATGCCGTGATATATTGAGTTGCCGTAATCAAACAGAGATGTTATAATGGCTTGACATACAGATCGGAATTTGGTTGGTGAGAGGAGTGGGCATTAATTCTTTATTATTCATAGCTTGTAATATATTGCAGTTGTTGTGTGGTTTATGTTTGGAAAGAGAGTGAGCTGTTGATCCAGTATAAAGCTGAGGTATTTAATCTCAGTTTTGACTTTCATTTGGATGTTGTCCAGTGTGATTGTTGGTGGTGGTGTGAAGTTCTGGTCTCTTGTGATGTGTAGTAGTTCAGTTTTGTTATAGTTTACATTAAGGTTGTGTGCATGGAGCCTTTTAGACATTGCTATGAAGCAGTTGTTGTTTTGTGTAATCAGGGGCATTTATGGTGAATGGGGTAAAAAGCATGACATCATCTGCGTAAATTAGATAACGTATGTTAAAGCTCTTGAACACATCACATATTGGTTGTATGTAGATGTTGAAAAGGATAGAAAAAAGCACCGATCCCTGAGGTACTCCTTATTTGAGGGAGAAAGAGAGCAATGTGCTCGATCCTATTTGTATTCATTGTATGCAGTTGGTAAGGTAGGAGTGGAACCATTTTAAGATGGTACCTCATATTCCGATTTGCTGTAGCCTGTTTAGGAGTAGTCGTGAGAGATTGATTCAAACGCTGCAGAGATATCTATGAATCGTACTATGAATCCTTGTGATAACCTTTCTGTGCCTATGATTAAGGTGTTGATGAGGTAGGTGAAGGGGGTTTCAGTTCCATGTTAGGTCTGAACCTGTGCTGCTGCGGGTCTAGTGGTGCATATTCATCCAGATGTTCCTGAAGCTGTGATTGAACTGCCTTCTCAATGATCTTGGCTGTGAATGGATACTGGATATAAGTCTGTAAGATGTTGAATTTGTTGGATAGCAGGTGGGTTTATTGAGTACGTCTGAGGTTCCAGAGAAATAAAGTCTCCAAAAACCGTCCCAATGTATCTCTATGGGGAAAGCTGTTCCAATGTCTGCAGTATAGAAACACTGATACCCCGAAACACAGCAATTAGGGAATATTTCTTTCAAACTGCCTTAACAGTAACCCGTTCCACAGCTCGGAGTCACCACTAAGAGTCCCAGCTTTCTAACCGTGCTTTATGCAAATATTGCACTGGGGGAACCTCCAAAAGATTCTGTTGATTTGAGCCTAACACATGTGATGACATATAGCATCACAAGGAGTCTACTAAGTAGGCTCAAACATAGAAAAATGATGGCAGACAAAACCATATGGCCTATCTAGTCTGCCCTTCCATACCAACTACTATAGTCCCTTTTTTTCCTTTAGAGATCCTCTGTATTTGTCTCATGCTTCTTTGAATTCAGATACTGTCCTTGTCTCTACTACCTCCACTGGGAGACTATTCCATGCATCTATCACTTTCTGTAAAGAAATATTTCCATAAAGTACTCCTGAGTCTATCCCCTTTCACCCTCACCCTATGTCCCTCATAGCAGAGCTTTCTTTCAGTTGAAAGAGGCTCTCCTCCTGTGCATTTCTGCCATGGAGGTATTTAAACGTCTCTATCATATCTCCTCTCTCCTGCCTCTCCTCCAAAGTATACATATTGAGATCTTTAAGTCTGTCCCCATATGTCTTATGCTGAAGCCCACTGATCATTTTAGTAGCCGTCATCTGCACCATCTCTATCCTGTTTATATCCTTTTCGAGGTGCGGTCTCCAGAATTGCACACAATATTCCAAATGAGGTTTCACCAGAGACTTATACAGAGGCACTATCACCTCCTTTTTTTCTGCTGGCCATTCCTCTCTCTATGCACCCAAGCATACTTCTGGCTTTTGCCATCACCTTTTCTACCTCTTTATTTATTTATTTATTTTATTTAGACAATTTTTGTATACCGCCTTATCCTTCAATCAAAGCGGTCACAACACAATTGGGGGATACATTTAACACACGGGGATGAGACACATACACTAATACTTACAGGGAACATGGGCAATGGAGGGTTAAGTGGCTTGCCCAAGACCACAAGGAGCATCTGTGGGACTAGAAACCCCAGTCCTTCCGGCCCAAGGTTGCTGTCCTCTAGTGGGATTTGAACCCCCGACCTTCCGGCCTGAAGTACCTTGCCCCAACCACTAGGCTACTCCCTCTTTAGTTGCTTTAAGATCATCAGACACAATCATGCCCAGATCCCACTCTTCTTTCATGGACAGAAGTACTTCACCCCCTATACTGTACTTCCCCCTTGGATTTTTGCAACCCAAATGCATGACCCTGCATTTTTTAGCGTTAAATCTGAGCTGCCAAATTTTCAACCATTATTAAAGAGGACCAAGGATTCCAATCCTTACCCATGGAACAGGCAGCATAGAATCTGTATGTCTTTTGGGAACCTGACAAGTACATATGACATGGATTGGAAATTGGATACTGGGCTTGATGGATCCTTGGTCTGACCCAATATGGCATATCTTACATTCTTATGTAAGCTTAGCTAGATCCCGCCTTATGTTATCTACTCTTTCCTGGGTCTTTACTCTTGCAAATTTTGGTATCATTGCAAAGAGACAGACCTTACCCGTCAGCCCTTCTGCAATATCACTAACAAAAACATTAAAAAGAATTGGACCAAAGATAGATCCCTGTGAAACACCACTGGTAACATCCTTCTCCTCAGAGTGAGCTCCATTTCCTGTACCCTTTATCCACCTCACCCCACCCCCTTCTCATTCAACCAATTTCTAACCCAGTCAGACACTTAAGGGTCCATTCCTAGAATGATCAATTTATTTATAAGCTGCCTGTGTATAACGGTGTAAAAGACTTGATGAAATCTAAGTACACCACATCTAGGGCCCTCACTCAGTCCACCTCTCTGGTCACCCAGTCAAAGAAATGAATTAGATTTGTCCGACAAGACCTGCTTCTAGTAAAACCATGCTGCCTTGCATCCTGCAATCCACTGCACTCCAGAAATCTCACTATCCTCTGTTGTACAAGTGTTTCCATTAATTAACTCACCACTGAAGTCAGAGTAATCAGCCTGTAATTCTCAACATCATCCTTACTACTGCTTTGGTGTAAAGTGACTACATGCCCCCTTTTCCAGTCCTCTGGGACCATTCCTGACTATAAAAAAGCATTGAAAAGGTCAGATAGTGGAGCCACTAGAACAGCGGTTCTCAACCTTTTTTGTACCGTGACCCCTTTTACCATTGGTCAACTTGTGATGACCCCCAATGATAAAATCAAGTGTGTCTCTCTTCCTTTACCGTTAACGCATTGTCGCTGTAATCATTTGTTGAATTATTAATATATTATAGGCCTTTGCAATATGTTTTTATTTATAAAATTTACTTATTTAAACCACAATAATTAATCACAATAACAAGTAACAATATTTGATTTTGAAATTATGATTTTGTAGTCAACGGTTTTATTATGCTTTATTCAAAAAGACTGACGAAGGGCAATGGTGTGAGCTTTCTTGGCTTTGGCGATTCTAAGAGCCACCATATATGAAGCTTCAACAGCGGCTATGTTTCGCTGGTGGAACTTCCCACCAATATCAAGTCTGCTTTTCTTGATTCCATCAGCTTTGTTCTTAAAATACCAACTATCCTTGCTTACAAAGGTGGGATGCTTACTGTCAAAATGCCGTTTCAGTTTGTTTGGCTTCATGGATTCCGCTGATAGAACTTTGTTACAAATAATTCATTGTGGTTTCTCAATCCCTGCTGAAAATATGGAGGTGAAACCATACCTTAAAAAGTCATCGCAATATTTTCTTTTCTTGGAATTCTTTTCAATGGAGTCGCTGGTGTTATATAATATTACATAGAAAATTTTATTTTAGTAGGACCCATGTCCGCCATTAAAAACTGGAAGTGATCTAAATAACGTCTCGAGGTACATTGTTTCTAGCGAACAGGTAAAAGTAAGTAAGGATAGCCTAAGTAATATATAAATTGATTAAATTCAAAGTATTTGGCATTTTAGGCTTTGCGATCAAATTAGAACAATAAATAAGAAAGAAATAATAATTCCCAGGATTTGTCAGACGACCCCTGGTAAATCCTGAGGCGACCCCAGTGGGGGTCCCGATCCACAGGTTGAGAACCACTGCACTAGAACTTTCCCAAATTCCTTCAATACTCTGGGATGTATCCCATCTGGCCCCATCACTTTGCCTACTTTTAGTTTAGCTAGTTCCTCACAAACACAATCTTCTCAAAAACATTCAAGATCACCTTCACTACTTTTCCTATTTGTGGATGTTTTCTGAGGTCCTGCTCTCGGCCCTTGATCTGTGAACACAGAACAAAATTATTTGTTAAGCAACTCTGCTTTATCCTCATCAGTTTCTATATATTCCTCCCCTTCACCCTTGAGTCTGACAACACCACTTTTGCCCTTCCTCTTCTAACTAACATATCTGAAAAATGTCTTGTTCCCTCATTTTATTACATTGGCTATTTCTTCTTTTTGTAGCTTTGCTTTCATGACTACTTTTCTAGCTTCTTTAAGCTTTTTCAAATATTGATGCTTGTCTTTCTCTCCCTTTTATTTTATGAAGGCAACCCTCTTTAAAGCTACTTATTCTGAGAATCATAGTGGCCTCCCTTTTCTTTTATATTTATTTAACTTTCTAATAAAAAGGTTTGTTGTGCTTAAAATATCCCCTTTCGGTTTTACCCATTGCCTTTCTACATCCTCCAGCTGCTCCCATCCCGCTAATGACTTCTTGAGGTATTGTCCCATCTTAGTTTTCCTAAAGTCTAAGACCCTCACTTTTGAATGGACTTTATTAGCCCTAGTCCTAATACTGAACCACACCATCTGGTGATCACTGGAAGCGAAACGATCTTCCACTATAACATCAGAAACACTTTCCCCATTGGTAAGCACCAAATCCAGTATGACCTCTTCACATGTGGGTTCTGTTACCAGTTGCCAAAATAGTTCTCCCTGTGGAGAATCCAGGATCTCCTTACTTCTAGATGACACCACAGCAGGGATGTGCCAGTCAACATCCGACATATTGAAATCACCTATCAGTAGCACTTCTCCTTTCATGGCAATACTGTGTATGTCTTCTTTTAAATCTCTTTCACCCTCTTCTCCCTGTGAGGGCAATCTTTATATCACTCCACTGCAAATGGATTTTCTGTTCCCTCTTTCTAGTTTAACCCACAGTTCCTCCTCGCTTCCTTTTAAGCCCTGTAATCCTATAGCTTTAATATTTTTTTTTTTTGCATATAGTGCCACTCCTCCTCCAATTTTTCCTACTTTGTTCTTCCTGAATAAAGTATAGGCCAGTATAATTACATCCCATTCATGGTTGTCCGTGAACTGTGTCTCGTAACCGCCACTAAATCCAAATCAGCCTCTTCCATTAACTCCTCAACATCTGGGATCTTATTTCCCATACTACAGGCATTAATGCACACTGCTTTCCAGACTTTGCCCCTTTTACCCATTTCTACAGAGGTATTAAATGTTTCACTTACCTGAGAGCTTCTATTTACCTGGGGGCTTTCTTCATTCATCCCCAATGAATCTAGTTTAAAGCCCTATCCAGTAAGTTAGCCAGTCTGCTGTGGAAGACACTTTGATCCTTCTTGGACAGGTGGACACCTTCTCTGCTCTGCAGCCCTTAGAAAATCATCCTATGGCCTAGGAAGCCAAAATGCTCTTGATGACACCATCCATGCATTCATCTCCAGGATGCAAGTTTCTCTGTCTTGGCCTTTACCCTCAACAGGGAGGATTGAAGAGAATACCACTTGTGCTGCTATCTGCTTCACCCTGTGTCCAAGAGCCATAAAGTCATTCTTGATATGCTCAGAGGGATGCCTAGCAGTGCCGATATGGATGAGCAACATCAGATAATAATCAGTAGGCTTGATGAGTCTCAGCAAACTCTCT
The DNA here is from genome assembly GCA_033557465.1 of Ichthyophis bannanicus. NCBI lineage: Eukaryota > Metazoa > Chordata > Amphibia > Gymnophiona > Ichthyophiidae > Ichthyophis > Ichthyophis bannanicus. The sequence continues at coordinate 1,029,939,409 of CM066034.1, forward strand.
GTAACATCTCAGATTTTGGCACCTGGCAGACAACACACCTCCTTGGACATCAAATTTAGTTGGCAGATGGATGCCTCAGTACCCCTCAGAAGAGAGTCACCAGCCACCACTACCCTTCGCTTCCTTGTGGTCCTTGATTCTGCAACTTTGGGATGCTTGAGCTCTGGTTCTTCCCTTTCCTGGGATGCTTTCACCTCCTCCACTTCCAGGGCTACATACTGGTTCTTCAGTTTGAGGTCTGGAGGAGTTGATTGTCAATTCTGCAGGCTCTGGTGACTCATTTCCAACTCTCTTCATTCTGTAGCGTCCCATCTACACCTCTGTCAAAGAGTTTGGATGCTTCAAGAAGCATATCATTAATGTACTTCTCACTGTTATGAATGCTTCTCAGACTCACCACCTCTTCTCTGAGCTCCTCCACTTGTTTCATGAGGGCTTCATCTTTCAGGCATCTTGCACATGGAATGAGTCCTTCAGCTGGCATTGCGCTGTCTGTCTGGACAGAGGCAGAAGATGTAATGGGGGCAATAGCTTTGACAATATGATTTTTCCCAGCCATCATTTAATTGATGGAGCTTTGGTACCTGTTGCAGTAAATGAGAGAGACTAGACGGATATGTAGATGAGTCTTTTGGTGCTCTGCTGCAGTGAGGAGTGCATGGTCTTTAGCAGCTCTTGTCTGGTTGATTTGTGGTGACCTCTGGAGTCCCCTGTTGAGGCTGCTGGGATGGATATGCAGATGAGTCTTCTGGTCAAAAAAAAGCAGTCTCCCTGGAGCGAGGCTTGACCCAGCCACCTATGGATTTCCATCATCCCTTTGTAGTCTTCCAGCCTACTTGCTGTGCTAAGAAAGGACGTGTATAAATAATAAAAATACCAACATTCACACATTTTGTTGGCGCCTAAAAATAGTCATCTCCTTCTAAAAGTGGATAAAGCCAGGGCAGACAGGCTTCTCTTAAGAGGCACCATCAGGATATCCCAGTAGGCCTGGCCAGGTGCTGCTAGCCATATAAATGCCACTGTAGTTGCCAGTGGTGGTCAGCGCTTAAAGGAATATTCCGGGGTACTACCGAAATGAATGTATGTAGAAAGTGGAGTTGTGGGGATGTTGTTTAACGTCATACACTGGCAAACCTCCTTTAAATTCTCTTTTGGTTTGGCGCTTGTAACCTTACTAATATTACTAGTGATCATTTGTGTAGTTATTTATTTATTATTATTTTATATACCGCTTTATCTAGATAATCAAGGAGGTCTACAGGGAACATTTCAACTACTGCACAAGGCAGCTTACAGAGAACAGTTACAAGTAACAAATAACTTAATGTAGTTAATTATTTACACAGGACATTTGTATAGTGCTACAAGGTGTATTCAGCACTGTACATATAGATGTAAGAGAGAGTCCCTTCTCTGGAGAGCTTACAATCTAATCAAGACAAAGCACAGCAAACCGGGGACTAGAGTATGGTAAGATACACATAAGTGGAGAATAAGAGAGTGAGGGGCATCAGGATCCAAAATCAGCTTCAAAGAGGTGGGGTTTTAGCCTGGATTTGAATAGGGCCAGAGAAGGAGCCTCTCCATAGGTAGTTTGTTCCAGGAATATGGAGCAGCAAGATGGAAAGAACAAAGTCCGGAGCAGGCAGTGGCAGAGAAGGGCACAGATGAAAGGGATCTGCCAGAGGAGCCGAGTTGCCAAGGAGAGATATAGGGTGAGATAGAGGAAAGGTAGTGAGGAGCTGGAGAATGAATGCATATAGGTCAATAGGAGAAGTCTGAACTAGATACAGAAACTGATAGAGGGCCAGTGACGTGACTTGAGAAGAGGGGTGACGTGAGCATAGTGACACTGACGGAAGATTAGCCATGAAGCTGAGTTTTGAACAGATTGAAGGGGAGAAAGATGGTTCAGAGGGAGACAAGCAAGAAGCAGATTACAGTAGTCAAGACAGGAGGTGACTAATGAGTAGATAAGGTTCTTAGTAGTGTGTTCAGAAAAGAAGCGGCTAACTTGACTGATTTATAGAAAAAGAAGCAAAAGGTTTTAGCTATCTGTTGGATGTGTGCAAAGAAAGAGAAAGTACGGTTAAAGATGACCTCAAGATTGCGGGCTGAAAAAACAAGGAGGACTATAGTTTATCCACAGAAGCAAAGAAAAGGGGAAGTGGGTATAGGGGAAAAGACAAGAAGCTCTATTTTTGCAAAAGAACATAAGAAATGCCATACTGGTCAGACCAAGGTCTATCAAGCCCAATATCTCGATTCCAACAGCGGGCATTCCAGGTCTCAAGTACCTGTTATGTTCCCAAAGGTATACACATTCCATGCTGCTTGTCCCAAGGATAAGCAATTGATTTCCCCAGTCCTCTTTAATAATGGTTTCTAGACTTTTCTTCCAGGAACTCATCCAAACCTAACAGTTTTTACTACACATCCTCTGGTAATGAATTCCAGACTTTGATTACACACCATGTTCAGTTTCAAATGGTGGTGGGACATCCAGGCAGCAATGTCAGATATGCAGGCTGAAATAAGGACCTAGATTCCTGGAGAGATTTAAGAACATAAGAACATACAACGTGCCATACTGGGTCAGATCAAAGTCCATCAAGCCTAACAACCTGTTTCCAACAGTGGCCAATCGAAGTACACAGATTCCCTGTTGCTTATCCCAGGGAAAAGCAATGGAATTTTCCTCCAGGAACTTCTCCAAACCTTGTTTAACAAAAAACAACCCAGAATTGCAGGTCTTCTTCAAAAATATGTACTAACCAATAAGTATTAAATAAAATATATAACAATGATAACGAGGAAAAAGACCTCAGTAACAACAAGAGCTCACAACCACTGGCTCAACTTATGCCTACTGTGGGCGCTCAATACATGACGTCAATTATTATTTTGATAATTATATATTTTATTTAATATCTATTGGTTAGTGCATATTTTTGAAGAAGACGTGCAAGTCTGGGTTGCTTTTTGTTTTGGTGATTGATTACTCAGACTCTTTAGAGGTATTTTGAATTAATTGGATCAGACCTTTTTTAAACCCAGTTACACTAAAAGCTTTTACTACTTTCTCCAGTAATGAATTCCAGAGTTTGATTACACTTGAGTGAAAAAATATTTTCTTCAATTAGTCTTAAATGGGCTACACTGTAGCTTCATTGTATGTCCGCCAGGTCTCTTTACTTTTTGAAGGAGTAAGATAAAAATATACATTTACCTGTTCCACTCCATTTATTATTTTACAGACCTCTATCACATCTCCCCTCAGCCATCTTTTTTCTAAGTTGAAGGGCCTTAACCTTTTAAGCCTTTCCTCATAGGGGTATTCTTCCATCCCCTTTACCATTTTGGTGGCTCTTCTCTGTATTTATTTATTTAGCTGCATTTATATCCTGCTTTTCACTGGGTCAAAGTGGTTGGAGGATACATTTAACATGAGGGGATATGAGACACATACACTAATACTTTACAGGGAAGATGGGCAATGGAGGGTTACGTGACTTGCCCAAGACTACAAGGAGCACCTGAGGGACAAGAAACCCCAGTCCTTCTGGCCCAAGGTTGCTGTCCTCTAGTGGGATTTGAACCACCAACCTTCTGGCCTGTGGTACCTTGCCCCAACCACTAGGCCACTCCTCCCTGTACCTTTTCTAATTCTGCTACATCCTTTTTAAGATATTATGACCAGAACTGCACACAATATCCAAAGTGCAGTCACATCATGGAATGATACAAAGGCATTATAACATCCTTCATTTCATTCTCCATTCCTTTTCTTATGATTCCTAGCATTCTATTTGCTTTCTTTTACATAAGAACATAAGATATGCCATACTGGGTCAGACCAAGGTCCATCAAGCCCAGTGTTCTGCTTCCAACAGTGGCCAATCTAGGTCATACGCACCCAGCAGTTTCCCCAAGGGACACAGGTTCCACAATGCTTGTACTGGGTCAAGCATTGATATCCTGGGTCCCTTCTTAATAATGGTTTATGGACCTTTCCTCCAGGAACTTGTCCAAACCTTTTTTAAACCCAGCTACACTAACAGCCTTTACTACATCCACTGATAACAAATTCCAGAGTTTGATTACACGTTGAGTGAAAAAATATTTTCTTTTACTAGTCTTAAATAGTTTACCCTATAGCTTCATTGCATGTCCCCTAGTCTTTCTATATTCTGATAAGGTAAACAATCGATCTACATTTACCAGTTCCACTCCGTTCATTAATTTATAGACTTCTATCATATCTCCCCTCAGCCGTCTCTTTTCCAGGTTAAAGAGCCCTAACCTTTTTAGCCTTTCTTCATAGGAGTATCCTTCCATCCCCTTTACCATTTTGGTGGCTCTTCTCTGAACCTTTTCTAAAATCGCTATATCCTTTTTAAGATATGACGACCAGAATTGCACACAATATTCAAGATGCGGTCTCACCATGGAACGATATAGAGGCATTATAATATCTTTTGTTTTATTTTCAATTCCTTTCCTTATCATACCTAGCATTCTATTTGCTCTCTTGGCCGCTGCTGCACACTGGGCCGAGGGTTTTAACATGGTATCCACAATGACACCTAAATCTTTTTCCTGGGTGGTAATTCCTAATGTGGAACCTTGCATCGTGTAACCATAGTTTGGGTTGTGCTTCCCTAGGTGCATAACCTTGCACTTGTCCACATTAAATTTCATCTGCCATTTTGATGCCCAGTCTTCCAATTTATCAAGATCCTCTTGCAATTTTCCACAATCCTCTTGGGTTTTAACAACTTTAAATAGTTTTGTGTCATCTGCAAATTTGATAACCTCACTCGTTATTCCACTTTCCAGGTCATTTATGAATATGTCAAAAAGCAGCGGGCCCAGCACAGATCCCTGGGATACACCACTATTCACCTTTCTCCATTTAGCCCTACCCTCTGCTTTCTATCTTTTAACCAGTTCCTGATCCACAATAGTACACTGCCTCCTATCCCATGACTCTTTAGTTTTGCCAAAAGTCTCTCATGAGGGACCTTGTCAAAGGCTTTCTGAAAGTCCAGATACACAATATCAACCGACTCACCTTTGTCCACCTGTTTATTCACTCCTTCAAAAAAACATAACAGATTAGTAAGACAAGATCTTCCTTGTCTGAAGCCTTGTTGGCTGTCTCTCCCATTAGGTCATGACTATCTACATGCTGAGTAATTTTATTCTTTATGATGGTTTCTACCATTTTTCCCAGTACTGACATCAGGCTCACCGGTCTGTAGTTTCCCGGATCACCCCTGGAACCCTTTTTTATCCACAATGATGCCTACACCCTTTTCCTGGGTGGTGGTTCCTAATATGGAACCTTGCATCATGTAAAGCACAGTTACTTACCTGTAACAGGTGATCTCTGGGAATAGCAGGAATAAGTCTTCACATATGGGTACGTCGGTACCGACGGAGTCTGCGCGGGAACGCTCCCCAGCGTCTAATCAGAAAGCTTTTGGGAGCATCCCTCAGCGCCTGCGTGCTGCCTTCCCGCCTTTCCAACTGTCTCTCCTCAGTTGAGTTTTATAGCTGAGACAAAGAGAGAGAAAGAGGAAAGGAAGATAGATAGAGAGATACAACTCCTAGGGGAGGTGGGTGGGTTGTGAAGACTTATTCCTGCTGTTCCCAGAGATCACCTGTTACAGGTAAGTAACTGTGCTATCTCCAGGAACAAGCAGGAATGAGTCTTCACATATGGGGACTCCCAAGCTAAGATGCCTGGAGCCCTGCATGGTGGGGATTGGAACATGCTACACCTCATATGGCCAGGCATCCTGAGGATGGAGGGTAGGAGTTGAAAAGAGAGGAGCTGTAGGAAAAACAGCTAACCTAAAATAGGACTACAGGTAAGGAGTCCTTGTATGTATAATAATTATCATGAAAAATATGGAAATGAAGAATCACAATATGGACCTCACCTACTGGATTGCAGGAAGTAGGGAGGCTGATGGAGTCTACTGGGGATCCAGTAGAGGAATCTTCAAGGTGACCTCACTGAAGTGAAGGTGAAGTCCAAATCCGGAAGTGACAGGTGATCCAGGTGTCAACTGGGGTAGTACAAAAACAGTAGGTCTTTAGGAAAGCTTTATGGAAAAAGCTGGGAACTCTTTTGGCTACAGAGTTACTCACAGTTAGGAGCAAAAGAGGAAGACTGACCGATTTGGATAAACTAGCCCAGTCCTGGAGGGAAGAAGGGTTATGGGAAAAAAGCCCGTATTCCCAAGGACAGATGTCTGAAGGGATGAAACCTCAGATCTACTGAAGATCCACCCTGTCTTTCCGAACTGGTGAGAGAAAGGAGAGATATTGGTGCATGGAGCTTCAGGGATACCTAAACTTAGGGTTAAGGTAGGAGCTGTCAGTACCACAGCAATGGTTGTGTGCATAATACCCCAGACATACTGTGGGACAGTATGAACATATGCAAGCCCACTGTCTGGAATCTATAGGAAGGTAAACCTTCATAAGCATAGACAGTTAGAGAGATAAGTATGTAAATACATATCTACCTATAAGGAAGCATCTCGACAGATACACATATATGTAGATATATATATATGTGTATATATAGATATATATATGGGTATATATATATGTCTATAGTGAGATCTGGAGGGGTATAACATATGCACACGCAGCTTACAGACATATGTATCTGTAGAGAGTATACAGAGATATATACATACATGAATATATACATGTCTAAAGAGAAATGTCTGCAATTAAGCAGATAAGAGATATGCCCATAAGAACATTCACATGGGAGATGTGAAGAGGAAAGATTCATCTAATAACAGGAAGGTGGAACCTACTTGAGAAGATACAGAGAATCTGTTCCCCCTGGTTAAGATGGAGCAGGAATACTATCCAGTGAAATAACCAGGATAGTTGCGTGGAAAAAACAGAAGATAATATCAGTCTGTAAACAGCAAGTCCTGAGTCCGGCAGAACTCTAACATTTATTTTATTTATTCAACATCTTTTATATACCGCGCTATTTGTTTTCAGTGCGGTTTACAAGTAACAGAAGCTGCACAATCAGAGGACACTGGTGTGCTTACATTATAACAGGAAACCTAAACTTGGAACAACAGGTGTAAGAACTGTAACTATGTACAAACATATTGGATTCTTTAGTATTCGCAGGAAGACTAAGGCAGGACTAAGGCATGGTGAATGGACAGAAACGCAGAGGTTGAGATACCAGGTTGACCCACTTGAGGGACAAGGGGGGGGTATCATGCGTTATTTAATGAAATATGTGCTGTCCATGAAGGATTAGGATACCATGAGGACAAGCTGCAAGGAAAAAGAGCATATTTCCTGTAGAAACTGGGTAACTCTTTAGACTGTCACATAGAGAAGGCTCATGTCCTTTATTAAAAGGAAATAGAAGGGTGGAAAGAACCCCTATAGTCATGGAGAATGACTGCCTTTTTCAACCATATAGGATAGTAATTAGAGAAAAAATCCCCATGCTCTCTAGCAAGGGCCCATAGTGGAAAGCTTCTCAGTAGGATTGCAGAGAGCACTATGCAGGAGAATTGGGAAATAAAAGTGGCTGTCGGAGAAAACCAGCTGCCACTTCAGTTATGCTGTCAACTCCAGAGATTTGAAGATGACAGAAAAGAAGCGATAAGGATTATCCAAGATAGATGAGCACTATCTTGGAAGCACTACTAAGGCCAGAGAAAAAGTAGTGGAAGACAAGACTGGAACTCGTAGAAAAGTACCAGTAGTCCAATCACTGGAACTCCTGCATGGGCAGCTGCTAAATAGAACAGCAGAGAGACTCCCTCTGTTAGTAACAGAGAGAACAGACAGAACAAGAGGAAAAATCCTGATCATGTCTGATGAGCTGCCCAATGAAAGCAGGGAGGTTACTCCAGAGAAAACTCTACACTAGAAAGGACAGGAAGACTAGAAAGGCTAAGAAAGCCTTCCAGTGGTATGGTAGCACTCTTATAGGGGAGGCCCTAAAAAAGAGGGTAAAGAAAAATAGGAGCTGGAGGCAGGGCCGGATTTACCTTGAGTGAGGCCCTACGCCAACAAAAATTGTGGGCCCCCAGCAGGGGCGGCCCAAGGGGGGTGCGGACCTCATTTGCATAAGGGGCCTCATTTGCATAAATATTTGCATAATGTTACCATATACTAACTTTTAGTAAACGTGCCTCTTAATGAGTGTATGGATAAAGAAAGACTAAAAGATTTCTACATTACTATAATCCAGTGCCAACTGCCAGACACATTAGGAACTACTACAAACACTGCCCATAGTAAACCCGCCGTATCCTAACAGCACTACCAGGACTCACAAAGCACCATACTCTACCAATCAAAAGGCAACACTGCAAATATTAAACCAATACATTTCAGAGAACAACAATACATGACCTACTGGGGAAAGAGAACAAGTGGCAATGTCAAATAGGAATTATATAAACAGAACACCTCAGCTCAGTTACACATGCAGAACATAGCCCATCACCAAACAAGTAATCACAATTTAGAAATAGGAAGACAATAATTAAACTGGGAATCCCAAAAGCCAAACTTGCAATGTACAACACTGTAGAAATAAAACAATACATTAATTTGCTCTTGTACTAAACAAAGCGCAGACGTTAATGATGCACATTTACCAGAGCTGACATATTCCAATTAATAAATTCAAAATAAAGAGATATTTTTCTACCTTTTGTGCATTTTTTTCAGCTGCAATTGCTCCAGCCACTTTCTTCTGGTTTCTTCGTGTCTTCTGCTAACTCTCCATCGTCTGCTGTCCATTTGTCCTTTCTTCTCTCTTCTAGATTTTTTTCCATTCTCTCTCTACATCTGCTTTAACATACTAATCTTTCTCCTTTTGCTCTTTCCTCATTCCTATTTCATCCACTCAAATATTACCCCTCCATCCTCAATCCCCACTTACTCTCCCAATACCCGGCCAATTGTAGATTTTTTATCCCTCCCACACAAAATATTTTTCCCTTCTCCATTTTACTCTTCCAGCCCCATCCCATTCTAATCCTCCCCCAACATCAGCTCCCTTCTAGTTCCAGCCTCACCCAGCATCCATTCCCTTCTAGTCCCTGCATCAGCCCATTTCCAGTCCTAGCCATCCATCAGCCCATTTCCAGTCCTAGCCCCCCCATCACCCCACTTACAGTCCTTAACCCATCACCCCATTTTCAGTCCTTAACCCCCCATCACCCCATTTTCAGTTTAAGCCCCCCCTATAACCCATTACCAGTCCTAACCCCCCATCAGCCCACTTCCAGTCCTAACCCCATCAACCCATTTCCAGTCAGCCCCCCATAGCCCATTGCCAGTCCTACCCCCCCCCCATCAGCCCACAGCCCATTACCAGTCCTAACCCCATCAGCCCACCTCCAGTCTTAACCCCCCAGCCCATTTCCAGTCCTAGCCCCCCCCCCATAGCCCATTACCAGACAGCCCCCATCAGCCCACAGCCCATTACCAGTCTTAACCCCCCCCCCCAAAGCCCATTGCCAGTTCTAAGCGCCCCCCCAACAGCCCACAGTCCATTACCAGTCCTAACCCCATCAGCCCACCTCTAGCCTTAACCCCCCCCCCAGCCCAGCCCATTTCCAGCCCCAGCCCCCCAATAGCCCATTACCAGCCCTACCCCCCCAGTCCATTTCCAGCCCCAGCCCCCCCAATAGCCCATTACCAGTCCTACCCCCCCATAGTCCATTACCAGTCCTACCCCCCCCCCATAGCCCATTACCAGTCCTACCCCCCCCATAGTCCATTACCAGTCCTACCCCCCCCCCCCCATAGCCCATTACCAGTCCTACCCCCCCCGGCCTAAAGTAAAATTTAATTTAAAAAAAAAACCTGGTGGCTGCCGCCGCGGGGCCCCCTCTGCTGCCGCGGGGGCCCCGTCTACAAGCTGGTCGGGTCCGGTCGGGTCTCTCTCCCTCCCTCGCTGCAGGCTGCAGGCTGCAAGAGACGCATCTTCGCGTCTCTCGCAGCCTGCAGCGAGGGAGGGAGGGAGAGAGACCCGACCGGACCCGACCCGACCCGACCCGACCAGCTTGTAGACGGGGCCCCCGCGCCCGCAGCGGGGCCCCCGCGGCGGCAGCCACCAGGTTTTTTATAAAAATTAAAATTTACTTTAGGCCGGGGGGGATAGGACTCCTACCCCCCCCCCGGCCTAAAGTAAAATTTAATTTAAAAAAAAAACTGGTGGCTGCCGCCGCGGGGCCCCCTCTGCTGCCGCGGGGGCCCCGTCTACAAGCTGGTCGGGTCGGGTCCGGTCCGGTCTGGTCGGGTCGGGTCGGGTCTCTCTCCCTCCCTCGCTGCAGGCTGCGAGAGACGCGAAGGGAGAGCGTCTCTTCGCGTCTGTGTTAAGCCCGCAGGGGCTGATGGGAAATCCCATCAGCCCCTGCGGGCTTAACACAGACGCGAGGAGACGCTCTATCTTCGCGTCTCTCGCAGCCGGGAGGGAGGGAGGGAGGGAGACGAGACCCGACCCGACCCGACCCGACCAGACCCTACCATCTTGTAGACGGGGCCCCCGCGGCAGCAGAGGGGGCCCCGCGGCGGCAGCCACCAGGTTTTTTTTTTAATCAAATTGAAAAAAAAAAAAACCTGGTTCTATTTTTTGTGGGCCCCTGCCGGTTGTGGGCCCTACGCCATGGCGTACATGGCGTATACGTAAATCCGGCCCTGGCTGGAGGGAGACTTGCCATATGGTAAGTCTGCAGAAGGAAAAAATTCATGGTGGTACAGGAGAAAACTATCATGAGATAGTTGGCAAACCTCTTTTCATGGTAGAAAGAGGAGGAAAACCCTGTGACCCATAGACATGAAACTCCATGAAACTCCAGCCTACCTAAGAGCAAGTGGATGTCCTGGGGAAACAGGAATCCATGTGTAGAGTTTTAATGAAAAAACAGTGAAAAATCTTCTGCTGAGAAGAAGTGAACTGTAGGTTATAAAAAGATTAATTAGAACCCTATTGAGGGTTAATTTTCCTGGCTTGAGTTTGGATTCTTCAGACCAGGGCGAGGTTTCCCCTGTTTGGGAACATCTGTATGATCGGCAGGAGAAGAATAAAACCACCTTCTTTTAGGGAAAGAAGGTTTGGTAGGGCATTTCCTACCTACTGGGGAAGGAGAAGGTTTAGGATAGCCCTCAGAAACAGGGAAGTCAGTGGAGCAATGAGCAACCTGACGTAAAGACTCCCTATTGAAGAGATTTTCTCCAGTACAAGGAGTATTACCCAGTCTTTGTTGTGCCCATCTGTTCAAGTCTGAAGCTTGGAGCCAGGCTCTATGTCATGCTCCTATGGCTATAGCAGAGGTTCTGCTAACAGACTCAAAAGAGTCTAGGGAAGCACGAGAAAGAAACCAAGAGATATTTTGGCTATGACTAAGAAGTAAGGAATAGTCTGCAGCCTTGGGCTCTGATAGAAAAGGAGTCAAAAGAGATAATTTCTTTGTGACCTCCTGAAGGGATAGACTCATATAAAAAATATAAGAGATAATCCTTGTTGCCAGCATAGATGTTTGGAAGGTTTGACGTCCAAAGGCATCCAGTGTTCTAGATTCACGACCTGGCGGATAAGAAGAATGCTTCTTCTTGCTTTTTACCTTCCTCATTGCTGATTCCACTACAATGGAATGATGGGGAAGTTGAGTCTTTTGAAACCCTGGAGAGGGGGGCACCTGATACAGAAGATCAGTTGCTATAGAAGGTGAGGAAACCCTTAAAGGTGTTTCCCATTTATTTATTTTATTTAGCTGTATTTATATCCCGCTTTTCACCAGGTCAAAGCGGTCAATTGGGAGATACATTTAACATGAGGGGATATGACACACATACGCTAATACTTACAGGGAACATGGGCAATGGAGGGTTAAGTGGCTTGCCCAAGACCACAAGGAGTACCTATAGGACTAGAAATCCCAGTCCCTCCGGCCTGAGATTGCTGTCCCCAGGTGGAATGATGGGGAAGTTGAGTCTTTTGAAACCCTGGAGAGGGGGGCACCTGATACAGAAGATCAGTTGCTGTAGAAGGTGAGGAAACCCTTAAAGGTGTTTCCCATATTCTCAGAAGAAGATCCTGCAAAGAATGATGTAAAGGAAGCATTATATTTTCCTTTTCCGCAGAAGAGCCTTGTGTAGGATCATAGCCAGGGATAGGAAAAGCAAGGAATGTTGCCATGTCAAGGAGAAATTTCTGAAAAGAAGGATCTCCAATGGGAACCATCCCTGGACAGGCTAAAGTTGCAGCAGTAGCCTGGGCACCGGAGGATGTACTGGTCCGGTGCAGAAAAGGAGCCCTAATGGATGGATACTGGTACTGGCGGTTATGACTTGAGACAGTCAGTACTGCATCGTCCATGCCAGGTATCGACTCCAAACTAGGTATAGAAAGGAGCGAACCTGGTGAAAAAGGCATGGAAGTAGCTGGTCCCGATGTTACTGCAGGAACCGGCATCGATACCGATACCGGTAGCTGTGCCGGAATCGGAGGCGATACCGACATCGAAGCAGTCATAGGAGGCTGCTCAAGCGGTACCGAGGCAACCAAAAACCCTTGGTGAGTATCCTCGGTACCGCGCAGCCGGAATCGGTAAGCGTCGGTTCCGAGACGCGTCGGTACCCAGTCTTCCAGACGAGATATCGATACCAGACTCGGCATCGAAGGAAGCGAGTCTATCGATGCATGTCTAGAGGGTACCGACGTCGGTGGTCGTATCGGCGATGCTGCCGATACTGGAAAGTCAATCTGGGACATATCAATCGGTCCCGAAGGTACCGAGAACGCCAGATGACGATCCCTGGTGGAGAGTGGATCACTCAACACCAGTGCCGATCCCGGGGTATCGGTACCGCTCGAAGCGAATGCCACCACTGAGCATGGCTCAGGTATGTTCTGTGAGGGGTGAGCCCCAGGAACAACCTGAAGCCCCTGAAAGGCTTTGGAGACCGAAGACTCCCGCCGGGGTTTTGAAGCCAATAGGGTCTTGAGGGCAAGGCCGGAGCCGTCATCATGCCTGGCATGAGACCTACCACTCAAGGATTGGCTAGTCTTAACAGACTGTTTGTGGGTTACCTGATCCTGTAGAGAAGAAATGGTCGGTGCCCTGACACTGGAAGGGAACTCGGTATCGAGAGAAACTCAAAATGGAGAATCTCTTCTCATAAAATTGTAGCCTAATGGCTCCGGAGGAAAAGGGTCAGGACCCAAACAGGTTAGACACCAGTTATTGGAGTCTAAAAAGAAAACTGTATTTCCACAGTTAAGGCACTTCTTAGGAGAAGAAGGCTCCATGATGGAGAGGCCTTACAGGCCCAAAAATTTAAGACAGAAACTGAGGGAAAAACTCTCCCTGAGTTTGAGAAAAAGAAAAGAAAAAAACCCACTGGCGGTACCGGTGGAGGCGGGGAAACAGCCGCGACCACCAGAAAAAAAAAGAAAAAAAGAATTAAAGAAAACATTTTCTGCGGTGACAGGAGGACGTCCTGCCGGCTCCGCGGAAAAACGAAAACTGAGGAGAGACAGTTGGAAAGGCGGGAAGGCAGCACGCAGGCGCTGAGGGATGCTCCCAAAAGCTTTCTGATTGGACGCTGGGGAGCGTTCCCGCGCAGGCTCCGTCGGTACCGATGTACCCATATGTGAAGACTCATTCCTGCTTGTTCCTGGAGATCCATAGTTTGGGTTGTTCTTCCCTAAGGGGGACATTACATATGGCGAATAGTCTGGGTGTACGTGCAGGGCAGATGCATAACTCACAAACATCCCCTGGGCGAATGCTGCACCCTATGCGGCCTGCACGTCCACAGCTCTAGGATGGGGATCACTGTACGTGGGCGGGAGTGGATGCACCAAGGGCTTTTCCAGGTGCCGGGATGTACACAGCGTATCCCAGAATGGCCTGTGTACGTTCCCCGGCACCCAACGGATGCACAGCTTATTCCTGCCCAACGGTGAAATAAGGGCTGGGCGGAGCAGTGTACACATGAGGAACCCCCCCCCCCCCTGCTCCCCAAGGCGGTGACTGGCTATGGCTCCTACAGACTCGATCCAGCCCATGCTGGCTACCAGCTGTAAGTGAACACCAGAGTGGAGGGGCCGCAGGATGACATCCGATTCTGCACCATACGGTGGATGGGTTGCTGCCATGGCTATGGCACTTGCACCATTGGTTGCATGGTCGTATGAGGATGGGCAGGTTCGGCTGTGTACACCCATATGGAATATGGTGTCCAGCAGCCCGTCTATCTCCCCGATTCCACCATCACGGGTGCATCTAGACCCTGCAGTGGTGGAATCAGGTCCAACTCGGCTCCATCTTCGTTTTGGCCTGAGTGTACATATGATGGAATCTGCCTCCACATGCATAACTTTGTACTTGTCCACATGAAATTCCATCTGCCATTTGGACATCTAGTCTTCCAATTCATCAAGGTCCTCTTGCAATTTTTCACAATCCTCTTGCGTTCTAACAACTTTGAATAATTTTGTGTCTGTAAATTTGATCACCTTACTCGTTATTCCCATTTGCAGGTCATGTATGAATATGTTAAAAAGCAGTGGGATCAGCACAGATCCCTGGGGTACTCTACTCTTCACCGTTCTCCATTGGGAAAATTGGCCATTTAGCCCTACTCTCTATTTTCTATCTTTAAACCAGTTCCTGTCCTTAATAGTACCCTGCTTCCTAGCCCATGATGTTTTATTTTTGCCAAGAGTCTCTCATAAGGTACCTTGTCGAAGGCCTTCTGAAAATCCAGATACCCTATGGCCCCGATTCTGTAAGGCGGATAGCGGGACTGCATCTCCTGCTGGGACCTACAGCTCTGCTATCTGCCTTCACCGTATTCCGCCTCCCAATCCCTCTGCACGCACAGAGCTGCTGTGCATGCTGCAGGGGATGGGGTTGGCATGGGGGCAGAGAGTGGGAGGATCATGGGTGCAACTGGCACCAAGATGTACAAGGCCGATTCTGGTCATGGCTCTGTACGTCCTGGTGGTACGGGGGTGGAAGGCCAGACTATTCCACCTCTGGAGGTGGAATACGCGCTGGTTGCCTCCCCCTCCCAGATTGGCCAACCAGCCCCCTCCCCCTGCAGCATCAGTGGCAGGCATAGTGAGTCCCTGCCCTCTACCCTGCTGCCTGACCCCCAATGGGGCCAGCCAGGGCCCAGATCGGGCAGCGGGGTAAAGGGCACAGCAATGCAGTGGGCTGGCTGGGAGGCAGTGAGGACGTCCCCCGGCTGATTGCAGAGGCATGCTGGGCCGTCTCCGGGCCCGATCCTGCACCCACAGGGGTGTCTTGCTCCTGCGGTGAAGAATCAGGTCCCAGTGGGCCCGACCTGCTCGGGGACATCCAGACAGCGCAGACGGGCCCCTTGCTGAATTCAGGCTCCACATGAACTGACTCACCTTTATCTACCTGTTCATTCACACCTTCAAAAAAATATAACAGATTAGCAGGACAAGACTTTCCTTGGCTAAATCCATGTTGGCTTTCTCCCATTAAACCATGACTATCTACATGTATGGAAATGGGTTTTTTTATAATGGTTTCTACCATTTTACCCAGTACTGATGTCACCTCTTATCAGTCCAGTATTATCAGAATGAAGAGAATAATACCTATAACCAACTAAAACTTCATTCTACCCAATTAACCACTTTGATTTAAGGATAAAGTGGTATAGAAATCTTTTTAAATAAATAAAATACAAATTAAACTATATCAGAAACATCATTATTTCAACTTATTATTAAAGGGGAGAAAAAAGGGTCTCAGTACCACTGGGTCTTTTGATCCTGGCTTGTAAATCTTGGTCACATATCAACACTGTAACATCAATGATCCAAAAAACTCCCATAAACAGTCACATACTACATCCTCCGGTAACAAATTCCAGAGTTTGATTACACGTTGAGTGAAAAAATATTTTCTTTTATTAGTCTTAAATAGTTTACCCTGTAGCTTCATTGCATGTCCCCTAGTCTTTCCACATTAGGAACCACCACCCAGGAAAAAGATTTAGGCATCATTGTGGATAACATGTTAAAACCCTCGGCCCAGTGTGCAGCGGCAGCCAAGAGAGCAAATAGAATGCTAGGTATCATAAGGAAAGGAATGGAAAATAAAACAAAAGATATTATAATGCCTCTATACCGTTCCATGGTGAGACCGCACCTTGAATATTGTATGCAATTCTGGTCGCTGTATCTTAAAAAGGATATAGCGTTATTAGAAAAGGTTCAGAGAAGAGCCACCAAAATGGTAAAGGGGATGGAAGGATACTCCTATGAAGAAAGGCTAAAAAGGTTAGGGCTCTTTAACCTGGAAAAGAGACGGCTGAGGGGAGATATGATAGAAGTCTATAAATTAATGAACAGAGTGGAACGGGTAAACGTAGATCGATTGTTTACCTTATCAGAATATAGAAAGACTAGGGGACATGCAATGAAGCTAACAGGGTAAACTATTTAAGACTAATAAAAGAAAATATTTTTTCACTCAACGTGTAATCAAACTCTGGAATTTGTTACCGGAGGATGTAGTAAAGGCTGTTAGCGTAGCTGGGTTTAAAAACGTTTTGGACAAGTTCCTGGAGGAAAGGTCCATAAACCATTAAGAAGGGACCCAGGATATCAATGCTTGACCCAGTACAAGCATTGCGGAACCTGTGTCTTTTGGGGAAACTGCTAGGTATGTATGACCTAGATTGGCCACTGTTGGAAACAGAATACTGGGCTTGATGGACCTTGGTCTGACCCAGTATGGCATTTCTTATGTTCTTATGTTCTTATACCATAAATATACATAATGTTAAGTATAATATTGGCCCTATCTAGTATGCTATTGTCACTATTATACACCCATTGATACAATACAGGTAAACATACAAACATAAAGACAAACTGCAGCACACACATATAGTAGCATATTAGAGCCAATCCTCCCAACCTTCCATATAGTCGGAGCACTTTATACAGAATAGGAGCACTTATTATAACGCTGAACTTTGTCCCGATGCCACAAGGTACGCCATACGTGTTTCACGATAGCTCCATCAGGGGACCATATAGCCAGTACAAGAGCTTATGACTCTTGATTGTGCTCTTCAAATCCTCCGACCATGCTCACATATCAGTTGGAGCATACGCTGCACAATAACGTCATCCATGGCCACACAGCCAGTACAATAATGCAGACTGGGAGGTAGAGGAAAGGTCTCTACTAGTTAAGAATCAGATCCTCCAACCATGTTCAGCTGCACAATACAAAACAAAACACAGCATACCACCACAACTTAACCTCACACGACAGCACGCAAATCTTCCAATGTCACCAACATTCTTCCTACAATTTCCATAGGACATATACAGGCCCACTACAAAACCTCAGCGCGGCATTGTCCCCGATAAATACTTTATATACAAATTATTCATATAGCTGCCAGAGCCCCACACAAGCACCTCACAGGCCATTGAACAGGAAGCAACTCACCATTCCAACATGTGCTCTTGAAACCAATCATCAAGCCTTCCAGAAAACCAATCAAAACCCTCTCAGCAAATACCATTCACATCATTCAACTTTAAAGGAATAAAACTTACTTAACCTGCTCCCAACTAATACTGAAATGTTCCCAGCTGACATCGGAACTCCCACCCTTCTAAAATACAGGGGCTCCATTCAATCTGGACATTCAAGCCCCTCAGCATAACAGTGCAGAGCCTAAAGATCCATTGTTGCTCACACAACATTGATCGCCTATCGCAATCCATACAGTCTTCCCTCACTTTATCGATGCAGAAAAATTTAAGATCATTAAACTTCAGTCTTTTCTCCACACAATGTGCAACAATTGGGGCTTCCAAACAGGCCCCTCCCAAACCTACTTCTGTGCTCTCCCGTACGAGTTTTGAAAGCACAAGTAGTTTTCCCTATATAGTAGACCTGGCATGGGCACAGATGGCGTACACCACATATGTGGAAGTGCACGTGGTGAAACAATGCAAACGGTACCTTCTACCATTACAAATAAACTCAGTTACAGAGGCCTGTGCCACACAAATGAAACATGACCCACAAAGAAAAAATTCATCAACCTCCACCCGCTGCACTGATGGAGATTTTAGGTGAAATGGACATACAATCATCCTACTGATGTCAGGCTCACCGATCTATAGTATTGTGGATCACCCCTGGAACTCTTTAAAAATTAGCTTTACATTGGTCATTCTCCATTCTTCAGGTACTACAGATTATTTTAATGATAGCTCACAGATTACTAATAATAGGACTGCAGTCTCATAGTTCAGTACTTTCAGCACCCTGGGATATATACCATCCAGTCCAGGTGATTTGCTACTCTTTAGTTTATCAAATAGTTGTAATGCATCTTCCCAGTTTATCGAGATTTGTTTTAATTCTTCCAATACGTCACCTTTAAATACCATTTCAGGCATGGGTAACTTCCCTACATCTTCTTTAGTAAAGACAAAAGCAAAGAATGAATTAAACCTCTCCGCTATGGCCTTGTCCTCATTTAGCATCCCTTTTACTTCTCTATCGTCTAATGGCCCAACTGATTCTCTCACAAGTGATTCTCTCACGAAAAAGGTAAATGAGTCCTAGAGGTCTGAATTCACAGATTGACTGGTATACTATTGTTTGACTTGGACTCATTGAACTTTTTCGTTGTCCAATAGAGGGTTTCTGTGTTTAGTGGGACTCATCTATTGGTTGCAATGATTGTGGATTTGATTGGTAGCTTGCACCCTTCTGTCAAAACTGACGTCAGACGCCGAAGTTCTTATGGCAAGGTGTTTCCCTGCTCTTGTTTCATGTTGAAGCTTTGCAATCTGGGGAACAATCGGAGCAAGAGACGAAAGTAGGTTTGGACCAGACTGCTTTATTGAAGAATATCCCTACGCGTTTCAGCTTACGCCTTCTTCGGGGGACATACAGCTACCATGGATAAAACAAACAATGTTATAATAATGGACATATATAACATCAAATCCAATAAATAATGTGAGGTATAAATAAGAACAAATAAATAAATATGTATATAAAAAATATATTAAGACAATAAAATGACTAATATATTATGTGTGGAAAAAATGTAACATTTAAACCAACCAGAGGAACAAACAGAGGGTGAAAAATCAATAAAACAAAATATATAATAACAATAGAGTTAAAAACAAATGAACTACATCTTACTAAATAAATTAAATCAACGAGGGCCGAGACAGAGGACTAAGATATTGTGAAAAACAAATTAAATTAAAACTAGTTGATAATCCACATGAATACAATTCTGTACATGTATACATATAAATAACAGAAGTAAAAATATGTATTGAACAAATAAATAAAAATAAAAATAAAAATAATAGTAATGAACCAATTAAATGAATATATAAAATATATAAAAATATATGTATGTATATACACAAATAAATATAATAAAATAAATGGTGACATACCAGTGTTGTACAGGTGTCTCATAAAGACAATTGGGTAAAAAAGCACTATGTATTGATAGCGCCGTAATTGATGAGGTTGTCTCTTAAGGACAATTGAGTCGTAGCACTATGTGATAGCTATAAAAGGAAAAACTATATAATCACTCATTAGACCAAATAATACATGAAAAACAAAACATCAAATGTACCAAAAATAGTAAATAATTAAATAATAAATAATTAAATAATACATAAAAATGGATAAAATGAGTAATAAAATTAATAATGATACAAATATTGATAATAATAATAAATGTATCTATAAATAAGATAATATTGGAATACTTGATTCTAAGTTTGTAAATCGTGAGATGTTGGACAAACTTAAGACGTACCATCAAAATAAAATACTTGTAAAACAATAATATATTTAAAATATATTTAAAAATATACTTAAAAATATGTATTATAAAAAATATACAACAATGAATACAGAGAGATAATGAAATGATAATAAATATATATATATTAATATTAAATGTAAAATGAAAAGGAAGAGAAGAGCTCTACATGAATGAATCTATAAACAGAACATGTATTCTGCAAAGAGGACCAAGATAATGGTATAATCAACTGCGAATATATAGTGAATATAAGTCTTGTGTTATCAATAGGGAGAAAGGAGGGATTTCAATGATCAAAATGGAAGTATCACCATGAGAGGGAGGCACGGAGGGGAAATGTATTCTGTCAAAGAAAGGGTAAAAGTGCTGAATGTGGGAAATGAGTTTAGAGCAGTAAATTATCATAGCGACATATTCTATTATGGCGAGGCCGCGGGGCAGGGTCCCCCGGCCGAAGATAACCAGGCGCGCGGCCCGGTGCGGGGACCCTGCCCACGGTTGAGGAGGGGAGGGCCCTCGCGGGCGCAATTCAAACCTATTGGCTCGCCCCGAGGATGAGTGGGGGCGAGCCAATGAGCAAGGCAAGGGCAGAGGGGGGGGGTTGTTAAAGGGTGGCGCGCGGCGGCGGCGGTCTCTCTTGGACCGGTAGCAAGGAGAGAGGGACCGTCGTCCGTGGTCGGCAGCTGTTCCCAGGCCTCACCGGCGTGCAGGACTGAGAGGACCTCAGCTGAACGGGAGGCTTGCGGCGGACAGCCCGTGTGCGGCGCGCAAGTATTAAACATTAAATAAATAATAATAGAAAGGACGGCGATACTGGCAGGGGCGCCGCACGGGGAGCGGGCGGCAGACCGAGGGTGCTCCAAGGCCGGCTTGTGGTCGGAGGGGGTAGGAAGGTTAACGAGTCGGGCTCAGTTCGGGCGTCGGGAGCACGCATGCCGCCACGGAAGGGACGGCAGGCCCGCAGTTCACCGCGTGGTCGTGGTGAACAAGGCCGCGGAATGCGTCCCCAGCAGCCTTCGGCGGCTCAGTCGGGGGGGGCGGCGGGGCGGGGGGGGGGGGGGGGGGGGCGGGGGGGGGGGGGGGGGGCCCAGGTGCGTGGCGTTCGAGGCTCTGGGGGGGCGCGATCCTCGGGGGGCAAGACTGCAGCTGGAAGGAAAAAGAAGAGAGGTGGCAGGGTGGAGAGAGAGCGGTGTGTGGGGCTGGTAGGGGTGGATAATGGGCCCCAGGTACAAGAAGGGGATGGGTTGTGCAGGGGTAGTAGGGTTGGAAGGTAGGGGTGAGGTGAGCTCTGGGGGGCAGGGAGGGACTGGGGTACGGGAGGGGGCGGTGGTCAGTGGCAGTGGGGATGGACAGGGGCAGGGGGGTTGGGCTGGGGGGGGAGGGCCTTTTTTCCCTGGGTGGGCTTCTCCTTGGTTCGGAGCACAGAGCTGTGGGCAGGTGCCCTTGGGACGTAGAGGGGTGGCGGTGAGCATGGGTACTCCCGGGGGCTATGCGCCGTGGGAACACTGGCAAGGGGGAGGCCAAGGCTCCTCACGGGCAGAGTGGCTGTCGGCTTGGCAGCCGGGGGGTTCCCCGGCGGTCCCCTCCCCCCCCTCTCCTTCTCTTTTGTTTTCACAGGTCAGATCAACGGTGCCGGTGGCAGTACAGAGGCCCGAGGGGCGGCGGACGGCGATGACGGAGGATGTTGGAGCTGGCTCCAGAGAACCCCAACGGCGGGAGGACCTCCAAGCGAGCGGGATGGGGGCACAGACAGACGGCGGGGAACAGCGAGTTCAGGCCGGATTGCTGCAGGATTTGACGGCCAGCGTCGGAGGTGCTGGGGGTGAGTTGTCTGGGGGCAATGGAGGGGGGGGGTGGGCCGGACTCGGCAGAAGGGCAGGGAAAGAAGGGGCGGAAGGCTAAGCATAAGCGACGGCATGTACGGCACCGTCGACACAGTTCGGAGGGTTCTTCGTCATCCACGGTATCCACATCGTCATCCTCGAGTGTGCCTTCCCGTTCCGGACAGGGCAGCGAGCCGGTGCCTTTGGGATCGTCGGGCGGAAAGGGCGTTCCTACGACAGTGGCATTTACGGAGTTGTGGGAGGGGGTTCCGCGGCATTTGAGGCGCAAGATCTGGAAGAGGAGGTATATTGATATATTTCGCTTACTCGAGGGGCGGAGGCGGTCCGGTGAGAGTAGGAAAAAGCGGAAGGAAGATGAGAAGGCGGGTCGCGTCAAGAAAGTGTCCCGGAATGTCCTTAATTGGGTGCGATCCTTTTTACGATTAGCGAGTGTTTGGGGACGGCAGGCGCCTGCGGATTATGGTATGCTTTTGGCATACGCGGACTCTATCATCGAAGCGGCGCAGACCCACGGCGGTTTTGCGTGGCTGAATTATGACGAGAAGTTTCGGGACAGGATGGAGGAGGGCAAGGGGCTATCTTGGGGGACGCAGGACATCAACTTGTGGTTAACCCAGATGTCAGTCGGGATGGGTGGGGGTGGAGGGGCTGGGGGGCGTGGGGTGGGGGGCGGCTTTGGTGGGGCCGGGCGGCCCTTTCGTGCAAGCA
The DNA here is from genome assembly GCA_033557465.1 of Ichthyophis bannanicus. Lineage (NCBI taxonomy): Eukaryota > Metazoa > Chordata > Amphibia > Gymnophiona > Ichthyophiidae > Ichthyophis > Ichthyophis bannanicus. Next base: position 1,029,961,875 of record CM066034.1, read on the forward strand.
GTGGTCAAGGGCAGCAGAAGGCAGGTGGGGGAGGGCAAGGAGACATCTGTTGGCGTTTCAACAGGTCCTCGTGCCCTTTCCCGGACTGCAAGTTCCAGCACGCATGCTCGGCCTGCGGGGGGGGGCATTCCGCACTCAAATGTTTCAAAAAGGGTGGGGTTCCTGCCCCGGCCACAGCCAACAAGTAACTTTGATTTGGCGGAGTTGGCGCCCTCTCCTCTTTCCCGGGAGGTGATCGGCGACTGGCTGCGTGCATATCCGCGGAGGCGGGAGAGGGGAAATGTTAATGCGTGGATTTGGGGAAGGGTTTATTATTCCGGTACAAGGAACCATAGCGGGTAGGGCTGCGCGCAACTCGCCATCAGTGCGGCGATTGGCGGCGGTGGTTAAGGAGAAATTGGCGGTCGAGTTGCGTTTGGGCAGAATAGCGGGTCCGTTCGCGGAGCCGCCATTGGAGAATCTAGTGGTTTCCCCATTAGGTGTCATCCCTAAAAAGGAGGCAGGGAAATTTCGTCTAATACATAACCTTTCATTTCCACTGGGAGACTCGGTGAACGATCATATTCCGAAGGAGCTGTGTTCGGTTCGCTATGCGTCCTTTGATGAGGCGGTGGGGTTGGTGAGACGTTGTGGCCCAGGGGCTCGGTTAGCAAAAGTAGATATTGAATCGGCTTTTCGTCTGCTGCCGGTCCATCCGTCTTCGTTTTATTTGCTGGGTTTTTCTTTTGAGGACGAGGTTTATGTGGATAAGTGCATACCAATGGGATGTTCGGTGTCGTGTGCCTACTTCGAAATGTTTAGCTCCTTTTTGCACTGGAATTTAGTACGGCGTGTGGGGGTTAGGAATGTGGTACACTATCTGGATGATTTTCTGTTTGTAGGGGCGGCTGGTTCTGGGGAGTGTCAACAGTTGATGGACGGTTTTATGAGCATGGCAAGGGCGTGTGGGCTCCCGCTGGCGGACGACAAGACTGAGGGTCCCGCCACGTGTCTTACGTTCTTGGGAGTGGAAATTGACTCGGTGGGGATGGTGGCGCGCCTCCCGATGGACAAAGTCGTCAAGTTGCGGGTCTTGGTAGCGAATGGATTGGCGTCTAGCAAGTTATCTTTGAAGGAACTGCAAATATTGATTGGCTCGTTGAACTTTGCATGCATGGTCATACCGATGGGCCGGGTGTTTATGCGTCGCTTGGCGGCAGCCACGGCGGGGGTGCGCAAGCCGCATCATCGGATACGAATGTCGCAGGTCATGAAGGCTGATTTGAAGGTTTGGGATGTTTTTCTGAGGGACTTTAACGGGGTATCGGTTCTGATGGAGGAGGAGGTCTCTAGCGCGGATCTGCAGCTTTATACAGATGCGGCGGGTGGTGGAGGTTTGGGGATTTACTTTGGGGGTGAGTGGTGCGCCGCGCAGTGGCCTCAATCATGGCACGCAGCGGGATGGACTAGTAACATTACGTTCTTGGAGCTGTTCCCGTGGCTGGTCGTCTTGCACTTGTGGCCGGAACGCCTGCGGAACCGGAGAGTGACCTGGCGGTGTGACAATGAGGCCGTGGTGGCGATAGTCAACCGGTACACGCCGCGCTGTTCGCTGGTAGCGGGTTTGATGCGGGACATAGTTTTCGAGTGTTTGCGTTTAAATGTTGCGGTAAGGGCACAGCACATTCCAGGTTGCACTAATCGCATTGCCGATGCTCTTTCTCGTTTCAAGTGGGAGTTGTTCCGGACGCTGGCGCCGGAGGCGAGCGAAGAAGGCAGGACGGTGCCGGAGCATTTATGGACGATTGGCCAGCGGAGATGGTTCAACTGTTGAAAGATTCCCTCGCCCCGTCGACTTGGGCGGCATACCAGAACGGATTTGACGCGGTCCTGAGCTACTTAGAGTCGCACGGGTGGCGGCCAGGAGCCGGGGTGGACAGCTTATTGGGGCGCTATGTGGTGGAGGCGAAGTGTGCTGGCCAGTCCCGGGCATCACTGCGTAGGCGGTTGGCGGGCTTTACCTTCTTTGCCAGAGCGGCAGGCTGGGTGTCAAGGAAGCCGGGATTTTTGGTACAGCGGCTTCTTCGTGGCTGGGATAGAGGGAGCCCGCCTCACCGGGACTCCCGGTTGCCTGTGACACACGAGCTTTTGGCGAGGCTATGCGAGATGCTGCCAAGTGTGGCGGAGTCTCGCTACGAGGCGGTACTGTTTAGGGCAATTTTCTGCTTGGCCTTCTTTGGGGCCTTCCGGGTGGGGGAACTGGTGGCCAGCTCGGGCAGGGCGGAGCGGACTGGGGGGCTATGGTTTCAGCACGTGCAGCTTGAAAATGGGCAGCTGAGGGTTAGGCTCGTGAGGTCCAAGACCGATCAATTGGGCAAGGGGTTGTGGGTGGTGCTGAAGGAGGTGGTATCCTTGCCGACTTGCCCGGTGGGGGCCGTGCGGGCATATTTAGCGGGGCGCCCGGTCGCAGATCATTTGTTTTTCCTACACAAAAATGCAAAGTGGGTGACCCGATTCCAGGTGGCAGCGGTCCTGCGGTTGGCCATTAGGGGTCTAGGCATGGATCCGACACATTTCGCTCCGCATTCCTTCCGCATTGGAGCGGCGACAAGCGCAGCTGCGGCTGGGCTGTCGGAGGTTGAGATTCAGAGCATTGGGAGATGGCGGTCGCAGGCCTTTAAAGATTATGTCCGTTTATAAGGGGAATGGGGGGGGGGGCCTGTGGCTAACATGTGCTTTCTTTTTCAGATGCTGTGCGGTGCCCGCAACTTTGCTGGATGATCGGGCATTCATTTGTGCATTGGGCGGGGCTGCAGGCAGCTGAACGGCCACTGGGGTCCAATTTGGGTCTTGACCCGGCTGAGGTGTCGCTTCTATGGCTGGGTGAGCGTGGTCTGCGGTGGCCGCAGCTCTTACCTCTGCTTCGACATCATGGCCGAGTGAGAGCCCAACCCGCTGTGATCCTGCTGCATGTGGGAGGAAATGATCTGCATGAATGGACCTGCAAGCAGATCGTTCGCGCAGCGAAGCGAGATTTAGCAATAGTGTCTAGGCTGTTTCCACAGGTGACGTTAATGTGGTCAGACATTATTCCAAGGCCTGTTTGCCGGCAGCAACGGCGTTGGTCCCGTGGGTTGGCGAAAGTCAATCGACAAATTGGGAGGTGGGTCAATCAACAAGGGGGGTACCAGATTATGCACCCCTGGGTGGATGTGGACTGTGCCGGGCTCTATCGCACGGATGGTGTGCATTTATCACCAGTGGGAGTGGACCTCTTGTTAAATGACTGGCAGGAGGCCTTGGAATGCATAGTCCAGCAGGAGGCTCGATGGTCGCAGCTGAGTTGGGGGGCGGCGTAAAGGCGCAGGTGCGCTATACGCCGGGTGGCGGGATCCCGGAGGTTTCCGGGGTCCGGAGCCTTAAGCTGGAATTGGGGCGGGGGCGGGGGCCCCCAACCCGGATGACCCCTGCCGGTCTTTGCTAGTAATATGGCGAGGCCGGGGAAAGGGGGGGGGGTTGGCTTTGCCGCTGGCTCGGCCGCGGCGGGAGTGGAATGAGTTCACCTTGCTAGTAATATGGCGGGTGAGGGCTCATCCTACTCGGGGTTTGTTATATAATGGTTGTATGATTAAACAATGTTGGGAATGTTATAATTTGGTTAATAAAAGCTGCGACCATTTTGAGCCAAGTTATTGTCTGGACTGATTATTGGGTGTGAAAGGGAGAATGGGGAAGGAAGGGTTGGGGAGGGGGAGGATCAGGGTACCACCGGGTCCGAGCTGCTTTGGTTATGGCGAGGCCGCGGGGCAGGGTCCCCCGGCCGAAGATAACCAGGCGCGCGGCCCGGTGCGGGGACCCTGCCCACGGTTGAGGAGGGGAGGGCCCTCGCGGGCGCAATTCAAACCTATTGGCTCGCCCCGAGGAGGAGTGGGGGCGAGCCAATGAGCAAGGCAAGGGCAGAGGGGGGGGGTTGTTAAAGGGTGGCGCGCGGCGGCGGCGGTCTCTCTTGGACCGGTAGCAAGGAGAGAGGGACCGTCGTCCCACCCACCCGCCCTTGGTATGGTGGGTTTGTGGTTGGGTTGTCGCAGCTGGTGGGGGGGCGGGATCCCGGAGGTTTCCGGGGTCCGGAGCCTTAAGCTGGAATTGGGGCGGGGGCGGGGGCCCCCAACCCGGATGACCCCTGCCGGTCTTTGCTAGTAATATGGCGAGGCCGGGGAAAGGGGGGGGTTGGCTTTGCCGCTGGCTCGGCCGCGGCGGGAGTGGAATGAGTTCACCTTGCTAGTAATATGGCGGGTGAGGGCTCATCCTACTCGGGGTTTGTTATATAATGGTTGTATGATTAAACAATGTTGGGAATGTTATAATTTGGTTAATAAAAGCTGCGACCATTTTGAGCCAAGTTATTGTCTGGACTGATTATTGGGTGTGAAAGGGAGAATGGGGAAGGAAGGGTTGGGGAGGGGGAGGATCAGGGTACCACCGGGTCCGAGCTGCTTTGGTTATTGTATGTGCTTGTGAGTTAAAGGGTATGCATGAGGAAGTGTTCTATATGCTAGTTACATCAATATAGGTTGAATTGATTTTATGCGTATTTATTAAATGCAGTTGACATTTAACCAAAAAGCTTTATTGAAGAATATCCCTACCTAACAAGATTATAGTCTCATAATGAACTAAGTAAAAATGTTGTATGTGATATAATAATAAATTAGAGTGGACTATAATATGAATAAATGAATAAATAAAAACAATATTAATCAAAGGGAACTATAAATAAACCGATCCATAAAAAGCATTCATATATTATGTCGATTGAAGCTGCAAGAGAAACTACAGAGCATAATGAAATAAACTGCTAAAATGTAGTGAGTCGACAACTTTATAATTCGTAAAAGGACAGGGGAAGTTAGATGGTATCAATGCGCTTTCACTGCGGAGGGGAAATTCCTGAGGGAGAAGAGATTATCGCGAAATAATTAAACCATACAAGATGTCATTGAAATGCTAAATGTTTAGTATAAGTTGGAACAGTAAACTAGCATGATGACATATATTGCCGTGGTGTATACATTGGCAAATAAAAGAATGTGCACATGGAGGTCTTCTATATGCTAATGCATAAAATTTAATCGCTAAACTGATTTTCACGAATGGATGTAAAGAAAAGTATTGACGTGGGTAGTGGATAGTGAGTGAATGATATACCTTGTATTGTAAGCACATGAGTGAAGAACATGACCTGATAAATAGGACAGAATGAATCGGAGTATTCGGGACGGAGTGAAAACATTGAGCTAAAAGATAAGGATAGTATAAACGAAATAAAAGCTGACTCAGCAGGACCCGACCTTAAACCAAACCAAAGATATAAATATGTATCGTACTTACTGTTGAGGCGGGCAAATGTAAACATAGAATATAGCCAAATGGGAAGATTCCAAAAGACCAACGTGTCGAATCTTGTACACAATAGCATCAGGAGCTAGCACTGTGTGACAGTTATTTTATAGACGCCAAATTTCGCGCCTTTTTTTAGGAAAGACGTCACAATTGGGCGGAGCTTAGAAAAAGTTAGTGCAACAATTATATGAAAAAGAAATTTTGTATGTTTTTGGGAAATTGTATCATCAACTAGTGTGTGTTATAGAGTATCAGTTTTTGCTGTGTGTGTAAAAATGGACTATAAAACCAAAATCGTCAAGGCTGTTAGGAACAATAAATTGGATGCAGGTAACATTGTAAAAAAATATCATCAGATGATAAACTGAGCAAGTAGTAAAGCTGGTGATGAAGCTGAAGGTAATTGAATATACATTAAAAAAGAAAAGAAATTGGAAGTTGAAGACTGTAAAAATATAAAAATGTATATATGATTGAATATATAAATTTAAGAGGAAACAAAAAAAATGATGAATAAAAAATTAACAACCATATTAAATCCTATGTACAAGAAAATATGGAACAAATTGTGATAAAATAAATAAATACAAAAGGTTCTTAAATAACAGTGCAAGTATGAATCCAAAGAACCCTGTAGGTAAAACGTTATTAAAATTGATATTTATAAAAATATAGTTATGAGGGGAATGATTCTGAAAAATATTAATGTAAAAAAACTGAGAGATCACTCTCCTGATTGAGTCCAAATGGATGTAAACTGTTAAAATTATAAATAAACCGTTGTTCCAACTTAAGTAAAGTGAGGTTGATATCACCACTGCGCCAGTGTGGTATAGCAGTTTTGATCACCAAAAACTTGAGATCGCTGACAGTATGTCCCTTCTCTACCCAATGTGAAACCAATGGTTTATCTGTAAGTTGTCTTTGAATATTGCTCCTATGTTCTATAATGCGTGTTCTAATTTGACGCAAGGTTTTACCTATGTAAATCATGTCACAGGGACATCGGATTAAATAGATTACATTGGCAGTTTTGCAATTAGAATAATGATTAATGGTAATTTTGTGACCAGTAGAATTATGTGTAAAACTATTTTTTACGGTGATAGCATGAAGACAAATGGAACAATTTCCACAGCTATAGTGGCCTCTGACCTTAGGAGCGGTTCTAGGAACAGTCAGGGCAGAGGGAACCAGAAAATGACTAAGATTGGGAGCACGTTTATATGAAACCATGAGTTGTTTGGATATGCACCAATAACACCGATTTTGAAAAACATGCCACTGATTTATACCAGCGGTTTGAACAGCGTGGATATCCAAATAAATGCATTTATAAAGCATACCAGCGAGCATCCGGCACAAACCGTTCCACACTCTTAAAGAATACAGTACGTCCTCATTTGGACAGAGTGACTTGTCCTCTTACTTTTTCATCACTTTCCAAATCTATCACTGACATATTAAAACAAGAATGGGATTTAATCGCTTCCTTACCAGCCTTTGAATCCAAACAACTCATGGTTTCATATAAACGTGCTCCCAATCTTAGTCATTTTCTGGTTCCCTCTGCCCTGACTGTTCCCAGAACCGCTCCTAAGGTCAGAGGCCACTATAGCTGTGGAAATTGTTCCATTTGTCTTCATGCTATCACCGTAAAAAATAGTTTTACACATAATTCTACTGGTCACAAAATTACCATTAATCATTATTCTAATTGCAAAACTGCCAATGTAATCTATTTAATCCGATGTCCCTGTGACATGATTTACATAGGTAAAACCTTGCGTCAAATTAGAACACGCATTATAGAACATAGGAGCAATATTCAAAGACAACTTACAGATAAACCATTGGTTTCACATTGGGTAGAGAAGGGACATACTGTCAGCGATCTCAAGTTTTTGGTGATTAAAAACTGCTATACCACACTGGCGCGGTGGTGATATCAACCTCACTTTACTTAAGTTGGAACAACGGTTTATTTATAATTTTAACAGTTTACATCCATTTGGACTCAATCAGGAGAGTGATCTCTCAGTTTTTTTACATTAATATTTTTCAGAATCATTCCCCTCATAACTATATTTTTATAAATATCAATTTTAATAACGTTTTACCTACAGGGTTCTTTGGATTCATACTTGCACTGTTATTTAAGAACCTTTTGTATTTATTTATTTTATCACAATTTGTTCCATATTTTCTTGTACATAGGATTTAATATGGTTGTTAATTTTTTTATTCATCATTTTTTTTGTTTCCTCTTATATTTATATATTCAATCATATATACATTTTTATATTTTTACAGTCTTCAACTTCCAATTTCTTTTCTTTTTTAATGTATATTCAATTACCTTCAGCTTCATCACCAGCTTTACTACTTGCTCAGTTTATCATCTGATGATATTTTTTTACAATGTTACCTGCATCCAATTTATTGTTCCTAACAGCCTTGACGATTTTGGTTTTATAGTCCATTTTTACACACACAGCAAAAACTGATACTCTATAACACACACTAGTTGATGATACAATTTCCCAAAAACATACAAAATTTCTTTTTCATATAATTGTTGCACTAACTTTTTCTAAGCTCCGCCCAATTGTGACATCTTTCCTAAAAAAAGGCGCGAAATTTGGCGTCTATAAAATAACTGTCACACAGTGCTAGCTCCTGATGCTATTGTGTACAAGATTCGACACGTTGGTCTTTTGGAATCTTCCCATTTGGCTATATTCTATGTTTACATTTGCCCGCCTCAACAGTAAGTACGATACATATTTATATCTTTGGTTTGGTTTAAGGTCGGGTCCTGCTGAGTCAGCTTTTATTTCGTTTATACTATCCTTATCTTTTAGCTCAATGTTTTCACTCCGTCCCGAATACTCCGATTCATTCTGTCCTATTTATCAGGTCATGTTCTTCACTCATGTGCTTACAATACAAGGTATATCATTCACTCACTATCCACTACCCACGTCAATACTTTTCTTTACATCCATTCGTGAAAATCAGTTTAGCGATTAAATTTTATGCATTAGCATATAGAAGACCTCCATGTGCACATTCTTTTATTTGCCAATGTATACACCACGGCAATATATGTCATCATGCTAGTTTACTGTTCCAACTTATACTAAACATTTAGCATTTCAATGACATCTTGTATGGTTTAATTATTTCGCGATAATCTCTTCTCCCTCAGGATTTTCCCCTCCGCAGTGAAAGCGCATTGATACCATCTAACTTCCCCTGTCCTTTTACGAATTATAAAGTTGTCGACTCACTACATTTTAGCAGTTTATTTCATTATGCTCTGTAGTTTCCCTTTGCAGCTTCAATCGACATAATATATGAATGCTTTTTATGGATCGGTTTATTTATAGTTCCCTTTGATTAATATTGTTTTTATTTATTCATTTATTCATATTATAGTCCACTCTAATTTATTATTATATCACATACAACATTTTTACTTAGTTCATTATGAGACTATAATCTTGTTAGGTAGGGATATTCTTCAATAAAGCTTTTTGGTTAAATGTCAACTGCATTTAATAAATACGCATAAAATCAATTCAACCTATATTGATGTAACTAGCATATAGAACACTTCCTCATGCATACCCTTTAACTCACAAGCACATACAATAATAGAATATGTCGCTATGATAATTTACTGCTCTAAACTCATTAACCGGGTAAGGCGGACCGGGCGATTCCACCCTGATCCCCCCCCCCACCCCCTTTTTCCCCTCGCTTATAAGAGGCACACTTAAACTTTCAAAGAAAACCATTACCACTCATTTGGAATTGAACTGGTCGCAGCTTTATTAACTTACAACAATCATAACTTTCCAATTAACAAATTAACATCTCCCCCCCCCCCCTACCAGCAGCGCGAGCCAGCACCCGCCATGTTATTAGCAAGGTGCCGCCGCTGCCGCTTCCCCGGGTACAGGCCCCGACAAAATTGCCTCGCCCTCCCTCATCCGGCTTCGCCATATTATTAGCAAAAGCCGAGGGATTGTCCGGGCGGGGGTACCCCACCCCCGCCGTACTGCTTGCATCCGGCTCCGGACCCCGGAAACCTCCGGGATCCCGCCAACCCCGTCCAGCTGCAACACCCCCACTACACCCACCCAGACCCACTTGAAATCAGGGAGGGCGGGTGGGCGTCCGGCGGCTCCGGCATCCACCCAAAAGAGGCCGGAGCCACGCCGCGTCCCCGCACCTACTCATGGGTCCTTCTTCCCATTGGCCGCGGCGCCGAGCAGTCACCCGCCGCCGCCAATGGGAAGATCTTATCCCCTCGCTCCGCCCCCCCCGGTCTCACGACGGCCCCGCTTCCGCCGGGGGAATGCGCGCAGCCGCCCCCCCCGGTTAATGGCGGCCGCGAGCACATGGCTCCGCGGCCTTGCCGTTCCCACATTCAGCACTTTTACCCTTTCTTTGACAGAATACATTTCCCCTCCGTGCCTCCCTCTCATGGTGATACTTCCATTTTGATCATTGAAATCCCTCCTTTCTCCCTATTGATAACACAAGACTTATATTCACTATATATTCGCAGTTGATTATACCATTATCTTGGTCCTCTTTGCAGAATACATGTTCTGTTTATAGATTCATTCATGTAGAGCTCTTCTCTTCCTTTTCATTTTACATTTAATATTAATATATATATATTTATTATCATTTCATTATCTCTCTGTATTCATTGTTGTATATTTTTTATAATACATACTTTTAAGTATATTTTTAAATATAGTTTTAATATATTATTGTTTTACAAGTATTTTATCTTGATGGTACGTCTTAAGTTTGTCCAACATCTCACGATTTACAAACTTAGAATCAAGTATTCCAATATTATCTTATTTATAGATACATTTATTATTATTATCAATATTTGTATCATTATTAATTTTATTACTCATTTTATCCATTTTTATGTATTATTTAATTATTTATTATTTAATTATTTATTATTTTTGGTACATTTGATGTTTTGTTTTTGGAGGAGTAGCCTAGTGGTTGGGGCAAGGTACTTCAGGCCGGAAGGTCGGGGGTTCAAATCCCACTAGGAGGACAGCAACCTTGGGCCGGAAGGACTGGGGTTTCTAGTCCCACAGGTGCTCCTTGTGGTCTTGGGCAAGCCACTTAACCCTCCATAGCCCATGTTCCCTGTAAAATAGTTATCTCCAAGTTATAATACCCTGTTCAATGTAATTTCAGTTTGTTCAATGTAAACCGCACTGATGCAGAATAGCGCGGTATATAAGAGAATATAAATAAATAAATAAATAAATAAATGTATTATTTGGTCTAATGAGTGATTATATAGTTTTTCCTTTTATAGCTATCACATAGTGCTACGACTCAATTGTCCTTAAGAGACAACCTCATCAATTACGGCGCTATCAATACATAGTGCTTTTTTACCCAATTGTCTTTATGAGACACCTGTACAACACTGGTATGTCACCATTTATTTTATTATATTTATTTGTGTATATACATACATATATTTTTATATATTTTATATATTCATTTAATTGGTTCATTACTATTATTTTTATTTTTATTTATTTGTTCAATACATATTTTTACTTCTGTTATTTATATGTATACATGTACAGAATTGTATTCATGTGGATTATCAACTAGTTTTAATTTAATTTGTTTTTCACAATATCTTAGTCCTCTGTCTCGGCCCTCGTTGATTAATTTATTTAGTAAGATGTAGTTCATTTGTTTTTAACTCTATTGTTGTTATATATTTTGTTTTATTGATTTTTCACCCTCTGTTTGTTCCTCTGGTTGGTTTAAATGTTACATTTTTTTCACACATAATATATTAGTCATTTTATTGTCTTAATATATTTTTTATATACATATTTATTTATTTGTTCTTATTTATACCTCACATTATTTATTGGATTTGATGTTATATATGTCCATTATTATAACATTGTTTGTTTTATCCATGGTAGCTGTATGTCCCCCGAAGAAGGCGTAAGCCGAAACGCGTAGGGATATTCTTCAATAAAGCAGTCTGGTCCAAACCTACTTTCGTCTCTTGCTCCGATTGTTCCCTTGTGCATCTGCAAGAGTTACGCTCCTTCTCTGTTTCTCGTATCTCGTGGAGCCATGTTCTCTCCGTGGCAAGGAGTGTTGAGCTATAAAGAAGAAGATTTAAAAGGACTACTCTCTGAGGACCCCTTCTGCAAAGAAGAAGAATCGGTCCCCAATTTAGAAGATGAATGGAGAGAACTGGTTTGGTTGACGCAAAAGTATGTAAGGGAAGAATTGCATGCAGCTTCCCTGCTTGAATATTGCAGAAGGAAGACCATTCCAAGAGGACTTAGGGTGCAGAAGGCACCTGGAATGTTTAAAGAAGACGATGTTTTTATGTCCAATTGGATTAAGATTTTAAATAAATGTTCCTTGGATCTTATGATCCTTTTAATTAATACCTCCAAACGAAGGGCCGAGACACTTAAACCGCAAATAGACTCTAAGATAGATAATCTTAAGAAAAAAGATCCACAGTTCGATTTAGAGAAAAGCAACTTTGATAAAAATAACCTTGAATACAGACAATCTATTAAAGAAGCTAAAATTAACAAACTCAAGAGAGATGATGATGACTATAAACAGAACACTGTATATTACTGGACCTACAGCAAATTGGACCACAAAGATAGAAAAAGCAGTACGTCCTTCAGAAGACCATACAAACCATCTAAACCATATCATACCTCTAGATCACCCCGTAATAATTCAAAGATTAACATTAAAGATAAATATCCATATAGACGCAGGTCCCCCTCAGCCACTCCAGGAAAAGAAAGGAGTAATAAAAGATCACGTCACCATTCAAATGATCATATAGACACATCAGCTCCCCTTTTCCCTACACAACCACGCTCTCCAGTATCTCATCCCTCTAGGCCCAAATACAAGCGGGATTTTCAAATGGACTCTCTTTGGGCCAAAGGAAGAAGAGACGTTCTTCCAAGATCCCCACCACCACGTCCACCACGAAACAGGTATCAACAGTCCAGACAGTTTTCACCGCAGGAAAGAAGACACAGTCAGGGGATGATGGCAAAAAGGAACCTAGATTGGGATTTATGAACTCAGTTATTAACCTATCTTCATATCCATTAACAGAACTCGAACTTCAGGTTCTCAATAAGGGCTTATCATTCGTTCCTACCAAACGTCATGATAATTTTCTCACACACATAGAACTTTACAAGTTCTTCCGCAAACTTAAAATAATAGATTATTTTGCCAGAAATCCTGCCCTTTCCTTAGATGTTTCCGTTGTTAAAAAACCATCTACTTGGATTCCTCCGTTACCTCCAGATCCCATGATTACGGCATATGAAAACATGGTTCTCACCAGAGTTAAAGCATTATATAAAACCAAACAGAAAAAGTCATATTATAATCTCTCAGCGCCTCTAAAATCCGCATTACACAGTCTTCAATCTAATTCTTCTATAGTAATTAAACCTGCAGATAAAGGTGGTGCCATTGTTGTCCAGGATAGAGTTTCTTATGTTACAGAAGTTAAACGTCAATTAGATGATACTACATTTTACCAAAAATTTTTTGATGATCCCACTAATACATTACAACAAAAAATAGATAATTTGTTATATATTGGAAAGGAAGCTGGTTATCTAACACCTAAGGAAATATCTTTTTTGACTGTCACTCATCCTATCACACCCACAATTTATATGCTTCCAAAAATCCATAAATCCATGCAAAATCCCCCCGGACGTCCAATTGTTTCGGCGAATGGCTCATTGCTCGAACCCCTGTCCAAATTCCTAGATTTGTTTTTACGTCCATTTGTTTCATTGGTTCCGTCCTACGTCAAGGACTCTACCCACATTATCAATATCCTTAAAGATTTTGAAGGATATCACAATGAACTCATCTTACTAACCTTAGACATCAACTCCCTATACACAAACATCCCACAAGAAGCAGCTTTGGAAGTATTAGCAAATACATTGATTCAAAGACCAAAACCAGTTCGCGTCCCCACATTTTTTCTTACTCAGTTGGCCTCTCTTGTTATGCAAGAAAATTTCTTTATTTTTAAAGGCAGCTTTTATAAACAGGTTAAAGGGGTAGCCATGGGCTCACCCATGGCCCCCGATGTGGCTAATCTTTATGTATCAGAGTTTGAAAGCAAGTTCCTAACATTTCATCCGTATAAGAAACATATTCGTCTTTGGAAACGTTACATAGATGACGTCCTTGTCATCTGGGACGGCCCTGAACACACTCTACATTCCTTCCATCTCTGGCTCAATACCTTAGATGTACATTTGCAATTTGAGGGCACTTATAGTTTGGATTCTATACCGTATCTGGACATTATGATTAAGAAGTCCGACAAAGGCTTTATTACTGATTTATATAGAAAACCAACAGACAGGAATACTTTCCTTACTTATGACAGTTGCCACAACACTTCCTTCAAGCAGAACTTACCAGTCAGTCAATTTCTTAGAATCAGACGTATATGCACCAATAACACCGATTTTGAAAAACATGCCACTGATTTATACCAGCGGTTTGAACAGCGTGGATATCCAAATAAATGCATTTATAAAGCATACCAGCGAGCATCCGGCACAAACCGTTCCACACTCTTAAAGAATACAGTACGTCCTCATTTGGACAGAGTGACTTGTCCTCTTACTTTTTCATCACTTTCCAAATCTATCACTGACATATTAAAACAAGAATGGGATTTAATCGCTTCCTTACCAGCCTTTGAATCCAAACAACTCATGGTTTCATATAAACGTGCTCCCAATCTTAGTCATTTTTTGGTTCCCTCTGCCCTGACTGTTCCCAGAACCGCTCCTAAGGTCAGAGGCCACTATAGCTGTGGAAATTGTTCCATTTGTCTTCATGCTATCACCGTAAAAAATAGTTTTACACAATTCTACTGGTCACAAAATTACCATTAATCATTATTCTAATTGCAAAACTGCCAATGTAATCTATTTAATCCGATGTCCCTGTGACATGATTTACATAGGTAAAACCTTGCGTCAAATTAGAACACGCATTATAGAACATAGGAGCAATATTCAAAGACAACTTACAGATAAACCATTGGTTTCACATTGGGTAGAGAAGGGACATACTGTCAGCGATCTCAAGTTTTTGGTGATCAAAACTGCTATACCACACTGGCGCAGTGGTGATATCAACCTCACTTTACTTAAGTTGGAACAACGGTTTATTTATAATTTTAACAGTTTACATCCATTTGGACTCAATCAGGAGAGTGATCTCTCAGTTTTTTTACATTAATATTTTTCAGAATCATTCCCCTCATAACTATATTTTTATAAATATCAATTTTAATAACGTTTTACCTACAGGGTTCTTTGGATTCATACTTGCACTGTTATTTAAGAACCTTTTGTATTTATTTATTTTATCACAATTTGTTCCATATTTTCTTGTACATAGGATTTAATATGGTTGTTAATTTTTTATTCATCATTTTTTTTTGTTTCCTCTTATATTTATATATTCAATCATATATACATTTTTATATTTTTACAGTCTTCAACTTCCAATTTCTTTTCTTTTTTAATGTATATTCAATTACCTTCAGCTTCATCACCAGCTTTACTACTTGCTCAGTTTATCATCTGATGATATTTTTTACAATGTTACCTGCATCCAATTTATTGTTCCTAACAGCCTTGACGATTTTGGTTTTATAGTCCATTTTTACACACACAGCAAAACTGATACTCTATAACACACACTAGTTGATGATACAATTTCCCAAAAACATACAAAATTTCTTTTTCATATAATTGTTGCACTAACTTTTTCTAAGCTCCGCCCAATTGTGACATCTTTCCTAAAAAAAGGCGCGAAATTTGGCGTCTATAAAATAACTGTCACACAGTGCTAGCTCCTGATGCTATTGTGTACAAGATTCGACACGTTGGTCTTTTGGAATCTTCCCATTTGGCTATATTCTATGTTTACATTTGCCCGCCTCAACAGTAAGTACGATACATATTTATATCTTTGGTTTGGTTTAAGGTCGGGTCCTGCTGAGTCAGCTTTTATTTCGTTTATACTATCCTTATCTTTTAGCTCAATGTTTTCACTCCGTCCCGAATACTCCGATTCATTCTGTCCTATTTATCAGGTCATGTTCTTCACTCATGTGCTTACAATACAAGGTATATCATTCACTCACTATCCACTACCCACGTCAATACTTTTCTTTACATCCATTCGTGAAAATCAGTTTAGCGATTAAATTTTATGCATTAGCATATAGAAGACCTCCATGTGCACATTCTTTTATTTGCCAATGTATACACCACGGCAATATATGTCATCATGCTAGTTTACTGTTCCAACTTATACTAAACATTTAGCATTTCAATGACATCTTGTATGGTTTAATTATTTCGCGATAATCTCTTCTCCCTCAGGATTTTCCCCTCCGCAGTGAAAGCGCATTGATACCATCTAACTTCCCCTGTCCTTTTACGAATTATAAAGTTGTCGACTCACTACATTTTAGCAGTTTATTTCATTATGCTCTGTAGTTTCCCTTGCAGCTTCAATCGACATAATATATGAATGCTTTTTATGGATCGGTTTATTTATAGTTCCCTTTGATTAATATTGTTTTTATTTATTCATTTATTCATATTATAGTCCACTCTAATTTATTATTATATCACATACAACATTTTTACTTAGTTCATTATGAGACTATAATCTTGTTAGGTAGGGATATTCTTCAATAAAGCTTTTTGGTTAAATGTCAACTGCATTTAATAAATACGCATAAAATCAATTCAACCTATATTGATGTAACTAGCATATAGAACACTTCCTCATGCATACCCTTTAACTCACAAGCACATACAATAATAGAATATGTCGCTATGATAATTTACTGCTCTAAACTCATTTCCCACATTCAGCACTTTTACCCTTTCTTTGACAGAATACATTTCCCCTCCGTGCCTCCCTCTCATGGTGATACTTCCATTTTGATCATTGAAATCCCTCCTTTCTCCCTATTGATAACACAAGACTTATATTCACTATATATTCGCAGTTGATTATACCATTATCTTGGTCCTCTTTGCAGAATACATGTTCTGTTTATAGATTCATTCATGTAGAGCTCTTCTCTTCCTTTTCATTTTACATTTAATATTACTATATATATATTTATTATCATTTCATTATCTCTCTGTATTCATTGTTGTATATTTTTTATAATACATATTTTTAAGTATATTTTTAAATATATTTTTAATATATTATTGTTTTACAAGTATTTTATTTTGATGGTACGTCTTAAGTTTGTCCAACATCTCACGATTTACAAACTTAGAATCAAGTATTCCAATATTATCTTATTTATAGATACATTTATTATTATTATCAATATTTGTATCATTATTAATTTTATTACTCATTTTATCCATTTTTATGTATTATTTAATTATTTATTTATTTAATTATTTATTATTTTTGGTACATTTGATGTTTTGTTTTTCATGTATTATTTGGTCTAATGAGTGATTATATAGTTTTTCCTTTTATAGCTATCACATAGTGCTACGACTCAATTGTCCTTAAGAGACAACCTCATCAATTACAGCGCTATCAATACATAGTGCTTTTTTACCCAATTGTCTTTATGAGACACCTGTACAACACTGGTATGTCACCATTTATTTTATTATATTTATTTGTGTATATACATACATATATTTTTATATATTTTATATATTCATTTAATTGGTTCATTACTATTATTTTTATTTTTATTTATTTGTTCAATACATATTTTTACTTCTGTTATTTATATGTATACATGTACAGAATTGTATTGATGTGGATTATCAACTAGTTTTAATTTAATTTGTTTTTCACAATATCTTAGTCCTCTGTCTCGGCCCTCGTTGATTTAATTTATTTAGTAAGATGTAGTTCATTTGTTTTTAACTCTATTGTTATTATATATTTTGTTTTATTGATTTTTCACCCTCTGTTTGTTCCTCTGGTTGGTTTAAATGTTACATTTTTTTCACACATAATATATTAGTCATTTTATTGTCTTAATATATTTTTTATATACATATTTATTTATTTGTTCTTATTTATACCTCACATTATTTATTGGATTTGATGTTATATATGTCCATTATTATAACATTGTTTGTTTTATCCATGGTAGCTGTATGTCCCCCGAAGAAGGCGTAAGCCGAAACGCGTAGGGATATTCTTCAATAAAGCAGTCTGGTCCAAACCTACTTTCGTCTCTTGCTCCGATTGTTCCATTGTGCATCTGCAAGAGTTACGCTCCTTCTCTGTTTCTCGAAGCTTTGCAATCTGCCAGTAACGGATGGACCTGAAGCAGGGTTGTATGAAGTGTGAAATCAACCCGAAACGTGTGACACGTCATCGTTTCTACATTCTGGCACAGTTATTCAAGTCGGTGTTGCTTGTCTGCAAAAGCTAAGTTAAAAACAGCTAAACCTGGTATTTAGTTTTGAGAAAGTTAATAAAAAGGAGAGGTCACAGCGGTACACAGAAGTTTTCTGTGCACTTGGTTGACTAGCTCCGACAAAAAAAAAAAAAGTCTATTAGTAGGGAAAATTTTGATATCAGAATCTTTTTGGGAATGGATGGATGATTAGATAATTTTGATTGGTTTTTTATTTTTTTGCATCTATCTTGCAATTGCATGTGTTGCTTCCCATTTGGCTACTTTTTCCATTTCCTGAAAGATGCTTTTTTGGTTTTAGCAGCCTCTCTGACCTAATCTAACCATGCTGGCAGTTTTGGTCTTCCTTCCACCTTTTTTAAAGCGTGGAATACATCTGTTCTGGGCTTCCAAGACAGTATTTTTAAACAACACCCATGCTTGATATAAATCTTTATCCATTGCAATTGCTCCTTTTAGTTTTTCTTAACTATTTCCTCATTTAATCATTGTAAACTTTGTGAAAATTAAAAGCTAGTGCTGTGGATTTCCTTGATGTCCTCCCTCCATTTATTAAACCATATGTGATCATTTTATGATCTTTATTGACAAGTGGCCCCAGCACCATTATCTCTTGCATCAGATCCTGTCTTCCACTAAGGACTAGGTCTAAAATAGCTTCCGCTCATGTTGGTTCATGAACCAGCTGCTCCATGAAGCAGTCATTTATTTCATCTAGAAACTTTATCTCCCTAGAATGTGACTTTATCTCCCCACAATGTGTCTTGCTGTGACTTTGACCCACTCAATAGCGGGGCAATTGAAATCACCCATTATTACTATGTTGTAACTTTTGTTAGCTTCCATGATTTCTTTTAGCATTTCATTCTCCATCTGTTCATTCTGGCCAGGCAGTCGGTAGCACACCCCCACTGCCATCGCCTTCCCCTTTTTACATGGAATTTCTATCCACAGAGATTCTACAGTGTATTTTGTTTCCTGCAAAACCTTTTATCCTGTATGACTCAATGCCCTCTCTAACATAGAGCACAACCCCTCCACCAATTTTATCTGCCCTTTCATTGCGATATAGTTTGTACCCAGGTATCACAGTATCCCATTGGTTGTCCTCCTTCCACCATGTCTCTGAGGTACCAATCATATCTAACTTCTCATTTAGTGCTATATATTCTAACTCTCCCATCTTATTTTTTAGACTTCTAGCATTTGCATACAGGCATTTTAGAGGTTGTATTTTGGTCATATTAAGCTGGTTATCAGTTGACGGAGTAATTTGGAATCTTGCAGTTCTGTTTGCTCTGTACTTA
Source organism: Ichthyophis bannanicus (assembly GCA_033557465.1). Classification (NCBI taxonomy): domain Eukaryota; kingdom Metazoa; phylum Chordata; class Amphibia; order Gymnophiona; family Ichthyophiidae; genus Ichthyophis; species Ichthyophis bannanicus. The sequence goes on from CM066034.1 coordinate 1,029,981,117, forward strand.
AAGAACAAAAGACAGCAGATGCACCGACAAGTGGTAAGGGCACGTTATTCACCAAAGATAAACACCAATGTGTTTCATGATGCAATTTGTTTGTTATTTATCATTTTAGTATTGTTGTTTTTGAGGTCTGTTCCCCCTGAAGAAGGCCTTATTGGCCAAAACACGTTGGGGTTTATCTTTGGTGAATAAAGTGCCCTTACCACTTGTCAGTGACCTGCTATCTTTTGTTCTTTGCTCCCGCGTGGGTGGCTTGCTCTCCATTGGATGCTCTGTACTTAGACATCTGGGTTACTCTCTCTATTGGGATATTCATTGGCAATGTCCGGATAGGAGCTGCTGGTGAATATCCAGTCAGATCAGCACTATACAGATAAATGGTAAGACTTATTTGGTAAGCAGGATTTTCATTCAGTACTTATTCTGATTGAAGCTTAGGATAGCCTTTCAAGTGGCCGAAGTTGCCCGGATAAGTGCAGACTGAAAATCCCATTGACCAGATAAAGTGGTGGTACTACCCTCGCTCTGCCCAGGGAGGCTCCTGGATAGTCCAGGGTGGTCTGAGGAGATATTCAGCCACACTATCTGGACAGTTCTACTGAGTATTGCAGTAAACCCCTTAACCAACCAAGCTCTCATTGGCCGAATGGCTAAGGGTTCTGAAGATTGGCCCATATAGGCATGTTCAGCAGTGACTGGTGAACATATAAGTTGCCTATTCGTGTATATGGATAGGCAAGTTACAGATAATATCAGGCCATTTAAATTGCTGAATGGCTTGATACTAACCATATGAAAACCAGGTGGCATGAGGGCAAATGGAAAGAGGATTTGGATATCAGCGATATTCAGCCACTGTTTAGATAAGTTATGGAGTTATTTTAGAAGCACTATTTGAGATTTGCACATGTGAAAGCGAATATCACACATGTAAAATCACATCAATGTCCCTAAAGCCATTTTAAAAATAGCTAATTTTACATCTGCTCACTTCAATCACTTCGAAATCACATCGGGGCATGTCGAGGGCATGGTTGAGAAGGGGCAGAAGATACACGGGTAGCTCTGGTTTTATATAGTAGTTGCATGTGGCTGATGGAAATTCTCCACACCTGTATTTATACCTGCCCCCAGCCACATTTAGGATTTTAGGCAGTGCTCATTTCGCCAGCCCTTTACAAAAAGGATTAGAGGGGATTCCTGCATAATATTTATTTCCCCCTCTACGTGTTACTTCGGTAGACAGAGAACTAAAGAAAATGGATAAAGGATGGCAGGATGGCCACATTTCTGAAATGGTCATGATAGATGTTGGCACGCTGATATTTGCATGTGCATGTTCTGAAACATCGGTCTTCATACATGCAGGCTGCCAGGGTTCCCTCACGTGCTTCAGCTCATTTTATTATTACTGTTCATCGTAACTTTTGTATAGGTGGTGCAACGTAGCACAGAGGCGGGGTGAGTTTTCTCCCTGCTGGTTTATTATCCTGCTGCTAGGATCATTTTTTCCTGTTTGCTAGTTTATCTTTAAGAAGTGAGCACAACATAGTGACAATAAACTAACTTTTCTTATCCCAACAGCTCCTGGATTAGCAGCACCTCGGCCACCAGGTACCTCTAACTTTTCATATTTGCATTGTAAGAGAATGTACAAAACTGCACTGAGATCTAAAGAACTATAAATGTAATGCCCAATATTCAAAGCTCTAGGCGCGTGCTACATATGTAAAAGACGGCCTTACCCGAGTTAAACCACCATAATTGTCTAAACCAGATTTTCAACAGGGTGGCTTGAATTCGGCGAAGTAGAGCTTCAAACCAAGCCCACAATCCGTTACCTGGGTGTTACCCTAGACCAGAGCCTTTATTATTTATTTATTTATTACAGTTTCTTATATACCGCGCTATTTAGAATCAGCGCGGTTTACATCATAACAAAACGACCATAACGACAGACTGTCAGGTTTTACATTGAACAGGAGTACAAACTTGGATAACCGGGTTAACTATATACATAAGCTATCTACACTGCAGATATAAGTTGTAAGGGCATTTCTAGACTGGGTCATTTCTTGGAAGGGATATCTAGTTCAGTTGCCTTAACATGAAGACACACATTGGCAACATGGTCAAATCAACATATCACAAAATTAGGACGCTCAAACATCTACGTCCCCTTTTACAACCTGATGACTTCAGAACCATCTTCCAGGCTCTAACCATCCCATATCTGGACTATGCCAACGCGATCCTCCAAGGGCTCCCAAAATCTACGCTGATCCCGCTCCAGCTTGCCATGAACACCGCAGCCAGAGTTCTGAATGGGGCCTCGAGGCGAGACCATATAACACCCATCCTCAAAAGTCTCCACTGGCTCCCTATCCACTGTAGGATCGTCTTCAAAACAATACTACTAACATTCAAGGCCATAAATGGGCTCTCCCCCATGTCCCTCGCTGGTCTCGTACACAAACCCCCCCCCCCAATAGAGCCAGAAGAACCACAGCAATAAACACCTTGGCAATTCCCAAAACACTGACCCAGTGCACTCAGGCTACAGCAAGCAGGGCCTTTAGTATCAGTGCTACCAGACTCTGGAATGCCCTGCCTCCCAACATACGAGCAATCCCAGAACTAACCAATTTTAGAAGGGCATTGAAATACCACCTTTTCTGTGAATGTTACCCAAATGAAGATGCACCATCCCGACCTTCCCAAAAATAAGCTCCATGTCCAATGTAATTTTCTCTCTCACAATGTATATTATGTAAATACTACTATGTTTAAATATGTGTAAATAGTTAATTTTTGACTATCCAAGTTGAGCTACCTGTTATCTGTATTTTTACGGCTAACCCACCGTAAAACATAAATGTTCCATGTAAACCGCACTGATGTTGAAGAGCGCAGTATATAAGAGAAATAAATAAATAAATAAATAAATAAATAAATTGGAGAATCCCAGCTACCTGCACAGCACCAAGCGCCAAGGCTCAGGGGTGGAACAGGGCCGTGTCATCCTGAAATCTGCATAAAGCGGATTTCTGAAAACAGTCTGCGTGACATTGGATGACACTAACCACGTAAGCCTACACAACGTTTCCTGGCACATACGACTGCATAAGGTGTGCATGAACCGTGTAGTGGTGTTACAGTGCATAGTACAGTGAGGAGAGCGTGTTTAGGCCTGTACCCAAACCGTGAAGATGTAAATCGTTGCTTGACCGGCTGAGAAACCATGTGAGCCATGCACAAGGTGTTCTAGAGGTAGAGACATGCCCAGGCACAGTGGAGAATGTGACAGGCAATGTGGATCCGTCATCAGACAGTGGCCCAGTACCTGAGATGCAGGTACAGTGCCCCATGTGTACATAGGCCCAGGGTGAGCTACCTGCAATTGACGGAGGAGGAGGTCTACCAGAGATACAGACTGGATGGGGCAGCGATAACTGAGTTGTGCACCATTCTCAATGGGGACCAGGAACCCTCCACCGCCAGAAGCCAGGCCCTGCCAGTGGCTATGAAGGTGACCACTGCCCTAGGATATCCAGCAACGGGCAGCTTCCAGCATGTGATTGGCGTAAATGTTGGAATCCCACAGTCCACTGCCAGCCACTGCATAAGTACCTTCACCAGGGACCTACTGCAGAGGATGCATCACCTCATAACCTTCCCCCACACACAGCATGAGACCATGCAGGCATTCTACAGTGTGGCTGGATTCCCAACAGTACCTGGAAATATAGACTGCATCCACATTGCACTGCAGGCACCATGGCTGAATCAGAGGGCATACTGGATCAGGCATAATTACACATCAATGAACATGCAGGTCATTATGGATGCCAACATGACCTTTACTGATATGTGTGCCTGTTACCCAGGGTCCTGCCACAATGCATTTGTCCTTGTCCAGGCCAGCCTGGGACAGGCAGCAGTTGGGGGTCAGCTTGGAGATGCATTGCTGCTAGGTGAATGAATGCACATATGTGAGCCCCAGGACATGCACAGAACCAATAGCTGCTGTAGTATGATGCCATGTATAATGCAAACATTTATTTTATTTATTTAATCAGTTTTCTATACCACCTTATCCTTCAATCAAAGCAGTTTACATTATGTACTTATTACAAACAGGTACTGGATATATTCCTTCGTCCCCAGGTGGGACTTGAACCCCCGGCCCTCCAGCCTGAAGTACCATGTCCTAACCACTAGGCTACTCCTCCCATCCGACATGTCGGGATATATGTGTTATGTGCATATTGCAACTCATGACAACCACTGTGTGCACATGTGCTACTGATCTGCAGATCCATGCACACAGCAGGCCATGTTACACATCATGGGGACAACCAGGGGAGGCCCCATGGCCAAGAGCAAATAGCAGGCACCAACATGTGGCATGAGGAAGAGCATGGGCTGGCAGCCAAATGGCAGCAGCTCGTTTAGGGAACATCCATGTCTGCCCCATCCTTGCCAGCAGACTCCCTCAACCACATACCCATGCCATGCCCCTGCCCCCCTCCCCTCCATCATGCCTGCCCTTGCCACCATCCCCCATTGCCCTGCTCCACATGCCTGACTGCCACACAAGCTATATGTTGGTGTCCTCTTAATGCCATGGTGTCCCTGTTTGATATCTCACCCCACCCTGCTAGTAGATGGTGTGTTATATGTTGTCCATAGCAGCCCATAGACCTTAACAACACATGTCCCATGTTTATGTGCACATCTCATATTGCCCCAATAGGCAACCGTGGATATCCCCTGAGGACCTGGCTTCTGAACCCAGTGCACTACCCCAGCAACCAGCAGGAGAAGTGGTACAAAGCCGTCCATCAGCAGACCCGGGCGGTTGTGGAGCAAACAATAGGGGTGCTGAAGAGCCACTTCCGGTGCCTCGACAGGAGCATGTATGCCTGATATTCGCATCAAGCTGCATACTCCACAACCTCATATGAATGCAGGGATTGCTGGACCTAGAGCCTGAGGTTGCAGAGGAGTGGGAGGCAGAGGCAGCAGATGGTGATGGCACACAGGCTAAGAGCCAGCAGCAGAACCAGACACTGGCCCATCATGTGCAGTGATATGAGACAGTTTCTTAGGTGACTGCCTCACAGCATCACCTAGATATGATACACACATTCACCAACAAAGTGCCTTAAATGATGTTACGTGTGCTAAGTGTCTATTTCCCTCCACATGTGTCCCCTGCCCCCAGGATCGCAGGCAGCCATGGGCACTTGCTGACATGTGCATGGTGATGCAGTGGAGCAATGTCTGATGTGCTGGTAGCATCATCATACTCCCCATCAAGGCAGGCTACTGCACATGGTTCAGGGAAACCAGGTGGCTGCGCAGTGCACTGGCAACTGCAGCACCCACCTCCTGGGCCTGCATGAGGCACACAAAACTATGCAGGGAAACAGCAATCATTGCCTGGTATGCCGCCATCTCCCTCATCAGACACAGGTGTCCCTCCAGGTAGCACTACACATGCAGTCAATGTTCCCGCCACTCCACGAGCTCTGCCTCCCTCGCCTGTGTTGCATCCTGCAGGTCCTGCCGGATACCGTGCCCTTGGTGCAGGCCAGCAGGGATGCACCCTCCTGCAGTAGCTCCTGGCCCACTTCAGTGCCCCCTGCAACCACAGGGTCATCAAGAATGGTGAACTGTAGTTCAGCCAGTGGTGCATCATCTGTCTCCATCTCCCCAGCCCTGGCAGACACACCAGCCTGCTCCACTGCCCTGTGAGCCACATCAGCCTGCTCCTCTGCCCTGAGTGCTACACTGAACCACTCCTCTGCCCTGGGAGCCACACCGGACTGCTTCTCTGTCCTGGCAGGCATATTGGCCCCTATGGCTATGCTGCATCCTGGCTGCGCACTGGAGTCATCAGTGGCAGGTGGTGAGGCTCCCTACAAGACATCTGTTCGAGGATGTGAGAGTTGGGTCCCTGGCAGGTCTGTTAGAGAGCAAAAGTGGCAGAGGGTAGTGCTATGGGTTGCTATGTAGGCCTAATGGGTGCCACCAAGCTCACAATGGAACAGGTAGGAGGATCCCCAGTCTGCACTGTCCCCAACCCCCACATTACCCAAGGACTGACAGACAGGCAAGCCCTGAGTGGACTGAACCATGATGTGGACACATACATGGCCATCAAGGTGCCACCCAGGCCATGGGGCAACCCCTATTCACCCTCCTGTGTGCCTGTGGTGGAGCTGTCGAAGCTTGCGACCCCAGAGATGGAGACCTCCTCCACAAACTGCAGCACCTGTTCCTCCAGAGGGGTGAGTCTGCACTGGCGTGCTGGTGGCAGCTGTTGCCGGCCCTTTTCTCCTTCACAGCCTGCCATACCATCTGCCACCTCTTCTTAATATCCTCCACACCCCTGTTGTGTTGGTGGACGGCATTCACTCTCCTGACAATGTCATGCCATGCTGTCAGCTGTGAGCTGGCATCCACTGCCACAAAGAGAACAGTGTGCTGCTTAAGGATGAGCCCCAGGGCCATAGAGTTCTCAGAAGGTGTAAAGTCTGCATTCCAGGTTCACTTTGGCCCTTTCTGCACTGTCTGCCATTGTGCTGCTCAAGTGCTATGGCAGTGTTAGGCTGCCCGTGTAGGCCCTTTAACACATATGTGGATATGATGGGCAGTCACATCACACCCCATCTAAACACATTTCTGGTACCTACATAGGATCCTGAGTACCATCAGGACTAAAATCTGCCTGACAGCTATCTGTCACAGGATGCCATAGCCGCATACCATGGTGAAAAGGTATATGCATGCATGGATGCCCAGACAGGAACACCCGGGTAGGACAGATAGCACAGTATGCGAACATGGCAACCACAGCATAAGGACCAGCGCATGGCATTACTCTACCTGTGTGTCCTCTCGGGGCAGGGGGCATTCTGCACGTGTAGCACTGCTGTGCCACACCCATGCTGAATGATGATGGTGCACACACCTTGCACTGGTACAGTGTTGGTGCCACCAACTGTTCTGGATGGGTGTGGCATAGCGGCACTACCCATTCATAAGAACATAAGAACATGACATGCCATACTGGGTCAGACCAAGGTCCATCAAGCCCAGTATTCTGTTTCCAACAGTGGCCAATCTAGATCATATGTACCTAGCAGATTCCCCAAGAGACACAAGTTCCACAATGCTTGTACAGGGTCAAGCATTGATATCTTCGGTCACTTCTTAATAATGGTTTATGGACCTTTCCTCCAGGAACTTGTCCAAACCTTTTTTAAACCCAGCTACACTAACAGCCTTTACTACATCCACTGGTAACAAATTCCAGAGTTTGATTACACGTTGAGTGAAAAAATATTTTCTTTTATTAGTCTTAAATAGTTTACCCTGTAGCTTCATTGCATGTCCGCTAGTCTTTCTATATTCTGATAAGGTAAACAATCGATCTACGTTTACCCGTTCCACTCCGTTCATTAATTTATAGACTTCTATCATATCTCCCCTCAGCCGTCTCTTTTCCAGGTTAAAGAGCCCTAACCTTTTTAGCCTTTCTTCATAGGAGTATCCTTCCATCCCCTTTACCATTTTGGTGGCTCTTCTCTGTACCTTTTCTAAAATCGCTATATCCTTTTTAAGATATGGCGACCATAATTGCACACAATATTCAAGGTGCGGTCTCACCATGGAACGATATAGAGGCATTATAATATCTTTTGTTTTATTTTCCATTCCTTTCCTTATCATATCTAGAATTCTATTTGCTCTCTTGGCCGCCGCTGCACACTGGGCCGAGGGTTTTAACATGGTATCCACAATGACGCCTAAATCTTTTTCCTAGGTGGTGGTTCCTAATGTGGAACCTTGCATCATGTAACCATAGTTTGGATTGTTCTTCCCTAGGTGCATAACCTTGCACTTGTCCACATTAAATTTCATCTGCCATTTTGATGCCCAGTCTTCCAATTTATCAAGATCCTCTTGCAATTTTTCACAATCATCTTGGGTTTTAACAACTTTAAATAGTTTTGTGTCATCCGCAAATTTGATAACCTCACTCGTTATTCCACTTTCCAGGTCATTTATGAATATGTCAAAAAGCAGCGGACCCAGCACAGATCCCTGGGGTACACCACTATTCACCTTTCTCCATTGGGAAAATTGGCCATTTAGCCCTACCCTCTGCTTTCTATCTTTTAACCAGTTCCTGATCCACAATAGTACACTGCCTCCTATTCCATGACTCTTTAGTTTCGCCAAATGTCTCTGATGAGGGACCTTGTCAAAGGCTTTCTGAAAGTCCAGATACACAATATCAACCGACTCACCTTTGTCCACCTGTTTATTCACTCCTTCAAAAAAACATTACAGATTAGTAAGACAAGATCTTCCTTGTCTAAAGCCATGTTGGCTGTCTCCCATTAGGTTGTGACTATCTACATGCTGAGTAATTTTATTCTTTATGATGGTTTCTACCATTTTTCCCGGTACTGACATTAGGCTCACCAGTCTGTAGTTTCCCGGATCATCCCTGGAACCCTTTTTAAAAATTGGTGTTACTTTGGCGATCCTCCAATCTTCAGGTATTAGAGATGATTTTAATGATAGTTCACAGATTACTGATAGCAGTTCTGCAATCTCATATTTCAGTTCTTTCAACACCCTTGGATGTATACCATCCGGCCCAGGTGATTTGCTACTCTTCAGTTTATCTAATAGTTGTAAGACATCTTCCCGATGTATCGATATTTCCTTCAATTCTTCCGCACCTTTAAATACCACTTCAGTCATGGGTAACATCCCTACATCTTCCTCAGTAAAGACCGAAGCAAAGAATTCATTCAGTCTCTCCGCTATCGCCTTGTCGCCTCTTAGTGCTCCTTTAACCCCTTTATCATCTAATGGAGCAACTGACTCGCTCAAAGGTTTTTTGCTACGAATGTACTTGAAAAGGTCTTTATTTCGCGTTTTTGCTTCCGCAGCAAGCTTCTTCTCATATTCTCTCTTTGCCTGCCTTATCAATGCCTTGCATTTGACTTGCCAGTGCTTGTGCTGTTTCCAGGTTTCGTCGTTTGGCTCTTTTTTCCATTTCCTGAAAGATGCTTTTTTGGCAACAACAGCCTCTCTGACCTCACCTTTAACCCATGCTGGCAGTTTTTTGGACTTCCTTCCACTTTTCTTAAAGCGTGGAATACAGCTGGTCTGGGCTTCCAAGATAGTATTTTTCAACAACACCCAAGCTTGATGTACGTCTTTAACCTTCGCAACTGCTCCTTTTAGTTTTTTCTTAACTGTTTTCCTCATTTTATCATAGTCTCCCTTTCGAAAGTTAAAAGGTAGTACTGTGGATTTCCTTACTATCCCTCCTCCACTAATTAAATCAAAGGCGATCATGCTATGATCACTATTGCCAAGTGGCCCCAACACCCTTATCTCTTGCACTAGATCTGGTGTTCCACTAAGGACTAGGTCTAATATGGCTTCCCCTCTGGTCGGTTCATGAACCAGCTGCTCCAAGAAGCAGTCATTTATTTCATCTAGGAACTTTATCTCCCTAGCATGTCCTGATGTGACACTGACCCAGTCGATACCGGGGTAATTGAAATCACCCATTATTATTACTGTGCTGTAACTTTTGTTAGCTTCCTTGATTTCTTTGAGCATTTCATCATCCATTTGGTCATTTTGGCCAGGTGCTCGATAGTACACCCCCACTGCCATCGCCTTCCCCTTTTATATGGAATTTCAATCCATATAGATTCTACAGCAGATTTTGTTTCCTGCAAAACTTTAATCCTTTCTGAGTCAATGCCCTCTCTAACATAGAGCCCAACCCCTCCACCTATTTGATCAGCTCTATCATTACGATATAGTTTGTACCCAGGTATCACAGTGTCCCACTGGTTGTCCTCCTTCCACCATGTCTCTGATATTCCAATCAAATCTAACCTTTCATTTAGTGCTATATATTCTAACTCTCCCATCTTATTCTTTAGACTTCTAGCATTTGCATACAAGCATTTTAGAGAATGTATTTTATTCATGTTAATTTGGCTATTGTTAGACATGGGTAAATTGGGATCTTTAAGCTCTGTCTGCTCCATACTTGAGGGCATTTGGGCTACTTTACTCTTTTGTGGAACCTCTCTGCTTTTGGTAGTATCCTTCAAGGATACATTCTTCCGAACCATCCGCTCTTGGGCGACTGTCGGCTTTCCCCTAATATCTAGTTTAAAAGCTGCTCTATCTCCTTTTTAAAGGTTAATGCCAGCAGCCTGGTTCCATCCCGGTTAAGGTGAAGCCCATCCCTTCGGAAGAGCCCCTCCTTTCCCCAGAATGTTCCCCAGTTCCTAACAAATCCAAAACCCTCATCTCTGCACCATTGTCTCATCCACGCATTGAGACTCCGTAGCTCTGCCTGCCTTTTGGGTCCTGCGCGTGGAACAGGAAGCATTTCAGAGAATGCTACCCTGGAAGTTCTGGATTTCAACTTCCTACCTAAAAGCCTAAATTTTGCCTCCAGAACCTCCCTACCACATTTTCCTATGTCATTGGTACCGACATGTACCAAGACAGCAGACTCCTCCCCAGCACTATCTAAGACCTTATGTAGGTGGCGCGTGAGGTCCGCTACCTTCGCACCAGGCAGGCATGTTACCAGGCGATCCTCACGTCCACCAGCCACCCAGCTATCTACATGCCTAATGATCGAATCACCAACTATAACGGCTGTCCTAACCCTTCCCTCATGGGCACATGGCCCTGGAGAAACTTCCTCGGTGCGAGAGGGTTTTACATCACCTGGAAGACAGGTCCTAGTTACAGGATCACTTCCTGCCACACCAGGGTGATGCTCTCCTGTCACGTGACCTCTCTCCTCCATGGCAACAGGGGTGCTGCCAGACTGGAGGTGGGACTTCAGGACTATATCCCTGTAGGTCTCGTCTATGTACCTCTCTGTCTGTCTTATGTTTTCCAAGTCTGCTACTTTAGCCTCTAGAGAACAGACTTGTTCCCTGAGAGAAAAGAGCTCCTTGCACCTAGTGCACACGTAAGACCTCTCACCAACTGGGAGAAAATCATACATGTGACACTCAATGCAAAAGACTGGAAAGCCCCCATCCCGCTGCTGGACTGCTGTCTGCATCTTAGTTTTAAGTTTGTGTCTAGATCTTTAAGTTCTTACTTACTAGGGGTTGCTATGGGTATTTATACCAATAAAACTGTACCTAATACGTTTAATATACCTTGTTCACCTGAAGCTTAATTAATCTCAGGTCCTTAGTGTATGACTGATTTGGGTAATGAGCTTCACCTGAAAGCACCTCCTGTCTTTTAAGATGTGTAAGTACCTATAAAGCTATGATTATCCCAGGGGAGGGAGGGAGGGAAACAACACTTATTAAAAGAGGGCTGCTACACAGTACCCTGTCTTGTGCTGCTGAGGTAAGCTAAATTCTGATTTGATTTAAATTATAGCTCTTAGCTGCTGCTAGGCTCTAACTTCTTATGAAATTTAAACTACAAGCTCTTTGCTGGGTACTAAATTTAACCAGAAAGCTCTCTTCTGTGTGTTAAATTTAAACTAAAAGTACTTTGCTGTTACTTGGCCCTGAGGGACTATTAAATTTAAACTACAAGCTCTCTGCTGGGTATGAAATGTAACCAGAAAGCTCTCCTCTGTGTTTTAAATTCAAACTTTAATTGCTGCTACTAGGCCCTAACTGATCCAACAAAAAAAACCAGTGGGTTCACAGATTAAGTAGCTTTAATACAAAGAATTATTTTTAGAAAATTACCAGAAGTATATACTCACAGTTGCAGATTTCTCTCCAGAAGTAACAGTCCCCCTTTCTAGTCCATCAAGACAGAGTGGAGACTGCAGCCATTCTGTGCAGGTAGTGCCTTTGTGCCATACCCGCACACAGGACGTTACCCACAAGGCACAGACCTCATGCCCATAACCCCCGGGCCCCCTCCTGTGGTCCCCTGCACCACCCATGCAGACACACAGCCCTGCCCCCACAAAATGGACAATACATTGTGATTGCAAACCGGCAACATTTTATTGCAAACCCTGTAACATTTACAACACTGGCATCATCTGCAGTATACAACACCACAGATCCCCACATCAAACAGGGACATTGAGCACCCATTATCTTGGTCAAGTGGCCCGTCCGATTATGGCCCGACACAGGGTAATCCCTGGCATGCGGATGGCCTATGGTGCAGGGGGGCCCTGCCGGTGCCCTGTCACTGCAGCTGTAAGGGTATCCCCCTCCTCCACATCACTGCTGGGAGATGCATCTCAGGACAGCTGCTCCGGGTTGGTGCCCATGGTGGGCCAGCATTGTCTGGGGTCTCCCTGGAACCAGCTGTAGGGAGGATGGAGGGGGGGGGGGTTAACTGTCCACTCTAGCATGGCCATGGAGTGGGACTGGCACATCTCAAGGGGACCTGCACATGCATTATGCAACCACCTTCAGACCACAGACGTGTGCCGTCCTATAGTGCACACTGCCCGCCCTCTCCTTTGCCACCTCCATCCAGCTCTCCCACACACATGCCCAGCCATGGCTTGCAGACCACACACCCCCCCCCCCCAGCCTACAGACCCTCACAAGGGGCAGTGTGGGCAAGTATGCAATGTGCATCTGGGCCCACCGCTGGTGGCGTGTGCCCCTCTACCACTATTCCATGCCATGCCCCAGCCATGTGTGTATACATCTTCATCTGTTGGGTGCCGGCTGGTGCATACACAGGATAGCAGCATTTGGGGATGGCAAGGCTGCCCCAAGCACATTCCCATCATTTCATTTTGAGGATGCCCCACCAGATGGTCTGCCTACACCTGTCTGGCAGCCATGGCTGCCACTTCCAGTGACTGCTGGGGTCCTCTGTGTACCTCACTGACCTTCCTCAGCTGCCAACCGCTCCCTGATTCGCTGCAATTGGTTTGGTCGCTTGTGGCGCAGTGTTGTGTCGTGACACTTGAGGGCCTCCAGGGTGCATCACATGCCATATTCACTGTTGGAGAGAGGGGGAGGGGACACACATGGGCTCAGTCGTATGCTTCCACATCATCTATTGCGCATACCTGTACCTTGCCTATCCCTAGTGGTCTGCCCATCCTGGGGGCAGGGGCATAGCCATGGCTTCCGCCACAGAAGACTAAGAGTAAGCAAATAACATGCAACAGGGCATTCAATCTATTTGCCCCCAGCTTGTGGAACTCCCTTCCTCTTCCCTCAAGAGGATACCCAGACTTATCTGAATTCCAGAAGAACTTAAAAACACATCTCTTCCAAGAAGAATACCACATCACTGTAACCCAAGACAACTAACAACCCTAGCCATATACTGTAAGACCAACCTCCATACACTTTGATACTAGACCTCACACTGCACCAAGTTAAACCCAAAATTACCTGACTGTAAATAGTTATGGACATTATAACAGAGTGCCTAACAGCCTTGTTTGTTGATTAATTGTAAACTACTTTGAATTGTAGAAAGGCGGTATAAAAGCAAGCTTAAATAAATAAATGAATGAGTAGCAGTGAGGGTGCATGTGATGGTACATCTCTGGCATCTAGGACTGGATTCATCCCCACCGCTCCCCTGGGCCAATGACTCGTGCCCCGTGTCACCATGAACAGTGCCAGCTGGGCCAATGATTCACCTGTCACCCTCTGGACCCTTTAGCCACTTCTGCAGTTCTCCTCCCTTCCCTTGCTCCCATCTGTTGCACACAGTCTTGACTTGGTACCATGGTACATGGGTGGCCTCACTGTGGTCAGGTGTCATGGCAAGGGGCATCTACTGCTTCAGGGGCCACATCACTGCATGGTTTGTTAGGCACTGTGCAGGACAGGGTGTCGTGGTTTGTGCATGCTTGCCATAATGGTTTATGGCTTAGTCACTTGATATACCTCCCTTTACTATGCGCATCAGAGTGGTTTACATATATATATATATATATATACACACAAACAGGTACTTTTTATTCCCTTGTCCCCAAAGGGCTCACAATCTAAGTGAACCTGAGGCAATGGAGGGTTAAGTAGCTTGCCCAAGGCCACAAGGAGTGGCCATGGGACTACAGACCCGTCCTTCTGGCCTGAGGTTATTGTCTCCATGTGGGAATTGAACCGCCAGCCCTCCAGCCTGAGGTAACCTGTCCCAACTACTGAGCCATTTCCTGTGGCATCACATTTTTGACATGTTGCTGCAGCCCCCAGCTGCCATGGCTGCTGGACAGTGGGTGGCGGGCCATTAGTGGCTGATCTGCTTGCAGGGACACACTGACAGCACATATGTGGATACTGACACTGGCCCCCTCTGACCCCTGGGCCAAGATCAGGGGCTGGGGTAGGGGCACATGTCCAGGGCATCCACACTGGCCAGTTGGTTCCCCTGGGGCAGGCAGCCCAACTCGCAGCTTCTCATGTACAGGGCAATGCCTTTGCTGTGCCAGCCCTGTGGTATTTCTGCTATCCGCCACCAGGGAGTGCAGCAGGCTCCATGCCTGCTGTGTCTGGACATGCCTACTGCTGTGAGCAGCCAGGGATGGCACCTGTACCATTCATGGCCCATCCCCCCACTGTCACCTGTTCTGTTACCATTGGTGTTGCCACCAACATGTGGCTTGGCCCCACAGCCTTGTCTCCCTGTGCAAACACACAGTTGTGCCTTTCAGGGTGCATCTGGCCTAGCATGGTGCTCAGCCCCCCTTCCTCCTGTCCATTCAGGTCTCCTTACCTGCACAGGCAGAGTTGGATGACCCTCCATATGGCCATGTACAACCACAGGTTCGGCCAACAGCCCCCCTGGGGTATAACACCCCCTTGTACAGCATCACAAAATGGGAAAGGGCTTCAGATTCATTGGAGAAGAACTAGGCTGTCCTTCTTGCCGCCATGCTGCTGGTGTCTATCCACCCAGCCACAGGGGGCTCCTGCACAGGCAGCTTCCGGGGCCTGTGTGATGGTGTCATCAATGCACTGGTACACCAGATGGGCAATACACAGGTTCAAGCACACTTGCCATCCTGTTTATTTGCCCACTGGTTTGGACCCGTACACGGGTATCACGGGCTAATATTTTCTTAGGCACCAAGGCCAGATTCCGGCCCCTGTGCATACCCGTCTATGCCGCACTAGGCACCTGCCTCTGTGCTTGGTTTGTGACGCATTTCGAGGCTTGGCCATTTTGGAGGCGCCTGACTCTTGATTCAAGCACTTTCCCTGAGCAGTTATTTTTACGTGGGTATGGAATGCCTCGGTGTCTTATTGAATATTGGACCCATAAAGCCTAGAAGGCAGAAGGAAAATACTGTACTCTACTACTGACAAGCTTTAATAAGGTGCAGAGTGAAGGAGTAGCCTAATATCCACAGCATAATACCCAAGAGATCAGGGTTCAATTCCCACTAGCATTCCTTGTGACCTTGGGCAAGTCACTTAACCCTACATTGCCTCAGCAGAAAGGACCTGGCAATCTACTTCTGGTCATACCTTGCCAAGAAGGCCCAGGGATTGCCAGGAGTCATCAGTGACTTGATGGCACTTAAAAAAAAAGAGGTACAAGAAGAAAAAAACTCAAGGACATGATGATCATTACATGAAATTAAAGTTAGGAAGGGTCATAGGAGCAGCAGCCATCATCAGAGGGAGTGAGCGGGAGCTCCTCCTCACCTCCATTAACCACCAATCAGCAGCCCTAAGCAGCCCTCTACAACGGCTCAAAACCCACCACTTCTGAGGCGCGCCCGCGCCTTGCGGGCCCGCGCCTGAGGGCCTTGCCAGAGGGCCCTTTGGCGTGGCCCTTAGGCGTGGGTCCATGGCGTGTGAGTAAAACCTATTTTATATTTGTGTATGCAACTATTATGCTGCTATATTACGGCTGTAATCTATTGTTCTCCTTTCTTCTTGTCTCTTCTATCCTTTTGTCTAGTACTGTATCTCTTATTCTGTCCTATCTTATATATGGCGTTCTTTTCGTATCTTCTATAATTATATTGTATTGTAAATGGCTCTGATGCTTTGGCCTGAGCGGTATATCAAATGATTAAACATAAACATAAACATATTATCAAATGTTTGTCTCAGGGCGATTTCTCCAAATGGGTCAGTTTTGTGCAAGCCATGACAGTCACGAACCTCATTGCTAATCCAGGGTATGTGGAGTATGATCTCAGTCACTCAAAGTTACTGCTAACGTTCACCATAGTACTTGCATCGTGCCAAAGAGAGCCACCTCCGAAGTTCATAAGATGTAACACATATAGGCAACTTATCAAGGTGTGATTGGAACTTCCTTGCGATCTAGCCTGTAGCTCCCAATACTATGGGACATATTTCTGTATTTTTCTGCCATATTTTCTGACTTCATACAAGACATACCATAATGCGCATTCATTTTCTCTGACTTATAATGATGCTGAACCCTTACTCGATGCTGCTGTGCTGTTTGCACCCTTTTCACTTATGCAACCCAGCGTCCCTGTACGTATCGTTTAGTCTTAGGTATCATTATTATATAGCTTTTATCCTATGAAGTTTAATGAGTGCTTTAGTAACATTCCTTTGTTGCCTTACCCCTATTCGCTAGTGTCTGGTTAAAACAATATGCTCGATCCATGTTTTGATGGTTTAAATTTCTGGTAGGCCCGCTGACATTAGCAACTCTTGTCATTGCTTTGCACCTTGACCTCTATTTTGGCCCCAATTCTGGCATTTTTAAATGGCTGTCTGATCGGTATTTAGTTTTTCAGTCTGTTAGATGCTCATACACGCTGCTGGTAGTGTTAAAGCAAGTGGCTTTCCAATTTGAATAATTTGCATGTTTTGATTTATTATAGCAATTTTTTATTTATTGATATATTGATAAAATGATTTCTTAACCAGGGAGGAGAGATATAGCTGAAAAGATAGATCATTATCTGGAGTAACCCCTAGTGAAGTAATAAAATCCCTCACCAGAATGCAGATATCAGCCATAATGGTTTATGGACTTTTCCTCCAGGAACTTGTCCAAACCCGTTTTAAACTCAGCTACACTAACAGCTTTTACTACATCCTCCAGTAACAAATTCCAGAGTTTGAGTGAAAAAATATTTTCTCTGATTTGTTTTAAATGCACTACTTGTTAACTTCAGTGTTTGTCCCCTAGTTTTTGTACATTTCGAAAGAACAAACAACAGATTTGTGTTTACACATTCCACTCCATTTGTAATTTTATAGAACTTGGTCATATTTCTGTTGACCCTGTCATCGTTTCTCCAAGCTGAAGAGTCCTAACATCTTTAGCCTTACCTCTTGGTGAAGCTGTTCCATCCCCTTAGCATTTTGGTCACCCTTCTTTGTACCTTTTCTAACTCCACTAGATCACCTTCAGGATACTCTGGCATAGGGGTGAAGTTCTAGCCATACTATATGCAAAACTTACCCAATTGGAAATAATGCCCCCAAAAATTATTACAACACACATTTTCTACGTATTCTCCTGTACCTAGAAACTTTGCCAGGATACGTCTTCAGCTGCAGATGAAAATGTTATTGTTTTGTCCCAACAGCTGCTCGACCAACGGCACCTTGGCCATCAGGTAACTCCAGCTTTTCATGTGTAATACTTGGCTTTTTTCTCCACATCTCTCTCTCATTTTCACATATTTTCTGTTTTGAACTTTCTACCTGGCTCCTTTTCACCCTCGATTGACTTAAATGAAAAAGAACAATAAAGAGAAACCTTGCTTCATCCATTATAGTTTTATCACATTTATCCAGAGTGACTGAAGGGCTACCGGGTCATATTAGTCAAATCAGCCGCGCCTCCCCTGAGGTGATCTAAGACAGGCGCGAACTGCATCTGCCCCTGAATCGAGCCCCACCGAGAGTCGCCATTTAAAGAAATGGCTCACGCTCTGTACCTTAGACCCAGGGGACACATTTTACCTTTTTTCGTACAAGCGCTTTTGTTTTCCTCTTATTTTCACAGTTCTCCCTCCATCTTTGAACTCATTGCCAAATCTGCGGCTGGTCGCTGGTGGGCACAGATGCAGAGGCCGTGTTGAAGTTTACTACAATGGAGCCTGGGGAACAGTGTGCCATAATTCGTGGGACAGAAAAGATGCACAGGTCGTGTGCAGACAGCTGAGATGCGGAGCTGCTCTTTCTGCCCCTGGAAATGCCTTTTTCGGTCGTGGTAGGGGGCGTATAATCCTGAGCAACGTGCAGTGTAGAGGCAACGAGGCTCACCTCTGGCAGTGTCCTAACAGTGGGTCATTCTCAAATGCCTGCAGCCACGCTGAGGACGCTGGCGTGGTGTGTTCAGGTAAATGACTGTATTAATAATTTACAGTGGTAGTCTAGTAATGTACAAACAGTCCAATAACAAAGAAGGCGGTCAGACTGTTGACTTAAGTGTTTTGTTTTCGGAGCAGAGTTAAAAATAGCAAAGGCTTAAACGGCCTACCTCTGGAGGTGCTGGATGATGCCAACCATTGTACTTATTCACCTATTATTGTTATACTTTCCCATTTTTGGAACAGATGTGGGGGACAGTGGTGGGAAAAAGACTGAGAGATAGGGGGAGGGACAGATGGTGTTGAGTGGGTTATCTTGACTAAGCTCCATAGAGTAGAGATTGTCATCTGTACAGTGCTACGTGTGTCTGGTAGTGCTATAGAAATAAGTAGTGTCAGCGCATTTAAGCAAAGAGGCTTCATCTCAATTGGGCAGACTGACGGACCTTTGGGGTCTTGACCACTGTTCCCTCTAAGCTGTGCGCGTGTGCGCGCGCACACACCTCGCCAAGCGAACGCTCATACTTTACAACAGAGCGCACAAAAATTACAGCTCTGATTCTGATAGAAAACAACACAGACGTCTTAAAATTTAAAAGCTATGACTGTAATTACTAGAAATTTCCCGCTTCATTTAGTAATCGTCTATTTTCATTTAATTTGATTAAAATCAATGTGGTGTACATACTGTATTCTGATGTGTAGTCAAATTTTATAGTATATAACTCAGAGTGTCGTTATGTGGCGCACAAAAATTTAACCTTCCTTCAAAAGCTGCACACAGCTGATATTTTATGCGCACACAGCCTACAGAAAATTAGAGGGAACATTGGTCTTGACGGTGGTAATTTTATAGATTTTTTTGCAGATACCTCTGCTTTACTCAGAGGAAAGGCTTGTTATAAAATCACCACAGGGTTTAGAGGAAGAGAATTTCGTACCTCCTTTTATGCCGCTCGCGTGTGGGCATGTTAGGGGAGGAGCAGGGCTGGCACAACCATTAGGTAAAGTAGGTGACTGCCTGGAGAGCTGATGGTCTGGAGGTGGATCATTGCGACCCCTCTCCGGAGTGGCAGCGATCCACCTCCAGAGAGGGAGCCTCACTTCGGGGGAGGCAGCAATGGCCTCAAACGGCCCCACAGTGTTTACCTTAAATCTCCGGTGCTGCGAGGCTGTTTGACCCCCATCCCCGCTGAAGTCCGAGGTCAACTTGACTGCCACAAAACTTAATATTTCCAAGATGTACAGTAGATGATCTGAACCTCCAGATGGGTCAAGTGAGGTCATTATCAACAATGGACACATTTTAGAACATTTATGGATTTCAGCTTCATACCTAAAAGTCTAAATTTAGCCTCCAGAACCTCCCTCCCACACTTTCTATGTCATTGGTACCAACATGTACGAAGACAGCAGGCTTCTCCCCAACACTATCTAAATCTTTGTCTAGGTGGCACATGAGGTCTGCTACCTTCACACCAGGCAAGCATGTTACCAGGCGATCCTCACATCCATCAACCCCCCAGCTATCTACATGCCTAATGATTGAATCGCCAACTATAACAGCCATCCTAACCTTTCCCTCATGGGCACATGTCCCTGGAGAAACCTCCTCGGTATGAGAGGGTTTTACATCACCTGGAGGACAGGTCCTAGCTACAGGATCACTTCCTGCCACACCAGAGTGATGCTCTCCTGTCACATGACCTCTCTCCTTCATGGCAACAGAGAGGCTGCCAGACTGGAAGTAGACGCTATGACTGAAACTTGGCTTCTCCCTGAAGACTCTGCTTCAGTCGCTGCCCTCTGTCATGGAGGCTACCTATTCTCCCATGCTGCTAGTATTGACTGTCTTCTCTCTCATCCCTGCCAATTTCAGCCCCTCCTTCTGCCTCCATCTAATTCCTTTACTTCCTCTGAGGTCCATGCCATCTGCCTACTTACTCCACTACCTCTCTTGGTAGCTGTCATTTATCGACTTCCTGACAAGTCCACCTATACCTTTCTCACCAACTGTCTCCTGTCTCTCCTCCTTTCTGGATGCATATATCCCTTCCCTTATTCTTTGGGATTTTAATATTCATGTTGATGACCCTTCTGATCCTTATGCCTTAAAGCTCCTTTCCCTAACTTCCTCATTCAACCTTCAGCTATGTTCTAGCACTCCTACTCAAAAGCATCTTCACACTGACCAGCTCTCTTCACTGCTGTCTTAACACCTCTTTCCTCCACTGTCATCTGAGTCCATTGATGAGGCAGTATCTTCCTATAATACTATACTCTCCTCTGCTCTGGATGCACTGGCTCTTTCCATTCCACACCAGCATAACGTACTTGACTGTCCCTTTCATTCCTGTGTGCGTTCAAGTAAGCGCCTTTGGCTTAAATCATGCACCCTTGCTGACTTCCTACATGTCATATTCATGCTAACCTCTTTCCAGTAAGCCATAGCACTCACCAAGAAAGAGTACTATGTCCATCTGATTAATTCTCTTGCCTCTGACCCTCGCCCCCTCTTTACTATGCTCAGTTCTCTCCTGAAGGAGCCTCTCCCCAAATTCCTCCTTCACATTCTGCCCGGAGTTTGGCTGACTATTGACATGACAAAGTCCAGAAGATTAGCCTTGAATTCTCCACAGGGTCATCTCAACCACACCTTCCCCCTCTTCGATTCCAAATCCTTCCCTCAACTTCTGCAACCTTTCTTCCTTTTCTAAAATCATTGAGAAGGAAATTGCAAATCTATTCTCCTTCTCCAAACTGACTACCTGCTCCTCATTCCCACCCATCTACTAAGTTCTGACTCTTCTACCATCTCTTTCATCTGTCATATCTTTAACCGTCTGCTTTCCACTGCAACTGTTCCTGTAGCTTTCAGAAAGCCTTCACTAGACGCTACCTGTCCTTCCAGTTATTAGCCTCTCTCTCTCTCTCTCCTCCCCTTTGTTTTAAAACTACTTGAACAGGCAGTTAACCACTACTGTCTTAACTTTCTTTCCTATCTATTTATTTTATTTACATTCTCTTATATGCTGTGCTATTCTGCATCAGTGCGGTTTATATTGAACAAACTGAAATTACATTGAACAGGGCATTATAACTTGGAGATAACTATTTTACAGGGAACATGGGCTATGGAGGGTTAAGTGGCTTGCCCAAGACCACAAGGAGCACCTGTGGGACTAGAAACCCCAGTCCTTCCGGCCCATGGTTGCTGTCCTCTAGTGGGATTTGAACCCCCAACCTTCTGGCCTGAAGTACCTTGCCCCAACCACTAGGCCACTCCTCCACTCCTAGCCCTTTGGGATCCATTTCAATCAGGCATTCATCCTCTACATTCTACTGGAACTGCTCTTGCCAAAGTCTCCAGCGACCTGTTCCTGGCAAACTTCAAAGGCATTTACTCAATCCTCATTCTTCTTGAGCTTTCTGCTGCCTTTAACAGTTGATCACCACCACCACCTCCTTGTTATCCTGTCCTCACTTGGATTTAGGGGCTCTGTTCTCTCCTGGCTTTCTTCTTCTCTCTCCCATCGCACCTTTACTATATATTCTGGTGGATCCTCCTCTACTACAGTCCCGATTTCAGTAGGTGTACCTCAGGGCTCTGTCTTGGGACTTCTCTTTTTCTCTCGCTACACTCAATCCCTTGGTGCACTTATTTCCTCCCATGGTTTTCAGGACCATCTACGCTGATGACTTGGGTCTAACTCTCTGCACCTGTAATCTCTCCAGGAATCCAGGCCCTTATCTCAGCCTGCTTATGTGATATTAGTGCCTGCATGTCTCACTGCCATCGCAAACTGAACATAGCCAAAACTGAGCTTTTTATCTTTCTCCCTAAACCCACCTTCCCCTCTTCTATTTCTGTGGATAACACTACACTCCTCCTTGTTTCCTCAGCTCGCAACCTTGGTGTCATCTTTGACTGTCTATTTCTCTGCATGCATCCAACAGATAGCTAAAACCTGTCGCTTCTTTCTCTATAACAATCAACAAAATTCATCCTTTCCTTTCTATTCACACTGCTAAGACCCTCATCCATGCTGGTCTCCCTCTGAATCATCTCTCTCCCCTTCAATCTGTTCAACACTCAGCTGCACGGCTAATCTTCTACTAATGTTGCTATGCTCATATAACCCCCTTTCTCAAACCATTTCACTCGCTCCCTATCCATCTCTGCATTCAGTTCAAACTTCTCCTACCTATCTACAAGTGCATTCATTCTGTGGCTCCTAACTACCTTTCCTCTCTTATCTCTCCCTATACCTCTGATCAGAAACTCCGCTCCTCTGTTAGATCCCTTTTATCTGTGCCCTTCTCTGCCGCTGCCAACTCCAGACTTGGTTCAGTCCACCTTGCTGCCCCATATGCCTGGAAAAAGCTATATGCGTCAGTACTTCAGCTAGGACAAATTTAAATTGAATGCGGGAAGGATAGGGAGGCAATGAAGTGACTTGAGAAGAGGGGTTATGTGAGCATAGCAAGACTGGTGGAAGATTAGCCATGTGGCTGAGTTTTGAACAGATTGAAGGGGAGAGAAATGGTTCTGAGTGACACAGGAAAGCAGCAGGTTACAATAGTCTATATGGCAAGTGACTAGCGAGAGGATAAAGGTCTTAGTTGTGTGTTCAAAAAGGAAGGGACATCTTCCCAGAACATTTCATTGACAGGGTCCACAAGACAGCCTTAACATTCACCTAACATTTTATTACCTCAGCACAATCAGCAAGTGATCTTCAAAGAGCCCACAAAGAGGAAATAGCAGAGGTATTTTGTACCTGTGGGCTTTTCGTCATGTCTCCAAGTGAAAGTTTTCATGTGTGAAGTAGATACACGCATTGGCACCTGCTTGTTGTGCAAGTAGGATGTTGCTGGTAAAGTATTGCATGGACGGTCAAAGAGCAATCTATGCACATTCGTTTCCTCTCATGACTAAGATACAGTATAGCCCCCACAATTCCTCTTAGCAATGCTGCTAGAAATGTGGACATTTAGCTCTATTGAGGGACGACAATTTGGGTATGAACAATAACTATGGTCAAATGTTTTTCTCCCTGAGTAAATGACTTTGAAAATTGTCCTGCATATCTTTTAATAATTTTGGAGCACTAGTTCCG
This sequence comes from Ichthyophis bannanicus, assembly GCA_033557465.1. Classification (NCBI taxonomy): domain Eukaryota; kingdom Metazoa; phylum Chordata; class Amphibia; order Gymnophiona; family Ichthyophiidae; genus Ichthyophis; species Ichthyophis bannanicus. The sequence continues at coordinate 1,030,004,535 of CM066034.1, forward strand.
AGTAACAGTTGAAAGGAACTCTGGACCAACCCCTGTGGACCTAGCCTACATATTCTCCTACCCTCTCAAGCCCTGCCAGAACATGACCAAAATCTGTTTCTTTTTTTGTTCCGTCAGCTGCTGGACCAGCACCACCTCTGCCACCAGGTAACTCCAGCTTTCCACATGTTGTATTATATGTAATAGATGAGCTGCTTAGAAGAAAGAGAGAAAGGGAGAAAGAACAAAAATATTCAAATACGTAACAGGCTTCAATGTGATAGATGAAGGTGGCATTTTCCATAGAAGAAACTCAAGGATGGAGGAGCAGGGGGAGAGAGGTTGGATAACAAGAAATTTCCATACTGAGAGAGAGAGTGATGTCAGCAGACAGAAGGCCAAAGATGAGAAGGGAGAAGAGCACAGATCGGCCAAGGTCTGCAATGAGAGAGTAAAGAGGAACAGAGTAAGTGGGACAAAAAGTCACTTTATCAGAGCTTCCAAATGACCTGGTTCTAGGGTGAAGATTTCAGGCCAGTCCAGATCATAGTGCATTATGATATCAGCCTTCTGGAACTAAGCAGCTCTGCTATATATTCTCTTTATCTTTCTGTGTATTCTTTTTACTAAATGTTAAATTACTCAGATTGATACCAGTTAAATAAACAGTGGAAACAATTGTGTTCAGTCCCTTTCTGTGTGCAGGGTAATTTTGTAACAGGACATCTGAACAGAAAAGGCACATGCTGTTGTTGTTGTTAAGTGCCATCGAGTTGGTGTTGACTCATGGCAGCCTTCTGGATAGTTGACCTAAACTATGTTCGGCTCGTTGTTGACAGAGTGGCACCCATAACTGCTATTATTATATTGATACATCTCATTGCTGACCTTCCTCTTTTGCGCTGATATTCCATCTTGCCAAGCATAATGTCTTTCTCTAATGATCTCTCTCAAAACATGATGTGTCCAAAGTATGAAAGTCAAAGTTTTGTCATCTGAACTTCTAAAGAAAGCTTAGGTTTAATCTCCTTTAGTACTGAACAATTTGGTTTTCGGGCAGTCCATGATATACCAAGTATTCGCCACCAGCACCATAATTCAAAGGCATAGATTTTCTTCCTGTCTACCTTTTTCACTGTCCAACTTTCGCATCCATATGTTATTGGAGTGGAGGAGTGGCCTAATGCTTGAGGCAAGGTATTTCAGGCCATGAAGGTCATGGGTTCAAATCCCACTAGAAGACAGCAACCTTGGGCCGGAAGGACTGGGGTTTCTAGTCCCACAGGTGCTCCTTGTGGTCTTGGGCAAGCCACTTAATCCTCCATAGCTCATGTTCCCTGTAAAATAGTTATCTCCAAGTTATAATGCCCTGTTCAATGTAATTTCAGTTTGTTCAATGTAAACCACACTGGTGCAGTATATAAGAGAATGTAAATAAATTAAAAATACCATGGCTTGGACAAGTTGAATCTTTGTATGAAGAGACATCTCTGCTCTTGAGAATCTTGTCTAGGTCCTTCATAGCCATTCTGCCAAGTGCAATGTGTCATCAGATTTCTTGACTGTCTGTCCTTTCTTTATTGATTGTTGATCCAAGTAGGTTAAAGTTGTCAACTATTTCAATTTCTTCTCCATAAATGATGAGCTTATTGATATTGTCGGTTGCCAGGATCTTTGTCTTCTTAACATTAAGATGCAAGGCCATTTTAAGAATATGTTTCTTGATCTTGAGAAGCATATGTTTCAGATCGTCTTCACTTTCAGCCAGTAATGTGGTATCATCAGCATAGTGAAGGTTGTTGATGAGTCTCCCACCAATCGTCACACCTCTGTTGTCTTCATACAGTCCTGCTTCTCTGACTACTTGTTCTGCATATAAATTAAACAGGTAGGGTGAGAGTATGCACCCTTATCAAACACCTTTGCTGATTTTAAACCATTTTGTTTCTCCTTGAACCATTCAAACTGTTGCTTCTTGATCAATGTACAGGTTGTGCAAGAGAACTATCAGGTGTTCTGGTTGTCTCAACCCCATCCCTTTAGCCACGTGCTTAAAGGTCAGGGTGGACATTATTGTTGTATTGAAGGTAGAAACCTTTGTTAGCCCAGAAGCATTCTGGTACTAGTAGTCCCTTTCTTCATAATGAATAGTTGTGTAAGCCATGTGAATGGTAAAGTATAGGGTTTTATTCCCTTAATGCACAAACGTTCAAACAAAGACAACAGGATTTCCACCTTGTTCAGGATTTTCACATAAGGTATTTACATAGGTCAAAAACTTGGATATGCTTCAGAGTCTTTGTTAGTTATGCAGGGTTCAAACAAAACAGGTTATATAAACAAAAGCAATGCTTCTTCTTTCAGCTTGTCAAACAAAACTGTGTTTCAAAAGTATATCCTGCATGCTATATTTCTCTCAAGGATTCTAAACTCCCAGTACAACAAAACGTACAGTCCATAGGGTATTCAGTTAGCAAAGGGTCAGGTTCAGCAGGGTCTATCTGCATAGCCTCTTGTTCTGCTGAGATATCTGTGGCCCCTGAGCTTTCCCCTTCCTGGTTTTACTTCAGAACTTCATCCTAAGGCTCTCCAGCCTGGCTGTACCCGGTCTGGCAAATATGCAACGGGATTTTTGGTAAGCACTCTTTCTATAGGTTCCCAAACCTTTCTCCAGCTGCCTTGACTGTTCTTACGGCTCCCTGGCTTCCAGGCCTTTCTGTGACCCGGCCTCAGTTCCTAGTTCAGATCTGTGTCTCTTAGACTCCTGGGCTGAGTCTGGTTCACCCACTTCTGAACTCCTTGGGGCTCCCATACAGGGGAAGAAGCATGAAGGTACCTCTGAACTTTTGGGTCTGTGTCTCTGGTATTCTCCCTACCAGGCACTCTCCTGGTTCTCCTTCTGTCCTTCCTGAAGACTTCCTTCTGGAGCTTCCCAGCCTGAAACTGGCTCTCCTGGAACTTGTTCCTTTCCTGTAAGGGTTGCAAGTTCAACTGCTTTTTCTCCTCTCTTTGGAGCCGTCTCCTTTCTCTTTCTTCTCTATCAGCAGCTGCTGCGGCTCGTGCCGCTCCTCTCCCTTCTGGCTTGTCTATGCTTTGCTTACAAAGCTGTTTCTTAGGTAAGGATTCTGTCCCTCTGACCAGGTGTATCTGATTATGCTTTGAATTAATTCTTGCATCATCCCAACCTGGGCGTGTCAGCCTACCTTCTGAATCTCCGTGCATGCTCCCTCTAGCTGCACTTCTCACTAACTGCACTTTATGTATATCATTTCCTTTAAAGAGATCAGTGTTTTCTTCTACCTCCATGGGTTTACTGGCATCTGCTTCATCACATAGTATACCCATGTTTTTTAATGTGGCCCAGAGTTTCTCATGGTTTACACAGTAAAAAGCATTGCTGTAGTCATAAAGCACAAATAGATATCCTTTTGGTATTCTTTTGTCTTTTCAAGGATCCATCTCACATCCGCGATGTCTCTCATTCCTCAGCCCTGCTAGCACTTCAGGCAGTTCTCATTCCAGGTATGGTTGTAGTCTCTGCTGAATAATCTTGAGTAGAATCTTGCTGGCATGTGGGATCAGAGCAATTATGCGATAATTTCCACAGTCATTTGGATCACCTTTCTTTAGTGTTGGTATAAACACAGATCTTTTCCAGTCAGTTGGTCATGATGTCTTCCAAATTTCCTGGCAAATCCTTGTAAGTATGGTAGCAGCTGCATCCGATTGCTATAATACTTCACTGAGAATGCCATCTATACCCGGTGCTTTGTTCTTTGATGGCTTTTAATGCTGCTTTGACTTCTTCTTTCATCACCAATGGTTCATAATCATAAGGTACAGGTTGAAACATCTGTTGGTCCATTTGATCTTTATTGTATAATGACTCTGAATATTCTTTCCACTGTTTCTTGATCTTCTCGGCATCATTCAACATGGATCCTTGAGCATCTTGTAGCATTCCAATGTGAGGCTGGAATTTTCTCTTTAACTCTCGTAGCTGTAGGAAAGCCAATCTTGTTCTTCCTCTAATAGTTCCTGATTCTATTTCCTTGCATGTGTCATTTTAGTACTACTCCTTTTCTTGTCTTGCTGTATTTTGGAAATCTCTGAGTTCTGCGATTGCCTCTCTTTCTCCTCTGGCTTTAGCTTCTCTGCATTTCGGGGCAATTTTCAGAGTTTCTTCAGTCATCCATTTTGGCCATTTTTGCTTTTTCACCTTTTGTAGAGATTTCTCACTTTCTTCCAATACAACCTTCTTGATGTCATCCCATAACTCTTCTGGAGCTCTGTCATTTGTATCTAAAGCAGCAAATTGATTTTTCAGGCAGCCTTTAAATTCCGGTGGTATATTCTCAAGGTCATATTTTGCTACATTCATGAGTGGCTTGCTCTTTTTCAACTTTAGCTTGAGTTTATATACTAGTAGTTGGTGATCTATACCACAGTCAGCTCCAGGTTTTGTGTTTGTTGATGTTATAGAGTTTTTCCATCGTTGTCATCCACAGATGAAAAGGTATGTAGGCAATACTTTGCAGGGATTACCATACACAATACCTAATAAATACTCTTATCCAGATTCATGCTCAAGTAATGCTTTCATTGTGTCCAATTAAATAGTACATGTATCATAATTAAATGTGGTTATAGTGGTTACTAAGCAATAGAAATATAATGTATTTATCGCCATTAGTGACCAGCCTATGTGAACCCTCCTCGTACCCACCAAGTTCCCTGACTAGAGTGATCTCACCAAGGTCCAACTCTGCCACCCATGCCCCTCAGTTGTAAGCTTTAAGACGTCATGAGTCATTTCCTTTCATAGTCTTGCTCTTTTCCTTCTTGCTTGAGTCTTCCTCATCATTCTCAGGCTTCTGCCTTACACTAGAACTTTATAGCATTTCCAGGGGTCTGAGTTTCAGTTCAGCTCTGCCCGGGAACTTCTGCTTGCCCACCACTGATTGGCTCTGTCTTTGGGAGGGACATTCACCTAGGACAGGTTCTGAGGGACATAGTGTCAGGTCCATGTCTTTGATACATAGGGATGCTTTCTCGGTTCATCATGCGCTATATGAAGAATGCAAATGGTGTGTTAAGCACCCAAAGCAGCAAGAGATACTTGCAAAACAAAGGCCTTTGTCGGGTGGATGGGAACATCCAAGCAGTAGGAAATTGCCTTAAAAGATAAGTAAAATTTTGCAAGATTGTTGTTTTGCTCCTTTAAATGCATTAAATGTATTTTATGAAGGCAACAAAGGCCTTTATAAAACAGGTACAACCCATATGTCTTTGGACCTTGATGTCCTCGGTGCCCAGTTATAAAATTACCCTCCATGTGTCTACTTAGGACTTCAGCAGCTCTCTGAAAAACAGAACTAGTCATGGTTTTCGCAAGAGACACCCTGCTAGGGCACGTCTTCGAGTTACTGATTAAAATGTTACTTTATTGTCTCAACAGCTGTGCGACCAGCAGCACCTTGGCCACCAGGTGAGTCTCATCATATTATCCAAAACAATAGTTTCTGTCTGCGGCACACTATTTCCCTTCATCCCGCTCTTAGTTTTTGAATTTTTTACCTGGTCCCTTTCCATTCTCTGTCTTAAGTGAAAATCAACAGTAAATGGAAAACTCATTTCATCCTCCGATTTTCATAGTCCTTCTTTTTTTGGCTGGCACCTTCGGGATAGGCGAGGCAAGTGGGTCTCCCAAGCTCCCTAGCTTCTTGGTGAACAAGGAGAAAGAGCCTTTTGGTGCTCTAAGCCTCTAAAGTTGTCAGCATAAGTCCGAGCCCAGCAGAAAAATGTACAACTCACCTGATTGGGATCGTGCGGATATAAAAAGCTTTACTGCAGACCCAGCTGAAAGCAGAAGAGAATCAGTACAGGCTCATTCTTCAGAAAGCTACACTTGCGGTGCTAAATTACTACGAGATGCATAGTTCATAAATCCAAAAATACAAAGCAGAACTCCAAATTCAGAAACATCAAGATAAAGATATTCTCCATACATCACACACCAGGCATTTCCCTCCACCACCCTATAGGTTCTGATGCACTATCCTGGGGTTTGGGACCCTTCTTGGTACCTGCAAATCCTGGGTGCAGACCAGTGCTAAAAGACGCTCTCTTCCCTTGGCAGAAATGGGCTCCTGCAGACCCCTCTGGAACAGCAGCTCTGAAGCAAAGTTCTTGCCTTGACTCCACCTAGAGCTCCACTTTCTGTAAATCCTCATAGCAGATGAGGAGCGTAGGACTAATCCCTTTCTTCACAGGAGATCATTTTCTGGTCCTTTTTACTCTCAGCAACTCCACAGGACCCCAAGAAATGTTCCCACATCCTGAAAGCCTGAGCTCCAGCTGCCTTCTTTGGACCAGGAATGAACAAGAAGGAAACTGAGAGGGCTCACGAGATTTTTTCCAACACTTTCTTTCTAGCAGTCCTTCCAATTATAGGAAAGTCCACATGCCACTGGCCTCTCCTCTTTTTACCTCTTCACTCAGATCCAAAAGGGAAACTAATGCATCTAGTAGGGGACACCCTTGATGGGATCCCCATAAAAATGATTCAGCATAGTTAAAAGGATCACTAGGTCACATGTGGCAAACCAACTGTGCCTCCACTGAGGTGATCTAAGTTAGGAGCGAGCCACAGCTGTCATTGGCATCAAGCACTGCAGAGAGCTGGAATTAAATGACTTTAAACTGCCCGTGCTCCAGGAATATGGTAAACAGACATTACATTCTTATCTTCACAGTTCTTCAGCCATATTTGAACTCTATGCCAAACCTGCGACTGGTCGGTGGTGGGCACAGATGCAGAGGCCGTGTTGAAGTCCAGTATAATGGAGCCTGGGGAACAGTGTGTGATGATTTCTGGGACAGAATGGATGCGCAGGTTATTTGCAGACAGCTGCGATGTGGAGCTGCTCTTTCGGCCCCAGGAAATGCTTTTTTTGGTCGTGGTAGAGGAAATATAGTCCTGGATAATGTGCAGTGTAAAGGCAACGAGGCTAACCTCTGGCAGTGTCCCAACAGTGGCACTACCGTAAGTGACTGCAACCATGCCGAAGACGCTGGAGTGGTGTGCTCAGGTAAATGATTTATGCAATGTTTATTCATTTGTTACTTAAACGTATAATCCACCTATCTAGTACATTTCATGGTGGAGTACATAATATTCAAGAATAAACACAACACAAAGCATTCAGCTCCTCCTCTTGCTGGGTGCCCCCTGAAGACAACATTACAGAGTCATTTGAGAAGGACTAAGGTGTGGGGCTCTGGATAATGAGGGAGCACTGAGGAAGTAGAAATTGTAGTCACTTCAGCATACAGAATTATTGAATTTTGTTCCCTTGTGGATGTAGAGGAAGGTTAATGGATGCCCAAGCCTTGGCTTATTAATAGGGGATAAAGTGTTGTATAATTTAGAAACATGACGACAGAAAAAGACCACATGGCCTATCTAATCTGCCCTTCCATATCAACCACTACAACAGTCCCCTTTTTTCTTTTAGAGATCCTCTGTGTTTGTCCCATGCTTCTTTGAATTCAGATACTGTCCTCATCTCTACCACCTCCACTGGGAGACTATTCCACGGATCCACCACTCTTTCCATAAAGAAATATCTCTGCATATCACTCCTGAATCTAACCCCTTTCACCTTCATCCCATGTCCCCTTGTAGCAGAACTTGCTTTCATTCGAAATAGGCTCTCCTCCTTTGCATTTAGGCCATGGCGTTATTTAGACACCTCAACCATATCACCTCTATCCTGCCTATCCTCTAAGGTGTACATATTAAGATCCTTAAGTCTGTCCTCATATGCTTTATAATGAAGACCCCTTTAGTAGCCACCCTCTGTACTAACTCCAGCCTGTTTATATCCTTTTGAAGGTGTGGTCTCCAAAATTGCACACAATACTCCAAATGAGGTCGCACCAAAGACTTATACAGAGGCACTATCACCTCCTTTTTTCTGCTAGCCATTCCTCTCCGTATGCACCCAAGCATCCTTCTAGCTTTTGCCGTCGCCTTTTCTACCTGTTTAGCTACTTTAAGATCATCAGACACAACCACGCCTAGGTCCCGCTCTTCTTTAGTGGACAAAAGTATTTCAGCCCCTAACTTTGTTCTACTGCCGCTCAGGTTCAAAATGGTAGAACTGACCCCTAGTGATAATCTTATGGTTCTACCGCACGATAGCAATCAGCCAAGGCCCAGCATCTCGTAATGTATGATGAGATTACCACTAGAGATCAGATCTGTCAATGTGAACCTAGGTGGCAAAGGGGAGAATACTGAGGTAAGTTGAGAGGGGTTGAGAGGTTGTTGTCAGCGGGGGGGGGGGGGGTGTTGCCATGTGGTGGGAGAATAGGACCAGTGGCTGGAATGCTATTTTGACAGCTCCAGGAAGGGGTTGTGGGGAGGGGGGGGGGGTTAGAGGGTTTGTTTGTGACCAGTGTTTGCCATGGGAGATTTTTGGGGAGAGATTGAGGTAGCATCGGGTACCACGTTACAGAAGCATGGATGCACCCGAGCCCTCTGCCAGTGCATGTAACGTGTCATACGGTAAGTGTCTGCACTGTGCAATAAATTTAGGGCAGATTCAAGGTGCGCCCCCTACAGCTACCGAGCAGGCTGTGCACTTCTCACATAGTAAGTGTTGTAGTGAAAGTGTGTGTGAAAAGGAAATCTTCAGCACACTTTAGCAAACAGTAGTGATGCCATCACTATTCCTGGCTACTAAAGTAGTTACCGTAGAGGGCTTCGGGACTCCTTAACTCTACAACCCAAAACAGCACCATTTTTTGAAGTTTAAACTCATTAAATTTCTTGTAGTGTTCTACTCATTCTTCTTCCAGGATTGTCAGTTCTTTAAAGTGGAATTCTACCCAAACGCACCAGAAGAATGCCTAACGCACGTCCTTTCAGATAAGATCATTTGCTCGCCCACTTGACGTAGATCATCTTCTAACATCACACCGCGCCCAAGATGCATCTGCACCTCCTCAATGCGCCGGGCCCATTGTAATCAGGCAAGACAGAGATTTACATTCGGAGCATCAAACTGAAGAAAGGAACGACCTACCCCCAAACTAGAAACATCAGAAAAACAGTTTTTCTATTACCTTGCTGTATGCCAGTGGTTACCCAACCTGTCCTGGGGGCTCCCCAGCCAGTCCAGTTTTCAAGATATCCACTATGAATTCATGAGAGAGAATTCCATACGCTGCCTCCATTCTTTGTGGATATCATGAAAACCCAACTGGCTGGGGATCCCCAGGACAGGTTTGGGAACCGCTGCTGTGTGCACCTACTATTACTACTACTTATCATTTGCATAGTGGTACAGGGCTTGCGCAGCGCTGACTGGTTTGTGGTTTGGCCACAATTAGCTCTGCAAACCACTGCCCTGTTAAGAGTATGGGATTTAGTTCACACCTTTCTCAGAATGTAAACTTGAAAAAATTGTGATGTTTGGGTTGCAGAGTTGCGCCATTGGAAGTGGGACGCCTTATTTGTAGATTAGTCCTGGGTTGGCGCAGCAGCTTTATGACTTGCTGTGCATTGCTGCCAGGAAATATGATGACACCCCTTGTAACTCTTTCAGCTTCCACATATTCTCCTCCCCCGCGAGCCCTGCCAGGACACGGACTCATTTTACTTTTTTGTTCCAACAGCTTCTGGGCCAGCGGCACCTCGGCCAGCAGGTAATGCTAACTTTTCATGGTGTATTACAAAAGAAAGATGAAACCATACTGGGATCTAATCAACTATAAAGCTGTGGTCCAATATTCAGCTACTGGCGCTTTTAAATGCCAACCGTGGCAGCCAAGAAAAGGCTGATTTAGCACCGATATCTAGATAGCGGCAGAAGCTGAATATCAAGGTAATGCAATGACCGGCACCGCTATCCAGAAAGCAGCAATATTTGACCTTTCCACTGTCCTAGATCCAGATAAGTCAGCACTTCGCCCATGGAGTGTCCTGGCACTACGGAGACAGTGTCGAAGCAATATGTAAGATATTCAGCTGACTGGTTAGCCAGAAGCACCAGAGCACCGTGACGCTCCGCGATTAGCAGAGGGGCGTCAGAGGGGGATATTCAGCAGCACCAAACAGCTGTGTACCGCTGAATATCCCGTTCACCAGGATGAACGTGCTTAGTGGGTCTGCTAACCGTATTAATTATTGTGAATCTGCCCCCTTAAATATGATATCAGCTTAAGAAAGTGATCATACTCCATCTTGTTTCACTTCCATTTATTGTGCCCAGGACTAATCTATCTGGTTTACTTATTTATTCAAATTTCATACCCTGCTCTTCTCAAAACCAAATCAAAGTGCTTTACATAAAAAACAGTTCACAGTAAAACAATATTGAATTGAGCATAAACAGAACGCTGCATCATCAACAATTTTACATCCTTCCCCATCCCCAAACCTCCCTGAACGTTCAGGGAAGGCCAAATATAGCAGTCATGTCTTCAATTTTTTAGCAAAATAACAGATGATTTACTTCCAATCTGAGTTTAAAATAAGGCCTCTTTCTCCCTTATCACTTCTATAAACACTCTCCATCATCAGAGACACCAACATTCAACCGCCTTCATCCATAGAACTAAATAGCATCAATATCACTGTCCAACCAAAGGTCAAGTACTTAGGAATTACCCTTGACCAACATCTCTCCTTCAAGCCTCACATAAGCACCATAACAAAAATAATATACCATAAAATAAGAACTCTCCGCCACCTTCGTCCATTGCTGGACCCATCCAATTTCCACTCAGCCTTCCAAGCAATTATAACACCCCACTTTGATGACTGCAACTCAATCCTCCATGGACTGCCAAAGACAACCCTACTCCTCCTGAACACAGCCCTGCACACTGCGGCATGGATAATACAAGGTGCATCTAAGACTGACCACATCACACCGATCTTCAAACAGCTCCACTGGCTGCCACTGCCCAGCCGTATACTCTATAACAGTGGTTCTCAACCTTTTTTGTACCGTGACCCCTTTTACCGTTGGTCAACTTGTGGTGACACCCAATGATAAAATCAAAAGTGTCTCTTCCTTTACCGTTAACCATTGTCGCTGTAATCATTTGTTGAATTATTAATATATTATAGGCCTTTGCAATATGTTTTTATTTAGAAAATACTTATTTAAACCACAATAATTAATCACAACAAGTAACAATATTTGATTTCAAAATTATGATGACTTTGTAGTCAAATCACTAATATGAAATAAAATTATTTTTTCTACCTTTGTTGTCTGACCAATTTATTCTCTGATCATGCTGGTCCCGATCTGAGGCTTCTGCTTTCCTGTCTTCTCTTAGCTCTCTTTCTGTGGTCTATGGTCCATCTGCCATTTCTTATCTCTTTCGTTTTCTTAACTTCTTTCCATCAGCCTATTTCCAGTCCCAGTAACCCTCCCCAGTATCAGCCCCTTTCCAGTCCTCACTCCCAGTACCTTCCAATGTCAACTTGCATTCCCATGACTGCCACTGGTGTCCATTCCCTTCCAGTCCACCTCCTTCCCCACTGACCAGTCCCTTCTAGTACAAATACCATGGCAGCCCCTCTCAGATCCACTCCCTTCCAGTTCCATTCTCCCATCCCCTTGTATCAGCCCACTTGTAGCCTTAGCCCCCAGTTTTCTTCCAGGGCCAGCAGCTCTATCCTACCCTCCCACAATCAGCCCATTCCCAGTCAAAGCCCCCCAATCAGCTCACTTCTAGTGCTAATCCCCCTCAACCCCATTACCAGTGCTAGCCTCCCCTAATCAGCCCAATACCAGTCCTACCCCCCATCAGCTCATTACCAGTCCTAGCCTCCACTAATCAGCTCATTTCCAGTCATAGCCCCCCCCCCCCGATCAGCTCATTTCCAATGCTAGCCTCCCATCAGTCCATTACCAGTCCTACCCCACCCCATCAGCCCATTACCAGTCCTAGCCTCCCCTAATCAGCTTATTTCCAGTGCTAGTCCCCCCTTCAACCCCATTACCAGTGCTAGGCTCCCCTAATCAGCCCATTTCCAGTCCTAACCTCACCGATCAGCTCATTTCCAATGCTAGACCCCCATCAGTCCATAACCAGTCCTACCCCCCCCTTGATAAGTCCATTCCCAGTGGCAGCCTTCCCTAATCAACCCATTATCAGTCCTAGCCCCCCCCCCCATCTGCCCATTTCCAGTGCTAGCTCCCCCATCAGCCCATTATAATCCTAACCCGCACTGTCTCTCGCTTCTGTCCAGCATTTATCCCGTCTGTCCAGTATGTCCCCCTGTCTCTCCCCTTTGTCCATGCCAGCCCCCTCCCTCCCTCCCTCCATGTCAGCCCCCATCCTTCCATCTGTCCATGTCAGCCCCCATCCATCCATCCATCCATCCATATCAGCTCCCTCCCTCCATGTCAGCCCCCCCATCCCTCCATGTCAGCCCCCCTCGGTCCATGTCAGCTGTGTTGCAGGTTCCCTGCCCCCTCATCCCCTCTCCCCATGTCTGCCTCCCATCTTCTGCAGCCGCGGCTCCCTGCCTCTTAGGGAACCGTGGCTGTACCTGTAAAATCGTTGCGGAGCCCTTCCAGTCTTGACGGGCTCCATGCAGCATTGTCCTGCCTCCAAAGGAAGTTGTTTACCACTTCCTTTGGCGGCGGGACAATGCTGCACGGAGCCCGTCGAGACAGGAAGGGCTCCGCAACAATTTTACAGGTACAGCTGCAGTTCCCTAAGAGGCAGGGAGCCGCGGCTGCAGAAGAAGGTGATGAGTTTGCCGGAGTTTGCCGCTGCCGAGAAGTGGACTCGGCAGCGGCAGCAACTTGTGTGCGTCTTAATTTTTTTTTTTTTAACTTGGTGGAGGCTAAGCGACCCCCGCTAAATCCTGTGGCGACCCCCGTGGGGGTAGCGACCCACAGGTTGAGAACTGCTGCTCTATAAGATATTGCTCTTAACTTTCAAAGTTATCACAAGCAATCTGCTTATGACCTACAAACTCTGTTGAATCCCATCAACCCTAACAGAACAAAAAGGCATGCTACAATAAATATTCTAAACATACCTCAAGACAAAACTACCAGCTCCCATCATACTTGCAATAGAGCCTTTGAACTATGTGCTCTATCCCTCTGGAATTCACTCCCAGGCAATCAAAGATCCACAGGCGACCTATCATAATTTAGGAGACTACTCAAAACCCACCTCTTCACCAAACACTTCAGTTAAATCACATAACCCCCCTGCCCCCCCCTCCTGAATCTCCCACCCCCCATTACAAGATCTCTTCTATTGTATATACGTTTTTCAGTTATAACACCAATCGTTTGTAAATAGAAACTATCTATGAACAAAATTCTACTGTTTATTTATTTATTTTATTTAACACGTTTTCTATATTGCCTTTCATGGAATCAAAGCGGTTTACATTACAACGTCAACAGAACATTAGAGAGAACTCTTTTAGAAACGTGGGACGGGGTGACATGCAGGAGATGCTAGGTAGCATATCTTATTTACAACAGATGTATTTGTGCAGGAAATTATTTAGGTGTGAGTTGTTAGGGAGTATACTGTATTTCATCTTTGACGTGTTCGGAGAACAGGAAAGTTTTTAGTTGTTTCCTGAAGTCCTTAATGTCTTTGGTTGTCCTTATCTTCTCCGGCCAGGTGTTCCAGATTGTAGGTGCTGCGAGTGAGAGAGCTCTCTTTGAAGTTGATTTGTTGGCTTTAGTGAAAGAGCCAGGAGTTAGTATTGTTTCCCTTGTGTTTTGTCTTTTGGGTCTGTTGTTAGGTTTTGCACTTAGGAGCTCTTGTAGGATTCCGGCTGATGTTTCATTTCTGATCTTGAAGATGGTTAATGCTGTTTTGTATTTGGCTCTTAAAGTAATTGGTAGCCAGTGCAGCTGAAATAGATTGGATATGTGTTCATGTTTGGCTGATCCTGTTATGAGATGGGCAGCAGTATTCTGGACTAGTTGAAGTGGTCTTGTGGATTGTGCTGGGAGACCTTGAAAGAGGGAGTTACAGTATTCATTTATTTATTTAGTTAGCTAGCCAGATTTGTATACCACCTTATCCTTCAATCAAAGTGGTAGGGGTGGATGGGGTAGAACATTTAACATCGGAGGCAAACATACCTATATTCTGGGGGGGTTACCCCGGGGGGGGGGATGATGGTGCTAGATGCTTCTTATTGTCAGGGTGGGAGTTAAGGTTCTTGTCCAAATGAGGCTCTGAACAGATAGGTTTTGAGGGATTTTCAGAAGTCCTTAAGGTCCCCTTGTGCTCTTAGTTCTTCAGGGAGGGTGATTCAAAGGTCCGGCGCTGAATATGAGATGGCTCTTTTGGATGTCAATTGCTTCGTTTTGTGGTATCCGGCTGGGGTGAGGAGTCTGTTGTTACCTTGGGTTCTTCTGGGTCGGCTGCCAGTGTCTCTGGTTACTGTGGTTTGTAGAATATCTGCTGAGCATTGGTGTAAGATCTTGAATATGGTTAGTGTTGCTCTGAATTTAGCCCGTGCTGCTATGGGTAACCAGTGCAGTTGATGGAGCACTCGTGATATGTGCTCGAATTTGGGCGTTCCTGTGATTATGCGGGTCATGGTGTTTTGCACCATTTGAAGTGGGTGTACAGCGTTTTTGGGGAGTCCTTGATATAATGAGTTTCCATAGTCCAGTATGGGGGTGATGACTGCTTGGCACACTGTGCGGAAATGTTCTTGGCTGAGTATTGGCTTGAGTCGTCTGATGATCTTGAAACGGTGGTATGCTTTCGCTGCAGTTTTGTTTATGTGAGATTGTAGGTTTAGGTTCATGTCTATGGTGACACCGAGATACTTTACGTCCTCCTTTGTTACAATTGTCCTGCGTAGTATGTTGATCTCTTGGGGTGGTTTGAAAGTGGTGCTCCTAGTAACGAACATTGCTTCAGTTTTATCAAAGTTTACTTTGAGGTTGTTGTTGGCGAGCCAAGTGTTCATATGTTCGAAGCAGTTGGTCATTGCTGTTAAGTCAGGAGTGCTCAGGTCAATTGAGGTGTACACCATTATATTGTCTGCGTATAGGTGATATTGCATGTTGTGTTGTATGATGATGCTGCATATGGGCTGGATATAGATGTTGAAAAGTATGGATGAGAGGGCAGATCCCTGTGGTATTCCTTGCGTGGAGGGAAACTGTGTTGATTTCTTCTGCCCGCATTTTATTTGCTGTGTGCGGATGTTTAGGTAGGAGGTGAACCATTTCATGGTGTTGTTGCGTAGTCCAATTTCTTGAAGGCGTCGTAGGAGCATGGGGTGTGATACCGTGTCAAAGGCAGCAGAGACATCGATGAAGATTAGTAAGAATCCTTTCTTTATGTTGTCTATCCCCTTCAGTAGGTTGTCGAAGAGGGATGTGAGCAGAGTCTCCACGTTGTGCTGTGGTTTAAAGCCATGTTGATGCAAGTCTAGTGGTGCATGGAGGTCCACGTGATCCTGTAGTTGTCTTTGCACTACTTTTTCGATGATTTTGGAGATGAATGGAAAGCTGGAGATTGATCGGTAAGACTTCGGATCGAAGGAGTTTAGCGAGTTGTTTTTCAGAATTGGTCATATGGTAGCTTGCTTTAGCGTCTGTGGGAGGCACCCTTGTTGGAATGACTGTTGTACTCTTTTGTGTAGGTGGTGGCTTAGTTGGTTCTAAGATGGTTCACAGTAGTCGAGAATGGGGGTGAAAACCAAGTTGTAATGTATACTGCTTTGTCCCGGTGAAAAGCGGTATAGAAAAACAGTCAAATAAATAAATAAATAAAATAAAGGAAAAGAAATATTCACATTTAAAGTTACAGCAGCTCTTTTAAAACCAGTGATGCTGGCGATGGGTTGGGGCAACCAGCGAGATACGGTAGATTCTGTCTGCTGTAAAGAGTCACCACTGAACACACACGGAAGCACTAAAGCATGAACACTCGTTCCAGCAGTCTCAGCCCAAACAAACACTGCCAGGACATGTCTTCAGCTGCTGGATAAAATCTTTCTTTTTTGTCTCCAGCTGCTCGACCAGCGGCACCTTGGCCACCAGGTGCCTCGAGCTTTTCACATCTTGTATTACTGAAGACCAGTATTTCTGTCTGCCTATGAGATGGAAATTAATTTCTCTCCCTGCTCTCTCACTCTCTCTGTTCTGTCTTTGAACTCACATTCCTCTCTGCCGAATCTATGAGTTGATCTTAGAAAAGGAACATCCTTTATCTCACAGTGTTAACAACTTTGAACGTATGAAAGTTTGCATTCCCTTAGATGTGGCTTCTAGTGAACGAAACCGAGACCATGTGATCTGCAGCTACCACACTGCATTTAAGTAACTTTAAAGAGCCCACACCCAGGGGCCACACTGCAGTATAAAAGAGAGAGTAATTTTCATTGTCTTCTTATCTTCACAGTTCTCCCTCCATCTTTGAACTCATTGCCAAATCTGCGGCTGGTCGCTGGTGGGCACAGATGCAGGGGTCGAGTTGAAGTTTACTACAATGGAGCCTGGGGAACAGTGTGCCATAATTCGTGGGACAGAATAGATGCACAGGTCGTGTGCAGACAGCTGAGATGCGGAGCTGCTCTTTCTGCCCCTGGAAATGCCTTTTTCGGTCGTGGTAGGGGGCGTATAATCCTGAGCAACGTGCAATGTGGAGGCAACGAGGCTTACCTCTGGCAGTGTCCTAACAGTGGATTATTCTCAAATGCCTGCAGCCATGCTGAGGACGCTGGTGTGGTGTGTTCAGGTAAATTGAGTTATGGAACTGGGAATAATGTCTTCCACACAAAATCGTTATAAGCTGCTGGAACACACTAATTAGTATTAGAGGGATCAGTCTTGGTGGGTTTCTCAGTCTAGATGACAGTCACCTACAGCTCCATATCAAAATTAATGTAAAAAAGGAACCAGGGGCCTGATTTTCAAAACGGCCAATATTTAAACAGTACAGTGGTCAGTCGTGGCAATTAAATATCAGCAGACACTCAGAGGCAGCATCTGCATAGAGGTTCCCACTGAATATGCGGGTTGAGTAGCGCTATCTGGATAAATCCCAACACCTATCCTGTTAGCAGGATTTACAGTCGGCACTTATTCGGGTTACATAAGAACATAAGAAATGCCATACTGGGTCAGACCAAGGGTCCATGAAACCCAGTATCATGTTTCCAACAGTGGCCAATCCAGGTCACAAGTACCTGTCAGCAGGGCCGGCCCGTCCATTGAGCGAGAATGTTGTTCGCACAGGGCCCCGCGCGAACCACATTCTCGCTCAATGGACGGCTGCAGAGGGAGCCGGGGAAGCCCGCTGAAGCCCCGGCTCCCTCTGCACAGCCCGCCAGCGTGAAGAGCCTTTACCTTCACGCTGGCAGCTGTTTCAATGAAGCTGCAAATGCCGGGAGAGATTCAAGGGCATTGCCTTTAACCTTTCCCGGCATTCGCGGCTTCATTGAAACAGCCGCCAGCGGGAAGGTAAAGGTTCTTCACGCTGGCGGGCTGTGCAGAGGGCGCCGGGGCCTCACGCGGGCTTCTCTGGCTCCCTCTGCAGCCCCTTAAACGGCGTGGGGCTCTTCAGAGGGGGGGGGCGGCTAGAACTGGATGGGCTATGATGGGGGAAACAGACTGGAAATGGGCTGTGATGGGGGGTGGTGAATGGATTGCAATTGGGCTGTGATGGGGGGAATGGACTGGAAATGGGCTGTGATGATGGGGGGGGAACGGACTGGAAATGGGCTGTGATGGGGGGAACGGACTGCAATTGGGCTGTGATGGGGGGAACGGACTGGAAATGGGCTGTGATGGTGGGGGGGAACAGACTAGAAATGGGCTGTGATGGGGGGAATGGACTGCAATTGGGCTGTGGGGGGAGGACTGCAAGTGGGCTGTGATGGTGGGGGGGGAACGGACTGGAAATGGGCTGTGATGGGGGGAAACAGACTGGAAATGGGCTGTGATCGGGGGGAACGGACTGCAAATGGTCTGTGATGGGGGGGGAACGGACTGGAAATAGGCTGTGATGGTGGGGGGGGGGGAACGGACTGGAAATGGGCTGTGATGGGGGAAACAGACTGGAAATGGGTTGTGATGGGGGGAACGGACTGCAATTGGGCTGTGATGGGGGGGAACAGACTGGAAATAGGCTGTGATGGTGGGGGGGAACGGACTGGAAATGGGCTGTGATGTGGGGGGGGGGAATGGGCTGCAGTTGGGCTGTGGAGGGGGAGGACTGCAAGTGGGCTGTGATGGTAGTGGGGGAACGCACTGGAAATGTGCAGTGATGGGGGAAACAGACTGGAAATGGGCTGTGATGGTGGAAACGGACTGCAATTGGGCTGTGATGGGGGGAACAGACTGGAAATGGGCTGTGATGGTGGGGGGGTAGGGTCTGGAAATGGGCTGTGATGTGGGGGGGGGGAATGGACTGGAATTGGGCTGTGATGGGGGAAACAGACTGGAAATGGGCTGTGATGGGGGGGAACGGACTGCAATTGGGCTGTGATGGGGGGGGAAACAGACTGGAAATGGGCTGTGATGGGGGGAACGGACTGCAATTGGGCTGTGATGGGGGGGAGATGGACTGGAAATGGGCTGTGATGGGGGGAACGGACTGCAATTGGGCTGTGATGGGGGGGAAAGACTGGAAATGGGCTGTGATGGTGGGGGGGGAACATACTGATAATGGGCTGTGATGGGGGGAAACACTGGAAATGGGCTGTGATGTGGGGGGGGAATGGACTGCAATTGGGCTGTGGGGGGGAGGACTGCAAGTGGGCTGTGATGGTGGGGGGGGAACAGATTGGAAATGGGCTGTGATGTGGGGGGGGGAATGGACTGCAATTCGGCTGTGATGGTGGGGGGGAATGGACTGGAAATGGTCTGTGATGGGGGAAACAGACTGGAAATGGGCTGTGATGTGGGGGGGGGATGGACTGCAATTGTGCTGTGGGGGGGAGGACTGCAAGTGGGCTGTGATGGTCGGGGGGGGAACGGACTACAATTGGGCTGTGATGGGGGATGACTGCAAATGGGCTGTGATGTGGGGGGGGAATGGACTGCAATTGGGCTGTGGAGGGGTAGGACTACAAGTGCGAGGTGATGGTAGGTGGGAACGGACTGGAAATGGGCTGTGATGGGGGGAAACAGACTGGAAATGGACTGTGATGGGGGGGAACGGACTGCAATTGGGCTGTGATGGGGGGAACGGACTGGAAATGGGCTATGATGGTGGGGGGGGAAGGGTCTGGAAATGGGCTGTGATGTGGGGGGGGGAATGGACGGGAATTGGGCTGTGATGGGGGAAACAGACTGGAAATGGGCTGTGATGGGGGGGAACGGACTGCAATTGGGCTGTGATGGGGGAAACAGACTGAAAATGGGCTGTGATGGGGGGAACGGACTGCAATTGGGCTGTGATGGGGGGGAAAGACTGGAAATGGGCTGTGATGGTGGGGCGGAACGGACTGGTAATGGGCTTTGATGGTGGGGGGGGGAAAGGACTGGAAATGGGCTGTGATGGGTGGAAACAGACTGGAAATGGGCTGTGATGTGGGGGGGGGAATGGACTGCAATTGGGCTGTGGGGGGGGGAGGAAATCAAGTGGGCTGTGAAGGTGGGGGGGAACGGACTGGAAATGGGCTGTGATGGGGGTGAAACAGACTGGAAATGGGCTGTGATGTGGGGGGGGGAGTGGACTGCAATTGGGCTGTGATGGTGGGGGGGGGAATGGACTGGAAATGGGCTGTGATGGGGGGAAACAGACTGGAAATGGGCTGTGATGGTCAGGGGGGAACAGACTACAATTGGGCTGTGATGGGGGACGACTGCAAATGGGCTGTGATGGTGGGGGGGATAGGACTGCAAATGGGCTGTGATGGTGGGGGGAATGGACGAAATGGGCTGTGATGGTGGGGGGGAACTTGGACTGGAAATGGGCTGATGAAGAGCTGGATTAGGACTGGAAATGGGCTGATGGGGCTGGAATAGGGCAAAGTGGGCTAACGAGGGGGCTAGGATTGGAAATTAGCTGATGGGGGACTGGAATGGAACTGGAAAAGAGCATATGGGGGGCTAGGACTGGAAATGGGCTGATGAGGAGCTAGGATAGGACGAAATGGGCTGATGGGGGGAACGTGGACTGCAAATGGGTGATGGGCTGGAATAGGACTGGAAATGGGCTGATGGGGGCTGGACTAGGACTGGAAGTGGGCTGATGGGGAGCTTGGAGTGGAAATGGGCTGATGGGGGGCTGGAATGGAACTGGAAAACAGCATATGGGAGGCTAGGACTGGAAATGGGCTGATGTGGAAGCTTGGGAGACTGGGACTAGAAGGGGGCAGATGCTGGGTGGGTCTAGAACTATAAAGGAGCTGATTTGGGGGGAGGACTAGAAAGGGATGGGGAATGAGAATGGAGAGGGGAAAAGATATTTTGTGTGGGAGGGAAGAAAAGTCTACGATGGGCCGGGTATTGGGAGAGTAAGAGGGGATTGAGAATGGAAGGGTGAAATTTGAGTGGATGATAAAAGAATAAGGAAAGAAATGGAGGAAAGAGCAAAAGGGGAAAGATCAGTATGTTAAAGCAGATATAGAGAAAAAATTTGGAAAAAAATCTAAAAGAGAAGAAAGGAAAATGGATAGCTCGCAGAAGACACAAAGAAACCAGAAGAAAATGACTGGAGCAATTGCAACTGAAAAGAAAATGCACAAGCAACAAAAGGTAGAAAAATACTTTTTTATTTTGAATTTATTAACTGGAATATATCAGCTCTGGGAAATGTGCATTGTTAACGTCTTTTGTGTTTTGTTTAGTACAAGAGGAAATTAATTTATAGTTTTATTTCTCCAGTGTTGTTGTACATCCCAAGTTTGGCTTTTGGGGTTCCCAGTTTAATTATTGTCTTCCTATTTTTAAATTGTGATCCCTTGTTCTTTGGTGATGGTCTATGTGCTGCATTTTAACCAAGCTGAGGTATTCTGTTCATGTAGTTTCTATTTGACCATGTCACTTGTTCTCTTTCCCCAGTAGGAGATGCATTGGTATTCTCGGAGATGTATTGGTTTAATATTTGCAGTGTTGCCTTTTGATAGGTAGGGTTTGGGGCTTTGTGAGTCCTGGCAGAGTTGTTATGATATGGTGGATTTGCTATGAGTTCTAAATGGGCAGTGTTTATAGTACTTCCTAATGGGCCTGGCGGTTGGCACTGGAATATAGTAACGTAGAAATCTGTTAGTCTTTCTTTATCCAGACACTCATTAAGAAGAATGTTTACTAAAAATGCATGTTAACATTATGCAAGAATTTATGCAAATGAGGCTCCCTATGCAAATGAGGCCCCGCAATTAATCTCCGCACATGGCCCCGCACCCCCCTTGGGCTGCCCCTGCCTGTCAGGTTCCCAAAAGATGGATAGATTCCATGCTGCTTGTCCCAGGGGTAAGCAGTGGTTTTCCCTGGTGCATTTTAATGATAGTTTATGGACTTTTTCCTCCAGGAACTTCTCCAAACCTCTTTTAAACCCAGCTACAATAACAGCTTTTTACTACATCATCCGATAATGAATTCCAGAGTTTGATTACACGTTGAGTGAACATCTGGCAAACATAGATCTCTAAAGGAAAAAAAGGGACTATAGTACTTGATATGGACGGGCAGATTACTAGGCCATATGGTCTTTTTCTGCTGACATGTTTCTATTTTTTCTCCTATTACTCTTAGATGTGCTATATTGTTGCTTCATTGCATGTCCCGTAGTCTTTCTACTTTCTGAAGGAGTAAACAACCAATCTACTTTTACCCATTGCAACTTAGGACAGCTTTCCATGCAGCAATGCTGACTGAAAATCCTGCCAACCGGATAGAGTCAGTACTTTCCTGCTCCCAGGCTGCCCCTCTGCTAACCGGATAGTATCAGGGTGGTCTATGGAGATATTCAGTAGCTCTCTCCGGATAGTGCCCTGAATATCACAGTCCGCACCTGTAATTGGCAGCTAAAAATTCCGAATATTGGGCCCATTTAGTGTAATGTTAATTCCAAGAAAGACAGCCGAGTCTTGTGCTCGTCTCAGACCAGGTGAACATGCCAACTTTCAGTTTTTTAATTATGCATGTACTGAAATTGCAGAACTGGAAATAGATGCATACTTTTCCACCCTTCCAAACCCCACCCCTTGGGAAACGATGCATACCATGGATCTACACGTAAACAGGCCACTCAGGCCTTCTCGAATGATCCCCTTTGAGTGTCTCAAGCATTTCTTTGTAAGGTTTGTATTGCAGACCTTATGTTTCCATTTTTTTAATGTACTGGGAGGGGAGGAGAATGCAGTGGTGGCTTGAGGGTTTCTGCCGCCCTAGCCAGACCCTCTGTGCCACCGTCCCCCCCCCCCCAAGACTGCACCACTGTCTAGCCCGCCAGGCACTGAACTGCTGCTTCAGCACCACGTCGGGCTTTACCGTTAAAACTATTTATTGAGCTTTAAGCTGCATAATACAACCAGACTATATCGTATACAATCATCATTTCGCATGATACAATGACATCTCTTCCTCTCAGAACAACATTTTTCTATATATTTCCCCCCCCATTCCTCTTATGCAAGTTTACCATGTTAACCCCAAACTTCACTCGCAATCCTATGGAGCTAGAAAACTGAGGTACACACGCTACTATATAACCGGACGTATCTAATCTGGAGAAAACGCCCCCCTACCCATGAACAATAAACTGTGAATTACAAGTGCAAGTTCGGATCAACTTGTACATTACCTGCAGTTCTCTGACCAAGTCCACTATTCCTTAATTGGTGATTATTAATTCATTACCCCCCTCCCTCCTATCCCACCCCTTCAGAGCAACAAATACCCAATTTAACTATAACACAATTGCTGAATCACGGGTGCCCCCGGGTTTGTTCTTCTCCCCTGGACAACCCCTCTACTTCCCACCCCCACTTAGCCCTCCCTCCGCTTACACCTTCCTACTTCTACTTCCTCCCCTCCCCCCAGAGGAACCTATGTAACATTTGTATCCATCCTTATTATGCCCCCCCATGGACTCTTAGTACCCTACTTCTTGCTCAAGCTGGTAAGGGCTGGAGGTGGGGCCCCACCCAACAAGAAATTTCTCTCAACGCTTTTGATGTCCATATGCCCTATTCCTTTCCATCAATAATAACGTATGTAAATGGATCCGCCACTGTCCATAGGTTGGTCCACGCACAGATATTCAACCCTGCAAAATTATTTGTCGAGCTAGTACCAATACCAGGCGTATCCATGCCAACTCTATTTGCCCCAGGTCAGCTTTAACCTCTGGCCCCCAGATATCCAACACCAGCCCCTTAGGCGAAAATGCCAATGTTCTTCCCAAACACCCTTCTAAATATCCCTGTATTTTCGCCCAGTGCAGTCGCCCTCCGGCAATGCCAGAATATATGCCCCAACGTTGCAGCTTCTGACCCACACCGGGGACATCGATCTGTACCTGCTATTTCTGCTTGCCATGCACGTCTTGGAGCAAAGTACATCTGCCTTATCAATCTATATTGCAGGTCCAGATGTTCTATGGCTGCACTCAAGGATGGAATGTGCACCATTGCTCTCCATCTATCTGTTCCCCCAAGTCTCATGTCCAAGTACACACCAAATCCACCTCTGTTGGTTGCAACCCAATCTCTAAGCAAGCACACTTCCCCCTTTAAGGATTCCACTGGTAGACTTCTGAGATAGCTCCTCATCTGAATATAAGGGTAAAAATCCACATTCGTTAATGCAGAGTGTTTGCAGAGGGTGGCAAAAGCCACCGGGGCCCCTTCTTCTGAAACCAGTTGTTCTAAGGTGACTATCCCCACCTGCCGCCAGTGCTGGAAGCTTATGTCCATTATGCCTAGGGGAAAATCTCTATTCCCACACACCGGAACAAAAAGTGAATTAGAATTGGACCAGCCCAATTGGCCACATAGATATTGCCATGCCCGTCGAATTGGTGTAAAAAGAACTTCCCGTGTTATCGACCCAATTCCGCCCAAAGATTTCGCATGCAAGAGTTTCGCTAGGGCGTTAACCATCTCTACCGGAGTGTACTCCCCCATGTCCCAAAGCCAATCACGGACATGCCTGAGCAGACAGGCCATATTGTGTCTCTTGTTGTCCGGGAATCCCATTCCCTCATGTTCCCATGACTGTCGTAGCACTGCCAATCGCACTCGGGTGTGCCATCACCCCTACACAGAAGTACATGCTCCAGCTTCTCAAACAAGTGGATATCACACCGCTTTAGTACCAAAGGCAACGTCTGTAACATGTATAACCATTTAGGGAAAAGGGTCATTTTAAACAAGCTATTCTGCCAGCGAGCGTCAATGGGAGGTCTCTCCACCGCTGCACCCTCCTCTCAAGGTCCTCCAGGAGGACGGCTACATTGATTTGATACAACTCAGCCAAATTGGCTGAAAGTTATATTCCCAAATACTTAAAATGAACCTTGCCCATTTCAAAGGAAAAGTCCCCTTCCAATATGCAAATATTCCAGGATCCAACGGGAGGGCTTCAGATTTATCAAGATTCAGTTTTAAAACTGACAAAACCCCATACTCCTCAAATATATGCAAGAGCACTGGCAATCCCCTCCCCGGTTGTCCATCTGCAAATGCCATCACTTGAAATTCCTCTGTACCCACTTTTATACCTTGAAACTCTGACATTCTTCTTACTTAGTAGGGGTTCTAAAGTAAGGACAAATAGTAGTGGGGATAGTGGACACCCTTGTCGCGTACCTCTACAAATCATAAACTCTGGAGACATATTCCCATTGACCATAATTGTTCCTCTTGGGTCAGAGTAAAGTAGGCGCACCTTGTCCACGAAAAGGCCCTTGAACCCCATCAGGTCTAACACTTGGTACATGAATGGCCAGTTCACCCGGTCGAATGCCTTTTCGGCATTGAAACTAATTACAGTGGATGATCGCCCCTCTACCAAACTAGCATACATTGAAGCCAAGACCCGGTGCATGATGTATGCCACATGTTTGCACCTAATAAACCCTATCTGGTTTCAGTGTATTAAGTCAGGTAAGTATACTGCCAACTGATCCACCATAATTTTTGCCAGTATTTTTATGTCCACTTTCAATTGGTCGATAAGAGCCCGGGAGGGGAGGGTCCCTTCCAGGCTTAGGCAAAATCTTGACCGGTGCCTTATTGGGCTCAAATGGTAATCTTCCTTTCCATATTAGGTCTGCATATTATTCCGTCATGGGGGTCGCGACCTTGCCTCCCATTAACTTGTAAAGTTCCCCCTGCAAACCATCTAATCCCAGCGCCCTTTCCGCTTTTAATGTCTTAATTCCTTTCTGGACCTCCTGTGGTAATATGGGGGCATTCAAAGCATCTACTTCTTCAGGTATCAACTTCAGGAGTGTACAGGTCCAAAGGTATGCAATTCTGGCCTCTTAATCCCCCTCATCCGCTTGGTAAAAATCACGAAACACCTTTTCCACTTCCGCCGCTGCAGTCCATAGGGAGTCTTCTGCATGTCGCAGTGCTCCCAGCTGCTGAGAGCCCCCTTCAGCCCGGATCAGTGAAGATAACAATTTGACTGCCCTATTCCATACCGATAGAGCCGATATCTATAAAGCATAATGGATTTTTTTGCCCTCCGATGCACTAGCATACTGAGTTTGTTTTGTATGCTGCATAATTGGGTCCTAGTCTCCATATCTGGGCGTGATACAAGGTGACACCATGTCTTCGCTAATTCCCGTTCCAAATGCAGTATTCTATTATTTAACCTTTTACGTTTGAGCTGGATGTAGTTAATTACCTCACCACGCATCACTGCTTTGCCTGCCTCCAAGAATAGAGTCAGATGATCCATGTGTTGTCCATTATTTATTGCATAATCATCCCATTTACCCACGAGATATTTTTCAAATGCAGCATCTCCCACTAACTCTAACAGAAAGCGCCATATCCTCCGCTCCCCTTGACCTCTCTGCTGTTTTTCCAGAGAAAACATTGCATAGTCTGAAATGATTGAGGGACCATTTCTGCCTGAGAAACCTGCCAAATAGGTCACTGGAAATAAAGAAATAATCTATTCTGAACCAAGTGCCATGTGCTCTGGACATATGAGTGTAGTCTCTAGTTCCTGGATGCAGGATCCGCCATATGTCAAGTAACCCAAACCCTTCACATAGGCCCGTTATACGCTGGGCGCTATGTTGGTCTCGCAACCTGGCATTTCCAGATCTATTCAAATCCCTATCCAATGTACAACTGAAGTCACCCCCCAATATCAACTGACAGTCTCCCATCTGGGCCAGGGCTTTGACCAAATGTTGGTAGAACAGGGCCTCATACACACTGGGCGCATATATGGATCCCAGCACCACTGGCCAACCGTCCAGTACCCCCCATACAAAAACATATCTCCCTCCAGGTCTGCTATTACCGACTTCTCTGACCATCTTAGGTTTTTAGCTATTAATATGGCTATTCTCCTTTTTCCCTACTGCCAGGGCACCATGCACCTTGCGAACCCATCCCCTATTCAACTTGGCATGTTCCTCCGATGTTTGATGTATTTCCTGTAGCATTGGCTATATCTGAATGTCGGGTGTGCAATTGTCGCAGCACTTTATATCTTTTTATGGGGTATCCAAGTCCACACACATTCCAAGAAGCTAATTTAATGTCCTTACCCATTCTCCTCCCTCTGTAGTGAAACTAAATAAGGATTGCTTCCTTCATAATGCCAGCATGGGCCCTCCCAGCCTAGGGCCCGCTCCCCCGCATCCCCCCCCCCAAAACACCAGCTCTCTCTGTTTCGTTGTTGCCCGCTCGTCTTCCGTGTAAGCCCATGTCTCTCTTCTCTGTAGGTTCCTCCATCCGCCCCCACCCTCCATCTGACCCCACTTTCCTGTTATATGTACCCCCCTCATATCAGTCATTAACTGCCCCCCCTTCCCCAACCCCTCCCCGACTATCTCCTTCTCTCTCCCCTTGCACCCCAGCTGGGGGCCCCTCCAAAAAATCCTTGCTGTGACTTGTTTATTTATTTTTATTTAACACTCATTTTTATACCACATCTTCCAGAGATCAGTTGCGGTGTACAAATAACAACTATTAACAAATCGAAGTTTGTTTTACATAGAACATCTTAGATATACATAGAAGGTCTTAAAGTATCATAAATTAAACAAATTTAACTGGAACTGAGTTAAAACAATTAACTAAAAGAAAGTGGTGTCTATGTACATAATAGTGCATAACAGATGCAACTATATACAAGAGGAAGGTAATAGGGCATAAGAGATTGGATAGTCTTTTCGTTTGCGCTATGTGTGTGGTCTATATAGGTTGAAGGGTTGTGCTTTAAGTTGTCAGTTACTTGTTTAGCCATTATCTAAGTTGAGTGCAAGGTTTTGCATGGTGTTATAGTGTTTGGTGAATAGATAAGTTTTTAGTTTTTTGCGGAATTCCATGATCTCTGTTAGAGATCGTAGATCCTCTGGTAGGGAGTTCCAGATAGTAGGAGCTATATGAGAGAAGGCTCTATTGTTGGTTAATTTATGTGCTTTTATGAAGTCCTTCGGAATCTTTAGTTTATATAATTGTTCTTTTCTGTGGGTAGTCTTAGGTGTTTCTTTGCATATTAGATTACATAGTGCAGTCGGAGCCATATCATTTAATGCTTTGAATGATGTAATTATTGTTTTGTATGTTATCCTACTCTGTATTGGTAACCAATGAAGGGATGCTAGTATTGGTGTAATGTGTTGGATTGAGTTTATTTTTAATATAATTCTTGCCGTTGCATTTTGGGCTAGTTGAATTCTTTTAATGTTGTGTTTTGAAATGCCCATAAGTATTAGGTTGGCAAAATCAAAGTGAGGGGTTATAATAGCTTGTGTTATATTAATGAAATCTTGTACAAATACTAGCGGGCGTAGTTGTTTGAGAATTTTAAGTTTGAAATAGATTTTCTTTATGGTGTTTCTAATGTGGGTTTCCATTGTAAGGTGTGTATCTATTATAACACCTAGATATCTTATTTCGTTTTTTATTTTAATTTCTTGATCTTGTAGTGTTATGGGGTTGGGGGGATAAATGATTTATTTTTTGTTACAATTAGGACTTCGGTTTTAGCATGGTTTATGTGGAGGTTTTGAGTTTTTAGCCAAATTGTGATTTCGTTATAGCAGTCTGAGAGGAGTTGTAATGGTAGGTTAGGGATAGTAAATGGAATGTACATCATAATATCGTCTGCATAGAGGTGATATTGTACTCCAAATTTTTTAAAGATATTGCAGACCGGTTTTATGTAAATGTTAAAAAGTAGGGCTGATAGTGCAGATCCTTGTGGTAAACCTATTTCTTGATTATATGTAGTTGAAGTTTGATTACCTATTCGTACATTTTGAGTTCTGTTGTTTAAATAGGAAGTGAACCATTTATGTACTGTCGAATTTATGCCTATCTGTTTTAAGTTGCTGAGCATTATTGAGTGATGTACACTATCAAAGGCCGCTGATATGTCAATGAAGAGGAGGATGAATGCTTGTTTATGGTTGTCAATTCCTCTTAGGAGAGTATCAATTAATACAGTAAGTAGTGTTTCTACTCCGTGGCGGGGTCGAAATCCATATTGTTGCTCATCAAGTGGGTAAGATGTGTCTATGTATTCCTGTGTCTGTAATTGCACTACTTTTTCTATTATTTTGGCTAAAAATGGTATGCTAGAGATGGGCCTGTAAGATATTGGGGATGTTTTATCTAATTTGCTATTCTTTGAATTGGGCGTATTTGTGCGTGTTTGAGTGATTGTGGGAGGTAACCTTGGGTTAATGAGAGGTTGACTATTGGGAGAATGAATGATAGTAGAGTTGGCAGTGTGTTTTTTATCCATGATACTGGGCATGGATCTAAATATGAAGTTGTGGTATTGAGACCAGATATGATAGTTTTTAATGACGTTCTTGAAATGGGGTAAAAGTCTGACCATTCGTTAATAGGCTGCTGAGAAATGTTAATTGTATCTAATGACATTTGAGGTTTTTTTGATTTGTTTTGGTAGTGATTGGCTAGTGTTTGTACTGCGATGTCAGTAATTTCATTGCTAGAGGTTTGAGCGTTATTGGTAAGGTTTCTGACAATAGAAAATAGCTCTCGAGGTCTGTTAAATGATTTTGATAAGGTTGCTGCGTAGTAGTTTTTTCTTTGTACTATCTAGTGCTTCTTTATATTTTATGAGATGGTTATTGTATATTTCCTTATGTATAGTCAACTTAGATTTTCGCCATTTAATTTCGTGTTTTCTTAGTTCTATTTTCATTTGTTTTAGTGTGTTATTGAACCATGGTGTACTATTTATTTTGGGGTGTATCCTTTGTTTATTTGTGTGGTTGCTTTTGGCTGCATTATTGATGGTTTCATACCAGTTGTTGACAGCGTCATCTAGATCTGATGTGGATGGCAAGAGATGAGGGATTGTAGAGTCAAGGAATTCTGTTTCATTAAACTTTTTAAATTTTGACGTGGGGCCACTTAATGTATAGTTTTTGACATTAGTAGTGTGATATGTGAGGTCTATTTTGATAGTATAATGATCAGACCAGGGTGTCTCTGTGAGTGCTATGGAATTTGGGTTGATTAGTTTGAAGAGTACATCGGGGAGAAAAATCAGGTCTAGTGTTCCTCCTTTTATATGTGTTGCGGTATTTATTATTTGATGATAATCTATATCTGATATAGCATCAAGAAATAATTTGGAGTTATGTGTTGATAGTGATGGGAGATTGAAATCACCTAGCATGATTACAGGGTTTTGTACAGTGGATGAGCTAAGGAGATCAATAAAGGAATCTAGGCAATCTGCACTTTGGTCTGGAGGCCTATAGATTAAGCAGATTTTCATGAGGCCGATTTTTATTAATAATGTGTCTATGTTATTAGAAATGTTTGTTTGGATTGATTTGGCATTTAATATCTTTTTCGTCATCATTAGGACTCCTCCGCCTTTTTTGTTGGATCTATGTTTGTAGAAAAGGTCATAGTTTTCATTATCAAGTTGATTTAGGTAGACTGTGTCCGTTTCAGAAAGCCAAGTCTCTGTGACACATAAGATGTCTGGTTTGGAGTCTGTTATTAGATCATTAAATATGGGGAGTTTATTTTTCATTGATCGTGCATTAATAAGGATGCATGATAGGGAGGATAAGTTTGAGGACGTTTCTTTGCAAATTTGAGGTGAATTTGTTTGTTTTATGTGTATTAGTCTATGGTAGTTTACCTTTGGATAGTTGATTGGGTGAATATGTCCAATATGGTTGTCATATCGGGTATGGTTGTGTATTATAGGTATGGTCATGTAATTTTTGCTGTTTAGACTTAGTGATAGATTAATTATTATTGACAATAGTATGAAGGTGTGTGATATTCTTGGAAACATGATGTTGATATGTGCCTTTTTCTGAATCTGGTTCAGAGGTATGTTAGCCAATGTGTCTGATTCAGTGGCGTGTTGAGTAGGGTAGTGATGGTGTGGTAATAACTGATGTGATAATATAAATAAGTTACTGACAACAGTAGGAAGAACAGTAGGAAGGACAGTTAATGACTAGTGTAAAGATGTAGATTGGCTTGATCAGTAGAACAATCAGTTGTTACATGTAAGAAGGTAGTGGTGGGGTGATATGTAGGCCACGTCAGAGGTTAGATATGAGTTACTGACAACAGTAATAAATCTGGGATGAAACACAGATAGTAGTGATATTTCAAATTGAGTTACTGACAACAGTAATGTCTAGAGTGAGTCACAAGTGGCAGGAATATATCTAAGGTGGGTTATAGATAGCTGTAATATATCTGATACCTACTACTGACAACAGTAATAAATCTGAGATGAATCACAGGTGGCAGGAGTAAATCTAAAGAGAGCTACTGACAACAGTAATTAGGTCTGATATACATTGAAAAGTAATATTTGAATTGCTACGATGCTAAACACAAGGCTAAATTCGTATAGTATAATGTTAAGGCTTAAATGTGTTAATATTGACAATAATAAGGTATTCCACGATAAGTAATGCTGAGTACTGTTATCAATTTGAGCAGTATAATATTATTAGTGCATCTATGCAGAAAAGGATTTGAATTGTTACCAAGATTACTAAGGTGGCACAATAATGTATAATGTTTAGGATAGTCCGGCAAAATTTAGTTATTCAAGTTAAGTCTTTTAAGAGCAACAATATTGGTTGGATATACTTATGGCAAGTTGATGGTGTGTCTCAACGGTGGTTCCCTGCGAGCTCAACTCTAAAGGAGCTCAGCAAAACCTTTGTAGAGTCTCTTTTTTTATTCGTGGTGATTCTTTGCGATGTTTGGCAGAATCGATGATCTAGAAGCGTCTTGCAGCTTTTTCAGAATGGTGCGTGCAGAGTAACTACTCTTTCAAAGGTTATTTAGGATAGTATGGTGCCTATGTGGATGGCCACTGCCTAAGGGCCACGCCAAAGGGCCCTCTGACGAGGCCCTCCGGCGCGGGCCCGACAGGCGCGGGCCTGCCTGAGAGCGGGTTGCTTTTTGTGAGCTGCTGCTCCTCCTCCCACAGCCCCGATTGAGCTGGAGCAATTAGGCAGATCAGCTGGGACGGTGCTCTACCCCGATGCAGGGGGAGTTGAATATGGCGATTTTCCCGCCGATCGCGGGCTGCTTTTTGTGAGCTGCTGCTACTGCTCCCACACCCGAGGGGGAGCTGGCGCAATTAGGCTGATCAGCTGGGACGGTGCTCTACCCCGATGCAGGGGGAGTTGAATATGGCGATTTTCCCGCCGATCGCGGGCTGCTTTTTGTGAGCTGCTGCTCCTCCTCCCACAGCCCCGATTGAGCTGGAGCAATTAGGCAGATCAGCTGGGACGGTGCTCTACCCCGATGCAGGGGGAGTTGAATATGGCGATTTTCCCGCCGATCGCGGGCTGCTTTTTGTGAGCTGCTGCTCCTCCTCCCACAGCCCCGATTGAGCTGGAGCAATTAGGCAGATCAGCTGGGACGGTGCTCTACCCCGATGCAGGGGGAGTTGAATATGGCGATTTTCCCGCCGATCGCGGGCTGCTTTTTGTGAGCTGCTGCTCCTCCTCCCACAGCCCCGATTGAGCTGGAGCAATTAGGCAGATCAGCTGGGACGGTGCTCTACCCCGATGCAGGGGGAGTTGAATATGGCGATTTTCCCGCCGATCGCGGGCTGCTTTTTGTGAGCTGCTGCTCCTCCTCCCACAGCCCCGATTGAGCTGGAGCAATTAGGCAGATCAGCTGGGACGGTGCTCTACCCGATGCAGGGGGAGATGAATATGGCGATTTTCCCGCCGATCGCGGGCTGCTTTTTGTGAGCTGCTGCTCCTCCCCACAGCCCCGATTGAGCTGAAGCAATTAGGCAGATCAGCTGGGACGGTGCTCTACCCCGATGCAGGGGGAGTTGAATATGGCAATTTTCCCGCCGATCGCGGGCTGCTTTTTGTGAGCTGCTGCTCCTCCTCCCACAGCCCCGATTGAGCTGGAGCAATTAGGCAGATCAGCTGGGACGGTGCTCTACCCCGATGCAGGGGGAGTTGAATATGGCGATTTTCCCGCCGATCGCGGGCTGCTTTTTGTGAGCTGCTGCTCCTCCTCCCACAGCCCCGATTGAGCTGGAGCAATTAGGCAGATCAGCTGGGACGGTGCTCTACCCCGATGCAGGGGGAGTTGAATATGGCGATTTTCCCGCCGATCGCGGGCTGCTTTTTGTGAGCTGCTGCTCCTCCTCCCACAGCCCCGATTGAGCTGGAGCAATTAGGCAGATCAGCTGGGACGGTGCTCTACCCCGATGCAGGGGGAGTTGAATATGGCGATTTTCCCGCCGATCGCGGGCTGCTTTTTGTGAGCTGCTGCTCCTCCTCCCACAGCCCCGATTGAGCTGGAGCAATTAGGCAGATCAGCTGGGACGGTGCTCTACCCCGATGCAGGGGGAGTTGAATATGGCGATTTTCCCGCCGATCGCGGGCTGCTTTTTGTGAGCTGCTGCTCCTCCTCCCACAGCCCCGATTGAGCTGGAGCAATTAGGCAGATCAGCTGGGACTTGTAGAGCCCCCTCTCCCCCCCCCCCTGTGCACCCATGTCCTCGTCTTCCTTCCTATACCTCCAAGTATTGCTCCCATCGGCTGTGGAATTCCCCAATACTTCGCTTCTATTATCGCTGCCCATATTACTTCCCAACCCTTCAGCACAGTCTTACCCCATTTTTAACAATACGTGTCACCTAACCCACCCTGCCTGCTCTATGTGTTCAATCACAGATTTGCCCCGCTTAAATCCCTCTACATGTTCACATCAGCATCGCAAATTGGGCCCTGGCCCCCGGGAGGAAAAAGCGCCAGCGGATGTGCGAGGCCCCCTCACCATTATGGTGTCTCAGCCCAGAGCCACGTCATTGAGTGTTAGTTGTGGATCCCCACACTCCAAAACTCGCTCAGGTAAAGATCTCCAAGCCCAAGACAGACCCATCAAGATATCTCACATGCTTGCAGGGATTTTCCCTACTGTCGCCACCCCTCCAGGGGAGTTATATAGTGTCCTAAATACATATAATTGTAACATCCCATGTTAACAGTGCATGGCCATACCACCCCCCCCCCCCCAGCCCTCTCAGCCAAACCAGCAAAGAGTACAGTAACATGTCCTTCCCTGTTTAAGCAACCCATGCTAACATCTTAACATTATTAATACCAAATCGCCCTCTTATCTCTGTGTCCCCTTCTTCAAGTTTCCTTCCTTTAGGCATTTTCAGCCCTCAGTCTTACATCATCTACTATCAGATCTTATAGCCAGATTCCCTGGCTGTTCTATGAGACAGCAGTACCACACATCTTCCAAATTTTCCAAGTCCACCAGGCTAATTTATGTGAAATCTACACAGTATCCTCACCATCAGCATGCCTGTCCATTAGTTGATTGTCCATTGCTGGGGACATGATCAGGCCAATGTTTATGACAAAAGACCATGGCCTCTGCTGGGGTGGCAAATACATGCTGCTGACCTTCATACTCTAAACGCAGATGGACTGGATAGGTAAGAACAAACCGGATTCCATGTTTGACTAAAATACTGCAGGCCTCTATGTAGCCACCCCATCGTGCTGATACTCCAGCTGAGTAGTCTTGGAAGATAAGTAAGTTTTGTGCACTACCACCTCCCTGCCATTGTTTGCATGCAGCCCGCAGAACACAGTCTTTTTGGTAGGCATTTAAGAAACGGGCAATCACAGCACATGGATGTTTATCAGATACCCGTCACTGACCCAATTGGTGAGCTCGTTCTATTACTATGTCGCCAATCCCCTCCTCAAGTTGTAAATTGGAAGACTTAGAGAATTGTGAGGAGGTAAAACCTCCGATTCATAGGGGTTGATGAGAAAGTTATGGAGAGAGAGCTGAAAGGCTTTCTAGTTGGATCCAGGTCTCTAGAAAGCCTTTCAGCTCTCTCTCCATAACTTTCTCATCAACCCCTATGAATCGGAGGTTTTACCTCCTCACAATTCTCTAAGTCTTCCAATTTGTCCGAGTGTTTATTTATTTTATTTATTTAACAGTTTTTTTATACCGCTTTATCATTTCAATCAAAGTGGTTTACATTGTAACTTAAACTTGGTAAACGTACATTTATTTATTTATTTATTTATTTTATGTTTCTTCTATACCGCGCTATTTATCATCAGTGCGGTTTACAGGCAACACATTTGTGCAGTGTGGGAAGGTCCACACTGGACTTACAAACAACGGGGTATTTTATACAGAGCTAACAGGTAAACTATGTACAAATTGGTGACCACAGGTTATACGTGCAGCTCTGCATTATTTACAGGTTAAACAACGTAACTATGTACATTCTAGCTGTATGTCGCAGGGTAGTGTACAGTTCATTATTATCTGCAATTAGGATCAGATATACACAGGGAGGAGGTTTTAAAGGGGTGGGGCTCACTTAGGCGATCTGAAGGTGTGTGAGGTGGGTACTCTGGGGTGCATGCTTGGGCTCGGGGTGTGGGTGGCTGTGAGATGTCATCTGGGTCAGAAAAGTACTGGAGGAATAGATGGTGCTTCAGTGCCTTTCTAAAATGGGAGAGGTTGTTGATGGCCTGGATGTCCGGTGGAAGGGTGTTCCAGCAGGAAGGTGCATATAGTGCGAAGGCTCGGTTTCTCGTGGCCTGAGAGCATTTGGTGATCGCTCTCGGGCGTAGCAGAGTGTTGGTGGCGGCTGATCTCCTCAACCGGTTGAGGGGGGTGGTCTGGATGAGTTCTGTGAGGGTGGTGGACGTGCACTTGTTGATGGCTTTGTATGTCATTGTTAAGATCTTGAAGGAGATCCTGCAGTGTACCAGGAGCCAATGCAGATGTTTCAGAACTGGGGTGATATGGTCTCTCCTGGAAGCTCCCTGAAGGATTCTGGCTGCTGCATTCATTGCGAGCTGCAAGGGGGTCAACGAGCTCTTCGGAAGGCCGTGAAGGATTGCGTTAGCATAGTCAAAGTGCAGCATTACTAGTGCTTGATAGACCGTTCGGAAGTCTTTAGGCTCTAGCAGCTGCCTCATGTGGCGCAGCATCCGAATTTTGTGGTATATCGCCTTTACCATGTTGCTTATATGGGCATTCATGTTAAGATGTTGGTCCAGAGTAACACCAAGGTATCTTATCGTGGGCTTGCTGAGGAGCTCCCCAGTAAAAACCGTGGAGGCAAGGAAGGAACTATAATACCACCTTTATTTCATAAAGCCAGGCCCGACACAGGCCGTGTTTCGTTTATGCCTTCCTCAGGGGCTTTGGCTATAACAACATATAAAAAATTCATTTAACACAAACAAATTCATCATAAATATACATATATAAGGCACTCAAAACACTAAAAAATTCATAAAAACTGTAAATAAATAATTAAATAAATAATTAAATACTAACTGCTAAAGTACAGCGAAAGTCTGTGAACCAACAGACAGATAAATAAATAAATAATTAATTAAATGACTGTATACGTATGATACGTGTATAATCACATATAGAAGAACTTATAGACACATGGTCACACTAATAAATACTCAATAACTTAATAAATTAGTGACACACAATAAAGTATCTATTTACTCTAAATAAATCCAACTAATAATAATAAATAACATATATATAAAAAGTATATATCATACATATAAAACCATACAGTTATAAAACTAGACTGAAAAAGTTAAATGGCTAAAAAGATCATAAACGAAAAATAAATCAATAAAGATTATTATGTAGTAAATAAACTATAAAATATATATTTTATTAATTAATTAAATCACCCATTTATAAACCTATTTGTGACCAAGAAACAACATAACCCACAATTTGATGTACTAAAAATCATTTATCACATTCTTACCTATATGATTTTCTTGCCACAGTGATAACTGAAGGGAAAGGAAAAAAGAGAATAGAAGGGCTAATCCAATTAACTGTACCCTATAAAAATCTACAATGGTACAAAAATCAATAATAACCATAATTAAAATTATAAAAATAAAATAAAAATTAAAAATTATAATGGGGAAATAAAACAGAAAACTACACTACTGGAGGAAACGCTGAACCCAGGAAAGCGCAACAGGTAGAGCAAGTGAAGCCTATAATTAATAAACGTACTTAATTGAATATTATCTTATTATCTTATAGGTTACATGAAATGATAGTATAATTTTATGATCCACCACAACTATTTTACAATTATACGTTTTTTATTTCTTCATCGGAAAAGTGTTTTAATTTTGATTAATTAAATTATTCACCAATCATCCCTCTATAAAATTACATCTATACTTAAAACTATTGTACTCAGAACCATTACAACCCTGCTATCCTCTCTATAATATTATAATATAATATAATAAACACTGCCATGATTCTTAATCAGCTAAAAAACAGAGTTCTTTAAAATCACCTTGTGTCTTTCTATAAAGGCCTTCCCGCTTGCCGGATATATCTGCCAATTCTGGCAAAGTGCCAACTTTGCCGTTGTTTGCTTGTCCGACTTTTAAAATCTGCAAATGCGCGGGAAAACGTTATCATCAGATTCAACATAAATTGCTCACTATCCATACTCTTTTCAAAAAATGATTAAACTACTCTATCTCACAAAACCAACTGCCCGGTCATCGGAAACCCTTCCACCATAATCCAACGAAATCTGATACACTGGCTTATTCAATGATCAAGACCCTTTCAACCGAATCCCTTATTTTTAATATGTGAATCGCGATCCAAAGCACACTCCTGTTCATTAATGAAATCCTGAAACGCGTTTAACCCGACATTTGAAAATACTGCCTACTGGCCTTTATAACACAAACTGCTTATATTTTTAAACCTCCATATCGCACCAACTTGTTGCAAACAGTCAAGCTTGAATTCCTATTTGTCATAAAAACGTGGCATCTACAACAGACCCATGTAACACTCACCCAAGATTAGAGGAAGTATTCAAAACGTCCCCGCACTACTCCTTTCTTTTTACGAATGACACTACAGACGCCCGCAGCTGCGTGAAGCTATTTAATTCTTCCAAAGCGCGGGAAACCTTAGTGACGTCACCGGACGTATCTTATTGGTCACCAACATTCTCAAATACTGCCATCATAGACTATAGTTCATGATATATACCTTAATGTCCATAAAAATTACATTATCCACAAAAAATAATAATAATAATGTTTATTGATTTATTTTTCGTTTATGATCTTTTTAGCCATTTAACTTTTTCAGTCTAGTTTTATAACTGTATGGTTTTATATGTATGATATATACTTTTTATATATATGTTATTTATTATTATTAGTTGGATTTATTTAGAGTAAATAGATACTTTATTGTGTGTCACTAATTTATTAAGTTATTGAGTATTTATTAGTGTGACCATGTGTCTATAAGTTCTTCTATATGTGATTATACACGTATCATACGTATACAGTCATTTAATTAATTATTTATTTATTTATCTGTCTGTTGGTTCACAGACTTTCGCTGTACTTTAGCAGTTAGTATTTAATTATTTATTTAATTATTTATTTACAGTTTTTATGAATTTTTTAGTGTTTTTAGTGTTTTTGAGTGCCTTATATATGTATATTTATGATGAATTTGTTTGTGTTAAATGAATTTTTTATATGTTGTTATAGCCAAAGCCCCTGAGGAAGGCATAAACGAAACACGGCCTGTGTCGGGCCTGGCTTTATGAAATAAAGGTGGTATTATAGTTCCTTCCTTGCCTCCACGGTTTTTACTGGGTTGCTGTTGGTACGTGGACCGTGCTTTTTGTTGGACTTGCTGAGGAGCTCTGCATCACATACCTTCAATGATGGGGGCAGAGTGAAAGCCTGGTTCCTGCTGATGAAGAGGACCTCTGTCTTTTTGAAATTTATTTTGAGTTTCTGCGTGTGTAGCCAATCTGTGACCGCATCGAAGCAGGTAGACAGCAGAGAGAGGTCTGGATGCTCCGTAGAGATTGGTGTGTGCATCAAAATATCATCAGCTTATATTAGGCAATTGATGTTGAAGGATCGCATGTAAACGTTTGCATGTAAACGTTGAACAATAGGGCTGAGAGTAATGATCCTTGTGGCACGCCCTTTACTTGCGGGAAGGGTAAGGAGGTGGAGGAGCCAGAACAGACATGCTGCCATCTGTCGGTCAGGTATGATGCACACCAGGCCAGTGCTGTGCCGTGGACTCCCTTCTCGCTGAGGCGGGATAGGAGTAGTTTGTGACTGACGGAGTCGAAGGCAGCAGCAATGTCCAAGAAGATAAGAGCAAAACCTTGTCTAATATTGTCCAATCCTATGGTTAATGTACTGAATAAGGTGGTCAGCAGAGTTTCTACGCCATGTGCCTCCCGGAATCCATGCTGGCAGGGGTCGAGAGGTGCGTTGGACTCGATATGATGGTTCAGTTGGCGTTGAACTATCTTTTCCATAATTTTAGCTAGGAGCGGGATGCTTGAAATTGGCCTATAAGAATCCATCTTTGCAGGGTCCAATCTATTGTTTTTTAGCAGTGGTCTGATGGCTGTTTGTTTCAGGCTTCGGGGGAAAGTTCTGGTCAAGAATGATAGACCTATAAGTTTGGTCAGGAATGGGCTGAGGTCAGCATGCAATGCTTTTAACCAGAATTCTGGACAAGGGTCGTTTGGTGCTGTGGTGGTGTTTATGTTCGTGATGATGTCCTGGATGTCTTTTTCAGTTGGGGCTGCGAAGGCAGTGATGGTATGTTGGGCATCCATTAAGGCTTGTGAAGGAGGGGATAAGGGGGTCGGCTTGGGAGCCCCATCTGGGGAATGGATTTTTGTGGATATGCTGGGCTGACTTGTTTTGGCTCGGAGGTAGTCTGCATATTCCTGTGGGTCCGTGTGGTTTGATTGCTCAAGGGAGGGCTCTTTTGCTAGGGTTTTACCGAGGTTGAAGAGCTCGTGTGGTTTATTTAAGGAACGCTGTAGTATTTCTGCATGGTATTGTTTCATTCTCATTGAGACTGCTAATCGGTGTCTACCTAATTGAGCAGTGTACGCTTTATGGCTCTCAGCCATAAATGCCTCTATTTATGGCTTAAATAGAGGCATTAATAACTTGGATTGTTGCTGGATCAGTTCCTCCAAGTGTCTCAATCGAGCCTGAGCCTGGGACTGAGCGTCCTCCAGGGCTCCCATATTTTGCTCACCCACCCGGTAAACTCCAACACTGCCTGCACCACGGTGGTCATCTGAGCTGCCAGTCCACTGAAACGATCTTCCAAGGCCTGTACCACCGCCTTTGTTACCTCCTCCACCATTGCACCAGTTGTTTCAGCCTTTGGGCTTTCAGGCTGACACTCTGCCATCTTTGTGTTGGCTGCTCATGGTTTTTCAAGCCTCCGGGTCTTTGTTGCCATGGAAGCGTAGTGCCCACCGCCGGGCCCCTTTTCTCCTTTTCTCCATCTCAGGTTAGTTCAATCTACCTCCCCCCTGTAATTCCTACGGGTATGCTGATTTTGGACGCCTGGGGAGGAAGGTAGGCTCTGGAGCTAGGAAACAAATGTCTTCCCTAGTCCACCATGCCACCAGAAGTCCACCATGTCGAGCTTTAAAGTGCCAAAGCCTACCACTCCTACCCCCTGCCCACCTCTGATGCAACTTTCCTGGAGGGCGTGCAGGATCAGCAGGCCAGAACTGTGTGTTCGTGTGCAGGTGTTTTAAAGCCTGCCATAGTGCTGAAGCAGCAGTTCAGCTGTCGCTTCCCATGGAGTTGAGTTAGCGATGCTGCCCACCAGGGTCTGCCGCCCTAGGGGATTGCCTAGTTTACCTAGTAAATGGGCCGGCCCTGGGAGAATGATTAGTACAAATCAGCCTGTATTCATGAAGAGCATGTTCTGCCAGAGCACCCCTAAGAGAGAAGAGAGGACAGAGAACCGAGGACTGAGCTCTCAAGAGGGGGTGGTATCAAGAATAGAAACATAGAAACATGATGGCAGACAAAGGCCATACGGCCTGTCCAGTCAGCCCTTCCTTACCAACTACAAGAGTCCCCTCTTTAGAGATCCTCTGTGTTTGTCCCATGCTTTTTTGAATTCAGATATTGTCTTCATCTCTACCACCTCCACTGGGAGACTCTTCCACGGATCCACCACTCTTTCCGTAAAGACATATGTCCGCATATTACTCCTGAGTCTATCTCCCTTCACCCTCATCCCATGTCCCCTCATTGCAGAGCTTTCTTTCAATTGAAAGAGGCTCTCCCCCTGTCTATTTATGCCATGGAGGTATTAAATATCTCTATCATATCACCTCTATCCCACCTTTCCTCTAAAGTATACGTATTGAGATCTTTAAGTCTGTCCTCATATGCTTTATGATGAAGCCCTTCCCATAGGCATGCAAATGGAGAAGGCGATAATCTCTGTGCTAAATCTCCTATATATGTATGTTAACCAAAAAAATGGTCTAGTGCTACCTGACACAAAGTCAGTGCCGTGTTTTGTCTTGACTTGATTTTAGCTTTGTGTTTGTCTTGACTAGATTGTAAGCTCTGACGAGCAGGGACTGTCTCTTACATGTCTGTCAAGCCCAGTATTCTGTTTCCAACAGTGGCCAATCTAGGTCATATGTACCTAGCAGTTTCCCCAAGGGACACAGGTTCCACAATGCTGGTATTCGTTCAAGAATTGATATCCTGAGTCCTTCTTAATAATGGTTTATGGACCTTTCCTCCAGGAACTTGTCCAAACCTTTTGTTAAACCCAGCTACACTAACAGCCTTTACTACATCCTCCGGTAACAAATTCCAGAGTTTGATTACACGTTGAGTGAAAATAATATTTTCTTTTATTAGTCTTAAATAGTTTACCCTGTAGCTTCATTGCATGTCCCCTAGTCTTTCTATATTCTGATAAGGTAAACAATCGATCTACGTGTTCAATAAGTGTTCAATAGTAGTTCAATAAGTGTTCAATAGTAGTAGTAGTGCCACAACTAAGGTACCGAGATGAACCTTCCCCCTTCCCAAAACCACCATTCTAATATCCATATAATGGGAAGCTTAATGGGAGGCAGCCAAGATGACTTTAGCCAAGGAAGATCTTGTCTTACTAATCTGTTATGTTTTTTTGAAGGTGTGAATAAACAGGCAAAGGTGAGTCAGTTGATATAGTGTATCTAGACTTTCAGAAAGCCTTTGACAAGGTCCCTCATCAGAGGCTTTTTGCAAAATTAAAAAGTCATGGGATAGGAGGCAGTCTAGTACTGTGGATCAGGAACTGCTTAAAAGATAGAAAGCAGAGGGTAGGGCTAAATGGCCAATTTTCCCAATGGAGAAAAGTGAATAGTGGTGTACTCCAGGGATCTGTGCTGGGTCCGCTGCTTTTTAACATGTTAATAAATGACTTGGAAATGGGAATAATAAGTGAGGTTATCAGATTTGCAGATAACACAACACTATTCAAAGTTGTTAAAACCCATGAGGGTTGTGGAAAATTGCAAGAAGATCTTGATAAACTGGAAGACTGGGCGTCCAAATGGCAGATGAAATTTAATGTGGACAAGTGCAAAGTTATGTACCTCGAAAGAAAAACCCAAACTACGGTTACACGATGCAAGGTTCCACATTAGGAACTACCACCCAGGAAAAAGATTTAGGCATCATAGTGGATAACATGTTAAAACCCTCGGCCCAGTGTGCAGCAGCAGCCAAGAGAGCAAATAGAATGCTAGGTATGATAAGGAAAGGAATGGAAAATAAAAAAAAGGATATTAGAATGCCTCTGTATCGTTCCATGATGCGACTGCAACTTAAATATTGTGTGCAATTCTGGTTGTCGTATCTTAAAAAGGATATAGCATTATTAAAAAAGGTACAGAGAAGAGCCACTAAAATGGTAAAGGGGATGGAAGGATAACCCTATGAAGAAAGGCTAAAAAGGTTAGGGCTCTTCAACCTTGAAAAGAGACAGCTGAGGGGAGATATGATAGAGGTCTATAAATTAATGAATGGAGTGAAACGGGTAAACATAGATCGATTGTTTACTTCATCACAAAATAGAAAGACTAGGGGACATGCAATGAAGCTACAGGGTA
Source organism: Ichthyophis bannanicus (assembly GCA_033557465.1). NCBI lineage: Eukaryota > Metazoa > Chordata > Amphibia > Gymnophiona > Ichthyophiidae > Ichthyophis > Ichthyophis bannanicus. Next base: position 1,030,047,197 of record CM066034.1, read on the forward strand.
AACTATTTAAGACTAATAAGAGAAAATATTTTTTCACTCAACGTGTAATCAAACTCTGGAATTTGTTACCGGAGGATGTAGTAAAATAAAGGCTGTTAGTGTAGCTGGGTTTAAAAAAAGGTTTGGACAAGTTCGTGGAGGAAAGGTCCATAAACCGTTATTAAAAAGGACGCAGGATATCACTGCTTGACCCAATACAAGCATTGTGGAACCTGTGTCTTTTGGGGAAACTGCTAGGTACGTATGACCTAGATTGGCCATTGTTGGAAACAGGATACTGGGCTTGATGGACCTTGATCTGACCCAGTATGGCATATCTTATATTCTTAAGGTTAGAGGTAAGAAAATACCTGACTGTAACTCACCTTGAACTACACCTGAGAAGACGTGAGCTAAATCTAAATAAACTTTAAAACTGGCTTTCTCAGGATCCGCTGATAGGGTTTGTTGGCAGATTCTCGAACATGAAGGTTATGACTACAGCCCCTTAGCACATGGGACTCAGAGGAGGCACTTTACATGTTTAGTGGCTTCTTATAAAGCAGTAGCAGGCGTGGAAGAACACGCCTTTGCATGAAGACCTGTACTTTGCCAATAGACGTAGCCAGGGCCGCAGGTATGTGCAATGGCTATAAAATTCCTTAAGTTGCATGTGGCCTTGCAAACTTTACACGTGTCACATTTACACCTGCGATAAAACAAGGTGTAAATGTCCACACGTGAATTTAAGGCATGATCTCTGCCACTTACGCTAGTGACTTATAAAAGCAATTAAGCGTCTACGAGTCTTTATAAAACAGGCGCATTATGGCTGCTCTAACTTAGGCTTCCCATTCTAAACTTCCCTCCACAGGGTTCAGCATTTTAGCACCGAGTCTCTTTTTATTTATTTATTTATAATTTTATTTTATTTAGTATTTCTTTTATACCGCGCTATTGACATCGGTGCGGTTTACATCAAAACATAACATGTGCATTTCAGGGTCACTGAGATGCATTTACATTTGAACAGGGATTAGAAACTTGGATAATAGGGTAAATTAACAAGAGTTATACAATAAGTATCTACATTATATACATCATGAGGGTAATTTCTTGTCGGGACTAAGCTGGGAAGTATCTGGTGAATAGGTGATGTTTTAGGGCCTTTCTAAGTTGGGTTAGGTCTGTAATAGCTCTGATGTCGGGAAGGAGGGAGTTCCAGGCTTTCGGGGCATAGAAGCAGAAGGCTCTGTTGGTTGTTGACTTTTTGCATCTTGTTGATTGTTTCGGGACTGTTAAAGTGTTTACTGCTACGGATCTTCTACTTCTAATAGGAGCTGAGGTATGTATCAATTCGGTGATGGTTATGGGGTACTGATTCTTTAGGGCTTTAAAGGTCATGATATTCTTATATAGGGTTCTAGCTTGGGGAGGTAGCCAGTGGAGCCTTTTCAGGATTAGTGTGATGTGATCGGTCTTCGATATTCCTTCTAGCACCCTGACTGCTGTGTTCATTGCCAGTTGAAGAGGGTTTAGAGTTGCTTGTGGAAGACCATATAGGATTGCGTTTGCAAAGTCGATGTGGGGCATCACCAAAGCTTGGTAGATTGTTCGGTAGTCTGTATGCTCAAGCAGTGGTCGTAAGTGACGAAGAGTCCTTATCTTGTGGTAGATTGATTTTGTTGTGTTTTTTATATGTGCCTTCATGTCCATTTTATTGTCGAGGGTGATGCCTAGGTATCTGATGGTAGTTTTGTTGTTAGTTCTGTGCCGTTTACCTTTAGTGTGGGTGGGGGTGCGAAGTCCTGGTTCTTCGTTATGAACATTACATCAGTCTTGCTGTGGTTGATTCTCAAGTTCTGTGTGAGGAGCCATTCCGCAACTGCGTTGAAGCAATTTATCAGCGGTGTAAAATCAGGTTGGTCTGTCATGAAAGGCATATAAAGGAGAATATCATCAGCATATGCTGAGCAGGATACATTGAAGGATCGTATTAGGTCACAGATGGGTTGAATGTAAATATTAAACAGTAGTGCGGATAGTGAAGATCCTTGAGGTACTCCTTGGTGCTGTAGAAATGGGACAGATGTTACGGTTCCAAGTCTAATTTGTTGCCATCTGTCGGAAAGGTAGGATTTACACCAGCTGAGTGCTGAGCCTTGGATACCTTTTTCTTCAAGGCGTTCAATAAGGATCTGGTGACTCACAGAATCAAATGCAGCTGAGATGTCCATGAATATAAGGACAAAGCCTTGTCTGGTGTTGTCTATGCTGGTAATTATGGTGTTGAAGAGGGTGACAAGTAGAGTCTCCACACTGTGTGCTTCTCTGAAACCATGTTGAGAAGGGTCCAGGGGAGCTTCAGTGTCAATGTGTTGCTGAATTTGGTGTTGCACTACCTTTTCAATTATTTTGGCTAGTAGGGGGATGCTGGATATCGGTCTGTATGATTCGACCTTTAGCGGATCCAGTTTATTGTTCTTCAGCAATGGTCTGATGGAGGTATGCTTTAGACTTTGTGAGAATGTTCCTTTTGTAAACGATTGTTCCAGGATTTTATTTAAGGAAGGGCTTAGTTCGCTGTGGAGCTCTCTGATCCAAGATGCTGGGCAAGGATCATTTGGTGCAGTGGTAGCATTGATGGAGCTGATGATGTTTTCAATCTCTTTGGGTGACAATGTGTTGAATTTGGTCAGTGGGGATGGATGTGGCGTCTTGGGTGGTTGGGAGAGTCTAGCTGGATTGGAGGATTTGGCCGTCTGTATCATTTTAGATTTTAGGTAATTAGCATAGTCCTGGGGTTGGATTGCATGTGTTTGTTCTGGGGTTGGTTCTCGTGCTAGCATCTTTACTATGTTGAATAAGTTGTGGTGCTTGCTTATTGATCGCATCAGGAGGTCTGTGTGGAATTGCTTTCTTCTCTCCGCTATTTCTTGGCGATGCTTCTCTAAGTGTGAGCAGTATATTGTGTGTGCTTCAATGGAGCGGGACCGATGCCAATGTCGCTCGAGTTTTCTTAGATGGAGAAGTGATGAGCGCAACTCATTCGAGTACCATGCCACATGTGTATGATTCTTGGTTCTTCTGTTTGTGTCGGGGAGTTGTGAGCTAGTTCTGAGGGTGTCATTCCAGGTGTTGATCAGATTGTCGAGATCGGAGTCTGAGGAGCTTAGGTGAGGAAGGACTTTCTTTAGTATCTCATCTTTGTTGAAGGATCGAAATCTTCTCACTGGTGGCTTGGGAGGGATGGAGTTGGTATTTTGATTGTTAGGGTAGGTGGGTAATTGGAATCTGATCAAGATGTGGTCAGACCATGGTACTGGTGTTATAGTTATTGTGAAGTCATAGTTTGCTTCAATGATGGATCGAGGGGCGAATATTAGGTCTAGAGTATTTCCCTTCACATGTGTTGGTGCTCTGACTATCTGACTGAGTCCAAGGTCATCAAGTGCTTCGAGAAACGCTGAGGTTTGTGAATCTTGTAGAGTTGGGAGATTGAAATCACCCATTAGCCAGCTTGGTGATCGAGATTTGTCCGTGTTACAGACGAGGTCTATTATGGTTGATAGGTCTTCTGTCGAAGTTGTCGGGGATCTGTAAACTAGATTGATTGAACAGGTGTCATTAGAGATGGATAACATGTTGAGATGGGTTGTATTGGTGGTGGTGCTCAGCTGAAATTGAAGTTCATTTTTCACAAGGATGAGTGTTCCACCTCCTCTTTGGTTGGGTCTATGGCATGTATGGAGTGAGAAATTAGGGGGTAACATCTGGTTTATAATGATATTGTCGCTGTCTGACAACCAGGTTTCTGTAACCAACAGGATGTCAAGGTTGTAGTGGTTTATTAGGTCGGTGATCACTGGCCATTTTTTGCGAATTGATCTGGCATTGATGAGGGCGCATTTCAATGGTCTTCGGTGATGGTATTTTGCTACCAGAGGCTTTTTGATGTGTTGGAGGGCAATATGGATCAGATGAGGGTGATTTGGGTGGATAGTGTCTGATGAAGATGTATGGGTCTTGTTTGTCCATTCCTTCCAGGTATTTTGCAGTATTGGTATGAAATTGGTACTTAGGTTGAAGGCGTTTGACCAGCTACGCAATGTTGTAATGAGATATATGCTGGATATAGCTAAGAGTGTATGCATCGTTCTATATAACAGTGTACTGGCTATAGTGGTTGGAGAGACACTTGCAAAGATACTGCTGGATAAAATGACAATGCTAGCAAATATCAGGCAGTGGTAGCAGTAAAGTAGAGTATGGGTAACAGAGTTACAAATAGTGGCAAAAAATGTAACCAAGATTCATATATGTGGTAACAGAGTTACAGATAGTAGCAACAAATGTAACAAAGACTCATAAATGTGGTAACAGGACGCTACTGTTGGGAAAGTAACGGACTAATAGTCACAATTGGATATAGTTGGTATACTTGCAGCAAGTAGGCAGGTAGAAGACAATTAGTTGGAGAGTTGGGAGTTCGAGTCACTGATGCAGTTTTATTCTGGAATGGTGTGCATAGGGTCAATTTGTCGTGTCTGTCGTTAGCTGAGCAGGGTTTGCCGCAGAGGAACTTCACCGCAGGGGCTGTATATGAATACAGGACGTTTTTCGAAAGCAACAGTTTTTGGCGGTTGACTTAAGCTGGCCACTGCCTAAGGGCCACGCCAAAGGGCTCTCTGGCGAGGCCCTCAGGTGCGGGCGCGCCACATGGCGCTTCTGTTTTTAAATGCAGAGCGCCTGCCCCGATTGGGCAGCACACAGGGAGGCCGGGTTCCCGCTCCAGTGGCTCGATCCTCTGCAGGGAGAGCTGAAGATGGTGCCGGGCTGCTGGTTCCCGCGCCGGATGGCGCTTCTGTTTTTAAATGCAGGGCGCTTGCCCCGATTGGGCAGCACGCAGGGAGGCCGGGTTCCCGCTCCGGTGGCTCGATCCCCTGCAGGGAGAGCTGAAGATGGTGCCGGGCTGCTGGTTCCCGCGCCGGATGGCGCTTCTGTTTTTAAATGCAGGGTGCCTGCCCCGATTGGGCAGCACGCAGGGAGGCCGGGTTCCCACTCCGGTGGCTCGATCCCCTGCAGGGAGAGCTGAAGATGGTGCCAGGCTGCTGGTTCCCGCGCCGGATGGCGCTTCTGTTTTTAAATGCAGGGTGCCTGCCCCGATTGGGCAGCACGCAGGGAGGCCGGGTTCCCACTCCGGTGGCTCGATCCCCTGCAGGGAGAGCTGAAGATGGTGCCAGGCTGCTGGTTCCTGCGCCGGATGGCGCTTCTGTTTTTAAATGCAGGGCACCTGCCCCGATTGGGCAAAACGCAGGGAGGCCGGGTTCCCGCTCCGGTGGCTCGATCCCCTGCAGGGAGAGCTGAAGATGGTGCCGGGCTGCTGGTTTAGTTAATCATCTGGTTTAGTTAATCATGGCTTCTCACTGTACGTTTAACTGATAAACACCGATGCAAACAAAAATGTAAAGAGGTGTTTACTGGAAGAACATCACGTCTCTTTGTACTCGCTCGCTTCTCTCCCGGCTTGTTTTGTATCTTCTGCTTTTTCTGCCCTGCTAACTCCTCCACGACACAGACATACAAACTTGCTTCCAGCGGATAAGGTGCCCAGCAATAGTCCCTATTGCACAAAAACACCAATAAACACCAATATTGTGTAGCCTCAAAAAACTGTAATTAGCTGAAAATAAACCCTAAATTTACAGTTTATACACCTAAGGACAGAAGCCTTAAATATAATCCTCCCTTAGAAGGTCAGCTCACAATAAAATAAATCACAAGTTTAATAGTCTTGATCTCATATAACTGTACAAAAATATCTTAAATTGGCCCTAGTGGACCCCAGGTATACTCATCACCATCATATTGTGTCTGTCAGATCTTGTTACTGTATCTCTCGGCGGTCAGTAATTGTAACGCGGCCGGCAGCACAGGCTAATGTAACAGACCCCGCGTTGTCTGTGTAAGCCCACAGTCCCGTTTCTCTGATCAGTTTGTCAGTCTCCACTTTAGCATATTCACTCGACAATGTCTGACACTGATCCAGAGCTCTGTGATGTCAGTTCCCATCATCACACCGTCACGGTTTAACTCTTGTTAGTGAGACATTTCTAATGCCAATCGCACTAGACCTGAGTCATGTGGAGTAGTATCATTGCATAGGACAAACCCAGCGAGTAGGATTTCAGGGTATCTACAAGAGATATAAGCAAATCTCTCTCATGTGAATCACTGTGGCTACCCTGAAGACCCAACTGGCTGACTGGGTATGTCCCAAGGACTCAGCTGAGATCAGAGACATTTAACCTGACATCATATTTCATTGCATTGTGCCTTTCACAAAACTTCAGAATGCTAATTTCTTTTTTGTCTCATTCTAACAGCTGCTGGATACTCCCTGTCAATACCTTCAGGTAATTTGAGACTTTTATTCACTGTTTCATGACATTACACAGAAGTAGGAAAGAGACAGTAATACCCCTCAAGCAGATCTTACCTATGCTGTGCAGGCACGTCGCCTTCCACAATACTGTTACTTTCACAGAACTTGCTGCTGACCAGAATAGATTGAGCAGTTCCTAGTGGTAAAGAGAAAAATGATTAGTCTGGCCATGATCTTGGAAACCCTGCAGGAATTTCTACCCCAGAGCATTTGCAGCAGTAATGAAAGTAAATCAGCAGAGTTTAGCAGTCCCAAAGTTTTCTTTACAAGGTGTGACTGGAAGGAGATTGCCAGGTCTTTTCTTCCAAGGCAATGGAGGGTAAAGTGACTCACCAAAGGTCACAAGGAGCACCACTGGGAATCACACCCTGGTCTCTTGGATATGAGGCTGTTGCTCTAACCATTAGGCTACTCCTTCACTCTGGCTGTGATTACTCCTTAAAATGTTCCTGCAGAGATGTGTGCCTCTTTCTCGGCAGCTAATTCTTGATCCTAACATCACACACACAGTTCATTACAATAAGAAGGATGCACATTGTTACTTTTTCCATCCAATCCCCATCTGTGGCTAGAAGTATGCACCTACCTTTAAACAGGGTGCGCAAGAATGAAAACCTTCACTTCCACATTAAATGCCATTTTGCCTGAGGAAAGGGGCTTTCAGGATTGCCCTCTAATTTTTAAAATCAATTAAACTAGGGGCTCTCAATCATTATCTTTATCATGACACATAGCACACAGGAAAGAAGAGAGTTTAGCAGAGGAGGTAAATACATTAGCTAATTAGGTCAGGGAGTCAGGGTGGTGGCTGGAGTGAGGGGGAGGTCGAAGGCCAGGTTGAAAAAAAAGTCTTTAGCATTGTTTTAAATTTCTGAAAGGAGTGCTTGGCACGGAGTGTGGCTGGCAGTGCATGCCAGAGAGCTGGTGTAAGGAAGAAGAAGGCAGAGTGACGGGTTTGCACCAGGCGTGCACGTGCAGGGGATGGAAGAGCAAGGTGGACATCGTGAATGGAGCGTAGGATGCGTGGGGGGATGTGCCTATGAACTAGATAATAGCGGAGAGCTGACAGTCACCCAAGAGCGCATGGTTCGGAACAATCTATCCTTGAAGGATACTACCAAAAGAATGAAGTTAAGGCACATCAGCAGAGAGGTTCCAATAAAGGGAAAAATTAGCCCAAATGCCCTAGCGTACGGAGCAGACAGAGCTTAAAGATTCCAACTTACCTCTGCCTACCAATAGCCAGATTTATATGAATAAAATATGGTCTAAAAAATAAGATGAGAGAGTTAGAATATATAACACTAAATGAGAAGTTAGATATGATTGGTATCTCAGAGACATGGTGGAAGGAGGACAACCAGTGGGACACTGTGATACCTGGGTTCAAACTATATTGTAATCCTAGAGCTGATTAAATTGGTGGAGGGGTTGCGCTCTATGTTAGAGAGGGCATTGAGTCACTAAGGATTAAAGTTTTGCAGAAACAAAATTTGCTGTAGAATCTCTATGGATTGAAATTCCATGTAAAAAGGGGAAGGCGATGGCAGTGGGGGTGTACTATCGACAACCTGGCCAGAATGAACAAATGGATGAAGAAATGCTCAAAGAAATCAGGGAAGCTAACAAAAGTTACAGAACAGTAATAATGGATGATTTCAATTACCCCAGTATTGACTGGGTCAGTGTCACGGCAGGACATGCTAGGGAGATAAAGTTTCTAGTTGAAATAACTGACTGCTTCTTGGAGCAGCTGGTTCATGAACCAACTAGATGGAAAGCCATTTAGGACCTAGTCCTTAGTGGAACACCAGATCTGCTGCAAGAGATAAAGGTATTGGGGCCACTTGCCAATAGTAATCATAGCATGATCGCATTTGATTTAATTAATGGAGGAGGGATGGTAAGGAAATCCACAGTACTACCGTTTAACTTTTGAAAGGGAGACTATGATAAAATGAGGAAAAAAGTTAAGGAAAAACTAAAAGGAGCAGTTGCAAAAGTTAAAGACTTACATCAAGTTTGGGTGTTGTTTAAAAATACCATCTTGTAAGCTCAGACCAGCTGTATTCCACACTTTAAGAAAAGTGGAAGAAAGTCCAAAAAACTGCCAGCATGGTTTAAAGGTGAGGTCAGAGAGGCTGTTGCCAAAAAAGCATTTTCAGGAAATGGAAAAAAAGAGCCAAATGAAGAAAATTGGAAACAGCACAAGCACTGGCAAGTTAAATGCAAGGCATTGATAAGGCAGGCAAAGAGAGAATTTGAGAAGGAACTTGCAGGGAAGCAAAAATGTGTAATAAAGACTTTTCAAGTACATTCATAGCAAAAAAAAACCTGTGAGGGAGTCAGTTGGACCATTAAATGATAGAGAGCTAAATGGGCACTGAGAGGGGACATGGCTATAGTGGAGAGACTGAATGAATTCTTTGCTTCGGTTTTTACTGAGGAAGATGTAGGGATGTTACCCATGACTGAAGTGGTATTTATTTATTTATTTATTAGTGCTTATTTACTGCTTATAGTGAATCAAAGTGGTTTACAGAGAACTCAAGGACTGAACATTACATTAAACAAAAAATATATGTAACATCTTAACGGAGTGAAACGGGAAAAGAGATGAATTAACTTAAATCAGCAACAGCTGATTTAAGTAATTACTATGTACAGAGAACTAAGCATATATATAAATTAGTTGCAATGAACTTGAAAGCATCTTGAAAAGTGTGAGGACTGAAGTTTTACATGTAGAATTGTCACTACTGTAGGTGATTGGTTCACCAAAGTGCTCCTTGAACAGGAGTGTTTTTAGCAGTTTACAGAAGGATTTAGGATCCTTAGTGTTTCTTATGACTGAAGGAAGTGAGTTCCATAATAGAGGGGCATGAAGGGAGAAGGTGATTTAAAGGTGACACTCCAGAAGAACTGAAAGAAATATTGATACTCCTGGAAGATGTATTACAACTATTTGATAAATTGAAGAGTAGCAAATCACCTGGACTGGATGGTGCACATCTAAGGGTGTTGAAAGAACTAAAATATAAGATTTCAGACCTGCTATTAGTAATCTGTGAACTATTATTAAAATCATCTGTAATACCTGAAGATTGGAGGATGGCCAATGTAACGCCAATTTTTAAAAAGGGTTCCAGGGGTGATTTGGGAAACTGTAGTCCGGTGAGCCTGACATCAGTACCGGCAAAAATGGCAGAAACCATCACAAAGAACAAAATTACTGAACAAGGTGATAGTCATGGCTTAGGAGACAGCCAACATGGCTTTAGACAAGGAAGATCTTGTCTTACTAGTCTGTTAAGTTTTTTTGAAGGTGTGAATGAACAGGTAGACAAAGGTGAGTTGGCTGATATAGTCTATCTGGACTTTCAGAAAGCCTTTGACAAGGTCTTTTGATAAGAACAAATTTCACCTCTCCATGGAACAGGCAGAATTACCAAGAAAAGGACAAGCTTTTAAGAGGGCTCTGTTAATTTGTTTTAGCAGCGCCCAAGAGTCTACCTAAAGTGGCAAAAGGACAGAATAGGATCGAGACCCTTCTGATACCCGTTTCTATTCACGGCTTGTAATGATGATTAGACTTTCTTAATTACATCAAAACTAGACCAAGGGCTCCAATGGTAAGTGCTATGCATGGCCCAGGTAGAAAGTTCCCAAGTCAAGTCATGTGCCAGAAATATAACAAAATCAGAGGAACCTACCAAGTTGAAAAAAAATCTCTATTAATTTTATATTCTTGGAAGTTCTGTCATAACACTTTGTCTAACATTTTAATAGGAAGTAAGCTGAGAGTAACTGTGAATGTTATTTTTGTGTTTTACAGCTCCAGGATCTTCTCCGGTTAGACCACTAGGTAATTTCATGTTTTTCTATCCTCTGTTTCATGACATTATAGTGAACTTAGCAAAAGAAAAGCAATGCGCTGGCATCAGGTCTCATGTGCATCATTCAGAGAGTCGCGATTTAATCCATTGCCTGTAACATTCTTCACTGGACATTACTGGAATTTAGGAAAACAGAATGAGGAAAACATTACAGACAGGAAGTTTAGTTCACTTCTGCTCTTACTCTGAGGTAATGTTGGTGTGGCCTCATGATTCTGCAATGATTCACTTCCAATTCAAATTTAGATCATTCAGACTTTATTCAGATTTGGCACGAGATATGTGCACCCAGTGGATTATATAAAAATCAAATTGACTACATCTGTGGAAGTCAACAATGGAAAAGCTCTATAACATCAACAAAGACAAAACCTGGAGCTGACTGTGGTACAGATCATCAACTACTAGTATGCAAACTCAAGCTAAAGTTGAAAAAGAGCAAACCACTCAAGAATGCAGCAAAATATGACCTTGAGAATATACCACTGGAATTTAAAAACTGCCTGCAAAATCGATTTGCTGCTTTAGATACAAATGGCAGAGCTCCAGAAGAGTTATGGAATGACATCAAGAAGGTTGTGTTGGAAGAAAGCGAGAAGTCTCTACAAAAGGTGAAAAAGAAAAAACGGCCAAAATGGATGACGGAAGAAACTCTGAAAATTGCCCAGAAACGCAGAGGAGAAAGCCAGAGGAGAAAGAAAGACAATCACAGAACTCAACAGAGATTTCCAACGTGCAGCAAGACAGGACAAGGAAAAGTACTACAATGACGCATGCAAGGAAATAGAAGCAGAAACTATTAGAGGAAGAACAAGATTGGCTTTCCTAAAGCTACGAGAGTTCAAGAAAAAGTTCCAGCCTCGAAATGGAATGTTACAAGATGCTCAAGGTTCTATGTTGAATGATGCTGAGAAGATCAAGAAAAGATGGAAGGAATATACAGAGTTTTTAAATGATAAAGATCAAGTGGACCAACAGCCGTTTCAACCTGTACCTTATGATTGGGAACAATTTGTGATGAAAGAAGAAGTTGAAGCAGCATTGAAAGCCTTATCAAAGAACAAAGCACCAGGAATTGATAGCATTCCCATAGACATTACAGCAATCTGATGCAGCTGTGACCGTACTTACAAGGCTCTGCCAAGAAATATGGAAGACAACATCATGGCCAACTGACTGGAAAAGATCTGTGTTTATACAAATACTAAAGAAAGGTGATCCAACTGACTGTGGAAATTATCGCACAATTGCTCTGATCCCACATGCCAGCAAGATTCTACTAAAGATTATTCAAAAGAGACTACAACCATACCTGGAACAAGAACTATCTGAAGTGCAAGCAGGGTTCAGGAAAGGGCGAGGAACGAGAGACATCATTGCGGATGTGAGATGGATCCTTGAAAAGACTAAAGAATACCAAAAGGATATCTATTTGTGCTTTATCGACTATAGCAAAGCTTTTTACTGTGTAAACCTTGAGAAACTCTGGGCCACATTAAGAAGCATGGGTATACCAGAACACCTGATCGTACTCTTGCATAATCTGTACATTGATCAAGAAGCAACAGTTCAAACGGAACAAGGAGAAGCAGAATGGTTTAAAATAAGCAAAGATGTAAGACAAGGCTGCATACTTTCCCCCTACCTGTTTAATTTATATGCAGAAAAAATCATCAGAGAAGCAGGATTGTATGAAGACAACAGAGGTGTGAAGATTGGTGGAAGACTCATCAACAACCTTCGCTATGCTGATGATAGCACATTACTGGCTGAAAGTGAAGATGATCTGAAACATTTGCTTCTCACAATCAAAGAACATAGTCTCAAAATGGGCCTGCGCCTTAATGTAAAGAAGACAAAGATCATGACAACTGGCATAATCAACAGGTTCATCGTTGAAGGAGAAGAAATTGAAATCATGAACAACTTTAACCTACTTGGATCAACTATCAATAAAGAAGCAACAAGCAGTCAAGAAATCAGACGACGCATTGCTCTTGGCAGAATGGCTATGAAAGACTTAGATAAGATTCTCAAGAGCAGAGATGTCTCTCTCCATACAAAGATTCGACTTCTTCAAGCCATGGTATTTTCAATAACATCATATGGATGTGAAAGCTAGACAGTGAAAAAGATAGACAGGAAGAAAATTGATGCCTTTGAATTTTGGTGCTGGCGGCGAATATTGTGTATACCATGGACTGCCCGAAGAACAAACCAGTCGGTACTAGAGGAGATCAAACCTAAGCTTTCTTTACAAGCTGAGATGACAAGACTTCGACTTTCATACTTTGGACACATCATGCGAAGAGAGAGATCATTAGAGAAAGACATCACGCTTGGCAAGATAGAAGGTCAATGCAAAAGAGGAAGGCCAGCAATGAGATGGATCGATACAATAACAACAGCTTCGGGTACCAGTCTGTCAACAATAAGCCGCCTGACTGAAGACCGAACACAATTTAGGATAGCTATCCAGAGGGTCACCATGAGTCGACTCCGACTTGACGGCAACAACAACATCTGCACAGTAGTTATTCTGCTGGCAGGGGTGTGAGATGTGACCATAATTTGGCTGTCCGCTGATACATTATAAGAGATGTGATTAATCATGGAGGCACAGGGAGAGGGAGCAAGAAACTTCCATAAATTAGAGAAATTCAGATGTTTCAGGTCTGCACAAATAGCTTTACCCTGTAGAATTTAATGCTCTCCTGCACTGTGAATATTTATCTTTTGCCTTTGTAGATCAGTCTCAGGCTCTGCGACTAGCCAACGGAGAGGATCCATGCAGGGGTCGTGTTGAAGTTTTCTACAATGGAGTCTGGGGCACAGTGTGTGATATTGGATGGAGTCTCACTGATGCTCAGGTCGTGTGCAGACAGCTGGGCTGTGGGTCGGCCCTTTCTGCCCCAGTAAACGCCTATTATGGTCAAGGCACAGGAAGTGTCCTCCTGGATAGTGTGCAGTGCACAGGAAGTGAAGCCGCTCTGTGGCAGTGCTTGAACGGTGGCTGGGCCGTAAGTCTCTGTGGCCATGTTAGAGATGCCAGCGCCATATGCTCAGGTATAACTAGAAGATAAAATCAAAGCAAACGTAAATATCTTTTAACAGAGGGAGGCTGACATGCACGGAGCTGCAGTTACAACCACTCCAGCCACCTTACTGGGCAGACTAGAGGGACCATACTGGTCTTTATCTGCTGTCATATAAAATGTTTACTAGTTATGCTGAGTTATCTGTATGTGTGTGAGGTTATATTGATTTATATCAGTCACCACTCTAAAGTTATTGTAGGAGAAGAGAATCCAGAATCATTCCTCCCAAGAAGCCCTCATAACCCCTGGGGGAAACTCGACCCACTTATTAGTCAGTAAAGTGTCAGCGCTTCCTTTATCCAGGATACTGGCAACAAAACACTAGGCACCAGGATAAACACAGAGCGGACACTTTTCTGATTAGAGCAACTAGGATAGAATCGTGCTGACAGACAGTGGCAAATGCAAAGCTCCGTTATCCGAGCATAACTCGTGTCTTAGGACAGAGAAATCAGAGCGATGTTCAATTAATGTAACTAAGCAGAGAGTCCTTCAGTATTCTTTGCAAAGCTCGAACGCACCATGTAGGTCGCATGGAATGAGAGACTGGCAGAGCTGGGTTACTCCTTTCACGGTCCCAAGCCTTGTTCACCTCTGCAGAGCGCGTGCTTAAATCTAAGGCAGTGTAACACTGCTTCTGATTTCACTTCACAAAAGCAATGCTGAGATTTCATGGTCCTTATAGTCCACTAGCATAATGCAGCAGAACCAAAGCACATTCATTTCGTGAGCTCTCTCTCTGATCACATCTGCGACGCCTTCTGCGGAGGGTAGTGGCCGCTCTAAGTGTAGCCGTTTTTGCAGTTCTGGGCCTGCCTATCAGCTTAGATTTCTGCTTGTGAAGCCAACACAACAATCCAGGTTGGTTTCCTCTGGCTGACGTTGTGAATCAGTTTATGGCCAAGTTAAACATTGTTGAAATCCTTCTCTTTGGAGAATATTTACAGTTGTGTCAGCAGGTATGCAGCGATTTTCTGTGCTATCTGCAGAGCCTGCGGTAAATACAAGAGTGGGCAGAAAGCGGGTGGCTTTGAAATATGTGCTTACCGTGGGTGTCAACAGTGTGTGGTCATCGTCAAGGCTGCGAGCAGCGTGGGTGCAGATTACACCACTCAAAGGATGGCATTAGTTGCATCCACGGTGCTGTCAGGCCACACTTTTTGCAATTCAGAGCATTATCTACTGGGGAAATGCAGTCTGATCGGCTCCAAGCAGGTCAGAGGGTGAATGAAGGAACACATGGGAATTATCTGGATAATCCCCCTAAACGGTACTATCCTGCAAATAGTGTAGCACTGAAAGTCCTTCTGATCACTTTGACACCATCCGCAGATAGAGTCAATATCCCTACAGTTACCCAGACGTCACCCCTATCCAGATAGCTCTGGTGCTGACTGTTCTAACACGGTTCTAAACTTATGTAGACATACTTTATTTAAGCATTGCGACTGGTATTTTCTAAAAAACACAACCGTGAAACAGAAGGTGACACATCCCACCAAGATCACCAAAAATCAGAGAAAAGGGGTTATAGAGCACACATTTTTATAAAGCCTCAGGGAGGCATCAAAAGTTTCCACAAGAGCCTAAATGTCTGTATGGTTTTTGTGGACACCTCTGATGTTTTCTTCAGGCTTTATAAAAATATGTGCTTTATAATCCTTTATCTCTGATTTTTGGTGATTTTTTTAAAAAAAACACCATCCATGGTGTTTAAATATTAACTCAGCAGTATTTTTAGTTATTTTTCTTTCTTGTGAACCTTCCTCCTACCTGTCAGTGTTAACCCTGCAGCTTCTGGCACACTGGCAGCCCTAAGTTTAAACAAAAAGCACAGAACAGTGAAACAACTCTCATTGCCTAGTAACAAGCTGCAAACTAGCCTATCCGTTTAACCCTACGCAGCACATATCATTCTTACATGAACAGCAAATAATATCAGTAGGGGGAAAGGGGCCTTTGCAGTGGGGCCACGCCTGTGTGCATGTGTGTATATACAGTATCGGGGTTATTCTGAGCCACAAATAGCAGGGATGGACGTCCCAATGGGACATCCATCCCCGCTATTCATTGCTTCTCCTGTCCCCAAATAACTTCCCCGCCAGTTGTATGGGGAAGTTAGATAGTGGCAGGGAATGGGCAGCCCGGGGGCAGAGACTGGGCGGTGTCACGCCACCACCACTCGCCTCTAGGTTAGAGGGGCGTGGATTTTTGAAGGAACTCTCTGCTGTATGCTTTTTCAGCTTCTTTTAAACTATTTCCCTGCAATGCCCTCTGGGAAATGTAGTCCTTATTCAGCTGTATGAGTGCACCATGCAGAAAGCTGTAGTCAGGCTCAAGTAGGTAAGGCAACTGACAGAAATTTATTATTTTTATATACACAAGGGTTCGATCATACCACACATAGGATTGTTGGTTCAGGACTCTTGGAAACACAAATTGTCCAAAACATATCCAACCACAAAATGCAGTTTTAAAGATTCTCTCTATTGCAGGATACACAGTCTTTACCAGCAAGCCTAATTGTATTCCCTTCTTAGCTTTGCTGGCTAAAGCACCAAACAAAAAGCACATTTAAAGTCTGTGGTAAACTTCCCCTTTATAAACACAAGGGAAACACAGCCACCCTGCTTGTGGTATAAGGGTACCTTTTTCCTGGATAACCTTCTTTCAGGACTGGCTTGCTTTCTCTACGCTTCCCAGGTTTATAGCTTGGCACAAGGAACAGTCCATGGGAGGGTCCTCCTCAATCAGCTTCACCTCGGGCTCTCCCAGCTGCATAGGCTCTGACTCCCCACCTTGCTCACAGTGCTCAGCTAACAGCCTCCCGGGGAATCCTGGAGTCTCTCTTATTCCTGGCTCCAAACTCTCCTGCAGACATGCTACATGCCAAATAGCACTCTCTCCAGCTGGAAGCTCCATTCCTCTGCTCTTCTCAGCCTGGCTTCCTGCTTCTCCTCTCCTCCTCCCTCTAAATCATACTCTGCTCTGGGTTTATACTTCCAGGGCTCTAGCTCCAACCCCACCCTACTCAGGTGACGGCAATCAGCCTGACTCCGGGCACCTGAATGCTTGGAGCATTCACTGCCTAAGGGGTTCTGAGCCTTGTATCCTCTCCCCTTCATTCCACTAGGGGGAGCATAAAATGTGGTCCACGTGGAAGTTTTCTGATTCCTGGAGGTGTTTATGGCTTTCCTACCCTGTCTTGTTAAAAGGGGACCCTTTACTAGGGTGAATTCCCTGTCTTTGTCCTCCCCTAGACTCTGGAAGGCCTCCTTGACACAGCAGGCAGTGAGCGGTCGCCAGTCCTGGATGTACAGGGCCGACTCTAATGTCGGCCCTGTACGTCCTGGGCCAGCGCCATGTTCAGGGAAGTTATTCAACCTCCTAGACAGAATAACTTCCCTAGATGTTTCGTTTTGCAGCAGCTGGGGTGCAGATGGGATGGGGAGGGGGCCAGGGGACATTTCCCGCAGCCTGACCCTGGCCTTAGGAGGCCAGATCAGGGGTTGGGCTGTGGGGAATTAGCATTTGTTGCAGGCATCTGGCATCGCAGCTTTAAAATAGAGCCACGGTGCCATAGCAACAGGACGCCATGGCGCCGCGGCTCCATTTAAAAGCCCTGACTGAGTTAGTCAGGCTGTGCATGTACGTGCAGGCTGGACTGAATCACAGTTCCGGCCTGCACGTACGTGCCTGATTGTGATTCTGATCCCACTGGGCTAGACGTGCCCCGCGGGATCAGAATCACGATCCCCTCTGTACATCCGGCTCAGACCGGACGTACAAAGGTGATCTACGTATGGGATTGAATCGGATGGTATCTATATTTCTTTTGATTTACGGAGAATAGTAGTATTCATGAAACGTGACATGGTCAGCAACAGACATGAGGAGAACAATTTTCAAACTGTTTTACTGTATTACTACGCTGTCTGGAGATACCCTCCATCAATGTGGCTTAAAATCCACACAGAGCCCCACAATATATAAATTTCACTGAGAGGAGGTGTCTGTGCTAGGTAGGAGAAAGTTTAGTTTCATTTATTTGGCACTTGATATACGGCCTTTTAGTAAAAGAAAACATACACAGTGGTTCACAATAAAAATGAAAATAAATTAAAACAACTTCCAATATAAATCAAGAAACCAATAAAGTACAAGACCTTACATCAAAGAAAAAACGGCATACATTTCTAAAGAAACAAAACACACCCCATAAACAAAACAGAAAAACTGTATAACGCAGACAAGCAGGCAACTCTCTTCACTTCTCAGAATTACCAAAAGCCAATTCAAAAAAATATGCTTTAAGATTCGTTTGAAAGGACTTCAACACAGAACCTTGACATATATATAACGGAAGGGAATTCCATAAAGTTGGAGCAAGAAAATAATGTTGAAGAGTATGTAGATTCAAGCCTAGCACAACTAATGGTGGGTACTACCTTAGACTATGAGATTGAGAGCACGACGACCACGTCGGAACACAAATAACAAGCAAATTCGAAAGATACCCTGGAAAGCCAGAATAAAAGGCTTTGTGGGTTAGCAAAAATACTTTCAATCTAATACAAAAGGCTATAGGCAACTAATGATTCAGTTGCAAAAGAGGCGTAAGATGATCCCAATATCGAGAACCCAGGGAAAGTTAATGTGTTTTCGCATCTTCATAGAAACATAGAAATATGATGACAGAAAAAGACCACATGGCCTATCTAGTCTGTCCTTCCTTATCAACAACTACAACAGTCCCCTTTTTACCTTTAGAGATCCTCTGTGTTTGTCCCATGCTTTTTTGAATTCAGTTACTGTCATCTCTACCACCTCCACTGGGAGACTATTCCACGGATCCACTACTCTTTCTGTAAAGAAATATTTCCGCATATCACTCCTGAATCTATCTCCCTTCACCCGCATCCCATGTCCTCTCATAGCAGAACTTGCTTTCAGTTGAAAGAGGCTCTCTCCCTGAACATTTATGCTACGGAGGTATTTAAACATCTCAATCATATCACCTCTATCCCGCCTTTCCTCTAAGGTGTACATATTAAGATCCTTAAGTCTGTCCTCATAAGCTTTATAATGAAGACCACTAATCATTTTAGTAGCCACCCTCTGCACCGACTCCATCCTGTTCACATCCTTTTGAAGGTGCGGTCTCCAGAATTGCACACTATACTCCAAATGAGGTTGCACCAAAGACTTATACAGAGGCATTATTGCCTCCTTTTTTCTGCTAGCCATCCCTCTCCGTATGCACCCAAGCATCCTTCTAGTTTTTGCCGTCGCCTTTTCTACCTGTTTAGCTACTTTAAGGTCATCAGACACAACCACGCCTAGGTCACGCTCTTCTTTAGTGGACAAAAGTACTTCACACCGTATATTATATTGCTGCCTTGGATTGCTGCAGCCCAAATGCATGACCTTACATTTTTTAACATTAAATCCCAGTTGCCAAATTCTAGACCATTCTTCAAGCTCAGCTAGATCCCTCCTTATGTTATCTACCCCTTCCTGGGTGTCTACTCTATTGCAGATTTTGGTATCATCCAGAAAAAGGCAAACCTTACCCGACAGCCCTTCCGCTATATCACTAATAAAGATGTTAAAAAGAATCGGACCAAGGACAGATCCCTGGGGCACATCACTGATAACATCCTTCTCCTCAGAGTGAGCTCCATTTACCTGTACTCTTTGTCGCCTCCCACCCAACCAATTTCTAACCCAAGCAGTAACTTTAGGGTCTATCCCTAGGGTGCTCAGTTTGTTTATAAGTCGCCTGTGAGGAACAGTGTCAAAGGCTTTACTGAAATCTAAATACACCACATCTAGGGCTCTCCCTCGGTCCAACTCCCTGGTCACCCAGTTCAAATCTTCACACCTGCTATTCCAGCAAAAGTCTACCCACAAAGTGAGCACAGCTACGTGGGGTGCTTTGGGCTGGTTCTCTTGCTTTGGGAATTACTACGAAGCCTGTGAGCAGAAAACATATGAGTTTTGGCCCCGCTGCAGATAGTTTAATTCCCCCCCCCCAAAAAAAGAAACCTATCATCTATTCATGGAAAAAAATGTAGGGCCTGACAATCAGTGGTGGTGGCTGGAGCGATTACAGGCTACTGGCGTTGAATATCCGGGGCAGCTGTAGAAGCCAGAAGCTAACTGGCTTTAGGCGATATTCAGTCACTGTTCGGTTACCTGCGGTGGCAAAGGTTAGGCCGGCTTTTGCCACCAAGGGATAACTGAACAGCTGTTAAATATCACCCTGACTGGTTATCCCTGGGTACCGCCCACCAAACGCCCCTGGAACACCCCGATGGTGTAGCGGTGCTTCCCGTGAATATCCCACTGTGGGCAGGTCTGTAAACCGAGTCAATGCTTTTGAATATCAGGTCCATAGTCCCTAATATGAATTACCTCAGCCAGTGTTTCCTGCTCTATAATAGCAATGACTAAATTGTATTATATTTGTAGAAATCCTGTTAACTTTTAATTAGAAGATAAACAGAGAGTGACTATGAATGTTATTTTTGCATTTTAACAGCTCCAGGATCCTCTCCGACTGTACAACTAGGTAATGTCAGATTTTTATACATTCTGCTTCATAACATTATAATGAACCTAAGAAATAAACAGCAGTGCACCTCCGTCAGCTCTCACACACATCATACAGAGTTCTTATTTAATCCATCATCTGTAGTATTCCCACTGGACACTACTGATATTTAAGAAATCGCAGTGAGGAAAATAATGCAGAAAGATAGTTTAGCAATGACGTAGGAAGATGCTGGTGGCTAAATTGTTCCTGTATCTGCGCTGTTTATTCTGGTCAGTTGTAAAGGTAGAATATAATTTTTTAATTAAATTAAATTACAGTAAATTATATCTAGATAGAAAGTTAGGAAACCAAACCCAGGATTTCCAGTTGACATTCTCAGTTCCACATGCAGGCTGAGCTGCAGAGTTTCAGTGTGTGGCTGAAACGATAGGTCCACAGGAGACGGATTTAGGAACTGGGGAACCTTTTAGGAAATGAAGAGCCTTTTTCTACAGCATGCTCTCCACCTTAACCAAAATGGAGCCTGGTTGCTGGTGATAACACAGAGGAGACAGAGCAGCTTTTAGAGCAGATCTTGCGGGAAAGCTGACAGTAGCGTGCACAGTTTGGAGCAGAGTATCTAGAGAAGGCGCTACCGAGAAAGGGAAATTAGGGTACACTGATGGTGCCTGATTATGAAAAAGAATATTAAGTATATGTTTATATGTCTGTGTTCAAATGACAGAAGTCTAAAAAATAAACCAGGAATGTTGTGTCCTTGGGCTAGTTATTAACCCTCCTCTGCTACAAGAACAAATTTAGATTGTAGCCTTGCTGGGAAAAGGGAAGATTAAGAACATAAGATATGCCATACTGGGTCAGACCAAGGTCCATCAAGCCCAGTATCCTGTTTCCAACAGTGGCCAATCTAGGTCATATGTACCTAGCAGTTTCCCCAAAAGACACAGGTTCCACAATGCTTGTACTGGGTCAAACAGTGATATCCTGGGTCCCTTTTAATATTGGTTTATGGACTTTTCCTCCAGGAACTTGTCCAAACCTTTTTTAAACCCAGCTACACCAACAGCTTTTACTGTATCCTACTGTAACTTGTGTTGAGCTCAGGGCCGGCACAAGGGAATGAGGTGCTCTAGGTGAACCAGCAATACTTCTAAAATGTCACCAGAGGTGAAGGTAGCTGTGGTACTATTTTAAAAGTATTGCCACTGCGTCATGTCCCAGAGAGGGGGGGACAGCAGTGCCAATGGGCAGCCTCAAACCTTTCGTGCTCTGGGTGACCGCCTGATTTGACTAATGGTAGCATTGGCCCTGGTTGAGCTACCGGTGGAATGCTCTACACAAACTACAAATAGATAACTTTATTTATTATTTATTTTTTTAAATATCTTTTCTATACCGCGTTCTTTAAAATCAGTGCTGTTTACAGGCAAACAACCCACCTGTACAGTGCAGTGGAAACCTGCACTGTACTTATAATGAACAAGTGGTGTAACGTGGGACTAACGTGGGTAACTATATACAGGCTGGGCACTCAGGTCACAGATACAGTAGTGACCAGCGTTGCTTAGCAACTATTTACAAGAGAAGATAGCTATATACATGTTGCTATTTACAGGTTATACAGTTGTGCTAGTGGCGTTGCATCAGTGTGACGTGGGTGTGCAAGGGGCGATGTTCTGGTGGTTGGGTATGTCTGATTGTGGTTTATCACTAGTCTGGAAGTAGTGTAGGAGGAAGAGATGGTGTTTCAGTGCCTTCCTAAACTGGGCAAGGTCCGTAATGGACCGGATGGAGATTGGGAGAGCGTTCCAGCTTGTGGGTGCATAGAACACAAAGGCTCTGTTCCTTGTTGCTTGCGAGCATTTCATGATTGCATTTGGGATTACCAGTGTATTGGCAGCGAATGACCTTCTGGATCTTTTGGGGGGAGTGGATGAGGTCCGTGAGTGAGGCGGAGGAGCAATTGTTGATGGCCTTGAAGGTTAATAATAGTATTTTGAAGGAGTCGGCAGTGGACAGGCAGCCAGTGGAAGTGCTTCAACATTGGGGTTATGTGATCCCTCCTTGAGGCTCCGTGTAGTATTCTGGCGGTGGTGTTCATTGCAAGCTGAAGTGGGTTCAGCATGTTCTTCGGGAGTCCATGTAGAATTAAGTTGGCATAGTCGAAGTGGGGGATTATGAGTGCTTGATAAATTGTCCTGAAGTCGTCCAGCTCCAGCAGGGGTCGTAGATGCCGGATTGTCCATATTTTGTGGTAGACTGCCTTGACCATGTTATTTATATGGGCTTTCATGTCTAGATGTTGGTCTAATGTGACCCCTAGATAGCAGACCGTGGGTTTGCTTAGGAGCTCGGCGTCTCTTACTTTTAATGAGGTGGGAGGTGTAAATAAATCACAGTGTCTGCCATTAAATGAAGATTTTACATCAGCAGGACCTTTTGGACAAAGAATAGCCAGTGGGACAGTATGATGACAGGATACAAAGAGTAGACAAAAGTGGTGGGCGGGGTTGGCATTGTATGTTACGGCTTCCAGAGTGTCAAGCAGAATACAAATTCTGAATGAAACAATTGCATTCTAGAATCCCTATGGATAGAAATTCCATGCATAGTGGAAATTCCATCCAGGCTAAAACCCCACCTCTGAGAGGCAACTTGTAGGGCTGCATGATCCAGTGGGATGTGCAGGCCCGCAAGCCATCCTGACCATATCCCCCCTCTAACTCTCCCCACACGGCCAGAGCAGCAGTACGGGGAGAGCCAGCATGGGGTTGGGAGGGAGCAGACTGAGGGCGGAGTGGGGACGGACCAAGACGGCAAGATGTACAGGGTCGATTCAGGTCATAGCCCTGTATGTCCTTCAGGGTCAGGGGGAACATGCTGCTTATTCCACCTCGAAGATGGAATAAATAGCTTTGACCAGGCGATCGGGGCTGGAACCCCACCTCCCCAGAGGCCAGGGCTGGGGGCAGGTAGGTCCCCGCTGCCTGATCCTGGCACTGGCTGCCGAGCCTTGGGTCGGGTGGGGGGGGAACAGAAGATTGACACAACGAGGGGTCAGGAGGGGCCACGGGCATGCTGTGACACACCGGGCCATCTCAGGGCCTGATCCTGCACCCGCGGGAATGTCTGGTTCGTGCAGTACAGAATCAGGTGCAAACAGGTCCATCCTACTCAGGCTGTCCAGACTGCCCAGACGTGCCCTTTAGGGAATTGGACTCCACATGTTTTCTCTCGATTAGATTGTAAACTGTGATGAGCGGGGATTGTGTCTCACATCTATATGTACAGCGCTGCCTATTCCTTGTAGCGCTATACAAATGATTAGTAGTAGTACTACTAGCAGTAGGAAGAGTATAGCAGTGGGGATGATAAAACAGACTAAGAAAGATTAGAAAGGCCACTAGATGTGGAAACTCAGTAAAGATGGGTGGGAGGCTTCAACTTCCCCAGTATCGACTGGGTGAATGTTTCATCAGGACATATGAGAGAGGTTCATCTTTTAACTGTTATAAATGGCAGCTTCATGGGCAGTTTTAAAAAGGTTCCAGACCCATGAACTTGACATCAGTGCTGGACAAAATTCTAGAAACTAGAATAAAGAATAAAATTACTGAACATCTATGTAGACATGGTCTAAAAGGAGAAAGTCAGCATGGATTTAGTCAAGAGAATTCTCGTCTCAGCAATCAGCTACCTTTTCTGGAGGCATGCAGATAAAACGGAGTCGGCTGCTATAATGTATCTGAATTTTCACAGAGCCTCTGACAAAGACTGAGATGCCTATTACGTCAAAATCTTCATTTAATCTCATACACTGCAAAGGCTCTTATGCACTCCCAGTCACCTCTCGTTTAGAGTATTGCAGCCTGCTTCTCGCTGATCTCCACGAGGCTAATCTACTACTACTAGTACTGAGCATTTCTATAGCACAAGACCACGAGGAGCCCTAGCACGTGGCCTTGAGCGAGTCACTTAACCCTCCATTGCCTGAGAAAAAATCCAAGTTATCAATGACCCTCTTTAATGTACATTACCAAGTTTAAGTTTCAATGTAAACCGCTTTGATTGAAATGATAAAGCGGTATATAAATCCTGTTAAATAAAATAAATAAAAAATAGCGCTACAAGATGTGCGCAGCGCTGCACAGACATGTAAGAGACAGTTCCCGCTCATCAGAGCTTACAATCTAGTCAAGAGAGACAACATAGAGGGTGTAGACATAGGATACATCTAGGGGGAATGGGAAGCAAACACGAAGATCAGGTGAGTCAAGATCTGAAAGCAGCAGCAAAGAGGTGAGTTTTTAGCCCAGATTTGAAAAGGGTCAGAGAAGGCGCCTGGCGTACAGACACAGGTAGTTTGTTCCAGGTATAAGGAGCAGCAAGGTGAAAGGAGCAAAGTCTGGACTTAGCAATAGAAGAGAAGGGCACAGATAGAAGCAATTTGCCAGAAGAGCAGAGTTTCCGGGGAGGGGGTGTAAGGCGAGATAAGAGAGGAAAGGTAGTGAGGAGCTGCAGAGTGAGTGCACTTGTAGGTCAGTAGGAGAAGTTTGAACTGGATATGGAAACAGATAGGAAGCCAATGAAGTGACTTGAGAAGAGGAGTAATATGAGCATGACGAGGCTGACGGAAGATTAGCTGTGCAGCAGAGTGTTGAATAGGTTGAAGAAGAGAGAAGACTCAGAGGGAGACCAGCAAGAAGTAGGTTATAGTAGTCAAGATGGGAGGTGATTAAGGAGTGGATAAGTGTCTTAGTAGTGTGTTCAGAAAGGAATGGGCAGATTTTGTTGATGTTATAGAGAAAGAAATGGCAGATCTTAGTTATCAGATGGATGTGTGTGGAGAAGGAGAGAGAGGTGTCAAAGACAACCCCAAGGTTGTGAGCCGAGGAAACAGAGGAGTAGAGAGTTAAGCACTATGCTCACATAACCCCTCTCCTCAAGTCGCTTCATTGGCTCCCTATCCATTTCTGTGTCCAGTTTCTCTTGCTTACTGGGATCCCTATTATCTAGTGGAGCAGAATGGATCCCTGGTCACCCTTCCTTTTCCAGCTTCGAGCTTCAAAATGGCTACCTGTGACCCCTAATGGTAATCTCACAGAAGTATCACTAGAGGTCAGGCTGTCAAATAAGACTTGGTAGGAAAGATGGTGGAGGATAGGGCTCCAGGCAGAAGTGACTGGAGATTGGGGGGAATTGGTTGGGAGCAGCAAAGTTTAAAAAGCTGTTCCCATGTACATGTGGGGTAAAGCTGTATGTTTTCCCTCCCCAAATGTAGCTTTAAAAATTGCTGCTCCTGCTGGACATGGGAAAACATTGAAATGAAGTGCTGTGTGTTTGGCAGCATTGACTCGAAGGCACACATTGCATTGAATTGTATTTATGACTATAAAGTCTACCAGGATGAGGAGACACATCATAAAACTAACAGGCAGCACATTTAAAATAAATTGGAAAAAGTCTAATCAAGCTGTGGAATTTGTTACCAGAGGATATGTCAAGCCACAGGTGGGCTTAAGTGGGTTTCCTAGAGAAATCCATAAACAACTATTAGATCAAGTAGATCTCAAAATGCTCCCGCTCGTTCCTGGAAGTGAATAGAAGAAATGGATCTATTCTTTGGGAACTGGAAAGCACTTCCAGAAGATCCAGAATGGCCACCATCAGAGACAGGATACTGGACTTGATGGACCATGGGTCTGGCCCATGCAACGTTTCATGCCTCACTTCAGATCTACCTCGGATGGAATGTTGGTGTGGGTAGGTGAATCTGCAGCGATTCCATTTCAATCGCAGTCTAATTCATAAAAGAATAGAAGGTGATACCCTTTTGTTGGACTAGCCCTTGAATGTTAAAATCTTCTTCAAGAGATTGGGACAGTAAGAGCAAAAGATGATGGGCCCGATATTCAATTGTGAGCACTATGTGCCGCTACAGTGCATAGCTGTCGTCGCCAACCTGTAACCCCAGATATTCAATGTCAGGGTCACTTGCGGCCCCCAGCATTGAATATCCACCGTCACCGCACAGCTCCAACACCACAGAACTTAACCGGGTAGCGGTGATATTGCAACGCTACCTGATTGGCTTCCGTGGGTAATACTAAGCTTAGCTTTATCCACAGGTGGTGCAATATCGCCTCTACCCGCTTAGCGACTATCATTGCCCACGACACACCCTGGAATGCCCGAGACATGCCTGATGCTGAGGTTAGCATCGGGGCGAGTAGACGCATTAGTTGGGGATATTCAGCAGCACTAACCATGTTAATGCCGTTGAATGTCCCTTCAGTGGCATTTACACGGTTTACAGGTAGTAAACTGTGTAAATGCCGTTAGAATATCAGCCCGACAGGACCAGAATCATAAAGTGGAGAGAGGCAGAGGAGTGGAGGAGTAGCCTAATGGTTAGAGCACTGGCTTGGGAACCAAAAGACCAAAGTTCAGTTCCCACTAGCACTCCTTGTGGCCTTGGGCAAGTCACTTAACACTACATTGCCTCAGAAAATTCCAAGTTATCAAAGTCCCTGTACAATGTACTCTACCAAATTTAATATACAATGTAAACTGCTTTGACTGAAATGATAAAGTGGTATAAAAAACAACCTGTTTTTTATACCACTTTATCAGAAGACTTTATGGAAGACTGGGCATCAAAATGGCAGATGAAATTTAATGTGGACAAGTGCAAGGTTATGCATCTAGGGAAGAACAACCCAAACTATGGTTACACGATGCAAGGTTCCACATTAGGAACTACCACCCAGGAAAAAGATTTAGGCGTCATTGTGGATACCATGTTAAAACCCTCGGTCCAGTGTGCAGCAGCGGCCAAGAGAGCAAATAGAATGCTAGGTATGATAAGGAAAGGAATGGAAAATAAAACAAAAGATATTATAATGCCTCTATATCGTTCCATGGTGAGACCGCACCTTGAATATTGTGTGCAATTCTGGTCGCCGTATCTTAAAAAGAATATAGCGATTTTAGAAAAGGTTCAGAGAAGAGCCACCAAAATGGTAAAGGGGTTGGAAGGATACTCCTATGAAGAAAGACTAAAAAGGTTAGGGCTCTTTAACCTGGAACAGAGACGGCTGAGGGGAGATATGATAGAAGTCTATAAATTAATGAACGGAGTGGAACGGGTAAACGTAGATCGATTGTTTACCTTATCAGAATATAGAAAGACTAGGGGACATGTAATGAAGCTACAGGGTAAACTATTTAAGACTAATAAAAGAAAATATTTTTTCACTCAATGTGTAATCAAACTCTGGAATTTGTTACCGGAGGATGTAGTAAAGGCTGTTAGTGTAGCTGGGTTTAAAAAAGGTTTGGACAAGTTCCTGGAGGAAAGGTCCATAAACCATTATTAAGAAGGGACCCAGGATATCAATGCTTGAACCAATACAAGCATTGTGGAACCTGTGTCCCTTGGGGAAACTGCTAGGTACATATGACCTAGATTGGCCACTGTTGGAAACAGAATACTGGGCTTGATGGACCTTGGTCTGACCCAGTATGGCATATCTTATGTTCTTAACCTGTTAAATAAATGCATTCCAGCAATGACCTTAAAGAGAAAAGATACAGGGGGTGAGGTTCAGAGCATTTAGACCTGATTCAGTCAGAAGCAGATTTCTGTGTAATACCTTATTATCTCACCTGGGTGCTGTAGAGTTCTCCTGGCAGGGGTGTGAGATGTGTCCATAATTTGGCTGACCACTGATACAGTATAAGAGATGTGCTTAATCATGGAGGCACAGGGAGAGGAAACAAGAAACTTCCATAAATTAGAGAAATTCAGATGCACAGAAAACTTCACCCTGTTGAATTTAATGCTCTCCTGCACTGTTGAATATTTATCTTTTGCCTTTGTAGATCAGCCTCAGGCTCTGCGACTAGCCAACGGAGAGGATCCATGCAGGGGTCGTGTTGAAGTTTTCTACAATGGAGTCTGGGGCACAGTTTGTGATATCGGATGGAGTCTCACTGATGCTCAGGTCGTGTGCAGACAGCTGGGCTGTGGGTCGGCCCTTTCTGCCCCAGGAAACGCCTATTATGGTCAAGGCACAGGAAGTGTCCTCCTGGATAGCGTGCAGTGTACAGGAAGTGAAGCCTCTCTGTGGCAGTGCTTGAACAGTGGCTGGGCCACAAGTGTCTGTGGCCATGTTAGAGATGCCAGCGCCGTATGCTCAGGTACGCAGAGTCTATTCACCGTTCCTTCTTTATGTGTCTGAGTTTATATTCATTTCTATCAGTCACTAATCTAGCCCTCGTTTGGACTGGTTTAGCTAGACTCAAGGAAAGGAAATTAGCAGGTAAAAACAAATTTCACCTTTCTTCGTGCAACAGGCATAATTAGCAAGAAAATGACAAGCTTTTAAAAGGTCTCCACTAATTTGTATTAGCAGCGCCCAAGAGTCTACCTAAAGTGGTGAAAGGACAGAGTAGGATCCAGACCCCTCTGATACCCATTTCTATTCACGGCTCTTTCTTAATTATATCAAAACTAGACAAAGGACTCCAATGGCAAGTACTATGTACGTACGGTCCATGTAGAAGGTCCCCAAGTCAAGTCATGTGCCAGAAATATAACAAAATCAGAGGAACCTATCAAGTCAAAAAAAATCTATCTCAATTTTATACTCCTGGAAGTTCTGTCATAACACTTTGTCTAATGTTTTAATAGGAAGTAAGCCGAGGGTAACCGTGAATGTTATTTTTGTGTTTTACAGCTGCAGGATCCTCTCCGGTTAGGCCACTAGGTAATTTCATGTTTTTCTATCCTCTGTTTCATGACATTATAGTGAACTTAGCGAAAGAAAAGCAATGCGCTGGCATCAGGTCTCATTTATTTATTTTATTTTTTATTTATTTAACTGCATTTATATCACGCTTTTCACCGGGTCAAAGCGGTGGAACACGTAACATAGGACGGGGTAATTTTTTGGGTGGGGCCATCACCAAGGTCAACAATTAATGATTTGGGTAGACATAGACATAATTTACTCCTGTTGAAGTTAGGTATTAGGTCATGGTGGTAGAAAGATGTTCACGGAATAGGATTGTCTTCAGCTGTTTCCTAAATGATGTGATGTCAGCGTTGTTCTTGATGTGATTTGGTAGAGAGTTCCAGAGGGATGGAGCATAAAGTTCGAATGCTCTGTTGCAGGTCCATTGTGTGGCTTTGGTTCTTTTGTGGGGGACAACGATAGAGTTATTGGAGGAATGTCTGGTTGATCTGTTGTGGGATGGTCGAGGCAGTAAGGGGTGTAGTGAGGTGTTCTGTGTGTGGTGGATTGTTTTGTGGATGAGTAAGATAGCTTTGTACTTGATTCTTGCTTGCACTGGAAGGAGGTGAAGGTCTCTTAGGATTGGGGTGATGTGGTCCCGTTTTTTTGCATCATTCAGAGAGTCGTGATTTAATCCATTGCCTGTAACATTCTTCACTGGACATTACTGGAATTTAGGAAAACAGAATGAGGAAAACATTACAGACAGGAAGTTTAGCTCACTTCTGCTCTTACTCTGATGTAATGTTGGTGTGACCTCGTGATTCTGCAGTGATTCACTTCCAGTTCTAATTTAGATCATTCAGACTTTATTCAGATTCGGCATGAGATATGTGCGCAGTAGTTATTCTGCTGGCAGGGGAGAGAGATGTGACCATAATTTGGCTGACCACTGATACAGTATAAGAGATGTGCTTAATCATGGAGGCACAGGGAGAGGAAACAAGAAACTTCCATAAATTAGAGAAATTCAGATGCACAGAAAACTTCACCCTGTTGAATTTAATGCTCTCCTGCACTGTTGAATATTTATCTTTTGCCTTTGTAGATCAGCCTCAGGCTCTGCGACTAGCCAACGGAGAGGATCCATGCAGGGGCCGTGTTGAAGTTTTCTACAATGGAGTCTGGGGCACAGTTTGCGATATCGGATGGAGTCTCACTGATGCTCAGGTCGTGTGCAGACAGCTGGGCTGTGGGTCGGCCCTTTCTGCCCCAGGAAATGCCTATTATGGTCAAGGCACAGGAAGTGTCCTCCTGGATAGCGTGCAGTGCACAGGAAGTGAAGCCTCTCTGTGGCAGTGCTTGAACAGTGGCTGGGCCACAAGTGTCTGTGGCCATGTTAGAGACGCCAGCGCCGTATGCTCAGGTACGCAGAGTCTATTCGTTGTTCCTTCTTTCTGTGTGTGAGCTTATATTCATTTATATCAGTCACTAATCTAAACTCGTAGCAGCAGAACAGATTCCAGAATCATTACCCTCAAGGAGTGCTCATAAGCAGTTATTAATGTCTAGCACAATAAAGCCTGGAGAACAGATAAGGAGAAGTCCTGGAATTAACTCCTCCGTTGTCCCCTTTAAGCTCTTTCTCACCTCTCACGGGTCATACACTCCAGCACTGGCAAAATTTCTTCCACTTGAGGAAAGATTTAACCAGTTCCTGAGAAAGATCTTAAAATGAGTGAATAAAATGCCGGATTAATAAGTCAAAGCTAAACTATGTTATGGGTTTTTATTTTTAAAAATTGCTTAGAATAAAATAATGAAAAAGTACTGTTTAGATAAGCATACACAGCTCTCCACAAGGACAGTCTTCTTTCTCTCCTCAGTTAACTTATTTATTTATTTAGACAGTTTTGTATACCACCTTATCCTTCAATCAAAGTGGTCACAACACAATTGGGGATTCATTTTAACATGAGGGGATATGAGACACATACACTAATACTTACAGGGAACATGGGCAATGGAGGGTTGGGTGACTTTCCCAAGACCACAAGGAGCACCTGTGGGACTAGAAACCCCAGTCCTTCTGGCCCAAGGTTGCTGTCCTCTAGTGGCCTGGCCTGAGGTAACTTGCCCCAACCACCAGGCCACTCCTCCCTCCCATCATACCCACTGAATAAGGGGTTAAATGCATCCCAGGGGGGAAGTAAGGAATAAAAGAATGACATGGGAGTCTCAGTCCTCAGCGCTCTCCTCTCATGTAATCCGAATCCTAAAATTCATATCTCACGCCTGAATTTGCAGTTTGCACACATTTCAAATATGTTTCCCCTAATTTATAATAAATGTGACAGATGGTCAGCAAGGGACGTTAAAAGTACCAATTTCTCATGGGTAAAACAGAAGTAGCAGGAAAGGGACAAGAATTTCTCACAGCCCCAGTAGCGTGCTCAAGAGTTTACCTCGAGTGGTAAAACAGAGACAACAATATGCAGGCTCATCTAATATTCTTTTCTATTTGCAGTCAATCATTTTGGGCAATCTCCATATGTGTAACCTCCCAGGGCACAGGGGTACTTCCGGGAGCTGGTTGCCCATGATGCACCCCATGGAGATCTCATAGGCTCCTTCAGTGGGGGAGGGTGGAGACAAGAATGATGCTTCACTATCTGTAGGCTACTGCTACCTCTTTGCAGTCCACTAATAACCACCAAAGCACATAAGAAGCATTTCTCCATGCAAAATTAGTTCACTGGAACAAAATATGGTGAATGGTGATAATCTGACAAAATTCCTTCTAGTTGCAAGACTGCTGCATAGCTGAAATTGAAACGGGAACCTTCCTCCATGTCTTTCAGTATGTCCTCGCATTTCCCTCACACCTGTTTGCCCTTTGCGTCCAGGCTCTGGTGATGCTACAGAACGCACACCTTTCCTTTCCTCATGGTACCAGGGCCGATAGTTATAACACTTGCTGAAATCCTTTCCGCCATGTAACTAGGAGTTTCTAGAGGTTGCTTGCCTTGGGATGCTGCAAAGAGTTGCAACCAGCCAGCAGCAGAATGTGACTGATGGTGAGGGTCAGTTGCCATCCAAGAGCAGGTGGAGGATGTCCTCTCCTCCCAAGCTAGTCCCCAGCTGTACTAACACTGACTAAGCCTGAGAGACCACTCCGGTGGGACAATACCGTAAAAAATGCTCAGAGTCACTGCACTGGTCTTTATCGATTTACATATTTGATTTAGTGGAATTTGATATCCCATTTTTACAAATAATTCCAAAGCAAGTTCTAATAGCTTACGACACTAACAACCTCAGTTATACTGACAGCACACTATTAACACTGATCACCCACATCACAAATAATGCAAAATTAAAGGCTGTCATGCTGCGCCCAAAACCTGTAGAAGAGACCAACGTCCCACAAATTAATAGCCACATCTTAATCATTCTTTGAAAAGAGGCATAACCCATCTCCATTCTTGCCTCCTAAGGGATGGAGGGCAAAACTCAAAGAAAGATGTTCATTGTACAGGTCTATATTCCAACTGTAGCGATCAGTGGGCTTTTTTCAGTGCTGACCACAGCATTTTAAAAAAATCTCATATTTCCAGAGCATCCTGCTAGACCAGTCCAGACCAGCGGATTATCTCCCCAACCAGCAGATGAGACAGAGAAGATTCCAAAAAGTTTTGTGACATCATTAGCATAACACCTGGTACAGCTAGGGGGCACTCTCCAGTATTTTCTCTGTCTCAGCAGATGGTAGCTGCTCATCTGTACAGCTAAGGCTTCCAGCTGTTGCAGACTGCCACAAGGGCGCAAAGCAGTTCAGCTCAGTTCTCGGTCACCTGGAGTATACAAGATACTCCGTTGGTCTGACTGGTGTCTGGGGGGCGAGCAACTTCAGACCATGAGGGCTAGTTCAGTTGTTGGAGAGTCCTGCAAAGGGGTGCCTGACCTGTCTCTAGCCTAGGATTTCCATCTTTCATTTTCACTATTTGTATTTTATTTAAAAAAAAAATAGAGAGGGAATAGGAACACAAACTCTTAGTTTCTGTAGCTAGGGAATCCACCACAGCTCCAGTTTTTTAAGGCCCCGCTCCAAGGGGAGAATGTGCGGTCTAGAATAGGCCCCCACCGCTGATTTGCCTGAAACCATGAGTCCTTGCCTGGAACCGTGAGTACTGCTGTGGGGCACCGTCGACAGGAGGTTCTGCCTGCAGATCAGCATCACAAAGGTTTTCACTGCCCTTCTCATTGCATGGGTCTGGCACCATTAGGCTTCAGGCCTAGTTTCCTGTTGAAAATATGGCTGAACTTCTGTGATTCAGCACAGTTCTTCAGAGCATGCCGGCCAAACTCCCATGTTGCCTCGGCTGTGGCAAGCAGTGCAGCGCAGATTCTTACTGGACCGGCTCTGCGCTGCTTGCACAGTTGATCCAGGCCAGTCCTCTGGCTCTGGGCCTCTGTCAACATCGCCCTCCGGGGAAGCCTCCCTGGCTTCTGTCCTTGCAGCACCTGCAGACCCAGCTCTGCTATTGGCACAGTCTACCAGCCCCGCATAGAGAGATTCCTCTCCTCTCACCTTGGTTAATCAATTAGTGGAGGATCAAAGGCAGCTGCCACAATCTCCTGCTGGACAAAGGCCTGAAGAGGTAGAGTTTGCAGTACTTTTCCAACATGGTGCTCTATATGAAAAGAAAAGAAGGGTCCTGCTCAGCTACCTGTCCAGTCTCAGTAGTCTACCACCTCATCTCAGCCACGAGTTTCATCCACCAGGAAAGCCAGCAGGAAGTGCTCTGGAGCAATGGTCGGGGACCAGGAGGCACCGCGTCCATGCAAGCCATTGTCATTGGCTCTTGGGGACGGGGACCTCTATTCCCCTGTGGATGAGGATGGTAGACAGGGGATGAACGCTGGGGACCTTTCCTCAGCGGAAGGCTCCAACTAGGACGAGGAGAACCTGTCACCAGCAGAGGATGACAGAGGGTCATGAGTGATGCATTTGTTCCACAGGAGGAGATTGTCTTCCTGATCATCCAGGTGGTTTCAGAATTATGCATACCAGACACCTCTGTGGCTTCAACTACTTTGCCTTCGGAGACCCTATTCTCAGGGCATCAAGGCACTTTCTAGGGCCTTCTCATTCCCCTCTGAGCTGCAGTAGATGGTTTCAGAGGAGTGTGAGAAACCAAATGCCACTCTTAGGGCTACATGACAACTAGGGCATATTTATCTTTGGTCTCAGGAAAACCTCCTTCAGTGGTTAAAAAATCCCAGGGTGGATTTGTTAGTCACAGCTGTGACAAAGCATACCACTATTCCAGTGGAGGGCGGGGTGGCCCTCCAGGATTCATATGACCAAAAGGTAGAAGGTCTGCTCAAGATGGCCTTCTCAGCGTCCTCCTTGATGGTACAGACACATGCCTGTGGAAGCCTAGCGGCCTGGGCCCTACTGCGCTGGCTGCAATTGCTACCCAAGGATGAGAACACGGCACATTTGGAGTTTGTGGCAGCCTTTCTGGCAGACATCTTCTATGATCTGGTCTGCCTGGCTGCACAAGCAGTGGTGGCGGCCAACATTGCCTGGCGCTGACTGTGGCTGCAGAACTGGTCAGCGGATATGGCATCCAAGACGCACTTGGCCCTCTTCAGAGAGGACTACTTTTTGGACAAGACTTAGAAAAGCTTGTCAAGGACCTCGAGGAAGTCAAGCCACAACACTTGCCAGAGGACAAGCCTAGAGCTTCTTCCAAGCACGCGTTCTCTTCAAGCGCTGGGTCCTCATGCTTGGGGTTACATGACTCCAGGTGCTACCATCAGGGAAGGCAGTCTCCTTCCTTCTCCATCTCTGGCAATCACAGCCAGTCCTTTTGGGGAGCTTGACGGTCCCAAGGATTCTCAGGGACCTCTTGGAAGTCCACCTCTTCCTCCCACTCAGCACAATGATGTATAGGGGCCCTGTTCAGAGGTGCTGCAGGTTGGGGGACATCTGCATTTCTTCAGGCAAGAATAGGCCCATCTTACTTCAGAACAGTGGGAGCTGGATGTTATTAGCCAGGGCTACGCACTGGAGTTTGCGAAGCCCATTCAAGATGCCTTCGTAACTTCCCCGTGCGGCCCAGAAGCAAAGTGCCAGGCTGTTTGATCCACCCTGCAGCGGCTGTTGAGTCTCCGGGCCATTCTTCCTGTGCCCCCAGCTGAAAAGGGAATGGGTCATTATTCCATCTACTTCATGGTTCCAAAGAAGGACAGAGCCTTTCATCCTATCTTGAAAACTCAAGGGCATCAATTGCAGCCTGCGAGTTCCCCATTTCCGCATGAAGACTTTGCAGATGGTCATTCAGGTGGTGCAACAGGGAGAGTTCCTCATCACCCTGGATCTCACAGAGGTATACCTCTACATATCAATCCGACCCACCAGCAGCAGTTTCTGAGGTTTGCCATCTTGGGCCAACATTATCAGTTCTGCGCACTCCCATTCAGGTTAGCCACCGCCCCTCGGACCTTTACAAAGGTCGTGGTGGTGGTGGCGGTGGCCCTCTGGCACAAAGGGATCTGTGTGCACCCTTATTTGGAGTGCCAGAGTGCTCTGTCTGGTGTGTGGATGAGGAGTCCATCACGAAAAGAGCTACCTGATGCCTTCCCAAGATTTGGAGTTTATCGGAGCCTACTTTGACACTCGCCAGGGCAAAGTCTTCCTCACGCAGGAGCAATGGCTCAGGTTTCGCTGTCAGCTTTGCAGCTTTCTCTCGTCCTGGTCCCCTAGAGCCTGAGATTGCCTGCAGCTGCTCAGGGAAATGGCTACCATGTGGGTTGGATGCCTTGGGCCCAAGCTCACATGCGCCCCTGCAGCGGTCTTTGCTGATGCGCTGGTCCCCCTGCTCACAGAATTACCTGGTGAGGCTCCCACTGCCCTGCCTGGTTTGGCACAGTCTCAGCTGGTGGAACTCTTCCAACAACCTATTTCAGGGAGTGCTGCTAGAGACACCCTCCTGGGTGTTGGTGACGACTGGCACTAGTCTTACAGGCTTAGGGGAGCTCATTGTCTGGGACACTGAACCCAGGGCTCGTGGTCCCCAAGGGAAGCCTTGTGCATCATCAACCAGCTGGAGGCCAGAGCCACTCGTCTAGCACTTTCACAATTCCTCCATCTACTCCAAGGTCAGACCGTACATGTGCTCTCAGACAATGTGATAGCAGTAGCCTATGTGAACAGGCAAGGGGGCAGCAAGTGCCTGGGGGTGGTGCACGAGAAGCAGCTGCTACTCCCATGGGTGGAATAGCATCTGTTGGCACACTCAGCCCAGCACATAGCAGGAGAAGACAACATTCAGGCTGATTACCTCAGTAGGCACATCCTCAATCGCATAGTGCATTGCTTTAGGCTTTCAATCGCATAGTGCATTGCTGGGGGAGGCCAGTGATCGATTTCATGGCTGCAGCCTCGAACTCCAAGGTCCTCTCCTTCTTCAGTCGCCGATGAGCGTGCGGATCCATGGGGGTGGACACATTGGTTCAACTGTGACCTCACGTCTCCATACTGCATGTGTTTCCACCATGGCCCCTGATTCCTCAGCTGCTTCACTGAATAAAACATGATTCTCGGCTGGTAGTTCTGGTTGCCCCAGATTGTCCATGATGGTGTACTGACCTCGTTCGGCTCCAGATGGCTCCTCCTCTCCCATGGGGAGTTGCAGGGGTCTTTTGCGGCAGGTGCCCATCATCATGAACAACTTGACTCCCTTCTTGCTTACAGCCTGGCTCTTAGGAAGCGAAGGTTGAGGTGCAACGGCTACTCAGCGGCAGTAGTGAGCACGCTGCTGCAGGCCAGGTGCCGGTCATCGTCTTTTATTTATTTATTTATTTATTAACAATTCTTATATACCGCACTATTAGACATCAGCGCGGTTTACATTGAACAGAAAACATCCGACAGTTTACACATGTCTGGTCGTTACATTTAACAGGAAGTATAACTTGGCGAAATAGGGGAAACTAAATACAATGCAGGGTTATCTGATGAAGGATATCCTGGTTAACTATATACAACAGTGGTACAATAGTATATGGAACAACTTGTTATTTACATTGTGAAGTTGGTCTGTTGCGGGGTCTATCTGTTTGACCACTTCTGCTATTCACCTGGGGGTTATGTTCGGAGTTGTCATTGAGATATTTAAGGAAGAGGAAATGCTTTAAAGCCTTTCTGAACTGACTTAGATTAGGTATTGCTCTGATTTGAGCTGGTAAGGTGTTCCATAGAGATGGGGCGCAGAATTGGAAGGCTCTGTTGGCTGTTGATCTAGTGCATCTTGTGGTGTCATTTGGGATAACTAGTGTGTTTAATTCTGCTGTTCTTCGTGGCCTGTTTGGTGCAAGTGGTTGTATGAGGTTTGAGAGAGAGGAAGAGGTGAGCCCCTTAGCCGCTTTGAATGTTAGCAGTAAGGTCTTGAAACTGATCCTTGCTTGAATGGGGAGCCAGTGTAGCTGTTTTAGAAGGGGTGTTACGTGGTCTCTCCTGGATGCCCCGAGGAGTACCCTCGCTGCACTATTCATGGCTAATTGCAGGGGGTTCAGGGTGGACCGGGGGAGTCATTGTAGTATGGAGTTTG
The DNA here is from genome assembly GCA_033557465.1 of Ichthyophis bannanicus. NCBI lineage: Eukaryota > Metazoa > Chordata > Amphibia > Gymnophiona > Ichthyophiidae > Ichthyophis > Ichthyophis bannanicus. The sequence continues at coordinate 1,030,084,533 of CM066034.1, forward strand.
AGAAGTCAAAATGGGGGAGTATAAGGGCTTGATAAATGGTACGGAAATCATCCGGTTCGAGTAGCATGCGTAGGTGTCTGAGGGATCTGATTTTAAAGTAGATTGCCTTGACTGTGTTGGCTATGTGGTTCTTCATATCAAGGTTTTGGTCCAGCGTTACTCCCAGGTAGCGTATTGCCGGTTTAACTTGGAGTTGGGCATCCTTTACGTTAATACAACTAGGAGGGGTGAAGTTGGTGTTCCTCGAGACGAACAGGACTTCCGTCTTTTTGTGTTGTATTCTCAGGTTTTGTGATAGGAGCCACTCTGATATGGTGTCAAAGCAGTTGGTCAGCGGGGTAAGGTCTAGGCAGTCCAATGATATTGGCATATATAGTAGCACATCGTCTGCATATATCATATAACTGACATTAAAGGATCTGATGATGTCACAGATGGGTTGGATGTATATATTAAACATCAATGCAGATAAAGAGGATCCTTGGGGTACACCTTGACTTTGGCTTATGTTCATGTCTGGTGAGTTTTTAAGCACTGGTGACAGGCTCATCAGGAGTCACCCTGGAGGGCGCAACTTCTCTCCATCCTCTCCTTTTTACAAAATGGTTTCCAGAAGGGGTTGGCCTGGAGCTCCCTGCAGGTGCAGGTAGCAGCTCTCATGGCATTCCAGGGTCCAATAGGCGGCCGGTCGCAAGCTTGCCATCACGACATAGGCTGTTTCCTGTGAGGCATATGGGTCTTGCAGTGGCTGCTCAGGCCGGCAGTTCTGTTGTGGGACCTCACAGTAGTGCTTCGGACGTTAAAGACTATCTTTGTGGTCACCATGACCTCTGCATATCATGTATCTGAGTTGCAGGTGCTCTCCTGCCGCGGTCCTTTCTTGACCTTCTCTGCGGAAGGCGTAACCTTACAGCTGGTTCCTTTGTTCCTGCCCAAGGTTCTTTCACTATTCCATGTCAACCAAGTCATCTCTCTGCCCTCCTTCTTGGCCGATCAGTGCACTGAACGAGACAAGCCCTTGTGCCGCCTAGTTGTCTGTAGAGTGCTCCTATGGTATTTGGAGATCACCAACTCCTTTTGGCTTTCTGATCATCTTTTTGTATTGTTTGCGGGTCCTTGAAAGGGGCATGCAGCATCCAAGGCCACTTGGGGCTGTTGGATCAAAGCTGCTCTCTCTTCCATCTACCTCTCAGTGGGCAAGCCTGTGCCTGCCAGTTTGAAGGCTTATTCAACTTGTACCCAGGCTTCTTCCTGGGCTCAGGAATCATCAGTTTCTCCATGGATATTTGCAGGGTGGCTACGTAGTCCTCTTTTTCCACGTTTGTCAAGCACTACTGCTTGGACGTCCAAGCGCTTTCGGCAGCCTTCTTCAGCACCAAGGTTCTGTCAGTCACATTCTTGTCCTGCCTGGAAAGGAAGTAGTTTTGATACTTCTCGCTGGTCTGGACTGATTTAGCAGGATATTTTAGAAGGGGAAATTTTACTTACTGATAATTTCCTTTCCTGGAGTCCTGCTAGACAAGTCCAGGACCCTCCCTGAGAGGCTGTTCAGAAGGATGTCTGGACTTGTAGGCTGCTCATCTCCTGTGGATTCTGTACATAGTTCCCTCCACTGAGATCCTGTATATAGTTCAGGCTTGGGAGCCCCTTTTGAGGATTTTTCTGTGCCAGAGCACGTTGCTGCCAGATACATCAAAGGGCAGTAGCCCTTTAAAAGCGGCGTGCTCCATCGGGCGGGCCTGCACCTTAGGGCCTCGACAGAGGGCCCTTTGGCATGGCCCTTAGGCGCGGGCCCGGGAGCGCCCTGGAGTGAGCCATGAACCCTGCTCCTCCTAATCATCTTGGCTGCCTGGAGCCGGCCCGGTAAGCAACTGTCCTTGACTTGCTGCCCAGAGCTGTTAACCACTGTTTGCACTGAACTGCTGCTCACTGCGTGCACTGAACTGCTACCCAGAGCTGTTAACCACTGTTTGCACTGAACTGCTACCCAGTACTTGCAAGGAACTGCTGCTCACTGCCTGCACCCCAGTAGAACTGCTACCCAGTACTACTCTGAACTGCTACCCATTGCTGCGCAGAACTGCTACCCAGTGTTGCCTAGACCCGCTACCCAGTGTTGCGTAGAACTGCTTCCCAGTGTTGCACAGTACTGCTACCCAGTGTTGCTTAGAACTGCTTAGAAGTGGTAACTGTTACCCACTATTGCTTAGAACTGCTACCCAGTACTACTCTGACCTGCTACCCAGTGTTGCGTAGACCTGTTACCCAGTGTTGCATAGACCTGCTTCCCAGTGTTGCACAGTACTGCTTAGAAGTGGTAACTGCTACCCACTATTGCTTAGAACTGCTACCCAGTGTTGCCTAGAACTGCTACCCACTATTGCTTAGAACTGCTACCCAGTGTTGCTTAGAACTGCTTAGAAGTGGTAACTGCTACCCACTATTGCTTAGAACTGCTACCCAGTACTACTCTGACCTGCTACCCAGTGTTGCGTAGACCTGTTACCCAGTGTTGCATAGACCTGCTTCCCAGTGTTGCACAGTACTGCTTAGAAGTGGTAAGTGCTACCTACTATTGCTTAGAACTGCTACCCAGTGTTGCCTAGAACTGCTTAGAAGTGGTAACTGCTACCCAGTGTTGCTTAGAACTGCTACCCAGTGTTGCTTAAGATTGATACCTATTGTTGCTTATTTATTTATTTATTAACATTTTTTATATACCGCACTATTCATTATCAGCGCGGTTTACATGGAACAGGAAAACTTCAGACAAGTTACATTTATCTGGGTTATTACATATAACAGGAACATTAACTTGGATAACCGGGTCAATTATTTACAACAAAGCAACAACAAGAGCAACTATTTACATACAAGTGTCATATTGTCTGAAAAGTGTATTGTTAATCTGGTAAAATAGTGAAATGTATTGTTGAGTCAGGGAAGATTATGTAGTCAGAAGGTAATTATTGCTATTTGGGTGTAACTGTATTTCTTTGTTCTCTGGGAAGTATTTGAGGAAAAGGTGATGTTTCAGGGCCTTCTTGAACTGGATGAGATCAGAGATGGCCCTAATATGTGCTGGAAGGGTGTTCCAAAGTTTTGGAGCACATAAACTGAAGGCTCGGCTTACTGTTGTAGAGTTGTATCTTAAAGTTTCCTTTGGTACTATTAGTATATTTAGTTCCGCGGTTCTTCTTAGTCTGTTAGGTGTGATTGGTTGGATCATCTCAGATAATGAGGTGGGGGTGAGACCTTTGTAAGCTTTAAAGGCCAGGAGCAGAGTCTTGAAAGTGATTCTCGCTTGAATAGGAAGCCAATGTAGTTGTTTTAGAAGGGGTGTTACATGTTCTCTTTTGGGTACTCCAAAAAGCACTCTTGCTGCACTGTTCAAGGCGAGTTGAAGAGGGTTTAAGGTAGATTGAGGAAGCCCTTGTAGTATGGCGTTTGCGTAGTCAAAATGGGGAATGATTAGAGCCTGGTAGACAGTACGGAAATCGTCCGGATCAATCAGTTGCCGGAGATGTCTGAGGGAGCGGATCTTGAAATAAACTGCCCTTACTGTGTTGGCTACCCGTTTGCCCAGACCTTGCTGCCCACCCCCACATCTCATTGTCCTCCTCTCCCTCATCCTCCACAACTGCCTCCCCTCCTACCAACACCCTCCCTCCTCTCCCCCTACTCTCCTCACTCCTCCCTCCACTCTTTCCCCTAACCTAGCATCTACCTTCCTCACTTCTCCCTCCACTCTCCCCCCTAGCCTAGCATCTGCTTTCGAGCCTCTCCTCACCATCCCCCGCACTTACCCAGCCCCCCTCTCCACCTTCCTCACTTCTCCCTCCAATCTGCCCCCACCCTAGCACCTGCTCTTGAACTACTCCACACCATCCCCCACATTCAACCTGCCCCCCTCTCTTTAAGGCAACCCCACCCTCGCTTCCGCCATACTATCTCCACTTTACCTCGCTCTCTAATACTCATCCTCCTTCTCTCATCAGGCAATATCAACCCTAACCCTGGTTCCCCCCCCGCCCCCCGATTTCTCTCCCACTCTAAAGATAGTTCCTCACGTACCCTATCTAATCTCATCCACATTCCACTCCTCCCTCCTTTCACCCTCTCCCAGTCATCCCACAATTACTCACCCATAAATATCAACTCCAACCCTACCCCCAAAAATACTCCCTCACATAACCTACCCAGCACCATCAAATTATCCCTCATTTCTCCCCCCCCCCCCCCATATCCCTCTCAGGGAGCACATACACCCATACATACTCACTCTCACCCTTCTCCATCTAAACCTCGCTACTACCCTAAAAATAGACCCCCCGCGCTATTCTAATAAGAAATCCACATGTAACTTATCCAACCTTACAAACCCAGTCCAAGGCGTGATTATGTAGAAAAGACAGAGTTTAATTAATAATCTTATTGCCAACCCGACACAGGCCGTGTTTCGCACACTTCGTCAGGGGTTGATCAATCAGGTAAAACTAAAAACATAAATACATAAAAATGAATAATAATAAATACATATATCACAATAAAAACCTAAAAATACAGATGCTACAATGGAAATCTGTAACACATATAAAAACATCTATTGACTGTTAAAAACATGTTACATGTGTGGGGTAAACAGTGTGGATAAAATGTATCAAATCATTAACCAATAAATGCATAAATACATAAAATAAAATATTAAATAAAACATCAAAAACTCATTTAATAGAAACTATATACACATGAATAATATCAAGAGAAATAAAAGGAGATAAAAGAGAAGGAATGCAGATTGTGACAAACAACATTGATAAAGGAATAAATAAATACCTCCGTAGCGATTATTGAGGACACCTCAGAGAATGACCTTAATTTAAAGGTAATTCTATTATGACTAAAAAGGTAAATATAAAAACATAATTGTTAAAAATTACATCAAAAAGCAAAATTAATATGTGCTTGTTATGTGAATAAAAGACCGGAAGAAACCAAAAAAGGGGAGAGGAAACATGGCAGGAGCGTGTTGTAAACACCTTACCCTTAATATGTGCCCTCAATGGGGATGAAAAACGAATTCATTCAAAAGAACCCCTATTTTGTGCGTCCTATGAACATGCATTAGAAACTAATAGTGCCAAACAGTAACCTAGATCTGGAGATTAATCTATAAATAATAATGTTTGCAATGTAATTATAAAATATACATAAATTAAATCAGTAGATGATATCTTTACCTGCATACGGAGTATATTAAAATGCAAATCAATACTACCGGAAAAAGGCTCTGGTTACCGTAGACGCCCGACTTTAGGCTTTATATACTTAAAAGTACTCACTCCGTGTTTGAAACTTAATAAATTACTAAAAGATGTGTATAACCAAACAACGTGCCCCACATACGTGCTGTAAGCTTGGAATGAATCAAACTTACAACAAACCGGGAACCGGTATCCTTTATACTGCTGCTAACAAACTTTAAAGAACACCGGCACAAGCGCACATTTAATGCGAAAAGGGGAAGGAAATGTAGGACCAATGAACATACCACACAAAAGTGTGCTTAACAAGTCATCATTAGAAACTTACAAATACCATGAACCGGCTCCTTCTGTACTACAGTTAACAACCTTTAGAGAACGCTGACGCAAGCGCACAATAAATACTAGAAGGAGGCAGAAAGGGGGCGGAGTCAAGGAGTGGCAAAATCAGAGAACCATTGCCTGCTATTACAAAGGGAAGCCCGCAAGAAAGGGAACTTCTCGTGTCACACCGCAATGTAGTGCATTTGCCTTTGCTGCACGGGAAATCACTAAAAAAGGGGGGGGGGCAGCAACGAAGGATATATTACACCACCTTAATTAAGAATGCATAAAGCGTTGTTCAAAAACACTTTTACATCTATTGCCAACTATAAAAGATCTACACTACTGTCCTTAGACTATAAAAAACCCTACCCCCGATATTAAGAAAAAAGGGGGGACCTTTTAAAAGCATCAATAAATAAATAAATAAAGGTTGTAAGTAAGGCAATAAGATTATTAATTAAACTCTGTCTTTTCTACATAATCACGCCTTGGACTGGGCTTGTTGGTACACGTCATTATTTGCCCTTTCGTGGTGGTGACTTATCCAACCTTTTCCATATCCCTCCCCCCCCCCCCCCCCTCCGCTCTCCCGTTTACTTGCGCCCTATGGAACGCATGCTCAGTCATTAAAAAAAACTCTTTTATTCATGATCTTTTCATCTCTAATGCCCTACACCTCCTTGCCCTGACCGAGACCTGGCTTCCCCCAGACGACACTGCATCCATTGCCTTTCTCTGCCATGGGGGCTGCCAGTTCTCCCATACACTTTGATCTACTGGTCGTGGTGGTGGCGTTGGCCTCCTACTCTCTCCCTCCTGCCAATTACAACCCATCATGCCCCCCCAATCACACTCCCCCCCTCTCGTTCGAAGTCCACTCCATTCGCCTTCTCACACCACTTCCCCTCCGAGTAGCAATTATTTATCGCCCACCTGACTACTCCAAATCAACCTTCCTCACCGACTTCGACTCCTGGCTCTCTGCCTTTATGGATCCCTCCTCCCCTGCTCTTATTCTTGGCGATTTCAACATTCATGTCGACAACCCCTCCGACCCCCATGCCTCAAAGTTCCTCACTCTTACTGCCTCGTTTGACCTCCACCTTTGCTCCACTGCCCCCACACACCTACACGGCCACTGCCTTGACCTAATACTCTTCTCCAATTCCTCTCCCTCAGACTTCCGCAAATCTATCCTTCCCTCATCTGAACATCACCTCTTAACTTTCACTCTTCAGCTCCCCCCATCCCAACCTCGTCCTGTCTCCTCCGACCTATTTAGAAATCCTCATAATATTGATCCCCTAACTCTCTCCTCCACCATTTCTCCATCTCTCTCCTCCATTTTATCATCCGAGTCCATCGACGAGGCATTATCCTCATACAATAGTACACTATCTTCAGCCCTTGACATTCTTGCCCCCTCCACCCCACGTCCTGTTAAACGATCTACTCCCCAACCCTGGCTCTCACCCACAATCCATTACTTACGTATCTGTGCCCATTCTGCCCAACGAGCCTGGTCCAAATCCCGTTCCCCCAGAAAACCTTCTACACTTCAAATCCATGCTTGGCTCCTTCCAGTCAGCCTTAGCACTTGCCAAACAAGACTACTACATCCATCTGACTAATTCCCTTGCCTCTGACCCTCACCGTCTCTTTAACACCCTCAATTCTCTCCTCAGGGTCCCCCGCCCCCAATCCCGCCCTCCCTTTCTGCCCAAACCCTAGCAGACTACTTCCACGACAAAATCCTCAAAATTACCCTCCATTTCCCTACCCCCTCATCTATCTCCCATCCTCCCCATTTCTCCTCCCCATCCATACCCCCCCCCGCCACCCTCTTCTCCTTCCCTTCGATCTCTGATGAAGAAGCCACACTCCTTCTTTCCTCCTCCAAACCCACCACCTGCTCTTTAGACCCTATCCCCACCCATCTCCTATGTTCCATCTCCCTCACCATTGTCCCCTCCATCACTCATATCCTCAACCTTGCATTCTCCACTGCAACTGTCCCCGCTGACTTCAAACACGCTGTTGTCACACCCCTCCTCAAGAAACCCTCACTTGATCCCACATGCCCTTCTAACTATTGACCCATCTCCCTCCTTCCCTTCATATCCAAACTATTAGAACGAGCAGTCCACCATCGCTGCCTCGACTTCCTCACCTCCCAGGCCCTCCTGGACCCATTTCAATCCAGCTTCCGTCCCCTACATTCCACTGAAACGGCACTTAGTAAAGTCACTAATGACCTCTTCCTGACTAAATCCAAGGGCCTCTACTCTATCCTCATCCTTCTTGACCTTTCTGCTGCCTTTGATACCACTGACCATGACCTTCTCCTCATCACCCTCTCCTCACTTGGCTTCAAGGATTCTGTACTATCCTGGTTCTCCTCTTACCTCTCCCATCGCTCATTCAGTGTATGCTCTGGTAGCTCCTCCTCCTCCCCTACCCCATCCATGTAGAAGTACCCCAGAGATCTGTCTTGGGCCCCCTCCTCTTCTCTCTCTATACCCAAGGCCTTGGAGCGCTCATCTCCTCCCATTGCTTTCAATACCATCTCTATGCCGATGACTCCCAAATCTACCTCTCTACACCTGATATTTCTCCGGCAACCCAGTCCAAGATCTCTGCCTGCCTTTCGGACATCGCTGCCTGGATGTCTCATCGCTGATTAAAATTGAACATGGCCAAGACTGAACTCCTTGTCTTTCCACCTAACTCCTCCCCCCACTTCCCCCTCTCTCAATCCTTGTGGATGGATCTACTATCCTTTCTGTTCCCTCGGCCCGCAATCTGGGGGTTATCTTCGACACCTCTCTCTTGTTTTCTGCTCATATCCAGCGTGTAGCTAAGACCTGCCGCTTCTTTCTCTACAACATCAGCAAAATTCGCCCCTTCCTTTCTGAACACACTACCAAAACGCTTATCCACTCCTTAATCTCCTCTCGCCTTGATTACTGCAACCTACTCCTTGCTGGTCTTCCCGCAAGCCACCTCCTTCCCCTCCAATCTATACAAAATCACACTGCTCGACTAATCTTCTGCCAACCTTGCCATGCCCATGTTACACCTCTTCTCAGGTTGCTTCACTGGCTCCCTGTCCAATTCTGCATCCAGTTCAAGCTTCTCCTGCTAGCCTATACGTGCATCCATTCTATGGCCCTTCACTACCTCTCATCTCTTATCCCTTCCTACATCCCCTCTCGAAACCTGCGCTCCGCTAACAAATTACTTCTATCAATGCTTTTTACATGCACTGCGAACTCCCGACCGCTCTCCTTTCACCTTGCTGCACCTTACGCCTGGAACAACCTACCTGCGTCTGTGCGCCAGGCACCCTCCTTGGTCCTCTTCAAATCCAGATTGAAGACCCACCTCTTCACTGTTGCATTCAGATCCTGACTCCTTCCTCATCTTACCCTAACCCCCGTGATCATTTATGACCAAACTACTGATCAAACCGTACCTTGCCCAGAACTGACTACTGTTCTACCTTGCTCAGAACTGACTAATGCTCTATACTGTTCTAACTTTATGTTTTGTTCTAACTAGATTGTAAACTCCAATGAGCTTGACTCTGATGGGCAGGGACTGTCTCTTGTATGTCGGCTACCTCTTGTAGGTCAGCTGTGCAGCGCTGCGTGCGTGGCGCTTTAGAAGTGATGAATAGTAGTAGTAGTAGGATACATTTGCTTTGTTACAAAATACTGGAGAGTGCTCTTACGTAGCTATACTGGGTTTTATGCTAGTGGTGAGGTCAGAGCACTTTCTGGAATTTTCTCTCTCATCATCGGCTGGTTGGGGGAGATAACCCGCTGGTCTGGACTGGTCTAGCAGGACTCCAGGAAAGGAAATTATCAGCAAGTAAAATTTCCCTATTCAAGGTCACTACATTATTGTCAGCAGCACTGAATATACGCGTAGACCACTGAGCACCAGTAAATTTGCCCCAGGCTTCTGGAATAACTGTAATCTTCTGATTGCCCTTAGGGATAGACACCTGTACAGAATTATGCTATATATATTTATGTTCTAATGGAAGTAAGGTTTCTTGTGGGAAATAGCAACCTGGCAAGGAACCAGGTTTATCTTTTAATTAGAAGACAAACTGTTTATGTTATTTTTGCATTTTAACAGCTCCTGGATCCTCTCCAATTAGACCACTAGGTAACTTCAAATTTTTATATACTATTCTATATTGTATAAACCTTAAGAAAAGAACAGCAGTGTGCCTCTATTAAATCTCAGATGCATCATGTAGTTTCTACCTAAGCAATTATCCAGGTAAAATAGGGGAGGGGGGGAAGGCGCTGAAAATGTCCCTCTTCTGTAACAAAGTACCCGGTGTAGAGCTTTCATCCATGCCAAAAACATAAGGGGAGTGTGGAGCTGGCCAACAACAGCTGGGCATTTCGGTTTGCAATCTCCATGCCTGGATTAGAGAGTGGATTTCATACCTGCTGAAGGGTCTGCAGACCTTCCATCCAATATGAAAAGTGCCCCGATGTTTCATAGGGAGCAAACTTCCCAAGCATACCTGATGGCTTTGCAAAAGGAAAGAGCAGGTATATTCAGTATGTTCCCACTAGTGCTCCTTGAGGCCTTGGGCAAGTCACGTAACCCTCCATTGCCTTGGAAGAAAGACCTGGCAATCTACTTCCGGTGACACTGCCAAGAAATCCCAGTAGAGGCTGGGTCGCCAGGAGTCAGCACGGACTTGAAGGCACATGTTGCATTGCCTGCAAATCCCCCCCCCCCCCCTCCAGATATCGGTACTTGCTTTTCATGCAGCTAGTTTTTCCATAGAAGGTAAGGCCTTCGATTTGAAAATGCAATCTCCACTTGCTCTTTCCTCTCCCATCCTGACCATTCCCCAGTAATGCTGACTTCTTTTCAGAGTAAAGGTTATGCCCTACTGATCTCTGGACCTCTCTTTACCTGGGTAAACGGTGAGTGGTTTTCAGACAGACAGTTTCTCCATGCAAATAGGCATTTACCCATGTGCAGGCTTCTAAAAATTGCCCTTTCCCCCTGATAGTGCACTTAAAAGAAGATGAGTACATCAATATAGTAACATAGTATATGACAGCAGATAAAGACCAGTATGGTCCATCTAGTCTGCCCAGCAAGGTGGCAAGAGTAGGTGCACCTGCCGCTCCATGCAGGCCACCCCTCCCCATGTCTTTCTTTAGGGGTGAACCCACCGCTCCATGTAGGACACCCCTGTTTGTTGAGAAATTAGATTGTTAAGTTTATTTTGATTTTATCCTGTTACTGTAAAGGGATCCACTGTGTCTGTCCCATGCCATTTTGAATTCTGTCACTGTGTTTGCCCCCACCACTTCCATCGGGAGGGCATTCCAAGCATCCACCACCCTTTCAGTGAAAAAAGTATTTCCTGACATTGCCTTGCAATGCAGAAAAGTAGTTTAGCTCACTTGAAGATTAACGCTGATGTATTATTTGCGTTGGAGGGTGAATCTGCTGCTTCTCTGATTAAATCAGGATCGTTCTGAATCGCTGTGTGACCCAATTCAGGTTCAGAACAGATCTGTGTGTAGCAGTTTATTGCCTCAGACAAGTAGAGTTGTAGAGTTATGCGCCCAGGTCTGTGAGATATGTCCATATCCTGGCTGACCAGTTATACCTCATAAGAGATGCAATTAAATAGGAGCACAGACAGAGGAAGCAAGATATTTAAGAAATAAGCCTGCGCAGAACGCTTCACCCCGTTGAATTTAATGCTCTGTTGCACTGTTGAATATTTATCTATTGATTTTTTAGATCAGCCTCAAGCTCTGCGACTAGCCAATGGAGAGGATCCATGCAGGGGTCGTGTTGAAGTTTTCTACAATGGACTTTGGGGCACAGTTTGCGATATTGGATGGGGTCTCACTGATGCTCAGGTTGTGTGCAGACAGCTGGGCTGTGGGTCGGCCCTTTCTGCCCCAGGAAATGCCTATTATGGTCAAGGCGCAGGAAGTGTCCTCCTGGATAGCGTGCAGTGTACAGGAAGTGAAGCCTCTCTGTGGCAGTGCTTGAACAGTGGCTGGGCCACAAGTGTCTGTGGCCATGTTAGAGATGCCAGCGCCGTATGCTCAGGTACGCAGAGTTTATTTGTCGTTTCTTCTTTACATGCATGGATTTTTATCAATTTAAACTAGTCCCCAGATGGGTCATGTGATGTAGAGAGCCTAACAGGAAGTGTCTCTCTGTGCTCTGAGGCTCCCCACCTCAAAATTGCTATAATTTTTATATAAAACTTCTGCCTAGGCATCCTTACAATTCCTAAAAGGCACCCGCAGATACCCAGGTGGCTTTGGTGGTGGAGAGCAGGACCCATGACCACTAAATCAGCCAGGAAAGACCGGCAAGAACTGCTCAAGGCTCCTGACCTCAAAATAGCTGATGCTGCCCCGATCAGCCCGCGGGCGGTTGCACCTACCGGGAATATGGTGGAGGAGGTTTCCACTGCAGCTGTCAGGAACTGTTGGAGCATATAGGAAAGATTTCCCAATCAGTGGCTGAATTCTAGGACACTTGGGGGGAATCGAACAGTGACTCTCAAATCTCAAGGACTTTGGCTAGTCCTATGCAGCCATCATAACTGTCACAACAGACTGACAAAATAGACGATGTTGAAAATCAGGGCTGACAAAAAAAATTAGACGATCGTCAGCATTGCCAAATCAGTTGCTGAAAGCAAACTGCCCGGCTTTTTAGGGATATGGCTCCCAGTGCAACTGGGCCTTGGAGATCTGAGTGGGAAATTGCTCATTGACCGTGCACACCAAGTGGGCCCGAGATGCGAGGGAGAGGGCCGACCTTGCATAATGATAGCCAGATTCCACAATTATCTTTATAAAGAGGCTGTGCTATGTGTGGCCAGAGGACAGCAGAGCCTGGAGCAGATTATTCGCTGGTGGTCACAAGGAGGTGCAAAGATTTCTCCGAAGTGTGCAATAGGTGGGTGCAACGGGGGATGAGATTCACCCTGGTTTACCCAGCTCGACTGAGTATTACACCTTGGGGAATCCACATTTTTCAATACCCCAGCCAAGGCAGTGACATTTCTCGACACCCTCCCAGAAAGCAGTGAACCTGACTAAGATTTGGCCGTCGGGGATTGCGATTGCTTTCCACACACAGCGCTGGGCTGATGGTCTTGCTGGCTTGGACTTAAGTTGGGATTCACACCTTCTCTGGTGTGCAAGGGCATAGGGGACACTCTTGGTTCATGCAACTTGACAGACAGCCTTGCTTTATTTGCCGTGGCTGCCACAACCGCACGCCTGCAGGACTGGCCGCCCGCTGGCAACACGGGGCTTACCCAGGTTAGCTGACAGATGTGTGTGAAGGAATACTGTAATGGTTAGAACACTGACTTGGCCAGGGTTCGATTCCCACTAGCACTGCTTGTGACCTTGGGCAAGTCACTTAACCCTCCATTGCCTCAGAAGAATCCAAGTTATCAGTGTCCCTGCTTAATGTGCATTACCAAGTTTAAGTTACAGTGTAAACCACTTTGACTAAAATGATAAAGCAATATAAAACACCTGTTAAAAAAATAAATGTCGGGAGCATCTGGGCAGTGTTGCCAGGAACTCTTGCCCAACCTATGTTCCGGCACTCATCTGGACCCCTGAGTGAACCAGGAGACGCTGGTGCCATGGTGGGACATCCATGACGTGTAATATTAAAACATTTGTCTGGGTGCAGTCACACCATGGAATGATAGAGGCATTATAATATCCTTTGTTTTATTCTCCATAAATTATATTATAATGTCTCTGTATCGTTCCATGATGCGACTGCACCTTGAATATTGTGTGCAATTCTGTTCACTATATCTTAAAAAGGATATAGCAGAATTAGAAAAGGTACAGAGAAGAGCCACCAAAATGGTAAAGGGGATGGAAGGATACCCTTATGAGGAAAGGCTTAAAAGTTTAGAGCTCTTCAACCTGGAAAAGAGATGGCCGAGGGGAGATATGATAAAGGTCTATAAATTAATGAATGGAGTGGAACAGTTTATTTATTTATTTATTTAGACAATTTTGTATACCGCCTTATCCTTCAATCAAAGCGGTCACAACACAATTGGGGGATACATTTAACACGCGGGGATATGAGACACATACACTAATACTTACAGGGAACATGGGCAATGGAGGGTTAAGTGGCTTGCCCAAGACCACAAGGAGCATCTGTGGGACTAGAAACCCCAGTCCTTCCGGCCCAAGGTAGCTGTCCTCTAGTGGGATTTGAACCCCCGACCTTCCGGCCTGAAGTACCTTGCCCCAACCACTAGGCTACTCCTCCCTCTGATTAAACATAGATCAGTTGTTTATACCATCAAAATATAGAAAGACTAGGAGACATGCAATGAAGCTACAGTGTAACCCATTTAAGACTAATAAGAGAAAATATTTTTTCACTCAATGCATAATCAAATTCTGGAATTCGTTACCAGAGGATGTAGTAAAAGCTGTTAGTGTAGCTGAGTTTACAAAAGGTTTGGACAAGTTCCTGGTGGAAAGGTCCATAAAACATTATTAAAAAGGACCTGGGATATCACTGCTTGACCCAGTACAAGCATTGTGGAACCTGTGTCTTTTGGGGACTTCTAGGTACGTATGACCTAGATTGGCCACTGTTGGAAACAGGATATTGGGCTTGATGGACCTTGGTCTGACCCAGTATGGCATATCTTATGTTCTTATGTTCTGTTAGTGTAGCTGAGTTTAAAAAAGATTTTGACAAGTTCCTGGAGAAAAGGTCCATAAGCCATTATTAAAGAGAATCCGGGAAATCCACTGCTTGCACCAGAATGAGCATTGTGGAGGCTGTGTGCCTTTTTGGGAACCTGACAGATTCTTGTGACCTGGATTGGCCACTGTTGGAAACAGGATACTGGGCTTGATAGACCTTGGTCTGACCCGGTATGGCATTTCTTATCTTCTGACTGCTTCATGGAGCAGCTGGTTCATGAACCAAATATGAGAGGAAGCTTTTTTTATACCTAGTCCTTAGTCAAACACATGATTTGGTGTGAGAGATAACACTGTTGTGGCCATTTGGCAGTGGTGATCATAACATGATCACATTTGATTTAATAAATGGAGGCACTAGCATTTAACTTTCAAAGGGAGACTATGACAAAATGAGGAAAACGGTTAAGGAAAAATTAATGTCTTATTTGCCTCCCTATTGCCGGATCTCTCCTTAGTACACCATGTCACTTTTCCCACCCATACAGCTGGACATACATTAGACTTGGTTATTGCACCATTAAACTCCTTCACTGAATCCTCATCTTTTGCCCATAAATCTGTTCCTTGAACTGATCATTTTTGCATTTTCCTTCTCAATACAGCTCCCCATATCCAGCCCAGTCTTGTCTCCTCATGGCTTTTCTTCTTCCTCAGTTCGGCTCTCCCGCCGCATTAACTCCTAACAGTTTTCCTTCCGTGCATCAGCGTCTCCCCATATCCAGCCCAGTCTTGCCTCCTCATGGCTTTTCTTCTACCTCAGTTCGGCTCTCCTGCCGCATTAACTCCACTACTCCTAACAGTTTTCCTTCCGTGCATCAGCTTCTCCCCATATTTTTATTTATTTATTTTATTTATTACATTTTCTTTTATACCGCGCTATTTAAGATCAGTGCGGTTTACAATAAACATTGAATCTACACATCTCAGTTTAGTGATTTGTGCTTACAATAAACAGGTAAAAATAACTCTGCTGTACAATGAACACGTTTCTTAACATGGAGAACAATAACTATATACAGGCCAGTTAATGTAACTATATACATGGTTACGTGCACAGCACGAGCTTCTCAGAGTAAGTTAAGTATGGAGGCGGTTAAGGTGTGGTTGCAGGTATTCAGACTAGGGGTGTATGATGTATGGGCTTGAGGAGCTACCATGAGGTGTGGAAGTAGGTGACTGTGGAGGGGGGGCTGCGGCATCGTAGTAAAGGAGAAAAAGGTGATGCTTCAGTTCCTATCCAGCCCAGTCTTGTCTCCTCATGGCTTTTCTTCTTTCTCAGTTCGGCTCTCCCACCGCATTAACTCCTAACAGTTTTCCTTCCGTGCATCAGCGTCTCCCCATATCCAGCCCAGTCTTGCCTCCTCATGGCTTTTCTTCTTCCTCAGTTCGGCTTTCCCGCCGCATTAACTCCTAACAGTTTTCCTTCCGTGCATCAGCGTCTCCCCATATCCAGCCCAGTCTTGTCTCCTCATGGCTTTTCTTCTTCCTCAGTTCGGCTCTCCCGCCGCATTCTCCACTATTCCTAACAGTTTTCCTTCCGTGCATCAGCGTCTCCCCATATCCAGCCCAGTCTTGCCTCCTCATGGCTTTTCTTCTTCCTCAGTTCGGCTCTCCTGCCGCATTAACTCCACTACTCCTAACAGTTTTCCTTCCGTGCATCAGCGTCTCCCCATATCCAGCCCAGTCTTGTCTCCTCATGGCTTTTCTTCTTCCTCAGTTCGGCTCTCCCGCCGCATTAACTCCACTACTCCTAACAGTTTTCCTTCCGTGCATCAGCGTCTCCCCATATCCAGCCCAGTCTTGTCTCCTCATGGCTTTTCTTCTTCCTCAGTTCGGCTCTCCCGCCGCATTAACTCCACTACTCCTAACAGTTTTCCTTCCGTGCATCAGCGTCTCGCCATATCCAGCCCAGTCTTGTCTCCTCATGGCTTTTCTTCTTCCTCAGTTCAGCTCTCCCGCCGCATTAACTCCTAACAGTTTTCCTTCCGTGCATCAGCGTCTCCCCATATCCAGCCCAGTCTTGTCTCCTCATGGCTTTTCTTCTTCCTCAGTTCGGCTCTCCTGCCGCATTAACTCCACTACTCCTAACAGTTTTCCTTCCGTGCATCAGCATCTCCCCATATCCAGCCCAGTCTTGCCTCCACATGGCTTTTCTTCTTCCTCAGTTCGGCTCTCCTGCCGCATTAACTCCTAACAGTTTTCCTTCCGTGAACCAGCGTCTCCCCATATCCAGCCCAGTCTTGCCTCCTCATGGCTTTTCTTCTTCCTCAGTTCGGCTCTCCCGCCGCATTAACTCCACTACTCCTAACAGTTTTTCTTCCGTGCATCAGCTTCTCCCTCTAGATTTTCCCTCCCTTTCTCCTACCTCCCAGGTTCTTTCCTGGAACTCAGAACTTTCCCATGCCGTGGATCAAGTCGCACCCTTGTGACCTTCTCACTCATCTCGGGCTATTCACCAGCTCTGGTATCATGCGGGGCTATGGCTATAACATCATCATCTGCGTAGGGCAGAGCACCTCTGGAGAAAGGCCCGATCTCCAACTACCTATCAACATTTTAAGTCCTGCCACCTTCAATACCACTCCAGTATCCATCAGGCCAAGTGTTCTTTCTACTCAGAAACTATTATGTCAGCCCCAAACCACTCTCATCAATTATATTCCATTCTTCAGTCTCTTTCAAGCCTACAGCCTCAATCTTCTTCTGGTGTCTCCTCCTCCTCCTCTACCTTAGTTCCCAACTCATCACAGCTAGCCTTCTTTTTTTCCAGCCTGTTTATATCTTTCTGAAATGCGGTCTCCAGAACTACAAACAATATTCCAAATGAGGTCACACCAAATACAGATGCACTATCACCTCCTTTCTTCTGCTGGCCATTCCTCTCCTTATGCACCCAAACATCCTTCTAGCTTTTACTGTCACCTTTTCTACCTGTTTAGCTGCTTTAAGATCATCAGACACAATCACGCCTAGGTCTCGCTCTTCTTTAGTGGAAAAAAGTACTTCACCCCCTATACTATTTTGCTCCCATGGATTGCTGCAGCCCAAATGCATGACCTTGCATTTTTTAACATTAAATCTCAACTGCCAAATTCTAGACCATTCTTCATGAGCCCTCCTCATGTTATCTACACCTTCCTGAGTGTTTACTGAATTGCAGATTTTGGTATCATCCGCAAAGAGGCAAACCTTATCCGACAGTCCTTCCGCTATATCACTAACAAAGATGTTAAAAAGAATCGGACCAAGGACAGATCCCTGGGGCACACCACTGGTAACCTCCTTCTCCTCAGAGTGAGCTCCATTTACCTGTACCCTGTGTTGCCTCCCCTTCAACCAATTTCTAACCCAAGCAGTAACTTTAGGGTCCATCCCTATGGTGCTCAGTTTGTTTATAAGTCGCCTATTAGGAACGGTGTCAAAGGCTTTACTAAAATCTACGTAGACCACATCTAGGGCTCTCCCTCAGTCCAACTCCCTGGTCACCCAGTCAGAGAAATCAATCAGATTTGTCTGACAAGACCTGCCTCTCGTGAATCCATGCTGCCTCAGATCATTTAATATGCTGGACTCCAGAAACCTCACTATTTTCTCTTTCAGCAGCATTTCCAATAATTTACTCACCACTGAAGTTAAACTAGCCAGGCTGTAATTTTCAACCACATCCTTACTTCCACTTTTATGTAAAGGCACCACATGAGCCTCTCTCCAGTCCTTTGGCACCACTCTCGACTCTAACGAGACATTGAAAAGGTCAGTCAGTGGAGCTGCTAGAACGTTTCCAAGTTCCCTCAGTATTCTATGGTGCATCCCATCTGGTCCCATCACTTTGTCTACTTTAAGTTTAGCTAGTTTCTCATGAACACAGTCTTCTGAAAATCAAGATGCTCTTCGCTTCTGTTCCTGTTTATGGGTGTTTTCTGAGGTCCTGCTCAAGGTTCTTCATCTGTGAACACAGATCAGAAATATTTGTGAAGCAATTCCGCTTTATCTTCATCAGCTTCTACATATGCCTCCCCTTCACCCTTGACTCTGACAATACCACTTTTGCCCTCCCTCTTTTCAATAACATATCTGAAAAATGTCTTCCCCCCCCCCCCACTGTCTATTTACTCTTCTTTTTGAATCTTTGCTTTCCTGACTACTTTTCTAGCTTCTCTCTTTGTGATCTCTTATATTTTATGAAGGCCTCTCTCTTTTTTTCACCTTTTCAGCTACTTCTTTTGAAAACCATAGTGGTCTCCTTTTCCTTTTATCTTTATTTACCATTTTAACAAAAAGGTTGGTTGCCCTTAAAATATCTCCTTTCAGTTTTGCCCACTGCTTTTCTACATCCCCCAGCTGTTCCCATCCCTCTACGACTCCCTGGGGTACACCACTATTCACCTTTCTGCATTGGGAAATTTGGCCATTTAGCCCTACCCTCTGCTTTCTATCTTTTAACCAGTTCCTGATCCACAATAGTACACTGCCTCCTATCCCATGACTCTTTAGTTTTGCCAAAAGTCTCTGATGAGGGACCTTGTCAAAGGCTTTCTGAAAGTCCAGATACACTATATCAACCGACTCACCTTTGTCCATCTGTTTATTCACACCTTCAAAAAAACATAACAGATTGGTAAGACAAGATCTTCCTTGTCTAAAGCCATGTTGGCTGTCTCCCATTAGGACAAGACTATCTACATGCTGAGTAATTTTATTCTTTATGATGGTTTCTACCATTTTTCTCGGTACTGACGTCAGGCTCACTGGTCTGTAGTTTCCCGGATCACCCCTTGAACCCTTTTTAAAAATTGGCGTTACATTGGCAATCCTCCAGTCTTCAGGTATTACAGATGATTTTAATGAAAATTCACAGATTACTAATAGCAGGTCTGCAATCTCATATTTCAGTTCTTTCAACACCCTTGGATGTATATCATCCGGCCAAGGTGATTTGCTACTCTTCAGTTTATCTAATAGTTGTAATACATCTTCCCATGTATCGATATTTCCTTCAATTCTTCTGCACCTTTGAATACCACTTCAGTCATGGGTAACATCCCTACATCTTCCTCAGTAAAGACCGAAGCAATGCTTTCACCTCCTCCCAGGGCTGCATAATGGTTCTTCAAATCAAGAGCTGGAGAAGTTGGGTTGGTGATTCTGCAGGCCTTGGTGACTTGTGTCCTACATTGGTCATTCTGTAGACACCCATCTTCTCCTCTGCTGGAGAGTTTGATGTTGCAAGAAGCATCAATGTACTTCTCACTGTCTTGAATGCTCCTCAGCCTCGCCACCTCCTCTCCGAGTTTCTCCACTTGTTTCCTGAA
Organism: Ichthyophis bannanicus; assembly: GCA_033557465.1. NCBI lineage: Eukaryota > Metazoa > Chordata > Amphibia > Gymnophiona > Ichthyophiidae > Ichthyophis > Ichthyophis bannanicus. The sequence continues at coordinate 1,030,104,219 of CM066034.1, forward strand.
AGCTTCAGCATGCAGGCATCCTGTACATGGAACTGGTCCTTCAACTGTCATTCGGACATCTGTCTAGACAGAGGCAGAAGGTGTAAGGTGCTGTTCCAAGTCCCATTTTGAACACACTTAAAGAGATTTAACTGCTTTTTCTCTGAAAGGACAGCTGGGAAACCGACTGGTACTTTGGTAGATCTCTCTCTTTTGCTTTAACAGGTACCTAAGCGCCACAAACTGAACAATGGCTGGGAAAATCGTATCGCTAAAGCTGTGGCCCCAGACGTACAAAGGAGATTATGATTCTGATCCCGCAGGGCACGTATAGCCCCACAGAATCAGAATTGTGAACAGGCATGTATGTGCAGGTCAGGACTGTGATTTAGTCCCAGCCTGCATGTACAGCCACACCCTGGCTAACTCAGCCAGAGCTTTTGAGTGCAGCTGCGGTGCCATGGTGTCATGTTGCCATGGCACTGCGGCTCCATTTAAAAGCCGCGATCTTGGCCACCTGCAAATGGAGTTAATTCCCCACAGCCTGATCCGGCCTCCTAAGGCCAGGATTGGACTATGGGGAATTAACTCTGTTCCCCCCAGCACCGTTCGCACCCCAATCTCAACAAAAAGCAACATCCAGTGAAGTTATTCCACCTCAGAGGTGGAATAACTTCCCCGCCATTTTTCCGGCCCTGGACATACAGGGCTGACATTAGAATCGACCCTGTATGTCCAGGGCTGGCGACCACCCACTGCTTGCCAACTGCCCGCCCCCAGGCTAGCTCTTCCCCACCCCTGTCTAATTTCCCTGCACAACTGGCGGGGAAGTTAGACAGGGGGAGAAAGCCGGCCATCCCCACTATTCATGCCTCAGAATAACCCCCTAGGCATCCAAATGGTAGATGAAATTTAATGTGGACAAGTGCAAAGTTATGCACCTAGGGAAGAACAACCCAAACTATGGTTACACAATGCAAGATTGCACATTAGGAACTATCACCCAGGAAAAAGATGTAGCCGTCATTGTGGATAACACTTTGAAACCCTCCGCCCAGTGTGCAGCAGCAGCCAAGAAAGCTAATAGAATGCTAGGAATCATATGGAAAGGAATGAAGAATAAAACCAACGATAATATAATGTCTCTATATCACTCCACGGTGCGATTGCACATTGAATATTGTGTGCATTTCTGGTCACCATATCTTAATAGAGATATTGCAGAATTAGAAAAGGTACAAAGAAGAGCCACCAAAATGGTAAAGGGGATGGAAGGATACCCCTATGAGAAAAGGCTTTAAAGGTTGGGGCTCTTCATCTTGGAAAAGAGATGGCTGAGGGGAGATATGATAAAGGTCTATAAAATAATGAATGGAGTAGAATGGGTAAATGAAATGAGAGTCAGAAGCTGTAAAGATGTCTTACACATTGGAACATGGAACGTACGAAGCATGAACCAAGGGAAGTTGGAGGTGGTCAAGAATGAAATGGAACATGTACAACTTGATCTGCTGGGTGTCAGCGAACTGAAATGGACTGGCATCGGGCACTTTGCATCAGATGATCACATGGTCTACTATGCTGGAAATGAAAGACAAAGAAGAAATGGTGTTGCATTTATAATAAAGAAGAAATTTGCAAGAACTGTAATGAAATACAATGCAGTCAGCGAACGCTTAATCTCTATTCGTCTACGAGGATTGCCTATCAACACAACTATAATTGAAGTATATGCCCCAACAACAGCTGCAGAAGAGAATGAAATTGAAGAGTTCTATGAACAAGTACAAGCTGAAGTTGACAGAACATGCAAACAGGATATCCTGATAGTCATGGGTGACTGGAACGCAAAAGTTGGCAACAAAGAAGAAGGCAAACTAGTTGGAAAATATGGACTTACCAACAGAAATGAAGCTGGAGAAAGACTGATAGAATTCTGCAAGACCAATGATCTATTCATCTCAAACACCTTCTTCCAGCAACACAAGTGGCAACTGTACACATGGACTTCACCCAATGGATTGTATAAAAATCAAATTGACTACATCTGTGGAAGTCAACAATGGAAAAGCTCTATAACATCAACCAAGACAAAACCTGGAGCTGACTGTGGTACAGATCATCAACTACTAGTATGCAAACTCAAGCTAAAGTTGAAAAAGAGCAAACCACTCATGAATGCAGCAAAATATGACCTTGAGAATATACCACTGGAATTTAAAGACTGCCTGCAAAATTAATTTGCTGCTTTAGATACAAATGACAGAGCTCCGGAAGAGTTATGGAATGACATCAAGAAGGTTGTGTTGGAAGAAAGCGAGAAGTCTCTACAAAAGGTGAAAAAGCAAAAACGGCCAAAATGGATGACGGAAGAAACTCTGAAAATTGCCCAGAAACGCAGAGAAGCTAAAGCCAGAGGAGAAAGAAAGATAATCGCAGAACTCAACAGAGATTTCCAACGTGCAGCAAGACAGGACAAGGAAAAGTACTACATCGACGCATGCAAGGAAATAGAAGCAGAAACTATTAGAGGAAGAACAAGATCAGCTTTCCTAAAGCTACGAGAGATTAAAGAAAAAGTTCCAGCCTCGAATTGGAATGTTACAAGATGCTCAAGGTTCTATGTTGAATGATGCTGAGAAGATCAAGAAAAGGTGGAAGGAATATACAGAGTTTTTATATGATAAAGATCAAGTGGACCAACAGCCGTTTCAACCTGTACCTTATGATCGGGAACCATTGGTGGTGAAAAAAGAAGTTGAAGCAGCATTGAAAGCCTTATCAAAGAACAAAGCACCAGGCATTGATGGCATTCCTATAGAAGTATTGCAGCAATCTGATGCAGCTGTTACCATACTTACAAGGCTCTGCCAAGAAATATGGAAGACAACATCATGGCCAACTGACTGGAAAAGATCTGTGTTTATACCAATACTAAAGAAAGGTGATCCAACTGACTGTGGAAATTATCGAACAATCGCTCTGATCCCACATGCCAGCAAGATTCTACTGAAGATTATTCAAAAGAGACTACAACCAAACCTGTAACAAGAACTACCTGAAGTGCAAGCAGGGTTCAGGAAAGGGCGAGGAACGAGAGACATCATTGCGGATGTGAGATGGATCCTTGAAAAGACTAAAGAATACCAAAAGGATATCTATTTGTGCTTTATCGACTACAGCAAGGCTTTTGACTGTGTAAACCATGAGAAACTCTGGGCCACATTAAGAAGCATGGGTATACCAGAACACCTGATCGTTCTCTTGCGCAATTTGTACATTGATCAAGAAGCAACAGTTCGAACGGAACAAGGAGAAACAGAATGGTTTAAAATAAGCAAAGGTGTAAGACAAGGCTGCATACTTTCCCCCTGCCTGTTTAATTTATATGCAGAACAAATCATCAGAGAAGCAGGATTGTATGAGGACAACAGAGGTGTGAAGATTGGTGGAAGACTCATCAACAACCTTCGCTATGCTGATGATACTACATTACTGGCTGAAAGTGAAGAAGATCTGAAATATTTGCTTCTCACAAACAAAGAACATAGTCTCAAAATGGGCCTGCACCTTAATGTAAAGAAGACAAAGATCATGACAACTGGCATAATCAACAGGTTCATCGTTGAAGGAGAAGAAATTGAAATTGTGAACAACTTTAACCTACTTGGATCAACTATCAATAAAGAAGCAACAGACAGTCAAGAAATCAAACGACGCATTGCTCTTGGCAGAATGGCTATGAAAGACCTAGATAAGATTCTCAAGAGCAGAGATGTCTCTCTCCATACAAAGATTCGACTTGTTCAAGTCATGGTATTTTCAATAACATCATATGGATGTGAAAGCTGGACAGTGAAAAAGACAGACAGGAAGAAAATTGATGCCTTTGAATTATGGTGCTGGCGGCGAATACTGTGTATATCATGGACTGCCCGAAGAACAAACCAGTCGGTACTAGAGGAGATCAAACCTAAGCTTTCTTTAGAAGCTCAGATGACAAGACTTTGACTTTCATACTTTGGACATATCATGCGAAGAGAGAGATCATTAGAGAAAGACATCATGCTTGGCAAGATAGAAGGTCAACGCAAAAGAGGAAGGCCAGCAATGAGATGGATCGATACAATAACAGCAGCTACGGGTACCAGTCTGTCAACAATGAGCCGCCTGACTGAAGACCAAACACAATTTAGGATAGCTATCCAGAGGGTCGCCATGAGTCGACTCCGACTCGATGGCACTTAACAACAACAGTCTACTCCTTCAAAAAATAAAGAGACTAGGAAACACACAATGAAGCTACAGTGTAGCACATTTAAAAGTAATCAGAGAAAATATGTTTTCACTGAATACGTAATCAAACTGCAAAACTTTAATTCTTTGTGACACAATGCCCTTTCTAACATAGAGCACAGTCCCGCCACCAATTTGATCTGCTCTATCAGTACGATACAGTTTGTACCCAGGTATCACAGTGTCCTACTGGTTGTCCTCCTTCCACCATGTCTCTGAGATACCAATCATATATAGCTCTCATTTAGTGCTATATATTCTAACTCTCCCATCTTATTTTTAGACTTCTGACATTTGCATACATGCATTTTAGAGGCTGTATTTTATTCATATTAATCTGGCTATCAGTAGGCAGGGGTCATTTGCGATCTTAAAGCTGTCTGCTCTGTATTCAATGGCATTTGGGATACTTTATTATTTTATTTTATTTTATTTAACAGCCATTTTTATACCGCGATTTCCATGTGATCAAACGCAGCTTACAAAGAACAAATTCTGAATAGTACAAAGAACGCCGATGATATAATGTTCTACCTCCCATTTAAAATCCCACACCCCCCACTACAACAAATAACAGAATGTTTTAAAGAACTAACAATATGGCTCAAGGATCAGAACTTACACATTAATTTCTCAAAAACTGATGTAGTATATATCACTAAAAACCAAACATACACACCCCCAAGCACCATCACCCTTGATAACCATGAGATCAACATAAAAAAAGAAATAAAATACCTAGGTGTGATACTTGATAATAAGCTTAACATGGATTCACACATAAAATATCTAACAAAAAACATACACTACAAACTTAAGACATTGAGACAACTAAGACCTTTAATTCACTTACAAGACTTCATAACCATAACTCAAGCTATCATAACCCCACATTTTGATTTTGCAAATTTAATCCTTAATGGCATCACAAAGCAAAATATTAAAAAGATACAACTAACCCAGAACATAGCAGCAAGAATAATAATGAATATAAGCGCAATAGAACATATCACACCGATCCTGGCTGAACTCCATTGGCTACCTATTTACAGCAGAATAAAATACAAGATTCTTCTAACCACATTTAAGCTAATAAATAACTTAGCACCATCTGTACTCAATACACTCATAAATGTAGAAATTGATAAACGCTCACAAAGGAGTAGATACACAAACACTATTACAGTACCAAAAGACTACACAAAAGCTAGAAAACAAACCAACACGAGAGCCTTCTCTCATTCAGCACCTATCCTCTGGAATAACCTTCCTGACAACATTCGTTTACTGTCAGACATAAAGGAATTTAGAAAAAAACTGAAAACCCATTTATTCTCTTTACACTACAACAAAGGAGCAGAATCTAATCAGATTACACAAAGAGACACAGGTTAACAACCATACTACAAATATCTATAACTACGTGCTTTGAAGTTTAGAATAATGTATACAACCACAAGTGATAAATGATATAATTTGTAAATATCTACAATGTATATAAGTTCTAATAGTTTAATGTTCAAACTTTTATATTGTTCTAATAGTTTAATGTTCAAACTTTATATTGTACCTGTATCTAATTCCACCTGTTCTATGTAAAATGACTTGGTATGATATTACCCATACCATATTACATACTGTTCATTGTAAACCGCACTTGATACTTGGGAAAGAGCGGTATAGAAATAATTGTTAAATAAAATAAATAAATAAATAAAACATATTGTTATTCAGTTACATAGAACAGTTTTTACTATTTACATAGCAATGTATACATTTAACAGTGAGCTTATACAAAGTTTAACTATATACAGTTTCTGTCTTTATTGGAACCTCCCTGCCCTAACTTTAATCTTTTTTGCTATTATCCTTCAAGGATACATTGTCCTGGACGACTGTCGGCTTTCCCCTATTATCTAGCCTGAACAAGTTGAATCTTTGTATGGAGAGAGACATCTCTGCTCTTGAGAATCTTGTCTAGGTCCTTCATAGCCATTCTCTCAAGATCAATGCATCATCTGACTTCTTCACTGCTTGTTACTTCTATCTCCAGGAACAAGCAGGAATGAGTCTTCACATATGGGTACGTCGGTACCGACGGAGTCTGCGCGGGAACGCTCCCCAGCGTCCAATCAGAACGCTTTTGGAAGCATCCCAACACGCCTGCGTGCTGCCTTCCCGCCTTTCCCAACTGCCTCTCCTCAGTTTTCGTTTTTCCGCGGAGCCAGCAGGATGTTCTCCTGTCACCACAGAAAATTCTTCTTTTATTTTTTGGTTTTCTTGTGGTCGCGTCTGCTTTCCCCGACGCCACCAGTACCGCCGGTGTTTCTTTTCTTTTTTCTTCTGATTTTTCCTTTTTAAGAAATAATTTTTTCCTTATTAGTGCCTGATGGTTTTTTCGGCCTACTAGGCCTACTCACTTTCCTTCATGGAAGCGCCAGCCACTATCCCTAAGAAATGTTCAAACTGTGGCGGTACAACATTGATTTTAGACACTCATAATTGGTGTCTACCCTGCTTGGGTCCTGACCACTATCCGCTGGAGTGTCCCTCCTGCAACAGTATAGTCGGAAGAAGTCTTCAGCATCGAGTTCACCTCGATACGCGGTCCCCATTCAACCTCAGGGCACCGACCACCCTTCTTCTTCGCAGGATCAGGTAACCCAAAAACAGTCTGTTAAGACTAGCCAGTCCTCGAGTGGTAGATCTCATGCACAGCATGGAGATGCCTCTGGCCTTGCCCTCGAGGACACTTTGGCTTTAAAACCCCGGTGGGAGTCTTCGGCCTCCAAATCCATAATGGGGTTTCAGGTTGTTCCTGAGGTTCACCCCTCTCCGAACATACTTGAGCCATGTTCGGTGGTGGCATCCGCTTCGAACGGTACCGATACCCTGGCATCGGCAATGGTGTTGGATGAAACATTCCTCACCAAAGATCGCAGTCTGGCGCCCTCGGTTCCTTCGGGCCCGTTAGAGACGCTGCAGACCGATCTTCCAGTATGTGCATCGATAGACTCGCTTCCTTCGATGCCGAGTCTGGAGTCGATCTCCAGTCTGGATGACTGGGTACCGACTTGCCTTGGTACCGACACCGGACGGTACCGAAGGCACGGTTCCGATGATCCATGTCGGGCACTCTCGGTTTCTTCGGTACCGTTAGAGCTGTCACCGACTGGTCTTCATGTATCGGTATCGGATATGGTACCAGAGTCGGTACCGGTATCGACATTAGCATTGCTGTCGGTACCTTCCATGCTTGTTTCAACAGGCTCGCTTCCCTCGATACCAAGTTTGGAATCGATCCCTATCATGGACGATGCGCTACCGACTGCTTGTGGTCCCGACCTCCTGCGGTACCGGCGACCATCCTGTAAGGACAGTTCAATGCTCCACCCCTTAGGGTCTTCTATTCCAATGAATTTCAATAGATCCCTGTGTGCCAATGCTAGTTCTTCAACAGATCTAGCCTGTACTCCTCTTTGTAGAGGACTTCCCTCTGGGGATTTATCTTTTCAAGCATTCCTGCTTGATATGGCAAAGTCACTTGCCATTTCTATACCTGGTCAAGATCCTGCACCAGGGAATACAGAATCTCTGTATATTCCCTGGAGTCCAAAGGAGAACATCATGCTTCCTTTGCATCAGACCTTGCAGGATCTGCTCTTTCGAATGTGGGAAACTCCTTTAACGGTATCCTCACCTTCTAGGGCAACTGATCTTCTATACAAGGTGCCCCCTTCTCCAGGTTTTCAAAAGACTCAGCTTCCTCATCCTTCCATTGTTGTAGAATCAGCAATGAGGCGTGTTAAGAGTACTAAAAAGCACTCTTCTTATCCGCCAGGTCGTGAGTCTAAGACTTTAGATGCCCTTGGACGCCAAACCTTCCAGGCATCCATGCTTTCAGCAAGAATTCTCTCATATATTTTCTATATGGGATTATCTCTTGAAGAGGTCACAAAGAATCTACTACTTTTGACCCCTTTTCTTCAAGAGCCCAAAAGAACAGACTATTCCTTATTGGTTAGTCATGCTCAAAATATCTCTAGGTTCCTTACTCGTGCTTCTCTAGACTCCTTTGAGTCTGTTAGCAGAACTTCTGCTATAGCTATAGGAGCACGACGTAAAGCCTGGCTCCAAGTTTCAGACTTGGACAAATGGGTACAAGAAAGACTGGGAAATACTCCTTGCACTGGAGAAAATCTCTTTAACAAGGAGTCTTTACTCCAAGCTGCTCAGTCAACCACTGACATTGCTGTTTTCAGAGGCTCGTCTACGCCTTCCTCTTTCCCAGTTTGTAGGAAATGTCCTAACAAACTTTGGTCCCCTAAGGGGAAAATGTTTTATCCATCTTCTACCCATCATACAGATGTTCCCAGACAGGGGAAATATCAGACCAGGTTAAAGAAACCACAATCTCAGCAGGTTCAGCAAACCCAGCAGCCGCAGGGTTTCTGATAGATTATCATTACATCTCCTGTTTGGGGGTTAGAGTTGTAGTCTGCTTCTCTTCACTTGAAGCATCTACACTAATTTCATCCTAAATTCTCATGGATCTCTTTTCACGAGACATCCTTTCTTTTTGCTCTAAGAGTTTTTATGATGATCATGCCTATAGTTAACAGGTTTCTCCTCTTCCTCCTACTGGGAAAAAGAGGTGTAACACCTATCAATAAGACAGTTTTCCCTGTACTAGCATGTATCATCTTACCTTTCAGAGACTTACTACATCGTCAGTTTCCTTCAACTCTGGCTTACCTACACTCTTACTACAACATTCGGTTTGTAAGAGTGGTTCTATTACACTGGTAAGCCCCTATGGTTCTCTACCTATTGCAGGAAGGGGTTTCCTTTTCAGAGTTGTCTCCCCCTTTCACATTCTTACTTTAGGGCAGCTTATCAGACAATAAGGAAGTCTTACCACTCCTGCTTATGTCTGTTTCTTTTTCAAATCTGGAAAAAAAAAGGAATTTTTTTCTGCTGCCCTGGTAATTGCTGCAAATGCAGCAGTTCCTAGTGGTTAAACCACTGGTTCTGTTCACCACACAACCAGGGTTTGTCCTCCACTAGCAATCCTTTTGGCCTGCGTAGTAAGCCCAAAACAGGTTATCAACCTGTTTTGGAAACCCTATCATCACAGGCTTGTTGGTTTGTCTTCTGTTCTTCGCCATCTCCAATTCCCTTGTTTTTGGCAGAATAGTTTAAGTTACCTACTGGCTTTAAGCAGCCAGTTTTTTCTTCTAACCCACCTGCAGCATGCTCTCTGCAACTGTACAGAGTAGCTTTGCACTATGGGCCCTTGCTAGAGAGTATTAGTATCTTGTCTAGCAGATAACCCCAGATGGTTAGGAGGGGTTCACCCAGTCCTGCTCTCATGACTGCTAGGTGTTCCCTACCTTTACCATCTCCTGTAAAGTCTCTTTTCAAAACAAAGGACACAGGCCTTACATCACGTGAAAATCTAAAGAATGGCTAATTCCCTGGCTTGGTCCACATCTTCTTTGGACTTCTCACCAGCAATAATTTTCTTTTCGTTGCAGCTCGTCCTTATATGCCTCCTTCCCATGAGCTTAAGCTTTTCTAATAGTACCTTCTGCGTTTCCTGCTGAAGCTCTACCTCATTATACTACCCCAGTTTCCCCTGGGGCTATTTCTCACCCTGAAGGGTTCTGACCTCCACTTGTTTTTTCTACAGTTTATTACCTCTACTTCACAGTGAGGTACTCCTTGAGGATCTTCTACTGGCTCTTCTAACAGATCCATATGAACCTCAATGAACTTTTTACAATGCCACCAAGGGAGGTCTATATTAGAATATTGCACTCAATATTTTTACTACTAAATGTCATCTACACAGGGTCTTCATCTATAGAAGTCCTGTTCTAGTCCAGCAGTTCCACAGTCCTGTTCTAGTCCAGCTGTTCCACAGCACCTTTCTGTAATTCAACTCCTACCCTCCATCCCCAGGATGCCTGAGGTTCTAAGGAGCAGCATGGCTCATTCTAGATTCGCAACATGCTAGGACTCCCTCCGGGCATCTTAGCTTGGGAGTCCCCATATGTGAAGACTCATTCCTGCTTGTTCCTGGAGATAGCACAATTACTTACCTGTAACAGGTGATCTCTGGGAACAGCAGGAATAAGTCTTCACAACCCACCCACTTCCCCTAGGAGTTGCATTTCTCTATCTCTATCTTTCCCTTTCTTGCTCTCTCTCTCTCTCTTTGCCTTAGCTTTAAAACTTAACTGAGGAGAGGCAGTTGGGAAAGGCGGGAAGGCAGCACGCAGGCGTGTTGGGATGCTTCCAAAAGCATTCTGATTGGACGCTGGGGAGCGTTCCCGCGCAGACTCCGTCGGTACTGACGTACTCATATGTGAAGACTTATTCCTGCTGTTCCCAGAGATCACCTGTTACAGGTAAGTAACTGTGCTTTATTGATAGTTGATCCAAGTAGGTTAAAGTTCTTCACTGTTTCAATTTCTTCTCTATCAACAATGAACATATTGATTTTGCCAGTTGTCAGGATCTTTGTCTTCTTTACATTAAGATACAAGCCCATTTTCAGACTGTTCCTTGATCTTGATATGCAAATGTTTCAGATCATCTTCACTTTCAGCCAGTAATGTGGTATCATCAGCATAGTGAAGGTTGTTGATGAGTCTTCTACCAGTCTTCACACCTCTGTTATCTTCCTACAGTCCTGCTTCACTGATGATTTTTTTCTGCATATAAATTAAACAAGTAGGGGGAAAGTATGCAGCCTTGTCGTACACCTTTGCTGATTTTAACCATTCTGTTTCTCCTTGTTCCATTTGAACTGTTGCTTCTTGATCAATGTAAAGGTTGTGCAAAAGAATGATCAGGTGTTCTGGTATACCCATGCTTTTTAGTGTAACCCAGAGTTTCTCATGGTTTACACAATCAAAAACCTTGCTGTAGTCAATAAAACACATATAGATATCCTTTTGGTATTCTTTAGTCTTTTCACCGATCCATCTCATTTTCGTGATGATGTCTCTCGTTCCTCGCCCTTTTCTGAACCCTACTTGCACTTTAGGTAGTTCGCATTCCAGGTATGGTTATACTTTCCTTTGAATAATCTTCAGTAGAATCTTGCTGGCATGTGGGATCAGAGCAATTTTGTGAAAATTTCCACAGTCAGTTGGATCACCTTTCTTTAGTATAGGTATAAACACAGATCTTTTCCAGTCAATTGGCCATGATGTTGTCTTCCAAATTTCCTGGCAGAACCTTGTAAGTTTGGTAACAGCTGCATCAGATTGCTGCAATATTTCTATGGGAATGCTATCAATGCCTGGTGCTTTGTTCTTTGATAAAGCTTTCAATGCTGCTTCAACGACTTCTTTCATCACCAGTGGCTCCGGATCATAAGGTACAGGTTGAAACGGCTGTTGGTCCACTTGATCTTTATCATATAATAACTCTGTATATTCTTTCCACCTTTTCTTGATCTTCTCAGCATGGATCCTTGAGCATCTTGTAACATTCCAATTTGAGGCTGGACTTTATTTATTTTATTTATTTATTTGCACATATTTTTATACCGCCCCTTCCAGAGATCAGGGGTGGTTTACATCATAACAGGTTAAATTAAAACGGTTACATGGAACAAAACCTACGGATCAACCATGACAAAACTGATGTTCTATTCGTCACGAGGAACCAGAAGTTCATACCTCCCCCAGCACTACATGCCAACAATGCAGAGTTGAAATCCAAATCCACCATCCGTTATCTAGGTATCACGCTCGATCAGCACCTTGATATGACAACCCATGTAAAAAACGTCACGAAGGCAATATATCATAAGATCAGAACGCTGCGTCACCTTCGCCCCCTACTGGATTTTACCGACTACCGGACAACCTTCCAGGCATTAGTCCTCCCACATCTGGACTTTGCCAATATCATCCTCCATGGACTCTCACAATCAACCTTAAATCCGCTTCGCCTAGCTATGAACGCAGCTGCAAGAGTCCTTTCTGGATCGTCAAGATCTGATCACATAACGCCAATCATGAAAGAGCTGCATTGGCTACCATTACATGCCAGACTCCAATACAAGTCAATTGTCCTTACATTCAAAGCCCTAAATAACTACCCCTCCACGCCAATCAGCAAGCTAATCCACAGTACCCCTGAAAATAGAAACCGGAGGCCTCAAACAACGAACACCTTAGTAGTCCCCAAGATGACGACAAAATGCACAAAGACAACCTCCAACAGGGCCTTCTCCATATTTGCTCCTTTAAACTGGAATGCCCTTCCCCATGAAATCCGAGGCATCAAATCTAGCCCCATTCAGAAAAGCCTTGAAACACCACCTATTTACAAAATTCTACCCGGAGACAATCCGAGGTGAACACTCAATTGACAAACTACCTCCCAGCCGCCCTAACACCCTAACACAAACAGATAATGGCTAGCCTACTCATAAGTCCCTCCGCTAACCATCACATGTGTACTATCCCTCCACGAACACACATGTATCAGCTAGATGAGTTAGAGAAGCATACATAGTATAACGTTAGCTTATATATAGTTTCCCTGGTTTTTCTCCATGTTTAATATCCTGTTTCACTGTAAACTCAATGTTGCCTGTATGCATTGCAGTATGTTTTGTTCGATGTACACCGCACTGATTATAATAGCGCGGTATAGAAGAAATGTTAAATAAATAAATAAATAAACAGTGTTTAAGAACATTATACATAGAACAAGATAGTTGAGGTTCAGCCTCAAACTATTTACATACAGTGGTACTAAATGTGGCCCCTTTTAACTATTTACAGAGCAATTTACAGGAGTGTGGGATTGGTATACTTCTTTAGGAAAGCTTTAGCTTCTCTGTGTTTCTGGGCAATTTTCATTATTTTCGGTCATCCATTTCAGCCATTTTTGCTTTTTCACATTTTGTAGAGATTTCTCACTTTCTTCCAACACAACCTTTTTTCATCTCATAACTCTTCTAGAGCTTTGTCATTTGTATCTAAAGCAGCAAATTGATTTTGCAGGCAGTCTTTAAATTCCAGTGGTATATTCTCAAGATCATATTTTGCTACATTCATGCGTGGTTTGCTCTTTTTCAACTTTAGCTTGAGTTTGCATACTAGCAGTTGGTGATCTGTACCACAGTCAGCTCCAGGTTTTGTCTTTGTTGATGTTATAGAGCTTTTCTGTCGTTGACTTCCACAGATGTAGTCAATTTGATTTTTGTACAATCCATTGGGTAAAGTCCATGTGTACAGTTGCCACATGTGTTGCTGGAAGAAGGTGTTTGAGATGAATAGATTGTTGGTCTTGCAGAATTCTAACAGTCTTTCTCCGGCTTCATTTCTGTTGCTAAGTCCATATTTTCCAACTATTTTTCCTTCTTCTTTGTTGCTAACATTTGCGTTCTAGTCACTCATGACTATCAGGATATCCTGTTTGTATGTTCTGTCAATTTCAAATTGTACTTGTTCATGGAACTCATCCATTTCATCCTCTTCTGCAGCTGTTGTTGGAGCATTTATTTATTTATTTATTTAACTGCATTTATATCACGCTTTTCACCGGGTCAAAGCGGTGGAACACGTAACATAGGACGGGGTAATTTTTTGGGTGGGGCCATCACCAAGGTCAACAATTAATGATTTGGGTAGACATAGACATAATTTACTCCTGTTGAATCTAAGGATTAGGTCATGGTGGTAGAAAGATGTTCACGGAATAGGATTGTCTTCAGCTGTTTCCTAAATGATGTGATGTCAGCGTTGTTCTTGATGTGATTTGGTAGAGAGTTCCAGAGGGATGGAGCATAAAGTTCGAATGCTCTGTTGCAGGTCCGTTGTGTGGATTTGGTTCTTTTGTGGGGGACAACGATAGAGTTATTGGAGGAATGTCTGGTTGATCTGTTGTGGGATGGTCGAGGCAGTAAGGGGCGTAGTGAGGTGTTCTGTGTGGTGGATTGTTTTGTGGATGAGTAAGATAGCTTTGTACTTGATTCTTGCTTGCACTGGAAGGAGGTGAAGGTCTCTTAGGATTGGGGTGATGTGGTCCCGTTTTTTTGCATTTTGAATAATCCTTGCTGTAGTGTTAAAGGCTGTACGGAGGGAGTTGGTGTGCGAGGCAGGAAGTCCATGATAGATTATGTTGCAGAAGTCCAGGTGAGGGAGTGTCACTGCTTGCATTACTGTCCTGAAGTCGTGATGTTCTAGGAGGGGCCGGAGGCGTTGAATAGTTTTGGCTTTGTGGAATATCATCCCGGCGGTTTTGTTGATTTGTTGTTTGAGGGTGAGAGCTTGGTCAATGATGACGCCTAGATATCTTATTTGAGGCTGGATTTGTATTTGTGTGGTACCCATGTTGAGGTGGGTAGGTGGTTTGAAGTCCGGTTCTTTTGTTACTATTAGGGCTTCGGTTTTCTTTATGTTGATGGATAGATTGTTCTCCTGTAGCCAGTTGGCCACGTCGTTGAAGCAGGCTGATAGCTGTTCGTTTTTTGGGTTGGTGGTTGTAATTGGTGCATAGAGCATTATGTCGTCCGCGTAGATGTGGATGTTGATGTTGTGGGTGCGTATGATTGAGCATAGTGGACGGAGATAGATGTTGAACAACATGGCAGATAGGGTGGATCCTTGGGGTACTCCTTGTAGTTGTTGATAGGGGGACGAAGTTGCAGAGAGGGTGCGGATCCGTTGCTGTCTGTTAGTTAAGTAGGATTTGAACCATTGGAGTACAGTGTCTTTGATTCCAATTGTTTGTAGTCTGTGTATGAGGATTTCGTGTGAGATTGTGTCAAAGGCCGCTGATATGTCTAGGAAGATCAGGATGTATCCCGAATCTTTTTCTTGAGTTCCGATGATGAGTGTGTTCATTAGGATGGTCATGAGGGTCTCAACTCCATGTAGTGGTCGGAAACCGTGTTGCTGTGGGTCGAGTATGTCGTTGGTGTCTAGATGATCTTGAAGCTGGTGTTGGACTATCTTTTCTATTATTTTGGCGGTGAGGGGGAGGCTTGCCACTGGCCTGTAGGAGGTGGGGTCCATGGGGTCCAGGTTGTTCTTCTTTATGGTTGGTCGGATGATTGATGTTTTGAGGGCATCCGGTATGTATCCTTGTTTAAAGGATTCGTTTACGATGTGAGTTAGTGGAGCACTCAGGTCTTCCTTGGTTTTCTTTATCCATTCGGTAGGGCAGGGGTCTAGTGGAGAGGTGGTGGTGTTCAGACAGGAGATGGTGGAGGATATCTCTTCTTTTGAGGTTTCGTTGAATGTATCCCAGTCAGCGTTTATGGTGATTCCGGGGCACGTTTTTGTGGCTGTAGCACAGCGGTAAGGTTGCTGAGGTTGCTGAAATTGTTTGTATTGTCGGGCCAAGAGATCTGAGGGGATATCTGGGGGTTGATCGGACGTGGTTGGTGCCTTTGTCAGTTTTTTGGCAATTTGAAAGAGTTCTCGAGGTTTGTTTGCAGCAGACGTGATGATTTTGGTGTGGTAGTTTCTCTTTGCGTTGTCGGTTTCTGAGTGGTAGGCAGCGAGTTCATATAGGTATTGCTTTTTGTCTTCGTCATTCTTGGTTTTCCTCCATTTTCTTTCTGCTCTTCTAAGTTTTGTTTTCAGTTTCCGGTGGTCAGGGGTGAACCAGCGGGCCTTTGAGGAGATGAGTTTGTTGCTGGTCTTGTTTATATCTGCTTTGGATGCTGTGGAGATTGTGGTGTTCCAGTTGTCCATGAGGTCATCAAGGTTGTTTGAATTCATATGTAGATTAGGTAGGGTCAGTGTCAGGAAGTCTTCTTTGTTGAATGCTTTGAATCTCCGTGTTTGTTGAGCGTTTCCTCTGTTTGTTTTTGGTTGATATGCATGGGAGACGTGGATGACGTAGTGGTCTGACCATGGGACTGGTGAGATTGTTGGACTGCTGCATGAGGTGGATGTTTGGGAGTTCAGAAATATGAGGTCCAGTGTGTTTCCTTTTTCGTGTGTTGGTTCGTTTATGATCTGCGATAGGTTCATTGCTGTCATGGCGTTCAGGAATGTTTCCGTTTGCGTGTCTTGGAGGGATGGGAGATTGAAGTCTCCTAGTATAATTGGTTCTTTTGTTGGGTTGATGCTCTCAGAGATCAGGTGCAGTATCTTTGGCAAGTCAGAGTTTGCGGCAGGTGTTCTGTAGACCAGACATATTGTGAGGTTTTTGTTAGTGAGGGTGAGGATGTCTGCTTCGTCGGAGGTTTTGGAGGTGATGGTCCGCAGGTGGAGGTTGTCCTTTGCGATGATGGCTACTCCTCCGCCCTTTGCGTGCGTTCGGGAGCAGTGATGGAAGCTGTATCCGGTTGGCGTTAGTTGGTTCATTATTACTGTGTCCGTTTCTGTTAGCCAGGTTTCCGTTATGCATATACTTGAATTATAGTTGTGTTGATAGGCATTCCTTATAGATGAATAAAAATTAAGCGTACATTGATTGCTTTGTATTTCATTATAGTTCTTGCAAGTTTCTTCTTAATTATAAATGCAACACCATTTCTTCTTTGTCTTTCATTTCCAGCATAGTAGACCATGTGACCATCATATGCAAAGTTCCCGATGCCAGTCCATTTCAGTTCGCTGACACCCAGCAGATCATTGTACACGTTCCATTTCATTCTTGACCACCTCCAACTTCTCTTACTTCATGCTTCGTACGCTCCATGTCCCAATATGTAAGACATCTTTGCAACTTCTGACTCTCCTTTCATGTGCAGCGACATCAGCAGTCAGATGTCCCGAGGGCTTTGATCCAATCACATCATAAATGCTGGCTTTATTATGAAAAGTCTTCAGCTCATCCCCAGTAGCCAGTTGAGTGCCTTCCGACCTGGCGTCTCATCTTCCAGCACTGTAGCACATTTTGTTTTGTTGTGACTATCTATTGGGTTTTCGTGGCAAGATATGGAAGTAGATTGCCAGGCCTTTCTTCCATGCAGTGTAATTTAAAATTGTTACCATTGTCACAGAAATGTGATCCTCTGCCGCCAACACTGTCCCATTCTGCTGCTGCCCAGATGGGTGGTTTGTCTTGGTTTGGCACCTCAGCTGAGTCCTGTCCATCTTGGGAGACCCTGTCAGTAGTTAAGCTACTTAGCATCACTGATGCACACAAGCACTGATGCACACAAGCCCTTGCAGCACAACAAGCTGCAAACCAAGTGAGGACATAGAATGTATGAAGGACTAAGGACACCAGAGGTACAGTATCTTCATAGAATGCACAGATTCAGCAGGAAAAGGAAAGCGCTCGAGAGTTGATCTCAAGAGATGGAGGCAGAGAGGAGTATTCAAGCCCGTGGACTCCACTGTCTGTTCATGACTTGTGGTAATATTTATTTATTTAGTATTTCTTTTATACTGCGCTATTGACATTAGTGCGGTTTACATCAAAACATAACGTGCATTTCAGGGTCACTGAGATGCATTTACATTTGAACAGGGATTAGAAACTTGGATAACAGGGTAAATTAACAAGAGTTATACAATAAGTATCTACATTATATACATCATGAGGGTAATTTCTTGTCGGGACTAAGCTGGGAAGTATCTGGTGAATAGTTGATGTTTTAGGGCCTTTCTAAGTTGGGTTAGGTCTGTAATAGCTCTGATGTCGGGAGGGAGGGAGTTCCAGGCTTTCGGGGCATAGAAGCAGAAGGCTCTGTTGGTTGTTGACTTTTTGCATCTTGTTGATTGTTTCGGGACTGTTAAAGTGTTTACTGCTACGGATCTTCTACTTCTAATAGGAGCTGAGGTATGTATCAATTCGGTGATGGTTATGGGGGACTGATTGTTTAGGTCTTTGAAGGTCATGATGATATTCTTATATAGGGTTCTAGCTTGGAGAGGTAGCCAGTGGAGCCTTTTCAGGATTGGTGTGATGTGATCGGTCTTCGATATTCCTTCGAGCACCCTGGCTGCTGTGTTCATTTATTTATTTAATGGCTCTTATATACCGTCCCTACCAACGATTAGGGGCGGTTTACATTGAACAAAAAATACAGAAACTTGGTTACAGGGAACATTTCAAACTATAATACAGCAAACTATGTACAGGTCAGCTGGGCACTTATACAGTTGTATCGTGGTAGCTGTGTCTTAAATATTTACATGATATATTGCTAACAGAGTGTGATATATTGCAGACAGTGTAAGATATAGGGCATAGACATGTTGGGGCTAGTAATTAGTGAAGTAGGAGGCAGTGTTGCTGAGATAGGTGGGTTATAACATTCTGAGAAAAGTAGGGTTTTTAGGAGTTTAAGAAATGCTTGCAGGTCCTTGGGTGATCTAATGGAGTCTGGGAGGGAGTTTCAGAAGGTCGGGGCAGAATATCTGAAGGCTCTGTTGCTGGTGGCTTTCTTGGTTTTCCATACTGAAGGGGGCAAGGCTAAGAGGTCCTTTGTAATCTTCTTATTATATCAGGTCCTTTGGCTCCGATGGTTAAATGCTGTATGGGAACATAGAAGATTCCCACTTCAATCCGCATGAGTCAGAAATATCAATAAAGGTCAAAAAATCTCTTTATTATATATTCAAAGAAATTCTGTCATAACATTTTGGTTAGTGTTGTAACAGGGAATAAGAACAGAGTGACCATGTGAAGTAGCTTCAGTTATAGAAACTGGCATATAAATGATATAAACAGATAATTGAATGTTATTTTTGCATTTTAACAGCTCCAGGATCGTCGCCGATGCAAGCACTAGGTAAAGATTTTTATATACTCTGTTTTATGACTTTATACTGAGTAGAGGAGAGAAGCAGGAAAACTGGGGGGTCAAACCCCACTGCTACTTTTTGTAGCCTTTGGCAGGTCACAATCTTCTATTACCTCAGCTACAAACTTGGAGCCCTCCAGGGGTAGGGAAGTAGCTCCTCGAATTTGCCTTCAACAGTATAAGCTAAATAGCAGACTAAGCAAGCTTAGGAAAGAAAGAGCAGTGCACTTCCCTCAAATCTCAGAAGCATTATGGAGACTTGATTTAATCCATTGCCTGCAGCAGTGATATTTAAGAGGAAAAGAATGCAGAAAGCTTAGGTCACTTCAGGTCTAACGTTGAGGAAGGTGGGTGAGTCTGAAGCTCTTCACTTCCGATTTCAGTTTGGCGCTTTAAGCTAGATTCACATTGGGACCCAGCTCAGATTCAGAAGCAGACTTGTGTCTAATAATCATTGCCCCAGATGCACCCGGGTGCTATAAAGTTCTGTTATCAGCTCTGTAACTTCTGCTAATCTTTGGTTGATTGTTGACACAGCAAAAAAGGATGAAAGTGCTGCCTAAACTTGCATAGGGAGCTTCACCCTGTTGAATTTAATGCTCTCCTGCACTGTTGAATATTTATCTTTTGCCTTTGTAGATCAGCCTCAGGCTCTGCGACTAGCCAACGGAGAGGATCCATGCAGGGGTCGTGTTGAAGTTTTCTACAATGGCGTCTGGGGCACAGTTTGTGATATCGGATGGAGTCTCATTGATGCTCAGGTCGTGTGCAGACAGCTGGGCTGTGGGTCGGCCCTTTCTGCCCCAGGAAACGCCTATTATGGTCAAGGCACAGGAAGTGTCCTCCTGGATAGCGTGCAGTGCACAGGAAGTGAAGCCTCTCTGTGGCAGTGCTTGAATGGTGGCTGGGCCGCAAGTGTCTGTGGCCATGTTAGAGATGCCAGCGCCGTATGCTCAGGTACGCAGAGTTTATTCGTCATTTCTTCTTAACATGCATGGATTTTTATAATTTTAAACTAGTCCCCATGCTGCAAATCTTGCTCAGAATCAAAGTGGGCCTGGCATGACTCACTAACTTAATAGTGCAAAGAACAATCCGAAAGATGGACTATAAACCTAAGGGTATAACAGACAGATGGATTAAAGGATAAAGTCAGCAGCTGTTCTGTTATTAGGCAAGGTCATGTGAAAAATTATTGGGGTGGCAAAAAAATGCCCCCAAATCATGCCACTGACGGGCGCCTCATGCAGCCCAAAAAACAAAAACAAAAGCAGATCACCAATTTGGCAGCGTCTCCTGCTGTTCTGTTGCCACTATCGCTTTTCCTGTTTCAGTGTGAGCAGCAGCAGGTCACGAAGTTCAGATTGAAAAAAAAGAGCAGGTCGATGTTTCATTCCAAGCCTGTGCGCCGCCCAGCCAGTCCCGCCCCTATGACATCACATAAAGGGGGCAGGACCGGCCGGCCCATGCACAGGAGCAGAATGATGCACAAGCTCGCAGGTTTTTTCCAGCCTCAGAGGCCTGCTGCTGCCAACACAGGAGAAGTTGTGTGAAAATTATCTTACTCCAAACTTTTTTTTGAGAACTGTTATCTGTTCCCAATGTTAACTCTTAACACATGTATTAGCATTAAAGCAACAGGTCTCAGACTTCAGAGAGCTATTGGTCCTTGTTAAATATAGACCGTGCTCTAATTTGCATCAACGACCTGTGTGTTGCTTATGCTTTAGTTAGTAATCATTTGTATTTGAATCTTAGACTTGCAAACAGAAAAATTAATGAGTGCTTATCTTCAAATCGGCCCGACGCTTCTTTCAGCGCTGTCGCGTTTCACAATCAAGCTGTTTCCTCAGGGGCGAACTTCACTCTTCTTTTAAAAGTATATTCTAAATGGCAAGTTCAGTTTTCGACATTTTTGTAGACATCGCGTTCTATATAGGGAATCATATGTTAGTTCCTTCATTAAATTCAAATTATAGTTGACTACAGAGAAGAACATATGCAATAATAAAAGCTTAAACCACTTTACCGTACCTATGCTGTCGGTTGCTTTTCCCTTTTCAAACCATGTCTCTGAACAACGCCGCGCATGCGGTCTTGGAATGTCAGCTACTATTTATCCTCTTCCTGCAACAGGAAGGACATAGATTTGATGACTTAAAATGCTATTGCACTGATTACTGTTCATCGGGATTTGAAGGAAACTCACGAGACCAGACACTAGTAGTGAAGGAGCAACGCTGGATCTTTATGTTGCAAACGATAAAACCAAGGGGTCTCAACACACAAATTGATTGGAATTTGTGTGTATAAGGGTTAACAAGGTAGATAGGAAGAGGATAAATGTCGAAAACTGAACTTGCCATTTAGAATATACTTTTAAAAGAAGAGTGAAGTTCGCCCCTGAGGAAACAGCTTGATTGTGAAACGCGACAGCGCTGAAAGAAGCGTCGGGCCGATTTGAAGATAAGCACTCATTAAATTTTCTGTTTGCAAGTCTAAGATTCAAATACAAATGATTACTAACTAAAGCATAAGCAACACACAGGTCGTTGATGCAAATTAGAGCACGGTCTATATTTAACAAGGACCAATAGCTCTCTGAAGTCTGAGACCTGTTGCTTTAATGCTAATACATGTGTTAAGAGTTAACATTGGGAACAGATAACAGTTCTCAAAAAAAAGTTTGGAGTAAGATAATTTTCACACAACTTAACAGCATTTTTACTCCGTAAGATAAGACCACAAACACGTTGTTTTCAACACAGGAGAAGTGGCAGGGGCTGATGGCAGACAGGTGTAAAGGGCAGATTCGAACCAAGTTGGGGGGCTGAGGGCAGTTGGATATAACAAGGGGAGCAAAGGGCAGAAGTTGGACACAATGGGGGAAGGCCAGACAGCAGATGTTTGATAGAAATGGGAAGGGGGAAGGGAAGATACTGGACACAAGTTAGGGGATGGGGGCAGATGTTGGCTACCAGTGGAGAGATGGAGGGAAGATGCTGGACATGGAATGAGGAACATAGAGGATGAAATGCAGGTGGAGGAGTGAGGGGCTGGATGCTTGACAGGGAATAGGGGATGGAGAACAGATACTGGGCATAGGGCAGGAGTCATGGGATTGGAGGGAACATGCTGGACATGGGCTGGGGGCATAGGGGGATGAAGGGCAGAAGATAGATACAGGGTAGGGTTGGAAGGCAGATGCTGGACATGGGGTGAGAGAGAGGAGATGCTGGACATGGAGTGGGCAAAGATGGAGAGATGCTGGACAGAGGGTGAGGAAGAGTGAAAGAGGGGGATGCTGGACATCGTAGGGGGAAGGATGAGAAAATGAAGTGAAGTGCTGGATGGTGCGAGAGAGAGGGAGAGGCACACGATAGGGTAGGATAGAAGGGGAGAGATGGTGGACACGGAGGGTGAAAGAGAGAAAAAAGGAGAGAGATAGTTAAGGACTGGGGATAAGTGGCAGGGGGTGGAGAGAGAGATGGGGAGTAAGACGACTATGTTAAAGGTTGAAAAATTGTAGGTAGATGCAGTGAAAAAAGGGAAATTGAGCATTGAACGGTAAGAAGGAGTGGAGGAGGAGCCTAATGGTTAGAGCACTGGCTTGGGAACCAAGGGACCAGGGTTCGATTCCCACTAGCTCTCCCTGTGGCCTTGGGCAAGTCACTTAATAACCCTCCATTGCCTCAGGAAAATCCAAGTTATCAATGTCCCTGTTTAATGTACATTACCAAGTTTAAGATACAATGTAAACTGCTTTCACTGAAATGATAAAGCAGAATAAGAAAATCCTGTTAAATAAATAAGAAGGGAATGTGAAATCTGAGTTGATAGAGAAAGATAAATGGAAGCTGAAAGGAAAAGATCACTGTCAGAGTTGGATGGAAGATAAGAAGACAGGAGAGGGGAGAAGTGACAGATGGACCAGAGGGTAAGTTAAGAGAAGATTAAGGAAGACAAACCAAAAGCTGGCCAGACAGACAGCAACGATAGAAATTAATTTTATTTTCAATTTAGTGATTGAAATATGTCTGTCTTTGGATTTTATAGGTCTGATATTCAACCTGCCGCAGTCAGCGTTTTTAAAGCGCCTGTCCACCACAGGCAGACGAGAAACCGGATATTCAGTGCCGGAAACCGGATATTCTCCCGCGCTAAATACCCAGTTTCAATGCTGACCAGCACAGCTATCCAGACAGTGGCAATACTCAGCTGCTGTCCTGATACCTGAATTGCATAGTTAGTCCACAAGAAAGCACGCACCTTCTCGCTGAAACCAAATAGACACGGAGGCGAGATGTGAAGCAAATGTTCCTTTATTAGAACCCCAAGACGGCAGTGTAAAGCTCTCCAACACCAGATGTAAATGACTTTCCTCTCATCCTTGGCCTAAGTACTGGCCTAAGTACCAAAGAGCGCGGTATATAAGAAAGTTAAATAAATAAATAAGTATGCATTAGTGACACATTTTGCAGTTTATTTTTTTTACTGCGTAGCTGGTTGCTTCAGGGTATCTGACTCTGCTTTCTTTATACTTAGGTCTGTGGGTGATGATTTGGACTACAGTAGGCTGTTCACATACAAATGTACCATAAATATGTAAATAGTTACCCTGTTATCCAAGTTGATCACCTGTTATTTGTAAATACGGTGTTAGATCTCTGCCCGTATAAACACGTTTGTTGCATGTAAACCGCACTGATATCGAATAGCGCGGTATAAAAGAGACTATAAATAAAATAAATAAATGTTCGTTATTTATTTATTTTAGGTTTTTCTATACCGCGCTCTTTAAAATCAGCTCGGTTTACATTAGAACAATTTTGTACAGAGCAGACGGCGTCTGACTGTACTTACAAGAAACAGGGTCTATAACTTAGTTAACTGGGGTAATTATATACAGGCTACATAGCAGCAGGCTACTTAATTAAAATGACAATGTACAGGCAGAACATGATGCTTTATGGTTAGTGAAATGATGGCACTACTTGACTCTGTAATAAAACAAGCTACAGCTACAAAGTGGTTCCAGACTAGGATTCCAGGGGTGATCCGGGAAACTACAGATCGGTAAGCCTGACGTCAGTACCGCAAAAAATGGTGGAAACCATCATAAAGAACAAAATTACTGAACATTTATTTATTTATTTATTTATTTGAACCGTTTTCTATAACGCCCCTTCCATTATGATTTAATGGAAGACAGCCAACATGGCTTTAGACAAGGAAGATCTTGTCTTACTAATCTGTTATGTTTTTTTGAAGGTGTGAATAAACAGGTGGACAAAGGTGAGTCGGTTGATATTGTGTATCTGGACTTTCAGAAAGCCTTTGACAAGGTCCCTCAACAGAGACTTTTGGCAAAACTAAAAAATCATGGGATAGGAGGCAGTGTACTATTGTGGATCAGGAACTGCTTAAAAGAGAAAGCAGAGGGTATTGTTAAATGGCCAATTTTCCTGATGGAGAAAAATGAATACCCCAGGGATCTGTGCTGGGTCCGCTGCTTTTTAACATATTCATAAATGACCTGGAAATGGGAATAACGAGTGAAGTAATCAAATTTGCAGATGACACAAGATTATTCAAAGTTGTTAAAATCTATGAGGATTGTGAAAATTTGTAAGAGGACCTTGATAAATTGGAAGACTGGGCATACAAATGGTAGATGAAATTTAATGTGGACACGTGCAAAGTTATGCACCTAGGGAAGAACAACCCAAAAGCATAGCTGCGTAACTGTGTTAGCCACTCTGAGTTCCAAAAGAAGTTAAAAACCCACCTCTTCCTTGAACATTTTTCCCTACCACCCTAGTACCTAACCCTCTACATCTACCTCCCCGCCCATACTCCTTCAAATCCTATAACACAACCATCTGTAGCTCTATATATACATATGTAAATAGTTGATCATTGATCATTGTAATTAGTTCATAAATTAGTTCTTATTGTTCGCCTATATATCCATGTTACTTTGTTCTTTGTAAACAGTTGAAACACATTGCCTTGAAACGTTCTATGTAAACCGTCTTGATTTGTAGAAAGACGGTATACAAAAAATGTTGAATAAATAAATAGTTACTCACCTGTAACAGGTGATCTCCGGGAACAGCAGGAATTTAGTCTTCACATATGGGTATCGTCGGTACCGACGGAGCCCGTACGGGAATGCTCCCCTGCGTCCAATAGGAAAGCTTTTGGGAGCATCCCACAGCGCCTGCGTGCTGCCTTCCCGCCTTTCCCAACTGTCCCTCTCCAGTTGAATTTAAAGCTGAGACAAAGAGAGAGGGAAAGAGAGAGAGAGAGAGATAGAGAGATACAACTCCTAGGGGAGGTGGGTGGGTTGTGAAGACTAAATTCCTGCTGTTCCCGGAGATCACCTGTTACAGGTGAGTAACTATGCTATCTCCAGGAACAAGCAGGAATGTAGTCTTCACATAAGGGGACTCCCTAGCTGCAGATGCCAGGGAGAAGGCCCCAGAAGTTGTGTGCCCTTGTGAAAGGGCTCCACTTCCCCCCTTGGATCTCTGGCATCCTACCAGGGATGGTGGGTAGGAGTTGATTAAGTATGGAACAGGTGTTGAAGAACAGCCTGACCAAACAAGGCATCCCGGTGGGAGTCCTTGTCTAAGCAGTAATGGGCTGTGAAGGTATGAACCAAAGCCCAGGTAGCTGCTCGACAGATGTCATCGATAGACACAGAGTGAAGATGAGCCATAGAGGCTGCCATGGCTCTCACATTGTGAGCTGTGACATGGCCTTCAAGAGGAAGGTTTTTACTCTCATAGGCAAAAGATATACACTGTGCAATCCAGCTGGACAGTGTTCTTTTGGAGACTGGAAGTCCCAAATAACTAGGATCAAAAACAACAAAGAGTTGAGAGGGCTTTCTATGTTGCTGTGTCCTTTGCAAGTAAGAGGCCAAAGCCCTTTTGCAGTCCAAAGTATGAAGATTCCTTTCTGCATTTGAGGCGTGAAGCCTTGGGAAGAATACAGGAAGGTAAACCACTTGGTTTAAATGAAAAGGTGACACCACCTTTGGCATAAAGTGTGGATGAGTCCTAAGGACTACCTTATCATGATGGAACCTTGTATAAGGAGGATCAGCCACCAACGCTTGCAATTCACTGATGCGACGTGCTGATGTGATTGTAATAAGAAAGATGACCTTCCAGGAAAGGAATTTCAAAGAGGTAGTGGCTAATGGTTCAAAAGGCGGTTTCATGAGCTGCCCAAGAACCAGATTTAAGTCCCATGCCATCGGTGGTGGCTTAATAGGAGGCTTGGTTAAAAGAAGGTCTCTCATAAATCTTGCTATGAGAGGATGAGAGGAAATAGTTTGTCCATTTAGAGGCTTAAAAGAAGCTGCAATAGCACTCAAATGAACTCTCACTGAATTGGTCTTAAGCCCTGCATTTGATAAATGAAGGAGGTACTCCAGTAATGACTCCAGAGGTATCGCAAGAGGGTTAAGACCCTTCTGCGAGCACCATATGGTAAATCTTTTCCACTTAAATGCATAAGAGCGTCTTGTGGAAGTCTTCCTGGAAGTATAAAGGATATCCTTTACCTGCTGGGAAAGGTTAAGACCATGAAGTTCTAGGCTTTCAGCAACCAGGCCCTGAGATGCAGAGACTGGGGATTGGGATGCCACAGCATCCCGTCCTCTTGAGAAAGGAGATTTGGAGCAAATCCTAACTACAGAGGCGGAGCTTGAGAGAGATGTAGGAGCAGAGGGTACCACATTTGCCGTGGCCAACGTGGAGCTATGAGGATCATATGACCTCTGTCTCTCTGAAGCTTGAACAGGGTTTTGGGAATTAGGGGAATGGGTGGAAAGGCATACAGGAAGTCCTGACCCCAATGGAGGAGGAAAACATCCCTGGCCTGACAACCCTGAGCCGGAATTCTGGAACCTCCGCCTCCTTGGACCTGCAGCAATATGGCTTTAGGCCAGACCACAGAGTAGAAACCTTGCTAACTTCACTAATTAACACTCTAATCACAGGAATTGAGAATCCTAAGCAGGGTTTCATACTCATCTTTCTAAATATAGCAGCTGCCTTTGATTCAGTAAACCATAGAAAGCTCATATCCAGGCTGATGGACGGGAATTAGTGATACGCCCCTCTCATGGTTCATATCCTACATCTCGGATAGGGCCTTCCAGGCCAAGGTAAAGGACAAAATTTCAAGACTAGTAATGCAGCAACAAGGTATAGCTCAGGGATCCTCCTTGTCCGCCCTAATATTCAACCTATACATGCAGCCAGTCTGCAAGCTTATTCAAGAATACAAGCTCAACTAACATCTATATGCAGACGACTTGATGATCTACACCACCTTTAACTCTAAAACCTGGATTACTCTGCACAAAAGCTTGCCTGAACACAGTGGTAAGCTGGTTAAAAGAGCACAAACCTGATGATCAACTGTAATAAATCTGAAGTCCTTACCATTACTCACGACACCTCATATTCCTCCCCAGAAGTATTTGAATGTGATGATATGACTATTCCGGTCAAAAAAGAGGTGAAATATCTTGGAGTGACCTTAGACCAATGTTTAAACATGCAGACGCACATCAAGAAAATGGTATCAACCGCTTACTACAAAATGAAAGTCCTTCAGATCCTCTGCCCCCTACTGGACCACAACCATTTCTGTACCATATGCCATTCCAAAATCACTCCACACCTGGACTATTGTAATTCAGTCCTTCAAGGGCTCCCCAAGCACACTATCCATGCCCTACAGGTAGCTCAGAATACAGCAGCTCAATTAATTACAGGACCTGCACAAGAGCAACATATCCCTCCATTGCCCAAAAGCTTACACTGGCTCCTGTACCATCTCGTATTACATGTAACTACTACTACTACTACTGAGCATTTATATAGCACTACAAATCGCACGCAGCGCTGTACAATAAACAAGTAAGAGACGGTCTCTGCTCAACAGAGCTTACAATCTAATCAAGACAAACACATAAGGTGTAGGCAGGGAAAACAGGGAGGGGGAGGGAGAACATATAAGGCACTAATGACCACATTCAAAGCCATACACCTCCAGTCAGCTGAAAGTCTCCTCACAAAAAAATGCAATGTTTACCTTCAAGTCAGTGCTGACTCCTGGCGACCCAGAAGTTCCTGGGTTTTCTTGGCAATGTGACTGAAAGCAGATTGTCAGGCCTTTCTTCCCAGGCAATGGAGAGTTAAGTGACTTGCCCAAGGCCACAAGGAGTGCTAGTGGGAATTG
Source organism: Ichthyophis bannanicus (assembly GCA_033557465.1). Taxonomy (NCBI): domain Eukaryota; kingdom Metazoa; phylum Chordata; class Amphibia; order Gymnophiona; family Ichthyophiidae; genus Ichthyophis; species Ichthyophis bannanicus. The sequence continues at coordinate 1,030,132,501 of CM066034.1, forward strand.
AGCTCTGGTTGTTTGGTTACCAAGCCAGTGCTCTAACCACTAGGCTACTCCTCCACTCCATTCTCCTCCCACTGATACAGAAGGTTCCGGAATCTAGAGAAGGAAGACATTTGCATCAAAAACTCCTTTTATTCCCCCCTCAGAAGACCAGAAGTCTACAGGCAACCTGCCAGAGAGCATTCTCAATGTACGGACCAACACTATGGAACTCACTGCCTTCTGAGCTCCGCTCAACAAAAGGTACATTAGATTTTAGAAAGATGCTACTTTTCACAGAGCATTTTAGACCAACTTCTTAGTGTCCTAGTGGACTTCCCAACACACTAATAGACTCTTATACACAACAGGCACCCCTACACAACGTGCTGCCGAACACAATCACGTTGCAGTTCTCCCCCCTAATGCTTGAGCCAATCCTATAATCTCAGAGTGTAACATAACCTTGAAATTGTTACTTAGACCGTACCATAATTTGATGAACCAGTTCAATGTAACATAGTTGCTCATATCCCAAAAATGTGTCATAGTTTGTACTATACATCATAGCTTGTTAACCCAGTTCAAAGTAATGTATTAACCTCTGTTCCATGTAAAATATTGAGTTAATTGTAAACTGCTTTGATAACCCTGAAAGGCAGTATAAAAAAAAAAGCATTAAATAAATAAATAAAATGAGCTGGCGCCCCTCCCCCTGCTTCCCTGGTAGCCAAAATGGAGGGGCCTCCTCAGAGTTCCAGTTAGGAATTAGGGGGTCCCCTCACTCATAACACTGATTAGGTGGTTGCCCCAAGAATATTTTTTATATGCTGTTTTTAATGCAGCAAAAATTGTAGCAGCTGAATTATTTAGCCTAAAGCAAAACTAATACATGAGCCTGCGTTCCCCATCAGTGTTCGTTGTCAACAGGGAAAATACAGGAGACATGAGCAGACCAGCTCCTCCACACCCTCCAAATGTCTATCTGACAAAATGAGCTCTTTTCTGATGCCTGTTCTTGTCTGGAACAGGTATAAACTTAGACATGGCTCAGGACGTCAAGGGTGTTTGTGAAACTGGGCGAGGACACCCAAGTTCTGGGAACACCCTGGACATGTCTACTCCACACCTCCTTTCAGATGTCCTTGCCCCGGGGACGTCCACAGAGACGGCTTCTAAAATGTCTCTGGGGACATCTCCATGCCCGTTTTCAGACATGCAAAACACGAACAGGGCTTATAAAATAACCCCCATATTCTACATCCAAAGAAGCCCAGCTCCCACAATGAATGCAGAGGACATTTCCCCATTGAACTCAACATACAGAAAATAATTTCTGATTGTGATGTCACCTCAGTAACAGTAGTAGAACCCTCAACAGTACTGGGCATATTGTGACGTAATACAAAACTCTGTAACAATCACTCAGAACCTGTAGAGAAAATCTATCATATCATAACAGCATCAACTTCTAGAACGCACACAAGGCGCGTACCCAGAAAATAGTAGCACTGTACATATTCCAGTGGGCCCTTGAACATACAGGGTGGCCCAAAAAAAGTGAGAACATCTTGTAGCATATAAGTTATTTAAAAATTCAAAAAGACAGAGGTAAACGATTGACAAATTTAAAAAAAAAAGATGGCGTCTGGAAATTGTCGAAATAAAGACGTTATATAACTAAAAAAGGTAAATAAGTAAACTATTTAAGCTTTTAATTTAAGATATGTTCTCACTTTTTTTGGGCCACCCTGTATGTTCAAGGGCCCACTGGAATATGTACAGTGCTACTATTTTCTGGGTACGCGCCTTGTGTGCGTTCTAGAAGTTGATGCTGTAGATAAACCTATTTGGAAACTGAACAAACCAGATTGCTACAGATCCCTACATAGAAACTCCGTTCTAACTGAATACCTGGCATCGGTCACACACTCAGAATACAGATAGATCCTCAGCAAGTCTAGATTACATTACCACAAACTGAGAAAATAAAATTATGTAGGCAAAAATTAATTGAAATTAAAAAAAAAATACCAGACAGCAGAAATCTGCAGGTGTCCCTGTACTGTGCAAAGTGTAAAGATAAAAGATGTACGGCCCAATATCCAAAGGGGTTTATCTGTAAGCAGCAGGGCCGGCCCAACCATTAGGCAAACTAGGTAGCCGCCTAGTGTGGCAGTGTCTTGGGGGCAGCAAAGATCAGGGCTTTCAATGCTAAACAATAGATTCTGACAGTCAGGGGGGATTAAGGCTTAAAGTATGCCTATGGCGCCAAACAATTCCATCAAACACAGGGTGTGCCGCAAGGATCCTCATTGTCATCTCTACTATTCAACATATACATGCAGCCCATTTGCAACATCATTAGAGCATTTAACGTGAGCTGTATGATATATGCGGACGACATCCTCCTATATATGCCTTTTTCAACCGTTCAAATGGACCTCACACCTATTATAGAATGTTTCAATGCCATATCGGACTGGCTACAAGCACAAAATCTACGCATCCAGCATAAGAAAACGGAGGTACTGTTCATCGCCAGAGACCCAGACTTTACCCCACCAACACATATAAAGGTCAAGGAAGCAGAATTACAAACCAAAGAAACAATAAAATACCTGGGAGTCACCTTAGACAAACATCTGGACATGAAATGCCATATAGGCAACATTGTTAAAACGGTCTATTTTAAAATCCGTTCACTCAGGCATCTGCGTTCCCTGCTGGAACCAGATGATTTCCGGACCATATTCCAAGCTCTGATCCTACCGCACTTTGACTTTGCCAACTCCATCCTACAAGGTCTCCCGCAAGCCACAATAAACCCACTACAACTAGCCATGAATGCTGCAGCAAGGATTCCCCATGGAGCCACCAGAAGTGATCATGTGACTCCGATTCTAAAACAGCTTCATTGGCTACCTATACACGGAAGAATTATCTTCAAAACATTAATCCTCTCATTCAAGGCCATCAAGCGCCTATCCTCTGCAGCACTTACTGATCTCATTCATACAGTGCCCCCCAACAGAGCCAGGAGGTCAACAGCCCTAAATCTATTAACAACCCCGAAGACCTTGACTAAATGCAATAACACGACAGCGAATAGGGCCTTCAGTCTTTACGTCCCCAAATATTGGAATACACTCCCACCAAACATTCGAGCCATTGCTGACCTGACCCAATTCAGGAAGGCTATCAAACATCACCTCTTCCTCCAATACTACCCAGCCAGCGATGATTCTAGATAACACCACCTAAGAAACACTGCCTTTTTACAGCCCATTCTCACAATGTCTCTTGTATTCGAAACGGACTCATTACATATTGTTCAACTCAACCATGTTACAGGACTTTTGCGTCATGCATGTAACCTATCTCATGTATATAATTCATGTATATAGTTCATCCCCCCCCTGTTATCCAAGTTCATACCCTTGTTCTATGTAAAACCAAACAGAATGTGTGTTTTGGTCATTTTGTTATACTGTAAACCGCGCTGATGCCGAATAGTGCGGTATATAAGCAACTGTAATAAATAAAATAAATAAATCTTGAACCAACTCTGGGGCCAGCCCTGGTTAGCAGGACCTGCTAACAGATAAAGCCTGCTGATAGAAATATCTCCTCTAAACGCCCTTCTGCTGTCTAGATAGTGCCAGGGCGGTCCCTGGGCAGGGCACAGGCAGTCCCAGCACTTAGCTGGTTAGCAGAGATGTTCAGTCCATTAACCAGCTAAGTGCCCGTATGAAGTCAGGACATCTTGATAACTATCCTAACTTTATGCAATTCTGCTATCCAGACAGCATCTGAGTATTGCCGCTGTCTGGGTAGCTGCTCTGGTCAGCACTGAAACTGGGTACTGACTACTGAATAATTCCAGTTCACAATGAATTATTTAAATTAACTGTCATAAAATTATTTAATATCAGTAGGCATGATTTGCATAACATGAGTGTGCAACAATGCAGTTTTCATGGGCTAGTGGGCTTTATGTTCACTCACTGAGACAGTCACACTTTTGCAGTTTCAATATGAACACTCATTACAACGTTTGTTTTGTGGTCAAAATGTTATTCCTTTCAGTGTTTTGTGAGACACAAGGTAGCTCTCCATAAAAACAGAGACAAGAAATGCATCTATGAATACACACATCAAGGCATTATCGGGCCGTATGCAGTTCTGCACTTAAATCTTTTTCCCTTTTTTCAACTCATCATTGGGTTACACGTATAGTAATTGATCATTACATAGAGTCCTTTCCTATCCCTTTCATAATCTAATAGGTTGCACTCATGCACTGGTGGTTTATTAAACATTTTTTGGACATTTTGATCTCTTCAAACATCTTTCACTTTACTATTCCGCTATGGACACTTTCCTGGAATAGCAGTGTTTACAACATTTCCATATTTAGTGAAGCAGGCTGGAGTTGCATTACATTTTTGTGTTACCATGCAGTTATTATCTCAAGCGTTCCGTTTTTATCTATGTGCCTGCAACCTATGGGGTCTATTCTGACCCGCATTTAGTGGGGCTTAATGTTTGATCCGGACATACAGCCCACTAAACGCATGGCTCGCATCCTGGAAACAGAGCTCCCCACACATAGATCTGAGCTGTGCGGGAAGCTCTGTTAGTGGGCAGGAGGGGGCAGGCTGCAGACGGAGCGAGGGTGGGCTGTGGGTGGCACCATGACCCCAGACGTACAGGGCTGATTCCGAGGTCAGCTCTGCCTGTCCAGGACGGGGGACTTATTCCACCTCGGAGGTGGAATAAGTCCCCCTGGATGGCAGATGATGGAGGATCCGGGGCACGCCAAAGAGGTGAGAGGGTGCAGGGTGCTCCCCACAGCCTGACCCTGACCACAGCAAGCCTGATTGGGGGTCAGACAGTGGGGAAAGGCAACAGGATGCCATGCCACAGCTGCTTCATGCAGGAGCCTGGCTGGGCTAGCCGGGTAGTGGGCTGGAAGTCCGGGTGCCCAGAATTGGGGCACAGCCTGCACGACCAACCGGTTGCACATGATTCTGTTCCTGCGGGCATGTCTAGCCCCTGCGGGAGCAGAATCGGATGCAATGCAGGCCCGTCCAGATTCTGGGCACCCGGACAGACCAGGGACGCCCAGAACAGAATTGGCCTCCACATGTCTATTTACTATATCAGCCTCACTTTAACATTTTCAGTATGAACATTCACGAGATGGTTTGTCTTTTCGGTAAAAATGTTATTTCCCTTAATGATGTTCACCAAACATCAAGAGTAAAAAACATTTGTATGTGAACAGCCTACTGAAGTCCAAATCATCCCCCACAGACCTAAGTATAAACTAAAGACCATACAGCACCTAAGACCCCTCCTCGACACCCATGATTTTAGATCTGTAGTCAACTCACTAATTACCCCCCACTTCGACTATTGTAATAGTCTACTGAATCGCCTACCACTTAAAAATACAAATATACTCCAAAGAGCCCAGAACATCTCTGCTAGGGTAATAGCAAAAGCACCTCTAACCGACCACATAACCCCCATTCTACATGAACTACACTGGCTCCCTAGAAATAGCCGGATAAAATATAAAATACTCTTAACAACATTCAAACTCCTCAATGACATCTCCCCCTCACACCTAACCACCCTCCTACACTCCCCACCAAAATCCAGAACACGCAGACAAAACTCAACCCACTCACTTGATATACCCAAAACCATCTGCAAGACAAAGAAAACTACAAGCTCCAGAGCCTTCTCATTTGCTGCCCCTACCCTCTGGAATGAACTTCCACTGACCCTCTGCATGACCAAAGACCTCCAACTATTCAGAAAAGGACTCAAAACACACCTTTTCAATGAACATTTTGAAAACCCAACTGAAATCCTTCACGTCCCACGAGCTACCTCCCAACAAAGACAGAACCAACCTACTAACCTCCTATTACCCCCTCCTCACACACACACACCCTACCTACTTTGAATACTGTACTTTGAATAACGCTTAAGCCCCACATAATGTGTATTTGTACATAATGTATATAGTTTACACTGTTCTATACTGTTCTGTATTAACACTAGTTGTTTATCTTATTGTTATTTGGTTATATGATGTTTTATGTAAAACAAACTCCGATTTGTTAACTGTTGTTTATTGTGAACCGCAACTGAACTATGGAAGATGCGGTATATAAATCATTGTTAAATAAATAAATAAAATAAACAACCCCAGAGCTTCACCCCACCCTAACCAAAGAAAAAGACAAATCAAGAAGAGGCCAACTCCTGTTTATATGTAACTACAAAGATTGTCACATAAGCTTGTTTGTACAATATGTTCCTTGTAAATAGTTAATACCGCTGTTCCATGTAAAAGTTGTTCAGCTGTTCTCTGTAAACCGCCCTTGATCTCTGGAAGGGGCGGTATAGAAGAAATGCATAAATAAATAAGTATAAAGAAAGCAGAGTCACTCAGATTCCCCTGAAGCAGTGAAAAAATAAAATGCAAAATGTCGCACTTAGGCCAAGGGCGAGAGGAAAGTCATTTACATCTGGACTTGGAGAGTTTAACACGATTTTCTTAAAGCTCCTTTGGTTTATTATTTAATTACAAGATAACTAGAAAGTGACTGTTAATGTTCTTTTTTCCTTTTAACAGCTCTGGGATCTTCCCCAACTAGACCACTAGGTAATGTCAGTTTTTTCTATACTGTTTAATATTCTTATTTTGGAAAAGTTTTCAAATGGCCAGTGAAAGTGGATATTTAACCAAAACAAATCTGCCTATTTTGTTTCTTTTCAAATTTTTTTTTTTTGTGCCATCAAGTCAGTGTTGACTCATAGCAACCCAGCTACCTCTGGGTTTTCTTGGCAACGTATCACTGGAAGTAGATTGCCAGCCTTTTCTTCCAAGGCAATGGAGGGTAAAGTGACTTGCTGAAGGTCACAAGGAGTGCCAGTGGGAATTGAACCCTTGATCTTCTAGGTACTAGGCAGTTGTGCTAACCACTAGGCTACTCCTCCACTCTGAATTACCAAATGCAAAATGCATACACTCAAAACGTCCACATAATTCACTCCAGCCATTTGGGAGTTAGACAGACAGGGAGGGGCCGGGAAGGGGGTATGCTCATTTGAAACGTAACGGCATGCATAGTATTTTACCCCCTGCAATAAGAGAACTCACGCATTCTCTAATCAAATTTCAGAAGGAAAATTTTCTTTCAGGTCATCTTATCCTGTTAAATGTCTTTAAAAATAAATCTCATAAAATCTCTGAAAAAAGCAGCAATGCTCATCAATCACATTCCAAATGCCCCCTATAATCACTGTTTCAGTTCTTTGTTCATATTATAGTTGTGGCTCCAACTGCGGAGGTATATATCTGCTAAGGGAAAGGGGTCTACTACTACCACTAATAATTTGTATAGTGCTACAGACACATGTAAGAGATGGTCCCTGCTCATCAGAGCTTATAATTTAGTCAAGACAGACAAAACTGCAGCTGAGGGTAGGGATACATCTAGGGGGAATGGTAAGTAAACACATAGGAGATTAAGCAGATCAGGATCCAAAAGTGGCCTCGAGGAGGGGAGTTTTCAGCCTGGATTTGAAAGGGCCAGAGATGAAGCCTGATGCACAGACTCAGGTAGCTTGTTCCAGGCATAAGGAGCAGATAGGTGGAAAGGTCGAAGTCTGGAGTTGGCAGTAGAAGAGAGGGGCACAGATAGAAGGATCTGCCAGAAGAACGGAGTTCCCGAGGAGTGGTGTAGGGAGAGATAAGTGAGGAAAGGTAGTGAGTTGCTGCAGAGTGAATGCACTTATAGATAGGAGAAGTTTGAACTGGATACGGAAATGGATAGGGAGCCAGTGAAGTGACATGAGAAGAGGGGTTATATGAGCATATCAAGGCTGGTGGAAGATTAGCTGCCCATCTGAGTTTTGAAGAGATTGAAGGGGAGAGAGATGATTCTTAGGGAAACCAGCAAGGAGGAGGCTGCAATAAGACGGGAGGTGACTAAAGAGTGGATAAGAACATAAGATATGCCATACTGGGTCAGACCAAGGTCCATCAAGCCCAGTATCCTGTTTCCAACAGTGGCCAATCTAGGTCATACGTACCTAGCAGTTTCCCCAAAAGACACAGGTTCCACAATGCTTGTACTGGGTCAAGCATTGATATCCTGGGTCCCTTCTTAATAATGGTTTATGGACCTTTCCTCCAGGAACTTGTCCAAACCTTTTTTAAACCCAGCTACACTAACAGCCTTTACTACATCCTCCGGTAACAAATTCCAGAGTTTGATTACATGTTGAGTGAAAAAATATTTTCTTTTATTAGTCTTAAATAGTTTACCCTGTAGCTTCATTGCATGTCCCCTAGTCTTTCTATATTCTGATAAGGTAAACAATCAATCTACGTTTACCCGTTCCACTCCGTTCATTAATTTATAGACTTCTATCATATCTCCCCTCAGCCGTCTCTTTTCCAGGTTAAAGAGCCCTAACCTTTTTAGCCTTTCTTCATAGGAGTAGCCTTCCATCCCCTTTACCATTTTGGTGGCTCTTCTCTGAACCTTTTCTAATAACGCTATATCCTTTTTAAGATATGGCGACCAGAACTGCACACAATATTCAAGGGAGAAGATAAGTGTCTTAGTAGTGTGTGTAGAAGGGAGGGAGGAATTTGCTAATGTTACAGAGAAAGAAGCAACAGGTTTTACATATCTAATCTCTCTTTCTCTGCATACATCGAACAGAGTCAAAGATGATCCCAAGTTTGTGAGCTGAAGAAACGGGGAGGAGTGTAGTGTTATCCACAGAAATAAAGAAGGGAGGAAGGGGGGAGATGGGTTTAGGGGGAAAGATAAAGAGCTCAGTTTTGGCCATGTTCACTTTCAGATGGCAGTGAGATATCCAGGCAGTAATGTCAGATAAGCAGGAGGAGATCTAGGCCTGGATTCCTCGAGAGATTTCAGGCACAGAAAGGTAGATTTGATAGTTGTCCACATAACCATGAGAGTGAATAAGTGCACCAAGGGACCGAGTATAGCGAGAGAAAAGGAGAGGTCCCAAGACAGAGCCCTGAGGTACAGCAACTGAAAATGAGATGGTGGTAGAGGAGAAACCACTAGAACAGACACTAAAAGTACGATGGGAGAGATAAGAAGAAAACCAAGACAGAACAGAGCCACTAAATCCAAGCGACGACAGGGCATCCAGGAGAATACACTCTAAGTACACAACAGACAGATATTGACCAATCTAACCAGTAGAACCAGTTTCATGTAAAACAGTGTGCCGACCAGGCCCTGTTACATAATTGTTAATCGTGAACCGCTTTGAATTGTAGAAAGGCGGTATAGAAATACGTTTTAAATAAATAAATAAAAACAAGTGGGGAAAGCATGCGAAGCACAATTCATGAGATTCTTTCCATGTGTGTTTTTATTTGTGTGTGTGTGTTATACTTCCATCGTCCTCTGCAGAAACAATGAGAATAAAGGCATAGAACCATTAAGGGGAAACATTCAAGTAAAGCTGAACTCACAGGTGCTTCAAACACTAATCTAGGTCCACTACGTGAACCTCTCTCGCACTGCTAAAGGTTGCAAATATCAACTCCCCTTTTAAGGCAGCTAAATTGGCTTCTCATTATGAGCAGGGTGAGGTATAAGGTGTTGCTAATAGTATTCAAAATCTCTTGCAATCTTTTGGCCAAATGTTGAAGTATGTCTTTATTTAAGTTTGCTACTAATTGGCCTATACATGTCTGTTCCCAAAAACCTAAATTACCGCAATTTTTACTAGATTTAAGAATCAATCAACCCAAGCCAGGGCACTTTCCCTTTATACCTCAGGTCTATGGAACTTGTTAGCAAATGATTCATCAAGTCCAGAGGCATGCAATCTCACCGTCCTATGAGCTCCAATAGTGATCATCTCATGAGCACTATGAATGGAATGAATAAGATGGTACTAACAGTCCTCGATCTCGTTCAACAAGGATAGGAAACTAGAGGTCAAATGCTCAGGAAATGCTGAAGCAGTTAATAGTTGCCACGAAAGCAAGAATTTGGAACTGATGAGATGTAAGCACAGACTAAGCAGAGAATTTAGGTATATCTTTTTCCCAATCATGTCCAAAGATCTACAAAGTGTACAGGTAATGGAGCTCACTCTGAGGAGGAGGTTACCAGTGGAGTGCCTGCCGCAGGAATCTGTCCTTGGTCCAATTCTTTTTAACATCTCTGTTAGTGATACTGCGGAAGGGCTGTCGGGTAAGGTTTGCCTGTTCGCAGATGATACCAAAATCTGCAATAGAGTAGACACCCAGGAAGGAGTAGATAACATGAAAAGGGATCTAGCTAAGCATGAACAATGGTTGAGAATTTGGCAGCTGAGATGCAATGCTAAAAAATACAGGATCATGCATTTGGTGTGCAAAAATCGAAGGGAGTGGTACAGTGTAGGGGTACTTCTGATCAAGAATGAAGAGAGGGACCAGGGCGTGATTGTTTCTGATGATCTAAAGTGGCTAAACAGGTAGAAAAGGCGATAGAGAAAGCCAGAAGAATGCTTCAGTGTATAGGGAGAGGAATGGCCAGCAGAAGAAAGGAGGTGATAGTGCCTCTGTTTAAGTCTCTGGTACGACCTCATTTGGAGTATTGTGTGCAATTCTGGAGATCATACCTTCAAAACGATATAAAGAAGATGGAGTCAGTGCAGATGGTGGTCAGTAATCTTCATTGTAAACCACATGGGGATAGATTTAAAGATCTTTATTTATTTATTTTTCTTATATACCGCGCTATTCAACATCAGTGCGGTTTACATGGAAAATAGAGGTTTTTACGGTGCAGAACTACACCGTAAGTACAAATAACAGGGATCTCAACTTGGATAACCAGGGTAACTATTTACATATATATACGTCACTTTGAGGCATAATTACAGGATAGTCATGGTACTTTCTTGTGAGTGAGGCACGTTGGTGTTCCTTCCTCTGGGTAGCACTTGAGGAAAAGGTGGTGTTTCAATGCCTTCCTGAATTTAGTTAGCTCAGTGATTGCACGTATGTTGGTTGGTAGGGCATTCCAGCAGCTGGGTGCGTAGAGACTAAAAGCCCTGTTTGCAGTTGCCTGGGTGCATTGGGTCATTGTTTTGGGGATTGTCAATGTGTTTATTGCTGCAGATCGTCTGGCCCTGTTGGGGGGAGTAATGGGTGTAAGGTCCTTAAGTGATGAGGGGGAGAGCCCGTTGATGGCCTTGAATGTTAGTAGCAAGGTCTTGAAGGCGATCCTACTGTGGATTGGGAGCCAATGGAGCCTTTTCAGGATGGATGTCACATGGTCACGCCTGGAGGCACCATCTAGAACTCTGGCCGCGGTATTCATGGCGAGTTGGAGCGGGCTCAGGGTGGATTGTGGGAGCCCTTGCAGGATCGAGTTGGCGTAGTCGAGATGTGGAATGGTTAGTGCCTGAAAGATTGTTCTGAAATCATCTGGTTGTAGCAGGGGGCGTAAATGTCTGAGTGTCCTGATCTTGTGATATGCTGCCCTTACCATGTTACCAATGTGGGTCTTCATGTCCAGTCGTTGGTCCAGTGTGACTCCCAGGTAACGGATTGTGGGCTTGGTTTGCAGCTCTGCCTCCCTGACTTTTAGGTAGGCTGGGGGGGGGGGGCGGGAATTTTGGTTTCTGGTAATGAACAGAACTTTCATCTTCTTGTGCTGTATCCAGAGGTTTTGATTTCAGAGCCAGTTGACTACTGCGTCAAAACAGTCTGTTAGTGGGGAGAGGTCCATCTGATCAGTCATGAAAGGCATGTAGAGCAGAACGTCATCAGCATATATCAGGCATTCGATGTTGAATGAGCGGATGATGTCGCAAATGGGCTGCATGTAGAGGTTGAACATCAGGGCCGAGAGGGAGGATCCTTGCGGAACGCCCTGTTTCTGGTGGAACGGTTCGGATGTTGAGGTTTCTGTTCGTACATGTTGCCATCTGTATATATACGTTACAGAAAAGGTTGGATAGAGGAAATATGATAGAAACATGTCTTCAGTAGCAGACTGGCTAATCTACTGGCTTTAAACTAGATTTCTTGGGGATGGGTGAAGAAAGCTCCCAGGTAAATGAAACATTAAAATATCATTATGGAAATCGGTAAAAGGGGCAACATATCCAAGTTATCAATGTCCATGTTTAATGTACATTACCAAGTTTAAGTTTCAATGTAAACTATTTTGATTGAAATGATAAAGCGGTATATAAAACCTGTTAAATAAGGTAAATAAATAAAATATATTGAAAGCAGTGTGAATTAATGCCAGTAGCATGGGAAAAAGATCCCAGATGTTGAGGTTTTAATGGGAGAGGCTGACTAGGATTTAGTGGCAGTTACAGAAATATGGTTCACAGAAAACCATAACTGGGATGTAACTATACCAGTCTATACTTTATTCTGAAAGGACAGGGTAGGAAGTAGGGGAGGAGGAGTGGCACTATATGTAAAAAATAATATTAAAGCTTTGGAACCACAGAGCTTAAAAGGGAGAGAGGAGGCACTGTGGGTTAAACTAGAAAGAGGGAAAGAGAAATCTATTTGCATTGGCATGATATACAGACCTCCCTCTAGGAGAAAGAGGTGGACGGAGAGTTAATTGAAGACATACGCAGCATTGCTAGGAAAGGGGAAGTTCTACTGGTAAGGGATTTCAATATGCCAGATGTTGATTGGCACATTCCTGCTGCAGTATCATCTAGAAGTAAGGAGCTCCTGGATTATCTACAGGGAGAAGTATTCAGGCAACTGGTAACAGAACCCACATGTGAAGGGGCCATACTGGACTTGGTGCTTACCAATGGTGATAGTGTTTCTGATGTTATAGTGGGAGATCATTTTGCATCTAGTGATCACCAGATTTTATTTATTTACATTCTCTTATATACCGCGCTATTCTGCATCAGTGCGGTTTACATTGAACAAACTGAAATTACATTGAACAGGGCATTATAACTTGGAGATAACTATTTTACAGGGAACATGGGCTATGGAGGGTTAAGTGGCTTGCCCAAGACCACAAGGAGCACCTGTGGGACTAGAAACCCCAGTCCTTCCGGCCCAAGGTTGCTGTCCTCTAGTGGGATTTGAACCCCCAACCTTCCGGCCTGAAGTACCTTGCCCCAACCACTAGGCCACGCCTCCACTCCTGGATTCCAGATGGTGTGGTTCAGTATTAAGACTAGGGCTGTTAGGGGGGCGGAGCCTGATGTCCAGCGGGTAAGACGCTTCGCGCTGAAGCTCCCGAGAGGCCTACTTAGAATCCTGACATAATACCTATACAAACTTACTATTTCGCTCCGGGCTGACCGGGGTACCTCGGGGGGGATGGCAGCCCATAAACCAGCGCGCTTGGACTTCGGGTCTCCTTCTTCTTCTCACGGAAAACGCTCCAAAACAGAGGTGTCCTCCCCACAGAAGATGGTTCCATTTCGGGAGAACCCCGAAATGCACCTGGAGATTTTAGAGGAAATACGCGGCGTGAAGGAATTGGTGCAGTCCAATGGAGAAGCGCTTAGAGCCATGCGAGAAGACTTTGGAGTGCTCCAGGACCGACTTGAAAGTCTCTCATTACGGCAGGACAATATGGCGGGGGTCCTCGACTCGCACGCGGTGCGCTTGGGCACACTGGACAAGGCTGAGCGCCAGATACAGAATCTTCAAAAGGAGTTAGAAGATAGCAATAATCGAGCCCGTCGCAACAATGTGAGGCTCATTGGAATACCGGAGGGGGTGGAAGCGGGAGATATGAGAGAATTCCTGCTCAAAACTCTTCCCTCCTTGCTGAAGATCACCTTTCATAAAGAACTGGAAATCGATCGAGCACACCGTGTTCCTACCCACATGGCGCTCAACCGAACGACCCCCCGGCCTATTATCTTTCGCTTGCTACGATATCAACAAGTGGAACAAATTTTAAATGCTGCCCGGGCGAACCATCATTTGGAATTTGAAGGTCACAAAGTCTCCTTCTTCCCTGATTTGGCAAAGCCTACAGTCGACCGACGGAAGAAACTCCTTGCTTTTCGCCCTCGACTTCAACAGCTACAGGCTCGCTTTGGCCTGTTGTATCCCGCGAAGCTCCGAGTGACTCTCCACAACCAAACCAGGACATTCGAAGATCCTGATCTACTATCAACATTTTTAGACTCCAAAGAAGCAGAGCAGATGCGCTAATCCAACGACTTGGACTTTTATTTGCCGGCTCTGTCCGCCATTTTGAAGGGCCCGATGCGGCGGTCATAGTTCAGCACAGAGACTACTTGGACTTTCTTTCTTTCTTTCTATGACTTTTGTTTTGTGGTCTCCTATCCCTCCATGATGTGTGCCTCGGTCGGATTCGGAGCACGCACAGTCCTACAGGTTATGTGTTTTTTCAATTTCGGCCTTCTCTGGGGCTTCTCCCCGCAGACACATGGTCGCCAGTAATTTTTGGGGTTCTGCTTCTTCTCTACCGCGCTGCGGTTTTTCTTTTTTAATGTGGGGCGCTTCATTGTATTATCTAAGCTTATTTTCTTTTATGCCATATGTACAGCCAGATACAGTCAATATGAGGGACATTGTGAAATTATGTGCGCTATCATGCTCAGAATTTTTAACTTGTCTGAATGGCTTTATGTAAAATCTTATCACTCAACGTAAAGGGCATTAATAGTCCAATCAAGAGAAAGAAAATCCTTAGCTATCTTAGCCATGAGCATGCTGATTTAGCGTTTCTTCAGGAAACGCACTTAAACTCTGCTGAAACACTGAAACTCAATGTTAAGCCTTACATGGTGGCTGCCTATTCTCCCGCCGTTTCCAAACGGTGCGGGGTAGCCATTCTGGTTAAGAAATCTTTGCAAGCTACTGTAATTGATACTAGCGCTGACAAGGAGGGTAGATGGGCCCGCGTACATCTTAAGGTTGGAGATAGTGAATTTACATGTATTTGCATTTATGCCCCGAATGTGGACAACCCTGCTTACTATGCAAGTATTGCGCAGTTGGCACAGGCCTCTGCCAATACTCCATTAATACTTGGTGGTGATTTTAATCAAGTGTTAGACCCTCTGATAGATAGACAGCCGCCTAGAACGAGTAGTCCACCCAAGAGTCTTGCTACCCTTACAGCTCTGATGCAAGATCTTGCGCTGGTAGATATATGGAGGCTGCTTCACCCCTCCGACTTAAAGTTCACTTTCTTTTCTGCCCCCCATCACTCCCAATCTAGAATAGATTTCTTTCTCATTTCCAAAGCACTGATTTCTCAAGTAGACACGACTAGGACTCATCCTCTCCATATTTCAGATCATGCTGCCATATCTTTATCATTACGTGTCACTGCGCGGGACGATTCTCCCCGAGCTTGGTTTTTTGATAGATCCCTACTGGGTCAAAAAGATTTTCAGGTTGATATAAAGGCCGCTATCCAAGATTATTTTCATTTTAACTCACCCCATGACACAGCGAGCTGGGCTTGGTGGGAGGGTTTTAAAGCATCTATCCGCGCCACTATAACTAGCTATCAAATTCGGCAGGGGAAACAAAGAAAGCAGCATTTACTGATTCTAGAGCAGCAGATACAAGCTGGGGAGCGTCTCCTCACGTCCCGTACTGACCCATGTATTTTACTCCGTTTACAACGCTTGCGTTTTCAATACAATCAGCTTTTGTACACTGCTGCTGTTAAAAATATCGAATCACAACAAGGGCTATATTATCGGGAAAATAATCGTGCTGGCAAATTATTAGCAAATGCCCTAAAAGGTCAAAAAGAAGCCAAGCGTGTTACCGCCCTCCGTAATCCGTCGGGGGGGGGCTTGGTCACTAAAGATACCGAAATCTTAGAACTCTTTCGTGATTTTTATACCCGGCTTTATCAATCTGAATGTGATTTTGAGCCAGATGTATTTGAACGCTTACTTTCAGGGGTACAAAGACCGACCCTATCTGACGAAGATAGAGTGGCCTTGGACACACCATTTACTGTCTCAGAAATTCATTCTGCTATCAAGAAATGTGCCTCAGGTCGAGCCGCAGGCCCAGACGGTCTCCCTGCTGAATTCTACAAAACTTTTCACGCTGACTTAGCTCCAGTTTTGAAAATTTATTTTTCTGCTCTGGCCGAGGAGGGTTCTCCTTCTGGGTCCTTTTCAATGGCAAATGTAGTAGTTTTTGAGAAAGAGGGGAGAGACCCGCAACTAACAGCTAATTATCGTCCAATTTCCCTCCTAAACGCGGACTATAAAATCTTTGCCACCATTCTCTCTACCCGGCTCTCGGATAGGATGCCTACCTTAATACACCCAGATCAATGCGGTTTCATTCCTGGTAGATCAACTGCTGACAATGCTCGGACTCTATGCCATGTACTGACTACCGCAGTTAATCTTGATCGCCCATTTGTTGGCCTCTCACTTGATGCTGAGAAGGCCTTTGATCGCTTAGAGTGGCCCTTCCTGTTTGCAGTCCTCCGCTGGTACGGATTCGGGGAAGGTTTTCTCCGTTGTCTTCGCACCATGTACGCACAGCCTACAGCCAGTATATGTGCCAATGCTTTAAAGTCTCAGCCTTTTCCCCTTCAACGCGGCACTCGCCAGGGATGCCCACTGTCTCCACTTCTCTTCGATCTTGCACTTGAACCCTTGGCTTTACTAATCCGGCAATCGGAGGAGATTCATGGAGTCCCCTTCACCCATAGGGAAATCAAAATTTCAGCGTATGCTGATGACCTTATGCTTTTTGTCTCTATAGACTCAGTACCGGCTGTCCTAGAGCAAATTGGTAAATACTCACAACTGTCCGGTTATAAGATAAATTGGACCAAGTCGGTAGCCTTTCCATTAAATCCTTTGCTTCATCAGGCAGATATGCAACCCTTCCCCTTTTTATGGCAACCTCGCATGGTCAAATACCTTGGGGTTCACTATTGTTCTCCTTTGGAAGACACTATCTCCTTCAATGCCAAAGACTTAACCTCTAAAGTCCGGGCGCTAACTCACCGCTGGACTCCTTTAACACTTACCTGGTGGGGTCGATTAGAAACCATAAAAATGATGATTGTTCCGAAAGTGAATTATATCTTAGAAATGTTGCCCTGTCTCTTCCCTCGACGTATATATAAAGATATAGAGGGCCTTCTGACTAGATACTTGTGGCAAAACAAGACACCTAGGATAGCGAAACATAAGCTGCAAGCAGATAAGGAAAATGGGGGTGTCAGATTCCCTGATTTCCTGAAGTATCATCAATCTTTTCTTCTCAAACAAGGCGCTCGCTGGCTGGAAGATCCAGTACCGAGTAGACCTGTGTGGCTAGACATAGAAGAGGACCTTTGCAAACCGATTCCTCTTACTTTTCTCCCTGGTATGACTCTCCCATCAGACTCCCACTTTCCACCAATGCTTTTAGACACCTTAGGTGCCTTTAAATCTTATGCACTCTTTAGACTCCCGACTCTGTCCGTTAGACAAGCTCCCACTTTGGTATAACACTCGATTTCGAATACAAAATAAGCCGATGGCGTGGAGCCCCTGGTACACTAGGGGCATTTGGATTCCTAGTCAGTTGTTCCATGAAGGTCGCTGGAAAACTTTTAGTGAATTGCAAATTGAATTTGGTCTCCCAGCGAAACACTACTTTCAGTTGGTGCAACTTCAGCATTGCCTTCGGAGTGCTAAGGTGCTCCCGCCATCGGCCTCCCCTACACAAGGTTGGTTGGAGACTATCCGATCTATCGGTAGTTCACCGGGTGTAGCATCCAATTTTTACAAAACCTTATGTAATGCTATAACTAGAGATACCCCTATAGCGCAGAAAGCATGGGAGAGAGAATTGCATGTGACTTTGACCCCGGAGCAATGGAGCCTTGTCTGGAGTAGAGTGACACGGGTCTCCCGATCCGCCTCACTCACTCAGACACTCTTCTTTCTAGCCCACCGGTGTTTTTACACTCCTGACAGATTAGCCAAATGGAACACTACTCAGGGCAATAGTTGTTGGACATGCCATGCGGCCATTGGTTCACTACCTCATGTTATGTATGAATGCCCCGCACTACAGTATTACTGGCGTCGGGTCTGGGGTCGTATCCAGTCTATTTTTCACTTTCAAGAGCCCCTTTCTTGGAGGATAGTGGGACTTCGCTCAGCTGCGGGGATCCCCTCTCTTCCAAAAACGGCTTACTTCCTTTTGGACTTTATGCTTGGCATTGCTATTTCCCTAATTACGAAATACTGGAAAAATAGCTCCCAGCTGAGCCCCAATGAATGGTGGAATCATGTCTGTCTCTACAGTAAATATGAACAAATACCTCGTATGTTTGCTTCCCCCATTCAGACTCCTCATCATCGGTCTAAATGGAAGATGCTCAATGACTATGTACATTCTGCTCAATGCTCTCATCTGACTGTCTAAATTTGTATATATCTTTGTCCCATGATTATTCTGTATCGCAGATACTCTTTTGATTGTTTTGATGTATAATCACTGTTGTTTAGAAGCGCTCACATGCTGACATAATCAGCTAGAGAAGAAGCGTGGGGGTGGGGGGTAATTGGGTTTACTTTTCTTTATTGTATACTTGTTTTGTCTCCTTTGGTGTGTTGTTTCTTTTGTTTGTTGCAAAATGAAAATAAAAGTTTAAAAAAAATAAAATAAAAAAAAAAAAAGACTAGGGCTGTTAAAAAGGAAAACTAACTTTGCCAAGATGGACCAATATCTCAGGGAGTTGTTAGCAGGATGGGAACAGCTGGGTGATGTAGAAAAACAGTGGGCAAAACTGAAAGGGGATATTTTAAGGGCAATAAACCTTTTTGTTCAAATGGTAAATAAAGGTAAAAGGAAAAGGAGACCGCTATGGTTTTCAAAAGAAGTAGCTGAAAAAGTGAAGAAAAAAAGGGAGGCCTTCATGAAATACACGAGATCACAAAGAGAGGAAGGCAGGCATCTATATTTGGAAAAACTTAGAGAAACTAGCAAAGTAGTCAGGAAAACAAAGCTTCACTCCCTCCCTCCCTGAAGATATACGTGCAACTGGAGACATTAAAGACTTCCATAAAAAAACCCTTCCTGTTCACAGAACACTATATTCACATCACCTAACTTACAGTTTCTCCCCCCCCCCCCCCCCAACCAAGACTCCTTCACTGACCCATATGGACCCAAATGCCTATTCATATCCAAACACAACCTCATGTTATTATGTAAATATGTTGAACAAGTTGTAAATAGTTCTCCCCTGTTCACCTCAAACCAATTATAATGTATCCTGTTCATGTTCTGAGTTTAATGTAAACTGCTTTGATTTCAGGATAAGGCGGTATAAATAAACAGGTTAAATAAATAAATAAAAAGAGGAGGAAATAGCCAATGCAATAAAATGCGGGAATAAAACATTTTTCAGATATGTTAGTGAGAAGAGGAAGGGCAAAAGTGGTATTGTCAGACTCAAGGGTGAAGGGGAGGAATATGTAGAAGTTGATGAGGATAAAGGGTCTGCCAAAGAAAACGCTAAATATATTGCAATTGGCCCAAAATGTGGCGGCTAGGATCATCACACGAACAAGAATCACTCAGCGCATCACACCTGTACTGATCGATCTACATTGGTTACCAGTTGTGGCCAGAATACAATACAAAACTTTGGTAACCACATTCAAGCTCATACATGACATAGCACCCTCATTCCTCTCAACACTGATCAACAAGCAACCTACCAACAGAGACAGGCGAACTATTAACTCTGACACATTACAAGTTCCTAACAATATCAGATCAGTAAAAACAAGCACCAGCAACAAAGCATTCTCATTCTCAGCCCCGATAACCTGGAATCATCTACCACATGAACTGCGAGCTATAAAAGACATAAATGACTTTAGAAGGAAAATAAAAACTCATCTTTTCAAATGTCACTATAACCTGATGTAAAAAGTGAAACCATTATGCCGACCTGTGTAAATGTAAATAATAGAGAACTGTGTAAATGCCGACCTGTGTAAATGTAATTAATAGAGAACTGTAATTATGTAAATATTGTATTTAATTGTAATTAATAGAGAACTGTAATTATGTAAATATTGTAAACCTAATTTTTGAAGTGTCTAACCCTGCATGTTATGCCTAACCCTAAATCTATGTATATATGATCCAACTTTCCTGTCTTGATTTGACATATCCCACATTTGTAATCAAACCGCTGCTGATCGCTGGAAGTAGCGGTATATAAGTGTAAACTAAATAAATAAATAAAATAAATAAAAGCGGAATTGCTTAACAAATATTTCTGTTCTGTGTTCACAGATGAAGAACCAGGAACAGGACCTCAGAAAACACCCACAGAAGCGAGGGGCAGTTTGAACAATTTTCAGAATACTGTGTTCGTGAGAAACTAGCTAAACTTAAAGTAGACAAAGCGATAGGACCAGATGGGATACACCCAATAATACTGAGGGAACTTGGGGACATACTAGCAGCTCCACTGACTGATATTTTCAATGCCTTGTTGAATTTTGGAGTGGTGCCAAAGGACTGGAGAGAGACTCATGTGGTCCCTTTACACAAAAGCGGAAGTAAGGATGTGGTTGAAAACTACAGGCCGGTTTGTTTACGAGTAAATTATTGGAAGCGCTGCTGAAAGAGAAAATAGTGAGGTTTCTGGAGATCTCTAAAGGAAAAAGGGGACTGTTGTAGTGGTTGATATGGAAGAACAGACTAGATAGGCCATGTGGTCTTTTTTCTGTCGTCATGTTTCTATGTTTCTATGTAAATACCTCTGTGACAGAAATGCACAAGAGGATAGTCTCTTGATTGAAAGTAAGCTCTGCAGTGAGGGACCCTAGGATGAGAGTTAAAGAGGATAGATTCAGGAGTAACGTGGAAATATTTCTTTACGGAAAGAGTGGTAGATGCATGGAATAGTGGAGGTAGTAAAGACGAAAGTATCTGAATTTAAAAAAGCATGGGACAAACACAGAAGATCTCTAAAGAAAAAAAGGGACGATAGTATTTGAACGGCAGACTAGATAGGCCATATGGTCTTTTTCTGTAAAAATGTTTCTCTGTTTCTATCTAGGATCCTTATCCAGTGAACATAAGAACATAGGAACTTATGATATGTCATACTGGGTCAGAGCAAGGGTCTCATCACGCCCAGTATCCTGTTTCCAATAGTGGCCAATCCAGGTCACAAGTACTTGTCACGTTCCCAAAAGAT
This sequence comes from Ichthyophis bannanicus, assembly GCA_033557465.1. Lineage (NCBI taxonomy): Eukaryota > Metazoa > Chordata > Amphibia > Gymnophiona > Ichthyophiidae > Ichthyophis > Ichthyophis bannanicus. The sequence continues at coordinate 1,030,153,737 of CM066034.1, forward strand.
ATACAGATTCCATGCTACTTGTACAATGGGTAAGCAATGGATTTTCCTGGACCTCTTTAATAATGGTTTATGGACTTTTCCTCCAGGAACTTGTCCAAACCTCTTTTAAGCCCAGTTACTTAACAGCTTTTACTACATCCTCTGGTAACAACTTCCAGAGTTTGATTACACACTGAGTAAACAAAGTTTTTCTCTGATTAGTATTAAATGTGGTACATTCTCACTTCATTACATGTCCGCAAGTCTTTTTACTTTTTGAAAGAGTAAACATCCGATCGTTTTATAAACCTGTATCATAGCTACCCTCAAGCCTTCTATTTTCCGAGTTGAAGAGCCCTAACCTTTTAAGCCTTTCCTTCTAGGGATATCCTTCCATCCCCTTTACCATTTTTGCCGCTCTTCTTGGTAACTTTTTGAATTCTGCTATATCTTTTTAAGATATGGTGACCAGAACTGCACAAAATATTCATTATGGGGTCGCATCATGGAGCGATACAGAGGCATAATAATATCTTGAGTTGTATTCTCCTTTCTTTCTTCATGATTCCCAGCATTCAATTTCCTTTCTTGGCTGCAGCTGTACACTGGATGGAGGTTTCAACATATTAACCAAAATAATGCCTAAATCCTTTTCCTGGGTGGTGCTTCCTAATGTGGAACCTTACATTGTGTAACTGTAGTTTAGATTGTTCTTTCCTAGGTGCATAACTTTGCCTTTGTCCACATTAAATTTCTTCTGCCATTTGGATGCCCAGTCTCCCAACTTTTCAATTTTTCAAGGTTCTCTTGCAATTTTTCACAATCCTCTTATATTTGAAAAAGTGAATAATTTTGTGTCATCTGCAAAACTGATCACCTCACTCATTATTCCCATTTCCAGATCATTTATAAATATGTTAAAAAGCAGCGGACCCAGCACAGATCCCTGGAGTACTCCACTATTCACCTTTCTCCATTGGGAAAATTGGCCATTTAGCCCAACCCTCTGCTTTCTATCTTTTAACCAGTTCCTGATCCACAATAATGCATTGCCTCCAACACCATGGCTTTTTAATTTCGCCAAGAGTCTCTCATGAGGGATTTTGTGAAAGGCTTTCTGAAAACGAGATACTGTACACTATGTGCCCGATTCAGAGACGCGGGTTGCGGGGTTGCATGTCCCATCAAGACATGCAGCCCCGCAAGCTGTCGGGACCCTATTCCTCCTCCTGTTCTCCCTGCAAGTCCTGAGCAGTAGGACAGGGAGAGCCGGCAGGGGGCAGGAAGGGACAGGGTCAGAGCAGAGCGGGGGCGGGCCAGCCCGGCAGGGTGTATAGGGCCGATTCAGGTCACGCCCCTGTACGTCCTGCATGGTCCATAGGGACATGCTGCTTATTCCACCTCAGAGGTGGAATAAGCAGCAACAACCCGGCTATCGCGGCTGGAGATCCCTCTCCGGGGCCAGGACCAGGTGCAGTGGGGTCCCCACCACCTGATCCAGCCATGGATCAGGCAGTGGGGAAGACAGGGGCCTAAGCCATGGGAGACAGGGATGCCTATGGGGAGGATGTCCCCGCAGGCGGAGGGGGCATGTCGGGCCATCCATGGGCCTGATTCTGAGCACCACGGGAACATTTTGTTTCCATAGTCCAGAATCAGGTCCTAATAGGCCCATCTTCCTCGGGGTCATCCAGGCGGCCCGTATGTCCCCCTCTCTGAATCAGGCTCCACATGAACCAGTTCACCTTTATCTACCTGTTCACACCTTCAGAAAATATAAGAGACTGGTGAGACAAGACTTTCCTTGGTTAAATCCATGTTGGTTTTCTGCCTTTAAACCATGACTATCTTCATGTTCAGTAATTTTGTTTTTTATAATGATTTCTATTATTTTGCCCAGTACTGACATCAGGCTCATTGGCATGTAGTTTCCCAGATCACCCCTGGAACCCTTTTTAAAAGTTGTAATTACATTGGCCACTCTCCAATCTTCGGGTACTACAGATGATTTTAATGATAGATCCCAGATTGCTAATAGTAGTACTAAAGTCTCATATTTCAGTTCTTTCAGAACCCTGGGATGTATGCCATTGGGTCCAGTTGATTTGCTGCTCTTTAGTTTATCAATTAGCTGTATTACATCTTCCCAATTTATCAAGATTTGTTTCAATTCCTGTGATATATCATCTTTAAATATCATTTTTTGCATGAGTAAGTTTCCTAAATCTTCTTCAGTAAAGACTGAAGGAAAAAATTCATTCAGTCTCTCCGCTATGGCTTTGTCCTCTCTCAGTGCACCTTTTACCACTTCATCATCTAATGCAGTGCTTCTCGACCCAGTCCTTGGGGAACATCTAGGCCCACTTGGGTTTTAGTATTTCCACAATAAATATATATGAGATAGCTTTGCATACAGTGAAGACAATACTTGCAGATTTATCTCATGCATATTCATTGTGGGAATCCTGAAAACCTGACAGACCTAGGTGTGCCCTGAGGACAGGGTTGAGAAGCACTGATCTAATGGTCCAACTGACTCTCTGAGAGGAATTTTGCTACAAATGTATTTGAAAAAGGTTTTATTATGTGCGTTTGCTTCCACGGCAAGCTTCTTTTCAAATTTTCTATTTGCCTCTACCCCGGTGGTTAAATCTGTCTGGGCAGCTGTAGGAGAATGTCGGGGAGCAAACAAACGCGCCTCGAGTTTCCTCCAACTCCGACGGCGTCGGGGTCTAAACGCTCTAAATCTGACCCGCTGTCCCCGCACAAACCTGGGCCTCAGCACGAATCAACAGAAGACATTAGACAACTCTTACAGGAAGTTCGGGCTATAAGGAGCAGAGTCGACTCCAATGGAGAAACCCTGTCAGCTCTTCAGGAGGACATAAAAGATTTGGGCGCACAATTCCAATCTCTCTCTGTTCGAGTAGAGAAAGTGGAGCAAACGTTAGTGGAACACGGTGACAAGCTTCAGACTGTTTCTTCACTGGCGCGCAAGATAGACCGGCTCGAACAAAGCATGGATGATTTGAACAATCGAGCTCGGCGAAACAACATCCGAATTATCGGCTTGGGGGAAGGCGCGGAAGGGACGGATCCTATTCACTTCATGGAGTCCTTCCTGCCTAAGGTGCTAAAAATAAATTTTACTCCCCCGCTAGAAATAGAGCGGGCTCATAGGATTCCTGTGTCTCCCTCGGGACCTAACTCTCAGAGCCTGCGACCTCGGCCCTTCATCATGTGCCTATTAAGGCACCAACAAGTCATGCAGATTTTCGCCGCTGCGAAAGCTAATCAGCCGCTGCTCTATGAAGGGCGAAAGATCTTTTTCTTCCCGGACTACTGCAAGCGTACAGTTGAGAAGCGGAGGTTGTTTCTGGAACTCAGGCCCAGGCTTCGCAGTTTGCAGGCGCGGTTTGGCCTTTTTAGCCCGGCGCGCTTTAAAGTCACCCTGGATAACCGTACTAGATCTTTTGAAGACCCGAATTTACTGCGTCAATATATTGAAGAGCACGAGGAGCTCCAAATGCAGCAACGCTGAAGTATTGGTTTATCTGCTGGTTTTTGTTCTCAACTGAAGGCCTGTATAGGGCTGATTTTGCCCAGAGTTGTACATTAACATGTTGAGTTGCCTGGATCCCGGGGGTTATTATTATTATCATTATTATTATCATTATTATCATTATTATCATTATTATAGATTTTTTACAATGTTTATAACAATAATCTGGCGGGTGGTCGGGATATGAGTGGTGTTGTTTGTTTAAAAGGGGCGGCCTTCTGTAATTAATGTGTTTCTGCTGTCTTACCCTGCTTGACTTTTTTTTGGTTGTTGGGGGGGGGACTTGGCTCACTGAGATTCAAAGAATGGTTATCAGTTGGGGTGATCTCACAGAGTTTTGGCTGTCACAGTCATAGGGGATGGCTACTAAGTTGAGATTTTTATCTCTTAATGTGAAGGGGTTGCGTTCGCCAATCAAGCGCAAGAAAATTTTGTTGTACTGTAAACGTCAAGCTGCCGATATTATTTTCCTTCAGGAGACGCATTTAACGGCATCGGAGGCAAATAAGCTGGCGGATAGAGTGTATACAGTGGCTGGTTGCTCCCCTGCTGTGCATAAAAAAAATGGTGTTGTTACCTTGATAAAGCGTTCCCTGGACCCCCAACAAACTAGTTCGTCCCACGATGATGCTGGGAGATGGGTTAAAACTATAATAAAAATTGGGGAGGGATTATTATCCCTTGTCAATATTTATGGCCCCAATATAGACGACCCTGTTTTCTTTTCTAATCTTACCGGGACCCTGCATGAGGAGCCAGGGGTTATGTTAATAGTGGGCGGGGACTTCAATTTGGTTATTGAGCCCTTACTGGACAGAAGCCCTGGCAGGGTTGAACGTCCTTCTCGCGCGCGTTTAGCGCTCTCCTCCTTGATTGACTCTTGTGATTTAGTTGACGTATGGCGGCTGTTTCATCCCAGTGAAAAAGACTTCTCCTTTTTTTCTCCGGTTCATAGCTCTCTCTCTCGTATAGATTTCTTTTTGATTTCTAAGTCTCTGGTTTCCAGTTGCCGTGATCCATCTATATTGGGCAGGTCGGTCTCGGATCATGCAGCCATTACGCTCGAGGTGGTGTCGGAAGATGTCGCGAGTCCCAATCGGACATGGTCTTTTAACAGGGCATGGCTGGCAGATCCTGCCTTCCAAGAAGTTATTCGCCGCGCTATAACCTCTTTCTTTGCTTGGAACACGCGTGGTGCTACTGCAGATTGGGCTCGGTGGGAGGCTTTTAAGGCCTATATCCGCGCTGAGATAACTAGTTTTCAGATAATGGAGACCAAGAGGCGCCGGGCACAACTTTGTGCCTTGGAGGCGCAAATTCGTGCTGGTGAGCGTCTTTGGCTGGGGCACTCTAGGCCGGAAATTCTTCTCCGTTTACAGAGACTTCGATTTCAATACAATGAAGCCTTGAGTACTGAAGTAGAGCAAATTATGTTGAAGCAGTCCGCCCGGTTCCACGTGGAAAGGAATAGGGCTGGCAGGCTGTTAGCCCATACGATCCGGGGGCAGCAGAGCAAGTCTAGAATAGCCTCTATTCTCTCTAGTAAACAGGAGCGGTTGGTCAAAGATGTACAGATAGTGGAGGAGTTTTCAAAATTCTATAGTTCATTGTACGCTTCCGAGACTCTGCCGATCTTAGCTCTTTTGCTGCTTTTGTCAAAGATCTTGATCATCCCGTTTTAGAGGAGGAGCAGACCTCTGATCTTGGCAAGCCCTTTCTCCGCGAGGAGCTTCTCTCCGTTATGCAGGCCATGCCCTCGGGTAAGGCGGTCGGCCCTGATGGCCTCCCTGCCGAATTTTATAAAGTGTTTGGCACGGAGCTGGCTCCGTTTATGTTAGAATATTTTGATGGGCTTGTCAACGCTGGAGGTCTTACTGGTCGATTCTCGGAAGCCACTATCGTAGTGTTGGAAAAGCCGGGCAGAGACCCTTCTCTTGTTGCGAATTATCGGCCTATCTCTCTCCTAAATGCCGATTATAAAATTTATGCGAGCATCCTAGCACGTCGACTTGCCTCGGTGGTAGGAGACTTGGTTCATCCGGATCAATGTGGGTTCGTTCCCGGGAGGTCAACCTCTGATAATGCTCGTCTCCTTTGCAACTTACTTGAGAGGGCTTCTTCTGATCCCTGTCCGTATGTTGCCCTATCTCTGGACGCCGAGAAAGCGTTTGATAGGTTGGAGTGGTCGTTTATGTTTTTTGTCTTGCAGTGGTTTGGCCTGGGTGATGGTTTTATTCAAAAGGTTAGGGCGCTTTATGCCAATGCTTCGGCCAGCATTCTAGTGAATGGGGTTTTATCGCGCCCATTCACTCTTTATCGTGGGACCAGGCAGGGATGTCCTCTTTCCCCCCTTTTATTTAACTTAGCCTTGGAGCCGTTGGCCATAGCGCTTAGAGGGCGGGTGGATCTCAAAGGGGTTCAAATCGGGACATTGCATGTGAAGCTCTCCGCTTATGCGGACGACTTGCTTCTCTTCACGCAGCCAGGGGAAATACGATCTATCTTGGCTTTGTTCGATAACTATTCAAGCGTGTCGGGATATAAGATCAATTGGTCAAAGTCGGTGGCGTTTCCCCTTAACCGTGTCCCAACGTCTGCAGACATGGCAGACTTCCCCTTTCGCTGGGAGGCTGGCAGTATTAAATATTTAGGGGCCTGGTATAATGTGTCGGTGGACGACATGATTGAGAAGAATATGGATGACCTTCTTCTTTTTTTACGGACTAAAGTGGTTGCGTGGTCTCCTCTTTATCTCTCGTGGTGGGGCCGATTGGAGGTCATTAAGATGACTCTCACCCCTAAGGTTAATTATATACTTGGTATGCTCCCTTTTTCCATTCCGTTGACATGGTATCAAAAGATAGAGCGCATTCTCATTTCCTTTTTGTGGAATGGTAAGCAGCCGCGTATCGCTACAAAAAAGTTGAAAGCTGCCAAGGATAGGGGTGGTGTGCATTTCCCTGATTTTCGTCAATATCACCAGGCCCTCCTGGTTAAACAGGGTTCACTTTGGTTAGTTGCAGAGGATAGTGGGCATAACCCGACCTGGCTAGCGGTGGAGATTTGTCTGGCTGCGCCCACCCCTCCTCAATGGCTGTTAGGGGCGCTTCATCCTGAATGGTCCCCGGTGGGCAGAGTTATCAGGTCCACGCAGGCCGCCTATCTCGAGCTGGCGAGGCTTACAGGTCAGGTTGATATCCCCCCGGAACAGATCCCTGTCTGGTGGAACCCTAGATTTCGGATCCGCGGACGTAGATTTGCCTGGAGAGCATGGCAAGACCGAGGTATTTGGTCTTTAGGTCAGTTGGTGGACCCTAGCGGGTGGAAGGATTTTGCAGAGTTACAAAGGACGTATTCCCTGCCAGACTCCTCCTCGTTCAGGTGGCACCAGTTGAAACATAGTATCATGGCTTCTGGTCTCCCACTCTGTGCATCTGGACGGGACCAGGAAGGGGCATTGCCCAGTTGGCTGAGGGCCACGGTACAACAGAAGGGAGTTACATCTAAAATATACGCCTCCTGGAGGAATTTTGCCACCAACATGCCTGTTGGGTTGGCTCGGGTGTGGGAATCTGATATATCTCGAGGTGTTTCTCCCTCTGAGTGGAAGATTTTGTGGGGTCCAGTTTCACGCGTGTCAAGGTCCGCTGCACTTACTCAATCATTATTTTTTTTTATGCACAGGGCCTTTATTACCCCTTCGAAGATGGCCAGGTGGGATTCTAGTATTTCGGGTCTGTGCTGGTCTTGCTCCGCCGCTAAAGGAACTTATATACACATGTTCTTTAAGTGCCCTCCGGTCCAAAATTTTTGGACACAGGTGTGGGCCAGGATGCAGTTGGTTTTGTCCTTTGCTGCGGAGTTGGACTGGCGATGGATCCTTTTGCGGTCTGTTGAGCTATCTCCTAATCAGTCCCAAGATCATTCTTTCTTATTTAATTTTATGATGGCTATAGCCCTAAAGATGATTCTGTGGAAGTGGAAGAACTTTAATAGCTTAAGTTTTGATGGGTGGTGGAATTTGGTTTGTCACTATTCAAAGTTGGAGAAAACCTACAGTAAACTTCATCATCCGGACAGGCCTGATCTTAATATTAGTCGTTGGGCACTCCTGGACTCATTTGTGGCTCGTTCTCAGGTTACTTAAAGTGTTGTGGGATCCTCTCATATTTATGTTTTGTCAGTGCCGTTCTCAGTGAGCCAGGGTGGGGGAGGGAGGGTTATGTTGGGTGGGGGGGGGGGGGGTTGAGGTTATTCCTATTTTATTGTACTTAGTATTTAGCATTGTATAGGTTATTTTCTGTTGGGTGTCGATTATGTTGTAGTTGTTTGGTAACAATTTAAATAAAGTATTTAAAAAAAAAAAAAAAAAAAAAAAAAATTTCTATTTGCCTGTTTTGTTAGTGCCTTGCTTCTAACTTGCCAGTACAGTATTTAAGCTGTTTCCTGTTTTTGTCATTTGGCTGTTTTTTCTATTTTCTGAAAATTTTTCTCTTAGCTATAGCCTCTCTGAACTCAGTTTTGAGCTATGCTAGCTGTCGTTTGGTCTTCATAATTTATCGAGATTTGCTTCAATTCCTCTTATATATCACCTTTAAATATCATTTCTGGTATGGGTAAGTTTCGCCTTTTACCCCTCCATCATCTAATGGTCCAACTAAGTCTTGAAACAGTTTATATTATGCACTTTTTCTTTCATAGCAATCTTTTTTCAATTTTTCTCTTTGCTGCCTTATCAATGCCTTGCATTTAACTTGCCAATATTTATGTTATTTCCTATTTTCATCATTTGGCTCTTTTCTCCATTTCTGAAACATTCTCCTTAGCTATACCTCACTTTTAAGCCATGCTGGCTGTCATTTGGCCTTCCTTCCATCTTTTTTAAAGCATGGAAATAACAAAGAGGCCTTCTACCTAGGGGGCAAGAGACCTGTGAAACTTTTTCAATAGGTGTTAACACCAGGTGGCAGTTCAAAAGGCCATTTTGAAAGACTCCTTCTATCCAAGCAAGGACTGTTAATCATTCAGGAAGTTGGTCACAGCTTACCTCAGCAGCACAGGCATAAATAGCTCAACCAGAGCTCTGTGATCCTCAGTCTTGAAGGACTAGAAAAGGGGACTGTTATTTCTGGAGAGAGATCTGCAATTGTGAGTATATACTTCTGGGAATTTTCTGAAAGGAATTCTTTCTATTAAAGCTATTTAATCTGTGAACCCACTATTTTTTGTTAAATCAGTCAGGGCCTAGTAGCAGCAGTTTAAGTTTAAATTTAAAACACAGAAGAGAACTTTCCTGTTACATTTCATACCCAGCAGAGAGCTTGTAGTTTTAATGTAATAGTCACTCAGGGCCTAGTATCAGCAAAGTACTTTTAGTTTAAATTTAAAACACAGAAGAGAGCTTTCTGGTTAAATTTGGAACCCAGCAGAGAGCTGTAGTTTACATTTAATAGTCACTCAGGGCCTAGCATCAGCAAAGTACTTCTAGTTTAAATTTAAAACACAGAAGAGAGCTATCTGGTTAAATTTAGAACCCAGCAGAGAGCGTGTAGTTTAAATTTCATAATAAGTTAGAGCCTAGCAGCAGCAAAGAGCTATAATTTAAATCAAATAAGAATATAGCTTTCCTCAGCAGCACAGGACAGGGTACTGTGTAGCAGCCCACTTTTAATAAGTGTTGGGCTTCACCTTAACCGGGATGGAACCAGGCTGCTGGCATTAACCTTTAAAAAGGAGATAGAACAGCTTTTAAACTAGATAATAGGGGAAAGCCGACAGTCGCCCAAGAGCGGATGGTTTGGAAGAATGTATCCTTGAAGGATACTACCAAAAGCAGAGAGGTTCAAAAAAAGAGTAAAGTAGCCCAAATGCCCTTGAGTATGGAGCAGACAGAGCTTAAAGATCCCAAATTACCCATGTCTACCAATAGCCAAATTAATATGAATAAAATACAGTCTCTAAAATGCTTGTATGCAAATGCTAGAAGTCTAAAAAATAAGATGGGCGAGTTAGAATATATAGCACTAAATGAAAGGTTAGATATGATTGGAATATCAGAGACATGGTGGAAGGAGGACAACCAGTGGGACACTGTGATACCTGGGTACAAACTATATCGTAATGATAGAGCTGATCAAATTGGTGGAGTGGTTGCGCTCTATGTTAGAGAGGGCATTGAGTCAGAAAGGATTAAAGTGTTGCAGGAAACAAACTTTGCTGTAGAATCTCTATGGATTGAAATTCCATGTAAAAAGGGGAAGGCGATGGCAGTGGGGGTGTACTATCGACCAACAGGCCAGAATGAACAAATGGATGATGAAATGCTCAAAGAAATCAAGGAAGCTAACAAAAGTTACAGCGCGGTAATAATTATGGGTGATTTCAATTACCCCGGTATCGACTGGGTCAGTGTCACGGCTTGGAGCAGCTGGTTCATGAACCAACCAGAGGGGAAGCCATATTAGACCTAGTCCTTAGTGGAACACCAGATCTAGTGCAAGAGATAAGGGTGTTGGGGCCACTTGGCAATAGTGATCATAGCATGATCGCCATTCTCTTATATACTGTGCTATTCTGCATCAGTGCGGTTTACATTGAACAAACTGAAATTACATTGAACAGGGCATTATAACTTGGAGATAACTATTTTACAGGGAACATGGGCTACGGAGGGTTACGTGGCTTGCCCAAGACCACAAGGAGCACCTGTGGGACTAGAAACCCCAGTCCTTCCGGCCCAAGGTTGCTGTCCTCTAGTGGGATTTGAAACCCCAACCTTCCGGCCTGAAGTACCTTGCCCCAACCACTAGGCCACTCCTCCACTCCACAAATCTCCCATTATTACTCTGTTGCAAACTTTGTTAGCTTCCCTAATTTCTGTTAACATTTTATCATTTGTCCAGGCGGACGGTAATACACCCCCACTGCCATTCCCTTTCTTCTTTTCACATGGAATTTCTATCCACAGAGATTCTACAGTGTATTTTGTTTCCTGCAAAACCTTTATCCTGTTTGACTTTAACATATAGGGGTATGTTTACTAAACCATGGTAGCGGACTCGTGCGATATCGGAGCTGCGGCCCCATTGAAATCCGATATCGCACGGAGTCCGCTACTGCAGTTTAGTAAACATACCCCATAGAGCCACCCCTCCACCAATGTGATCTACCCCATAATTGCAATATAGTTTGTAGCCTGGTATCACAGTGTCCCATTGGTTATCCTCCTTCCACCAGGTCTCTGAAAATGCCAGTTATATCTAATCTTGTATTCATTGCTGTATATTCTAACTCACCCATTTTATTTTTTAGATTAAAGAATTTGGATACAGGCATTTCGAAGTTTGTTTTTTGTTCATATTAACAGTCTGGCTATCAGATGACAGGGATAATTTGGAAACTTTCGGCTTAGTCTGGTTTTACTTAAAGGCACCTGGGTTACTTTTACCTTTACTGGAATCTCTGTGTCTGGATGCCCTGACTTCCCTGTTTTGCTAGTATCCTTCAAGGATACATTTTCCGAACCATGCGCTCTTGGGCGACTGTTGTCTTTCTCCTGTTATCTAGATTAAAAGCTGCTCTATCTCCTTTTTAAAAGTTAATGCCAATAGGCTGGTTCCATCCTGCTTAAGGTGGAGCCCATCCGTTCGGAAACCCTCACCCCTCGTCCTCCTTAGAATTTTGCACAGTTACTAACAAATCTAAAACCCTCTTCCTTGCACCATCATCTCATCCATGCATTGAGATTCCTGAGCTCTGTCTGCCTCTTGCATGGAACGGGAAGCATTTCTGAGAACGCTACCCTGAAAGTTCTGTTTTACACCTTTTTACCTAAAAGCCTAAATTTGGCTTTCAGAACCTCCCTACCACATTTTCCTATGTCATTGGTACTGACATGTACCAAGATAGCAGACTCCTCCCCAGCACTATCTAAAATCTTGTTTAGGTGGTGCGTGAGGTCCGCTACCTTCGCACCAGGCAGACATATTACCAGGCGATCCTCATATCCACCAGCCATCCAGCTATCTACATGCCTAATGATCAAATCATCAAATATAATGGCCATCCTAACCCTTCTCTCATGGGCACATAGCCAAGGAGACACATCCTCAGTGCGAGAGGGTATTACATCACCTAGAGGACAGGCCCTAGCTAGAGGATCACTTCCTTCCACACCAAGGTGATGCTATCCTTCCACATGACCTCTCTCCCCCATGGCAGCAGAAAGCCTGCCAGACTAGAGATGGGACTTCTCTACTATAGCCCTGTAGGTCTCGTCCATATACCTCTTTATCTGCCTCAGTTCCTCCAAGTGTGCTACTCTAGCCTCCAGAGATCAGACTCATTCCCTGAGAGCAAATAGTTCTTTGCACTTAGTGCACATATAAGACCTCTCACCAACTGGGAGAAAATGATACATATGACACTCAGTGCAAAAGACTGGATAGCCCCTATCTTGCTTCTGGAATGCTTCTGCATCTTAGATTTAAAGATTTCTTTTAGCTATTTAAGGTTGTTAAGTTGTGTAAAGTTGCCTGAGGAATAGGGATACTTGAACCAATACAATTATACCTAATAAGTATAAAGGACATTTAGTGTTCACCTCAAGGCAAACTGCAAGGACTTAATTAATCTACTCCTAAGGCCTAATAAAGAGTGGAGGAGTAGCCTATTGGTTAGAATACTGGCTTGGTAACCCAGCAACCTGGGTTAAATTCCCACTAGCACTTCTTGTGGCCTTGGGCAAGTCACTTAACTCTCCACTGCCTCGGAAGAAAGGCCTGTCAATCTACTTCCAGTCACACTGCCAAGAAAACCCAGGAGCTTCTGGGTCACCAGGAGTCAGCATTGACCTGAAGGCATACATTGCATTTTGCAAGGCCTTATAACCTGCTGATGAAGATAATCAGTTAAATCTGAAAGTGAGAAAGATCACCTGCTTCCCGTTAACTGGTTTAGGAGGTTATAAATCAAGAATTATGCCTAGGGTGGGTGGGAGCTGAAGTGAGGTATGACCTAGTTCTATCTGTGCTTTGAAGGCGATCTCTTAATTTCCTGGGTGATTCACACTGACATTGGTTTGATAGAGGAAGCCTTTCAAGTTGCCTCTTTGATCTGTCACTTGACTTTAACACCTCTTTAAAACAATTTCACAGTTCTCTTGCCTCCTAATTGGAAGGCCTCTTGAAAACAATTTCTTTCTGTATACTCAAAGAATATTTACCCTATTTTACTCTCTCTGTTAAGATATAGCCTAAGGGCCCAATATTTGAAAGGCATTTAGACAGTTTAGTGCCCTGTAAAATGTATAAATGCCACTCAGCGGGATATTCAATGGCACTAACGAGGTCATTACCACTGAATATCCCCGATCTCCTCCCCTACATGCCCTGATGCCAACCACTTAGCGTCAGGACGTGTTGTGGGTATTCTGGGGAGGAGCAGAGGCAGTGACAGTTGCTAACCAGGCAAGTGCGATATTTCATGCTGCCTGATTAGCGACCTGTGGCTAAAAGATAGGCATAACTTTTAGCCACATGAGTGGAGGAGTAGCCTAGTGGTTGGGGGCAAGGTACTTCAGGCCGGAAGGTCGGGGGTTCAAATCCCACTAGAGGACAGCAACCTTGGGCCGGAAGGACTGGGGTTTCTAGTCCCACAGGTGCTCCTTGTGGTCTTGGGCAAGCCACTTAACCCTCCATAGCCCATGTTCTCTGTAAAATAGTTATCTCCAAGTTATAATGCCCTGTTCAATGTAATTTCAGTTTGTTCAATGTAAACCGCACTGATGCAGAATAGCGCGGTATATAAGAGAATGTAAATTAAAAAATAAATAAATAAATAACAAAAGCTTTCCTGTCTTTTAGCCGTAGGGACTAACCGGGCAGCATGCAATGTCGCCGTTTCCTGGTTAGCTATAGTGGCTGAGACGCTGTGCAGTAAACCAGGATATTCAATGTGGGGGCCACTATTGACCATGGCATTCAATATCTGGGGTTACGGGGCGGCATCATAGTGGCGCAAAGCCGTCATAATTCAGTATTGAGCCCTAACTGGCTTTAATTTAACTGAAAGCTGTCATGTAGCATTATGCCCTAACTGACTTAATAAAACACTGAATTTTAAAATATACGGATTTTATCAGTTTTAATCCAAAGAATTCTCTTTTCCCCAAAATTTAGAGAATTTCTCAGGAGGTAAGTACTTACAAGTGCAGATTTCTTCCCAACAGTAGCAGCCCTCTTGGTAGTCCTTCAAGGCATCTCCATTTGTGAATGTCTTTGAAGTCAGACTTCTTCAAAAGCCACCTCAGCTGCCACAGAGTAATCTTTATCTTTATTTTTAAACTTTATATACCGCTTTGGCCAAGGCATAAAAGCAGTTTACAATAAATAAAATAATAACTAACTACGCTACCTGACTAGAAAAGGAACGCCAAATGAAATAGGAAAGAGGGAGAAGGACAGTGCAAGACTAACAATAGACAGACCAAACACAACTGAAAGGACTCAAGGAGGGGCGGTGGGAGGGAGGCCAAAAGCTTTCTGAAACAAATGGGTCTTCAGTAATTCTTTGAACTTCAGATATGAAGATTCTAGATGGAGAGTGGGTGGTAAAGCATTCCAAAGCATGGAGCTAAGAAAAAAGAATGCTGAGTGACGAGTTTGTTCCAAATGTTCTTGAGACGGAGAAGGCAGGGACAGACGGTTAGCATGTAGAGTACGGAGCTGACGGTAAGGAGTATGGAGAGAAATGAGATTAGATAAATACACAGGAGTAGATGTATAGATGGCCTAGTGTGTGAGAAAACTGCACTCTGGAGCCGCGTGTACCTGATACTTCAGGTCCAACATCAGTCAGAGCACAAACAGTCTGAAGATTCTGAAAGATTTTTAACTGCAAATAGGAAGATCCAAAACTTCACATGGTGCACTGACTCGTGGTGTGTCATAGCAGTGAAATCCTGGCGCCTCTGGGGAGAAGAGAGTCAAAGCTTTGGTGAGTCTTTGAAGACATTTTGGATAAGAAGAGTTCTCTATTTGGTCCTCCTATTGTAGCAAATGAGGAGTGTCCTCAGTCTCCGGAGATCTCTCAGATTTCAGAAAGTTACTAAAAACTCATCTATTCAAAGAATACTTAAAGGACTAAAGATATAACTCCCTACAGCTAACAAGTTACCTCATACACAGCTGTACATAGGTTAAAATTGTAATTCTTACAATTATATTATGTTTTGGTAACCACTGTTTCATGCAAACCACTTTGATTTCCTGATTAAGCGACATAGAAAAACAGTTAAATAAATAAACAAATTTTCCAGGCTGCTCATCGCTATCGATTGGGTCAACACTCAGGTCCCCATTCCACTGGTCAACAAATTTTTACAAAAGTAATGTTACTGAAAAGTCATTTCTTATCAATTCTTATATGCTGAACACGAATATGACAGTGAAAGTTGGCTCTAGTTTTTCTGTAATCTACAAGAATTAATGTTTACATCACGAAATGCATGTCAATAGTAAATATAATAGGCCTTCAGTTAATATCTGTAAAAAACTAAGTCATAGACTACTTCTTAGATTTTTTTGCCTGTCTCTTGTACAGTTGTTCGGGAGCTTCTCTGGGGAGTGTCCAGCAGTAGTCAGCCAGCATTGTATACCCACTAGAGGACAGCAACCTTGGGCCGGAAGGACTGGGGTTTCTAGTCCCACAGGTGCTCCTTGTGGTCTTGGGCAAGCCACTTAACCCTCCATAGCCCATGTTCCCTGTAAAATAGTTATCTCCAAGTTATAATGCCCTGTTCAATGTAATTTCAGTTTGTTCAAGTAAACCACACTGATGCAGAATAGCGCGGTATATAAGAGAATGTAAATAAATAATAAATAAATAAATAAATAAATAAATTGTAGTGGACCATTTTCCCTGCTATCTTTGCTCCATCGTTGCGATATCCTGGTGAAAACATTCGCCCTGTTCATCACTAACCATACACAGTTGTCAGGAAAGAAATCGAGATGGGAATCAAGGAAATGGATCTTTAGAGACATATTGCAGCCAAGTTTCTGATACTGCATCAGTATGTCTTCTACTAGTTCCTTGTAGTTTTCTGCCCTAACATTCCCGAGAAAGTTTGTTGACACTAGGCGAAAAGCATTCCATGCTTGTTTCGCATCACCCTGCGGCAAGTTGTTGAACCGGTCATCTTTGAAGAGCTCTCGAATCTGAGGACCCACAAAAACTCCCTCTTTAAACTTTGCTTCGCTGAGTCAAGGGAATTTTTCATGCAGGTATCGGAAAGCTGGCGAAGTGCGGTCCATGGCTTTCACAAAGTTTTTCATCAAACCTAGTTTGATGTGAAGGGGTGGTAGCAGGATTTTGTGAGCCTCAAACAGAGCTGGGTGCTGGATATTCTTCTCTCCAACTGTTACATTTTGTCTGCGATTCCATTCCTTCCGCAAGTAGTGCCAATCCCTTGCTCGGCTATCCCACTCACATTAGAAACACATGTATTTTATAAATCCCTGTTGCAGTCCCATTAAAAGGGCAACTACCTTCAAGTCACCACAGAGGTGCCAGCTGTACTTGTTATAGTTAATGGAAGTCAGTAGATGCTTTAAGTTATCGTATGTCTCTTTCATGTGGACGGCATGCGCTACTGGAATAGATGGAAGATGGTTTCCATTGTTCAGACTCAGTTTCAAAGACTCTATAAATAGTCTCCAGTCTTGTGCGTCATGAGTGATTTTTAAGGCATTCATGAGGCTTTCAATATCAGAACAGAATACCAGATTACTTTCCTTTCTGAAGAAAGGCTCCAACTGCTGGTGGCGCTTTTGATATGGAGTAATGTTGACATCTTCTTCTAGAAGATTCCATTGTTGGAGTCTTGATCCTAGCAATTCTGCCTTGTTCTTGGATAAGTCCAAATCACGAACCAGGTCATTTAGTTCTTCCTGTGTTACTCTGTGTGGAGTTGATAATGCATCCCAGTGAAAATCTGGGTCACTGCATGCTGACGGATCAGGAGAAGAACAGGTCGGCTCACCCTTGTCCTCATCAGATGAATCAAGAGAATATTCTGATGGAGGTTCTGGAGTAGGAAGTCCCTCACCATGTGGAACTGGTCTCAATGCAGACGGAATGTTTGGATAGACTATGCTCGACTTCTTTTGCTTCGTTATTCCGCTGGAAAGAGGAGGAACCAAGCAGAAGTAACAGTCATTTATGTGGTTGCTTGGCTCTCTCCACACCATGGGGTCTGCAAACGGTATTGATGGTCTTTTGCAATTCAACCACTGTGAAAGCTGTGTTGTACATGTAGCGCAGCATATATGTGGGGCCCAAGGATTGTCTTGGTCACCAATCTTGCATCCGAAGTAAAGATGATATGCCTTCTTCAGTTGAGAAGTGAGACTTTTCTTCTGGTTGGCAAATGTCACTTCCCCACAAATGTAGCAGAAATTGTCAACGGTATTAACGCACTTTCACGGCATTACTGTTCTGTATTGTACCTAAATGGCTAAAATTATATGATTAATAAAGTTACATGTAACAGTAGCTTAAACTGTCTCACAAACAGTCTGAAATATTTTAAATGCTCAACCTTTCCGACTGCGTATAGTATACTGCTGACGTCAGATGGCTTCAGCAGCTGTCTGGCAGTAGTATTGCATTGCATCAGAAAATGATGCAATCAACTCTGGATGATATGTGCATGTGCATGTATTATGCAATGTGATGCAATATTACATCATTCAAGGCTTATTTGGGATGTTGTTGATGTCCTACTGGATAAATTTACACGGTGAAACGTCAAAAATGAACTACATGCAATATCTTCAAAACAAGAGCCAATAAAAAATTTTTAATGTTATATTCGTGTTCAGCTCACCAAGATACTACAGATTAGGGTCTTTTAAAGTCAGTAACGATTTCAATGTTGACCAGTGTTCTCAGAGGGGATGCCTAAATACCACGCTGGAGATTGCCAAGCTTCCACAGAGGAAAGTGCAGGAGAAAGAATTTCTCCATTTGAAGCACAGAATAACAGGATTCTGACAAAACTGAGGGAGAATTATTGAAGAAGTCTGAAGCAAGGAAGCGTGTGCATCATCTGCAAGATAGTGGCAGCATTATCTCGAGCCACAGTGGCAGAGTGACTGCAGATTTACTCCACTGTCACCAGAGCAGCACTGAGAGCTTCAGAGTTTTGTGTGCTGTGACTGAGTACACGTGGAAGACTTTTTAGAGGAAATCAAATCCTTTGCTTTTCATTAACTGAAGACTCAGACTTCGACTTTGGCTTTTTCTTATGTGCCTCGTTCCCACAGGGAATCAAGAAGTCTGGAGAGAGTGCCAGGCAGGGCCACTTGCCGAGGAATGGGTACAGTGGAAGCTGGAGTACCCAGCCTGCCCTCCTGACTTCAGCTCCATTCAGAAGCATGAGCAGACTTTGTAGGTGAGGACTACGATGCTTGCAAATAGCCTCAGCATTCTGTGGTGCAGGTGCCCAAGATGGGACCTTTAGGAAAAGCGCCACAGTGTCCATACGTTGTGAAGTACAGTGCATTGGTGCCTGAAGACAGTCCATCGTGGCTTTATTCTCAGTCATAATAGTTTAAATGTGGTTTTCTAATGCTCTCTGCTGAGGAGAGGCTTAAGCACATGTCCGGTGAGCTAGCGTGGAAAAAACGTACTGGGGAAGGAACAGCAGCTGCGCGAGTGCAGAAGCTCCCACATAGCTCTCCTGTAGCTTCCGACTTGGGATGACCCCAGGGATGGTTCAAGGTGTTTGCGCCCTAGGCAAACCTTATGCTGCCTCTCCCTGGCTGCAGACTATGCTGTTTAGCTTTGAATGGCCTGCTCTATGGAAGAATGGTCAAAGTTTAAGCTGTTGGTCTTAATTTATATGGTACTTCACCGAGTGGTTCTGCCAGATTTTCAGTCTCTAGTTCAAAGGAATGTTGCTCCAGGGGTACTTAGATCCCAAAATCAGAGTCTCTTGGTGATTCCAATTGTGAGGGATGTGCATGAGGTAGAATTCCGTTCTTAGGGTCTCTTTTGTGGAACGGGGTTGACATTGCATGAAGAATCAGATTATCAAAAATTCAGGAAGGGCGTAAAGGTGGTTTTATTTATTAATTTGTTTAACAATTTTTATAGACTGCTTTTCCTATGATCAAAGTGGCCTACATTTAACTTTAAACATTACATAGTGTGATAACGAGAAACGTGATAAAAGGGTCAAGGGGGGATTAGAGGCCTTTTATTTCAAAAAGCCTTTGCAGATTTTATCTGAGGTTCTATTAAGATGATTATTACAATGTATGATTTACATCATTTATCTTATTATTATTTCATATGTTTCTATGAAAGGTGCTCAGAAATATACGATGAGTGACATATAAATGTTTTGAAATAAATAAATAAATACAGGGAACATACGGGAATCTCCCAGATACGCACAGGACTATGACAAATCTCTCCCTGCCTCACTGTCCTGTTAAAGATTCACAGAGACTTCTATACCGAGTGCCTTGAGTAGATGATACCATGTCCCTGATCCCTTTCTGATAGAGAACCTGTGGTCCAATTAATCAGTAGAATGAGATACAATTTCCTTTCAAGCCCGGCCACCTTAATGTTGGCAACTGGCAATTCCTTTTCCTGGGAAAGTAAAGTAATTGTATTTGGGCAATTACAGCACCTGCCGCATCCTATATGTCCTTCCAGAATCAACAGGTGATTGTTCATGATACTTGAGAGATAAGAGGAAACCAGAAAATCTCTGAAGTTTCTTCCTCTACTATACGCAATGACTAACTTCTGATTCTGAAAAGATGGTAAGGTCTGAAGAATATGCCAATGCGGATGCATAATCTTCTTGATACGTGTCAAGAGGTTTGAAAAACGCATCGTACAGATGTAGTTATCATGGATTCGTTTTTCCTTTACCTTTAGTAATTCCTGTCTGTCCAAAGAGCGTGCCCTATGATACCCCTTTTGGATACATTCAGTGGGATATCATTGTTCAATAAACCATACGGCCATGTCCTTTGTATTTTAAATTCTTCTACATCCGTACACAGCCTGTGAAGGCATAAAAATTGTGAGGTGGGCAAATGTTTCTTAAGACTAGTATTGTGAAAGCTATCATATCGCAATAATTTATTCTTATCTGTAGGTTTCCTATAGATGTTAGTGGTAAATCCATAAGATGATTTTTTTATGAGGATGTTCAAGAAAGGTATCTGGTCAGAATCAAAATGCATCTGAAACTTCAAATTAGGGTCTTGGGTATTTAACCATTCTAGAAAGCAAAAAAGCTTGAATACATCTACTCTCCAAATGATAAAAATATCATTTATATATTGCTTCCACGTGACAACATTGTCTGAAAAAGGATAAGTACTGAGGTGAAGGCCCTCAAAATCAGTCACATATAAATTAGCTATGTTGGGGGCCATGGCTGCCCCCATAGCTGTGACCTTGACTTGTTGGTAGAAGCACCCTTTGAACACAAAATAATTGTATGCAAGAGCGATTCTCGCCATCTCAACAAAGAACTCTATTGGAATCCTGATGGGGCGTGTGTGTTGGTCAAGGTATTTCCGTACATCCTCAATTGCTCCATCCTGAGGGATATATCCTCAACAAAGTTGTCCAAAAAATTAATAATATCAGCTGAGTCTTGCACATAAGATGGAATAAGTGGAAGAAGGGAGTAAGAAAACATCAATAAATTTGGACGGAGTCTCCAGAACAGAACCCCTCCCAGAGACAATGGGTCTGCCTGGAGAAGCTATCATAGACTTATGCACTATGGGAATAATATAGATTGTGTGTATGACAGGATGATCAACATGCAAAAAGGATAGTTTGAGTAAAGTAATATATCCAGTGGTAGAAGCTAAGGACAGTAAACTACCTATTTCTGCTGGTATGGTAGAAGTAGGATTGCACATAAGTATTTGATAGAAATGTGTGTCATGTAGTTGCCTTTTAACCTCATTTACATAATAATCATAGTCTAAAATCACAATTCCATCACCTCTGTCGGCTGGTTTTATAACCATATCTGTTCGAGTAGTGAGAGACCAGATAGCTTGCCTTTCGTCTCGTCAGAGGTTATCTAATCTCAAAGTTTTACCATACTCTACTGTTTCTACATCACGTAATACACATTTCAAAAATGTCAGTATGATTGATAGGTCCAGGTGGAACCCACCATGATTTGTTTCGTAAAATCAAGGGGTCAGAGCCCATGCTCAGTTTATCAAAAAGGAAGTTAGTGATTTGCAATACTAAACTTATAGATATCAATCCTAGTTTGGAAAAAATCGTATTGAGCAGTGGGAACAAAGGAAAGCTCTTTCTTTAATAGATCACATTCTGATTGAGAGAGCCTAATTTTGGAGAGATTAATGATAGGAATGTTGTGAGAATCCACTAGTACTGATACTCGAGGAGGTAATTCTCGATACGCTTGCTTCTCCCCTCTGCCACAGAACTCCATAGTCCCGGAGGGGGCATTCTTCCAAGATGGATGCCATCTAACTGCTCCCACAGGTCATTGATTGACCAGTCTTTCGACATACTGGATGCATTCTTCTAGGGTAGTTTCCGTCTGGCCGACTCTTGACCAACAAAAAAAATCAAGCTTAACTGTTCAGAAAAATCTATGAATAAATGAAATACCAGGAAGAGCTCCAGTCCAAGAAGCAGCATCTCTCCATCTCTATCAGGCATCTGAATCTCAAAAAAGACCTGGTGCATTCACTCCAGTAGGCTCTCTATCATTTTATTTTCTTTCTTTCCCCAATAACTTTAACAAGAATGAGGAAGAAGACAGAGGGCGATGAAAGTACGATCAAACCCTTCTGATCCAGCCCTGCTCTCTGCCCTTGCTCAACAAGAAGGTTTTCACAGGCAGAGACACTGAGCTCCTTATTTTTCCCCCTAAACCCACCTCCCCCTTCTTCCTTTCTCTATTTCTGTGGATAAAACTACACTCCTTCCTGTTTCCTCAGCTCGCAACCTTGGGGTCATTGTTGACTCTATTCTTTCTCTACACTCATCCAACAGATTGCTAAAACCTGTCGCTTTTTTCTCTGTAACATTGGCAAAATTCATCCCTTCCTGTCTACAGCCATTACTAAGACATTTATCCACTCTTTAGTCACCTCCCATGTAGACTTTAGCCACCGGTCTCCCTCTAAATCATCTCTCTCCTCTTCAATCTGTTCAAAACACAGCTCCGTGGCTAATCTTTGAGTGGCGTGGAGGAGTGGCCTAGTGGTTGGGGCAAGGTACTTCAGGCTGGAAGGTTGGGGGTTCAAATCCCACTAGAGGACAGCAACCTTGGGCCGGAAGGACTGGGGTTTCTAGTCCTACAGGTGCTCCTTGTGGTCTTGGGCAAGCCACTTAACCCTCCATAGCCCATGTTCCCTGTAAAATAGTTATCTCCAAGTTATAATACCCTGTTCAATGTAATTTCAGTTTGTTCAATGTAAACCGCACTGATGCAGAATAGCGCGGTATATAAGAGAATATAAATAAATAAATAAAATAAATATAATGCCCTGTTCAATGTAATTTCAGTTTGTTCAATGTAAACCGCACTGATGCAGAATAGCGTGGTATATAAGAGAATGTAAATAAATAAATAATCTTCCACCAGCCATTGGAACTGCAGGGAAGCAGTGGGATCCATGAACTGCCTTGAGGCAAGGGCCATCAGGTTGGCCCTTCTGCATTTCTGGCCTCTTGTCCAGGTCCGGGCGGTTCAAGTGTTTTTAAACAATGCCACGGTGGTGGCTTATGTCATTCGGTCAGGCGGTACAAGGAGTGCCAGAGTGGCCTTGGAGATGAATCTCCTGTTTGCCTGGGCAGAGAAGAACCTCCTAACCTTGTCAGCCCAGCACATCACTGGGGTGGACAATGTGGAAGCGGACTTCCTCAGCCAGCACTCTTTGAATCCCATCGAGTGGGAGTTGAGTTAGGAGGTGTTTCAGTTGATTCTGTGCCACTGAGGTTGCCCAAAATGAATATGATGGTGACCCACTCCAATGCCAAAGTTTGATGCTTTTTCAGTCGCCACTTGGAGATGGAGTCCAGGGGCATCAATGCCCTACCCAGCCTTGGTCAAGTCAGCAACTGCTGTATGTGTTTTCTCCGTGGTTCCTGGTGGGACATGTAATTGGGCGTATAGAGCTCCACCCAGGTAGGATTGTTCTGGTAGCACCAGATTGGTCGTGGGAAGTGTGGTTTGGAGACTTTATGCAGCTCCTGCAGGTGTCTCCTCTTCAGCTGCCTCTGTCTAGGGGCTATTGCGACAGGGACCGATCATCCTGGATAATCCAGCTCCCTTCTCACTTATGGTATGGATCATGAAAGGAGACTGCTAGTGTGCAAGGGCTACTCTCCAGCTGTAATGTCTACTCTACTTGGTGACCAGAAGAGGTATACCAAACTTGCATACCTATGAATATGGTACCTCTTTGAGCGCTGGTGCAGCACATGACATTTGGCTCCTGAGGTGGCCAAGGTGTCCTCCCTGTTGGCCTTTCTGCAGGAAGGCCTAGAGAAGGGCCTTTCACTTAGCTCCCTGAAAGTTCATGTGGCAGGTCTAGCCTGATGGGTCCAGTGGTAGGCAGGTCTGTTTTTTCCAGGGGTTTGGTGTCTGCGTTCTCCCCTTTGGTCTGTGATCCCTTCCTCGGATCTGTGGTGCTGAGGGCCCTGATAGCAGCCCCTTTTGAGCCACTGAAGTGGGCTACCCTAAAGGATTTGATGCTCAAGATTGTTTTCATGGTTGCGATTTGTTCTGCAAGGTGGATCTCTGAGCTGCAGGGTCTATCTTGCCAATATCCTTATCTGTCCTCAAAGGAGGCCATTTCTATTAGGCCTATGCCTTTCTTCTTGCCTAATTTGCTGTCTCCTTTTCATGTGAACCAGGTGGTTTGCCTGCCCTCCTTCTCTAAGGAGCAATGTTGAGGGAAGGATAAGGATCTTTGCCTTGTGAATGTCTGGGGGGGGGGGGTGCTTCTCTGGTACTTAGAAGTTATGAATTCGTAAGTCAGACCATCTTTTTGTGCTGTTTGCCAGCAGATGCAAAAGTGAAGAGGCAACCAAGTCAACTTTGGGGTGCTGGATTAAGGTGGTCATTGCCTCGGAGCATCTCTTGGAGAATCGGCTGGTTCCAGAGCGTTTGTGTGCCCATTCTACCCAAACACCAGCATCCTTGTGGGCAAAGCGGAGCTCGGTAGCCTCTGCAGACATATTTCAGGCAGAGACATGGGCATCACTTTCCACTTTTGTTGAGCATTACTGTTTGAATGTCCATGCATAGGCAGATAAAGCCTTCGGCTCAAACGTTTTACAAGCTACTGTGTGTTCTTCCCACCCAGTGGTTTTGTAGCTTTGGTACATCTCACTTGTCTGGACTGGTCTAGCAGTGACATTTTACTTATTAGATCATGTTCTTTCCTTGAGTCCTGCTAGTCCACGGCCCGCCCCTGAAACTGGATTGCTCTGTTCTTCTGCTGCGGTACCCTTGGGTCCGCCATGATTTTATACTTGGCTCTGCAAGTTCACCTTCTACTGACAGCCTTCGGTTTCTACCTTCCTAAACATAGTTCTCTACTGTTGATTATTCATTGTTGCCCACATTTGAGGTTGTGTAAGGCTTGCTCTGTATCTCCCATATGCTTTGGGACAAATACCGAAGGGACCTCTGGTGTTTGAGGTGAATAGAGGCACAGGAGTAACGTCATTGAAACCTGGGCTTTCCGTTGGTTCCTTGTCTCCTCCTATCTGCTGGTAGAGAAACACAACCCACTTGCCTGTACTGGTCTAGCAGGACTCAAGAAAAGGACATTATTTGAAAGTAAAATGTCATCTTAGCTCACTTCTGGTCTTACAATGATGTAACATTGGTATGGATGGGTGAATCTGCAGCTACTCACATCTGATTTGAATTTCGAGCATTAAGATCTTATTCAGATTGTGACCCAGTTCAGCTTCAGAACCAGATTATGGGTATTAATTCATTGCCCCAGATGTACCCAAGGTGCTGTCAAATTCTCGTACTAGGTCTGTGAGATGTGCTTTTATTCTGGCTGACGACACAACATAGGAGACTGGTTTTGAAACTGTGGGTCAGGACACCAAAGGGATCAAATCACTAATGGTTGCTAATGAGGTTGCTACGTTCCTTCTGGATCTCTACTGTGATCTCAGCCAAGTACCAGCAATCAACATGTGAGATGGTGGAAGTTCACAGGTCCTGTCCCCTCCTCCTGAATGCGCTTCCTTTACAGGGCCCCTGAGTGCACAATGAAATACGAGGCCCTATGATGCTTAATGCTAGTGTTAACACCACTGCTGTCTTCATGCTTTCAATAAATGGAGGGACGAGGCAATGGGTGGGGGGAGGGAATAGAGGACTGATGTTTTCTTTGTTTTCATTACAATCTGAGATCATGTGAATTTTTAACTGTTAAAATGGGGTCATATTAGATAAAGGTTTGGGAAGCACTGCTGTAAGAGAGATGATTACTCGTGGAGACACCGGGAGAAGGAGAAAGAAACTTCCACAGATCAGAAGAATTGAGATATTTCAGGTCCGCACAAATAGCTTTACCCTGTCAAAATTGATGCTGTTCTACACTGTTGTATCTTTTACCTTTGTAGATCAGCCTCAGGCTCTGCGACTAGCCAAAGGAGAGGATCCATGCAGGGGCCGTGTTGAAGTTTTCTACAATGGAGTCTGGGGCACAGTGTGTGATATTGGATGGAGTCTCATTGATGCTCAGGTCGTTTGCAGACAGCTGGGCTGTGGGTCGGCCCTTTCTGCCCCAGGAAACGCCTATTATGGTCAAGGCACAGGAAGTGTCCTCCTGGACAGCGTGCAGTGTACAGGAAGTGAAGCCTCTCTGTGGCAGTGCTTGAACAGTGGCTGGGCCACAAGTGTCTGTGGCCATGTTAGAGACGCCAGCGCCGTATGCTCAGGTACGCAGAGTCTATTCACCGTTCCTTCTTTCTGTGTGTGAGCTTATATTGATTTATATCAGTCACTAATCTAAACTTGTAGCAGCAGAACAGATTCCAGAATCATTACCCTCAAGGAGCGCTGGGAGAGACTTGATGCTTTTGGGGCCCTCGTGCCGAGCGTGGGCCTGGCAGGTGATCAGGTCCCCTCCTAGCAGCTGAGCTTCCTCTAGGGACCCTTAACCATCCTTGTTGAGTGAGGCACAATAAAGACACCTTCTATGAGGATACAAATTAAATTCATGAAAGGTTCCCTCAGCAGTAAGGATGAGGGGTTGGTGCTGACAGAAATGGTTAGATTATTGCAGAGGGGAGAGAGTGGTACTAGTAAATACCCGACAGAAGTGAGGTATTAAACCAATATCTTATTTATTTGTGTGGATCAGGTGGGTTAATAATAAAAAGCAAATTATCTTAAAACATATAAACAATTCAAGCAAATGCAAATAACTGTAATCAACTACTTTAAGAAAGCATTATTCTTAATTTGCAAATAAATTACTCTTTGTCTCACAAGGGTAAAGTTAACCATCAGATTTTCTTTTTTTCTCCATTTCCCCTTTACGTGGATTTTCCCCTTCCCAGCTCTGTGAAGGGGAAGGTAACTTGTACGTACCTCAAACAGCAGGTGGGCTGTCCCCTCAATGAGGACACGTGTCTGTGTCCCAAGGACATCCCAGTTCAATGTGTTAATTAGTGTTCTGGCCAGAAATGTAGTGCTGCAAGCTTAGGACTCACCACTAGGTGTCTCTCACGTATAATCTCTGTTGCTGGGTGGATGTCCTGGTCCAATGTGCAACTCAGGGTCCCACGAGGATCTATGGTGCTCCCACACCGTGGGCAAAAATGTCTTCCTGTCTCTCAGTGCATCCGAATACAAAAAGTAATCCAAAAAACCTCTCTAGGCTCTGAACTCAGTGATGCACTGTCTCTGAGCTTTATTCTAGCTAAACTGAAAATAAAACAGAACTAGATGTTTACAGTCACTGTCTCAGGGTCTTTGCAGCTCACCACAGATTCTGCGGCTTCCACACAACTCTTGCCCCTCTTTGCTCTCTAGAGGCTTCTCCTGTCGGCTGGCTCTGGAGAACTGTCTCTCTGCTCAGTTCAGCTTCACGGGGATCCTCCAGAGCTTTCCAAGCTGGACTCCCAGACTCTGCTGTCCCAGGGCTCCCTGTCTCCAGCCCTCACCAGCTAAGGTCTTCCTATTATCTCTTTCTCTCTGCCTGCTCATGTCAGCACTTTCCCCAGTGTTTACCCTCTACAAAATGCAATGTGCGCCTTACAGTCAATGCTCACTCCTGGCGACCCAGAAGCTCCTGGGCTTTCTTGGCAGTGTCACCGGAAGTAGATTGCCAGGCCTTTCTTCCGAGGCAATGGAGGGTTAAGTGACTGCCCAAGGTCAGAAGAAGTGCTAGAGGGAATCAAACCCTGGTCTCTAGGTTACCAAACCAGTGCTCTAACCATCAGCTTCTTTTTCAGGCCCTCAGCACTTCACAGGATCTGTTCCACCTCCCTAACCTGTGTTATTAGAAACTAGGCCCCACTGCAGTAAAATAATGCAGGTTAGCAGCAGTGCACATGGGTAACCCTGTCCCTTTGTCAGGTGCTGTGGGGAGATTACGCTTGATCAAGAAACCAACAATTCTACAGTATCTCTGCATATGTCTAATATAACTATAGAAGTGTTAAGTAGAAACAATGCTATGGACGTCTCTCTGTCAGCAATGAGCTACTTGACTGAAGACCAAACATAGTTTAGATCAGCTCTCCAGAGGGTCGCCAGGAGTTGACACCGACTCTTCGGCACTTAACAAGAACATAGTATTAGTAGTAGTAGAAGTGAAAGCAGTGGCAGTAATGGTAGTAGAAGCAATAATACTACTACCAGTAGTAGCAGTAATAGCAATGTAGTAATAGACATAGTACTAGTCATGTTAGTAACAGCAATAAGTACTAGTGGAAGCACTACTGATGTCTGTGTTCATTTTTGCAATGTAATTTTAATTGTAATTTACTATCAAATGTTTTCTTGGACGGATGAAATATGAACATTTTCTAATAAATGTCACAGGCCAGTCCATGCACTTCAGCTTCTGAGTCAGAAACTCAGCAATATCTTCCCTTTTCCAAAGATGAGCAGGACACTGCTGCACTAATTACGTGCTTTACAATGTTAGGTAAATGCTTCACCGTGGGCTTCTAATTAGACCCTTATACAACTAACATCCAGCCTCATTGTATAACTTAATCCAAAGTACAATTATGCACAGGCAGCCAGATCGCTAACCACAGCTGTCAGCTTTTCAGCTGCTGACTGACTGCAGGTTCTGTTTGTTTGCTTGTACATATCACAGACCCTGAACTCGATATCAATCTGCTAGAATATTTCACCCTGGATTTCTGCTCAATAACACTCCTAGCCAAAAACCCAGCATGTATTTTTAATAGCAGTGAGGTCACCTCTTCCAGCTTCTCAGTCTTTTCCCCAGCACAAACTCCCTGCCCAGGTATTTTAATCTACTATGTGGCTACCCCCCCCCCCCCCCCCCATGGCTTCTAATCAGAACCTTTCACAATGAACACATTGTCCTCCTATCACAACCCCAAAACATTGACAATTCTTTAATAAAATCTGTACAAACATTCTTTCCTTCACGCTCCTGCCTCCTTTCATGATCTGAGAACTACGTGTAAGCCTAATGCATTCCACCTCTCTATTCCTCCTGTCCGTCCTGCTGCCCATACTCCCTCACCTCCCAGCATGTAGATAGCTATGTGGCTGGTGGACGTAAGGATCACCTGGTAACATGCCTGTTGGTGCAAAGGCAGCAGACCTCATGCGCCACCTAGACAAAGTTTTAGATAGTGCTGGGGTCTCCAGTCTCTCCTCTGCAAAACGTGAGCGATCAAACCCTGCCCGATCAAGGAGGTGACATTAAGGAGGTTTTTTCTTCTTCATTTGCTGAGGGGCGGGTTTCTCCGACCCCTCTTGTTATGCAGGTTACAGAACCCTCCTTAAATGTTGATATTATGCAATGCACTGGTCCCTTGCCTAGTTCCATAGAATTTTCTGTTTCTTTGGATTGGCCTGTTGCTGCAAGTGGTATTTATTTGAAGGATATCTGGGAAGCTATTATGCATGTGGATCAGTCTCTTCTAACAGCGTTGGGGAAGATATCTGATTTTTCAAAAGAAACCATTGTGAAGCTTGCTGAACATGATGCATAATTTGTTGGTATTCAACAATTTTCACAGAAGATTGATTCTCAATTTGCTGTTTTGCAAGCCTCACTACAAACTGCTTCTTCTGACGCAGTAATGACTTCTCGCCAATTAGAATCCATGGATAATACATTGATATCTAAGAATTTACGTTTTCTAAATTTTCCCTGTACTCACTTTCTCTCACCACAAATTCTTTTTGTGAAGTACCTTAAAGAGGTTCTTAAATACCCGGATGCGGATAATGTTCAGTGCTCTAAAATGTATTATATATCTAAAGGGAAGTTAGATTCGGTGGGAAGAAGTGCACAAGGAAATGATCAGTTGGATGTTATTCCTCCAACAGATAATTTAGATCTCTCTGCATTCCTGGAATCTTCTTTAGATGAAATATCTTCTAGAGCTACCGCGTTAGTATCTTTTATTTCTCAACCTGATAAGGATCGAATTTTACGTCTTTATTTCTCTAAACGTCATGATAAATTTTGTGGTCAGGAATTTCAAGTCTTTCCCGATGTTGCACGATTAATTCAGCAATGTAGGAAATCTTTCTTGGAGCTTAATCCTCGGGTTTTGGTCCTTGGAGCATCTTTTTCACTTAGGTTTCCTTGTAAATGTTGCATTATGTATCAGTCTGCAATTGTCTTTTGGAACTAATATAAAGCAATGAAACAAAAAAAACAGTCCCAACTAAAATGTAGAGCTATTACTCTAATTAATATATGTTGGAGTTTCTAACAAAAGGAGGTGGGAAAATACTTACCCCCTCACTGTAGCTGCTTCCTTTTAATTTAGAAAACTTTGTAAGTGAAAAAAGTGAAAGGAATGAAGAATAAAACCAAGGATACTATAATGCCTCTGTATCGTTCCATGGTGCGACCACAACTCAAATATTGTGTGTAATTCTGATCGTCGTATCTTAAAAAGGATATAGTGTAATTAGAAAAGTATAGTAAAGTGGTTGGAAGGATACCCCTATGAAAAGAGGCTTAAAAGGTTGGGGTTCTTCATCTTGGAAAAGAGACGGCTGAGGGGGGATATAAATTAATAAATGGAATGGAATGGTAAACGATTGTTTACGCTATCAAAAAGTAGAAAGACTAGAGGACACACAATGAAAATAGATGACGGAAGAAACTCTGAAAACTGCCCAGAAACGCAGAGAAGCTAAAGCCAGAGGAGAAAGAAAGACAATCGTAGGACTCACCAGAGATTTCCAATGTGCAGCAAGACAGGACAAGGAAAAGTACTACAATGACACTTGCAAGGAAATAGAAGCAGAAACTATTAGAGGAAGAACAAGATCGGCTTTCCTAAAGCTACGAGAGTTAAAGAAAAAGTTCCAGTCTCAAATTGGAATGTTACAAGATGCTCAAGGTTCTATGTTGAATGATGATGAGAAGATCAAGAAAAGGTGGAAGGAATATACAGAGTTTTTATATGATAAAGATCAAGTGGACCAATAGCCGTTTCAACCTGTACCTTATGATTGGGAACCATTGGTGATGAAAGAAGAAGTTGAAGCAGCATTGAAAGCCTTATCAAAGAACAAAGCACCAGGCATTGATAGCATTCCCATAGAACTATTACAGCTATCTGATGCAGCTGTTACCGTACTTACAAGGCTCTGCCAAGAAATATGGAAGACAACATCATGGCCAACTGACTGGAAAAGATCTGTGTTTATACCAATACTAAAGAAAGGTGATCCAACTGACTGTGGAAATTATCGCACAATCGCTGTGATCTCACATGCCAGCAAGATTCTACTGAAGATTATTCAAAAGAGACTACAACCATACCTGGAACAAGAACTACCTGAAGTGCAAGCAGGGTTCAGGAAAGGGAGAGGAATGAGAGACATCACTGCAGATGTGAGATGGATCCTTGAAAAGACTAAAGAATACCAAAAGGATATCTATTTGTGCTTTATCGACTATAGCAAGGCTTTTGACTGTGTAAACCATGAGAAACTCTGGGCTACATTAAGAAGCATGGGTATACCAGAACACCTGATCGTTCTCTTGCTCAATCTGTACATTGATCAAGAAGCAACAGTTCATACGGAACAAGGAGAAACAGAATGGTTTAAAATAAGCAAAAGTGTAAGACAAGGCTGCATACTTTCCCCCTACCTGTTTAATTTATATGCAGAACAAATCATCAGAGAAGCAGGATTGTATGAAGACAACAGAGGTGTGAAGATTGGTGGAAGACTCATCAACAACCTTCGCTATGCTGATGATACTACATTACTGGCTGAAAGTGAAGATGATCTGAAACATTTGCTTCTCACAATCAAAGAACATAGTCTCAAAATGGGCCTGCACCTTAATGTAAAGAAGACAAAGATCATGACAACTGGCATAATCAACAGGTTCATCGTTGAAGAAGAAGAAATTGAAATTGTGAACAACTTTAACCTACTTGGATCAACTATCAATAAAGAAGCAACAAGCAGTCAAGAAATCAGACGACGCATTGCTCTTGGCAGAATGGCTATGAAAGACCTAGATAAGATTCTCAAGAGCAGAGATGTCTCTCTCCATACAAAGATTCGACTTGTCCAAGCCATGGTATTTTCAATAACATCATATGGATGTGAAAGCTGGACAGTGAAAAAGACAGACAGGAAGAAAATTGATGCCTTTGAATTATGGTGCTGGCGGCGAATACTGTGTATACCATGGACTGCCCGAAGAACAAACAAGTTGGTACTAGAGGAGTTAAAACCTAAGCTTTCTTTAGAAGCTCAGATGACAAGACTTCGACTTTCATACTTTGGACACATCATGCGAAGAGAGAGATCATTAGAGAAAGACATCACGCTTGGCAAGATAGAAGGTCAACGCAAAAGAGGAAGGCCAGCAATGAGATGGATCGATACAATAACAGCAGCTACGGGTACCAGTCTGCAACAATGAGCCGCCTGACTGAAGACCGAACACAATTTAGGATAGCTATCCAGAGGGTCGCCATGAGTCGACTCTGACTCGATGGCACTTAACAACAACAACAACAAGAGAAAATATTTTTTTATTCAATGCATAATTAAACTTTGGAATTTGTTACTGGAGAATGTAATAAAAGTTGTTAGTGTAGCTGGATTTAAAAAAGGTTTGGACAAGTACCTGGAGGAAAGGTCCATAAACCATTATTAAAGAGGATCCGGGAAAAGCACTGGTTATCCTGGGATGAGCATTGTGAAACCTATGTGCCTTTTTGTGAACCTGATAGGTACTTGTGACCTTGATTGGCCACTGTTGGGAACACGATACTGGGCTTGTGGACCTTGGTCTGAGCCAGTATGGCATATCTTATGTTCTTATGGTTTTTGCCATACCTTTCGCGAGCAGCCAGGACTGGTGCTATCTCTGTGCTGTGCCTCGCTGCATGGATTCCAATGGATCCCTTCATAACAACATAGTAAATGACGGCAGATAAAGATCAGTATGGTCCATCTAGTCTGCCCACTAAGGTGGCTAGAGTAGGTGCACCTGCCGCTCTCTGCATGTCGCCCCCCTTCTATTTATTGACGTATAAAGATATTTAAGTTTGTTTTGACTCCATCTTCTTTCTTCTTTTCTGTCCCAACAAATGAAACACAACATGCATGTGAATACCATTTACACATGAAGACAGCAGATTTCTACATGTCACCTCTCCAGTGCCATGAGAAGTACAACAAATTCCTGGAAAGAGACTACTCAGAGCCTATAGCAAACCTGTGATAGCGACTCAGACAGCAGCACGCACCAGGCCCTAGACGACCCATGTGAAAGACAGACAAATGCAGGACAAGGGACCTCAGATTAGAAATGGAAATATGAAAACAAAATTGAACTGGGAACCCCAAAAAGCCAGACTGCAACTCTGGAGAAATAAAAACAGAATGCATTTCCTTTTCCACTGAACAAACTGCTACTATACTGCTGAGCATTTGTATAGCGCTACGGTTTCGAGGCAGGGGTGAGCGGCGCAGTCACACAGCCCAGCAAAGTGTCAGAGCATTCAAACTGCTTCCTGATAATCTGCCAAAATGTAAATAATGAAGTCAAGCCAACTGTAAATAGGTTATACCTTGTTACATACCCTGCATGCCAACCTTTGATCCTTGTTCTCAGTATCTAGTTTAAGCTTGAGCTGTAATGTAAACCGCTTCGATTAAAGGATAAGGCGGTATAGAAGTCTAGTTAAATGAATAAATACACGACTGTACCATACATGTAAAAGAC
Source organism: Ichthyophis bannanicus (assembly GCA_033557465.1). Taxonomy (NCBI): domain Eukaryota; kingdom Metazoa; phylum Chordata; class Amphibia; order Gymnophiona; family Ichthyophiidae; genus Ichthyophis; species Ichthyophis bannanicus. The sequence goes on from CM066034.1 coordinate 1,030,186,782, forward strand.
GGTCCCTGCTCATCAGAGCTTACAGTCTAGTCAAGACAACAGAACAGGGGGTTAGATTGTGTCGAGGAGAATGGTGGAAACACATGAGAAATGCACTTTTCCCAAAACTAACTTTCAGTTAATAAATTACAAATAAAATACATTTTTTCTACCTTTGCTTTCTGGGCATTTTATTTTTCCAGCATTTCTCTTCCGCTTTCCTGTCTTCTAGCCATCTTTCCATTTCTGTTCTCTCTTTTCTTTTTCCATTCCTCCTCAACATCTGTCTCTGGCATATTGATCTTTCTCTTTTAGCTATTTCATGCAATTTCTTTCTTTTCTGTCCCTCTGTCTACTCAAATTTCACCCTCCTCACTCTCCAGTCCTGAATCTCTCTCTCTATCCATTTTCCATCTCCTCCTCTCACTCCCTCACCTCCTGTTCAGCCCATCTCCCCTAGCTCTAACCTCTTAACCCCTTCAGTTCTCCTCCGCCCCGCCGCCCTCATCTACTTTCCTCTGTCTCTCACTACCTCACCAGCTTCAGCTACTTCCCCATCAGTCACCCCCTCTCCTCCCCCCCATCCAGTTCTGTCCCTTCTCTCTTCTTCTCCCTCCCCCACAGTCCAACTTCTCTCCGCTGTCTTCCCTCCCTGTAGCTCAGCATCTCCCCCACCTCCCTCTCCCTCCTCTCTTCCTTTCCTTCCCCTGCAGTCCAACAGCTCTCCTCTCTACTCCCCCTTCCATCCATTATCTCAGCATCTCCTCCACCTCCCTCTCCCTCCTCTTCCTTTCCTTTCCTTCCCCTGCAGTCCAACAGCTCTGCTCTCTACTCCCCCTTCCATCCATTATCTCAGCATCTCCTCCACCTCCCTCTCCCTCCTCTTCCTTTCCTTCCCCTGCAGTCCAACAGCTCTGCTCTCTACTCCCCCTTCCATCCATTATCTCAGCATCTCCTCCACCTCCCTCTCCCTCCTCTCTTCCTTTCCTTCCCCTGCAGTCCAGCAGCTCTCCTCTCTACTCCCCCTTCCATCCATTATCTCAGCATCTCCTCCACCTCCCTCTCCCTCCTCTTCCTTTCCTTCCCCTGCAGTCCAACAGCTCTGCTCTCTACTCCCCCTTCCATCCATTATCTCAGCATCTCCTCCACCTCCCTCTCCCTCCTCTTCCTTTCCTTCCCCTGCAGTCCAACAGCTCTGCTCTCTACTCCCCCTTCCATCCATTATCTCAGCATCTCCTCCACCTCCCTCTCCCTCCTCTCTTCCTTTCCTTCCCCTGCAGTCCAGCAGCTCTCCTCTCTACTCCCCCTTCCATCCATTATCTCAGCATCTCCTCCACCTCCCTCTCCCTCCTCTTCCTTTCCTTCCCCTGCAGTCCAACAGCTCTGCTCTCTACTCCCCCTTCCATCCATTATCTCAGCATCTCCTCTCCCTCCTCTCTTCCTTTCCTTCCCCTGCAGTCCAGCAGCTCTCCTCTCTACTCCCCCTTCCATCCATTATCTCAGCATCTCCTCCACCTCCCTCTCCCTCCTCTTCCTTTCCTTCCCCTGCAGTCCAACAGCTCTCCTCTCTACTCCCCCTTATTTATTTTATTTTATTTATTTTATTTATTTAACATTTGCTTCTATACCGCGCTATTAAAATCAGCGCGGTGTACATCAAACAAGCATACTACATCCATTATCTCCACGTTATACCCTCACACCAGTCCAGCCTCTTTTTCTTCTCTCTCCTCAAGTAACCCGGTCCAACAGCGCCCTGTCCCTTCTTTCCCCTTCCTCTCTGCAGCCTATTATATCTCCTTTGCCCTTTCCATGCAGTCACTTCTCTCTTTCATAGTGAAGCATGTTCTTGCCCACCCCCCTGGTAGTCAGCATTTCCCCTTCTATTTCTCTCTACCCCTCCCCCCCCCCCCCATCACTGCCACTGCCACCAACCCTTCAGCACCTGATTGATTTCAAAGACCCTGTGCGCCTGCTAATTCCACTGCTGAGTCCAGAGTTCTGGCTGTTTTGTCTCTCCGGCAGCCTGCTGCTACATCGCTGAACCTGCATCTGGCCAACTCACTATGTCTTGCCACCCTCCTGGGGCTGCTGCCCTGTGTAAGTGAACGGTTTGCACAGTGGGTCCTACCAGCCCTGCCAGCAGCCTTCCACTGCTATAGCACCAGGCTCTCAGTTCCCTTCCTCTGTGTCCTAATGCCCTGCTTCTTTCTTTATACATCTGTCATGCTGCCCATCTCCAATATGAGCTCACTTCCTGTCAGTTCAGGACTCCAAAGGACTACATCTCCCAGCGTTACCAGGAACTCATTTCCTTTCTGAGTTCTCATATTCTTTCTCGGGCTCCCTCTAGCAATAAACTGATATAGAAAAAACAAACACAGACATCACTGGTACTACTATTATTACTGTCACAATGGATAAAGAAATAGTAGCATAAGAATCAGTATTAGCAGCGACAGCAGTAGTAGTATCCCGCAAGCCTTTAGTTCGGCAGCAGATGCCTCAGCAATACTGCAATGACAGCAACATGTCTGAACATGTACTGAGGGGTAGAAGAGAGTATGTAGGAGGACAGACTCGGCTCCCACTGTGTCACTGCAGCCAATCGATTCACGGGGCGATTTCCAAACAGAGTCAATATCAGACTGTCAGAAAGAGGCATTAGATCTGCCATTTCTTTATGAATACAAGGAATTAGTAGGAAAAGGACACGGGATTGGTGTGGCCCCACCAATGTCTATTGTCTCTACTTGAAGGTCTACCTCAGGCAATGAACAGCATGTCCAGGTCCATCTGATACCGCTTTGTATTCATTCCTTGAAACCCTGTAAGAAAATGTTGGTTCCATTTGCAGTGGGAAATAACCTGAGAGTGACCATGAATGTTGTTTTTGCATTTTAACAGCTCCAGGATCTTCTCCAGCTAGACCATTAGGTAAAGTCAAATTTTTATACATTCATGACATTATATTGAATTTAAGATAGGAAGCGCTGCATCACACAGAGAGTTCCTATTTAAGTAGTTATCCATACTGGGGTTAATTTTATGACTGATTTATATATATAAAAGCAGTGTTTTATGCACAGAGATAACTTGCCTGGTAGTTTTCTGTTTTATAAAAAAGGCATACATCAGGCATGTTCTAAAATTTTACCTAGACGCCACTGGCATAGTTCAATACTTTTTCCATATGTGACTCCCAAAGGTAACTGAAAAACTGCTTTGAATATTTCTTTATAACATTTGTAGAAGTGCCTGTGGGCGTTTACTCCTGCTTTCTGTGAGGATGGACATTAAAAAACAGCACATGTAGACATGGAAATAAATCTAAGCGTCTTCTTTTCTGATGTCACTCATAATGTGCCTCCTCTTCAGGCAAACAAAGGCACGCCTATTGAACAACAATAGATAAGATTTTGCTGTATTAGGCAGAACATTTAAAATCAGCGAAGAGATTCGACTCGTCAAGCCATAGTATTTTCAGTAACATTGTATTGATATAAAAGCTGGACAGTGAAGAAGAAAGACAGGAAGCAAATGGATGCCTTTGAATTATGATGCTGGCAAAGGGTACTGTGAATGGACTGTCCGAAGAACAAACCAATCGGTACTAGAAGAGATCAAACTTAAACTATCTTTAGATGCTCAAATGACAAGATTTTGACTTCCATACTTTGGACAGATCATGTGAAGAGAGAGATCATTAGAGAAAGATATCATGCTTAACAAGGTTGAAGGTCAGTGTAAAAGAGGAAGGCCAACAATGCGATGGATCGATACAATAACAGAAGCTATGGATGCTACTCTGTCAGCAATTAGCTGCCTGTCTAAAGACCAAACACAGTTTAGCACAACTATCCAGAGGATCACCATGAGTCAAGGTCAACTCAATGGCAATTAACAACAACAGGCGGGACAATTTTTGAACAGAATATTTAGAGGCATACATTTCTATCTGCCTAGAGAAATAGCTTTGAAAGTTGTCCTCTAAGAGAACAGAATGAGAAAAACAATACTTTTATTTATGCTTTATATAATTTCTTGATATACCGTCCAGGCTGAAGAGCATCAGAGCGGTTTACAATCACTACAAGCAGGTACTGGATCCATTCCCTCATCTCCAAAGGGCTCACAGTCTATGTGTACCTAAGGCAACAGAGGGTTAAGTGGCTTGCCCAAGGCAAAGTAGCTTAGCTCAATTCAGGTCTAACTCTAATGTAATGCTGGTGTCATCAGATGACAAGACTTCAACTTTCATACTTCGGACACATCATGCAAAGAGAGAGATCGTAAGAGAAAGACATCATACTTGGCAAGGTAGAAGGTCAACGCAAGAGAGGAAGGCCAGCAATGAGATGGATCAATACAATAACAGCCGCTATGGATGCCACTCTATCAACAATGAGCCGCTGCCTGACTGACAACTGAACACAGTTTGGGTCAACTATCCAGAGGGTCGCCATGAGTCGACACAAACTCGACGGCACTTAAGAACAACAAAAACTGGTGTGGATGGGTGAATCTGCAGCTATTCACTTCCAATTCTGGACTGGAATATTCAGACCTGATCGACACTGTGACCCAGTTCAGATTCAGAACCAAATCTGAATGTAGTATTTCATTTTGGAGATGTACATAGGTACTATAGAATTCTGTTGCCATATCTGTGAAGTGTCTTCATATTCTGGTTAACTGATGGCACATCATAAGAGGTGTGATTAATTATGAGAGTACAAAAATGAATATCATAGATTAAACTAATCAAAATACAGTATTTAAGAAATGAAACTTCTGCATGTTGAATTTGATACTCTTCCGCAATGTTTAATACTTATCTTTTGCCTTTATAGATCAGCCTCAAGCTCAGGCTCTGCGACTAGCCAACGGAGAGGATCAATGCAGGGGTCGTGTTGAAGTTTTCTATAATGGAGTCTGGGGCACAGTTTGTGATATAGGATGGGATCTCACTGATGCTCAGGTTGTGTGCAGTCAGCTGGGCTGTGGGTCGGCCCTTTCTGCCCCAGGAAACGCCTATTATGGTCAAGGCATAGGAAGTGTCCTCCTGGACAGCGTGCAGTGTACAGGAAGTGAAGCCTCTCTGTGGCAGTGCTTGAACAGTGGCTGGGCCACAAGTGTCTGCAGTCATTGTCAAGATACTAGTGTTATATGTGCAGGTAATTGGACTTATAAGACATTTTGAGCCTGATATTCAAAAGGCATTCACATGGTTTACAGACCAGTAAACTGTCTATGTGTCCTACACACCCCGATGCTATCCAGTTAGCATTGGGTCGTTCCAGGGTAGAGTGGAGATTGCCAGTAACCGGGTTGCAGTGATATTGGACCACTACTCGGTTAGTGATCTGTGCCTAAAACTAGACAACCTTTAGGCTCATCTAGTTCTAGCCGTGGATGCTAATAGGGTAGCGGTCTAATAGCGCCACTACCCAGTTAGGATCTGCGGGTGAATCCACTCGGCGCCAAACCTGGATATACATTGCTGTCGCCGCAGCAGTGAATATCCGTGTTTAGAGGACAGCAGGTAAGGCTGTGCGCCGACTTGGTGCATAACCCGCCAAAAATGAACATCAGACCCTTCTTGTTTATATATATATATACACTTCTATTGCTTTATATCAGTCATGAACACACAATTATTGCACAGCACATTCTAGAATCAATGAGGTCGATATTCAATGGCAGCAGCGATTACGTTATTTTAATGTCAGCCGTGGCATTTTAATATATATATATATCCAGTGCCGCTCCGGCAGCAGTAATGAATACATGTGGAACGTGGCACCGCTAGGCTACGGAAGGGATATTTAGCGGCAGCGGCTAACACTTGTAAAGCGCAGAACTGTTGCTGCTGAATATTAACTCAATGCCAGGCCATATCCGGCCACCGGCACTGAATATCCGGGTCGCTATATAGCCCGGAAGCTAACTGGGCAGCGGTGATATGGAGCCGTTGCCCGGTTAACTCCGTGGGTAAAGTTAGGCCAGTCTTTGCCACACCTAGCTTTATTCTTGGGTTGCTAACCAGAAGCTGCTCAATCCCACCGCTGCCTGGTTAGCAGCAGATGCCGCCTCCACTCCGGAACATCCTCACAACGCCCCGCTGCTATCTCTGTAGTATCGGGGCGTGTAACAGCGGCACCTGTGGATACCAGCGGCACTAATCATCTTAGTGCCACTGAATATCCCATTAACCAGCATGTACACGGTCTGTAAGTCTGCAAACCATTAAATGCTTTGAATATCCTCCTCTTCCTCCCTCTGCCCCCAATATATATAGTGACAACGTTCAGCTGCTTGTTTCAGAACTACTGTAGAAGTCAAGGCATATTGAACACAGCTGGAGTACAGGAACCATCAGAAGGTCAAAGGTGACAACAATGAAAGGAAAGCAATGAGCACTAGATGGCATCAGTATATATTAACACCTGTAAAGGCGCTCTCCGCATAGCTATGCACTTTAATATAGGTCTGAAGTAAACCACTTAACTGGACAGATCGTAGCTGAATATCGCTGCTACCATTGAGCTAGTCGTTCCGTCCTCAATCTGCCTTGGTGCTATCCAGACAGTGCTGTTCAAAGTCCATGGAGAGCAAACTTCTAGGGCGGCTTGCTTTAATAATAGGCCCATTGCTCTCACATGGCATTCACAACCCCTGGGGTAGACCTGACCCAAGTATTACTACAGTCACAATCAAGGAGAAACACCAGAATTAGCTCTTCCATTCCTTCCTTTCTCTGCTTGTGACCCAATCCAAACTGGCAAAATGTGGAAAAGACACCATGATGGTCACCAGTCAAAGATATTTTAAAATGAGAAGACAGCTATACAGTTAGCTACTGTATGATTAGAAATAAAGAAAGCATTAAGAAATGAGTCTTTATATGGTCATCATTGGAAAGAGCAGAAACTAACCATGAATGTTGTTTCATTTCAGCAGCTGCTGGATCCTTTCTAACTAGGCCACTAGGTAATATCTGAAGCTGTCATTTTATGTTATGCATCGAGAAATGTAATCCTTTGTTCAGGGACATCATATTAAGAGTAATTTACAGATTTGCACCTTGTTAACACATGTTCGCATGCACCTAGTTTATGACTAGTTTATAAAGTCAACTATCCACATACTTAACTTTATGAAATACTAGCATTTGTGGAAAATGTGCGCACAAAGGCACTAACCCTTATGCTAGCTTGAGGGCTGGTGTAAATTTCAGTGCACACTTTCTACAAGTTCATGCATAAATTAAGGAGTTTTATATTCTATGGGCGCGATTCCAATATTGATGTGTCGGCCCTCTGTACACCCAGTCGGAACCTGACGCACAGAGGGAGCCGCGATTCTGATCCTGCGGGGCACGTCTAGCCCTGCGGGATCAGAATCATGACCAGGCCTGTACATGAAGGCTGGGACCCTGATTCCGTCCGGCTGCATATACAAGCCCTGCCTGGATATCTCAGTCAGGGCTGTTCAATGGAGCTGCGTCGCCATGGCGTCCGGTTGCCATGGCACCGCGGCTCCATTGAAAAGTCTCGATCACCGACCGCTGGCTGCAAAGGTGCTTTCTCCACAGCCTGACCCCCAATCTGGCCTCCTAAGACCATGGTCAGGCTGTGGGGAATGTCCTCTGCAACCCCCCCTGCCCTTTCCATGCCCTGGGCCAGCAGTCCCCCGCCAACTAGGGGAGGTTATTCCACCTCCAAGATGGAATAAGTTCCCCGTTCAGGCCACCAGCCCCGGACATACAGGGCCGACATTGAAATTGGCCTTGTGCATCCGGGGCCGACAACTGCCCACTGCTCGCCCTAATGCCTCCCCCGATCCACCCCTTCTATTAATGCCTCAGAAAGACCCTGCATGTGTTTACATGCTAACACCACCTATGATCTGCCTACTCTCCATTCCTGTGCACACCAAAGGTGAAACTATGCACCATGCAAACAAAGCATGCACTCTTACGCTAGATGGTATTTCATAAAGTACCACTTATCTGTGTAAATGACTAAAATACTGATATTTACGCACATCTTTGCCATCTAAACGGTTATGTTATGGTTATATTTTATTTGATATTCCGCAACATTGCATCGCAGTCTATGCATCTCCTCTTAAAATTACCCACATTGTGTCCAAGGGGTTCGCACAAATAGTTCTTTTCCCCAGTCCTCTCTCTACAGTCATTCAGGAGCACGCTCTTTCAACTCTACTACTACTATTACTACTACTGAGCATTTCTATAGCGCTACAAGTCGTACACAGCGCTGCACAGACATGTAAGAGACAGTCCTGCTCATCAGAGCTTACAATCTAGTCAAGACAGACAACACAGAAGGGATAAAACAAGGGGGAAAGGTAAAGAAACAAGGAGATCAGGTGAGTCAAGATCCAAAAGCAGCAGCGAAGAGGTGAGCTTTCAGCCCGGATTTGAAGAGTGTTAGCGAAGGCACCTGGCGTACAGACACAGGTAGTTTGTTCCAGGCGTAAGGTGCAGCAAGGTGAAAGGAGCGAAGTCTGGAGTTAGCAGTAAGAGAGCGGGGCACAGATAGAAGCAGTTTGCCAGAGGAGCGGAGTACCCGAGGGGGGTTATCAGGGGAGATAAGAGATGAAAGGTACTGAGGAGTCGCAGAGTGAATGCACTTATAGGTCAGCAGGAGAAGTTTGAACTGGATGTGGAAATGGATAGGGAGCCAATGAAGTGACTTGAGAAGAGGAGTAATTTGGGCATAACGAGACTGGCGGAAGATTAGCCACGCAGCAGAGTGTTGAACAGATTGAAGGGGAGAGAGATGATTCAAAGGGAGATCAGTAAGGAGTAGGTTACAGTAGTCAAGATGGGAGGTGATTAAGGAGTGGATAAGCGTCTTAGTGTGTTCAGAAAGGAAAGGGCGGATTTTGCTGATGTTATAGAGAAAGAAATGGCAGGTCTTTGCTATCAGATGGATGTGTGTGAAGAAAGAGAGAGAGGAGTCAAAGACAACCCCCAGATTGCGGGCTAAGGAAACAGGAAGGAGTACAGAGTTATCCACAGAGACTGAGAAAGGAAGAAGAGGAGGGAAGGTTTTAGGGGGAAAGATAAGTTCAGTCTTGGCCATGTTCAATTTCAAGCGGCGGTGAGACATCCAGGCAGCAATGTCAGAAAGGCAGGCAGAGATCCGGTTCTGGATTGCTAGAAAGATTTCAGGCATAGAGAGGTAGATCTGGGAGTCATCAGCATACAGATGCTACTGAAAGCCATGGGAAGAGAGGGAGGAGTGGCTCAGTGGTTGGGACAGGTTACCTCAGGCTGGAAGGCTGGGGGTTCAATTCCCACATGGGGACAAACAACCTCAGGCCGGAGGGACTGGGGTCTCTAGTCCCATGGCCACTCCTTGTGGCCTTGGGCAAGCCACTTAACCCTCAATTGCCTCAGGTACACTTAGATTGTGAGCCCTTCGGGGATAAAGGAATAAAAAATACCTGTTAGTATACATGTAAACCGCATTGATTCTAAAGAGTGCAGAATAAAAAATAATAAATAAAGAGATAAGCACACCAAGGGACTGGGTATATAGAGAGAAAAGGAGCAGACTCAAGACAGATCCTTGGGGTACACCAACTGGGAGCGGGATAGCAGAGGAGGAGGAGCCACCAGAACACACACTGAAAGAGCAATGGGAGAGATAGTAGGAGAACCAGGATAGTACAGAGCCCTCAAAGCCAAGTGAGGACAGGGTATTGAGGAGAAGGTTGTGGTCAACAGTGTCAAAAGCAGCAGGGAGGTCAAAAAAGGATGAGGACAGAGCAAAGGCCCTTGGATTTTGCCAGGAACAAGTCACTGGAGACATTGGCAAGAGCCGTTTCAGTAGAATGTAAAGGACGAAAGCCAGACTGTAAAGGATCCAGGAGGGCATGAGAGGAGAGGAAGTCGAGGCAGTGGCGGTGAACTGCACATTCAAGTAGTTTAGAAATGAAAGGAAGGAGAGAAATGGATCGATAATTAGAAGGACAAGTGGGATCAAGTGAGGGTTTCTTGAGGAGAGGTGTGACCACAGCATGCTTGAAGTCTGCAGGAACTGTTGCAGTGGAGAGCGAAAGGTTGAGAATATGAGAGATGGAAGGGACAACGGTGGAGGAGATGGGGCTTAGGAGATAGGTGGGGATAGGATCAGAGAAGCAGGTAGTGAGTTTGGAGGAAGAAAGAAGGTATGCAGTTTCCTCTTCAGAGATCACAGGAAAGGAAGAGAGGGTAGAAGAGGTGGGGGCGGGGGACGTTGGGAGTGAAGAGGGGGAGGAGGGGAAATAGCTGACTTTGTGGGAAATTGTAGGGTGATCTTGTGGATTTTGTCATGGAAATAGTCAGCCAGGGTTTGGGCAGAAAGGGAGGGAGGAATCAGAGGCAGAGGCGCTTTGAGGAGAGAGCTGAGAGTAGTAAAGAGACAGTGAGGATCAGAGGCAAGAGAGTTAGTCAGATGGACATAATAGTCTTGTTTGGCAAGAGCAATGGCTGACTGGAAAGATACAAGCATGAATTTGAAGTGTAGAAAGTCTGCAAGGGAGCGGGATTTGAGCCAAGCACGCTCAGCAGAACCGGCAAAGGAACATAGATAGCGGGTACAGGATGAAAGCCAGGGCTGGTATGAAGAACGTCTCACAGGACGTGGCATGGGAGGAGCGAGAGCATCCAGAGCCGAGGAGAGTGCAGCATTATAGGAAGTTACTGCTTCGTCAACAGATTTTGATGACATAGTGGAAGAAAGAGAAGAAGAAATAGTGGAAGAGAGAACAAGGGATCAATAGCATGAAGATTTCTAAATAGGTTGGAGGAGACAGGACGAGGTTGAGGCAGCAGGTGATGAAGATTAAAGCTTAAAAGGTGATGGTCAGATAAGAGAAGAACTGAGTTACAGAAGTTTGAGGGTAAGCAGCTAGAAATAAATACCAGGTCAAGGCAGTGGCCATGCTGGTGAGTGGGGGCAGTGGAACAAAGCTGGAGGTCAAACGAGGAGGTAAGGGAGAGGAGCTTTAAAGCATAAGGATCAGAGGGGTTATCGACATGAATGTTAAAATCCCCAAGAATAAGAGTGGGGGAAGAGGAATCCAGAAAGATGGAAAGCCATGAGTCAAAGTCAGTGAGAAAGGTAGAAGCAGACTTGTCAGGAGGTCGATAAATAACAGCTACCCGGAGAGGAAGTGGAGTGAAAAGGCTCTGCACTCTTAGAAGGGAGGAAGGAATTTCTCTTCACTGCCCAAAAGGCCCGATTCTGCCTAGACATCCCAGCCTTCTGAGCACCCAGTCGGAAGCAGACGCACAGAGGTAGACGGGATTCTGATCCCACAGGGCAGTCTAGCCCCACAGGATGAGAGTCGCTTCCAGGCCTGTACGCGCAGGTCAGGACCCTAATTCTGGTCAGCCTGCATGTATGTGCCTAGCCCGGCTAACTCAGTCAAGGCTCCTGAATCAGGCAGCTCATGGTATACACAGTTGTTCTTTGCCAGCACCATAAGTCAAAGGCATTGATTTCTTCCTGTCTGTCTTTTTCACTGTCCAACTTTCACATCCATAAGATGTTATTGAAAATACCATGGCTTGGACAAGTCGAATCTTTGTATGGTGAGACACATCTCTGCTCTTGAGAATCTTGTCTAGGTCCTTCATAGCTGTTCTGCCAAGAGCAATGCATCATCTGATTTCTTGACTGCTTGTCGTTTCTTTATTAATTATTGGTCCAAACAGGTTAAAGTTATCCAATATTTCAATTCCTTCTCCATCAATAATGAATTTATTGATTTTGCCAGTTGACAGGATCTTTGTTTTCTTTACGTTAAGGTGGAGGCCCATTTTAAGACTATATTCCTTGATCTTGAGAAGCAAATGTTTCAGATCATCTTCACTTTCAGTCAGTAATGTGGTATTGTCAGCATAGCAAAGGTGGTTGATGAGTCTCCCACCAATCTTCACACCTCGGTTGTCTTCATATAATCCTGCTTCTCTGATGATTTATTTATTTTTATTTAGCATATATTTGTATACCGCTACTTCCAGCGATCAGGAGCGGTTTGATTAAGTAAACAGAAAATGTCAGATCAATGACAGAAATTTCAAGGAATTACAGCGTGATGATTTGTTCTGCATATAAATTAAAGAGGTAAGGGGAAAGTATGCAGCATTGTCGTACACCCTTGCTGATTTTAAAACATTCTGTTTCTCCTTGTTCTGTTTGAGCTGTTCCTTCTTGTTCAATGTAAAGGTTGTGCAAGAGATCTATCAGATGTTCTGGTATACCCATGTTTCTTAATGTGACCCAGAGCTTCTCATGGTTTACACAGTCAAAAGCCTTGCTGTAGTCAATAAAATTTATTGCATTGGCTACCGGTACTTCAGAGAATAAAGTACAAATGCTTATATATCATTTACAAAACGACTCATAACTTGTCCTCAATCTACCTTTGTACACTGATTCAAGAAATCCCAAATAATTAGGAGTTGCAGAACACACTCACTCAACACCTTGTATGCCTCATCTGAATACTAAAGCATCATGTACCACTTCAAAGACGGCTTTCTCCCTCTTTGCCCCTGCACTATGGAATGCCATTCTTGATCACCTGTGTGCCATTAATGGCCTTATAACTTTCAGAAAAGGGCTAAAGACACTACTCTTCGCTGAGTGTTTCTCTGTCACTGCATCTATTTAAATTATTGCTTTTTGTTATATTCCTCCATGTAAATTGTTGCACAATATATTCTTCTTCGTCTTCTTTAATCCCTAGCTGGCATTTGGAGAGAAGGCCATCTTCTCAGCCAATACGCTGCTGTAGGTGCTGCTGGATTCTGTGTGCTGCTCACAATACGTTTCCAACCTGGCAATCAGTGGCAACATTTATGGCCTCGTTGATGGTTAGTCATTGGTTCCTTAGATCTTCCTCGATGTGTCTGAGCCATGTTTTCTTTGGTTGTTGAACCCTCCAGTGGACAGGTCGCTTTCGCCAGAGGAGTTTGTATGGCAGTCGACTGGTGTTCATTCTGCAAATGTGGCCAAACCAGCACAGTCTGCATTTTTATATTTGCTCTTCAACTGAGGATTGATGGTTGTACCTTGTCCAAATTGTCTTGTTTCTATGGCAGTCACAAAGAGAGACACCCAAAATGTCTCAGGCATCACATTTGAAAGACTGAGTTTGTTCAAGTCAGGTTTGAGCAGAGTCCATTTTTCCAATCCATAAAGGAGAATTGGCAGGATCAGTGTTCGGAAGAGGCAAATTTTGGTCTTAGTGGAGATATTGGCTTTCTTCCAGAGGCACCATTTGATTGAGATGAATGCTACTGTTGCCTGGCCAATCCTGCTGAGGACTTCAGTGATGAATGTCACCTTCATCTCCTGTACCAGCGATCCCAGGTATTTGAATACTTGGATCTGCTCAATTTGAATTCCATTGAGGTGAACAATGGCCTGCGATCCGTTCGTGGTCATAACTTTGGTCTTGTCCACATTGATTCTTAGGCCGTAAGATTGGGCGAGGCGGATGATATGAAAAAGGAGGCCTCTGAATCCATGTCAGCAAATATAGCACTGTGGTCTGCGAACATCAAGTCCGTCAGGGAGTTGTTCACACTATACTGGACCCTGCATCTGTCCTTGAATGTTTCCTCATTATTGCATCAATTAGGATATTGAAAAGTAGGGGTGAGGCAACATCTCACTGGCGGACTCCAGTTTGGTTAGGAAATTCCTTGGATAGCTCATTTTGGATCTGCACGCTGCTGGTTGAACTATTGTATGATGTTCGCAAAAGTTGGATGATCTTCAATGGCACATGTTTATTTTCTAGTGCCCTCCAGAGAGCAGGCCAGTGAATACAATCAAATATGGATTTGAAGTCAATGAAGACGATAATGGTTCACTTGACACACTTGATCCTTTCCTCGACCAGTTGATGAATGGTGAATATTTGATCCGTGCAGCCCTGAGATGGCCTAAATCTTGCTTGCTTTTCTGAGCTGGTCTGTTCACGATGTTCCTGCAGCCTTGATTATATGATCTTCATGAACAACTTGCCAACAATTGAAAGGAGGCTAGAGCCGGAGTTGTTCTTACATTCCCGTCTATAGCCTTTCTTCAGGATTGGCATGATGATGGCTTTCTTGTATGGCATATCTTATGTTCTTATGTTCTTTCTTCCATACTAATGGAAGTTGTTCCATGCGCAAGATGAATGTTAGAAGGACGTGAAGCTGTTGCAACAAGATATCTCCCCCAGCTTTGATCACAATATATTAATACTACTTTTTGGCTTTATCTTGCTTCTACCTTATTATCTCTAATTTTGTTTCATATTAAGGTCATTTGGGTCTGTTTGTTTTATGTAAACTGCTTTGACTTGTAGAAACAGTGGTATATAAACAATTAAATAAATATAAATATAGATATCCTTTTAGTATTCTTTTGTCTTTTCAAGAATCCATCTCACATCCACAATGATGTGTCTCGTTCCTCGCCCTTTCCTGAACCCTACTAAGCACTTCAGGCAATTCTTGTTTCAGGTATGGTTGTAGTCTCTGCTGAATGATCTTGAGTAGAAACTTGCTGGCATATACATAGGATCAGAGCAATTGTGCGATAATTTCCACAGTCAGTTGAATAACCTTTCTTCAATACTGGTATAAACACAGATCTTTTCCGATCAGTTGGCCATGAATTTGTCTTCCAAATCTCCTGGCAGAGCCTTGTAAGTATGATAACAGCTGCATCATATTGCTGTAATATTTCAATGGAAATGTCAACAGTACCTGGTGCTTTGTTTTTTGATAATGCCTTCAATGCTGCTTCGACTTGTTTCATCACCAGTGGTTCCTGATCATAAGGTACAGGTTGAAACAGTTGTTGGTCCACTTGATCTTTATGGTCTAATGACGCCGTATATTCTTTCCACTTTTTCTTGATCTTCTCAGCATTTATTATTTATTTATCATTCAACATGGACCCTTGAGCATCTTGTGCATTCCAATTCGAGGCTGGAATTTTCTCTTTAACTCTCATAGCTTTAGGAAAGGCAATCTTGTTCTTCTTTTAATATTTCTGATTCTATTTCCTTGCATGTATCATTGTAGTACTTTTCCTGGTCTCATCTTGTTGCATGTTGGAAATCTCTGTTGAGTTCTGTGATTGCCTCTCTTTTTTCTCTGGCTTTAGCTTCTCTGTGTTTCTAAGCAATTTTCAGAGTTTCTTTGGTCATCCATTTTGGCCATTTTTACTTTAATTTCTCACATTACCTGCTATAAAAAGTGCCAAGATACAGTTTATCTGACATTGCCGGGTCATACCTGTTGATTCCTTTATTGCATCTCAGTCATTCTGGGCTGGGGACCCTTATTCCCATTGCACTGAGGATGCTCACATGACTTCAATCGATCAATGTCTGATAATATTTTATCTTTTACACTTTAAAGGTTTATAGTCTGCTTGAGATAAGGCTTGCCTGCCTACTGTTTTCACTCACTGTTATTTGATTATTTCCACTGCTAATAAGTTTCCCCATCTGATAATCTCCATGACTTTTATGACTTTTACTTATCTGTATCTTATTCTATTTTACCTTTATTGTACTTTCCTTTATTTTACCTTTATTCCCTTACCACTAATTACTCCACTCCTTCTAACTTTACTTGCCCTCTTTGCCATTTCTTATGGCTCCACATCATTCTTTGCTCCTTTTTCTGATCCTCCCTAACCTCCTTCCCTCACTCCACCAACCTAATACCCCCCATCTTTTTCACTCTCTCTCCACCCTCCCTATTTCTCCCCCATCTTATCTTCCACCCTTTCCTCAGCTCATGAGCTTTACCTTCTCCTTCCTCTCATTCATCCCTCTCCTTGCTCTCGAAAACAACCTCATCACTGTTTCTGACATGCTTCGGTTGCTGCCCTCTGCCACGGCAGCTATCAGTTCTCCCACACTTCTCGTCCCAATGGCCATCCCAATAGTCTTGGCCCAATGGGTTTCTACTGTCTCCAATTTCAACCACTCCTTTTCCCTCAATCTCATTTCCCTCCTTTGAAGTCCATTCTATCCGTCTCTTTAATTCCCTACCACTCCAGATCACTGTCATCTATAGACCCCCTGACAAGTCCTCTTCTACTTTCCTCAATGATTTTGACTTTTGGCTCTCCTTATTCCTGGATTCATCTTCCCCCTTGTTTATTCTTGGTGACTTTCATTTTTATAGTGATAAAACCTCTCACTCCTATGCATCCAAGCTTCTTTCCCTTGCCTCCTCGTTCAACCCCCAGCTTTGCTCTTCTGCCCCCACTCATCAGCTTCGTCACTGCCAAGATCTCGTTTTCTATTCTAATTGTTTACCTTCTAATTTCCATACCTCCACTCTTCCTTTATCTGAGCATTACCTGTTAAGTTTCACTCTTCATTACTTGCTCCCTCAGTCTCGCCCAGTCTCCTCCTATCTTTTTAGGAATCTTCATGCTATCGATCCACTGACTCTATCCACTAATGTCTCATCTCTTCTCTGTCCTCTAAATCTGTTGATGAAGCCATAGATTCCTATAATACTGCTCTCTCCTCTCCTTTGGATATCCTTGCTTCGCCCATTCCACGTGCTATGAGGTGCAACTCACCTCAGTCCTGGTTGTCTTTAACTACCTGCTATCTACGTTCCTCTACCCGCTCAGCTGGATGCACTTGGCTCAAATCCCGCTCTCTCTCTGACTTTCTTCACTTCAAATTCATGCATTCTTCTTTCCAGTTCATCATTGCACTTGCTAAGCAAAACTATTTTTTCCATCTGACTAACCATCTTGCCTCTAACCCTTACTGACTCTTTTCATTTCTCTTCATAAGGCACCTCCACCTCCAATCCCTCCTTCTCTCTCTGCCCAAACCCTAGCAGACTATTTCCACGACAAAGTGCATAAGGTTACTCTTGAATTCTCCACTAAATCTTCTTCACCCCCTCTTCCCCCTCTCCATTACCAATTTTTCCCCTCAACCTCTATCACCCTTTCATCCTTTTCTAAAATCTCTGTTGAGGAAACCTCTCTTTTTCTTTCCTTCTCTAAACTCACTACCTGTTCTTCTAATCCTCTCCACCCATCTCCTCCTCCGTCATTCCTTTCATCTCATATATTCTTAATCTTTCGCTTTTCACTGCAACCTTCCCTACAGCCTTCAAGTATGCTGTAATCACTCCTCTCCTCAAAAAACCCTCATTTGACCCTACATGTCCTTCTAATTATCAACCCATTTTCCTTCTCCCATTCATTTACTTACTGACCTTATTACTGATCACAACCTCGATATTCTTTGCCTCACTGAAACCTGGTTTCAAGACTCTGACACAGTTCTAACAAATCAACTATGCCCCAAAGGATTTTCTATAAATATATGTAACAGACTACATGGAAGAGGAGGAGGTGTAGCTGTTATCTCCAGATCAAACTTACAATTTTCCTCTGTTGAATCTACATCCACCTCAGGAATGGATGCTATTACTGTCTCTAACTCCATGCTTTCCCTGCACCTGCTATACCGTGCCCCCCAGACTGACTCATCTGATCTCTCCACGATCCTAGACATAGCCTGCTCTCCTCAACCTTCCTCATGCCCCCTAATCATCTTAGGAGATTTAAACCTGCACTCCACATCCTCAATGCAATCATCCTCCTTCTTACAAGCAATGAAGTTGCTTAACTTCACTCAAATACTCCAACACCCTACACATTCTAAAGGGAACACCCTTGACCTTATATTTATCCCACAACATCCTCGTCTCAATTATCAGATCCAACACTCCATCCTACCCATACCTTGGTCCGATCATGCACTCATCCTCTTCTCAGTCCCCTACTCTGCCCATAGAAGCCAACCACACAGCCAGCTCCAACATACCCGTAAATTCAAGCAATTTAATGCAGCCAACTTCTTGGAGCAAACTATCCCTTCACTTGACCAGCTAGACAATACCAACCTAGACCAAGAGTCCTTCATAGCTAGGTGGAATGAAATCTTATCCTCAGCCTCCCTACTCCCACCCAATCAACTTCCTCAAAAACACCGAAGAAGAACCCCCTGGTTCTCCACAAATCTGAGAAACTTTAAAAGGGAACTTAGACGTCTTGAACGTAAATGGAGACGTACTCAAGACCCCAATATACATATTGACTACACGACTAAACTCCAATCCTACTGCTTAGAAACACTCACTCACAAAAGAGAGTATAATGAGAATATCATCCAAAAAGCTCTTAATAAACCACGAGAACTCTTCTCTATCACCAAATCCCTAATTAATGAACCTCTACAACATGACCAACCACCAAAAATATCTGCACAAACTATAGCTAACCATCTTACTTCTAAATTCCTCCCACCTTTGACTGATAATCCTCAACCCACCTCTATCCATGGCACCCAAATTCATGAGGCAACCCTTCCAGACTCATGGAATGAGTTTCATACCATCACATTAACTAATGTATCTGATGTTATTAAGGAACTGAATGCCTCAACTTCTGCCCTTGACCCTTGTCCTGTCCCCTGGATTAAATCTACCAGAAGTTCTCTCTCTCCTTACATCTTGAATATTGTACAAGCCTCTCTCCAGTCAGGCTCCGTTCCACCTTCACTTAAGAGTGCCTCTATCCATCCAATCCTAAAAGGTACAAAACTTGACCCCACTTCGCCATCTTCCTACAGACCCATATCTAGTATCCCTTTCCTTGCAAAAATAACTGAGAAACTTGTCCAAATCCAACTTCAGGACTACATTGATGACCACTCCCCCCTTGACTTATTCCAACATGGATTCAAAAAACATCACGGAGTTGAAACCCTCCTCACTTCCTTACTCGATTCCCTTTATGCACACACCCAGCACTCCACCCAAGGATTTCTACTCATTTTCCTAGACTTATCCGCTGCTTTTGACTCCCTCCCCCACCATCAACTCCTACACAGACTTCATGATATAGGTCTGAGAGGCACAACCCTTAAATGGTTCAAATCCTACCTTGACGACAGAACACAACAGGTCCGTATTGGAAGTGATACTTCCTTCCCTTTCACACTAAAACAAGTCATACTCAAGGAACCAGTCTATCAGCGTTACTCTTTAATATCTTCCTCCAACCTGTATGCACGATCTTCCAAAATTATGGCATCCAGTACCAAATATATGCAGACGACATGATGTGTTTCACCCCATTTAACCTCTCTAACCCTAATTTCTCTAAGCTAAATGAATGTCTAACCAGCCTCAAATCCTGGCTTTCTCAACACAACCTAATAATCAATCAATCCAAAACTGAAGCACTCCAAGTTTTCTCTAACTCCTCCTACATCCCCCTACAACCCTCACCTTTGACGATCTCACTCTCACCATAAAAAACCAGGTGAAATATCTTGGTATCATACTCGATCAGAGCTTATCCTTCTCAGATCAAATAAAGAAAACTACTAACACAGTTTACGCTAAGCTACGCACACTCAGGAACCTCAAACCTCTCTTAAGCCCCGACTCCTTTCGCACTGTCTGTCAGGCCCTTACAACCCTGTACGGCCCTGTTTCGTACAAAATAGACCACAACCTAATTATTACTAATAGCCTGTAATGATCAGAACCAGAGTCAGTACAGGTGCAATCAGAATTTCAGTTTATTGGATAACTGATGATCAATGCAGGCAGTGGTGGGGAAGAGAGTTCTATCGAGCACTTGGCATCTCAAGAGCAACTCCTCCCCTGAATATAAAAAGTGTGTTACATTTATACTTTTCTTTGCTTCCCTTTTTGTGCATACAGTCCCCAGACCCATTCCTCCTGTGTTCTCTCCCCCCTCCCCTCTTATCTTTTATCATTGCCTTTTTCTGTCCCTTAGTTCCTGTTACAAAATCCCCCTGGCCTTCCAAAATCCCCCTGTTTCCCTTATACTTACCGTCTGTCATCCTGCCACCTGCTTGCTTCAGGGCCATGGCCTAACATATATGTTGCCAGCTTATGGTTTCTTGCGTACCTGCTCCTTGGCACATTGCCCCTGTAGGCCTATGTCTGGACTTTCAAGTTCAGACCTACACCTACTGGGCTCATGATACTTCCTTATATGTTTTTCTTGTGCTGGGTTTCTTCCTGTTCCGGCCAAAGTAGTTGCCCACATGGTATAGCAGCGTGGCTGTTGTTAGAGTTTTTTGAGATTCAGGGCAGCCATTGAGTGATTCTGAACCAGGAACATTATAATCCCTTAACCCTTAAAATTTTTAATTATCACTTAACCTCGCACTTAACCCCTACAACTCCCCCATTTTTTTATTTTTATTTTTTATTGAGAAGGGGAGAAATCTAAGTCAGAATAGTCTGACATGGGGACTGTAGCATAAGAAACATTGACAAGAGTAGGGCTAGTTTGAACAGGCAGAAAAGAAGTGGACACTTTGGTGAAATGTTTCTTACAACAGGATATAAAAATAGAAACAAAACAACAGAAGAGTAAAGCAATGATTAAATAATGCCAGCAGAAATCAATAAGCCTTTTAAGCCAGATCCAAGAGAGTGAAACCAGGAGGAGAGAGATGAAAACCAATCTCCAATCTGGAGACCACCCTTAAAATCATCAATATGTAGTTCAGATAAATGCTTAATCTTATTCATAGCATCTAATACAAATACCGTATGGTTCGCTATTACCGTGCAGCAATTAGTAGCATTGATAAACGAACAAGTCCCGCCCTCAGCAGCGAGTAATAAATCTAAAGCCTGTCTATTCTGCAGAGTCATTTGATTATTTTGTTCAAGCGATTCAGCTAAGCGAGAAATAGATTCAGTAACAGCTTTCATTTGTATATGTAGCAAACATTGTAAGCGGCAGATAGACATACCAAGTTCCGCAGTAAAAGCAGGGGTAGCCCAAGGAATCCAAGAAGTAGTACTAAGAGCTATAAGGCGAGCTTTGGTCATGGGGTAAGTGGAGTTAACATATTCATAGGAAGCTTGTATCGCAGCATCTTCAGCCATGGAGGACTCCCAGGGGCTAGCATAACTACGCTTACGGCGCTGGTGTGGAGGAGCAGGGGAAGAGGGCGAGGGGCCATATGAGACATTTAGGGGAATAAGGACTGAATAGGGGGATACTTTAACTAAGGCACAGGGTAGGTTGGACAGTGAAATCTTCTGATACAAAACATCACCACAAAGCCAGTAATGGCCCACAATAGCAGAAAGAGAAAAATAAGGTTTCCAAGTAAAAAAGGATTTTACAGGATACTTAATAGAAGTATGTGGAGCGCAGGTTAGTTTATCTGTGGTAGAGGAGCGATTACAAGGAGTCTGACATAGAGGATGATCATCACGGGATTTACAAGTTTTCCAGTGGAGATGGCCAGCAATTTCGTGTCCAATGACAGAGGTAGGGAACCTGCGGCCCCATTCAGTGTTTTTGGTACCACATTGGGCTAAATCAGTACAGTAGAGGACGGGAGCATAGCAGGAAGTGAAAGGAGATTGTGAGTAAGTACCCTTATGGAAAAGGAGAGTATGTGTAGAATCTATAGGACCAACATTAAAGGTTGAAGCCCAAAAGTCAGGACCCCATACCCGAGAGTGTGCTTTAACCTGCGGGCCCCAGTGGGTGGAGTTGACACGATTATTACGGACTTTAGTGTGGAACCAATCTGCCTTAGACATATTATGCCCATAATAGAAAGGGCACATGGTACCATGCAGAAAGTGAAAGTTATTGGTTTGGACATTCCAGGAAACATTGCAGGTGTCAGCAAAAGAGACAGAGGAATTGGTAATAAGACAGTAATAAAATATCATAGGGGGCACAGAGACACGGACAGGAAAGGAAGCAGCTTGATGGGCCGCCCAAGTATCATTACAATATAAGGGGCTACGCTCTATACAGCCTTTAATAAGGTGGGGGTTATTCCAGCACGGGATGGCACCTACAATTTCTTCAAATGGGACAGGGAGCACACGAACAGGGGCATAATTACCACCTTGGGGCAATGGGGTGCATATGATGCAATCACTAATATTCAGAAGGTCAACCACCTCAAGAACGGTTGTTTTCCAAGTATTAGTGAGAGGAACAGACCTACCGGAACGATTAGGAGAGGGAGAGGACAGGGGCGAGGGGGAAGTAGAATAAAAAGGGTGGGGGCGGAAAGAGATAAAGTATAGAAACCACCCTATAAAAATTGACAGTAACATAGCAAAATATAGAAAACCAAACTTATAAGCAATATGAGGCATGCTGAGAAAAGATCACTTAAATGTCCAAAAATCAGAAACAGTTCAAGGTACCCAAAGATGGGCAATATGAGTCCAAGTTTGGCTAGCGTCCAGCAAGACAGCAAATGGAGTTGAGGCAGAAACGATGTGGGGTCCTGAATATGTTGGATCTTGCCAGGAACTCCGATGAGGATTTCTGCGGTAGACAGTGGTTCCAATTGGAATCAAGGTATCCTTTGGGGAATGTGGATGTTGATCACGAATGGCACAGCGTTGGGAAATCTCTGCCAATGCCAGGTGCAGACATGCAAGGTAAGGAGACAGAGAATCTGGTAAAGACATAGCAGTGTCAGAGAGATTTGTCCAAACCTTTTTTAAACCCAGCTACACTAACAGCCTTTACTACATCCTCCGGTAACAAATTCCAGAGTTTGATTACACGTTGAGTGAAAAAATATTTTCTTTTATTAGTCTTAAATAGTTTACCCTGTAGCTTCGAAACTGCATTTGCATCAATTGATGCACTTTGGGGCTTCTAGTGTTAAAGCAGGTGCAAGCATGAGGCTAAAATAAGCATGTGGCTTTCAAAATGAAAGGAACACCATGGAGCATGGTGTAGAAAGAAAATCCTTTATTAAACATAGATACCCTGACACGGCTGCATTAAGGCACAATGCTTCTTCAAGGAGAACCTCAAAGATAAAAAAATATACAAACAAACAATAATGCATGAATCATAGATACAAATTAAATAAATATAAAACAAACCAGAAAAGTAAAAACTTAAATAATAAAACCAATAAAAACAAAAAGTGCTCAGTGGACTATAAAAGAAAAGACATACAAATACAGTATATGCACTTAAAGAATAAGAAACCATAAGAAAAAATAAGTATATATGCATAATATATGTATCAGTGAGACAGGAGACAAATGCAGAAAAATAAATAAAGAAACATGATTATGACCATAAGATCATAGATATTAGATCAGGAGGGGTCATAAACTTGACCACTGGAAAAGAGGGAAGGGGAAAGGGGAAGGGAAAGGAGAAGATGTTGCAGATCTGAGGCAGATATTAGTACCAACAAAGGATTCACTGTAGTTTTGTAAGTTTAGAGGAAAAGTGCACAGGCAACTGAAGTACTACACATGTCTGTGTGTGTGTGTGTATGAAAACAAGAGATAAAATTAAACTGAAACATGTAGTAATCAAACCTTATAAAGACAATCAGTAAACCCTGCAATCCCAAAAAAGTAACTATCCTTAGACTCTATAAAATCGCAGATAAAAATAAAAAAGTTGAAAAGAATAAAATCGGGCTAGATACAAGATAACGTAAAAATCAGACTGGATTAAAACTGAATATTAAACAGCCCTGGATCAGTAAAGGGGCAAATAATAGAATTGTATTCAATAAAAATGTATCTAATAAAAATGTGTCCAATAAAAACTGTAAAAATGCTTGTTAAGAAGGTACATATTAAAAAAATATGTATTTAAAGCTACACAACAAAACAAAAGCATAGTAGCCCAAATAAGAAGAAAATAGTAAGGGGCACTGCTGAGATAAGGAATCTTGTTAAAGAATAGTTAAAATATAGCATTAAAAAATGTAATGTCATGAACCAAAATGTCAAATAAAAGAAAAAACTCACTTATCTGTCGATCACCTGTAAAGCACGGTCTACAATAGGCAACCAGAACAAATTCAAATACATCAAGAGTGATTAAAATACAATGTTAAAGTTGTGCATAAGAGCATAAAGCCAAAAATATAACACAAAGGTGGGAAATAACTTACCTGTCTGTCGCCCAAGAGCGCGGTTTGCATAGAGTGTACAAAGCAATCGGCACTCGGGGAAAAACGCTATTTAAACAGTGTCTTGACACCAAAAATGCAGCTTAAGATAGACCAGTTAAAATACTGAAAACAAAAAGATCATCATTGAAAACAGAATATGAACATTATACTTAGACATAATACTATAATCTATATAAAAACAAATAAAAGCTAGCATATAAAAAAATACAGAAAACCAAAATGAAAAAGGGGGTGAATAAGAGCAATGCAGGGATGCTGGCCAGCAGGGGCGGCCCAAGGGGGGTGCGGGGCCATGTGCGGAGACTCGGTGCGGGGCCTCATTTGCATAAGGTGCCTCATTTGCATAAATATTTGCATAATGTTACCATACACTACTAACTTTTAGTAAACATGCCTCTTAATGAGTATATGGATAAAGAAAGACTAAAAGGTTTCTACATTACTATAATCCAGTACCAACCGCCAGGCACATTAGGAACTACTACAAACACTGCCCATTTAGAACCCATAGCAAACCTGCCGTATCCTAACAGCACTACCAGGACTCACAAAGCACCATACCCTAACTATCAAAAGACAACACTGCAAATATTAAACCAATACATTTCAGAGAACAATAATACATGACCTACTGGGGAAAGAACAAGTGGCAATGTCAAATAGGAATTACATAAACAGAATACCTCAGCTCAGTTACACATGCAGAACATAGACCATCACCAAACAAGGAATCACAATTTAGAAACAGGAAGACAATAATTAAACTGGGAACCCCAAAAGCCAAACTTGGAATATACAACAACACTGTAGAAATAAAACTATAAATTAATTTCCTCTTGTACTAAACAAAGCGCAAAAATTAATGATGCACATTTCCCAGAGCTGACATATTCCAGTTAATAAATTCAAAATAAAGAGATATTTTTCTACCTTTTGTGCATTTTTTTTCAGTTGCAATTGTTCCAGCCACTTTCTTCTGGTTTCTTCATGTCTTCTGCTAACTCTCCATCTGCTGTCCATTTGTCCTTTCTTCTGTCTTCTTGTTTTTTTTTTCCATTCTCTCTCTACATCTGCTTTAACATACTAATCTTTCTCCTTTTGCTCTTTCCTCATTCCTATTTCATCCACTCAAATTTTATCCCTCCATCCTCAATCCCCACTTACTCTCCCAATATCCGGCCAATTGTAGATTTGTCTTCCCTCCCACGCAAAATATTTTTCCCTCTCCATTTCACTCTCCCAGCTCCATCCCATTCTAATCCTCCCCCAACATCAGCTCCTTTCTAGTTCCAGCCCCACCCAGCATCTGCTCCCTTCTTGTCCCTGCATCAGCCCATTTCCAGTCCTAGTCCCCCATCAGCCCATTTCCAATCCTAACGCCCCCACAGCCCATTACCAGTCCTAACGCCCCCCACAGCCCATTACCAGTCCTAAACCCCTATCAGCCTACTTGTAGTCTTAGCCACCCATAGCCCATTACCTGTTGTAACCCCCCATCAGCCCAATACCTGTCCTAACCCCCCCATAGCCCATTACCTGTCCTAATCCCCCCATCAGCCCACTTGTAGTCGTACCTCCCCATAGCCCATTACCTGTTGTAACTCCCCATCAGCCCATTACCTGTCCTAACCCCCCCATAGCCCATTACCTGTCCTAATCCCCCCTTCAGCCCACTTGTAGTCGTACCTCCCCATAGCCCATTACCTGTTGTAACCCCCCCCCCCATAGCCCATTACCAGTCCTAATGCCCCCCACAGCCCATTACCAGTCCTAACACCCCCCACAGCCCATTTCCAGTCTTAGCCCACCGCCCCATAGCCCGTTTCCAGTCCTAATCCCCCCATCAGCCCACTTGTAGTCGTAGCCCCCCATAGCCCATTACCTGTCATAACTTCCCCCATCAGCCCATTTCCAGTCTTAGCCCCTCCATAGTCTATTACCTGTCCTAACCCCCCATAGCCCATTCCCAGTCTTATCCACCCCAGCAGCCCACTTCCAGTCCGAATCCCTATAGCCCATTAACAGTCCTACCCCCCATCAGCCCACTTGTAGTCGTAGCTCCCCATAGCCCATTACCTGTTGTAACCCCCCATAGCCCAGTACCAGTTCTAACCCCCCCAGCCCATTACCAGTCCTAATGCCCCCACAGCCCATTACCAGTCCTAACGCCCCCCCACAGCCCATTACCAGTCCTAACCCCCTAACAGCCTACTTGTAGTCCTAGCCCCCCCATAGCCCATTACATGTTGTAACTCCCCATCAGCCCATTACCTGTCCTAATCCCCCCATCAGCCCACTTGTAGTCGTAGCCCCCCATAGCCCATTACCTGTCATAACTTCCCCCATCAGCCCATTCCCAGTCTTAACCCCCCCATCAGCCCACTTCCAGTCCGAATCCCCTATAGCCCATTACCAGTCCTACCCCCCATCAGACCACTTGTAGTCGTAGCTCCCCATAGCCCATTACCTGTTGTTTCCCCGCATAGCCCAGTACCAGTTCTAACCCCCACAGCCCATTACCAGTCCTAACGCCCCCACAGCCCATTACAGTCCTAACCCCCTAACAGCCTACTTGTAGTCCTAGCCCCCCCTAGCCCATTACCTGTTCTAACCCCCCCATCCCATACCACCACGTCTCCCCCCCCCAGCCCATTACCAGTCCTAACGCCCCCCACAGCCCATTTCCAGTCTTAGCCCACCGCCCCATAGCCCGTTTCCAGTCCTAATCCCCCCATCAGCCCACTTGTAGTCGTAGCCCCCCATAGCCCATTACCTGTCATAACTTCCCCCATCAGCCCATTTCCAGTCTTAGCCCCTCCATAGTCTATTACCTGTCCTAACCCCCCATAGCCCATTCCCAGTCTTAACCCCCCCCCATCAGCCCACTTCCAGTCCGAATCCACTATAGCCCATTACCACTCCTCCCCCCCCATACGCCCATTTCCATTCCTTACCCCCCTCCCTCCCTCCCCATCAGCCCATTTACAGTCCTTACCCCCCCTCCCTCCCTCCCCATCAGCCCAATTACAGTCCTTACCCCCCCTCCCTCCCTCCCCATTTACAGTCCTTACCCCCCTCCCTATCAGCCCATTTACAGTCCTTACCCCCCCCATCAGCCCATTTTACAGTCCTTACCCCCCCCCTTCCTCCCTCCCCATCAGCCCATTTACAGTCCTTACCCCCCTCCCTCCCTCCCTCCCCATCAGCCCATTTACAGTCCTTACCCCCCCTCCCTCCCTCCCCATCAGCCCATTTACAGTCCTTACCCCCCTCCCTCCCTCCCCATCCCCATTTACAGTCCGTACCCCCCTCCCTCCCCCCATCAGCCCATTTACAGTCCTTACCCCCTCCCTCCCTCCCCATCAGCCCATTTACAGTCCTTACCCCCCTCCCTCCCTCCCTCCCCATCAGCCCATTTACAGTCCTTACCCCCCTCCCTCCCTCCCTCCCTCCCCATCAGCCCATTTACAGTCCTTACCCCCCCATCAGCCCATTTACAGTCCTTACCCCCCCTCCCTCCCTCCCCATCTGCCAATTTAACGTCCTTACCCCCTCCCTCCCTCCCTCCCTCCCCATCAGCCCATTTACAATCCTTACCCCCCCCTCCCTCCCTCCCCATCAGCCCATTTACAGTCCTTACCCCCCCCCCATCAGCCCATTTACAGTCCTTACCCCTCCCCCCCCCTCCCCATCAGCCCAGCTAAGTTTTAAAAAAAAAAAAACAGACACCGGCTGCTGCCGCCGCTGCCGCCGTGGCAGCGGCAGAATGGAGAATCCCGCGGGGCCCCCCTGTCCAGCAGTCTTCTAAGCGGCCTCAGCGCGGGCTTTTCAGAGCCGCGCGAAGGGAGAGTTTCCCTTTCTCGCGGCTCTGTTAATCCCGCCGCGGGGCTGATGGGATTTCCCATCAGCCCCGTGGCGTGATTAACAGAGCTGCGAGAGGAGAAGCTCTCTCTCTTCGCGCAGCTCTGACAGCCGACGGAGGCCTCATAGAAGACTTCAGGACAGGGGGCCCCGCGGGATTCTCCATTCTGCCGCTGCCACGGCGGCAGCAGCAGCAACAGCCGGTTTCTGGTTTGTTTTTTTTTTACGTAGCGGGGCTGATGGGGGGGGGGGGGGAAGGACTGGAAATGGGCCCCTCTCCATTCTGCCGCTGCCACGGCACGGGCAGCGGCAGCAGCAGCCGGTTTCTGTTTTTTTTTTTTAAAACTTAGCTGGGAATCTGGGATGCAAGATGTTTTTTGCGCGGGGCCCCCTGAAACGCGGGGCCCTGTGCAAAAAACATTCTTGCTCAATGGACGGGCCGGCCCTGCTGGCCAGCATGCCAACCATAAAGCAGTGAAAGAGGTAACATCGGGACAGATTAACCCCCAGGAAAAGCAGAAGTAAAAGAAGCAAAATAAAACCATCTCAGTGCTACCTGAGAGGGGAAGTAAAACAATGAATCAAACAATAAAGGACAATTAGAGCATCATACAAATCTTAAAAAACAATAAATAGAATATATCAAAACAGACAAATTAAATAAAACCAAAATATCAAAAATTGTTTATAAAAAAGTATAAAAATTAAGTTTTAAAAAATACGTAAAATGATCAGATAAATAAAAACTAAAATCAATAAAACTAATGGATAAGGGGGGTGGGAGGAGGGGAAAGGGGGAGGAAGGGGAAGGGAAAACATAGGTAATAAAAAATCCACCATACAACATGTGCTATTTGAGTCAATGCTAACTCCTGGTAACCCAGCAGCTCCTGGGTTTTCTTGGCAGTGTTTCTGGAAGTAGATTGCTAGGCCATTCTTCCAAGGCAATAGAGAGTTAAATGACTTGTCCAAGGCCACAAGGAGTGCTAGTGGGAATCAAACCCTAGTCTTTTGGTTACCAAGCCAGTGCTCTAAGCACTAGGCTACTTCTCCACTGAAAAACAAATCCACCATAAAACAGCTATTAAAGGCAAATTTAAGAAAGGCCATTGTAAAAAAGACACTGACATGCTTAAATGAATGAAGACAAATGCAAAATAGGGGCAGGATAAACACCCATTAAAAACAAGGATAAAACAAATAAAACAAAAAAAAGGCAAAAAGAGGAGTGGGCCAACATGGAAGGGGAAGGAGAGGGGAAAGGGAAGGGAAGGGTGAGAAGGAAGGGAAGGGAAGAGAGGGGGAAGAGGAAGGGGCAAACAGAAGAACATTTTTGAAAAATCTTGATCCAACTTAAGACCGGATGGTGTCAAGGTATCTAGATTAAAAATGTATTTTTGTTCTAACTGTAAAAGAAAAGGCATTTTTCGACTGACAAAACAGCTTTGAATATTGTCTTTCATAAAGATAGCTGATATCTACCTGGCTCCTTTATTGCATAAATTATGAAAAACACTGGTCCAGGTGAAGAAGCCTGGATATGCCAGAACACCTGACAGTTCTCATGCATAATCTTTACATTGATCAAGAAACATCAGTTCCAATGGAACAAGGAGAAACAGAATGGTTTAAAATTGGCAAAGGAGTACAAAAAGGCTGCATACTTTCTCCCTACCTGTTTAATTTATTTGAATAACAAATCATCAGAGAAGTAAGACTATGAAAACAACTGAGGTATGAAGATTGGTGGAAGACTTATCAACAACCTTCACTGTGCTGACTATACCACGTTATTGGTCGAAAGTGAAGACAACCCAAAACATTTGCTTATCAAGATCAAGGAATATAATCTTAAAATGGGCCTGCACCTTAATGTAAAGAAGACAAAAATCTGGACAACTGGCAAAATCAATAAGTTCAGTCTTGATGGAGAACAAGTTGAGAACAAATAGAGAACTTTAACCTGCATGGATCTATAGTTAAATGGCTATGAAGGACCTATGCAAGACTCTCAAGTAGAGCGAGCTATGAAGGACCTATGCAAGACTCTCAAGTAGAGAGAGCTATGAAGGATCTATGCAAGACTCTCAAGTAGAGAGAGCTATGAAGGACCTATGCAAGACTCTCAAGTAGAGAGAGCTATGAAGGACCTATGCAAGACTCTCAAGTAGAGAGAGCTATGAAGGACCTATGCAAGACTCTCAAGTAGAGAGATCTATCTCTGCCTACAAATATTTGATTTGTCCAAGCCATGGTATTTCCAATAATGTCATACGGATGTGAAAGCTGGACAGGGAAGAAGACAAAAAGAAAATGGTTCCCTCTGAATTTTGGTGCTGGCAAAAAATACTGTGTTACCGTGGCCTGCCCAAAGAACAAATAAATCTGTACTAGAGTAGATGAAATTTTAAGCTTTCCATAGAAGCTCAAATAACAAGTCTTCAACTTTCATATTTTAGACACATCATGCAAAGACATAGATCATTAGAGAAAGGCATGGGGCTGATATTCAACTGGGATGGCTATGTGCTGCTACGGTGCATAGCCATTGTCACTAACCTCTACCTCCAGATATTCAATGCCGGGATCATATGTGGCCCCAGCGTTGACTTTCTGGGACCACCACACAGCCTCTGATGCTGCAGAAGCTAACTGGGTAATGTTACCTGGTTAGCTCCCACAGGCAAAACTAGTTTTACCCACAGGTTGATCACCGGATAGCAGTGCAATATTGCCACTACCCAGTTAGCGATTATCACTGCCCATGACACGCCCGATGCTAAGCGGTTATAATCGGGGCATACAGCGATGTTAGTTGGGGATATTCAGTGGCACTAGCCGTGTTATTGCCGTTGAATATCCTGGTCAATGGCCATGTAAATGCGTTTAGAATATCGGGCCTATCATGTTTTGGAAAGGTTGAAGGTCAGCGCACAAGAGGAAGGCCAGCAATGCAATGAATTGATACAATGAAAGCTAAAGATGCCACTCTATCAACAATTAGCTGCTTGACTGAAGACCAAACACAGTTTAGGACAACTATCCACAGGGTCGCCATGAATTGATATGGACTCTTCAGTACTTAACAGTAACAGTAGCCTATAGCAGTCCATGTCACTGCAAAATATGTAGATACTTGTATATTTACAAACCCTGTAACTAAACCTTTCAGGTGAAATTTAATGTTATTCCAAACTGTTAATATTTAATTTTCATTTTGTAGATCAGCCTCAGGCTCTGCGACTAGCCAACGGAGAGGATCAATGCAGGGGTCGTGTTGAAGTTTTCTACAATGGCATCTGGGGCACAGTTTGCGATATTGGATGGGGTCTCACTGATGCTCAGGTCGTGTGCAGACAGCTGGGCTGTGGGTCGGCCCTTTCTGCCCCAGGAAATGCCTATTATGGTCAAGGCACAGGAAGTGTCCTCCTGGACAGCGTGCAGTGTACAGGAAGTGAAGCCTCTCTGTGGCAGTGCTTCAACAGTGGCTGGGCCACAAGTGTCTGTGGCCATGTTAGAGATGCCAGCGCCATATGCTCAGGTACGCAGAATTTATTCACCGTTCCTTCTTTCTGTGTGTAAGTTTATAGCAGGATATTTGGCGGCACTAATGTGGTTAGTGCCGCTGAATATCTCTGGGTACTACATGGATAGCATCGGGGTGTTGTGGGGGTGTCTTGTGGGCAGTACCTGGGGATAACCAGTCAGCCATTCAGCTGCTGTCCGGTTAGCCCAGGGGTGGCGAAACTTAGGTGCAGCAAAAGCTGTTCCAACTTTTGCCACTGATGCTAACTGGACAGAGTCTGTTTCCTCAGTCCACAACCTTGGGGTCATCTTTGATTCCTCCCTTTCCTCCTCTCACGTCCAACTGATTTCTAAAACTTGTTGTCTCTTTCTCTATAACATTAGCAAAATTCGCCCCTTCCTTTCTGAGTACACTACTAAGTCACTTATCTACTCTTTAGTCACCTCCCTTCTAGATTATTGCAACCTCCTACTTGCTGGCCTCCCCTTGAATCATCTCTCTCCCCTTCAATCTGTTCAAAACTCAGCTGCGCGACTAATCTTCCACCAGCCCCACTATACTCATATAACCCCTCTTCTCAAGTCACTTCATTGGCTCCCCTTCTGTTTCTGTATCCAGTTCAAACTTCTTCTTACCCACAAATGCTCTCATTCGACTGCTCTTCACTTCCTTTCCTCTCTCTTCTCTCCCTGCACCCCTCCTTGTGAATGTCACTCTTCTACTGGCTTGCTTCTCTCTCTGCTCTTTTCTTCCACGGTCAACTCCAGACTTTGATCTTTTCATCTTGCTTCTCCTTATACCCAGAACAAACTACCTGAATCTATACGTCAGGCTCCATCTCTGCCCATTTTCAAACCTATGCTAAAAGCTCACCTCTTTGAGGCTGCTTTTGGTTCCTGATCTCTTGTTCTCCTTGTGTTTCCTTTATCCATCTCTTTTGTACCCCTATTCTCAGCTATTGTATTGTCTGACTTGCTTAGATAGAACATAACATAAAAACATAAGATATGCCATACTGGGTCAGACCAACGTCCATCAAGCCCAGTATCCTGTTTCCAACAGTGGCCAATCTAGGTCGTACGTACCTAGCAGTTTCCCCAAAAGACACAGGTTCCACAATGCTTGTACTGGGTCAAGCATTGATATCCTGGGTCCCTTCTTAATAATGGTTTATGGACCTTTCCTCCAGGAACTTGTCCAAACCTTTTTTAAACCCAGCTACACTAACAGCCTTTACTACATCCTCAGGTAACAAATTCCAGAGTTTGATTACACGTTGAGTGAAAAAATATTTTCTTTTATTAGTCTTAAATAGTTTACGCTGTAGCTTCATTGCATGTCCCCTAGTCCTTCTATATTCTGATAACGTAAACAATCGATCTACGTTTACCCGTTCCACTCCGTTCATTAATTTATAGACTTCTATCATATCTCCCCTCAGCCGTCTCTTTTCCAGGTTAAAGAGCCCTAACCTTTTTAGCCTTTCTTCATAAGAGTATCCTTCGATCCCCTTTACCATTTTGGTGGCTCTTCTCTGAAACTTTTCTAATAACGCTATATCCTTTTTTGGAGTAGAGGAGTAGCCTAGTGGTTGGGGCAAGGTACTTCAGGCCAGAAGATTGGGGGTTCAAATCCCACTAGAGGACAGCAACCTTGGGCCAGAAGGACTGGGGTTTCTAGTCCCACAGGTGCTCCTTGTGGTCTTGGGCAAGCCACTTAACCCTCCAGAGGCCATGTTCCCTGTAAAATAGTTATCTCCAAGTTATAATGCCCTGTTCAATGTAATTTCAGTTTGTTCAATGTAAACCACACTGATGCAGAATAGCAAGGTATATAAGAGAATATAAATAAAGATATGGCAACCAGAATTGCACACAATATTCAAGGTGCAGTCTCACCATGGAACAGTATAGAGGCATTATAATATCTTTTGTTTTATTTTCCATTCCTTTCCTTATCATACCTAGCATTCTATTTGCTCTCTTGGCCGCCGCTGCACACTGGGCCGAGGGTTTTAACATGTTATCCACAATGACGCCTAAATCTTTTTCCTGGGTGGTGGTTCCTAATGTGGAACCTTGCATTGTGTAACCATTGTTTGGGTTGTTCTTCCCTAGGTGCATAACTTTGTACTTGTCCACATTAAATTTCATCTGCCATTTTGATGCCCAGTCTTCCAATTTATCAAGATCCTCTTGCAATTTTCCACAATCCTCTTGGGTTTTAACAACTTTAAATAGTTTTGTGTCATCTGCAAATTTGATAACCTCACTCATTATTCCAAATTCCAGGTCATTTATGAATATGTCAAAAAGCAGCGGACCCAGCACAGATCCCTGGGGTACACCACTATTCACCTTTCTCCATTGGGAAAATTGGCCATTCAGCCCAACCCTCTGCTTTCTATCTTTTAACCAGTTCCTGATCCACAGTAGTACACTGCCTCCTATCCCATGACTCTTTAGTTTTGCCAAAAGGCTCTGATGAGGGACCTTGTCAAAGGCTTTCTGAAAGTCCAGATACACTATATCAACCGACTCACCTTTGTCCACCTGTTTATTCACACTTTCAAAAAAACATAAGATTAGTAAGACAAGATCTTCCTTGTCTAAAGCCATGTTGGCTGTCTCCCATTAGGCCATGACTATCTACATGCTGAGTAATTTTATTCTTTATGATGGTTTCTACCATTTTTCCCGGTACTGACGTGAGGCTCACCGGTCTGTAGTTTCCCGGATCACCCCTGGAACCCTTTTTAAAAATTGGTGTTACATTGGTGATCCTCCAATCTTCAGGTATTAGAGATGATTTTAATGATAGTTCACAGATTACTAATAGCAGTTCTGCAATCTCATATTTCAGTTCTTTCAACACCCTTGGATGTATACCATCCGGCCCAGGTGATTTGCTACTCTTCAGTTTATCTAATAGCTGTAATATATCTTCCCGATGTATCGCTATTTCCTTCAATTCTTCCGCACCTTTAAATACCACTTCAGTCATGGGTAACATCCCTACATCTTCCTCAGTAAAGACCGAAGCAAAGAATTCATTCAGTCTCTCCGCTATTGCCTTGTCGCCTCTTAGTGCCCCTTTCACTGCTCTATCATCTAATGGTCCAACCGACTCTCTCACAGGTTTTTTGCTACGAATGTGCTTGAAAAAATCTTTATTTCGCGTTTTTGCTTCTGCAGCAAGCTTCTTCTCAAATTCTCCATTTGCCTGCCTTATCATTTGACCTGCCAGTGCTTGTGCTGTTTCCAGGTTTCGTCGTTTGGCTCTTTTTTCCATTTCCTGAAAGATGCTTTTTTGGCAACAACAGCCTCTCTGACCTCACCTTTAAATCAAGCTGGCAGTTTTTTGGACTTCCTTCCACTTTTCTTAAAGTGTGGAATACAGCTGGTCTGTATGCTTGGATGAGCAGGGACCAACTTTCTATCTTGTTCAGCACTGTGTAAGCCTTGTTTTTTTTTTTTTTTTTAGTGCCATCAAGTCAGTGTTGACTCATAGCAACCCAGCTACCTCGGTTTTCTTGGCAATGTATCACTGGAAGTAGATTGTCAGCCTTTTCTTCTGAGGCAATGGAGGGTAAAGTGACTTGCCCAAGGTCACAAGGAGTGCCAGTGGGAATCAAACCCTTGATCTTCTAGGTACTAGGCAGTTGCTCTAATCACTAGGCTACTCCTCCACACTCAGCCTTGTAGTGCTATATAAATGATTAATAGTAGAAGTAATAGTATATTTTAACATGGCAGAGCAAAGAACAAGCTTAGCAAGTCAGAACTAAATATTTCTCAGGGCCTGAATATAAATGAACAGCTTGAGATCAAATACAAAGAATATTATTTAGGCATCATCAATAGCCACAGCACTGTACAAGATAATCCCTGTGGTAATAGCTCTTCCCCTCTTCTGTAAGCTTCTCACTCAGGCTTTAGTGCAACCCTTGGCGAGAGTGAGGGAAAGACAGGGGAGTCGGTCCCCATGTCCTCTACTCTTTGCTCTAAATACTGCCCTTTTCCACGAATCCTAAAATTCGTATCTCACTTCCTGAATTATTTATTTATTTTATTTATTTACAGTTCTTATATACCGTGCTTTTCAGAATCAGCGCGGTTTACAAATAACATAATTCTGCATCAGAACAACAGTCTTTTGCTTACATTGTAACAGGAATAGTAACTTGGACTATAACGAGGGTAACTATATACAAATCAACAACAGTGGTTGTAGAAACTATTTACAGTTTATAAAGCAAGATAGAATCGTAATGCATGAAACAATGTAATCTATAAACATCATAAGTGTACTTGAGGGTGGGTCTGTTATGTACATTGTCAGGAGTTATGTTGTTGGAATGTCAGAGTCTGAGTGAGTGAGTTGAGGTGCGGGGGGTGATTGTGTTAGGTTAGGGTAGAAGTGAAGGGAGAATAGGTGGGGTTTAAGGGCTTTTCTGAACTGTGAGAGGTCTTTGATTGCTCGGATATGATGTGGGAGATTGTTCCAGCATCTGGGGGCATAAAAGGTGAAGGCTCTGTTCCTAGTTGTTTGAGTACATTTGGTAGACTCAAGTGGGATAATCAGCATGTTGTCGGATACTGACCTCCTTAGTCTGATTGTAGGGGTGATAGTCAGCAGTGCAGAGAGGGATGAAGGGGATAGCTGGTTTATTGCCTTAAAGGATAGGAGTAGTGCCTTGTAGGTGATTCTGCATTGTAACGGTAGCCAGTGTAGTTCCATAAGTATGGGTGTAATGTGATCTCTTCTAGAAATGCCGTAGAGAATGCGGGCTGCTGCATTCATTGCCAACTGTAGTGGATTGATGGTGCTGTTAGGAAGGCCATGTAAGGACCTAGTCCTTAGTGGAACACCAGATCTGGTGCAAGAAATAAGGGTGTTGGGACCACTTGGCAATAGTGATCATAGTATGATCATGTTTGATTTAATTAGTGGAGGACAGATAGTAAAGGCATCCACAGTACTACCTTTTAACTTTCAAAAGGGAGACTATGATAGAATGAGGAATATAGTTAGGAAAAAACTAAAAGGAGCGGTTCCAAAGGTTAAAGACTTACAGGAAGCTTGGGTGTTATTTAAAAATACTATCCTCGAAGCCCAGACCAGCTGTATTCCACGCATTAAGAAAAGTGGAAGAAAGTCCAAAAAACTGCCAGCATGGTTTAAAGGTGAGGTCAGAGAGGCTGTTGCTGCCAAAAAAGCAACCTTCAGGAAATGGAAAAAAGAGCCAAATGATGAAAACTGGAAACAGCACAAGCACTGGCAAGTTAAATGCAAAGCATTGATAAGGCAGGCAAAACGGGAATTTGAGAAGAAACTTGCTACGGAAGCAAAAACACGAAATAAAGACTTTTTCAAGAACATTCGTAGCAAAAGGCCTGTGAGAGAGTCAATTGGACCATTAGCTGATAGAGGGGTAAAAGGGGCAGTAAGAGGAAACAAGGCTATAGCAGAGAGACTGAATGAATTCTTTGCTTCGGTCTTTACTGAGGAAGATGTAGGGATGTTACCCAAGACTGAAGTGGTATTTAAAGGTGATACTGCAGAGGAATTGAGAGAAATATCGCTACACCGGGAAGATATATTACAACTATTTGATAAACTGAATAGTAGCAAATCACCTGGACCGGATGGTATACATCCCAGAGTGTTGAAAGAACTGAAATATGAGATTGCAGACCTGCTATTGGTAATCTGTGAACTTTCATTAAAATCATCTGTAATACCTGAAGATTGGAGGGTCGCCAACGTAACACCAATTTTTAAAAAGGGTTCCAGGGTTGACCCAGGAAATTACAGACCGGTGAGCCTGACGTCAGTACCAGGGAAAATGGTAGAAACCATCATAAAGAACAAAATTACGCAGCATGTAGATAGTCATGGCCTAATGGGAGACAGCCAACATGGCTTTAGACAAGGAAGATCTTGTCTTACTAATCTGATATGTTTTTTTGAAGGTGTGCATAAACAGGTAGACAAAGGTGAGTCTGTTGATATAGTGTATCTGGACTTTCAGAAAGCTTTTGACAAAGTCCCCCATCAGAGACTTTTGGCGAAGCTAAAAAGTCATGGGATAGGAGGCAGTGTACTATTGTGGATCGGGAACTGGTTAAAAGATAGAAAGCAGAGGGTAGGGCTAAATGGCCAATATTCCCAATGGAAAAAGCTGAATAGTGGAGTACCCCAGGGATCTATACACATAGAAAAATCCAAGTAAAGTCTGGAGTCTCCTGTCAACACCAATTAATCAACCTCAAGGAGTTCCACAAGGCTCAACACTCTCTGCATATGCAATGTAATAACCAAATACACAATCAACTACACTATATATTTATTTAACAGTTTTTTATACTGCTTTATCATTTCAATCAAAGTGATTTACATTGTAACTTAAGCTTGATAATGTGCATAAAACAGGGACATTGATAACTTGGATTTTTCTAAGCAATAGAGGGTTAGGTGACTTGCCCAAGGCCACAAGAAGTGCTGGTGGGAATTGAACCCTGGTCTTTTTGTTCCCAAGCCAGTGCTCTAACCATTAGGCTACTACTCTACTCCACTCCATATGTGCAGATGACATTATGATATGTACTCCCATCAACATGGATCAACCTGATTACTCAAGGATAACATCATGCATCAAGGAGATGTTGAACTTGCTCCAGGAACATAACCTCTTAATAAACTACGGGAAATCAGAAGCACTCTTCATGACAAGGAGCACCTCCTTTGTCCCACCAAAAACACTACAAATATTCCACAATGGCATAACAGTAAAAACAGAAGTCAAGTACTTAGAGATATGCTTAGACCAGAACCTGAACTTCCAAGCACATATAAAAAAAAACAACAAAAACATATACACATACCCCCCCCCCCTTTCTGCCTGCTCTAGCCCCCTTCAGGCTTCCCTATACTGACTCCTATATCACTTGCTCCTCTTCCCAAATATACTATGATAATATATTTATTCATTTATTTAAAAGCTTTTCTATACTGCGCTCTTTAATATCAGTGCGGTTCACAGTTAACAATTCTTGTACAGGGCAGGGGAGATCTGCCTTGTGCTTACATTGAACAGGAACGGTAACTTGGAGTTGTAACTGGGGCAACTATATACATGTTAGACCATTATAAGTTTTAACTGGGGTGACTATTTAGATGTTAGACCATTGCGCCACACCGTATAACTGCATGGTTAGGTCTGGATCTATAGTATAGTGGAGGAGTGGCCTAGTGGTTGGGGCAAGGTACTTCAGGCCAGAAGGTCAGGGTTCAAATCCCACTAGAGGACAGCAACCTTGGGCTAGAAGGACTGGGGTTTCTAGTCCCACAGGTGCTCCTTGTGGTCTTGGGCAAGCCACTTAACCCTCCATAGCCCATGTTCCCTGTAAAATAGTTATCTCCAAGTTATAATGCCCTGTTCAATGTAATTTCAGTTTGTTCAATGTAAACCACACTGATGCAGAATAGCGTGGAATATAAATAATAAATAGTATTCAAAGTTTGATGTGCATCAAATAATATTATTTGTTGACCCTGTTAACAGCCCAGTTTAACTCCCTTGTTCTATGTAAAATTTTCATTTTACCTATTCACTGTAAACTGCTTTGAATATAAGATAGGGTGGTATAGAAAACTTGTTAAATAAATAAATAACAAGTGCAGGTCGGTCACACTAGATGCAGTAGCTCTGGCTATAGAGGACTCATTTAGGGGCCCATAGCCGCTCCTGCTCCCAGGACTCCTTGCTGGAAGGAAGACACTGAGCTCCTCCATGCAATCCTCTCTTTACCTGCTTCCCAAATTTTAAAAGGGAACTCCCCCTGCCAGTTACTGATAGACAAGTCTGGCTGCTCTTACCTCATACTGCAAAGAGGGGTAGGTTAGGAGGAGAGGCACTAGACTGTTCCTCTCTGGGTGGATAGTCGGCACATTTTAGGGATCCTGCTGCACATATATGTACAGTATATGTCCTCTTTAATTTACTATGAATACTAGTGATGGAAAGTGACAGTAGGGCTACCATTGCATGCAACAGACAGAATAGCAAGAAAAGGACAAACTTTTAAATGGGCTCCACTAATTTGTATTAGCAGCGCCCAAGAGTCTGCCTTAAATTGTACCTTGATATCAAGCTCGAATCCTGCACCCAAAGTAGCTGCCCCACATTGAACATCCAAAATGCCTCCATCCTTATCCTTATTCCTCTTCCTCCTTACCTCTTGGGCCCCCAACCTATTACAGGCCCTCAGTCCTGATATCAGGCATATCCCAATTCTCTATAACTATAGCAGAAGATGGTCTGAGAATCCCCGTCAACATTCAATAAAAGCCAGTGCCCTTCATCCTCACCTCCTACACATCCCTTTACAAGACTTTAAAAGGATCCAAACTGAGAAATGCAACTACCAACAGTTACTTAAATGTGCGCTTATCAATGCCAGATCAACACGTTCAAAATGGCCAGCATTCAATGACCTTATAACCCTACATGATCTCGATATTCTAATGATAACAGAATCTTGGTTATCCAACCATGATAATGCTCTAATCAACCTGATGTCACCACCCGGTTATTCAACCTTTGCCTGTCATAGGTCCCACCAGAGAGGAGGTGGAACACTCATTTTCGCTAAATCCGATCTTCAATTTACTCTAAACAATTCTATCAGCTCAACCTATCTGGACATAATATCCATATCGAATGAACACTGTTCAATAAACCTTTTATACCTAGCACCAACTGCATCACCAGATGACCTCCCATCAATAATCGACCTAGCTTGCAACTCCGCCAACCCACGCACACTAAATGTCCTGATGGGAGATTTCAACCTGCCCTCCCTACATGATACGCATTCGACAGCATTCTTCGACGCAATGAATGAGCTGGGCTACACGCAACTCATCAACTCCCCTACTCATAACAAAGGTGGCATACTTGACTTGATCTTCGTACCACAGACTGCTATCAACCCCTCCCAGAGTTTGCTACTTTCCATAACACCTGTACTCTGGTCCGTCCAATCCTAAAAGGTACAAAACTAGACCCTACTTCGCCATCTCCATACAGACCCATTTCTAGTATCCCTTTCCTTGCAAAAATAACTGAGAAACTTGTCCAAATCCAACTTCAGGACTACATTGACGACCACTCCCCTCTTGACTTATTCCAACATGGATTCAAAAAACATCACGGAGTTGAAACCCTCCTCTCTTCATTACTCGCTTCCCTTTATGCACACCCAGAACTCCACCCAAGGATGTCTACTCATTTTCCTAGACTTATCCGCTGCTTTTGACTCCCTCCCCCACCATCAACTCCTACACAGACTTCATGATATAGGTCTGAGAGGCACAACCCTTAAATGGTTCAAATCCTACCTTGAGGACAGAACACAACAGGTCCGTATCGGAAGTGATACTTCCCTCCCCTTCACACTAAAACAAGGCATACCTCAAGGATCCAGTCTATCAGCGTTTCTCTTTAATATCTTCCTCCAACCTGTATGCACGATCTTCCAAAATTATGGCATCCAGTACCAAATATATGCAGACGACATGATGTGTTTCACCCCATTTAACCTCTCTAACCCTAATTTCTCTAAGCTAAATGAATGTCTAACCAGCCTCAAATCCTGGCTTTCTCAACACAACCTAATAATCAATCAATCCAAAACTGAAGCACTCCAGGTTTTCTCTAACTCCTCCTACATCCCCCTACAACCCTCACCTTTGACGATCTCACTCTCACCATAAAAAACCAGGTGAAATATCTTGGTATCATACTCGATCAGAGCTTATCCTTCTCAGATCAAATAAAGAAAACTACTAACACAGTTTACGCTAAGCTACGCACTCAGGAACCTCAAACCTCTCTTAAACCCTGACTCCTTTCGCACCGTCTGTCAGGCCCTTACAACCCCTTCGCTTGACTACTGTAATCTGATCTATCAGGGCCTTCCCAAGAACTCTATTCAACCCCTCCAACTAGCCCAGAATACATTAGCGCGTCTCATAACAAGCAACCCTAGACGAGTTCATATTACACCTATCCTCTATGATCTCCACTGGCTCCCAATTCATCACCGAGTAAAATTCAAGGTTCTCACTCTAATACACAAAATTATTTCTAAGGAGTCAGCTCCATGCCTCTCCCCTCTCCTTACCTTCTCCAACAACACTAGAAATCACCGTTCTATCACTAAAAACTTACTGACTACACCTACAATTAAAAAACACTGTAAACAATCTACATGCAACAGGACCTTTTCCCTCTATGCTCCATCCCTTTGGAACACCCTTCCACATGAGCTGCGCAACTGCATGAGCCACACTGATTTCAGGAAAAAGTTAAAAACCTATCTCTTCTTCAATACTGGAAAATTAGCTCCCATCTGAGCCCCAATGAATGGTGGAATCATGCCTGTCTTTACAGTAAATATGAACAAATATCTCGTCTGTTCGCTTCCTCCGTTCAGACTCCTTCTCATTGGTCTCAATGGAAGATGCTCAATGACTATGTACATTTTGCTAAATGCTCTCATCTGACTGTCTAACTTTGTATATATCTCTGTCCCATGATCATGCTGTATTGTAGATACTCTTTTGATCGTTTGATGTATAATCACTGTTAATTGGAAGCGCTCACATGCTGATATAATCGGGTAGAGAAGAAGCATCGGGGTGGGGGGTAATGGGTTTACTTTTCCTTATTGTATACTTGTTTTGTCTCTTTTGGTGTGTTGTTTCTTTTGTTTGTTGCAAAATGAAAATAAAAGTTTAAAAAAAAAAAAAAACCTATCTCTTCCTTGATCATTTTTCTCTCCCACCCTAATACCTAAACCCCTCTTTTTTACCTCCCTACCCTTGTCCCATTAAACTGTTCAATACTCCCATCCGTAGCTATGCACATACATATGTAAATATGTAAATAGTTGTTTGCTGTTCACTGTAATTAATTGTATAGTATAATTTTGTTTTTTCATGTTTTAATCTGTACCCTGTTATTCGTTCCTTGTAAACAGTTGCAATATACTGCCTTTTATTGTTCTATGTAAACCGTTTTGATTTGTAGAAAGACGGTATATAAAACATGTTAAATAAATAAATAAATTTACTCCTATTTCACATACCCACCAACGATCTTGGCATTTCCAGCAACAAAACATATGCCCTTACTAGAACGGGGACAACACGCTTTCGACCACTTGTTAAGGATACGGCTCTTGAGAAGATCCTACCTCTACTCACCAACGATTCTCTCGATCCAGACGAACTGGTTTCCAATTGGGACGACACCCTTAGAGCTGCCGCCTGCCTATCATCCATCAACACAAACCGAGCGAAACGCGATCACGCACCATGGTACTCTCTGGATCTGCGAACATCGCTCCTCCATCTACGTAAACTGGAGAGACAGTGGCGCCACACCCGGACTCCTGAGGCACTTGGTGCATACTCCACGCACCTGCAAGCCCACCGAAGAAAAACCATGGAAAAAAGAAAGCTGTATTACTCAGAACTACTAAAGCGATCACTAAACAAACCTCATGACTTATTTAACATAGTAAAGTCACTAACTGGCGATCCAGCACTAGCCCAAACAACCTTGCCCCAGCCGCAAGACTATTCTACCTACCTTCAATCTAAGATGATACAAACCAAGTACAACATAAATACATCCATATTACCTACCTACACCTCTCACGGACCTCCCCAG
Source organism: Ichthyophis bannanicus (assembly GCA_033557465.1). Lineage (NCBI taxonomy): Eukaryota > Metazoa > Chordata > Amphibia > Gymnophiona > Ichthyophiidae > Ichthyophis > Ichthyophis bannanicus. The sequence goes on from CM066034.1 coordinate 1,030,229,957, forward strand.
CCAACCCCTTTACTGTCATTCTCCAAGGTATCCAACAAAGAAATTTCAGATATCATCACATCTATTAACCTCACCACTGCCCCCAATGATCCCTGTCCTGCTAGTTGGATTAAGGAGTTGCACCATGACCTCAGTCCATTTATATGCAGAATCTTGAATCAATCATTCACAATGGGATCCTTCCCTCAAAGCTTAAAATACACATCAATCCGCCCCCTGTTAAAGAATAGTAAACTCGATCCATCTAAAGTTAAGTCATTCCGGCCAATCTCGAGCATCCCACTGCTTGCCAAAATTATGGAGAAGGTAGTCCAACGGCAAATCCAACACCATGTTGATACCGTTGCGCCACTGGACCCATCCCAACATGGCTTCAGGGAAGTTCACGGAGTGGACACCATCCTCACAACCCTCGTCAACAACCTAATCACAGGAATTGACAATATCAACCATGGATTCATCCTCATTTTCTTAGACATAGCAGCTGCCTTTGATTCAGTGAACCACAAAACACTTCTAGATCACCTCAAAGATAAAGGTCTGCAAGGCTCAGCGCTAGCCTGGTGTGAATCCTATTTATGTAACAGATGGCAACAAGTCAGAGCAGGTTCCAAGACCTCTGAACCATTCTCACTGAAGCAAGGTGTACCTCAGGGTTCCTCCCTCTCTGCAGTAATGTTTAATATATACATGCAGCCCATTTGCGCTTTAATCCGCTCTTTCAATGTCCAATGCCTTGCATATGCAGATAACATCTTAATGTACTTACAATTTAAAATCAATCAACCAGATTTTTCTCCAATTATAAGATGCTTTGAAGCGGTAGCAGATTGGCTACTCTCTCAAAATCTCCGCATTAACCATAGCAAAACAGATGTACTATTCATCTCGCGAAACTAGAAGTTCACGCCACCTCCCTCACTTCTAGTCAATAACATTGAACTAAAGTCCAAATCTACAATTCGTTACCTGGGCATCACCCTCGACCAGCGGCTTGACATGTCAGCACATGTTACAAACACAACTAAAGCAATCTATCATAAGATCCGATCACTACGCCATCTCCGCCCACTGCTTGACTTCCCTGACTACCGCTCAATTTTCCAAGCCTTAGTCATCCCACACTTCGACTTTGCCAACATTATCCTACTGGGACTCCCACAGTCGACTCTTAACCCGTTACGTCTGGCCATGAACTCAGCTGCAAGGGCACTGTCAGGGCTTTCAAGATCAGACCACATAACGCCAGTTCTAAAGAGCCTACACTGGCTCCTGCTGCGGGCCAGAGTCCACTTCAAGGCTCTTGTCATGACGTTCAAGGCCTGTAAGAACCTTCCACACACACCCATCAGCGATCTCCTCAACAGCACTCCAGACAATAGAACTAGGAGATCTACTTCATTGAATAAACTCGAAGTCCCAAAACTGTTGATAAAATGTAAGAAAACAACAGCAAGTAGAGCCTTCTCCATTTTTGCACCTATGGCATGGCATGCCCTCCCAGCAGAAATCCGGGCCATCTCAAATCTGGCACTATTCCGAAAAGCCCTCAAACATCACCTATTCTTACAATATTACCCTGACAGCATTCCCGACATTTACACTGCCCCACCTCACCTCCCTACCTTGCCCGTCCCTCAGATCATCTTCCTGTAGATAATGGCTAACCATTATCTCTCCTTACTGATCTCCTTGACCCTCCACTCAAGCCTCTAGGCAAATGTCATATCTTTATTTATCTGTAAGAGCATTATAATTTTGTAAGAGCATTATAATTTGTATATAATATGTACATAGTTTTTTCTCCATGTTTACATTTCCTGTTCAATGTAAAAAAAACTTGATGTAACTTGTTACATTCTTGTATGTTCTGTTTCAAATGTAAACCGCACCGATTATAATAGCGCGGTATATAAGAAAAATAAATAAATAAATAAAGTGGTGAAAGGACAGAGTAGGATCCAGACCCCTCTGATACCCATTTCTATTCACGGCTCTTCTTAAATTACATCAAAACTAGACTAAGGGCTCCAATGGTAAGTACTATGCATGGCTCATGTAGAAGGTCCCCAAGTCAAGTCATGTGCCAGAAATAGAACAAAATCAGAGGAACCTACCAAGTCAAAAAAAATCTCTCTTAATTTTATACTCCTGGAAGTTCTGTCATAACACTTTGTCTAATGCTTTAATAGGAAGTAAGCCGAGGGTAACCGTGAATGTTATTTTTGTGTTTTACAGCTGCAGGATCCTCTCTGGTTAGACCACTAGGTAATTTTGTGTTTTTCTACACTCTGTTTCATGACATTATAGTGAACTTAGCGAAAGAAAAGCAATGCGCTGGCATCAGGTCTCATGTGCATCTTTCAGAGTCGTGATTTAATCCATTGTCTGTAACATTCTTCACTGGACATTACTGGAATTTAGCAGAACACAATGAGGAAAATGATGCAGACAGGAAGTTTAGCTCACTTCTGCTCTTACTCTGTTGTAATGTTGGTGTGACCTCGTGATTCTGCAGCGATTCACTTCCAATTCTAATTTAGATCATTCAGACTTTATTCAGATTCGGCACCAGATGTGTGCACAGTCGTTATACTGCTGTCAGGGGTGTGAGATGTGACCATAATTTAGCGACTGCTGATACATTATAAGAGATGTGCTTAATTATGGAGGCACAGGGAGAGGGAGCAAGAAACTTCCATAAATTAGAGAAATCCAGATGTTTCAGGTCTTTACTAACAGTTTTGCCCTGTAGGATTTAATGCTCTGTTGCACTGTTGAATATTTATCTTTTGCCTTTATAGATCAGCCTCAGGCTCTGCGACTAGCCAACGGAGAGGATCCATGCAGGGGTCGTATTGAAGTTTTCTACAATGGCGTCTGGGGCACAGTTTGTGATATCGGATGGAGTCTCATTGATGCTCAGGTCGTGTGCAGACAGCTGGGCTGTGGGTCGGCCCTTTCTGCCCCAGGAAACGCCTATTATGGTCAAGGCGCAGGAAGTGTCCTCCTGGACAGCGTGCAGTGTACAGGAAGTGAAGCCTCTCTGTGGCAGTGCTTGAACAGTGGCTGGGCCACAAGTGTCTGTGGCCATGTTAGAGATGCCAGCGCCGTATGCTCAGGTACGCAGAGTTTATTCGTTGTTTCTTCTTTATGTGTGTGAACATAAAAACATAAGAAATGCAATACTGGGTCAGAACAAGGGTCCATCAAGCCCAATATCCTGTTTCCAGTAGTGGCCAATCCAGGTCACAAGTACCTGTGGGGTTCCCAACAGTCAGAAAGATTCCAAACCCAGCTACACTAACAGCTTTTACTACATCCTCCGGTAACAAATTCCAGAGTTTGATTACACTCTGAGTGAAAAAATATTTTCTCTTATTAGACTTAAATGGGTTACACTGTAGCTTCATTGCATGTCCCCTAGTCTTTCTACTTTTTGATGGCATAAACAACCCATCTACGTTTACCCGTTTCACTCCATTCATTACTTTATAGCCTCTATCATATCCGCCTTCAGCCGTTTCTTTTCCAAGTTGAAGAGTCTCAACTTTTTAAGTCTTTCCTCATAGGGATATCCTTTACTATTTTTGTTGATCTTCTCTATACCTTTTCTAATTCTGCTATATCTTTTTAAGATATGGCGACTAGAATTGTACACAATATTTATTTATTTATTTATTTATTTTATTTTATTTGGACAACTTTTATATACCGCTGCTTCCAAGGATCAGCAGCGGTTTACATTATAACAAACAGAACAGGTACATTGAACTTTAAGAACTAGGAATATTTTACATTATAACAAATTGGTTTTACATTATAACAAATCAAATATCAATACAATTGATTTAGAACTTTATAAGTTAAGTTTACATTATTACAGATATTACATTATTACAGGTATTGTATAGTGCAATACTAGTATAAATGTATTACAGTATAAAATAACATTATTGAACTATATTACAAGTAATAGTTTATTAATGTATTGATTCAGTTTATGGAGGTTGGGAAGCTATACCTGTTTCTCCATTGGTATAGTATTGTGTGAATAGATGGGTTTTTAGTGTTTTCCTGAATGTTAGAAGATCTTTTGTTTCTCTTAGTTGATCTGGTAGATTGTTCCACAGTATCGGAGCAACTAGCGAAAAGGCACTATTACTTGTTGAGTGTTTAGATTTTCTTATTATATCTGGGACTGCTAAGGTGTTGAGGTTTTTTCTCCGTCTTATCCTAGTTTCAGGTGGGCTGTGAAGGAGGGTGGTTAAGTATGATGGGGCAATATTATTAATTAATTTGAATGTTGTTAACAGTATTTTATATTGAATTCTACTGGATATAGGTAACCAGTGTAGGGTGAATAGAATAGGGGTGATATGGTCTGAAAGTTTGGTTTTAAGTATTACTCTGTTACATTTTGGGCCATTTGTAAGATTTTGATGTTCTTTTTGGTTATTCCATGTAGTATGCTATTACAAAAATCAAAATGTGGTATGATCAAGGCTTGAGTAACAGTTCTAAAGTCATCGTCTTGTAATAGCGGTCTTAGTTGTTGGATAGAACACAATTTGTAATAGATTGTTTTTGTTAGTTTCTTGATGAGTGTTGTAAAACTGAGCGTTTTATCAATGATAACACCTAAATATTTTATTTCTTCCTTGATTGGAAGAGTGGCATTGAGGATATTAATGTTAGCTGGGGGAGTATATTTTGTGTTTTTTGTTGCAATCAGGACTTCAGTTTTTTTTTATGTTAATAGTTAGGTTGTTTGAAAGGAGCCATTTTTCAGTTTCTGTTAGACAGTTTATTATATTGTTGTGGTTTGGGTTATTTACATTAAACTCAGAGAATAACATAATGTCATCTGCATATATAGAATAATTAATTTTGTATTTTTTGAATATGGAGCATATTGGTTGGAGGTATATGTTAAATAATAAAGCAGACAGAGCTGAGCCTTGGGGTACACCCTGTTCTTGAGGGAAAGGGGATGATGAACATTGGTTAAACTGAACATATTGTGAACGATTGGATATGTATGATTTAAACCATTCGAGCGTGGTGTTTAGTAATCCTATTTGTTTAAGTCTTGAGATAAGTATGTTGTGGTTGATGTTGTCAAATGCAGCTGATATATCAAGGAAAACCATAAGGAATGCATGTTTAGTATTGTCTAGACCTTTATTAAGTGTATCAAGAAGTGTAATGAGTAGGGTTTCTACGCCGTGAAAAGGGCGAAAACCGTATTGATGTTCATCCAGTGGGGCAAATGTATCTATATGATCCTGTAATTGAAGTTGTACGGCTTTTCTATAATTTTAGTTATGAAGGGGATGCTAGCTATCGGACGATAGGATGATGGGTCATTTTTGTTCAAAGTCTTGTTTTTTAATATAGGGCGGATTGCAGATAATTTTAGTTCTTTAGGTAATACCCCTTGAAGGAGTGATTGGTTAACTATATTTAGAATAAAGGGCGCAAGTTCTTGCTTTGTTTGTTTGATCCAGAGAACTGGGCAGGGATCAAGTATGGATGTAGTTGTATTGATATTCGATATAATATTGAGTAATTGTTTCTTATCTATTGGGTGGAAAACGTTCCAGGTGTGGTTACTAGTAGATGGAATAGTATTGAAAGGTATTGGTATCATTGATGATTTAAGTTTGCTGGCAAAGTAGTCTGCCATATCTTGTATGTTAATTGAGGCTGGTTGTTGGGTATCTATGGGAGCTTTAGATAATGATTTTACTATTTCAAACAGTTCTCTGGGGCGATTAATGGCTTTGTTTAGAATCCTCGCATGGTATTGTTTTTTGGCATTGTTTGTGGATGATCTGTAGTTGTTGAGAGTTGCAAAGTATAAGACTCGTAGATCTGTTGTTTTTGTTTTTCTCCATTCTTTTTCGATTTTGCGAAGGTTTTTTTTAATGGAGGCTAATTCTGTTGTGTACCATTTTTCTGATTGTCTAGTATGGTGTTTATGGTGTAATTGCATTTTGGAACGATGCAGAGGCATAATATCCTTGGTTTTAGTTTCCATTCCTTTCCATATGATTCCTAGCATTCTATTTGCTTTCTTGGCCACTGCTGCACACAGAGTGGAGGGTTTTAATATATTGTCCACAATGTTGCCCAAATCGTTTTCCTGGGTGGTGGTTCCTAATGTGGTACCTTGAATCGTGTAACTGTAGTTCGGGCTGTTCTTCCCTATGTGCACTTGTCCACATTAAATTTTATCTGCCATTTGGACATCCAGTCTTCCCATTTATCAAGATCCTCTTGCAATTTTTTTACAATCCTCTTGTGTTTTAACAACTTTGAATCATTTTGTATCATCTGCAGATTTGATCACCTCACTTGTTCTTCCTATTTCAAAATCATTTATAAATATATTAAAAAGCAGTGAACCCAGCACAGATCCCTGGGATACTGCACTATGCACCTTTCTCCATTGAGAAAATTGGCCATTTAGCCCAACTCTCTGCTTTCTATCTTGCAATCAGTCCCTAATACACAATAGTACATTATCTCCTATTCCATTGCTTTTTAGTTTCCCCAAGAGTCTCTTATGACGAACATTGTCAAAGGCTTTCTGAAAATCCAGATATATTTTATCAACTGGCTCACCTTTATCTACAATACCTGTTTATTCACACCTTCAAAAAATATAAAAGATTGGTGAGACAAGACTTTCCTTGGCTTAATCCATGTTGGCTTTCATCCATTAAACCATATCTACATGTCCAGTAATTTTGTTCTTTATAATAGTTTCTACCATTTTCCTGGTACTGATGTCATGATCTCTGGTCTATAATTTCCCAGATCACCCCTGGAACCCTTTTTAAAAATTAGCGTTACATTGGCCACTCTCCAATCTTCGGGTACTACAGATGATTTCAAAGGTCACAGATTACTAATAGTAGTTCTACAATCTCATATTTCAGTTCTTTCAGCACCCTGGGATGTATGCCATCTGGTCCAGTTGATTTGCTGCTCTTTAGTTTATCAATTAGCTGTATTACATCTTCCCAATTTATCGAGATTTCTTTCAATTCCTCTGATACATCACCTTTAAATATCATTTTTGGCATTGGTAAGTTTCCTAAATTTTCTTCAGTAAAGGCTGAAGCAAAAAATTCATTCAGTCTCTCCACTATGGCCTTGTCCTCTCTCAGTGCACCTTTTACCCCTCCATCATCTAATGCAGTGCTTCTTAACCTAGTCCTTGGGGAACACCTAGGCCCATTGGGGTTTTACATTCCCACAATAAATATGTATGAGATAGCTTTGCATATAATGAAGACAATATTTGAAAATTTATCTCATGCATATCCATTGTGGGAATCATGAAAATCTGATGGGCCTATGTGTGCCCTGAGGACAGGATTGAGAAGCACTGATATAATGGTCCAACTGACTCTCTCAGAGGCGTTTTGCTACAAATGTACTTGAAAAAGTTTTTATTATGTGCTTTTGCTTCCACGGCAAGCTTCTTTTCAAATTTCTATTTGCTTGCTTTATCAGTGCCTTGCTTCTAACTTGCCAGTACAATATTTATGCTGTTTCCTGTTTTTGTTGTTTGGCTCTTTTTTTTCCATTTTCTGAATGATTCTCTCTTAACTATAACAGCCTCTCTGACCTCAGCTTTAAGCCATGCAGGCTGTCATTTGGCCTTCCTTCCACCTTTATTAAAGTGTGGTGTACATCTGGTCTGGGTTTCCAAGATAGTATTTTTAAATAATACCCAGGCCTGATATAAACTCTTTTGAAATTGCTCCTTTTAGTTTTTCCTTAACCATTTTCCTCTTTTATTATAGTCTCTTTTTTGAAAGTTAAATGCTAGCACAATCAGTTTCCTTGCTATCCTCCCTCCATTTATTAAATCAAATGCGTTCATGATCTTGGCAAAATTAAAGTCATGGGATTGGAGGCAGTGTAGTATTGTAGATCAGGAAATGGTTAAAAGATAGAAAGCAGAGGGTAGGGCTAAATGGCCAATTTTCCCAATGGAGAAAGGTGAATAGTGGAGTACCCCAGGGATCTTTGCTGGGTCTGCTGCTTTTTAATATATTCATAAATGACCTGGAAATAGAAATAATGAGTGAGGTGATGAAATTTGCAGATGACACAAAATTATTCAAAGCTGTTAAAATGCAAGAGGATTGTGGAAAATTGCAAGAGGACCTTGATAAATTGGAAGACTGGACGTCCAAATGGCAGATGAAATTTAATGTGGACAAGTGCAAGGTTATGCATCTAGGAAAGAACAACCTAAACTATGGTCACACGATGCAAGGTTCCAAATTACGAACCACCACCTATGAAAAAGATTTAGGAGTCATTGTGGATAACATGTCGAAACCCTCGGCCCAGTGTGCAGCAGCAACCAAGAGAGCAAATAGAATGCTAGGTATGATAAGGAAACGAATGGAAAATAAAACAAAAGATATTATAATGCCTCTATATCGTTCCATGGTGTGACCGCACCTTGAATATTGTGTGCAATTCTGGTCACCATATCTTAAAAAGGATATAGCGTTATTAGAAAAGGTTCAGAGAAGAACCACCAAAATGGCAAAGGGGATGGAAAGATACCCCTATGAGGAGAGGCTAAAAAGGTTAGGGATCTTCAACCTGGAAAAGAGATGGCTGAGGGGGGATATGAATGGAGTGGAACGGGTAAACATAGAACAATTGATTACCCCATCAAAAAGACTACAGGACTTTTAAGTTGATGGAGCTTTAGTACCTGTTGAAGTTAAAGAGAGAGATCTACCAAAGTCCCTATCTAAACGTAGACTGGTTGTTTACGCCATAAAAAAGTAGAAAGACTAGAGGACACACAATGAAGCTACAATGTAACCCATTTATTTTATTTATTTATTTTATTTCTTTGTACTTATTACCACCTTTTGTGAATCAAAGCGGTTTACATAGAACTCAAAACAGGTAACAATTGCATTAAAACAGAATTAACAGAATTATACATTAAACAGTTTTACATGAGTAAAAGTTAACCTGAGGTGAGAAGGGGAAAGGAAAAACAACTAGATAGCAACTGCTAATGTCCTCTGGTAACTGTTTATAAGAGAGCGACAAGCTTGTCGGTGATGATATGTTTTTAATAGCCATCATGTAATGAGAGTATGAATATTTCCTTAAGATTAATAAGAGAAAATATTTTTTTACTCAACATGTAATCAAACTCTGGAATTTTTTTACTGGAGGATGTAGTAAAAGCTGTTAGTGTAGCTGGGTTTAAAAACGTTTTGGATAAGTTCCTGGAAGAAAGATCCAAAGACCATTATTAAAGAGGACCAAGGAACTCCACTGCTTATCCCAGGACGAACATTGTGGAACCTGTGTGCTTTTTTGGGAATCTGCCAGGTACTTGTGACCTGGATTTGCCATTGTTGGAAACAGGATACTGAGCTTGGTGGACCTTGGTCTGACCCAGTACAGCATTTCTTATGTTCTTATGTATAAGCACTACAGCCAAGTGGCCCAAACAGTTACCTCTCACACTAAATTCTGCATTCCACTGAGGACTAGTGAGCTTATATTGAAACATAGAAACATGATGACAGAAAAAGACCACATGGCCTATCTAGTCTATCCTTCCATATCAACCATTACATCAGTCCCCTTTTTTCCTTTAGAGATCCTCTGTGTTTGTCCCATGCTTTTTTGAATCCTTTTTATCCTTATCTCTACCACCTCCACTGGGAGATTATTCCACGCATCTACCTCTCTTTCCATAAAGAAATATTTCCGCACATCACTCCTGAATCTATCTCCCTTCACCCTCATCCCATGTCCCCTCGTAGCAGAACTTGCTTTCAATCGAAAGAGGCTCTCTCCCTGAACATTTATGCCACAGAGGTATTTAAACATCTGAATTGCACACAATACTCCAAATGAGGTCACACCAAAGACTTATACAGAGGCGCTATCACCTCCTTTCTTCTGCTGGCCATTCCTCTCCCTATGCACCCAAGCATCCTTCTAGCTTTTGCTGTCGCCTTTTCTACCTTTTTCTACTTTAAGATCATCATATTGATTTATTATAGTTATGACTCTAATCTCATAGCAGCAGAACTAATTCCAAAATTATAACTCCTAAGGAGTACTTAACAAGCCCTGGAGGAGAACTGAGCCAATTATTATTATTAGACAAGTAGACGCACTGGAATTGATTCTCCCATTGCCTCTCTCTGTTCTCTAACCTACTTCATGAAATGAACTGGCAAAACATGGAAAGGAAGCCACAAGGCCTTCAGCTAAAGAAAGATTTATACAGCTCCAGAGAGAGATCTTAACATGGCAGAGCAAAGAACAGGCTTAGCAAGTCAGAACTAAATATTATTCGGGGCCTGAATATAAATGAATAGCTTGGGATCAAACACTCTCTACCCCTGCAGCACTCCAGCACTCCAACTGCTCTCCTGGCGAGGATCGCGCACCGCCGGAGCACACTGAAGCACCGCACCACCCCTCCAGAAGGAGCTGCCCAATCGGGGGCAGCCTCAGCACAATTTAAAAGAAGCACCGATCGGGCACGACCGTGCCTGGCGGGCCCGCGCCTGAGGGCCTCGTCAGAGGGCCCTTTGGCGTGGCCCTTAGGCGGAGGCCACTGCGGAGACCAGATACCAAGAGCAAGGAGCAACGAAAGATCAAAACCGAGCCAATTCGAATAAGGAAAACGCAAGTACATTGGGATCTGAATATACAGAATGAAAACTACACATGCACAACGTACTAAGTAGACATTAACTCAGATATATTCTGTATTACGCTAGCTAGGCAGCAGTTTAGAGGCCTCGCCAAGTTGACTGTACCCACGACATTATTTTTGCCTACCCAGTATCATAAGATAGAAGAACTGTTCAGATGCTTTTATTAATACCAGATAGCTTCTACACCACTGTACCAGTTAGAATAGCTAACTTTACTGTATGTAGCAATAAGCGGTCTAGGGATTTGCTTACTTAGCTGCTATATAATATCAGTTAACATCCTGCATTACCTCACTGGTAGAATAGCTACCTAATTGTTATCATAAATAATTTTCCTCAAGATCAAAGCAAGCAAACCAACATGGTGCTGAGCACTACCTCGGTATCGCCACAGAATCAGAATCCCCAATTATACTGTTGTAGCTGATAAGCATGCAATAAATAATACCCGTAGTCAGGCAAAGATTTAAGCCGGTTTAATGTGCACAGACTCAGATTGCAGTAGCATTCAAAATAGTCTGAGCCCAGAGCTCAGAAAAATGACAGTTTATATACTTTTCTTCTCCAGTCTAATACAGGCAAAACTCCTCATTGGCCACAGTGGCCCACTTACTCTCATCCAATAGACATCTCTGACCGGGCCCAGGACTCGCTCCCCCTGCTTGGGTCTTACTAGCCACGGGTCAGCAATTAGACATAACACTAAACATAATACTTTTACTACAGTATATTTTGCTACTTCTGCAAAGATAGTGGAAGGCATATCAGAAGCATTCTTAACAAAAGCAAAACAAAGCGAGGCCAAACATAGCAAGGCTAAGATGTATCTCTAGCCCTGGCTCAAAACACTAAACAATCTTCATAATGCTAGACAAAATATTCTTACATTGTTCGGCTTCTCTGCTATATTTTCATCCTAATTACGAGGTCAGTGCACATCTAGCAAAGATACAGTGGAGGACATTCCTACTAAAGCAGACATCTGGCTTACCTAAACAATAAACAGTAAAAGTTTTAATTCTCTTATCTCCAGGAGAGCAGAACATGTTATCAGTTGTCAACCTCCACCAGAATAGAACGGTATTTCTTTCTAACAGCTAGCTAACAGCATTCTCCAAAATCAGCAATAACATTTTAAAGCAGGAGGAAAAGGGCTTTCAGACCTAGCTCTGCTACATACTTTTACATATTTTTAATGTAAAAACTGCAAACAGTAATTAGGCATTGAAGTTTGCATAAAAGATACATGTTTAACTTTCTAAAATGCAGAGGTTGTGTCAGCATTTATTCACTAGGGGATTTACTGAAATGTGTATTGACTAAATGTGCCTAAACATTTTTTTTTTAAAAAAGGAAAACCTAATGCAGAGATATCAAACTGAAGTCCAGGAGACATGACAATTCATGTGTTCTCCAAACTATCCCTCATGAGTAGTCTTGCAGTATGGACGTACTGCTTACACTGTATGCAAAAATCTCATGCTTGTTCATTAGGTCAAGTGTCCCCTCCCATCCCTAAAGGTGTATGGCAGCTCCTTTTTAAGGGCCTCATTTACTGTTTTTGCATTTTCTATGGGAAAAAGCTTAAGTCTGGCCCTTAACATGCCATTCGACAGTGCTAATAGATGGGAGTGACCCTTCTTCTCTCCTCCAATGAGAATGTCAGCAGTATATTGGTGACCTTTTATAATTTTCCATTGCCCCCCCCCCCCCACACACACATTGACTTCACCCACTCACTCTTTTCATAGCTCCCCCAGACACTTAGTGTCTCTCATAGCCCCCTTCCAACAATCACCCAGACTCTCTCTGCTGTTCACAACCTCCCTACCATCACAACCTCCCTACCATCACACTGTTAATATAAGTTGTGTGCAACTTATTATGATTTATTGTTAAGTGTTCTAATGTGATTTGTTCATTTTCTCTTTCACCCTCTTTCCTGTCTTAATTTTGGCGTTCTGTTTCCTGGACTGTGGTGCTAATCAGTTTTATTGTACACCGCTTAATGCTATTGCCACAGCGGTATATCAAATTTTAATAAAGATAAAGATACTAGGCCATCGCCTATCACAATACTGCCTTAGAATCAGAATCGTCCACTGTACTGCTGTAGAATCAGAATCTACCATTATACTGCCTTAGTATCAGAATCTACCATTGTACTACCTTAGAATCTACCATAGCACTGCCTTAGTATCAAAATCTACCATTGTTCTACCTTAGAATCAGAATCTACCATAGGACTGCCTTAGTATTAGAATCCACCATTGTATCAGAATCTACCATTGTGACCACTGTGACAAGGGAGAGAGCCTTAGTATCAGAATCTACCATTCTCCTACCTTAGAATCAGAATCTACCATAGCACTGCCTTAGTATTAGAATCCACCATTGTACTGCCTTTGAATCAGAGGCTACCACTGTAATACCTTAGAGTCAAAATCTACCACTATACTGCCATAGAATCTGAATTGTCTAAAAGCAAAAGCCTCCTTGAACTACAATAGTACCTGAATTCCAAACATACATAACACAACAGTTAGAAGCCATCACAGCAACCTCTCAAGATGACTCCCTCCCTTATTACAGCAACCAACATATACATCCTATATAGCCTACTCCATAGTGCCGTGGCCTTCACAGCCACCGGCAACCCCATACCAACCTTATGGAGCACTGGGAGAAGATGGGCAGATACTCCTCAGCACCCGGAGGCAGAACCCAGACACAGCCAGAGCCCACACCTACTATATATCTCACTCCAGCACTCCAAAAAATCCCCGCCAAGAAAACACAAGCAACCCTACTACCTGAACTGTGCCCTCATAAACGCCCGCTCAGTCCGGAAGAAATAGCCAGTCATATCGGACCTGATATCCCAATATCACTTAGACATCCTATTAATTACAGAAACGTGGCTCACAGAAGCCGACACTGCCATCGTGAACCAACTCACCCCACCCAACTTCTCAGCTCACGCCTGCCACAGGGACAACCGCAGGGGGGGAGGAACCCTAGCAATTATTTATTTTTATTTATTTATTTAACAAGCACTTATATACTGCGGCTTCCGGGGATCAGCTGCGGTTCACAAATAACAACAATTATGAAAACCGAGCTACAATTCCTACAGACCACTGCTAATAGTACCACACATCTGGACTACATAACTATATCAAATAGACACAATTCTATCAACTTAATCTACCGACCTCCATCAGCCACCCCAGACAAACTATCAACGATAATTGATCTCGCATGCAACACCAAGAACCCACGCATATTGAACTGGCTTATGGGCGATTTCAACCTCCCATCCCTACCTGAAGAGCACACCTCCTCCCTCCAGGATGCTCTCAGACAGTTGGGTTACGTGCAAGTGATCAATGAGCCCACCCACACAAAGGGAAGCAAGCTGGACCTGATATTCACCCCACAACCAGCCGTAAGTCAAGACCATACACTTGCCACCTCACTCAAGGCAGTCCCATGGTCAACTACCCAACCAACAGGAGCAAACAAGAATCCAACCTGTTACCAATACCTATCCAAAAACAAAATTCCGACACTTCAACAAGGAAGAGGTACTCTCCAAAACCATACCGTTGTTCGACCTCACAGAAACCAATCTTGAAGAAATGCTCTCGGTAAGGAATAGCAGTCTCAACACCATTGCTAACCAACCAACCAGAGATGCAACACCAAGAAAAAGGAAGCCCACCCCATGGTACTCCTCCGAGCTACTGACATCACTCCGCTACCTAAGAAAACTCGAAAGAAGATGGCGACGCTCACGATCCACCGAAGACCTGGACAACTACAACACAAACCTGGAGAAACACCGCAACGAAGTAAACGAGACAGGAGATGCTACCATGCAACATTACTGCAACGCTCCCTAAATAAACCAAAGGACCTATTTAACCTTGTAAGGACCCTCACAATGGAAACTTCCCCCACCCAACAAAACATGCCAGAGCCACAAGAATATGCAGATTACCTACAGTCGAAAACAATTCAGACTGTTAAGGCACCACCACCCAACCCTGTAAACAGGCCACAGCACCCTTCACCACTAACCGCCTTTTCACCGTCCACAGCGAAGCACGTTAAAGACACAATCAAAGTGATCAACACCACCACAGCGCCAAACGACCCCTGCCCAGCGTTCTGGATAAAGACACTGAGCAAGGAATTCAGCACCTTCCTAACCAAGATCATTAATCTCTACTTCAGCACGGGAGCATTCCCACACACCCTGAAACAAACATCCATTAGACCACTAATAAAAAACTGCAAGTTGGACACCCAGAAAGTCAAATCATTCAGGCCAATCTCAAGTATCCCTTTAATGGCCAAGATAATTGAAAAGATTGCTCAACAACAAATTCAGAATCACCCCTAGACCCATGCCAACATCGATTCAGAGAAGCACATGGGGTCAAGACACTACTGACTATCCTCTTCAATACTCTAACCACCGGCCTGAACAAAACCAGAGGAGGTTATGCCCTAATCTTCCTCGACATCGCTGCAGCGTTCGATTCCGTGGACCACGTACTACTCATGGAGCGGCTGGCAGAGAAAGGGATCCAGGACACAGCCTTGAGATGGTGTGAATCCTACCTTTCAGACAGATGGCAGCATGTGAGGACAGGATCCACAACTTCCAAACCTTTCCAGCAAAAACAAGGTGTCCCACAGGGATCATCCCTCTCAGCGCTGTTCTTTAACATATACATGCAGCCCATCTGCACACTTGCCCAATCCTTCAGCATCTCATGCCTTGCATATGCCGACGACATATTACTCTATACGCCATTCACCACCGACCAGCCAGATTTCTCACCGCTAACTACTTGCTTCAGCGCTATAGCAGACTGGCTCTACACCCAAAACCTTAGAATAAATTTTAAGAAAACTAAAGCACTATTCATTACCAGAGATCAATCCTTCACACCACCGGCAGTATTAAAAGTAAGAGACGCCGAACTTCAAAGCAAGCCAACCATCCGCTACCTAGGGATAACACTCAATCAACAACTAAACATGAAAGCCCATCTTGAAGGACTGGAAAGGGGGGCTGTTACTTCTGGAGAGAGATCTGAAATTGTGAGTGTATACTTCTGGGAATTTTTCTGAAAGGAATTTTTTTTCTTTTGGAGCTGATTAATCTGTGAACCCACTATTTTTTTTGTTGGATCAGTCAGGGCCTAGTAGCAAAAGTTTAGGATTCAATTTGAGAACACAGAGGAGAACTTTCTGGTTACCTTTCATACCCAGTAGACAGCTGTAGTTTAAATTTCATAGTCACTCAGGGCCTAGCATCAGCAAAGTACTTTTGGTTTCAAATTGGAACACAGAGGAGAGCTTTCTGGTTGAATTTAGAATCCAGCAGAGAGCTTGTAGTTTGGATTTCATGATAGGTTAGAGCCTAGTAGCAGCAGAGAGCTGTGATTTGGATCAAATCAGAATATAGCTTACCTCAGCAGCACGGGACAGGGTGCTGTGTAGCAGCCCTTTTTTAATAAGTGTTATATCCCTCCCTCCCTCCCCACACCCACCCTCCCCTGGGATAATCACAGCTTTATAGGTACTTGCACAACTTAAAAGACAGGAGGTGCTCTCAGGTGAAGCTCATTACCCAAATCAGTCATACACTAAGGACCTGAGATTAATTAAGCTTCAGGTGAACAAGGTATATTAAACTTCTTAGGTACAGTTTTAGTGGTATAAATATCCATTGCACCCTTTAGTACATATAGAACTTAAAGATCTAAACACAAACTTAAAACTAAGATGCAGATAGCAGTCCAGCAGCGGGATGTGGGCTTTCCAGTCTTTTGCATTGAGTGTCACATGTATGATTTTCTCCCAGCTAGTGAGAGGTCTTACGTGTGCACTAGGTGCAAGGAGCTCTCTGCTCTCAGGGAACGAGTCCGTTCTCTAGAGGCTAGAGTAGCAGACTTGGAAAACATAAGACAGACAGAGAGGTACATAGACGAGACCTACAGGGATATAGTCCTGAAGTCCCACCTCCAGTCTGGCAGCATCCCTGTTGCCATGGAGGAGAGAGGTCACGTGACAGGAGAGCATCACCCTGGTGTGGCAGGAAGTGATCCTGTAACTAGGACCTGTCCTCCAGGTGATGTAAACCCCTCTCGCACCGAGGAGGTTTCTCCAGGGCCAAGTGCCCATGAGGGAAGGGTTAGGACAGCAGTTATAGTTGGTGATTCGATCATTAGGCATGTAGATAGCTGGGTGGCTGGTGGACGTGAGGATCGCCTGGTAACATGCCTGCCTGGTGCGAAGGTAGCGGACCTCACACGCCACCTAGATAAGGTCTTAGATAGTGCTGGGGAGGAGTCTGCTGTCTTGGTACATGTTGGTACCAATGACATAGGAAAATGTGGTAGGGAGGTTCTGGAAGCTAAATTTAGGCTTTTAGGTAGGAAGTTGAAATCCAGAACTTCCAGGGTAGCGTTCTCCGAAATGCTTCCCGTTCCACGCGCAGGACCCAAAAGGCAGGCAGAGCTCCGGAGTCTCAATGCGTGGATGAGACAATGGTGCAGAGATGAGGGGTTCGGATTTGTTAGGAACTGGGGAACATTCTGGGGAAAGGAGGGGCTCTTCCGAAGGGATGGGCTTCACCTTAACCGGGATGGAACCAGGCTGCTGGCATTAACCTTTAAAAAGGAGATAGAGCAGCTTTTAAACTAGATAATAGGGGAAAGCCGACAGTCGCCCAAGAGCGCATGGTTCGGAAGAATGTATCCTTGAAGGATACTACAAAAAGCAGAGAGGTTCCAAAAAAGAGTAAAGTAGCACAAATGCCCTCGAGTATGGAGAAGACAGAACTTAAAGATCCTAAATTACCCATGTCTACCAATAGCCAAATTAATATGAATAAAATACAGTCTCTAAAATGCTTGTATGCAAATGCTAGAAGTCTACAAAACAAGATGGGAAAGTTACAATATATAGCACTAAACGAGAGGTTAGATATGATTGGAATATCAGAGACATGGTGGAAGGAGGACAACCAGTGGGACACTGTGATACCTGGGTACAAACTATATCGAAATGATAGAGCTGATCAAATTGGTGGAGGGGTTGCACTCTATGTTAGAGAGGGCATTGAGTCAGAAAGGATTAAAGTTTTGCAAGAAACAAAATTTGCTGTAGAATCTCTATGGATTGAAATTCCATGTAAAAAGGGGAAGGCGATGGCAGTGGGGGTGTACTATCGTCCGCCTGGCCAGAATGAACAAATGGATGATGAAATGCTCAAAGAAATCAAGGAAGCTAGCAAAGGTTACAGTGCAGTAATAATAATGGGTGATTTCAATTACCCCGGCATCAACTGGGTCAGTGTCACAACAGGGACATGCTAGGGAGATAAAGTTCCTAGATGAAATAAATGACTGCTTCTTGGAGCAGCTGGTTCATGAACCGACCAGAGGGGAAGCAATATTAGACCTAGTCCTTAGTGGAACACCAGATGTAGTGCAAGAGATAAGGGTGTTGGGGCCACTTGGCAATAGTGATCATAGCATGATCGCCTTTGATTTAATTAGTGGAGGAGGGATAGTAAGGAAATCCACAGTACTACCCTTTAACTTTCGAAAGGGAGACTATGATAAAATGAGGAAAACAGTTAAGAAAAAACTAAAAGGAACAGTTGCAAAGGTTAAAGACGTACATCAAGCTTGGGTGTTGTTGAAAAATACTATCTTGGAAGCCCAGACCAGCTGTATTCCACGCTTTAAGAAAAGTGGAAGGAAGTCCAAAAAACTGCCAGCATGGTTTAAAGGTGAGGTCAGAGAGGCTGTTGTTGCCAAAAAAGCATCTTTCAGGAAATGGAAAAAAAGAGCCAAATGATGAAACCTGGAAACAGCACAAGCACTGGCAAGTCAAATGCAAGGCATTGATAAGGCAGGCAAAGAGAGAATTTGAGAAGAAGCTTGCTGCGGAAGCAAAAACGCGAAATAAAGACCTTTTCAAGTACATTCGTAGCAAAGAACCTGTGAGAGAGTCAGTTGGTCCATTAGATGATAAAGGGGTTAAAGGAGCACTAAGAGGCGACAAGGCGATAGCGGAGAGACTGAATGAATTCTTTGCTTCGGTCTTTACTGAGGAAGATGTAGGGATGTTACCCATGACTGAAGTGGTATTTAAAGGTGTGGAAGAATTGAAGGAAATATCGATACATCGGGAAGATGTCTTACAACTATTAGATAAACTGAAGAGTAGCAAATCACCTGGGCCGGATGGTATACATCCAAGGGTGTTGAAAGAACTGAAATTTGAGATTGCAGACCTGCTATCAGTAATCTGTGAACTATCATTAAAATCATCTCTAATACCTGAGGATTGGAGGATCGCCAATGTAACACCAATTTTTAAAAAGGGTTCCAGGGGTGATCCGGGAAACTACAGACCGGTGAGCCTGACATCAGTACCGGGAAAAATGGTAGAAACCATCATAAAGAATAAAATTACTCAGCATGTAGATAGTCATGACCTAATGGGAGACAGCCAACATGGCTTTAGACAAGGAAGATCTTGTCTTACTAATCTGTTATGTTTTTTTGAAGGAGTGAATAAACAGGTGGACAAAGGTGAGTCGGTTGATATTGTGTATCTGGACTTTCAGAAAGCCTTTGACAAGGTCCCTCATGAGAGACTTTTGGCAAAACTAAAGAGTCATGGGATAGGAGGCAGTGTACTACTGTGGATCAGGAACTGGTTAAAAGATAGAAAGCAGAGGGTAGGGCTAAATTGGCCAATTTTCCCAATGGAGAAAGGTGAATAGTGGTGTACCCCAGGGATCTGTGCTGGGTCCGCTGCTTTTTGACATATTCATAAATGACCTGGAAAGTGGAATAACGAGTGAGGTTATCAAATTTGCTGATGACACAAAACTATTTAGAGTTGTTAAAACCCAGGAGGATTGTGGAAAATTGCAAGAGGATCTTGATAAATTGGAAGACTGGGCATCAAAATGGCAGATGAAATTTAATGTGGAGAAGTGCAAGGTTATGCACCTAGGGAAGAACAACCCAAACTATGGTTACACGATGCAAGGTTCCACATTAGGAACCACCACCCAGGAAAAAGATTTAGGCGTCCTTGTGGATACCATGTTAAAACCCTCGGCCCAGTGTGCAGCGGCGGCCAAGAGAGCAAATAGAATGCTAGGTATGATAAGGAAAGGAATGGAAAATAAAACAAAAGATATTATAATGCCTCTATATCGTTCCATGGTGAGACCGCACCTTGAATATTGTGTGCAATTCTGGTCGCCGTATCTTAAAAAGGATATAGCGATTTTAGAAAAGGTTCAGAGAAGAGCCACCAAAATGGTAAAGGGATGGAAGTCTACTCCTATGAAGAAAGGCTAAAAGGTTGGGGCTCTTTAGCCTGGAAAAGAGACAGCTGAGGGGAGATATGATAGAAGTCTATAAATTAATGAACGGAGTGGAACGGGTAAACGTAGATCGATTGTTTACCTTATCAGAATATAGAAAGACTAGGGGACATGCAATGAAGCTACAGGGTAAACTATTTAAGACTAATAAAAGAAAATATTTTTTCACTCAACGTGTAATCAAACTCTGGAATTTGTTACCGGAGGATGTAGTAAAGGCTGTTAGTGTAGCTGGGTTTAAAAAAGGTTTGGACAAGTTCCTGGAGGAAAGGTCCATAAACCATTATTAAGAAGGGACCCAGGATATCAATGCTGAACCAATACAAGCATTGTGGAACCTGTGTCCCTTGGGGAAACTGCTAGGTACGTATGACCTAGATTGGCCACTGTTGGAAACAGAATACTGGGCTTGATGGACCTTGGTCTGACCCAGTATGGCATATCTTATGTTCTTATATAAATAACACCATCAAGGCAGTATACCTTAAGATTCGCACAATCCGCAATCTACAACCTCTGCTAGACCCAGATGACTTTAGGACCGTCTACCAAGCACTAATCATCCCTCATTTCGATTATGCCAATATTATCCTACAGGGACTACCAAAAAACACGTTGATCCCACTACAACTGGCCATGAATGCCGCAGCCAGAATTCTACACGGCGCAGCCAAGAGGGACCACATAACACCAATTCTAAAGCACCTTCACTGGCTGCCAGTCCACTGCAGAATTACCTTCAAGACCCTGGTGATGACATTCAAAGCCCTCAATAGAATCACCTTCTCCTCCATCACAGACCTCATCATCCACACTCCCACAAATAGAGCCAGAAGATCAGCCACAGTAAACACCCTGAGCATCCCCAGCAAGATCACAAAATGTTCACAGTCCACAAAAAAGAGAGCTTTTGAGTACTACGCTCCTTCATACTGGAATGCACTCCCACCTAAAATTTGTTCCATTACAGACCTTACCACTTTCAGGAAGGCCCTGAAACATCACCTCTTCCTGCAACACTACGGCACCACCTGTCCCCAGTCAATTAAACAGCCACCCCACGCTACCCATTATACATGACACTAGCACAACACGATAGCTCTAGCTGAACCCGAGCAGGACCATGTACATAGTACCTAAGAATGTTTATAGTAACTTAGAATGTAAATAACTAGCCTACATCCTGTATATAGTTTACCCAGTTTGGCCCAAGTTTATCTACCCTTGTTCTCTGTAAGTCCAGTGCGGGCCCCCGTGCCTGGACAAATTGATGTTATTTGTAGATCGAGCTGAATTTGAAAAGCGCGGTATACAAAAGACTTTAAATAAATAAATAAAAATAAATACGAAACATATTTAGGCATCATCAATAGCCACAGCACTGTACAAGATAATCCCTGTGGTAATAGCTCTTCCCCACTTCTGTAAGCTTGTCACTCAGGCTTTAGTGCAACCCTTGGCGAGAGTGAGGAAAGGACAGGGGAGTCGGTCCCCATGTCCTCTACTCTTTGCTCTAAATACTGCCCTTTTCCACGAATCCTAGAATTCATATCTCACTTCCTGAATTAGTCATTTGCACACACTTCACATGTAGCCACTCTCCC
The DNA here is from genome assembly GCA_033557465.1 of Ichthyophis bannanicus. Classification (NCBI taxonomy): domain Eukaryota; kingdom Metazoa; phylum Chordata; class Amphibia; order Gymnophiona; family Ichthyophiidae; genus Ichthyophis; species Ichthyophis bannanicus. Next base: position 1,030,251,733 of record CM066034.1, read on the forward strand.
AGTAGGGGCTGAATGTAGCCCCGGAGGTCATTCACCAAAGACATTTATGAGAGGTGCTGAGGCTTGAATAGGTAGAAGTTTGGAAAACACAACCCCACAGCACTGTAGGAAGGGTCCTGGTGGATAGAGGGAGGCTAAGCTTCCGGCCTAAAGTGCAGGGAAAATGAAAGAGAAACAAGTAAAAAAGCACAGGGGTTTGCTAGTCGGGTAAACCTCGCTGAGAGGGAGATTCAGTGACACTAACCCCAGAGCTGCTGAATACCCCTCTGACTGCCGCAGCTCTTATCAGCTCTTATAAGTTCAGCACTTATCCTGTTAACGATGATTTTCAGTCCTCTAACCGGCTAAGTGCCCACATAAAGATAGGAGATAACCTGACTTTATGTGGTTTGGCTATCCGGAGAGCAACTGAATGTTGTCGTTATCTGGTCAGCATTGAACCCAGATAGTCAGTGCCGGAAGATATCTGGATATTAGCGCCGAAGTGCAGCAACTAAGCACTTTAAAACACTGAGCACCATGGACTGAATGTTGGGTCCATGGGCACAAAGAGGTAACTGTAAATAAAAACACTTTTATTAGATGATCTCTAAGAATAAATGACCCGATCTAATGTGGCTAGCCGCCGCAGCCAAACTTTAAACCCAGATATTCAATGCCAGAGTCATATCTGACCGCAGCACTGAATACCCGGATTGCTCGGATTTGCAGGAAGCTAAACAGGTAGTGGTGATTTCCAGGTGCTGTCCAGTTAGCTTCCACAGCAAAAGTTGGGCCAACCTTTGCTGCACCTTGCAATTGCTCAATATCACCGGCCAGCAAATCAGTTTACGTCGGATGCAGAAGCAGGCAGTCATCTCTCCTCAGTCGGTCTCTGCCAAGCCTGTGAGGCGCCATTGTTGGAGGGTTTTTCTTCTCTCTCAGAGCCTGCAGGGGGTTTCTGATTTGGCCATAGTGCTAACCACGGCTCGCGTGCTTTTGGCGGGAACCATGGCCATTTTATCCACTTCAGCAACAGACATTTCCTCGGCCTCAAGGTCATCGATGGGGTAGGCAGAGCAGATGTCTCTTCTGTACCAGCAGGCAGAGCAAAGACTTTTACAACGGTCCCACTTCCACAGTCCCGTTCTCGCCGGACTTCATCCTGCTGCTATATCAGGCTTACTGTATTAAATAGGGCCTGATGGAGCCTCAGAAGTCAGGAGACCAGCAGTCGGATCAGCAGTACTGGAGGGGGTGCTGGGGCCAGAGCACTCTCTTGGATCCAAGGACCCCTTAGAGCGTCCCTTGAGCCCTGGAACTGAGGAAGGGTCTGGGGTCCTTCAGGAGGACTCCTTACCAGCTGGGAAGGACCTCAGTATAGTCAGAGTCTTCCGCAGGGAAGAGCTAGTGTCTCTAATTATGGATTCACTAGCTGCGCTAAACCTTTCCGTGGACACCCCACTGGCGGATCCTCCTTTGGAGGATCCATTGTAACAGGGGATCCATGCAACAAAAACTTCCTTTCCTTTTCACTGAGTCATGAAGCAGATGATTGAGTTGGAGTGGGACTCTCCGGAGGTGGACTTGCATGGCACAAGAGCCGTGTAGCACCTCTATCCATTCCTGTGGGGGAACGAGAGTGTTTTACCATCAAGAGTGGATTCTCTGATGTCAGCAGGCACTAAGGGGACCACTATTCCATTGGAAGGGGGGGGTGGCCGTGCTAAAGGATCCTCAGGATAAGAAGTTAGAGAAACTGTTGAAGCATGCCTTTGAGGCTAATGCGTTGGCCTTGCAGGCCTCGGTCTGCGGAGTCTATGTTTCTATGTTGCACAGGCGTGCATGCGCTGAATTCAGGGGCTGATGGGAGTGGAGACAGGTCTTGTTGCTGCTCTACCTGAGTAGGCTTGGTTAGACTCCAAGGTCGCTTACCTGGCGGATGCCTTCTATGACCTGTTGAGGGCATCAGTGAAGGGTATGGCCAGGCATTTGCTATGGCTACGGTGTTGGTCCGCAGATGTCTCCTATAAGAAGCACCTGAGTAGACTGCCCTTTCAGGACAAGCTTTTCTTCAAAGGGGCTCTAGAGAAGTTGGTTAAGGATTTGGGGGAGCCCAAACCTGCACATTTGCCAGAGGACAAATCCAAGACCTAGAAACTGGTGGAGTCCTCAGGGAGGGGGCGTTCCTGGGATTTCCATAAGTTCAGAGTTGCGAGATTTGTGCCTTATCAGAAGCACACCTATCAGGCTAGGGGGCATTCTTTTCAAAGTGGAAGGGGTTCCAGAAGGGGCACCTTTTCCAATACAGGGGCAGCATCAAAAACGTCCCAATGAAATGAGGAGGGCTCACGTGGGGCTCGTGCTGATTGGCGGACGCCTGTGGCAGTTTTATCTGACCTGGGTCCACTTTACTGTACCTCCAAACAGTGGGTGCTGGAGATCATTCATGAGGGCTACACACTGGAGTTTGCAGGCCCTCTCATAGATGCCTTCCTGGTGTCACTCTGTTGAGTGCCAAGGAAGGTGTGCACAGTCACCGAGACTCTCAATCGGTTGATCCAACTGCAGGTAGTTGTACCCATCCCGCAGGACCAGCAGGGGCAGGGGCATTACTCAATCTACTTCATAGTACCTAAGAAGGAGGATTCTTTTCAACACATTCTCGATCTCAAGTATGTGAATCGAGCATTGCGTGTCCCTCATTTTCGGATAGAAACCTTGCGGTCCATATTTGTGGCGGTGCGTCAGAGCGAGTTTCTTTCTTCTCTGGATCTCACGTAGGCCTATCTGCATGTCCCCATTAACATTTCCTGTGCTTTGCAGTGCCCATGGGATACTGCCAGTTCCCAGCGCTTCCATTTGGGGCTCGCCACAGTGCCATGAACCTTCACCAAGATCATGGTAGTGGTCGCAGCTCAGTTGAGGAGCGAAGGGGTTCTGGTGCACCCATACATGGACAATTGGCTCATTTAGGCAAAATCTCACCAAGAGAGTATAGAGGCCATGCAGCGGGTCTGCGGGAGTATGGGTTGGGTGGTGAATGTGGCCAAGAACCACTTTACGCCCTCCCAGAGTCTTCTGTACCTGGGTGCCCGTTTTGACACATTCTTGCTGAACAGGAGGTGCCTGAAGATTCAGCATGAAATCTGCTAATTTTTGAGACAGCAGTTGCAGTCGGCATGGTCTTACCTGCAGATCCTGGAGTCCATGGCATCAACTCTGAACCTGGTTCTGTGGGCAAGGCCCACATGCATCTGTTGCAGAGGGCATTTCTGTCCCATTGTCACCTCAGTGACACTCACTTTCTTGCCAGCTTCTATGCCCATTGGAGGTGCATACCAGTCTGACATGGTGGCTGTCATTGACTCACATGACCAAGGGCATGCCACTGGAGCCGCACAAGTGGACACTAGTCATGATGGATGCCAGTCTCTCCAGATGGGGAGTGCACTGTGAGGGGCAGATTGCACAGGGCAATTGAGTGCCAGACCAGACACAGCGGTCCATCAACAGGCTGGGAATGAGAACCATGAGGTTGGCTCTCCTGGAATTTCAGGAGTTGATCCAACACCAGACCAAGAGTATTATCAGTCAATGCCTCCCTCTGTACTGACTCCAGCCTGTTTATATCCTTTTGAAGGTGCAGTCTCCAGACTTGCACACAATACTCCAAATGAGGTCACACCAAAGACTTATACAGAGGCACTATCACCTTTTTTTCTGCCAGCCATTCCTCTCCCTATGCACCCACGCATCCTTCTAGTTTTCGCCGTCACCTTTTCTATCTGTTTAGCTACTTTGAAATCATCAGACGCAATCACACCTAGGTCCCATTCTTCTTTCGTGGACAGAAGTACATCACCCCCTATACTGTACCGCTCCTTTGGATTGTTGCAGCCCAAATGCATGACCTTGCATTTTTTAGCATTAAATCTCAGCTACCAAATTCTAGACCATTCTTCAAGCTTAGCTAGATCTCTCCTCGTGTTATCTACACCTTCCTGGTTGTCTACTCTGTTCCAGATTTTAGTATCATCCACAAAGAGGCAAACCTTACCCGACAGCCCTTCCGCTATATCACTAACAAAGATCTTAAAAAGAACTGGATCAAGGACAGATCCCTGGGGCACACCATTGGTAACATCCTTCTCCTCAGAGTGAGCTCCATTTACCTGTATCCTTTGTCGCCTCCCACTCAAACAATTTCTAACCCAAGCAGTAACTTTAGGGTCCATCCCAAGGGTTCTCAGTTTGTTTATAAGGCACCTGTGAGGAACAGTGTCAAATGCTTTACTGAAATCTAAATGCACCACATCCCAGCTGAAGTCTCATGAATCGCGAGACTTCAGCTGGGAGAAAAGAGTACCCAGTACCTGGAGTGCGAGGCACCATGGCAAACCAGCTTAATCATAAGTTTGGTACACTCCCTACATGGGCCTGGCTGGGGAGGGGGGAAGGGAGTCCTAGCAGCATGGGTGGGCACCCGCCCACCCACCCCAAGTGTAAAGGGGGCTGGGAACGCCACTGGATTAGGAGCAGAGACGCTAAAATGTTCCTCTCTGGGTGGATGGTAGGTATATTTTAAGGATGCTGCTATACATATATGTTTTTGTTTCCTCTAATTTACTGTGAATACTAATTTTATGAAATGTGACACTTGTCAGCAAGAAACATTGGAACTACCATTCCTTAATGTCCTGCTAGACCAGTCCAGATGAGTAGGTTATGCTTCCCAACCAGCAAATGGAGGCAGAGAATTTCAAGCTTCAGTGATGTCATCACTGACATAACTGGTGGTACAGGCCCTGCAACTTGCCAGTATTCTCTACCTCTGGCAGATGTTGCGGATGGTCTGGTGCAACAGGATTCTTTGTGGATATCCTGGCTCCATAGGGCCCAGTTCCTATCTTAGGAAAGTTCTCAGGGAATGGTCTAAGGATCTTTGCTCTGATGGAGCAGAGGTAGACTTTTTCCTCTTCATGTTCCCCAAACTCACTCTATGGGGCTTGTCTTGATGAGGCTTTTTTTGGTGTGGGCAGTGATCTTCATGTTGCCCCAGCCCTGGCCTAAGAGCTTGGCCTGGTGAGGCTTTTACCTGGTGTTGATCTTGGGGGGCCACTGAGGTGGAAGTGAATGCTGGGGGTTCCCCCTCTCTTTTCCTTTCCTTCCTTCTGGTTCTTTTGTTCTTCTGCCTACCCAACCTTTCTCCTCTCCACGTAATATCTCTCTTCCTTATCATCCCACTAGGACAGTCCATATGAGTGGATTATGCTTCAGTGTCAGCAGATGAAGACAGACGAGCAACTTTCAGTGATCTCAGTGCAGCACTGAAAGAAGCCAATATTTGTCTGGTGGCAAAGTGTGTGGACTGATGCAGCAGCGCAGATAGTCCTATATCCCCTGTGTGATAGTCCTGTAGTAGGGTTGCCAACTTTTTCACCGAGAAAAACCCGACACCTGTGGCTTGCCATGCTCCACCCATTCTCCGCCCCTAGTCCCACCCCTGCCCCGCCCCCAGCCCCACCCACAAAAATTTCCGAGGATACGTGTAGGCTAACTTCCTTGGTCAGATAATAATTAAACTGGGAACCCCAAAATCCAAACATGAAATGTACAACACTGGAGAAATAAAACTATAAAGTAATTTCCTCTTGCACTAAAGAAAAACGCAAAGATGTTAGCAATACACACTTCCCAGACCAGACATATTCCAGTTAATAAATTCAAAATAAAAAGTATTTTTCTACCTTCTGTTTGGGCGTTTTATTTTTCAGTTGCAATTGCTCCAGTCACTTTCTTCTGGTTTCTTCGTGTCTTCTGCGAGCTATCCATTTGTCCTTTCTTCTCTTTTAGATGTTTTCCATTCTCTCTCTATTTCTGCTTTAACATACTGATTGTTTCCCTTTTGCTCTTTCCCCCAATTCTTTCCTTATTCCTTTATCATCCGTTTAGATTTCACGCTTCCATTCTCAAGCCCCTCTTACTCTCCCAATACCGGCCCATCATAGACTTTTCTTCCACACAAAATATTTTTTCCCCTCTCCATTCTCATTCCCCATCCATTCTAGTCCTCCCCCCAAATCAATTCCCTTATAGTTCTAGGCCCACCCAGCATCCACTCCCTTCTAGTCCCATTCTCCCATGCCCCACATCAGCCCATTTCCAGTCCTATTCCAGCTCTTCATCAGCCCATTTCCAGTGCTAGCCCTCACATCACAGGCCATTTCCAGTCCTAGGCCCCCCCCCCACCATCACAGCCCATTTGCAGTCCGAGTCCCCCCGCACCATCACAGCCCATTTGCAGTCCTAGCCCCCCTAATCACAGCCTATTTCCAGTCCAAGATCCCCCTTCCTCCACCATAGCCCATTTCCAGTCCAGGTCCCCTCCACCCCATCAAAACCCATTTCCATTCCATGTCCCCCCCCCATATAACCCTTTTACAGTCCAGGTCCCCCCCCCCCCCATCACAGCCTATTTCCAGTCCAAGTTTCCCCCCCCCCCATAGCCCTTTTCTGGTCCAGGTCCCCTCCACCCCCATCAAAACCGATTTCCAGTCCATGCCCCCCCCCCCCATTACCCTTTTTAATTCCAGGTCCCCCCCCCCATCACAGCCTATTTCCAGTCCAAGTCCCCCCCCCCCTTAGCCCTTTTCCAGTCCAAGTCCCCCCCCCCCTTAGCCCTTTTCCAGTCCAAGTCCCCCCTTAGCCCTTTGCCAGTCCAATTCCCCCCCCTTAGCCCTTTTCCAGTCCAAGTCCCCCCCCATTAGCCCTTTTCCAGTCCAAGTCCCCCCCTTAGCCCTTTGCCAGTCCAAGTCCCCCCCCTTCGCCCTTTGCCAGTCCAAGTCCCCCCCTTCGCCCTTTTCCCGTTCTAGTTCCCCCCCTTAGCCCTTTGCCAGTCCAAGTCCCCCCCCTTAGCCCTTTGCCAGTCCAAGTCCCCCCCTTAGCCCTTTTCCCGTCCAAGTCCCCCCCCCCTTAGCCCATTTCCAGTGCAAGTTCCCCCCTTTAGCCCTTTTCCAGTCCACGTCCCCCCCCTTAGCCCTTTTCCAGTCCAAGTCCCCCCCTTAGCCCTTTTCCAGTCCAAGTCCCCCCCTTAGCCCTTTTCCAGTCCAAGTCGTCCCCCCCTAGCCCTTTTCCAGTCCAAGTCCCCCCCCCTTAGCCCTTATCCAGTCCAAGTCCCCCCCCCCCTTAGCCCTTTTCCAGTCCCGGTCCCCCCCATCACAGCCACTGCAGTCCATGCCCCCCCCCCCATCACAGCCACTGCAGTCCTTGCCCCCCCCGACCAGCATCGCGGCTGTCTGAGGCTTCAGAGGGAGCCGGGGAAGCCCGCGCGAGGCCCCGGCTCCCTCTGAACAGCCACCAGCGTGAAGAGCCTTTACCTTCACGCTGGCGGCTGTTCCTGTGAAGCCGCGAATGCTGGGAAAGGTTAAAGGGTATTGCCTTTAACCTTTCCCACCAATCGCGGCTTCACAGGAACAGCCGCCAGCGTGAAGGTAAAGGCTCTTCACGCTGGTGGCTGTTCAGAGGGAGCCGGGGCCTCGCGCGGGCTTCCCCGGCTCCCTCTGAAGTGGAGAAAAGCCGTTTTTTTTTGTGTTGGCGCTCCCGATCTTGCGGCCAGAGCAAAAAAAACGGCTTTTAAAGGGCCGGTTTTGCCTCTGCGCCGGCAGCCGGCCTGGCCGTGGAAAAACCGGCCAGGCCGGCTGAAAACCGGCCAGTTGGCAACCCTATCCTGTAGGCCCAAAACTGCTTGGAGCTTGGCTATGCCCCTGCCTCCTGGAGCCGAGAGCCACAGGTTTATAACACTTTATGGGCCGGAGAGGAACAGGAGGACTCCACAGAGCCCCAAAGGGGGGCTAGTAAGTCGGGCTCACGTGGGGCTGGCACAAGGATATGAGATGATCTAGGCAACCCTTCATTCCTGCTGTCCCCCCATGTTCCCACCCCATCACTGCTACTCCCCCTCTCCAGGACCTGCAACGGCAAGAATGACAATGATGCATCAAAGCAGCGCTTACCCAGAGCCTCTGATGCCCTAACCTGCTGGCCCCACTTCCTGTTTGAGAGGGGGCAGAAGTGGCAGCACCAACAGCATACAGTGCTTCAGAGATTCTGGATCAGTGCTGCTTTGCTGTTTTAATGTCATTGCCACCACTGCAGATCCCAGAGAGAGATGACAGCGGCAGCAATGGGCCGCCCTGTAAAGGCTGGCACTCTAGGTCAATGCCTAGTTCACCTAAAGGTAGCACTGGCCCTGCCCAGGCCACCTTCCCCACTTGCTGTCCTTGATCTGCATGCTTTGCTTGTCTTGGGGTTTCTGCTTTCTCCTTCCTGCCAATTCCAACCCCTCCTTCTTCCTCTGTCTCATTCTTATCTCCAGGAACAAGCAGGAATGAGTCTTCACATATGGATACGTCGGTACCGACGGAGCCTGCGCGGGAACGCTCCCCAGCGTCCCAAAAAGGAAAGCTTTTGGGAGCATCCCACAGCACCTGCGCGCTGCCTTCCCGCCTTTCCTAACCGCCTCTGTCCAGTTCTTCTTTTCCGCGGAGCCAGCAGGTCGTGTTCCTGTCACCGCTGAAGAAGTTCGTTATTTTATTTTATTTCTTTGGCGCGCGTCTGCCTTCTTCGACGTCGGACCGGTACCGCCGGTCTTTTCTTTCTTTTCTTAAGTGTATATTTTTCTTAAGTGTATATTAAGTGTATATTTTTCTTAAGTGTATATTTTTCTTTCTTTTCTTTAGTGTATATTTTTGTCTCTTGGGCCTTAGGCCTAAAGGAAATTTCCACATGGAAAAGCCCGCCTCCGGGTTTAAAAAATGCACTAAGTGCAGCGGTACCATTTCTGTTACCGACACCCATGACTGGTGTCTTAAATGTTTGGGTCTTGACCATTCCATCACGGATTATGCGTCCTGCTCCATGATGTCTAAGAGAGGTTTACAGAACCGAGCAGCTAAGCTCAATACCCTGTTTCCCTCTGATGCAGCTTCGGTGGCATCGACGTCGTCCAGTGCTTCTTCTTCCTCCTATGGATCTCAGGTAACCAAACATAAATCCAGCCGGTCCTCGAAGGGTAGATCTCCCTCTAAGCATCGAGATGCCTCCGGGCTTGCCCTCGAGGATCTTTCACCGGCAAAAGTACCCCGGCGGGAAGCTCTGGCTTCCAAAGCTCCTCCTATGGGGTCACAGGTTGACATCGATGGCACGGCCTCGACCGATCACCTGTTACAATGTTCTGGGGTACCGGTGGAATCTGCCGGTACCGATGTCCAGACATTGATGGCGTCGATGGATCAGAATATTCTGACCATGCAGCAGGCCATCACGGCATTCATTCGAGCTGCGACGCCGCTGGTACCGCAACAGGTTCCGTTGCCGGTACCGATTGCATCGACATCGGCTTCAGTGTCGACTGCAATGGTACCCTGTCCGATGATGCCCATCGGTACCGAACTGGTACCGATCACTCCCAATGTCGATACCACTCGGTACGCGTATCGGGCTCTACAGGAGCATCCAGACAGGCGATACTTCGATTCCTCCGAAGACTCTGATGCATCGGAGGTTTCTGTCGAAGCATCGGTACTCCTTCCTCAAGAGCCTTCTTCTCCAAAAAGAAGAATGTCTCCTCCAGAGGTCTTTTCAGGACTTTATAAGAGAAGTGGCCAAGGGTCTCTCTATCTCAGTAGCCCCTGAGTCAGAGCCTAGAGCCAAAAAGTTGGATATTTTGCAATATCCCAAGGCTCCTAAAGAGGCAGCCACTTTGTCAGTTCATGAGATCCTTTATGATCACATGTTGGGCATATGAGAGACCCCTCTTACTATTTCTTCCCACTCTCGTAGGCTAGACACCATGTACCGTGTCCCACCTTGTCCTGGGTTTCATAAGACTCAGCTTCCTCACCACTCTATTGTGGTGGAGTCTGCCATGAAAAAGTTAGAGTGCAAAAAGGCACTCTTCTACCCCTCCAGGGAGAGAATGTAGAACCTTAGATGCTTTTGGCAGAAAAATCTTTCAAGCCAGCATGCTTGTTGCTAGAATCAACTCCTATAGTCTCTATATGGGGATGTTTCTAAAAGAAGTTACAGATCATCTGCAAACTTTCCTCCCTTTTCTTCCAGAAGATAAGAGGGAAGAGTTTCTCACTTGGCTTAAGCATGCCCAAGATGTTTCCAAATTTTCCAACCGTGCAGCCTTTGACTCTTTTGAGGGTGCCAGCAGAGCTTCGGCTATTGCCATAGGTGCATGCAGAATTGCTTGGTTACAAGCTTCTGATCTGGAACCTTGGGTCCAAGATGGATTGGGAAATCTTCCTTGTACAAGTGAAAACCTTTTTGGCAAGGATTGGCAGGCAAAGGCCACACAGATGGATGCAGAAAATTCTGCTTTGGATAGGCTTTCAAAGTCTACCTCTAATCCTGTCAAGAAGAGGTTGTTCAAAAAGCCATATTTTAAGAACATAAGAACATAAGATATGCCATACTGGGTCAGACCAAGGTCCATCAAGCCCAGTATTCTGTTTCCAACAGTGGCCAATCTAGGTCATATGTACCTAGCAGTTTCCCCAAGAGACACAAGTTCCACAATGCTTGTACTGGGTCAAGCATTGATATCTTCGGTCACTTCTTAATAATGGTTTATGGACCTTTCCTCCAGGAACTTGTCCAAACCTTTTTTAAACCCAGCTACACTAACAGCCTTTACTACATCCTCCGGCAACAAATTCCAGAGTTTGATTACACGTTGAGTGAAAAAATATTTTCTTTTATTAGTCTTAAATAGTTTACCCTGTAGCTTCATTGCATGTCCCCTAGTCTTTCTATATTCTGATAAGGTAAACAATCGATCTACGTTTACCCGTTCCACTCCGTTCATTAATTTATAGACTTCTATCATATCTCCCCTCAGCCGTCTCTTTTCCAGGTTAAAGAACCCTAACCTTTTTAGCCTTTCTTCATAGGAGTATCCTTCCATCCCCTTTACCATTTTGGTGGCTCTTCTCTGTACCTTTTCTAAAATCGCTATATCCTTTTTAAGATACGGCGACCAGAATTGCACACAATATTCAAGGTGCGGTCTCACCATGGAACGATATAGAGGCATTATAATATCTTTTGTTTTATTTTCCATTCCTTTCCTTATCATACCTAGCATTCTATTTGCTCTCTTGGCCACCGCTGCACACTGGGCCGAGGGTTTTAACATGGTATCCACAATGACGCCTAAATCTTTTTCCTGGGTGGTGGTTCCTAATGTGGAACCTTGCATTGTGTAACCATAGTTTAGGTTGTTCTTCCCTAGGTGCATAAACTTGCACTTGTCCACATTAAATTTCATCTGCCATTTTGATGCCCAGTCTTCCAATTTATCAAGATCCTCTTGCAATTTTTCACAATCCTCTTGGGTTTTAACAACTTTAAATAGTTTTGTGTCATCTGCAAATTTGATAACCTCACTCGTTATTCCACTTTCCAGGTCATTTATGAATATGTCAAAAAGCAGCGGACCCAGCACAGATCTCTGGGGTACACCACTATTCACCTTTCTCCATTGGGAAAATTGGCCATTTAGCCCTACCCTCTGCTTTCTATCTTTTAACCAGTTCCTGATCCACAATAGTACACTGCCTCCTATCCCATGACTCCTTAGTTTTGCCAAAAGTCTCTGATGAGGGACCTTGTCAAAGGCTTTCTGAACGTCCAAATACACAATATCAACCGACTCACCTTTGTCCACCTGTTTATTCACTCCTTCAAAAAAACATAACAGATTAGTAAGACAAGATCTTCTTTGTCTAAAGCCATGTTGGCTGTCTCCCATTAGGTTGTGACTATCTACATGCTGAGTAATTTTATTCTTTATGATGGTTTCTACCATTTTTCCCGGTACTGATGTCAGGCTCACCGGTCTGTAGTTTCCCGGATCACCCCTGGAAACCTTTTTAAAAATTGGTGTTACATTGGCGATCCTCCAATCTTCAGGTATTAGAGATGATTTTAATGATAGTTCACAGATTACTGATAGCAGTTCTGCAATCTCATATTTCAGTTCTTTCAATACCCTTGGATGTATACCATCCGGCCCAGGTGATTTGCTACTCTTCAGTTTATCTAATAGTTCTAAGACATCTTCCCGATGTATCGATGTTTCCTTCAATTCTTCCGCACCTTTAAATACCACTTCAGTCATGGGTAACATCCCTACATCTTCCTCAGTAAAGACCGAAGCAAAGAATTCATTCAGTCTCTCCGCTATCGCCTTGTCGCCTCTTAGTGCTCCTTTAACCCCTTTATCATCTAATGGACCAACTGACTCTCTCACAGGTTTTTTGCTATGAATGTACTTGAAAAGGTCTTTATTTCGCGTTTTTGCTTCCGCAGCAAGCTTCTTCTCAAATTCTCTCTTTGCCTGCCTTATCAATGCCTTGCATTTGACTTGCCAGTGCTTGTGCTGTTTCCAGGTTTCGTCGTTTGGCTCTTTTTTCCATTTCCTGAAAGATGCTTTTTTGGCAACAACAGCCTCTCTGACCTCACCTTTAAACCATGCTGGCAGTTTTTTGGACTTCCTTCCACTTTTCTTAAAGCGTGGAATACAGCTGGTCTGGGCTTCCAAGATAGTATTTTTCAACAACACCCAAGCTTGATGTACGTCTTTAACCTTCGCAACTGCTCCTTTTAGTTTTTTTTTAACTGTTTTCCTCATTTTATCATAGTCTCCCTTTCGAAAGTTAAAAGGTAGTACTGTGGATTTCCTTACTATCACTCCTCCTCCACTAATTAAATCAAAGGCGATCATGCTATGATCACTATTGCCAAGTGGCCCCAACACCCTTATCTCTTGCACTAGATCTGGTATTCCACTAAGGACTAGGTCTAATATGGCTTCCCCTCTGGTCGGTTCATGAACCAGCTGCTCCAAGAAGCAGTCATTTATTCCATCTAGGAACTTTATCTCCCTAGCATGTCCTGACGTGAAGAAGGGAAGATATTTTCCTGTTTATGGTCAACAGACATCTTCTGCAGGTCGTTTTGCTGCAAAGCGTCAACAACCTAAACAGGCCAAGCCTAAGGCTGCAAGGACTCCTGTAGCCCAACAGCCTCAGCCTCCTCAGGGCCTTTGACTTGCATCTAGAGAACTTAGCCTTTCTGGCTCTAGCAGAACCAGAGCCTCTCACCATTCCAGGAAGGTTAGCTTACTATGCTCCCAGATGGGAACAAATCACAGCAGAGCAATTGACCCTCTCTATCATAAGGAAAGGGTACAAACTTCATTTCTCAAACCTTCCTCCTCACACCATGGTGAGACAGTTCAATTCTCAAACATCTCTCCTCGACCTTCTCGGTCAAGAGATTACTACCCTTCTTGCCCAAGGGGCAATAGAAGAAGTACCCCTTCTTCATCAGGGCTCAGGTTTCTACTCCCCCTACTTTCTTGTCCCAAAGAAAACAGGGGGTTACAGACCCATATTAGATCTCAGAGAATTGAACAAGTTTCTATGCAAGGAGAAATTCAAAATGATTTCTCTAGGTACTCTCCTTCCATACCTTCAGAGTCAGGATTGGCTTTGTTCTCTAGATCTCAAGGATGCGTATACCCATATACTCATCCATCCAGCACACAGAAGGTTCCTTCGGTTCCTTTATCAAGGGAAGCACTATCAATACAGGGTACTTCCTTTTGGTCTGGCCTCTGCTCCAAGAGTGTTCACAAAATGCATGGCAGTAGTAGCTGCATTCCTACGCACTCTAGGAATATTCGTATTCCCATATCTGGATGACTGGCTCATCCGAGCTCCATCCCAGTCAGAGGCCCAGACTTCCCTAACCTGCACAATGCGTATTCTGCAGTGTCTGGGACTGGTAATAAACATTCCAAAGTCCCAACTCACCCCTACTCAGTCTCCACAGTTCATAGGGGCCTTGCTGGATACCACAACTGCAAGGGCCTATCTTCCCCAGGCCCGTTGCCTACACTTAGTGCAGTTAGCCTCCCAGATTCAGTTAAAAACCCATTTAACTGCTCAAGAGATGTTACAACTGCTAGGCCACATGGCATCCACTGTGCATGTGGTCCCTTATGCTCGCCTTCACATGAGGGCAGCTCAGTGGACTTTGTCCAACCAATGGACCCAGGCATCAGGGGGTCTGTCAGACAAAATAGCAACCTCCAGGCACCTCTTTTGGTCTCTTCAGTGGTGGAAGTCCACTCAAAATCTGTTGCAGGGGTCCCCTTTCCAACAGTTGTTACCCCAAGCAACCCTTACAACAGATGCCTCTCCAAAGGGTTGGGGAGCTTATCTTCACGACCTCTCCACTCAGGGCATTTGGTCCCCACAGGAGACCTCTCTACATATCAACATCTTAGAGCTCAGAGCAATCTTCCTGGCTCTGTCTTCCATACCCTGCTCAGCTACAAGACAGTCCTCATTCACACGGACAACCAAGTAGCCATGTTCTGTGTGAACAAGCAGGGAGGGACTGGCTCTCTGTTGCTTTGCAACGAAGCTCTGAGATTGTGGGCCTTCGCCAGAGAGCATCAAATTCATCTTCTGGCAGTATACCTTCCAGGAGTTCAAAACTCTTGGGCAGACAGACTCAGTCGAGTTCTGCTTCCACACAAGTGGTCCCTTCATATGGACCAGATAGTCAGAATCTTTCGAATTTGGGGAACCCCGGACATAGACCTCTTTGCAAGTCCGTGGAATGCCAAACTTCCCCGATTCTGTTCCAGAATTCTGTGTCAGGGAGTTCAGGCCAAGGATGCCTTCCTCCTTCATTGGGGTCAAGACTTCCTATATGCCTTTCCACCCATTCCCCTAATTCCCAAGACCCTGTTCAAGCTTCAGAGAGATCGAGGGACTATGATCCTCATAGCTCCACGATGGCCACGCCAAGTGTGGTTCCCTCTACTTCTGCATCTCTCTCAAGCTCCCTCCCTGGACTTGGGATCTGCTCCAGATCTCCTGTTTCAGGAGGGGGGAACGTTGTGGCACTCAAACCCCCAATCTCTCCATCTCAGGGCTTGGTTGCTGAAGGCTTAGACCTTCAAGATTGGCATCTGTCTCAGCAAGTGAGGGATATCCTTCATGCTTCCAGAAAGCCTTCTCCTAGGCGTTCCTATGCTTTTAAATGGAAAAGGTTTACCATTTGGTGTGCTGAGAGGGGTTTTAACCCTCTAGCAATACCTTTGAATTCTTTACTAGAGTATCTCCTGCATCTTTCCCATGCAGGCCTCAAAACGAATTCAGTACGGGTCCATTTGAGTGCTATTGCAGCATCTCTCAAGCCTCTCAATGGACAACCTATTTCCTCTCATCCTCTTATTGCAAGATTCATGAGAGGCCTTCTTTTAACTAAACCTCCCATTAGACCACCTCCAGTGGCATGGGTCTTGAATCTGGTTCTTGGTCAGCTCATGAAGCCTCCCTTTGAACCCTTAGCCACTACCTCCTTGAAATTTCTTTCCTGGAAAGTTATCTTTCTTATTGCAGTCACCTCAGCTCGCTGCATCAGTGAGCTGCAGGCCTTAGTGGCTAATCCACCTTATACAAGGTTCCATCATGATAAGGTAGTCCTTAGGACCAATCCACACTTTATGCCTAAAGTGGTCTCACCTTTTCATCTTAACCAAGAGGTGTACTTACCTGTCTTCTTTCCAGGTCCTCATGCATCAAGTGCAGAGAGGAATCTTCATACCCTGGATTGTAAGAGGGCTCTTGCCTTTTACTTACAAAGGACACAGCAACATAGAAAGTCTTCTCAGCTCTTTGTTGCTTTTGATCCCTCTCATTTGGGACTTCCAGTCTCTAAGAGAACACTGTCCAATTGGATTGCTCAGTGTACTTCTTTCGCCTATCAGAGCAAGAATCTTTCTCTGGAGGGCCATGTCACAGCTCACAATGTGAGGGCCATGGCAACCTCTATGGCTCATCTAAATTCTGTGTCCATCGACCAGATCTGTCGAGCGGCCACCTGGGCCTCGGTTCATACCTTCACAGCCCATTACTGCTTGGACAAGGACTCCCGCCGGGATGCCTTGTTTGGTCAGGCTGTTCTCAAACACCTTTTCCATGCTTAATCAACTCCTGCCTTCCATCCCTGGTTGGATGCCTGAGATCCATGGGAGGAGGTAGAGCCCTTCTCAGGGTCTCACAACCTTGGGGATCTCCCAGGCATCTCTAGCTGGGGAGTCCCCATATGTGAAGACTCATTCCTGCTTGTTCCTGGAGATAGCACAGTTACTTACCTGTAACAGGTGATCTCTGGGAACAGCAGGAATAAGTCTTCACAACCCACCCACCTCCCCTAGGAGTTGTATCTTTCTATCTATCTTTCCTTTCCTCTCTCTCTCTTTGTCTCAGCTTTAAAACTCGAACTGGAGAGAGGCGGTTAGGAAAGATGGGAAGGCAGCGTGCAGGTGCTGTGGGATGCTCCCAAAAGCTTTCCTTTTTGGGACGCTGCGGAGAGTTCCCGCGCAGTCTCCGTCGGTACTGACGTACCCATATGTGAAGACTTATTCCTGCTGTTCCCAGAGATCACCTGTTACAGGTAAGTAACTGTGCTTTTCCTCCTTTGAAGTCCATTCCATCCACCTTTTTAATCCTTTACCTCTCCGGATAGCTGCTATTTATATTGTCGGTGTTAAGTGCCGTCGAGTCGGTGTCAACCCATGGCGACTCTCTGGGTAGTTGTCCTCAATTGTGTTTGAACAATATTACAAAGGTCAGTCACAGAGCTTACTAATGATAATTCATACAAACAACAATACAGCTCTACTAATTAACCATCACGCAATAATATCAATTCAGCATAAAAGACCAATTGTGTTTGGTCTTCAGTCAGGCGGCTCATTGTTGACAGACTGGCACCCATAGCTGCTGTTATTGCATTGATCCATCTCTCATTGCTGGCCTTCCTCTTTTGTGTTGACCTTCTATCTTGCCAAGCATGATGTCTTTTTCTAAGATCTCTCTCTTCACATGATGTGTCTAAAGTATGAAAGTCAAAGTCTTGTCTTCTGAATGTCTAAATTTTCTATCTTTTTCACTGTCCAACTTTCGCATCCATATGATGTTATCGAAAATACCATGCCTTGAACGAGTCGAATCTTTGTATAAAGAGAGACATCTCTGCTCTTGAGAATCTTGTCTAGGTCTTTCATAGCCATTCTGCCAAGAGCAATGCGTTGTCGGATTTCTTGACTGCTTGTTGCTTCTTTATTGATAGTTGATCCAAGTAGGTTACAGTTGTCCACTATTTAAATTTCTTCTCCTTTAACAATGAACTTATTGATTTTTCCAGTTGTCATGATCTTTGTCTTCTTTACATTAAGGTTCAGGCCCATTTTAAAACTATGTTCCTTGATCGTGAGAAGCAAACGTTTCAGATCATCCTCATTTTCGGCCAGTAATGTGTATCATCAGCATAGCAAAGGTTGTTGATGAGTCTTCCACCAATCTTCACACCTCTGTTGTCTTCATACAATCCTGCTTCTCTGATGATTTGTTCTGCATATAAATTAAACAGGTATGGGGAAAGTATGCAGCCTTGTCATACACCTTTGCTGATTTTAAACCATTCTGTTTCTCCTTGTTCTGTTCGAATTGTTGCTTCTTGATCAATGTACAGATTGTGCAAGAGAACGATCAGGTGTTCTGGTATACCCATGCTTCTTAATGTGGCCAAGAGTTTCTCATGGTTTACACAGTCAAAGGCCTTGTTGTAGTCAATAAAGCACAAATAGATATCCTTTTGGTATTCTTTAGTCTTTTCAAGGATCCCTCTCACATCCGCGATGATGTCTCTCGATCCTCGCCCTTTCCTGAACCCTGCTTGCACTTCAGGTAGTTCTTGTTCCAGGTATGGTTGTAGTCTCTGTTGAATAATCTTCAGTAGAATCTTGCTGGCATGTGGGATCAGAGTGATTGTGCAATACTTCCCACAGTCAGTTGGATCACCATTCTTTAGTATTGGTATAAACACAGATCTTTTCCAGTCAGTTGGCCATGATGTTGTCTTCCAAATTTCTGGCAGAGCTTTGTAAGTATGGTAACAGCTGCATCAGATTGCTGAAATACTTCTATGGGAATGCTATCAATACCTGGTGCTTTGTTCTTTGATAAAATCCAAACAGGGGTTTATAGAGCAATATGATCACAAACCATACAAGTAATTGCCCCAATCCAACTGCACAATACTGAAAATTCTTTCTTTTGGATAAGAGTCTCAGAATGAATGGGGGAGGGTAACTACAGGTCACAACAAGTTGAAAGCCTGAGAAATCCCAACCCCTTCCTTACATCAAGGACTCCAACAATCCTATTTTCCAAAAAATATTTTATATACGTATCTTGAAAATGCAGATTTAAGAGCTCTGCTAACTCTTAGAAACTTCTTAATCTACTTATCAATGCTTCATAGTCAGTAGTAACCTCATGGTCAGTAATAACCTTAGTTATTTAAACTGGGGTAAATCCGACTGGTGAATGTAGATTGAAAAACTTATCTGATGAAATTGGTAAAGTCGGAGATCTCCCAATACCCGACGCAAAATCCAAGCGCTGATGCGTTTCACCGCTGACGCGGTTTCATCGGGGGAGGTTTTCTGCATACGACGTATCACATACTTTAAAACTCAATTCATACTGAAAAACTGAAAAAGATATTCATGTCAGTATTATAGATGCATACCAATTTCTGAATATGTTGAGCCAAACACAATTTCAGTACTAGTACCTCAAACCTTGAGACTGAATTATTCAGGATACTGTTGAAACTGAAAGACGCCACGCATGCGTAGAAGATCATGCTGCGTGTCCCTTATAAATGATCACAGATCAAGGCTTTCAATGCTGCTTCTTTCATCACCAATGGTTCCGGATCATAAGGTACAGGTTGAAACGGCTGTTGGTCCAATTGATCTTTATCATATAAAAACTCTGTATATTTCCACCTTTTCTTGATCTTCTCAGCATCATTCAACATAGAACTTTGAGCATCTTGTAACATTCCTATTCGAGGCTGGGATTTTTCTTTAACTCTTGTAGCTTTAGGAAAACCGATCTTGATCTTCCTCTAATGGTAGATCAAGGAGGAGGAGTGGTCTAGTGGTTAAGAGAAGGTACTTCAGGCCAGAGGGCCAGGGGTTCAAGTCCCACCTGGGGACAGCAATCTCAGGCCGGAGGGACTGGGATTTCTAGTCCTATAGGCACTCCTTGTGGTCTTGGGCAAGCCACTTAACCCTCCATTGCCCATGTTCCCTATAAGTATTAGCGTATGTCTCATATATCCCCTCATGTTAAATGTATCCCCCAATTGACCGCTTTGACCCTGTGAAAAGCAGGATATAAATACAGATAAATAAATAAATAAAATATCTGCTTCTATTTCCTTGCATGCGTCATTATAGTACTTTTCCTTATCCTGTCTTGCTGCACGTTGGAAATCTCTGTTGAGTTCTGCAATTGTCTGTCTTTCTTTCTCCTCTGGCTTTAGCTTCTCTGTGCTTCTGGGCAATTTTCAGATTTTCTTCCGTCATCCATTTTGGCTATCTTTGCTTTTTCACCTTTTGTAGAGACTTCTCGCTTTATTCCAACACAACGTTCTTGATGTCATTCCATAACTCTTCTAGAGCTCTGTCATTTGTATCTAAAGCAGCAAAATGATTTTGCAGGCAGTTTTTAAATTCCAGTGGTATATTCTCAGGTCATATTTTGCTACATTCATGATTGGCTTGCTCTTTTTCAACTTTAGCTTTTAGTTTGCATACTAGTAGTTGGTGATCTGTACCACAGTCAGCTCCAGATTTTGTCTTTGTTGATGTGATAGAGCTTTTCCATCGTTCACTTCCACAAATGTAGTCAATTTGATTTTTATACACTCCATTGAGTGAAGTCCATGTGTACAGTCGCCACTTGTGTTGCTGGAAGAAGGTGTTTGAGATGAATAGATCGTTGGTCTTGCAGAATTCTATCAGTATTTCTCCAGCTTCATTTCTGTTGCTAAGTCCATATTTTCCAACCATTTTTCCTTCTTCTTTGTTGCCAACATTAGCGTTCCAGTCACCCATGACTATCAGGATATCCTGTTTGCATGTTCTATCAGTTTCAACTTGTACTTGTTCATAGAACTCATCAATTTCATCTTCTTCTGCAGCTCCTGTTGGGGAATATACTTGAATTATAGTTGTGTTGACAGGCATTCCTTGTAGACGAATACAGATTAAGCGTTCACTGACTGCATTGTATTTCATTACAGTTCTTGCAAGTTTCTTCTTAATTACAAATGCAACACCATTTCTTCTTTGTCTTTCATTTTCAGCATAGTAGACCATATGATCATCTCATGCAAAGTGCCTGATGCCAGTCCATTTCAGTTCACTGACACCCAACAGATCAAATTGTGCACGTTCCATTTCATTCTTGACCACCTCCAACAAGCTGCAAACCAAGTGAGGGTTGCTGTTTATAGACCCCCTGATAAGTCCACCTCTACCTTTCTCACTGGCTTTCCTTATTTCTACTTCCCCCTCCCTCATTCTTGGTGATTTCAATATTCATGTTGATAACCCCTTTGACCCCTATGTTTCTAAACTCCTTTCCATTACCTCCTCTTTCAATCTCAAACTTTGCTCTTCCACTCCTACTTATCAGCATGGTCACTGCCTTGACTTGTTTTTTTTCTCTATCTGTTTACCCTCCAATTTATGTATCTCAGTTCTTCCCTTATCTGATCATCATCTCCTTTCACCCTTCATCACTCCCCACCTTGATCCTGCTCTGTTTCCTCCGATCTTTTTAGGAATCTTCATGCTATCAATCCATTGTCTCTTTTCACTATCGTCTCATCGCCTCTGTCTTCCACTTTGTCTTCTAAATCTGTTGATGAGGCTATAGTTTCCTATACTACTGCCCTCTCCCCTGCTCTAGATACTGTTGCACCACCCATCCCATGTTCTGTGAGACACACTACAACCCAACCCTGGTTGTCCTCAACTACCTGCTTTCTCTGCTTCTGCGCCCACTCAGCTGAGCGCATTTCACTTAAATCTCACTCCCTTTCTGACTTTCTTCACTTCAAATTCATGCTTCATCCACATCCCTACAATCCAGTCCAAACAACTGAGTTTTGTCTGTCCACCAGCAGCTGGAGACTGATATGCAAATTTTTTTCTACTGACATCATCCCATAAAGCTAGAGGAACTTTCCTTCTCCTATCAGTATCTTCAGTCTCCAGCAGCTGGTGGACAGACTTCCTTGGAGTCGGTCTGGCTGGATTCAGAGTCACTCCAGGGGTAGATAATTTTTGGAAAGAAAAATTACAGGCTCAGAGCTGTCCTAGATGGAGGTCTTACTGCACAGGGTACTAACTTGCACAGCAAAGATGCGTAAAAACTAAAAGAACATACTTAAAAGAGTACGGTACAATCCAGAGCCCTTTGGTGGGTGGGAGAGACCTCTGTGGAGATCCCATAAGCCATTCGGTGGGCATCAGGGCTCCCAATGGTGGCAGACAGTCCTGCAAGTCTGATGGGGATCTGTGCTGCCATCTCTGTATCAAGCAGTGAATTTCCCTCCAGCGGTTTTTGCAACTGCATAGGTTCAGAGGTTCAGGAAGTGCAAGCAACAGGCGGGCCAAGGATGGGGGTTTCATTTCTTTAAAGGCATTATGGATTCCTCATGCCCAGCTCAAAGTTGATCTGTGCCATGTGTGGGACACGCCACAGCTCTCTGTTGCAAGTGGGTTGTTGCCGCACTTGTGAGAGGGAGAGCCGCGATGCGGATGAGCAACAAGAAGGGCTGGTTTCGTGATCTGGAGGGTAGGGCATGTCCACCGGGGCAGGAGCATGCTGTTAGCCACTCTATCTCCACTCCGGATGCACAGGATCTTTCGCGTGCTGCTTCTCCAGTGGCCATTTTGTCTGCAGGCACTCAGCCTGCCACATC
Source organism: Ichthyophis bannanicus (assembly GCA_033557465.1). Taxonomy (NCBI): domain Eukaryota; kingdom Metazoa; phylum Chordata; class Amphibia; order Gymnophiona; family Ichthyophiidae; genus Ichthyophis; species Ichthyophis bannanicus. The sequence continues at coordinate 1,030,273,657 of CM066034.1, forward strand.
CATTTTGCAGGCTGGGCCTTCGGGTTTAAATTGCAGATTGGAGAGCAAGAGGGAGATCATAACTCCAGAGGAAGCATCATTGTTTTCTCCGGAGTTTATCCTGCTCCTTCATGGAGCCTACAGAATGGAAAAAGGTCAGGATGTGGGGTCTACACCTTCCGGGGTGCATACTGGAGCTCCTAAGCAACCCCTGTCCTCTAGGAGTGAGCAGAGCACAAGAAAGTGCTTGCACCTTGCTGAGGAGAGTGAAGGAGAGGATTTGGGGGGTGAAAACGCTTCTGGGGAGGCAGAGGATGCTGAAGAGGGCCCTTCGGTCTCCAAAGGGGATCTAGGAGGCTGGGACCTAGAGGGAGACGACCGCTCCCCAGGGGAGGACCCCACAATTGTGTGAGTTTTCTGTAAGGAGGAGCTTATGGTGCTGATTTCTCAATCACTGGGAGCACTGAGCCTTTCTTTTGAAATACCACAGGATGAGGTTCCCTTAGAGGAACATGTGAGTGCCACAAAACTCCTTCCCCATCCATAAGGCCATTACGCAGATGACTGAGGCACAGTGGAAAGTCCCCGAGGCCAGACTTCGGGAGGGGTGGGCGATGGCTCACCTCTGTCATGTTCTGCCAGCAGAGAAAGAGCTCTTTCAGAACCCTAAGGTGGATGCCTTGGTCACAGCAGTGATCAAGAAGATCATGATTCTGGTACAGGGGGATACAGCCCTCAATGACCTGCAAAACCGCAGGTTGGAGGCGATGTTGAGACAGGCATTTGAGGTTAATGCCTTGTCATTGCAAGCCTCCATTTGTGGAGCTTATATGGCCAGAGCCTGCATGCTACCGGGTTTTCTCCAGAGATAGATCACGGATCCAGTAGAAGTCCCAAAGTTGGAGTTGGCTGCAGCCTACTTGTCTGATTTTTGTTATGATTTGGTTCAATCCTCATCCAAGAGTATAGCAGTAGTAGTGGCAGCACGTCGGTTTCTTTGATTAAGAAACTGGTCAGTGGATGTTATTTCCAAGGTCCGTTTGAGCAAGCTACTTTTTAAGGGTAAGTTGCTGTTTGGAGAGCTCCTGAAGGAAATGGTTAAGGACCTGGGTGAGTCAAAGGGGGCAGGTTGCTGGAAGACAAGCCTTGTGGCGGTAAAGAACAGCCGGTCACATCACGGGGAGGAGCCAGGGATTTCTGTCACTTTCAGACAGCTCAGTTTCCAACTTCCCAATGGGATCATTTCCCATTCAGAGGGCAGTCCTTTCGGAGTAGAGGTTCGAGTCATGGCTACTACTCAGGCTCCTTTGGAGCTGCCAAAAAGTCACAATTTTTATTTAACATTTAACATTTCTTATATACCGCCTTTCATGATATCAAGGCAGTTTACGTTGAACAAACTGAAATTACATTGAACAGGGCATTATAACTTGGAGATAACTATTTACAGGGAACATGGGCAATGAAGCAAGGCAGGCCCAGGAGTCGGTAGAGCATATCAGAGGATGCCTTTTCAGCTGGATCCGGATAACCTCAGATCAATGGGTTCTCATGGTTATTTGCTGTGGATATGCTCTAGAGCTTCAGCATCCCTTATAGAAGGCCTTCATGATGTCTCCATCTACGGCTCCAGGCAAATGGCAGATGGTCCGCACAACACTGTGGCGCCTGCTGGCCTCGGGGGGGGGGGGGGGGTGAGTCTGGTACCACCAGGCCAGTGCGACTTATGTCGATACTCAATTTATTTCATTGTGCCCAAAAAGGAAGGCACTTTTTGCCCGATTCTTGACCTCAAGCACGTGAACACAGCATTGCGGGTGCCAAGGTTCTGCATGGAAACGTTGAGATTAGTTAAGAACATAAGAACATAAGATATGCCATACTGGGTCAGACCAAGGTCTATCAAGCCCAGTATCCTCTTTCCAACAGTGGCCAATCTAGGTCATACGTACCTACAGTAGCAGGTTCCACAATGTTTGTATTGGATCAAGCATTGATATCCTGGGTCCCTTTTTAATAATGGTTTATGGACCTTTCCTCCAGGAACTTCTCCAAACCTTTTTTTAAACCCAGCTACACTAACAGCCTTTACTACATCCTCCGGTAACAAATTCCAGAGTTTGATTACACGTGGAGTGAAAAAAATATTTTCTCTTATTAGTCTTAAATAGTTTACCCTATAGCTTCATTGCATGTCCCCTAGTCTTTCTATATTCTGATAATGTAAACAATCAATCTACGTTTACCCGTTCCACTCCGTTCATCAATTTATAGACTTCTATCATATCTCCCCTCAGCCATCTCTTTTCCAGGTTAAGAACATAAGAACATAAGATATGCCATACTGGGTCAGACCAAGGTCCATCAAGCCCAGTATCCTGTTTCCAACAGTGGCCAATCTAGGTCACAGGTACCTAGCAATTTTCCCAAAAGACACAGGTTCCACAATGCTTGTATTGGGTCAAGCATTGATATCCTGGGTCCCTTTTTAATAATGGTTTATGGACCTTTCCTCCAGGAACTTGTCCAAACCTTTTTTAAACCCAGCTACACTAACAGCTCTTACTACATCCTCCGGTAACAAATTCCAGAGTTTGATTACACGTTGAGTGAAAAAATATTTTCTCTTATTTGTCTTAAATAGTTTACCCTGTAGCTTCATTACGTGTCCCCTAGTCTTTCTATATTCTGATAGTATAAAAAATTGATCTACGTTTACCCGGTCCACTCCATTCATTAATTTATAGACCTCTATCATATCTCCCCTCAGCCGTCTCTTTTCCAGGTTGAAGAGCCCTAACCTTTGTAGCCTCTCTTCATAGGAGTAGCCTTCTATCCCCTTTACCATTTTGGTGGCTCTTCTCTGTACCTTTTCTAATAACGCTATATCCTTTTTAAGATACCGCGATCAGAATTGCACACAATATTCAAGGTGCGGTCCTACCATGGAACGATACAGAGGCATTATAATATCCTTTGTTTTATTTTCCATTCCTTTCCTTATGATACCTAGCATTCTATTTGCTTTCTTGGCCGCTGCTGCACACTGGGCGGAGGGTTTTAACATGTTATCCACTATGACTCCTAAATCTTTTTCCTGGGTGGTGGTTCCCAATGTGGAACCTTGCATCGTGTAACCATAGTGTGGGTTGTTCTTTCCTAGGTGCATAACTTTGCACTTGTCCACATTAAATTTCATCTGCCATTTGGATGCCCAGTCTTCCAATTTATCCAGATCCTCCTGAAGTTTTCCACAGTCCTCTTGGGTTTTAACAACTTTAAACAGTTTTGTGTCGTCTGCAAATTTGATAACCTCACTAGTTATTCCTTTTCCAGGTCATTTATGAATATGTCAAAAAGTAGCGGACCCAGTACAGATCCTTGGGGTACTCCACTATTCACTTTTCTCCATTGGGAAAATTGGCCATTTAGCCCTACCCTCTGCTTTCTGTCTTTTAACCAGTTCCCGATCCACAATTGTACACTGCCTCCTATCCCATGACTAAATCTTTTTCCTGGGTGGTGGTACCTAATGTGGAACCTTGCATCATGTAACCATAGTGTGGGTGGTTCTTTCCTAGGTGCATAATTTTGCACTTGTCCACATTCAATTTCATCTGCCATTTGGATGCCCAGTCTTCCAATTTATCAAGATCCTCTTGCAATTTTCCACAATCCTCTTGGGTTTTAACAACTTTAAATAGTTTTGTGTCATCTGCATATTTGATATGCTCACTCATTATTCCCTTTTCCAGGTCATTTATGATTGCTGTGCAGAGGGGAGAGTTCCTCACCACCCTAGACCTATCAGAAGCATACCTTCACATTCTGATATACCCAGAGCATCAACGCTTCCTCCAGTTTGCGATATTTATGGGCCATTTTCAATTTTGCGCATTGCCTTTTGGCCTGGCAACGGCTCCTCATACGTTCACCAAGGTCATGGTGGTGGCAGCAATAGCCCTAAGGAAACAGGGCATCCTGGTTCATTCTTACCTAGACAACTGGTTCATTCAGGCCAAGACCAGGGCCGAAAGTCGGTAGGTAATGCAGAAGGTGATAGCCTTTCTGCAGAGATTGGGATGGTAGTCAATGTGTCAAAGAACAAGTTGGTCCCGTCCCAATAGTTGATTTATCTGGGTGCCCAATTCAACACGGAAGCCAGATTGGTGTCATTGGTGGAGGAGCACATTCTGAAAATCCAGTGTCTATTGCGCCAGTTTCTATGGATGTCGAGCCCGTCAGCATGGCATTACCTGCAAATGCTCAGTTGATGGCAGCAGCATTAGACTTAGTACCTTGGGCCAGGTTTCATATGTGGCTGCTGCAGAGGGTGTTGCTCTCGCAATGGTCGCCCCAGCACCATTCTTATCTCCAGGAACAAGCAGGAATGAGTCTTCACATGTGGGAGACATTGCCGACGGAGCCCGCACGGGAATGCTCCCCAGCATCCAATCAGAAAGCCTTTGGGAGCATCCCCCGCGCCTGCGCGGTGGCTTCCCGCCCTTCCTACTGCCTCTCCCCAGCTTTTCGTTTTCCGCGGAGCAGGCAGGACGTCCCTCCTGCCACCACAGAAATTTCTTTCTTTTTTGTTTCCTGTGGTCGCGGCCTTTTTTCCCGCCGACAACGGCACCTTCCGTGCCCCTTTTTTTCTTTTCCTTTCTTATTCTTCGTCACCTAGAGGGAACCCTTTCTTTCCCTCGGATCATTGAGGCCTACCGGGCTTACAGCATGGAGCCTTCTTCTCCCCAGAAATGCCCTCACTGCGGAGACTTAGTTTTCCACTTAGACTCCAATGCCTGGTGCCTCTCCTGTTTGGGTCCTGACCCTTTCCTCCCGGGTCCTCCGGGCTACAGTATCGGGAGAAGACCTTCCCTTTTCCAGGTATCCCTCGATGACGTCTTCCCGCCCAAGGCGCGGTCATCGGGTTTTTCTTCTGTACAGGATCAGGTAACCACACAACAGTCTGTTAAGACTAGCCAAGTCTTGAGGGGCAAGTCTCATGCGCGGCATGGCGATGGCTCCGGCCAACCCCTCAAGCCCCCCTTGGCCAATATACCCTGGCGGGAGTCTTCGGGCTCCAAAGCATCCACGGGGTTTCGGGTTGTTCCTGGGGTTCGCTCCTCACAGAACATTCCCGAGCCATGCTCGAGGGTGGCAACCGCTTCGAGCGGTGCCGATCCCCGGCATCGGCGCCGGCGTCGAGTGTCCCACTCTTCACCAGGGATCGTCAGCTGGTGTCCTCGGCACCTCCGGGGCCGATCGACTCTATCCAGTCTGGCTTCCCTACATCCCAGCCATGCGCGGAGGTGGTATCCGCTTCGGGCGGTACCGACCCCCTGGCATCAGCATCAGTGTCGAGCGTCCCGCTCCTCACCGGGGATCGTCAGCTGCTGTTTTCGGCACCTCCGGGGCCGATCGACTCGACCCAGTCTGGCGTTCCGTCCTCCCTGCCATGCACGGAGGTGGTACCCACTTCGGGCAGTACCGATTCCTCGGCATCGGCGTCGGCGTCGAGTGTCCCACTCCCCACCGGGGATCGTCATCTGGTGTCCTCGGCACCTCCGGGGCCGATCGCCTCAACCCAGTCTGGCGTTCCTACGTCCCTGCCATGCGTGGGGGTGGTATCCGCTTCGTGCGGTACCGACCCCTCGGCATCGGCTTCGGTGTCGGGCATTCCGCTCCTCAACGGGGATCGTCGGCTGTGGTCTTCGGCGCCTCCGGGGCCGATCGACTCGAACCAGTATGGCGTTCCGACGTCCCGGCCATGCGCAAGGGTGGTATCCGCTTCGGGCGGTACCGATCCCTCGGCGTCGGTGTCGAGCATTCCGCTACTCACCGGGGATCGTCAGCGGCTGTCCTCGGCACCTCCGGGGCCGATCGACTCGACCCAGTCTGGCGGTCCCACATTCATGCCATGCGCGGAGGTGGTACCCGCTTTGGGCGGCACCTTGGCGTCGGCGTCGAGGATTCCACTCTTCGCCAGGGACTGGCATCTGGTGCCCTCGCTTCCTTCGGGGCCGATTGCTTCGACCCGCGCTGGTTTGCCGGTATCCCCGCCCTGCGCGGGGGTGGTACCGGATTTGGGCGGCGCCGCTACCCCGGAGCCAGCAGGGGCGTCGAGCGCTCCACTCGTCTCCAGGGACCGCCGTCGGCCTTCCCCGGTGTCCTCGGGGTATGTCGATCAATCCCAGGCGGGCGATCCCCCGGCATCGACGCGGACGTCGAGGGCCCCGCCCATTGCTCGAAGGGGGACCCCGGTGTCTTTGATCGCTTCGATCCAGCCTGGGTTCCCGTTGTCCCGGCCTACCAGGGGGTTAGTTCCAGCATCAATAGGCGCCGGTGCCCCGGCGTCGGAGCCGGAGTTTTGCGCTTCCCTCCCCGCGGGGGCTCGTCGTCGGGTTGCCTGGGTACCCTCGGGGACGGGTCATCTGCCCCGGAAGGATTTCCCTCCGGGCAGGACGGGTTCAAGAGGGGGCCCGGCATCTGGCAGCGCCTGCCGCCCGACATCGGTGCCGGTGTCGGATGACCCCCTCTTCACCGAGCTTCGTTCTCGGGGGCCCGCAATGCCCGCGACGCCGATCGACGCGGTTCCGATTCGCTCCCCAGGGTCAGCATCGCAGGCACGGCCGCCGCCGCCGGAGCCCCCTAGGAGGGAGTCGATCTCCTCGCTCGGTTCGATGCCCAGCCTAGAATCGGTATCCAGCCTCGAAGGCTTGGCTATGACATGCTTTGGGACCGGCCCCTGTCCCTTCCCGCAATACAGAGCAGAGGTTACTAACCACTGCCCTCCGGCTGCCGCGGAACCGCTTCAATCGCCGGGGGCAGTGCCGCCCCCGGGGTCGGAGCCGAGGCCATTTCCTGCCGTCCCATCGGTGCCATCGACCCCTTTGATGCCTAGCTTGGAATCAATTCCAGGTACCAACGACGCCATGCTGACTGCCCCGATCCAGAACTGTTGGTACCCTCCTCGGCCCAGCGGACATCAGTCCGATAGGCCTTTTGGTGCCCTGGCGGCCCCTCCCGCCATCGCCTCTCACGGCATAGCCCCTCTGGGAGAGCCTTCTTTTCAGGATTTTCTTCTTGACATGGCGGACCTGCTTGCTATTCCCATCCAGGGTCCTTCCCTAAGTCCAGGTCCTGCGGAACAGGAGGCTGTAATGCTTCCTCTACATCCTTCCCTGCAGGATCTTCTACTGGGGGCATGGCGGTCGCCTTTGAGGGTTCCTGCACCGTCGACAGCGATGCATGCTCTGTATCGGGTGCCCCCCTCCCCGGGGTTTCAGCAGCACCAGCTTCCACATCATTCCATCGTGGTGGAATCGGCGCTGAGGAAGGTGGGAAGCAAGAAGAAGCATTCTTCTCGCCCTCCAGGTCGCGCCTCGAAAACTCTGGATACCCTGGGACGTCAAACCTTCCAAACATCCATGTTGGCTTCCAGAATTCTTTCATATATTTTTTATATGAGCCTGACACTCCAGGAGGTCACCGAGAGATTATCTCGGTTGTCTCCCTTTTTGTCTGCAACCAAGGCCTCTGAATATTCCTTGCTTCTTTATCACTGCAGGAATATCTCTGGGTTCCTTTCTCGTGCTTCTCTAGACTCCTTCCTGGCGGTCAGCAGATCCTCTGCTATTGCCATTAGAGCATGTCGTACAGCATGGTTACAGGCGTCAGATTTGTGCAGACGGGCACAACATAACTTGGGTAATTCTCCCTGTGCTGGAGACCACCTCTTCAATAGTGAAGCCTTACGTCAGGTTGCTCAGTGCTTCGCTAACCCTCCCAGCGTTAGAAGCCATCCTAGGTCCCGTCTTCCCCCCTGGGGTGGGAAATGCCTCTCTACACCTTCCTTCCCTAGGAAGAGGAAAGGTCATCCCTCCGCCCACCCGCCAGGGGCGCCCAAGCAAGGGACCTCTCACTCTGGTTTGAAGTTCCCGGGCCCGTGCCAGGATACTCATACCAAGCAGTTTTAGGCTCCTGTAGGCGGCTGCCTGCAATTAACCTTCTCTCACCAGAAGCTAAAAATTGAGCTCTACTCTGGGGCAAATGGTTCTTTATCTTTATCTTTATTAAAATTTGATATACCGCTATGGCAACAGCATTAAGCGGTGTACAATAAATTTGATTAGCACCACAATCCAGGAAACAGAACGCCAAAATTAAGACAGGAAAGAGGAGTTTAGAAAGAGAGTGAACAAGTCACACTAAGACACTTAACAATAACTCAGAATAAGTTGCACATAACTCATGTTAACAATTAACATCAAATCATAACAAAACCATAAGGAGAATGATATTAACCAAACCAGGATACAGAAATACATAAGTGGACAAACATGGACAGTACTTGGGCTAAACACACAATGTTTATCCAGGGGTTCAGGTATTCTCCTTCCGTTGGAAGAGGGAGATCACCTCTATTCCATGTTAGCTCTGGCCCATGGACTCCCTACCCCTCAACTTACTTACCCTTAGGTACGTTCCCCGAACCCTTCTCTGCCAGGGTTCCCCTGCTGATTGATACCGTACCGGTTTGTCTGCTGTCCCTCGCAGCATGTTCGGAACAATTCCTCGACAAGGCCGGATCAGCCCTGTTCCCCTTGTCTGGTTTCTCTGTTCAGGCAGGAGAACCCATCTGGCTATAGTCCCCCAATGCTTACCAAAGACTATACCCTCTGTCCTTCATGCCACCGTGCTGTTAGTTCGCCGATCTGCCCCTGCTCCACTGGAATAGATCCCTCCTCCCAGATGGATCTTGACGCCCCCCCCCAGGGGGATGTTTCTGTGGATCAATGGCAGGTCCGCCTTATCAGTGTTATGCTCAGGGAGGTAGGTTCCTCGGCATACCTGCGTTGGTGCCTGGGTGGGCGTTCTCCATGCCCAACTACCTAGATATATCAGATATTACCTGTTCGGTAGGCGCATATTGGGAGGTGTCCACAGTGCCTGTGCTCTACCGCCTTTTTCCCCTATGGCCGGTACTCACGCCCCCCCCCCCCCCCTCTGAGGTCCGGCCAGTCCGCCTGCCTATTTTCCTTGGATCGGCCCTCGGACTGGTTGTACTCTGCATACTGCTGTGAGGTCCACAGCTTCTACTTTTAGTTATGCCCTCCTTCCGGAGGTTCAGACCCTTGTCTCCCTATCCCTTAGCTAGGGAAGACTGTGTACTCCTTCTGCTCTGGGATACACCCCTACTCTTCTCCGGACTAGGCTATCCAGATCGGCCAGTCTTCTACTGTTAGTCCTCTGAGTTATGGACTCTGCTCCTAAGGGAGTGCTCAGCTTTTTGCATAAAGCTTCCTTGAAGACCTGCCGTCCTTCTCCTGACCCAGTTGACAACTGGATCTCCTGTCCTTCCGAATTTGGAACTTCCTCCTCGCTGCTGTGAAGTTCCCTTGAAGACCTCGCTACTGCATCTACAGTACCTGCATCACAGCTCCACTTCCTACAACCCAGTAGGTAAGCTCTACATGGCACTAGGTCCTTAATTCATTAAATGCTTAATGATACTTCTCATGCATTCTAAAGGCTACTCTCCCTGTAGCCTTTGGGTTTTTGCTGTTCCTCTCTCTCAACTCCTACCCTCCATCCCTCAGGGGATGCCGGGGATCCAGGTTGGGGAAATGCCATCCTGGCCTGGGCTGCGCTGATGGGATCTCCCCGGGCATCCTCAGCTAGGGAGTCCCCACATGTGAAGACTCATTCCTGCTTGTTCCTGGAGATAGCACAGTTACTTACCTGTAACAGGTGATCTCCGGAACAGCAGGAATTAGTCTTCACAACCCGCCCACCTACCCTAGGAGTTGTGTCTCTATCTCTCTATTCCTTCCTCTCCTCTCCTTCCGGCTCAGCTATAAAACTCAACTGGGGAGAGGCAGTAGGAAGGGCGGGAAGCCACCGCGCAGGCGCGGGGGATGCTCCCAAAGGCTTTCTGATTGGATGCTGGGGAGCATTCCCGTGCGGGCTCCGTCGGCGACGTCTCCCACATGTGAAGACTAATTCCTGCTGTTCCGGAGATCACCTGTTACAGGTAAGTAACTGTGCTATCTCGCCAGCTTCAATGTCCGGGAGATATGAAGCAGAGTTGAAATGGTGGCTGCAGAAAAGCAATTTGGCCAAGAGATGCCAGTCTGAACAGCTGGGGAGCGCATTGTTCCTTGCAAGTGGCTCACTAGCACTGGACAGAAGAGCAGAGCATTTGGTCCATCAATCGCTTAGAAATCTGAGTGGTCCAGATGGCGCTACAACACTTCAAGATGCTCCTTGAGGCTCGAGTGTTCTCAGACAATGCTTTGATGGTGGCATATATCAACCAGCAGGGAGGCACGGGCAGCGCACTGTTGGCGGTTGAAGTGGTGCCTATTCTGCGCTGGTCTGAGCGGCATCTCAGAGGTGCACATGGCTGGAAAGGACAACATCCAGGCTGATTATCTCAGTCAACATTTGATAGATGCGGTAGAGTGGACCTTGATGAACTCGGTGTTCGAGGGCATCATTTGTTGCTGGGGTCAGCTGGTAATGGATCTCATAGCAATGGCAGACAATGCCAAGGTCGGCCAATTTATTTATTTAGGCATACTTGTATACCACCTTATCCTACAATCAAAGTGGTTACATCGCATCACAATTGGATAACATTTAACATGTGGGTGTTTTACAACATTTAACATGAGGGAATTTAACAACATTAAGACAACAAAGGAGAGAAGATAGTCATGTGCCTACCAGGCTCTTCAGCCAGCAGGAATACAAACCAAGTTGTTGAAATACTTAGTGCAAAAAGTGAGTACTCCAAACCTGATGTTATTATCCACTTGGGCACAAATGACCTGGCTAGAAACAGTGCCTCTACAGCTCAAAAGGACTTCCAATCTCTGGGAGAGAAACTCAAGCCCATTGTTAACACTGTTGCATTCTCAGACGTTCTACCTGTTCTTGGTAAAGGGACAAAACGGCTGCATCGCATTAACAGCTTTAATACATGGCTCCAGACCTGGTGCAAACAAGAAGGATTCAGATTTATTGGCAACTGGGGCAACAGATGGACCAACAAGAGACTATACTGTGCTGATGCTACATCTCTCTGTCGCAGGGAAAAGAAACCTAAGTGAAAAATTCAGGCAGTATGTTGATATGCATTTAAACTAGGAAAAGGGGGTGACGGATGTGGAAGGTCAACATCTGCATGCCACCCCCTGCAAAAGCAGAACAACATCAGAAACAGCCATACTCTTAAACCACACATCAAAAACAAGTGGGAAGAAGTGGGCAGAATAAAATCAATGCAAAATACACACAAGCCAGGTAAATGCTGGAAAGCAATGAGCACAAATGCTCGAAGCTTAGCCAACAAAATTCCGGACCTGGAAGCCCTAATGGTGGAAACGGATTTGGACATCGTGGCCATTACAGAAACATGGTTTAATGAATCGCATGATTGGGATATAGCCATAGCTGGCTATAATCTATTCAGAAGAGACAGAGAAAATGGAAAAGGAGGAGGAGTAGCCTTGTATGTCAAAAGCAGTATTAAAGCTACTGAAATGCAGGGAATATGGGGAAAAGAAGAAGCGCTCTGGATTGCGTTGGAAAGAGGAGATGGCACTGTCATCCATATTGCTGTAGTCTACAGACCTCCGACTCAAATTGAACAGAGAGATAACGAATTGATTATAGATATTGCCAAGATAGCAACAAAGGGGGAAGCAATCATATTGGGTGACTTTAATCTACCTGATATGGATTGGATTACTCCTTCTGCACATCTGGAAAGAAGCAAAAAAATTGTGGATGCTCTCCAAGATGCATTACTTAGACAAATGGTGATGGAACCAACCAGGGAAAGCTCAACGCTGGATGCAGTGCTTACCAACAGTGATAACGTGTCAAATGTCTGCGTGAGTGCCCCTGTGAGCAACAGCGACCATCACACGGTGTGGTTTGAGATAAAAGCCAAGGTACAGGCCAAACATAGCAAGCTCAAAGTCCTAAACTTCAAAAACACTGACTTCAATAAAATGGCCGAGTACTTAAAGGAGGAGATGACGGGGTGGAAGGAGATAAGGGAAGTGGAATTGCAATGGACTAAACTAAAGGCGGCAATAAAAGGGGCAACAGATAAATATGTAAGAAAAATAAATAAAAACAAGAGGAGAAGGAAACCTATTTGGTTTTCCAAAGAGGTGGCTGCTCAAATAAAGGCAAAAAACACAGCTTTCGCAAAATTCAAAAGCTTGCAAACAGAAGAACACAGAAATGAATACAGGATCAAGCTCAAAGAGTCAAAAAGAGAAATAAGGATAGCAAAATCAAAGGCAGAGGAAAAGATGGCTAAAGATGTTAAAGGTGGCGACAAAACTTTCTTCAGGTATATTCAGGAAAGGAAGAAGATCAGAGTTGGAATTGCAGGACTCAGAAGTGCTGGGAAAGGACTCGTGGAAAGTGACACTGAAAAAGCAAAATTGCTAAACAAATACTTCTGCTCTGTTTTTACTAAAGAAGATCCTGGAGATGGACCAGCTGTGACTCCCAAATATAAAAATAGGAATGAAGTAGATACCACACCATTCACAGAAGATGAGGTGTTAGAACAACTTGCTAAACTGAAAGTGGACAAAGCCATGGGACCAGATAGGATACATCCCAGGATACTGAAAGAGCTCAGAGAGGTTCTTGCAGGACCGTTAAAGGATGTCTTCAACAGATCCTTGGAAACAGGAGTGGTTCCTCAGGACTGGAGAATGGCTAATGTTGTACCTCTACACAAAAGTGGTGACAGGGAAGAAGTGTCAAATTACAGGCCCGTGAGCCTTACCTCGGTGGCAGGAAAAGTAATGGAGGCGCTCCTGAAAGAGTGAATAGTGAACTTTCTCAAAACCAACAGGTTGCAAGATCCAAGGCAACATGGTTTTACCGAAGGACGGTCTTGCCAAACAAATCTGATTGAGTTCTTTGACTGGGTGACCAAGGAACTAGATCTGGGGCATGCAATGGATGTCATCTATCTGGATTTCAGCAAAGCCTTTGATACTGTTCCTCATAGGAGACTTGTCAATAAACTCAGTAGCTTGGGGATGGGTCCCAAGATAGTAAACTGGATTAGAAATTGGTTGACTGACAAACAGAAGGTGATGGTACATGGAGCTCACTCGGATGAGAGGAAGGTGATTAGCGGGGTGCCTCAGGGTTCGGTCCTGGGCCCGGCACTGTTCAATATATTTGTGAGTGATATTGCTGAAGGACTGAATGGAAAAGTCTGTCTTTTTGCAGATGACACAAAAATTTGCAACAGAGTGGACTCCCCCGAGGGAGTGGTTAACATGAGGAAAGATCTACAAAAGCTGGAAGACTGGTCTAATGCTTGGCAACTACTATTTAATGTGAAAAAGTGCAGTGTCATGCACTTGGGTAGCAGAAATCCAAGGGAAAAGTACACGATAGGGGGTGAGAGGTTGGTATGCACGGTTCAGGAGAAAGACCTTGGTGTGATTATCTCTGATGATCTCAAGGTGGCAAAACAGTGCGACAAGGCGGTGGCAAATGCCTGGAGGATGTTGGGCTGCATACAAAGAGGGATTACCAGCAGAAAGGAAGAGGTACTTATGCCACTGTACAAGTCACTGGTGAGGCCTCACTTGGAATACTGTGTTCAGTTTTGAAGACCATATCTTGCAAAAGATGTAAAAAGACTGGAAACTGTTCAGAGAAAGGCGACCAAAATGATTTGGAGCCTCCGTCAGAAGCCTTATGAGAAGAGACTTGAATACCTAAATATGTACACTTTGGAGGAGAGGAGGGACAGGGGAGATATGATTCAGACCTTTAAATACTTAAAGAGAAAGGATGAACAAACAAACCTCTTCCAAAGACGGGGAAGCTGTAAAACTAGAGGGCATAACATGAAGCTGCAAGGTGGTAAATTGAAAGGCAATGTCAGGAAATATTTCTTCACTGAAAGGGTGGTGGATGCTTGGAATGCCCTCCCGATGGAAGTGGTGGGGGCAAACACGGTGATGGAATTCAAAACGGCATGGGACAAACACAGTGGATCCCTTTACAGCAACAGGATAAAAGCAAAATAAACGGTACCATCTAACTTCTGTACTATCTAGCATCTCAACAAATAAGGGTGTCCTACATGGAGTGGTGGGTTCACCCCTAAACAAAAACAAAAACATGGGGAGGGGTGGCCTGCACAGAGCGACAGGAGCACCTACTCTTGCCATCTTGCTGGGCAGACTAGATGGACCATGCTGGTCTTTATCTGCCGTCACTTACTATGTTTCTACTATGTAACACAATTCTACAGCAGAAGGAGAGCGCAAATGTCAGAAGGGCTGGATGCCCTGGCTCAGTGCTGGCCAGTGGAGGGGCTTCTTTATATCCTCTCTCCATGGACAATGATCGGCCGGGTGCTGCATCACATTGCACAGCATCAGGGTCAGGTGATCCTGGTGGCGCCCAATTGGCCCAAAGACTGTGGGACGCAGATCTGATCTGCCCCATGGTGGACTGGCCATGGCAGCTCCCGCAATGGCCCGACCCCCTCTCACAGGGACCAATAAGAATGCCGCAGGTAGATCAATTCTCACTTACGGCCTGGCTCTCGAGCGGGCGTGTCTGTTAAGGTGGGGATATTCACCTGGCATGATTGCCACCTTGTTAAAGGTGAGGAAGAGACCCACCTCCCTGTCCTATGTTCGGATTTGGTGGGTGTTTGAAGCCTGATGTGATCAACGAGGCCGGCGGCCCTTGGAGGCTTCGGTAGTGGACATCCTTGCGTTCTTACAGGATAGCTTGGAGAAGGAGTTGGCCCTGAACTCTGAAAGTGCAGGTGGTGGCTTTGGCCTGCTACAAGGGAAAGGCTCAGGGGGGGGCTCCATTGGCATGCCACACAGATGTGGCGAGGTTGTTACGGGCCATAAAGTAGGTTGGGTCGCCAACCAAAGCGATCATTCCTCCTTGGGACCAGAATTTCTTTCTTGGCAACCTCTCTGACTCCTTGTCTCAAGTCTCCTTGAAAGATTTATCCCTGAAAGTAGTGTTCTTAGTGACTATCTGCTCAGCCCATCGCATTTCTGAGTTACAGGCTTTGTCCTGTCGGGAGCTGTTCTTGCTTATGTCTAAGAACCACATGGTTCTTCGAACTGTTCCTTCCTTTTTGCCTAAAGTGGTTTCTCCTTTTCATATCAACCAGGCAGTGACACTTCCAGTATTTGCGGATTGTCGGAAAAGGACTCAGACCCTCGGTGGCATTGTCTGGATCTGCGGAGAATGTTGCGCTGTTATTTGAAGTGCACACAGCCCTTCTGGAAGTCTGATCGACTTTTTGTTTAGTTTGGTGGACCTCAGCATGGGGAGGCCACATCCAAGACTTTGATTTCTCGATGAATTAAGGAAGCAATTGCCTCAGCTTATCTCCCTAAATGGAGGTCTGTGCTGGAGGAGTTAAACGCTCATTCCACGATGTCCTAGGTGGCTTCGTGAGCAGAAGTTAGTTTGGTGCTGTCATGGGACATCTATTGTGCAGCAATGAAGTCTTTGTTGCATATGTTTACAAAGCACTATCACTTGGATGTGCAAGCGGGAACAGAGGTGCTTTTTGGTGCTCGAGTGTTATTTGACGGGCTCACCGTTTCCACCCATCGTTAGGTACTGCTGTGGTACATCCAGATTGTCTGGACTGGATTGTAGGGACGTGGATGAAGGGGAAATTAGAGCTCACCTACTAATTTACTTTCATGAAGTCCCTAACAATCCAGTCCAGGACCCGCCCTAGTGTCTGGAATCTTTGTGGTGAGCTGACCGTTTGCGAATTGAGCTAATGGGATCCTGGCTTCAGGGCATGCATGTTGTACATTGGCCTTCCGGTCTGTTCTTGAATATGAAGGGGGGTTCAGGATATTTTGCTGCAGAATAAAAAATAAATAAAGAGCTGGATAACAGCCAAGTCAGAATGATCAGTGGTAAAACATGCTTAGGCATGCTATCTACACTGTGGTAAAAAGCTTCAGTGGGAAGCGATGGGTCATGCTCTTTCTGTATTGAGATTTGTCATCATTTGGCCGTGAGCCAGTTAGGTTTAATGTGTAGTAGATGTCTTCATTTGGGACAGTGCTGTAGGGCTGCTTTGACAGAGTGATACTGATAGGAGGGAAGTTCTTCTAGCTTTATGGGGTGACGTCAGTAGAAAAAATTTGCATATCAGTCTCCAGCTGCTGGTGGACACCTCCTTCACTGGAAGACTATTCCATGAATCTACAACTCTTTCTGTAAAGTAATATGCTGAAATATTTCTTTATGGAAAGAGTGGTAGATGCGTAGAATAGTTTCCCAGTGAAGGTGGTGGACCCAAGGACAGTATCTGAATTCAAAAAAGCATGGAGCAAACACGGAGTTAAAAAGGGGACTATTGGAGTTGATTTGGAAGGGCAGACTAGATAGGCCATGTGGCCTTTTTCTGCTGTCATGTTTCTATGTTTCTATGGCTTGTAGGGACTTCATGAAAGTAAATTAGCAGGTAAGTTCTAATTTCTCCTTAACTCCTTTCAGCCAGCTTTAGCACTTGCCAAGCAAAACTACTAATTCTCTTGCCACTGACCCCCACCATCTTTTCTCTACTCTTAACTCTCTCCACAAGGCACCTTCCCCTGAGATCCCCCTTTCTTTTTCTGCCCAAACCATAGCTGACCTTTTACATAACAAAATCCACAAGATTACTCTTCAGTTCCCACTAGAACAACTTCGTTCCCTCTTTCCTCACCTTTAATACCAACTTTTCCCATCAATCTCTATTAGAAATATAACATCAGAAAAAGGCCACATGTCCTATCTAGTCTGCCCTTCCATATCAACTACAGTAGTCCCCTTTTTTCCTTTAGAGATCCCCTGTGTTTGTCCCATGGTTTTTTGAATTCAAATACTGTCCTCATGTCCACCACCTCCATTGGGAGACTATTCCATGCATCTAACACTCTTTCCATAAAGAAATATTTCCGCATATTACTTCTGAGTCTATCCCCTTTCACCCTCATCCTATGCCCCCTCATAGAAGAACTTGCCTTCAATTCAAAGAGACCCTCTTGTGCATTTATTCCATGGAGGTATTTAAATGTCTCAATCATATCTCCTCTATTCCATCTTTCCTCTAAGGTGTACATATTGAGATCCTTAAGTCTGTCCTCATATGCTTCATAATGAAAAGCACTAACCATTTTAGTAACCACCCTTTGCACTGACTCCAACCTGCCTATATCCTTTTGAAGGTGCGGTCTCAAGAACTGCACACAATACTCCAAATGAGATCGCACCAAAGACTTATACAGAGGCATTATCACCTCCTTTTTTCTGCTGGCCATTCCTCTCCCTATAAACCCAAGTATCCTTCTAGCTTTCACAGTCAACTTTTCTACTTGTTTAGTTACTTTAAGATCACCAAACACAATTAAGCCCAGGTCCCACTCTTCTTTTGTGGACAGAAGTACCTCATCCCCTACACTGCACAGCTCCTCTGGATTTTTGCAGCCTAAATGCATGACCCTGCATTTTTTATCATTAAATTTCAGCTGCCATATTCTAGACCATTCTTCAAGTTTAGCTAGATCCCTCCTCATGTTGTCGACTCCTTCCTGTGTGTCTACTCTATTGCAGATTTTGGCATCGTCTGCAAACAAGCAAACCTTATCTGACAGTCCTTACATAATATCACTAACAAAGATGTTGAACAGAATCGGACCGTTGGTAACCTCCTTCTCCTCAAAGTGAACTCCATTTACCTGTACTCTTTGTCGCCTCCCACTCAACCAATATCTAACCCAATCAGTCACTTTAGAGTCCATCCTTAGAGTGCTCAGTTTGTTTATAAGTCACCTGTGTGGAACAGTGTCAAAGGCTTTACTGAAATCTAAATACACCATATCTAATGCTCTCTCTCGGTCCAACTCCCTGGTCACTCAGTCAAGGAAATCTATCAGATTTGTCTGACAAGACCTGCCTCTGGTGAATCCATGCTGCTCTGGATCCTGTAATCCATTGGACTCCAGAAACCTCACTATTCTCTCCTTTAATAGCCTTTCCAATAATTTACTAACCACAGAGGTTAGACTAACCGGCCTGTAATTCTCAATGTCATCCTTAGGTCCGCTTTTGTGTAAAGAGCCCACATGTGCCTCTCTGTAGTCCTGGCACCACTCCTGACTCCAAGGAGGCATTGAAAATGTCAGACAGTGGAGCCGCTAGAATGTCCCCAAGTTCCCTCAGTATTCTCGGATGTTTCTCATTTGCATCCATGGCTTTGTCAACTTTTAGCTAGTTCCTCTCGAACACAGTCTTCTAAAAATCATTTGAGGTTTCCGTCGCTTCTGTTGCTGTTTATGGTTTTTTTTCTGAGGTCCTGCTCCTGGCTCTTCATCTGTGAACACAGAACAGAAATATTTGGTAAGCAATTCTGCTTTATCCTCATCAGTTTCTGCAAAGTCCTCCCCTGCACCCTTAAGTCTGATAGTACTGCTTTTGCCCTTCCTCCTCTCACTTACATATCTGAAAAATGTCTTATCTCTACATTTTATTGCATTGGTATTTCTTCTTCTTTTTGTACCTTTGCTTTCCTGACTACTTTGCCAGCCTCTCTAAGTTTATCCAAATATAGATGCCTGTCTTCCTCTCTCTGTGATCTCTTGTATTTCATGAAGGCCTCCCTCTTTCTGTTTTTCCTTCTCAGCTACTTCTTTTGAGAACCATAGTAGCCTCCTTTTCCTTTGACATTTATTTATCTGTCTAACAAAAAGGTTTGTTGCCTTTAAAATATTCTCTTTCAGTTTTGTCCACTGTTTTTCTATATCTCCCAGCTTTTGAATGGATTTTATCAGTCCTAGTCCTAATATTGAACCACACCATCTGGTGATCACTGGATGTGAGATGATGTCCCACTATAACATCAGAAACACTTTCCCCATTGGTAAGCACTAGGTCCGGTATCACCTCATTCACGTGTGGGGTCTGTTACCATTTGCTGGAATAATTCTCCCTGTAGAGAATCCAGGATCTCCTTACTTCTTTCTAGATGATACTGCAGCAGGGTTGTGCCAATCAACATCCAGCATATTGTACTCACCTATCAGCAGCGCTTCTCCTTTCATAGCAATACTGCAAATATCTTCAATTAAATCTCTGTCCAGTTCCTCTGCCTGTGAAGGAGATCTGTATATCACATCAAAGCAAATGGATTCCCCATTCCCTCTTTCCAGTTTAATCCACAGTCCCTCCTCTTTCCCTCGTAAGCCCTGTAATTCTGTAGCTGTGATGTTATTTTTTACATATGGTGCCACTCCTCCTCCCTTTCTTCCCACACTGTACTTCCTGAATAGAGGATAGCCAAGTATAATTGCATTGCAGTCATGGTTCTCCTTGAACCATGTCTACGTGATCGCCACTAAGTCTAAGTCAACCTCGTCCATTAAAGCCTCAAGATCAAGAATTTTAATTTTTATACTATAGGCATTAATGCATCCTTCTTTCCAGATGTTGCCTCTTTTACGAATTTCTACAGGTATTTAATATTTAACTTATCTGAAGGCTTTTACTTACAGTACCTGGGGACTTTCTTCACCCAACCCCAACAAATCTATTTTAAAGCCCTCTTCTCGGAGTTGCTTGGACCCTGAAAAGAATTATTGGGATCGTTCCACTTCAGTTTCTTCAGTCTTGCGACAGTGGCAGTTAAAGGGTCAGATAGCATTGTTGTTCTAGTGTCCTTCAGATCTGCTTTGGCAAGTTCCAGAGCTGCACCACTAATTGTATTGGTGATGACATCATTGACGTTTGATTCCCTGACTCCATCTGCTGGTTGGGGAGCATAAGCCCTTGTTTGGACTGGTTTAGCTGGACTCAAGGAAAGGAAATTAGCAGGTAAGAACAAATTTCACCTCTCTTCATGGAACAGGCAGAATTACCAAGGAAAGGACAATCTTTTGTCCATTAATTTGTATTAGCAGTGCCCAAGAGTCCACCTAAAGTGGTGAATGGAAAGAATAGGATCCAGACCCCTCTGATACCCATTTCTATTCACAACTCGTAATGATGATTGGTCTTTCAATTACATCAAAACTAGACCAAGGGCTCCAATAGTAAGTGTTATGTATGGCCCATGTTGAAGGTCCCCAAGTCAAGTCATGTGCCAGAAATATAACAAAATCAGAGGAACCTACTAAGTTGAAAAAAACCTATCTTAATTTCATATTCCTGGAAGTTCTGTCATAACACTTTGTCTAATGTTTTAATAGGAAGTAAGCCGAGGGTAACCGTGAATGTTATTTTTGTGTTTTACAGCTCCAGGATCTTCTCCGGTTAGACCACTAGGTAATTTCATTTTTTATATACTCTATTTCATGACTTTATAGTGAACTTCATTCATTCTGCTGCTCCTCCAGATTTTTCCTCTCTCCTCTCTGCCTATACCCCTCTTCATGAACTCCGCTCTTCCACTGGTCTACTCCTCTCTGTGCCCTTTCCTTCCACTGTTAACTCTAAGATGTCATCCTTTCACCTTATGCCTGGAACAAATTTCCCAAGTCTGTACATCAGGCATTCTCCCACCCCCTTTTCATATCCTTGCTAAAAGCTTACCTCTTTGGGGCTGCTTTTGGATCCTGGTCCTTTGCTTTTCTTGTGTCTCCTTGCCCCTCCCTATTGCACCCTTATTCTGATCCTCTATCTTGTCTGCCTTAATTAGATTGTAAGCTCTGACGAGCAGGGGCATCTTTATCTATGTCTGCACAGCACTGTGTATGCCTTGTAGCGCTATATAAATGATTAATAGAATAGTAGTAGTAGTAACTTAGTGAAAGAAAAGCAATGCGCTGGCATCAGATCTCATGTGATTGAAGGAAAAGGTGGTATATAAAACTGCTTAAATAAATGTGCATCATTCAGAGAGCCGCGATTTAATCCATGGTCTGTAACATTCCTCACTGGACATTACTGGAATTTAGGTGAACACAATGAGGAAAACATTTCAGACAAGAAGTTTAGCTCACTTCTGCTCTTATTCTGCTGTAATGTTGGTGTGGGTTTGTGATTCTGCAGCGATTCAGTTCCAGATCTAATTTGGATCATTCATATGTTATTCATATTCAGACTTGGAACCAGATTTAGAAACATGATGTCAGAAAAAGACCATATGGCCTATCTGGTCCGCCCTTCCATATCAACTACTATAGTCCCTTTTTTTTTTTTTAGAGATCTTCTATGTTGGTCCCATGCTTTCTTGAATTCAGATACTGTCCTCGTCTCTACTACCTCCACTGGGAGACTATTCCATGCATCTACCACTCTTTCTGTAAAGAAATATTTCCATATATTACTCCTAAGTCTGTCTCCTTTCACCCTTATCCAATGCCTCTCATTGCAGAGCTTACTTTCAGGCTCTCCTCATGTGCATTTATGGCAAGGAGTTATTTAAACATCTCTATCATATCTTCTGTATCCCACCTTTCCTCTAATATATACATACTGAGATCTTTAAGTCTGTCGGCATAGGATTTATAACTAAGACCACTGACCATTTTGGTAGCCATCCTCTGCACAGACTCCATCCTGTTTATATCCTTTTGAAAGTAAACTATTGAAAGCAATAGTAAACTATTGAAAGCAAGTTCTGCTATGAGGGGACATGGGATGAGGGTGAAGGGAGAGAGATTCAGGAGTGATATGCGGAAATATTTCTTTACGGAAAGAGTAATGGATCCATGGAATAGTCTCCCAGTGGAGGTAGTAGAGATGAGGACAGTAACTGAATTCAAAAAAGCATGGGACCAACACAGAGGATCTCTAAAGGTAAAAAGTGGACTGTTGAAGTTGAAAGGACAGACTAGATAGGCCATGTGGTCTTTTTCTGTCATCATGTTTCTATGTTTCTATGTAAAGTATGGTCTCCAGAATTGCACACAATATGCCAAATGAGGCCACACCAAAGACTTATCATCTCCTTTTTACTGCTGGCCATTCCTCTGCCTATACACCTAAGCGTCCTTCTAACTTTCGCAGTCACATTTCCTATCTGTTTAGCTACTTTAAGATCATCAGAAACGAACATGCCCAGGTCCCACTCTTTTTCATAGACAGACCTAGTGGAGTGGCCTAGTGGTTAGGACAAGGTACTTCAGGCTGGAGGGCCGGGGGTTCAAGTCCCACCTGGGGACAGCAATCTCAGGCCGGAGGGACTGGGATTTCTAGTCCTATAGGTACTCCTTGTGGTCTTGGGCAAGCCACTTAACCCTCCATTGCCCATGTTCCCTGGAAGTATTAGCGTATGTGTGTCATATCCCCTCGTGTTAAATGTATCTCCCAATTGACCGCTTTGACCCGGTGAAAAGCGGGATATAAATACAGCTAAAATAAAATAAATAAAATAAAATAAATTTCTCCCCCCTACGCCCCCCCCCCCCCCCACTGTACTGCTCCTTTGGAGTTTTGCAGCCTAAATGCATGACTCTTCATTTTTTGTCATTAAATCTCAGCTGCCAAATTTGTAACCATTCTTGTAGCTCAGCTAGATCCCTCCTCATGTTATCTACACCTTCCTGGGTGTCTGTTCTATTGCAGATTTTGGTATCATCCGCAAAGAGGTAAACCTTACCCGACAGCCCTTCCGCAATATCACTAACAAGAATGTTAAACAGAATCAGACCAAAGACAGATCCCTAGGGCACACCATTGGTAACCTCCTTCTCCACAGAATGAGCTCCATTTACTTGTACCCTTTGTCAACTCCCACTCAACCAGTTTCTAACAGTCAATCTAGGGTCCATTTCTAGGGTGCTCAATTTATTTATAAGTCGCCTGTGCACAATGGTATCAAAGGCTTTACTGAAATGTGACATATTCATAAATGACCTGGAAAGAGGAATAACGAGTGAGGTTATCAAATTTGAAGATGACACAAAACTATTTAAAGTTGTTAAAACCCAAGAGGATTGCGGAAAATTGCAAGAGGATCTTGATAAATTGGAAGACTGGGCATCAAAATGGCAGATGAAATTTAATGTGGACAAGTGCAAAGTTATGCACCTAGGGAAGAACAACCCAAACTATGGTTACACGATGTAAGGTTCCACATTAGGAACCACCACCCAGAAAAAAGATGTTAAAACCCTCGGCCCACTGTGCAGCGGCAGCCAAGAGAGCAAATAGAATGCTAGATATCATAAGGAAAGGAATGGAAAATAAAACAAAAGATATTATAATGCCTCTATATCGTTCCATGGTGAGACTGCACCTTGAATATTGTGTGCAATTCTGGTCGCCGTATCTTAAAAAGGATATAGCGTTATTAGAAAACGTTCAGAGAAGAGCCACCAAAATGGTAAAGGGGATGGAAGGATACTCCTATGAAGAAAGGCTAAAAAGGTTAGGGCTCTTTAACCTGGAAAAGAGACGGCTGAGGGGAGATATGATAGAAGTCTATAAATTAATGAACGGAGTGGAACGGGTAAACGTAGATCGATTGTTTACGTTATCAGAATATAGAAAGACTAGGGGACATACAATGAAGCTACAGGGTAAACTATTTAAGACTAATAAAAGAAAATATTTTTTCACTCAATGTGTAATCAAACTCTGGAATTTGTTACCGGAGGATGTAGTAAAGGCTGTTAGTGTAGCTGGGTTTAAAAAAGGTTTGGACAAGTTCCTGGAGGAAAGGTCCATAAACCATTATTAAGAAGGGACCCAGGATATCAATGCTTGACCCAGTACAAGCATTGCGGAACCTGTGTCTTTTGGGGAAACTGCTAGGTACGTATGACCTAGATTGGCCACTGTTGGAAACAGGATACTGGGCTTGATGGACCTTGGTCTGACCCAGTATGGCATATCTTATGTTCTTATGAAATCTAAGTACACCACATCTAGGACCCTCAGTCCAACTCTCTGATCACCCAGTCAAAGAAATCATTCATATTGGTCTTACGAAACCTGTGTCTAATCAACTTATGCTGCCTCAGATCCTGCAATCCATTAAACACAAACCTCACTATTCTCTGTTTTAAGTTCATTTCCATTGATTTACTCACCACAGAGGTCAGACTAACCAGCCTGTAAGTCTCAAACTCATTCTTACTTCCACTTTTGTGTAAAGGGACCACATCTGCCTTTTTCTAGTTCAGACAGTGGAGCTGCTAGAGCTTCCCCAAGTTCTTTCAATAGTCTTGGCTATCTGGTCCCATTGCTTTATCTACTTATCTGTCTCAGGCATCGTATTTGAAAGACCTAGAGCTGGTTCATGTCAGGTCTGAGCAGAGTCGATGTTTCTGATCCATACAGGAGAAATGGCAGGATCAGTGTTTGGAAGAGATGAATTTTGGCCTTGGTGGAGATATTGGCCTTATTCCAGAGGCACCATTTGAGCGAGGCGAACGCTACTGTTGCCTGGCCAATTCTGCTGTGGACATCGGTTGTGGATGCCACCTCTTCTCCTGCACCAGCGATCCCAGGTATTTGAATTTGTTCGATTTGGATTCCATTGAGGTGAACATTGGCCTGTAAGACATCCATGGCCATAACTTTGGTCTTGTCTGCATTGATTCTTAGGCCATAAGATTGGGTGATGCGGACAATGTGGTAAAGGACGTCGGTGGCCTCTGCATCCTTATCAGAAAATATGGCACTGTCGTCTGCCAACATCAAGTCGGTCAGGAAGTTGTTCACATCGTACTGGACCCCGCATCTGTCCTCTAATGTTTTCCTCATAATGGCATCAATCACGTTATTGAAAAGCAGGGGTGAGGTGACATCTCCCTAGCGGACTGCAGTTTGGATAGGAAATTCCTTGGATAGTTCATTTTGGATCCACACACTGCTGATTGAGCCATTGTATGATGCTTGGAGAAGTTGGATGATCTTCAGTGGCACATGCTCATTCTCTAGTGCCCTCCACAGGGCTGGCCAATGAACACAGTTGAATGTGGATTTTAAGTCAATGAAGACAGTGATGGTTCGCTTTCCACACCTGATCCTTTCCTCCACCTGTTGACGAATGGTGAATATTTGATCGGTGCAGCCCCAATGTGGCCTAAACTCTGTTTGCTCTTCTCAGCTGGTCTGTTCACAATGTTTCTGCAGCCTTGATTCTATGATCTTCATGAATACCTTGTCAATGATTGAAAGGAGGCTGATGCCGCAGTAGTTCTTGCATTCCCAGCTATTGCTTTTCTTCAGGATTGGCATGATGATGGCTTTTTTCCATGTGCCAGGTGAGTATTAGGAGGATGTGAAACCATCACAGCAGGATGTCTCCCCCAGCTTTGATCATTTCAGCAGTGACTTGGTCCACTCTGGGCGCCTCTCCATTCTTCAATGATCTTATCGCATTCTTCACTTCATCCACTGTTGGTTCACTGTTGAGGAATGGATTCTCCGGCAATTCAATGAGTAGTGGCTCTGGGGGTGGTCCCTGGGATGGATTGTGAATGTATAGCTCTTGGAATAATTCTTTCCACCATTGCAGACATTCACCAGGGAAGCTCACAAAGGTGGAGGAGGACTATTGTAGTAGCTGATATGGAAGGGCAGACTAGATAAGCCAAGTGGTCTTTTTTCTGCCATCATGTTTCTATCTCTCTCCCCATCCCCCTCCCACCAGGCAATCTATTACTATTTATTTATTTATTTAACCAGTTTTGTATACCACCTTATCCTTCAATCAATGTGGTTGACAAGACAACAAAGGCTTACATATTGAGGCTATGGGAAAAGAAAAATGATACATTAGAATATAAATACAAAACAAAACAGTATGTTATAATACTATATCATAGTGAAATTAAATATACATAATGGTTAATTTAAGTTATTTCACCAAATGATTCTATAAATAAGTAAGTCTTTACAGATTTGCGAAAGTCCTTAAAGTCTTCCTGAGTTCTTAAGTCTTCAGGAATAGAATTCCATAACTCTGGTGCCATAAAGGAAAACGCTCTTTTAGAAGTCATTTGTTTTGATTTGTTGAAGTTCAAAGGAGTATTACGTTTATTGATATTTTGAGATTGTCTTGGTCTTATGCTCTTGTCTTTTGAAATAATAGATTGTAGAATATCCACTGAGGATTGGTGAAAATTTTTGAAAATAGTCATTAGGTTTTTATATTTTGCCCTTGCAATAACCGGAAGGAAATGTAACTGTTTGAGAACAGGAGTTATGTGTTCAAATTTTGTAGAGCCAGTTATAACACGTGCAGTGGTGTTCTGAACTAATTGGAGAGGATGGATAGAGTGTTTAGGAAGACCTTGATACAGGATGTTTCCAAAATCAAGTAGAGGTGTTATGACTGCCTGACATACCGTGCGAAAGTGATTTGTATTTAGTATTGGTTTTAATCTTCTTATAATCTTTAAACGATGGTATGCTTTTGACGCAAATTTGTTTATATGAGATTTTAAATTTAAATATTTATCTAATGTTACACCTAAATATCTTACTTCATCTTAAATTTTTATTTCTCTCTTTAATAAATTGATCATCTTTAATTTTTATTTCTCTATTTAATAAATTGATTTCAATTGGTAGTTTTAAGGACTGGCATTTAGATATAAACATTGCTTCTGTTTTGTCAGAATTTATTTTTAAGTTGTTGTTATTAAGCCAATCATTCATATCAGCCAGTTATTAATTTTTGTTGTTTCAAAGGTATTTTGGTCAATTATAGTATAAACCATAATTTCATCAGCGTATAAATGATAATTAATTTCATGAAGATTAATAATTTGACATATGGGTTGAATATAAATATTAAAGAGAATAGATGATAAAGCTGAACCTTGAGATATGCCTTGTCCAATCGAAAATTGAGAGGATTTTTTGTCACCATATTTTACTAACTGCGCACGATTAGTTAGATAAGAGGCAAACCATTTTAATGTATTGTTGCATAAGCCAATATCTTGTAGACATTGTAACATTATTGTTTGAGACACAGTATCAAAAGCTGCTGAGACATCGATGAAGATTAACAGAAATAACTTATTTTTTTCAAGGCCTGTTATAAGATTATCAAAGAGAGAAATAAGTAGAGTTTCCACATTGTGATTAGGTTTAAATCCATGCTGATGTATATCCAAAGGTGCATACGAGTCAATGTGATCTTGCAGCTGATTTTGCACTACTTTTTCTATAATTTTTGAGATAAATGGTAAACTCGAAATAGGACGGAATGACTTAGGGTCAGTAATGTCCAGTTATTTCCCTTTATAGACTGGTCAAATTATAGCACTCTTTAGTATAGGTGGTAAGTAACCTTGTTTTAAAGAATTATTTACAAAATGTAAAATGTGAAAGCTAATATGATTTTTAGTACTTTTAATCCATTCTACTGGACATGGGTCAGCTGGTGAAGTTGTTGTATTAAGTGTGCTGATTTATATTTTCAATCTGTTTTAAAGTTGGTAAAGAAAAATCCTTCCAGACTTTTGTGGATTCAGTGCAAGGTTTAAACCAGTTAGTGGAATTGTGATGTAGATAAGTTGTTTGACGAAATAGCATTCTTGCTTATCAGGTAATTGCTAATTTTGGGGGTCTATTTGAGGATCACCATATAAAGTGGTCACTTTTGTAAGTTGTTGAACAATGTTGAATAGTTGAATACTATGCCAAGTAGTCCAACAAAGACTGCCAGCGAGCATGAAACTGAGCTGTCTTTTGCCGTCAAGAAGCTGTCAAGTGCTCCATCAATACTATTATTACAATACAATACAGTATTGGAGGTGAAGTACTTTTGTCCACTAAAGAAGAACGGGACCTAGGCGTGGTCGTGTCTGATGATCTTAAAATAGCTAAACAGGTAGAAAAGGCAACGGCAAAAGCTAGAAGGATGCTTGGGTGCATACGGAGAGGAATGGCTAGCAGAAAAAAGGAGGTGATAATGCCTCTGTATAAGTCTTTGGTGCGACCTCATTTGGAGTATGGTGTGCAATTCTGGAGACCGCACCTTCAAAAGGATGTAAACAGGATGGAGTCGGTGCAGAGGGTGGCTACTAAAATGATTAGTGGTCTTCATTATAAAGCATATGAGGACAGACTTAAGGATCTTAATATGTACACCTTAGAGGAAAGGCGGGATAGAGGTGATATGATTGAGATGTTTAAATACCTCCGTGGCATAAATGTTCAGGGAGAGAGCCTCTTTCAATTGAAAGCAAGTTCTGCTACGAGGGGACATAGGATGAGGGTGAAGAGAGATAGATTCAGGAGTGATATGCGGAAATATTTCTTTACGGAAAGAGTAGTGGATCTGTGGAATAGTCTCCCAGTGGAGGTGGTAGAGATGAGGACAGTAACTAAATTCAAAAAAGCATGGGACCAACACAGAGGATCTCTAAAGGTAAAAAGTGGACTGTTGTAGTTGTTGTTATGGAAGGACAGACTAGATGGGCCATGTGGTCTTTTTCTGTCATCATATTTCTATGTTTCTATGTTTCTACAAACGAGTGAGTCCAAGAGCCCGTCGTTGTTTCCATTTCCAGGCAATTTCCCCTTTTGCTGCCTGCAAGCATGCACAGATCGGACATTCCACTTCATGCGGATCCTCCCTGGCCATTTCCCCAACAAGCAGAACCTCAAATGCATTCTCACATCCAATTGAAAGATAGCTAAAACTTAATCTCAAATCAAACTCCAATATTTCAAAACTGGGCAATCTCCGGGCACTTCCACCAGAAATGACAAAATGTACCCACTGCCCCACAGTTCTGCCAGCAAAGATTCGACACAGAGGGAAACATTTTATGTAATCTTTCAGGTGTATAGTACCATTGATACAATAGCTTAGAAGAAGTCTCCCGAACAGACACCAAGAGGGCCCGACGCCCTATATCCTCACACACGCTCACCCAATCCTTCACATCCAACTCCCAGCCCAAGTCCTGCTCTCAGGCCAATTGGTATGGAAATTTATTCCCAGACTTTCTCTGCCGGCTCCTATAGAGAAGCTGTATCAGGCCCCTACTTTTATGACACACCTGCCAAAGAATTTCCAGGTGATTATATCCCTCCTTATAGGTCCCACTAATGGAGCGCTGTCTCAAAAAAGTGTGACCTGCAAATAAGCAAAAAGGTCCCGGCCCTGCAGCTGATACTTCTCCCAAACTTCCTCATAGGGGAGGATATCCTCAGTATCTATCATTTTAGCAAATGTATCTAATCCCAATCACCCAGGCGATAGAAAACAGGTTCCCTCCTGGGTCCAAATTGGCCGGACACCCCTATAGGGGTTCAGCACTGAGAACCCAATCTTAGGAGCTATATGGCGCCAGACATGCTGCCGTTTGGTCCACAGATGGTAAATATATGAGTTTTCCCACCAATGCTGCGGAAGCAAGGAGGTCCACACCCACAGCAAGTGAAAATCTCCGCCGATTGATCCAGACGATTTCCGTACTGTTTACCAGGCTCTAATCATTCCACATTTCGATTACGCAAATTCCATACTGCAAGGGCTCCCTCAATCTAGCCTGAATCCTCTTCAACTTGCCCTAAACTGTGCAGCGAGAGTGCTCTTTGGAGCATCCAGAAGGGACCATATAACACCCCTTCTAAAACAGCTACACTGGCTCCCTATTCAAGCGAGAGTCACTTTCAAGACACTTCTCCTGGCCTTTAAAGTGTACAAAGGTCTCGCCTCCTCCTCATTATCGGAGATGATACAACCAATCAAAACTAACAGACTAAGAAGAACCACGGAACTAAATATGCTAATCGTACCAAAAGAAGTCATAAAATACAACTCCACAACATCGAGCAGAGCCTTCAGCCTATGTGCCCCAAAAATCTGGAACACCCTTCCATCACACATTAGGGCCATCCCTGATCTCAGCCACTTCAAGAAGGCCCTAAAACATCACCTATTCCTCAAATATTTCCCAGAGAACAAAGAAGCACAATCACATTCAAATACCAATAACTACATCCCAAACACGTAAACTTTCCTGTCTCAACAGCACATTAAACTACTTCAACAGATTAACATGACATTTTTTATACTCTGAAACTTTTATGTAAATAGTTGTTTTGTATATAGTTACTCCTGTTATCCCGTTTTCCAAGTTGATTTTCCTGTTAACTGTAAAAACCAGATATTTGTATCTTGTCTGAGGTTCCTTGTTCCATGTAAACCGCGCTGATAACGAATAGTGCGGTAAAATGTTAATAAATAAATAATAAAATAAATAAAATAAAAAGAGAAGTCTCCCTCATTCAGTATTGCAAAATCTCACAAAAATGTTTCTCCTTCCCCTCACCACAAATCCATCACATGACACATCTGTGCTGCCAGATAATATAAGCGCAAATCGGGGACCCCCACCCCTCCCCTTCACTGACTAGTGTAAAGGACTTGTCTCGCCACCCTCAGTGGCCGGTGTTTCCAGATAATGTCAAACACCTAACTCTGGAGGCAGTGAAAATCTGCTCAGAACCACCCTGTTGGGGAGGGATTGGAATAGATATAGCAGATACAGCCACCCTCCCCAACCAGGAAACATCCCCCAAATCCAAATTAGCCATGTCCTTTTCCAACTCCCGGAAGAGGGGGGATAATTAGCTTTATATAAGTTCACCCCCAACTTACCTCTAGATAGCGTATGTACCATGGGGCCCACTGAAAAGGATAGGTAGACTGCAGTTGCTCTACCGGGGTCCCCTCTAATGAGATATTGAGGGCCTCAGTCTTATCAAAATTGATTGTGCATCCCATCAAATTTAATGTTATTCCACACTGTTGAATATTTATCTTTTGATTTTGTAGATCAGCCTCAAGCTCTGCGACTAGACAACGGAGAGGATCCATGCAGGGGTCGTGTTGAAGTTTTCTACAATGGAGTCTGGGGCACAGTTTGCGATATTGGATGGGGTCTCACTGATGCTCAGGTCGTGTGCAGACAGCTGGGCTGTGGGTCGGCCCTTTCTGCCCCAGGAAATGCCTATTATGGTCAAGGCACAGGAAATGTCCTCCTGGACAGCGTGCAGTGCACAGGAAGTGAAGCGTCTCTGTGGCAGTGCTTGAACAGTGGCTGGGCCACAAGTGTCTGTGGCCATGTTAGAGATGCCAGCGCCGTATGCTCAGGTACGCAGAGTTTATTCGTCGTTTCTTCTTTATGTGTGTGAGCTTATATTTATTTCTATTAGTCACAAATCTAGCCCCTAGTCTGGACTGGTTTAGCTGGACTCAAGGAAAGGAAATTAGCAGGTAAGAACAAATTTCACCTTTCTTTGTGCAACAGACATAAAAGAAAAGGACAAATTTTAAAAGGGCTCCACTAATTTGTATTAGCAGCGTCCAAGAGTCTACCTAAAGTGGTGAAAGGACACAGTTGGATCCAGACCCCTCTGATACCCATTTCTATTCATGGCTCGTAATGATTTATTTTATTTATTTATTTATTTAATGTCTCTTCTATACCGCGCTTTTTAAAAATCAGTGCAGTTTACAGGGAACAGATTTGTGCAGAGCAGGCTGGCCTACACTGGACTTACAATAAACAGGGGATTATATACAGGGTTAACAGGGTAACTATGTACAAGGTAACTTGCTGTCATATGTTATGAGGACAACTCAACACTATTTACACATTGGCTCAGCTATATACATGGTGACAGGCAGGGGGGAGTGTACCTCTACCTGTCGAGGGGATTGGGGTCTAGCGGGCTGGGCTGCAGACTCGTGGAGTGGCTGCGTCGGGGGTGTCCACCTGGGTCCAGAGTGTGACTGACTGCGGGTTATCCTCAGGTTCGGTTTAGTACTGGAGGAATAGAGAGCGCTTCAATGCCTTCCTAAAGTGGACGAGGTCATTGATAACCCGGATGGCAGGTTGCAGGGCGTTCCAGCATGTGGGTGCATATAGGGCGAAAGCTCTGTTTCTAGTTGCCTGCGAGCATTTTATGATCGCCCTCGGGAGTTTCAGGGTATTGATGGCGGCTGATCTCCTTACTCTGTTGAGGGGGGTGGTCTGTATGTGATCTGTAAGGGAGGTGGAGGAGCACTTGTTGATGGCTTTGTAGGTCATCGTTAGAGTTTTCAAGGAGATCCTGCAGTGGACCGGGAGCCAATGCAGGTGCTTCATAATTGGGGTTATATGTTCCCTCCTGGAGGCTCTGTGCAGGATTCTGGCGGCCGCATTCATTGCCAGTTGCAGAGGATTCAGCGTGTTTTTCGGGATGATTAGTCTTTCTTAATTACATCAAAACTAGACCAAGGGCTCCAATGGTAAGTGCTATGCATGGCCCATGTAGAAGGTCCCCAAGTCAAGTCATGTGCCAGAAATATAACAAAATCAGAGGAACCTACCAAGTTGAAAAAAATCTCTCTTAATTTTATATTCTTGGAAACTCGGTCATAACACTTTGTCTAACGTTTTAATAGGAAGTAAGCCAAGGGTAACCGTGAATGTTATTTTTGTGTTTTACAGCTCCAGGATCCTCTCCGGTTAGACCACTAGGTAATTTTGTGTTTTTCTACACTCTGTTTCATGACATTATAGTGAACTTAGCGAAAGAAAAGCAATGTGCTGGCATCAGGTCTCATGTGCATCATTCAGAGAGTCGCGATTTAATCCATTGTAACATTCTTCACTGGACATTACTGGAATTTAGGAAAACAGAATGAGGAAAACATTACAGACAGGAAGTTTAGCTCACTTCTGCTCTTACTTTGCTGTAATGTTGGTGTGGCCTCGTGATTCTGCAGCGATTCACTTCCAGTTCTAATTTAGATCATTTAGACTTTATTCAAATTTGGCACCGGATGTGTGCACAGTCGTCATTCTGCTGGCAGGAGTGTAAGATGTGCCCATAATTTGGCGACCGCTGATCCATTATAAGAGATGTGATTAATTATGGAGGCACAGGGAGAGGGAGCAAGAAACTTCCATAAATTAGAGAAATCCAGATGTTTCAGGTCTGCACAAATAGCTTTACCCTGTAGGATTTAATGTTCCTCTACACTGTTGAATATTTATCTTTTGCCTTTATAGATCAGCCTCAAGCTCAGGCTCTGCGACTAGCCAACGGAGAGGATCCATGCAGGGGTCGTGTTGAAGTTTTCTACAATGGAGTCTGGGGCACAGTGTGTGATATTGGATGGGGTCTCACTGATGCTCAGGTCGTATGCAGACAGCTGGGCTGTGGGTCGGCCCTGTCTGCCCCAGGAACTGCCTATTATGGTCAAGGCACAGGAAGTGTCCTCCTGGACAGCGTGCAGTGTACAGGCAGTGAAGCCTCTCTGTGGCAGTGCTTGAACAGTGGCTGGGCCACAAGTGTCTGTGGCCATGTTAGAGATGCCAGCGCCGTATGCTCAGGTACGCAGAGTTTATTCGTCGTTTCTTCTTTATGTGTGTGAGCTTATATTTATTTCTATTAGTCACAAATCTAGCCCCTAGTCTGGACTGGTTTAGCTGGACTCAAGGAAAGGAAATTAGCAGGTAAGAACAAATTTCACCTTTCTTTGTGCAACAGACATAAAAGAAAAGGACAAATTTTAAAAGGGCTCCACTAATTTGTATTAGCAGCGTCCAAGAGTCTACCTAAAGTGGTGAAAGGACACAGTTGGATCCAGACCCCTCTGATACCCATTTCTATTCATGGCTCGTAATGATTTATTTTATTTATTTATTTATTTAATGTCTCTTCTATACCGCGCTTTTTAAAAATCAGTGCAGTTTACAGGGAACAGATTTGTGCAGAGCAGGCTGGCCTACACTGGACTTACAATAAACAGGGGATTATATACAGGGTTAACAGGGTAACTGTGTACAAGGTAACTTGCTGTCATATGTTATGAGGACAACTCAACACTATTTACACATTGGCTCAGCTATATACATGGTGACAGGCAGGGGGGAGTGTACCTCTACCCGTCGAGGGGATTGGGGTCTAGCGGGCTGGGCTGCAGACTCGTGGAGTGGCTGCGTCGGGGGTGTCCACCTGGGTCCAGAGTGTGACTGACTGCGGGTTATCCTCAGGTTCGGTTTAGTACTGGAGGAATAGAGAGCGCTTCAATGCCTTCCTAAAGTGGACGAGGTCATTGATAACCCGGATGGCAGGTTGCAGGGCGTTCCAGCATGTGGGTGCATATAGGGCGAAAGCTCTGTTTCTAGTTGCCTGCGAGCATTTTATGATCGCCCTCGGGAGTTTCAGGGTATTGATGGCGGCTGATCTCCTTACTCTGTTGAGGGGGGTGGTCTGTATGTGATCTGTAAGGGAGGTGGAGGAGCACTTGTTGATGGCTTTGTAGGTCATCGTTAGAGTTTTCAAGGAGATCCTGCAGTGGACCGGGAGCCAATGCAGGTGCTTCATAATTGGGGTTATATGTTCCCTCCTGGAGGCTCTGTGCAGGATTCTGGCGGCCGCATTCATTTCCAGTTGCAGAGGATTCAGCGTGTTTTTCGGGATGATTAGTCTTTCTTAATTACATCAAAACTAGACCAAGGGCTCCAATGGTAAGTGCTATGCATGGCCCATGTAGAAGGTCCCCAAGTCAAGTCATGTGCCAGAAATATAACAAAATCAGAGGAACCTACCAAGTTGAAAAAAATCTCTCTTAATTTTATATTCTTGGAAACTCGGTCATAACACTTTGTCTAACGTTTTAATAGGAAGTAAGCCAAGGGTAACCGTGAATGTTATTTTTGTGTTTTACAGCTCCAGGATCCTCTCCGGTTAGACCACTAGGTAATTTTGTGTTTTTCTACACTCTGTTTCATGACATTATAGTGAACTTAGCGAAAGAAAAGCAATGTGCTGGCATCAGGTCTCATGTGCATCATTCAGAGAGTCGCGATTTAATCCATTGTAACATTCTTCACTGGACATTACTGGAATTTAGGAAAACAGAATGAGGAAAACATTACAGACAGGAAGTTTAGCTCACTTCTGCTCTTACTTTGCTGTAATGTTGGTGTGGCCTCGTGATTCTGCAGCGATTCACTTCCAGTTCTAATTTAGATCATTTAGACTTTATTCAAATTTGGCACCGGATGTGTGCACAGTCGTCATTCTGCTGGCAGGAGTGTAAGATGTGCCCATAATTTGGCGACCGCTGATCCATTATAAGAGATGTGATTAATTATGGAGGCACAGGGAGAGGGAGCAAGAAACTTCCATAAATTAGAGAAATCCAGATGTTTCAGGTCTGCACAAATAGCTTTACCCTGTAGGATTTAATGTTCCTCTACACTGTTGAATATTTATCTTTTGCCTTTATAGATCAGCCTCAAGCTCAGGCTCTGCGACTAGCCAACGGAGAGGATCCATGCAAGGGTCGTGTTGAAGTTTTCTACAATGGAGTCTGGGGCACAGTGTGTGATATTGGATGGGGTCTCACTGATGCTCAGGTCGTATGCAGACAGCTGGGCTGTGGGTCGGCCCTGTCTGCCCCAGGAACTGCCTATTATGGTCAAGGCACAGGAAGTGTCCTCCTGGACAGCGTGCAGTGTACAGGCAGTGAAGCCTCTCTGTGGCAGTGCTTGAACAGTGGCTGGGCCACAAGTGTCTGTGGCCATGTTAGAGATGCCAGTGCCGTATGCTCAGGTACGCAGAGTTTATTCGTCGTTTCTTCTTTATGTGTGTGAGCTTATATTGATTTTAATTTGTCTTTAATATTTCTCCAAAGACCACTCTCAACCCCTGGGTTGACAGCTGGTAAAATAAGACCTAGAGAGCAGACAAGGAGAAGGGCTGGAAGAAAGGCTGCTGAGATATAAAAGCTGAGAGGGCAGCAGGATATTAGTCCTCTTGGCTTGTTAAGATCGTCTGACAGGAAGCAGGTTAGAGGAAAGCAAAATGAATCTCTGTAAGTTGCAGATCTTTCTAGGATGGTGTATGGCGCATATGCTGGACCTGCTCTTGCATAGCAGAGGTGGGTGGGCTGTGGGAGAGCCACTATCTTGCTGTCCTCAAAGCACCTGTTGTAAGTAAGCAACTGTCCTTCCTCCCAGGGCATGTAGGATATACAGTAATATACTGTATTGTCCTCAAAGATGGGAATCCCTAGAAACAGTATGTGTTTAACAAAAGACGTGCTAACAAAACACAGAGGAGTCCATATTCTGCCCGCAGCAGTCAGCGTTGCTAAAATGCCTGACCGCCACAGGAAAACATGAAACTGGATATTCAGCGACAGAGGCTATCCAGCGTCCAGCACTGAATATGTGCAATGGCTGTCTGGTTAGAGGCTATATTCGGTCACTAAGTGAATATAGCTAGGACAGCTATTGACCTGTCCTAACGTTATGCAATTTGCCTCTCGGGATCGCTGTTAACTAGATAGTCACCATGGTCGACGGCAAAACCAGATCTTCAATGCTCACCGCATGCCGTCCTTCTGAGGATGATTGTACAGGATCCGGTGCTGCCATTCTCCAAGATGGCGGCATGGAGGCAGGAGCCCTCCTGCCCCTAAACAATTTAAGTATGGGACACCGGGCCATCACGGAGCTCTCCTTCAAAGGTTGTGGGGAGTGGAGGGTAGTTTCCACTAGGCCACCCGGGTAGTCTTGGCAGGTAGGGACAGCCGCAGTCAGAAGGTCTGTTTTGGTCAACTGAGGTAAAGTGTCAAATTTCACCTCAGATGATCTTTTTGCTCACCATTAGATCTTTATGCCTGCCTGAAGCTGGTGTAAGATCCAGCATTAAAGGAAGAGTGAAAAACGGCACCATTTCAGGACAGTTTTCTACATCAGGAGCATTTTTAAAAAATCCTTCTTTTGCATGCAATTAGCAGGCCAACCGCACTATGGCTTAGAGCAGTGGTTTTGCTTACGATTTTCCTGCGCTAGCTTGCTTTCTGCATCAAGAAGCCAGACTAATGTCATTTGTCTTTTCCTTTATTAGCACTATTACATTGGCTGAAGAGATCAGAGCGAACATGGTTTACATTTTAATTCGTTTTTTATGAGTTTATTCTGGTCCATTTTTCTGCCCTATTGTTAATAATCTTTAATTACTAAATTTTATTTTATTTTATTTATTACATTTTCTTTTATACCACGCTATTTAAGATCAGTGCGGTTTACAATAAACATTAAAATATTAAATCTAAGCGTTTGTAAAGTACTATGGCTCTTCTTTTTCCCTTGAATGGGGGGATTACGAGTAAGAAGAGATTTGGGTACACCATTCCATATAAAGCAGACAAATTTTGGTCTAGGTTGCCAAAAGGTTTGGAAGAAATTGATTTGGTTTCAGTGTTCAAAAAAAAAAGACTTGGTTATTCTCTGATTGAATATTTTTATTGTTATGGATTAATGATGTTTCTGTAAACCACGCTGATCCAATGAGTAATTGGGAGTACAGCGGTATAGAAGTATTTTAAATAAATAAATGAGCAAGACTAATGTGGGAAAATCTCTAGCAAAAAGTTGTGCTACAATGGTTCTCAAGCCAGTCCTCTGGGACCCCCAAGCCAGTCAGGTTTTCAGGATATCCACAATGAATATGCATGAGATAGATCTGCATGAACTGCTTCCATTGTATGTAGGGGCGGCCCAAGGGGGGTGCGGGGCCTTGTGGAGAAACTCAGTGCGGGGCTTCATTTGCATAAATATTTGCATAATGTTAACATATTCATTAAAAAACATGTTTACAAAAAGTTAGTGTCTGGATAAAGAGAGACTAAAAGATTTCTACATTACTATACTCCAGTGCCAACCGCCAGGCACATTAGCTATGATAGGGGAAAATGTGGCTGGTGGGTTTTGCAGAAGAAAGAGAACAGCGATGGTGTGGTGCGGAGCTCCGGCAGTTCAGAAAGCGTATTTACTTTTTCTCCTCCCCAGGCGACATTGTATGATGTTACCCAGATGTGGGAACTATATACGGTCTCCTATTTATTCCATAGCTCTCCCGTTACCCCTCTTTCTGTTCCTCACTTACCACAGCGCTTTTCAATCCAGAACTTGCATGTGGGAATTTGTGTGTGGGTCCATTGCATATAACTTCATAACATTCCTTTAAACATGTTGGTTTATCTTTTAATTTGGAAATATCCAGAGTCGTCATTAATGTTATTTTTTCCTTTTAACAGCTCCGGGATCTTCTCCAGCTAGACCACTAGGTAATTTCAGAATATTTTGCACTTTGTTTCATGACACTCTATTGAACTTAGTAAATGAACAGCAATGACCTCCATCAGTGCCACATGCTGCCATTTAAGCAATATCCGGTAAAATAAAAGTACCTTCAGCCCTGCTGAATAGGAATGGCCTGAGGGATAGTTAAGGTGACCAAGAGCACCCATGGATTTTATTTTAAGATCTGCAGATGCTACAGCCTTTGTAAATATTACTCGTTTATTTATTTTTCTATATTTTATATGACTTTATCTATGAATCAAAGCAGTTTACAGGGAACAAGAATCAAATGACAAACTATAATATGTGGACGTACATGAAAACTTTTTATGTTGCATTTACATAAAACAATATTCACAGCAATGGGAAAAATCAATAAAACTATAATTACATTAAGGGAGTGAGCAGCCTCTTCAATAGAAGGAGTGAACAATGGGTTAAATCCAGGGTGTCAGCATGTTGACCGAGAGGTATCAGAGTTCTTGGTCTTGGGAATTGTCACATGGGGCAGGGTATGCAGAGAGGAGTAAGATGGGATCTGCACTGGTATCTATGTAGCCAGTTGGCATGGAGTTTAAGATGGGCTGGTCTTGGGCAGCTTGGTATCTCCAGGAACAAGCAGGAATGTAGTATTCACATATGGGTATCGTCGGTACCGACGGAGCCTGCTCGGGAACGCTCCCCAGCGTCCAATTAGAAAGCTTTTGGGAGCATCCCACAGTGCCTGCGTGCTGCCTTCCCGCCTTTCCCAACTGCCTCTCTCTAGTTTGTCGTTTTCCGCTGAGCCAGCAGGTCGTTTTCCTGTCACCGCAGAAATTATCCCATATTTTTCATTCTTTTTTGTGGTAGCATCTGCCTTCCTCGACACTATACCGGTACCACCAGTTCTTTCTTTCTTTCTTCAAAAAAAACCAAAAAAACTTTGTAATCTTTTTCTGGATTTCCAGCCTTTTTTCTCTCGAGTGCCACGCACCATTTTGTGCATTAGGCCCAATTTTTTTCTTCAACATGGAAAAACCCGCTTCGGGTTTTAAAAAGTGTTCCAAGTGTGGCGGTACCATCTCCGTCACCGACACTCACGAGTGGTGCCTCAAATGTTTAGGTCCTGACCACTCCATCTCAGAGTGTGTTGCCTGTGGGATGATGTCGAAGAGGGGTCGGCAAAACCGAGCTGCTAAGCTTAGCACCCTTTTTCCCTCCGATGCAGCATCTGTGGCATTGACGTCTTCCAG
This sequence comes from Ichthyophis bannanicus, assembly GCA_033557465.1. Classification (NCBI taxonomy): domain Eukaryota; kingdom Metazoa; phylum Chordata; class Amphibia; order Gymnophiona; family Ichthyophiidae; genus Ichthyophis; species Ichthyophis bannanicus. Next base: position 1,030,312,979 of record CM066034.1, read on the forward strand.
GGCTTTGTCTTACTCCCATGGATCTCAGGTAACCAAAAATAAATCTGGCCAGTCCTCAAAGGGTAGATCTCCTTCCAAGCATTGAGATGCCTCTGGCGATGCCCTTGAGGGACTTGTACCGGCAAAATTGCCCCGGCAGGAGGCTTCAGCTTCCAAAGCACTATCAGAGCTCCAGGATGTTCTCGAGGCCTCAACCTCAGCAGAACTACTGGTGCCATGCTCTGGGGTACCGGCCACTTCGTCCGGTACTGACACCCAGGCATCGGCAGCATCAATTGACCAGAGATTCCTGGCTATTGAATGCAGTCTGGCGGCTCTCCTTCTGGTATCGGTGCCTTCGGGACCGCTTCAGACAGTTCAACCGGTATCGACACCGGTTCCAGCACCGATATCGGTACCGGTACCGCAGCACCAACATCGGCGAGTGTGCTACCAACACCGAGTCATGCTATTTCCTCCGGTATTGACTTCTCTGGGAACTCTACTGCCATACCTTCAGAGTCAGGATTGGCTTTGTTCTCTAGATCTCAAGGATGCATACACTCATGTTCTCATTCATCCAACTCACCGAAGATTCCTTTGTTTTCTTTTTCAAGGAAAGCACTACCAATACAGGGTGCTTCCTTTTGGCCTGGCCCCAGCACCAAGGGCGTTTACAAAATGCATGGCTGTAGTGGCAACATTTCTTCGCACTCTAGGAATATTCATCTTCCCCTACTTAGACGACTGGCTCATTCAAGCCCCATCAGAGTCAGAGGCCAGAATTTCCCTATCTTGCACAATGCATATCCTTCAGTATTTGGGCCTGGTCATAAACATCCCAAAATCCAGCCTAACTCCCACTCAGTCGCTAGAGTTTATAGGAGCTTTGCTGGATACCAGAAAAGCAAGGGCCTATCTTCCACAGGCCCGCTGCCTTTGCATTGTGCAGTTAGCCTCCCAGGCAGTGTTAAAAACTCATCTCACTGCTCGGGAAATGTTACAACTACTAGGCCACATGGCATCTACCGCGCACGTGGTTCCCTATGCTTGCCTCCATATGGGAGCAGCCCAATGGACTCTATCCACTCAGTGGACTCAGGCATCAGGCTGCCTATCAGACAAAATAGCAAACACAAGTCGCCTTATTTTGTCTCTACAATAGTGGCAGTCAACCCAAAACATGTTGGTGGGGTCCCCTTTCCAGCAACCCCTACCCCAGCTCACTCTAACAACAGACGCCTCACAGGTGGGTTGAGGAGCTCATCTGCAAGATCTCTCAACCCAAGGCACCTGGACTCCACAGGAGACCCACTTACATATCAATCTCCTAGAACTCAGAGCAATCTTCCTTGCTCTTCGAGTGTTCCATACCCAGCTCAGCTACAAGACAGTCCTAATTCAGACGGACAATCAAGTAGCTATGTTCTATCTGAACAAGCAGGGAGGAACAGGCTCTCTGTCGCTTTGTAACGATGCTTTGCGACTATGGGCCCTCGCCAGAAAGCATCAGATTCATCTCCTTGCGGTGTATCTGCCAGGCATTCAAAACTCTTGGGCAGACAGACTCAGTCAAGTTCTGCTTCTACACGAATGGTCTCTCCATGCAGACTAGGTAGCAAAAACGTTTCAAATTTGGGGAACTCCAGACATAGACCTCTTTGCAAGTCCGTTGAATGCCCAACTTCCCCGGTTCTGTTCCAGAATTCCGGCTCAGGGTTCTCAGGCCAGGGATGCTTTCCTCCTCCATTGGGGTCAGGACTTCCTATATGCCTTTCCACCCATTCCCCTAATTCCCAAAACCCTATTCAAGCTTCAGAGAGACAAAAGCCACATGATTCTCATAGCTCCACATTGGCCACGGCAGGTGTGGTACCCTCTGCTCCTTCATCTCTCTCAAGCTCCATCTCTGGAGTTAGGGTCTGCTCCAGATCTCCTGTCTCAGGAGGACGGGATGTTGTGGCATCCCAATCCCCACTCTCTGCATCTCAGGGCGTGGTTGCTGAGAGCCTAGACCTTCATGGTCTTAACCTTTCTCAGCAAGTAAAGGATGTCCTTTGTGCTTCCAGGAAACCTTCCACAAGACGCTCTTATGCTTTCAAGTGGAAAAGGTTTTCCATATGGTGTTCGCAAAAGGGTCTTCACCCCTCTGCGATACCTCTGGAATCATTACTGGAGTATCTCCTTCATTTATCTAATGCAAGACTTAAGACTAACTCAGTAAGAGTCCATTTAAGTGCTATTTCAGCTTCTTTAAAGCCTTTAAATGGACAGCCTATTTCCTCTCATCCTCTCATAGCGAGATTTATGAGGGGCCTTCTTCTAACTAAGCCTCCCATTAAGCCACCTCCAGTGGCATGGGACCTGAATCTGGTTCTTGGGCAGCTCATGAAGCCGCCTTTTGAACCTTTAGCTACTACCTCCTTGAAATTCCTTTCCTGGAAAGTTATCTTTCTCATTGCAATCACATCAGCACGTCGCATCAGTGAATTGCAAGCATTAGTGGCTGATCCTCCTTACACGCGGTTCCATCATGATAAGGTAGTCCTTGGGACTCATCCACACTTTATGCCAAAGGTGGTCTCACGTTTTCATTTAAACCAGGCGGTTTACCTGCCTGTATGTTTTCCAAGGCCTCATGCTTTATATGCAGAAAGGAATCTTCATACATTGGACTGTAAAAGAGCACTTGCCTTTTACTTACAGAGGACACAGCAACATAGAAAGTCCTCCCAACTCTTTGTTGCTTTCGATCCTTCTCATTTGGGACTTCCAGTCTCCAAGAGAACATTGTCCAACTGGATTGCACAGTGTATTTCTTTTGCCTATCAGAGTAAGAACCTTTCTCTGGAAAGCCATGTCACAGCTCACAATGTGAGAGCCATGGCAGCCTCAATGGCTCATCTACACTCTGTGTCTATTGACGACATCTGTCAAGCAGCTACTTGGGCCTCGGTTCATACCTTCACAGTCCATTACTGCTTAGACAAGGACTCCCGCCGGGATGCCTTGTTTGGTCAGGCTGTTCTACAACACCTATTCCATACTTAATCAACTCCTACCCACCTTTCCCGGTAGGATGCCAGAGATCCATGGGGGGGAAGTGGAGCCCTTTCACAGGGGCACACAACTTCTGGGGTCTCTCCCTGGCATCTGTAACTAGGGAGTCTCCATATGTGAAGACTACATTCCTGCTTGTTCCTGGAGATAGCATAGTTACTCACCTGTAACAGGTGATCTCCGGGAACAGCAGGAATTTAGTCTTCACAATCCACACACCTCCCCTAGGAGTTGTATCTCTCTTTTCTTTTCTTTCCCTCTCTCTCTCTTTGTTTCAGCTTTAAAACTCAACTGGAGAGAGGCAGTTGGGAAAGGCGGGAAGGCAGCACGCAGGCGCTGTGAGATGCTCCCAAAAGCTTTCTAATTGGACACTGCGGAGCGTTCCCGCGCAGGCTCCATCGGTACCGACGATACCCATATGTGAAGACTAAATTCCTGCTTGTTCCCGGAGATCACCTGTTACAGGTGAGTAACTATGTTTTCCCTTCGAAGTGCTCTGTGAATATGTGGGTTTGAGTTGTTGGCATTATGCTGACAAGTCTGGGAGAGCGTTCCAAAGAGTGTGCGGATAGAGCAAGAATGCTCTCTTGCATGTGGACCGGTTGCTCTTTGTGAATTCTGGAGGTATGGCTAGTGCGCTCTGTATGCAGCTCCTTCTAGATCTGTTGTTCGGTATTATTTGTATGAGTGATTTTAAGTAGGTTGAAGATAAGTCGTGCAGTATTTTGAAGGTATTTAGTAGGATCTTAAATTTGATTCTGCTTGCAATTGGGAGCCAGTGAAGCTGTTTTAGGATAGGAGTGATCTGTTCAGATTTTGGAGCTTGGTAGATGAGTTGGGCGGCTGTATGTTGTGCCATTTGCAACTGGTGTAAGATATGCTTTGGGAGACCCTGGAAGATGCTGTTGCAGAAGTCAGTGTGGGAAGACCATTGCTTACAGCACTGTGCGGAAGTCATGTGGAGATAGAAGTGGTCTTAGCTGTTGAAGAGTTCTTATCTTGTTGTATATTACTCTGGTTGCATTATTGTTATGAGTGGTTACATAGCAACATAGTAACATATTATCTGACGGCAGATAAAGACCAGTATGGTCTATCTAGTCTGCCCAGCAAGGCAGCAAGAGTAGGTACACCTGCCGCTCCATGAAGGTCACCCCTCCCCATGCCTTTGTTTAGGGGTGTACCCACCGCTCCGTGTAGGTCACCCCTATTTGTTCAGATATAAGAGATAGTTATGCTTATTTTGATTTTATCCTTTGCTATAAAGGGATCCACTGTATCTGTCCCATGCCATTTTGAATTCTGTCACTGTGTTTGCCCCCACCACTTCCATCGGGAAGGCATTCCAAGCATCCACCACCCTTTCAGTGAAAAAGTATTTCCTGACATTGCCTTTCAGTTTACCCCCTTGCAGCTTCATGTTATGCCCTCTAGTTTTACAGCTTCCCTGTCTTTGGAAGAAGTTTGTTTGTCTATTAATACTCTTAAGTATTTAAAGGTCTGAATCATATCTCCTCTGTCCCTCCTCTCCTCCATACTGTACATATTTCGGTCTTCAAGTCTCTTCTCATAAGTCTTCTGACGCAGGCTCCAAATCATTTTGGTCATCTTCCTCTGAACCGCTTCCAGCCTTTTTATATCCTTTGCAAGATATGATCTCCAAAACTGAACACAGTATTCCAAGGGAAGCCTCACCAGCGACTTGTACAGTGGCATTAGTACCTCTTCCTTTCTACTGGTAATTCCTCTCTGTATGCAGCCCAGCATCCTTCTGGCTTTTGACACTGCCTTGTCGCACTGTTTCGCCACCTTGAGATCCTCAGAAATAATCACTCTGAGGTCCTTTTCCTGGTCCGTGCACACCAACCTCTCGCCCCATATCTCATACAATTCCCTTGGATTTCTGCTTCCCAAGTGCATGACACTGCACTTCTTCACATTAAATCTTAACTGCCAAGCATTAGACCATTCTTCCAGCTTTTGTAGATCTTTCCTCATGTTCCCCACTCTGTTGCAAATTTTGGTGTCATCTGCAAAAAAACAGACTTTTCCATTCAGCTCTTTGGCAATATCACTCACAAATATATTGAACAGTACCGGTCCCAGGACTGAACCCTAGGGCACATCGCTAATCACCTTCCCTTCATCCGAGTGAATTCCATTTACCGTCACCTTTTGTTGTCTGTCAGTCAACCAATTTCTGATCCAGTTCACTACTTTGAGACCCATCCCCAATCTTCTGGGTTTATTGATAAGCCTCCTATGAGAAACAGTATCAAAGGCTTTGCTGAAATCTAGGTAGATCACGTCCATCGTATGCCCTTGATCTAGTTCTCTGGTCACCCAGTCAAAGAACTCAATCAGATTTGTTTGGCAAGATCGTCCTTTGGTAAGACCATATTGCCTCGGATCATGCAACCTATTGATTTTGAGGAAGTCCACTATTCACTCTTTCAGGACTGCCTCCATTACTTTTCCCACCATCGAGGTAAGGCTTACTGGCCTGTAGTTTGTCACTTCTTCCCTATTACCACTGTTGTGAAGAGATACAACATCAGCCCTTCTCCAGTCCTGTGGAACTTCACCTGTCTCCAAGGATCTATTAAAAACATCCTTTAATGGCCCTGCAAGAACCTCTCTGAGCTCTTTCAGTATCCTGGGATGTATCCCATCTGGTCCCATAGACTTGTCCACTTTCAGTTTTGCAAGCTGTTCTAACACATCATCTTCAGTGAATGGTGTGGGATCTACTCCATTCCCATTTGTATATTTGTCAGTCACAGGTGGTCCTCCAGGATTTTCTTTAGTGAAAACAGAGCAGAAGTATTTGTTTAGCATTTTCGCTTTTTCATTGTCACTTTCCACGAATCCGTTCCCAGCACTTTTGAGTCCTGCAATTCCACCTCTGATTTTCCTCCTCTCCCGAATATACCTGAAAAAGGTTTTGTCGCCACACTTCACATCTTTAGCCATCTTTTCTTCTGCCTTTGATTTTGCTGTCCTTATTTCTATTTTTGTCTCTTTTAGTGTGATCTTGTATTCCTTTCTGTCTTCCTCTATTTGCAAGCTTCTGAATTTTGTGAAAGCTGTGGTTTTTGCCTTTTTTTGTGCAGCCACTTCTTTGGAGAACCAAATAGGTTTCCTTTTCCTCTTAGGTTAGGGTTGGTCTCTGATCTAATATTATTCCGAGATAGCATGCTTCTTGTTTGACTTCCAATATTGCTTCTTTGACTTTTAGTGTAGTTGGAGGAGTGAAAGTCGGCTACTGTGCTGGAAGCTCTGATGAGCAGGGCCGTCTTTTACATGTGTCTGTACAGCAGTGCATACGTCTTGTAGCACTATACAAATGATCAGTGGTAGTAGCGTTTGTATGTTGCCTCCTTTCTGTTACCTGGTACAGTGCATTGCAAAAGTATTCATCCCCTCTGTGTTTGTCCTGTTTTGTCGCATTACAACCTGGAATTAAAATGGAATTTTGGGGGTTAGCACCATGTGATATACACAACATGCCTACAACTTTGAAGGTGCAAAATATCCATTGTAACACAGACAATAATTAAGACAAAAAAAACCTGAAAGCAGGAATGTGCATATGTATTCACCCCCCAAAGTCAATACATTGTAGATCCACCTTTTGCTGCAATTACAGCTGCAAGTCTCTTGGGGTATGTCTCTATTAGCTTAGCACATCTAGCCATTGAGATTTTCACCCATTCCTTAAGGCTAAACTGCTCCAATTCCTTCAAGTTAGATGGGTTGCGCTGATGTACAGCAATCTTCAAGTACTGACACAGATTCTCAATTGGACTGAGGTCTGGGCTTTGACTAGGCCATTCCAAGACATTGAAATGTGTCCCATTAAACCAGCTATAGCAGTATGTTTAGGGTCATTGTCCTGCTGGAAGGTAAACCTTTGTCTCAGTCTCAAATCTCTAGCAGATTGAAACAAGTTTTCCACAAGAATTGCCCTGTATTTTGTGCCATCCATCATTCCTTCACTCCTGACCAGTTTGCCAGTCCCTGCCGATGAAAAACATCCCCACAGCATGATGCTGCCACCACCGTGTTTCACTATGAGAATGGTATTCTCGGGGTGATGGGACGTGTTGGGTGTACTCTACACACGGCATTTCCCATAATGGCTAAAAAGTTAAATTATCGTCTCATCTGATCAGAGAACCTTCTTCCATGTGTTTGGGGGGGTCCGCTACATGCTGTTGTGCAAACTCCAAATGTTTTTTTATTTCTTCCTTTAAGCAATGGGTTTTTTTCTGGCCACTCTTCCATAGAGCCCCACTCTGTGGAGTGTATGGCTTAAAGTGGTCCTATGGACAAATACTCCCATCTCTGCTGTGGATCTTTGCAGCTCTTTCAGTGTTATCCTTGGTGTCTTTGTAGCATCTCTGATTAATGCCCTCCTTGCCCGGTCTGTAAGTTTTGGTGGGTGGCCTTCTCTTGTCAGGCTTGTAGTGGTGCCATATTCTTTCCATTTTGTTATAATGGATTTTTTTTTTTGAAAACTCTGTTTATTGAAAACAGCACCACACAATACAGATCATGCAAAACATTATACAAACATGGCAACCCTTGCAGGGGTTGTGTCTTATCCCCCGCTCCAGGGTATCACCACAGATCATACAAAAAGGTACCGCAAAGTTTACAGTTTAATCCCCCCTCCCCCCCTTCCCCCCCTTCCCCCCCTCCCCCTACCCCCCAACCCCCACAGCTCTTCCTCTACCACAAGGGAACATACATGAAGCTTATCCATGGTTCCGCACATCTCTATGTACTCCCCTATCCTCCTCTGTCCTGCCTTAGCCCACCCGGAGGACCTCATTCCGGGCCCGAGGACCCAACCTCTGAATATATGGCTCCCATACCAGCAGGAATAAAGCCCAACGACGGGCATTTCCCTTAGCTCCCCTCCTTTCCATAAGCATTAGGTGGTGGAAGCTATTGCGCCACTCCCAAAAGGTAGGGCTCGCCGCTTCTCTCCACCGGCGAAGTATTGGGCCTTTACCCACCAGACATGCTTTCCTAACTAACAGGCGTTCCCACCTCCCCTTCGGGTGGAGTGGTCCAAGTCTGTCTAACACCACAAGCGATGCCGTCCAGTCAATCTGTTGGGATATGACCGTACTCATATAATCAGCAATCTTTCTCCAATACTGGTAAATCCTCGGACATCTCCACCACATATGTCCCAAATCCGCCAAGGGGCTAGAACATTTTGGGCATCCTCCCTCCTCAGTGAGACGACACCGTAGTGCACGTCTAGGAGAGAAATGTGCTCGTATTAGGCATTTAAACTGCACTTCCCGCCAGCGGGCCCCCTCCACTAATCCGCGTATCCCACTCAAGGCCCTATTAAGTGTCCCCGGGGGCACCACCAAATTCAACTCCCGACCCCACAAAGTCTCTTCCGCCCCATAATCCGGCGGATTAACATACCCATCCATGCGCCTCTTCAAACTTGCGATTGTGGGCGGATCTTCCCCCCCCAATGCAAAGAACTCCAATATCTGCGCAGCCCTTTCCACCCGGAGTGCAGTCTGCGGGAGCGAAGCTATATAGTGATGTAATTGGGCATAGGCAAAGTAGTGCCGGCTGCTTATCCCATAATCCTTGCACAAGGTCGCAAAGGATCTGCACTGCCCCGTTGGGGCAATCACATGTCCAATATTCCGTATACCCTGCCTCCACCATCCCCAAAACACTGGTGATTCCGATCCAGGGGTGAACCGACAGTTCCCTTGTAGGGGCAGCCAACTCGAGACCGCTGGAGTCTCCCTCCAAAGTCCATTCAGGCATCGCCACGTTTGTCGTGCTGGACGAATCAGCGCACTACTCGTCACTCCTCCAGTCAAGTATTTACTCTCCAAATGCAGCACCGCTAGCAGAGATTGCGGGGCCACAAAGGCCTCCTCCAATGCTCGTGGGGTGTACACCTCCGTATCCCCCAACCAGTCCCCGATATGCCGTGCTTGGCACGCTAAGGCATAACTCCGTAGGTCTGGAAGCCCTACCCCCCCTCGTTCCCATCTCCCTCTCAGTCTATGTAATGGTATACGAGCCCGGGCCCCTCTCCAAAGAAACTTCCGAATCTCTCGGTCGATAGAGTTTAAGTCTCGTTTCAATATCCACACTGGAAGGGTCTGCAACCAATACAGCACCCGTGGTAAAATCACCATCCCCAATGCCGCCACCCGTCCCAACAGAGACAGGGGGAGCGGAGTCCATGCCTGAAGCTGCGAGCGCATTTGGGCCAAGACCCGTTCCAGATTTTGTCTATATAGCTCTTTCGGTTCCCTAGTCAATAGCACCCCCAGGTACACAAAGGAGTCCCCCGCCCACTTCAGTGGGAAGCTCCCACTCCACTGCCCCCTCAGTGTCCCCGCCACATCCAAGGCCTCCGACTTTTCCATATTAATACCCAATCCCGCAAAACTGCCATAGAGAGAATTCCTGTAATAAACTAGGCAGCGACGTCTGAGGGGACAGCAAGTGCACAAGCATATCATCTGCAAAGGCAGCCATCTTAAAGGTATGCCGCCCTATAGCTATGCTGCGTATATCCCTGGACGCCTCAATCCGCCGCACCAGAGGATCCAGAGACAACACAAAAAGCAGCGGAGAGAGCGGACATCCCTGCCTCGTTCCTCTCTCCAGCCTAAAGCCATCCGATAGCACGCCATTACAGAGTACCCTTGCTGTAGGCCTCGAGTATAAGAGCTCCACCATATTACAAAAAGACACCCCAAGGCCATACTGGGGCAGCAAATATCTTAAGTATGCCCAGTTCACTTGATCGAACACTTTTCCGCGTCGAAGCTGATCAAGAGAGACTCCAACTTCCTACTCCGTACCCACTCCAGTGAGGCCACAATTTTACGAAGGTTACGCACTGCGTACCGTCCCCTCACGAACCCCACCTGAGAATCGTGCACCAGCTCCCGCAAAACTGGGGCTAGGCGGTCCGCCAGCACCTTTGTTATAATGGATTTAATGGTGCTCCGTGGGATATTCAGAATTTGGGATATTGTTTTATAAGGCAACCCTACTACTACTAATATTACTATTCAGCATTTATAAAGCGCCATGCACACAGCGCTGCACAGCTAACCTACAGGAGAGAGCCAACATACAAGAGACAGTCCCTGCCCGTCAGAGTCATGCTCATCGGAGCTTACAATCTAGTTAAAACAGTACATTAGTTAGAACAGTACAGAGCATTAGTCAATTCTGCGCAAGGTACGGTGTGGTACAGTTTGGTCTGTAGTTTTGTCATAAACGTTGACAGGGGTTAGGGTAAGATGAGGAAGGAGTCAGGATCTGAATGCAACGGTGAAGAGGTGGGTCTTCAACCTGGATTTAAAGAGGGCCAGGGAGGATGCCTGGCGCACAGACGCCAGTAGGCTGTTCCAGGCGTATGGTGCAGCAAGGTGAAAGCAGCACAGTTGGGAGTTTGCAGTTCGGGTGAAAGGCATTGATAAAAGTAATTTGTTAGCAGAGTGCAAATTTTGAGAGGGGACGTAAGGAGAGATAAGAGGTATTGAGGGGCCATAGAGTGAATGCATTTATAGGTCAGGAGCAGAAGCTTGAATTGGATGCGGCATTGGACAGGGAGTCAATGAAGCGACTTGAGAAGAGGAGTAATGTGGGCATGGCGAAGCTGGTGGAAGATTAGTCGAGCAGTGTGATTTTGTATAGATTGAAGGGGAAGGAGGTGGCTCACAGGAAAACCAGCGAGGAGTAGGTTGCAGTAATCGAGGCGAGAGGAGATTAAGGAGTGGATAAGCATTTTGGTAGTGTATTCAGAGAGGAAGGGGCGGATTTTGCTAATGTTGTAGAGAAAGAAGCGGCAGGTCTTAGCTACAAGCTGGATATGAGCTGAGAAGGAGAGATAGGTGTCAAAGATAACCCCCAGACTGCGGGCCGAGGGAACAGGAAGGATAGTAGATACATCCACATGGACTGAGAGAGGGGGAAGTGGGGGGGAGGAGTTGGGTGGAAAGACAAGGAGTTCAGTCTTCCCAATGTTCAGTTTCAATCGGCGATGAGACATCCAGGCAGCGATGTCCGAAAGACAGGCAGAGATCTTGGACTGGGTTGCTGGAGAAATATTAGGTGTAGAGAGGTAGATTTGGGAGTCATCGGCATAGAGATGATACTGAAAGCCATGGGAGGAGATAAGCGCACCAAGGCCTTGGGTATAGAGAGAGAAGAGGAGGGGGCCCAAGACAGATCCCTGAGGTACACCTACATGGAGCGGGGTAGGGGAGGAGGAGAGGCCACCAGAGCATACACTGAATGAGCGATGGAAGAGGTAGGAGGAGAACCTGGATAGTGCTGAATCCTTGAAGCCAAGCGAGGAGAGGGTGGTGAGGAGAAGGTCATGGTCAACGGTGTCAAAGGCAGCAGAAAGGTCAAGAAGGATGAGGATAGAATAGAGGCCCTTAGATTTAGCCAGGAACAGGTCGTTGGTGACTTTTGTGAGTGCCTTTTCAGTGGAGTGTAGGGAATGGAAGCCGAATTTTAGTGGGTCAATGGGGACAGTTGCAGTGGAGAGTGAAAGGTTGAGGATATGAGTAATGGAGGGGACAATGGTGAGGGGGATGGAGCGTAGGAGATGGGTGGGGATAGGGTCTGATGAACATGTGGTGGGTTTGGAGGAGGAAAGAAGGAGTGTGGTTTCTTCTTCAGAGATCGGAGGGAAGGAGGAGAGGGTGGCAGAGGGAGTATGGATGGGGGAGGAGAATTGGGGAAGAGGGGAGATAGATGGGGGGGGTAGGGATTCTATATTTCTCCACAACTTTGTCTCTGACCTGTTTGGAGTGCTCCTTGGTCTTCATGTTGTTTGCTTAATGGTGTTGCAAAGTCAGGGTCCTTTCAGAACAGATATATTTATACAGGCATCATGTGACACTGATTGCACACAGGTGGGCCATAATCATCTAATAAGGTGACTTCTGAGCAGGGGCAGCTCAAGGTAATCTGCTGCCTGAGGCGAACAATGAGATGGCACCCCTCTCCCCCACACCTCAGAGGGGGGCAGGGCTTTTTCAGAAATCCAAAGAGACTGAACCAAACCAAAAAGCCAATTAGATTATATGGAGGAAATGCAAGATGTTTGCAGACAGGGACGTATCGAGCTGCAATCACACCCTGTGCAACTTGCAGCTTGGGCGTATGCCCCCCTCTCCCCCCATACCTCCGTCCAGCGCTGCCTGCTCTTTCCGTGCTGCTGCTGCCCTCTGTTGTTTTCATGGCGGCATCGGCAACAGGGAAAGAGCAGGCAGCGCTGGACGGAGGTATGGGGATGAGGAGGGGGGCATGCGCCCAATCTGAAAGGCGCCAGCACTTTAAACAGATCTGTCCCTCCCTGCTCTGACATCACGTCGGAGGAGGGAGAGACCAGACCTCCTTAAAGTGCTGCAAAAAGGCTTGGGGGGCACATTTTGACTGCCTGCTATTGTCCTGCCAGCAGCAGCAGGGCAACAGCAGACAGCCGAAATGCACCCCCCAAGCCTTTGCACCCTGTGAGGCTGCATCATTTGCACAGGGCTAGGTACAGTCCTGTTTGCACATCAAGAAACTAAAGACAGCAAGAACCAACAGCACAGTTTATAAAACTAAATTATAACTCATTTTTATTTTGTTGTTATAAACTGCGTTATGGTTCTTGCTTTTTCTTTTTCAACATATATTTTGCATCCACAGTAGGTGCAGAGCAGAACCAGGACATTCATCCACAGAACTCAATATTTAAAAAAAAAATCTGATTCTGATCATCTCACTAACAACAACCACCACCACTATTCTCCAGTACCAGGCATATTGTGAACTTATACAAAACCCTACAACAAAGAGCAAACCTACCATACCAGCACAAACTTCCAAAACTCACATAAGGAGCACATCCAAAAAAAACATCACTGTAAATACTACAGTGGGCCCTGGAACATCCATACACCTATTTGAAAAGCTGAACAAGTCAAATTACTACCATACAGTATAGATCTTTATGTACAAACTCCATGTAAACAGAACACCTGACCTCAGTCACACACTCACAACATCGACCCTCACCAAGTACAGAATAAGTAACCACAATCTAAAGTAAAAATAAAAATATGTAGACAAACTTTAAACTGAAAACTCAAGAAGCCAGAGTCCACATGCAGTGCAATACCAGATAAATAAGAGATGCAGTTCCCCAATACTGTGTAAAATATAAAAATAGCACAAAGTCCAATCATTAAAATTAAATAAAATTATTTTTTCTACCTTTGTTGTCTGACCATTTTATTCTCTGATCATGCTGGTCCCGATCTGAGGCTTCTGCTTTCCTGTCTTCTTAGCTCTCTTTCTGTGGTCTATGGTCCATCTGCCATTTATCTCTTCTTTTGTTTTCTTCACTTCCTTCCATCAGCCCATTTCCAGTTGCAGTAACCCTCCCCAGTATCAGCCCCCTTTCCAGTCCTCCCCTCCCAGTACCTTCCAATATCAACCGCCTTGCATGCCCACGACTGCCACTGGTGTCCATTCCCTTCCAGTACCCTTCCTTCCCCACTGTCCAGCCCCTTCTAGTCCAAATAGCATGCCAGGTATCAGCTCATGTCCACTCTAGGCCACTCCCCCAGTCAGCTCCCTTCCAGTCGCCCTACCCTCTGTCCATCCCCCTTCCAGTGCCATTCGCATGTCAGCTCCCTTCCAGCCTCCTGCCCATTACCCAGCCACCTACCACTTCCATCACCAAGTGTCAGCTCCCTTCCAGTCCCCCTTCAGTACATCCCAGGTGTCAGCTCCTTTCCAGCCCCCTCCTTCCCCCGTGTCAGCTCCCTTCCTGCTCCCTCCTTCCCCTGGCAGATGCTCTCAGTATTCACTCCCTTCCAGTCCTATTCTACCATCCCCTTGCATCAGCCCATTTGTAGCCCCTATCTTTCTTCCAGGTCCAGCAGCACTCTCATCCCCTCCCCCATTAGCCCATTTCCAGTCCCATCCCATTTCCAGTCCTATCCCCCTTATCAGCCTACTCCACTCCTAGCCCCCCAATCAGCCCATTACCAGTCTTAGCTCATTTCCAGTGCTAGCCCCCCCCCCCCCATCTGCCCATTACCAGTCCTAACCCCCCCCCCCCCCAATAAATCCATTTCCTGTCCTAGGCCCCCTAATCAGTCCATTTCCAAGCCTAACCCCACCAATCAGCCCATTACCAGTCCTAGCCCCCCCCTCCTGATCAGCCTATTTTCATTCAACTCCCCATCAGCCCATTTCCAGTTCTAACCCCCCATCAGCCCATTTCCAGTCCTAGACCTCCCTGATAGCCCATTACCAGTCCTAGCCCCCCTCCCAATCTGCCCATTTCCAGTTCTACCCCCCATCAGCCCATTTCCAGTTCTAACCCCCCGCATCAGCCCATTTCCCGTCCTAGTCCTCCCCCCATCAACCCATTAATATTTACTATGCTACCCCCCCCCCCCAGCCCAGGGAAATTAAAAAAAAAAACCCAGCTGCAGAAGCTGCTGCCACTGCTGCTGCAGTGGTGGCAGCAGCAGAATGAAGTGCCCCATGGCCCCCCCCACCTCCCCGGAAGAGCCCTGACAGACTAGCATTTCCCCTCCATGCCAGCTCAGCTTTGCAGAGCCACGCAAAGGGAGAGTGTTTCCCTTTCCTGCGGCTCTGTTAAAGCTCAGCCCGCCAGCACTGATGGGAAACAGGCCAGCGCAGAGGGGAAATGCTGTCAGGGTTCTTCCAGGGAGGCGGCGGCCACGGGACACTTCATTCTGCTGCTGCTGCCACTGCAGCAGCAGCCGGGGGGGGTTGTTTTGTTTTTTTATTTTGAAGGCCGAGTCAGGCAGTCTTTTTGGAGGCAATTTTTGCTGCCCCCAAGAAGTTGCTGCCTGAGGCTACTGCCTCACTCGGCCTCATTATAGAGCCGCCCCTGCTTCTGAGGTTAATTGGTTGGACCAGATCTTATTTAGGGGTTTCATAGAAAAAGGGATGAATACATATGCACTCACAACTTTTCAGTTTTTACTTGTTTTTTTTATATATACAAGGTATTTTATTGTCATTCCACTTCACCAATTTTGTCCATATTGTTAGGTCCATTACCTAACATCCAAATGAACCTCCATTTTCATTTCAAGTTGTACATAATGGGACAAAACAGGACAAAAACCAACGGGATGAAGGCTTTCGCAAGGCACTGTACTTTTCCATTTCTACTGGCGTTCTTTTCATTATATTTTAAATCATTTTGGCAGTATAAAATGTTTTTAATAAACAGACGCAAGCATCTCCTTTTGCTGGGGTACCCTTATCAAGGTGCATAGGCATGTATTTTGCCATTTTAAACTAGGCGTAACATATGCACTTGTGTTTTTTGATAGGCTGTGTGTCCTGATATAAAATGATGCTTCACGTCATATACACAGTCAAAGGAGTCCCTTTACATGCTGCAGATTTTGTGAAAATCACTTATGCAGGGAACTTTGCCAGCAACCACATGTGTGCTTTTAAATATCAACCTGGAAATGATTATGTATTCTGTCTACGAGGTGCGATCAGAAGTTATCGAGACTTGTACAATAACACAAGTATAACACTGATAGTTATTGCGCTCAGTCCTCTTCTGATAAAACTCCCTTTCTCCAGCTTTCCTGCCACTACTGGAAACAATTTTGAAATGTCTCTTTCATTATGCTGTGAAGCTGCTTTGTCGAATTTTGCTTAATGTTCTCCAAGTCATCGAATCTCCTTCCTTTCAGTGGTAATTTCAGTTTTGGAAACAAGAAAAAGTCACAGGGTGGAGGTCAGATGAGTATGGAGGCTGACAGACTTGCTGGATTTGGTGTTTGGTCAAGAACTGCTAGACAAGATGTGATGCGTGACCTGGGGCATTATCATGATGAAGAGACCATTCACCATTTCTGTACAACTCTGGTCTCTTACGACGAACTACATCTCTCAAATGAGTCAGAACTTGGATGTAGTATTGATGATTTGGCCTTTTGAAGCATACTCATGATGCCTTGGTAATCAAAGAAAACTGTGAGCATGACCTTGACATTGCTCCTCACCTGACGGGCTTTCTTGGGTCTGAGAGAGTTTGGCGTGAACCTTAGTTACTGGGTCATAACCATAAACCCATGATTCATCACCAGTAATAATCTTTTTGATGAAATCTGAGTCATTTTCAATGCATTCCAACAACTTCCTGGCTGCAGACAGTTGATCTTCTTTTTGGTCAGGGAACAGGAGTTTCAGCACGAATTTTGCAGACACATGTCTCATCCCCAAATCAACAGTAAGAATGGACTGTACTGACCCAAAACTGATGTCCATGTCCTCAGCAAGCTCCCTGATAGTCAATCGATGATTTAGGGTATTGCAGCATGCTTCAACGTTTGTCTTAATTCCTGCTTGTGGATGGCCTTCCAGAATGTTCGTCACTGTCAACATTTTGGTGGCCCTCTTGGAAATGTTTGTACCAGTCATAAACTCAAGCATGACTTATGCATTCATCACCATACACTTGCTATAACTTGTCATAAGTCTCGTTGCACGAATCCCCAAATTTCTGTCAGAATTTAATGCAAATTCGCTGTTCAATTTTTTCACTCATCGTAAATCTGACAAACTGCTTTTACATGATATCAAACATCACGTGATTAAAAGAAGTACAGCTGTGCTGCAGCCACGCTACACTCTGCACATGCAAAGCACATAACTAGGTCACTGCATGATTAATAGCATCCTGGTGCAACGTATAGTTATATAGCTACACAGCAAGTCTCAACACTTTTTGCTCACACCTCGTATTAAGGGTTCTTAAGTGCCTTTCTGAAGAGATTCACCCTAAGCCGTATATAACAGGGCTCCCCTGATTACAAAAATAAGCCTGCACAGAAGGCTTCACCCCATTGAATTTAATGCTCTGTTGCACTGTTGAATATTTATCTTTTGATTTTGTAGATCAGCCTCAAGCTCTGCGACTAGCCAACGGAGAGAATCCATGCAGGGGTCGTGTTGAAGTTTTCTACAATGGAGTCTGGGGCACAGTTTGTGATATCGGATGGGGTCTCATTGATGTTCAGGTTGTGTGCAGACAGCTGGGCTGTGGGTCGGCCCTTTCCGCCCCAGGAAATGCCTATTATGGTCAAGGCATAGGAAGTGTCCTCCTGGACAGCGTACAGTGCACAGGAAGTGAAGCCTCTCTGTGGCAGTGCTTGAATAGTGGCTGGGCCACGAGTGTCTGTGGCCATGTCAGAGATGCCAGCGCCATATGCTCAGGTATGCAGAGTTTATTCGTCATTTCTTCTTTGTGTGTGAGCTTATATTGATTTATATCAGTCACTAATGTAAACTCACAGCAGCAGAACAAATTCCAGAATCATTATCCCCAAGGAGCCCTCATAAGCCTGATATTAATAGCTGCCACACTAAAGCCTGGAGACAAGACAAGCAGCTCTCCCATTTCCTCCTCTCGGTCCTCTCACCTTCTGCAGGTCTCTGCAATCTGGAACGGGTATGCAGGAAAATAACTGGCCAAACTCAGGGAGGAGACCATGCTGCCTTCCACCTAAAGAAAGATTTAACCAGTTCCTGAAAGAGATACTAAAATGGGGCAATAAAAAATGAGCTTAGACAAGTCAGGACTAAATATATTCTGGATCTATGTCAAAAAGAATAGCTTGGAAATAGTTTAAGAAAATTATTATTTGGAAGGAGCCATAAGTATACTCAGCCCTCTACAAGACAACGCCTGTGGCCATTCTCGTTCCTCTCATCTGTAACTTGATCCTTCATCCCATCCAGAGAGTTTAGTGCGTCAGGAGCATATAGTGTCACAGATAGGGGGTGCTCAGAGCCGTCAGGTCAATACTCTGCAAGGATATTTACCTAGAAACATAGAACCATGACGCCAGAAAAAGACCATATGGCCTATCTAGTCTGCCCTTCCATAGCAACTACAATAATCCCCTCTATTCCCTTAGAGCTCCTCTGTGTTTGTCCCATGCTTATTTGAATTCAGATACTGTCCTCATCTCTATCACCTCCACTGGGAGACTGTTCCACGCATCTACCACTCTTTCCATAAAGAAATATTTCTGCATATCACTCCTGAGTCTATCCCCTTTCACCGTCATCCTATGTTCCCTCATAGCAGAGCTTACTTTCAATCGAAAGAGACTCTCCTATGCATTTATGCCATGGACATAATTAAACATCTCTATCGTATCTCCTTTATCCCACTTTTCCTCTAAGGTGTACATATTAAGATCTTGAAGTCTGCCCCCATATGCTTTATAATGAAGACCACTAACCATTTTAGTAGCTACCCTCTGTACTGACTCCATCCTGTTTATATCTTTTTGAAGGTTCGGTCTCCAGAATTGCACACAATACTGCAAATCAGGTTACACCAGAGACTTATACAGAAGCACTATCACCTCCTTTTTTCTGCTGGTCATTCCTCTTCCAATGCACCCAAGCATCTTTCTGGCTTTCACAGTCATCTTTTCTACCTGTTTAGCTACTTTAAGATCATCAGACACAATCATGCCTAGATTCCGGTCTTCTTACACAGACAGAAGTAGTTTGCCCCAGACACTGTACTGCTCCCTTGGATTTTTGCTGCCCAAATGCATGACCCTGCATTTTTTAGCATTAAATCTCAGCTGTCAAATTCTAGACCATTCTTCAAGGTTAGCTAGATCCCTCCTCATGCTATCTACTCCTTCCTGAGTGTCTACTTTATTGCAAAGTTTGGTATCATCTGCAAACAGAGGGAGGAGTGGCTCAGTGGTTGGGACAGGTTACCTCAGGCCGGAAGGCTGGGGGTTCAGTTCCTGCATGGGGACAAGCAACCTCAGGCTGGAGGGACTGGGGGTCTCTAGTCCCATGGCCACTCGTGGCCTTGGGCAAGCCACTTAATCCTCTATTGCCTCAGGTACACTTAGTTTGTGAGCCCTTTGGGGACAAGGGAATAAAAAGTACCTGTTAGTATACATGTAAACCACATTGATTCTAAAGAGCACGGTATAAAAAATTAAAAAAAAAAACCAGGCAAACCTTACCCAACAGCCCTTCCACAATATCACTAACAAAGATGTTAAAAAGAATCGGATCAAGGACACATCCTTGAGGCACACCACTGGTAACCACCTTCTCCTCAGAGTGTGCTCCATATACCTGTACCCTTTCTCACCTCCCACTCAACCAGTTTCTAACCCAGTCAGTCACTTTAGGTCCATCCCTAGGGTGCTCAGCTTGTTTATAAGTTGCCTGTGTGGAATGGTGTCAAAGGCTTTACTGAAATTTAAGTAAACCACATCTACTGCTCTCCCTCGGTCCAACTCCTTGCTCATCCATTCAAATAAATCAATCAGATATGTCTGACTCGACCTGTCTGTGGTAAACCATGCTGCCTCAGATCCTGCAATCCATTGGACTCCAGAAACCTCACTATCTTCTGTTATAGCACCATTTCCAATAATTTACTCAGCACAGAGGTTAGACTAACCAGCCTGTAGTTCTCAACCACATCCTTACATCTGCCTTTATGTAAAGGGACCACATGTGCCTCTCTCCAGTCCTCTGGCACCACTACTGACTCCAAAGGAGCATTGAAAAGGTCAATCAGTGGAGACGCTAAACATCCCCAAGTTCCCTCAGTATTCTTGGATGTATCCCATGTTGTTCCATCACTTTGTCTACTTTTACTTTAGCTAGTTCCTCAGGAACAGTCTTTTGAAAATTGTTCAAGATCCCCTTGACTACTGTTCCTTTTTGTGGATGTTTTTTTAGGTCCTGCTCCTGGGCCTTCATCTGTGAACACAGAACAGAAATATTTGTTGAGGAAGTCCACTTTATCTTCATTAGCTTCTACATATTCCTCCCCTTCACCCTTGAGTCTGACAATACCACTTTGCACTCTCTCCTCTCTTTAACATATCCAAAAATGTTTTATCCCCCACCCCCCATTTTATTGCATTGGCTATTTCTACTTCTTTTTGTATCTTTGCTTTCCTGACTACTTTCCTAGCTTCTCTTTCCTACTTTTATTTCTGCATAGCACATTGTTCATATGACTCGGACTTGGAGCTGCATTCTTAAATTAAAACTCAGACTTTTACTTCAGTTATAATTAAAACGCAGGATTACAAGTTATCTCAAGACAATAGTGCTTTCAGATACATTTATTTAACTGTCTATTATACTGCTTTATCATTTCAATCAAAGCAGTTTACATTGTAACTTAAACTTGGTAATGTACATTGATAACTTGGATTTTTCTGAGGCAACGGAGGGTGAAGTGACTTGTCCAAGGCCATAAGGAGTGCTAGTGGGAATTGATCCCTGGTCTTTTGGCTCACAAGCCAGTGTTCAATAGGCTAATCCTCCACTCCACTCCAACAATAAGCAACGCTGATGTCGTCAGCATCACACTTCTAACCTGTTCACAGTACTGCAAAGCTCCCTGGTACATTTAGATAATCAACTTTAACTGTTCGGCATATTTATAGATTTGTGTATTTCCCATTCCTAGCCCAAGGAATATCTTAGCTTAGAATTCATGTAACTCTCTATACAGCAATGAGTAACTCTGTTCTCACTCCTTCTCACATTAGCTCCAACCCTGTACTATGAGCTGCAACTAAAACCCTTCTTGTTATACTGTTGCACTTCTAACCCACCAGCTGATGCTACAAGCCAGAGAAACAACAGAAATAGTTCTAACCTCATGTGAACTAACCGAAATAAAGAGTTTATGGGCAGCACTGCTAGGCCCATGCTGTTCGCTCTGTCGCAGGAGTGGGAGAGAAGTGGCACCTCCCCCCCTCCCCCTCAGCACAGCTGGGGCATAACAAACTCACAGTAAATAAAACCTCTTCCTTCTGATTCCCAACTAGACAGACAGGGCAGGTTCCCCTTTTCCAGCTGCTTTGAGCAAGTCTCTGCTTATACCAGTTGTTACTTTTTGTTAGTTCCATTCCCCGCTCTTTCCAAATGAACTACAAACTGTGGGCCTGGTTTCCCCACAAAAGTTCCCCAAATATTACCAATTACCAATAAATTGCTCAGACAACAGTTGCTTAGCTACAAAAGCTCTTTATTTGGTTTAACAAAGAAAACAATTGCAAATGCAGATAGCAAGCATCTGTCTGAGAAGTGGCAGGCAACCTTCTCTCCCCCAAAGCTCTATAGTTGCTTTCTTATATACCCCTCTGTCCCAAAGTTCCAGAAAGTTCTGCATAAATTCTTATGTCATTTGCAGTTTTCTGCACAAAGTTCTCTCCCGGGACCCTTCCATGTTTATCGGGTCTCGCAGCCTTCTTTGTTTCCAGCTTGGCCTGTATTTTCTTGCTGGGCCCAAACTCTGCACACTCCTGTCTAAAGTATGGTTATCCAGACTCTTTCATAGTAGGCCACATATACTCTGTCTTATAGACCACATGCTTTTCTTCTTTGCCATCCATATGTTGCAGTGTGCATTTCAAGAGGCAAGGGTGCAGAAATATAAAGCAGCCATATAAAACAGACCTCAGCCAAATATCCCCACAAAACAAGCAAAGTAACTTCACTGCAGCTGAAATAGACTAACTCTCAATGTCAAGGCTAATTGCCCACTTTTTCCACACCCAGCCTGTTGGGCTCCAACCCCTTCCCTGAATCCCAGTAGGTCACTTTTAACCCAACAGGTTTCCATCCTACTGCTATCTCTGGCTCACAGTCAGCTTCGCCCACACACTCCCGGTAAGGTCTCTTACCTGCTGTACACTAGACACATTGAGACTTCAACCCACTATCATGTCTAAACCCAGCAGGTTTCCAACCCACTGCCCCAGCTCACAGCCAGCACCCCTCACATCATCATGCTGATGCTTTCCAATAGGATCTTAAACCAGTATCTCGCTAATTCAGTAGAACTTAATCTATTCTCCACCACCCAGGAAAAAGATTTAGGCATCATCGTAGATAATATGTTGAAACCCTCCACCCAGTGTGCAGCGGCGGCCAAGAGAGCAAATAGAATGCTAGGTATCATAAGGAAAGGAATGAAGAATAAAACAAAGGATGACATCATAATGCCTCTGTATCGTTCCCTTGTGCAACCGCACCTTGAATATTGTGTGCAGGTCTGGTCACCGTATCTTAAAAAGGACATAGCGTTATTAGAAAAGGTACAGAGAAGAGCCATCAAAATGGTAAAGGGGATGGAAGGATACTCCTATGGCTAAAATGATTAGGGCTCTTCAACCTCAAAAAAGAGACGGCTGAGGGGAGATACGATAGAGGTCTAGAAATTAATGAATGGAGTTGAACGGGTAAACGTAGATCGATTGTTTAAGACTAGGGGACATGCAATGAAGCTACAGGGTAACCTATTTAAGACTAATAAAAGAAAATATTTTTTCACTCAACGTGTAATCAAACTCTGGAATTTGTTACCGGAGGATGTAGTAAGAACTGTTAGTTTAGCCGAGTTTTAAAAAGGTTTGGACAAGTTCCTGGAGGAAAGGTCCATAAACCATTATTAAATGGGACCCAGGATATCACTGCTTGCCCCAATACAAGCATTGTGGAACCTGTGTCTTTTGGGAAAACTGCTAGGTACTTGTGACCTAGATTGGCCACTGTTGGAAACAAGATACTGGGCTTGATGTTCTGACCCAGTATGGCATATCTTATGTTCTTATTGCTCCCTATTATCATGTCTAAACCCAGTGGGTTTCTACTCCTCTGTAACATCTGTCCCAAAAGGTGTTCAACCTACTCCCCTGCCCAACAGCCAGTTCTGGCTCACAGACAGCTCCCTTCAGATATTGTGCTACTGCAGACCCTCTGCAGACAAGAGAAAATGCTTTAAGCTTAGAAAAAAGAGGCAGACACCGGCTGCAGCATTACAAGGAGCCATATAGGGGGAGCAAGTGGGACCTCTGGAGGACTGAAGAGCCACGCCCCAAAGCCAGTGATGCAATACCGGCCTGCACCCAATCCAGAGAGGGAAGAGTTCCTTTTAAAAAAAGCTTTCCAAGAAGGAGAGAAGGACCAGGAAATAGGAATCCTGGTGGAAGGAACAGGCCCAGCAGACTCAGCAGAGCCAGGTGGAGGAGTTCGCCTCAAGTATCCCAAGAGTGGAGAGGACACGCCTTCCAAGAGGGAGAGATACAGAAAGGAAGCTACCCCTGGAAGGAGGAGGACTGTGCTGGAAAGTCCTGGACCTGAGTCTGGCAGAGGCCAGCAGCCATTTAAGGATATAACATGGAGTAACCAAGAAAAAGAGGAAAGACCTTCTTTAAAAGGTAACATTCTTGGCCCAGAGAGAGGGAAGCTGTGCTGTGAATGTGGTTTAACCCCAGCAGAAGGCCTACGGGAGAACCAAAAGCCTACCCTTGTGCAAGTAAGGCCAAACCCCAGCAGGAACTGGCCTCAATCCTCACCTTGCCGTGATAAGCCAAGAAAGAAAGGTAATCACTGTTTTTCTGATTATAATTTCCTGAATGCTGTGACACAGGAGGAACAGGGAATAGAGGAACGCTGTCCTACTAGAACTGTTTATGCCTCAGGATACAAACCTATATCAAATAAGAGACTCTCTAGTAAAAGAGCCGTGTGCAAGAGAGACTGTTCTCAGTCTAGAGGTACACAAAACCAGGGTTTACTTTTGAACACAGAGCATTGGGACATCGTGCAAATGTTGTATGAAAAGCCTGAATGCAAGCTACCAGATGTTGATGACCTTGAACCAATGCAGGTGGACATAGCTGACGACCTTTCGGACCCTGAAATGGATTGCAGCTACTGCCAGGCGGAAAGCTTTGACCCTTTAGACAAGGAATAGAGCTGTAGCCTGGGGAATGTGTGAATCTTTGTTTTCTCATATTATTACTGTGAAGTTAACAGGTTTAATACAGTTTTTGTTTGTTTGTTTTCTTTCAACCTGAGATAAGGACAATTTCTGTTGCTGTAAAGATCTGAGCTTTTGAACCTTTTTGCAATCAGGGAAATAAAAGCCTTTATTCTCCCTTCACTCGGACTATTATGTTTCTTTGAGCATTTGTTTACCAGAAGGCTACTAGGACTACAAAGAAAACCTGGGCCCTGTCTTTGAGCCAAACTCAGTCACAAATATTTTTGTGTCCACCCTCTCTACTGTGATGCTTCTTTGCCACTAGGGCGGCGTTGGGACAATATTCGCAATGAGACTTTCATCCTCTGTCCTGATGCAGTGAGACTTCTACCCACTATCATGTGGGGAAACTTACCCTCGCCATCTGGTTAACAAGAGAAGGTTTGCTTCTCTGGTAGTTCATACTTTGGCTAGAACACTTTGTTCTGTTCATGATAAAAACTACATATTCCCTCTGCATCCCTGGCAAGATGGAAAAGGACCAGTCGATCCTCTTTCCTATATCAGGTATTATGAAATGCATTACCAGTGCAGCTGCGGCTCAAGGCTTCTTAGAAGACCCTTAAGGCTCAGCTGAAAACCCGTTTATTTGGTATTACTTTCGGGCCATAATTGGTGGTGTTCGTTCAGTCTCTGCAGCTTTCGTGTTTGAGCTTCACCTTGGAAGAAAGGCAGCTTTTGATGGTCTCTTCTATGTACCTCTTTTAATCTGTTATTTGTGTTATGTTTCCTGTTTTATTGTAGTTCTCTTCTTTTTTTATTTTAATTTTAGTGTCCACCACCTTGCCATATTTACTAAAGGCAGACTATTAAATATAGCCAACCATGTGCAGATCCTAACCTGTGGCTTCACTGCACCTCCAAGCTAAGCCCAGGAGCCTCCTACCCGCCTGGCCAGGCTGGGTCCTCTCCCTTTTCTTTCTAGTTGGCCCTTCCCAAGTACAGGGCCCAGCCCTGACCACCCTACCCCTCACACATTCAGGGGGACGTCCTTTGATCCCAGCAGGAAGTCTAGCTGAGTGCTTTACCTGCTTATCGGTGCTTGTGAGGGACAGAGAAACCTCTCCAATGACCTGCAGGCTTCTTCCTGGGGATCGGAACAGGGGGCTCTTTGCTCTGAATAATACTCTGCACTACAAATCCTAAAATTCATTTTTTATTTCCTGAATTAGCAATTTGCCCACATTTCATGTATATTTTTCTTCTAATTTTTGTTGAATACTCACAGTCATGAAACCTATCAGATGGGCAGCAAAAGATATGGAGAGAGCTATTTTCAAACTGTCTGAAAATCCTCCTTCAATGTGGCTAAAAGTCTGTTTCATGTTATTTAACCAACACCAGGAGGGCAGCTTCCCAGGGCCAGGGGGATGACGTGCATGGGCAGACTGGCGCTAGGGTTTCTGGTGCCCTCCTGCAACCTATAGATCGATGCCCCCGTCTTCATTACTATTAATGCTGGCTGCGTACCAGCCCCCTTTTCCCAAAACTCCTTTCTGAACTCTTTTCATATTATACTAGTATTTCCCCTACAAACCCCGCGTTATAAGAAAACTGTAGCGAAGGGACAAATGCATAACAAGAATAAAAGTGGGCAGTAAAGACTTAGCATCAAATGAACAGGTTGTGACAGTCCAAGACCTGGATCAAAAGAAAAATAGTGGTACAAACAGTTCAGAAATATTTTACTCACTGAAACAAATATGCAGGAGAGAGATTTTGTACAGAATGTAGGAATCAACAACATGGGTTTTTGTAAACCTCAGACTTTCAGATTTGTGCTATATAATATTAGCTAAATAAATTAAATAAATAAATGATAACCATGCACCAATGTACAACTAGAAACTATAAGCAAAATTGGTATAATGTTGATGCAAAGAAAATCGCAATGTAGCCTGTCACAATAGGAAGACATTTATATACTGCTGATTTAAACCACATGTGTTAAACAGGTTTCAATAACAAGCCAGTAGGTTACAAGCTGTAGCACTATGAAGAATAATTAGTAAAATAGGCCAACAGTACACAAGCATGTCATTTGACTGCTGTAAAATATAAAATATACTCTGTATATATTTGGAATGGAGGAGGAACCTACTGGAGACCAAAAGACCAGTGTTCGATTCCCACTATTTCTCCTTGTGGCCTTGGGCAAGTCACTTTACCCTTCATTGCCTTGGAAGAAAGGCCTGGCCAGCTACTTATGGTCACATCTTGCCAAGAAAACCCAGAGGCTTTTGGATCCCCAGGAGTCAGCACTGATTCAACAGCTTGCATTACTGTGCCCAGGCAATTCACCTTTAATAACTGGACCAGGAAACCCAAACATTAGTGTCCATAAAGTATGTTAAAGCAATCTGATTACTATTTTTCACTAAAATGTTTTTCTGTGCTATTCTTTGATAAGACGAACAGCCTTCTGCATCCTACTACTACTACTATTTAGCACTTATAAAGCGCCACGCACGCAGCGCTGTACAGCTAGCCTACAAGAGGTGACTAACATACAAAAGACAGTCCCTGCCCGTCAGAGTCATGCTCATCGGAGCTTACAATCTAGTTAGAACAGTACAGAGCATTAGTCAGTTCAGCGGAAGGTACGGTGTGGTACAGTTAGGTACAGCTTGGTCTATAGTTTGGTCATAAACGTTAATGGGGGTTAGGGTAGGATGAGGACGGAAGGCAGGATCTGAATGCAACAGTGAAGAGGGGGGTCTTCAACCTGGATTTGAAGAGGGCCAGGGAGGGAGCCTGGTGCACAGGTGCAGGAAGGATATTCCAGGCGTGTGGTGCAGCAAGGTGAAAGGAGCGCAATTGTAAGTTTGCGGTGCGGGTGAAAGGCATTGAAAAAAGCGATTTGTTAGCGGAGCGCAAGTTTCGTGAGGGGACATAGGGAGAGATAAGAGATATGAGGTATTGAGGGGCCATAGAGTGAATGCACTTATAGGTCAGCAAGAGAAGCTTGAATTGGATGCGGAATTTGACAGGGAGCCAGTGAAGTGACTTGAGGAGAGGAGTAATGTGGGCATGGCGAGGCTGGCAGAAGATTAGTCGAGCAGCGTGATTTTGTATAGAATGGAGGGGAAGGAGGTGGCTCACGGGGAGACCAGCGAGGAGTAGGTTGCAGTAATCGAGGCAAGAGGAGATTAAGGAGTGAATAAGAATTTTGGTAGTATGTTCAGAGAGGAAGGGGCGGATCTTGCTGATGTTGTAGAGGAAAAAGCGGCAGGTCTTAGTTACAAGCTGGATATGGGCGGAGAAGGAGAGAGAGGCGTCAAAGATGACCCCCAGATTGCGGGCCGAGGGAACAGGAAGGATAGTAGATGCATCCACATGGACTGAGAGAGGGGGAGTTGGGGGGGAGGAGTTGGGTGGAAAGACAAGGAGTTCAGTCTTGGCCATGTTCAGTTTCAATCGGCGATGAGACATCCAGGCAGCAATGTCCGAAAGATAAGCAGAGATCTTGGACTGGGTTGCCAGAGAAATATTAGGTGTGGAGAGGTAGATTTGGGAGTCATCGGCATAGAGATGGTACTGAAAGCCATGGGAAGAGACAAGCGTGCCAAGGCCTTGGGTATAGAGAAAGAAAGGGAGGGGGCCCAAGATAGATCCATGGGGTACACCTACATCGAGCGGGGTAGGGGAGGAGGAGAATCCGCCAGAGCATACACTGAATGAGCGATGAGAGAGGTAGGAGGAGAACCAGGATAGTACCGAGTCCCTGAAGCTAAGCGAGGAGAGGGTGGTGAGGAGAAGGTCGTGGTCAACGGTGTCAAAGGCAGCAGAAAGGTCAAGAAGGATGAGGATAGAATAGAGGCCCTTAGATTTAGCCAGGAACAGGTCATTGGTGACTTTTGTAAGTGCCGTTTCAGTGGAGTGTAGGGGACGGAAGCCTGATTGTAGTGAGTCCAGGAGGGTCTGGGAGGTGAGGAAGTCGAGGCAATGATGGTGGACTGCTCGTTCTAATAATTTGGATAAGAAGAGAAGGAGGGAGATGGGCCGATAGTTAGAAGGGCAAGTCGGATCAAGTGAGAGTTTCTTGAGGATGGGTGTGACAACAGCATGTTTGAAGTCAGCAGGGACAGTTGCCGTGGAGAGTGAGAGGTTGAGGATATGAGTGATGGAGGTGATGATGGTAAGGGAGATGGAACATAGGAGATGGGTGGGGATAGGGTCTGATGAACAGGTGGTGGGTTTGGAGGAGGAAAGAAGAAGTGTGGTTTCCTCTTCAGAGATCAGGGGGAAGGAGGAGAGGGTAGCAGGGGGAGTATGGGTGGGGGAGGAGAAATGGGAGGGAGGGGAGGTGGATGAGGGGGTAGGGAATTGGAGGGTAATTTTGAGAATTTTGTCCTGGAAGTAGTCTGCTAGGGTTAGGGCAGAGAGGGAGGGCGGGATCGGGGGCGGGGGGACCTTGAGGAGAGAATTGAAGGTGTTAAAGAGACGGTGTGGATCAGAGGCAAGAGCATTGGTCAGATGGATGTAGTAATCTTGTTTGGCAAGTCCTAGGGCTGACTGGAAGGAGCCAAGCATGAATTTGAAGTGTAGAAGGTCTTCCAGGGAGTGGGATTTGGACCAGGCTCGTTCGGCAGAGCAGGCACAGATGCGTAGGTAACGGGTTGTGGGTGAAAGCCAGACATGAGGTGGGAGGGGCAAGAGTGTCGAGGGCTGAGGATAGTGTAGCATTGTATGAGGATAATGCTTCGTCAACAGACTCGGAGTATAAAATGGAGGAAAGAGATGGAGAAATGGTGGAGGAGAGCGTCAGGGGATTAATATTATGAAGGTTTCTAAATAAGTCGGAGGAGACAGGACGAGGTTGGGATGGCGGGAGCTGAAGAGTAAATGTTAATAGGTGATGGTCAGATGAGGGAAGGATTGATTTGCGGAAGTTTGAGGGAGAGGAATTGGAGAAGAGTATTTATTTATTTAGTGTACATTTGTATCCCGCTGCTTCCAGCGATCAGCAGCGGTTGTTATACATGGTGAGAGTGGCTGTACCGGCCAGAAATTAGAAATATATACATTGCGATTAGGGAGGGAGAGGTAGTGCACAGCAAACATAGGGTTACAGATTACAGTTGATTGATGTTAAGACTTCAAACAGGATACTTTATATACATATTTACACATGACTGAAAGCAGTTCTCGTTGTGAGTTTACATAGGGTACGGTGGTTGCCCACGCATGGAAGACAGTTGGTAGTGGGAAATGATGGTAGTGGGGTACAGGGCCTAGGTTATATTGTAATGCGATTAGATCAAGGCAGTGGCCGTGTAGGTGTGTGGGGTCAGTGGAGCAGAGTTGGAGGTCGAACAAGGAGATAAGAGCGAGAAACTTTGAGGCATGGGGGTCGGAGGGGTTGTCGATGTGAATGTTGAAATCGCCAAGAATAAGAGTGGAGGAGGAGGGATCCATAAAGGCAGAAAGCCAGGAGTCGAAGTCGGTGAGGAAGGTTAATTTGGAGTTGTCGGGTGGGCGATAGATAACAGCTACACGGAGGGGAAGTGGTGTGAGGAGGCAAATGGAGTGGACTTCAAATGAAAGGGGGGAGTGTGATTGGGGTGGCAGGAGGGGTTGGAATTGGCAGGAGGGGGAGAGTAGGAGGCCAACACCACCACCGCGGCCAGTAGATCAAGGTATATGGGAGAATTGGTAGCCCCCATAGCAGAGAGAGGCAATGGATGCGGTGTCATCTGGGGGGAGCCAAGTCTCAGTCAGGGCAAGAAGGTGTAGGGCATTAGAGATGAAGAGATCATGAATAAAAGTAGTTTTTTTAATGACTGAGCATGCGTTCCATAGGGCGCAAGTAAATGGGAGAGCGGGGGGGGGGAGGAGAGGGATATGGATAAGATTGGATAAGGTACATGTGGATTTCTTTTTAGAGTAGTGTGGGGGTCTATTTCTAGGGCAGTATCGAGATTTTGAGGGAGTAGGGTGTGGGTGGATATGTTTGGGTGTATGTGCTCTCCAAGAGGGACATGAGGAGGGGGAGTGGAGGAGTGGCCTAGTGGTTGGGGCAAGGTACTTCAGGCCGGAAGGTCAGGGGTTCAAATCTCACTAGAGGACAGCAACCTTGGACCGGAAGGACTGGGGTTTCTAGCCCCACAGGTGCTCCCTTTGGTCTTCGGCAAGCCACTTAACCCTCCATAGCCCATGTTCCCTGTAAAATAGTTATCTCCAAGTTATAATGCCCTGTTCAATGTAATTTCAGTTTGTTCAATGTAAACCGCACTGATGCAGAATATCACAGTATATAAGAGAATGAAAATAAATAAATAAGTGAGGGATAAATTGATGGTATCAGATAGGTTATGTGGGGGATTATATTTGGGGGTAGGGTTGGAGTTGACATGAAAGGTTGAGTGACTGTGGGATGAATGGGGGAGGGCGAAAGGAGGGAGGAGCAGGATGTGGATGAGATTAGATAGGGTACATGAGGAACTTTCTTTAGTGTGGCAGAGAAATCGGGGGGTGGGGCCAGGGTTGGGGTTGATGTTACCTGATGAGAGAAGAAGAATGAGTATTAGGGAGCGAGGTAAAGTGGAGATAGTATGGCGGAAGCGAGGATGGGGTTGCCTAAGAGAGAGGGGGGTTGGTTGAATGCGGGGGATGGTGTGCTCAAGAGCAGGTGCTAGGTTAGGGGGCAGAAAAGAGGGAG
Organism: Ichthyophis bannanicus; assembly: GCA_033557465.1. NCBI lineage: Eukaryota > Metazoa > Chordata > Amphibia > Gymnophiona > Ichthyophiidae > Ichthyophis > Ichthyophis bannanicus. The sequence continues at coordinate 1,030,343,602 of CM066034.1, forward strand.
AAGTGAGGAAGGTAGAGAGGGGGGCAGGTTGAATGCGGGGAATAGTGTGGAGAGGCTCCGGAGCGGGTGCTAGGCTAGAGGGAGAAGTGAGGAGGGTAGGGGGAAGAGGAGGGAGGATGTTGATAGGAGGGGAGGCAGTTGGGGAGGAAGAGGAAGAGAATGACAATGAAATGTGGGGCCATGGTAGTGGGCAGCAAGGTTCGAGCAAACAATGGGTAGCAGTTCTACGCGGGAAATGGTAGCAGCTCAAGCTCTAAGCAACAATGGTAGCAGTTCAAGCAGCAATGGATAGCATTTCTATGCAGGCAATGGTGTCAGTTCAAGCAGGCAATGGGTAACAGTTCTACGCAGGCAATGGTAGCAGTTCAAGTTCTAAGCAACAATGGTAGCAGTTCAAGCAGCAATGGGTAACAGCTCTACACGGGCAATGGTAGCAGTTCAAGCAGAGAGCGATCATGCTTACTCAGATCCAGGGGGCTGCAGTGAAATGGAAGAGCGGGATGGATGGACCCGCCAGCAGGAGCACGCCGCTTAAAGGGCCGCTTGCCCTTTGATCTCCCGGCAGCGGTGTGATGATGGCTCCGGCAGGAGCAGGAGCACACCGCTTAAAGGGCCGCTTGCCCTTTGATCTCCCGGCAGCGGTGTGATGATGGCCTCCAAAGCATGAAAGTTACATCCCTAAACAGCCAACTGGTATTGCAAAAGATTATAAGGGCCATCCTGACCCTGCATTATTAAAACAGCTCCCAGAACTTTCCATGGCGTAACAGAATCGGTTGCCTTTGCTTCCCCAATAAATCCACGCCATCTCCTTGCTGGATCACAGGATGTGTTTTCATTTCTTGACCAAGCATGGGCTACTCTGGCTTTCTCTCGCTCTAGTTTCACTTCTCACTGGCAGTCATGCAGTCAATGTACTGGCACAAGGAAGTGAAGCCAGAGCAAGAGAAAAAACACGGCCGCTTTCTGGCTGGACGAGGGAGTAAGATCTATGCTTTTTCCATCACTCCTAGTTTTCAGGATTTCTTTCTCAAAATTATACTGTCCTCCAGAGTGTGGCAAAAAAGAGAACTCTCTTCCGTAGGTATCTGCATTTTCAACAGAAACTAATAAAATGGCAAGTAGCATGGGTGCAACTAATGCCACCTCAAGCACGGTAATTGCAGGGGGATGTACCTGCCCCGTGCAGGTTACACAGCCCACATGTTACCAGTACAGAGCTTAGTAAGCATGCACTAAATGTGCCAAACAACTAGAGGAGCCTGGCAACCCCAAAATAACTCCTCTGAACCTGCACACTGCACCAGCATGGTGTTAATATATTGTGCAAAAACAAAGGAAACGCAAGATGCTTGCACATTAAGGAACTAAAAGAAAAAGCAAGAACCACAATACAGTTTATAACACTAGATTATAAAATTATAACTCATTTTATTTTGTTATAAACTGTGTTATGTTTCTTGAGTTTTCCTTTTTGAACATATATTCTACATCCACAGAAACCTTCCTTCAATAATTTGTGCAGAACAGAACTAGGACATTCACCCATAGGACTCAATATATATTTTAAAAAATCTGATTCTGCTTATCTCAGTAACAGCAGCATAAAATTTCTCCAGTACCAGGCATATTTTGAACTAATACAAAGCCCTACAAAAGTCACTGAGGTTCTACATTGAAGCTGAACAATTCAAATTACTACAGTACAGATCCCTATGTACAAACTCCATGTTAACAGAACACCTGGCCTCAGTCACACACTCAGAACACAGACCCTCACCAAGTACAGAATAAGTGATCACAAACTAAAATAAAAATAAAAATATGTAGACAAAAACTAAAACCCCAAGAAGCCAGACTTTGCAGGCAGTATAGCACCTCAGAAATAGAAAGAGATGTATTTCCCTGTACTAAAATATAAAGATAGTGCGGGAGTAGAATTAGGTGCACCTCCGGGCTGTCTATATTTCTGGACATCAGGATGGCCTGGACGTGCCCCTATGGAATTGGCCTCGACATGTTTAGCATCTCTTCCCCCATCCCATCTGGTGTCGCTCCCCTCTTTCCCACATTCTCTTTTCCTTCTTCCAGCATCTCTGCTCTCTCACTCTCTCCCTATCCCCCTCTTCTTTCCAGTCCCCCTGTGTCCAGCATCTCACCTATCTTCAGACCATCCCAGCCCTATTACCCCCATGTCCTGCATTCCACCCTATTATCCCCATGCCCAGCATCTCCCCTTTATCTCCCTCTGTCCCACGCCCCAAGGCCAGCATCTTCCCATAGTCTCCCTATAACCCCCCATGTCCAGCATCATCACGCCATCTCAAAAAGCTCCACTCCTTGATTCTCCCTATGCTTCCTCCCCATGTCCAGTATCTCTCCTTCATCTCCCTAGCCCCACCATCCCCTCTGCTGCCGTACTCCACCCCTCCATACAGTATCTCCCCTCTGTCTTCCTGTGCCTCTCCATGTCAAGCAGCCCCCTCCACTTCCCATTGCCGCACCCTGTGCAGCATCTCACATGTTTTCCTATGATACCCCCCTGCATCCAACATCTTCTCTGCCTCCCTATGCCTCCTCTTTGTCCAGTATCTCTGTCTTCCTAGCCCTCCAAACCCATGTCCAGTATGTTCCCCTTCCCAGAATCTGTCCCTTCTCACTCCCCCTTTGCACTCTTTCTTCTTTATCTTTATTTAAAACTTATTATACCGCCTAAACCTAGAGGCATGCAGCGGTGTACATAAAATACTCTCACCCCCTAGCTTTCATTCGTGCCCCCCCCCCCCCATCTTCCTTTCCCTAAAGGACTGCCCCTTTAAATGTATCCTAATTTCCCTGCCTCTCTCTCCGGCCCCCAACTCTAAACAGCCCTTGCACTGCTACCTCCAGGTGCAATCGGCCGCAGCTCTTCTGCCCACGGGACTTGCTTCTGCCGCGGTCCAGGCTCTTCGATTCTTGGCTGATTGCACAATTCTTCTAGCCATGGGGCAGAAGAATTACAGTTGAGAATGGAACAGCCTGCCCACGGGACTTGCTTCTCTCGCAGGCAGGTTTGGACAGCTCTTCTGCTCTTGTCATCTTGCTTGGGGGCAGCTAGCAACAGCACCACCCTGATATTGGTGCCCCCCCCGCACCAGCCTTGTTCATGTGCACAATGCACATTCAAATCTTCACACATAATTTTCCTGCAACGTTCTACCCACAGATAAATATGAGTGTAAATGTTTGTGAGTAGTTTCTTTTGGTGCAAGGTAGAAAGTGAAAGTATATGTGTTATTTTGCTTTGGGAATGGATGCAAAGCCTGTGGGTAAAAAATGCATGCAATCCTTGTCCTAATGCAGACATTTTGAAAATTATCAATCAAAAGTATCATTTATTCTTGGAAATAACATTCCCACTAATGTGAATTATCCATGGACAAGCAGAATAATGTCTTCACCTCCTGTCTAGACTATTGTAACCTGCTCTTTGCTAGTCTCCCTCTGAGTCATCTCTCTGCCCTTTAATCTATTCAACACTCTGCTACGCGGCTAATCTTCCGCCAGTCTCATCATGCCCATATTGCCCCCTGCTCAAGACACTTCATTGGCTCCCTATCCATTTCCACATCCAGTTCAAACGTCTCCTGCTGATCTATAAGTGCATTCACTCTGCAGCTCCTCACTACCTTTCCTCTCTTATCTCTCCTTACACCCCTCCTCGGGAACTCCGCTGTTCTGGCAAATCGCTTCTATCTGTGCCCTTCTCTTCTATTGCCAACTCCAGACTTTGCTCCTTCCACCTTGCTGCACATTATGCCTGAAACAAACTACCTGAGTCTGTACATCAGGCGCCTTCTCTGACCCTTTTCAAATCCAGGCTGAAAACTCACCTCTTCGCTGCCGCTTTCAGAATTTTGACTCACCTGATCTCCTTCGTGTTTCCTTACCATTCCCTCTAGATGTATCCCGTGTCTACAGCTACTGTGTTGTCTTTCTTGACTAGATTGTAAGTTCTGATGAGCAGGGACCGTCTTTTACATGTGTCTGTGCAGCGCTGAGTATCTCTTGTAGTGCTGTACAAATGTTCAGTAGTAGTAGTAGTGGGTGATGTAATCAACGGAGCCCGGCGCAGGAACCAGTTCCCTGCTTTTTCTGGAAGCTTTCGGAGTCAGCCCCGCGTCCTATCTGCCGCCACTGCTAGGAACCCCTCAGCCTTCAACTTTCCACAGAACCCGACAGATTTTTTCCTATTTTTGTTTTCCGCTGCTCTTGGTGTGATTTCTCACTTCTCCTGCTGCTTTTTTTGCTGCAGCTATTTTACTGGATGACATATCCCAGAATGTGCTCCACACCCAGAACTGGACTCCACTGTGATCTCTCTCATTATCACTGGTGCTTACACATGCGGTTGAGATGAGCCGTGCATAAGGATTCTTGGCACAGATAAGTCCAGTCCATCGACTTTGACATTAGCAGCATTGGTTTGGGGTCTATGACTCAGGCAACTGCATCAAAAGCTGGGAATGCAGCCACATTGGGGAGTCACTGATGCTCATGTGGAATCAGGAATCAATAGGGTGTCCCAGGAGTGGTCATCCACTGATTCCCAACCAAAGAAGAGGAAGGACATGTCCTTGATTTCATTGATATCGAGAACTCAAGACACTGTGCTGCAGGTGGAGTTAGAGAGACATCAGCATCACAGTTCATCAGAGCATGATGTCCTAAGCATCGCAGCATTAAATGAGCCTATACCCTCAAAGTGACCCTGATGTGAGCAATGGTCATCCTCATTTGAGAGACAGAAGCTTTGACAATCTACAGGGAGCTGAGACCAGCCTGCTGATACTTCCTGTCAGGCTTTGCAGATATCAACCAAATGTGTTGTAGTCCTTCCTACCTTGCTAATGGCAGCTCTCGAGAAGTACCTTCTGAAGACCTTCAAGGAACAGAGGTCTTCTTTGCACAGTGCAAAGTTGCTGCTTAGATGGCATTGAGGCCAGTGTATCAAGATATCAATCTCAGTGACTGCTTGTGGGAGATTCATCAATATCAGGAACTTGAATGGCATTGACATCGGTGACTGCTCGGCTATTGTCCATTACCAGCACATCAGGGGGTGATCACTCTCCAAGGCATCGAAGGCTTTGAAAGGGACTCCTGACGCGACAGTAGATTCAGTCAATCTATTCTCCAGAATCTGTTCAGAAAACAGAATCCAACTGCACACTCCAAGACCCAATTCTTTATTATTCAGGCTGCCTCTTCAAAAAACATGTTATAAAAAGCCTGTCACCAACAAAAACACGTTGAATGTCTTCTCCTTGCAATACTGTTTCCTTTTCTCTTTTTCTTTTGAGACAGTCTCTAGATTCCCATATGTGAGGACATTATCCTGCTTTTCCATGGAGACAACTAAGTCGCTGTAACAGGTGTTCTCCATGGGCAGCAAGAGACGTCCTCATAACCCTCCCACTTCCCCTTGGAGTTGTATTCTGCTTCAGCTTGTGAACAGGCCTAGGAGTTTCCACGCAGTGGCAGCAGACAGGAAGTGGTACACATGTAACACAGGGTTAGTTCCAAAAGCTTCTAGAAAAAGCTAGGAGCCGGTTCCCACACAGGGCTCCATCAATGATGTGAGGACACCTGCAACAGATAATTAACTGTGTTTTATTCATTCTAGAGAATCTACCCCAACCTGTGAGAGGAGAGTAGTACCCAGGACCATCTGATACTCTTTTTGTTTCCTGGATTATAGAAATCCTGTCATCATTCTAGGTTGACTTATAATTAGAAGATAAACAGAGAGTGACTGTGAATGATATTTTTGCATTTTAACAGCTCCGGGATCCTCTCTGACTGTACCACTAGGTAAGTACAGATTTTTATACACTGTTTCATGACTTTATATTGAACTTAGGAAATGAAGAGCACCTTGATCAGATCTCACATGCATTATACAGTTTTTCTCTTTAATAAATTGCCTGCACTAATATGAGCTGGACATTACTGATTTTTAAGAGAACACAATGAGGAAATTTACAGCAATGAATTTTAGATCACGTCAGGTCTAACTCTGAAGTACTGTTGGTGTGGGTGGGCGAATCTGCAGCTGTCCCCTTTGTGTTCTACTCTGGATCATTCAGACCCGATTTAGCTTGTGATGCAGTTTATGTAGAAATAAATTGGCAAGAATTGGGAAGCAGGCTCTGGTAACTTCCACCTGAAGAAAGATTTAACAAGAGAGATCTTAAAATTGCCAATGTAGGCTTAGTTCGTAGCACAGTAAAGATGTAGATGATGGGAAATGAAGATCAAAAGGGCCCATGCAGTTTGGCCAGTAAAGTGGTTAATATTGTAATTGCTACTGTGTAGAGTTTCATTCTTTATGCCTTCAGTTAGGGTTATAACTGCCGTTCTGCGCACTTTACCCTCCTATGTCTCAAGATGTGCAAAAATCATTCCACTGAGGCACTCTATACTTAATTTCCATCCTTTTGCCTTTTAGACAGACACGTCTAAATCAAAAACGGGCTCCGTTTGAACCTAATTACGCATCCACGGGTCTGGACGTACCCGCGGAGCCGGAATCTGGGAGATAGACGTGTTCAGTGGGCACATGTAAGCGCTATACAGATGGCCTTGTGCCTCGGACGCAAGTAAACGTTTTGGATGTCCCCATGCCCACTCTATTATGAAACGATACAAGTTTTGGATCCTGCCCATCCCTGTGATGTACCTGTGGACGCCACGCCCCTCGGGAAAAACGTCCACCTCTCTAAGCTGCCAATCACAGACAGTAGTTTGCTGATGCGCACTAGACATAAATAACCAATGAGAAAGGACCGCTGCTGCAACTTAGACCATATACGAGTCCCCCCTCATGCCCTGAAAAGTGCTAAGTAAGCACAATGCACCTCAATATGGTACAGCAGAATGTAAATATGAACATGTATGTCAGGGCATACCTTGCATCAAATGGTAAGTGGCATTACCAACTGGCTCCAGTAATTCCTACCCTGGTCATCTCTACAAACATTATTATTATTATTATTATTATTAAATACTTATATAGCGCCGCAACATACAAAGCACTGTACAAACATACAAGAGAGACAGTCCCTACTCATCAGAGCTCACAAACATGCCTTAAACTGTGAAGGATGGGCCCTCACCAAGTCCTCAAAACCTCAAATTAACCCTGCAGGTCCTCAAAGGATGCATAACATTGCTGAGCAACACATGTATACTCTTTTTGTGCCTCTGGCCTACAAGTTCGCTCATTCTGCTACTCTGCACTATCATTCCACTTTAAGCACTCCCTATCAAAAGGGACTACTACAGTTGGAAATAGATCTGCGCTTGTATTTATCCTCTGCGCATGTAAATATTTATCTTCTGGAATATACTCTAAATCTTGGGGAAACGGGAATTCTTTGGGTTAAAGCTGATAAATCTGTGTATTTTAGAATTCACTGTTTTTGCCTAGTCAGTCAGTCTGAGAGCTTCTCATTTAAATCAAATCTGAGTATAGCTAGCACAGACAAAAATAAAGTCACTGAAATAAATTTGTTTCTAGAGAGCTTTTTTATTTAAATCAAATCAGAGTATAGCTTGACATAGAAGTAGAATAAATAGTCTCTGACTAGAAAGAAATAAACTAGTTTCTAGAGACCTTTACAAACAGGCCTTGAGGTTAAGAGGCAAAAAATATGTGAAGTTGTCTTAAATAGGTGTTAAAGGCAAGTGACAGATCAAAGGGGCAATTGAAAGGCCCCCTTATCAAACCAAGGCGTGTGTGAATCACCCAGGAAATTGGTAAGACATTGCCTCAGAAACACAGGTCAGGGCACTGTGTAGCAAGCCAGCTTCTATTGAGTGTTCTTTCCCTCTCACCCACTCAGACTCACACCCACCCCAGGAATAATCGTAGCTTTATAGGCTCTTAAACCTATTAAAGGGAAGGAGGTGTTCATATTCACTTTCAGGTGCAGCTGGTTATCTTCATCAGGAATATATTAATTAAGGAGTGGAGTGGAGGAGTGGCCTAGTGGTTGGGGCAAAGTACTTCAGGCCAGAAGGTCAGGGGTTCAAATCCCACTAGAGGACAGCAACCTTGGGCTGGAAGGACTGGGGTTTCTAGTCCCACAGGTGCTCCTTGTGGTCTTGGGCAAGCCACTTAACCCTCCATAGCCCATGTTCCCTGTAAAATAGTTATCTCCAAGTTATAATGCCCTGTTCAATGTAATTTCAGTTTGTTCAATGTAAACCGCACTGATGCAGAATAGCACGGTATATAAGAGAATGTAAATAAAATAAATAAATAAAATAAGGACCTGAGATTTATTAATCTTGTGGTGAACAAAATCCATTAAAAGTATTAGGTATAGTTATATTACTAAAGTATCCCCAGCAAACCTACCTAAGTAAACACCTTAAATACCTAAACAAAACCCTAAAACTAAGATGCAGACAGCAGTCCAGCAGCGAGACGGTGACTTTCCAGTCTTTTGCATTGAGTGTCACCGGTATGATTTTCTCCCAGTTGGTGAGGGGTCTTATGTGTGCACTAAGTTCAAGGAGCTCTCTGCTCTCAGGGAATGAATTTCATCTCTGGAGGCTAGAGTAGCAGACTTGGAGGGCATAAGGAAGACAGAGAGGTATATAGACAAGACCTACAGGGACTAGTACTGAAGACCCAACACCAATCCTGCAGCCTCCCTCATGCCATGGAGGAAAGAAGTCACGTCACAGGAGAGCATCACCCTGGTGCGACAGGAAATGATTCTGTAGCTAGAACCTGTCCTCCAGGTGATGTAAAACCCTCTCACACTGAGGAGGTTACTCCAGGGCCATGTGCCCATGAGGGAAGGGTTAGGACAGCCATTATAGTTGGTGGTTCGATCATTAGGCATGTAGATAGCTGGGTCACTGGTGGACATGAGGATCACCAGGTAACCTGCCTGCCTGCCTAGAAGATAGCGGACCTCACGTGCCACATAGACAAGTTTTTAGATAGTGCTGGGGAGGAGTCTGCTGTCTTCTTACATGTTGGTACTAATAACATAGGAAAGTGTGGTAGGGGAGGTTCTGGAGGCTAAATTTATGTTTTTAGGTAGGAAATTGAAATCCAGAACTTCCAGGGTAGCTTTCTCAGAAATGCTTCCTGATCCAAGGAAGGTGGTTTTGGATTTGTTAAGAACTGGGCTACATTCTGTGGAAAGGGGGGACTTTTCCAAAGGGATGGGCTCCAACTTAACCGGGATGGAACCAGGCTGCTGGCATTAACCTTTAAAAAGGAGATAGAGCAGCTTTTAAACTAGATAATAGGGGAAAGCTGACAGTCGCCCAAGAGTACATGGTTCAGAACGATGTATCCTTGAAGGATAGTAGCAAAAGATTGAAGTTAGGGCATATCAACAGAGGTTCCAATAATGACAAAAGTAACCCAAATGCCCTTAAATACAGAGCAGAGAGAGCTTAAAGATTCCAAATTACCCCTGCCTACCAATAACCAGATTAAAATGAATAAAATACAATGTCTAACATGTTTGTATGCAAATGCTAGAAGTCTAAAAAAATAAGATGAGAGAGTTAGAATATATAGCACTAAATTAGAGGTTATATGAATCCTATGATAGGGTGATGTAGAAAAACTGTTAAATAAATAAATCTCCTGGTGGAAGGAGGACAATCAATGGGACATTGTGATACCTGGGTATAAAATATATCGCAATGATGAGAGTAAATCAAATTGGTGGAGGGGTTGCACTCTTTTAGAGAGGGCATTGAGTCACACAAGATTAAAGTTTTGCAGGAAAGAAAATACAACACAGAATCTCTATTTATTTTATTTATTTATGTGCTTTTATATACCGTCCCTTCCAGGAATCAAGGGCGGTTTACAAGTAACAAAAACAGAACTTTTACATTAAACATGTGGTATTATTTATTTATTTATTTATTTTTATTTATTTAGAAGGATTTAGTATACCGTCTTATCGTTAAATCAAGGCGGTGTGGCACATCAATCAAAATCAATAATAAAGTGTGGTTTGTAGCATGCAGTGTAAGAACTGAGAATTGTAGTGTGTGGGGCAGTGCGTTAGATTATATCGGTGAACTATTTACATAATGAGCTATATACAAAATGGGGCTATTTGAGAGGCGTGCTAGGATTGAGATTCTGTAATGTCTTGGAGGAGTAGCCTAGGAGGAGTAGCCTAGTGATTGGAGCAACTGCCTCATACCCAGAAGATCAAGGGTTCAATTCCCATTGGCACTCCTTGTGACCTTGGGCAAGTCACTTTACCCTTGATTGCCTCGGAAGAAAAGGCTGGCAATCTACTTCCAGTGATATATTGCCAAGAAAACCCAGATGTAGCTGGGTCACTATGAGTCAACACTGACTTGATGGCACTTAAAAAAAAATAACTAGGATAAAGTAATTACATTGAAATGAGTCAAGAAGTATATACAGAATTGATTATGCTTATTTATAGAAACATTATTACAATACACATATTTACAGGGATGTATGTACAAGGGAATATTATGAAGCAGCGGATAGAAGTTCTTCTATGGATAGATGTTCCATGAAAGAAGCGGAAGGTGACGGCAGTGGGGGTGTACTATCAACCACCTGTCCAACACTCAGGCACGAACCCACGTCAACAGGAACAGAACCAGTACAAAAACGTGGATAACTCCAAAGGATAAAAACAATCTTTATTGAGAAACAATCGCCACTGGCCCGACACAGGCCGTGTTTCGCTGCCTTCCTCAGGGGCACTAAAGTGGACTTAAAAGCTACAAATACATAAATAGACATGTTAATAATACCAATAAAACAATAAGACACCATAAGTCTTAGAATAGTATATAAATAACATGCATATTGATAAATAAATCGAAAAATTAAACATAAACAGACAAGCTCAAAAAATATAATAAGTTGTATATGCTTATATAAAATGATAAAAATAATAATAAAAATCATATTAAATAATTGTATCCAGATAAAACAAGAATTAATAAAAAATAAGAAATAATAAGAACCATCAAAGTTAAGAGTGACACATACCTGTTTTTATCCTTGAAAATATATCTATCTAATACTACACTTTTTGGGAGAGGAAGAGAACATGTATAAATTAGATATGTATAATCAATCATTAAAAATGACAAAAAACAAGCGCACATACAGGACCAAACATATATAAAGAAGTGTATCAATAGAGTCTACACATAAGAAAATCTTTGTGTATACCGGTACATAAAAGATAAGAGAAATAAAAATTAATTCCGTAATCTTTACCTTTAAGGTTGATTTCCCAACGCGTGTGAAAAAGGAGAGAACTCCCTTACACTATACAGCAAATTGGAATTTCACCAAAAAAAGGCGTCTGCACTAAATAATTATAAAAATGATTACCAATTGATATTAACAAACGGGCACATCACCTTCCACTAACCCTCTAACTAATCATCTTCAATATCCCATCCTCAAAGTTAATAAATACCTTATAGTAATGTTATGGATATAGTTAATCCAAAATCACATTATAAAAAATGAATAAATAGATAAATAAATAAATAAGTAAATAGCTAAAAATCAATAAAAGCCGATAAAACTCACTACCAACTATAAACTAATACAACTACACATTCCAAAGAAGTCAAATGTCAAACCGGCAGCTCTTTTGAACCACATGTCCACCTCTCAAAAAAATTTTAAAAAACAAAGGTAGTATGTAATATAACATAAAAAGAAAACCACGAAACACGGCCTGTGTCGGTTTCAATCAACCACCTGGCCAGAATGAACAAATGGTTAATGAAATGCTCAAAGAAATCAAGGAGGCTAACAAAAGTTACAGCACAGTAATAATGGGTGATTTCAATTACCCCGGTATCAACTGGGTCAGTGACATGGCAGGACATGCTAGAGAGACAAAATTTCTATATGAAATAAATGACTGCTTCTTGGAGCAGCTGGTTCATGAACCAACCAGAGGGGAAGCCATTTTGGATCTAGTCCTTAGTGGAACACAAGATTTGGTACATGAGATAAGGGTGTTTCAAAAGGGAGACTATGATAAAATGAGGAAACTAGTTAACAAAAGACTAAAAGTAGCAGCTGCAAAGGTTGAAGATTTGCATCAAGCATGGGCGATGTTTAAAAATACTATCTTGGAAGTCCAGACCAGTTGTATTCCACGCTTTAAGAAAAGTGGAAGGAAGTCCAAAAAACTGCCAGCATGGTTTAAAGGTGAGGTCAGAGAGGCTGTTGCAGTCAAAAAAGCATCTTTCAAGAAAAGGAAAAAGTAGCCAAATGACGAAAACTGGAAACATCATAAACACTGGCAAGTTAGATGCAAGGCATTGATAAGGCAGGCAAAGAAAGAATTTGAAAAGAAGCTTGCTGTGGAAGCAAAAATGCATAATAAAGATTTTTTCAAGTAGATTCGTAGCAAAAAACCTGTGAGTCAGTTGAACCATTAGATGACAGAGGGGTAAAAGGGTCACTAAGAAAGGACAAGGCCATAGCGGAGAGACTGAATGAATTCTTTGCTTCGATTTTTACTGCAGAAGATGTAGGGAAGTTACCCATGATTGAAATAGTAGTTAAAGGTGATGCATCAGAAGAATTGAAAAAAATATATCAATAAACTTGGAAGATGTATTATAACTATTGAGGTTAAGTGACTTGTCCAAAGCCACAAGGAGTGCTAGGGGGAATTGAACATAAGATATGCCATACTGGGTGAGACCCAGGTCCATCAAGCCCGGTATCCTGTTTCCAACAGTGGCCAATCTAGGTCATAAGTACCTAACAGTTTCCCCAAAAGACACAGGTTCCTCAATGCTTGTATTGGGTCAAGCAGTGATATCCTGGGTCCCTTTTAATAGTGGTTTATGGACCTTTCCTCCAGGAACTTGTCCAAACCTTTTTTAAAACCAGCTACACTAAGGTGAAATTAGACTTACCTGCTAATTGTTTTATTTATTTATTTACATTCTCTTATATACCACGCTATTCTGCATCAGTGCGGTTTACATTGAACAAACTGAAATTAACATTGAACAGGGCATTATAACTTGGAGATAACCCTCCATAGCCCATGCTCCCTGTAAAATAGTTAAGTGGCTTGCCCAAGACCACAAGGAGCACCTGTGGGACTAGAAACCCCAGTCCTTCCGGCCCAAGGTTTCTGTCCTCTAGTGGGATTTGAACCCCTGACCTTCCAGCCTGAAGTACTTTGCCCCAACCACTAGGCCACTCCTCAACTCCACTTGTTGTTTCTTGAGGAACTCCAGTCTAGTCCCGAACCTCTGGGTTTAGCACCTCCTCTCACAGCTTGGAGACTGAGCAGTAACCTATTGACAAAGCAGACTCACCAGAGCAATAAGTAAGTAGTTAATATAACCTTAGCAAAAAACTATAACTATATAAAATGAACTGAACAGGCAATTCATATTTCTTGTGCTGCTTGGGCTTACTCTCGCCCTCTCCCAAGGACCCCCAATTAGCCCTTATTATCACTGAAGAGTAAAGCGTAGTTACTCACCTGTAACAGGTGATCTCCGGGAACAGCAGGAATTAAGTCTTCACATATGGGTATCATCGGTACTGACAGAGCCTGCGCTGGAACGCTCCCCAGCGTCCAATAGGAACGCTTTTGGGAGCATCCCTCAGCACATTCACGCTGCCTTCCCACCTTTCCAACTGTCCCCCTTCATTTAAGTTTGTAGCTGAGTGAAAGGATAGAGGGAGAGAGGAAAGAGAGAAAAGAGACAGAGAGATAGAGAGACAACTCCTAGGGGAGGTGGTGGGTTGTGAAGACTTAATTCCTGCTGTTCCCGGAGATCACCTGTTACAGGTGAGTAACTACACTATCTCCAGGAACAAGCAGGAATGTAGTCTTCACATATGGGGACTCCCTAGCTGAAGATGCCAGGGAGATGACCCCAGGAAGCTGACACCTATAGTGAGGTGGGCCATGCTTCCTCCAATGGATCTCTGGCATCCTACCAGGGTTGGTGAGTAGGAGTTGTATTAAGTCTGAAAGAGATTTTGAAGAACAGCCTGGCCAAAGAAGGCATCCCGACGGGAGGCTTTATGTAGGCAGTAGTGGGCTGTAAAGGTATGTACTGAAGCCCAGGTGGCTGCGGCTGCAGCTGCTCGACAAATGTCATCAATAGACACAGAGTGAAGGTTAACCATAGAGGCTGACATGGCTCTCACATTATGAGCTGTGACATGGCCTTGAAGAGGAAGACTCTTACTCTCATAAGCAAAGGATATGCATTGTGCAATCCATTTGGATAAAGTTCTCTTGGAGACTGGAAGTCCCAAATGATTGGAATCAAAAGTAATAAAAAGTTGAGAAGACTTTCTATGTTGCTGTGTTCTTTGTAGGTAAAAAGCTAAGGCTCTTTTACAGTCCAAAGTGTGAAGGTTCTTCTCTGCATTAGAGGCATGAGGCCTCGGAAAGAATACAGGAAGATAAATTGATTGATTTAAATGAAAAGGTGAAACCACCTTTGGCATAAAGTGTGGATGAGTTCTAAGGACAACCTTATCATGGTGAAACCTAGTGTAAGGAGGATCAGCCACTAACGCTTGCAATTCACTAATGTGACGTGCAGAGGTGATTGCAATTAGGAAGATAACCTTCCAGGACAAAAACTTCAGGGTAGTAGTGGCTAAAGGTTCAAAATGCGGTTTCATGAGCTGCCCGAGAACTAGATTTAAATCCCATGCCACCGGTGGTGATCTGATGGGAGGTTTTGTTAATAGAAGACCTCTCATAAATCTGGATTTGAGAGGATGAGAGGAAATTGGTTGTCCATTTAGAGGCTTATATGAAGCTGTAATTGCACTAAGATGGACTCTTACTGAATTGGTCTTTACACCAGAATTTAATAAATGAAGTAGATACTCTAGTATAGATTCCAAAGGTATCACCAGGGGGTTTAACCCCTTCTGGAAACACCATATAGTGAAACGTTTCCACTTGAAGGCGTAAGAGCGTCTTCTGGAAGGTTTTCTAGAAGCCTGAAGGATATCCTTTACCTGTTGGGAAAGGTTGAGATCCTGAAGATTTAAGCTCTCAGCAACAGGCCGTGAGATGCAGGGACTGGGGATTTGGGTGCCATAGCGTCCCGCTCTCTTGGGAAATGAGATCTGGAGCACACCCTAACTCTAGAGGTGCAGCTTGAGAGAGATGTAGAAGCAGGGGATACCACGTTTGGCGTGGCCACCGTGGTGCTATGAGGATCATATGACCTCTGTCTCTTTGAAGCTTGAAAAGTGTTTTGGGGATGAGGGGAATGGGTGGGAAGGCATAAAGGAAGTCCTGACCCCAATGAAGGAGGAAGGCGTCCCTTGCCTGGCAAGTGTGAGCCGGAATTCTGGAAAAGAACTGGGGAAGTTTGGCATTCAGTGGACTTGCAAAGAGGTCTATGTCTGGAGTCCCCCAGATGTGACATTTTATTTATTTATTTATTTTGTGGTTCTTATATACTGCACTCTTAAAAATCAGCGCGGTTTACATATAACGATATTGTGCAAAGTAGGCACTTACAATGAAACAGGGGATTGAATTGGAATTCAACAGGGGGTCTTTCCACCTAGACCAGGTGACAATATCTTTGTCACCTGGTCTAGGTGGAAAGACCATTTGGGGGGCAGCAGTACTCGGCTGAGTCTGTCTGCCCAAAGGTTTTGAATGCCTGGAAGATATACCACGAGAAGGTGAATTTGATGCTCTCTGGCGAGGGCCCATAGTCGTAAAGCTTCATTGCATAACGACAGAGAGCCTGTTCCGCCCTGCTTGTTCACATAGAAGATGGCTACTTGACTGTCCGTTTGGACTAGGACTGTCTTGTAGCTGAGCTGGGCATGGAATACTCGAAGAGCTAGATAGATTGCTCTTAATTCTAGGAGGTTTATGTGAAGACAAGCCTCCTGTGGAGTCCAGGTACCCTGGGTAGAGAGATGATGCAGGTGTGCTCCCCAACCCACCTGTGATGGATCTGTGGTTAGGGTGGCCTGGAATAGGGGTTGCTGGAAAGGAGACCCCACTAGAAGATTCTCCAGTGATTGCCACCATTGGAGAGACAAGATCAGTCGATGAGAATTTGATATCTTGTCCGACAGACGTCCTGTGGCCTGTGTCCACTGTGTGGATAGGGTCCACTGGGCTGCTCGCATGTGGAGGCGAGCATAGGGAAATACATGAACTGTGGATGCCATGTGTCCCAGTAACTGTAGCAGTTCTCGAGCAGTTAGGGAGGATTTTCCCACTGCTTGAGAAGCTAATTGCACTATGCGAAGACACCGGGCCCGTGGAAGGAAAACCCTTGACTGTCTGGTATTTAAACAGGCTTCTATGAACTCCAGAGACTGGGAAGGAACAAGTTGGGATTTTGGGAAGTTTATTACCAACCCCAAGTATTAGAGGATTTGCATTGTGCGAGACAGAGCAGAGCTGGCTTCTGCAACCATGGGGGCTCGAATGAGCCAGTCGTCCAAGTAAGGGAAGACGAATATCCCTAGGGTTCACAGGAATGCAGCTACTACTGCCATGCATTTCGTGAATACTCTTGGTGCAGAAGCCAGACCAAAGGGAAGAACCCTGTATTGGAAGTGTTCTCCCTTGAAAAGGAATTGTAAGAATTTCCTGTGATCTGGATGGATCAGAATGTGAGTATATGCATCCTTTAAGTCTAGAGAGCAAAGCCAATCCTGATTTTGAAGGTATGGCAGAAGAGTTCCTAGAGAAATCATTTTGAACTTCTCTCGGAACAGGTATTTGTTCAATTCTCTGAGGTCTAGAATGGGTCTGTGTCCCCCTGTTTTCTTTGGAATAAGAAAATAGGGGGAGTAGAACCCTGTACCCTGCTGGAGAATGGGTACTTCCTCTTTTGCCCCTTGGGCAAGAAGTGTTGAGACCTCGTGATCCAGCAGATTGTCTGCAGAGGTCTGGGAATTGAACTGCCTTAGGATTGTAGCAGGAGGCATGATGTGAAAATGAAGCTTGTACCCCTCTCCTACAATGGACAGAGTCCAATTTTCTGTTGTTATTTGCTATCTATTGGCAAAATGACACAGCCTGCCTAGAATATTTAGGGGTTCTGGACCCCTCAGAGGCAGGAAGGCTAAGCTCTCTAGGAAGGAGTCAAAGCCCTTGAGGGGGCTGAACCTGCAGAGCTGGTTGAGCTCTCGGGCCTTTTGGCTTCTTCTGTTGTTTGAATTGCTGCTGTTGTCCCCTTTGGGCAACTTGAGCGTGAGGTTGGCTTTGCTGGGTATAGGATGGATAAAACTTCCTCTTTTTGCTGTAAGAGGGTTTTTTTATAGGGTTTCTTTTTGGCTGGAGTGGCTGTAGATTTTGACAATCTATCTAAGGTGATATTGTCAGCATCTATCTCATTAGCCTTTTCCTGCCAATTCTTGCCAAAGAGGTTTTCTCCTGTGCAAGGGATGTTGCCTAATTTATCCTGTACCCAAATCTCCAAGTCTGATGCCTGAAGCCAGGCAATCCGTCGTGCACCAATGGCAATAGCAAAGGTTCTGCTGATGCATTCAAAGTAGTCAAAGGCTGCACGATTTACAAACTTGGAGACATCTTGAGCATGCCTGCCAAGAGTAAGGAAGTCTTGTCGTCTGTCATCTGGGAGAAGTGGGCTCATGAGCTTCAAATCTCCTGTGACCTCTTTGAGGAACATTCCCATATATAAAATATATGAGCTGATCCTAGCTGAAAGCATGGAAGCCTGAAAAGTTCGATGCCCAAAAGCATCAAGAGTCCTGCATTCACGACCTGGAGGATTGGATGCATGTCTCTCTGCACATTTCATCCTACGCATGGCTGATTCCACTACCACTGAATGGTGTGGCAACTGAGTCTTTTGAAATCCAGGACATGGTGGAACTCGATACATGGTATCAAGTCTCCTAGAATGAGGAGATGTGGTCAAAGGTGTCTCCCACATTCTGAGCATCAAATCATGAAGGATTTCATGAATGGGCAGAGTGGCTGCCTCCTTTAGAGCCTTATGATATTGGAGAATTTCCAATTCCTTTGCTCTAGGTTCCTTTTCAGGAGCTACCGTGATTGAAAGGCCTTTGGCAACATCACAAATAAAATCCTGAAAAGACATGTCCTCCGGAGGCGACATTCTGCGTTGGGGAGAAGAAGAGTCTTCGGGAGAAACACTCTGGTACCGACCGAATTATCAGAGTCATCGGAATCGGAGCATTCAAAGTATCTCTGATCACGATGTTCATGGAAGGCACGGTCCCGGTATCGATCAAAGTCGGTACCGAGTTAATCTGGTACCGATCTCTCGATGCCGGCCAAAGAAGGCATGGGAAGAATTCCCATCAGGGCCGGTACCGTCGGTGCTGGTACTGGTATCTGTGCCAGTGCTGGTACCGGTGCCCGTTGAACCTTCGGTGTCAACGGTACCGCAGCTGTAAGGAGAGCTGCAATACTGCGCTCAATAGCGAGGAATCTCTGATCTATCGACGCTGCCGATGCCTGGGTTTCGGTACCGGTGAAGGCAGCCGGGAATCCCTTAGCATGGCACCAGTAGTTCTGTCAAGGCCGAGGCCTCGAGAACATCCTGGAACCACGTTGATGCTTTGGAGGCCGAAGCTTCCCGCCGGGGCTGTTTTCCCGGTGTGGTTCCCTCAAGGGCAATGCCAATGGCCTCTCGATGCTTTGCAGGAGAGCTACCCTTTGAGGACCGGCTTTTATGTTTAGTTACCTGAGATCCATGGGAGGAAGAGGCGGCTCTTGAAGACGTCGATGCAATGGACCTGGCATCCGAAGAAAAGAGGGTACCGAGCTTTGCAGCCCGGTTCTGTCTTCCTCTTTTAGTCATCCCCATACAAGAGAGACACTCCGAAGGAGAATGGTCAGGGCCTAAACATTTAAAACACCAGTCATGGATGTCGGTGACGGAAATGGTACCGCCACACTTAGTGCATTTTTTAAAAGAACTAGCTGGTTTTTGCATCTTTTTTTTTTTTTTTAATTGAAATTTTAAACATACTTACAAAATAAAGTACAGGAAATCAAGAAGCCAATGCCATTACATAAACAAAACAAAACAAGGAAACCATCCATATATAAGAAAACAAAAGAAATGCATCAGTCCTCATATACTTAGCCCACTATAAAGGGGAGAATTTCCAAGGAAATATATAAAGAAAATACCAGGAACAAAATCCTACTATTAAGACAGCACAAACTTATTTATCCCCACTTCTCCAAACATAATGTGCACTACTATTTATTATCCAAAAATACCTGCAATTGAGAAGGATCAACAAAGATATATTTAGATCCCTGCGGTTTTTGCATCTTTAAGGAAAATTGGGGCCTAATGCCCAAAATGGTGCCTAGCACTGAAAAAGAAAAGTTTCTGAAGAGAAACAATTTAGAGGGGTTTTTTTTTTTGGAAAGAAAAGAGAAGAAAAGAACCGGCGGTACCGGAGGCATCGTGCGGAGGCAAACGCGACCACAAGAAAACAAGATTAAAGAAGAAATTTTCTGCGGTGACAGGGTAAGTGTCCTGTCGGCTCCACAGAAAAGGAAGAACTGAAGAGGGACAGTTGGAAAGGCAGGAAGGCAGCGCGCATGTGCTGAAGGATGCTCCCAAAAGCGTTCCTGCTGGATGCTGGGGAGCGTTCCCGTGCAGGCTCCGTCGGTACATTCCTGCTTGTTCCTGGAGATCTTCTTCTTCCCCCCCCCCCCCCCTGAATGGACCGCACCTATCCTAGCCACCTCTACGGATTACTGATAAAATCTTACTTTGCTTCAGGCTGCCGTCCAAAGAACAACACCAGGGAGGGATGCAGGACTAGATTGGAGTTCCTCAAGGAACAACAATTAGCAGGTAAGTCTAATTTCACCTTCCTTATTGTCCCTCCAGTCTAGTCCCGAACCTCTGGGAAGAAACAGAGCAGTGAATAATTCAACGGGAGGGATCCACTAGACCAGCCTGAAGCACCGCTAATCCAAACCAAGCATCCCCTTCCGCCTGAACATCCTATCAATAATGCTTAACAAAGGAATTCAATGACAACCAAGTCACCGCCTTACAAATCTCAATGGCTGGCACTAAACTAAACTCTGCCCAGGAAGCCGCCTGCACCCTAGTAGAATGGGCTCTTAAGCCCTTCAGAACCACTTTTCCCTTCAACATATAAACCAACGCAATAGCCTCCTTAAGCCACCTTGCAATGGAAGACTTTGACATTGCCTCTCCTTGTCTCAGTCCCCCATACAAGACAAACAATCATTCAGTTTTGCGTAAGAGAGCCGTCCTCTGCAAATACTTCCTTAACACACTCCCTACATCCAGCCGATGCAGACGTCCTTTGGTTTCATTCTGGCCATCTTTCTTGAATACTGGCAATGACACTACCTGATTCAAATGAAACAACGATACCACCTTCGGCAAGAATGAGGGAACCATTCTCAACATGACAAAAAACGGCTCCCTACACGACAAGGCCTGCAACTCCAAAATCCTACGAGCCGAACAAATTGCCACCAAAAATACCCCTTTGAGAGTGAGATCCTTCAATTTCACTTTAGCCAAAGGCTCAAACAGCTCCTTTACCAGCGCCTCCAGCACTAAATTGAGATCCCAAATGGGCACCGCTGCTCTGCATGGAGGCCTCAACAGTAACGTCGCTCTTAAATATCGCTTCACATCCGGATGTGCCCCTAGCAGCATAGAAACATAGAAACATGATGACAGAAAAAGACCACATGGCCTATCTAGTCTGTCCTTCCATAACAACTACAACAGTCCACTTTTTACCTTTAGAGATCCTCTGTGTTGGTCCCATGCTTTTTTTAATTCAGTTACTGTCCTCATCTCTACCACCTCCACTGGGAGACTATTCCATGGATCCACTACTCTTTCTGTAAAGAAATATTTCCGCATATCACTCCTGAATCTATCTCCCTTCACCCTCATCCCATGTCCCCTCGTAGCAGAACTTGCTTTCAATTGAAAGAGGCTCTCTCCCTGAACATTTATGCCACGGAGGTATTTAAACATCTCAATCATATCACCTCTATCCCGCCTTTCCTCTAAGGTGTACATATTAAGATCCTTAAGTCTGTCCTCATATGCTTTATAATGAAGCCCATTAATCATTTTAGTAGCAACCCTCTGCACCGACTCCATGCTGTTCACATCCTTTTGAAGGTGCGGTCTCCAGAATTGCACACCAAATGAGGTCGCACCAAAGACATATACAGAGGCATTATCACCACTGTTCCCTCTAAGCTGTGCGCGTGTGCGCGCGCACACACCTCGCCGAGTGAGCGCACATACTTTATAACAGAGCGCACAAAAATTACAGCTCTGATTCTGATGGAAAACAACACAGACATCTTAAAATTTAAAAGTTATGATTGTAATTACTAGAAATTTCCCGCTTCATTTAGTAATTGTCTATTTTCATTTAATTTGATTAAAATCAATGTGGTGTACATACTGTATTCTGACGTGTAGTCAAATTTTAAAGTAGATAACTCCGAGTGTCATTATGTGGCGCACAAAAATTTAACCTTCCTTCAAAAGCTGCACACAGCTGATATTTTATGCGCACACAGCCTACAGAAAATTAGAGGGAACATTGATTATCACCTCCTTTTTTCTGCTAGCCATTCCTCTCCGTATGCACCCAAGCATCCTTCTAGCTTTTGCCGTTGCTTTTTCTACCTGTTTAGCTACTTTAAGATCATCAGACACAAACACGCCTAGGTCCCGCTCTTCTTTAGTGGACAAAAGTACTTCACCTCCTATACTGTATTGCTCCCTTGGATTGCTGCAGCCCAAATGCATGACCTTACATTTTTTAACATTAAATCCCAGCTGCCAAATTCTAGACCATTCTTCAAGCTTAGCTAGATCCCTCCTCATGCTATCTACACCTTCCTGGGTGTCTACTCTATTGCAGATTTTGGTATCATCTGCAAAGAGGCAAACCTTACCCGACAGCCCTTCCGCTATATCACTAACAAAGATGTTAAAAAGAATCGGACCAAGGACAGATCCCTGGGGCACACCACTGGTAACATCCTTCTCCTCAGAGTGAGCTCCATTTACTTGTACTCTTTGTCGCCTCCCATCCAACCAATTTCTAACCCAAGCAGTAACTTTAGGGTCCATCCCTAGGGTGTTCAGTTTGTTTATAAGTCGCCTGTGAGGAACAGTGTCAAAGGCTTTACTGAAATCTAAATACACCACATCTAGAGCTCTCCCTCGGTCCAACTCCCTGGTCACCCAGTGAAAGAAATCAATCAGATTTGTCTGGCAAAACCTGCCTCTGGTGAATCCATGCTGCCTCGGATCCTGTAATCCGCTGGACTCCAGAAACCTCACTATTTTCTCTTTCAGCAGCGTTTCCAATAATTTACTCACCACCGAAGTTAAACTAACCGGCCTGTAGTTTTCAACCACATCCTTACTTCCGCTTTTGTGTAAAGGCACCACATGAGCCTCTCTCCAGTCCTTTGGCACCACTCCCGACTCCAACGAGGCATTGAAAAGGTCAGTCAGTGGAGTTGCTTCCCTTGCATCCCTTGCACTTTCCCACGATAACAGGACAGCGCTGCCAACTGAACTCGTAACGATACAGCCACTAGGCCCTTATCAAAACCATCCTGCAAAAAGGATAAAATCTGCAGTACAGAGGCCTTAAGGGCCATTACTCACTGACCTTCGCACTATGACTCAAAGAGACGCCAGACTTGGACATACTCTACCGAGGTAGATCGACGCCTGGACCTCAATAAGGTAGAAATTACATCCGTTGTGTATCCCTTGGCCCTCAACCTTGCCCTTTCAAGAGCCAAGCCGTAAGCAAGAATTGATCCACTTGAGGCATATTCAACGGACCCTGCACTAGCAGATCCCTTCTGATCGGTAGTCTCCATGGTCTCCCCACCAGGAGACGTATTAGGCCGGCATACCATGGCCTCCTTTGCCAATCCAGCGCGATTAGAATCACTTGACCTCTGTGCTGTTCTATGCGTTGTAGCACCGAACCTATTAACACCCAAGGTGGAAACACGTATAGGAGCTGTCCTTCCAGCCACCTCTGAATCAGAATGTCCAAACCTTCCGACATCTGTTCTCGTCATCTGCTGAAAAATCTTTCGGCCTTTGCTGATGCAAACATTGCTGTGAGATCCATCATAGGCATTCCCCACAGATGTACCAGTAAGTCGAACACCTCCTGGTGGAGGACCCACTCTTCTGGGTCCACCTTGACGCGACTCAAAAAATCGGCTGTCACACTGTCCACCCCCTGCCACATGTGCCACCGACAACGCCTCCAGATGAAATTTGGCCCAAATTAACAGCTCCTCTGCCTCCTCTTCGAGAGCCATGCTGCTGGTGCCACCTTGGCGATTGATATAGGCCACCGCTGTGGCATTGTCCAATAATACCCGGATTGCTTTCCCCTGCAGGTATTGTTGGAATGCTCGAAGCGCGAGGGTGACCGCTCTTAGTTCTAATCTGTTGATGGACCAACTCCTTTCTCGTTCCATCCACTGGCCCTGGGTGAACTGTCCCTCGAAATGCGCTCCCCATCCGAGCAGACTGGCATCTGTCGTCAGTGGTATCCAATCCGGCGACTCCAACGGCATCCCTTTCTCCAGACACCCTGGAGCTAGCCACCACTGCAGTGCCTGCCTTGTCTCCTGAGAACAGGGCATTCTCTGCGATAACCGATCGGACTGATGTGACCATCTTCTGAGCAACGCTCTCTGCAACGGCCTCATGTGTGCCCTGGCCCACTGTACTAACTCGAGTGTGGCCGCCATTGTTCCCAGAAGCTGTAGATAATGCCACGCTGTGGGAGCCTTCATCTTCAGGAAAGCTCGGACGAGCAGTCTTAGTCGTTGCGCCCTGAGATGTGGAAGAAAAGCTCTTTCGCTTCTTGTGTCAAAGCGGGCTCCCAAGTATTCCAACTCCTGCGACGATTCCAACTTGCTCTTCACCACATTGACCATCCACCCTTGGCTCTGCAGAAACTGCACCACCCGGAGGGTAGCCTCCTCACTTTCACTCCTTGATTTTGCTCAAATTAACCAATCATCCAGGTAAGGGTGTACTAACACACCTTTCCTGTGTAATGCTGCTACCACTACTACCATCACCTTGGTGAAGGTTCTTGGTTCTCCTTGTCGTACCACTACAATGATGGATCTCAGAGTCTCCATCTGAAAGTGCAATACTCTGAGACACCGGTTCACTCTTTTGAGATCCAGGATTGGCCGAAAGGTCCCTTCCTTTTTTGGAAATCACAAAATATATGGAGTATCGACCGCAGCTGCACTGGTCTGCCGGTACTGGCACCATTGCCTTGAGGGCAGGAAGCCTTTCTGAGGTCTCTCGCACTACTGACAGCTTTGACTTTGCACTGCATGGAGATTGGACGAAGGAGTCAACCACTGGTCGGAATTCGAGAGCATACCCTTTCTGGATGACCTCCAACACCCACTGATCTGACGTTATATGGGCCCAGGCAGGATAGAACTCCCTCAGACGACTCCCTACAGGAACTAATCCTCCCTGGACCCCCCTCGCTTCATTGTGACTTCTTGAGACTCGAGCACGAGGAAGTTCCAAAACCTCTACCCGCTCCTCTGAAGCCTCGAAACCCCTGGGACCTATACTGAAAACGTCCCCTCTGAAATTGACCAAATCTCGGCAAGCGAAATCGGCGAAACTCCCTCTGCTGGCTCTTGGTCGCCCCCAGAGGACACCCCTGCTTCAGCTTTTCCTCTGGCAACCTTCCGCCTTTAGACTCCCCGAGATCCTTAACCAACTTATCCAAATTCTCTCCAAAGAGGAGCTTACCCCGAAAGGGGAGCTTACCTTGCCTTCCCTTAGAGGAACCATCTTCCGCCCAATTACAGAGCCACAGAGACCTCCTTGCCGCTACCACCGATGCCATACTCTTCGAAAGGCCTCTAATAAGATCATAATGAATATCCGCCAGATAAGCCGCCCCGGACTCCAAACGGGATGCCTCTTTGATCATGTCCTCTTCCTGCATTCCCTGCATTCTTTGGGACCAACGAAGACACGCTCTTACCACCCATGCCCCACAAATGGAAGCATGCATGGACAGTGCATTAACGTCAAAGACTTGCTTTAATAAGGTGTCTAATCTCCTATCCTGAGCATCTTTCAGAGCGGCACTTCCTTCTACCAGAATCGTGGCCTTCTTAGTAACAGCCGAAATCGCTGCATCCACTTTGGGAGATCTAAAAAGATCTTTATCCTGGTCCGCCAAAGGATAAAGGCACGCCATCACTCTGGAACCTTTCAGCTCTGACTCAGGCATGTCCCACTCTTCTTGAATCATTCCCCTAAGTACCCTAAGTATCAGAAAAACTCTCTGGGGCTTACGCACTGCCTGCAATAATGGGTCCTCCAACGAGGAATCATCCACCGGACCCGTGGCCGGCAGATTAATCGCCTTAAGCATATCCGTAATCAGCGCCAGCAACTCCTCTCATCAGAACACTTGAACCACCCTTGTCTGGTCCTCCTGCTCCGCAATCTCACATTCCTCCAGCTCTTGCTCTCCCTCCAAGTCATCCAAGATCTCCAACTGATCCTCCGAGACTATGGCTTGTTCTGCCCTGTCTCTCATTAAATTTGGCTTCTTAGATGGGGCACTACCCGCCCCCAAATCCAGAGGGGTTTCAGGGCGCTTCACCCCCAGCTCCCCCTGTGCAGCAGAACTTGCTGACCCATGCCTGGCCTCCCTGAGGGCCTGCTGGAGCAGCATCACAAAGTCTGAAGAGAAGATCGCCGCCAATCCCCCCTATAACAGATGTTGAGAAGGGGGGGCGTCTGGGGCCGAGGAGGGCCCCACCACCGACTCCGGGGGTGGTGTAGCTGGCGAAAGGGGTTCTGGTGAGACCGAAAGATTTCCTTTTTGCCCTTCTACCCCACCTTCATTTGCTACATCTGCCAATGCCGCTTCCTGCATACAATCCCTGCACACTCCTGCTTCAGAAACAGACCCTCGTCTGGGGCAAACACTGGGGCTTAGAAGGCATGATGTCCTGCCCACCTGAACAATTTAAAACTGTCGTTTCTGTTTTCTCTCCGTTTTTTTTTTCCCCACCAAAAAACTAAACAGAGACCAGCCGGCTCAATCTAACTAATCCTTGCTGGTAGCAGGCTATTCTTGGAACAAATTCTATCTTGTCAATCTGCTGCAAATGCGTTCCCGCACTGCAGCCACATGGCCTGGGCCCAATTGTTCTCAAAACGCCTGCCCGCTGTAGCATATGCTATGCTTTTGGCTCCCTGCCGCCTGCGCGGCTTTGCCTACATTTGCTGTCTTCTGTGCTGATGCGAGTACCGCTTTCCACTCCCCCGCTCAGCCGGAGACACCTCGGCTTCCATGTCGGGGAGAGAGCTGCCGACGAGCCTTCCGCTGCAGCAATCGCCAGCACGGTTTCTTTTGGCCTGCTCACCGCCGACACCGCGAATGAAATCTCTCACGGCTCCTCCCCCACGCCGTGAGTTCAGGAGCCGGAAGCCCCACCGTCCAACGCCCTCACTTTTCCCTTTAGCCCCAAGGCCTCCAGGGAGGGGGGAGAGGGGAGAGGGGTGGGCAGCCTTTGCAGTCACAGAGCTTGATCCAGCACTGATATTACTGCTTTTCAGGACTTAGACAATAAACTAAATTCTTTTTTTTTTATCCTCTCTCAACTAACTAACCACTAACTCCTTAATCATTTCCCTAGTGAGTCCCGAACCTTCGAGGCTCACAACTCCTCCAGCTGCTTGAAGTCTGAGATTACTGGAGCAAGAAGGCGGTTCCTGGACTATTTATACTGGTGTCACCAAAAGAGTGACGTGCTCAGTCTCCAAGCTGCGAGAGGAGGTGCTAAACCCAGAGGTATGGGACTAGACTGGAGGGACGATGTTGTTGTTAAGTGCCGTCGAGTCGGAGTCGACTCATGGCGACCCTCTGGATAGCTATCCTAAATTGTGTTCGGTCTTCAGTCAGCCGGCTTGTTGTTGAAAGACTTGTACCCGTAGCTGCTGTTATTGTATCGATCCATCTCATTGCTGGCCTTCCTCTTTTGCGTTGACCTTCTATCTTCCCAAGCATGATGTCTTTCTCTGATGATCTCTCTCTCCGCATGATGTGTCCAAAGTATGAAAGTCGAAGTCTTGTCATCTGAGCTTCTAAAGAAAGCTTAGGTTTGATCTCCTCTAGTACAGACTGGTTTGTTCTTCGGGCAGTCCATGGTATACACAGTATTCGCCGCCAGCACCATAATTCAAAGGCATCAATTTTCTTCCTATCTTTTTCACTGTCCAGCTTTCACATCCATATGATGTTATTGAAAATACCATGGCTTGAACAAGTCGAATCTTTGTATGGAGAGAGACATCTCTGCTTTTGAGAATCATATCTAGGTCTTTCATAGCCATTCTGCCAAGAGCAATGCATCGTCTGATTTCTTGACTGCTTGTTGCTTCTTTATTGATAGTTGATCCAAGTAGGTTAAAGTTATTCACAATTTCAATTTCTTCTCCTTCGACGATGAACCTGTTGATTATGCCAGTTGTCATGATCTTTGTCTTCCTTACATTAAGGTGCAGGCCCATTTTGAGACTATGTTCTTTGATTGTGAGAAGCAAATCTTTCAGATCATCTTCACTTTCCGCCAGTAATGTGGTATCATCAGCATAGCGAAGGTTTGTGATGAGTCTTCCACCAATCTTCACACCTCTGTTGTCTTCATACAATCCTGCTTCTCTGATGACTTGTTCTGCATATAAATTAAACAGGTAGGGGGAAAGTATGCAGCCTTGTCTTACACCTTTGCTTATTTTAAACCATTCTGTTTCTCCTTGTTCCGTTCGAACTGTTGCTTCTTGATCAATGTACAGATTGTGCAAGAGAATGATGAGGTGTTCTGGTATATCCATGCTTCTTAATGTGGCCCAGAGTCTCTCATGGTTTACACAGTCAAAAGCTTTGCTATAGTCGATAAAGCACAAATAGATATCCTTTTGGTATTCTTTGGTCTTTTCAAGGATCCATCTCACATCCGCAATGATGTCTCTCGTTCCTCGCCCTTTTCTGAACCCTGCTTGCACTTCAGGTAGTTCTTGTTCCAGGTATGATTGTAGTCTCTTTTGAATAATCTTCAGTAGAATCTTGCTGGCATGTGGGATCAGAGCGATTGTGCGATAATTTCCACAGTCAGTTGGATAACCTTTCTTTAGTATTGGTATAAACACAGATCTTTTCCAGTCAGTTGGCCATGATGCTGTCTTCCATATTTCTTGGCAGAGCCTTGTAAGTACGGTAACAGCTGCATCAGATTGCTGCAATACCTCTATGGGAATGCTATCAATGCCTGGTGCTTTGTTCTTTGATAAGGCTTTCAATGCTGCTTCAACTTCTTCTTTCATCACCAATGGTTCCCGATCATAAGGTACAGGTTGAAACGGCTGTTGGTCCACTTGATCTTTATCATATAAAAACTCTGTATATTCCTTCCATCTTTTCTTGATCTTCTCAGCATCATTCAACATAGAACCTTGAGCATCTTGTAACATTACAATTCGAGGCTGGAACTTTTTCTTTAACTCTCGTAGCTTTAGGAAAGCTGATCTTGTTCTTCCTCTAATAGTTTCTGCTTCTATTTCCTTGCATGCGTCATTGTAGTACTTTTCCTTGTCCTGTCTTGCTGCACGATGGAAATCTCTGTTGAGTTCTGTGATTGTCTTTCCTTCTCCTCTAGCTTTAGCTTCTCTGCGTTTCTGGGCAATTTTCAGAATTTCTTCCGTCATTCATTTTGGCCGTTTTTCCTTTTTTACCTTTTGTAGAGACTTCTCGCTTTTTTCCAACACAACCTTCTTGATGTCATTCCATAACTCTTCTGGAACTCTATCATTTGTATCTAAAGCAGCAAATCGATTTTGCAGGCAGTCTTTAAATTCCATTGGTATATTCTCAAGGTCATATTTTGCTGCATTCATGAGTGGTTTGCTGTTTTTCAGTTTTAGCTTGAGTTTGCATACTAGTAATTGATGATCTGTACCACAGTCAGCTCCAGGTTTTGTCTTTGTTGATGTTATAGAGCTTTTCCATCGTTGACTTCCACAGATGTAGTCAATTTGATTTTTGTACAATCCATTGGGTGAAGTCCATGTATACAGTCACCGTTTGTGTTGCTGGAAGAAGGTGTTTGAGACGAATAGATCGTTGGTCTTGCAGAATTCTATTAGTCTTTCTCCAGCTTTCTGTTGCCAAGTCCATATTTTCCAACCACTTTGCTGCCTTCTTTGTTGCCAACGTTTGCGTTCCAGTCATCCATGACTATCAGGATGTCCTGTTTGCATGTTCTGTCAAATTTCATCTTGAACATGTTCATAGAACTCTTCAATTTCATCCTTTTCTGCAGCTGTTGTTGGGGCATAGACTTGAATTATAGTTTTGTTGATAGGCATTCCTTGTAGATGAATAGAGATTAAGCATTCACTGACTGCATTGTATTTCATTACAGTTCTTGCAAGTTTCTTCTTTGTCTTTCATTTCCAGCATAGTAGACCATGTGATCATCTGATGCCAAGTGCCCAATGCCAGTCCATTTCAGTTCGCTGACACCCAACAGATCAAGTTGTACATGTTCCATTTCATTCTTGACCACCTCCAACTTCCCTTGGTTCATGCTTCGTACATTCCATGTTCCAATATGTAAGACATCTTTACAGCTTGAGACTCTCATTTCATGCTACATCAGCAGTCAGACATCCCAAGGGCTTTGATCCAACCACATCATAAATGCTCTTCTCCAGTACTTAGTTGAGTGCCTTCTGACCTGAGGGTCTCATCTTCCAGCACTATAGCGCAATTTGTTTTGTTGTGGCTATCCATTGTGTTTTCATGGCAAAATACAAAAGTAGATTGCCAGGCCTTTCCTCCGTGCAGTTTAAGTTTAGTGTTACTGCCGTTGTCACAGAAATGTGATCCTCAGCCGCCAACACCATCCCATTCTGCTGCTGCCCAGATGGGTTTTCATGGCAAGATACAGAAGTAGATTGCCGGGCCTTTCCTCCATGCAGTTTAAGTTTAAGTGTTGTTGCCGTGGTCACAGAAATATGATCCTCCACCGTCAACAGTGTTCCATTCTGCTGTTGCCCAGATGGGTGGTTTGTCTTGGTCTGGCACCTCAGCTGAGACCTGTCCATCTTGGGAGACCCTGCAGTAGTTAAACTACCATTAGCTTAGCCCTCAGCATCACTGATCCACACAAGCCCTCAGAGCACTACAAGCTTCAAACCAATTGAGGGGATACCATTATAAAGAACAAAATTGCTGAACACGTAGATAATCGTGGAGAAAGCCAACATGGCTTTAGCCAAGGAAGGTCTTGTCTTACTAATATGTTATAGTTTTTTGAAGGCGTGAAAGAACAGGTAGACAATGGTGAGTCGGTTGATACAATGTATTTGGATTTTCAGAAAGCCTTTGACAAGGTCCCTCATGAGAGACTCTTGGCGGAATTAAAAAGTCATGGGATAGGAGGCAGTGTACTATTGTAGATCAGGAACAGGTTAAAAGATAGAAAGCAGAGGGTAGGGCTAAATGGTCAATTTTCGCAATGGAGAAAGGTGAATTGTGGAGTACCCCAGGGATCTGTGCTGGGTCTGCTGCTTTTTAAAATATTCGTAAATGACCTGGAAATGGGAATAACGACTGAAGTGATGAAATTTGATACAAAATTATTCAAAATTGTAAAACCCAAGAGGATTGTGAAAGATTACAAGAGAACCTTGATAAATTGGAAGACTGGGCGTTCAAATGACACATGAAATTTAATGTGGACAAGTGCAAAGCTAGGCACCTAGGGAAGAACAACCCAAACTATGGTTACAAGATGCAAGGTTCCACATTAGGAGCCACCACCCAAGAAAAAGATTTAGGCATCATCGTGGATAACACGTTGAAACTCTCCACCCAGTGTGCAGAGGCGGCCAAGAAGGCAAATAGAATGCTAGGTATTATAAGGAAAGGAATGGAGAATAAAACCAAAGATATGATATTGTCTCCGTATTGTTGCATGGTGCGACTGCATCTTTAATATTGGGTGCAATTCTGGTTGCCGTATCTTAAAAAGGATATAGCACAATTAGAAAAGGTACCGAGAAGAACCACCAAATTGGTAAAGGGAATGGAAGGATACCCCTATGAGGAGAGGCTTAAAAGGTTAGGGTTCTTCAACTTGGAAAAGAGACAGCTAAGGGGAGATATGTTAGAGGTCTATAAATTACTGAATGGAGTGAAACGGGTAAACATAGATCGATTGTTTATGCCATCAAAAGTAGAAAGACTAGGGGGCATGCAATGAAGCTACAATGTAACCTATTTAAGACTAATAAGAGAAAATATTTTTTCATTCAATGCGTGATCAGAAAATATTTTTTCACTCAACGCGTTATCAAATTCTGTAATTCGTTACCAAAGGATGTAGTAAAAGCTGTTAGTGTAGCCGAATTTAAAAAAAGTTTGGACAAGTTCCTGGAGGAAAGGTCTATAAACCATTATTACAGGGCATCTGGAAAATCCACCGCTTGTCCTAATACAAGTATTGTGGAACCTGTGTCTGCTAGGGAAACTGCTAGGTACTTGTGACCTAGATTGGCCACTGTTGGAAACAGGATACTGGGCTTGATGGACCTTGGTCTGACCCAGTATGGCATATTTTATGTTCTTATGCCCTGTCACACTGCCAACAATATCTGATCTTATTAGTGTACCCTATGTAAAATAATCCAGAAGGAATCAGCATAGGTTTCCTATGGCTAAATGTCAAAACATATCCCTGTCAATAAAATAGGGGACCCTCAGAATAAGGGCATTCAACAGTGCAAACAGCACTAATACATGCTCATCAGCAACACCATTGGTCCCACAAAAGGTGCATTATGGGTATGCCTTAGTGCTGTTTGCACTGTTGTGCCCTTTTTCTGAGGATCCCTTTTTATTGACGGGGACATGTTTTGACATTTAGCTATACTGAGCCCTCTCTGAGTTTGACTGCCAATTACACTGGTACCTGGTGACACTGCGGTCATACATTTGGTCCAGGTACTGGCCAGGCTTTTATGTCCCCTCTGAATTGCAGATGAGCACACCAGATCCCTCCCCCCCCCCCATGCACCCCTCAAATCATACACACACACTCACTTTCTGTCACTAAAACATGATTCTGCCAAAAAGGTGCCTTGAACCTATACATAACAGCTATGATATAATATAATCACATGGGGTATCAAGACTACAAATGTGATCCCTGTTTCTCACCCAAAAAGGAATCCATTCCCTGCTCATGCCCATACTGTGCCTGCATCAGCAGTTCCACTTTTCAGAACATGGGAATTGTTAGGATCCTATGGATTGGCTCCTTTAGCACAGTCTTTTGTTGGACAACCCTACCATTGTGTGCATTTTTCACAGACGAGCTGGCAATGCTTATTGAGGAACAGCGCTCTCTGCAGTCTGGCCTAGCAGAAGATCCTCTCTTAGAGGGTATTTGAGGCCCTCCAGGGACTTCCTGCTCTATAGGGTGAGCAAGGATATGATTCCCATGGAGCAGGAATCTCCAGACACGCTTTAAAGTGGGTCATCCCATGGCCTGGCTGCATCCAATTCCTTTGGAGGGAAAGGGTGGAAATTGCTGGTCATGGCTGTGACCAAGAAGATCACTATTTATTTATTTAGCTGCATTTATATCCCGCTTTTTACCGGGTCAAAGCGGTTTTAACAAAAAAGGGGGGGGGGGGTACCACTATCATGGTTGAAGGAGGAGCATCCCTGAAGCATCTGCTCAATTGCCTACTACTACTAATTATTTGTATAGCGCTACAAGGCATACGCAGCACTGTACATATAGATGTAAGACACAGTTCCTGCTCATCAGAGCTTACAGTCTGGTTGAGACAGACAACACAACAGCTGGGGACTAGGATATATCTAGGGGAATGGTAAGGAAACGGGAGAATTCAACTTAACCCCTCCCCTCCAGTCAGGACCACACACCAGAAAATGAGAAACAGAAGGAGCCTACAAAGCCTGTGTGGCCGGATACTTTACCCATAATGGCAGCATAGGACCATAAAACTCTGGACTGCGCCTCCACTCTAATCTCCCTCCAAACAACACAGAGTCCTCACCAGAAGCACTGTACCAAAACTATGCCACCTCAGTACCCTGAAGAGAAACAACGTGGCTCTGAGTCACAGCAAAGACGGCGAGTTCAAATGCCCATCAGCCAGGTAAGCACAACTCTCTGCCCATGGAACTGGCACCTCCCCCCGCCACAAGGCTTACTGGAAGCAGACTGCTCTGTGCCCGAGCCCCTCCCACACAGTGAACATAAGAACTGCCATCAAGGTCCATCAAGCCCAGTATCCTGTTTCCAGCAGTGGCCAATCTAGGTCATACGTACCTAGCAGTTTCCCCAAAAGACACAGGTTCCGCAGTGCTTGTATTGTGTCAAGCATTGATATCCTGGGTCTCTTTTTATTTAGACAGTTTTGTATACCACCTTATCCTTCAATCAAAGTGGTCACAACACAATTGGGGATGCATTTATTTATTTTATTTTATTTATTTATTTATTAACATTTCTTATATACCGCGCTATTCAACATCAGCGCGGTTTACATGGAAAAGAAACATCCCACAAATTGCATATGTCTGGTCATTACAATTAACAGGATATGGAACTTGGATAACAGGGTAAACTATATACATAAGAAGCGTAGCGAGAAAAGGATACTGTTTGGTGTTTTACATTGTTGGGGACACATGTTGCGAGGGCTTGCCTGGTTGACTACTACTATTGCTGAAGTTCTCACTATTCAAGTGGGACTGAGGTTCAGTGTTGTCAGTGAGATATTTGATGAAGAGGAAATGTTTAAGGGCCTTCCTGAACTGGCTCAAGTTGGGGATTGCCCTGATATGTGCCGGTAATGTATTCCATAGTCTTGGGGCACAGAGTCGGAAAGCTCTGTTAGCTGTTGTTTTGGTGCATCTTGTCATTTCTTTTGGGATTGTTAGCATGTTAGCATTTAATATGAGACACATACACTAATACTTACAGGGAACATGGGCAATGGAGGATTAAGTGGCTTGCCCAAGACAACAAAGAGCACCTGTGGGACTAGAAACCCCAGTCCTTCCAGCCCAAGGTTGCTGTCCTTTAGTGGGATTTGAACCCCTGAACTTCCAGCCTGAAGAACCTTGCCCCAACCACTAAGCCACTCCTCCACTCCTTATGGACCTTTCCACCAGGAACTTGTCCAAACCTTTTTTAAACCCAGCTACACTAACAGCCTTTACTACATCCTCCGGTAACAAATTCCAGAGTTTGATTACACGTTGAGTGAAAAGATATTTTCCCTTATTTGTCTTTTTTTTTTTAAATTGAAATTTTAAACATACTTACAAAGAAAGTACGCAAGCAATCAAGATGCCAATGTCAATCCAGAAACAAGAAAAAAAAAGGGAGGAAACCCTCCAAATATTAATAAGAAAAATAAACACATCAGCAAAACATATTCTTAGCCCACTATAAGGGGGAGAATTAAAAAGCAATTAATACAGCAAAATATTCAGGAACCCAAATCCTAGTACTAAGACAGCAAACCCACTATCCCCACTTCTCCTAGCACAAGTGTGCACCCTTATTTGTCTTAAATAGTTTACCCTGTAGCGTCATTGCATGTCCCCTAGTCTCAAACTCCTTCCTGCTCTTCATGCAGAGGTTTCTAGTCAAAACCATACTGGAAAATTCAATGGGGCTCACTCTAAGCCTAGCCCCCATGTGCTACCCCCACTGTGCATATGGGATGCCCTACAATAAGGCATTCCTAACAGGGGCTATACATTTCAAAGAAAGGTATGAGTTTGTGGCTTTTTAAATTACAGCTCTCTGCCTAGGAGCTCTTAAAAGGGTTTTGGTACATTTTTAAAACAAAGTTACATTCTTTTTGGTGCTTTAGTTTAAAAGGGGAAATATTTTCTTTAGTGGGGTAGGTTTAAAACTCTGCTTTAGTATCTTTCTCAACTCTTTGAAGCCACTGACACCTCATCAGGTGTTAGTTCCCCCCCTACACCCCCCCCCAAATTCCCAAACACCCCTAGTGAGCAGTCTTGCATTATAGGGCATCTCACCAATTAACTACACACACGGACTTGGAACAGCACATTTTGAACATACTTAAATAGATTTTACTGCCTTTTCTCTGAAAGGACAGCTGGGAAACCAGCTGGTAGATCTCTCTCTTTTGCTTTAACAGATATCGAAGATCCACGAACTGAACAATGGCTGGGAAAAATCGTATCACTAAAGCTGTTGCCCCCATTACAGCTTCTGCATCTGTCCAGACAGTGGTCCCAGTGCCAGTTGAAGGACCAGTACCATGTGCAGGATGCCTGCAGGCAGAAGCTCTCAGAAAACAAGTTGAGGAACTCAGAGACGAGGTGGTGAGGCTGAGGAGCATTCAAGAAAGTGAGAAGTACATTGATGAGATGCTTCATGCAACATCCAAGGTCTCTAGCGGAGAAGATGGGAGCCTACAGAATGATGAAGGTTGGACACAAGTCACCAGGACCTGTAGAATCACCAATCCAACTTCTCCAGCCCTTGAATTGAAGAACCATTATGCAGCCCTGGAAGTGAAGGAGAGGAAAGCATTCCCGGAAAGGGAAGAACCAGAGCTCAAGTACCCCAAAGTTGCAGAATCAGTGACCACAAAGAAGCAAAGGGTAGTGGTGGTTGGTGACTCTCTTCTCAGGGATACTGAGACGTCCATCTGCTGACCAGACTTGATGTCCAGAGAGGTATGCTGTCTGCCAGGTGCCAAAATCCGAGATGTTACAGAGAGTTTGCCGAGACTCATCAAGCCCACTGACTATTACCGAATGTTGCTAATCCATGTCAACACAAATGATACTCAAAACCAGTCCAAAACCGTGTCCAAAACTGGGCCAGTGACTTCTAATTGAATAATAAAGATCATTCTTCCTTTCATCTCCATGGTTTTGGACTGGTTTTGCATGCTAGTACGTGGTGTTCGTGCTTTAGTGTTGGACGAGCACAAATGATACTGCCAGGTATCCCTCTGAGCATATCAAAAGTGACTTCATGGCTCTGGGACAGAAAGTGAAGCAGATAGGGGCGCAGGTGCTGTTCTCTTCAGACCTCCCTGTTAAGGGCAAAGGCCAAGGCAGAGAAGCTTGCATCCTGGAGCTGAATGCATGGCTGCGTGGATGGTGTCATTGAGTGCATTTTGGTTTCCTGGACCATGGGATGCTTTTCCAAGGGTTGCAGAGCAGAGATGTCATCCATCTGTCCAAGAAAGGTCTACATGTCTTCAGTAGCAGACTGCTAATCTACTGAAGAGGGCTTTAAATTAGATTTGCTGGGGATGGGTGAAGAAAGCCCCCAAGTAAATGAAACATTAAATACCTTTATGGAAATGGGTAAAAGGGGCAACATATGGAAAATGGTGTGTATAAATGCCCGTAGCTTGGGAAATAAGATTCTAGATGTTGCAGATTCAATAGGAGAGGCTGACTTGGATTTAGTGGCAGTTACAGAAGCATGGTTCACAGAAAATCATGAGTGGGATGTAACTATACCAGGCTATACTTTACTCAGAAAGGACAGGGTAGGAAGAAGGGGAGGAGTGGCGGCACTATATGTAAAAAATAATATTAAAGCATTGGAATTACAGAGCTTAAAGGGAGAAAGGAGGCACTGTGGGTTAAACTAGAAAGAGGGAAAAAGAAATCTATTTGCATTGGTGTGATATACAGACCTCCTTCACAGGAGGGAGAGGTGGATGGAAAGTTAATTGAAGACATAAGCAGCATTGCTAGGAAAGGGTAAGTGATACTGATAGGAGATTTCAATATACCAGATGTTGATTGGCACATTCCTGCTGCAGTATCATCTAGAATTAAGGAGATCCTGGACTCTCTACAGGGAGAACTATTCAGGCAACTCTTAATAGAACCACACGTGAAGGGGTCATACTAGATTTGGGGCTTATCAATGGTGAAAATGTTTTTGATGTTATAGTGGGAGATCATTTTGCATCCAGTGATCACCCGATGGTGTGGTTCTGTATTAGGATTAGGGCTGTTAAAATACATTCAAAAGCAAGGGTCTCAGCCTTTAGGAAAACTAACTTTGCTAAGATGGGCCAATACCTCAGGGAGCCTTTAACAGTCTGGGAACAGCTGGGGGATGTAGAAAACAGTGGGCAAACTGAAAGGGGATATTTTAAAGGCAACCAACATTTTTGATAAAATGGTAAATAAAGGTAAAAGGAAAAGGAGATTGCTATGGTTTTCGAAAGAAGTAACTGAAAAAGTGGAGAAAAAGAGGGAGGCTTCATGAAATATCAAAGATCAAGGAGAGAGCAAGACAGGCATCTAAATTGGGAAAAACTTACAGAAGCTAGCAAAGCAGTCAAGAAAGCAAAGATTCAAAAAAAGGAGGAAATAGCCAATGCAGTTAAATGGGGGGATAAGACATTTTTCAGATATGTTAGTGAGAAGAGGAAGGGAAAAAGTGGTATTGTCAGACTCAAGGATGAAGGGGAGGAATATGTAGAAGCTGATGAGGATAAAGCGGAATTGCTTAACAAATATTTCTGTTCTGTGTTCACAAATGAAGAACCAGGAACAGGACCTCAGAAAACACCCACAAACAGGAACAGAAGCAAGGGGCATCTTGAACAATTTTCAGAAGACTGTGTTCACGATAAACTAGCTAAACTTAAAGTAGACAAAGTGAGGAAGGAAACTTGAGGACATTCTAGCAGCTCCACTGACTGACCTTTTCAATGCCTCGTTGGAGTTGGGTGTGGTGCCAAAGGACTGGAGAAAGGCACATGTGGTCCCTTTACACAAAAGCGGAAGTAAGGATGTGGTTGAAAACTACAAGCTGGTTAGTTTAACTTCAGTGGTGAGCAAATTATTGGAAGCGCTGCTGAAAGAGAAAAGAGTGAGCTTTCTGGAGTCCAGCGGACTACATGATCCAAGGCAGCATGGATTCACCAGAGGCAGGTCTTGTCAGACAAATCTGATTGATTTCTTTGACTGGGTGACCAGGCAGTTGGAACGAGGGAGAGCCTAGATGTGGTGTATTTAGATTTCAGTAAAGCCTTTGACACCATTCCTCACATGCGACTTATAAACAAACTGCGCACCCAAGTGATGAACCCTAAAGTTACTGCTGGGGTTAGAAATTGGTTGAGTGGGAGGCGACTTAGGGTACAGGTAAATGGAGCTCACTCTGAGGAGGAGGTGGTTACCAGTGGTGTGCCCCAGAGATCTGTCCTTGGTCCGATTCTTTTTAACATCTTTGTTAGTGATATAGCAGAAGGGCTGTCGAGTAAGGTTTGCCTCTTTGCAGATGATACCTGCAATAGAGTAGACACCCAGGAAGGTGTAGATAACATGAGGAGGGATCTAGCTAAGCTTGAAGAATGGTCTAGAATTTGGCAGCTGAGATTTAATGTTAAAAATTGCAAGGTCATGAATTTGGGCTGCAGCAATCCAAGGGAGCAATACAGTATAGGGGATGAAGTACTTTTGTCCACTAAAGAAGAGCGGGACCTAGGCAAGATTGTATCTAATGATCTTAAAGTAGCTAAGTAGGTAGAAAAGGCAATGGCAAAAGCTAGAAGGATGCTTGGGTGCATAGGGAGAGGAATGGCCTCTGTATAAGTCTTTGGTGTGACCTCATTTCGAGTATTGTGTGCAATTCTGGAGACCACACCTTCAAAAGGATATAAACTGGCTGGAGTCCGTACAGAGGGTTGCTACTAAAATGGTTAGTGGTCTTCATTATAAAGCATATGAGGACAGACTTAAGGATCTTAATATGTACACCTTAGAGGAAAGGCAGAATAGAGGTGATATGATTGAGACGTTTAAATTCCTCCATGGCATAAATGCACAGGATGAGAGCCTCTTTCAGTTGAAAGCAAGCTCTCTTATGAGGGGACATGGGATGAGGGTGAAAGGGGATAGATTCAGGAGTGATATGCGGAAATATTTCTTTATGGAAAGAGTGGTAGATTCGTGGACTAGTCTTCTAGTGGAGGTGGTAGAGATGAGGACAGTATTTGAATTCAAAGAAGCAAGGAACACACAGAGGATCTCTAAAGGAAAAAGGGGTGGTCCTTTTCTGTCATCATGTTTCTATGTTTCTACTGTATATCACAGCTGATGGAGAAAGGAAGTGGCGTCCCTCAGATTCTTATCCTGGAAGACACCATAACATTCACATGCCACACAAACGAGCTTCAGGCTTAGATGGTCGACTTAGTGTCCCTCATGAGATACTCTTTGCCAAATTAAAAAGTCATGGGATAGGAGGCAGTATAATATTATGGATCAGGAACTGGTTAAAAGATAGAAAGCAGAGGGTAGTGCTCAATGGCCAATTTTCTCAATGGAGAAGGGCGAATAGTAGAGTACCCCAGGGCTCTGTGCTGGGTCCGCTGCTTTTTAATATATTCATAAATGACGTAGAAGTGGGAAGAATGAGTGAGGTGATCAAATTTGTAGATGACACAAAATTATTCAAAGTTGTTAAAATACGAAAGGATTGTGAAAAATTGCCAGAGGACCTTGAAAAATTGAGAGACTGGACATCCAAACAGCAGATGAAATTTAACGTGGACAAATACAAAGTTATGCACTTTAGGGAAGAACAACCCAAACTATGCTTACACGATGCAAGGTTCCACATTAGGAACCACCACCCAGGAAAAAGATTTAGGCGTCATCATGGATAAGATGTTAAAACCCTCCGCTCAGAGTGCAGTGGCGGCCAAGAAAGCAAATAGAATGCTAGGAATGATAAGAAAAGGAATGAAGAATAAAACAAAAGATATCATAATGCCTCTGTATCGTTCCATGGTGGGACCGCACCTTGAATATTGTGTGCAGTTCTGGACACCATATCTTAAAAAGGATATAGCAGAATTAGAAAAGGTACAGAGAAGAGTCACCAAAATGGTAAAGGGGATGGAAGGATACCCCTTTTAGGAAAGGCTAAAAAGGCTAGGGCTCTTCAACCTGGAAACGAGACGGCTGAGAGGAGATATGATAGAGGTCTATAAATTAATAAATGGAATGGAATGGGTAAACGTAGATCAATTGTGTCCACCCTCAAAATGTAAAAAGACTAGAGGACACGCAATGAAGCTACAGTGTAACCCGTTTAAGAGAAAATATTTTTTTACTCAACGCATAATCAAACTCTGGAATTCGTTACTGGAGGATGTAGTAAAAGCTATTAGTGTAGCTGGGTTTAAAAAAGCTTTGGACAAGTTCCTGGAGGAAAGGTCCATAAACCATTATTAAAGGGAATTCGGGAAAACTACTGCTTGTCCCAATACAAAGCACTGTGGATAACTGTGTCTTCTGGGGAACTGCTAGGTACCTATGACCTAGATTGGCCACTGTTGGAAACAGGATACTGGGCTTGATGGACCTTGGTCTGACCCAGTATGGCATTTCTTATGTTATTAATTCAATGGGACACTGTGATACCTGGGTACAAACTATATCACAATGATAGTGTAGATCAAATTGATGGAGGGGTTGCGCTCTGTGTTAGAGAGGGTATTAAATCACATAGGATTGAAATTTTTTCAGGAAACAAAATGCACTGTAGAATCTCTATGGCTAGACGTTCCATGTAAAAAGGGGAAGGCAAGACAGTGGGGGTGTACTACCAACCGCCTGGCCAGAATGAACAGATGGATGATGAAATGCTAGAAGAAATCAAGGAAGCTAACAAAAGTTATAAGACAGTAATAAATGGGTGATTTCAATTACCCTGGTATCGACTGGTTCAATGTCACAGCAGGACATGCTAGAAAGTCATCGTGGATAATATGTTGAAAACCTTTGCCCAGTGTGCAGTGGCAGCCAAGAAAGCAAATAGAATGCTAGATATCATAAGGAAAGGAATGGAGAATAAAACAAAGGATATTATAATGCCTCTGTATCATTCCATGGTGCGACCGCACCTTGAATATTGTGTGCAATTCTGGTCGCCGTATCTTAAACAGGATATAGCTGAATTAGAAAAGGTACAAAGAAGAGTGACAAAAATGGTAAAGGGAATGGAAGAATACCCCTATGAGGAGTGGCTTAAAAGGTTGGGGCTCTTCAACTTGGAAAAGAGATGGCTGAAGAGGAATATGCTAAAGGCCTATAAATTAATTAATGGAGTGGAATATGTAAACATAATTGGTTATTTACCCCATAAAAAAGTAGAAAGACCAGAGGACACACAGTGAAGCTATAGTGTAACCCATTTAAGACTAATAAATTTAAGGATCGAGCAGGGTCATCGGAGGCAGCAGCCATCTTCAGCGTGCTGCCCAATCGGGGCAGACGCCTGCATTTAAAAAGGAAGCACCATTGGGCGTGCCCGCGCCTGGCGGGCCCGCACCAGAGGGCCCTTTGGCGTGGCTCTTAGGCAGGTCACGAGAGTCCAGGGGCCGAGTATACCTGCTAAGATCCATCCTAGCGCCTGCACTCTATGCTGAAAACCACTCCCAAAACACCAAGAGGCAGTCGAAGTGTGCATGATTGCTACATAACTGGAAGGTAACCTGCAGATACAAAGTATGACCGCTGAACCAGTAACTTTAGATACAAAGTAACTCGCACTGGGCTTACCTGAGTTTAGATCTCTACCATTGCTACCAGATAATTATATCTATTGTATCAGTCCATTGTTGCTACACAATTATACCTCGTATACCTTGCTACTATACAATTATATTTATTGTAATATACCATTACTACTAGACATTTATATCTATTGTATTATACCATTGCTACTATACATCTATATATTCTGTACTATACTATATAACTCACTAACCTGCCATTATACAATTATATCTATTGTATAATACCCTTGCAACAACTATACCACGTGTGCAGACACCACGTGCAGACCCAAAACACAGCAGCCCAACATGGCCCTCTCCCTACTAGCCCTCACCAGCGTTTATCTCCTTACCAATGCCATCCAAGATGCTCTGGCACTCTCATCTGACTATAACCCCATCCCCATCTTACACTGTTAAAATTGCAAGAGGATCTTGATAAATTGGAAGACTGGGCATCAAAATGGCAGATGAAATTTAATGTGGACAAGTGCAAGGTTATGCACCTAGGGAAGAACAACCCAAACTATGGTTACACGATGCAAGGTTCCACATTAGGAACCACC
Organism: Ichthyophis bannanicus; assembly: GCA_033557465.1. Lineage (NCBI taxonomy): Eukaryota > Metazoa > Chordata > Amphibia > Gymnophiona > Ichthyophiidae > Ichthyophis > Ichthyophis bannanicus. Next base: position 1,030,385,964 of record CM066034.1, read on the forward strand.
ACCCAGGAAAAAGATTTAGGTGTCATTGTGGATACCATGTTAAAACCCTCGGCCCAGTGTGCAGCAGCGGCCAAGAGAGCAAATAGAATGCTAGGTATGATAAGGAAAGGAATGGAAAATAAAACAAAAGATATTATAATGCCTCTATATCGTTCCATGGTGAGACCGCACCTTGAATATTGTGTGCAATTCTGGTCGCCGTATCTTAAAAAGGATATAGCGATTTTAGAAAAGGTTCAGAGAAGAGCCACCAAAATGGTAAAGGGGATGGAAGGATACTCCTATGAAGAAAGGCTAAAAAGGTTAGGGCTCTTTAACCTGGAAAAGAGACAGCTGAGGGGAGATATGATAGAAGTCTATAAATTAATGAACGGAGTGGAACGGGTAAACGTAGATCGATTGTTTACGTTATCAGAATATAGAAAGACTAGGGGACATGCAATGAAGCTACAGGGTAAACTATTTAAGACTAATAAAAGAAAATATTTTTTCACTCAACGTGTAATCAAACTCTGGAATTTGTTACCGGAGGATGTAGTAAAGGCTGTTAGTGTAGCTGGGTTTAAAAAAAGGTTTGGACAAGTTCCTGGAGGAAAGGTCCATAAACCATTATTAAGAAGTGACCGAAGATATCAATGCTTGACCCAGTACAAGCATTGTGGAACTTGTGTCTCTTGGGGAAACTGCTAGGTACATATGACCTAGATTGGCCACTGTTGGAAAGAGAATACTGGGCTTGATGGACCTTTGTCTGACCCAGTATGGCATATCTTATGTTTATTTATTTGTTATTTTATTTATTTATCTATTTTCTTCTATATTGCCCCTTCCAGCGATCAAGGGCGGTTTACATGAAACATCTTAACAATTGTACACAGTTGTATACATTTACATTGAACAATCGGATTCAACTATTTACATTGAACGGTCAGGTTCAACTATTTACATTGAACAATAAACTTCAACTTTATGATATATTAATAATACAAACAACCGTTAAATTATTTACATTGGATATTTACAGTGGTTGAGTGTTGTGTGTAGGGCATGTGTAGTTAGGTATTGGAATTTATTTCCTTTTATGTCGTATGTCAGGAGTGTGTGGTGTGTAGGACAGATATATATTTTGGAATTTATTTCCTTTTATGACGTAAGTTGGGAGTGTGTGTGTGGGGGGGACAAACAGGGAGTTAGTTAGGGTTAGTTAGTTTTGAATACGGGGGTTTGTGCATGTTAGTCCATGGTTGTTATGGAGGTGGTTTGGGGGAATATGGGATTTCAAAGTGTTCAGTAAATAGGTACGTTTTTAGTTCTTTCCTGAACTGAGAGAGGTCTTTTATGATGCGAAGGTCTATTGGGAGGTCGTTCCAGAGCATAGGGGCAGTGAATGTGAATGCTCTGGAGCTAGTGGTTTTCTTAGTCTTCCTGAAAGCTTTTGGTGTGATAAGGGAGTGGGCTGCGTTTTGTCTGTGTGATCTAGTTTCGGTTGGTGAATGCAGTAGTGTGGATAGGTGTGAGGGGGCTATGTCTTTTATGAGTTTAAAGGTTGTTAGGATAATTTTGTATCTGATTCGACTGTTTATTGGGAGCCAGTGTAATTCTAGCAGTATTGGGGTTACGTGGTCCATTAGACGAGCTTTAGCAATTACTTTTGCACAGATGTTCTGAGCTCTTTGGAGAATGTATGTGTTTTTTTGTGGGAGGCCTTATGTTATGTAATCCCCAGTCCTCACTGCCAGAGGGGAGACCTCAACAATTATACAGGGGGGAGCCTAGCACTGTGAGAGGGAAAGCTAGAAGCTCCATTCGGAATGGAGGGTCAGAGCAGTGCTCCAGACCAAAAATATCTGCAGGAAGCTATAAAACAATCCCTAACAACTGGAGGGTGGAAAAGGAGAGCTGGAGAGGCAACCCTACAGATACAGGTACTCTTAAACATACTTGCACAGAACTGTCCCTGTACGCTATCTGAACTTTCAGAGAGGGGCTTTCATAAAAACAGCTGTGAAGGTTTAAACCCAAGCACAACGTATGCTGAAGGTGAGGAGATGCAATGGGAAAGTAACACCAGGGTTCCAGATCAGGCTCCTATGGATTGTACATTATGTCTTGCGGATGATATTGAGTCTTTGTGCTGAAGCCCTGTAAAAAGAGCAAAGAAAAAGAAGATATTTTTCTTTGAGAGAAACTGTTTTGTTTTCCCTGTTTTTGGTTATGCACATGATATCCTTGGGGGAAGGGGAATAAAGCCCTTGTTTTGTTTTGCCTTAACCACTCGACTTGAGACTCTTTTTGACCACTAGAAGATAGCAAGGTAACTCCAACCTCGGGGCCCTAGGCGAAGGACTGCAGCCCTGTGACAGAACTAACCGCCAAGGGCTGAGTATTGTGCAGCATATGTCCTTCTGTCAGCACTTCAAGGTCAATACATTATTCTGCTATTACAACGTAAGTATTTCTTCTTGTCCATATGCTGAACAAGCTCGTCTTCCACATATCATGCCCTCCGCGACATTCATGCAAACAGATAACACCTGCCGTCTGCTTCACGAGCCCAGCTAGTCTCTACCCATTCTTCTGCCTTCTATTTTCTGGCCTCTACCTTATGGAATATGTTGCCCCATGTCCTGCGCTTAGAACTATCCTTCACGAAATGTAAGATCTTCCTTAAAACACAGTTATTTTAGTATAACAGATACTAACAGCTGCACATGTAAAGACACATTTTATTTTTTTTATTTTTTTATTGAGCATTTACAGTGAATATACACCAAATCAAAAAAGGAAAATAATATAAATTAGTACAAATACAAATTACATAAGTGGCAAGAAACATGATACAATATATAGTCCACATCAAACGGTGCAGGCAAACTAACAATGAAGAAAATTAAATTACACGGAAAACCAGGCTAAAAGCCTACACTACTGGAGAACCTACCATCTATTTACCAGACTTATTTCCAAATCCAACACCTGAGCGGTCATTCACAAATTTCTCTAAATGAGTTATATCCATGAAAACATAAGAGGCCCCCTCAAAACCTATCAAACATTTACATGGGAAACGAAGGGAAAAAGTGGCCCCTAAGGCCAATACCTTAGGCTTGAGAGCCAGAAATTGCCTCCTTCGAAGCTGAGTCTCACGGGAAGCATCAAGGAAAATATTAAGATCCTGCCCACAAAAGGGAACAGACTTCTTTTTAAAGAAAGCGCGAAGTATCCGCTGCTTAACCTCGATGGAGGCAAAAGTAACTAATAAAGTAGAACGTGAAGAAATATTGTCAGTAGAGTCTTCCAAAAACGCAGTTAGATTTGATATAGCCGGCACTATTTCATCCATACCCCCCTCCTGAGGATTAACATTTTTACTGCTAGCAAGAATATAGTAAGCCTGCAAAACAGCAATCGGTTCTCGAATATTAAGGACTTCTTTGAAGTACTTTTCTAAAAGTATTCCAGGAGCTAACAGGGAAGTATGTGGAAAATTGAGAAACCGGAGATTGCATGCACGAAAAGAGTTCTCAAGGGCCTCCACCCGAGAATATAAAACCAAGGAATTTTTAACACCGACAGTATGTGCTGCCAAAAGGGGAGGAACCTGAGAACTCATATGCTGAACAGATTTATCAAGGATATTGACCTTCTCATCAAGTTGCTGAAAGGTTAAAACAGCCTCTTGTGAGAAGGTACAAAGCGCATTCAAAGTAGAGGAAACTTTCTTATCAATAGTTAATAAAACAGACCAAATATCTTTCAATGTTATATCACCATCAGCAGAGGTTGGAGAGATGTCAGACACAACATTCATAGTTAACGATTTTACAGGAATGGGTAAGACCAAAGGTAACTTAGCTGTACTTGGGACATCAGGAGACCTAACCGACAAGTCCAAAGACTGCAAAGGTGCAGGTAATGGAGGCGGAGATCTCCCGCTGGAATTGAGGGAGACTCCGTCTAGTGAACACTGCGCAAGGGGGACAGGTAAAAAATGCCTGTCCAACGGAACAATCTGTTTCTCTCCAGAGCCAACTCCAGGGGCCTTATCCACATTCTTAGCCTTCCGCTTCCCCATCACTAAACCAGAAATGAGAAGGGAGCGGAGCAAGGCTGCAGTATCGCCGAAGGAGCGCCAAAGGAGCAAAACCTGCTCCTTTGACCACGCTCCTTCGAGCCACGCCCCGCGGACACGCTCCGTGGTAAAAGCAATAGACCAAATATATAGCAAGGTCCCTGCTGAGAAGAAGGTGCCCGGGGCCCGCCTGCCCGATCTTCTAAGGCACAAGGGGGAAAACGCAGAAGCCGAGCACCGGCTACAGCAGTCCAGGCAGTCCAGGAGCTGTTGTTCTGCCCCAATCCCCAAGAAAGATCTTGTCTTACTAATCTGTTATTTTTTTTGAAGGTGTGAATAAACAGGTGGACAAAGGTGAGTCAGTTGATATAGTGTATCTGGACTTTCAGAAAGCCTTTGACAAGGTCCCTCATAAGAGACTTTTGGCAAAACTGAAGAGTCATGGGATAGGAGGCAGTGTACTACTGTGGATCAGGAACTGGTTAAAAGATAGAAAGCAGAGGGTTGGGCTAAATGGCCACTTTTCCCAATGGAGAAAGGTGAATAGTGGTGTACCCCAGGGATCTGTGCTAGGTCCGCTGCTTTTTGACATATTCATAAATGACCTGGAAAAGGGAATAATGAGTGAGGTTATCAAATTTGCAGATGACACAAAACTATTTAAAGTTGTGGAAACCCAAGAGGATTGTGGAAAATTGCAAGAGGATCTTGATAAATTGGAAGACTGGGCATCAAAATGGCAAATAAAATTTAATGTGGACAACTGCAAAGTTATGCACCTAGGGAAGAACAACCCAAACTATGGTTACACGATGCAAGGTTCCACATTAGGAACCACCACCCAGGAAAAAGATTTAGGCGTCATTGTGGATAACATGTTAAAACCCTCGGCCCAGTGTGCAGCGGCGGCCAAGAGAGCAAATAGAATGCTAGGTATCATAAGGAAAGGAATGGAAAATAAAACAAAAGATATTATAATGCTTGACCCAATACAAGCATTGTGGAACCTGTGTCTTTTGGGGAAATGCTAGGTACTGTGATAAGGAGAGCTGTGTGGATCGAATGGAATGGGAGAAAAGTGACGAATTTATTTTTATTTATTTTTAGTTTTTCTATACCGCACTATTCGGCATCAGCGCGGTTTACAATGAACAGGTTTGTACAATGTGGAACATTCAGACATTGAACTTACATATAACAGGGAATTCTAACTTGGAAAACAGGTGAACTTTATACACTATGTACATAAAGAGGGTTGCATCGTAGATGGATTTGTAATACCAGCCCTGTAAAGGGATGGTTATATGTAATTGAAAGTTATCATTGGAGATTGGTTCGGCGGCTCTGGGTTGAGAGATTGTTGTGTCATGTAATGCTGTCTAGGTGATGTTGTCAGAGTTATAGAAGTGCTGTTGAAATAGGTGGTGTTTGAGGGCCTTTCTGAATTGGGGGAGGTTGTTTATGATCCGGATTTCTGCTGGGAGAGAATTCCAGCTGGAGGGGGCAAACAGGGCAAAGGCACGTTTTCTCGTTGATTTGTTGCATTTAGTGATAGCTTTTGGGAGAAGGATGGTATTGTAGGACGTGGTCCTTCTTAATCTGTTGTCTGGGGTGGGTTGTATCAGGTCTGACAAGGTGGTTGAGGTGATTCTATTAACTGCTTTAAATGTCATGGTTAAGATCTTAAATGTGATCCGGTATTGTACGGGGAGCCAGTGTAGGCTCTTCAGAATAGGGGTAATATGGTCTCTTCGAGCTGCTCCATAGAGGGTTCTCTCTGCGGTGTTCATAGCTAGCTGCAAGGGATTTATCGATTTCTTTGGGAGGCCAAGAAGGATGGAGTTGGCGTAATCAAAGTGGGGCATTATGATGGCCTGGAAGACTGTTCGGAAGTCATTTGGTTCTAGGGTGTCCTTCAAGAGGCGTAGCGTCCGTATTTTATGGTAGATTGTCCTGACGGTATTATCTATGTGGGCATGCATGTCCAGGCGCTGGTCCAGTGTTACTCCTAGGTATCTGATCGTTGTCTTGGAGATGATTTCTGCGTTGCCCACCTTGATTGATGGAGGGGGGGGTGAACGACTGGTCTCTTCCGATGAATAGGACGTCTGTCTTTTTTAGATTTATTCGGAGCATTTGGGTGTGTAACCATTCCGAGACGGCGTTGAAGCAGGAAGAGAGCTGGTCGAGATTTGGATGGTCAGTGTCTATTGGGGTGAACATTAGGACATCGTCAGCATATACTAGGCAGTTTATGTTGAATGACCGGATGAGGCTGCAGATGGGTTGCATGTAGATATTGAATAAGAGGGCTGAGAGGGATGACCCTTGTGGGACGCCTTTTTCTTGCTGGAAAGGGTCTGATAAAGAGAGGCCGGAGCGGACATGTTGCCATCTGTTACTCAGGTATGAGGCGCACCATGCTAGAGCATTGCCCCGGATGCCCTTAGAAAGACGAGATAGGAGTATCTTGTGGTCAACCGAGTCGAAGGCGGCTGCGATGTCCAGGAAGATGAGGGCGAAACCCTGTCTGATGTTATCGAGTCCGGTGGTAAGGGTGTTGAATAACGTAGTAAGTAGGGTATCCACTCCATGAGACGCTCTGAATCCGTGCTGACAGTAATCGAGGGGAGCATTGTTTTCGATATGATGGGTCAGTTGCTGTTGGACTGTTTTTTCCATAATTTTAGCTAGGAGCGGGATGCTCGATATTGGCCTGTATGAATCCATTTTTGTAGGGTCAAGCTTTTTGTTCTTCAGTAGCGGCTTTATAGAGGTTTGTTTCAGGTCCTGTGGAAATGTCCCAGACGTGAAAGATGTTTCTATTAGCTTGGAGAGGAAAGGGCTGAGGTCTGATTTTAGCGCTTTTACCCAGTGTGCCGGGCATGGGTCACTGGGTGCCGTAGTGGTGTTTATGCATGTGATGGTATTTTGGATCTCCCTTGCTGTTGGAGGGGAGAAGGAGGTGAGAATGCAATGGTCATCTACTGTCTCATTTGGAGGGGAGGAGTAGGAAGATAGCAGTGTCGGTTCTTCTGGGTGGTGATTGCTTACAGGGGTAACGGGTTGGCTCGACTTTGAGCGTAGATAGTCCGCGTATTCTTGAGGGTCAGGTAGGTTTGTTTGGTTAGGGGAAGGATCATTAGCTAAATTTTTGACCAGACTGAAAAGCTCTCGCGGTTTGTTTATGGCTCTCAGTAATACTTCTGAGTGGTGTTGTTTCATTCTTGTGGAAACTGCTGTTCTATGCTTATCGAGGTGGGTGTTGTAGGCCTCCAGGCTCTCAGTTGTTCTTGATCTGCGCCATCGTTTTTCAAGTTGACGCAACCGTCGAAGGGACGCTGTAAGTTCAGGTGAATACCAGGGTGCTTTCTTTCTATCGCTGTAATTCTTTTTGGTAGGTGGGGCATCACTTTTTGCATTGAGGCACTTGTTCCATAATGTTATCATGTCGTCGAGGTTGAGTTTGGGTGGTTCAAGGAGGGGGTGTGCTCTCTCAATGATCTCCTGCTCATTGAATGGGCGGTAGCGTATATGAGTAGGGATGGTGTCATCAGTTGGGGTAGTGGGATAGTTCGTTCCATGAAGGGAAGGCAGCAAGAATCTGATCAGTCTATGGTCAGACCATGGTACTGAGCTCAGGGATAGATTGAACTTGTGGGAGGGGTAGTCGGCTATTTGAGGAGCAAATATCAAGTCTAGTGTGTTTCCCTTGATATGCGTGGGAGAGTTAACTAGTTGGGTGTATCCCAGTGCTTTGAGGGCATCAAGGAAGGCCTTGGCTTGGGTGTCTTGCATGGCAGGGAGGTTAAAGTCCCCTAACAACCAGTTTGCTGTACGGGTTTTGCAGGGGTTGCATGCAAGGTCAACAATTGCTGATAGGTCGTCTGGTATTGGGGAAGGTGCTCTATATATCAGGTTGATAGTGTGGTACTTGTTAGCTATGGATAGATAATCGAGATGGGGGGTACTGTTGGAATTCATTGGTTGGAATTGTAAGCTCTCCTTAGTGAGGATGATTGTTCCACCTCCAGTTCGGTCAGTCCTGTGACATGAGTGTATGGCAAAATTAGGGGGGACGTGTTGATGGAGGAGGACAGAGTCTGATGTAGACATCCATGTCTCTGTGATGCATAGGATGTCGAGATTATGTTCAGCTAGTACATCGGTAATTGCAGGCCATTTCTTGCGGATGGAACGGGCGTTGATGAGTGCGCACTTCAGGTTGTGGGGGGGGGGGGGCGTGTGTCGCCGGTTTAGGAGGTTGAGTCTGTTGGATGGCGACGTAGATGAGATGGGTGTATAAGGCTTGGCCCTGTCTTTCAGGTTGTGGGCGGGGAGGCAAGTAATGTCTCCTACATGAGGCATGTAGGACAGGGATTGAGTTATAGGTAAGGGCTTGGGAATGGTGAGTGAGGGCAAGTAGCAAGTAACAAGCTACAAGGGTATGTAGTGAAGCTGATGTTGTGGGTGGGAGCATGGTGCCTGTCTGGAAGTGTTGCTCTGTTTTTGTATAGCAGCGTAGCAAGGATATTCAAGTTGAAAGTGATACAGTATAGCAGATTAGCAAGGGTACTTGTAACAGTATGCAGTTGGAAGTGGTAAAGTGTCAATTCTTTACAGCAATTCGGGTAAAAAAGAGCACGCAGCAGATAGCAGCGATATGGTCATGTTTACAGCAACTTGACAAAAAGAAAGCATTCAGCAAATAGCAGCAAAGTGTTCTGGTACCTGTGAGTAAAGCGTGCACATTGTGCTAGGTCTTAAGGTTTCGGGCTGTAGCTGTAGGTTTGTGACCGTGTGGTGGCACTCTGTATCCGATGGAGATTCGACGGTGTCTGAGTTCAGTGGTGGGGTGTGGTGATCGCTGTATACACCTTTAAAAGCAGAGGTAAACAAGGTTCCCATAGAAACCACAAGCTACCGAAGCATGCAGTAGCTAGAGCTAAGCCCTGCCCTAGCAGTGACGTAAGAGCTAGTTTGAGCCCTAACAAATCTCACATGTGCAGCAAGGAGGGTGTGGCTGGAGAGAAGCACCATTTTAAAGCTGCTTCAGAGTTTTGTAGGGGAGAGCCCGGCAGAGACACAGGTATAGTCTCTGAGCTTACCAGAGACAGAGCGGAGAGCGAAGGAGAAGGGGAGACGGCTGATTCTTATTCTCAGAGAGCACTGGAACCAAAGCTGAAGCTTGGGTCAAAGCACCCCAGAGAGGAGGAACTGGAAAGGTTTGACTCCACGTGGGGAAACAGCTCTGATAGCAAGGGAAGCAATATACGTTGGGAAGGTACGTTTGCTTCAGTTCCTAGCAGGGGCTGTGCTGAGGACGTTGTCAGGGAGCTGAGGTTAAGCGCTGAACAGAGTGCTGGCAGAAACGCAGTGAAAGCAGCTCCAAGCAGAAGTAAAAGGAGTTCAAGTAAGTCCAATGAGACAGCACTAGAGGCTGTTGAAAAGCTGTTGCAAGAAAGAAAGGCTCATTCCCTATGTAATGTGGGGGCTGACCAGAAAGAACAGTTTTTAGGAAAGCTTCAGAAGCTTCTGCACAATATTAAGTTTAAACCCTGTGATAAAGGTTCCCATGAAGACAACCCAATTGAACCTCGTGAAGACATGCAAGTGGATGTTTATGAGACCCCTCTTGATAATGACGTAATTGAAATGGATTGCTCGTTTTGTAAAACAAACAGCTTGAACATGTGTTAGGCTCAGGCTGTGAGAAGAAGTTTGCATAGTTTGTTTGTTAAAGTGAAAGAGAAAGAACTGTTGCTGGAAAACCTTAAGTTTACCTGATGTAATAACCAGCCATAGCTGTGAAAGGCATTTATCTACGAGAAACCTGAGAACAGCTGCTGTGTAAAGAATACTTCTGAGTTTGATGTTTCAGCCTAATTTGTTCCTGATATCCTTTGCTTTGGAGAAAGAATCCTTGTCTTGTGTTGTGTTATGAATTTGATGCGAGGGGGAAACCCAGAACAAATATCTTTGTTTGCCTTGAACACCCCGTGTGGTCAAACTACTTTGTCTGAAAAGTGATAGAAACTACAAGTCCCAGCATCCATTGCTGGAAGCCAAGTCTTGGGACATTACTTAAAGGCAAATAAGGCAGCCCTTTTGCCTACCAGCCATTGGCCTAGGCAAGGGGTCACGACAGTACGTATGACCTAGATTTGCAACTGTTGGAAACAGGATACTGGGTTTGATGGACCTTGGTCTGACCCAGTATGGCATATCTTATGTTCTTAAGTGTCAGCATTTCACAGTGAGAGTGGCATGAGCGTCAGCATGAGTTTCCAGCTACCTTTCACCTGCTTGTGCCTCATTTTGCTAGACTGGACTGTTTGTGTGCCTGTAACATTGGTGATTCTACTGACGTCATCACTGTGAGACGCCAAGGGGCCTCAAAGGGAGGGCCCCTTGGTGGGTCCCCTCCACTATGGATCACGGTGAAGGGACACGGCCAAGGGGTGTGCTCCTTGACACACCCCTTGAAAGCCCCATGAGGCCTGTGGGCCTAGTCTGTGGCTATTAGGGATTGGTGGGGGGGGTGTTTCTCCCTTTTATGATTTTATATAAGAATTGTATTTCTGGTATGTGTTTATTAATTGTATAATGTGTGTATGATGGTGTTGAGGTGGCTGTGTTTGATTTTGTTGGGTTGTGGGGCCTGGGAATGGACAGGGTTAGTTGTTTATCATATATTCCGGTAGTCCGGGGTTTGGCCGGTATGGTTTGAGTAATGCTATACATAAGATAAAGGATAGAGGACCCGCTGTTCGTACAGTGGTTTCTGTTGCCTCATCGGTTCCTGATAGCTCCAAGTTATATTTCGCTGTTGTGAATATGCATTTTCTTTGTAATAAGGTAGATGTATTGTATGACTATTTGTCGGATTATAGGCCAGATGTGATGTTTTCTATATCAGGGTTGGGTATTTGTTCAACTTTAAGGCCTGGTTCTTCTTTGTTTTGTTGTTGTTTTGCACAGTTCAATAAAGATTGCTTTCTGCAGGCCTTAACGCCGTGTTTTGGTGTTGCTGTGCTATCTGATGTGGACTGTATGGTCTCTGCCTGGAATTCAGCTATAGCTGCAGTTGCTTGTCAGCAAACTAGTGCGACTGCAGGGTCTCGAGGGCATGTGGCTCCTTGGTTTGATGGATCTGTTCGGGATAAGAAGTGTCTCTTGCGACGAGATGAACATGGATGGCGTAAGCATCATACGGATGAGGTGAGAGTAGCATATTTGCAGCTTTTAACAGATTATCGTGATATTGTGCTGGTAAAGAAGACGACGAATTACTCTGAACGGCTTACCAGTTTGCTGAATTAGCTGGAGTCATTTGCTATTGTTCAGGCATTAACGTGCTCCATAGAGGACGGATGAGGTATGTGCTGTCCTGCTCAGGAGTTTGCTGAGCATCTCAAAGCAGATCGGGGTGTGGTTTCTACAGTATGTCACCAAGTCACTTACCTATTGTTTGTATGGATTCTCCACTCGTATCTGAGTGATACCTGGTCGGAGTTTCATCCGGTTTCGGTGCATGAGGTGAGGGTTGTGATTTCAGCTTTATCACCCTTCACGGCTCCTCTTGATCCTTGTCCTATTTGGTGAGTGAGGTCCATTTGGGAGGAGTGTGCTTCATTTCTTAGGGATTTGGTGAATCTCTCTGTGGTCAGGTACTCTGCAGGCAGTTTTCAAGCTGGCTTCTGTTCAACTACTGCTTAAGAGGGGTACTGTTGAAGCATTGTTGCCTGCTTTGTATCATCCAATTTCAAGTCTCCCTTTTTTGGCAAAGCTGCTTGAGAGGTTGGTGTTGGTGCAGCTGTCAGAGTTTGTGGAGATTTATGGCTTGTTGGATATACTACAGCACGGTTTCCGTCGGGGTTCTGGTGTTGAAACCTTGCTGCTCTCATTGTTTACTACCCTGTGGTATAGTTTGGATCAGATGCATACATCAGCTTTCTAATAGTTTGTCAAGGCTGAATCCAATTCTTTATTTCAATCTTGCAAGGAGGCCTTATTACCGATGATGGTGGCTCTGGTAAAGAGTTCATTTTAAAAAAGAATATCTTTCTACTATTTTGAAACAGGCTATAGTATGCAGGGCCGGCCCGTCCTTTGTGCGATAACGTTGTTCGCACAGGGCTCCGCACGAACTTCATTCTCGCACAATGGATGGCTTCAGAGGGAGCTGGGGAAGCCCGCGTGAGGCCCCCGGCTCCCTCTGCACAGCCACCAGCGTGAAGAGTCTTTTCCCTCACGCTGGCGGCTGTTTCTGTGAAGCCACGAATGCCGGGAAAGGTTAAAGGGCATTGCCTTTAACCATGCAGGTCACCCCTCCCCATGTCTTTGTTCAGGGGTGAACCCACCGCTCCGTGTAGGACACCCGTTTGTTGAGGAATTAGATAGTTACGTTTATTTTGATTTTATCCTGTTGCTGTAAAAAGGGATCTACTGTGTCTGTCCCATGCCATTTTGAATTCTGTCACTATATTTGCCCCCACCACTTCCATCGGGAGGGCATTCCAAGCATCCACTACCCGTTCAGTGGAAAAGTATTTCCTGACATTGCCTTTCAATTTACCCCCTTGCAGCTTCATGTTATGCCCTCTCGTTTTACAGCTTCCCCATCTTTGGAAGAGGTTTGTTTGTTCGTTATTTCTCTTTAAGTATCTAAAGGTCTGAATCATATCTCCCCTATCCCTCCTCTCCTCCAGAGTGTACATATTTAGGTCTTCAAGTTTCTTTTCATAAGGCTTCTGACGCATGCTCCAAATCATTTTGGTTGCCTTCCTCTGAACCGTTCCTAGTCTTTTTACATCTTTTGTGAGATATGGTCTCCAAAACTGAACACAGTATTCCAAGTGAGGCCTCACCAGTGTCTTATACAATGGCATTAGTACCTCTTCCTTTCTGCTGGTAATTCCTCTTTGTATGCAACCCAACATCCTCCTTTTGCCACTGCCTTGTCGCACTGTTTTGCTACCTTGAGATCCTCAGAAATAATCACACCAAGGTCCTTCTCCTGGTCCGTGCACACCAACCTCTCGCCCCCTATCACATACATTTCCCTTGGATTTCTGCTTCCCAAGTGCATGACACTGCACTTCTTCGCATTAAATCTTAACTGCCAAGCATTAGACCATTCTTCCAGCTTTTGTAGATCTTTCCTCATTATCCAGTCCTTCAGAGGAATCCACTCTGTTGCAAATTTTTGTGTCATCTTCAAAAAGACAGACTTTTCCATTCAGTCCTTCAGCAATATCACTCACAAATACTTTGAACAGTGCCGGGCCCAAGACTGAACCCTGGGGCACCCCGCTAATCACCCTCCTTTCATCCAAGTGAGCTCCATTTACCATCATCTTCTGTTGTCCTTATGCAAATGAGGCCCTGCAATTAATCTCCGCACATGGCCCTGCACCCCCCTTGGGCCGTCCCTGATAGTATGTCCTGTCTTTTAAAAAAACTGGTCTTGATCCTTCATTATCATCTAATTTTGTCCTATTTCCAATCAGTAATTTTTGACCAAATTAATTGAAATGGTTGCTTAGAAACATAGAAACATGAGAGCAGAAAAAGACCATATGGCCTGTCCGGTCTGCCCTTCCATATAAACTACTATAGTCCCTTTTTTCCCTTTAGAGATCTTCTGTGTTTGTACCATGCTTGAATTCAAATACAGCCCTCATCTCTACTACTTCTACTGGGATGGAAACATGGGAAACTACTTCTACTGGAATGGAAACATCCCATGGAGTGGAGGAGTGGCCTAGTGGTTGGGGCAAGGTACTTCAGGCCGGAAGGTCGGGGGTTCAAATCCCACTAGAGGACAGCAACCTTGGGCCGGAAGGACTGAGGTTTCTAGTCCCACAGGTGCTCCTTGTGGTCTTGGGCAAGCCACTTAACCCTCCATAGCCCATGTTCCCTGTAAAATAGTTATCTCCAAGTTATAATGCCCTGTTCAATGTAATTTCAGTTTGTTCAACGTAAACCGCACTGATGCAGAATAGCGCGGTATATAAGAGAATGTAAATAAATAAATAAAAAAAATGACAGCTGAAAAGATTAGTTCAGGAGGACAACCAATGGGGCACTATGATACCCGGGTATAAACTATATTGCAATGATACGGAAGATCAAATTGGTGGGTGGGTTGCACTCTATATTATAGAGGGCATTTAATCACATAGGATTCAAGTTTTGCATGAAACAAAATAACTGTAGAATTTCTATGGATAGAAATCCCATGAAAAATAGGAAGGTGATGGCAGTGGGAGTGTACTATCGACCGCCTGGCCAGAATGAACAGATGGATGATGAAATGCTGAAAGAAAGCAAGGAGGCTAACAAAAGTTACAACACAGTAATAATGGGTGATTTCAATTACCCTGGTATCGACTGGGTGAATGTCACAGCAGGACATGCTAGAGAGATAAAGTTTCTAGATGAAATAAATGGCTGCTTCTTAGAGCAGCTGGTTCATGAACCAGCAAGAGGGGAAGCTATTGTGGATCTAGTCCTTAGTGGAAAACAGGATCCGGTGCAAAAGATAATGGTTTTGGGGCCACTCAGCAATAGTGATCATAGCATGATCGCATTTGATTTAATAAATGGTAGAAGGATGGCAAGGAAAACCACAGCACTACCTTTTAACTTTCAAAAAGGAGACTATGGTAAAATGAGGAAAATAGTTAATAAAACACTAAAAGGAGCATCTGTAAAGGTTAACGATTTACATCAAGCATGGGCGTTGTTTAAAAGTACTATCTTGGAAGCCCAGACCAGATGTATTCCACACTTTAAGAAAAGTGGAAGGAAGGCCAAAAAACTGCCAGCATGGTTTAAAGTGAAGATCAGAGAGGCTGTTATTGCCAAAAAAGCATCTTTTAGGAAATGGAAAAAGGAGCCAAAAGGCGAACATATTTAACGGCATAAGCATTGGCAAGTTAGATGCAAGTTATAATAAGGTAAGCAAATAGAGAGTTTGAAAAGAAAAGTGCTATGTAAGCAAAAACACATAATAAAAACTTTTTCAAGTACATTTGTATCAAAAAACCTGTGAGAGAGTCAGTTGGACCCTTGTATGATAAAGGGGTAAAAGAAACGCTAAGTGAGGACAAGGTCATAGCGGAGAGACTGAATGAATTCTTTGCTGTGGTCTCTACTAAAAATGATGTAGGGAATTTACCCATGCCTGAAATGGTATATAAAGGTGATGTATTGGAAGAATCGAAAGAAATAGCGATAAACTGGGAAGATGTATTACTATTGTTATCCAACTATTGTTATCCAAGTTGATTGCTCCTGTTTATTGTAATGACCTGACTCCTGTTTATTGTCGGATACTGTTAGTTTTATGTAAACCGCGCTGATCGCAAATAGTGCGGTATATAAGAAATGTAAATAAAAATAAATAAAAATAAACTATTTGATAAACTGAAGAGTAGCAAATCATCTAGACAGGATGGTATACATTCAATGGTGTTGAAAGAATTGAAATATGAGATTGCAGACCTGCTATTAGAAATCTGTGAACTATCATTAAAATCATCTGTAGTCTGGAAGATTGGAGAATGGCCAATGTAACAACAATTTTGAAAAAAGGTTCCAGGGGTGATCCAGGAAACTACAGACCGGTGAGCCTGATGTCAATAATGGGCAAAATGGTAGAAACCATTATAAAGAATAAAATTACAGAATATTTAGATAGTCATGGTTTAATGGCAGAAAGCCAACACGGATTTTACTAATCTGTTAATATTTTTTTTGAAGATGTGAATAAACAGGTAGACAAAGGTGAGCCAGTTGATATAGTATATATGGATTTTCAAAAAGCCTTTGAAGAAGAGAGTAGGGCTAAATGGCCATTTTCTCAGTAGAGAAAGGTTAATAGTGGAGCACCTCAGGGATTTGTACTAGACCCACTTTTTTTTTTTTTACATATTCATAAATGACCCGGAAATAGGAACAACAATTGAGGTGATAAAATTTGCAAATGACACAGAGTTATTCAAAGTTGTTAAAACCCGAGAGGATTGTGAAAAATTGCAAGAGGACCTTGATTAATTGGAAGAATGGATGTCTCAAATGGCAGATTAAATGTAATGTGCACAAGTGCAAAGTTGTGCACCTAGGAAAGAACAACCCAAACAATGGTTACACGATGCAAGGTACCACCTTAGAAATCACCACCCGGGAAAAAGATTTAGGCATCATCATGGATAATACATTGAAACCCTCCGCCTAGTGTGCAGCAGCGGCCAAGAAGGCAAATAGAATGCTGGGTATCATAACGAAAGGAATGGAGAATAAAACAAAGGATATTATAATACCTCTGTATTGTCCATGGTGCAACTGCACCTTGAATATTGTGTGCAATTCTGGTCACCATATCTTAAAAAGGATATAGCGGAATTAGAAAAGGTACAGAGAAGAGCGACTAAAATGGTTAAGGGGATGAAAAAATATCCCTGAGAGGAGAATCTTAAAAGGCTGGGCTCTTCAACTTGGAAAAGAGACGGCTGAGGGGGGCTATGATAGAAGTCTATAAATTAATGAATGGAGTGGAACTGGTAAACATAGATCTGTTGTTTACACCATCAAAAAGTAGAATGAAGCTACAATGTAACCCATTTAAGAGTAATAAGAGAAAATATTTTGTTTATTCAACTCTGGAATTAATTAGCAGCGGATGTTGTAAAAGCTGTTAGTGCAGCTGGGTTTAATAGTTTTGGACAATTTCCTGGAGGAAAGGTCCATAAACCATTATTATAGAGGACCCGGGAAATCCACTGCTTTCCCCGGGATGAGCATTGTGGAATCTGACTGCCTTTTTGGGAACCCAACAGGTACTTGTGACCTGGATTGGCCACTGTTGGAAACAGGATACTTGGCTTGACGGACCTTAGTCTGACCCAGCATGGAATTTCTTATGTTCTTAAGTAATCTTATTTGGAAAATTGTGCTGGGTATGACAATTTTCAGTTTGATTTTCAGAGAGGTTATAGTACTGAGTCGTTATCAATGTTTGATAAATAGCTAACTATACTGGGAACTGGTTGAAAGGTTCTTATTTGCCTTTTGGACTCTGTGCTTCACAGTAGTCTGCTTAGTCAGGTGCTGAGATTGTTAAATCGTATTTCATGGATAGGAAATTCTCAGTTTGAGTGGAGAGACCTGGACCGTGGAATCCCCAAGGTTCCGTTCTTTCTACTGTGTGATCTGTTACAAATTCTAAATGCATTATATGCTGATAATAGAATGTTCTTTTCCCTTTAGATCTTCTAAAAGAGCAGCTACCATGCGTTTCGAACACGTAAAGTAGCTGCTCTGATTTTCAACGCACACCCTGCCCACTTCCTGCCCACTTTTGCAGGTAACACGGGAAACACAGTTTCATAGGAAAAGGCCTGGATGGCTGCATTTCTCACGCGTTAGCTGTCTTCGAGGTACAGTAATCCCATGTTAGAAACAAAAAGACTGCTAGCACACATTAGTAAATATACCCCTAGATGTTTTTATTTCTGAAATATCTTTGTAGTATTTTATTTTTTATGTATTCATTGAAGATTTTTGTGGCTAATTCATTTTTGTACTATTTTGTGTATTTATTTGTTTCCTTGTGTACTTGTCACTTATTTGTTTAAGGATCGTGTAAACCTGCATAGCCATGGGGATCTGAAACTGAAGCATTTTGACAGTTTTGAACGCGAGAGAGATGAGCATAATTTCCCCTCCGTCATTCCTCCTAACCCGAGTTCAGATGAAAAGCTAGCTAAGGGTTATGTGTGGCTCAAACAGGTGTAGGTACTAACATGGAAATCTTTCAGGGTATATGTGTATTTCTGTTCTGAAATATGGAATATACATATGCTTTGAACACACCTCCTCTAAATCTCTTTAACCCTTCCTTGCCTCAGAGGCAAACCTAGGGACCAATATTGAGCCTCGGCCAGCTGTCACGGCTATAAAAATAGTCCAACAGGTGAGGCAAGGAATCACGTGGTACCAAGAACACAGTCCAAAACGTGATGTAGGTGGAAAAACACTTTATTTAATAGTAGTAACGAAAACCTATTAACAACCCGACACAGGCCGTGTTTCGAAAACCTTCATCAGGGGTTGTTCGGGTAGGTACTAGAAACAGAAACATACACAATAAGTTAAATTAAAAGTAAAAACAGTTGGGAAAGAACAAAATACTAATTAAAAACATAAAACATGCATATATACATTAAAACCAATCATGTAAATAAATAAATAAATCAACAATACATAAAATGTATAAAACAGAATAAGAATACTAAAAAGTGTGGATGTTGTTGTTGTTGTTGTTAAGTGCCGTCGAGTCGAAGTCGACTCATGGCGACCCTCTGGATAGCTATCCTAAACTGTGTTCAGTCTTCAGTCAGGCGGCTCATTGTTGACAGACTGGTACCCGTAGCTGCTGTTATTGTATCGATCCATCTCATTGCTGGCCTTCCTCTTTTGCGTTGACCTTCTATCTTGCCAAGCATAATGTCTTTCTCTAATGATCTCTCTCTTCGCATGATGTGTCCAAAGTATGAAAGTCGCAGTCTTGTCATCTGAGCTTCTAAAGAAAGCTTAGGTTTGATCTCCTCTAGTACCGACTGGTTTGTTCTTCGGGCAGTCCATGGTATACACAGTATTCGCCGCCAGCACCATAATTCAAAGGCATCAATTTTCTTCCTGTCTATCTTTTTCACTGTCCAGCTTTCACATCCATATGATGTTATTGAAAATACCATGGCTTGAACAAGTCGAATCTTTGTATGGAGAGAGACATCTCTGCTCTTGAGAATCTTATCTAGGTCTTTCATAGCCATTCTGCCAAGAGCAATGCGTCGTCTGATTTCTTGACTGCTTGTTGCTTCTTTATTGATAGCTCCAAGTAGGTTAAAGTTGTTCACAATTTCAATTTCTTCTCCTTCAACGATGAACCTGTTGATTATGCCAGTTGTCATGATCTTTGTCTTCTTTACATTAAGGTGCAGGCCCATTTTGAGACTATGTTCTTTGATTGTGAGAAGCAAATGTATCAGATCATCTTCACTTTCAGCCAGTAATGTGGTATCATCAGCATAGCGAAGGTTGTTGATGAGTCTTCCACCAATCTTCAAACCTCTGTTGTCTTCATACAATCCTGCTTCTCTGATGATTTGTTCTGCATATAAATTAAACAGGTAGGGGGAAAGTATGCAGCCTTGTCCTACACCTTTGCTTATTTTAAACCATTCTGTTTCTCCTTGTTCCGTTCGAACTGTTGCTTCTTGATCAATGTACAGATTGCGCAAGAGAACGATCAGGTGTTCTGGTATACCCATGCTTCTTAATGTGGCCCAGAGTTTCTCATGGTTTACACAGTCAAAAGCCTTGCTATAGTCGATAAAGCACAAATAGATATCCTTTTGGTATTCTTTAGTCTTTTCAAGGATCCATCTCACATCCGCAATGATGTCTCTCGTTCCTCGCCCTTTCCTGAACCCTGCTTGCACTTCAGGTAGTTGTTGTTCCAGGTATGGTTGTAGTCTCTTTTGAATAATCTTCAGTAGAATCTTGCTGGCATGTGGGATCAGAGCGATTGTGCGATAATTTCCACAGTCAGTTGGATCACCTTTCTTTAGTATTGGTATAAACACAGATCTTTTCCAGTCAGTTGGCCATGATGTTGTCTTCCATATTTCTTGGCAGAGCCTTGTGAGTACGGTAACAGCTGCATCAGATTGCTGCAATACCTCTATGGGAATGCTATCAATGCCTGGTGCTTTGTTCTTTGATAAGGCTTTCAATGCTGCT
Source organism: Ichthyophis bannanicus (assembly GCA_033557465.1). Taxonomy (NCBI): domain Eukaryota; kingdom Metazoa; phylum Chordata; class Amphibia; order Gymnophiona; family Ichthyophiidae; genus Ichthyophis; species Ichthyophis bannanicus. The sequence continues at coordinate 1,030,405,849 of CM066034.1, forward strand.
TCAACTTCTTCTTTCATCACCAATGGTTCCCGATCATAAGGTACAGGTTGAAACGGCTGTTGGTCCACTTGATCTTTATCATATAAAAACTCTGTATATTCCTTCCACTTTTCTTGATCTTCTCAGCATCATTCAACATAGAACCTTGAGCATCTTGTAACATTCCAATTCGAGGCTGGAACTTTTTCTTTAACTCTCGTAGCTTTAGGAAAGCCGATCTTGTTCTTTCTCTAATAGTTTCTGCTTCTATTTCCTTGCAAGTGTCATTGTAGTACTTTTCCTTGTCCTGTCTTGCTGCACGTTGGAAATCTCTGTTGAGTTCTGCGATTGTCTTTCTTTCTCCTCTGGCTTTAGCTTCTCTGCGTTTCTGGGCAATTTTCAGAGTTTCTTCCGTCATCCATTTTGGCCGTTTTTGCTTTTTCACCTTTTGTAGAGACTTCTCGCTTTCTTCCAACACAACCTTCTTGATGTCATTCCATAACTCTTCCGGAGCTCTGTCATTTGTATCTAAAGCAGCAAATCGATTTTGCAGGCAGTCTTTAAATTCCTGTGGTATATTCTCAAGGTCATATTTTGCTGCATTCATGAGTGGTTTGCTCTTTTTCAACTTTAGCTTGAGTTTGCATACTAGTAGTTGATGATCTGTACCACAGTCAGCTCCAGGTTTTGTCTTTGTTGATGTTACAGAGCTTTTCCATCGTTGACTTCCACAGATGTAGTCAATTTGATTTTTATATAATCCATTCGGTGAAGTCCATGTGTACAGTCGCCGCTTGTGTTGCTGGAAGAAGGTGTTTGAGATGAATAGATCATTGGTCTTGCAGAATTCTATCAGTCTTTCTCCAGCTTCATTTCTGTTGCCAAGTCCATATTTTCCAACTACTTTGCCTTCTTCTTTGTTGCCAACCTTTGCGTTCCAGTCACCCATGACTATCAGGATATCCTGTTTGCATGTTCTGTCAATTTCAGCTTGTACTTGTTCATAGAACTCTTCAATTTCATTCTCTTCAGCAGCTGTTGTTGGGGCATATACTTGAATTATAGTTGTGTTGATAGGCAATCCTCATAGACGAATAGAGATTAAGCGTTCGCTGACTGCATTGTATTTCATTACAGTTCTTGCAAGTTTCTTCTTTATTATAAATGCAACACCATTTCTTCTTTGTCTTTCATTTCCAGCATAGTAGACCATGTGATCATCTGAGGCAAAGTGCCCCATGCCAGTCCATTTCAGTTCGCTGACACCCAACAGATCAAGTTGTACACGTTCCATTTCATTCTTGACCACCTCCAACTTCCCTTGGTTCATGCTTCGTACGTTCCATGTTCCAATGTGTAAGACATCTTTACAGCTTCTGATTCTCATTTCATGCGCAGCTACATCAGCAGTCAGACTTCCCGAGGGCTTTGATCCAACCACATCATAAATGCTGGCTTTACTCTGAAAAGTCTTCAGCTCTTCCCCAGTAGCTAGTTGAGTGCCTTCTGACCTGGGGGTCTCATCTTCCAGCACCATAGCACAATTTGTTTTGTTGTAACTATCCATTGGGTTTTCATGGCAAGATACAGAAGTAGATTGCCGGGCCTTTCTTCCGCGCAGTTTAAGTTTGGTGTTGTTGCCGTTGTCACAAAAATGTGATCCTCCGCCGTCAACACTGTCACATTCTGCTGCTGCCCAGATGGGTGGTTTGTCTTGGTCTGGCACTTCAGCTGAGACCTGTCCATCTTGGGAGACCCTGCCAGTAGTTAAACTATCGATAGTTTAGCTCTCAGCATCACTGATGCACGCAAGCCCTCACAGCACGACAAGCTGCAAACCAAGTGAGAGAAAAAGTGTGGATACGCAAATATAATTAATATTGCTTGATACACTCCCTAATGGTTTTATTTAATTTCAGTTTTAAGTCTTTTGTAATGCTGTTTTATTATTTGCTCTTAATTATTTAATTATAAAAAGTGTGGATACGCAAGTATAATTAAATAATTAAGAGCAAATAATAAAACAGCATTACAAAAGACTTAAAACTGAAATTAAATAAAACAATTAGGGGGTGTATCAAGCAATATTACTTTATCAGGAATACCTTAGTTGTAGATATAACGGACATGTAGCTCTCAAAGGGAATGGAAGTAATGGTTTTAATGTATATATGCATGTTTTATGTTTTTAATTAGTATTTTGTTCTTTCCCAACTGTTTTTACTTTTAATTTAACTTATTGTGTATGTTTCTATGTTTCTAGTACCTACCCGATGAAGGTTTTCGAAACACGGCCTGTGTCGGGTTGTTAATAGGTTTTCGTTACTACTATTAAATAAAGTGTTTTTCCACCTACATCGACGGCTATAAAAATATCCAGGTATTCAGCAGCAGGTACTCGTATCTAGATAGTGGCTGCCACTGAATAGCTGGATTCAGCCGCGAATGCCATCTTGATTACTACCTGAGTAAATTTAAGATTCACCTTTTTGCTTTCCTGACTTTATGCAGATAGTTCTCAGGTTAGAGAACCAATTATTGCTACTAACTGCATAACTCCTAAGTCCACGCAATCTCCAGTGCCATCTGACCAGCACCTATCTGGATCGTGCCAATGTGGTCTCTAAAGATTGTCAGTGGCACGATGCAGATAGTGCTGCTGAAATAGCCACAGATCGTCCTGGCCAGTCCTGCCAAAGTTATTCAGTTGTTCCCTGTAAAATAGTTATCTCCAAGTTATAATGCCCTGTTCAATGTAATTTCAGTTTGTTCAATGTAAACCGCACTGATGCAGAATAGTGCGGTATATAAGAGAATGTAAATAAATAAATAAAAAACTTTCCACTTCAATATTGGCCCCTTGTGTGAGGAAAATACCAACTGTACCCAAAGGTAGCTCACTTTATGCTACTATTGAACAAAGTGCGAGCTAAATCAGTAAGATATAAGCCTGCAGAAAATGTTTCCCCCCTGTGGCATGTGATGCTCTTCCACACTGTTGCAGATTTATCTTTTGATTTCATAGATCAGCCTCAGGCTGTGCGACTAGGCAACGGAGAGGATCCATGCAGGGGTCGTGTTGAAGTTTTCTACAATGGAGTCTGGGGCACAGTGTGTGATGATGGATGGGATCTCCAGATGCTCGGGTCGTGTGCAGACAGCTGGGCTGTGGAACAGCATTGTATTACCCTGGGCACGCCTATTATGGTGAAGGCTTGGGCAGTATTCTTATGGACAATGTACAGTGTGCAGGAAATGAACAATATCTTTGGCAGTGTCCTAACAAAGGATGGGTGTCAAATGACTGTGTTCATTCAGAAGATGCAGGGGTCATCTGTTCAGGTACTTGCTGAAAGGAGCATGTGGTGTTACCGCCCCACAGACTGTGTACTGGTGTAGGTCATTCTTGGACAGGAAGCCGTGCACATTCAGTCCTTAGTTCATATGAAAAACATACATTCTAAAAACCTCCAGTCAGATTTTCTTAATAACCAGGCCATGGTCACAGAGATGTCACTGCAGACCACAGCCCAGGCTAGATGCCTTTATCTTCTATCTCTGACTAGGCCCGAGACATCTTTACAGAGGGCAGAAAGGTCACAGCTTCACTGGTGCAGAGCGGAGGAAGGACTGCTGCTTTGTGCTCTCTAGTAATATGCTCTCAGTTCTTTTTTTCCTGCATGAAGTAACCACAATTTTTGTCTGTTGCTTTTTCCATGAACAGCCTCTGGATACACTCCAATTCAAGCATAAGGTAAATCTGAGATTTCTTTTCACTATTGCATAGCTTTATGTATTTTTCCTACTTCATTTACAGTGTAGGGTAGCCAAGGTTGGACTTCTGAAAGACAGAAAGTCTTGTGATCAGTCAGCAAACCAAAAATAAATGAGCAGCAGGTTTGTGGCAAAAGCCACAGCTGCAGCCAAGCTAGCATACCCATGTGCCCGAACACACCCATGCGCCCTGCCTACGAGTACATGGCCTTTGCTGGGACTTATCACAGCTTGTAGAGATCATATGAGAAAGCTGCTATACAGTCCCATAGAACTGCTTTCTTGACAGGACCGTACCAAGCTGAAATGTGCCCTGCACCCACCCAGCCGCACACAGGAATTCACTCATTGAGTTTCCTGGAAGCCCAGTGAGGACATCCAACTCTTTTGTACTTACATTTTGTGTGGATATTCCGCGTGCAAAGACCTTCCTTCCTTCTTTATTTAGCTGTGCTTTTATACCACTTTTCACAGGGTCAAAGCGATTTACAAACAACTCAGAGTTACAATAAAACATGGAGTGTATACATTAACTATGTACAACAACTTACAGTAACTATTTACAATGGTTTGTATTTGTTCAGGCACATGGGTGAGTGGATTATAAGAACATAAGAACATAAGATATGCCATACTGGGTCAGACCAAGGTCCATCAAGCCCAGTATCCTGTTTCCAACAGTGGCCAATCTAGGTCATACGTACCTAGCAGTTTCCCCAAGGGACACAGGTTCCACAATGCTTGTATTGGTTCAAGCATTGATATCCTGGGTCCCTTCTTAATAATGGTTTATGGACCTTTCCTCCAGGAACTTGTCCAAACCTTTTTTAAACCCAGCTACACTAACAGCCTTTACTACATCCTCCGGTAACAAATTCCAGAGTTTGATTACACGTTGAGTGAAAAAATATTTTCTTTTATTATTTATTTATTTATTTAAAAGGATTTCTATACCGCCTTTTCATTTATCCTGTTTACCCTGTAGCTTCATTGCATGTCCCCTAGTCTTTCTATATTCTGATAAGGTAAACAATCGATCTACGTTTACACGTTCCACTCCGTTCATTAATTTATAGACTTCTATCATATCTCCCCTCAGCCGTCTCTTTTCCAGGTTAAAAAGCCCTAACCTTTTTAGCCTTTCTTCATAGGAGTATCCTTCCATCCCCTTTACCATTTTGGTGGCTCTTCTCTGAACCTTTTCTAAAATCGCTATATCCTTTTTAAGATACGGCGACCAGAATTGCACACAATATTCAAGGTGCGGTCTCACCATGGAACGATATAGAGACATTATAATATCTTTTGTTTTATTTTCCATTCCTTTCCTTATCATACCTAGCATTCTATTTGCTCTCTTGGCCGCTGCTGCACACTGGGCTGAGGGTTTTAACATGGTATCCACAATGACGCCTAAATCTTTTTCCTGGGTGGTGGTTCCTAATGTGGAATCTTGCATCATGTAACCATAGTTTGGGTTGTTCTTCCCTAGGTGCATAACCTTGCACTTGTCCACATTAAATTTCATCTGCCATTTTGATGCCCAGTCTTCCAATTTATCAAGATCCTCTTGCAATTTTCCACAATCCTCTTGGGTTTTAACAACTTTAAATAGTTTTGTGTCATCTGCAAATTTGATAACTTCACTCGTTATTCCACTTTCCAGGTCATTTATGAATATATCAAAAAGCAGCGGACCCAGCACAGATCCTTGGGGTACACCACTATTCACCTTTCTCCATTGGGAAAATTGGCCATTTAGCCCTACCCTTTGCTTTCTATCTTTTAACCAGTTCCTGATCCACAATAGTACACTGCCTCCTATCCCATGACTCTTTAGTTTTGCCAAACGTCTCTCATGAGGGACCTTGTCAAAGGCTTTCTGAAAGTCCAGATACACAATATCAACCGACTCACCTTTGTCCACCTGATTATTCACTCCTTCAAAAAAACATAACAGATTAGTAAGACAAGATCTTCCTTGTCTAAAGCCATGTTGGCTGTCTGCCATTAGGCCATGACTATCTACATGCTCAGTAATTTTATTCTTTATGATGGTTTCTACCATTTTTCCTGGTACTGATGTCAGGCTCACCAGTCTGTAGTTTCCCGGATCACCCCTAGAACCCTTTTTAAAAATTGGTGTTACATTGGCGATCCTCCAATCTTCAGGTATTAGAGATGATTTTAATGATAGTTCAAAGATTACTAATAGCAGGTATGCAATCTCGTATTTCAGTTCTTTCAACACTCTTGGATGTATACCATCCGGCCCGGGTGATTTGCTACTCTTCAGTTTATCTAATAGTTGTAATACATCTTCCCGATGTATTGATATTTCCTTCAATTCTTCCGCACCTTTAAATACCACTTCAGTCATGGGTAACATCCCTACATCTTCCTCAGTAAAGACTGAAGCAAAGAATTCATTCAGTCTCTCCGCTATCGCCTTGTCGCCTCTTAGTGCTCCTTTAACCCCTTTATCATCTAATGGACCAACTGACTCTCTCACAGGTTTTTTGCTATGAATGTACTTGAAAAGGTCTTTACTTTGCGTTTTTGCTTCCGCAGCAAGCTCTTTCTCAAATTCTCCCTTTGCCTGCCTTATGAATGCCTTGCATTTGACTTGCCAGTGCTTGTGCTGTTTCCAGGTTTCGTCGTTTGGCTCTTTTTTCCATTTCCTGAAAGATGCTTTTTTGGCAACAACAGCCTCTCTGACCTCCCCTTTAAACCATGCTGGCAGTTTTTTGGACTTCCTTCCACTTTTCTTATGTTACAGGACCATAGTGTTCGATGAACAGACAAGTCTTCAGATGCTTTCTGAATGAGGAAAGGTCTTTGATGCAGCTGATGGTGGCAAGGAGAGAGTTCCATACGGTTGGTGCATACAGTTCAGATGCCCTTGAGCAAGCCTGCTATGTGCTCTTAGTTTTTGAGTGGGGGATGATAAGGGTATTGCTGTTGGATTGGCAGCTGGCTTTGTTTGGATAAAAGTGATGGAGAAGGCTGAATAGGTGGGAGGAGGAAATGTCAAATAGTACCGTGTGTGTTGTCATCAGTGTTTTGTATTTGATACGACTGTTGAAGGAAAGCCACTGGAGTTGCTTGAGGATGGAGGTAATGTGTTCTTGTTTAGAAGCTGCCAGAAGGGTACGTGCAGCAGTATAGAGAGCCATATGTAATGGGAGAATGGTTGATTGTGGGAGCCCTTGATAAATAGAGTTGCAGTAGTCGAGGATTGGAAGGATTGCTGTTTGGAGTGCCGATCTTAAGTCAGTAGGGTCCAGGATTGGGCAGAGGTGTTGAAGAATACGGATCTTGTAAAAGATTGAGTTCACAGTATTTTTCACTTGTCGTTTGAAGGTGAGGTTGTGGTCAAAAGTGATACTGAGGTATTTTATTTCTTGCTGTACCTTACATGAGTGTTGTTTAGAATTATGGTTCCATTGGGAGTGAATGTGCTGTCCTTAGTGATGAAGAGGACTTTGGTTTTCATATAAATGATAGAGAGGTGGTTACTTGTGAACCATTGTGAAACTTTGGAGAAGCAGAGCTGTAGCTTTGCATATGTGGCTTGATTGGTGTCGAAGGGAGTATAGATGAGGATGTCATCTACGTAGAGGTGGTACAGTAAGTTGTGGGACTTGATAATCGAGCAGAGTGGTTGTAGATATACATATGTTAAAGTGCAAGGCAGAGAGAGTGAAGCCCTGTGGGACATCTCGAGTTTCCATAAGATCATAAGATATGCCATACTAGGTCAGACCAAGGTCCATCAAGCCCAGTATCCTGTTTCCAACACTGGACAACCTAGGTCATAAGTTCCTAGCAGTATCCCCAAAAGACACAGGTTCCACAATTATTGTAATAGGGTAAGCAGTGGATTTCCCTGGACCACTTTAATAATGTTTATGGACCTTTCCTCCAAGAACTTGTCCAAACCTTTTTTAAATCCAGCTGCACTAAAAGCTTTTACTACATCCTCTGGTAACAAATTCCAGAGTTTGATTACACGGTTACACTGTAGCTTCATTGCATGTCTCCTAGTCTTTCTATATTTTGACAGCATAAAACAATCAATCTACGTTTACCCATTCCACTGCATTCATTAATTTATATCTCCCCTCAGACATCTCCTTTCCAGGTTGAAGAGCCCTAACCTTTTTAGTCTCTCTTCATAGGGGTATCTTTCCATCCCCTTTACCATTTTGGTGGCTCTTTTCTGTACCTTTTATAATAATGCTATATTTATTTATTTAACAGGGTTTTTTTTTTACTGCTTTATCATTTCAATCAAATCAGTTTACATTGTAACTTAAACTTGGTAGTGTACATTAGACAGGGACATTAATAACTTGGATTGTTTTCTAAGGCAAAGAAGGGTTATATCCTTTTTAAGATATGGTGACCAGAATTGTACACAATATTCAAGGTGCGGTCGCACCATGGAACGATACAGAGGCATTATAATATCCTTTGTTTTATTCTCCATTCCTTGCCTTATTTTATTTATTTTATTTATTTATTTTATTTTATCACACATTTATATACCGCTCTTTCCCAAGTATCAAGTGCGGTTTACAATGAACAGAGAAAATTGAAGGTACATGAGTAATCATGTCCTAGTCATTTACAGGGAACAGGTTTACATATAACAGTATAAATAAGCATGCAAACATTGTTTACATCCTGAGATATAGTGAGGATGTAATGAAAACTTTTTACATATTTACATTAGTTTTATACAGTTTGAATTACGTGAAAGCAACATTGTATTAACAGTTTTTACATTTTTTATTATCAGATAGGTGTGTGTCTAGTAGTTTATTAACCTGTATCTCTTTGTTTGGTTTGGTTAACCAGAGGTGTGTAATGTGAGGTAAATAGGTGTGTTTTTAGTTTTTTTCTAAATTCTTTAATTTCGGTCAGGAGGCGAACGTTGTCTGGTAGATTATTCCAGAGAGTCGGTGCACAGTGAGAGAAGGCCCTATTATTGGTTAGTTTTCTAGCTTTTTTAAAGTCTTTAGGTAATGATATTGTGTTTGTATTTCCACTCCTTTGAGATCGCTTATTTGGTTCCATGTTGATTAGGTTGTTAAGCGCGGATGGTGCTAGTTTGTTTATCATTTTGAAGGTGGTAACTAGTATTTTGTATTGTATTCTATTATGAATTGGTAGCCAATGGAGTTTAGCAAGTATTGGTGTAATGTGTTCTTTTGAATTTACATTCATAATGATTCTTGCCGCAATATTTTGAGTTAGTTGGATCTTTTTAATGTTTTGCCGCTTGATTCCCTGGAGAATTGTGTTCGCGAAATCAAAGTGTGGGGTTATGATTGCTTGTATTATCGATATGAAATCTTGTAAGTGAATTAAAGGACGTATTTGTTTCAAAGTCTTGATTTTGAAATGTATGGTTTTTTTAAGGTTTTTTATGTGTGAGTCCATATTAAGTTTATCATCAAGTATTACTCCTAAGTATTTTATTTCTTTTTTTGTTTTAATTTCATGGTTACTTATTTATTTATTTATTCATTGCAAATTTTTTATACTGCGTTTTTCCGGCAAATCAAAAGCGGTTTACAGAGAACAAAGTTTGAATATTACAGTAACAAGTAAATATTCAGTACAAGGAACATTTTCTTTTTAACTATGTATATTAACATATTAGTTATAGCAGTGGATGCTTAACAAGAAACTAAGAACAATTCTATTATTGAACTATTTACAGGGTTTAGGTATGTTCCGTATGCCTGATTTGGATAGTGCTCAGTATGACTATTTATGGGGAGCAGAAGGCAGACTAAAGACGCCTTTTTCATCTCACTTATGATTCATTGTGTGGTGTGGTGGACTGGTGTAAGGGATGGTGATGAGGTGGACTGCTGTGGGAGGGTGTTATTGCGGGGGGGAGGGGGGAGTGTGAGGTCGCACCATTGTGTTTGATTTGTGTGCCAAAGTGAAGTGTAAATAGGTGGGTTTTAAGTTGTTTTTGGAACGTTTTGAGGTTGTTTATTTCTCTTAGGTAGTCTGGGAGCGCATTCCAGAGGGTGGGGGCAATGTGGGAGAATGCTTTGTTTGTTGCCTTCCTTGACTTCCTGTAATCCTGTAATTATCGGAGGATGTAGTAAAGGCTGTTAGTGTAGCTGGGTTTAAAAAAGGTTTGGACAGGTTCCTGGAGGAAAGGTCCATAAACCATTATTAAGAAGTGACCGAAGATATCAATGCTTGACCCAGTACAAGCATTGTGGAACTTGTGTCTCTTGGGGATACTGCTAGGTACATATGACCTAGATTGGCCACTGTTGGAAACAGAATACTGGGCTTGATGGACCCTGGTCTGACCCAGTATGGCATATCTTATGTTCTTATTTTCTTATGTTCTAATCAGGATCCTCTTCTTCTTACAGTCTCTTTGAGAGCGAGAGTTGGTTTCCTTTTTAATAAGTGTGGAGAGGTGGGAGGGGGTAATGTCATTGATTAATTTGAAGGTTGTGGTCAGTATTTTATAGTGTGTGCGGCTTTGGATGGGGAGCCAGTGGAGGTCGTGGAGCATTCTGTTTGCTCTCTTGGCTGCCGCTGCACACTGGGCAGAGGGTTTCAACATGTTATCCACAATGATGCCTAAATCGTTTTCCTGAGTGGTGGTTCCTAATGTGGAACCTTGCATTGTGTAACCATAGTTTGGGTTGTTCTTTCCTAGATGCATAACTTTGCACTTGTCCACATTAAATTTCATCTACAATTTGGACTCCCAGTCTTCCAATTTTTCAAGGTGCTCTTATAATTTTTCACAACCCTCATGGATTTTAACAACTTTGAATAGTTCTGTGTCATCTGCAAATTTGATTACCTCACTCATTATTCCCATTTCCAGGTCATTTATGAATATGTTGAAAAGTAGTGGACCCTGCACAGATCCCTGGGGTACTCCAATATTCACCTTTCTCCATTAAGAAAATTGGCCATTTAGCCCTCCCCTCTGCTTTCTATCTTTTAACCAGTACCTGATCCACAATAGTACACTGCCTCCTATCCCATGACTTTTTAATTTTGCCAAGAGTCTCTCATGAGGGACCTTGTCAAAGGCTTTCTGAAAATCCAGATATCTATATCAACCGACTCACCTTTGTCTACCTGTTTATTCACACTTTCAAAAAACATAACAGATTAGTAAGACAAGACCTTCATTGGCTAAAGCCATGTTGACTGTCTCCCATTAAGCCATGACTATCTACATGTTCAGTAATTTTGTTCTTTATGATGGTTTCTACCATTTTTCATGGTACTGACGTCAGGTTCACTGGTCTGTAGTTTCCTGGATCACCCCTGGAACCCTTTTTGAAGATTGGTGTTACATTGGCGATCCTCCAATCTTCAGGTATTACAGATGATTTTAATGATAGTTCACAGATTACTAATAGTAGGTCTACAATCTCATATTTCAGTTCTTTCAACACCATTGGATGCATGCCATCCTATCCAGGTGATTTGCTACTCTTCAGTTTATCAAATAGTTTTAATATATCTTCCTGGTATATCGATATTTCTTTCAATTCTTCTGTGGCATCACTATTAAATATCATTTCAGTCATGGGTAACATCCCTAGATCTTCCTCAGAGGGACCGAAGCAAAGAATTCATTCATTCTCTCCGCTATGGCCATTTATTTATTTATACAGTTCTTTTATACCGCCCCTTCTAGAGATCAAGGGCGGTTTACAATTAACAGTTGAACAACTTTTAAACAACTTTTACATGGAACAGTGGTATTAACTATTTACAAGAAACACATCGTTCAAAGCGAATGTGTGTACAAACTATTTACATATAGGCAGGGCTCGTCTGTTTTCTGAGATGAGTAAATTTATGTATGGGTTACTTCTATTTTATGAGTGTAGTGGAGGGGTTCGTAGGCTGTATGGGGGTGGTTTCAGTTAGATTTCCAAAATGTACCATGAATGGGACCGTTTTGAGTCCTCTTCTAAATAGTTACAGGTCTTTTGTTATGTGGATAGCTAGTGGTAATTCATTCCAGAGGGTGGGGGCAGCAAATGAAAAGGCTCTGGAACTTGTGACTTTCTTTGTCCTGCAGATGGTTTTGAGTATGACAAGTGAGTGGCTTGCATTTTGTCTTTTCCCCTCTTTGTGCCCCTTTTACCCCTCCATCATCTAATGGTCCAACTGACTTTCTCACAGGTCTTTTGCTACAAATGTACTTGAAAAGGTTTTTATTATGCAATTTTGCATCCACAGCAAGCTTTTTTTCAAATTCTCTCTTTGCCTGCCTTATCAATGCCTTGCATCTAACTTCCCAGTGCTTATGTTGTTTCCAGTTTTCGTAATTTGGCTCCTTTTTCCATTCCCTAAAAGATGCATTTTTGGCAACAACAGCCTCTCTGACCTCACCTTTAAACCATGCAGGCAGTTTTTTGGACTTCATTCCACTTTTCTTAAAACGTGGAATACAGCTGGTCTGGGCATCCGAGATAGTATTTTTAAAAACCACCCATGCTTGATGTAAATCTTTAACCTTTGCAACTGCTCCTTTTAGTTTTTTCTTAGCTATTTTACTCATTTTAATCATAGTCTCCCTTTTGAAAGTAAAAAGGTAGTACTGTGGATTTCCTTGCCATCCTTGCTCCATTTTTTAAATCAAACGTGATCATACTATGATAACTATTGCCAATTGGCCCCAACACCCTTATCTCTTGCACCAGATCTTATGTTCCACTAAGGACTAGGTCCAAAATGGCCTCCCCTCTGGTCAGTTAATGAACCAGCTCCTCCAAGAAGCAGTCATTTATTTCATCTAGAAACTTTATCTGGATAACATGCCCTGCCGTGATACTGACCCAGTCGATACTGGGGTAATTGAAATCACCCATTATTATTACTGTGCTGTAACGTTTGTTAGCTTCCCTGATTTCTTTGAGCATTTCATCATCCATTTGTTCATTCTGGCCAGGCGGTCGATAGTACACCCCCACTGCCATTGCCTTCCCCTTTATACATGGAATTTCAATCCATAGAGATTCTACAGCGAATTTTTTTTCCTGCAAAACTTTAATCCTTTGTGACTCAATGCCCTCTCTAACATAGAGCGCAACCCCTCCACCAATTTGATCTGCTCTATCATTACAATATAGTTTGTAAACAGGTATCACAGTGTCTCACTGGTTGTCCTTCTTCCACCATGTCTCTGAGATGCCAATCACATCTAACCTCTCATTTAGTGCTATATATTGTCGCCGCCTACCCCCGCCTAGGCAGTTGCCTGACGAGGAAAGGGGCTGCACTTTCAATATCTTATTTAATATATACTCCTAGGGCAAAGGCCTCTGGGAGTTGTAGTTCCTTGAGCATTTGATTGTAGTTGTAATAAAGAGATTTAGGGGCTTGTTTACAAAGCCGCGGTAGTGGTTCGCGATCGCGATCGCAGCCGCGGCCCCATTGAAATCAATGGGGCCGCGGCTGCGATTACGATCGCAAACCGCTACCGCGGCTTTGTAAACAAGCCCCCTAGCCGAGGTTTGAAAGCAACACAGGAAATTTTATTCGCCTCCCTTGTTTAACAGAAACTTCTAAGGAAGCTTGGCATAACACATGTAAAGACTTTTTCCACAAGAAATAAAAGGTTGGTAAACTTTCCACAGATATCAATTGCCCTTGCTTGCTTCAACAAGGCAATGATTGCTTTCTTCCAAATAAAAGTTTCAGTTCACAGTGCTTTTTTGCAATTAATTGTCCATTGAAGACTTTCAGACAGCAATACTCCTGTAATAAACTTTTCTTCTTTGCTTCAACTTAATCAGGGTTTTAATTAGTTGCTCTAGAGACCTTAGGCATTCCTCCTTAACAAATCTCTTGCTTTTAAAACAGCAGCCACACTAAAAACTTTCTTTCCCTTTCAGAACATACATGCACATAAAACAAACTGGAATCTCTTCAAGCTTATAACTCAGAAGATTTTCATTTTACCCTTATGGATAAATCACATTCCATTTCTTGATCAGGTTGACTTAATTCACTATCACCTTCTCCCATTGACTCACATTCAGAGCAATCAGGTTCTGCAGCTTCGTTGAACAACCTAATCAGCTGTTCCCCTCGAGACCTCTCTCGGGACTCAGAGCTGCTATCAAAGCAAGGTAATTCCTGATCTTTTACCAAACGTTTCAACAGTTTTAAAGCATTCAAGGTTTCTCTGTTAAGAGGTTTTCTTACCAGCCCTCCTTGAGGTGAGATTCTTGGACTCAGCGTCTCCTGGTAAGCCTTTATGATTGAGTCACTCCCAGCAATCTCTCCTGGCTTAAACCTCCGGGTTTTTTGAACCTACTGCAGGCTTCCTATAGCCCTGGTACCGGTCCAAACTCTGGAGCTGGCTTTGGGGATACTCTTCCCTCAAACTGGTGTCTGAGAACCTTTCTCTAGACTCCTGGCTAAAATCTTTACTTGCAGTCCCTTTTAGGATTCTCCTCAGCACTGTTTCACTGCCACTTCCTTGGCCATGCTGGTTCCTGCATAGATTAGCCCTTCCGTCTCTCTTCCTCGTGTAATGCTGATGCTCATGCTCAGATTCAGGTTCCTTCCCAGACTCCGCCTCTGAATCAGACTCAGCTCTCGATTCAGCTATTCCCTCAGCTCTACTCCTCCCTGTTCTCTGGGGCTTATATGAGTGGGTCTGGCCTGTATCTTTCCACCCCGCCCCCAGCTGTCTTAGATTGCCACCCTCAGTTACCATGGAGCTGGGGCGTGGCCTTAGGACAGCAGCTTTAGACAGGCTTTTTTCATTCTTAGCTGCACTTTTAAAGTGGCAATTCCCTGCACTTTCCTTCTGACTGGAGGAGACTGCAAGTGTTTTCCCTATTTCCATAGGCACTGGGCTAGCTTCGCCACCACATATCCCCCCGCTTAAGATATTACGGGCTGGTGTATTAACTTCAGCACAGCTCGTAATACGCGAAAGGGTGTCCTGTGTGACCTGATTCTTACCTATCCTATCCTTTACTGTGGCCAGCCGAGCCAAGGCTACTCGGTCCTGCCCGGGACATAAGGCACTAGGGAACTTCCGTGGGAGCCCTAATAACTCCTGCTGCTGAGGCCAGGAAAGTTCTTCCCCTATCCTGGGGACTGGATCTCCCTTGCAATCAGTCAATTGTGGGCCCAGATCTTCTTCCTCTGTTACCTCACAACTGGCAGCTGACCCCTTTATTTCTGTCTTACCGGTGGAACCAAAACCTCCGTGCCCCCTAGTGGTAGGAGTTAACTCCATTACCTCCTCCAGGGACAGAAATCCAACACGTTCACAGATCATTTGAGCTATATGGTCCCCTACATTTACCTTAAAATCCTCTCTTGCAAAGTTAAACAACAGCACCTTAATCGTCCCTCGATAGTCGGGGTCGATTACTCCGGCGCCTACATCAATGAAATTTTTCCAGGCTAAACCTGAACGAGGGGCAAGGCGTCCATAACAGCCTGGGGGTATTTCTACTTGTATTCCTGTCTCTACCAGGGCTTTTCCCTGATGGGGGATGATTATGTCCTCTGCGCTACATATATCAAAGCCGGCTGCCATTTGCGTAGCCCGCTTAGGAACCTTTGCATTGGGAGTAGTGCGGCAAAACCTAAGGACAAAGTGGGACTTTTTAGGGATGTTCTCCTTATTAGCTATCCCCCCTTTGGCCTGTCGCTGTTCGGTTCCAAACAAAGGATGGGGAACCGGCCTAGCCTTAGTTTTCCTTGTATGTGCAGCAGTTGCTTGTTCTCCCTTACACTCATTCCCCCGGGGTACTTTCCTACCTTCAAAATGAGGTGAATCCCCTGGTGGAGCTTCTCTCTTGTCTTCTGGGTCTTTTAGTGGTGCTAAGATGGATGTCTTACCTGTTCTATTCTGGAGACCCTCTGCTATCCCACGCCTAAACTGGGGCCAGTCCCTTCCCAGGACTAACGCTTGGGGAGCCTTGGTACTACAGCCACAGGTATTTTCCGCTTTAGCCCTAAACCTTTCACTGAGACAGTATAAACGGGGTATGACGAGGCTGCCCCGTGAATGCATCGTATCCTTATACACTTCTCTTGAGGCTCAGGAACCGGACCAATCTGGGATGTTATCTCTTTCCAGAGCTTCCTCGAGATCATAGACTGGTCCGCTCCGGAGTCCAACAAAGCTTCTACTTGGACCCCCTCCACCTCTACACCTAGGAGGAATCCTTCTCCCCTCTCTTCAGAATGGGAGGTCATAAGGGCTGTCCTAGCTCTGCAGTCTTTTTTCATGTGTCCCTCTTCCCCACAAGAAAAACATTTTCTTTGCATATATCCGGGTTTATCTAGATGCATTACCTTCATCCCTTCTCCCCACATGGCTTTTCCTTTCCTTTCTGAGGCTACTTCGACTGCTTGCGTTAGACCAGTGCTCCCCAACCTTTTTATCGCCGCGGACCGGTAAACGTTTGATAATTTTTCCGTGGCCCGCTTGTTTTAATTTAATAATTTTAATTTAATTGTATTTAAACATGCCTTCAAAATAAAATACAGCTACACCAAAAAATGAATATAAAGTGATTTATTTTATTTAACTCACTAGAATTCCAAATCAATGAGAACCCTGAGCTTGTTTCTTTGCAACGAGACGGTTCCATCTGGGGGTAATAGGAGACAATGACACCCGAAGTGTGTTGCTTATGTCCAGTTTATTCCGTTGTTTTGTTTTGGTTGCTGTCACTGCAGAAAACCCCGCTTCACACAGATAGGTTGTCGGAAATGGTAATAGGGATTTAAGTGCTGTGGTGGCAATCTCAGGATATTCCGCCATGACTTTAATCCAGAACACCGGTAGAGTTGTTGTCTCGAATGTAGTTTTAAGGCCACCGTCATTTGCAATCTCCAGCAATTGTTCTTCTTCTTGCATAGACATGCTAGATTCACCTGATTTGTTGGCAAATGGGTCGCGGATCCATTCCTTACCAGTTCGTGGATCTTTTGTGGTTGGGAAGTAGCGCTCAAACTCTTTTAAAAGCAAAGACAGGTGATCGTGCACCAACTGGCAGAATGAATGTTCAAGCTCAGTCTCGCCTAAAATCCCCGCTAATGTCTGAAACATGTCCAAAATGCCTCTGTTCACGCGCCGTCCCCACAACTCCAGTTTGGCTTTAAATGCAGCTACTTTGTCTGACAACTTGAAAACAGTTGTCATTTTCCCCTGAAGGCCCAGATTGAGTTCATTGAGCAGGCTGAATATGTCACACAGGTAAGCCAGTTTTGCGACCCATACCTTGTCACTGAAATGTGCTGCCAGCGGTGACTTCTTTTCTGAGAGAAATCTTTGCAATGGCTCTCGTAATTCAAATACTCTGGTTAGCGATTTTCCTCTGGATAACCATCTTATTTCTGTGTATAAGAGAAGGCATCTGTACTCTGCGTCCATCTCCTCACAAAGCTGCTCAAACAGGCGCGAGTTAAGTGCGTGTGCTTTAATGTGGTTAATAACTTTAACGACATCACTCAATACGCTGTTAAATTCCGGTGACATTTTTTCGCTTGCCAGCATTTCCCTGTGAATGATACAATGCGTAGATTCACTCTCAGGTGCAACCTCCTTAATCCGAGCAGTTAAACCAGACAGTCGTCCGGTCATGGCAGCAGCTCCGTCTGTACATATGCTGACACAAAAGGACCATTTCAGTTTTCCTGATATATAACCATCCAGTGACTTGAACAGTTCTGCTCCTGTGGTGTTGGTTGGCAAAGATAGTGCACATAACAAATCCTCATGCACATCCTCCTGATATAGATATCGCACATAAACAAGTAGTAGTGCCTTGTTGTCGATATCTGTAGATTCATCAACCTGGAGTGCATACCACGGTGATGTATTAATCCTCTCCAACAATTGTGCCTCAATGTCTCCGGCTATTTCCTCAATGCGCCTAGTCACAGTGCTAGCTGACAAAGGCACATGTGCTACCTTTTCCACAGCAGCCTCTCCTAGAAGTTCACGGCAAATGTCTTTAGTGGAGGGCAAGATCAATTCTTCACCGATAGTAAATGGCTTTTTAGCCTTAGCAATGCGGTTAGCCACCAAATATGATGCTCTCAGTGCATTCTCCTCTATTGATGTGGTGGCCCTCATAAATTTCTTCTGTGCTTCGTGCTCCCGTTTTTTTCTTTCAAAATACTCCAGGGGCTTGTCTTTTATGCCAGGGTGCTTGGCGGTCAAGTGGCGAAGCAGTTTTGAAGGTTTCATTGCCTCATTAGAGAGCTTCTCGCCGCAAACTATGCAGATCGGTTTTGGTGCGTGGGAATCACCTGTCCCGATAAATCCATATTTCAAATAGGACTCATGGTATTGTCTGTTAAAAAAGGTTGCATATTTCTTTGATGTTGAAGGCTCTTCTTCTGTCTGTTCACTGGGCCTTTTTTTCTTCCCAAGAAAACTTTCTAACGATGTCTGTTTCATACTCATTTTTACTAATTTGTGGGTTAAAGCAGACACAATAACACGTCAGTACACACATGAGTACCGGTGAACAGATAGAAGAGCTAGAAGAGTGATACCTTCTCTTTCTCTTCACTCCACTGCTGCTTGCAACCGCTCAGCTCCAGACGTCACCTAAATCCGAATGTAAATCCAAAAACTATCAGCGCAAAAATGTGATCAGTGTTATAAATATATGACCAGTGTATCAAAAAAGCATATAAATATTAATATAAAGTGAAAAAATCAGATAAAGTGCACAAATCCGGCAGCATACACTTAACTGTGCTCACACCTCACAATCGGAAACAATAAAAACATAAAATAGTGTTGCGCCAGATAAAATAACTGTGAAATATATATAAATCACAAAAGATGACTGTGCCCCCTTTCAATGCCGAGATGCCAGCGTTCCCCCTTTCAATACAGAGATCATCGTGCCTCTTTCAATGCCGAGATGCCAGCGTGGACTCTAGAGCCACCTTTACCATTAAAGTAACTCCTTACTTCATGTGGGCATTACACTTTGTGGACTCCCTCTTCACCTGTGCCCCACACACTCACCCACAAAATGGCCGCATCCCACTTCTTCAGCTGTTGGCTTCAATCACTGTGATTCCCTTCACCCACCAGGGAATTTGAACATTTTGAGTTTTTCCCATAACCATACGGAGGTTCAGCGGAAATGATAACAGACCAACGTGGCAGCGAGTGAAAGTCGAAACTTGAATTTCCAGCTGAAATAACACATGACTAGTGCGGCATCGAATTAAAGTGAAACGCTCGGCTCGACCAACTGGATGAAAAGTCACGATAACCCCCTTCACGTGAAGTTACAGGGGGATCGTGAGTCCTAAAATCGCGCAAAGCTAAGTAACCCTTCACTATCTTCACTGGCTTCTTGCATGTGCTTTATATATGAGTTATGGACAGCTTTATATAAAATAATATTTAAAAAAATCTTCAAAAATAAGTCAAAAAAATGATATGAGAGAAAGAAAACATTAAGTATCAGTGGAAGACTAAATTTAGCAATATCATACAGGTCGTTGATGTACAACAGACGCTTAGTCTTGCCTTTAATGAGCAACTTGAATAAGCAGTCTAAATTCTGAGACCTGATTGCTATAGTCTCGAATAAGTTAAAAAAGTTAGTTATCTACATAGGAAGGTAAAAAAGTAGAGCTCACTTAACATTATATTGCTATCTAGGTAATGCTCAGCTAGTGAGGTTGCTGCCTCTGTGGTCTTGCAGTCTTGTAGGATCAGGAAGGATCTCATATCTTTTGGAACAGCGTCCATGAACTGCTCCAGGATAATACCATCTAATAATGACTCCTTCGTTTGAGTCTCAGGCGTCAGCCATTTTAATGCCAACCCTCTAATCCGCTGGCACAAAGCACGCGGTATTTCACCAGGTTTTAATCTAGAGCTCTGCAAAAGGCGGCGGTAGACCATGGGGTTTAGGCCCAAACGGTCTCGTATTGCCTTTTGTAGCTTTTTATAATCGGTGGCTAATTCCACAGGCACAGGCATAGCCTGCTACAACAGTGGTATTCTGACCACCCCCGCCATGGGGAGGAGTGGCCTATTGGTTAGGACAAGGTACTTCAGGCCGGAGGGCCGGGGGTTCAAGTCCCACCTGGGGACAGCAATCTCAGGCTGGAGGGACTGGGATTTCTAGTCCTATAGGCACTCCTTGTGGTCTTGGGCAAGCCACTTAACCCTCCATTGCCCATGTTCCCTGTAAGTATTAGCGTATGTGTGTCATATCCCCTCGTGTTAAATGTATCTCCCAATTGACCGCTTTGACCCGGTGAAAAGCGGGATATAAATACAGCTAAATAAATGCTACCCTGGAAGTTTTGAATTTCAACTTCTTACCTAAAATCCTAAATTTAGCCTCCAGAACCTCCCTACCACACTCTCCTATGTCAATGGTATCAACATGTACGAAGACTGCAGACTCCTCCCCAACACTATCTAAGACTTTATTTAGGTGGCGTGTGAGGTCTGCTACCTTCACATCAGGTAGGCATGTTACCAGGTGATCCTCACATCCACCAGTCACCCACCTAATGATCGAATCACCAACTATAACGACTGTCCTAACCCTTCCCTCATGGGCACATGGCCCTGGAGAAACCTTCTCGGTGCTAGAGGGTTTTATATAACCTAGACTCTAGAGGACAGGTCCTAGTCACAAGCTCACTTCCTGTCACATGACCTCTCTCCTCCATAGCAACAGGGATGCTGCCAGACTGTAGTTTGGACTTCAGTACTACATCCCTGTAGGTCTCGTCTATGTACCTCTCTGTCTTCCTTATGTCCTCCAAGTCTGCTACTCTAGCCTCCAGAGATTGGACTCGTTCCCTGAGAGCAAAGAGCTCCATGCACCTAGTGCACATGTAGGATCCCTCACCAACTGGGAGAAAATCATACATGTGACGCTCAATGCAAAAGACTGGAAAGCCCCCATCTCGCTGCTGGACTGCTGTCTGCATCTTAGTTTTAAGGTTGTGTTTATATATTTAAATTGTTTACTTACTTAGGTTTGCTGGGGATACTTACACTAATAAAACTATAACTAATACATGATGGACTTTATTCACCTCAAGATTAATTAATCTCAGGTCCTTAATGTATGCCTGATGGAGATAAACAGCTGCACCTGAGAGTGAATATGGACACCTCCTTTCCTTTAAGAGATTTAAGCACCTATAAAGCTATGATTATCCCAGGGGTAGGCGGGAGTCAGGGAGGGAGGGAGGGAAAGATGACTTATTAAAAGCTTGCTGCTACACAGTACCCTGTGCTTCTAAGGTAATCTGTGACTGATTTCCTGGGGGATTGACACAGCCCTTGCTTTGCTAGTGGGAGTCTTTCAAAATGCCCCTTTGACTTATCACTTGACTTTAACACCTTTTTTTTTTTTTTAGTGCCATCAAGTCAGTGTTGACTCATAGTGACCCAGCTACCTCTGGGTTTTCTTGGCAATGTATCACCAGACGTAGATTGACAACCTTTTCTTCCGAGGCAATGGAGGGTAAAGTGACTTGCCCAAGGTCACAAGGAGTGACAGTGGGAATTGAACCCTTGATCTTCTGGGTACTAGGCAGTTGCTCTAACTACTAGACTACTCCTCCACACCTATTTAAAACAACTTCACAGTGCTCTTGCCCCTTATGTAGAAGGCCTCTTTGTAAAGGTTTCTAGAAACAATTTATTGCTCAAAGAATACTGACCCTGTTTTTCCTTATATGCTGTTATATTCTGATTTGACTTAACACTAGAAGCCCCAAAAGGCAGATTACCTAGAAACCCCAAAGTGCGTCAATTGACGCATTATCACAATGACTGCATTTAGCATGACATGCAGATGTGAATTAATGTGAAGTTACTTATTTAATACATGCAGTATGTGACGTCATTACATGACGTCATCACATGACGTCATCGTGTGTTTATTGTTTTGTAATTTCGGAGTAAAACTGTAAACAGTATACCTAGAATCCCCAAAGTTCGTCAATTGACACAAATGCATCATTGAAGTTGTATACCAGCACCACTTTTCTTGGTTGCGTCAATTGACGTACTTTGGGGCTTCTAGGTATAAATTCATTTTCCCGCTATGTGGCACATCTGTCATTAATTTTTGATGCACATATTTGAACATCTTGACCTCGCTAACAAAGTCATGGAACATAACTGACATGGTTCTAGCAGTGGCGCTGGTATACAACTTCAAAGATGCATTTGCGTCAACTAATGTACTTTGGGGCTTCTAGTGTTAAATTAAAGCTCTTTGATGATACTAGTCCCTGACTTTAAACTGAAAGCTCTCTGCTGGGTCTTTAACTTAAACTGAAAACTATCAGCTAAGTTTATAATGTAAACTTAAAGCTCCTTGCTGATACTAGGCCCTGACTGAGTATTAAATTTAAATTAAAAGTTCTCTGCTGGGTTTTAAATTTTAACTGAAAGCCCTCCCCTGGGTTTTAAACTTAAACTGAAAGCTACCCATTGAGTTTTAAATTTAACTTTGCTGATACTAGGACCTGACTGATTTAACAAATACATTGGATTCTATTTTACACAGATTAATCAGCTTTAATCTAAAGAATTCCTTTTTCCCCAAGATTTAGAAAAATTCCCAGAAGTAAATACTTACAATTGCAGATCTTTCTCCAGAAGTAGCAGTCCTTTTTTGTAATCCATCTTAATTTGCTGCTGATGGTTGGACAGGAAGGACTGGAACCAGTTCAGCATTACATTCTGGATTCCAATAGATTGGAGGCATTGGAGAACGATGGTGTGGTTTACTGAGTCAAATGCAGCTGAGGTCAAGGAAAACTAAGATAAATCTTTCTTGCACAGACTGGATGCCTTGGATGAAAGGAGGAAGGTTTAAACTCCATGATAAGGGCAGAAGCAGTGTTGTTGGGGGTCAAGTGGAGGTTGGGTGTTTGTTTTTTTTTTGTGCCATCAAGTCAGTGTTGACTCATAGTGACCCAGCTACCTCTGGGTTTTCTTGGCAATGTATCACTGGAAGTAGATTGCCAGCCTTTTCTTCCTAGGCAATGGAGGGTAAAGTGACTTGCCCAAAGTCACAAGGAGTGCCAGTGGGAACTGAACCCTTGATCTTCTGGGTACTAGGCAGTTGCTCTAACCACTAGGCTACTCCTCTGCTCCAAGTGGAGTATTAATGTCAATATGATCCTTGAGTTGTTGCATACCACTGTTTCTATGATTTTGTCATGAGATGGAAACTGGTCTATATAAAGTGTGGTCCATTGGGTCGAGGCTGAATTTTTTTGAGGATTGGGCAAATTGAGGCAGATTTGAGGTTTTAGGTATAAGTCCTTGGGTGAATTTAGTGATGATAGGGCTGAGTTCTGTTTTTGTTGCCTTGATCCAGGAAACTGGACATGGATCAAGAGAGGAGCTGGTGGTGTTGAGTGAGGAGATGATGAATTCAATATAGATTGTGCTTAGAGGGTGGAAGGATGACCTGGGTACTGCAATGGTGGATGGTTGGGGTGAGGAGAGATCTTGTAGCTGAGGTTGTCATTATAGGTGGTTGTAGTAGTCCGCTAATTGTTGAGGGTTGATTATTACCTGGAATAGGCTTGGTTGGGAGTTTGGTTATTTATTTATTTATTTGGGAAACATTTGTATACCGCAGCTTCCAGTGATCAGTGGTTAGTTGCTTCACAATATTAAAGCATTCTCTTGGATGGCTGAGGGATGAGTTAATTAGCTTAGAGTGGTATTGTTTTTTTGTATTGTCTGTTGAACTTCTGGATTCATCCAGCAGATTCATGTAGAGGTTGCAGTTGGTGGGGTGTTTGGTTTTCCGCCATTTTCTTTCTAGTTTCTGAAGGTGGGTTTTGATTCTACAGAGTTCTCGTGTATACCATGGGGTTTTAGGGATTTTGTTAAACTTGTGATGTAAGTTGGTTGGGGCTGTTAGGCTGTCTGAATGGTCTTGTTCCATAAATCTGGAAATGCTGAAGGATTGTTAACTCTGTTATCAAAAAAAGGGGGAATGTTATTGAGGAAGATCTTGGTATAGCCCTGCTTGTAGAATCATCTGTTGGGCTTGTGTATGAAACATATAAGGCTCAGTTACTGCCTCTTGGGTTTCCGGTTAGCTGCCATCAGTAGTCCTTAGCCGAAGTCTGTTCAGTGGGTACCAAGGTTTTTCTGGCACACCATTCTGTATGGCCCACCTCATATAAGCTTCAAACTACTCCTCATCTTCCTGCACCAGCTTGCTACTCTTCTCCTTCTCTCCTCTTTGATGTTTATTCTGTACATAGAGACTCTGCCCAGTGAATCAGCAGCAGAAATGCTGTGGAAAATTATGCTTTTAGGGATTCATTTTCAAAGATATTTCCACAAATAAAACAGTTATTTATGCATGGAAATGGCTTGTTATAAAATTACACAGGCTCTATGCAGGAAAAAGAATGCACATAATCCCATTTTACATATACTACCTAGAGTGAGCAGGTTGTTCCTGGCCACAAAGTTGGGGTAGGGCTTGCACACATGCTTTTGAATTTTCCAAAATATGCATTGAAATTGTGTTAAATTTATTGTGTTATACTGAATAGCAAGGCCTTTGATTGTCTAAATCATGAAAAACTTCGGCCGACATTATGAAGCAAGGTTATACCAGATAGTTCTCATGTGCGATCTTTATGTTGATTGAGAAGCAACAGTTTGAATGGAGTAAGGAGAAACAGAATGGTTTAAAATCATCAAAGGTGTACAACAAGGCTGCATACTTTCCCAATACCTGTTCAATTTATATGCAAAACAAATCATCAGAGAAACAGGACTGTATGAAGACAACCGAAGTGTGAAGACTGGTGGAAGACTCATCACAACCTTTGCTGTGCTGACGATACCACAATACTGGCTGAAAGTGAACACGATCTGAAACATTTGCTTCTCAAGATCAAGCATCAAAGTCTTAAAATTGGCCTGCACCTCAACGTGAAGACGACAAAGATACCGACAACTGGCAAAATCAATAATTTCATAGATAAAGAAGAAATAGAAACAGTAAACAAGCAGTCAAGAAATCAGATGACACATTGATAGCTATGAAGGAGCTAGACAAGATTCTCAAGTGCAGAGATGTATCTCTGCATTCAAAAATTTGACTGGTCCAAGCCATGGTATTTCTCTTAATGTCATATGGATGGATAGTAAAGAAGAAAGAGAGGAAGAAAATCAATGTCTTTCGGTTATGGTGCTGGCAAAAAATACTGTGCATACCCATGGACTGCCCAAAGAACAAATCAGTTGGTACTAGAGTAGATCAAACCTAAGCTTTATTTAGAAGCTCAAATGACAAGACTTCGACTTTCATACTTTGGACACATCATGCAAAGAGAGAGATCATTAGAGAATGACATCATGCCTGGCAAGGTTGAAGGTCAACACAAAAGAGGAAGGCCAACAATGTGATGGATCGATACAACAGCAGCAGCTATGGATACCACACTAGCAACAATCAGCTGCCTGATTGAAGACCGAACACAGTTGAGGACAACTATCCAGAGGGTCACCATGAGTTGACATCGAATCGATGACACATAACACTGAACAGCAAGCGTAAGTGTGTGCAGATTTTCTGGGTGGGATAGTTTTCAAAGGGAAAGTGTGCATGTGCTTTCCCTTTGAACATTTATAAAACTTACGTACACATTTATTGCGCAAGTTAGGCAACCTGCTACAAAATCATCCATTCTTGCGTTTATATGAAATCGCATGCTATACAGCCCGATTGTTCACACAAGGAGGGTAAGTTTATAAAGTGCGCATAAGTTAGCATGGACACCCATAAGAAGGGTTGCATAAAATTGCACCTGTATTTTATAAAACCTATAGGGAGTCCCACAGAGCTTTGTCCCCAAAATAAGCACAGAGAAGCAAAGATACGTGCATAAATCACTCTTAAGTTACACCATAAGAACATACGAAATGCAAAACTGGGGACTTCCAGTATGAGCTTTGGGCAGAGCAGACGCACATAGGAGAGCTCCGTCGGCCCTTCCCCTCAAAAGACCATAAACTAAGGAATTTACAGACACCGTGCACCCCCATGAAGAGAACCGGGATGCCAAAAACGGTGCACCTCAAAACCACGAAAACAATCGCTGAAATTTATGCGGCCAAAAACAAAATAACGGGAGTGAGAGAAGCAGGAGCACAGGGTCCAGTCTCACCGGCGTCCTCAACAGCTAGTGCAGGAGACTCCAACAGAGGGCAGAATGAGGTGGACCTATTAGCAATACTAAAAGAGATACGAGAATTGAAAACGGAAGAAGTGGAAAAAGTCCTCAATAAAACTGAAGAAAAATTTGCTGTGGTGGGAGCACAATTACAGGAGGCAGAAGCGCGAATCAGCAGCATGGAGGACGCTCAAATGCAGATGCGTAAAGAGGTATCCTGACTTCAGCAACAAATGGGGTGACTTCAGGCGAAAGCAGAAGACATGGAGAACCGAGATAGAAGGTCCAATGTGCGCATTTTTGGGGGAGAAAGGAAAGGACAATTTCTTTTGTGAAAGCTCTTCTGGTTCAGTGCTTCCTGGACTGTCCCTCAGCTGAGGCCTATGAGATTGAAAGAGCTCACCGAGATCTCTGTCCTCGACTCGAGAGCATAGCCCACTCCAGAGCGCAAATAGTGAAACTGCTGTGATACCAGGACAGAGTGCACATCATTCGGCTGGCCAGGAGAATGGGGTATGTCACATTTAAGACCTGGCGAGTTTCAGTTTTTCTGGATCTTGCAGCGGAGACTGTGCAAAGGCACAGAGACCTAATGCACTTAAAAGGAAACTTGGTCCAAAAGGGGGTTCAGATTGCAATCTGGTATCCAGTGCGCTTAGTGCTAATGGACAACAGGGTAAGGAGATTTTTCGATAATGCAGAGACTTTGGAAAAATTCTTAAAAATCAAGAGATCTGAGGAGGTTAGCCACCGGGTGCAGGAGAAGAGAGAGGTGGCTGGTGTGGCCCGGCGGAGGAGATGGTGGAGCAGGAGGAGGACCGAGAAGAGACCGCGTTGCTCCCGAAAGCACAGGAAAGACCAGCGGAGAAGCAGCCGTGCCCCTGGAGGGGAACGGTCCCGGAAACTGAGTGCCTCAGGACACTGCATTTGATTGCCCTGGTTTGCAGAGGAGAGACTCTGGTGGGAGTTGAAATTTGGGGTTAGCCTTAGAAAACAGAAATCTTAGGCAATGGCCAGTGATGAAAGGGACAGTAAGATGGGAGGGGGTCAGTTGGGGTGGAGAGCAGACTTGACAGGATAAGGAATATGGCAGATATCAAGGAAGCTGAAAAAGAAAAAAATGGAATAACGAGATTGATACCAGGAGGGAGGAGGGGAGGGAGAGGTAAGTTTAAGGTTGATGGTTATAAGTGTTTTTAAGTTTGTATTGTAGTTCGGTGTTACTCTGCAGACCGGAAGGAAGAGGGGGAAAGATGGCGCATCTGACACTGCAAGTAGCTATGTAATCACCTCCTTAAACGTTAGGGGAATACATAGCCCCATTAAAAGGAAGAGAATCATAGCAAGCCTTGCAAGGGTCAGGGCAGATTTTGCCCTCTAGCAGGAAACACACCTCACTAAGGATGAACATGATAAGCTGAAAGGTTCTGGATATACCCAGATGTATTGCTCGGCTTATACGTAATTAAAAAAAAGAAAGGGGAGTAGCCATGCTTATCCACAAAAGGATTCCCCTCATCCTGGGGAAGTTGGGGGGGAGATACCCAGGGGAGGGCGGTCTGGGTTACTGGTAGGATAGGTCAAGTAGAGGTCTCGGTGTTAAATATGTATGCTCCCAATGGCCCAAAGGATAATTTTATGTAAAACAAACTCCGATTTGTTAACTGTTGTTTATTGTGAACCGCAACTGAACTATGGAAGATGCGGTATATAAATCATTGTTAAATAAATAAATAAATTATTTTTACCAATAAATGCTGCAGGGATTTGCAAAAGTGGCCTGGGGGGGATTGGATAATCGGAGGGGATCTGAATTGTACATTGAGGAAAGAGGATAGACCAAATTTCTCTAGTAGACTCCATGGGAGGGAGGGCAGAGAGTTAAGGTGATGTATTAAAAGATGGGACCTAATAGATATATGGTGGGTGGAGAATGGGATACAAAGTGGGTATACATGCTTCTCCTTGAGATGTGGATCTTATTCCTGGTTAGACTACGTCTTAGGGTGAAGGGAGCAAGCGGGGGTTTTGAGGAAAGTTCAGCTGTACCCACTCACGCTCTCAGATCATGGGATGGTGACATGTGAGTGGTTTGCCAACAGATAAGGGCGGAGGGAGTGGTTATAGGGCGTGGAGAGCCAATACATCCATACTACAGGAGGAGGAGGTTAGTGAACAGCTAAGAGTAGTGTGGAAAGATTTTCTCCTGCATAACGATATAGGCGAGGTGGGTGGAGATGTTCTTTGGGATGCAGGGAAAGGCTTTATGAGAGGCATACTCATACAAATTGGAGCCAGAAGAAAGAAAGAGAAGGAGAAAGAGCAGAAAAGGCTCATAACTTTGATCAGGGACCTTCAGGCAGAGCACAGCTTGAAGGGAGGATGTAAGATTTACAGGGACCTTTGCTGTGTGAGGGCGCAGTTCAATGCATTAGATATGGAAAGGATGGAAAACTTGCTGAGGGCTACTAAAAGGAATTATATGGAGAGTGGAAACAAGGCTGGGAAGCTCCTAGCTTGGCAGCTGAGGAAGCAAAGGGAGGATAGGTTGGTCACGGGACTGTCCCAATCAGGGGGGGGGGGGGAGGAAAGTATATGCAAATGAGGATATATGCGTGGAGTTCTGGAAGTTCTATCAGAAGCTCTATGACACAGAGGGAATGGGAGCCCCCAGTCAGGTGGCCCAGTATCTACAGAGGACGACCTTACCTAGGCTAATGAAGGAGGAGGCTGAGGGGCTGGGAAAGGAGATTTGTCCTGAGGAAGTGGTGGACACGATACGCAGCCTCCCCTTGGGTAAAGCAGCAGGGGAGGACGGGCTGCCGGTCGAATACTATCATGCTATCACAGTAGATATAGCCCCGATACTAGCAAGGGTATTTTCGGGAGCCCTCCAGGGGGGAACAGCTCCCCAAGCCTTTTGCACAGGGGAACATAATAATCATCCCTAAAGAAGGGAGAGCGCGAAATCAATGCGGGAACTACTATCAGCGCTCCCTAAAGAAGGGAGAGTTGATAAATTGCAAAGCAAAGTTGTTTGCAAAGATATTGGCCCGTAAGTTGGAAGTGGTACTCCCGAAACTAATACACCCGGATCAGACCAGGTTTGTAACGGGCAGGCTCATAGCTGACAATGTCCGCCGTGCAGTGAACTTGCTTCCCATAGTAAAGGAGAGGGGAGAAAAAGCATTATCTGTGGCATTAGATTCCAAGAAGGCATTTGACAGGGTAGAGTGGCGTTTTTTATTTGCCATGCTGGATCACCTCAGTGTCGGTGAGGGATTTAAAAGGGGCATAAAGGCTCTTTACGCTGCCCTCACGGTGAGAGTGTTGGTAAATGGGCATCAAGCAAGTTCCAGCTCCACAGAGGAACAAGGCAGGGTTACCCCCTGTCCCCCCATGCTTTTTGAGATACTGATAGATGCACTGGCAGCGTGGGTGAAAGGGAATGCTGAGATATGCCCAATAAAGGTGAAAGTGGATGAACATAAGATACTATTATATGCGGACAACACACTGATATTTCTTTCCAGGCCTGAGAAATCTATACCCCTCTTACTCGCCGAAATAGATGTTTGCAAAGGTCTCGGGTTTTAAAGTTAACTTAACTAAAACCAAGGCATTGGCCTTGAGGGGATTGTGACCCTAAGATATCCAGGAGTTCCCATTTCAATGGGCAGCAAAGGACATCAAATACTTAGGGAGGTCAAATTATCTACGGATCTTAATGATTTATTCCGACTGAACTACATCCCTTTATTCCAAAAAGTGGGAGAGGAGATGGAGAACTGGGGACAACTAAACTTGAGTTGGATGGATTGGATCGCTGCACTGAAGACGAATATCATTCCTAGGTTTCTGTTTTTATTCTCCCAGCTCCCAGTTAGTATAACAGTGAAGAAGTTAAGGGAATGGAAGAAAAGACTATTGAGTTTTGTTTGGGGGGGAAGGAAAGCCAGGGTGGGAGTGAACAGGGTGGCGAAATCAAGGGAGCAAAGCGGGATTAGATTTCCCTCGATAAAATGGTATTATAGAGCATCAGTGCTAAAGGCTTTGAGGGAGCATTGTTGTCGGAATAGGGAAGCAGCCTTGGTGAATATAGAAAAGGCTCTCTTAGCCCCACAGTCAATTTTCAAATGGGTGGAGGGGAAGGGGAGGGATGGGGAAGGGGAAGGGGGTTGCAAAGGCCTTCAGCTATTTTTCATGGCGGTAAGCAGGTCAGCAGGGGTGAACAGAAAAGAGGAACGCTCCCTGCAATGGTTAGTAGGTGGACAAAACTCAAGGATATCCGTCCTTTTTTGACAAAGGAGTTTGGGACGTTAAGACAGGATTTGGCAGTGTTGGGAATGACCCCTTTTAGTGATCTAATGGAGAGGGGGGGATGCTATGTATGTAGGTGGTGGAGGGACATCTCGAGAGGAAGGTGCCCTTTTAACAATATTTCCAGCTGAGGTATTTCATTTCTCTCCCAAGTATAATGGATAATCTGACGAGACCTAGCACTTGCTTGGAGATGGCCTTATAGAAGGGTGAGGGAATGAACGGAGTACTGGCAAAGCTGTATAACTCACTTAGAGGAAGCAGAGTTTTATACAGCTTTCAAGGGGGGGGGGGGAAATGGTTGGGGCGGAAACTTGGGGAGGAAACGTGGGTACATATCCATAAAGGAATATTTAAATACACCTGGGTCACATCCTGGAGGCAGACACAGTTCCAAATAGTCCATAGGGCATATCGCACCTCAGTCCAGGGGAGTAAAGAGAAAGGGAAAAAGAGTCTCTTATGTTGGTGGGGTTGTGGAGAATTAGGTATGTTTTTTCACATGTGGTGGGAGTGTTCATAGATTAAGGGTTATTGGGAACAGGTAATTACATAAATCAGGGCCATACTGGGTGAAGAGGCGCCCAAAGATCTGGTGGTGGTGTTGCTGAGTACCCCAGGGGTGCAGAGCAATTAACAATGGTGGTGCAGAAAATGCTCCTGGCTGGCAGAGTGGTGGTAGCATGGAGGTGGGGTACAACACAAGGCCCTGGGGTAGAGGAGTGGTGGTCCAAGGTGTGCGAGGCTATGAGATTTTATCGTATCTCGTACAACCTTAAGGAGCAGGGCGGGAAATATAAAACAATGTGGGATAAACTAGCCGAAAGTTTGAAGGAGGTGTCTTCTCAGGTAGATCAAGAGGGGAGGACGGTCATGATGTCCCATACGAGTGGGGAAGGACGGGGTCACATTGAGCCACATAATGGTTAAGTTTAAGTTCAGTTTGACAGTGTTATACTGTTGTTTTATGTATTTTTGTATTGTTGTTGAATTAGAAGAGGTTGAGGGATCAGAAGAGATAGGTTACCAGTAATGACACGGGTCTACCCGAGCACAGGCAATGGTCAGATCAAGGACAGCTCCGAGAGTATAAAGGATGGAAATGAAGATGGATTAAATGGTGGATGTAGGAAGGTAAGGGGAGCAGTTCTGCATGGTATGGAATGAGAGCGAAGGATGTATATTTGATGGAATGTGAAAACACCCCGTTTGGCCGTGTATTTTATGTAATAGTGAATGAATTGTCTGTATGATTAATGCCACAACTAATAAAAATTATTGTAATCAAAAAAAGAAATGCCACACTGTATGAGACCAAAGTCCATCGAGCCCAGTATCCTGTTGCCAACAGTGGCCAATCTAGGTCACAAGTATCTGTCAGATTTCATGCTGCTTATTCCAGGATTTCCTCAGTCCACCTTAATAACGTTCAATGGAGTTTTACTCCAGAAACTTGTCATTTAAATCCAGCTACACTAAGAAGCTTTACTACATCCTTCAGCAACATATTTCAGAGCTTAATTATGCATTTAGTGAAAAAATATTTTCTCCGCTTTCTTTTAAATGTACTACTTTGTAACTTCATGTTGTGTCCCCTAATCTTTGTACTTTCTGAAAGAGTAAACAACTGATTCATATTTATTTGCGCCATTCCACTCATGATTTTATAAATTTCTAGAGGGTTATTTTAGAAGACTTATTTGTGCTTTGTACATCTGAAAACAGACATACAGAAGTCCAAAGCACAGCCATTTTAGAAGCTGGGCCTGTGGATGTCCCCAGCCTGAGGGCATCTAAGTCTGAACAGGGCATGGCCAGAGTATTATCAAGAACTTGGACATCCTTGCCTGATCTTGTTGATAGGGACTTGAAGTGGGATACCAGGGCCTTCTGAAAGAGTTAATATAAAATGTGAAAAATAGCTCTGAATATTTCTCAGTATAGCAAGGGTATGCTTATGAATAAGAGAGACACTCTTGCAAGATAGGGAGCTTTTGTTTTAGTTAAGCTGGGCAATATGTCTGTGCTTTGACCTGTAATATGTAGATAAATAAAGCTTGGCATACAAATGAATTTGTACCATATAGCAGTTTTTCCCCAATAAATGAAGTGCGATGGCCTAGATTGAATAGGCATCGTGGGAACCTGCACAAGTTTGCACACCTGTGAATTCCTCACTTAAGCTTAAGTCATACTGTTTTATATAACTCTCTGTATATGTGTTCTTCCTTATTTGCATTTGAATTTAGAGAATTGAAGTCAAAGAGCCGAGGTTGAATTTTGCTACCTGGTCAGCAGTAGCAAAGGCAAAAATAGTCTTTCAGTTGGTGCCATGCCAGGATCTTCTTTTCTCTTCATTCAAGGCAAGGCAGAGAGGACAGAGAATTATGAGTATGACGTACAGACAGACTCAGAGTTTAAGAGAGGCAGTCATGTGTAAACACGGCAATATCGCAAAACTCTAAAGCAAGATGGCATTCAATGACTAGTGGTAGTGAAGCATTACTATTTCCTTTAGGAGAGATTTTTTCAGAGAAGCTTCGATGTTTGAAATATAAAATGGCAGTCATTGATTTAGGGGGCTGCCCACTAATCCTGAGTGACTCCTCCTTACATAGTCTGGCAATGGTACATGTGAAGAATTGAAGAGAAAAACATAAGTTGTTCATATTAGAAGAAAAGGTGTGTGATTTTTGTAATTGCTGATTTTTGTTTTTGTTTTAGTAATTCTTTGTTTAAAGTAATCATTTTAATATTGTGAATTAGTGGATTTCCAGCTCAATATTTCTTCTGAATTTATGGGAGGTGCTCTTTTACCTGATATTATTAATATTCAGTGTGTTGTATTTCTTGTCCCCATAATTGAGAATGTTGTTTCATAAAATGTTCTGAAGGAATAATTTTCATATCATAAGAACTTTATTTATATGCTAATTAGAACATATGTAGAGAGTTGTCATTTGGAATGAGTAGAA
Source organism: Ichthyophis bannanicus (assembly GCA_033557465.1). Classification (NCBI taxonomy): domain Eukaryota; kingdom Metazoa; phylum Chordata; class Amphibia; order Gymnophiona; family Ichthyophiidae; genus Ichthyophis; species Ichthyophis bannanicus. The sequence continues at coordinate 1,030,439,124 of CM066034.1, forward strand.
ATGAATTTATACTGTATCTTCTACCTGTGGTTCATTTAAAAGTAGCACTAATATATATTAATGGTAGCTTTCTATAGTAGGAGGTTGAAATACATGTGAAAGCAAATTTTATATAGTATGTGGAAACCATAATTGAGACGTTCAGGTTAGGATGTACACAATTCCGGCTCTATTTTAGAAAAGGCCCTGCCAAACAGAGCCTTTTCTAAAATATGTCTGGATGTGCAGGAGTGCACATGGCTTTTCCGACAGAGGAGCCATTTTACAAACCTACGCATGGCTAAAATCAATGGAGGCAACTTATCAGGACACATGTGTAAGAGCTGCATTTACACGTATAAACTGGTATTGTAAGAGTTGGCCCTTCCATGTTTATGTCGGCCATTTTGCAAATGTATACATAGAAATGCCATCAGTTAACTATCGAGCCAATTATTATTTAATTTCACTTGGGAGGAGGAAATAAACAATGGGGAATTCAGGGGACTCCTCCTTAATCCCTCCTGTAAATAGCTGGCCTAAAAGAGCTCTTTTGAAAACCTTTATGTGCCAGAGAGCAGCTGTACATCCCAATGGGAATAATTTTGGTCATACATGTGCATTCCCTGTATAAAGTGCGGAACTTACAGGAAGATTTTTGACCCTAACTGTGCCCCTGACAGACCCTTGACAGTTCTACGTATTATGGATATCCCCATGTAATCTTAGCTCTTTCTTTTCACGTGGACACAATTTCCACATGCAAAATCCAGCATTTACACAAGGAAATTGTGAATAGAGCTTCTAAAATAACCTCATTAAAAGGTTAGGACTCTTCAACTTGGAAAAGAGACAGCTGAGAGGAGATATGATGGAGGTCTATAAAGTAATGAAAGGAGTGTAACAAGTAAACGTAGATCAGTTGTTTACTCCTTTAAAAAGTAGAAAGTCTAGGGGATATGCAATGAAGCTACAATGACTAATTGGAGAAAATATATTTTCATGCAACACATAATCAAACTCCGGAGGATGTAGTAAAAGCTGTTAGCTCAGCTTAAAAGTGGTTTGGACAAGTTCCTAGAGGAAAAGTCCATAAACCATTAATAAAGAGGACCAGGGAAATCCACTGCTTACCCATTGGACAAGCATTGTGGAACCTGTGCACCTTTTTGGGAACCTGACAGGTACTTGTGACTTGGATTGGCCACTGTTGGAAACAGGATACTGGGCTTGATGGACCCTTGGCCTGACCTAGTATGGTATTTCTTATGTTCTTACATATCCTTCATCCATGTTTATTCAGGACTTCAGAAAACGCAGCCAATTATCTAAAGCCATGTTGGCTTAGTCTCATTAAACTACATGTATCCATATGTTCAGTAATTTTCTTCTTTATCATAGTTTCTATCATTTTGCCCAGGACTGATCTCTGGCTCACCGGTCTGTAATTTTCAAGATCATAGACGATTTTAATGATAATTTGCAAATTCTCAATAGTAGGTCTGCAATTTCTTTTTTTTTTTTCTTTTTTTTTACTTCTTTCAGTAGTCTGGGATGTATCTATCTGGTCCAGGTGGTTTTGTCAATTTACACTATTACATCTTCGAAGTTCACTGAGATTTGATTCATTTCCTCTAAATCGTCACCATTGAATACTATTTCTGGCCTGATTCTCTCTCTTACATCCTCCATTAGGCAGTAGCTGGGATATGCATGGAAAAAGTGCAAAATCCAATGGCAATTTTAGAAGATTTGTTGTGCACGTGCCTAGCAGCGGCTTCTAAAATCAACACATCCCCGCCCCCGAATATACATATGTAAAAAACAAACACGGCGGAACTCATGACAGAAAATGGGTCACCACACACGTACAGTACAATCAGTGGCTGTGATGATGTGGGCATCTGTGAATTAAAATAAAAATGCATATGCAGGGGTTTTTTTGAGCACATGTGTGCAGTCACTGATGCCAGTGTCCAGATGCCTGCTGGACCTTTTTTTTTAATGCCGTCAAGTAAATGCTCACTCCTGGTGACCCAGCTGCCTCTGGGTTTTCTTGGCAATGTATCACCAGAAGTAGATTGCCAGGCCTTTTCTTAAAGTGACTTGTTCAAGGTCGCAAGGAGTGCCAGTGGGAATCCAACCTTTGATCTTCTGGTACTAAGCAATTGCTCTAACCACTAGGCTACTCCTCCACTCCTATGTGCCCACATATTTATTTATTTATTTTATTTATTTACAGTTCTTATATACCGCGCTTTTTAATATCAGTGCAGTTTACAAATAACAAAATTTTTGCATCAGAACAAAAGATCTTTTGCTTACATTGTAACAGGATTTGTAACTTGGGACTGTAACAAGGGTAAAGCACAGTTACTCACCTGTAACAGGTGATCTCTGGGAACAGCAGGAATAAGTCTTCACATATGGGTATCGTCGGTACCGTCGGAGCCTGCGCGGGAACACTCCCCAGCGTCCAGAAAGAAAGCTTTTGGGAGCATCCCACAGCGCCTGCGCGCTGCCTTCCCGCCTTTCCTAACCACCTCTCTCCAGTTCGAGTTTTAAGCTGAGACAAAGAGAGAGAGAGAGGAAAGAAAAGATAGATAGAGAGATACAACTCCTAGGGGAGGTGGGTGGGTTGTGAAGACTTATTCCTGCTGTTCCCAGAGATCACCTGTTACAGGTAAGTAACTGTGCTATCTCCAGGAACAAGCAGGAATGAGTCTTCACATATGGGGACTCCCCAGCTAGAGATGCCAGGGAGATATCCAAGGTGGTGAGTCCCTGAGAAGGGCTCTACCTCCCCCTATGGATATCAGGCATCCAGCCAGGGATGGGGGGTAGGAGTTGATTAGGTATGGAACAGGTGTTTGAGAACAGCCTGACCAAACAAGGCATCCCAGTGGTAGTCCTTGTCCAAGCAGTAATGGGCTGTAAAGGTATGAACCGAGGCCCAGGTGGCCGCTCGACAGATTTGGTCGATGGACACAGAGTTTAGATGAGCCATAGAGGCTGCCATGGCCCTCACATTGTGAGCTGTGACATGGCCCTCCAGAGAAAGGTTCTTACTCTGGTAGGCGAAGGAAATACACTGAGCAATCTAATTGGACAGAGTTCTCTTAAAGACTGGAAGTCCTAAATGAGAGGGATCAAAAGCAACAAATAGTTGAGAGGACTTTCTATGTTGCTGTGAGGCATAAAGTGTGGATTAGTCCTGAGGACTACCTTGTCATGATGGAACCTTGTATAAGGAGGATTAGCCACCAAGGCTTGCAGCTCACTGATGCGGCGAGCTGAGGTGACTGCAATGAGAAAAATAACCTTCCAGGAAAGGAATTTCAAGGAGGTAGTGGCTAAGAGTTCAAAGGGTGGCTTCATAAACTAGCCAAGAACCAAATTCAAATCCCATGCCACTGGAGGTGGTCTAATGGGAGGTTTGGTTAAAAGAAGGCCTCTCATGAATCTTGCAATAAGAGGATGAGAGGAAATAGGATGTCCATTGAGAGGCTTAAGGGATGCTGCAATAGCACTCAAATGGACCCTTACTGAATTTGTTTTAAGGCCTGCATGGGATAAATGCAGCAAATACTCTAGTAAAGAATTCATAGGTATTGCAAGAGGGTTAAGACCCTTCTCTGCACACCAAATGGTAAACCTTTTCCATTTAAAAACATAGGAACGTCTAGTGGAAGGCTTTCTGGAAGCATGAAGGATATCCTTCACCTGCTGAGAAAGATGCAAATCCTGAAGGTCTAGGCCTTCAGCAACCAGGCTCTGAGATGAAGAGACTGGGGATTTGGGTGCCACAACGTTCCCTCCTCCTGGGACAGGAGGTCTGGAGAAGATCCCAAGTCCAGGGAGGGAGCTTGAGAGAGATGAAGAAGTAGAGGGTACCACACTTGGCAGGGCCAATGTGGAGCTATGAGGAGCATAGACCCCTTGTCTCTCTGAAGCTTGAACAGTGTCTTGGAAATTAGGGGAATGGGTGGAAAGGCATAGAGGAAGTCTTGCCCCCAGTGGAGGAGGAAGGCATCCCTGGCCTGAACTCCCTGACACGGAATCCTGGAACAGAACCGGGGAAGTTTGGCATTCCACGGACTTGCAAACAGGTCTATGTCCGGGGTTCCCCAAATTTGAAAGATCCTGGCTATCTGGTCCCCATGGAGGGACCATTCGTGTGGAAGCAGAACTCAACTGAGTCTGTCTGCCCAAGAGTTCTGAACCCCTGGAAGATACACTGCCATGAGATGAATTTGATGCTCTCTGGCGAAGGCCCACAATCTCAATGCTTCGTTGCAAAGCGACAGAGAGCCAGTCCCGCCCTGCTTGTTCACGTAGAACATGGCTACTTGGTTGTCTGTGTGGATGAGGACTGTCTTGTAGCTGAGCAGGGTGTGGAAGACTCTGAGAGCTAGAAGAATTGCTCTGAGCTCTAAGAGGTTGATATGTAGAGATGTCTCCTGTGGAGACCAGATGCCCTGGGTGGAGAGATCTTGTAGATGAGCTCCCCAACCCTTTGGGGATGCATCTGTTGTAAGGGTTGCTTGGGGTAGCAACTGTTGAAAGGGGGACTCCAGCAACAGATTTTGAGTGGACTTCTACCACTGCAGGGACCAAAAGAGGCGACTGGAGGTTGCTATTTTGTCTGACAGGCAACCTGATGCCTGTGTCCATTGAGTGGACAGAATCCACTGAGCTGCCCTCATGTGAAGGCGAGCGTAAGGAACCACATGCACGGTGGATGCCATGTGGCCTAACAGTTGTAACATCTCTCGAGCAGTTAAATGGGACTTTAACTGAATTTGAGAGGCTAACTGCACCAAGCGTAGGCAATGGGCCTGGGGAAGATAGGCTCTTGCAAGTGTGGTATCCAGCAAGGCCCCTATGAACTCCAATGACTGAGTAGGGGTGAGTTGTGATTTTGGGATGTTTATTACAAGTCCCAGATACTGAAGAACACGTCTTGTGCAGGCTAGGGAAGCCTGGGCCTCTGACTGGGATGGAGCTCGGATGAGCCAGTTGTCCAGATATGGGAATACAAATATTCCTAGAGTGCGTAGAAATGCAGTTACTACTGCCATGCATTTTGTGAACACTCTTGGAGCAGAGGCCAGACCGAAAGGAAGCACTCTGTATTGGTAGTGCTTTCCCTGATAAAGGAACCGAAGGAACCTTCTGTGTGTTGGATGGATGAGGACATGGGTGTACGCATCCTTGAGATCTAGAGAACAAAGCTAATCCTGACTCTGAAGGTATGGAAGGAGAGCACCTAGAGAAATCATCTTGAATTTCTCCTTGCATAGAAACTTGTTCAATTCTCTGAGCTCTAATATGGGTCTGTAGCCCCCTGTTTTCTTTGGAATAAGAAAATAGGGGGAGTAGAACCCTGAACCCTGTTGAAGAAGGGGTACTTCTGCTATTGCCCTTTGGGCAAGAAGGGTAGCAATCTCCTGACCGAGAAGGTTGAGGAGAGATGTTGGAGAATTGAACTGTCTCACCATGGTGTGAGGAGGAAGGTTTGAGAAATGAAGCTTGTACCCCTCCCTTATGATGGAGAGGGTCCATTGCTCTGCTGTGATTTGTTCCCATCTGGGAGCAAAGTGAGCTAACCTTCCTGGAATGGTGAGAGGCTCTGGTTCTTCTAGAACCAGAAAGGCTAAGTTCTCTAGTTGTAAGTCAAAGGCCTTGAGGAGGCTGAGGCTGTTGGGCCGTAGCAGTCCTTGCAGCCTTAGGCTTGGCTTGTTTAGGTTGTTGCTGACGTTTTGCAGCAAAACGACCTGAAGAAGATGCCTGGTGACCATAACCAGGATAATATTTCCCTTTTTTGGGAAAGTCTTTTTAAATAACCTTTTTCTAGCAGGAGCAGAAGTAGACTTTGAAAGTCTATCTAAAGCAGAATTTTCAGCATCCATTTGAGTGGCCTTTGCTTGCCAATCCTTGCCAAAAAGGTTTTCACCTGTACAAGGAAGATTTCCTAAGCCATCCTGGACCCAGGGTTCCAAATCAGAAGCTTGTAACCAAGCAAGTCTGCGTGCACCTATGGCAATAGCCGAGGCTCTGCTGGCACACTCAGAAGAGTCAAAGGCTGCACGGTTGGAAAATTTGGAAACATCCTGGGCATGTTTAAGCCAGGTGAGAAACTCCTCCCTTTTATCTTCTGAGATAAAAGGAGATAAAGTTAGCAGATGATCTGTAACTTCCTTTAGAAACATCCCCATATAGAGACTATAGGAGTTGATTCTGGAAGTAAGCATATTGGCCTGAAAAATTCTCCTGCCAAAAGCATCCAAGGTTCTGCATTCTCTTCCTGGAGGATTAGATGAGTGTCTTTTTGCACTCTTTATCTTTTTCATAGCAGACTCCACCACAATAGAGTGGTGAGGAAGTTGAGTCTTATGAAAGCCAGGACAAGGAGGAACACGGTACATGGTGTCCAACCTGCGAGAATGAGGGGAAGTAGTAAGAGGTGTCTCCCATATGCCCAACATGTGATCATAAAGGATCTCATGAATTGGTAAAGTAGCTGCCTCTTTAGGAGCCTTAGGATATTGTAAAATATCTAATTTCTTGGCTCTAGGCTCTGGTTCAGGGGCCACTGAAATAGAGAGGCCCCTGGCCACTTCCCTAATGAAGTCTTGAAAAGACAAGTCTTCTGGAGGAGACATTCTTCTTTTTGGAGAAGAGGGCTCCTGAGGAAGGAGTACCGATGCTTTGACAGAAGCCTCTGATTCATCAGAGTCTTCAGAGGCATCGAAGTATCGCCTGTCTGGATGCTCTTGCAGAGCCCGATACGCATACCGAGTGGTATCGACATCGGGAGTGATCGGTACCGATTTGGTACCGATGGGCATCACAGGACAGGGTACCGCTGCAGTCGACACCGAAGCCGATGTCGATGCAATCGGTACCGGCGCCGGAACCGATATCGGTGCCGGTGCCGGAACCGGTACCGACAACGGAGTTTGTTGCGGTACCGGAGGTGTCGCAGCTTGTATGAATGCCATGATGGCACGCTGCATGGTCAGAATGTTCTGATCCATCGACGCAACCAATGTCTGGATGTCGGTACCAGTGGAAACCACCGGTACCCCAGAACATGGCAACAGGTGATCGGTCGAGGCCACGCCATCGATGTCAACCTGTGACCCCATAGATGAAGCTTTGGAAGCCGGAGCTTCCCGCCGGGGTAATTTTGCCGGTGCCGGATCCTCGAGAGCAAGCCCGGAGGCATCTCGATACTTAGAGGGAGATCTACCCTTCGAGGACCGGCTGGACTTATGTTTGGTTACCTGAGATCCATGGGAGGAAGAAGAAGCCCTGGAAGACGTCGATGCCACCGAAGCTGCATCAGAGGGAAACAGGGTACTGAGCTTTGCCGCTCGATTCTGTCGACCTCTTTTAGACATCATGGAGCAGGACTCACAATCGGTGATGGAGTGGTCAGGACCCAAACATTTTAGACACCAGTCATGGGTGTCGATGATAGAAAGAGTACCGCTGCACTTCGTGCACTTTTTAAACCCGGAAGCGGGCTTTTCCATGAGGAAAATTCTTGTAGGCCTAAGGCCCATAAAGGAAAAATGCACAAAAGTGGGAAACGGTAGGGGTTTTTTTTGTTTGTTTTTTAAGAAGAAAGAAAGAAAAGACCGGCGGTACCAGTCCGACGTTGAAGAAGGCAGACACGCGACCAAAGAAATAAAGAAAAATAAAGAACTTCTTCAGCGGTGACAGGAACACGACCTGCTGGCTCCGCGGAAAAGAAGAACTGGAGAGAGGCGGTTAGGAAAGGCGGGAAGGCAGTGCGCAGGCGCTGTGGGATGCTCCCAAAAGCTTTCTTTCTGGACGCTGGGGAGCGTTCCCGCGCAGGCTCCGTCGGTACTGACAATACCCATATGTGAAGACTCATTCCTGCTTGTTCCTGGAGATCTATATACAAATCGACAACAGTGGTAATTGTAAAAACTATTTACAGTTTATATTGCACATTGGAATCATAATGCAAGAGGCTTGTAATCTATGCTCGCTGTGAGTGTGCTTGAGGGCGGGTCTGTTTTGTATGTCGTTAATAGTTATGTTGTTGGAATGTCAGAGGCTGAGTGGGTGAGTTGAGGTGCCGGAAGTGATTGTGTTAGGTTAGGGTGGACAGAGTGAAGGCAGAATAAGTGGTGTTTAAGGGCTTTTCTGAATTGTGAGAGGTCAACGATTGATTGGATATGAGGTGGGAGATTGTTCCAGCACCTAGGAGCATAGAATGTAAAGGCTCTATTTCTAGTTGTTTGAGTACATTTAGTAGACTCAGATGGTATAGTCAGCGTATTGGCAGCTGCTGACCTTCTTAGCCTGTTTGTAGGGGCAATGGTCAGGAGTGCAGAGAGGGATGAAGGGGATAGCCTGTTAATTGCTCTAAACGATAGGAGTAGTGCCTTGTAGGTGATCCTGCAATGTAACGGTAGCCAGTGTAGTTCCATAAGTATGGGCGTGAAGTGATCTCTTCTGGATATGCCGCAGAGAATGTGGGCTGCTGCATTCATCGCCATCGCCAACCTATTCAAAATCTAACTGTACACCATGGTTTAATAGCACATTAAAACAAATGAAAAGAGAACTAAGAAATTTAGAACGTAAATGGCGCAAAACTAAATCCACCATTGAGAAAGAACTATACTACAACCATCTCACAATCTATAAAGACGCAATAGATAACTCAAAGAAAAATTACTATGCTACAATCCTATCAAAAGCATATAATAGACCAAGAGAACTATTTTCCATTGTTAGTAATCTAACTAACAATTCCCAAGACTCTAGCAAGGAAATCAATGATATATCAGCACAAACCTTAGCCAACTATTATCAAAACAAAACAAAACACTCACCAATGACCCTAGAATCAATCTACACACCTCATACACTAAACGAATGGCCAGAATTTCACCCGATATCTAAAACATCATTAAAAAATATCATTCTCAATCTCAACACAACAACTTCTTATCTCGACCCCTGCCCAGTATCCTGGATAAAAAACACACTCCCAACTCTTCTATCCTTCATACTCCCTATAGTCAACCTTTCACTACTCCAAGGTCACCTCCCACCTACACTTAAACATGTACAAATCAGACCAATTCTAAAGAATAACACGCTTGACAAAACCTCCCCAAAATCTTACAGACCGATCTCAAGTATACCATTCTTAGCAAAAGTCATAGAAAAAACTGTACAAATACAGACACAAGAATTCCTAGACTCATCCTATCCGCTTGACGACCAACAATATGGATTTCGCCCCAAGCATGGAGTTGAAACTCTCCTGACCGTACTAACTGACACACTTTTAAGAGGAATTGACAACCACAAAAAAGCCTTCATCCTATTATTTATGGACATATCAGCAGCTTTTGATAGTGTTCACCATTCAATAATGCTTAACAACTTAAGACATATAGGAATATATTCTACAGTTCATAAATGGTTCACATCCTATCTGAGCAATAGAACCCAAAATGTTAGAATAGGCAACCATATGTCTGAATCATATAAATTTGAAACAGGTTTACCTCAAGGCTCAGCACTTTCAGCTCTCCTATTTAACATATACATAAAACCAGTCTGCAATATTTTTAAAAAATATGGTGTACTCTATCATCTGTATGCAGATGATATTATGATGTACATCCCATTCACAATCCCTAACATACCTTTGCAACTCCTATCAGATTGCTTCAATGATATAACTTTATGGCTAAACGCCCACAATCTCCAAATAAATCACTCAAAAACAGAAGTGCTAATCGTCACTAAAAACCAAGACTATACCCCACCAACACATATAACACTACAAAACCAGGAAATCAAAATAAAAAACGAAATCAGATACTTAGGAGTAATTATAGATAAACATTTAACATTAGACACCCATATCAGAAACACTACAAAGAAAATTTATTTCAAGCTTAAAATACTTAAACAACTTAGACCCCTTGTATACATACATGATTTCATCAGCATAATTCAAGCCACCATAACCCCCCACTTTGACTTTGCTAATTTAATATTATTAGGCGCAACAAAACAAAACATTAAAAGGCTTCAAATTGCACAAAACTCAGCAGCTAGGATAATAACGAAAACACATTCTCATCAACATATAACACCAATACTAGAGTCCCTTCACTGGCTGCCAATTCAAAGTAGGATAATATACAAAACATTAATAACTACATTTAAAACACTATTCGATATGGCACCACATACATTAAGTAAATTAATTAATAAAGAACACTCAAAACCTTCTCAAAGAAAAGGTCATTCAAATAAACTAAAACCCCCCAAAGACTTCATAAAAACAAATAAATCAACAAACAACAAAGCGTTCTCTCATGCAGCCCCAATAGCCTGGAATTCCCTCCCAGAAGAACTAAGAATGCTAACAGAGATTAAAGAATTCCGCAAAAAATTGAAAACCCATCTATTCACAATACACTACAATAGTAAAGACATCCACTCAAAAGAATTAGATAAAGGCTAACCATTCTTTGTCTGACATCTCACTACAACTTAAAAAGAAAACTCTCCCTATCATATTCTAAACTTCTCTCCATGATTATACCCCCATAATGTCTATATGTAAATAATGTATATAAGTTCCACAGTTCTGTGCCATTCAGTTTAATATTACTCTGTTTATTTTATATTGCTTATAGATATCTGATGTTATATGTAAAACAAACTATGCTTTGTTGAATGTTGTTATCTGTAAACCGCAGCTGAACTACGGAAGCAGCGGTATATAAGTTCTTGTTAAATAAATAAATAAATAAATAAATAAATAAATCTGCAGTGGACTGAGGGTACTCTTAGGGAGGCCATGTAGGATGATGTTGGCATAATCGAAATGAGGTATTACAAGCATTTGGAATACACAGGTACACTACCAAAAAACTGCCTCCAGTTTTGCAACTGATTCCTATAGATTTTGGGGTGCTGAATCCAGGAAAAATAGCCAAAATGTTCCATCACGTCACGTTTTCTTGCAAAATTAGATTTCTTACCCATATAAGGAATGTTCACATAATTTCTTTTTAGCCGACTGCAGTTTATTTTCTTGGCCCAAAATAGAGGTTGTAATGGTTAACTAACTAGAAACACTCCCTCATGATATTTTAGAGTGTTTTGTATTCATTTTATACATTAACAGGACAATTGGGAGGCGGGGGGCTAAATCCAGTACTCGCGCTGTCGCATGTTCTTTCCTGTTCGCCTCGCCTCGTTCGCTCGCTCGCTCAAACACGGTGGTTGCGACATGAACGTTCCTGTCAAATTTCAGTTTCTTGCAAGTTCATTATTACTTTTTGTTTGCTCAGTCGTAATCCAGCTTTATTCCGAAGTGGTTCACTACAGTTGTAGTTTGCAGTGCTGTGTATTTGTGATGGCTCACAGAGCCAGAGGTTGCGTCAACTCTCCGGACAGTTTTTGTTTTATTTGTGGGGAATATACCGTGAAAAAGCGGCAGAGGAACATTTCTGCATTTATTAAAAAAGTATATTTCGCCTATTTCGGTTTGAAGTTAGGCGATCAAGACAAACCGTGGGCTCCTCACAAAGTGTGCAAGACATGTGAGGAAGATCTACGCTTATGGATGAAAGGTAAAAAACAAGCATTTCGTTTCGGAATACCTATGATGTGGCGTGAACAAAGAGACCACAGCAGTGACTGCTATTTTTGCTCTTGCATTGTGAAGGGATACAACTTAAAAAATAAGAACGTAATAAGTTACCCCAACCTTCCCTCAGCAATTAGGCCTATGCCTCATAGCAACGAAGTACCTGTGCCTGAACCACCAAAATCTTTGGATCATATTTGTGTGGACGGTTTCTGATCATGATGAGACTCATCAGATGGCTTTTCCCAATGAGTCCAGTACTTCCGAGTTTGAAACTGAACCAGATCCGAAACCTGAACTTTTCTCTCAAGCTGAATTGAATGATTTAGTCCGGGATTTAGGACTCCCAAAAGATGCTGCCCAACTGCTAGGTTCTCGGCTTAAACAGAAAAATCTATTGTCACCAGGAACAACTTTTTATTGGTACCGCAACCGCGAGACACAATTTTTGAAGTATTTCAGCAAAGAGGAAGATTTGGTATTTTGCAACGATATATACGGAGTGATGGAAAAGTTTAAACTCAAGTATGATCCTGCTGAATGGCGGCTGTTCATTGATTCGTCAAAAGACAGCATAAAAGGTGTTCTTCTTCATAATGGCAACACATTCGCTTCAGTTCCTATTGCTCACTCTGTTATTCTCCAAGAAAAATACGAGAATTTGGCCCTGATTCTTCAGAAGATTCGTTATGATGAGCATAAGTGGATGATTTGTGGAGACTTTAAAATTCTATCCATGCTATTAGGGCAGCAATCCGGTTTCACCAAATATCCCTGCTTCCTTTGCTTGTGGGATAGCCGGGCCCGCGACCTACACTGGGGGAAAAAAGACTGGCCAATTCGGGAGTATTTGAGACCCGGTGAGAAAAATGTTCTTCATGAGAGCTTGGTACCTCGTGATAAAATTCTATTACCACCTCTCCACATTAAGTTGGGTCTCATTAAGCAATTCATCAAGTCCCTTCCAAAAGATGGTGAGTGCTTTCGGTACCTTTGCTCAAAGTTCCCCCGACTTTCTGAAGCAAAGCTAAAGGAAGGAGTGTTTGTTGGCCCTGATATAAGGAAACTCATTTCAGATGGAGCATTCGCTGAAACGATGTCTGAGAAGGAAAAAGAAGCCTGGGATTCCTTCAAGGATGTTGTTCTCAAATTCTTGGGGAACAGGCGGGATGAGAACTATAAGGATATTGTTGCCAGGATGCTCAATGCCTTCAAAGAACAAGGCTGTAACATGAGCCTGAAAGACCATTTCTTGCACTCCCATGTGAACTACTTTCCCGAAAGCTTGGGGGCGTACAGTGAAGAACAAGGTGAAAGGTTTCACCAGGACATCAAGGACGCAGAGAGAAGGTACCAAGGAAGATGGAACACCACTATGATGGCTGATTTCTGCTGGTTGCTGCTGCGGGAAACCCCAGATGAAAAATACGCCAAGCAGCGCACCAAGAGAAGCATTCGGGGGAAGAAGAAACGGGCCCACCAGGAGATTGATTGACCCAAGAATGACTTTAAAATCTAAACTGTGTTGACAAATATCGTGTTTTTACTAAACTTTGAAATAAAACTTTGCTAGTTATTACCACAGTGTCGGATCTCATTTATTAGAATTTTATTTTCACACCATCGGGTGTTTGTCTTCATGTATTGCAATGGTGCGGTTTGCGTTTTCTATTCTTACATACATACCTGTACAACATTTTTTGCACATTTCTTTGCTTTGCTTTGTGTCTAACCTCGCTCTTATATGCTCAATGTTTGTGCACATGTATGTGGCTGTTTTAAGTGCAGACAATTTTGCTACCATCACAGTGTGTTTTGTTGACATTACTCTATTCTTATGTGCTGCCTTGTTACAATTTTCTTTATTCTTATTTGAATAACTACTAAACAATTAGTATAAAGAATTCATCCAAGAAACTTTTATCTCGATCGCACTCAATCTGAAACGTTCACCTCAAACTGCTAACCCAATGTAGCAAAAAATCTGTAGGTGATGGAGCAAATTGGTTACCAGATTTGGATTCAGCGCACCAAAAAACGTAAAAATCAATCGAAACATTAGAGGCAGTTTTAAAAAAAAATTTTTTAGTGTACCTGTGATATTGTTCTGAAGTCGTCTGGGGCTAGTACAGGTCTTAGGTGCCTTAATGTTAGTATTTTATTGTAGATGGACTTGGTGGTATTCTTTATGTGTTCTTTGAAGTTGAGCTGTTGGTCTATTGTAACACCCAGGTAGTGTATCGCAGATTTGCATGGGAGCTCTGCGTCTCGCACCTTCAATGAGGTGGGAGGAGAGAAGTTCTTGTTCTTGGTTATGAATAGGACCTTGGTTTTCTTAAATTTTATGCGTAGATTCTGAGATAAGAGCCAATCAGTGATTGCATTGAAGCACTCAATAAGTGGGAAGAGGTTTGGGTGCATGATTTTGATTGGGGTGAATATCAATACATCGTCTGCATAGACCAGACTGGAAATATTAAAGGAACAGATGATATCACAAATAGGTTGCATATAGATGTTAAAAAGTAAGTAAGTATTAGTGTATGTGTCTCATATTCCTGCGTGTTAAATGTATCCCCCAATTGTGTTGTGACCGCTTTGATTGAAGGATAAGGCGGTATACAAAACTGTCTAAATAAAAAGTAAAGCAGATAGGGAGGATCCTTGGGGTATTCCCTGTTGTTGATGGAATGGTTCAGATGTTGAGGATCCTATCCGTACATGTTGCCAACGGTTAGCTAGATAGGATTTACACCATTCCCAGGCCAAGCCATGAATTCCCTTTTCCTGAAGGCGAGAGAGGAGTTGCACATGGTTAACAGAATCAAATGCAGCAGCTATATCGAGAAAGATGAGAACAAACCCATTTTCAATTTTGTCGATACCTCTGGATAAGATATTGATAAATATGGTGAGTAGAGTCTCTACACCATGGGATTCTCGGAACCCATGCTGGCAGGGATCAAGAGGGGCTGATATGTCAATGTGTTGCTGCAATTGTATTTGAACCAGCTTCTCAATAAGTTTGGCTAGAAGGGGTATGCTCGAGATTGGGTGATATGAGTCTGTCCTTGTCGGGTCGAGTTTGTTGTTTTTCAGAAGAGGGCGTATGGATGTTTGTTTAAGAGTTGCTGGGAATGTTCCTGCTGTGAAGGAGAGCTTCATGATGTAGGCTAGAGTTGGGCTGAGTTCTGCACGCATCGTTCTGATCCAGTGAGCAGGACAAGGATCATTTGGGGCTGTAGTGGTGTTAATAGTAGCAATAAGGTCAGTGATGTATTTCTCTGCTGGAGGGATGAAGTTTGTTAACGGTTGCTGTACCTGGGGAATGTAACAGGGTGTGGAACTTGGTGCCATATTTGTTTTAATGATTTTAGATTGCAGGTACTTGGCATAGGGCTGAGGCTGAATTGATACCGTCTGATTGGAGGAAGGTGTCTTGGTTAAGGATTTAGCAATGCTAAAGAGGTCGCGTGGTTTATTTAACGAGCGGAGGAGGAGATCCGTGTGGGGTTCTCTCATTTTTTCAGATATTTTCTCACGGTGTTGCTTTAGGGTGTTTTCATAAGTCATTTGGTCAGTTGTGGAACGAGATCAACGCCATTTTTTTTCTTGCTTTCTTAGAACTGAAGAGATGACCGTAATTCAGCAGAGAACCAAGGGGCTGGTTTTCTGTTTCTTGGTGGTTTGATGGATGCTGATGATTTATTTGAGGAAGGTAGCTGTGAACAAGAGTTCAGGATGGAATTCCATCTGTTGATCATATCATCGAGGTTCTGAGCTGGTTGACGGAGTGCTGGAAGAGCGCTGTCATCCCTGTCTAGGGATTTGAAGCGAATTGTCAATCTTGAGGAGGCTGAATTTGTTTGACTGGTTGAAATTTGATTTTGTTGGTATGGGATTTGGAAGGAGATTAAGTTGTGGTCTGACCATGGGACAGGAGTAAATGATAGGTTGATATTGTTGTTTGATTCTGACTGGGGGGCAAAAAGGTCAAGAGCATTTCCCTTGAAGTGTGTAGGAGAGTTCACCATCTGTGTATAACTGAGGTCATTCATAGCATCAAGGAAGGTGTTAGAGTAGGTAGGTTGTAGGGAAGCAAGGTTAAAATCGCCGATCAACCAATTAGGTTTACGTGGACTTTCAGGGTTGCAGGCCAGGTCTATTATGTTAGAGAGATCTTCGGGGGGGGGGGGGAAGAAGGAGCTCTGTAGATGAGATTTATAATGATGTGCTTATTGGCAACAGACATTATGTCCATGTGCATGATACTCCTAGACAATAGTAGCTGGAATTGGAGATTAGTTCTTGCTAGAATGAAGACTCCACCTCCTTTCCATATACAGCATGTGCACACACACACTCGTGCAGGACATCTCCACATTCATTTTTTCCCATGCATATAGAGAAACGCTATATGGCCACCAGGCAGCCTAAATTTTCAAAGGCCAAAGCCATCATGCTCTGCTGCATGGTACTGGCTAAAGAAGAGTTACTGTATCCCCCATGCTGGGCCAGGCCTCCCCATGCTGCGGCAAGAAGAGTATGGGAAAGGATCCATGTGGCCCTAATGAGGTGAGACCACCATTTCATACCTATACACACTGCTTACAGAGGGACACATAGCTGCTGGCAGAGTGTGCACAGGGAGAGAAGTATGGTAGTCAGGACTGGCTAACAATCAGCCAAAACAGGGTAGTCCCCTAGGTGACACTTTCTGAGGCTCAGGAAAGAGCAGCAGCAGTCAAAGCAATTAAAGCCGTCCAGAAGCACAGTCAAAACCTGGCAGGGAGAGCATGAAGCCCTCAGACAAAATAGTAGTCAGAGTGGCGGTGTCCCAATGAGCATGGCCAATGATTATACAAAAAAAGTCACAAAGAGGCAGAAGGCGAGCCATGGCAACCAACTTGCCTACCCCAGATATGTGGGCATTGCCATGAGCACATGTTCTTCCTGCCAAAGAGCACCCCCTACAGCTACACACACATTCACATACTCCTGGATCAGGCCATTCTGTAGCAGAATTTGCCAATCATTGAATGCTGCTGGCAGGACAGAGATAACACATGGTGAGGGCATAGGGATGTGTAGATGGTAGCATGCTAGGATGTGCAAAAATGCAATGGGTGAATGGCACTGAGAGGCAAGGGCATGCCCACAGGCATGCATGTGGTCCTGTAAGTCCCCACCCCTCCTAGGTCAGGACAGAGTACATGCAGAGCAGAATGTGCACATGGCTGCAAGTAATGCTGGCACACAGAGCCACAATAGAAGGAACACAGCTGCACTGTAGCCTGGTAGCACACAACCGCAAATGACAGCCATCAGCAAGACACATGGGTTGTGCTGAAAACTAGTATGTCAGAAGTGAGGGGTGGCAGATTTGCTCTGCACTTGTTACCATGGCATCGCCAATGGTCACATGCCACAGTTCCTGCACATCTGGAGAGGGCAGAGTGGCAGACTATCAGTACAAAGGCCAGTAACTGCAGGATTTCAAAAAAAGAGAGAGAGAGATTAGGAGGATGACAGGGGGAAAAACAGTGAAAGGAGTGCATTTCTAAGCATGCATTCTCCACTTATCCTCAACAGATGCTTCCATATACTCTGCGATCTGAAGCTGGAGAAGATGCAATACCGGGACATGAGAAGGATCCAGCTGCCATTCCTCAAACATCTCTGGCAGGCGCTGCAACAGCAGCAAGGTAAGTCATGGTACACCTGGCATAGATGTTACACATAGGGAGGAGATCATGGATTGCCATCTACAATGTTCAAGGCCATGAGATGCCTGCAATACCATGCATCCATGGCAGGCGGTGCCATAGTGCAACACTGGTGCAATAGCACACTCATCGGGCATCGGCTGAGATGACTGCACACAAAAGGGAGTCCTGTATAGTTGTTGACAGATGTTGAGGAATGAGCCAAAGGGGTACCCAAGGGAATATGGTTTTACAGAAAACATGGAGTGGCAGCAGAAGCAGTAGAGGCTCAAAACACAGTGGCAAGATTAATTACTTCTGCCCCATGACAAGCACATATCACCCCCATACTATTTCAGCTTCACTGGCTCCACATCTTAGCCATAATAAGATCTAAAGCTCTTGTCACTATCTTCAGGATTATATACAGCTGCTCAGCCAACTGCCTCCAAGCCTGTATTTCCATGCAGAAAAGTGGCAGACCTCGCAGACCTCTGAGCTCTCTGCACGTTCTCTCCATCCCTATATAAAAACCCAAGTCTAAATAATCCGCTAGCAACCAAGCTCTTTCCCTCTTTACCCCCTTGCTATGGAATACTCTCCCTCCATCACCAAGAGGATCCCAAGAAATCACAGACTTCTGGCAAAAACTTAAAATGCACCTTTTCCAGGATTACTTTCAAATCAACCTAAACCCATACGCAAAAGATGGCACTCAACCAATACCTACGGACATCCAGCACAATCATCCGCTTGCATGCCTAGACCAAGGCCAAGGCAGTATATCCAGAAACGAAATAAAGATAAAGAATCAGATGTTCGCCCCGCCATATGACTAAACTTCCCACACATATACATACCTCCAATGTAAATAGTTATCATGCCACACCGCCAGTGTAAATAGTCATCACATTTAAAGTATCACTGTTCCTACTTTACAACTGTTTTGTCAGTTATTTAATTTTGTTCTATGTAAATCAGACACAATGTGCTCTGTATGTTCTAGTTCAATGTAAACCACTTTGATTTATAGAAAAGCGGTATAAAAATAAATTTAAATAAATGAATTAATTTATTTAGCTGCATTTATATCCCGCTTTTCACCAGGTCAAAGCGGTTAAATGAATAAACTAAGTAGGAGCAGAGACCCCCCGGAAAGGCCACAGGAACAGGGGAAAACAGACTAGGAGAATTTGAAATGTCATCATGGCCATATGTGGTAACCGCTGATCCAATTCAGCCACTTTTCAGCAGCTCCCCCGATTTGGGGTAGAGCGCCCGAGCGGGAGAGGCAGCCAAATCTCCCGCTTGGAGGCTCCTGCCCAATCGGGGCAGTGGGAGGAGCAGCAGAGCCGGCATAAAAGCCAGCTCCGACAAGGAACAGCAGCAGCCACTTTTCAGCAGCTCCCCTGATTCGGGGTAGAGCGCCCGAGCGGGAGAGGCAGCCAAATCTCCCGCTTGGAGGCTCCTGCCCAATCAGGGCAGTGGGAGAAGCAGCAAAGCAGCAGAGCCGGCATAAAAGCCAGCTCCGATGAGCGCGCCTGCGCTCTGTGGGCCCGCGCCTGAAGGCCTCGCCAGAGGGCCCTTTGGCGTGGCCCTTAGGTGCGGCACAAAGGCGGAAACAAACAACAGCACCAAACAGCACATTCAACTACAACCCGAAGCAACTACAACACCACCAAAAAGTGTTCCTCCACCAACCGCCCGACAAATAGAGAAGCCCCCCTCGATCGGAGTGGAACGACTCAACGGGAAACCACCCCACTTAGAAGCTCCTGCCCAATCAGGGCAGTGGGAGCACCATCGAAAATCAATAGCCCAGCCGAACCCACCCACGTCTGACAGAACCGCACCTGGGGACCTCACCGGAGGGCCCTTTGGCGTGGCACTCCAGTGCAGCCACAGAAACAACCACAACCCACCGCTGCAACAGAGCCACCAGCAGCAAGCGAACTCAGACAACGAAGACCAGAAGGACAACACCAGCAGAACAAAGTAAGTGCAACATCTACCAAACTCTGACCGGCATAAGAATGTACACAACATGGATTCTGCCCATCAGCCTCCTCCTCACCCAACTCCTACCACACCAGGCAACCAACCACAACCTACTAACAAGCACTCCATGGCAGCCAGCACAATTCTTCACACACCCACAGTACACACACTGGAACACAATCAAGACACCCAAGCACAGGAGGCAAAACAGACACAAATCCAACACACAAACTCAAACAAAGCACAGATACAACTAAGCACCCCGGCTACGATCACAATCGAGCTCATCAATGCCAGATCCATAAGAAACAAAATTAACACAATAGCAGACCACATAGAAGATCATCCACCTGACATACTGTGCATTACTGAAACATGGCTCACCCCCACCGATAATGTGCTACTTAATCAATTAGTACCAACCACATACGCAGCATTCAACTGCCCACACACACAACGAAGAGGAGGAGGGGTCCTGATCCTGGCAAGGAACAGCCTAAGATTCAAGTCACGAAGCGCATCAAACACAAACCAATGCAACACCATCACTGTGGAAAACAAATGGATGGCACTATGCTTCATCTACAGAGCCCCGAATGCGCCACCAGACGAACTAGCATCCACTCTAGAAGAGGTCTGTGCCATCAACACTAGCAACAAACTCGTGCTACTACTAGGAGACTTCAACTTAAAATCCTCCAACACAAAGGACGGAGAAGCCTTCCTACAAGCTATGGGATCCTTACAATACACCCAACTGATCAACACCCCAACACACAAACACGGATCATCACCAGATCTCATATTAAGAACATAAGAACATAAGACATGCCATACTTGGTCAGACCGAGGTCCATCAAGCCCAGTATCCTGTTTCCAACAGTGGCCAATCTAGGTCATACGTACCTAGCAATATCCCCAAAAGACACAGGTTCCACAATGCTTGTACTGGGCCAAGCATTGATATCCTGGGTCCCTTTTTAATAGTGGTTTATGGACCTTTCCTCCAGGAACTTGTCCAAACCTTTTTTAAACCCAGCTATACTAACAGCCCTTACTACATCCTCCGGTAACAGATTCCAGAGTTTGATTACACGTTGAGTGAAAAAATATTTTCTCTTATTTGTCTTAAATAGTTTACCCTGTAGCTTCATTACATGTCCCCTAGTCTTTCTATACTCTGATAGCGTAAACAATTGATCCACGTTTATCCGTTCCACTCCATTCATTAATTTATAGACCTCTATCATATCTCCCCTCAGCCGTCTCTTCTCCAGGCTAAAGAGCCCTAACCTTCTTAGCCTCTCTTCATAGGAGTAGCCTTCCATCCCCTTCACCAATTTGGTGGCTCTTCTCTGTACTTTTTCTAATAATGCTATGTCCTTTTTAAGATACTGTGACAACGCACCGCCTAGCCTGTGGCGTAAGCAGGCCAAGGGGATGTGAGCCACACAGTGGGGTGAGTTTAAAAGAGTCCTTGTTAGTGCTGAAGCCTTCCTACTGTAGTTGTGGAGTGAGTGACGACAGCCAAGGTTGGGTTTCCAAAGTAAGTAATGCTTTATTTATTTATTTATTTATTTATTTATTTTACAATTCTTATATACCGCACTATTTGCAATCAGCGCGGTTTACATGTAACAAAAAACATCCGACAAAATGCATATGTCTGGTCATTACATTGAACAGGGAGTGGGATTTGGAGAACAAGTATCAACTATATAAAGGAACTTGGAGAACAAAGGTGAACTATATACATAAGAAGTTCAATGGAGAAGGCTCCTGTTTGGTGTTTTACATTTTTGGGGATGAACTATATGAGAGTGGCTGGGGTTCAGGGCTGTAGGTAAGGTGTTTGATAAAGAGGAAATGTTTCAGGGCCTTCCTGAACTGGCTCAGGTTGGGGATTGCTCTGATGTGTGGTGGTAGGGTGTTCCATAGACTTGGGGCGCAAATACTGAAGGCTCGGTTGGATGTTGTTTTGGTGCAGTTTGTTGTTTCCTTAGGTATAGATAACATATTAGTCTCTGCAGTTCTTCTTAGTCTGCAGGGAGCGGGTGATTGTATGACGTCAGAGAGAGAGGGGGATGATAGCCCCTTGATAGCTTTGAACGTCATCAGCAAGGTCTTAAAACAGATCCTGGCTTGAATGGGAAGCCAATGCAGCTGTTTCAGGAGAGGTGTGATGTGTTCTCTCCTTGAGGCTCCGAATAGTATCCGTGCTGCACATGCATAAGGTACTTGCACAAAGTATAGCAAAGGACACCGTACAGGACTTACTCCCCCGCCACAGAAGTATAATGGTAACCTTCTGTACCAAATAAAAGTTCAAGTGTTCATATAGCTTCTCCTGATACTTCTCAGGGACACATAAAATATTTACAAGCTTTCATCATTCTTCCAGCTTCATTACTACAACAGGCTTCAATCTTCTAGTACTGCTTTCTCAGTATCTACTGGTAATAAAGAATCTTTCTCCTGTTGTACTTCTTGCTAGTGTCCAACAGCTTCCCATAGAAATGGCAATCTCCACAACTCTGGCTTATTAATGACTGCCTTCTTGTGTAGGAGCAGTTTCTCTCTATTGCCTTCTATTCACAGCTGTATCACATGAAGCTTTGATTCATTCCATTCACTAGAACGCTGCTGTCTCTCATGCACGTTCTAGAACATTGGCTTAAGGCTTCTCAGCACTCAATCATCAATTAGGAATACTTATAGTTCTTCACTCTATCATACAAATCCTTAGGTAGCTGCTTTGTAAGATCCCTCAGCTCTGCCTGGTCTGCAAAGGCTCCTCTTAGCTCTCTGCACGGTTGCTGCCAATTAGCTTCTTGCTGGCAAGCAGGTGTGTGCTCTTCTGAACTAGAGCTTAGCTCACGCTGTCTATCGTAGGGAAATGTTTGCAGCTCTCTAACAGGGATTTCTCTATAGCCCCTCTTCCCTCTATTAACTTCAGGTTTATATTCAGGGCCTGATTTACCCCTGCCTCCTTTAGCAAGCAGTCTATTGTCAGTTCCTATAGACTGACTTCTTTCCAAGCTATTTATTTTACAAGGCTTAGAAGAGTTTGCTCTGACCTGGTTTTTGCAGCGTCTGCCTCTGGGGAACTCCCCTGACTCCAAGTCAGTATTCCAGGCTTCTGAATCCAGCTCTGGGTCACCTCCTGGGTTTTCTCTCTCATGGAGCTGAGGTCTGCCTGTGTCTCTTCCTGGACCACTTGCAGGAACTCTCCCTTCCCTGGTTCTCTCCTTAGTTCCTCTGGGCTCAGCCTTTCTGCTTGCACTGCTCTGTAACCAGTTCCTCTTCTCCAGGCCTTGCTCCTCGAGGGCTTGCTGCTCCAGTGCTTGCTCCTCGAGCCCCTTCTCCCTACTAACTGCTGCTTCCTGGTTATGAGTGCAGAGTGGCCCAATCCGGTCTGACTCCTCCCACCTCCCTGATTGGCTATGTCTCTGGGTTAGCCTAGAGCTAGGGTGTGGTTCTTTCCCTGCTCTTCTCTGCAGAGAAAGTTTGTGCACAGGAAACTTAACCCCTTCCTGTCCTGCCTCTCCAAGCATCTGAGGTGACAGAAAGTGATTTAAACCCATTTTCTCCTGTTTCTGGGGCTCTGCCTTGTCACATAACCCCCCATTTAAGATATTCCGGGCTGGTTGAATAAATGCAGAACAGCACGGAATCTTACTCTGGTGATCAGGACTAGCAGTTGTATCCTCTCTTATAGCTAACTGAGCTAAAGCTACGCGGTCATGCCATAACCGCAAAACATTCACGTGGAAATTCTGTTGTTTCCCTCCTCTAGTTTCTACGGTATATGTGACGGGTCCTACCTGTTTGATGACCTGGCAGGGTCCTCTCCAGGTACTTTCAAATTTCGGACGATGGCCCGGCACCATTACGATGACCTTTTCACCGACCTCTAATCGTCGAGGTCGCGTGCGTCGGTCATAATACTTCTTTTGCCTAACTTGGCTGGCCACCATATTGTCATCCCCTATCTGGGACGTGCGTTGTAACCGGCCCCTTAAATCTTTTAAAAACTGGGGTACCTCCACCTCCTCTCTAGCAGGCTCTACCCATTGATCCCGTAGAATGTCTAACACACCTCGGGGCGCTCGCCCATACAACAGCTCGTACGGGGATACCCCCAAGGAAGCTTGTTTCCGCTCGCGACAGGCATAAAGTATAAAGGGGAGCATCATGTCCCATTCAGCTACCTCCCCCTCCAGGCTTTTTCTTAACATCCTTTTAATGGTCTGGTTTTGCCGTTCTACCAGACCATTGGTCTGGGGATGGTAGGCCGCCGTCTTAACGTGCTTAATGCCAAAGGCATCCCAGACCTGGGCAAGATAATGAGACAGGAAATTCGTACCCCTGTCCGTGAGAATTTCTCGCGGGAACCCTATCTCGCAAAACAGTTTCAGTAATTCCAGGGCAATAGTGCGTGCTGACGTGTTCCTTAAGGGAACTGCCCAGGGGAAACGCGTGGCATGGTCCACAATAACTAAAATATATTGAAACCCCCTGGGAGTCCGAATTAAAGGACCTACCATGTCCATTGCCAAACGCTCTATAGGTCTAGAGATACGCGGGACTGGTATCAGCGGTACTTTCCCCGGTAGCCGAGGCGTAACTTTTTGACATGAGGGACAGGCCTCGCAGAACTTCGCGGTCTCACGAAAGACCCCGGGCCAATAAAAACGACCCAAAATTTGGTCTAAGGTACCTTGGGCCCCTTTGTGCCCCCCCAAAGGATGATCGTGAGCTAAACGTAAAACCAAATTTTTAAACGTATTAGGCACCACTAACTGCCTCCGGGTATGGTCAGAACTGGGGTCCAAGCTTTCTCTATACAGCACGTTCCCTTCCACATAAAAACACGGCAACGATCCCCCTCCCTTATTTGCATTATCAAAAGCATGGGTCAGGGCTGGATCTTGCCTTTGCTCCTCCGGAAAAGAAGGAAATTTTGCTACTAACTCGGCCGAAGCCCATGGTAGCTCCTGCCCTGTCGCTAGCTTGTTTCTATTCAAGGCCCGGCCTTGCTTTTCTTTACGTTTCTCCCCCTTCTGGGGTTTTACACGCTCTCTAGAGGGCGTCACCAAACCGCTATGGGAGGGTAAGTCTGCCAGGGAATCCTTAGCGGGGACCTGGTTCTTCACCCTAGCTTTGCTTTGGGCTCGTGTGGATACTAGACCTAACTTCCATCCTTCCTCGCTATCAGCAGCAGCAGCTAAACCTTTAGCTAGGCCCTTTCGAAATTGCGGCCAATCCCTGCCTAATACAATAGGATGGGGCAACCTTGGTACCACCGCTACTGGGATGTCCTTACTTAAACCCATTCCCTTTACTGTTACTATGCGCCTTGGGTGTGCTGTGGCAGCACCATGCAAGCATTGAATCTTAATTTTATCCTCAGGGTGCTCTTTATCACTCCCACTCTGAGGTCCTATCTCCTTCCATAGGCTTTCCGAGACCATAGACTGATCGGTGCCTGAATCTAACAAGGCTTCAACCGGGATATTATTTACTGTGACCATCAGCAAGAACCCCTCCCCAACCTCCTTGGACTGGGTGGTGATTAGTGCTAGCCTAGTGCTACAATTCCTCCTGAGGTGTCCCTTTTGACCACAGGCAAAACACTTTCGCTCATTCATACCAGGGCTAAACAAAGGCCTAGATGAAGATTCACCCATCTGTACTCCTCCCTTCATTCCTCGTTCCCTCAAGACTGTACTTTCTGGAACACCTTTCCTCCTCTGACCTAAGGCCTGCGCCTCTAGGAACCAGTCAGCAAGGGCAACGGCGTCCTTGGTATTGTGGCAGTCTTGGAGGATTAGGAAGGACTGTACTTCCCGGGGTAGTGCTTCTAAGAATTGTTCAAGTATAATATCATCTATTACTGTGTCTGTGCTCTTACCTTGTGGAGATAGCCATTTGTATGCCAAAGCCTTTATCCTATGGCATAAGGCCTGTGGTGTCTCGCCTGGGGTTAACCTGCACCCTCTTAAAAGTCAGCGATACACCACGGGTGTTAGGCCTAATCTGTCTCGTATTGCTTCAACGACAGCTCCATAATCGTTGGCTAGAGCACTGGGCATTTCCTTGTAGGCCGTGAGAGCCTCTCCCGTGAGGGATGGAGCCAATCGGATAACCCAGTGTTCTTTGGGCCATCCGCTCATGGTTGCTATGCGCTCAAACACTTCGAGGTGGTCATCAATATTAGCGTCCTTAGACCACTGGCCTAATGATAACATTCCCTGTCCAAGCATTCCATGTCCTGTGGCAGTTCCTAGCGAACTGGTCACATTTTGTAGAGTCTCCGACGTCCGCTTCTGCTCTTTCATCCAGGATCCTAGCATGTCCAACACCGGCTGCTGCTGGGCTCGTATCATCGACGCCATCTTCTCTTGGGTCCGCACCGATCTTGCCTCCTGCTCCTGGAATCTCTCCGCAACCCAACTCATCAAAGTTGTGGGATCCATTTCGATGTACCTGTAGGGAATACAAAAAGAAACACCAAGTGCGGCACCACCACAAAAGCACCTTCCTTTGCTCCCAGATTAGCTCTGCCAGATTACCCCCCCTTGTAGCAGTGTCCTAAGATGACCCTCTTAGCTACGGGTTACCTGCTACAAGTGGAGTATCTCGCTTGTCAGCAGTATGGTAGCCTTAATAACAGGAACTCTGGTCCACCTCAGCTGAAACTTGTAATCTGCAGCACTGGTAAGCTCTTCAGGTATCTTGGTGAAAAAAACTCTTTTTTTTTTTTTTCTTTTTTCAAAGTGTCCACTCTTCAGAACTTTTACTGGTATCTGTAGTTAATCACTTCTTCTGTGCAAGGCAGCAATTGTTTTATAATCCGAAACAACTACGCCAAAACTCCACCCCCCTACTATGTGACAACGCACCGCCTAGCCTGTGGCGTAAGCAGGCCAAGGGGATGTGAGCCACACAGTGGGGTGAGTTTAAAAGAGTCCTTGTTAGTGCTGAAGCCTTCCTACTGTAGTTGTGGAGTGAGTGACGACAGCCAAGGTTGGGTTTCCAAAGTAAGTAATGCTTTATTCATGCATAAGGTACTTGCACAAAGTATAGCAAAGGACACCGTACAGGACTTACTCCCCCGCCACAGAAGTATAATGGTAACCTTCTGTATCAAATAAAAGTTCAAGTGTTCATATAGCTTCTCCTGATACTTCTCAGGGACACATAAAATATTTACAAGCTTTCATCATTCTTCCAGCTTCATTACTACAACAGGCTTCAATCTTCTAGTACTGCTTTCTCAGTATCTACTGGTAATAAAGAATCTTTCTCCTGTTGTACTTCTTGCTAGTGTCCAACAGCTTCCCATAGAAATGGCAATCTCCACAACTCTGGCTTATTAATGACTGCCTTCTTGTGTAGGAGCAGTTTCTCTCTATTGCCTTCTATTCACAGCTGTATCACATGAAGCTTTGATTCATTCCATTCACTAGAACGCTGCTGTCTCTCATGCACGTTCTAGAACATTGGCTTAAGGCTTCTCAGCACTCAATCATCAATTAGGAATACTTATAGTTCTTCACTCTATCATACAAATCCTTAGGTAGCTGCTTTGTAAGATCCCTCAGCTCTGCCTGGTCTGCAAAGGCTCCTCTTAGCTCTCTGCACGGTTGCTGCCAATTAGCTTCTTGCTGGCAAGCAGGTGTGTGCTCTTCTGAACTAGAGCTTAGCTCACGCTGTCTATCGTAGGGAAATGTTTGCAGCTCTCTAACAGGGATTTCTCTATAGCCCCTCTTCCCTCTATTAACTTCAGGTTTATATTCAGGGCCTGATTTACCCCTGCCTCCTTTAGCAAGCAGTCTATTGTCAGTTCCTATAGACTGACTTCTTTCCAAGCTATTTATTTTACAAGGCTTAGAAGAGTTTGCTCTGACCTGGTTTTTGCAGCGTCTGCCTCTGGGGAACTCCCCTGACTCCAAGTCAGTATTCCAGGCTTCTGAATCCAGCTCTGGGTCACCTCCTGGGTTTTCTCTCTCATGGAGCTGAGGTCTGCCTGTGTCTCTTCCTGGACCACTTGCAGGAACTCTCCCTTCCCTGGTTCTCTCCTTAGTTCCTCTGGGCTCAGCCTTTCTGCTTGCACTGCTCTGTAACCAGTTCCTCTTCTCCAGGCCTTGCTCCTCGAGGGCTTGCTGCTCCAGTGCTTGCTCCTCGAGCCCCTTCTCCCTACTAACTGCTGCTTCCTGGTTATGAGTGCAGAGTGGCCCAATCCGGTCTGACTCCTCCCACCTCCCTGATTGGCTATGTCTCTGGGTTAGCCTAGAGCTAGGGTGTGGTTCTTTCCCTGCTCTTCTCTGCAGAGAAAGTTTGTGCACAGGAAACTTAACCCCTTCCTGTCCTGCCTCTCCAAGCATCTGAGGTGACAGAAAGTGATTTAAACCCATTTTCTCCTGTTTCTGGGGCTCTGCCTTGTCACAATACGGTGACCAGAATTGCACACAATATTCAAGGTGTGGTCGTACCATGGAGCGATACAGAGGCATTATAACATCCTTTGTTTTATTCTCCATCCCTTTCCTTATGATACCTAGCATTCTATTTGCTTTCTTGGCCGCCGCTGCACACTGGGCGGAGGGTTTTAACATGTTATCCACGATGACTCCTAAATCTTCTTCCTGGGTGGTGGTTTCTAATGTGGAGCCTTGCATCGTGTAACTATAGTGTGGGTTGTTCTTTCCTAGGTGCATAACTTTGCACTTGTCCACATTAAATTTCATCTGCCATTTGGATGCCCAGTCTTCCAATTTATCCAGATCCTCCTGCAGTTTTCCACAATCCTCTTGGGTTTTAACAGCTTTAAACAGTTTTGTGTCATCTGCAAATTTGATAACCTCACTAGTTATTCCCTTTTCCAGGTCATTTATGAATATGTCAAAAAGCAGCGGACCCAGTACAGATCCCTGGGGTACTCCACTATTCACCTTTTTCCATTGGGAATATTGGCCATTTAGCCCTACCCTCTGCTTTCTATCTTTTAACCAGTTCCCGATCCACAATAGTACACTGCCTCCTATCCCATGACTTTTTAGCTTCGCCAAAAGTCTCTGATGGGGGACTTTGTCAAAAGCTTTCTGAAAGTCCAGATTCGCACCCAACTTTCTAATGGACAATGGTAACATATCAACACTGGATGTCACCCCCATTCCATGGTCAGACCATCACATAATCAAAATAAAGGTCATGCCACAAGGCCAAAACCATGACAAAAACATAGACAAAACAGCACAAAGAAGATTTAAAAGCTTTGACAGGGACCAATTTCTCCAGGACACTCTACCACACCTGAATACAGAAGAAGAGGATTTAGATGATCAAATCAGAAAATGGAACAGCGTCATCAATGCAGCCGCCAAAGCTACCGAACACAGACCCAAAAAAGATCGCCGCGCTAGGGCACACCACACACCCTGGTACTCAAAAACCATACGGAACAAAACGAGAACTCAGGAAGTTAGAACGGCGATGGAGACACACCAAGTCTCCCAATAATCAGACTCTATACTTAACAAAACAAAAAGAGTACAACGATCTCATCAACCAAACAAAGAGAGAATACCACATCAACATCATACTCAAATCAAACAACAAACCGAGAGAGCTCTTCGAAATTGTGAAAACACTCACCAAGGAGCAGAAATCCGACAGCGAAGTTCAAATAGACCCACAAATATTCGTAGACCACATCCAAGACAAATTCCATTCAGCTCCACGAAGGAAAACTGACACAAGCACCAAACCAACCACCCCCTCAAGAAAAACTTGGGACAAATTCAGCAACCCATCCACAGAGCAGCTCTCACACATCATCACTGCCCTCAACACAAGCACGGCCCCAACAGACACATGGATCAAAATGACAAAGTCAAACTTCATCCACACCATACGCAACATGGGGAAAAGATCTCTAACCCAAGGTATCATGCCAGACCAGCTAAAACGCGCCACAATAAGACCAATTCCGAAGAAATCAGCATTCGACAAAAACAACCCAGCAGCCTACAGACCTATCTCAAGCATCCCCCTACTGGCTAAGATTATTGAGAAAGTGGTACAACATCAACTACAAGACCACATTGACAACTACGCACAACTCGACCACAACCAACACGGTTTCCACCCCAACCACGGAGTTGAAACACTCCTGCTATACCTTTTTAACGACATACTACACCTCATAGACAACAGCAAGAACGGAATACTCATGATCTTCATTGACATATCATCAGCATTTGACACAGTCGACCATGGAACACTACTAGCATGACTACAGAACATTGGACTACACGGAGCCACACTGAGGTGGTTCCACTCTTACCTAATGGACAGACAGATACAGGTCAAGATTGGGCCCAACACATCCCGACCCATAAAAGTAATGCAAGGCGTACCACAAGGATCCGCACTATCAGCTCTTTTATTCAACATCTACATCCAGCCAATATGCAGCATCATAAAAGAACATGGGATAAAATACACAATCTATGCTGACGATATAATGATATACACACCAATCATCCTCGACAACCCAGACCACACCAAGATAACAGATTGTCTCACACACATGAACACCTGGTTTCAAGACAACAACATGACTATAAACTACAGCAAGACTGAGGCGCTAATCATCACATGAAACTCCGACTTCATTCCCCCCCCCCTCGACATCAAGATAGGTTCCAAAACCATACCCATACAATCAGAAGTGAAATACCTCGGAGTGACCATGGACAAAGAACTTAGCCTTCAGTCCCACATCAGCAGAACCACCAAAAATGCTTACCACAGGATGAGACTAGTAAGACGCCTCAAGCCCCTCCTCGCTCAGGAACTCTTCTTCACAGTTTGTCAGGCACTAATAACCCCAATCCTAGACTTCTGCAACCCAAAGACCTTTGCAACTGGCACAAAACACTGCAGCACGCATAGCCGGCACCACAAGACAAGAACACATCACACCCACCCTAAAAGAGCTCCACTGGCTGCCTATCAGTGCCCGCATTAGATACAAGACAATCATAAACATTTTCAAAATCAAACAGTCATCAGCTTTCAGCCTACACCCACTCATACAGCCTGACAACAGCACAAGACCGAGGAGAAGAGGCACTTCCAACCGTGTCAACACACCTAAAGACATCAACAGGGTATGCAAGGACACCGAAAAACGAGCCTTATCAAAGGTGGCACCAACAATCTGGAACGCCCTCCCCGACGAACTGCGTTCAACAACATACCTTAAGGATTTCAGGAAACTACTGAAGACGACCCTCTTCATAGAACACTACGGTGACATTACTTAAACCATGCAACAGACACCTCAATACCCCCCCATGTCACTATAATAGTAATTAAGCAAGGACCTGATACCCATAGCATTGTACATAGCGCACGCTGTAAATAGCACACCAAGAATCAACGATCAGACACGCTCACACGCATACACTACTCACTGCATGTACACACTATACACTATATTATTGATTGTTTGCTGTTCAGACCGCCTTGATTGCAGGATAAGGTGGTATAGAAATCCGTTTAAATAAATAAATGAGAAAGTGTACAAAGGAACAATGGGCATATTCCACAGCTGCAAGCCACAAGTGTGTGTGGGATAGGGATGACAGGTTTCGAAATGCACCAGGTATATGGCATGCACCACCTCCCCAGACACACGAGTTCCAGATGTCCACAGAGCACAAAGTGCATTACCTAGCAACCTAGGACACCTGGTGCCCTGGGTGAAGATGGCAGAGCAGCAGCCACATGTAGAACTATGGCACAGCAAAGGTTCACAGTGGAATCAGGAAGTGCAAGCTCCAGACACTGTTGCAAGAGATATAACTAATCAATCGATGATGTGGCTATCATAGGCCTAAGGGCCTGAGCAAGGACCATAAGATCATAAGACATGCCATTCTGGGTCAGACCAAGGTCCATCAAGCCCAGTATCCTGTTTCCAACAGTGGCCAATTCAGTTCACCAGTACCTGTCGGATTCCCAAAAAGGTACACAAATTCCACAATGCTTATTTTGGTGTAAGCAATGGATTTCTCTGGTTCTCTTTAATAATGGTTTATGGACCTTTCCTCCAGAAACGTGTCCAAACTATTTTTAAACCCAGCTACACTAACAGCCTTTACTACATCCTCCAGCAATGAATTCCAGAGTTTGATTACTCGTTGTGAAAAAATATGTTCTCTTATTAGTCCTAAATAGGCTATATGGTAGCTCATTGAGTGTCCCCTAGTCTTTCTACTTTTTCAAGGAGTTAACAACTGATATATGTTTACCCATTCCACTCCATTCATTAACTTATATACCTCTATCATATCTCCCCTCAGCCATCTCTTTTCCAAATTGAAGAGACCTAACCTTTTAACCCTCTCCTTCCACCCCCTTTACCATTTTAGCAGCTCTTCTCTGTATCTTTTCTAATTCTGCTATATCCTTTTTAAGATACGGCAACCAGAACTGCACACAATATTCAAGGTGCGGTTGCACTATGGAATGATACAGAGGCATTATAATATCCTTTGTTTTATTCTCCATTCCTTTCCTTATGATACCTAGCATTCTCTTAGCTTTCTTGGCTGCCGCTGCACACTGGACGGAGGGTTTTAACATGTTTTCCACGATGGCGCCTAAATCTTTTTCCTGGATGGTGGTTCCTAATGTGTAACCTTGCATCATGTAACCATAGTTTGGGTTTTTCTTTCCTAGGTGCATAACTTTGCACTTGTCCACATTAAATTTCATCTGCCATTTGGATGCCCAGTCTTCCAATTTATCAAGATCCTCTTGCAATTTTCCACAATCTTCATGGGTTTCAACAACTTTGAATAGTTTTGTGTCATCTGCAAATTTGATAACCTCACTCGTTATTCCACTTTCCAGGTCATTTATGAATATGTCAAAAAGCAGCGGACCCAGCACAGATCCCTGGGGTACACCACTATTCACCTTTCTCCATTGGGAAAATTGGCCATTTAGCCCTATCCTCTGCTTTCTATTTTTTAACCAGTTTAACATAGAAATATGACGACAGAAAAAGACCACATGGCCTATCTAGTCTGTCCTTCCATATAAACAACTACAACAGTCCCCTTTTTACCTTTAGAGATCCACTGTGTTTGTCCCATGCTTTTTTGAATTCAGTTACTGTCCTCATCTCTACTACCTCCACTGGGAGACTATTCCACGGATCCACTACTCTTTCCGCATATCACTCCTGAATCTATCTCCCTTCACCCTCATCCCATGTCCCCTTGTAGCAGAACTTGCTTTCAATTGAAAGAGGCTCTCTTCCTGAACATTTATGCCACGGAGGTATTTAAACATCTCAATCATATCACCTCTATCCCGCCTTTCCTCTAAGGTCTACATATTAAGATCCTTAAGTCTGTCCTCATATGCTTTATAATGAAGCCCACTAATCATTTTAGTAGCCACCCTCTGCACCGACTCCATCCTGTTGACATCCTTTTGAAGGTGCGGTCTCCAGAATTGCACACTATACTCCAAATGAGGTCACATCAAAGACTTATAGAGAGGCATTATCACCTCCTTTTTTCTGCTAGCCATTCCTCTCCGTATGCACCCAAGCATCCTTCTAGCTTTTTCCGTCACCTTTTCTACCTGTTTAGCTACTTTAAGATCATCAGACACAACCACGCCTAGGTCCCGCTCTTCTTTAGTGGACAAAAGTACTTCACCCCTATACTGTATTGCTCCCTTGGATTGCTGCAGCCCAAATGCATGATCTTACATTTTTTAACATTAAATCCCAGCTGCCAAATTCTAGACCATTCTTCAAGCTTAGCTAGATCCCTCCTCATGTTATCTACCCCTTCCTGGGTGTCTACTCTATTGCAGTTCCTGATCCACAATAGTACACTGCCTCCTATCCTATCTTTTTAATTTCTCCAAGAGTCTCTCATGAGGGACCTTGTCAAAGGCTTACTGATGTAGTGCCTCTGAGACACCTGCTGATGCTGCATAATGTGCCGGATAGCAGAAGAGCTGCAGCCCTGTAACAAAGGTGTACCGCAGGATGCCACACTTTGGAAGTTCAGAGTCAACACAGTCAAGCAAGACACATGTAAGTTTGTAAAACAGGACTGTTGCTGACGCAACTCTACACCAGCACACATGCAGCTGCAGCAGCAGCAGCATCACTACTGCCCTCTCCTGGTGACACCACCACCTCCACGGAGACAGGCAGCAGCAGCTCCCCATCAGAGGAGTTATCCACTCTGAGGGGACAGGGGAGCAGATTAAGATTCCTTTATATGAGCACATTCCCTCACTTGGAGCCAGGAGAGGACGGTGATCTCAGGGGCTCTTAGCAGGAAGCAGCAGAGATTTTGCTCTCAGGGAACAACTCTGATCTCTGGAGACTAGAGTAGCAGACTTGGAGCAACTGCGGCAGACAGAGAGATATATAGACGAGACCTACAGGGATGTAGTAGAGAAGTCCCACCTTCGGTCTCGCAAATTTTCAGTGCCATGGAGGAGAGGGGTCACATTGGAGGAGAACATCACCTTGGTGTGGCATGAAATGATCCTGTAGCTAGGACCTGTCCAACAGGTGATGTAAAAAGTGAGGTTACTTACCTGTAACAGGTACTCCATGGACAGCAGGATAGGTCAGCCACACCTGGTGATGTCCTCCAGGCGGCACCATAGATGGACGTGCTCTCCAGAGCTCAGAAAGGTAAACCTTTCTGAGCATGTGTAGATAGCCTCACCTCACCAGCCCACCCCTAGCCTGGCCAGTGTGTCCCCAGCATCACCTTTCCTAGCTAGGCTGCATGCCGGTTCAGTGCTGACCTTGTCCACGGGAGGTGGGCAGGATCGTGTGGCTGACTTATCCTGCCGTGCACGGAGAATCCCCATTACAGGTAAGTAACCTCGCTTTTTCCATGGACAAACAGGATGTGTCAGCCACACCTGATGCCTCCCTAGCTGCGCCTGTGCGCGCGCACTGTGGTGGATGAGGGAGGCATGGATGCGTACACAAGGAACATACTTGGTCACCATGCTGGTTACAAGTTCGTTTATTGCATCAACAACATCATCAAAAACAGCCAGGCATAGTGCAAACGTGAAGTCAATGAACATAATGCAACTTCAACACAGTGTACTTTCAACAAAGTGAACATAGTGCAAGTGAGCATAGTGCAAATTTACGTGCAACATGTTGCAAACATGTGAACATAGTGCAAACATATCACAAAACAGTGCAACTGATAGTGGCCATAGTAAGGCACAGAGTTCAATAGAGACAGACCACAGTCATCTGCCTGCATCTGGTAGTTGCCGTCTGGCAGGGGGTTCCTGAGGTTCCTTGCTCCCTGCTCTCTCGGAGGTGGCGGAGAGACGGTCCAGCCGAAAGCGCTATCTGCCTGCGCCTCAAGGTCCAGGCAGTAGTGCTTCTAGAAGGTGAGCGCTGAGGACCACATGGCGGCCTTGCAGATGTCACTCACTGGCACCAAGCACAGGTTGGCGATGGACGTGGCCGGCGCCTGGAGTTGGGGCACCCCCCACTTTAATAACAGCCTGCATGCCCACCTTGCTGTTGCAATAGGCAATGCAGTCCAATATCTATTGAGACAGTGTCCTTTTTTGTGACAGGCCTGACTTGTCTTTTGGGGTCAAAGGACATGAAAAGTTGTGTCCCTTGTCGAATGTCCTGTGGATTTAGGTATGTAGGGCCTTGATGCAGTCAAGGGTATGCAGCCACTGCTCTTCCGTTGAAGAATGGGGTTCCGGGAAGAACATGGGCAGCTCGATAGACTGGTTGATGTGGAACGCTGATGCCACCTTCGGGACAAACTTTGGGTTGGTGGAAAGGGAGATGCAATCCTGACTGAGCTGCGTATACTGTGGATGAGCCACGAGGGCCTGCAGCTCACTGACTCTCCTAGCGGACATGATTGCGACCAGGAAGAGGGTTTTCCAAGATGTATACTTTAGGGCCATTGATTGGAGCGGCTCGAAGGGTTCCTGCGTCAGCTGTTGCAGGACAACGTTGAGGTCCCAGGGTGGTATCAGTGGTCTGATGGGGGGCCTCAGGTTAGCTAGACCTCTCATGAACTGCGCGACAATTGGTAGAGTTGCGATGGAGTTATTGGCAGTCTCGTCCGCTCGATCATGGAGGGAGAGATGGATCCTAATGGATTAGGTCTTTAGGACAAGCTCGAAGGGGGAGGTAAGACATTGAAGGACCTTCACAACTGGATATGAGGTTGAGTTCAGGCCACAGGCTACACACCAGATGCTAAATGCTTCCACTTGAGGCCATAGGATTTCCGTGTGGACGGTCTCCTGGCTGCCAGGACCACGTGTTGTACTTCCCTAGGCAGGTCGGAGGCTGAGAGGTTTAGCCGCTCAATCTCCAGGCTGTCAGTGTGAGGGCTTGAAGATTGGGATGTTGTGTGTTTCCACTGTTCTGGGTGAGGAGGTCCAGTCTCAGGGGAAGCCATATTGGCGGACCTTGGACAAGGCGGAGTAGGAGGAGGAAGCACATCTGGCGGGGCCAGTGGGGTGCAATCAGGATGATGTGAGCTTTGTCCCTGATGACTCGCTGCAGGGTCACAGAGATCAGAGGGGTCAGGGGAAAGGTGTATGCTAGTGACCACTCCCCCCAGCACACGTCAAATGCATCCGTGGCTATGCTCCTGGATGACGGGCACTTCAAACAGAAGAGAGGACACTTCGCATTCTGCTCTGTGGCAAAGAGGTCAAGCTGCAGCGTCCCCCACCACTGGAAGGTGGAGTCGGTGATTCCTGGTTGCAGGGCCCACTCATGTGGCTCCAGCTGTCTGCTCAACTTGTCGGCCAAGGTGTTCTGTTTGCCTGGGAGATAGGATGCCCGCAGTAGGCAGCCATTGGATAGCAAAAGGGATCATGTTGCAAGTGCTTCCTTGCAAAGGGAGTGGGACCCTGTCCCCCCTTGTATGTTGATGTAGAACATGGCTACTTGATTGTCTGTATGGATCAAGATAGATTTCCCTTGTAGGTGTTGTTGGAAAGCCTTCAGTGCATATACCTGATGACCCTGAGTTCGAGCAGATTGATATGGAGATTTCTCTTCTTCATAGTCCATGACCCTTGGGTGTTGAGTTGTGGTAGGTGGGCTCCCCACCCTGTAGTAGATGCATCCGTGGTTGGCAAAATGTGATGCTTGCAGTGGTGGAGGTCCTTGTCCCCAGAGAGGTTCGCTGGTGAGGTCCATGAGATTGCATGTTGTCAGGGACGGTGAGTGCTGTTTCCAGTGTGCTCACAGGTGCCACTGGAGACTGTGCATATGCATCCTTGCTAGCAGAAGGACCGATGTGACCACTGCCATATGTCCCAGGAGGCGTAGGATGGATCATGTGGTAGTTTGTTTGGCCGCGGAAAAATCTTGAGCCAAAGAGGTTATTGTGTTCGCTCGCTGCTCTGGAAGGAAGGCCTTTGAGATGCGGGTATCGATGACTGCCCCTATGACTCCAGGCATTGGGATGGCTGTAATTGCGACTTGTCACGGTAGATCAGAGCAATTGTCCTCTGCACTGTTGCCTGTGTCTCTTAAGCTGATGTCACTGTGAGAAGCCAATCATCCAGGTATGGGAAAATCATTGATGCCCTGCATGCAGAGGTGCACTGGTGCTACAGTCACGCATTTCATGAAGACACATGGCGATAGAGACAGGCCGAAGGGAAGGACTCGGTACTGGTAGTGATGTCCCAGCACGTGGAAGCAGAGGTATTTCCTTTAAGATCTGTGGATGGGGACATAGGTGTAGGCTTCTTATAGGTCCAGTGAGACCAGCGAGTTCCCAGTCTGTATATGCGGCAAGATGGAGTTGAGGGAGTACATCCTGAACTTCTCCTTCGTTATAAATTTGTTTAGAACATAAGAACATAAGATATGGATAATGGATTTTATGCATTGTAAACCGCTCTGCTTTTATTGTGAAGGGCGGTCAATCAAGTTTTATTAAACATAAACATAAACATATGCCATACTGGGTCAGACCAAGGTCCATCAAGCCCAGTATCCTGTTTCCAACAGTGGCCAATCTAGGTCATACGTACCTAGCAGTTTCCCCAAAAGACACAGGTTCCGCAATGCTTGTACTGGGTCAAGCATTGATATCCTGGGTCCCTTCTTAATAATGGTTTATGGACCTTTCCTCCAGGAACTTGTCCAAACCTTTTTTAAACCCAGCTACACTAACAGCGTTTACTACATCCTCCGGTAACAAATTCCAGAGTTTGATTACACGTTGAGTGAAAAAATATTTTCTTTTATTAATCTTAAATAGTTTACCCTGTAGCTTCATTGCATGTCCCCTAGTCTTTCTATATTCTGATAACGTAAACAATCGATCTACGTTTACCCGTTCCACTCCGTTCATTAATTTATAGACTTCTATCATATCTCCCCTCAGCCGTCTCTTTTCCAGGTTAAAGAGCCCTAACCTTTTTAGCCTTTCTTCATAGGAGTATCTTTCCATCCCCTTTACCATTTTGGTGGCTCTTCTCTGAACCTTTTCTAATAACTCTATATCCTTTTTAAGATACGGCGACCAGAATTGCACACAATATTCAAGGTGCGGTCTCACCATGGAACAATATAAAGGCATTATAATATCTTTTGTTTTATTTTCCATTCCTTTCCTTATGATACCTAGCATTCTATTTGCTCTCTTGGCCGCCGCTGCACACTGGGCCGAGAGTTTTAACATGGTATCCACAATGACGCCTAAATCTTTTTCCTGGGTGGTGGTTCCTAATGTGGAACCTTGCATCGTGTAACCATAGTTTGGGTTGTTCTTCCCTAGGTGCATAACATTGCACTTGTCCACATTAAATTTCATCTGCCATTTTGATGCCCAGTCTTCTAATTTATCAAGAATCTCTTGCAATTTTCCACAATCCTCTTGGGTTTTAACAACTTTAAATAGTTTTGTGTCAACTGCAAATTTGATAACCTCACTCGTTATTCCTCTTTCCAGGTCATTTATGAATATGTCAAAAAGCAGCGGACCCAGCACAGATCCCTGGGGTACACCACTATTCACCTTTCTCCATTGGGAAAATTGGCCATTTAGCCCAACCCTCTGCTTTCTATCTTTTAACCAGTTCCTGATCCACAGTAGTACACTGCCTCCTATCCCATGACTCTTTAGTTTTGCCAAAAAGTCTCTAATGAGGGACCTTGTCAAAGGCTTTCTGAAAGTCTAGATACACTATATCAACCGATTCACCTTTGTCCACCTGTTTATTCACACTTTCAAAAAAAACATAACAGATTAGTAAGACAAGATCTTCCTTGTCTAAAGCCATGTTGGCTGTCTCCCATTAGGCCATGACTATCTACATGCTGAGTAATTTTATTCTTTATGATGGTTTCTACCATTTTTCCCGGTACTGACGTGAGGCTCACCGGTCTGTAGTTTCCCGGATCACCCCTGGAACCCTTTTTAAAAATTGGTGTTACATTGGCGATCCTCCAATCTTCAGGTATTAGAGATGATTTTAATGATAGTTCACAGATTACTAATAGCAGATCTGCAATCTCATATTTCAGTTCTTTCAACACCCTTGGATGTATACCATCCGGCCCAGGTGATTTGCTACTCTTCAGTTTATCTAATAGTTGTAAGACATCTTCCCGATGTATCGATATTTCCTTCAATTCTTCTGCACCTTTAAATACCACTTCAGTCATGGGTAACATCCCTACATCTTCCTCAGTAAAGACCGAAGCAAAGAATTCATTCAGTCTCTCCGCTATCGCCTTGTCGCCTCTTAGTGCCCCTTTAACTCCTCTATCATCTAATGGACCAACTGACTCACAGGTTTTTTGCTATGAATGTACTTGAAAAAATCTTTATTTCACGTTTTTGCTTCCGCAGCAAGCTTCTTCTCAAATTCTCCCTTTGCCTGCTTTATTTATTTATTTATTTATTTTATTTAACTGTATTTATATCCCGCTTTTCACCAGGTCAAAGCGGCATTACATTCAAGGGTGGGGAAATTAAGTATAAGGGCGGGACCATCACCAGGGAGACAACATTCGAGCCCCCAGGGTTCCAGAAGCCAGATCTGCATTGTCTCGCACAATGCGAATCCCTCAATACTTGGGATTGGTCATAAATCTCCCAAAATCCCAACTTGCTCCGTCTCGGTCCCTAGAGTTCATAGGAGCTCGTCTAGATACCAGACAGTCAAGGGCTTTTCTCCCACGACCCCGCTGTCTTCGTATAATGCAGCTAGCTTCTCAAGCAGCGGTGAAGTCCTCCCTAACTGCTCGAGAACTGCTACAACTATTGGGACATATGGCATCCACGGTTCATGTGGTTCCCTACACTCGCCTTCATATGCGAGCAGCCCAATGGACCCTATCCACACAGAGGACACAGGCCACAGGACTTCTGTCGGACAAGATATCAAACTCACAACGACTGATCTTGTCCCTTCTAGTGGGGTCTCCTTTCCAGCAACCCCTATTCCAGGCCACCCTAACAACAGATCCATCACAGGTGGGATGGGGAGCACACCTGCATCATCTCTCTACCCAGGGTACCTGGACTCCACAGGAGGCTTGTCTTCACATAAACGTCCTAGAACTCAGAGCAATGTATCTAGCTCTTCGAGTACTCCATGCCCAGCTCAGCTACAAGACAGTCCTAGTCCAAACGGACAATCAAGTAGCTATATTCTACGTGAACAAGCAGGGCAGAACAGGCTCTCTGTCATTATGCAACGAAGCTTTACGACTATGGGCCCTCGCCAGAGAGCATCAAATTCAATTTCTCGTGGTGTATCTTCCAGGCATTCAAAACCTTTCGGCAGACAAACTCAGCCAAGTACTTCTGCCTCACGAATGGTCTCTCCACCTAGACCAGGTGGCCAAGATATTTCAGATCTGGGGAACCCCAGACATAGACCTATTTTCAAGTCCACTGAATGCCAATCTTCCCCGGTTCTGTTCCAGGATTCCGGCTCAAAATTGTCAAGCAAGGGATGTCTTCCTTCTTCACTGGGGTCACGACTTCCTCTATTTATTTATTTATTTATTTATTTATTTTATCAATGCCTGCTTTATCAATGCCTTGCATTTGACCTGCCAGTGCTTGTGCTGTTTCCAGGTTTCGTCGTTTGGCTCTTTTTTCCATTTCCTGAAAGATGCTTTTTTGGCAACAGCCTCTCTGACCTCACCTTTAAACCATGCTGGCAGTTTTTTGGACTTACTTCCACTTTTCATAAAACGTGGTATACAGCTGGTCTGGGCTTCCAAGATAGTATTTTTCAACAACACCCAAGCTTGATGTAAGTCTTTAACCTTTGCAACTGCTCCTTTTGGTTTTTTCTTAACTATTTTCCTCATTTTATCATAGTCTCCCTTTCGAAAGTTAAAAGGTAGTACTTTGGATTTCCTTACTATCCCTCCTCCACTAATTAAATCAAAGGCGATCATGCTATGATCACTATTGCCAAGTGGTCCCAACACCCTCATCTCTTGCACTAGATCTGGTGTTCCACTAAGGACTAGGTCTAATATAGCTTCCCCTCTGGTCGGTTCATGAACCAGCTGCTCCAAGAAGCAGTCATTTATTTCATCTAGGAACTTTATCTCCCTAGCATGTCCTGCCGTGACACTGACCCAATCGATACCTGGGTAATTGAAATCACCCATTATTATTACCACGCTGTAACTTTTGTTAGCTTTCCCCTTTTTACATGGAAATTCAATCCATAGAGATTTTACAGCAAATTTTGTTTCCTGCAAAACTTTAATCCTTTCTGACTCAATGCCCTCTCTAACATAGAGCGCAACCCCTCCACCAATTTGATCAGCTCAATCATTACGATATAGTTTGTACCCAGGCATCACAGTGTACCACTGGTTGTCCTCCTTCCACCATGTCTCTGATATTCCAATCATATCTAACCTCTCATTTAGTGCTATATATTCTAACTCTCCCATCTTATTTTTTAGACTTCTAGCATTTGCATACAAGCATTTTAGAGACTGTATTTTCTTCATATTAATTTGGCTATTGGTAGACATGGGTAATTTGGGATCTTTAAGCTCTGTCTGCTCCATACTCGAGGGCATTTGGGCTACTTTACTCATTTTTGGAACCTCTCTGCTTTTGGTAGTATCCTTCAAGGATACATTCTTCTGAACCATCCGCTCTTGGGTGACTGTCGGCTTTCCCCTATTATCTAGTTTAAAAGCTGCTCTCTCTCCTTTTTAAAAGTTAATGCCAGCAGCCTGGTTCCATCCCGGTTAAGG
This sequence comes from Ichthyophis bannanicus, assembly GCA_033557465.1. Taxonomy (NCBI): domain Eukaryota; kingdom Metazoa; phylum Chordata; class Amphibia; order Gymnophiona; family Ichthyophiidae; genus Ichthyophis; species Ichthyophis bannanicus. Next base: position 1,030,480,801 of record CM066034.1, read on the forward strand.
TGAAGCCCATCCCTTCGGAAGAGCCCCTCCTTTCCCCAGAATGTTCCCCAGTTCCTAACAAATCCAAACCCCTCATCTCTACACCATTGTCTCATCCACGCATTGAGACTCCGGAGCTCTGCCTGCCTTTTGGGCCCTGCACGTGGAACGGGAAGAATTTCGGAGAACGCTACCCTGGAAGTTCTGGATTTCAACTTCCTACCTAAAAGCCTAAATTTAGCCTCCAGAACCTCCCTACCACATTTTCCTATGTCATTGGTACCGACATGTACCAAGACAGCAGACTCCTCCCCAGCACTATCTAAGACCTTATTTAGGTGGCGCGTGAGGTCCGCTACCTTTGCACCAGACAGGCATGATACCAGGCGATCCTCACGTCCACCAGCCACCCAGCTATCTACATGCCTAATGATCGAATCACCAACTATAACGGCTGTCCTAACCCTTCCCTCATCGGCACATGACCCTGGAGAAACTTCCTCAGTGCGAGAGGGTTTTACATCACCTGGAGGACAGGTCTTAGTTACAGGATCACTTCCTGCCACACCAGGGTGATGCTCTCCTGTCACGTGACCCCTCTCCTCCATGGCAACAAGGATGCTGCCAGACTGGAGGTGGGACTTCAGGACTATATCCCTGTAAGTCTCGTCTATGTACCTCTCTGTCTTTCTTATGTTTTCCAAGTCTGCTACTCTAGCCTCTAGAGAAGGGACTTGTTCCCTGAGAGCAAAGAGCTCCTTGCACCTAGTACACACGGAAGACCTCTCACCAACTGGGAGAAAATCATGCATGTGACACTGAATGCAAAAGACTGGAAAGACCCCATTTTGCTGCTGGACTGCTGTCTGCATCTTAGTTTTTAGTTTTTGTTTAGATCTTTAAGTTCTGTACTTACTAAGGGTTGCTATGGATATTTATACCAATAAAACTGTACCTAATACGTTTAATATAGTTTGTTCACCTGAAGCTTAATTGATCTCAGGTCCTTAGTGTATGACTGATTTGGGTAATGAGCTTCACCTGAGAGCACCTCCTGTCTTTTAAGATGTGTAAGTACCTATAAAGCTACGATTATCCCAGGGGTGGGTGGGTGTGGGGAGGGAGGGAAGGAAATAACACTTATTAAAAGAGGGCTGCTACACAGTACCCTGTTCTGTGCTGCTGAGGTAAGCTATATTCTTATTTGATTTAAATTATAGCTCTTTGCTGCTGCTAGACTTTTGGCCTTTTGAACTGCCACCTGGTGTTAACACCTATTGAAAACGTTTCACAGGTCTCTTGCCCCCTAGGTAGAAGGCCTCTTTGTAAAGGTCTCTAGAAGACTTTATTTGCTGCTCAAAGAGTACTGACCCTGTTTTGCCTTTTGTGCTAATCTATAGTCTTATTTGATTTAAATTATAGCTCTTTGCTGCTGCTAGGCTTTAACTTATTATGAAATTTAAACTACAAGCTCTCTGCTGGGTTCTAAATTTAACCAGAAAGCTCTCTTCTGTGTTTTAAATTTAAACTAAAAGTACTTTGCTGATGCTAGGCCCTGAGTGACTATTAAATGTAAACTACAGCTCTTTGCTAGGTTCCAAATTTAACCAGAAAGCTCTCTTCTGTGTTTTTAAATTTAAACGAAAAGTACTTTGCTGATACTAGGCCCTGAGTGACTATTAGTTTGCGGAGGTCCAGGATGGAGGGTACTCCACCTTATTTTTTGGAAATGAGGAAGTACATGGAGTAGAAGCCAGTGTTGACTTTGTCTGCAGGCACCCGCTCTATTACTCATGATGCCAGCAGATGTATGAGTTCCACTGCCATGGGGAGCACAAGGTGAGATGTCTCGCTGATAGGTCAGGAGCATTGGAAGGGCTGAGCAGAGAAGTGTATGCAGTATCCCTCCTGGATGATTTGGAGGACCCACTTATTTATTTATTTATTTATATTTCTTATATACCGCGCTATTATAATCAGTGCGGTTTACATTTGAAACAGAACATACAAGAATGTAAGCAACTTGTCTGTCGTGATGGAATTCCATGCTACCAGAAAAGCTGACAGGCGTCCCCCAACAGGGACGGTAGCCTGGCAATAATTGTGAAAAGGAAGTCCCGCTCTTCCCTGTATGAGGGGTTATTGGCTTCTTTTCTTTGCTCTCCCTATGGTTTTGCCACTGATGCGGCTTGGTAGGAGTGTTTGTATCTTGAGCCCTGCCACTTACAGTTGGCAGAGTATCTCTTGGAGGGGTAGTAAAGCTTGCGGTGGTAGCTGCCCTTTTGGGAGTTGGTGGGGCATTCAATCCCATCCTCTGCCAATATTTGTAAAGTGGTGCAGTGTTCCATTATGTCATATACTGTGTCAGTGACTTTGTCACCGAAAAGGGATTCGCCCGCACAGGGCGCATCTGCAATTCTGTTGTGTGTGTCGTCCTGCAGCCCTGAGACCCTCAGCCATGCCCATCGCCTGGCAGAGATTGCAGTGCTGGTGGTCCTGATGGCCGTGTTGAATGCTGTGCTGACGAGATGTTTGCTGCACACGGTGAGGTCTGTGAGCATGGTTGAGGCTGTTGCCTGAGATTCCTTTGGCAGGGCTGAGATGGAGTTTCTCAGGTTCGCCATTAGCACGTCCTGAGAGAGAATGTGTTGAAATTGGTGCGCCACAATACTGACACTAAGGATGACTCCTTGAAAGACCTTCTTTCCAACATCATCAAGGAGCTTGTGGTCCCAAACTGGCAGGTTGTTGGAATGTGTATGTGATGATTTTACTCTTTTCAGGGCCAAAAACACGACGATGGACTGGTGGAGAAGCTGGGATTTGATGCATCCTTGTGTGGGCTGGACCTGGTACTTGGTTTCCAGCTTCCTGGAGAAGGCCTGGCCCGAGGCGAGTGTCTGCCACAGTTTCACTTGGTTGTCCCATAGCTTCCGGTGAACGGGCAGGGCAATCACCATTTTCAGTGCATTGAGGTACTTAAGAACCTCCTGTTCCTGCTCCTCTGCAGTGTCTGTGGGTGTTAGTGCCAATGTTGCCGCTACCTTCCTCAGGAATTTGGGGTAGGTGAGGTCCTTAGGCAGGGGCTGCTGATTCAGCTGCTCCTCCGTACCCATGCCTGCAGTGTTTTCCTCCAGGGGGGGTGCCCCTCGTGGAGTTGGCGCCCAGAGTGGCTGTTTCTGTCTCATCCTCGCCGCTCTCCTCTGTCCGGAGGTCTGGGGACTGGAGATCTGGAGAGGGTGACTGGGTGAAACTTGGGGGATTCAGGGTGGATGGAGAAAGGACCATTACCTCAGAGTGAGCAGAGCATGGCCGGTCTATCACAGTCGGGGGTGGCGTAGCAGTTTGCTCAACTAGCCGAGTAAGCAGTTGCAGGATGGCAGCAGAGTTATCAGTCGCTGCCAGATCCTGGCATCGGTACCTCCCATATCCGCTGGTGGAGCTGGAGCTGGAGGTGGAGGTGGAGGAAGTGAAATGGTTTTGAGCTCTGTGTCTCTTTATGTGGTGCTGCGAGCTGGAGGTGGGGGAGCTGGAGCGGCTTGCAATCCTCTGTCCTTTTCTTATGTGCTGCTTTCTGCCCCTGCTGCTCCTATCGCTGTTGTCATGGTCCTTGTGTCTGCAGTGGCTTCTGTGGTGTCTGTCCCAATTGCTGTGTGTGTCCCAGCTGTTGCTGCTGCTTCCACCCGTGCTTCTATTTGGAAAAACTTAGAGAAGCTAGCAAAGTAGTCAAGAAGGCAAAGATTCAAAAGGAGGAGGAAATAGCCAATGCAATAAAATGGGGGGATAAGACATTTTTCAGATATATTAGTGAGAAGAGGAAGAGCAAAAGTGGTATTGTCAGACTCAAGGGTGCAGGGGGGGGAATATGTAGAAGCTGATAAGGATAAAGCGGAATTGCTTAACAAATATTTTTGTTCTGTGTTCACAGATGAAGAACCAGGAGCAGGACCTCAGAAAACACCCACAAATAAGAACAGAAGCGAGGGACATCTTGAACTATTTTCAGAAGACTGTGTTCGTGAGAAACTAGCTCAACTTAAAGTAGACAAAGCGATGGGACCGGATGGGATACACCCTAGAATACTGAGGGAACTTGGGGACGTTCTAGCAGCTCCACTGACTGACCTTTTCAATGCCTCGTTGGAGTCAGGAGTGGTGCCAAAGGACTGGAGAGAGGCTCATGTGGTGCCTTTACACAAAAGCGGAAGTAAGGATGTGGTTGAAAACTACAGGCCGGTTAGTTTAACTTCGGTGGTGAGTAAATTATTGGAAACACTGCTGAAAGAGAAAATAGTGAGGTTTCTGGAGTCCAGCGGATTACAGGATCCGAGGCAGCATGGATTCACCAGAGGCAGGTCTTGTCAGACAAATCTGATTGATTTTTTTGACTGGGTGACCAGGGAGTTGGACCGAGGGAGAGCTCTAGATGTGGTGTATTTAGATTTCCGTAAAGCCTTTGACACTGTTCCTCACAGGCGACTTATAAACAAACTGAGCACCCTAGGGATGGACCCTAAAGTTACTGCTTGGGTTAGAAATTGGTTGGGTGGGAGGCGACAAAGAGTACAAGTAAATGGAGCTCACTCTGAGGAGAAGGATGTTACCAGTGGTGTGCCCCAGGGATCTGTCCTTGGTCCGATTCTTTTTAACATCTTTGTTAGTGATATAGCGGAAGGGCTGTCGGGTAAGGTTTGCCTCTTTGCGGATGATACCAAAATCTGCAATAGAGTAGACACCCAGGAAGGGGTAGATAACATGAGGAGGGATCTAGCTAAGCTTGAAGAATGGTCTAGAATTTGGCAGCTGGGATTTAATGTTAAAAAATGTAAGGTCATGCATTTGGGCTGCAGCAATCCAAGGGAGCAATACAGTATAGGAGGTGAAGTACTTTTGTCCACTAAAGAAGAGCGGGACCTAGGCGTGGTTGTGTCTGATGATCTTAAAGTAGCTAAACAGGTGGAAAAGGCGACAGCAAAAGCTAGAAGGATGCTTGGGTGCATACGGAGAGGAATGGCTAGCAGAAAAAAGGAGGTGATAATGCCTCTGTATAAGTCTTTGGTGCGACCTCATTTGGAGTATGGTGTGCAATTCTGGAGACCGCACCTTCAAAAGGATGTGAACAGGATGGAGTCGGTGCAGAGGGTTGCTACCAAAATGATTAATGGGCTTCATTATAAAGCATATGAGGACAGACTTAAGGATCTTAATATGTACACCTTAGAGGAAAGGCGGGATAGAGGTGATATTATTGAGATGTTTAAATACCTCCGTGGCATAAATGTTCAGGGAGAGAGCCTCTTTCAATTGAAAGCAAGTTCTGCTACGAGGGGACATGGGATGAGGGTGAAGGGAGATAGATTCAGGAGTGATATGCGGAAATATTTCTTTACGGAAAGAGTAGTGGATCCGTGGAATAGTCTCCCAGTGGAGGTGGTAGAGATGAGGACAGTAACTGAATTCAAGAAAGCATGGGACCAACACAGAGGATCTCTAAAGGCAAAAAGTGGACTGTTGTAGTTGTTATGGAAGGACAGACTAGATAGGCCATGTGGTCTTTTTCTGTCGTCATATTTCTATGTTTCTATGTTCTACTGCTGTTGCGCATCGGGTTATCTGGCGCGGTGGCCTCCTCTCCATGTTGCCGCTTCTTGCTGTCTCTGTGAGCTGGGGAGTCCCTCTATTTGCACAGTGACATCTGCAAGGGCTGCTTGCTGGGCTTGCTTCAGTTCTTCCATGCAGAGGGAGTGTCCTCCGTCAGCCCGGTGATGTCGGCGGTGGCTCTCCGAGATCTCATGGTAACAGCCAACCCTGCCTCTGCTGTTCACTCAACACTGGCCTATAGACATTCAGTGGGAGGAGCCAGAAGCCGCCATGTTGTCAACACCATGATGATGTCATAAGAGGCCATGCTGCTTTGGATTGGGAACTGCAGGGGAGCCCAGGGAGGGCATGAAAGCCATCGCTGGGGCCTAATCGGTTGCCGAGGATAGAGCTGGTGCCTGGGTGGATGCAGAGGGGTCTTCGTGTTCTGAACGGCCGGGGCCTGATCTGGAGCATGAGAGGTAAGCGATGGTCCTGGCAAAGGCAGGCTAGATTTAGCAGGGTGATCTGTGGTAGTGAGTTGACTGGAGCCAGGTAGTCCTTCAGAGCATGGTTCCATGATTTCCTCACTCTTCGGGACATTCTTGAGCAGTGGCAGCAGTCTTCCACCCAGTGGCTATCTTCCAAGCATCGAACACACTGGTCGTGTGTGTCTGGCTGTTCATTTTCCTGCCACGTCTTGGGCATTTTTTGAAAATGGGTTTGGGCATTTTATTCTGCTGATATCTTCTTTGTTGGTGAAAGGTTGGAGATCTGTGCAATCTGTCTTGCTGGCAAACAGAAGAAGAAAGTCTGGCCAGGCTAGGGGTGGGCCAGTGAAGTGGGGCAATCTACACTTGCTCAGAAGGTTTTACCTTTCTGAGCTCTGGAGAGCACTTCTGTCTATGGCACCACCCGGAGGACGTCACCAGGTGTGGCTGACGCATCTTGCTTGTCCATGGAGAACCCTCTCGCACAGAGGATGTGTCTCCAGGGCCATGTGTCCATGAGGGAAGGGTTAGGATAGCCATTATATTGACGATTCGATCATTAGGCATGTAGATAGCTGGGTGGCTGGTGACATGAGGATTGCCTGGTAACATGCCTGCCTGGTGTAAAGGTAGCAGACCTCACGCACCGCCTAGATAAGCTAGCGATAGTGCTGGGGAGGAGTCTGCTGTCTTGGTACATGTTGGTAATAATGACATAGGAAAGTGTGGGAGGGAAGGTTCTGGAGGCCAAATTTAGGCTTTTAGGTAGAAAGCTGAATTCCAGAATTTCTAGGATAGCATTAAGAAATGTTTCCTGTTCCATGCGCAGGACCCAGAAGGAAGGCAGAACTCTGGAGTCTAAACGCATGCATGAGACAATGTTGCAAGGAAGATTATTTGGATTTGTTTGGAACTGGGCAACATTCTGGGGAAGGGGAGGGGGGCCCAAAAGGACAAGCTCCACCTTAACCAGGGTGGAATCAGGCTGCTGGAATTAACCTTTAAAAAGGAGATAGAGCAGCTTTTAAACTAGATAATGGGGGAAAGCCAACAGTCACCCAAGAGCGCATGGTTCGGAAAATGTATCCTTGAAGGATACTAGCAAACCAAGGAAGTCAGGGCATCCAGACAGAGAGATTCCAATAAAGGTAAAAGTAACCCAGGTGCCTTTAAGTAAAAACCAGACTAAGCTGAAAGATTCCAAATTATCCCTGTCATCTGATAGCCAAACTGTTAATATCAACAAAAAACAAACTTTGAAATGCTTGTATGCAAATTCTAGAAGTCTAAAAAATAAGATGGGAGAGTTAGAATACATAGCACTGAATGAAAAGTTAGATGTAATTGGCATCTCAGAGACCTGGTAGAAGGAGGATAACCAAAGGGACAGTGTGATACCTGGGTACAAACTGTATTGCTATGATAGGGTAGATCACATTGGTGGAGGGGTTGCGCTGTACTGTATGTTAAGAGGGCTTTGAATCAAACAGAATAAAGGTTTTGCAGGAAACAAAATTCACTGTAGAATCTCTATGGATTGAAATTCCATGTAAAAAGGGGAAGGCAATGGCAGTGGGGTTGTACTACCGACTGCCTGGCCAAAATGAACAGACAGATGATGAAATGCTAACAGAAATTTGGGAAGCTAACAAAAGTTACAACACAGTAATAATGGGAGATTTCAATTATCCTGGTATTAACCGGGTCAGTGTCACAGCAGGACATACTAGGGAGATAAAGTTTCTAGATGAAATAAATGACTGCTTCTTGGAGCAGCTGGTTCATGAACCAACAAGAGGGGAAGCTATTTTCGACCTAATCCTTAGTGCAACACAGGATCTGGTGCAAGAGACAACAGTGTTAGGGCCACTTGACCATAGTGATCATAACATGATCACATTTGATTTAATAAATTGAAGGAGGATAACAAGGAAATCTACGGGGCTAGCATTGAACTTTCAAAAGGGAGATTATGATAAAATGAGTAAAGTGGTTAAGAAAAAACTAAAGGAGCAACTGCAAATGTTGAGAGTTTACATCAGGCATGGGCATTATTTAAAGTTGAGCCGGTTAATATAGAGTACCTGTCAGGTTCCCAAAAGATATACATATTCCATACTGCTTGTCCCAGTGGTAAGCAGCAGATTTCCCCAGTCCACTTTAATAATGGTTTATAGGCTTTTCCTCCAGGAACATGTCCTAGCTCTCTTAAACCCAGCTACACTAACAGCTTTTACTATGTCCTCCAGTAACGAATTCCAGAGTTTGATTACGCACGGAATGAAAAATATTTTTCTGATTAGCCTTAAATGGGCTATATTGTAGCATCAGAAAAGTGTTTGTTCCGGCACCCAAACACCTGTGGGGAGTACAGAAAGAAGGCACTCTCATGTCACCAAAGAAACAGGGAGATAAACTAAGACACTTGTTTTGTGGTTGCCTTGCCTCTGCACATCTCCACTTGTAAAATAGCCATTCCAGATGAACATACCCATTCTGTAATACCAACCCAGACACGTCTATGCAGCTCCAGATGCGGCTATGCAGCCCCAGACGCGGCTATGCAGCTCCAGACGCGTCTATGCAGCCCCAGACGTGTCTATGCAGCCCCAGACGTGGCTATGCAGCTCCAGACGCGGCTATGCAGCTCCAGATGCGTCTATGCAGCTCCAGACGCGGCTATGCAGCCCCAGACACAGCTATGCAGTTTCAGACGTGGCTATGCAGCTCCAGACGCGGCTATGCAGCCCCAGACGCGGCTATGCAGCTCCAGACGTGCTCATCCTTCTGAGAATGTGCAAGTTTGTGAAATTGGCCTGAACACTGCATGTTTCTGACCTACTGTTCTGCATGGGCCTGTCTTTTCCTTTCTTATCGGGGCATGCATCTCTTGGGGGTGGGGGATAGACAGATCGATTTTACACATGCCCATCTTCTCTGTTGCCCTTCCCATAGTATGTCAAACATTTTGACCTGGACGTCCCAGATTACACTGAGACATGTGTTTTCAAGTCCTCCCTTAGTAACCCGTTTACCTCTCTATCACCTAGTGCTCCCACTGACTCTCTCACAGCTTTTTTTGTTATAAATGTACCTGAAGAGGGTTTTATTATGAGATTTTGCTTCCACAGCAAGCTTCTTTTCAAATTCTCCCTTTGCCTGCGTTATCAGTGCCTTGCAATTAACTTGCCAGTGCTTATGTTGTTTCCTGCTTTTGTCATTTGGCTCCTTTTTCTGTTTTTGTATAATGACCTTTCTCATCTCACTTTAAACCATGCCAGCAGTCATTTGGCCTTTCTTCCACCTTTTTTAAAGCATGGAAAATATCTGGCCTGGTCAGACAGCGACACAGCCCCAGAGGCGAGAGAGAGAGTGTGTGTGTGTGTGTGCGAGTGAGTGAGTGTGAAGAGCGAGAGAGCGTATTTGTATTTCTGTGTCTTCTTCTAGGGTGGCCAGTACCATAGAATGTTTCACTTTTGGAAATCTGGGCTGCAGAGGTGTGCGGCTAGAAATGTATCCTGTAAACCATTTCCTCCAGATCACAGCCACGCAGATGAACACACATACATAAGCAGAGGGGTGGGAAAGAATTCCATGAGACACGTTCTGCAGGCTTTCCCCACCTGTTTAGTTCATAAATAAGAAAATTTAAGCTAAGAAATCTTTTTCAAAATTGGTCTTCTGAAGCTTTTGGTTGCTTAAAATTTCAAGCTGGGATAGAGTGTACTGGATCGTCAGAGGGATCAGCTGTCCATTTCCCACTTCTTTGAGTGATAAGGATTATTTTTGCAGCCTGACATATGCTTAATTCTCAAGACTTGAATCTACATCGTGCAAAATATATTTAGTTATTTGATTAAACATATTACTCACATAGTACCTATAGTTCAAAGCAAGTTACCATGAACATCTACAATATGCTGTTGACAAAGGACATACCTCTTATACGATCACACAGTCATAAATCTCCACTCCTATCACCACTATTTTCACATGAAACACTGACCGGTTATAATAATTCTCTTTTAATTAAGCATATTTGCAGGACTTTCCCAAATCTTTCAAAGTCAGATACTATACACAATTCATTTAAATACATGATATGCCAAGATTTTTTTTTTTTTTAAGTGCCATCGAGTCAGTGCTGACTCCTGGCAACCCAGCAGCCCCTGGGTCCATCCCTAGGGTGCTCAATTTGTTTATGTCACCTCTGCAGAATGGTGTCAAAGGATTGACTGAAATCTAACTGCACCACATCTACGGCTCTCCCTCAGTCCAACTCTCTGGTCACCCAGTCAAAGAAATCAATCACATTGGTATGAGAAAACCTGCCTCTGGTGAATCCATGTTGTCTCGGATCCTGCAATCCATTGGACTCCAGAAACCTCATTCTCTGTTTTAGCAACGTTTCTAATAATTTACTCATCACAGAGGTTAGACTAACCAGCCTGAAGTTTTCAACCTCATCTTTACTTCCACTTTTGTGTAAAGAGACTACATGTGTCTTTCTCCACTCCTGACTCTAAAGAGGCATTGAAAAGGTCAGTCAGTGGGGCCGCTAGCACATCCCCAAGTTCCTTCAATATTCTTGGATGTATCCCATCTGGTCCCATTGCTTTCTCTACTTTAGTTTAGCTAGTTCCACATGAACATAGGGGTATGTTTACTAAACTGCGCTAATGTGCGCTGCGCACTTGAGCGTGCGCTAAGGTACCTTAGCGCACGCTAATGTTGCGTTACGGGGCACTTTTGTGCACGCTCAGGTGCGCAGTGTACTATTGTGCACGCTCATGTGCGCGGCACGCTAATGTGCGATGAAGGCGGAGGAAGGCTCCCCAGGGGCGGAGAGAAGGGGTCAATGGGTGGAGAGTGGGAGGGGAGAGGCTCCCCGCACATTTGCGAGGTTGAAATCCGAGGCAAAAAATACAGCGAGTGAAAACCTCGCGTTAGAGCCAATTTAAAGGGAAGAGAAACCATTTCTGTCAGCAATGTACAGCAAAACCAGGGAAACATACAAAAAGTGATAAGTGTGATACATGTGCATGGTACAAAAGTACAAATAAACATTGAAAAGGACCCCAACAAAATTAAAAAAAAATATAATCAAGCTGGGCAATAGTGATAGTAATGGGAAACATCAAAAAACACTCCCAAGAAAGCCCCAAAAAATAAATATGAATTTTGGAAGGGTCTACGCTCCGTCTCCATACAAGGTGAATGATCCCACAGTGAAATAGCACTAATCAGGGTTTTCCTCTCCATTGGACTGGTTTCCTATGGCATGCACATGTTCCACAACAGCAGGGCGGGCATGTCGGAATGGGCAACTGGACAGATGCTGGGAAAGGGGATACAGAGGGCTGCAAGCGGCACATGCTGTGGTGCTGCTGGGGCACAGTGCGGACTAGGCAGATGCCTAGGTGGCACTTAGGAATGCTGAAACTGAACAGCAGCCAGACAGCAACTGATGAGGGCCCAACATGGGCACGAGAATATTTATCACAGTGTCACAGGGGATAGTACCCAGCAGGTACCCCCAAGGGCACAGAACATTGGCAGGCGGTGTTGGGGGGGAAGCGTGGACACCTATGCAGGCACCCCTACCCCAGAACATGCACCACAGGCAGCCGCCTACCTGCACACTGGATGGCTTGAGACTGCACACCACCAGCACCACCAGCAGAAGGGCATGTCAGCATGGTGGCAGAGGGGTACTGGTGATGGAGGGGGGCAGTGGCAGCTGCCCAGAGCCGACCATGGCCTAGCCCTGTGTAGGTGGGTGCCATGCACTGCAACATACAGGCTCTGTCTGACAAACAACCATGGTATCTCCAGGGACTGCACTGTCTCTGTGAGCACAGTGTGGTGCGGTGAACACAGCCAGTGTGTTCAGGAGCAGAAGGTCACAAGTTCAAGTCCCAGCTGGGGCTACTGCCAATCCAGTCCCCATCATTTACCCGCTACTAAACCGTGATAGTAAGGACAAACCTTTATTGCAGAGAACATACGCATGGTTCAAACGCCTATATTTTACCCCACCGAGCACAGACACCAGAAACATGTGCATTACCTAGAGCAGAGTCCCCCAAATGCAGTCCTGGAGGGCCATAAATCATTCAGGTTTTATGCTGTCTCCAATATAAGGCCATGTCCGCATGGTGGCGGAGGGGTACTGGTGGTGGAGTGGGCAGTGGCAGCTGCCCAGAGCAGACCATGGCCTAGCCCTGTGTAGGTGGGTGCCATGCACTGCAACAGACAGGCCCTGCCGGACAAACAGTCATGGTATCACCAGGGAATGCACTGTCTCTGTGGCAACACAGTGGTGCAGTGCACACAACCAGTGTGTTTGGAGGCAGAAGGTCACAGGTTCAAGTCCCAGCTATGGTGCCTGCCAACCCAGTCCCCATATTTTACCCACAACTGAAACGTGCTACTACAGACAGAACGTTTATTGCAGATGACGTAAACATGTCCAAAACACCTACATTTTACCCTACAGAGCAAAGACACCATAAACAGGCGCATTACCTAGAGCAGAGTCTCCCAAATGCAGTCCTGGAGGGCCAAACACCATTCAGGTTCCATGCTGCCTCTAATAAAGATGCCTGTGCTGCATATCTATGCACCACCCCCATGGTATGCAGATGTATCTCATGCATATTCATGAGGGACAGCATGAAAACCCGAACAGTGTTTGGCACACCAGGATTGGAGTTGGGAACCTCTGCCGTAAAGCAGCAGCCAACAGGGGCAGACACACCCACACCCACAGGCTCCATTAGCCAATGCCTCCTGGAGAGGCAGGACATTGGGCCCTGCATGCATCTCCCAATACTAGCACTTGCATACCTTAGCAATGCCACCCTACACCTGGGAATACGGTACACAGCTATCAAAAGTTTGCTGTGATTACTGGCAGATAGCAATTCCTACGTTAAGCACAGTTTGCTGATTGAGCTCCATCATAGCAACCTTTCTGATGTCTGTGGAGTGTGCGTCAGGTCTGGTCTCTGACAGTGTTTACCACCCTGGGGAGTGACCCCCAACAGTATTGCATACCATATCCATGCCTGCACTGTGCCCAGGACTGGTGTGGTGGCCAGGGCTGCTAAACTCCTCTATAGTAGCACAATGCTGGCATAGGTGTGGGAGTGTGTGTCTGTCTATCCAGTGTGTGGTGGCTGCAAACACCCTCCACAGCCCACACTGCCAGCACTGTTGCCAGTATTGGCCTGCCAATGTGCATAATGAGGAGCAAGGTACCATGGGTATAGCCCGGACAGGGTGGCCTGGCCAGGATGCATCTGCACAGGGCATAGGGCACTGGCTGGGACATTGTAGTGCCCGGCCACCACCTGCACAGGCAGGGTGGCCTCAGCATGTCCTGCTGGGAGATCACTCTCACCCTGACTGTGCAATGACCACAGCATGGCTAGGCACCCCCATAGTGCTATATAGTATTTCTCTCATGTGATATTTATGGGTTTCCTTTTGGGGCCCAATCACTGACTTATCTGCTTGTTGTGTATGCTGACATCCCAGTTCTGGGTGCACGCATTTCCACCAGGAACATGCACTATGGACTAGCTAGCAGACTGTCTGTAGCTGGTATGTGTCTTGATGGAGCACCTTGCAGGGTGCAGCGGCTGAAGGCTTGCTGCAGGAGAATATCAGATAGTGGTGGGGTGCAGCTTAGCATATCCAGGCCTAATGTCTGTCTGCTATTGCGTTATGGATGTGTACAGAGCTGCATTGACTGCCCTGTAGGGTGTCTGTTCCCCAGCAGGATTGGGATTGATGGTCCCCTCTACTGCCACCATTGCAGGGAGGTAGAATGTGGATCTGTTGGTGGGAGACCCTGTTTACCACCCTCAGCCGAGGAGGTGGAGGAGGAGGAGGAGGGTGGTGGTACATAATCCTACTAGGAGTCCATAGGGGCTACACCTGACTGAGACATACAGATATATCCAAGGTGTGTCTGCAGAAACTACCTATCTCAAACATTAGCACTGCTGGGGACCTGCAGCATGGCCTATCTCTGCTGTGGACTTGGTGCTGGGCGCCCCACCTCACCCTCAGGGTGAGTGCAGTACCTGCACAATGTGACGGTGTGTAGCTACTCTGTGCCAGTACCACACAGGTCAGTTCCCCCTACCAGGCCAAGGTGCTGTGGGGGTGCATACCCCATCTTGTGATCATCTGTAGACTGCTGATTTGCATGTGCAGTGCATCATGGGTATGGGTGGGTTAACCCTATCCTGGTGACCACAGCAGACTGTTTGTGTGGTGACTTGCAGTCCTTCTGCAGCCAGCCAGGGGTTTGCTAGCAGCTATAGAGCTGTAGCCCACTGGTTACTTCACTGCCAGTGGAGCCAGAGGTCATGGGTTCAAACCCACAATGGGGTTATTTGATAGGGCTGTCCAAAGCATTATCTATTTTTAATGTACATTAGTGCTGCCAGCAAAAACACCCTCAGCGTACTGTACCCATAAGGTGCCTCAGAGGGCACCCTATAGGGCACCTTATGGTTACCGTCCATATAAGGTGCACTATACAGTATCCTATGGAGCGACTGATAGGGTGCCGTGGCGGATAGTGCACTTTATAATGTGCCCTATGGAGTGCCTTATAGGGTGCCTTATGCGGCACCTTAGGTTACGGCACATGAGGGTGTGTTTGCTGGCAGCAATTAATAAAATACAAATAAAGTGCCGCAGGAAACAATGCTTACATGTCCAAGCTGATGCTTCAGCCAGCCTTACATATTAGGCACACTGGGGATCAAACTCATGACCCCTGTATTATCAGTCAGTGCCTTAACCATTGTGCTACACTGCTGTTCCTCCTTGCATGTCAGCGCACCTACTTAAGATTTCCATGCGTTTAAATGCACAGTGCTGCCATCAAAAACAGTGCTATGACCTTGCTGTGCCTCATATGGCACCCTATATGGCACCCTATATGCCACCCTTTCAGCAACATTGTAGGGTGCCGTGGCGGACAGTGCACTTTAAAATGTGCCCTCTGGGGTACCTTAAGGGGTGCCTTATGCAGCACCTTATGTTACAGTGCTTTGAGAGTGCGTTTGCTAGCAGCAGTAATTAAAATAAAATTAAAAAGCCTCATAATGCAATATTACACATAAATGGTAGTTCCTCAGCCAGCCTTATTCATTGGGCACAGTGGGGGATTGAACCCAGGACCCCTGCACCATCTGTCAGTGTCTTCACCATTGTACTGCAGCCCTGTTCCTCTGTTTGCACATCAGCGCGCCTGCTTATGCTTCCCGCACGAGTTACTCGTGCGCTAATGTGCGCGGTGCACAAGAGCGCGCTCGCTAATCCCGTTTTGCTATTTTTGACCGGACCGCCCACTCCTTATATGGCATCCTGCAGACTAATGCGGCGCGCACGTTAAGAAACTTTAGTAAACATACCCCTAAGTCTCTTACTTTTAAATGGATTTTATCAGCCCTAGTCCTAATCTGGTGATCACGGGATGTGAGATGATCTCCCAGTATGACATCAGAAGCACTTTACCCATTGGTAAGCACCAAGTCCAGTATGGCCCCTTCACAAGTAGGTTCTGTTACCAGGGAGCTTTCATTTAAATCAAATTGAAGTTTAGCTTATCATAAAAAGGTAGAATAAGGTAAATATTCTTTGAGTAGAAAAATATAAATTGTTTCTAGAAACCTTTACAAAGACGCCTTCCAATAAGGAGGCAAGAGACCTGTGAAATTGTTTATAATAGGTATTAAAGCCAAGTGAAAGATCAAAGGCCAAAATCCAAGGGTCTTTATTCAGTCCTAATCCTTCTTGAACATAAGATATGCCATACTGGGTCAGACCAGGGTCCATCAAGCCCAGTATCCTGTTTCCAACAGTGGCCAATCTAGGTCATACGTACCTAGCAGTTTCCCCAAGGGACACAGGTTCCACAATGCTTGTATTGGTTCAAGCATTGATATCCTGGGTCCCTTCTTAATAATGGTTTATGGACCTTTCCTCCAGGAACTTGTCCAAACCTTTTTTAAATCCAGCTACACTAACAGCCTTTACTACATCCTCCGGTAACAAATTCCAGAGTTTGATTACACGTTGAGTGAAGAAATATTTTCTTTTATTAGTTTTAAATAGTTTATCCTGTAGCTTCATTGCATGTCCCCTAGTCTTTCTATATTCTGATAACGTAAACAATCGATCTACGTTTACCCATTCCACTCCGTTCATTAATTTATAGACTTCTATCATATCTCCCCTCAACCGTCTCTTTTCCAGGTTAAAGAGCCCTAACCTTTTTAGCCTTTCTTCATAGGAGTATCCTTCCATCCCCTTTACCATTTTGGTGGCTCTTCTCTGAACCTTTTCTAATAACACTATATCCTTTTTAAGATACGGTGACCAGAATTGCACATAATATTCAAGGTGCGGTCTCACCATGGAACGATATTTATTTAACTGCATTTATATACCGCTTTTCACCGGGTCAAAGCGGTGTAACACAT
Source organism: Ichthyophis bannanicus (assembly GCA_033557465.1). NCBI lineage: Eukaryota > Metazoa > Chordata > Amphibia > Gymnophiona > Ichthyophiidae > Ichthyophis > Ichthyophis bannanicus. The sequence continues at coordinate 1,030,497,359 of CM066034.1, forward strand.
AACATGAGGGGGGGTAGTATTTTATAGGGTGGGGCCATCACCAGGGACAACAATTAATGATTTGGGTGGACATAGACATGTACACTTCAGCTGAGTCTAGGTATTAGATCGGGTGGATAGGGTGGAAATTCTGATCAAAGGTGTTCACGGAATAGGATTGTTTTCAGCTGTTTCTTGAATGATGTGATGTCATCGTTGTTTCTGATGTGGTTTGGTAGAGAGTTCCAGAGGGATGGGGCATAGAGTTCGAAAGCTCTGTTGCAGGTCCGTTGTGTGGACTTGGTTCTTTTGTGGGGGACGACAATGGAGTTATTGGAGGATTGTCTGGTTGATCTGTTGTGAGATGGGCGAGGCAGAAGGTGGTGGAGTGAGGTGATCCGTGTTTGGTGGATAGTCTTGTGGATGAGTAGGATCGCTTTGTACTTTACTCTTGCTGGAATTGGCAGGAAGTGGAGGTCTCTTAGGATTGGGGTGATGTGATCCCGTTTTTTCGTATTCTGAATAATCCTTGCTGTGGTATTTAAGGCAGTTCGGAGGGGGTTGGTGTGTGAGGCGGGTAGTCCATGGTAGATTATGTTGCAGAAATCCAGATGAGGTAGTGTTACTGCTTGCATTACTGTCCTGAAGTCGTGGGGTTCCAGAAGAGGTCGGAGACGTTGCACAGTTTTAGCTTTGTGGAATATTGTCCCAGCGGTTTTGTTGATTTGTTGTTTAAAGGTGAGGGCCTGGTCAATGATCACGCCTAGATACCTTATTTGGGGCTGGATTTGGATTTGTGTGTGGTTCCCATGTTGAGGTGGGTAGGTGGTTTGAAGTCATGTTCTTTTGTTACTATAAGGGCTTCGGTTTTCTTCATGTTGATGGATAAGTTGTTCTCTTGTAGCCAGTTGGCTACGTCGTTGAAACAGGCTGATAGCTGGTCGTTTTTTGGATTGTTGGTTGTAATCGGTGCATAGAGCATTATGTCGTCAGCGTATATGTGGAAGTTGATGTTGTGGGTGCGGATGATTGAGCATAGTGGACGGAGGTATATATTGAACAGCATGGCTGATAAGGTGGACCCTTGGGGTACTCCTTGATGTTGTTGGTAGGGGGTCGAGGTCTTGGAGAGGGTGCGTATTTGTTGCTGTCTGTTGGTTAAATAGGATCTGAACCACTGGAGTACAGTGTCTTTGATTCCAATTGATTGGAGTCTGCTTATGAGGATTTCGTGGGAGATTGTGTCAAAGGCCGCTGATATATCCAGAAAGATCAGGATGTATCTGGATTGTTTCTCTTGGGTTCCAATGATGAGGGTGTTCATTAGAATGGTCATGAGGGTCTCAACTCCATGTAGTGGCCGGAATCCGTGTTGCTGCGGGTCTAGTATGTCGTTGGTGTCCAGGTGATCTTGAAGCTGACGTTGGACTATCTTTTCCATTATCTTGGTGGTAAGGGGAAGGCTTGCAACTGGTCTGTAGGAGGTGGGGTCTAGTGGGTCCAGGTTGTTCTTTTTTATTGTTGGTCGAATGATTGATGTCTTGAGGGCGTCTGGTATGTAACCTTGTTTAAAGGATTCGTTTATGATGTGGGTTAATGGAGCACTCAGGTCTTCTTTTGTCTTCTTTATCCATTCCGTGGGGCAGGGGTCCAGCAGGGAGGTAGTAGTGTTCAGACATGAGATGGTGGAAGAGATCTCTTCTTTTGAGGTTTCATTGAATGTACTCCAGGCTGTGTTTATTGTGGTGTAAGGATTTGTCTTTGCGGCCGTAGCACAGAGGCGAGGTTGTTGGAATTGTTTGTATTGTCATGCCAGAAGATCCGAGGGGATATCTGGGAGTTGATCGGAAGTGTTTGGTGCCTTTGTCAGTTTTCTGGCAATTTGGAAGAGTTCTCGAGGTTTGTTTATAGCTGTCGTGATGATTTTGGTGTGGTAGTTTTTCTTCGCATTGTCGGTCTCTGTGTGGTAATTAGTGAGTTCATAGATGTATTTCTTTTTGTCCATTTCATTTTTGGTTTTCCTCCATTTTCTTTCTGCTCTTCTAAGTTTTGTTTTTAGTTTGCGGAGGTCAGGGGTGAACCAGCGGGCCTTTGAGGAGATGGGTTTGTCACTGGTTTTGCTTATAGTTGCGCTGGATGCTGAGGAAATTGTGGTGTTTCAGTTGTTTATGAGGTCATCAAGGTTGTTGGAGTTCGTAAGTAGGTTAGGTAGGGTTAGTGTCAGGAAATCTTCTCTGCTGAATGCTTTGAATCGATATAGAGGCATTATAGTATCTTTTGTTTTATTTTCCATTCCTTTTCTTATGATACCTTATGAACTCTCTACTGCTTTTGACACTGTTGACCACACCCTTCTCCTTGATTCCCTGCCTTCACTTGGTTTTAAGGGCTCTGTATTATTCTGGTTCTCCTCTTATTTCTCCCTTCTCTCTTTCAGTGTTTGTTCTGGAGGATCCTCCTCTGCTGCTATCCCGCTCTCAGTTGGTGTACCCCCAAGGATCTGTCTTGGGTCCGCTCCTTTTCTCTCTCTATACCCAGTCCCTTGGTGCGCTCATCTCTTCCCATGGCTTTCAGTACCATCTTTATGCTGATGACTCCCAGATCTACCTCTCTACACTTGAAATCTCTCTGGCAATCCAGACCCAGATCTCTGGCTGCCTTTCTAACATTGCTGTGCTTGGATGTCTCACCACCACTTGAAACTGGACATGGCCAAAACTGAGCTTCTTATTTTTCCCCCTAAAACTTCCTTTCCTCTTCCTCCTTTCTCAGTATCTGTGGATAACTCTCTACTCCTCCCTGTTCCCTCAGCTTGCAACCTTGGGGTCTTCTTTGACTCCTCTCTCTCCTTCTCCACACACATTCATCTGATAGCTAACACCTGCCATTTCTTTCTCTATAACATCAACAAAATCCACCCATTCCTCTCTGAACACACTACTAATACACTACTTATCCACTCGTTAATCACCTCCCATCTTGACTATTGTAACCTAAATCCATATTTCGCTCCTTTCACCTTGCTGCTTCTTATGCCTGGAACAAACTACCTGAGTCTGTACATCAGGCACCTTCCCTGGCCCTTTTCAAATCCAGGCTGAAAACTGACCTCTTCGCTGCCACTTTCAGATCTTGATTTACCTGATCTTCTTTGTGTTTATTTACCATGCCCCCCTAGATGTATCCCTCTCTACACCTACTGTGTTGTCTGTCTTGACTAGATTGTAAGCTCTGATGAGCAGAGACTTCATCTCTTACATATCTGTGCAGCGCTGCATACATCTTGTAGTGCTATACAAATGCTCAGTAGTAGTAGTAAAGGGACAATTTGAAACGCTCCCTCTATCAAACCAAAGGCTGTGTAAATCACCCAGGAAATAGTTAAAAGATTACCTTAGAAGCACAGATCAGGGCACTGTTTAGCAAGCCAGCTTTTACTTTCATTCCCTCCCACCTTAGATTTATAGGCTCTTAAATCTATTAAAGGGAAAGAAGTGGTCAAATTCACTTTCAGGTTCAGCAGGATATCCTCATCTTGATGACATGGAGAACTTCCTCCAACCGGCAAGATTACCCCAACTAACTGAGGAAGAGGCATTAACTATGGGTAGGCCGATTACTGAGTAGGAAGTACAGGAGGCCATTAAAATGCTATCAAAAGGCAAAGCAGCCAGAAGAGATGGCTTCCCAGCGGAGGTGTATCAGGTCCTAAGTGAGGAGTGGTCACCGCTTCTGGCAAAGGTTTTCTCACAGGCATTCCAGGGAATCCACTCCCTAAATCTATAGTATAGGCAAATATTATTGTCATCCCTAAAGAGGGAAAACCCCATACGGAATGTGGAAACTGTAAACCTATAGCTCTGTACGCCGATGACACATTGGTCTTTATGGGCAACCCTGGGCAGTCAATACCAGCACTGTTAGAGGAAATCTGAGCCGTCTCCCAAGTTTCAGGTTTTAAACTTAACTTGGGGAAAATGGAAGCTTGTAACTTAGGAGGCCTCTCCAAAAATATACTAACAAACTTTCCCTTCAAGTGCATGGATCAGAAATTTAAGTATTTGGGTGTCTACACAGGGTGACATTCAGAAGATCTTTACAGACATAATTACTTACCACTGGGGACAAAACTGGGTGGATCTGCACCTTAGCTGGTTAGGTAGAGTGGCCGCATTGAAAATGTCAATTATCCCCAGGTCTAATTTTCTGTTTTCTCAACTCTCGATTAGCATTTCCATGGCCTTCTTGCAGAAATGGCAGAAGAAATTTGTTTGGGGGGGGGGGGCCTGCATAAGCTCAACACACCTAAGTCGGGATAAAGAGTTAGGGGGAGTAAAATTACTGGACTTTACCTATTATTATAGGGTAGCGGTCATATGAGCGCTACAGAACTACCGTGATGGTCCCGAAGGAACAGTGTGGACCCTTTTGGAGAGAACAACTCTGAGACTGGAAGTATTATGGGACAGAATACAAAAAATAGGAGGGAAAAAGAATGTCATGCACTCCTTTGTGATAACCCAGGTGAGATATTGTATGAAGATGAAATACTTTCCCTCAGTGTCTCATGTTGGTCTAAGTTATGACAATTTTATCATTCTCAGGCATAGAATTTAGGGGGTTAATGCGCAAGCTGGAAGAGAAGGAATTAAGGTCCCTCACAAGCCTGACCATGGCAGGAATGTGTCATGCCTTAGCAAACCTGGAAGAAATTATAGGGCAAAAAATCTCATTTTATCAATATTTCCAAATCAGACACTTCCTGGTGTGTCCAGGGATGAAAGAGCAGATAACTCGCCTGACCACATGGTTAGAGCGTATTTTATTTGGGGGAACAGGAAAAAAGGCTATATTATCCAAACTATATTAAAAAAGGTTTGGACAAGTTCCTGGAGAAAGGGTCCATAAACCATTATTAAAGGGGACCCGGGATATCCACTGCTCTCCCCAATACAAGCATTGTGGAACCTGTGTGTCTTTTTGGGAAACTGCTAGGTACTTGTGGATTGGCCACTGATGGAAACAGGATACTGGGCTTGATGGACCTTAGTCTGACCCGATATGGCATGTTTTAGGTTCTTATATTGAGGGTTCATGCAGGCCAGTAGCCCATTATTCCCAGAACATGTTGCTGGCTGGCATGAGCGGCTGGGGAAAGAGCTAACAGTTCAAGACTGGGAAGATATACATGTAGGGATCAATAAGTGGACAACTAGGAGACAAGTTCAGCTCCAGTTGATCCACTGCACATATATTACCTCACTCCAGTTGTATAAAGCAGGTAGGAGAGAGACAGATAGATGCTGGTGGGATTGTAGAGAACAGGGCTCCTTTTATCACATGTTGTGGGACTGTTCCAAGATTCGTAGATACTGGGAGGTAGTGGCAGAATACTTACAGAAATCATAGGGGAAACAGTGAAGTGCAACCCAGAGGACTTTCTGTTAGGGAAAGGTGGACCCACACTCTAGAACAGCCAAAACTTGAAAGCGAAATTATTACTATTGCCTAGAGTAACATTGGCCTGGAAGTGGAAAGCAGAAAAAGGACCCTCAGTTACGGAATGGGGGATCAAGGTACAGGAAGTCAACTGGTTTGACAAAATCACTAGTGAATTAAAAGGTAAGCAAGATACAAACCAATCAATATGGACCCCGTGGGAAAATGGAACAAGCAGATGGGAGGGGGGGAATCAACAGGATTTAAACTGGAAATAAGGGCTACCCTCTTGCACCTGGGAGGAGGGAAGGACGACACAGGAAGGTAACTTAGAAGTCCTATATGTCACTGACTTATGAAGAACTAATTAAAGAAGGAAAATAAAATACGCTGCAGTTATATGTTAAATATTGTATTAGATTTTAGAAAATCTGTTAAAACTTTGATACATGGTAGAAACAAGATGGGTGGATATTGGGTCTAGGGTCTGCGATAGTCAGTAGGTGGGACATGATATCAATGCTTGACCCAGTACAAGCATTGTGGAACTTGTGTTGGGGAAACTGCTAGGTACGTATGACCTAGATTGGCCACTGTTGGAAACAGAATACTGGGCTTGATGGACCTTGGTCTGACCCAGTATGGCATATCTTATGTTCTTATGATCCAGAGAAAAAAGGAAGCTTCATCCTAACCAGCAGATGTGCCAGTGGAAGCAGGGCCGGCCCGTCCATTGTGCGAGAATGTTATTCGCACAGGGCTTCAGCAGGCAGGGCGGCTTTAGAGCAAGCCAGAGAGGCCCCGGCTCACCTCTAACAGCTGCTGAAATGAAGAGCATCTATTTCTTCACTCCAGCAGCTGTACTGCAGTTTAGAACGCTGCCATGCTGAGCACTGGGAAACAGGAAGTCCTCTTTGATCTCAGCACGACAGCATCATAAACTACAGTACAGCTGCCGAAGTGAAGAAAAAAGGCATTTTTCGTTTTGGCAGCTGTTAGAGGTGAACCAGAGCTTCTCTGGCTCCCCCTAAAACATTTAAGACAGCCGCAGGGCTCTTCAGGAGGGGAGGAGGGGCTTAGACTGGAAATGGGTTGAGCTGGGGAGGGAGCTTGGGCTGGAAATGGGCTCAGTGGGGGAGGGAACTTGGACTGGAAATTGTGGGGGAGAGCTAGGACTGGAAATGGGCTGAGTGGGGGGGCTTGGACAGGAAATTGGGGGGGGGAGCTAGGACTGGAAATGGGCTGATGGAGGAGTTAGGATAGGACTGAAAATGGGCTGAGTGAGGGGGTTTGGACTGGAAATAGCTGATGGGGGGCTTGGACTGGAAATAGGCTAAGTGGGGGGAGCTAAGACTGGATATGGGCTGATGGAGGAGCTAGGATAGGACTGTAAATAGGTTGATGGGGGCTAGGATTGGAAATGGGCTGTTGGGGGTCTTGGATTGGAAATGGACTGATGGAGGGGCTAGGACTGGAAATGGGCTCATAGGGGGGCTTGGAATGGAAATTGACTGAGTGGAGGGGGGAGCTAGGACTGGAAATGTGCTGAGTGGGGGAGCTAGGACTGGATATGGGCTGATGTAGGAGCTAGGATAGGACTGTAAATTTATTTATTTATTTAACAGTATTTCTAAACCGCCTTATCTTAATAATCAAGGTGGTATCACAGCAAGCAATCAGGTAAAGTGTGTGTGTTGTACATGCAGTGAGGATAAAACTTAGTTGTGTGAGGGATGTGTTGGGTGCTTGATTTGTTTGAGCTATATACAGGGTGGGCTATTTACAGTGGTGCTAGAATCATATTTTATATATATTCAGTTGTTTGGGAGGATTGGAGTGCTGTTATCCATTCTCTTAGGTTATGTGATGTGACCATAGTGCTCTATGAACAGCATGGTTTTCAGTTGTTTTCTGAAGTCTTTGAGGTCTGGAGTTGCCCTTAGATCGTCCGGTAGATTGTTCCATATTGTTGGAGCAGCCATGGAGAGAGCTCTGTCTGTTGTGTCCTTGCGTGTGTGCTTGTACTCATTTGGGGTGCTGACTCGGTTGCGTGTTTGACTTCTTCTGGGACGTGCGCTGGTTTCCGGTTGTATGAGCAGGTGGAGGCTGTTGGCTGATGTGTGTTCTTTTATCTTAAATAGGTTTATGATAGTCTTGTATCTGATGCGAGCAATGATTGGGAGCCAGTGTAAGTCCTTTAGTGTAGGTGTGATGTGCTCCTGCCTTGCGGCTCCGGATATGATTCGAGCTGCAGTGTTTTGTGCCAGCTGTAGTGGTTTGAGAGCTTGTTTTGGTAGTCCGAGGTATATCGGATTGCAGAAGTCCAGTATTGGGGTTATCAGTGCTTGACAGACTGTACGGAAGTGTTCTGGAGCGAGGAGTGGTTTCAGTCTCCTGATGATTCGCATCCTGTAATATGCTTTTTGGATTGTTTTGTCTATGTGTGGTTTGAGGTTGAGTTTACTGTCCAGAGTAACCCCAAGGTATCTCACCTCCGATCTTATCGGTATCGTGGTGCTTTGTATCTTTATGTTTGGTGGGTGTGTGAAGCTTTGGTTTCGAGTGATGATTAAAGCTTCAGTCTTGTTGTAGTTTATAGCTAGATTGTTGTTTTGGCACCACTTCGCCATTTGGGTAAGGCAGTCTGCTATCTTAGAGAAGTCCGGGTTTTCGATTGATATCGGGGAGTATACCATTATATCGTCTGCGTATATTGTGTATTGGATGTTGTTCTCTTTCATAATGTTGCATATTGGTTGGATGTAGATGTTAAAAAGGAGTGCTGAGAGTGCGGATCCTTGTGGTACTCCTTGTTGGACGTTTATGGCCGGGAGGTGTCCTGTCCCACCTTGACCTGTAGCTGTCTTTCTGTTAGGTACGAGTGGAACCATTTTAGAGTGGTACCGTGTATACCAGTGTTCTTCAGTCTCTCCAGGAGTATATTGTGATCAACTGTGTCGAACGCTGAGGAGATGTCGATGAAGATCATTATAATTCCATTCCTGATGTCGTCAATTATTCTTATGATGCTGTCGAAGAGGTAGATCAGGAGAGTTTCGACTCCATGGTTGGGACGAAATCCGTGTTGGTTGTCGTCGAGAGTTCCGTGTTCGTCAATGTGTTCCTGAAGTTGTAGTTGAACCGTCTTTTCGATTATTTTTGCGAGGAAGGGTATGCTGGAGATTGGTCGGTATGCTGCTGGGTCCTTTTTGTCGAGAGAAGTTTTCTTTGTGATTGGTCTTACTGAGGCAAGCTTTAATTGCTGTGGCATGAGTCCTTGAGTGAGTGAGTTGTGTACCATTTTATGAATGTTTGGTATGAGGCTTGCTTTGGTGGCTTTGACCCATGACACTGGGCAAGGGTCTGTAGGAGCAGTGCTTGTGCTGATTGTGGAGATGATGTCTGATATCTGCTCTTTTGAGGGTGAGTGGAATGTGCCCCAGGTTTTGGGGTGGACGTTCGTTCTGTTGGTTCTACTGGGTGTTGAGCGCTCTGTGGAGTGAAATTTGTCTTTGATGTGGTCGGCGAATATCTGTGGATCCACTTGTATTTCTCTTTCTGCTGCTTGCTCTTTTGTCAGGGTTTTTACTATTTCGAAAAGTTCTCTGGGTTTGTTGATGGAAGAATTTATCAGGTTTGTGTGGAATTCTCTCTTTGATTGGTTGATGTGTTCATTGTATTGTTTTTGCTTTGTTAGGTAAAGATGTTGGTCGGAAGTAGTTTTGTTTTTTCTCCATCTCCGTTCAATTTTCCTGAGCTCCCTCTTTTCCTGTCGTATTTTTGCTGAGTACCATGGTTTGTTTTGTCTCTTGTTGTGGTGTTGTTTCTTGGTCCTGTCAACGGATGGTTTGGCGGCGTTAGCTAGGACATTGTTCCAGTTGGAAACTTGTTCCTCCAGGTCCTCTGAGTCAGTTCAAGTGTTGTATTGTGTCCTGGATGAATTCGTCCTTGTCAAAGGACTTGAATCGTCTTTGTGTGTGTGGGAAGTTCGCTCTTTCGCTTGTCCAGTCTTCTTGTGATTGCAGATTTGTCTCGATTAAGTAATGGTCAGACCATGGTACTGGGGTGATGGTGGGTGTAGAGATTAGGTCTCTTGAAGTTAGGTAGTTTGATGCGAAGATGAGGTCTGGGGATGATCCTAGTCTGTGTGTTGGTGCATTGACTATCTGTGTGAATTGAAGTGATGACATTGCCTGAAGGAAGGCCTCTGCATCTTTTGTATTGGCGGACTTGAGGTTGAAGTCTCCGATTAGTAGTGCTGGTTTGTTGTTTGACGTTATGGCACAGGCTTCTTCGAGTATGAAGGCTAGTTCGTCGGGTGGAGCACGGGGTGCTCTGTAGGTTAGGCAGATTGCAATATTCTTGTTCTTGATGCTAATTGTGTTACACTGCTTTGTATCTGTGAGATTCAGTGTCTTGAACTTGAGTTCTGTTTTTGCTATTATTAGGACTCCTCCTCCACGCTTGTGGATGCGTGGGCAGTTGTATGCTGAGTAGTTGTTCGGTACTAGTTGGTTGAGTAGTACACTATCGGTAGGGTTGAGCCATGTCTCTGTGATGCATATTATGTCTGGCTGTCGCTCTTCAATGTGGTCTACCAGAGTGTGTATCTTGTTGCAGATGGATCTGGCGTTTATGAGCTCAATTGATGTTTTCTTTGTGGAAGAGGTTGTTGCGACGTGTGCTTCCTTAGGGCCGGTGTTGGGGTTTGATTTGTGTCTGTTTTGTCTCTTTGTTTGGGAGGTTGCGAGTGTCTCTTGTGTGTGTGTTGTGGACCGAGATATGGCAGTGCAGTTGGTGGGTACCATGGTGTGTTTGTTTGGGGGTAGTGGGGGTGTGTAGTTGGTGGGAGGAGTTGTGTGACTAGTAGGTATAGTGGGAGGAAGTATGTGGTGTGCATGTTGATAGCTTGTGATGTTCTGATAGGGCGACGCCTGTGTCCTTAGTTTTCATCTGTTGTTTGCTTTTTTGAGGAGAGCTGTACTTGTTGCAGGGGCTTGTCCTGGGGATGTGAAGTTGTATCTGTTGCGGTGCGGGAGCCTGTCCCGTGGAGGGAGCCTGTCCCTTGGATGTGAAGCTGTATCTGTTGCGGTGCGGGAGCCTGTCCCGTGGAGGGAGCCTGTCCCTTGGATGTGGAGCTGGATCTGATGCGGTGCGGGAGCCTGTCCCGTGGAGGGAGCCTGTCCCGTGGATGTGGAGCTGGATCTGTGGCGGACGCCTTGTTGCGGGAGCCTGTCCCATGTGTGTGGAGCTGGATCTGTGTTGGTCGCCTTGGTGCGGGGGCCTGTCCCGTGGATGTGGAGCTGGGTCTGTCGCGGTGCGGGAGCCTGTCCCGTGGAGGGAGCCTGTCCCGTGGATGTGGAGCTGGATCTGTGGCGGTCGTCTTGGTGCGGGGGCCTGTCCCGTGGATGTGACGCTGGATCTGTCGCGGTGCGGAAGCCTGTCCCGTGGAGGGAGCCTGTCCCGTGGAGGTGGAGCCGGATCTGTGGTGGTCGCCCTGTTGCGGGGGTCTGTCCCGTGGATGTGGAGCTGGGTTTGTCGCGGTGCGGGAGCCTGTCCCGTGGAGGGAGCCTGTTTCGTGTGTGTGCAGCTGGATCTGTTGATGAACTCTTGGTCTGACCCACTATGGTACATCCCAAGTCCCTATGTTCTTATCTAGCTAAAGATGACATTGCTCTAACATAGCATCAGTACTGGCATATCTCTGGGTTTAAGGTATCAATCTGGACAAACATGGTAATACCAAATATGGCCTATAAACGATGGTAGTTAACAACACTGGCATATCCCTGGGTTTACAGTATCGATCTGGACAAACATGGTAATACCTAATATGGCCTGTAAACGCTGGAAGCTAACAACAGTATCCAGAGGGAACTAGTCACTAGAGTGCCCAACACTGATCTTGGATTCTAGTCCCAAACATGAATTTCTACCCTTTAAATTAGTATTTTTATGAGAGGCAGGAGGATAATCCTAGCTGTAGAGAGTGGTGCTGCTGCAATCAGATGATTTAAACAGAACTATACATTCAATTATTGTTAGGAGTGCAGTTAATTCATATAAGTAATGAAGCAGTGTTGATAGTTTAAAAATCACTCAAATGAGTGTGACTTACGTGCCCCAGAGTTTCAGCTCTTTAGGCAGTTCGGCGTCTTCGGAGTTGGTATTCTGCGTTTCCACTGTGAGTTGGTGGATTGTCAGTTCCTTGATTGTACGCGAGCTCGACCCCGAGGGAGCTCAGCTGTACCAAGAGGGAGGTGTAGTCTCAGCGTCGTTTTTTCTGTTATGTTTCTGTGACGATCTTGGGGGTGCCTTTGCCTAAGGGCCGTGCCAAAGGGCCCTCTTGCGCGGCCCTCAGGCGCAGGCCCGCAAGGCGCGGGTGCGCCTGTGGCGTTCTCCTTTTAAATGGAGAGCTGTGCCCCGATTGGGTAGAGATGCTCTGAGACACGCTGCTGGAGGGGTGGAGCCAAAAAGCAGCTTCCCCCGAAGAGCTCTTTTGTGTGCAGCAAGGTCTTTTGTAGCTGGCTTGCTCTTTTCTTGCCGCCGATCTTCTGGAGCAGGGCAGGCTCCCTTCGATGAGGCTTCGACTCGGGTAGATGGCTCAGCTCCTCCTGGAGCTAAGCAGAGCAAGAGAGGATGCTGTGCCTGTGGCTTCTCCTTTTAAATGGAGAGCTGTGCCCCGATTGGGTAGAGATGCTCTGAGACACGCTGCTGGAGGGGTGGAGCCAAAAAGCAGCTTCCCCCGAAGAGCTCTTTTGTGAGCAGCAAGGTCTTTTGTAGCTGGCTTGCTCTTTTCTTGCCGCCGATCTTCTGGAGCAGGGCCGGCTCCCTTCGATGAGGCTTCGACTCGGGTAGATGGCTCAGCTCCTCCTGGAGCTAAGCAGAGCAAGAGAGGATGCTGTGCCTGTGGCTTCTCCTTTTAAATGGAGAGCTGTGCCCCGATTGGGTAGAGATGCTCTGAGACACGCTGCTGGAGGGGTGGAGCCAAAAGGCAGCTTCCCCCGAAGAGCTCTTTTGTGTGCAGCAAGGTCTTTTGTAGCTGGCTTGCTCTTTTCTTGCCGCCGATCTTCTGGAGCAGGGCAGGCTCCCTTCGATGAGGCTTCGACTCGGGTAGATGGCTCAGCTCCTCCTGGAGCTAAGCAGAGCAAGAGAGGGGCTGATGGGCTGATGGGGGCTAGGATGGAAATGGGCTGTTGGGGGGGCTTGGATTGGAAATGGAATGATGGAGGGGCTAGGACTGGAAATGGGCTCATAGGGGGGCTTGGATTGGAAATGGACTGAGTGGAGGGGGGAGCTAGGACTGGAAATAGCTTATGGGGAGGAAGACTTGGAAATGGGCTGTTGGGGGGGGCTTGGATTGGAAATGGACTGATGGAGGGCGTAGGACTCGAAATGGGCTCACAAGGGGGCTTGGATTGGAAATGGGCTGAGTGGGGGGAGTTAGGACTGGAAATGGGCTGAGTGGGGGAGCTTGGATGGAAATAGGCTGATGAGGTGGCTAGGATAGGACTGGAAATGGATGGGGGAGCTAGAACTGGAAATGGGCTGATGGGGGGCTAGGATTGGAAATGGGCTGATGGAGGAGCTCAGATAGGACTGGAAATGGATGGGGGAGCTAGAACTGGAAATGGGCTGATGGGGAGCTAGGACTGGAAATGGGCTCATGGGGGGCTTGGATTGGAAATGGGCTGAGTGGGGGGGAGTAAGGACTCGAAATGGGCTGATGGAGGGGCTAGGATAGGAAAGGAAATGGACTGATGGGAGGCTTGGATTGGAAATGGACTGATGGAGGGGCTAGAATAGGACTGGAAAGGGCTGATGGGGGGCTAGGACTGGAAATGGGCTGATGTGGGGACTAGAAGGGAGTGGATGCTGGGTGGGGCTGGAACTAAATGTTGGGGGAGGACTAGAATGGGATGGGGCTGAAATGGAGAGGGGAAAAATATTTTGTGAGGGAGGGAAGAAAAATCTACGATTGGCCAGGGATTGGGAGAGTAAGTGGGGAATGAGGATGGAGGAGTGAAATTTGAGTGGATGAAACAGGAATGAGGAAAGAGCAAAAGGAGAAAGATTAGTATGTTAAAGCAGATGCAGAGAGAGAATGGAAAAAAACTAGAAGAGAGAAGAAAGGACAAATGGACAGCAGACAATGGAGAGTTAGCAGAAGACACGAAGAAACCAGAAGAAAGCGACTGGAGCAATTGCAACTGAAAAATAAAATGCACAAACAACAAAAGGTAGAAAAATACTTTTTTATTTTGAATTTATTAACTGGACTATGTCAGCTCTGGGAAATGTGCATCATTAACATCTGCGCTTTATTTAGTACAAGAGGAAATTAATTTATAGTTTTATTTCTACAATGTTGTTGTACATTCCAAGTTTGGCTTTTGGGGTTCCCAGTTTAATTATTGTCTTCCTATTTCTAAATTGTGATTTGTTGTCTGGTGATGGTCTATGTTCTGCATGTGTAACTGAGCTGAGGTATTCTGTTCATGTAATTTCTATTTGACATTGCCACTTGTTCTCTTTCCCCAGTAGGTCATGTATTGGTATTCTCTGAGATGTATTGGTTTAATATTTGCAGTGTTTCCTTTTTAATAGGTAGGGTATGGTGCTTTGTGAGTCCTGGTAGTGCTGTTAGGATACGGCAGGTTTGCTATGGGTTCTTAATGGTCAGTGTTTATAGTATTTTCTAATGTGCCTGGCGGTTGGCACTGGAGTATAATAATGTAGAAATCTGGTAGTCTTTCTTTATCCAGACACTCATTAAGAGGCATGTTTACTAAAAGTTAGTGCATGTTAACATTATGCAAATATTTATGCAAATGAAATCCACACCGAGTCTCCGCACAAGGCTCCGCACCCCCAATGGGCCACCCTTGGGTGGAAGCAGAAGATTTGTTACAGCCTGGACTATAGAGCAAAAGATGGCTGCCTAACTGAGCACCACGACCAAATAATTTTAAAGAAGGTATTATGTACTAACATCCACGGTGTATTACTGATAAAGAAGGAAGGTACTGTAAAATCTTCTTTATATATTAGTTTTGAATAAAAATGTACATAAAAAAAAAAAAAAAAAAAAGGACCAGGAAAATCCATTGCTTACCCCAGGATACAGATACCTGCATTGTGCCATATTGTCATACCATTGCATGATCTTCCATTCTGTCATATTGGCAAACTGGACAGGGTGGCCACATGATGAGAACACATATGAAGACCCTTATCAACTCTCTAGCCACCTCCTGTCTAGATTACTGTAACCAGGACGGGCCCATCCACTAGGGCAGCAGACCTCCTGTGAGCGGCACGGCATGGTGCCTGCTGCAGGCCATGTGATTCAGCACACATGGCCTTCTGAACCCATCCTCCAACAGGAAGTTGTGTCAGGGGGGTCAGAAGCAGCAGGCCATATGTGCTGAAGCACATCGCCTGCCACAGGCTGCTGTGCTAAACCGAGTCATTCCCCTGCCAATGGAACTGGCGGCAGTGGTGTGGCTCGGAGGGGTGGAGCGCCCTGGGGCAACAGAAACTCTTCAGCGGTCCTGCCTGTAATCTCCTACTCACTGATCTCCCTCTGAATCATCTCTCTCCCCCCTTCAATCTGTTCAACACTCGAACAAGAAATTAAAGCCCTAAATGGCATATCCTGATTCAGGGAGGCAGCAGGAGGCTCCTCCCACTCCCTGCTTTGAAGACCCAATCAGGGCTCTACTCCAGCCATTAATGCTGGGAGCGCTGAGGGCGCGCCTGCACCTGAGGTCCTTGCAAGAGGCCCCTTTGGCGTGGTCCTTAGGCAGGGAATGGAGGCGGAAGAAAACGCGGGACGCCTACAGCAGTGTTGAAACTACCACAACTAAATCGATCAATGCACGTTCCATACGGAACAAATACCACATCATCACTGATTATATAAATGAACATCAATTAGATATAATGTACATAACGGAAACACGGCTCACAAACAAAGATCAAGTAATATTAAACCAAATCTCTCCTCAAACATATGAAGCCCACAATTGCCCGAGAACCAATAACAGGGGAGGTGGAGTCCTCATTATCACAAGAAAATCCATTGGATTTAACACCCTTTCAACTCAAAGCACAGAGAACTGTAACATCATAATCATCTCAAACAAATACATAGCTTTTTCTCTCATATACAGAGCACCTGGTACCAATAATGATGACCTCTCACTAATACTCGAAGAAATTTGCTACAATTCTAATCCACAGAAACCTCTCATCATTCTAGGAAACCTTAACATACCTTCTGCAACCACAAGATATGGCAAAACCTGTACTCAAACAATTGAAAACTTACAATATAAACAAATAATTAACACCCCTACACATAAAAGAGGAGGAACTCTTGACCTCATTTTTATACATCATATGCTTCTAGATAGGAATCTCATACAACCTCCAACAGTGATGCCCGTCCCTTGGTCAGACCGTTACATCATAACCCTCCAGATAACCACTCCTATACCAAACATCCCAACAGAAGCAATAAACACACAAAGAAGATTTAAAAAGTTCAACAAAGAGAAGTTCCTACAACATGTTTTACCACAAATAAAATATGACTCAGCAGACCTAGTTGAGATATTAAACAGTTGGAACTCCACAATTTACAAAGCAGCCATTGCTTCACCTAAGACACGTGCCATAAGAAAGAACATCACACCATGGTACTCCAGTGAGATCAACACTTGAAACAAGCCCTGCGAAAAACTGAACGAAAATGGAAAAAAATGAAAGATGTGCAAGACAGAATCAACTACACTAAGAAGATGTAAGAATACCAGTCTCTAATAAATGCTTGCAAGAAGGAATATTTATTTTATTTATTTATTTATTTTTTATTTATTTATTTATTTAAGGTTTTTCTATACCGCACTATTCGGCATCAGCACGGTTTACAATAAACAAGTTTGTACAATGAGGAACAGCCATACATTGAACTTACATAGAACAGGGGGTTTAAACATGGATAACAGGTGAACTTTATACATAGCAAACAAAGGGAAATTTAAACAAGGGTAACAGGTGAACTTTATACATTATATACACAGGGATTGCATCACATCTAAGTTTATGATACAGGCCCTAAGGGGGATAGATGGGGGAGGTGAAGAGTACCACACAAATCTAATCATGGGTTCACTGAATAAACCACGAGAGCTATTCAATATAATAAGAACTTTGACAAAAATCAAACCTGAAGAGCACAAGCTAACTGAACCCCTTCTCTTGCCACCTTGCTGGGCAGACTAGAAGGACCGTGATGGTCTTTATCTGCCGTCATATACTATGTTAGACTAAAAACCCACCTCTTTGTCTACTTTTGGATCCCGTTGTTCCTCATTCTGCTGTCCATTACTTATGTGTATCTTGCCAGTTTTGTGATGTTTTTTTCATCTTTATTAGATTGCATGCTCTGATGAGCAGGGACTGTCTCTTACCTCTGTATGAAGTCCAGAAGAAAAAAAGCACACACACTCGCACATATCAAGCAGTCAGGTATAGAATGAGGTGATAAAAGACAATGTAAAAATCACAAAGCCTTTTATTACATCTGTTGGTCCTAACCTACATGGGCTGTGTTTCAGTGACAGCCTTCATCAGGAGTGTAGGGACCATGGATGTAGACCCAAAGAATTGTATTGTGTGCCTTTGAGTCAGTCCTGACTCCTGGTGACCCAGAAGCTCCTGGGTTTTCTTGGCATTGTCACCAGAAGTAGATTGCCAGGCCTTTCTTCCAAGGCAATGGAGGGTTAAGTGACTTTGCCCAGGCCACAAGGAGTGCTAGCAGGAATTGAAACCTGGGTGCTTGGTTACCAAGCCAGTGCTCTAACCACTAGGCTACTCCTCCACGCCATAATGATGACTTGTAGATAAATAAAACAGCATTTAGTGATACACAACAAAGTACAGAAGCAGTAAAACGTGGTTGGACAGAGCAACCAAGGATTAGCTATTGGCCAAAGCAGGAGTCCTAATGGTACCCAGCCCATCAAAATTCCATTGCTCTCGCTCACTTTGATAATGCGCAACCTCTGTACGATGTGGTATACTCCTAGCATCATAACGGGGGAAGTGAACAGGTGCAGATTTCTAATCATGTACATTTCACTCTTCTTCTAGAGACAGTTTTGCATCCTGAGACACATTGAAGCACTCAAGATCCATGCGGAGGTCCCATCCCAAAGTGCTGCAGCGCATCAGGCAGAAGCTGCAGTGTCACAGCTGGAGTCGACGTAACTACAGTTGAGGAGCCGGCTAGTCCCTGAGATACATCTACATCATACAGCATTAAACCGCAGTTCCAGTCTCACTAAGAGTCCTAGATATGGGGGTTGCCTTGATTGGCCATTTCCAGTAGACGTCAAGGTGCATAAAAGCCCCAGAGCTGTTAACTATACTAAGCTATTCTGTAATCAGGTACTGGCAGCAAGGGTGGTCCAGGGGTAAATAAATGGTCTACCCAGGATGGGCTAAAGTAGGAGTAGCTTAGTGGTTAGGGCAGCAACATAGAACAGGAAAGACCCCGGTGTTCAAATCCCACTGACACTCTTTGCGGCTTGAGAAAGCCACTTAACCCTCCATTGTCTCAGGTACAAACTTAGATTGTGAGCCCTCTGGGGTCAGGGGAATAACTACTGTACCTGAATGTAACTCACTTTGATCTACTACTGGAAAGGTGTGAGCTAAAGATAAAGGGTTTGGTGGGGATTGTCCTGTGCAGGATACAGATTTGTGTGGGATGATCAGGGCACTAAATTTGCATTATCTGAAGCTAGAGGGCAGCATATATAACCCTGACAAAGCCAAAGAGGGACATCTCAAACTATGAGGGTATTAGGGGCTGTGTCCATGGCAAATGTAAAGCAAGGTTGTGATGGTATGGCCCAGTGGTACAGCACATGATCTAGAAACATTCTGGAGCTGCGGGTCTTAAGCATCCAAGGAAATGTAGTTCCAATACAATTATTGGCCTCACTGCACTATGGAGTACATACCACTATGCAGGGGGAAGCCCTCAACATGCTCTCACAAGCATCAGCAGTGCTGCACTAGAGCTAAATATTAACACCCTTTCAACTCAAAGCACAGAGAACTGTAACATCATAATCATCTCAAACAAATACATAGCTTTTTCTCTCATATACAGAGCACCTGGTACCAATGATGATGACCTCTCACTAATACTCGAAGAAATTTGCTACAATTCTAATCCACAGAAGCCTCTCATCATTCTAGGAAACCTTAACATACCTTCCGCAACCACAAGATATGGCAAAACCTGTACTCAAACAATTGAAAACTTACAATATAAACAAATAATAAACACCCCTACACATAGAAGAGGAGGAACTCTTGACTTCATTTTTATACATAATATGCTTTCTCGTCTTGAAGGACTAGAAAAAGGGACTGTTACTTCTGGAGAGAGATCTGCAATTGTGAGTATATACTTCTGGGAATTTTCTGAAAGGAATTCTTTCTATTAAAGCTATTTAATCTGTGAACCCACTATTTTTTGTTAAATCGGTCAGTGCCTAGTAGCAGCAGTTTAAGTTTAAATTTAAAACACAGAAGAGAACTTTCTGGTTACATTTCATACCCAGCAGAGAGCTTATAGTTTTAATTTAATAGTCACTCAGCAAAGTACTTTTAGTTTAAATTTAAAACACAGAAGAGAGCTTTCTGGTTAAATTTTGAACTCAGCAGAGAGCTGTAGTTTAAATTTAATAGTCACTCAGGGCCTAGCATCAGCAAAGTACTTTTAGTTTAAATTTAAAACACAGAAGAGAGCTTTCTGGTTAAATTTAGAACCCAGCAGAGAGCTTGTAGTTTAAATTTCATAATAAGTTAGAGCCTAGCAGCAGCAAAGAGCTATAATTTAAATCAAATAAGAATATAGCTTACCTCAGCAGCACAGGACAGGGTACTGTGTAGCAGCCCTCTTTTAATAAGTGTTATTTACCTCCCTTCCCACACCCACCCACCCCTGGGATAATCATAGCTTTAACATGGACACACATACACAAACCCCCTACCCCCGTTAACTAACTCCCTGTCTGACCCCCTCCCCACACACCCCTCATTTACGACATAAAAGGAAATAAATTCCAACACCTACACTTGCCCTACTCACCACACACAGCCACAGTAAATATTTATTGTAAATAGTTTGACGATTGTTTTACTTTAATACCTTACAAAGTTAAATTTTATTGTTCAATGTAAATAGTTGAATTCTACTGTTCAATGTAAATGTATACAGATGTGTACAATACTGTTAAGCTGCTACATGTAAACCGCCCTTGATCTCTGGAAGGGGCGGTATAAAAGAAAATAGTTAAATAAAAAATAAAAAAAAATAGGTACTTACACATCTTAAAAGACAGGAGGTGCTCTCAGGTGAAGCTTGTTACCCAAATCAGACATACACTAAGGACCTGAGATTAATTAAGCTTCAGGTGAACAAGGTATATTAAACATATTAGGTACAGTTTTATTGGTACGTATCCATAGCAACCCTTAGTAAGTAAAGAACTTAAAGATCTAAACAAAAACTTAAAACTAAGATGCAGTCCAGCAGCGGGATGGGGGCTTTCCAGTCTTTTGCATTGTGTGTCACATGTATGATTTTCTCCCAGTTGGTGAGAGGTCTTACATGTGCACTAGGTGCAAGGAGCTCTTTGCTCTCAGGGAACGAGTCCGTTCTCTAGAGGCTAGAGTAGCAGACTTGGAAAACATAAGAAAGACAGAGAGGTACATAGACGAGACCTACAGGGATATAGTCCTGAAGTCCCACCTCCAGTCTGGCAGCATCCCTGTTGCCATGGAGGAGAGAGGTCAAGTGACAGGAGAGCATCATCCTGGTGTGGCAGGAAGTGATCCTGTAACTAGGACCTGTCCTCCAGGTGATGTAAAACCCTCTCGCGCCGAGGAAGTTTCTCTAGGGCCATGTGCCCATGAGGGAAGGGTTAGGACAGCCGTTATAGTTGGTGATTCAATCATTAGGCATGTAGATAGCTGGGTGGCTGGTGGACGTGAGGATTGCCTGGTAACATGCCTGCCTGGTGCGAAGGTAGCGGACCTCACGCGCCACCTAGAGAAGGTCTTAGATAGTGCTGGGGAGGAGTCTGCTGTCTTGGTACATGTCGGTACCAATGACATAGGAAAATGTGGTAGGGAGGTTCTGGAGGCTAAATTTAGGCTTTTAGGTAGGAAGTTGAAATCCAGAACTTCCAGAGTAGCGTTCTCCGAAATGCTTCCCGTTCCACGTGCAGGACCATAAAAGGCAGGCAGAGCTCCGGAGTCTCAATGTGTGGATGAGACAGTGGTGCAGAGATGAGGGGTTTGGATTTGTTAGGAACTGGGGTACATTCTGGGGAAAGGAGGGGCTCTTCCGAAGGGATGGGCTTCACCTTAACCGGGATGGAACAAGGCTGCTGGCATTAACCTTTAAAAAGGAGATACAGCAGCTTTTAAACTAGATAATAGGGGAAAGCCGACAGTCGCCCAAGAGCAGATGGTTCGGAAGATACTACCAAAAGCAGAGAGGTTCCAAAAAAGAGTTAAGTAGCCCAAATGCCCTCGAGTATGGAGCAGACAGAGCTTAAAGATCCCAAATTACCCATGTCTACCAATAGCCAAATTAATATGAATAAAATATAGTCTCTAAAATGCTTGTATGCAAATGCTAGAAGTCTAAAAAATAAGATGGGAGAGTTAGAATATATAGCACTAAATGAAAGGTTAGATGTGATTGGAATATCAGAGACATGGAAGGAGGACAACCAGTGGGACACTGTGATACCTGGGTACAAACTATATCGTAATGATAGAGCTGATCAAATTGGTGGAGGGGTTGCGCTATATGTTATAGAGGACATTGAGTCAGAAAGGATTAAAGTTTTGCAGGAAACAATATTTGCTGTAGAATCTCTATGGATTGAAATTCCATGTAAAAAGGGAAAGGCGATGGTGGTGGGGGTGTACTATCGACCGCCTGGCCAGAATGAACAAATGGATGATGAAATGCTCAAAGAAATCAAGGAAGCTAACAAAGGTTACAGCGCGGTAATAATAATGGGCGGTTTCAATTACCCCGGTATCGACTGGGTCAGTGTCACGGCAGTACATCCTAGGGAGATAAAGTTCCTAGACGACATAAATGACTGCTTCTTGGAGCAGCTGGTTCATGAACCAACCAGAGGGGAAGCCATATTAGACCTAGTCCTTAGTGGAACACCAGATCTAGTGCAAGAGATAAGGTTGTTGGGGCCACTTGGCAATAGTGATCATAGCATGATCGCCTTTGATTTAATTAGTGGAGGAGGGATAGTAAAGAAAACCACAGTACTACCTTTTAACTTTCGAAAGGGAGACTATGATAAAATGAGGAAAATAGTTAAGAAAAAACTAAAAGGAGCAGTTGCAAAGGTTAAAGACTTACATCAAGCTTGGGTGTTGTTGAAAAATACTATCTTGGAAGCCCAGACCAGCTGTATTCCATGCTTTAAGAAAAGTGGAAGGAAGTCCAAAAAACTGTCAGCATGGTTTAAAGGTGAGGTCAGAGAGGCTGTTGTTGCCAAAAAAGCATCTTTCAGGAAATGTAAAAAAGAGCCAAAAGATGAAACCTGGAAACAGCACAAGCACTGGCAGGTCAAATGCAAGGCATTGATAAAGAAGGCAAAGAGAATTTGAGAAGAAACTTGCTACGGAAGCAAAAACGTGAAATAAAGATTTTTTCAAGTACATTCGTAGCAAAAAACCTGTGAGAGAGTCAGTTGGACCATTAGATGATACGATAGCGGAGAGACTGAATGAATTCTTTGCTTCGGTCTTTACTGAGGAAGATGTAGGGATGTTACCCATGACTGAAGTGGTATTTAAAGGTGCGGAAGAATTGAAGGAAATACCGATACATCGGGAAGATGTCTTACAACTATTAGATAAACTGAAGAGTAGCAAATCACCTGGGCCGGATGGTATACATCCAAGGGTGTTGAAAGAACTGAAATATGAGATTTCAGACCTGCTATTAGTAATCTGTGAACTATCATTAAAATCATCTCTAATACCTGAAGATTGGAGGATCGCCAATGTAACACCAATTTTTAAAAAGGGTTCTAGGGGTGATCCGGGAAACTACAGACCTTTGAGCCTCACGTCAGTACCAGGAAAAATGGTAGAAACCATCATAAAGAATAAAATTACTCAGCATGTAGATAGTCATGGCCTAATGGGAGACAGCCAACATGGCTTTAGACAAGGAAGATCTTGTCTTACTAATCTGTTTTTTTTTTTTTGAAAGTGTGAAAAAACAGGTGGACAAAGGTGAGTCGGTTGATATAGTGTATCTGGACTTTCAGAAAGCCTTTGACAAGGTCCCTCATCAGAGACTTTTGGCAAAACTAAAGAGTCATGGGATAGGAGGCAGTGTACTACTGTGGATCAGGAACTGGTTAAAATATAGAAAGCAGAGGGTTAGGCTAAATGGCCAATTTTCCCACTGGAGAAAGGTGAATAGTGGAGTACCCAGGGATCTGTGCTGGGTCCGCTGCTTTTTGACATATTCATAAATGACCTGGAAAGTGGAATAACGAGTGAGGTTATCAAATTTGCAGATGACACAAAACTATTTAAAGTTGTTAAAACCCAAGAGGATTGTGGAAAATTGCAAGAGGATCTTGATAAATTGGAAGACTGGGCATCAAAATGGCAGATGAAATTTAATGTGGACAAGCGCAAAGTTATGCACCTAGGGAAGAACAACCCAAACTATGGTTGCATGATGCAAGGCTCCACATTAAGAACCATCACCAAGGAAAAAGATTGAGGCATCATTGTGGATAACATGTTAAAACCCTCGGCCTAGTGTGCAGCGACAGCCAAGAGAGCAAATAGAATGCTAGGTATCATAAGGAAAGGAATGGAAAATAAAACAAAAGATATTATAATGCCTCTATACAGTTCCATGGTGAGACCACACCTTGAATATTGTGTGGAAATCTGGTCGCCGTATCTTAAAAAGGATATAGCGTTATTAGAAAAGGTTCAGAGAAGAGCCACCAAAATGGTAAAAGGGATGGAAGGATACTCCTATGAAGAAAGGCTAAAAAGGTTAGGGCTCTTTAACCTGGAAAGAGACGGCTGAGGGGAGATATGTCTATAAATTAATGAACGGAGTGGAACGGGTAAACGTAGATCGACTGTTTACGTTATCAGAATATAGAAAGACTAGGGGACATGCAATGAAGCTACAGGATAAACTATTTAAGACTAATAAAAGAAAATATTTTTTCTCTCAACGTGTAATCAAACTCTGGAATTTGTTACCGGAGGATGTAGTAAAGGCTGTTAGTGTAGCTGGGTTTAAAAAAGGTTTGGACAAGTTCCTGGAGGAAAGGTCCATAAGCCATTATTAAGAAGGGACCCAGGATATCAATGCTTGACCTAGTACAAGCATTGTGGAATCTGTGTCTTTTCGGGAAACTGCTAGGTGCTGTCAGACGGCTGCCTGGGTGAGAATCTTCACAGTCTTGGCAAATGCATATATCTATATGATTTGCAAGGGATTGTGGGCAATGCAGTTCATTCACACCAGACACAGCTGCTCACAATAATTAGTTGTGCTTTTGGGTAAAGCCAATAAGATATTTATTTATGGGGTTATTTCTCCCAACATAGATATGCTTGGTAGCACATAAATCAGGTTACTTGCTTTCAGTGTTAAACTTGAAAAAAACAAAACCAGGAAAACAACATTTGAACTTGTCAGGCAATCAAAGCAAAAGAAATAAGACCTGGTTGATAACAAACTGGTCTTTTCTGTAGGCTTAGCTAATATTTTCTTAGCATGTATCAAACAACAAACCAAAAGCTACAAAGAAAGAAAAAAACTGTTCTTTTCAGGTTAACTTCTTATATCTTCCCACATAGATTCAGAAGTGATTCTCTCCTAGCTCACAGGCAATTAGGTAAGGCTCAATTGCTAGCAGTTAGGTAAGGCTCAATTGCTAGCAGTTATCCAGCTGAAACCCCTTAGCTGGCTTGCTTTCTACTGTGTGGCTAGAAATCCTACACAGGAGCTTTTCTGAGTAGATTAAAGAACAAGTTTGTATTTCTTTGTGATGGTTGCTGTACTTTATAACAGAAAATCACCAAAGGAGTTTAGACAGAGAGCAGTCCATGTAAACAGATTCTTCATCTGCTATCACCCCCTCTTCTTCAACAAGCATGGGTTCAATATCATGGATTGGCACAGATGAATCTCCCAATGGAGCACTTTCAGGAGAATACTTGTTTCCCTGCTGTCTTTCAAGGTTATAGCTAGGGCATAGATCAGTGTTCATACCTGAGCTTCCATTGCTGTTAGAGTTCCTCTCTATATAGCCTGGCCAGTATGTAGTCCAGTTCTTATGTCCAGCCTTCCAATCCAGATCCCTGGACACTGGATCTCTCTTCACATACCTTCTGGCACGGGTCTTAGGGTCCCTTCCACGTGCAGCCGTCTCCCTCACAGGTACCGTCTGGAGATTCCTAGCTCTGCAGCACCATTCCTCTGGCTTTCCCCAGTCCAATGGTGTATGCTGGCCCTTGGAATGCCTCCCAGTATACGTACTGCTCTGGACTCTTCTAGACCTCTCAAAGGCTTTTCTCCTCTTTCTTCCAAAGGGTTTCTTTCCCTCTCTGTCCATCCGGTTTGGCTTCTGCTTCTGATGATCCTCCACATGAAACTGAGGATATCCAAGCTGATCATGAAGATGATGATGATCCTGAGGATCAAGCTCAAGCTGATTCTCTGTAGAATAAACTCTATCTTTATTCTGCTTAGATGAGTGCTCCTCCCTAACACAGCGCAGCTGAGCTGAATCAGGCCCTGCCCTTTGAGATGAGTGCTTAGGGATTACCTCATAGCCCTCCTGACTGAACACACGTTTCCCCACTTCAGCTCCTCTAATGGCTGTTGGAAACCTGGTGCATTCTGGGACTAGTAGTCTTTTATGGGAAAATTCTGTTTTCTTATTTCTACCAGAACTGACAGGTTGCTTGTTCAGAGTCACCACCTTTTCTATAGCTCCTTCCTGAGCTATGATAAGCTTCCTTATCACAGTACGTATGACCTAGATTGGCCACTGTTGGAAACAGGATACTGGGCTTGATGGACCTTGGTCTGACCCAGTATGGCATATCGTATGTTCTTATGTTCTTATATTCCACTTCTACAAGTGTGCAGACCATCTGCATCCATTTCCAACATTTTTGGTGCCTCAGATTCCCAGATTTCAGGTAAGGGTCTGTAAAAAAAAAGAAAACAACAAAAAAACCAAGTACAGTGTTCTGGTAAGGCCATTAGAAGCCAATTTGCCATGTTGAGCTGCCTGTAATCCATCTGCTTGCACCACAGTATTAAACACAGCAGCAGAGCCACCCAGGCACAATGTCCCAGACAAGGAGTCTAGTGGAACCAAGGAGCCTTATTGGGGAAGGAACACTTGTCGGAGGCAGGGACAACAGATATGGAGAATACCTCCGATAATGAGGAAGAGGAGAACTGGTCCCTTCCCCCAACAGCCAGGGGGGCATCAGGCAGACAGGACCCCCTCCTGCCAGCACAGCATGGCCTTGGACTATATGACGGGACAGATATGGAACAGGCAGCTGCACTGAGGGGGAAGGAACAGATTGGAAGAGGAGAGGGTAGTGAGTGAGAGGGCAAAGGGGAGGTGGGGAAGGGTGAAAAGCATGGCGAGGGGAAATGAGGCGGCTAGTGAGCAGGCTGAGGATCTGCTTGAGGTTCTGGTCATCCAGCCTGTCCAGTCTGAACATAAGAACATAAGATATGCCATACTGGGTCAGACCAAGGTCCATCAAGCCCAGTATCCTGCTTCCAACAATGGCCCATCTAGGCCATACGTACCTAGCAGTTTCCTCAAAAGATACAGGTTCCATAATGCTTCTACTGGGTCAAGCATTGATATCCTGGGTTCCTTCTTAATAATGGTTTATGGACCTTTCCTCCAGAAACTTACCCAAACCTTTTTTAAACCCAGCTACACTAACAGCCTTTACTACTGCAGTTGCAATTTTCCACAATCCTCTTGGGTTTTAACAACTTTAAATAGTTTTGTGTCATCTGCAAATTTGATAACCTCACTCGTTATTCCACTTTCAAAAAAACATAACAGATTAGTAAGACAAGATCTTCCTTGTCTAAAGCCATGTTGGCTGTCTCCCATTAGGTACACAAGGAGGAGCAAACCTCCTGCAGAGAGTCCAAACAAACACAAGGAGCAGGAGATGTTGGAAGAACAGAAGGGTCTTTATTGTTCAAAGGGAACCCCAATTTGATCTGAATGCGATTGCTGTAATACAGCTCTTCAACGGGTCTGATTTACACGTATCAACGGGACTTATTCACATGCATAAAGTCCTTGGCACGGTTTAGTGCACTGCGAGTGTTTGGTGTCACTCCCCCTGAGGAAGGCGTTGCCGAAACGCGTTGGGGTTCCCTTTGAACAATAAAGACCCTTCTGTTCTTCCAACATCTCCTGCTCCTTGTGTTTGTTTGGCTGTCTCCCATTAGGCCATGACTATCTACATTTTTCCCGATACTGACGTGAGGCTCACCGGTCTGTAGTTTCCCAGATCACCCCTCAAACCCTTTTTAAAAATTGGTGTTACATTGGCGATCCGCCAATCTTCAGGTATTAGAGATGATTTTAATGATAGTTCACAGATTACTAATAGCAGGTCTGCAATCTCATATTTCAGTTCTTTCAACACCCTTATTTATTTATTTATTTATTTCAATTTCTTATATACCGCACTATTCAGAATCAGCGCGGTTTACAGAGAACATAAAAGACCAGAACAACAGGCTGTTCGGTATTACATATAACAGGAGTATCAACTTGGAAAACATGGGAGAACTATATACATAGAATATATAATCTGTTAAATCGATAACATGATAGAACTATTTACACAAGTTTGTGGTGTGACTATTATATTGCACTTCATACAGGGTAGTACTTGATAAATAGGTTGAATTTAAGGGCCTTTCTGAACTTGGATGTATACCATCCGGCCCAGGTGATTTGCTACTCTTCAGTTTATCTAATAGTTGTAATACATCTTCCCGATGTATCGATATTTCCTTCAATTCTTCCGCACCTTTAAATACCACTTCAGTCATGGGTAACATCCCTACATCTTCCTCAGTAAAGACCGAAGCAAAGAATTCATTCAGTCTCTCTGCTATCACCTTGTCGCCTCTTAGTGCCCCTTTAACTCCTCTATCATCTAATGGTCCAATTGACTCTCTCACAGGTTTTTTGCTACAAATGTACTTGAAAAAATCTTTATTTCGTGTTTTTGCTTCTGCAGCAAGCTTCTTCTCAAATTCTCTCTTTGCCTTCTTTATCAATGCCTTGCATTTGACCTGCCAGTGCTTGTGCTGTTTCCAGGTTTCATCGTTTGGCTCTTTTTTCCATCTCCTGACAGATGCTTTCTTGGCAACAACAGCCTCTCTGACCTCACCTTTAAACCATGCTGCCAGTTTTTTGGACTTCCTTCCACTTTTCTTAAAGCGTGGAATACAGCTGGTCTGGGCTTCCAAGATAGTATTTTTTAGCAACACCCAAGCTTGATGTAAGTCTTTAACCTTTGCAACTGCTCCTTTTAGTTTTTTCTTAACTATTTTCCGCATTTTATCATAGTCTCCCTTTCGAAAATTAAAAGGTAGTACTGTGGATTTCCTTACTATCCCTCCTCCACTAATTAAATCAAAGGCGATCATGCTATGATCACTATTGCCAAATGGCCCCAACACCCTTATCTCTTGCACTAGATCTGGTGTTCCACTAAGGACTAGGTCTAATATGGCTTCCCCTCTCGTCGGTTCATGGACCAGCTGCTCCAAGAAGCAGTCATTTATGTCATCTAGGAACTATCTCCCTAGCATGTACTGCCATGACACTGACCCAGTCGATACCGGGGTAATTGAAATCACCCATTATTATTACCGCGCTGTAACTTTTGTTAGCTTCCTTGATTTCTTTGAGCATTTCATCATCCATTTGTTCATTCTGGCCAGGTGGTCGATAGTACACCCCCACCGCCATCGCCTTCCCCTTTTTACATGGAATTTCAATCCATAGAGATTCTACAGCAAATTTTGTTTCCTGCAAAACTTTAATCCTTTCTGACTCAATGCCCTCTCTAACATAGAGCGCAACCCCTCCACCAATTTGATCAGCTCTATCATTACGATATAGTTTGTACCCAGGTATCACAGTGTCCCACTGGTTGTCCTCCTTCCACCATGTCTCTGATATTCCAATCACATCTAACCTTTCATTTAGTGCTATATATTCTAACTCTCCCATCTTATTTTTTAGACTTCTAGCATTTGCATACAAGCATTTTAGAGACTGTATTTTATTCATATTAATTTGGCTATTGGTAGTCTGACTGCTGATGTAGCTGCGCATGAAATGAGAGTCAGAAGCTGTAAAGATGTCTTACACATTGGAACATGGAACGTACGAAGCATGAACCAAGGGAAGTTGGAGGTGGTCAAGAATGAAATGGAACGTGTACAACTTGATCTGTTGGGTGTCAGCGAACTGAAATGGGCTGGCATCGGGCACTTTGCATCAGATGATCACATGGTCTACTATGCTGGAAATGAAAGACAAAGAAGAAATGGTGTTGCATTTATTTATTTATTTTATTTATATTTATTTACATTTCTTATATACCGCACTATTTGCGATCAGCGCGGTTTACATAGAACAAACAGTATCCGACAATAAGCAAATGTCTGGTCATTACATTGAACAGGAAAAGTAACTTGGAGAACAGGGTAAACTATATACAAATGCAGATGAATTGAACAGGGTAAACTATATACATATGCAAATGAAATGAGCACGGGTATTGTTGGGTGCTGTACATACTTGGGGACGCGCTATTCTAGGGTGGCTGGGGTTCAGGGCAGTCAGTGAGATATTTGATAAAGAGAAAATGTTTTAGGGCCTTCCTGAACTGGCTCAAGTTGGGTATAGCTCTGATATGTGGTGGTAGGGAGTTCCAGAGACTTGGTGCGCAGAGTCTGAAAGCTCTGTTGGATGTTGTTTTGGTGAAGTTTGTCATATCTTTAGGTATCGATAGCATATTGGACTCTGCGGTTCTCCTTAGCCTGTTGGGTGCGAGTGGTTGGATGAGTTTGGATAGTGAAGAGGAGGAGAGCTCCTTGGTGGCCTTGAAGGTCATCACCAAGTTCTTAAAACTGATCCTGGCTTGGATGGGGAGCCAGTGCAGCTGCTTCAGGAGGGGTGTGATGTGCTCTCTTCTGGAGGCTCCAAAGAGTATCCGCACTGCACTGTTCATAGCAAGTTGCAGGGGGTTTAAGGTGGCCCGGGGGAGTCCTTGTAGGATGGCGTTTGAATAATCGAGATGTGGAATAATGAGGGCTTGGTAAATGGTGCGGAAATCACCTGGTTCGAGTAACGGACGTAAGTGTCTGAGGGATCTGATTTTGAAGTAGATCGCTCTTACACTATTAGCTATGTGTTGCTTCATGTCGAGGTTCTGGTCCAATGTCACTCCGAGGTAACGTATAGCTGATTTTACTTGTAACTCGGCATTATTTACTTTCAAATAGCTGGGTGGTGTGAACTTGGGATTTCTTGAGATGAACAGGACCTCCGTTTTCTTGTGTTGGATGCGTAGATTTTGTGATAGGAGCCATTCGGATATGGTGTTGAAGCAATTAGTCAGAGGGGTAAGGTCTGGGCAATCCAGGGATATTGGCATGTATAATAGCACATCATCTGCGTATATCATGCAACTCACATTGAACGATCTAATGATGTTACAGATGGGTTGGATATAGATGTTAAACATCAGTGATAAGAAGGATCCTTGAGGCACTCCTTGACTTTGTAGGAATGGTTCGGATGTGGACCCGTCTGCTCGAACATAATAAAGAAGAAACTTGCAAGAACTGTAATGAAATACAATGCAGTCAGCGAACGCTTAATCTCTATTCGTCTACGAGGAATGCCTATCAACACAACTATAATTCAAGTATATGCCCCAACAACAGCTGCAGAAGAGAATGAAATTGAAGAGTTCTATGAACAAATACAAGCTGAAATTGACAGAACATGCAAACAGGATATCCTGATAGTCATGGATGATTGGAACGCAAAGGTTGGCAACAAAGAAGAAGACAAAGTAGTTGGAAAATATGGACTTGGCAACAGAAATGAAACTGGAGAAAGACTGATAGAATTCTGCAAGACCAACGATCTATTCATCTCGAACACCTTCTTCCAGCAACACAAGCGGCGACTGTACACATGGACTTCACCCAATGGATTGTATAAAAATCAAATTGACTACATCTGTGGAAGTCAATGATGGAAAAGCTCTATAACATCAACAAAGATAAAACCTGGAGCTGACTGTGGTACAGATCATCAACTACTAGTATGCAAACTCAAGCTAAAGCTGAAAAAGAGCAAACCACTCATGAATGCAGCAAAATATGACCTTGAGAATATACCACTGGAATTTAAAGACTGCCTGCAAAATCAATTTGCTGCTTTAGATATAAATGATAGAGTTCCAGAAGAGTTATGGAATGACATCAAGAAGGTTGCGTTGGAAGAAAGCGAGAAGTCTCTACAAAAGGTAAAAAAGAAAAAACGGCCAAAATGGATGACGGAAGAAACTCTGAAAATTGCCCAGAAATGCAGAGAAGCTAAAGCCAGAGGAGAAAGAAAGATAATCACAGAACTCAACAGAGATTTCCAATGTGCAGCAAGACAGGACAAGGAAAAGTACTACAATGACGCATGCAGGGAAATAGAAGCAGAAACTATTAGAGGAAGAACAAGATCAGCTTTCCTAAAGCTACGAGAGTTAAAGAAAAAGTTCCAGCCTCGAATTGAAATGTTAAAAGATGCTCAAGGTTCTATGTTGAATGATGCTGGGAAGATCAAGAAAAGATGGAAGGAATATACAGAGTTTTTATATGATAAAGGTCAAGTGGACCAACAGCCGTTTCAACCTGTACCATTGGTGATGAAATAAGAAACTGAAGCAGTATTGAAAGCCTTATCAAAGAACAAAGCACCAGGCATTGATTGCATTCCCATAGAAGTATTACAGCAATCTGATGCAGCTGTTACCGTACTTACAAGGCTCTGCCAAGAAATATGGAAGACAGCATCATGGCCAACTGACTGGAAAAGATCTGTGTTTATACCAATACTAAAGAAAGGTGATCCAACTGACTGTGGAAATTATCGCACAATCGCTCTGATCCCACATGCCAGCAAGATTCTACTGAAGATTATTCAAAAGAGACTACAACCATACCTGGAACAAGAACTACCTGAAGTGCAAGCAGGGTTCAGAAAAGGGCGAGGAACGAGAGACATCATTCCGGATGTGAGATGGATCCTTGAAAAGACTAAAGAATACCAAAAGGATATCTATTTGTGCTTTATCGACTATAGCAAAGCTTTTGACTGTGTAAACCATGAGAAACTCTGGGCCACATTAAGAAGCATGGGTATACCAGAACACCTGATCGTTCTTTTGCACAATCTGTACATTGATCAAGAAGCAACAGTTTGAACGGAACAAGGAGAAACAGAATGGTTTAAAATAAACAAAGGTGTAAGACAAGGCTGCATACTTTCCCCTTACCTGTTTAATTTATATGCAGAACAAATCATCAGAGAAGCAGGATTGTATGAAGACAACAGAGGTGTGAAGATTGGTGGAAGACTCATCAACAACCTTCGCTATGCTGATGATACCACATTACTGGCGGAAAGTGAAGATGATCTGAAACATTTGCTTCTCACAATCAAAGAACATAGTCTCAAAATGGGCCTGCACCTTAATGTAAAGAAGACAAAGATCATGACAACTGGCATAATCAACAGGTTAATCATCGAAGGAGAAGAAATTGAAATCGTGAATAACTTTAACCTACTTGGATCAACTATCAATAAAGAAGCAACAAGCAGTCAAGAAATCAGACGACGCATTGCTCTTGGCAGAATGGCTATGAAAGACCTAGATAAGATTCTCAAGAGCAGAGATGTCTCTCTCCATACAAAGATTCGACTTGTTCAAGCCATGGTATTTTCAATAACATCATATGGATGTGAAAGCTGGACAGTAAAAAAGATAGACAGGAAGAAAACTGATGCCTTTGAATTATGGTGCTGGCGGCGAATAAGCGTAGTTACTCACCTGTAACAGGTGTTCTCCAGGAGCAGCAGGAATCAGTCCTCACTTATGGGTGACGTCGGCGCCGACGGAGCCCTCGCGGAGCAATTTTCCCCAGCTTTCAAAGAAAGCCTTTGGGAATTGCAGCACGCATGCGCGGTCCCCTTCCCGCCCAAGGGTGCCATCTTAGCCAGTCAGATGACATAGCTAAAAAAGACAGCATAAAAATTTGCAAAAAACTAAAGCAGATGATTGCAACTCCACGGGGAGGAGGGAGGGTTGTGAGGACTGATTCCTGCTGCTCCTGGAGAACACCTGTTACAGGTGAGTAACTACGCTTTCTCCAGGACCAAGCAGGAAGTCAGTCCTCACTTATGGGACTCCCAAGCTCAAGGCTACCGGAGACCCTAAGCACAAAAATGAGCTCCCTCTAGCTCAGCAGCACAGAAGGAAAGAATCTTCGCTGAATTATTACCCACCGGTAGCCCACATCCGGGATGGAGGGTAGGAGTTGCTCAGACCTCGAAGAGATTACGGAGGACTGCCTGTCCGAAAGCACTGTCCCTGCGGGACTCCCTCTCGAGACAGTAATGGACCGCAAAAGTCTGGCTCGAAGACCAAGTAGCGGCCCGGCAGATGTCTGCCAGCGGAACAGAGCGGAGGTAAGCCACTGACGTATCCTTTGCCCGAACGCAGTGAGCCGTGACTCGACCTTCCAAGGAGAGTCCGGCTGCCCCATAAGCCCAAGAGATACAGTCCGCAACCCAGATGGACAGAGTACGCTTGGAGACCGGGAGTCCCAATTTATTGGGGTCAAAAGACACAAAAAGCTGAGCAGCTTTACGGTGCTCCCGCGTACGGTCAAGGTAGAAGTTCAAAGCCCTTCTACAGTCCAGGGTATGGAGGACCGTTTCAGCTCGGCTGGAGTGTGGTCTGGGAAAGAAGGTTGGAAGTACCACCTCCTGATTGATGTGAAAGGGGGAGACCACTTTTGGAAGAAATTTTGGGTGAGTCCGTAGGACTACCCTATTTTTGTAGAACCGAGTGTAAGGGGGATCAGACACGAGGGCCTGCAATTCACTTACGCGTCTAGCGGAAGTGAGGGCTATCAAGAACAATGTTTTCCAAGAAAGAAAACGGAGAGAACAGGTAGCCATAGGTTCAAAAGGCGGACAGGTGATCCGCTGTAAAACCACATTCAGATCCCAGTCAGGCGCTGGCGGGCGCAGAGGTGGTTTAAGTAGAAGGAGACCTCGGAGAAACCTCGCTACAAGAGGGTCGCTGGAAAGAGGTCTGCCGTCCACCGGCACATGATGTGCTGAAAGAGCACTGAGGTGAACTTTGACGGAGGTGGACTTAAGTCCCAGATTAGAGAGGTATAGCAAGTACTGCAGGATCACCGACACCGGGCAGGAGAAGGGATCCTGAGACTGTTGGGTACACCAAACGGAAAAGCGACGCCATTTAAGGGCGTAGCATTTGCGGGTAGAAGGTCGCCGAGAAGCTAGGACGACCTCTTCCACCTCTGCCGGCAGGAGAAGGGGAGCAAGGACTACCCTCTCAGCAGCCAGGCCATTAGATTGAGAGATCTGAGGTAGGGGTGTAGCAGAGACCCCTGATCCTGAGTGAGGAGAGCCGGTTGTAACCCCAGAGGGAAGGGATCCTCCACCGCTAATTGCAGCAGGAGCGGAAACCACGGCTGTCTGGGCCAGCGAGGGGCCACCAGGATCATGAAGGCTTTGTCTCGGAGAACCTTGAAAAGAGTCCGAGAGACTAGCGGGATGGGAGGGAAAGCGTACAGAAGGCTCCCCGACCATGAGAGTAGAAAAGCGTCCGCCGCAACCCGAAGGGGGTGTGGCTGACGAGAGCAGAAGCGAGGAAGTTGCCGGTTGTGAGGACTGGCAAAGAGATCCACCGTGGGGAGGCCCCACTTTAGAAAGAGCTTCTGAACTACCAAGGGATCCAGACGCCACTCGTGCGGCTGGAGGATCCTGCTGACTTTGTCCGCCAGGCAATTCTCTTGGCCTGGGAGATAAACTGCCTTGAGGAGAACGCCGTGACTGACGGCCCAAGAGCAGAGCTTCTGTGCCTCCCGGCAGAGGAGGAAGGAGCCCGTGCCCCCCTGCTTGTTCACGTAGAACATGGCAACTTGATTGTCCGTCTGGACAAGGACGGACTGGTGAGAAGTCAGGTGGGAGAAGGCCTTGAGAGCCAAGCGGATCGCCCTGAGCTCCAGGAAGTTGATCTGCTGAGCAGACTCCCACGTGGTCCAGAGGCCCTGAGTACGTGCCCCTTGGCAATGCGCTCCCCAGCCCAGGAGGGATGCATCTGTTGTCAGCACCCGGGCCGGCTGAGGTGACTGGAAAGGCATGCCGAATATCAGGTTCGGCCGCTGAAGCCACCACCGGAGAGACGAGATCAGCGGCTCGGAGACGCGCACTAGGTCTGCTAGGCCGCCTGTGGCCTGTCGCCACTGCCGGCGGAGACACCATTGAGCAGGCCGCATATTCAGGCGGGCATTGGGGGTCACATGGACGGTGGAAGCCATATGGCCGAGTAGTCTCAGGAAGCGCCTGGCGGAGACCAGGGGCTGGCTGCGAAAACGGTCGGCTAGGTCCATGAGCCGTTGAGCCCTGTCGAGCGGTAGGTACGCTCGTGCCTGAGGAGTGTGCAGCCTTGCGCCGATGAACTCGAGATCCTGTGAGGGGAGCAAAGTGGACTTTGCGAAGTTTATAACAAAGCCCAAGTACTGCAGAAGAGTCACCGTGCGGCGCGTGGCGTTGGTGACCTCCAGAGCGGACGCTGCTCTGATGAGCCAGTCGTCGAGGTACGGAAAGACATAGAGGCCGTGAAGCCGGAGATGGGCCGCCACCACCGCGAGACATTTTGTGAAGACTCGCGGTGCGGAGGACAGGCCAAAGGGTAGTACTCTGTACTGGTAATGATTTCCTGCCACCACAAACCTTAGGTATTGGCGGTGGCTTGGGTGGATGAGGATGTGCGTGTAGGCATCCTTTAGATCCAAGGAGCATAGCCAATCTCCCTGCTGGAGGTAGGGCAGAAGGATTCCAAGGGTAAGCATCTTGAACTTCTCCCGCACGAGGAACTTGTTGAGGTTGCGCAAGTCCAGGATGGGTCTGAGGCCTCCTGTTCTTTTTGGTATTAGAAAATACCTGGAATAAAAGCCTTGACCTTTCAGGTGGTGGGGCACCGGTTCCACCGCCTGATCCTGTAGAAGACCTGCTAACTCCTGAAGGAGTAATTCCCTGTGCAGAGGGGTCGTGGAGGTTCTCCCGGAAAATAGGAGGGAGGGACCTGGTGGAAGTGGAGAAGATAGCCTTCTCGCACGACTTGAAGCACCCAGGCATCTGAGGTGATGCTGGACCACCTGTGGGCGAAGTGAACCAGCCGGCCTCCGGTGCTGGGAGGAACCAGCGGGGGGGAGAGGCTATGCTTAAGGAGTCAAAAACCCCCACCCTGCGGAGCAGGGGCTGGTGGTGCAGGCTTGGGGGCTTGCTGCCTACGGGACCCGTTACCCCGTCCCTTGGCCTGCTGGCCCTGTTGGGGAGCTGCAGGGACCTGATAGTGGGGGTATTGTTTGTAGGCAGCCGCCTTCCTCGGGTTAAAAGGACTTCTTTCCCGAGCCCTTCTTTTTCTGGGAAGGGGCGGAGGTCTTCCTAGAAAGCCTAGTCCTGGTGAGAGTCTCTGTCTCAATTTGTGCAGCCTTATCAGCCATGGGCTTGCCAAAGAGGTTTTCGCCTCGGCAAGGGACATCGACCAACTTGTCCTGCACCCAGGGCTCAAGGTCAGACGACTGAAGCCAAGCCTGTCGGCGGGCACCGATGCCGGCTGCGGCCACTCGAGCCGATGCTTCAAAGCCATCATAGGCTGCTCGGGACATGAATTTTGAGCATTCCCGAATGCCAGTGGACAAGGCCAGGAACCTCCGCAAGGGTTCCTCGGACAAACCAGTGGAGAAGCCGGCTAGCTCTTTAGCCAGGTCTCGGAGATACATGCCCATGTATAGCTGGTAGGTCTGGACACGACATGCGAGCATAGAGCCCTGGAAACACTTCTTACCAAGGCCATCCAGGTTACGGGCCTCCCTGCCAGGAGGCACCGAGGAGTGCATCTTCTGGCTCTTAAGACGATGCATGGCCAATTCCACTACCATGGAATGGTGTGGTAGCTGTGCTTTTTGGAAGCCAGGGCTCTTGCGGACTCGATAGATAGAATCGACCCGCTTGCTCAGGACCGGCGAGGTGGCCGGACTCTCCCACATGCGGAAGAGTAGCCGTTCCAGCATGGGAGGAACCGGTACAGTAAAGTGTTCCCTGGCGGGAGAGTCATACTGGAGGGCGTCGAGCTCTTCGGCTCGAGGCTCCTCCTCGGGGTCCGCAGGGAAGGCCAAAGCCTTGGCCATATCCCTGACGAAGTCCGAGAACCGGGCATCCTCCGGGGGGGACTGCTTCCGAGGTTCGGACTCAGGTGAGTCCGAGGGGACACACCGAGTCCGAAAAGAATCAGGCGACTCTTCCTCTTCAGACTCCCAGACCGACTCCGACGAGGACTCGGTGGGGTCGGCCCGGGCAGGGCGCGGCGCCTGCCGCCCCGACGCCGAGGGAGTCGGCGTCAGCGACCTCGGTCCCGAACGGGAGGCCGAGGGCGACCTCGACCGAGGATCGACTCGAGTTCGCATCGACTCGAGGATCGGCTCGGTCTCCGGGGTCGACTTAGACGTCGACGTCCCGGCGGTCGGGGCAGCGGCGCCAGCGAAGCCAGCGAGCAGTGCCCGCTGCTGGTCCATGAAGGCAGACAGTCTGCTCTCCAAGGCCGTCAACCTGAGTCCGAGCTCAGGTGACCCAGCAGCCCCCGACTCGGGCCCCGACGGCGTCGGGCCCGACGTCGGCTGTCGCGGAGGCGAGTCCAGAAGGACCACAGGACTTACCCGAGCAGGCAGCTCCGACTCCAGGCGAGGTCGCTTCATGAGGTGCTCCTTCTCCAAGGACCCGGGGCGGCTATCGGGGCTATGCGACCTGGCCCTCGCGGAGCCAGGAGCGTCCACCGACGCCGCCCTCGCGGGTTTCACCTTCCGTCGATGGTCCCCGGAGGGAGAACCCCTGTCGGAGGAACTCCGGCGACGGTCCGAGCTGGAACCCCTGGACGCGGAGGCCTCCGACGAGGTCCGGGTACGGCTGGGGTCAGCGAAGATTCTATCCCGCTGATGCCACCGACTTCTCAACGCTTTGGAGGATAGTTTGCCACAAGGCCCACAGATTATTTCTTCATGATCTGGGCCCAGGCAGCGGAGGCAATTGTCGTGTGTGTCAGTTAGTGACATATTTCGGTCACACTGACCACACCGCTTGAAACCACTGGCAGCCATCGGGGGAAAAAGGGCCCCGGCGAGGTCAAAGGACCGGGCTGCCAGGGGAAAAAACCGAAACGAAAACTGACTAAGTCAGAAAAACCGAAAAATAAGAAGAGGACTCGTGACCGGCGTCGCGAGTCCGGGCGGGAAAAAGACCGGCGTCGAACCGAATGGAAAAAAGAGTAATTCTAAAGAAAAATCAACTTTTTCGCGGGGACACGACGGGTACGTCTGTAGGGCTCCGCGGAAAAAAGAAGACTGGCTAAGATGGCACCCTTGGGCGGGAAGGGGACCGCGCATGCGCGCTGCAATTCCCAAAGGCTTTCTTTGAAAGCTGGGGAAAATTGCTCCACGAGGGCTCCGTCGGCGCCGACGTCACCCATAAGTGAGGACTGACTTCCTGCTTGGTCCTGGAGAACTGTGTATACCATGGACTGCCCGAAGAACAAAGCAGTCTGTACTAGAGGAGATCAAACCTAAGCTTTCTTTAGAAGCTCAGATGACAAGACTTCGACTTTCATACTTTGGACACATCATGCGGAGAGAGAGATTTATTTATTTATTTATTTATTTAACTATTTCTTTTATACCGCCCCTTCCAGAGATCAAGGGCGGTTTACATATAACAGGTTAACAGTCTTGTACACAGTTTGTATACATTTTACATAGAACAATAGAATTCAACTATTTACATTGAACAGTAATATAAACTTTGTAGGTATTAAAACAAACACATCTAACTTTTTACAAATATATATTTACAGTGTGTGGTGTGTGTGTTGTGTTGGTCAGAAATTGGTGTAGGTGTTGGAATTTAGTTCCTTTTTATGTCGTCTTGGGGCGTGTGTGTGGAGGGGGGCAGGCTTGTGTTTACATTGTTTGGATTAAGGGAGTTTGTGCATGTGTGACCACGTTTGTTGTGGAGCTAGCTTTGGGGTAGTAGGGGACTTCGAAGTGTTCAGTGAACAGGTAGGTCTTTAATTCTTTTCTGAATTGGAAGAGGTCTCTTATGGTACGAAGTTCAATGGGGAGGTCGTTCCAGAGTGTAGGAGCAGCGAATGAGAATGCTCTGGAGCTGGTGGTGTTCTTAGTTTTGCGGATGGTTTTTGGTATGATGAGAGAGTGGGCTGCGTTTTGTCTGAGGGTCCTTGTCGAGGTTGGAGATTGCAGTAATGTAGATAGGTGTGAGGGGGTTATGTCGTTTATGAGTTTATAGGTTGTTAGGATAATTTATATTTAATTCGGCTGTTAATAGGGAGCCAGTGGAGGTCTAGCAGTATAGGGGTTACGTGGTCTGTTAGGCGAGCTTTAGCAATCACTTTAGCACAGATGTTTTGTGCTCTTTGAAGAAGGTATGTGCTTTTTTGCGGGAGGCCTATTAGGAGACTATTGCAATAGTCGAAGTGAGGGGTGATCAGTGTACCTACTACGGATCTAAAGTCTGGTGTTTCTAGGAGTGGCCTTAGGTGTTGAATTGTTTTGAGTTTATAGAAAATGGTTTTTACTGTTTGTTTTATGTGTGGTAGCATGGTGAGAGTGTGGTCTATTATTACTCCTAAGTATTTTACCTGTTTTCTGACAGGTATGGAGGTTTTGTTGATAGTGATTGTTTCCGGGTAGGTGTTCTCAGTCATAGATGATCTTGTCACAAACATTGCCTCGGTTTTTTTGAAGTTTATGCTGAGGTGGTTAGTTTCCATCCAGGAGGAGGTCTCAGCCATGCATTTGGATAGCGGGTCATATGTAGGGTTTTTGTGGTTATGGGGATAGCTAGCATGATGTCATCGGCGTATATAAAGTGATTAATCTTGTGTTTTTTAAATATGTTAGTTATTGGTTGCAGGTACAAGTTAAATAGGAGGGCTGATAGGGCTGATCCTTGGGGTATTCCCTGTCCTTGGGGGAATGTTTCTGATGCTTGTTGGTCAATTTGGACGCGTATTAATCGGTGTGAAATGTAGGATTTGAACCAGTTAAGGACAATCCCGCCTATTCCTAGGTTTTCTAGTCTGTTGATCAGTGTCAGGTGATTAATGTTATCGAATGCGGCTGAGATATCTATAAATAGGAGTAGGTAGCCATGTTGTTTGTTATCTGTGCCCTTGATGAGGAAGTCCATAAGAGTGATTAGGAGGGTTTCTACTCCATGGAATGGGCGGAAACCAAATTGGTGTGAGTCAAGGGGTTTGTATTCATCAATGTGTTCCTGTAACTGAATTTGAATTGTTTTCTCTATAATTTTGGCTATGAACGGAATGCTGGCTATGGGTCTGTAGGAGTTTGGATCTTTTGAATCGAGCTTATTATTCTTTATTATTGGTCGGAGTGTAGTGAGTTTTAGGGCATCAGGCATGATGCCCTGTGAAAGGGATTGGTTGACTATGTGTTGTAGATTTATCGCCAGTTCCTCTTTCGCACACTTAATCCATGAAACGGGGCATGGGTCAAGTGGGGAGGTGGTGGTGTTTATCATTGTTATGATTTTGAGAAGTTGTTTTTGTTCTACCAACTGGAAACTTGTCCATTCATACGTGGTTTTTGTGTTTGGTAGTAAAGGAGTTGGGGTAGTGGTCTTGTTTTTTAGTTTTTCTGCAAAATGTTTTGCTAGTGTTTGTATGTTAATTGCTTGTTGTTTAGGTTCGCTGTTATTAGTTTTGGTTAATGTTTTTACTATCGCGAATAACTCCCTTGGGCGGTTGATGGATGAGTTTATTACTTTAGAGTGGTAGTCTCTTTTTGATTTGTTAATTGCGTTTTTGTATTCTATGAGTAGGAGCATGTATTGGGATTTGCTTTCATCAGATTTTAGTTTTCTCCATCTCTTTTCTTGTCTCCTCAGTTGTTTTTTTAGTTTTGTCAGCTCTTTCGTGAACCATTTTTCTGTCTTTTTTGTTTGTTTGTGTAAGACTTGTGTGTGGACAGCTGCTTTTTCAATAGTTAGGTTCCAATTTGATATGGTTGAGTTGATGTCTGGTGTGGTTGTGTCTAGTTTGGGTAGTACTTTGTCGAGGAATGTGTCTTTGTCAAAGTGTTTGAAGCGTGATATATGTGGAGTTGTGCTCCCATTATTTTTTAGGACTTGTGCTGATAGCTGGATTGTGATTAGATGGTGGTCTGACCAGGGTACTTCGGTTATACTCGGGGTGGTGTGTAGTAGATGGCTGTAGAGTGAGGCTGGGAGGAAAATTACGTCAAGTATGTTACCTTTTTTGTGTGTAGGAGTTTGTATTATCTGTGTGAACCCCATTTGTGACATGGCATCTATGAAGTTATCTGATTGGGAATGGTTCAGTGATGGAAGGTTCAAGTCACCAAGGAGTATAAATGGTTTGTTTTGTGACGCTGTGCATGCAAGTTCTAGGATAGAGGTGAGATTTTTTTGATCAGATGAGGGGGGTCTGTAGATGAGGGTGAGAGCCATGGTTTTATTTTCTATGTTAACAATGTCCATTCCATCTATATTATTTAGGTTTGTAAGGGTGAATTTTAAGTCATTTTTGGTGAGGATCAGTACACCCCCTCCTCTTTTATGTTCCGTTGGCAATTGAATATGTCATATTGATATGTGGTTAGTTGGTTTAGTAGTATTGTGTCTGTAGGTGAGAGCCATGTTTCAGTAATACAGATAATGTCAGGGGAGGTATCGTTAATTATGTCATTAATTATTGGTATTTTATTTCTTATTGATCGGATGTTTATTAGGATGAGTTGTATTTTGGTGTTTGTAGAGTCATTTTGGTCTATTTTATCGCTTATGGGTTGTTGCTTTATTTGGATGAGTCGGTGATGGCGTTTGTGTGAGGTGTGGCGCGAATAGTGATTGTGAGAGTTTGTGTATGTAGAACAGTATGTTGGATTCTGGTACTGATTGTAGGTGATTGGGAAATTATTATAAGGGTTCCGGTTATGATTGTGGATGATTGGGATGTTTTTGTATGGACCTTGGTTGGTTTTGTAGGTGTATATATGTTGAGTTAGGAGGGTTATTAAGAAGAGAGTGAAAAGGAGATTTATAATCCTAGTAGGAGACATTGTGTTCATTTTATGAGGTAATGGGAAGAGTGTTAGGGAAGTAAATGGAGGGATGGAGCTTATTACTGGTAACAGTGTCTCAGGCTGACACTGCAGGGAGGATACTTACTACTGGCAACAGTATCTCACAATAACAGTTCAAGAAAAGGTAATTACCACTGGCAGGAGTATCTCACAGTAATTACTACTAGCAGTGATTACTACTGGCTACAGTATCTCACAATGATTATTACTGGCTACAGTATCTCATAATGATTACTACTGGCTACAGTATCTCACAATGATTATTACTGGCTACAGTATCTCACAATGTTTACTACTGGCTACAGTATCTCACAATGATTATTACTGGCTACAGTATCTCACAATGTTTACTACTGGCTACAGTATCTCACAATGATTACTACTGTTTTAGTTGTTGAATACGTGTTGTGGGATTACATTTCTTATATGTCTCCTCCAGGCCTCAACATGCAACCATTCGAAACGAACCTTAAACGTCTATGCAGGCAGCCTCGATTTTGTGAATGTTGCTGGTGCTGCTACCCTACTGCAGAGAGCTGCTGATGATGGCAAGGGTTCTTCTAGTGCCCCTTCTCACGGTCCCCGCCTAAGGGCCACGCCAAAGGGCCCTCTGGCGAGGCCCTCAGGCGCGGGCCCGCCGGCGTGGGCACGCCTGACGGCGTGGAGCCTTTAAAGGCTTTATTCTCAGTCCCGATTGGGCCTCGTTGTGCTGCGGCTCCTCCTGGTGGTGTTAACTCGATCCCCAGGGAAGGGGAGAGCTTATGCTGGTTTCGGTGCACAAAGGGCCGGTTGCTGACGGCGTGCAGCCTTTAAAGGCTTTATTCTCAGTCCCGATTGGGCCTCGTTGTGCTGCGGCTCCTCCTGGTGGTGTTAACTCGATCCCCAGGGAAGGGGAGAGCTTATGCTGGTTTCGGTGCACAAAGGGCCGGTTGCTGACGGCGTGCAGCCTTTAAAGGCTTTATTCTCAGTCCCGATTGGGCCTCGTTGTGCTGCGGCTCCTCCTGGTGGTGTTAACTCGATCCCCAGGGAAGGGGAGAGCTTATGCTGGTTTCGGTGCACAAAGGTCATTAGAGAAAGACATCATGCTTGGCAAGATAGAAGGTCAACACAAAAGAGGAAGGCCAGCAATGAGATGGATCTATACAATAATAGCAGCTATGGGTACCAGTCTGTCAACAATGAGCCGCCTGACTGAAGACCGAACACAAATTAGGATAACTATCCAGAGGGTCGCCATGAGTCGACTCCGACTCGACAGCACTTAACAACAACAGACATTTGTAATCTGCTGTCCTGGGCTGCAACTATCAATCTCTCATCCTTCAATTTTAGTTCACCCCTCCTTAACCATTCACATGTCCATTCTTGAACGACAAAGGGTTCCTGGAGTAACATTTTGTATTGTCCACTGTATTTATGCATTCAAGTGGAGGAGTAGCCTAGTAGTTAGAGAAACAGCCTAGCACCTAGGAGATCTGGGTTTGATTCCCACTGGCACTCCTTCTGACCATGGGCAAGTCAAGTTTGATTCTTATAATATACCTCATGGGCATGGAGGAGTTTTCTTGTTCACACATCCAGTTTTTCAAGATCTTTAAGAGGCCACTCCACAATCTCAAAGCTGTATGATAGTACAGGAATTGCCAGTTGATGGATGGCTTGTATCTTATTCCGTGATGTTAATGAACTTTTCAATAACCATTTTAGTCTCCTATAGTAAGCAACATACTGCCAATTCTTTAGCTATCTTCTGGCACTGCCACACTCACTACAAAATCCATGATCACTTCTGCCAAAAAAACGATTACTCTAATCTTATCAGCTCCTCCTTTAATTGTTCAAGGACGCTATAGAAACATAGAAATATGATGACAGAAAAACACCACATGGCCTATCTAGTCTGTCCTTCCATATCAACAACTACAACAGTCCCCTTTTTACCTTTAGAGATCCTCTGTGTTGGTCCCATGCTTTTTTGAATTCAGTTATTGTCCTCATCTCTACCACCTCCACTGGGAGACTATTCCATGGATCCACTACTCTTTCCGTAAAGAAATATTTCCGCATATCACTCCTGAATCTATCTCCCTTCACCCTTATCCCATGTCCCCTCGTAGCAGAACTTGCTTTCAATTGAAAGAGGCTCTCTCCCTGAACATTTATGCCACGGAGGTATTTGAACATCTCAATCATATCACCTCTATCCCGCCTTTCCTCTAAGGTGTACATATGAAGATCCTTAAGTCTGTCCTCATATGCTTTATAATGAAGCACACTAATCATTTTAGTAGCCACCCTCTGCACCGACTCCATCCTGTTCACATCCTTTTGAAGGTGTGGTCTCCAGAATTGCACACTATACTCCAAATGAGGTCGCACCATAGACTTATAGAGAGGCATTATCACCTCCTTTTTTCTGCTAGCCATTCCTCTCCATATGCACCCAAGCATCCTTCTAACTTTTGCCGTCACCTTTTCTACCTGTTTAGCTACTTTAAGATCATCAGACACAACCACGCCTAGGTCCCGCTCTTCTTTAGTGGACAAAAGTACTTCACTCCCTATACTGTATTGCTCCCTTGGATTGCTGCAGCCCAAATGCATGACCTTACATTTTTAACATTAAATCCCAGCTGCCAAATTCTAGACCATTCTTCAAGCTTAGCTAGATCCCTCCTCATGTTATCTACACCTTCCTGGGTG
This sequence comes from Ichthyophis bannanicus, assembly GCA_033557465.1. Taxonomy (NCBI): domain Eukaryota; kingdom Metazoa; phylum Chordata; class Amphibia; order Gymnophiona; family Ichthyophiidae; genus Ichthyophis; species Ichthyophis bannanicus. Next base: position 1,030,542,198 of record CM066034.1, read on the forward strand.
TCTACTCTATTTGCAGAATTTGGTATCATCCGCAAAGAGGCAAACCTTACCCGACAGCCCTTCCGCTATATCACTAACAAAGATGTTAAAAAGAATCGGACCAAGGACAGATCCCTGGGGCACACCACTGGTAACATCCTTCTCCTCAGAGTGAGCTCCATTTACTTGTACTCTTTGTCGCCTCCCACCCAACCAATTTCTAACCCAAGCAGTAACTTTAGGGTCCATCCCTAGGTTGCTCAGTTTGTTTATAAGTCGCCTGTAAGGAACAGTGTCAAAGGCTTTACTGAAATCTAAATACACCACATCTAGAGCTCTCCCTCGGTCCAACTCCCTGGTCACCCAGTCAAAGAAATCAATCAGATTTGTCTGACAAGACCTGCCTCTGGTGAATCCATGCTGCCTCGGATCCTGTAATCCGCTGGACTCCAGAAACCTCACTATTTTCTCTTTCAGCAGCGTTTCCAATAATTTACTCACCACCAAAGTTAAACTAACTGGCCTGTAGTTTTCAACCACATCCTTACTTCCGCTTTTGTGTAAAGGCACCACATGAGCCTCTCTCCAGTCCTTTGGCGCCACTCCCGACTCCAACGAGGCATTAAAAAGGTCAGTCAGTGTTGTTGCTAGAACGTCCCCAAGTTCCCTCAGTATTCTAGGGTGTATCCCATCCGGTCCCATCGCTTTGTCTACTTTATAGGAAAGCTATATTCTATTTTCACTCAGCTGACCCATCCACTGTCCAACTTACCATCCCCTGACTTGTTTGCCCAAAATTTCCTTGAAAACATCAATGAACTTCACTCTGCTTTTCCTCTCTCTCCAACTGTTCTATCCCTGCTCCTGAGGTTTTTTCCATCATCCACTGGAGGATGTGGGAACTGAGTTCCCCTTTGGCCCTGGCACATATCAGCACTCATGGATTCTAATGGAGGCATGCCCACACCTACACCTGAGCATCAGATGTGGCAAATCAAGTCCAGTAGTAGGACTGAAAGAAGGCCCTACATAGAATGAGATCTAGTGCCGGGTGGAGACCATGACTAAACATGTCTGCCGCATTTGTACACATGTTCAACTGCTTGCCTATACTGCCTTTGGTTTCAGATCCAATCACAACACAACAAATGGAGTATATGTTATAATTTGCCCCTGCCTTGTGTTATGTTATATGTTGGTAAGATGAGAAGGAGGTTATAAAGGTGGGTGGAAAAAGCACAAAAGTTGTATCAAAAAGGCTGTAATAGGTCCTGGTTTGAGGCATTGTGTTTGGGAAGGAAAGGGACTGATGGTAGCGGAGGTGGGGAAGACAAGGTATATGATAAAATGGGAGTGGGATTCAGGGAATTCAGGGATCTCCAAGCTGTCCCTGGCGACTAATGTGGTGGAAAATGGTTATAAATTACTCCTTTGGTGGTGCTTGACACCTGAACAGCTCTTTAAAGTTGGTGTGGTGAAGTCTGAGAAGTGTTGGAGGCAGTGTGGAGAGGTTGGCAATTTGCTGCATAGGTGGTGGGGTTGCCAGGAGGTACAGAGGTATTGGGAGGGGGTTAAAAGTCTTATGGAAGAAATCTTGGGATTGCCACTCCCGAGGTGCCCTGCAGCCTTCTGTTGCACAAACAGGTCGCAGGGATAGCGGGGAAGGATAGGGGGTGTTGAACCACAGTATTGTGGCGAGATTTGAGATCATGGCATACTGGAACAAACTTCAACTGCCTGGAGTGGATTTTTTTTTTTTAATTTTCTATTTAGAGATTTTTACAAAGAATAACAAGCGTATATCCAACACTTGTCGGAAATAGGGAACTAAACCGAAATTACAATCAATCAGGAAAGTAAACAGTAAATGCTGACAACAGTCAAAATACAAGACAGTCCCCACTATAGCCCACTGCCTGGGGGAGAGAAACCTACAAAAATTATATTAAACCAATAGTCAAGGAATACATAGCCATACTAACAGACCATCTTATATCTATGCAGTGGTAATTTTGTCAGTTACGGCAGCTCTGCGGGAGCTCAGAAAGGCCCGCAGTGTATAGGATCATAGAAAATATAGGAGTTAGACTGTAACTGAATATTACATTTACACGGGAACTTGAGTAAAAAATTGCCCCCCCCCCCATCTGCTGGACTCCAGGCCAAAGAAGGAACTCACGCCTCTGACTGAGTAACACAACAGAGATCAGGGAAAACACAAACACTTAAACCTTTAAACAACACAGATCTTTGATTTAAAAAAAAAAAATTTTAAGAACCAATCCTGATCACTTTATAACCTAAAAGTAACTAAAAGAGTAGATGGAATATACATCTCAGAGACAGACTCATCAAGAATTGTGGAAACATTAATATAATCTGATTGTTGCACTCCAAGAAAGGTCCCAGAGCCCAAGGACCTGCGACCGGTAGGTAGATAATACAATCTGAGGGATGGAACTCAACCGGAACCCCAAGCACTTCCAACATATACAACTTAAACATTTCTTTAGCATTTATATGAGATAACTTGGGAAAGTTTATAAGTCTCAAATTAGGATATCTTGCAAAGTTGTCCAATTGCTCAACTGGTGCTTTTACACCAGTAAGATCACTGCATACCAATCCTGAGTCTTCCATATGACCCCTAGTTGGGCAAAGGCAATCCAAATCGACTCGTGTGTGAATACTGCCGGTCGACTCAGAGAGATGGTCGAAAGTCCCACTTATCCAGTAACCATTTCTGTATCTTGCAGTGCCATCCCAACAAACAGATTCTCGCCAGGCTCCTCGGCCCAACCCTCACCTCAACTTAGCGGTGCTAAACCACTGGCTCATTGACCCGGAAAGGAAGGAACCCTTCCTCCTTGCTGCGTCGAGGTCACCCTTCGAGGAACCGCCAGTTCACCCACAGAGGTCACAGCTGACTCCATCCTTCCCTCGGCGGAACTCAAATCCAACAAAGCAAACTTGGGGGCTGGTCACTGCTTCGGCGACAAACTGTCTGGTCCCAAACTGCTCAACTGGCATCCTGCCCTCAATGAGCAATGGTTGGAAGAGAAGGAGAGGGGATAAAAGAACTCACGCTTGAGTGTGTTGACTGAGTGTGCAGGAGGAGTGAACGGGTGGGTCACCGAGGGGGCAGGGGATGGGAGGGGGGTTGGGGAATGAGATGATCTCGCTGTTGCTTTAATATGTGGTTGGTTTTCACAATAAAAATTTAAAGTGAAAAAAAAGGCCATCTAGAAGCACCTCAGGTAGGACACTGCCAAATGAAGGATCACAGGTTTGAAGACTTCAAAAGATGTGTCAAAAGATGTGGTGGGAGGAGTGGCCTAGTGGTTGGGGCAAGGTACTTCGGGCCAGAAGGTTGGGGGTTCAAATCCCACTGGAGGACAGCAACCTTGGGACAGAAGGACTGGGGTTTCTAGACCCACAGGTGCTCCTTGTGGTCTTGGGCAAGCCACTTAACCCTCCATAGCCCATGTTCCCTGTAAAATAGTTCTCTGTGTGCTGTGCTTTCCTGTCTAATCAATGTGTTTATACCTCAAAAATTTCCTGTCATGATTTGACAATTTCCAATCTGTAATCAAATCGCTGGAAGTAGCGGTATACTAAATAAATAAAATATATAAGTCTTAAAAGACGTAAAATGTTATGGTATCATGACGTGCAGGCAATGTTGATAGACTATATATACTTCCATTTGTTTTCTCTTTTAATATTGATACAAATAATTTTGCTGGAGGGTTTTTTTTTAAACTGGTGGTTTCCAGGGTCATATTTCTGTATGTTTTTGCTATGATTTACGTTTTTTATATATTGCATTTATCATTTATCAGTATTATTTGATGAACAGTGATTACCTTTTATCAGAGCATCCAAATGTTCTTAATGTTCTACTTTTTATTCTTTTTCTTACTGCAATTGTATTTTTTATTTTATTCTTGATTTCTCTATCATAATTTTTATTTCATCTTTTTATATTATCTTTTTAATTTTGCTTTAACGTTTTGCTCCATATACTGGTCAAGTTAGACTTTTATTTTTGGGGGAGGGCCTTCAAGTCAATGAGTCAAAAAGATGGCAGGCCATAGAGACAGTTTCCCTTTTTCAAATTGGGTTCGTTTCTGAATATAAAATTATTTTTTAATTTTTGGAGGTTGACCCTTCAGGTCATGCTATCAATCAAAGGCAGAGCTGGGAAAAATAGTGTTCATCTTACCTGCCTGTGTGTCCTTTGAGGTTTCTTGTACAAGCTTTGGAGTGACAGATTGGCACAAAGAGGGAAGATCCTCATTTTTGGAGGGTCCTGTTTGTGTTTTTAGTTCAAGTGAGCTCCCACCTTTGATTCCTTTTCCTAAGTGTGAGCTTTTTGTACAGATGGGCGGTTTTATTTACCTCTAATATCTGGCATATTCTGCCTGTTTGTGAGACTGGTGCCATTTGGTCCTTGAAATGTCAATGTTATGTGGGTACTTAGCAGTCTTGTGCGTGTTAAAGCTTTAGCATTGCTTTTCCGTGTGCCTGGTTTCTTTATATATCAGCATGGACGCAGCATGAACTTCTAACACTTCACCAGTCCTGCTATGATCGTTGATCGGGTGTGTATGCATGAAGGGCTCCTGCACTTACATTTTACCAAATCCCCTTGCTGGCACAGTCGTGTTGTTTGAGTCCAGTGGCATTTTTGTACCTCTGTTACATGAATCATCTCTAGATGTGCAAGTTGCTTGCACTTACTAACTGTGTGATTCTCCTGAAGCGGCTGTCGAGAGCACAAATTCCACAGTGGGAATTCCTTACATTGCTGGTTTGAGATTTTCTATTTCAGTGATTAGTTTTTTAAAGGTTTTTTTTTTTTTTAGTGCTACCAAGTCATTGTTGACTCATAGCGACCCAGCTACCTCTGGGTTTTCTTGGCAATGTATCACCACAAGTAGATTGCCAGCCTTTTCTTCCAAGGCAATGGAGGGTAAAGTGACTTGCCCAAAGTCACAAGGAGTGCTAGTGGGAATTGAACCCTTGATCTTCTGGGTACTAGGCAGTTGCTCTAACCACTAGGCTACTCCTCCTTGCATTTAAAAATTTAACCAAACAGGATGACAGTTGGGAACTGATGAAAGGTAATAGTGGGGAGGAAAAACCCTGAGCCGTAGTTCTTTGAACAGGCGTGGTTCCCCCAACTGAAGTCCCCACTTTCCCATTCATCACTATGTATAATGGATTGCGTAACGACATGATAATTATTATATAGAACATTTCTAATGTGTTCCTTTGCATTTGCACTCGAGCACGCATGCCCCAAAATCCCTAAGACTGGTGATTATATTTCCCACTCCAATTAGGAGATTACAGGTCCATACTTAGACAGTTGATGCTATGCTGAAGGTCTAAGTGCTTTTGTTTTTACAGTATACGGCATTATGCTATATGTAGTATGGGACGGGCCAGGTTTGGAGTATTCTGGGGCATTACAATCAATGCACAGAATCTACACACAAAGTTGCCAATTCTCGGCTCATGTTCATATAGTCTATGGCCCAATTCTGGGACATAGGTTGTGGGGCTGCACATCCCACAGTCCTGCAAACTATCTGGATCCGATTCCCCCTCTGGCTTTCCCCTTACATCCTGATGCTCAGGACGGGAAGAGCCGATGGGGGGCAGGATCAGAGCAGAGCGGGGGCGGGCCAGCCCAGCAGATGTACAGGGTCAATTCAGCTCACGCCCTGTACGTCCTACCGGAACCATGGGAACGTGCTGCTCCTCAAAGGTGGAATAAGCAACAAAACCTGGTGATCGGGCCCAGAGATCCAGGACACGGCAGGCCAGCCTTGGGTCGGTCGACAGAGAAAAGGGGGGCTGCAGCTGGGGGAGTCGGGGGCGCCTGTGGGGAGGGCGTCCTCAGGCCCAGTTCTGGCCACTGTCAGAACGTTTTGTTCCCGTGGTCCAGAATTGGGTCCAAATGGGCTCATCTTGCTTGGGGCCGTCTGGACGGCCCTAATGTGCCCCTTTCTGAATCTGGCTCTATGTGTTTGTTTCTGACGTAGCACTGCCTCTGAGCCTGATACATAAACTGTGCTGAAAAGCATTGGGCTTGTCTACAAACAACTAGGTGCAAACACTTGCACCTAGATTTAGCAGCAAGCAGGACATAAAGCCATCATTAGACATTTCACATTATTGGCTAGATTTTCTGCTCAAAATCTCCTCTCTATACAGAGAGAGAGTGGAGTGGAGTGGTTGAGTAGCCTAGCACCTAAGAGATCAGGGTTCAAGTCCAGCTGGCACTCTGTGAAACCTTAGGCAAGTCATTTTACCCTCCATTGCCTCCGAAGGAAAGGCGTGACAATCTACTTCCAGTTATACCTTGCCAAGAAAATCCAAGGTTGCTGGGTTGCCAGGGGTCAGCATTGACTTGACGGCACTTAAAAAAGAAAATATGTATATATATATGTATCTAAAGGTGCAAAGATTAGTAGCTGTATCCTTATCAGGCTGGTGTGAGTTATAATGGTTGGCAGATGACCTCCTAGCATACATATAGTGTCTCTGAGATCAGGCACCATCATCAGCCTTCTATCAGTGCTTTCTGTGTACCACCTCCCCAAACATGACATCAGATAAGGACTGTAAGACCTAGTTTAATTCCTGTTCCTGAATGTATTCCTTCTTCTGCTTGGTTACAGATTTTTGGTTAACAAGAACGCAGACGTCGCTGAACTCTTAGAGTGCGTTGGAGTAGGTCTCTTCAGAAAGTCCTTTATTACCTTCCTTCAATCTTTCTGTCACCATACTGACAAACAGCAATATGTCCATCTGCTAATGTTCTCACTTCTTCCTATCCTTAGATACACCACTAGAAGTCCGACTGGCCGGCGGGAATAACAGGTGTGCAGGCCGTGTTGAAGTTTACGATACTGGAGCCTGGGGAACGGTGTGTGATGATGGCTGGGATATCACTGATGCAGCCATTGTGTGCAGACAGTTGGGCTGTGGAGCTGCTGTTGATGCCCCAGGAAGTGCTTACTATGGTGGGGGCGTTGGAAGAATTCTTCTGAGTAATGTGTACTGTACAGGGAATGAAGCCTTCCTGTCTGCGTGTCCTCACCAAGGCTGGGAGGAAAATGGCTGCGATCATTCACAGGACGCCAGCGTCATCTGCTCTCAGATCTTCTGATCCGTCTTGCAACAGTTTGGCATCATGGAAAGATACTGTTTTCTGTACAAATGTGTTTCCTATAAAATGATAATATATAATCAATCTCATGACAGAATTCATAAATTACGGAATAAACCCTTTAATATTTAATAGCCTTCCATGATATCTGAATGTCCAAATATTCAACACATGTTAAAACAGACCTTTGGAGCCCTATGTCCCATCACATTAACTGTGGACTAAATCCACTAATTTTTCTCAATTCACAAAATGGACTCGCACATTTGCTGTGAAAGCTTTTGCACACAGGCAATGTGGAGCTTTTACCTGGTTATATTTTTGCTACACATGTATAGCTCAATATTCAAAAGCAAATTATTTTTTTCAGTGGAGGAAAGTGAATAGTGGAGCACCACGGAGATCTGTGCTGGGCCTACTGCTTTTTAATGTATTCATAAATGACCTAGAAATGGGAACAAGCAGTGAGATGATTAAATTTGCAAATGACACCAAATTAAATCGCCTGTGTAATGTGAGAAATTGCAAGAGGACCATTGTGAGACTGGGAGATTAGGCATCCAAATGGCAAATGAAATTTAATGTGAGCATGTGCAAAGTGATGCATGTAAGGAAGAATAATCCAAACTAAAGATGCACAATGCTAGGTTCCACATTAGGCATCACCACCCAAGAAAAGGAGCTGGGTGTGATCACAGACAATACATAGAAATCTTGTGTTCAGTGTACGGCAGTGACCAAAAAGCAAATGGAATGCTAGGAATCATTAGGAAAGGAACAGAAAATAAAACAAAGGATGACATCATAATGCCTCTGTGTCGCTCCATGGTGTGATACAGACACATTCTGTGTGCAATTCTGGTCTCTGCATTTCAAAAATGATATGGCAGCATTAGAAAAGTTACAGAGAAGGGCGACCAAAATGATAAAGGGGATGGAACAACTCTAAGGAAAGGCTTAAGAGGTTACGCCTGGAAAAGAGATGGCTGATGGGAGATTGATAAAGGTCTATAAAATACTGAGTGGTGTGGAATGGGTAAGCATGAATCCATTGCACTTTCAAAACATATAAAGACTAGAGGACACACAATGAAGCTACAAAGTAGTACATTTAAAACTAATTTGAGAAAATATTTTTCACTCAATGCATAATTAAGCTCTGGAATTCATTGCCAGACAAATCTAATTCATTTCTTTGAATGGGCTAACAGAGAGTTTGACCGAGGGAGCGCCCTAGATGTGGTGTACTTTGATTTCAGTAAATTCTTTGACACCATTCCGCACAGGCAACTTATAAACAAATTGACCACTGTAGGGATGGACCCTAAAGTGACTGACTGGTTTAGAAAATGGTTGAGTGGGAGGCAACAAAGGGTGCAGGTAAATGAAGCTCACTCTGAGGAGGAGGAGGTTACCAGTGGTGTGCCGCAGGGATCTCTCCTTGGTCTGATTCTTTTTAACAGACTAGATAGGCCATGTGGTCTTTTTCTGTCATCATGTTTCTATGTTTCTAACATCTTTGTTGGTGATATTGCAGAAGGGCTGATGCCTAAATCTGCAATAGAGAAGACACTCACAGGAAGTAGTAGGTAACATGAGGAGGGATCTAGCTAAGCATGAACAATGGTCGAGAATTTGGCAGCTGAGATTTAATGTTAAAAAATGCAGGGCTGCTAAAATCCAAGGGAGCGGTACAGTGTATTTATTTATTTTATTTTTATTTAACATTTCTTATATACCGCCTTTCATGATATCAAGGCGGTTTACATTGAACAAACTGAAATTACATTGAACAGGGCATTATAACTGTAGGGGGTGAAGTACTCCTTGAAGGAAAGGCATCTTTTTACCCATGGTATACTACCGACCAGGCTACCAAATAACTGACCTCGGTTCTTTGGCTTCAGTTCTCTAAATTCAAATGCAAATAAGGAGGAATCAAATAAAAACAAATACAGAGAATTATGTTAAACACAGCACTCTTAAGGCCTTAAAGGAAGGGCTCACAGTCCTGCAAACTTACGCAGTTCCTGCAAATCCTCTGATGCTCGTTAGGCCAGAGCACCTTATTTATTGAGAGAAAACTGCTACATGATACAAATTCAGCTCTACGACAAGCTTCAGCATCACTTTTGTTTATCTACGTCTTACAAGTCATGTTATAAGTCAAGGTAGGAACAGACATATTGCTCAGCTGAATTAGCAGAAGCCAAAACATTCTGTCCCATTCTGCTAAACATGACCTTGGTTTTAGATACACATTTCTCTCGAGGCTGCTAGCAAATTCCAAACTGCCAGGCTTCAGGCTGTTAGCAAATTCTAAGCCATTCTCCATATTAACCCATTCAGAGGACTCTGGTACCCCATTTCAAGACTCTCTCAGCAGTCCCCCCGCTGATTCTGTAAAGAATCACTATAAACATGTCCATGTCCAAATAAATGAATAAATACATGCACACATGATAAATATATTTCTTTATTTATCATGTGCGCATGTATTTATTCATTTAAATAGATTACCGGTAATTAATTAAATGTTCTGCCAAAGCGGAAAACGCCTTCCATTTCACTTCGTTTCAGAGTCCTAGGCACATCAGGTTCATGGGTGAACTTCATCTTGTTGGTTGGAGGAAGTCTTTATAGTTATATAGTCCATTTGACAAAATATAAAAAGGATTATAATCATTCTGAAAATTAATCAAAACTATGTGACACTGTTTGCCCTTGCAAGGTCTCAGTAAAAATGTGTACAGAGAGTAAGGTCTACCAATTATTCTTGCAAACAAAATTTGTTAGCAATGGCCAACTGCTCTTCATAGATCTTTCAGAAGTTTGCACCACATCATCTGCCACCGGTGATAACTCTACGTTCTTCAGCAGCTTCTTTCACTCTGGGCTGTGCCAGGCACATCTTCAACAGAGGGTGTCAGTAACTATCCGCCCAGGTATCATGGCTGCACATACATCTTTATCTATTTATTTATTTATTTATATTCTCTTATATACCGCGCTATTCTGCATCAGTGCGGTTTACATTGAACAAACTGAAATTACATTCAACAGGGCATTATAACTTGGAGATAACTATTTTACAGGGAACATGGGCTATGGAGGGTTAAGTGGCTTGCCCAAGACCACAAGGAGCACCTGTGGGACTAGAAACCCCAGTCCTTCCGGCCCAAGGTTTATGTAGCATTGCTGGAATCCCTGATCTTTGCTCCAATCCGGCTTTCAGTAGCATTGCTGACTTCCTTTCATTCCAAGTAGTCGTTGTCTTCAGTGTATGTAATATATAATTTAGAGAATGAAAACTTACTATAAAAGCATTCTTCTGATTCCCCACAATAACAAACATGCACAATTACTAATGGCAACATAGAATTACTGAACAGAACTGTCTTATCTGATCTAATCTAATGTGAATTAATTACATCTTCTGCTAGCACAAAATTATTACAACATATTTAACTATATGGAGCCCAAGATAGCTTGCAACATACTTCTATTTTTGTGACCCCTCAGGTCCCGTATAGGCCTTCGCCTAGGGCCCCGAGGTTATAGTTGCCTCCTATCTTGCAGAACAAAATAATCTTCAGTCGAGTGTTAAAGCAAAACAAAGATAAGGGCTTTATTCCCCTTCCCTCAAGGATATCTTTTTGTACAACAAAACTTGGAAACAAAACAGTACTTCCAAAGAAAAATATGCTCTTTTCCTTTGTAGCTTACAGGTCTTCAGCGCAAGAATTCAACATCATCCGACAAGCATAACGTACAGTCCATGGGAGCACATTCAGGAATATTGTTATTGCTTTCCCACTGCATCAGCTTTCATTCACCCGGTGTTACACTGGGGTTTAAATCCTTATAGCTGTTTCTATACAAGCCTCTCTCTGAGGATTCAGTTGGACTACAAGGGTACAGTTCTAAGCAAGTAGGTTTTGGAATACCTGCTACTGCAGTATGTCCTCTCTGGCTCTCCTCCTCTAACCTGCAACGGCTAGGAATTGTTTTATATCTTCCTGTAGTTAATTCATGCTCTGTGCACTGCTCTGACCCTCTGGTACAAACAGACGTTTTAGCTTTCCCTTTGATAAAGCTTGGTTCCCACCTGTATAAATGGTGAGGTCTTCTCTCTGGTAATGAGGACTGTGGACTCCCCTGCTCTCCCCGTCTGGACAGCTTTCTGACCTCAGCTTGGTCTCTCCTTCTCTCTGGAGTTATAGTTTCTACCTCTTGGCTGTAAGCCGGCTCCACCTCAGACCTCCAGTTGCTAGCACTCTCAACACTTCGATGGCCACGTTCTTCTGAAGCCTTTCCCTTGCTGATTCCTGTTCCAGGGCTACTCCCACTGCTTCCTGGATTCAACAGGCTTCTCTCTCTGTGACCTCTGCTTCCTGCACTGCTGCTGCTCACACTGACACTGCCTCTGCCCTCTGCTGGATCTACCCAGCAGCTTTTATCTCCCTCTCCACTACACGTTCCCTGTGCTTTCCCGGACAGGTGATAATAATCAGATCCTAAACTTCTTGCTGCATCATGGCTTGGGTGTGGTAATCCTATTCCACTGTTTCTTTGCTCCTTCTGAGCTGTGTGTGCTGGCTGCCTATCAGGTTTTAAGGTAAATTTCTCTTTTTCCTCTATTATCATAGGCTCTGTATAGGTTTCCATGTCACATTTTGCATCTACATCCCTTAATTTATTCTCTTTATCTATCAAACTAGTAATAGACACACCTCTCCGGTCTGGGGCACAACTGTACAAGATATAGTTAATCTTATTTCTTATGCCATAAAATGTCACAACTGTCATAACCATGACAGTTTATGGCAATTAAACTCATTTGAATTGTTTACTACAGATTCTTAGGAAAGCTCTCTTATCTTAGGTAATGGTTTGACTCACATTACTGTGAATATCTCTAATTACTTACCCTCAAACTTCTGTACCTCAATTCTTCCCTCATCGGATCTTCACCTACGAAGCTTCACTCTTTATCACCCACCACCTCAATTTCGTCTTGTCTCCTCCAATCTCTTTAGAAATCTACATGCTATTGACCCTTTGGCTCTTTCCTCCACTATCTCATCTGAGCCTGTTGATGGCGCAGTAGCTTCCTATAACACTGTACTCTCCTCTGCTCTAGATGCTCTCGCTCCACCCATGCCATGTTTCCAACAGTGGCCAATCTAGGTCACAAGTACCTAGCAGTTTCCCCAAAAGACACAGGTTCCACAATGCTTGCAATGGGACAAGCAGTGGATTTCCTGGGTCGCCTTTAATAATGGTTCAAAGACCTTTCCTCCAGGAACTTGCCCAAACCTTTTTTAAAACCGGCTACACTAAGATTTTACTACATCCTCTGGTAATGAATTCCAGAGTTTGATTACTCATTGAGTGAAAAAATATTTTCTCTTATTAGTCTTAAATAGGTTACCCTGTAACTTCATTGCATGTCTCCTAGTCTTCCTATATTTTGATGGTGTAAACAATCGATCTACGTTTACCCGTTCCACTCCATTCATTAATTTATAGACCTCTATCATATCTCCTCTCAGCAGTCTCTTTTCCAGGTTGAAGAGCCCTAACCTTTTTAGCTTCTCTTCGTAGGGGTATCCTTCCATCCCCTTTACCATTTTGGTGGCGCTTCTCTGTACCTTTTCTAATAACGCTATATCCTTTTTAAGATATGGTGACCAAAATTGCACACAATATTCAAGGTACTGTCGCACCATGGAACAATACAGAGGCATTATAATATCCTTTGTTTTATTCTCCATTCCTTTCCTTATGACATTTAGCATTCTATTTGCTCTTTTGGACACTGCTGCATACTGGGCGGAGGGTTTCAACATGTTATCCACGATGACGCCTACATCTTTTTCCTGGGTGTTGGTTCCTAATGTGGAACCTTGCATCATGTAGCCATAGTTTGGGTTGTTCTTTCCTAGGTGCATAACTTTGCACTTGTCCACATTAAATTTCATCTGCCATTTCGATGCCCAGTCTTCCAATTTATCTAGGTCCTCTTGCAATTTTTCACAATCCTCAAGGTTTTAACAACTTTGAATAATTTTGCGTCATCTGCAAATTTGAGTACCTCACTCATTATTCCCATTTCGAGGTCATTTATGAATATCTTAAAAAGCAGCGGACCCAGCACAGATCCCCGGGGTACTCCACTATTCACCTTTTTTCCAGTGGGAAAATTGGCCATTTAGCCCTACCCTCTGCTTTCTATCTTTTAACCAGTTCCTGATCCACAATAGTACACTGCCTTCTATCCCATGACTTTTTAATTTCGCCATACGTCTCTCATGAGGAATCTTTTCAAAGGCTTTCTGAAAATCCAGATACACTATATCAACTGACTCACCTTTGTCTAACTGTTTATTCACACCTTCAAAAAAAATATAAAAGATTAGCAAGACAAGACCTTCCTTGGCTAAAGTCGCTTTAAGAAAAGTGGAAGGAAGTCCTAAAAAACTGCCAGCATGGTTTAAAGGTGAAGTCAGAGAGGCAGCTGTTACCAAAAAAGCAACCTCTCCTACTCACACCATACATCTGCAACAGAGACATAGTAACACTTACAGGGAATCACAAGACCTACACTAACAATCACACAAGAAATCGGAGGCGCCACAGGCCTAAAGCAACATTGGCCCACACACACAACCAACCACCGACACAAGCCACTAACAATCTGGCGACACAAGCGCTACACAAATCATGTAATATCACCCTCATCAACGCTCGCTCCATCAGGAACAAGACCCACATAATCCATGACATCATCACAGACGAGAAACCAGACATCCTATGTATAACTGAAACATGGGTCACCGACACCGATGCAGCCATATTAAATCAAATCAGTAAACCTGGATACAACCTTTACAACTGTCCCCGAGCCCACAAGAAGGGAGGAGGGATCCTCATAATAGCCAAAGACAACCTGCAATTCATAAGCACATATCAGTCCTCAAACGCAAACATAGACCTCCTAAAGGTAGAAAACACTGCGGTATCCATCTGCTTGATATACAGACCCCCCTCACTGCAACATGAGATTCTTGCCTCAGCATTAGAAAACATATCCTCAACGCAACCAAAAAAATTCCAGATCATACTAGGGGACCTTAACCTTACATCAACAACAACCACACATGCAAACACCTTCATGGAGGCTATGACCCAGCTAGGGTATCAACAGCTAATAACGGAGCCCACCCATGAAAAGGGAAACACACTAGACATGGTTTTCACACCTACAGGAGAGCACAACAACGTTGAAAAGCCCCTGATTGAGATCATCCCATTACCCTGGTCAGACCACCACCAAATCAATATGCGGATAAAGCTTCCTACCGTGGCTAAAGACACAAAGGCAAGAAGAATAGCAACCCAACAAAGAAGATTTAACAAACCAAATATTGAATGTCTCATCAAGGCCATCAAATCCCACGTAGACTTGGGAAAAACAGACCTCAATGAATTAACGCATAGCTGGGATTCCGGAATTCAAGCCATGGCGATCCCTAAAGAGAAACTCAAAACAAACGCAAACAAACACAAATCAGAACCTTGGTACAACATAACGCTGACCAAAATGAAAAGAGACCTTAGAAAACACGAAAGGAAGTGGAGACTTACCAAAACCAACGACCTCAAATCTGTGTACCTCAACCTCCTCGCAAAATACAAGGAAGAGGTAAACAAAGCCAAGAGGATGCACCATACCAACATCCTAAGCAAAGCCATCAACAAACCACGTGAACTCTTTGAACTAGTTAAATCATTAACGAAAACAGCCCAACCCGAACATCAAGGTAGCCCCATACATCCACAAACGCTTGCAAACCACTACGAAAGCAAGCTCACCACCAAAAGCTCCACCCTCTATCTACACACACCATGCCAACGAACAGAAGATGCGCCCAAACAGGCATGGAGTACATTCCACACCATCGATATGCAACAATCCATAAACATACTAACCTCAATAAATACCACCACCTCCCCACTCGACCCCTGTCCAACGGCATGGATAAAAGCAGCAAAAAAAGAAATAAACCAGCAAATATCCCACATCATAAACCAGTCACTAAGTCAAGGAATAATGCCTGCCCAACTGAAGCAATCGATAATAAGACCAATACTAAAGAACAACTCGCTCAATAAGGAAGATCCGACATCATACCGCCCCATCTCCAGCATTTCATTCCTCGCAAAGATCATTGAAAAAGCAGTACTCATACAACTTCAAGAACATCTTGACGACTGTGATTCCCTAGATGCGCAGCAATACGGGTTCAGAAGAAATCATGGAGTTGAGACTCTTTTGATAGCGCTAATGAACAATCTCCTCAAAGGCCTAGAAGACAAAAAGAAAATGTTTATACTCATTTTCATTGACATCTCTGCCGCCTTTGACACTGTACACCATGGGATCCTCCTCAATAAATTGGAATCTATAGGAGTAATGGGAACCCCCCTCAAATGGTTCTCCTCTTACATAACGAACAGAACGCCGCAGGTACAATTCAACGGGGAGAAAGCTGAACCGTTCTCTCAAACCCAGGGTATACCCCAGGGTTCAGCCCTATCGGCATTACTGTTCAACGTTTACATGCAACCCCTCTGTGACATCTTCAAAAAGCATAATATTAAATACCACATCTATGCAGATGATATTATGCTGTACACGCAACTAGATACCGAGGACCCTCATTATACTCCGCTCGAAAATTGTCTGGAGGAGATGTTAAGATGGCTACAAAACAACAACATGGCAATTAACCATAAGAAAACAGAAGTCATGTATATATCCAGCAAACCAAACTTCAACCCCCCTCCCACAATCACCCTCTGCAACAACACGTATAGCACGAAGAAGGAAATCAAATATCTCGGAGTAACACTCGACTGTAACCTGAAAATGGAGACACACCTACGCAAAACAAATAAAGCCATCTTCCATAAACTTAGAGTGATACAACCACTACGGAAAATACTTGAGCCCAGTGATTTTCGGTCAGTAGCACAAGCCCTCATAATGCCACACCTAGACTACTGTAATGCCATCCTTCAAGGTCTGCCTAAAAAATCACTAAATATACTTCAGATGGCCCAAAACGTGACGGCCAGGATCATAATGGGAACAGGCATTACTGAACACATTACCCCCATCCTGATAGAGCTACATTGGCTCCCAATTGCAGCTAGGATACAATACAAGATGTTGGTGACCACCTTCAAACTAATAAACAACATATCCCCATCATTCCTATCATCACTAATCAGCACGCAACCTACAAATAGGGACAGAAGAACTAGCAACTCAGGCAACCTACAAGTCCCCACCAACTTCAGAACAGTGAAAACAAGTACGAGTCGTAGAGCGTTCTCATTCTCTGCACCAACTCTCTGGAATCACCTCCCGTGTGAGCTGCGTTTAATCAAGGACATCACCAAATTCAGGAAGGAGCTAAAAACTCACCTATTTCGATGTCATTACAATCAGCTATGACCATCAACTGAGAGAGTATTCAAAACTGCTATATGTATAATTATGTAAATATGTATATATAGATGTAAGAATGTATAAGTCACCCCCTAAGACGCTAACCATGTGTGCTGTGACCCCAGTTATTTGTACATACCACCCCCCCCAGTCTTGATTGACAATCCCAGAACATGAATCAAACCGCTGCTGATCGCTGGAAGTAGCGGTATATAAAAGTGCAGTAAATAAAATAAAATAAATAAATAAAAATAACTTTCAGGAAATGGAAAAAGGGGCCAAATGACAAAAACTGGAAACAATATAAGCACTGGCAAGTTAGATGCAAGGCATTGATAAGGCAGGCAAAGAGAGAATTTGAGAAGAAGCTTGCTGTGGAAGCAAAAGCGCATAATAAAGACTTTTTCAAGTGCATTCATAGCAAAAAACCTGTGAGAGTGTCATTTGGACCATTAGATGACAGAGGGGTAAAAAGGAGCACTGAGAGAGGACAAGGTCATAGCGGAGAGACTGAATGAATTCTTTGCTTTGGTCTTTACTGAGGAAGATGTAGGGATGTTACCCATGACTAAAATGGTATTTAAAGGTGATGACGCAGAAGAACTGAAAGAAATATTGATACACCGAGAAGATGTGTTACAACTATTTGATAAACTCAACAGTAGCAAATTACCTTGACCGGATGGTATACATCCAAGACTGTTGAAAGAACTGAAATATGAGATTGCAACCTACTATCAGTAAAATCATCTGTAATACCTGAAGATTGGAGGATGGCCAATGTAACGCCAATTTTTAAAAAGGGTTCCAGGAGTGATCCAGAAATCTACAGACCGGGAAAAATGATAGAAACCCTTATAAAGAACAAATTACTGAACATGTATATAGTCATGGCTTAATGGGAGACAGCATACTATACCCCAGCCCTGGCTTTCTTCCACTACCCGCTATCTACATTCCTGTGCCCATTCAGCTGAGCGTACTTGGCTCAAATCCCGCTCCCTTGAAGACTTTCTACACTTCACATTCATGCTTGTTTCTTTCCATTCAGCCATAGCACTCACCAAACAAGACTATTATGTCCATCTGACTAGCTCTCTTACCTCTGATCCTCGCCTTCTCTTTACTACTCTCCACTCTTTCCTCAAGGTGCCTCCGCATCTGACCCCTCCTTCCCTTTCTGCCCAAACCCTGGCTGATTATTTCCATGACAAAATCCACAAGATCACCCTCCAATTTCCCACAGTGTCAGCTATTTCCTATCCTCCCCTCCTCCCGCTCTTCACTCCTAACTTTCCCCTTCTACCTCTGCTACCCTCTCTTCCTTTTTTGTGATCTCTGAGGAGGAAACCGTAAACCACCTTTCCTCCTCCAAACTCACCACCTGCTCCTCTGATCCTATTCCCACCCATCCCCTAAGCCCCATCTCCTCCACTGTCCCTTCCATCTCTCATATTCTCAGCCTATCGCTCTCCACTGGAACTGTCCCTGCAGCCTTCAAGCATGGTGCAGTTACACCTTTCCTCAAGAAACCCTCACTTGATCCTACCTGTCTTTCTAACTATCAACCCATCTCCCTCCTCCCCTTTGTTTCTAAACTACTTGAACGTGCGGTTTACCACCATTGCCTTGACTTTCTATCCTCTCAAGCCCTTCTGGATATTTTCAATCTGGCTTTCATCCTTTACATTCTACTGAAACAGCTCTTGTCAAAATCTCCAGTGACTTATTCCTGGCAAAATCCAAGGGCCTTTATTCAGTTCTCATCCTTATTTACCTCTCTGCTGCTTTTGACACTGTTGACCACAAACCTTTCCTTGATATCCTGTCCTCGCTTGGTTTTAAGGACTCTGTACTATCCTGTTCTCCTCTTATCTCTCCCATTGCTCTTTTAGTGTTTGTTCTGGTGGATCCTGCTCTGCTGCTATCCCGCTCTCATCTGTCTTGTGTCCACTCCTTTTCTCTCTATATATCCAGTCCCTTGGTGCACTCATCTCATCCCATGGCTTTCAGTACCATCTTTATGCTGACGACTCCCATATCTACTCTACACCTGAAATCTCTCCGGCAATACAGACCCGGATCTCTGCCTGCCTTTCTGACATTGCTGCTTGGATGTCTCGTCGCCACTTGAAATCGAACATGGCCAAAACTGAGCTTCTTATTTTTCCCCCTAAACCCTCCTCCCTCCTTTCTCAGTCTCTGTGGATAACTCTCTACTCCTCCCTGTCTCCTCAGCTCACAATCTTGGGGTTGTCTGACTCATCTCTCTCTCTTCTCCACACCCATCCAACTGATAGATAACACCAGACGTTTCTTTCTCTTTAACATCAACAAAATCCACCTGTTCCTTTCTGAACACACTACTAAAACACTTATCCACTCTTTAATCACCTCCCGTCTTGATTACTGCAACCTACTCTTTGTTGGTTTCCCGCTGAATCATCTCTCTACTCTTCAATCTGTTCAACACTCTGCTGCACAGCTAATCTTCTGCCAGCCTTGTCATGCTCATATTACCCCTCTTCTCAAGTCACTTCATTGGCTCCCTATCCATTTCTGCATCCAGTTCAAACTTCTCCTGCTGACCTATAAGTGCATTCACTCTGCAGCTCCTCCCTACCTTTCCTCTCTTATATCTCCCTACACCCCTCCCTGGAAACTCTGCTGTTCTTGCAAATAGCTTCTATCTGTGCCCTTCTATTGCTAACACCAGACTTTGCTCCTTATGCCTGGAACAAGCTACCTGTGTCTGTACACCAGGTACCTTCTCTGGCCCTTTTCAAATCCAGGCTGAAAACTCACCTCTTTGCTGCCGCTTTTGGATCTTGACTCGCCTGATTTCCTTTGTTTCCTTACCATTTCCCCTAGATGTATCCCTGTCTAGACGTACTGTGTTGTCTGTCAACTAGATTGTAAGCTCTGATGAGCAGGGACTGTCTCATATGTCTGTGAAGACTGCGTACATCTTGTAGCTCTATACAAATGCTCAATAGTAGTAGTAGATAAGTCATTACATAAACAGAATTGTGTTCAAGAAATTTTCAAAAACAGAGAATTTAGACCAATTAGAAATTCAATTGTCATTGTTTATAGTCTCTCTTTGTTGCCACTTTATTCAGCACAAAGCAGCATAATAATAAAGGATCGATTAATCTCTTGAATAGAGAAATTTATTAACATCTTGATTCTATCTCAATCAGTGATACTAATTTAGTTAACATGTCTTGGCATTTGTTTTATCTAGTCCACTTGTTTATTTATTTATTTTCATTTGTATACCGCTACTTCCAGTGATCAGAAGTGGATAACTTGCACGTCAAACATAACTATGGGTTACAACTGTATGAGTTACAAATTTACATTTGATTTTCGGGTGAAGAACATTAGGGTTAACATATGATAAATTACTTAGTAACATATATACAATAGAAGTAACGTGTAGAATATATGAGTAACATATATACAAGTAACATATATACAAATTTACATGAGAAGAGCCATGTGACTACGCTTATGTTGGTTCCATAAATAGGAGAGTTATACTAAACAATTTAGGTATGTTTGTTTTGGTTCTTAGGTATTGTTTAAGTAGGATCATATACCTCGTTAAAGAGGTGCGTTTTTAACTTTTTTCTAAAGTCTTTCAGGTCGAATTGATCTCAAGTCTGCTTGCAGTTGGTTCCATATGGTGGGTGCTGTGTACATGAATGCTCGCTTACTTGTGCATGCTTTGGCTGATCTGATACTGGTTGGTATGCATAGGGTGTTTGCGTTGCAAATTCTTCTATTTATGGATGGGGGTTGGGCATTTATGAGGTTGTTGAGGTATGATGGTGCTATGTTGTGTATGAGTTTGAATGTTGTTACTAATAGTTTGTATTTTATACGGGCAGCTATGGGAAACCAGTGCAATTCAATTAATATTGGTGTTATGTGTTCAGCAATTTTCTTTTTCATGATTACTCTGGCTGAAACGTTTTGAGTCATTTGAAGGATCATTAGAGTTTTTTAGGCAGGCCTTGAAGGATTGAGTTACAGTAATCTAAGTGCGGGATGAGCAGAGTTTGTGCTACAGTTCTGAAGTCTGAGTGGTCGAGGATGTTGCGTAAAGGATGAATAACTTTTATTTTGTGGAAAATTGCTCTGTTTGTTAATCGTAAGTGTTTTTCCATTTTTAAATTGGAGTCAAGGGTTACTCCAAGGTATTTTATCTCTTCTTTTACCGAGTAAGTGTTGTTGTTCATTGTTATTGTTGGGGGTGGTTTGAATCCTTGATTTTGGGAGATGTACATGACTTCTGTCTTTTTATGATTTACGGACATATTGTTTTGCAGCAACCAGGTTTGCATCTCTTTTAAACAGTTCTCGAGATGATTGTAGTTTGGGTTTTCCATGTCCAATTGTGTCTATAGCATTATATCATCGGCATACAAATGGTATTGTATCTTGTGCTTACGAAAAATTGTACAAACCGGTTTTATGTATAGGTTGAAGAGAAGAGAAGATAACACTGATCCTTGCGGAATACCTTGAGTTTGTGGAAATGCTTTTGCCTTTTCGCCATTGAATTGAACTTGTTGCATCCTGTTTGTTAAATAGGATGTGAACCATTTCAAAGTAGTTCCTGTTATTCCCATAGAGGCCAATCTGTTGATGAGTGTTTTGTGATGGACTCTATCAAATGCAGCTGATAGATCTATGAATAGTAATATATACGTTTTCTTCCTGTCTTCTAGTCCTTTGAGTAGGTTATCTAACAGTACTAGGAGTAGAGTTTCAACACCGTGGTGTGGCCGGAATCCATAATGTTGGTCGTCTAATTCTTCTCTTAAGTCAATATAGTCTTGTAGCTGTAGCTGAACTGCTTTTTCGATAGTTTTGGCTAGGAATGGAATGCTTGATATTGGGCGATAAGAGGTTGGATCGTCCTTTTTGAGTGCTTTGTTTTTCAGTATTGTGATAAGGAAGCTTATCATAGCTCAGGAAGGAGCTATAGAAAAGGTGAAGTGACTCTGAACAAGCAACCTGTCAGTTCTGGTAGAAATAAGAAAACAGAATTTTCCCATAAAAGACTACCAGTCCCAGAATGCACCAGGTTTCCAACAGCCATTAGAGGAGCTGAAGTGGGGAAACGTGTGTTCAATCAGGAGGGCTATGAGGTAATCCCTAAGCACTCATCTCAAAGGGCAGGGCCTGATTCAGCACAGCTGCGCTGTATTAGGGAGGAGCACTCATCTAAGCAGAATAAGAGTAGAGTTTATTCTACAGAGGACCATCTTCATGATCTTCATGATCACCTTGGATATCCAGAGAATTGTCCTCAGTATCCTGAGAATCAGCTTGAGTTTGATCATCAGTTTCATCTGAAGGATCATCAGAAGCAGAAGCCAAACCGGACGGACAGAGAGAAAAAGAAACCCTCTGGAAGAAAGAGGAGAAAAGCCTTTGAGAGGTCTAGAAGAGTCCAAAGCAGTACGTATACTGGGAGGTATTCCAAGGGCCAGCATACACCATTGGACTGGGGAAAGCCAGAGGAATGGTGCTGCAGAGCTAGGAATCTCCAGACGCTACCTGTGAGAGAGACGGTTGCACGTGGAAGGGACCCTAAGACCTATGCCAGAAGGTATGTGAAGAGAGATCCAGTGTCCAGGGATCTGGATTGGAAGGCTGGACATAAGAACTGGACTACATACTGGCCAGGCTATATAGAGAGGAACTCTAGCAGCAATGGAAGCTCAGGTATGAACACTGATCTATGCCCTAGCTATAACCTTGAAAGACAGCAGGGAAACCAGTATTCTCCTGAAAATGCTCCATTGAGAGATTCATCTGTGCCAATCCATGATATTGAACCCATGCTTGTTGAACAAGGGGGAATAATAGCAGATGAAGATCCTATTTATATGGATTGTTCTCTATCTAAACTCCGTTGGTAACTTTCTGTTATAAAGTACAGCAACCATCACAAAGAAATACAAATTTGTTCTTTAATCTACTCAGAAAAGCTCCTGAAGCAGGATTTGACCCACACAGTAGAAAGCAAGCCAGCTAAAGGGGTTTCAGCTGGATAACTGCTAGCAATTAAGCCTTACCTAATTGCTTGTGAGCTAGGAAGAGAATCACTTCTGAATCTATGTGGGAAGTAATCATAGTAACATAGTAACATAGTAGTTGACGGCAGATAAAGACCAGCATGGTCCATCCAGTCTGCCCAGCGAGATGGCAAGAGTAGGTGCACCTGTCGCTCCGCGCAGGCCACCCCTCTCCATATCCTTGTTCAGGGGTAAACCCACCACTCCATATAGGACACCCCTAAGACGTTATATGGTTCGGAAGTTAGATGGTACCGGTTTATTTGTTATTTTTCCTATTTCTGTAAAGGGATCCTCTGTGTTTGTCCCATGCCTTTTTGAATTCCGTCACCGTGTTCGCCCCTACCACTTCCATCGGGAGGGCATTCCAAGCATCCACCACCCTTTCAGTGAAAAAATATTTCCTGACATTGCCTTTCAATTTACCCCCTTGCAGTTTCATGTTATGCCCTCTAGTTTTACAGGTTCCCCGTCTTTGGAAGAGGTTTGTTTGTTCATCATTTCTCTTTAAGTATTTAAAGGTCTGAATCATATCTCCACTGTGCCTCCTTTCCTCCAAGGTATACATATTTAGGTCTTCAAGTCTCTTCTCATAAGGCTTCTGACGCAGGCTCCAAATCATTTTGGTCGCCTTCCTCTGAACAGTCTCCAGTCTTTTTACATCCTTTGCAAGATATGGTCTCCAAAACTGAACGCAGTATTCCAAGTGAGGCCTCACCAGTGACCTATACAGTGGCATAAGTACCTCTTCTTTTCTGCTGGTAATCCCTCTTTGTATGCAGCCCAACATCCTCCTGGCTTTTGCCACCGCCTTGTCGCACTGTTTTGCCACCTTGAGATCAGCAGAGATAATCACACCAAGGTCTTTTTCCTGAACTGTGCATTCCAACCTTTCTCCCCCTATCTTGTACATTTCTCTTGGATTTCTGCTACCCAAGTGCATGACACTGCACTTTTTTGCATTAAATCGTAGTTGCCAAGCTTTAGACCAGTCTTCCAGCTTTTGTAGATCTTTCTTCATGTTAACCACTCCCTCAGGGGAGTCCACTCTGTTGCAAATTTTTGTGTCGTCTGCAAAAAGACAGACTTTTCCATTCAGTCCTTCAGCAAGATCACTCACAAATACATTGAACAGTACCGGGCCCAGGACCGAACCCTGGGGCACCCCGCTAATCACCTTCCTCTCATCCGAGTGAGCTCCATGTACAATCACCTTCTGTCGTCTGTCAGTCAGCCAATTTCTAATCCAGTTTACCATCTTGGGACCCATCCCCAAGCTACTGAGTTTGTTGATAAGCCTCCTATGAGGAACAGTATCAAAGGCTTTGCTGAAATCCAGGTAGATGACATCCATTGCATGCCCCTGATCTAGTTCCCTCGTCACGCAGTCAAAGAACTCGATCAGATTTGTCTGGCAAGATCGTCCTTCGGTAAAACCATGTTGCCTCGGGTCTTGCAAGCTGTTGGTTTTCAGAAAGTTCACTATTCGCTCTTTCAGGAGCGCCTCCATTACTTTTCCTGCCACCGAGGTAAGGCTCACGGGTCTGTAGTTTGACACTTCTTCCCTGTCACCACTTTTGTGTAGAGGTACGACATCAGCCATTCTCCAGTCCTGAGGAACCTCTCCTGTTTCCAAGGATCTGTTGAAGACATCCTTTAACGGTCCTGCAAGAACCTCTCTGAGCTCTTTCAGTATCCTGGGATGTATCCCATCCGGTCCCATGGCTTTGTCCACTTTCAGTTTAGCAAGTTGTTCTAACATCTCTTCTGCTGTGAATGGTGTGGTATCTACTTCATTCCCATTTTTATATTTGGGAGTCACAGCTGGTCCATCCCCAGGATCTTCTTTAGTAAACACAGAGCAGAAGTAATTGTTTAGCAATTTTGCTTTTTCAGTGTCACTTTCCACGAGTCCTTTCCCAGCACTTCTGAGTCCTGCAATTCCAACTCTGATCTTTTTCCTTTCCCGAATATACCTGAAGAAATTTTTGTTGCCACCCTTAACATCTTTAGCCATCTTTTCCTCTGCCTTTGATTTTGCTATCCTTATTTCTCGTTTTGTCTCTTTGAGTTTGATCCTGTATTCATTTCTGTGTTCTTCTGTCTGCAAGTTAATCTGCAGAAGTTAATCTGAAAAGAACAGTTTGTTTCTTGCTTTGTGGCTTTTCATTTGTTGTTTTCCTGATTTTGACTTTGTTTTTCGAAGTTAACACTGAAAGCAAGTTACCTGATTTTATGTGCTACCAAGCATATCTGTGTTGGGAGAAATAACCCCATAAATAAATATCTTATTGGCTTTACCCAAGAGCACAACTAAATTATTGTCAGCAGCTGTGTCTGGTGTGAATGAACTACATTGTCCACAATACCTCGCAAATTATATAGAGATATGCACTTGTCAAGACTGTGAAGATTCTCACCCAGGCAGCCGTCTGACAAATGGCGTAGTTTTTCGGATTGCTTTTGCACAAAAGGGGATTTACTTGCTGAGGATTACAACTACAGTTCAAGTTTAAAGCTGGAAAAAAAAGATTTTCCCTCAACTACACTTTGGAGGAAAAGGGGTTGTTCCAGGAAGCTGTCCCAGGAGGAAAAGACCCTGTGCAGAGCTGGATTCATCACTAGCACAAGGTAATAAGTACCTGGGCATGTCTAGTGGTGGATGGTAGTAAGCACAGGGGTAATTGAAAAAAAAAAAAGAGTGTAGAAAAAAACACCTGTTTGGAAGGTGGTGCACTTTGGTTTTTTTTTTGTTTTTGTTTCTTGCAGGGATCAAGATGGATTCAAAGGAACTAGCTCAGTGGATGGCAGCCCAGTTCAGCAGGCAGCAGGAGCTAGCACAGCAGGCTCAGGACACTGCTATGAGAGCCTTAATGGACCAGCAGAAGCCAGTGCTTGATCTGGTGCAAGCCCTAGTTCAGCTGCAGAACCAAAGTGGAACAGATGCAAGACCAGCAGTAAATACTGGTACACCACATGTGGACAGTGTGGGACTCAATCAAGGGATTGGGGCATTTAGTTTTGGGAAGCTAACTCCAGATGATAATGTTGATGATTTTCTAGAGTCTTTTGAAAGAGTGGCACAAGCATTAGCATGGCCAGAGACCCAGTGGGCAGTAAGGCTGGCAGCCTCATTAACTGGAGAGGCGCTTGCAGCTTACAGAGCAATGCCAGCAGCCCAGACTTTGAATTATAAGGATGTAAAGGCTGCTATTAGAGATCGCCTAGGGTTGTCTATTTCAGAGTATAGGCGAATGTTTAGAGCTGTTACATTGAGAGTGGGTGAAACACCCAGGGCTCTGAGTCAGAGAATCAGAGGATTAGCTGTAAAATGGTTGGAGCCTGAGCAAAAGACGGTAGAAATGTTATTAGACATTATAATGCTGGAACAATTTATGTCTGGGGTGCCTAAAGATTTTCACACTTTCCTTATACAGCAAAATTGCCAAAATCTTGGAGAGGCAACCATGCTAGCAGAGAGATTCTTGGAAGCCACGCAGGCTTGCCATAGAATGGGTGGCCCTCTGAAGATTGGTGCTGAGGCAAGATGTGCTGTATCAGCAAAGAAAATAATTAAAAATGTTTCTGAAAATGAATGTACTGTATCAAACCAGATGACACAGTGGAATAGAAAGAAATGTTTCAAGTGTGGAAAATGGGGACATTTAGAAAAGAGATGCCAGACACACATTAGCTTAATGGGGGTGGATTTAAAACAGCCCAAAGAAGGATTTCTTTTGATGGTTGATGTGCAAGGAGTTACCACAAATGCTTTGTTAGACTCTGGGGCAGACCAGAGTATGATGTCAAAAAGGCTTTGGAAGAGGATAGAGGCCCAAGAAGGATTTGTGCCTAGAACCCCTGAAAGCCAAGTTCACATCAGATGCATTCATGGTGCTGCAACATCATATCCCACCTATAGGCTGAAGGTTAAGTGCCTGGGGGAACAAGAGGAAGTCCTGTTAGCAGTGGTGCCTAGGCTACCCTTTGATTTGGTTCTAGGAAGAGACTGGCCAAGATTTAAGCAGGGTCTAGTGGAAGGACTAGGAAAGAAGGAGGGAGAAGGTTTAATGGTAATAGCTCCCGGGCCTTTATTTGGAAGTCCTCAGACCCCAGCTAAAAAGATGGTTAAGCGTCCAGAAGACCAAGCTACCCCAAAGCAGACATTCGTCCTAAAGTACCATAGGGTCACAGAGAAGGCCCAAGCTCCTAAGCGAGCAACCCCTCAAGCTGCTGGGTTTGACCTGTGCAGCATAGAAAATGTGACTGTACCTAGCCAAGGGAGAGCCCTGGTTGACACCGGTCTCCAAGTGGAAATACCTATTGGATGCTATGGGAGAGTAGCCCCAAGTTCCGGATTAGCCCTTAAATATTTCATCGATGTGGGTGCGGGAGTAATTGATCCCGATTACAGGGGCAATATTAAAGTTCTGTTGTTTAATTTTGGACAGAATGATTATCACGTGAAGACAGGAGACAGAATTGCCCAATTGATCTGTGAGAGGCTGGGTTTTCCACCTGTGGAGGAGGTCACATCCCTGGAGAATTCTGAACGTGGAACCAAAGGTTTTGGTTCTACTGATGTCAAAGGGGTTAAAAGCCTAGCTGCCACCTGTGCCCGAGAGAGGGAGGTGAATGAAGAGGAAGATTTGGGACCCCAGGTATCTGATTGTAAAGAAAAATCAGAGCCCCAAATAGGTGAGGACCTGACAGTGGTACAACAGGAAGAAATTAGGAAATTGCTTAAAGAATTCCCAGATGTGTTGACACCCATACCTGGGGAGACACATTTGGTTGCCCATGAAATAATAACTCCACCTGGGAAATTAGTTCGTCAAAAGCCATATCGCTTGCCTGAAGCCAAGAGACAGGAAGTAGTGGCACAAGTCCAGGAGATGTTGGACATGGGAGTAATAGAGGAGTCAAAGAGTCCCTGGAATAGCCCCATAGTCCTGGTGCCGAAGCCTGATGTATCTTTAAGATTTTGTATTGACTTCCGGCAGGTAAACGCCATATCAGTTTTTGATGCATATCCAATGCCAAGAATTGAAGAGCTGTTGGACCAGCTGGGACAGGCTCAATACTTAACCACCCTTGATATGACAAAAGAATATTGGCAAATCCCTCTCACCAGGGAGTCGAAGCCGAAGACTGCGTTCAGCACCCCCATTGGCCTTTTCCAGTTCAAGAGGATGCCTTTCGGACTGCATGGAGCAGCGGCTACCTGCCAAAGGTTAGTGGATCAGGTACTTCGACCCCACCAAAATTATGCTTTTGCATATATGGATGATGTCATAATCCATAGTAACACCTGGGCGGAGCATCTAAAGAGGATCAGGGCAGTCTTGTGCTCCATGAAGCAAGCGGGAATCACTTTAAACCCGAAAAAGTGTGCCTTTGCAAATAGGGAGGTAAAATACCTGGGCCACCTAGTGGGAAGAGGAAGAATTAAACCTCTAATGAGTAAAGTAGATAGCATCAGGAATTTTCCTCCTCCAACAACAAAGAAACAACTAAGAAGTTTCTTAGGACTTATTGGATACTACTGCATGTTTATACCGCAATTCGCAGAGAAAAGTGCAATTTTCACGGATATGCTGCGGAAGAATTGTCCAAACCAGCTAAAGTGGACACCTGAAGCTGAAAAAGCGTTTTCAGTCTTAAAAGGAAAATTGTGTACAGGACCGGTACTGAAAGGGGTGGACTTCAAGAAACCCTTTCTGGTTCAAACGGATGCATCGGACGTAGGTCTAGGAGCGGTTCTATCCCAGTGTCACGAAGGGGAGGAGCATCCTGTGATGTACCTGAGCAGGAAGTTGTCACCGGCTGAATAAAAGTATTCCACAATAGAAAAAGAATGTTTAGCTATCAAGTGGTCAGTGGAGGCGTTAAGGTTTTACCTTACAGGGAGAAAGTTCCAGTTGGTCACGGACCATGCCCCACTTAAGTGGTTGCAGCAAATGAAGAACCACAATGCCAGGTTGACACGCTGGTACATGGCCTTACAGGCATTTGATTTTCAAGTTGAACATCGTGCTGGGAAGTTAGACAAGAATGCGGATGCCCTTTCCCGTATTACGAACTGTAGAGAAGAAGTTTCACCAGTAACACCAGTCCGTAATAACTTAAGCAGGGGGGTATGTGATAAGGAAGCTTATCATAGCTCAGGAAGGAGCTATAGAAAAGGTGAAGTGATTCTGAACAAGCAACCTGTCAGTTCTGGTAGAAATAAGAAAACAGAATTTTCCCATAAAAGACTACCAGTCCCAGAATGCACCAGGTTTCCAACAGCCATTAGAGGAGCTGAAGTGGGGAAACGTGTGTTCAATCAGGAGGGCTATGAGGTAATCCCTAAGCACTCATCTCAAAGGGCAGGGCCTGATTCAGCACAGCTGCGCTGTATTAGGAAGGAGCACTCATCTAAGCAGAATAAGAGTAGAGTTTATTCTACAGAGGACCATCTTCATGATCTTCATGATCACCTTGGATATCCAGAGAATTGTCCTCAGTATCCTGAGAATCAGCTTGAGTTTGATCATCAGTTTCATCTGAAGGATCATCAGAAGCAGAAGCCAAACCGGACGGACAGAGAGAAAAAGAAACCCTCTGGAAGAAAGAGGAGAAAAGCCTTTGAGAGGTCTAGAAGAGTCCAAAGCAGTACGTATACTGGGAGGTATTCCAAGGGCCAGCATACACCATTGGACTGGGGAAAGCCAGAGGAATGGTGCTGCAGAGCTAGGAATCTCCAGTCGCTACCTGTGAGAGAGACGGCTGCACGTGGTAGGGACCCTAAGACCTATGCCAGAAGGTATGTGAAGAGAGATCCAGTGTCCAGGGATCTGGATTGGAAGGCTGGACATAAGAACTGGACTACATACTGGCCAGGCTATATAGAGAGGAACTCTAGCAGCAATGGAAGCTCAGGTCTGAACACTGATCTATGCCCTAGCTATAACCTTGAAAGACAGCAGGGAAACCAGTATTCTCCTGAAAATGCTCCATTGAGAGATTCATCTGTGCCAATCCATGATATTGAACCCATGCTTGTTGAACAAGGGGGAATAATAGCAGATGAAGATCCTATTTATATGGATTGTTCTCTATCTAAACTCCGTTGGTAACTTTCTGTTATAAAGTACAGCAACCATCACAAAGAAATACAAATTTGTTCTTTAATCTACTCAGAAAAGCTCCTGAAGCAGGATTTGACCCACACAGTAGAAAGCAAGCCAGCTAAAGGGGTTTCAGCTGGATAACTGCTAGCAATTAAGCCTTACCTAATTGCTTGTGAGTTAGGAAGAGAATCACTTCTGAATCTATGTGGGAAGTAATCAGAAGTTAATCTGAAAAGAACAGTTTGTTTCTTGCTTTTTGGCTTTTCATTTGTTGTTTTCCTGATTTTGACTTTGTTTTTCCAAGTTAACACTGAAAGCAAGTTACCTGATTTTATGTGCTACCAAGCATATCTGTGTTGGGAGAAATAACCCCATAAATATTGGCTTTACCCAAGAGCACAACTAAATTATTGTCAGCAGCTGTGTCTGGTGTGAATGAACTACATTGTCCACAATACCTTGCAAATCATATAGAGATATGCACTTGTCAAGACTGTGAAGATTCTCACCCAGGCAGTCGTCTGACAGTATAGGTCTTATGAGTGATTTTTTAAGGGGTGTTGGCATGATTCCTTGTTGTAATGATTGGTTCACAATGTGTGTAATGAATTGGGCAATTTCTAGTTTAGCGGTTTTGATCCAAGTTGCAGGACAGGGATCTAATTGGGAGGTTGTGGTGTTTAGGTTCGTGATTAGGTTTACTATTTGTTTCTCATCTGTTTTATGAAATGAGTCCCATTTCTCCATCATGTTTAAGGTCGCAGGTTGTTGTGGTGAGTTGTCATTTTCTTGGTTTAATGGGGGTTGCGATGATGTTGTGGGGTTTAATTTGCTGGCATAATGGTCGGCCAGAGTTTGTGCTTTGATAGGGTAGTTTGATGTGTCTTCTTGGGATGTTTTTGTAAGTGATTTAATTAATTCAAACAATTCTCTGGGCCTGTTCAGTGATTTGTTGAGTAGATTGGTATGGTATGCCTTCTTTGCCTGGTTGATTTCCTCTTTGTATTTCGTGAGGAGCGTTAGGTATTCTGCTTTACGTTCCTGTGTTTTTACTTGTCTCCATTTTCTTTCCAGTTTTCTTAGGTCTTTTTTTATCATTTTTAGTGTTGTAGTGTACCACGGCTCGGATTTGGTTCTTGTTATGTGGGTTATCTGATTGTGAGATGTGGATTTTGGTTCTGCGATATTCTCTATTCCTTTGGTCCATTGGTCGATTAGATTTTCTAAGTTGGAGTGGTTCAGGTCTATGTGAGTTGCAATGGATTGTATTAAAGCTTCTTTATCAAGTTTTTGGAATTTTCTTTTGGTCATTGTTGCGGACCTGGGTTGGGGGTTGTTGTCTTTGATTGGAATAAGTAAAGCAAATTTTATAAGGTGGTTGTTGGACCATGGGACCTGTAAGATCTGCGGGGCGGAATTGTTGGTTACTACTTGTTGGTGCTGTTTGGGTATGAACACCAGATCCAGAGTGTTACCCTTGTTGTGAGTGGCCTCATGTATTATTTATTTGTATCCGAGCTGGTCCATGACTTCAAGGAATGTATTTGTATGCGTAGATAGGGCTGATGCTAAATTTAGGTCTCCCAATATTATTTGGTATTTTTTGCTGGCGGTGGATGAGATTATTTCAAGTGCTGCAGCCAAGGTTTCATGAGGCGATGATGGTGGTCTGTATATGAGGCAGATGGCCTGGGTTGCATTCTCCAGTTTTATTATATCAATTCCTTCGACAGTGTTCTGTGATGTATCGGATAGATTTAATGAATCTTTGGTTAAGATTAGTACTCCTCCTCCTCTTTTGTTGGAGCGCGTAGAGTTGAAAAGTTTGTAACCAGGTTTGTTTAGTTGGTTGATTATGATATGATCAGATTCAGTGATCCATGTTTCTGTGACACAGAGGATGTCTGTTTTTTCGTCTGTAATGATGTCTTGGATAATGTGTACTTTGTTTCTTATTGACCTGGCATTTATTAGAATACATGTGCAAGATGTATGGGTATCTTTGTGGTGTTGCGGTATGTGAGTAGTTTTGTGTGGTTTGCGACGCTCCTGCCTGCGCCCTAGAGCTTACAGGCAGGAGTGGCCTTATATTGTCCCTTGAAGAATTAGCTGGCACGGTTCCCAATGAATCTTGGGAACTGTAGTGCACTTGTATATTCCTTAGGGAAGAATTGTAGTCGTGGCCAGATGTGGATAGGCAAGCACGAAAATTTATTTGTCTTGGGGATAGTTTCCAGCGCATCAAAAGCTCAAAGCAACAAACACAAAAAGTGGAACTTTTTGGATAAACAGAGGAAAATAGGAACTCAGGAAGCAGTGAAATCAAATTAGCTTTAACTCAGCTATTCATAAACTTCAGCAGCTTAACTAAGCATTGCCTCATGTGGTTGTTAGAAAATATTGCAGCTTTATATCAATAGCTGTTCTCTTCACAGCGTGACTTGGAAACAGGTGAACACAATCAAGAACTCTTACGATTAAACAACAAGAAAAGCCAATGTTTTATATTCTCTTCATATAAAACTTATGTGCTTCTTTAAACTGTTATTCAATACAGCAGAAAGAGCAATCCATGGCACAAGGCTCAGGATTCAGGGTAGGTAAAGAACTTTCTACCTGCATGTATTACTGTCTGCATCAGGTTCTTTATTTTGCCCTGACTTCAGCTCCAGGAACTTCTGAAATTCCTTCAGTAGCAATTCAGCCTGTGTTTGCTTTTCATCTGGTGGATAGTTATTGGCAAGGGTTACGCCCTTCCCCCACTCACTATCTACGTCGGTAGCAAAGTTAGGTTTGCACAGTTCAGCACTATATGAAGGTTTCTTCAGCCAAGCATACAAATTAGGAAATTGTGCTTTACCTTGTTTAGAGGCATTTATAAAAGAACTTCTCTTAGGAAAACTTTCTCCCAGCTGTAGTTCTCTGTCTTTATAGCACTGCTTGTTGGCATTAGAAGTACCTTTTCTCCACGTGCTGCTTTCTCGAGGCTGGCTAGGTCTAGGGTTTACCCGGTAGTAAGAGTTTCTTGCAGGGCATGTTGGACTCCCAGGCTGACTCTTCCGGGGTTCTGTCTTCTCATAAGGTCCCAGTGCTCTTCTCCTTGCTTCTAGGGTTCCAGCACTCTGCACTCCTCTCACAACGTTCTTTTGGACTTGGATATCCTTCCCCACACTATCCTCTGGGATATTCTCCGTGGTCCTCTCTGCAACAACAACCTGTTCACCCTTCTCCTCCTTCCTCACCCCTCTTTCAGCTCTCTCTGAGGATTTAAAAAGGGCTTCAATTCCCGGCACTCCCTGCCGTTCCCTTGGGTGTGCCCAATCAGCCTAACTCCTCCCCTGGACTGGGGTGT
This sequence comes from Ichthyophis bannanicus, assembly GCA_033557465.1. NCBI lineage: Eukaryota > Metazoa > Chordata > Amphibia > Gymnophiona > Ichthyophiidae > Ichthyophis > Ichthyophis bannanicus. The sequence goes on from CM066034.1 coordinate 1,030,575,442, forward strand.
GTCTTCGGCTCAGCAGAGCACTGTGTTTTTTTCAGGTTAATTTTGGAAATCCTGTGTGAGTTAGCTCTGCTCTCAGGATTTTCCTCAACGTCCATTTCTTCTGAAGGGCCATCACACAGGCTGTGGGATTTTATGTTTTTTTGTAATTTTTCCCGGTTGGTGTGTTTCTTTTGTTTTTGTGTTGTAGTGATTGCGTGTTGTGTGTAGGACTTTATTATGCACATGGTATGGATAAGTGAGTATTGTATGTGTGTGTGTTGTTGGTAGGTTGTAAGGGTGCAATGATTGCCATATAAATGGGATTTGTGAGTGATGTGGTAGCCATGCGTAGGGGAGGAGATAGATTGGGTTTGAATAGCAGTTATAGGTACATGCTGTTAAGTATAGTAAGTACATTAATATAACATTGAGCAGCTCCATTGTCAAAGGTTCTAGTGGTACCGTCTCCTGAGTTGACTAAGTTGTTTATAGATTGATTTGTTAATTTCAAGGGAGGTATCCTGTGGCTGACGGTTGGGGCTGTTTGGAGTTGATACTATTTGTGGATCCATCATTAAGGAATTTACGTTTGTTAGTCGCTTATAGTATCATGGACATTTTACCTTATAACTTCCAGGTGTTGCTGGTTCTGGTGCTCTCGTGTTCGCCTTATGCGATGGCTTTGTGCTATGATTAATTCTATGCGTTTTTGTGCTTCGTCAGGTGTGGCTTTTAAGCGGGTAGGGCTACTCGGAGATAGTGAGTTGTTTCGTCCGGAAATCTTCCAGGTTCAATTAAGGAGTAGATTACATCCGTGGGCGCTGCATGGGTGATAAGGAGGACCACAGGTTAGCGCTATGCTTAGATGTTAGAGAGTCGGTGGTAGTTCAGACTGAGATATCCTTTACTTCAGTTCCAGATGGGTGCGTACGTTCTCTGCTTGCAGGTCCACGCCTCAGGCGCGGGTGCGCCTAATGGCGCGCTGTAATTTAAATGCAGGCTGCCTGCCCCGATTGGGCAGGGATGGTGGCTGCTTCTCCCGCTGCTGGAGGCTCCGATCTCCGGGAGGGGAGAGCCGATGATGGTGGTGGGAGAGTCCCTTCCTTGCGCCTAATGGCGCGCTGTAATTTAAATGCAGGCTGCCCACCCCGATTGGGCAGGGATGGTGGCTGCTTCTCCCGCTGCTGGAGGCTCCGATCTCCGGGAGGGGAGAGCCGATGATGGTGGTGGGAGAGTCCTTTCCTTGCACCTAATGGCAGGCTGTAATTTAAATGCAGGCTGCCCGCCCCGATTGGGCAGGGTTGGTGGCTGCTTCTCCCGCTGCTGGAGGCTCCGATCCCCGGGAGGGGAGAGCCGATGATGGTGGTGGGAGAGTCCTTTCCTTGCACCTAATGGCGCACTGTAATTTAAATGCAGGCTGTCTGCCCCGATTGGGCAGGGATGGTGGCTGCTTCTCCCGCTGCTGGAGGTTCCAATCCCCGGGAGGGGAGAGCCGATGATGGTGGTGGGAGAGTCCTTTCCTTGCACCTACTGGCGCGCTGTAATTTAAATGCAGGCTGCCCACCCAGATTGGGCAGGGATGGTGGCTGCTTCTCTCGCTGCTGAAGGCTCCGATCCCCGGGAGGGGAGAGCCAATGATGGTAGTGGGTGAGTCCTTTCCTTGCACCTAATGGCGCGCTGTAATTTAAATGCAGGCTGCCCGCCCCGATTGGGCAGGGATGGTGGCTGCTTCTCCCGCTGCTGGAGGCTCCGATCCCCGGGAGGGGAGAGCCGATGATGGTGGTGGGAGAGTCCTTTCCTTGCGCCTAATGGCGCGCTGTAATTTAAATGCAGGCTGCCCGCCCCGATTGGGCAGGGATGGTGGCTGCTTCTCCCGCTGCTGGAGGCTCCGATCTCCGGGAGGGGAGAGCCGATGATGGTGGTGGGAGAGTCCTTTCCTTGCGCCTAATGGCGCGCTGTAATTCAAATGCAGGCTGCCCGCCCCGATTGGGCAGGGATGGTGGCTGCTTCTCCCGCTGCTGAAGGCTCCGATCCACAAGAGGGGAGAGCCGATGATGGTGGTGGGAGAGTCCTTTCCTTGCGCCTAATGGCGCGCTGTAATTTAAATGCAGGCTGCCTGACCCCATTGGGCAGGGATGGTGGCTGCTTCTCCTGCTGCTGGAGGCTCCGATCCCCGGGAGGGGAGAGCCGATGATGGTGGTGGGAGAGTCCTTTCCTTGCGCCTAATGTCGCGCTGTAATTTAAATGCAGGCTTCCCGCCCCGATTGGGCAGGGATGGTGGCTGCTTCTCCCGCTGCTGGAGGCTCCGGTCCCCGGGAGGGGAGAGCTGATGATAGGAAATTTGCTGCACACTTCCTTAACAACATCAATTCTGCATAATAACAAACTGAAGCACACATCATGAGAATTTAAAATCCAAAAGACTCTTGTAGGCGGCCGAAAAATACACTGGGACATTGCTACTGTAATCTCTTACACTTTCATGGATGTGATGTACATCTGGATTTTCAATTAATCTTCTAACAGAAAAAGAAAACATAGAAACATAGAAATATGACGACAGAAAAAGACCACATGGCCTATCTAGTCTGTCCATCCATAACAACTACAACAGTCCCCTTTTTACCTTTAGAGATCCTCGGTGTTTGTCCCATGCTTTTTTGAATTCAGTTACTGTCCTCATCTCTACCACCTCCACTGGGAGACTATTCCACGGATCCACTACTCTTTCCGTAAAGAAATATTTCCACATATCACTCCTGAATCTATCTCCCTTCACCCTCATCCCATGTCCCCTCATAGCAGAACTTGCTTTCAATTGAAAGAGGCTCTCTCCCTGAACATTTATGCCACGGAGGTATTTAAACATCTCAATCATATCACCTCTATCCCGCCTTTCCTCTAAGGTGTACATATTAAGATCCTTCAGTCTGTCCTCATATGCTTTATAATGAAGACCACTAATCATTTTAGTAGCCACCCTCTGCACCGACTCCATCCTGTTCATATCCTTTTGAAGGTGCGGTCTCCAGAATTGCACTCTATACTCCAAATGAGGTCGCACCAAAGACTTATACAGAGGCATTATCACCTCCTTTTTTCTGCTAGCCATTCCTCTCCGTATGCACCCAAGCATCCTTCTAGCTTTTGCCGTCGCCTTTTCTACCTGTTTAGCTACTTTAAGATCATCAGACATAACCACGCCTAGGTCCCGCTCTTCTTTAGTGGACAAAAGTACTTCACCCCCTATACTATATTGCTCCCTTGGATTGCTGCAGCCCAAATGCATGACCTTACATTTTTTAACATTAAATCCCAGCTGCCAAATTCTATACCATTCTTCAAGCTTAGCTAGATCCCTCCTCATGTTATCTACCCCTTCCTGGGTGTCTACTCTATTGCAGATTTTGGTATCATCCACAAAGAAGCAAACCTTACCTGAAAGCCCTTCCGCTATATCACTAACAAAGATGTTAAAAAGAATCGGACCAAGGACAGATCCCTGGGGCACACCACTGATAACATCCTTCTCCTCAGAGTGAGCTCCATTTACTTGTACTCTTTGTCGCCTCCCACCCAACCAATTTCTAACCCAAGCAGTAACTTTAGGGTCCATCCCTAGGGTGCTCAGTTTGTTTATAAGTTGCCTGTGAGGAACAGTGTCAAAGGCTTTACTGAAATCTAAATACACCACATCTAGGGCTCTCCCTCGGTCCAACTCCCTGGTCACCCAGTCAAAGAAATCAATCAGATTTGTCTGACAAGACTTGCCTCTGGTGAATCCATGCTGCCTCGGATCCTGTAATCCGCTGGACTCCAGAAACCTCACTATTTTCTCTTTCAGCAGTGTTTCCAATAATTTACTCACCACCGAAGTTAAACTAACCGGCCTTTAGTTTTCAACCACATCCTTACTTCTGCTTTTGTGTAAAGGCACCACATGAGCCTCTCTCCAGTTCCCTCAGTATTCTCGGGTGTATCCCATCCGGTCCCATCGCTTTGTCTACTTTAAGTTGAGATAGTTTCTCACGAACACAATCTTTTGAAAATTGTTCAAGATGTCCTTTGCTTCTGTTCCTATTTGTGGGTGTTTTCTGAGGTCCTGCTCCTGGTTCTTCATCTGTGAACACAGAACAAAAATATTTGTTAAGCAATTCCGCTTTATCCTTATCAGCTTCTACATATTCCTCCCCTGCACCCTTGAGTCTGACAATACCACTCTTGCCCTTCCTCTGCTCACTAATATATCTGAAAAATGTCTTATCCCCCCATTTTATTGCATTGGCTATTTCCTCCTCCTTTTGAATCTTTGCCTTCTTGACTACTTTGCTAGCTTCTCTAAGTTTTTCCAAATACAGATGCTTGTCTTCCTCTCTCTGTGATCTCTTGTATTTCATGAAGGCCTCCCTCTTTTTCTTCACTTTTTCAGCTACTTCTTTCGAAAACCATAGCGGTCTCCTTTTCCTTTTACCTTTATTTACCATTTTAACAAAAAGGTTGGTTGCCCTTAAAATATCCCCTTTCAGTTTTTCCCACTGTTTTTCTATATCCCTCAGCTGTTCCCATCCAACTAACGACTCCCTGAGGTATTGGCCCATCTTTGCAAAGTTAGTCTTCCTAATGTCTAAGATCCTCGCCTTTGAATGGATTCTAACAGCCCTAGTCCTAATACTGAACCACACCATCTGGTGATCACTGGATGGAAAATGATCTCCCACTACAACATCAGAAACACTTTCACCATTGGTAAGCACCAAGTCCAGTATGGCCCCTTCACGTGTGGGGTCTGTTACCAATTGCATGAATAGTTCTCCCTGTAGAGAATCCAGGATCTCCTTACTTCTAGATGAAACTGCAGCAGGAATGTGCCAATCAACATCTGGCATATTGAAATCTCCTATCAGTAGCACTTCCCCTTTCCTAGCAATGCTGCACATGTCTTCAATTAACTCTCTGTCCACCTCTTCCTCTTGTGAGGGAGGTCTGTATATCACACCAATGTAAATAGATTTCTCTTTCCCTCTTTCTAGTTTAATCCACAATGCCTCCCTTCTCCCTTTTAAGCTCTGTAATTCCAAAGCTTCAATAGTAGTTTTTACATATAGTGCCACTCCTCCTCCCCTACCTTCCTACCCTGTCCTTTCTGAATAAAGTATAGCCAGGTATAGTTACATCCCAGTCATGGTTTTCTGTGAACCATGTTTCTGTAACTGCCACTAAATCCAAGTTGGCCACTCCCACCAAAGCTTCAATATCAGGGATCTTATTTCCCATGCTACGGGCATTTATACACACTGCTTTCCATATGTTACCCCTGTTACCCATTTCCATAAAGTTATTTAATGTATCACCTACCTGGGGGCTTTCACTTACCTTTGGGCTTTCTTCACCCATCCCCAACGAATCTAGTTTAAAGTCCTCTTCAGTAGATTAGCCAGTCTACTACTGAAGACGCGTTGACCTTTCTTGGACAGATGGATGCCATCTCTGCTCTGCAACCCCTGCAAACATTATAATACACATTTACCACCTTGGTTTAATACTTAATTTGTCAGAATGAAATTGTATCACTCATTATTTGTTACTTGTAAATGCCAAATCCCTAATCTAAACATTTTTTTAATATTACATATAGCACTATGCTTCTTGCACAATAAGAGACAAAAACAACAACAGATATCAACATTACACATCAGAAATCACAAATGGAAAACAAACTATCAAATTTTCATGACAGGCGTTGTCACATAAATGCACTTGATAACCTGGCACCACTAGACTGAATTCACTGTATAACTTTCTTTTTTTTAATTGTCTTTTTCTTTTTCCTTTTCCTTTTTATTTTCTTTAGTCAAAAACTTGTTTTGACTTTGACAGGCAATTCAGTTTTCACTTGTATCTGCATGTCCTTTAAACACCTTCATATCTTTTCTTAGTCTTTCTTATATCATGCAAATTCACACAACTTACAAGATATCTAAACACACAAAATGCCATCACACATTGAAGATCTTCCCATTCATTCACATCAAGTAAAATCTGTACTCTAGAGAACCTTATTCTGCAGAAGCTCTAGGAACCCTAACCTAGAAAACAAAGCTTAATATCATGGATTCAAATTATTTACTGTACAAACACAAACAAAGAAATTGTTAGCCATTTTGGGGGATTTCCTCCCCCCTCTATCACATCTGTCAAATACAAGATCCCTGTAAAACAAAATTAAACATAATTTTTAAATTAAATCACAATCATGCGTATTTATTTCTATTACTGCCAATTAGAATCAAAAGTTACTCTTTCTGTATAGATGGGAATTAGCTGCATTCATGCTTTACTGTAACTGTAAATACATTTTCTTTTAAAGAGTTTCTTTAACAAAGATTAATCTGGCAAGCAGGCCTTGAACAACCCTGCAACTCATCTCCCCCTTCTGTAAACACCCAATCCTGCCTATCAAGCTGTTACTACAGTGTACGCTGCATTGCGACAGTCCACTGACTCAGAGAATCCATTCCATATTATAGCACAAACCCAAACAGATAGCAAGGAAAACAAACACTCTCTGCGCAAACACACTACTCTACGGCTGCAAAACCAAACATAGAACCTTATTTCTAAAAGAAGCAGGAAAAAAGGAAAGTAATCTTATTATTATTTCCAACACTAATACAAGCTTCATTTAGTTTAAAAAATATATTCCATCACTCATCCGCCTCTAAGTATTCTTACTTGCTCAGGTTTTACAGAATTCACTGGACAAGAATTTTAAATATTTCTCAGGTTTCACATTCTTTTAAAATTCCTATTATAAAACAACAATTTCAGTCATCAATTCTATTATCAAAATTCATATTTCTTCAATTGTGTGGATCAGATAAAATTCTTCAAGACTATAACAGAAAACCATTGGGAAACAAAAAGTGTCAGCTTGCAGCTGCTTTAAGAATCTCCACAACACGCAGAACAAAGTTATTTCTGAATGTCACACTACAGAAGCAGCCATCTTAAAGAGGACTTTCTTATAATACTAATATATCCTTAGAGACTGAGACTTCAAGAAACAAACTATTAAAAAAATGGCCCAACATATGGCTGCAAGCATTATCTACAATTCATGCCAAACAGAGCACATAACACCAATATTATATGCACGTCACTGAAGTCCATAGCAGAATAAAATACAAGATAATAATGACCACTTCTAAAATCATTAGAAACACAGCTCCCATAGCTCTATGGAGGGAGGGAGCCGCTAACGCCGCGGGTCACACCACCACCCCCCACGGTGCTCCTGCCCAATCGGGGCAGTAGGAGAGCAGAGCCGGCCCCATAAAAGCGGCGTCCCTCACCCCCGGAGGGAGCCGCTAATGCCGCGGGTCACACCACCACCCCCCACGGTGCTCCTGCCCAATCGGGGCAGTGGGAGAGCAGAGCCGGCCCCATAAAAGTGGCGTCCCTCACCCCCGGAGGGAGCCGCTAACGCCGCGGGTCACACCACCACCCCCCACGGTGCTCCTGCCCAATCGGGGCAGTGGGAGAGCAGAGCCGGCCCCATAAAAGGGGCGTCCCTCACCCCCGGAGGGAGCCGCTAACGCCGCGGGTCACACCACCACCCCCCACGGTGCTCCTGCCCAATCGGGGCAGTGGGAGAGCAGAGCCGGCCCCATAAAAGCGGCGTCCCTCACGGGCGCGCCCGCACCTGAGGGCCTCGCCAGAGGGCCCTTTGGCATGGGGCCCTTAGGCGCAGCACAGAGGTGCGCAAAAAAGAAGCAACAAACAACGGATCCCACTCAAAGGAACCCAAATCACATCCAGCAGCAGAAATACCTCAACCACGGAACTGAAGAACAACCACAATCAACTTCGCAAAGAAAAGACTCCACCACCCCAAGAACCCAGGTACTCCCTCACACCATGCCACCCTTCTTAACCCCCATCTATCTCCTAACCCCCCTCCTGACCCTCTATCCCCACTCAACCAAACCCTACAACCCCCTCTGCCCAGACACCACAACAGCTCAACCCACAAACATCCACAACCATGCACGCACATACTCACTCACACCAACCCCCACCATCAACCCCACAAACCACCACCACCTCTCCCTCTCACTCATAAACGCTCGCTCAGTTAGAAACAAATACCACATGCTCCAAGACCTGATCACAACTGAGAAGATTGACATCCTCTGTGTAACAGAAACCTGGCTAACAGACCACGACACAGTAATAATGAACCAGCTAACACCAAAGGGATACAGCCTTCAACACTGCTCCCGGACACATGCCAAAGGCGGAGGCGTAGCCATCATTGCCAAGGACAACCTCCACCTGCGGCTCCACGCCTCAGAAACCTCCAATGAGGCAGACATCCTCACCCTCACCAACAAGCACCTTTTGATATGCCTGATCTACCGTACACCCACCACAAACACCGACCTACCACAGATACTACACCGCATCTCCGAAAGCACCAGCCCTTCAAAGGAACAAATTATCCAAGGAGACTTCAACCTCCCATCACTCCAGGAAAAACAAGCAGAAACCTTTCTCAACGCCATGACAGCAATGGACCTGACACAGATCATACAGGAACCAACACATGAAAAAGGAAACACACTCGACCTCGTATTCCTAAACTCCCAAACCGCCTCCTCATACAGAAGACCGTCAATATCACCAGTACCGTGGTCAGACCACTACATCATCAACATATCCCACACCTATCAACTCAAAAATAACAGAGAAAACGAACACCACGCAAGGAGATTCAAAGCATTTAACAAGGAAGACTTCCTATCACAAACCCTGCCTAACCTACACACAACCTCCAACAATCTTGATGACCTGATCCACAACTGGAATACCACGATCTCCTCAGCAGCCAGCACAACCAGAAACAGCACCAAAACCAGACCCATCTCCTCAAAAGCCCGATGGTTCACCCCCAGCCTCCGAAAACTGAAAACCAAACTTAGAAGAACCGAAAGGAAATGGAGGAAAACCAAAAACGACAGAGACAAAGCAAAATATCTCTATGAGCTCAATGCATACCACTCAGAAACTGACAACGCCAAAAAAGCCTACCACACCAAAATCATCACAACAGCCATAAACAAACCTCGAGAACTCTTCCAAATTGTCAAAAATCTAACAAGGACACCCAGTAGCCCTGACCAGCTGCCAGATATCCCCTCTGATCTTTTGGCCCGACAATACAAACAGCTTCAACAACCACAAAGCCCACAGCGCTATGCTGAAACAGCCAAGACAAACTCATACCCCATCCTGAACAGAGTCTGGAATACATTTGACACAACCTCAAAAGAAGAAATATCTTCCACCATCTCCTGCTTGAACACCACCACCTCCCCACTGGATCCCTGTCCTACCGACTGGATAAAGAAAACCAAAGAAGACCTCAGTGCACCACTAATCCACATCGTAAACGAATCCTTTGCCCAAGGCCACATGCCAGATGCCCCCAAAACCACAATCATCCAACCAACCCTAAAAAAGCACAACCTGGATCCCCTAGACCCCACCTCCTACAGACCAGTAGTGAGCCCCCACTCACCGCAAAAATAATTGAGAAGATAGTACAACGTCAGCTTCAAGAACACCTAGATGTCAACAACATACTGGACCCGCAGCAACACGGATTCCGCCCATTACATGGGGTCGAGACCCTCATGACCACGCTGATGAACACCCTCATCATAGGAACCCAAGAGAAACACTCAGGATTCATCCTAATCATCCTGGACATATCAGCGGCCTTCAACACCATCTCCCATAACACCCTTATCCACAGACTCCAAACAATTGGGATCAAAGATACTGTACTCCAATGGTTCAAGTCCTATCTAACCAACCGACAGCAACTAATCCGCACCAAAAACTCAACCTCACCCCCCTTCCAGCAACATCAAGGAGTACCGCAAGGATCCACATTATCAGCCATGCTTTTCAACATCTACCTCCGTCCACTCTGTTCAGTCATACGCACTCACAATGTCCACTTCCACATATACACCGACGATATAATGCTCTACGCCCCAATTACAACCACAGACCCGACAAACGACCAGCTGTCAACCTGCTTCACTGACGTATCCAACTGGCTACAAGGGAACAACTTATCCATTAACATAAAGAAGACCGAGGCTCTTATGGTGACAAAAGACCCAGACTTCAAACCACCCACTCACATCACCATGGGAACCACGCAAATCCAAATACAACCACACATAAGATATCTCGGCATTATCATTGACCAAGCCCTAACCCTTAAGCAGCAAATCAACAAGACCACTCAAACAGTATTCCACAAGGTAAAAACGGTACAACGTCTCCGACTTCTCCTCGAACCACAGGACTTCAGGACAGTAATGTAAGCTCTGACACTCCCTCATCTAGACTACTGCAACATAATCTACCATGGCCTACCTGCCACACAAACCAATCCTCTCCGAATTGCCCTAAACACCACGGCGAGAATAATTCACAATGCAAAGAAAAGGGACCACATCACCCCAATTCTGAGGGACCTCCATATTCTCCCCATCGAAGCAAGAATCAAATACAAAGCTCTTCTACTCACCCACAAAACCATCCACCAAACACAAGGCACCCCACTCTGCTCCGTACTACCTCGACCAACCCACAGCAGAACGACCAGACAATCCTCCAACAGCTCCATTGCAGTCCCCCACAAAAGGACCAAGGCAACACAACGGACCTGCAACAGAGCCTTTGAACTCTATGCTCCATCCCTCTGGAACTCTCTACCAAACCACATCAGGAACAACGGTGATCTCCCATCATTCAAAAAACAGCTAAAAACCGTCCTATTCCAAGAACATCTCTGAATAGGAACCCCCCTATTTTTCTCAAAAGCTCCAGACCAGTAACTATGCTACCCTGTCAGTCTCTATGTCCATCCCAAAATCATCAATGTTGAACCCCCGGTGATGGGCCCGCCCCCCCCCCCCACCATTGATTCCCCCCCCCCCCCCCTTTGTTATATGTCCCACCGCTTTGACCCGGCGAAAAGCGGGATATAAATACAGTTAAATAAATAAATAAATATCACATTTAATCAGGATAACGCCTAAAGATTGCCAACGAAGAGGACGAATGTTAAATACATTAGTAATACCAGCTACAAAATGAAACAACATAATAGTAATAGAGCTTTCGAAAACATATCCCCATCATTATGGAACACACTGCCAGACAGACTTAGATCTATAACTGACTCGGCTACCTTCCGAACCGAACTCAAAACATTTCTATTCATTGAGCACTTTGGCGGCAACAACAAAAAATTTAAACATTGACCCAATATAAAAGCCAGAAACCCATTCATCATTTATGTACTTCACCCTCTTCCCCTCCCCCCCACCCGCGCTACCAGGAAAGGATTAAAAATGCACAATTCTGGTCTTTGTTCAGCTGGAAACTGTAAATAAGCTATCAAAAGAGTTACAAACTAATCATATATAGATATCTGTGATTTAAATATATGAACACCTGTTACCGTTACTTGTTTAGAAACATAGAAACATAGAAATATGACGACAGAAAAAGACCACATGGCCTATCTAGTCTGTCCTTCCATAACAACTACAACAGTCCACTTTTTGCCTTTAGAGATCCTCTGTGTTGGTCCCATGCTTTCTTGAATTCAGTTACTGTCCTCATCTCTACCACCTCCACTGGGAGACTATTCCACGGATCCACTACTCTTTCCGTAAAGAAATATTTCCGCATATCACTCCTGAATCTATCTCCCTTCACCCTCATCCCATGTCCCCTCGTAGCAGAACTTGCTTTCAATTGAAAGAGGCTCTCTCCCTGAACATTTATGCCACGGAGGTATTTAAACATCTCAATCATATCACCTCTATCCCGCCTTTCCTCTAAGGTGTACATATTAAGATCCTTAAGTCTGTCCTCATATGCTTTATAATGAAGCCCATTAATCATTTTGGTAGCAACCCTCTGCACCGACTCCATCCTGTTCACATCCTTTTGAAGGTGCGGTCTCCAGAATTGCACACCATACTCCAAATGAGGTCGCACCAAAGACTTATACAGAGGCATTATCACCTCCTTTTTTCTGCTAGCCATTCCTCTCCGTATGCACCCAAGCATCCTTCTAGCTTTTGCTGTCACCTTTTCCACCTGTTTAGCTACTTTAAGATCATCAGACACAACCACGCCTAGGTCCCGCTCTTCTTTAGTGGACAAAAGTACTTCACCTCCTATACTGTATTGCTCCCTTGGATTGCTGCAGCCCAAATGCATGACCTTACATTTTTTAACATTAAATCCCAGCTGCCAAATTCTAGACCATTCTTCAAGCTTAGCTAGATCCCTCCTCATGTTATCTACCCCTTCCTGGGTGTCTACTCTATTGCAGATTTTGGTATCATCCGCAAAGAGGCAAACCTTACCCGACAGCCCTTCCGCTATATCACTAACAAAGATGTTAAAAAGAATCGGACCAAGGACAGATCCCTGGGGCACACCACTGGCAACATCCTTCTCCTCAGAGTGAGCTCCATTAACCTCCATTTAATATGTTGTAATGTAATGCTGTTATTTCTAATGTAAACCGCCCTGATTACACGATAGGGCAGTATAGAAGACATACATAAATAAATAAAACTTATTAAAACTTCCTGCTATTTTTAAACAAACTGCAGACAGAAGATACAAATTTATTTCTGCTGATTCCAAATGATAACTCTCTACGTATGTTCTAATTAGCGTATAACTAAAATTCTTACGATATGAAAATTACTCCTTCAAAACATTTTACAACAATCATCGCAATAGGAAGGGTGATTAGTACAACAAATTGAAATTCTAATAATATCAGGCATCGGAGCACTTCCCATAACATCAGAAGAGATACCCAAGCTGGAAATCCACTATCATTCACAGTACTGAAATAATTACTTTAAACTAAAGTTTAGTAAAACCAAAACAAAACTCAGCATATGCAAAATCACAGTGTTATAGCATATCTCTGGTTTTATAATTAAACTAAGATCAGGAAAGCTTGTAAAACAAAATGCATCTATCTAGAAACCAAAACATATCCTCAAATATAGAAAAACAATTGAAATTACCTTAACACCCAAGAATGAAACAAAACAAATCTGTGCTGTCTTTGCATATTACTGATAAAGTAAACAGCATTTCAAATATCAACTAGCAAGTCTGGTGTAAAAAGACTGGAAACTGTTCAGAGGAAGGTGACCAAAATGGTTTGGAGCCTGCGTCAGAAGACTTCTGAGAAGAGAGTTGAAAACCTAAATATGTACACTCTGGAGGAGACGAGGGACAGGGGAGATATGATTCAGACCTTTAAATACTTAAAGAGAAATGATGAACAAACAAACCTCTTCCAAAGACGGGGAAGCTGTACAACTAGAGGGCACAACATGAAGCTGCGAGGTGATAAATTGAAAGGCAATGTCAGGAAATACTTTTTCACTGAAAGGGTGGTAGATGCTTGGAATGCCCTCTCGATGGAAGTGGTGGGAGCAAATACAGTGACGGAATTCAAATTGTCATGGGACAGACACAGTGGATCCCTTTACAGCAACAGGATAAAGTCAAAATAAACTTAACTACCTAATTTCTCAACAAACAGGGATGTCCTACACAGAGCGGTGGGTTCACCCCTAAACAAAGATATGCAAGGGGTGACCTGCACGGAGCGGCAGGTGCACCTACTCTTGCCATCTTACTGGGCAGACTAGATGGATCATACTGGTCTTTATCTGCCGTCATTTACTATGTTACTATGGTGAAATACAACTAACTTACTAAAGAAGAAAATCAGCAGATGAGAACACAGCAATTAATTACCAAGCCAAGCTTCAAATCCTTTACAACCAGAAAACATTGTCCTTTTAAAAACATGATGTCATTGTACACTTTCTCTTCTAGTACAAACAACTTATATTTTCCTTGAAACTTTTCACATGTATTTTATTTATTTATTTTATTTATTTATTTACATTCTCTTATATACCGCGCTATTCTGCATCAGTGCGGTTTACATTGAACAAACTGAAATTACATTGAACAGGGCATTATAACTTGGAGATAACTATTTTACAGGGAACATGGGCTATTACTGTCTCACACCATGTAGGATGATACGCTCAGGACTAATGGGCAGCCTCCCTTAAACATTGACTGTCATTTTATATTTCAAACATCGAAGCCTCTCTGAAAAAGTCCCTCTCTAGGGAAATAACAATGCTTCATTACCACTAGTCAGTCAATACCATTGTGCTCCAGGGTTCTTGCAATATCACCAAGATTACACACTTACAGACTCTCTTAAACTCTAAGACCCATGACTGTCTGTACTTCATACTCACAACCTCCTCTTTATTTTTTTATTTAATTTAACATTTCTTATATACTGCCTTTCATGATATCAAGGTGGTTTACATTGAACAAACTGAAACTACATTGAACAGGGCATTATAACTTGGAGATAACTATTTTATAGGGAACATGGGCTATGGAGGGTTAGGTGGCTTGCCCAAGACCACAAGGAGCACCTGTGGGACTAGAAACCCCAGTCCTTCCAGCCCAAGGTTGCTGTCCTCTAGGGGGATTTGAACCCCTGACCTTCTGGCCTGAGGTAACTTGCCCCAAACACTAGACCACTACTCCCTCTTCCTTGTCTTGAATGAAGAGAAAGGAGTATCATAGCATGGCACCAACTGAAAGATGCCTCTTCTACCCGTGGCCCACTTCTGACCAGGCTACCAAATAACTGTCCTCGATTCTTTGGCTTCAGTTCTCTAAATTCAAATGCAAATAAGGAGGAATAAAATAAAAACAAAACACAGAATTCTATTTAAAAACAGTACTACTTAAGGCCTTAAGGGAGGGGCCCACAATCCTACAAATTTGTACAGTTCCTGTAAATCCCCTCATCCTCACTGGGCCAGAACACCTCATTTATTGAGAGAAAACTGCTAGATGGTACAAATTTAGCTTTACGTCAAGCTTCAGCATCACTTTTGTTTATCTCTGTGTTACAAGTCATGTTATAGGTCAAAGTAAGCACAGACATATTGCTCAGCTAAATTAGGAGAAGCAAAAACATTCTGTCTCGTTCTGCTAAATACGGCCTTGGTTTTGGGTACACATTTCTCTCCAGGCTGCTAGCGAATTACAAACTGCCAGGCTTCAGGCTGTTAGCAAATTCTAAGCCATTCTCTATATTAACCCTTTTAGAGGACGCCATTTCAAGTCCCTCTCAACACTTCTGTCTACGAAAGAAGAGCCGGACATGGGCATGATGATATACATCCAGTGGTGTTGAAAGAACTGAAATATGAGATTGCAGACCTGCTATTAGTAATCTGTGAACCATCATTAAAATTATCTGTAATACCTGAAGATTGGAGGATGACCAACGTAATGCCGAGGATTTTAACATGTGAACCGCAACTGAACTATGGAAGATGCGGTATATAAATCATTGTTAAATAAATAAATGTTATCCACAATAACGCCTAAATCTTTTTCCTGGGTGGTGGTTCCTAATGTGGAACCTTGCATTGTGTAACCATAGTTTGGGTTGTTCTTCCCTAGGTGCATAACTTTGCACTTGTCCACATTAAATTTCATAAGAACATAAGAACATAAGAAATGCCATACTGGGTCAGACCGAGGTCCATCAAGCCCAGTATCCTGTTTCCAACAGTGGCCAATCTAGGTCATACGTACCTAGCAGTTTCCCCAAAAGACACAGGTTCTGCAGTGCTTGTACTAGGCCAAGCATTGATATCCTGGGTCCCTTTTTAATAGTGGTTTATGGACCTTTCCTCCAGGAACTTGTCCAAACCTTTTTTAAACCCAGCTATACTAACAGCCCTTACTACATCCTCCGGTAACAGATTCCAGAGTTTGATTACACGTTGAGAGAAGAAATATTTTCTCCTATTTGTCTTAAATAGTTTACCCTGTAGCTTCATTACATGCCCCCTAGTCCTTCTATATTCTGATAGCGTAAACAATTTATCCACGTTTATCCGTTCCACTCCATTCATTAATTTATACACCTCTATCATATCTCCCCTCAGCCGCCTCTTTTCTAGGTTAAAGAGCCCTAACCTTTTTAGCCTCTCTTCATAGGAGTAGCCTTCCATCCCCTTCACCATTTTGGTGGCTCTTCTCTGTACTTTTTCTAATAACTCTATGTCCTTTTTAAGATACGGTGACCAAAATTGCACACAATATTCAAGGTGCGGTCGTACCATGGAGCGATACAGAGGCATTATAATATCCTTTGTTTTATTCTCCATCCCTTTCCTTATGATACCTAGCATTCTATTTGCTTTCTTGGCCGCCGCTGCACACTGGGCGGAGGGTTTTAACATGTTATCCACGATGACTCCTAAATCTTTTTCCTGGGTGGTGGTTTCTAATGTGGAGCCTTGCATCTTGTAACTATAGTGTGGGTTGTTCTTTCCTAGGTGCATAACTTTGCACTTGTCCACATTAAATTTCATCTGCCATTTGGATGCCCAGTCTTCCAATTTATCCAGATCCTCCTGCAGTTTTCCACAATCCTCTTGGGTTTTAACAACTTTAAACAGTTTTGTGTCATCTGCAAATTTGATTACCTCACTAGTTATTCCCTTTTCCAGGTCATTTATGAATATGTCAAAAAGTAGCGGACCCAGTACAGATCCCTGGGGTACTCCACTATTCACCTTTTTCCATTGGGAATATTGGCCATTTAGCCCTACCCTCTGCTTTCTATCTTTTAACCAGTTCCCGATCCACAATAGTACACTGCCTCCTATCCCATGACTTTTTAGCTTCGCCAAAAGTCTCTGATGGGGGACCTTGTCAAAAGCTTTCTGAAAGTCCAGATACACTATATCAACCGACTCACCTTTGTCTACCTGTTTATGCACACCTTCAAAAAAACAGATCAGATTAGTAAGACAAGATCTTCCTTGTCTAAAGCCATGTTGGCTGTCTCCCATTAGGCCATGACTATCTACATGCTGTGTAATTTTGTTCTTTATGATGGCTTCTACCATTTTCCCTGGTACTGACGTCAGGCTCACCGGTCTGTAATTTCCCGGGTCACCCCTGGAACCCTTTTTAAAAATTGGTGTTACGTTGGCGACCCTCCAATCTTCAGGTATTACAGATGATTTCAATGAAAGTTCACAGATCACCAATAACAGGTCTGCAATCTCATATTTCAGTTCTTTCAACACTCTGGGATGTATACCATCCGGTCCAGGTGATTTGCTACTATTCAGTTTATCAAATAGTTGTAATATATCTTCCCGGTGTAGCGATATTTCCCTCAATTCCTCTGCAGTATCACCTTTAAATACCACTTCAGTCTTGGGTAACACCCCTACATCTTCCTCAGTAAAGACCGAAGCAAAGAATTCATTCAGTCTCTCTGCTATAGCCTTGTCTCCTCTTACTGCCCCTTTTACCCCTCTATCATCTAATGGTCCAATTGACTCTCTCACAGGCCTTTTGCTACGAATGTACTTGAAAAAGTCTTTATTTCGTGTTTTTGCTTCCGTAGCAAGTTTCTTCTCAAATTCCCGCTTTGCCTGCCTTATCAATGCTTTGCATTTAACTTGCCAGTGCTTGTGCTGTTTCCAGTTTTCATCATTTGGCTCTTTTTTCCATTTTCTGAAGGTTGCTCTTTTGGCAGCAACAGCCTCTCTGACCTCACCTTTAAACCATGCTGGCAGTTTTTTGGACTTTCTTCCACTTTTCTTAATGCGTGGAATACAGCTGGTCTGGGCTTCGAGGATAGTATTTTTAAATAACACCCAAGCTTGCTGTAAGTCTTTAACCTTTGGAAACGCTCCTTTTAGTTTTTTTCCGAACTATATTCCTCATTCTATCATAGTCACCCTTTTGAAAGTTAAAAGGTAGTACTGTGGATTCCTTTACTATCTGTCCTCCACTGATTAAATCAAACATGATCATACTATGATCACTATTGCCAAGTGGTCCCAACACCCTTATTTCTTGCACCAGATCTGGCGTTCCACTAAGGACTAGGTCCAGTATGGCTTCCCCTCTGGTCGGTTCATGAACCAGCTGCTCCAAGAAGCAGTCATTTATTTCATCTAGAAACTTTATCTCTTTAGCTTGTCCTGCTGTGACACTGTCCCAGTCGATACCGGGGTAATTGAAATCACCCATTATTACTACTCTGTTGTGGCTTTTGTTAGCTTCCTTGATTTCTTTGAGCATTTCATCATCCATTTGTTCATTCTGGCCAGGCGGTCGATAGTACACCCCCACTGCCATCGCCTTCCCCTTTTTAAATGGAATTTTTAATTCGTAGAGATTCTACAGCAAGTTTTACTTCCTGCAAAAGTTTAATCCTTTCTGACTCAATGCCCTCTCTAACATAGAGCGCAACCCCTCCACCAATTTGATCAACTCTATCATTACGATATAGTTTGTACCCAGGTATCACAGTGTCCCACTGGTTGTCCTCCTTCCACCAAGTCTCTGATATTCCAATCATATCTAAGCTCTCATTTAGTGCTATATATTCTAACTCTCCCATCTTATTTTTTAGACTTCTAGCATTTGCATACAAGCGTTTTAGAGACTTTATTTTATTCATATTAATTTGGCTATTGGTAGACATGGGTAATTTGGGATCTTTAAGCTCTGTCTGCTCCATACTCGACGGCATTTGGGCTACTTTACTCTTTTTTGGAACCTCTCTGCTTTTGGTAGTATCCTTCAAGGATACATTCTTCCGAACCATCCGCTCTTAGGTGACTGTTGGCTTTCCCCTATTATCTATTTTAAAAACTGCTCTGTCTCCTTTTTAAAGGTTAATGCCAGCAGCCTGGTTCCATCCCGGTTAAGGTGAAGCCCATCCCTTCGGAAGAGCCCCTCCTTTCCCCAGAATGCTCCCCAGTTCCTAACAAATCCAAAACCCTCATCTCTTCACCACTGTCTCATCCACACATTGAGACTCCGGAGCTCTGCCTGCCTTTTGGGTCCTGCGCGTGGAACAGGAAGCATTTCAGAGAACGCTACCCTGGAAGTTCTGGATTTCAACGTCCTACCTAAAAGCCTAAATTTAGCCTCCAGAACCTCCCTACCACATTTTCCTATGTCATTGGTACCGACATGTTCCAAGACAGCAGACTCCTACCCAGCACTATCTAAGACCTTATCTAGGTGGCACGTGAGGTCCACTACCTTCGCACCAGGCAGGCATGTTACCAGGTGATCCTCAAGTCCACCAGCCACCCAGCTATCTACATGCCTAATGATCGAATCACCAACTATAACGGCTGTCCTAACCCTTCTCTCATGGACACATGGCCCTGGAGAAACGTCCTCAGTGTGAGAGGGTATTACATCACCTGGAGGACAGGTCCTAGTTCCAGGATCACTTCCTGCCACACCAGGGTGATGCTCTCCTGTCACGTGACCTCTCTCCTCCATGGCAACAGGGATGCTGCCATACTGGATGGGACTTCAGGACTATATCCCTGTAGGTCTCGTCTATGTACCTCTCTGTCTTTCTTATGTTTTCCAAGTCTGCTACTCTAGCCTCTAGAGAATGGACTTGTTCCCTGAGAGCAAAGAGCTCCTTGCACCTAGTGCACACATAAGACCTCTCACCAACTGGGAGAAAATCATACATGTGACACTAAATGCAAAAGACTGGAAAGCCCCCATCTCGCTGCTGGACTACTGTCTGCATCTTAGTTTTAAGTATATGTTTAGATCTTTAAGTTCTTTACTTACTAAGGGTTGCTATGGATATAAAACTGTACCTAATATGTTTACTATACCTTGTTCACCTGAAGCTTAATTAATCTCAGGTTCTTAGTGTATGACTGATTTGGGTAACGAGCTTCACCTGAGAGCACCTCCTGTCTTTTAAGATGTGTAAGTACCTATAAAGCTACGATTATCATAGGGGTGGGTGGGTGTTGGGGAGGAAGGGAGGGAAATAACACTTATTAAAAGAGGGCTGCTACACAGTACCCTGTCTTGTGCTGCTGAGGTAAGCTATATTCTGATTTGATTTAAATTATTTATTTATTTATTTACTTACTTATTTAACAGCTCTTATGTACCGCGCTCTTTGTTATCAGTGTGGTTTACATTCAACAATTTGTTACTCAGACAGTTAAGACCTGACCTAAGTTTACAGATAACAGGGAACGTAACATGAATGTGAACTGGGGGAAACTATTTACATTTGAACAGATATCGTGTTCTATTTATAGTAAAGTACATCATGCAGCAGTAAAAGTCTATATGGTCTGTGTTACATATTCTGTAAGAGGCATATTTGGTTAATCATAATAAGGGGTTGGGTTGTTGGGGGGAGGAGGGGAGGCTTTGTTAAGTTGAGAGAAGTGCATAAGGAATAGATGATACTTGAGGGCTTTTCTGAATTGCATAAGGTCTCTGATTGATCTGATGCTGGGAGGGAGTTTGTTCCAGCATCTGGGGGCATAGGACGCAAATGCTCTATTATTAGTTATTTGAGCCCATCTTGTGGATTCACTAGGGATAACTAGCGTAATTTCAGCTAATGATCTCCTGGATCTGTTGTTCGGGGTGTGGGAGAGAAGAGCTGAGATTGAGGAGGGCGATATTTTATTAATGGCTTTAAAAGTAATGAGGAGGGCTTTATATGAAATCCTGCAACTTATCGGAAGCCAGTGTAGATCCCTTAGGATCGGTGTTATGTGGTCTCTTCTTGATGCTCCACACAAGATGGGGGCCGCAGCATTCATAGCTAATTGAAGTGGATTTCGGGTATTCCTGGGGAGGCCATGTAGTATGATATTCGCATAGTCGAAATGGGGTGTGACTAATGCTTGGAATATTGTGCGGAAGTCATCGGTCTCCAACATGGGTCTCAGGTGTCGAAGGGTTTTGATCTTGTAGTAAATGGCCTTTACTGTGCTTTTTATGTGCTCTTTGAAGTCTAGCTGTTGATCAAGTATCACACCAAGGTAGCGTATGGTGGACTTGACTGGAAGTTCTGCATCTCTTACTTTGAGGGTCAGAGGGGGTGAAAAGCATTTGTTTCTTGTGATGATTAGGACTTCGGTTTTTTTGTAATTTATCCGTAGGTTCTGATTGAGGGGCCAATCTGTTATTGCGGTGAAACAGTTGATTAATGCTGTATAATCAGGACGTGATATTAATCGGAGTAAAAATCAGCACATCGTCTGCATAGATGAGACAGGATATACCAAAGGCTCGGGTGATTTCACAAATTGGCTGCATATATATATTAAAGAGCAGCGCAGATAGGGAGGAGCCTTGGGGTACTCCTTGCTTTTGCTGGAAGGGTTCAGACGTATTGGTGATGATTTGTTAGTGCATTTAGCGGACCCTCAGCAGGGGTTGCCACATCTGTTAAGGCTTCTCTGGGACTATGGGGTGCCTTCCGGTTTCCAACTGAATTTGGATAAATCTGAGGCGATGTTACTGGGCCCTGGGTCCCCGCAGGGTTGGCAGGGCGACTTCCCCTTGAAATGGGCGCGGAGGCACTTCAAGTATCTGGGTGTCTTTATACCCGGGGAGTTGGGAGACCTCTATCGGCTGAATGTTTCCAAGCTCCTTGATGCCCTGACGGTCAGCGTGGATAAGTGGCGAGACCTACCGTTATCTTTAGGAGGTCGTATAGCACTGTATAAAATGACGTTATTCCCTCGGACGTTGTATTTGCTGCAGACACTCCCGTTATTACTCAGACGGTCGGACCTGCGAAAGATGGACAGCTTGCTCAATCGCTTGCTCTGGCGGGGACGACGGCCTAGGGTGCGTCTGGAGGTGGTGCGGCAGCCCTAGGCCTCGAGAGGCATGGGACTCCCCGATATTCGGCGATATAATATAGCCTGCTTGTTACGGTTCGTGAGGGATTGGCTGTGGGATCTAGGGGAATATACTCCTTTGGCGCTGCTATGGGAGGCGGTGAAGCCTCTCCATTTACGCTATCTTTTGCACGCGCGGGAGCTTCAGGGGCCAGACCGTGATCTTCTGGTTATTGTTCTGGATCCTATCCGGCAGGCATGGCAGTATTTTTGTAAAAGCCGCAACCTTGTCGCTTATCATTCTCCTTATCTCCCCATTCGGGGCAATGGTGGGTTCCTGCCGGGCCTTGGGGGTAGCCTTTTTGCCCGATGGACTCAGTTGGGGATAGTGAATTTGGAACAAGTGGTCACCCCGGAAGGCGCGGTGGCGGAGTTCTCTTTTCTGCGGCAGCAGTACCCCCTCGGGGGACGGGATGTTTTCCTCTATGCTCAGATTCGTAGCTACCTCCGCGCTGTGCCTACGGAAGCGCTGCGAGGGGAGGTTAGTTCTAGTATAGAAGTGGCCTTACTGGGGGGGGAACACGGGGCGCGAGTAGCTTGGTTGCATAAAATGTTATGGGACTTGGTGTCGCCGATTGCCCTGGATGACCTTGCTATGGCTTGGGCTCGAGACTTAGGGGAAGCGGTGACGAGCGACGAGATGCTCCGGGGTCTCTCCCTCATCCCGAAACTGAGTGTGTTGGTGACTTTTCGGGATATGCAATATAAATTGCTGCGTCATTTATATTTTGCTCCCCTTCGGGCCTGGAGGGCGGGGATTGCTGGTTCACACTGCTGTCCTAGATGCGGTGCGGAAAGAGCCACATTGGGACATATGTTCTGGGGTTGCGCACGGGTTCAGGCTTTTTGGGGACAGGTGCTGGCTTATATAGTGGGGTGCTTGCGACGCCCGCTAACTTTTACAGCGGTGAATGTGGTGTTGGATGTGTGGGAAGAACCCTGGGGTGAAGCGGTGGGACAGGTAGTACTGCACTGGATGCGCTTGGTGTTGGTGACTGCTCGAATGACTATTCTGCATAGATGGGTGGATGCTAGGGGTCCCACATATGGTTTGTGGAGGGGGCGTTTGCATGAGGTGTTGTTAATGGAACGGTTTAGGGCCAGTGGGCATCCGGGGCGGTGGCAGCGATTTTTGCTGAGATGGGGACCCCATTTATATTCTTTACCCAGGAGAACCCGTAGCCGGATTCTGGGAGGGATTTGATGGCTTTTTCGTTTTGGGGCTCTCGGATCACCTTTGGAGGTTCACTAACCCAGAGTTGGATGGAGGTATGCTAACCCTGATCTGGATTGTGCTAGTTGGGTTGGGTAAGGTGGGGGGTGTGGGGGGGAGGGAAGGGTAGGGGGTTGGGGTAGTTAGTTAGTTAGTATGATTCATTGCATGGTTCAGGGGTGGGCACGGGAGCAGAACAAACCCCGAGCCCGCCTTTTGCAGATGTGGGTATTAGTCAGAGCAGGGGGGGGGGGGGTAGGGACATCAGGTTGCCTTTCTAACTCTCTTTGTGGGGGGGTTTGCTTTTGGGGTCCACAGCTGTTCGTGCCCTTATTGGACCTTTGTGCTGCGGGCCAGGGTTCTTAGGCCCCCGGGGCAGTTATCTTCGGGTTCCATCTTGGTTGTAGTTTGGTATCTTCTTTGGTCAATGGACCTTGTTGCTCATGAATGCCTTTCTTGTTACTGTATGCATCTTTGTTGTCTGTTCTTTGTACCTAAATTTGTTCTGCACATTTGCATTTGTATTATACTGTTTTGCTGTGGTTCCGAAAACTTGAATAAACAAATTTGAACAAACGCTATCGCGCCATTAGGCACTAGAAGAGACTTCTCCCGCCACCATCATCAGCTCTCCCCTCCCAGGGATCGGAGCCTCCAGCAACGGGAGGAGCAGCGGCCATCCCTGCCCAATCGGGGCAGGCAAGCACATTTTAAAAGCTATCACGCCATTAGGCGCTAGAAGAGACTTCTCCCGCCACCATCACCAGCTCTCCCCTCCCGGGGATCGGAGCCTCCAGCAACGGGAGGAGCAGCGGCCATCCCTGCCCAATCGGGGCAGGCAAGCACATTTTAAAAGCTATCGCGCCATTAGGCGCTAGAAGAAACTTCTCCCGCCACCATCATCAGCTCTCCCCTCCCGGGGATCGGAGCCTCCAGCAACGGGATGAGCAGCGGCCATCCCTGCCCAATTGGGGCAGGCAAGCACATTTTAAAAGCTATCATGCCATTAGGCGCGCACGCGCCTGAGGGCCTCGCCAGAGGGCCCTTTGGCGTGGCCCTTAGGCGCGGGCCTATAAGCAGAGAACTATCGCACCCTTCCTGAATTGGAAGAAGGATCTGTCAAACTCAGCTAACACCAACTCTCCAACTTCTAAGCAAAGCACTGACCTGCGGGCCTCCTCTTCGGAGTGAGACTACTTCCCACTGAACTCGGAATACTCCCGGACGAAACAGCACACTCTCATAACCCATCGGAGCAGCCCCCGCCGCTTAGAAGAGCACACCTGACGAAGCATAATCAGCGCACAGAATTAATTATAGATCAAACGCCCTCTCAGGAGTCGAGCACGAGAGCGCATGAATCATCAACCCCTGGAAGTATAAGGTAAAATATCCATAACTTTATAAGTGACTAGCAAATGCAAAGTCCTTAGTGAATGGACCACAAGTAGTATCAACTACAAACAGCCCCAACCGAGAACTACAGGATACTTCCCCTGAACATAACAAACCAATCCAGTAAACAACTTAAGCAACTCAAGTGACTGTTGTCGCGAGCACCACCCTGGCGGTAAGTAGCAGTCAGGGCAGGTCGGACATAACTATATAAGGAGGAGATTGGCCAGTAATCCAGAGGCCCAATTGGCTTTTGGTCCTGTTAGTTTCCTGGATCCTAATCTTCCAAAGATTTCAACTGCACAAGTGGTGGGAAAATAAAGGCTTTTATTTCCCCTTCTCGCAAGGGTTCAAAGGATTGGGCAATAACAACAACGCAAATGTCCTTACTTCAGGCAAGAAAAAGTAAAACAAAAGTTTAAAGCAAAACTGTTACTTTCACAGTAGCGCTGGTATTCACACAACAGGAATGTTCTAGGCAGTAACACATACAGCTTACAAGCCTGGCAAAGATTCTAGGCTTCCAGTGGTACAGTACGTACAGTCCATTTCTGTATCTGAAACCTCATTTGCCAGTTCCACTTGCATTGGCTCATAGGCGGAAGCATCTGACTCTGAGTCCCTAGGTTCAGGTTGGTTATAGTCAGGCTTCTTATATAGCTCTTCTAGCACAGCCCAATGTTCTGGGTAACTCGTAGGGCGTCGGCTCTGTGCTGTTTTATATTGAGGAAATTCCTCTCTCTCCTCTCTCCTTAGAGGTTTTATGGCAGCTTTATAAAAACACTTATTATTCAAAATTCTCTTATCAGGTAAACTTTTCCTATAGCCTGTATCATAAAAAGCTTTACCTTGGGAATTTGGCTTCTCTGTTTCCAGCGAAGGTTGAGGCCTGCACCAGTTTCTCCGTTGGCTTGCCTGTACAGCACGACTTAGGTCTTCAGGCTGTGACCCTGTTGGTTTTGGACAACAGCTGCAACAATGTCTTTGCCACTCTGGGCAAACAGCTTTTACTCCTCTGTGAGCTGAGACCTTCCCAGGCTCCTCCTTAGCTCTCAGGCAATCACCTTTCACTCTGGGTGATCTTCTGGCAGTGGAATATTCAGGTTTGCACTCTAACCTCTTTTCCTCTGTCTTGCCTTCCTTCCTGCTGCACGCTGTCCTGCTGCCTTCACTCTTGCTGCCTCCTCTCCAGCCGTCCCTCCAGCTGCCTTCACCGCTGCCTTTCCCGCTGCTCTGCTTCCAGTCTTCCACACCCTCCTTAAGAAGTCCTTCTGTGCTCGAGGATTGGAAGCTGGCTGGCATTACCTCATGATCAGTGGGGCGTGGTTCCTCAGTCACTCTGGAGTCCCTCTTGCTCCCTCTATCTGGTTCCTCCAGATATTGCAGCTTGTATGTACCTTTTTCTCTATTTAAAGCATTTTCCTTCCTCTCAACCAAGTCTGCTGGGTGACACATCCCCCTTCTTAAAATATTACGGGCTGGGGAAGCCTCTTCCACACAGCACATAATACGTGACATGGCATCCGCGTTAAAATGCAGCTTCCCTTCTCGGTGCTCCACTCTAAAATCGTATGGCTGCAAAGCCATATACCACCTAGTTAGACGGTTGTTCTCATTCTTCATGGTGTGTAACCATTTCAGAGGGGCATGGTCCGTGATGAGGATGAACTTCCTCCCTGTCAAGTAGAATTTTAAGGCTTCGATGGCCCACTTGATCGCGAGACATTCCCTCTCGATCGTTGCATATTTTCTCTCAGCAAGTGACAGTTTTCTACTGAGGAACATAATAGGGTGTTCTGCGCCTTCTTGTACTTGCGAGAGAACAGCACCCATACCTGTCTCTGATGCATCGGTCTGTAAAAGAAAGGTTTGCTGGAAATCTACATCACGCAATATAGGTGCCTGACATAACTTTTCCTTTAAATTTTGAAAGGTTTTCTCTGCTTCTGCCGACCATTGTATTACATTTGGCGCATTCTTCCTTAACATTTCTGTAAAAACAGCGCTCTCCTCCGCAAAGTGCGGTATGAAGCGTCGGTAGTAACCAATGAGGCCAAGGAAACTTCGTAGTTGTTTCTTGTTTTGCGGTACGGGGAACTTCCTTACGCTTTCCACCTTGTCCAGTAGCGGGCGTACTGTGCCACATCCCACAAGGTGACCCAAGTATTTAACCTCTTTTGCAGCAAAGGTACACTTTTTCGGGTTTAACGTTAACCCCGCCCTCCTCATGGCTTCTAAGACTGTTCCTACTTGATGAAGATGTTCTTTCCACGTGGTACTGTGGATCACTACATCATCCATGTAGGCCGTTGCAAAAGTTTGATATGGTCGGAGAATAATGTCCATCAGACGCTGGCACGTGGCTGCTGCTCCGTGCAGGCCGAAGGGCATCCTACGGAATTGGAACAGGCCTAGGGGTGTGCTAAAGGCAGTTTTAGGCTTAGCATCACGTGTTAAAGGCACCTGCCAATATCCCTTGGTCATGTCTAATGTTGTGAGGAACTTCGCCTGGCCGAGCCGGTCTAACAACTCCTCGATTCGAGGCATCGGGTAGGCGTCGAATGTAGATACTGCATTCACTTGGCGGAAGTCTATACAGAATCGCATAGTACCGTCAGGTTTAGGTACTAGTACCACCGGGCTGCACCAAGGGCTATGCGATTCCTCAATGATGTTCAACTGTAACATCTCTCGCACTTGGTCGATGACTTCCTGCCTCTTCGCTTCCGGTAATCGATATGGCCGTTGCCGAACAATTTTTCCCGGCGGGGTGAGTATCTCATGTGCGACTAAGGTGGTTTCTCCTGGTACAGGAGTTAGCACATTTCTAAACTCCTCCAACAGTTGGGTCAACTCCTGTTTTTGCCTTATGGAGAGTTCCTCACCAATCTTGGGTGTAGGGCAGTCTTTGCACTCGTCTATTCGGGGACCAAGATCTTCCTCTGGGGTTTCACTCCCAACAGCGATATAGCCCTCCATGCCCCCCTTCCCAGTAGAGCCAAAGCCTCCAGTTCCCCGGCTCGTTGGGGTTAGCATGGTGACCTCTTCAAGGCGTGGGAATCCCACTCGTTCGCAAATCAGTTGCGCTATCCTGTCCCCCACTTTGACCTTAAAGTCTTCATTCGACCAGTTGCAGAGAAGAACTTTCAGTATGCCCCTGTAGTCCGGATCGACTACTCCGGCTGCCACATCAATGCTATGTTTGGCGGCGAGTCCAGATCGCGGTGCTATCCGCCCATAGCACCCTTGAGGTAGCTCTATCTGGAGATCAGTATTAATTAACATACGCCCCTGTTTTGGGATAACCTGGTCTTCTGCGCTATATAGGTCATAGCCAGCTGCTTGTGCCGATGCCCTCTGAGGACCCTGAGCCTTCTCTGAAGTCTTGCAAAATTTTAGCACAAACGTCTTCGTTGGGTCTGCTTGTTCTTTACTGGAGGTTTTCTTTGGCTTTTCCCAAAGCGGGCTAGGAATTATATTATCTGTAGGGCGAATGCAAGTGGCACTTAGCGCTGCTTGTGGAGATAAGCCCTCTTTCAGACTTCTCCTGAAATGTGGCCAATCACGGCCTAATACCAGCTCCTGGGGTAATCTAGGCACCACTGCTACTAGCATTTCTTTCACAAAGCCTAGTCCCTTAACCCACAATTTATATAAAGGGTAGCGGGTAGCTGCTCCAAGTATACATTTTATTTTTACGGTACCTTCTGGCTGATCTGGAACTGATGAACCCTGATCCTTGATCACCAACCATAATCTCCTTGAAATTATAGTTTGATCAGCTCCAGAATCCAGGAGTGCTTTTACATTTATGCCTTGAATCTTGACATTCAATACAAAGCCTTCACGTATTGTCTTTGGGTTCTCACCCACAAGAGCAGTACGTGAATAACACTGTTGTTTCAAATGACCCTTTTTACCACAAGAAAAACATCTCTTAGTATTTTCTTTTACTACAGGTTGTGATAAGGAAGCTTATCATAGCTCAGGAAGGAGCTATAGTAAAGGTGAAGTGACTCTGAACAAGCAACCTGTCAGTTCTGGTAGAAATAAGAAAACAGAATATTTCCATAAAAGACTACCAGTCCCAGAATGCACCAGGTTTCCAACAGCCATTAGAGGAGCTGAAGTGGGGAAACGTGTGTTCAATCAGGAGGGCTATGAGGTAATCCCCAAGCACTCATCTCAAAGGGCAGGGCCTGATTCAGCACAGCTGCGCTGTGCTAGGGTGGAGCACTCATCTAAGCAGAATAAAGGTAGAGTTTATTCTACAGAGAATTATCCTCATCCTCAGTTTCATCTGGGAGATCCTCATCCTCAGGATCAGCTTGGAGATCCTCATCTTGGACAGCTTTATCATCTGGAGGATCATCAGAAGCAGAAGCCAGAGCGGACGGACAGAGAGGGCAAGAAACCCTTTGGAAGAAAGAAGAGAAAAGCATTTGGGAGGTCTAAAGGAGTCCAGAGCAGTACGTATACTGGGAGACATTCAAAAGGCAAGCTGACACCATTGGACTGGGGAAAGCCAGAGGAATGGTGCTGCAGGGCTAGGAATCTCCAGACGGTACCTGTGAGGGAGACGGCTGCACGTGGAAGGGACCCTAAGACCCGTGCCAGAAGGTATGTGAAGAGAGATCCAGTATCCAGGGATCTGGATTGGAAGGCTGGACATAAGAACTGGACTACATACTGGCCAGGCTATTTAGAGAGGAACTCTAACAGCAATGGAAGCTCAGGTATGAACATTGATCTATGCCCTAGCTATAACCTTGAAAGACAGCAGGGAAACAAGTATTCTCCTGAAAGTGCTCCATTGAGAAATTCCTCTGTGCCAATCCCTGATATTGAACCCATGATTGTTGAAGAAGGGGAAGGAGCGGTCTTAGATACAGGCTGTGAATATATGGATTGCTCTCTGTCTAAACTCCTTTGGTAATTTTCTGTTACAAAGTACAGCAACCATCACAAAGAAATACAAACTTGTTCTTTAATCTACTCAGAAAAGTTCCTGAAGTAGGATTTGAGCCACGCAGTAGAAAGCAAGCCAGCTAAGGGGTTTCAGCTGGGTAACTGCTAGCAATTGAGCCTTACCTAATTGCTTGTGAGCTCTGAGGGAATCACTTCTGAGTCTATGTGGGAAGATATAAGAAGTTAACCTGAAAAGAACAGTTTTTCCCTTCTTTGTGGGATTTGCTTGTTGTTTGATGCACTGCTAAGAAATTATTAGCTAGAGCCTACAGAAAAGACCAGTTTGTTACCAACCAGGTCTTTATTCTTTTGTTTTGATTGCCTGACAAGTTCAGCTGTTGTTTTCCTGATTTTGTTTTTCTAAGTTTAACACTGAAAGCAAGTATCCTGTTTTATGTGCTACCAAGCATATCTGTGTTGGGAGAAATAACCCCATAAATAAATATCTTATTGGCTTTTTACTCAAGCACAACTAATTATTGTGAGCAGCTGTGTCTGGTGTGAATGGACTGCATTTCCCACAATCCCTTGCAAATCATATTGATATATGCCTTTGCCAAGACTGTGAACATTCTCACCCAGGCAGCCGTCTGACAAGGTTTATAACTTTTTGAACCAGTATACCAGGGTCGTGAGACACTTTCCAATTTCTGCGCCTCCATACCTACTACCAATTTGGGAGTCTCTACCCTGGGTTGGGTGACTCCGCTTCCAAATATCGCTCGGTGAGAGCTATTGCATCAGTAGTGGTACAGCAATTCTGCAGAATTAGAAAATTCTGTACTCTACTCGGTATGGCCGACATATACTGTTCCAGTATTATCGCATCCATTAAAGTATCCACATTTTTCTTTTCGGGCTGTAGCCACTTGTTTGCTAGACTACATATCCTATGGCCTAGGGCTTTGGGCGTTTCATCATCCCTGAAGACAGTAGCTCTAAACATCTTATTATAAGATATAGGGGTAAGACCTAAACGATCTCTAATGGCTGTGACTACCTCCTCATAGGTATTTGCTAGAGCTGGGGGCATCGCCTTATATGCAGCGAGCGCCTCCCCCGTGAGGGACGCTGCGAGGCGTATGGCCCACTGCTCAGGTGGCCATTTAGCAGAGCATGCAATTCTACTGAATGAGTCTAGGAAATCATCCACATCGTCATTTGGACTTAGCTTTCCTACAATGAGATCATTGCATGTCCAATGTCCACTATCTGGGCTGGTTGGTCCGGTTGCCGTCAGCTTCTCCGCGTTGGCCCTTGCCATTGCCTCTCGCTGATGTGCCAACCAATTCTCCATGGTCTGCAGGACTGGTGGCTGTTGCGCCTGCATGGCTTGAAGGGCTTCCGCTTGGTTTTTCTGTGCGAACTCCGCCTGTTTGTCGAACTGGAGTGCCATCCAGGCACAAAGCTCCTTCGGCTCCATACTGCACCTGTATAGAGGGAGATAAGAAGAAAAAGAAAACCAAGTGTGGCTCTCCTAACAAAAGCTCTTCTTCTTTCCTTTTTTTTTTTTTTCTTCCCTTTCCAAACTTCCCCCGGATATCCAACACTACTCAGGCTTATCTACGTTTTACCTGACATTAGTGTTGACTCCAGCTCTGGAATATAAGTGTTGTCCTGCTCTGCAGTTCTCCACTTCTGGGGTCGCAACAGGATTTTCACCTTTCAGGATTTACAATCCATTCCGGATTCCGCTCATCCCATTCCAGGTTTTCTTCTTCCGCTCCGGTTGACAGCAGATCCGTTCCGGGTTTTGTTTTTACACTCCGGTTTTCCAGATAGTCCAGTCCGGGTTTTTACTTTTAAACTCAGGAGTTTTATTTTTCTTTTCTTCTGCGGTTGTAGGCTCCAATCCAATATCCAACAACTACGCCATTTTATGTCGCGAGCACCACCTTGACGGTAAGTAGCAGTCAGGGCAGGTCGGACATAACTATATAAGGAGGAGATTGGCCAGTAATCCAGAGGCCCAATTGGCTTTTGGTCCTGTTAGTTTCCTGGATCCTAATCTTCCAAAGATTTCAACTGCACAAGTGGTGGGAAAATAAAGGCTTTTATTTCCCCTTCTCGCAAGGGTTCAAAGGATTGGGCAATAACAACAACGCAAATGTCCTTACTTCAGGCAAGAAAAAGTAAAACAAAAGTTTAAAGCAAAACTGTTACTTTCACAGTAGCGCTGGTATTCACACAACAGGAATGTTCTAGGCAATAACACATACAGCTTACAAGCCTGGCAAAGATTCTAGGCTTCCAGTGGTACAGTACGTACAGTCCATTTCTGTATCTGAAACCTCATTTGCCAGTTCCACTTGCATTGGCTCATAGGCGGAAGCATCTGACTCTGAGTCCCTAGGTTCAGGTTGGTTATAGTCAGGCTTCTTATATAGCTCTTCTAGCACAGCCCAATGTTCTGGGTAACTCGTAGGGCGTCGGCTCTGTGCTGTTTTATATTGAGGAAATTCCTCTCTCCTTAGAGGTTTTATGGCCGCTTTATAAAAACACTTATTATTCAAAATTCTCTTATCAGGTAAACTTTTCCTATAGCCTGTATCATAAAAAGCTTTACCTTGGGAATTTGGCTTCTCTGTTTCCAGCGAAGGTTGAGGCCTGCACCAGTTTCTCCGTTGGCTTGCCTGTACAGCACGACTTAGGTTTTCAGGCTGTGACCCTGTTGGTTTTGGACAACAGCTGCAACAATGTCTTTGCCACTCTGGGCAAACAGCTTTTACTCCTCTGTGAGCTGAGACCTTCCCAGGCTCCTCCTTAGCTCTCAGGCAATCACCTTTCACTCTGGGTGATCTTCTGGCAGTGGAATATTCAGGTTTGCACTCTAACCTCTTTTCCTCTGTCTTGCCTTCCTTCCTGCTGCACGCTGTCCTGCTGCCTTCACTCTTGCTGCCTCCTCTCCAGCCGTCCCTCTAGCTGCCTTCACCGCTGCCTTTCCCGCTGCTCTGCTTCCAGTCTTCCACACCCTCCTTAAGAAGTCCTTCTGTGCTCGAGGATTGGAAGCTGGCTGGCATTACCTCATGATCAGTGGGGCGTGGTTCCTCAGTCACTCTGGAGTCCCTCTTGCTCCCTCTATCTGGTTCCTCCAGATATTGCAGCTTGTATGTACCTTTTTCTCTATTTAAAGCATTTTCCTTCCTCTCAACCAGGTCTGCTGGGTGACACTGTACCACTAGAACTTTTGACAATGGAACTGCTCAATGTTATATTACTGTTCTTACTATACCTAATAGCATGTACGTATAACTGCTTTGCAAACCCAATCTATATCCTCCCCTACATATGGCAACCATTTCACCCACAAAACCCATTTATATGGCAATCATTACATCCACACAACCTAACTACAATATACACTCATACAATACTCACTTCTCCCCACCATATACACAATAAAGTCCTACACACAACACGCAATCACCACAACACAAAGACAAAAGAAACACACCAACCAGAAAACATGACAAAAAAGCGCAAAAACCCACAACCTCACAAAATTACTCACATACCACAACACCACAAGGTTACCTATGCCCCATGCACATACATACTAATAAATGCCAGGTCAATAAGAAACAAAGTACACATTATTCAAAACATCATCACAGATGAAATACCAGACATCCTCTGTGTCACGGAAACATGGATCACTGAATCAGATCCTATCATAATCAACCAACTTAAAAAACCTGGATACAAACTTTTCAACTCTCCACGTACCAACAAAAGAGGAGGAGGAGTACTAATCCTAGCCAAAGATTCATTAAACCTAACCGATACATCACAAGACACTGTCGAAGGAATCGACATACTAAAACTCGAGAGCACAACACAGGCCATCTGCCTCATATACAGACCACCTACATCGCCTCATGAAACATTGGCCGCAGCGCTAGAAATAATTTCAACTACCGCCAGCAAAAAACACCAAATAATATTGGGAGACCTAAATCTAGCTTTAACCTTACCTACGCATTCAAATACATTCCTGGAAGCCATGGACCAGCTCGGCTACAAACAAATAATACATGAGGCCACACACAACAAGGGGAATACTTTGAATCTGGTATTCATACCCAAAAAACATCAACAAGAAGTAACCAACAATTCCACCCCGCAGATCTTACATGTCCCTTGGTCCGACCACCACCTAATAAAATTTTACTTTACTCATTCCGAACAAAGACACAAACCACCAACCTAGGCCCACAACACTGTCCAAAAGAAAATTCTGAAAGCTTGACAAAGAAGCATTAATACAATCTATTGCAACTCACATAGACCTGAACAACTCTAACTTAGAAACTCTAATTGACCAATGGAACAAAGGAATAGAGAAAATCGCAGAACCAAAACCCATAACTCACAACCAGATGACCCACACAACAAGAACTAAATCTGAGCCGTGGTACACCACAACACTAAAAATGATGAAAAAGGACCTAAGAAAACTGGAAAAGAAATGGAGACGAGGGAAAACACAGGAATGTAAAACAGAATACTTAACGCTCCTCACAAAATACAAAGAGGAAATCAACCAGGCAAAAAAGATATACCATACCAACCTACTCAACAAATCACTGAACAGGCCCAGAGAATTGTTTGAATTAATTAAATCACTTACAAAAACATCCCAAGAAGACACCGCAAACTACCCTATTAAAGCACAAACGTTGGCGGACCACTATGCCAGCAAATTAAACCCAACAGCATTCTCACTACCCCCACTAAACCAAGAAAATGACAACTCGATACAACAACCTGCGACCTTAAACGCAATGGAGAAATGGAACACATTTCATAAAACTGATGAGAAACAAATAATAAACCTAATCTCGAACCTAAACACCATAACCTCCCAATTAGATCCCTGTCCCGCAGCCTGGATCAAAACCTCTAAGCTAGAAATTGCCCAATTCATTACACATATTGTGAACCAATCTCTACAACAAGGAATCATGCCAACACCCCTTAAAAAATCACTTATAAGACCAATACTGAAAAACAAAGCACTCAAAAAGGACGATCCAACCTCTTACCGCCCAATTTTAAGTATTCCGTTCCTAGCCAAAACTATCGAAAAAACAGTTCAACTACAATTACAGGACTATATTGACTCAAGAGAAGAACTAGACGACCAACAGTATGGTTTCCGGAAACACCACGGTGTTGAAACACTACTTCTAGTACTTTTAGATAATCTACTCAAAGGACTAGAAGACAGGAAGAAAATGTATATATTACTATTTATAAATTTATCAGCTGCCTTTGATACAGTGCATCACAAAACACTCATTGACAGATTGGCCTCTATGGGAATAACAGGAACAACATTGAAGTGGTTCACATCCTATTTAACAAACAGGATGCAGCAAGTTCTATTCAATGGCGAAAAGGCAAAAACATTTCCCCAAACCCAAGGAATTCCGCAAGGATCAGCGTTATCTTCTCTACTCTTCAACCTCTACATAAAACCTGTCTGCAATATATTTCGGAAGCACAAGATACAATACCATTTGTATGCCGATGATATAATGCTATACACACAATTGGACACAGAAAACCCAAACTACAATCATCTCGAGATCTGTCTAAAAGATATGCAAATCTGGCTGCTGCAAAACAATATGTCCATAAACCATAAAAAGACAGAAGTAATGTACATCTCCTGAAATCAAAACTTCAAACCACCCCCAACAATAACAATGAACAACAACACTTACTCGGTAAAGGAAGAGATAAAATACCTAGGAGTAACCCTTGACACAAATTTAAAAATGGAAAAACACCTCCGATTAACCAACAGAGCAATTTTCCACAAAATAAAGGTTATTCAACCCCTACGCAACATCCTCGACCACTCAGACTTCAGAACTGTTGCACAAACTCTGCTCATCCCGCACTTCGATTACTGTAACTCCATCCTTCAAGGCCTGCCTAAAAAAACCCTAAAGATCCTTCAAATGGCTCAAAACGTTTCAGCCAGAGTGATCATGAAGAAGAAAATCGCTGAACACATCACACCAATATTAGCTGAACTACATTGACTGCCTATAACCGCCCGTATAAAATACAAACTACTAGTAACAACATTCAAACTCATACACAACATAGCACCATCATACCTCAACAACCTCATAAACACTCAACCCCCTTCCAGAAATAGAAGAATTTGCAACGCAAACACCTTATGCATACCAACCAGTATCAGATCAGCCAAAGCCTGCACAAATAAGCAAGCCTTCACGTACACAGCACCTACCATATGGAACCAACTACCAACAGACCTGAGGTCAGTTATTATTATTATTATTACAAATTCTTATATACCGCGCTATTTAGAATCAGCGCGGTTTACATTGTAACAACATTTTCCATTAGAACAAGATCTTTTGCTTACATTATAACAGGGATTATAACTTGGAGGTAACAGGGAAACTATATACAGTTCAAACCAAGGTGCTTATAAATTATTTAAGTCATAGTATGTAATAGAATCGTAATGTGTCATGCTGACTGCGAATGTTCCTAATGGTGAGTTTCGTTTGTGGAACATTTGGGTTATGTTGTTGGTACGTCAGATGCAGTGTGGGTGAGCTGGGGTGCTGGATGTGAATGTATTATGTTAGTGTGGGTAAAATGAAGGCAGAATAAGTGATATTTAATAGCTTTTCTGAATTGGAAGAGGTCAGTAATTGATCTTATAAGAGGTGGGAGATTGTTGCAGCACTTAGGAGCATATAGTGTGAATGCTCTGTTTCTGGTTGTTTGGGTACATTTAGTGTACTAAGGTGGTGTAGATAACGTATTGCTAGTTGTTGACCTTCTTAGCCTGTTAGTGGGGGTACTGGTCAGGAGTGATGAGAGGGATGTGGAGGATATCCCGTTGATTGCTTTAAATGCCAGGATTAACGCCTTGTAGGTGACTCTGCATTGTACTGGTAGCCAGTGAAGGTCCATAAGTATGGGAGTTATGTGGTCTTTTTTGGAGGTGCCACAGAGAATGCGGGCTGCTGTGTTCATGGCTATTTGAAGAGGATTGAGAGTGCTCTTGGGTAGTCCATGTAGGATGATGTTGGCATAATCAAATTGTGGTAGTACGAGTGTCTGGAATATTGTTCTGAAGTCATCTGGGGCTAGTAGAGGTTTCAGGTGACGTAGTATCCGTATTTTGTTGTATATGGATTTAGTTGTATTCTTTATATGCTCTTTAAAGTTGAGCTGCTGATCTATTGTAATCCCCAGATATCGTATTACAGACTTACATGGGAGTTCAGCGTTACGAACTTTCAATGATGCAGGAGGAGAGAAGTCTTTGTTCTTGGTTACGAAAAGGACTTCAGTTTTTTTGAAGTTTATGCGAAGATTTTGGGATAGGAGCCAATCAGTAATTGCATTGAAGTTAACGACTTGAAAGACTTTAGAAAAAAGTTGAAAACGCACCTCTTTAACGAAGTATACGATCCAACTTAAATATAACTAAGAACCAAAATAAACACTCCTAAATTGGTAGTATAAATCACTTGTCTATAGAACCACCACAAGCATAGCCATAAGGCTCTTCTCATGTAAAAACTTGTATATATATTCTCATATATTGTATTTATGTTACTCCTATATTGTATATATGTTACTCCTATACAGTAATTACATGGTAAATTCTAATGATTCTCACCCGAAAATCAAATGTAAATTTTTGACTCATTACAGATGTAACCAATAGTTATGTTTGACGTGCAAGTTATCCGCTTCTGATCGCTGGAAGTAGCGGTATACAAATGAAAATAAATAAATAAATTAGTATGTCTAGGTTAAGGTTGGTTATTAGGTCTGTAATGACTGGCCATTTATTGTGGGCAGAGTGTGCGTTGATGATGGTGCACTTGAGGTCATGTTGGACATCTGTTTTATTGACTTTTGTGTTAGTTGTGAGATCTAGAGTTACATATAGCAAGTGTGTCTGCCTCCTGTAATAGGAGTTAGGTGGAGGTTGGTATTGATAGCTCTTTGCTGCTGCTAGGTATTGATATTTGGTATTGATAGCTCTTTGCTGCTGCTAGGCTCTAACTTATTATGAAATTTAAACTACAAGCTCTCTGCTGGGTTCTAAATTTAACCAGAAAGCTCTCTTCTGTGTTTTAAATTTAAACTAAAAGTACTTTGCTGATGCTAGGCCCTGAGTGACTATTAAATTTAAACTGCAAGCTCACTGCTGGGTTCCAAATTTAACCAGAAAGCTCTCTTCTGTGTTTTAAATTTAAACTAAAAGTACTTTGCTGATGCTAGGCCCTGAGTGACTATTAAATTTAAACTACAAGCTCTCTGCTGGGTATGAAATGTTACCTAGAACGCTCTCTTCTGTGTTTTAAATTTAAACCTAAACTGCTGCTACTAGGCCCTGACTGATTTAACAAAAAAATAGTGGGTTCACAGATTAATTAGCTTTAATACAAAGAATTCCTTTCAGAAAATTCCCAGAAGTATATACTCACAATTGCAGATCTCTCTCCAGAAGTAACAGTCGCCTTTTCTAGTCCTTCAAGATGCATGACCTTGCATTGTTTAACATTAAATCTCAGCTGTCAAATTCTAGACCAGATTCAAGCTTAGCTAGAACCCTCCTCATGTTATCTATACCTTCCTGGGTGTCTACTCTATTTCAGATTTTGGTATCATCTGCAGAGGCAAACCTTAACCGACAGCCCTTCTGCAATATCACTAACAAAGATGTTAAAAAGAACCAGACCAAGGACAGATCCCTGCGGCACACCACTGGTAACCTCCTTCTCCTCAGAGTGAGCTCCATTTACCTTACCCTTTGTCGACTCCCACTCAACCAATTTCTAACCCAAGCAGTAACTACATTACACTCCTCAAAGAGACCCACACAGTGGAGACTGCTTTCCACTCCTCAAAGAGACATGCAAACGAGACTGCCTTCCACTCCTCAAAGAGACACAGAGGAGACTGCCTTCTACTCCTCAAAGAGACAGACAAAGAAGACTGCCTTCCACTCCTCAAAGAGACATGCAAAGGAGACTGCCTTTCACTCCTCAAAGAGGCACACACAGAGGAGATGGCCCTCACTCCTCAAAGAGACATACACAGAGGAGACGGCCTTCTACTCCTCAAAGAGACATGCAAAGAAGATTGCCTTCCACTCCTCAAAGATATCCACAGAGGATACTGCCCTCCACTCCTCAAAGAGATACACAAAGGAAACTGCCTTCCACTCCTCAAAGAGACATGCAAAGGAGGCTGCCTTTTACGCCTCACACACAGAGGAGACAGCCATCCACTCCTCAAAGAGACTGCCCTCCACTCCCCTCAAAGAAACATGCAGAGGAAACTACCCTCCACTCCTCAAAGAGACCTACACATAGGAGACTGCCTTCTATTCCTCAGAGACATGCAAAGAAGACTGACTTCCACTCCTCAAAGAGACACACACAGAGGAAACTGCCTTCCACTCTTCAAAGAGACACACAGAGAGGAGAGATTGCCTTCCATTCCTCAAAGAGATCCACAGAGGATACTGCCCTCCACTCTTCAAAGAGATACACAAAGGAGAGCGCCTTCCACTCCTCAAAGAGACATGCAAAGGAGACTGCCTTCCACTCTTCAAAGAGACACACAGAGAGGAGACTGCTCTCCACTCATGAAAGAGATCTACATAGAGGAGACTGCCTTCTACTCCTCAAAGAGACACTGAAGAGACTGCCTTGCACTTCCCTCAAAGAAACATGCAGAGGAAACTGCCTTCCACTCCTCAAAGAGACACACACAGAAAAGACTGCCTTCCACTTCTCAAAGCAACATGCAAAGGAGACTGCCTTCCACTCCTCAAAAAGATACACACAGAAGAGACTGCCTTCCACTCCTCAGAGACCCACACAGAGGAAACTGCCTTCTACTCCTCAGAGAGACATGCAAAGGAGACTGCCTTCCACTCCTCAAAGAGACACTGAAGAGACTGCCTTCCACTCCCCTCAAAGAAACATGCAGAGGAAACTGCCTTCCACTCTTCAACAAGACACACACAGAAGAGACTGCCTTCCACTCCTCAACAAGACAAACACAGAAGAGACTGCCTTCCACTCCTCAAAGAGACCCACACAGAGGATACTGCCTTCTACTCCTCAAAGAGACATGCAAAGGAGACTGCCTTCCACTCCTCAAAGAGATCCACAGAGGATACTGCCCTCCACTCTTCGAAGAGATACACAAAGGAGACTGACTTCCACTCCTCAAAGAGACATGCAAAGGAGGCTGCCTTTTACGCCTCAAAGAGACACACACAGAGGAGAAAGCCCTCCACTCCTCAAAGAGTCTGCCCTCCTGTCCTCAAAGAGACATACACAGAAGAGACTGCCTTCCACTCCTCAAAGAGCCATGCAAATGAGACTGCATTCCACTCCTCAAAGAGACACTGAAGAGACTGCCTTCCATTCCTCTCAAAGAAACAAGCAGATTAAACTGCCTTCCACTCCTCAAAGAGACACACACAGAGGAGACTGCCTTCCACTCCTCAGAGACATGCAGAGAAGACTGCTTTCCATTCCTCAAAGACACACACAAGGGAGACTGCCTTCCACTCCTCAAAAAGACACAGACAGAAGAGACAGCATTCTACAGTACTATTTTGAAGACAGCGTAGTTACTCACCTGCAACAGATGATCTCCAGAGACAGCAGGAATCAGTCCTCACATATGGGTGATGTCGGCACCAATGGAACCCTTGCAGAAGCATTCTCCCAGCTTTCAAAGAAAGCCTTTGGGAGATGCCACCTCGCATGTGGGGTGTCCTTCCCACCCAAGGGTGTCATGTTGATCAGTCAGATGGCATAGTTAAAAGATGGCAAAAATAAAAGATGGTAAAGAAGCAACTCCACGGGGAGGAGGGAGGGTTGCGAGGACTGATTCCTGCTGTCCCCAGAGAACAGCTATTACAGGTGAGTAACTAGGACAGTCTCTGCCCTACTGGCGTGAGGCCTTGGGAAGGTGGTGGGCAAGTCCATCTCCTGGTTGAGGTGGAAGGGAGATATCACCTTCGGGAGGAATTTGGGGTGTGTGCGGAGCACCACCCTGTTCTTGCAGAACCTAATATATGGCACCTCTGCCACTAAGGCTTAGCTTGCTAACCCTGCAAGTGGTGATGAGCGCAACCAGGAACACCAATTTCCATGAGAGGTATCACAGATGGCAGGTAGCCAGAGGCTCAAAAGCCAGGCAAGTAAGCTGTGCCAATACTACTTTGAGGTCCCACTCTGTCGCCGGAGAGCGGACCGGAAGTTTTGATAACAGAAGTCCCCTCAGGAAAATGTGTAACCAGCAGCTGGACCGAGAGGGGTTTGCCATTCACTGGATGGTGATGTGCTGCCAGGACACTGAGGTGCACTCTGATGGAGTTCGATTTGGGCCTGTATTACGAGAAATAGAGAAGGTACTACAATACTAGCTGCACGGGTTAACCCCTTGCACCGCGCACCAAACTGAAAATCTTCGCTATTTGAAGGAATATATTTTCCTAGTGGAAGCCTTAAGGGGAGGCCAGCAAGATCTCCACTTCTCCTGAGAGATTGAAAGGGGCCAAGGTCACCCTTTCAGCAGCTATGCTGTCAGTGACCCCAAGTTTGGATGCAAGAGAGAGTCCCCCTCCTGAGACAGGAGCCGATGGGGAGCTCCCCAATGGGATGGGAGTCTCCACTGACAGCTGGAGGAGTAGTGGGAACCACGGCTGCCTGGGCCATCGAGGGGCTATCAGAATCAGGAAGGCCTTGTCGCGGAGGGTCCTGAATATCGTCTTGGCAATTAGTGGCGTGAGTGGGAAGGTGTACGTGAAACCTTCCAGTCACAAAATGAGAAACGCATCTGCCGCCACTCAGGAGGGGTGGGCTTGCCAGGAGCAGTAGAGGGGCAACTGGTAGTTGTCTGGGCTGGCAAACAGGTCTCTCCATGGTTTCCCCCAGAGATGAAAAAGCCAGTTGGCCACTCTGGGGTCCAGCTGCCACTCATGCAGCTGGAGGACCCTGCTCAATCTTTCAGCCAGTGAGTTGTTCTGGCCTGGCAGGTATACTGCCTGTAGGAGTATGCCCTGTTGGACTGCGTAGGAGCAGAGTGCCATTGCCTCATGACAGAGGGTGCGAAACACCATGCCCCCCTGCTTGTCACATAGAATATTGACACCTGATTGTCTGTTTGGATCAACACCAGCTAGCAACAGAGGTGGTGGCAAAAAGCTCGGAGGGCTAGATATATTGCCCGTAGCTCCAGGAGATTGATCTGTTGGTTACTCTCATCCTGCGACTAACTGCTCTGGGTGTGGAGTTCCTCACAGTGGGCTACCCATCCCAGCAGAGAGGCATCCATAGTGAGAACCCATAAGGGGCTCGAAGTTTAGAAGGGCATCCCTGCCTCACGGTGCTGGGGGGTTTGCCACTAGGTCAGAGAGTCTGCCAACTGGCGGGTCACAAACTCTGTCCTGGAGATGGCCTGTGTCCTGTATCCACTGGTCCCAAAGGCACCACTGTGCGGTCCTCATGTGACGGCGAACATCTGGGATGACATGGACCGTGGAGGCCATGTGCCCGAGTAGCCGCAGCAGCAGCCGAGCAGACACTGAGGGACGGTGTTGTATGTCTAGGGCCAGTGCCCTGAGATGGTCAACTCGGTCCCAGGAAAGAAGGCCTTTGCCTGGAGTGTGTCTAGTCTTGTCCCTATGAACTCAAGACCCTGTGTCGGAAGGAGGTGGGACTTGGGGTAGTTTATTACAAACTCCAGATATTGCAGGACCTGGATGGTATGTGCGGTTGCCTGCTACATTTCTGAGGCCATGCCTCCCTTTATGAGCCAATCATCCAGGTAGGGGAAGACAAAGACCCCCTTGAGGGGTTGAGGACGAGCCTTAGGCCCCCCGTTCTTTTTGGTATGAGGAAGTATCTGGAGTAGAACCTCTTGCCCCTGAGATAGTGGGGAACTGATTCTACTGCTCTGTCCTCGAGAAGGCCTGTGAGTTCCTTCAGTAGAAGGTTCCAGTGAGGGGAGACCTGGAAGGCTCTTTGGGAAAGAAAGGGGGTGTCTGAGACAGATGGAGGAGGTAGCCCT
This sequence comes from Ichthyophis bannanicus, assembly GCA_033557465.1. Classification (NCBI taxonomy): domain Eukaryota; kingdom Metazoa; phylum Chordata; class Amphibia; order Gymnophiona; family Ichthyophiidae; genus Ichthyophis; species Ichthyophis bannanicus. Next base: position 1,030,618,021 of record CM066034.1, read on the forward strand.
CCTTGACCACCTGGAGTGCCCAAGAATTGGTGGTGATGCCTGACTACTTTTGAGCATAGTGAATGAGATGTCCCCCTGTGTGGGCTGCTGACCTCCTTGGGGTGGAGAGGCTATGCCCAAGGAGTCAAAAACTCCCCTCTGGCTGGGCTGAGGCCGACGTCTGGGGGTTTCAGAGCCTTCTGCTTACGGGGACCTTGCCCATGGCCCTTGGCTCGCTGACCCTGCTGGGGAGCCGAAGAGGCTTGAAAATTTATTTTATTTATTTATTTATTTAAAGTCTTTTCTATACCGCTCTCTTCGAGTCAGCTCGGTTTACATATAACAGAAACATTATCCATAAGTAAGGAGAAACCGTACTGGACTTACATAAAACAGGATATAAGAACTTGGGTTGAACTGGGTAAACTATCTACAACTCTAGGCTAAGGCAGGTTGCTGTCTGTATGCATCTGCTGGGGATAGTGGTTCTATTGTGTGGTGCTGGCGTCGTGTGTGGTGGTTGGGGTGAGGTGATTGAGGGTGACAGACTGGTGTCGGTGAGAGGGTAGTTGTTGGGTGGTACCGTAGTGCAGTAAGAAAAGGTGGAGCTTGAGTGCCTTCCTGAACTGGGTGAGGTCTGTGATAGCACGGATGGCAGGTGGGAGTGCGTTCCAGCATGAGGGAGCATAAAACTTGAAGGCTCTCTTTCTTGCTGTCTGTGAGCATTTTGTGGATTCACTGGGTATAGATAAGGTATTGGCTGTGACTGATCTTCGAGTTCTGTTTGGCGGCGTGGGGTGGATGAGGTCGGTGATGGACGGGGATGTGAGGCTGTTGAACGCTTTGAAGGTGATGAGGAGGATCTTGAAGGTTAGTCTCGAGTGGACTGGCAGCCAATGAAGGTGCTTCAATATTGGTGTTTATGTGATCAGACCTGGTGGCGCCATGCAGTAGTCTGGCCGCTGTGTTCATAGCTAGCTGTAGTGGATGCAGCGTGCTCTTCGGTAGGCCGTGTAGGATGACATTGGCGTAGTCGAAGTGTGGAATGACTAAGGCCTGATAGATAGTCCTGAAGTCATCAGGTTCCAGAAGGGGGCGTAGGTGACGGGTTGAGCGAATCTTGAGATATATTGCGTTAACGGTGTTGGTTATATGTGTTTTCATATCAAGCCGTTGATCGAGTGTTACCCCTAGGTAACGTATTGTGGGCCTGATTTGGAGGTCAGCATCTCTTACTTTTAGTGTATTTGGTGGAGTGAATGCTTGGTCTCTGGTGATGAGTAGAGCCTCTGACTTCTTGTGGTTTATTCTTAAGTTTTGGGTGTGGAGCCAGTCAGTTGTAGCGTCAAAGCAGGCAGTTAGTTGAGAGAGGTCCACCTGGTCTGTGGCAAACGGCGTGTAGAGCAACACATCATCTGCATACATAAGACATGAGATGCCGAATGAGTGGGCGATAGAGCAAATGGGCTGCATGTATATATTGAAAAACAGCGCCGAGAGGGAGGAGCCCTGTGGGACACCCTGTTTTTGCTGGAATGGTTTGGATGTCGAGCTTCCCGTCCTTACATGCTGCCACCTGTTTGAGAGGTAGGATTCACACCATCTCAAGGCTGCATCCTGTATCCCCTTCTCTGCCAGACGCTCTATGAGCAGTATATGGTCAACCGAGTCAAAGGCTGCGGAGATGTCGAGAAAGATTAGAGCATAGCCAGTTCTGGGTTTATCCAGTCCGGTAGTTAGTGTGTTGAAGAGGATGGTTAGAAGTGTCTCCACACCATGTGCTTCTCTGAAACCGTGTTGGCATGGGTCTAAGGGCGCAGCGGACTCAATGTGGTCCTGGATTTGGTGTAGGACAATTTTTTCGATTATTATGGCCATTAGTGGGATACTTGAAATTGGCCGATATGAATCGACTTTCTGGGGATCTAGTTTGCCATTTTTTAGGAGCGGTCTAATTGACGTTTGTTTCAGGCTTTGAGGGAAGGTTCCTGAGATGAAGGAGAGATGGATGAGTTTGGTAAGGAATGGGCTGAGTTCCTGACGCAGTGACTTCACCCAGAATGCAGGGCAAGGATCGTTGGGAGCTGTGGTGGTGTTAATCGAGTTGATGGTGTCTTCGATGATCTTTGCTGATGGTGAGGAGAAGGTGGAGAGTGGAGGTAAGTGGTATGGTTTGTTCAAAGGGGTGGGGAATGTTGCTTTGATGGTTTGAATCAGCTTTGATTGTAGGTAGTCTGCGTATTCTTGTGGTTCTGGCGTGCTGTGTTGAGTGGTGGAAGATTGCTTTGTGAGGGACTTTACTAAGTTGAACAGATCCCTTGGTTTGTTTATTGATCATTGCAATAGTTCTGCGTGATAGCGTCTCATCGATTCGGCCACTTTGTCGCGGTGTTTCTTCAGGTTGGAGGTGTAGATCTCTAGGTTACTGGTGGTGCGGGAGCGTCGCCATCTCCTTTCGAGCTTCCTCAGTTGGCACAGTGATGTCCTTAGCTCAGAGGAGTACCAAGGGGAGGACGTTCTTTTTCTTGGAGTTGAGTCCCTAGATGATTGACTGGCTATGGAGCTGAGGGTGGTGTTCCAAGTGGAGATCATTTCCTCAAGGTTGGTTTCTGCGATGTTGAGCAGAGGTAGAGATTTGCCGAGTATCTCTTCCTTGTTGAAAGGTTGGAATTTTGTTTTTTGGACGGCATCAGGGGTGGGCTGGCAAGTTATTGGAGGCTGTTTGTAGGGTAACTGGAACGTTATTAGTTTGTGGTCAGACCATGGGACTGGTGTGAGGGAGATAGCGAGTGGAAGGTTTTGACTCGTGACTGACTGAGGAGTGAAAATCAGGTCAAGTTTGTTACCCATTGAGTGGGTGGGTTCATTAATCACTTGGTCATAGCCCAGCTGGCTAAGAGCATTCAGGAGGGAGCTGGCATGGTCTTCTGGCAGGGCTGGGAGATTGAAATCTCCTATAAGCCAGTTTGGTATGAGTGGGTTTTCGGAGTTGCATGCTAGGTCAATTATCGTTGAGAGGTCGTCTGGAGGTGAGGATGGCGGTCGATAGATTAGGTTGATGGAGACATGTTCGTTTGCTAGGGTGATGTAATCCATCATTGTGGTGCTATTGGCGTTGGTCTGGTGGAGTTGAAATTCAGGTGGAGTTGAAAATGAGGGTAGTTTCTGTAAACAGCCCCTTTCATTGGGTAGAAGGGCTTTTTACCCGAGTCCTTCTGTCGAGGAGGGGCAGCGGTCTTTTTAGAGCCTGTTCCTCATCATGAACTCGGTCTCCAGCTTAGCGGGCTTGTCGGTCATGGGTTTGCCAAAGAGGTTCTCTCCTTGGCATGGGAGATTAACCAATTTGTCCTGAACCCATTGCACGAGGTTGGACAACTGTAGCCAAGCCTGGCGACAGGCACCGATACCAGCTGCCGCTACTCAAGCCACTGACTCGAAGCCGTCATAGGCTGCCCGAGACATTTATTTATTTATTTATTTTATTTTATTGCTTTTCTATACCGCACTATTTATTATCAGCGCGGTTTACAGGAAACGTATTTGTGCAAAGAGGGCAGTTCAATGCACTTACAATAAAACAGGGTAAATAAACATGGATAACAGGTTAACAGGTAACAACTATTTACAATTAAGTATGCAGGCTTATACACCTATCTTGTTGGTAAGTACAGTTGGTAGGGCAATGACATAAATTTGGAGCACTCACGGATGGCCGTGGCCAGGTTCTTGAACCACTACAGGGGTTTCTCAGAAAGACCAGCTGAGAATCCGGCGAGTTCCTTCACCAGGTCTCTCAGATACATGCCCATGTACAGCTGGTAGGCCTGGATTGGCCAAAGAGCTTCGAGCCCTGGTAGCACTTTCTGCCGAGGGCATCCAGGTTGCGGGCCTCCCTACTGGGGGGCACCGACAAGTACATCTTCTGACTCTTCAGCCGACACATGGCCAACTCCACCACCATAGAGTTGTGCGGCAGCTGTGCCTTCTGTAAGCCTGGGCTCCGGCAGACTCGATACATCAAGATGAGCCGTTTGCTCACCACCGGTACCGATGCTGGTGTCTACCACATATGGAGCATTAGCCATTCCAGGATGGGTGAGGGATGGGTACTGTGATAAGGAAACTTATCATAGCTCAGGAAGGAGCTATAGTAAAGGTGAAGTGACTCTGAACAAGCAACCTGTCAGTTCTGGTAGAAATAAGAAAACAGAATTTTTCTATAAAAGACTACCAGTCCCAGAATGCACCAGGTTTCCAACAGCCATTAGAGGAGCTGAAGTGGGGAAACGTGTGTTCAATCAAGAGGGCTATGAGATAATCCCCAAACACTCATCTCAAAGGGCAGGGCCTGATTCAGCACAGCTGCGCTGTGCTAGGGTGGAGCACTCATCAAAGCAGAATAAAGGTTGTGATAAGGAAGCTTATCATAGCTCAGGAAGGAGCTATAGAAAAGGTGAAGTGACTCTGAACAAGCAACCTGTCAGTTCTGGTAGAAATAAGAAAACAGAATTTTTCTATAAAAGACTACCAGTCCCAGAATGCACCAGGATTCCAACAGCCATTAGAGGAGCTGAAGTGGGGAAACGTGTGTTCAATCAGGAGGGCTATGAGATAATCCCTAAGCACTCATCTCAAAGGGCAGGGCCTGATTCAGCACAGCTGCGCTGTGCTAAGGTGGAGCACTCATCAAAGCAGAATAAAAGTAGAGTTTATTCTACAGAGAATTATCCTCATCCTCAGTTTCATCTGGGAGATCCTCAGAATCCTTATCCTCAGGATCAGCTTGGATATCCTCATCTTGGACATCTTCATCATCGGGAGGATCATCAGAAGCAGAAGCCAAACCGGACGGGCAGAGAGGGCAATAAACCCTTTGGAAGAAAGAAGAGAAAAGCATTTGGGAGGTCTAAAGTAGTCCATAGCAGTACGTATACTGGAAGGCATTCAAAAGGCAAGCATACACCATTGGACTGGGGAAAGCCAGAGGAATGGTGCTGCAGGGCTAGGAATCTCCAGACGGTACCTGTGAGGGAGACGGCTGCACGTGGAAGGGACCCTAAGACCCGTGCCAGAAGGTATGTGAAGAGAGATCCAGTGTCCAGGGATCTGGATTGGAAGGCTGGACATAAGAACTGGACTACATACTGGCCAGGCTATTTAGAGAGGAACTCTAACAGCAATGGAAGCTCAGGTATGAACACTGATCTATGCCCTAGCTATAACCTTGAAAGACAGCAGGGAAACAAGTATTCTCCTGAAAGTGCTCCATTGAGAAATTCCTCTGTGCCAATCCCTGATATTGAACCCATGATTGTTGAAGAAGGGGAAGGAGTGGTCTTAGATACAGGCTGTGAATATATGGATTGTTCTCTGTCTAAACTCCTTTGGTAATTTTCTGTTACAAAGTGCAACAACCATCACAAAGAAATACAAACTTGTTCTTTAATCTACTCAGAAAAGCTCCTGAAGTAGGATTTGAGCCACGCAGTAGAAAGCAAGCCAGCTAAGGGGTTTCAGCTGGGTAACTGCTAGCAATTGAGCCTTACCTAATTGCTTGTGAGCTCTGAGGGAATCACTTCTGAGTCTATGTGTGAAGATATAAGAAGTTAACCTGAAAAGAACAGTTTTTCCCTTCTTTGTGGGTTTTGCTTGTTGTTTGAAACACTGCTAAGAAAATATTAGCTAAAGCCTACAGAAAAGACCAGTTTGTTACCAACCAGGTCTTTATTCTTTTGCTTTGATTGCCTGACAAGTTCAGCTGTTGTTTTCCTGATTTTGTTTTTCTAAGTTAAACACTGAAAGCAAGTATCCTGTTTTATATGCTACCAAGCATATCTGTGTTGGGAGAAATAACCCCATAAATAAATATCTTATTGGCTTTACACTCAAGCACAACTAATTATTGTGAGCAGCTGTGTCTGGTGTGAATGGACTGCATTTCCCACAATCCCTTGCAAATCATATTGATATATGCACTTGCCAAGACTGTGAACATTCTCACCCAGGCAGCCGTCTGACAAATGGCGTAGTTTTTCGGATTGCTTTTGTGCAAAAGGGATTTACTTGCTAAGGATTACAACTCAAGTCTGAAGGAAAAGACAGTTCAAGCTTAAAAGCTGAAAGAAAAGATTTTCCCTCAACTGCACTTTGGAGGAGAGGTGGCTGTTCCAGGTAGCTGTTCCAGGAAGAAAAGACCCTGTGCAGAGCTGGTTTCATCACTGGCATAAGGTAACAAGTACCTGGGCATGTCTAGTGGTGGATGGGAGTAAGGCAAATTGGAAAAAAAAAAAAAGAGTAGAAAAAAACACCTGTTTGGAAGGTGGTGCACTGTGGTTTTGTTTTTTTTTTGTGTCTTCTTGCAGGGATCAAGATGGATCCAAGGGAACTAGCTGAATGGATGGCAACCCAGTTTAGCAGGCAACAGGAGCTATCGCAGCAAGCTCAGGACACTGCTATGAAAGCCTTAATGGACCAGCAGAGGCCAGTGCTTGATCTGGTGCAAGCCCTAGTTAAACTGCAGAACCAAAGTGGACCAGATGCAAGACCAGCAGTAAATACTGGTACACCACATGTGGACAGTGTGGGACTCAATCAGGGAATTGGGGCATTTAGTTTTGGGAAGCTAACTCCAGATGATAATGTTGATGATTTTCTAGAGTCTTTTGAGAGAGTGGCACAAGCATTAGCATGGCCAGAGACCCAGTGGGCAGTAAGGCTGGCAGCCTCATTAACTGGAGAGGCGCTTGCAGCTTATACAGCAATGCCAGCAGCCCAGGCTTTGAATTATAAGGATGTAAAGGTTGCTATTAGAGATCTCCTAGGGTTGTCTATTTCAGAGTATAGGCGAATGTTTAGAGCTGTTACATAAAGAGTGGGTGAAACACCCAGGGCTCTGAGTCAGAGAATCAGAGGATTAGCTGTAAAATGGTTGGAGCCTGAGCAAAAGACGGTAGAAATGTTATTAGACATTATTATGCTTGAACAATTTATGTCTGCGGTGCCTAAAGATTTGCACACTTTCCTTATACAGCAAAATTGCCAAAATCTTGGAGAGGCAACCATGCTAGCAGAGAGATTCTTGGAAGCCACGCAGGCTTGCCATAGAATGGATGGCCCTCTGAAGATGGGTGCTGAGGCAAGCTGTGCTGTATCAGAAAAGAAAATAGTTAAAAATGCTTCTGAAAATAAATGTACTGTGCCAAACCAGATGACACAGTGGAATAGAAAGAAATGTTTCAAGTGTGGAAAATGGGGACATTTAGAAAAGGGATGCCAGACACACACTAGCTTAATGGGTGTGGATTTAAAACAGCCCAAAGAAGGATTTCTTTTGATGGTTGATGTGCAAGGAATTACCACAAATGCTTTGTTAGACTCTGGGGCAGACCAGAGTATGATGTCAAAAAGGATTTGGAAGAGGATAGAGGTCCAAGAAGGATTTGTGCCTAGAACCCCTGAAAGCCAAGTTCACATCAGATGCATTCATGGTGCTGCAACATCATATCCCACTTATAGGCTAAAGGCTAAGTGCCTGGGGGAACAAGAGGAAGTCCTGTTAGCAGTGGTGCCTAGGCTACCCTTTGATTTGGTTCTAGGAAGAGACTGGCCAAGATTTAAGCAGGGGCTAGTGGAAGGGCTAGGAAAGGAGGGAGAAGGAATAATGGAAATAGCTCCCGGGCCTTTCTTTGGAAGTCCTCAGTCCCTAGCTAAAAAGATGGCTAAGCTTCCAGAAGGCCAAACTATAGGTAATAAGAGGGGCCTTGTATCCACCCGCTCGCAGGCTAAGGTAGAGAGCCAGCAGAAGGAGGAGGGGGAGCAGGCAGAGTTATTAGGAGACTTACCCTCTCATGATTATTTAATAACTCCATCATCTGGTAAAGTAAGAAAGTTGAAAGCACAAAAGCGGCGTGAGAGACTTTGCAGAGCACAGGGTAGGGCTGAGATGTTAGCTGGTCAAAGTTTACCCTGGGTGCCAGCTGAGTTAGTGGCAAAGTTTCCTAACTTTCCACAAGAGCAGCGAGCTGATCAAGCTCTCACCCGAGCTTTTAAGTATGCTCAGGAGGTCAGGGAGGAATTGCCCAGATTCAGACTAGATAATGAAATATTATATAGAGAGAGTCAGGACCCCAGAAATGGGACCATACATAAACAATTGGTGGTACCCACAACTTTCAAAGGGCTAGTACTTAGATTAGCACATGATCATCCAGTTGGAGGTCATAAACGGATGCAAGGAACGCTGGATCAAATACTTATGCGTTTTTACTGGCCAGGTATCTTCAAAGAAACTGCCCAGTTTTGTGCTGCATGTCCAGCGTGTCAGCGAGTTACAGCGGCTCACCCACCGGTGGTGCCATTGATTCCCATGCCAATTATCACAGACCCAATTGGTCGCATTGCCATGGATATTGTAAGCCCATTAGTCAAAACGCCCCGAGGTTTCCGATACATCCTAGTTATGGTAGATCAGGCAACAAGGTTTCCCTGGGCCATACCATTGAGGAATGTGTCTGCAAAAACAATAGCTTTAGAGCTAGTAAAATTGTTTTGTGAAGTGGGATTCCCAAGAGAGGTGTTGACTGACCGAGGGTCCAATTTTGTATCCAAATATTTGGCCCAGGTCTGGGATGCCTTTGGCATTCATCACGTGAAAACCTCAGCCTACCATCCACAATCAAACGGTTTGGTGGAGAGATTCAACCAAACTCTCAAACAAATGTTGAGAAGGGGGTTAGCAGGAGAGGTAAAAGAATGGGATATGTTTTTGCCCTTTGCCTTATATGCCTGCAGGGAAAGAATTCAGGTGTCCCTAGGTGTAACTCCATATGAATTGATGTATGGTAGGGCTCCACGTGGTTTATTAGATATTTTGAGGGAACAATGGATTGATCCTGAACCAGGAAGTCAGGAAGTGCCACAGTTTCTACGTGACTTGAGAGCACGTTTGAAAAGGACCTCGCAGGTTGCTGAGAGGAACCTGCAGGACAGTCAAGTTCGCCAGAAAGGGTGGTATGATAGGAAGGCCAAAAGCCGCCAATTAAGCATTGGTGAAAAGGTTTTGGTTCAAGTAGCAGGTACAGCCCCAAAGTTTGAAGTACAGTGGAAAGGGCCATGGAAGGTTGTTAAACAAGTGAGCCCAGTGTCTTATATGGTAGAAAATGCAAGAGGGCATAGGCAGACCTACCATATTAATGTACTTAAGTTTTGGAAGGAGAGGCCTGTAAATAATAATGACCCTGAAGTCAGTCAGGAAGTAAGTGAGCTTCAAAAAGATAACACTCTCGTAGGTATTACGGACTGTAGGAAAGAAGTTTCACCAGTAAAACCAGTCCGTAATAACTTAAGCAGGGGGGTATGTGATAAGGAAGCTTATCATAGCTCAGGAAGGAGCTATAGAAAAGGTGAAGTGACTCTGAACAAGCAACCTGTCAGTTCTGGTAGAAATAAGAAAACAGAATTTTTCTATAAAAGACTACCAGTCCCAGAATGCACCAGGTTTCCAACAGCCATTAGAGGAGCTGAAGTGGGGAAACGTGTGTTCAATCAGGAGGGCTATGAGGTAATCCCTAAGCACTCATCTCAAAGGGCAGGGCCTGATTCAGCACAGCTGCGCTGTGCTAAGGTGGAGCACTCATCAAAGCAGAATAAAGGTAGAGTTTATTCTACAGAGAATTATCCTCATCCTCAGTTTCATCTGGGAGATCCTCAGAATCCTTATCCTCAGGATCAGCTTGGATATCCTCATCTTGAACATCTTCATCATCGGGAGGATCATCAGAAGCAGAAGCCAAACCGGACGGACAGAGAGGGCAAGAAACCCTTTGGAAGAAAGAAGAGAAAAGCATTTGGGAGGTCTAAAGTAGTCCATAGCAGTACGTATACTGGAAGGCATTCAAAGGCAAGCATACACCATTGGACTGGGGAAAGCCAGAGGAATGGTGCTGCAGGGCTAGGAATCTCCAGACGGTACCTGTGAGGGAGACGGCTGCACGTGGAAGGGACCCTAAGACCCGTGCCAGAAGATATGTGAAGAGAGATCCAGTGTCCAGGGATCTGGATTGGAAGGCTGGAAATAAGAACTGGACTACATACTTAAATGTATATTTAAGATGTTCTATGTAAAACAAACTTCGATTTGTTAATTGTTGTTATTTGTACACCGCAACTGATCTCTGGAAGATGCGGTATAAAAATGAGTGTTAAATAAATAAATAAATAAATACTGGCCAGGCTATTTAGAGAGGAACTCTAACAGCAATGGAAGCTCAGGTATGAACACTGATCTATGCCCTAGCTATAACCTTGAAAGACAGCAGGGAAACAAGTATTCTCCTGAAAGTGCTCCATTGAGAAATTCCTCTGTGCCAATCCCTGATATTGAACCCATGATTGTTGAAGAAGGGGAAGGAGCGGTCTTAGATACAGGCTGTGAATATATGGATTGCTCTCTGTCTAAACTCCTTTGGTAATTTTCTGTTACAAAGTGCAACAACCATCACAAAGAAATACAAACTTGTTCTTTAATCTACTCAGAAAAGCTCCTGAAGTAGGATTTGAGCCACGCAGTAGAAAGCAAGCCAGCTAAGGGAATCAGCTGGGTAACTGCTAGCAATTGAGCCTTACCTAATTGCTTGTGAGCTCTGAGGGAATCACTTCTGAGTCTATTTGTGAAGATATAAGAAGTTAACCTGAAAAGAACAGTTTTTCCCTTCTTTGTGGGTTTTGCTTGTTGTTTGAAACACTGCTAAGAAAATATTAGCTAAAGCCTACAGAAAAGACCAGTTTGTTACCAACCAGGTCTTTATTCTTTTGCTTTGATTGCCTGACAAGTTCAGCTGTTGTTTTCCTGATTTTGTTTTTCTAAGTTAAACACTGAAAGCAAGTATCCTGTTTTATGTGCTACCAAGCATATCTGTGTTGGGAGAAATAACCCCATAAATAAATATCTTATTGTGCTTTACACTCAAGCACAACTAATTATTGTGAGCAGCTGTGTCTGGTGTGAATGGACTGCATTTCCCACAATCCCTTGCAAATCATATTGATATATGCACTTGCCAAGACTGTGAACATTCTCACCCAGGCAGCCGTCTGACAGTACTGTAAGTGATTCTCTCGGGGGGGGGGCCCTCATATTGGAGGATTTCTAGCTCCTCCATCCGAGGGTCCTCCTCAGATTCTGTTGGAAACACTAGAACCTTGGACATGTCCCTTCAGGCAGGGACCAACGCCAGTGCTCTGAAGGAGGGGAGTCCGAGGGGATGTTGCGGTGGCGACGGGTGTCCGGCGACTCTTCTTCCTTCGTCTCCCACTCAGAATAGTCTGTCGAGGGCTCACGGGCTCTGGGCCTGAGCCCCACCCATGGCCCTCAGAGGTCCCGTGGCTGGCGCTGAGCACTCTAGTCAGGGAAGATTGCAGCCCCGTGGAGCAGGAACCGGATTGAGACCTTGGCCGAGAATCGACTCAAGGCTGAAGGGTCTCAAGGATCGGCTTGACCTCCAGAGACGTCTTCGACATCGAGAGCCTGGTGGTCTGAGCAGAGGAACCAATGGTACCGGACAACAGTTCCCACTGCTGGTCCATCAAGGCAGAGAAGCTGAGCTCCAGGGCTGTCACTCTGGACTCGAGTCCTTAAGGCTCTGCAGCCATTGGCACAGCACCGAAGGAATCGGGCCCGACGCTAGTTCTCCCAAGGGAGAGTCCTCGACAAGGACAGTGTCTGGCAACTGAGGCCGGTCCAAGGTAGAGTCCTTTCGGGGTATCTTCACAGACCACTCCTTTTCTGATCCTTCATACGAGCGTCGAGGACTTCAGGACCTGGCTCGGGGCTTACCCGGCCTGTCGGAGCCATCCAGGGAATTCGCCTTCGAGACGGTCTTCTTCTTCTTGAGTTCATCAAAGGAGACCCACTTTCCGAAGAGCCACGGTGTCGATCAGAGTCCATAAGGCTACCCCAAGACTCCGTGGCTTCAGAGAAGGCCTTGGCCTTCGGAGGTACCGGGACTCCGGGAAAAAAGTATTTTGCTGCTGCTGGTGGCTCTTGAGGGCCTTAGTAGACATCTTTTAACAGAGGCAGCATGCTGTGGGGTCATGGTCCGGATGCTGGCAGCAAAGGCAGCAGTCGTATGTGTCGGTCAGAGACATTCTTTGGCACACCGATCACACTTTTTAAAGCCGCTGGTAGCCATTGGGGAAAAAAGTACCTTAGTGAGGTCAAAGACCCGTAGTGCTGCTAGTTGGAAAAAAAGCGCCAAAAAGAGAGAACGACTAAGAACCCAAGACTCGATGCCGGGGTAGCAAGTTCGGGTGGCAGGAAGAGTATCGGGAGAATATGAAACTCAGGTCAAGAAAATAAACTTTTTTCGGGGAAAGACCAGACAGATGTCTGAAGGGCTCTGCGGAGAAAAGGAGACTGAGCAAGACGGCATCCTCGGGCAGGAAGGGTACCATGCTTCGTGGTGGCATCTCCAAAGGCTTTCTTTGGAAGCTGGGGGAATGCTTCCGCAAGGGCTCCATAGTCACCCATATGTGAGGAATGACTTCCTGCTTGTTCCTGGAGAATGAAATAATTTAACATATTGAAAGATTCGTAGTAAGAGCAAGTTCCTAAGTACAGTACAAGCTTGTTAATCAGGCCGCAGCCAGATGAATACAGAGATTTACATTCAGCCATGACTGGTCTGGACATATCAGATCTGATTCAGAGTTTGAGCCTTCCACTGGGCTTGGATTTATTGCAGACCTCTCCGCCTATTACTACAGAATATCCTGGCCATTTCAGGGCCATGAATTACCTGTGTTGATGGACAGAAATTTCTTAGGGAATCCTGTCAGATATCCACAGCTACCTGCTTCCTGAGTGCAGGAGGAGTTGGGGCACCATCTGCAGCTTTTCTCAGCTATATTTGAGCATTTCATTGTAAATGCAGCTAAGAAATCAATCGGCGGGTCAGGCCCAGCAGTATAAAAGCTGAAGGACATTTTCCATCTGTACCAGACTCTCACAATGACAGCTACAGGGTGGCTCGTGCTGCTGCTGGCTTCTACAACACTTTCTCTCACAGGAAAGACGGCAGGAGACATGCAAGGTACAAAAAGGGACATGAAAGCAGAGATCTCAGGGACAGCCATGATCTCTGGGATTCAGCTTGATCTCAGACACCCACTGAAGTTACAGAAAGCCCAAATATCTGAGAGAGACCAATGAAGGCAAGCAATGCCCAAAGAGCTCAGGGAACTCAGGATCCAGATTCTACTTCAGGGAAATTCTACAGCAGCCAGACAAGCCCTAGGATATGAGTTTCCTACCTTCATTTCCAACGAGAAGCAGAGCTCCCTCCAGGAGAATCAAGAAATATTCAGTAACCAACAGCCTCTACGTCCCAGTGCAGAGATTAGTCCTTACGAACCCTAAGGGGGCAAGTTTCAAAGAGGTCCTGAGCTCCGCGCTTTAGGACAACTATTTCTGAAACTGGGAAGAGACACACAGACACGCAGAGAAACACGTAAGGGAAGGACACTCACACACAGAGAAACATGTGAGGGAAGGACACAGAGAAACACGTAAGGGAAGGACACTCACACACAGAGAAACATGTGAGGGAAGGACACAGAAAAACATGTAAGGGAAGGACACACACACACACAGAAACATGTGAGGGAAGGACACACACACACAGAGAAACATGTGAGGGAAGGACACACACACACAGAGAAACGTGAGGGAAGGGCATGCAGAGAAACATGTAAGGGAAGGACACTCACATGCAGAGAAACATGTGAGGGAAGGACAAGCAGAGAAACATGTAAGGGAAGGACACACACACAGAGAAACATGTAAGGGAAGGACATGCAGAGAAACATGTAAGGGAAGGACGCACACACAGAGAAACATGTGAGGGAAGGACATGCAGAGAAACATGTGAGGGAAAGACACGCAGAGAAACGTGAGGGAAAGGCATGCAGAGAAACATGAGGGAAAGACATGCAGAAAAACATGTGAGGGAAGGACATGCAGAGAAACATGTGAGGGAAGGACACTCACACACAGAGAAACATGTAAGGGAAGGACATGCAGAGAAACATGTAAGAGAAGGACACACACACAGAGAAACATGTGAGGGAAGGGCATGCAGAGAAACATGTGAGGGAAGGACACGCAGAGAAACATGTGAGGGAAAGACACGCAGAGAAACATGTGAGGGAAGGACACACACACAGAAACATGTGAGGAAAGGACATGCAGAGAAACATGTGAGGGAAGGACACAGACACAGAGAGACATGTAAGGGAAGGACATGCAGAGAAACATGTAAGGGAAAGACACGCAGAGAAACATGTGAGGGAAGGACATGCAGAGAAACATGTAATGGAAAGACATGCAGAGAAACATGTGAGGGAAAGACACGCAGAGAAACATGTGAGGGAAGGACACACACACAGAGAAACATGTGAGGGAAGGACATGCAGAGAAACATGTAAGGGAAGCACACACACACACAGAGAAACATGTGAGGGAAGGACACTCGGACACGCAGAGAAACATGTGAGGGAAGGACACTCACACACAGAGAAACATGTGAGGGAAGGACACACACAGAGAAACATGTGAGGGAAGGACACACAGACACAGAGAAACATGTGAGGGAAGGACACTCACACACAGAAAAACATGTGAGGGAAGGACATGCTGAGAAACATGTAAGGGAAGGACACACACACACACAGAGAAACATGTAAGGGAAGGACAAGCAGGGAAACATGTAACGGAAGGACACACACACACAGAGAAACATGTAAGGGAAGGACAAGCAGAAAACATGTAAGGGAAGGACACTCACACACAGAGAAACATGTGAGGGAAGGACACAGAGAAACATGTGAGGGAAGGACACACAGATGTGAGGGAAAGAGACACAGACACACACAGAGCCATGTGAGGGAAGGACACACAGACACCCAGAAAGCTGCGTGAGGCAGAGAAAGTGCAGCAAGCTTGGTGGTGTTTCTGGACATGCTTATGGTCTCTCTCTCTCTCTCTCATCACTGGGGTCAGGTCAAGCCGAGTGTGGGGGCAGCCTCCAGGAGACCTATAAGGCCTTACCGCTACAGCTTCCTTCCAACATGGACTGCAGCTGGCACATAGGCAGAGAGGACAACAAAACAATCCGGCTCATCTTCTCTTACTTTCAGTAAGTGTTTCTGTCTCAGGTACAAAACCTCCTACCGAGTCTCCTGCCAAATTCTGACCCATCTTAGTTTCTGATTCCTACAGGTGTGTCTGGGAAAGGCAGAGCTTGCAGCTTCCAGACTGAGATCATCAGACTAGGAAAACTGGTCTTTGGATTTATTACTCTGGTTCCAGGGCCATCCCAAGGGTATCCTAGGCGAACCTTCAGCTGTGTACCCCCTCCCCTTCCCTTGCTTACTCCTCCACAGTTCAGCTTATTACCTTCCCTTGTCTAACCTTAAGGTGTCTAGTATATCCTCTTTCCCCCACTTGCGTCGCACATCCCTTCCCTACACCCCAATGTCCCTCGTCTTCCCTGCCCCTCCCGTCACCCCGAATCTCAGAAAAACCAAAGGCAGCAAGTGCAGGCGCTCCCGTGTCTGGCCTTCCTCTGATGCAAACACAGCAGGGCTCAAGCATGGCCTGCGCTGACAGGGTTCGTGCCACGTGGCAGCCGCACTAGGTGGATACCACAGCTGGCCCTGTCTGGTGCCTCTTCATTTCTAGACAGAAATCCTACTTCATGGAATTGGCAGTAAGAGTGAGGGAGGAAGGGGATTTCCTGTTGGGTATTTGGATTTACGTTCAGGTACAGTAGGTGTTTCCCTGTCCCTGGGGGGTAAATATTCATCAGATAAGCACTGCCAGAGACGGTGTTGCAGCTGTTTTCAGCGGCACTATATGGGTAGCGATGGGGAGATTTGTGGATTATCCAGAGAGCAAGATATTCAGGAACTATCCACATAAAGCCAGGATAGCAACTTTATTCAGAGATCTATCTGGAGAGCAAACTGAATATTGCCGCTATCCGGCCAGTGGTGGCCTCACTGCATTATCTGGATACCGGAACTGAATATTTGGATTTTTTTGGGCCACCAGCTGTGGTATATTGGCCTGTACGTTTGTAGCAGAAACAATGACGAGTTAAGCGACTTGCCCAAGCTCACAAGGATCATCAGTGGGGATTGAATCCTGGCTTCCCTGGGTCTCAGTCCATCGCTGTGACCACCAGCTACCCCCCCCCCCCCACTCCCTGTGTACCCCTACCACTACTATTAGCTATTTATATGGCATTACTGGTTGTATAGAGTGCTGTACAGACACATAGATGAAGGACTTACAATCAGAAAAGCTCTGTCCCTGATTACTATGGGGGTAGTATCACCGACCTTCCGCAAGCACCTGAAGACCCTCCTATTTTCTGAACACTAGAACCCCACCTATCCCCTCCTTCTATTAAGTCATACTGTAGATATGTTATTTACATTTGAACTATTACTTATGCATAGTTAGCCTCTACTGTTATATGTTTTATGTAATTGAGATTATCTGTTCAATGTAAACCACTCTGGCCTGGTAAAAAGCAGTACATAAGACTAGCTAAATAAATAGCATTGCAGTCAGTGTTTGAAGGGCAAAATGTGCGTTGTTCAAGTCTTGGCTGAGTGAAATGCAGTAAGAACCGATTGGATGCATTAGCTGATTTTTTTTCTGCCCTCATCTACCACATCACTATGTTACCATGTGAAAATTAAGAGCCCCTGCTACCAGAACGTAAAAACATAGCATATGCCATACTCAGTCAGACCAAAGGTCCATCAAGCCCAGTATCCTGTTTCTAAAAGTGGCTAATCCAGGTCTCAGGTACCTGTCAGGTTCCCAAAAGGTACATAGATTCCATGCTGCTTATCTCAGTTTCCTCCAAGTCTACTTTAACAGATTATGACTGTTCCTCCATTTTTTAAACCCAGCACTCGGGTAGTTTTCTTTCAAGCTCTTTATTTTATTTAGCATTTTTTTTATATCGCCTTATCCTTCAATCAAAGCGGTTTACATTAAACATGAAACTTATACAGTATAATGATTGAGGTGAATCAATAACTTAACTGTTACATTAAATATAGTAACATAGTATATGACGGTAGATAAAGACCAGTATGGTCCATCTAGTCTGCCCAGCAAGGCGACAAGAGTAGGTGCACCCACCGCTCTGTGCAGGTCACCCCACCTCATGCCTTTGTTTAGGTGTGCACCCACCGCTCCATGTAGGCCACCCCTATTTGTTCAGATATAAGAGATAGCTATGTTTGTTTTGATCTTATCCTTATTTATTTATTTTACTTTATTTATTTATACATTTTTCTATACCGCCTCTTCCAGAGATCAGGGGCGGTTTACAGATAACAAAACGTTAATAATAGCAAGCTATTATTTTTTTACAAAGAACAATTGTAGAACATTTTAACTATTTAACTCTTAACATGAAACAGATGGAACTGGTGGCAAATTAATGCCGTATCCTATAACTAATTACATTCAAATTACATCAGGTAACTATTTACATAAGTAGCAACAAATATATCCAAAGCTGGGTGATCTGGATGGCAATACAGCTGTGTAAGAAGTGTGTGTGTGTGCTTTGTCTAGGTAGGATCCGAGTATGGTTGTTGGTCAGTGCTGACCTGTGAATTCTGAACATCATCATGTTGAAGGTTGTGATAGTGCTGGATAAATAGATAGGTTTTTAGTTCCTTTCTAAATGATTGTAGGTCTTTAATTTCTGTTGCTATAAAGGGATTCACTGTGTCTGTCCCATGCCATTTTGAATTCTGTCACTGTATTTGCCCCCACCACTTCCATCGGGAGGGCATTCCAAGCATCCACCACCCTTTCAGTGAAAAACTATTTCCTGACATTGCCTGTCAGTTTACCCCCTTGCAGCTTCATGTTGTGCCCTCTAGTTTTACAGCTTCCCCATCTTTGGAAGAGGTTTGTTTGTCCATTAATACTCTAAGTATTAATGGACAAAAAAAAGTACAAGTACAAGATTATTATCATGATGAAAACAAAGTAAAACTTATATACAGTAAAGAATGGCGGGCCTTGGGCTATGAGAGAACTTGGAAGGACGTGAGATGCAATATCAGGGTTGGAGGGTAACATATTTACTTAAGTAATGTATCCAAAGTCCATAAGTGTAGAGGTGTCTTTAGCTTATTACTGAAGTCCTTGATGTCTGTCATGATTCTAATATCTTCCGGCAGGGAGTTACATAACGCTGGTGCAGAGAGGGAAGGTGCCCATGTTGTTGTTGTCTGGTTGGATTTTTTGAATTCAACTGGGGTGGTAATCATATTTTTATTGTTAATTCTCCTGGAATGGGTGCTGGTGTCTCAAGAAATTAGTTCTTGTAGGATATCTGCAGAAGACTGGTGTAGGATTTTGATAATTCTGAGGACTGTCTTGAATTTGGACTGGGAGAGTATTGGAAGCCAGTGTAATTGGTTAAGTATGGGGGTTATGTGAACTTCCAGTGATCAAATGGGCAGCTGTATTTTGTGCCAATTGCAGGGGGTGTATGGAGCACATGAACACTATGTTAGAGGGAGGGAGAGCGTGCCCAGTGGAGAAGTGGGTAGGGCAGAGGGTATGCCAGTAAGAGTTGGAGATTGAGTGAGTGCCATGGAGGGGAGAAGGTATTTCAGGAGAAAGAAGGGAAAGCAGAGAGAGTGTGCTGGGGATGGGGAAAGTGAGAGATGGCAGAGATAAGAGGGGAAGGTGTGAGGAAGGAGAAAGAAAAGAAATGGGAAGGGGTTGAAAAGGAGGGAGAAAAGGTGTAGGGAAGAGATGGGAAAAAACAAGAAGAGGGGGTTGAGGAAGGGGGAAAGGAGAGAGATAAGAGAGGAAGAAGAGCTGAGTGAAGAGTAGGAAGGAGAGAGGGGATAGTATGGAGTAGAGAAGCAAGGAGGGAGATTGGAGGGAAAGAAGTGACAGGGTAAGATCATTTTTAGAAAGGTTGGGAAGGGCGAGGTGAGCAGCAAGGAATGTGTTTGAGAGCAGGAGGGGGAGGAGAATGGAAGTGTATAGTGTGATAAAGGGAAACACAAGTTAAAAATGAAAAAGAAATGGAATCTATAATGTAACCAAGAGACAGAGCAGAGAGAAAAATATAGAGAAAATGCTGAGAATAACATGGATAACAGAAGAAGAAAAAAACCTTAGAAATCAGAGGGGAGAAGAAACAGGGAAAAGGGAAAAATTAATTGGTAAAAAAAAAAAAGAATTAAGAAATGAATATAAATCTAAAAAACATAAAAAAAGAAACAAATAGAAAAGTCTGGCGATATTTTATTGTACCACCCTGCTGCAGCTGCAACTGAAGAGGTGGGAAGGTGGAGGCTGAGGTTGAAAGGTCTGGGAGGAGGGAGTGGGGGCTGGGAGAATGATAGTTTGCATATGTGGGAGTGGGGGAGTGAGAGAAAGTTAAGCAATGCCCATCTGAAGGGAAGTGGAGAAAGTTCACCTCTCCCCCCCGACCACAAATCTGTGCTCCCTATCCCTTGACCTCCTCCAAAAAAAAGCAGGCAGACTACGCCTATGTTTGGGATCTTTTGCTGGAAGATGTCACCGAAGTATCTAACATAGCAGGATTCAAAAGAAGTTTGATCAAGCTCGAACATAAAACGTATTAGCCAGGTAGACATGGGAGAGTCGTTGTTCATTCCTGGAAACATAGTAACAGAGTGAATGATGGCACATAAAGACCAGCATTGTGCATCTAGTAAATGGAGTTCTCTCTCTTTCCTTTCATCCCATCCTCTTGCTATATAGATCTTCTTTTGGGGATCTGCTGGGTACTTGTGACTCGGAGACAGGCTGCTGGGCTTGATGGACCTTAGACTGACTCACGTGACTTTCTTTATCTAATCCCTATATTCACAGACTCCAACCCTCAGCAGACTGCTCCCAGGAGAATATCCAGGTCTTCAACGGGAACTCCACCAGTGACACTCTGCTGGGGACCGTCTGTAGCAGCTCGGCATTAGGAGCCGTGTTTGAATCTACAAACAGCAGTCTGACATTTCGCATCTCCACAGACTCCAGTGACTTCACAAGGAACATCTTTGTGTTTTACTACTACTTTTCACCAAACGACTGTAAGTATCAAAAGCAGAACAAACTGCAGCAGCTCAGAAACCTACAAGTGTTTTAAGCCCTTCTTTGTGGCCATGGGAGAATCTTTAGAATCCATCCAGAGAAGAGAGAAAGCACTTTAACTCTGTGCGTGACCCTGGCAAGGATGGTGCTACCATTAAGCGAACTAGACAGTCACCCACAGCGTCACCCCTCTCGGGACCTGCAGTGATGGCAATGGCCACAAACAGCCTCGCGGTGTCTACCTTACAACTTCGGTGCCGCAGGTCTGTTTGCTTTCGTCCCTCCAACACCCGATGCAGACTTCCTGTTTGCAAACAGTGCCCGCAGTGCCAAAGCTGGAAGGTAGTCGCCGCGGGGCTGCCGCTGCAGGTCACAGAGAGGAACGGTAGTGGTGATGGCAATGGGCACTGCAAGTGGGGGCATGAGGGCACAAGGGATGAGGTTCACCTAGGATGCCTCATCTCCTTGTGCCAGCACCAACTCTAGACCCTGGGGGAAGCCATGAGCAGACCAATATTCAGTCAGTGCCTCCTGGACAGTTAACCAGAGAAATCCTGCTGCATGTTTTTCTGAGGAACCGCTATTTATGCAAACTTAACTTGTCTGCTCAGGTTTGGCCAGATAGTGTCATACCGAGTGCTGTCTTGCTAAATTTAACACCGTGTCCTTACCATGCCTCTAGCCTCACCATCTTTTCATCCAAGTACTGGTTTCAGAGTTAAAAATAAAGACACACTAAACACAGCTGGAGCACGGGAATTATGATGCTTTACATCAGAAGTCTCCAGTGACCTGTTCCTGGCCAAATCCAAATCCTATACTCTAGTCTCATCTTTCTCGACCTAGCTGCTGCTTTTGACCCCGTTTATCACCATCTTGTTGTAAATCCCCTGTTCTCACTTGGATTGTGGGGCTCTGTTCTGTTCTGGTTTTCATATTCTCGCCTATCCCGCTTTCAGTCTGTGTATCTCAGGGCTCCGCCTTCTCTCTCTGTACATGTTCACTTGGTGCACTGATCTCCATCCATAGTTTTCAGTGCCTTCATTATGCTGATGACACTCAGATTTACCTCTCTATGCCAGAAATCTCTCCAGGAATCCTGGTCCACATCTCAGCCTGCTTGTCTGATGTTGATGCCTGGATGTCACACTGCTGTCTGAAACCGAACATGGTCAATACCGAGCATCTTATCTTTCCCTCTAAACCCACCTCTCCCCTTCTCCCTTCTTTATTCCTATGGATAACTCTCTATTCCTCCCTGTCTCCTTGTCTGGCAACATTGGGATCATCTTTGACGCCTCTCTCTCCTCCACACACATCTAACAGACAGCTAAAACCAGCCGCTTCTTTCTCTATAACATCAGCAAAATTCATCCTTATCTTTCTGAACACATTTCTAAGAGACTCTTATCTACTCTCTAGTCACCTCCTGTTTAGTCTATTGTGAATTTCTCTTCGCTGGTCTCCCATCGAATCATCTTTCTCTCCTTCAATCTGGTCATTCAGAGCCTTCCTTATCATCTTAACCCAGAGTACTATCGAGCTACTTATAGCAAATGGAAGCAAACCGGTGAGTCTACCGTCGAGGTAAGAAGTACTTTTGGTCACAACATCCACTTCCTCAAGATTGCACCCTTTCACCTAGGAACAAAGCTCAAGGGGTTGGCGTACTTTTTCCTAGCTTTAGGGTCTGCATTTCCAGAGCTAAGCCCCTTCCTTGGGCCCAAGAACATCTCTCCTTCACAACGGCTGGCACGTATGAACACAGTGCAGGCCACTTCTATCTCAACTCTACAGTTCTACACACATATAGGCATCATGCCCTGCTGGTCAATCGGCATA
Organism: Ichthyophis bannanicus; assembly: GCA_033557465.1. NCBI lineage: Eukaryota > Metazoa > Chordata > Amphibia > Gymnophiona > Ichthyophiidae > Ichthyophis > Ichthyophis bannanicus. Next base: position 1,030,640,009 of record CM066034.1, read on the forward strand.
ACTCTCCTAATATGCTTTGCCCTATTCATCATTCAGATTGAAGCATATTCACTTCATCCAGGACTCATTCCCATAATACAAGGGTATGGCCGCAGGGGTTGAACTGAATCACAGACTTACTCACACAACCCTCATTCCAGGGTGCACAGCTTGCTCATCCATATAAACCTACAGCCATCAACGAAGCTACAATCACAACATTCCCCCAAACAGGAAACCTAAAATGTATAGAAACATAGAAATATGACAACAGAAAAAGACCACATTGGCTATCTAGTCTGTCCTTCCATAACAACTACAACAGTCCCCTTTTTACCTTTAGAGATCCTCTGTGTTTATCCCATGCTTTTTTGAATTCAGTTACTATGCTCATCAACGCTCGATCAGCTTGAAATAAGCTGCTAGTCCTCACAGACTACATTGAGCATAAAAATCTAGATATACTATGTGTAACGGAATCATGGCTCACAGACAGATACAATACTAATGGACTACCTAAACCTTTCTAGATACGACCTCTTTAACTGCCCCAGAGCTAACCACAGGGGTGGAGGCATCTTCATCATAGCCAGAAGCGACTTCAATTTTAACATTATCAAGGCTGCAAGAACAGTTTGGACATCATTTAATTATAAGCAGGCACTTAATGTTATGCCTGTTACGTAGGTCACCTTCTGCAGCCACTGCCAACGTGCCCACAGTTCTAGATCTGGTGAGCAGCCACACTGCTTACAAAAAACAGCTTTGGGTACCAGGTGACTTTCACCTCCCATCACTTCATCCAAAGCAATGACGGCACCAGGGCTGGCCCCATCCATTGTGCAGAAATGTTGTTCACACAGGGCCCCGCACCAACTTCATCCCACACATGACTGCACCTGTCTGACTGACTTCAAAGATGAGCCGGGGAGGCCTGAGGCCCTGGCTCACCTCTGTACATCCGCCGGAGTAAAGATCAGCATTTTTCTTCACTCTGGCAGCTGGGTTCCCGTGAAACCCACTGTCACGCTGAAACAGGAAGTGCCCTTTAATTCGCAGTGGGTTAAAGGGCATTTCCTGTTTCAGCATGCCAGCAGGCTTCATAGGAACACAGACGCCAGAGTGAAGAAAAACGCTGCTCTTCACTCCGGTGGCTGTACAGAGGTAAGCTGAGGCCTCGGGCTTCCCCAGCTCACCTCTGAAGCTGGTCAGACAGGTGCAGAGCTTTTCGGGGGGGGGGGGGGGCGAGGACTGGAAAGGGCTAATGGGTAGGGTTGCCAATAGACCGGTTTTCAGCTGGCCTGGCTGGTTTTAACATGGCCAGGAGAGCTGCCAGCAGAGATCTAAAACCGGCCATTGAAAATCCCGTTTTTTGTTCTGGCCGTAGGACTGGGAGCAGCCAGAGCAGAAAACCGTCTTTTCATCTCTCTCCTGGAGTCCTTGTCCTCCCCACTCCCCCCCCAGCCTCACCCTCTCCTCCGCTCCAGCCATGGCTCCTGCTTCTTACATGGTTGCAGCTGCAATAGCGCTAATAATTAAAATAAAAGCAAAACTGGTGCGGAGCCTTCCAGCCCTATGGAACCCCTGCTGCTATGTCCTGCCCTCAAAAGGAAGTTACATTAGAGAGGGCAGGATGCAGCAGCAGGGGCTCCATAGGGCCGGAAGGCTCCGCACCAGTTTCGTTTTTATTTTAAATTATTATCACTACTGCAGCCGCGGCTCTAAGACACAGGAGCCTCAACTGCCAGGGGAAGGAGGTGGCTGGGAGCTGACAGAGGGGGGAAGGAGGTGGCTAGAAGGGAGCTGACATGGGGGAGAAGGTGGGGCTGGAAGGGGACTGACATAAGGGGAAGGAGGGGGCAGGAAGGGAGCTGACACCTGGGTATGGTACAGGAGGGGGACTGGAAGGGAGCTGACATCTGGAGGTGAGACTGGAGGGAGCTGACACTTGGGGGATGGGACTGATAGGTGACTGGGTAATAGGGGGGGCTAGAAGAGAGGGGCACATGGGGATGGCACTGGAAAGGAGATAGACAGAGGGAAGGGTGAATGGAAGAAAGCTGACACGGAGGGTGTTACTGGGACTGGAAGTGAGCCGATACCCATGATGGTATTTGGACTAGAAGGGGCTGGACAGTGGAAGGAGGGAAGGACACCACTGGCAGTCTTGGGAACACAAGGGGTGTTGACAATGGTAGATAATGGGAGGGGAGGACTGAAAAGGGGGCTGATACTGGGGATGGTTACTGGTACTGGAAATAGGCTTATGGAAGGAAATGAAGAAAACAAAAGAGACAAGAAATGGCAGATGGACTATAGACCATAGAAAGAGAGCTAAGAGAAGAAAAAAAAGCAGAAGTCTCAGATCGGGACCAGCATGATCAGAGAATAAAATGGTCAGACAACAAAGGTAGAAAAAATCATTTTATTTTCAATTTAATGATTGGACTTTGTGCTATCTTTATATTTTACACAGTATGGGCAACTGCATCTATTATTTATCTATTGTTGCACTGCATGTGGAGTCTGGCTACTCGGGGTTTCAGTTTAATTTTTGTCTACATATTTTTATTTTAGGTTATGGTCACTTATTCTGTACTTGGTGAGGGTCTGTGTTCTGAGTGTGTGACTGAAGCCAGTTGTTCTGTTAACATGGAGTTTGTACGAAGAGATCTGAACTGTACTGTAGTAATTTGTTCGGCTTTTCAAATAGGTGTATGGATGTTCTAGGGCCCATTGTAGTATTTATAGTGCTGCTTTTATCTGGGTAAGCCCTTTGTATGAGTTTTGGAAGTTTATGATGGTATAGTATGGTAGATTTGGCCTTATAGATCTTTGGTGACTTTTGTAGGGTTTTATATTAGTTCACCTATATGCCTGTTTATGTTGTTGTGAGTGAGATGACCAGAATCAGATTTTTTTTTGGATTATCACAGCCTGTTTGAATGATGCTAAGCATTTACTGCTAAGTAGCTATTTTTATTCTGGCTATGTATTTGCTCTTTCACTGCAATTTTCTTACAACATTGAATTTGAAGGAGAAATATTAGCATCATGTGAAAAGAGTTCACAAAGGAGTTTTGAGAAAAAGGAAGGTGGGGTGTAGCCAACATTAATAATAATGAGGGAGGGGTGCCAATTTATAGGTTGCAGGTGAGCGCCAGAAACCCTAGTATGACCCTGCCAAGGGCCGGTCATAAGCATGCAGCAGAACAGCTTCGGGCTGCGATCGGGGCTGTCAGCAGCCATGGTGGGCCTGAGTCAGTCCTGGGCAGCGGCGGCAGAATTGGAAAAGAAAGGTGAAGCCGTGGGGCTGGGCTCAGGCAGCATATGGGGTCATGCAGGCATCGGGGAGAGTCACGATCACCATGGCTGCTCCCGTTTAAGGCATGTGGTTCTTGTGGCTACTCCCGGACACTGCCGCCGCAATCCTCACAGCAGTCCAGCACTCTATAGCCACAAGCACCGCAGAAGGGAGCTGATGCTGGGGGGGGGGGGGGGGGTTGGTGCTAGATGAGTAGCCTAGTGGTTAGAGCACTGACTTGGTAACCAAGAGACCAGGGTTCAATTCCCACTAGCACTCATCATAGCCTTGGGCAAGTCACTTAACGCTCCATTACCTCAGAAGAAAGGTCTAGCAATCACACTGCCAAGAAAACCCAGGAGCTGATGGGCCGTCAGGAGTGGGCATTGACTCAAAGGCACACATTGCATTGCCTAAGCCCACTAGCAAGCTGTGCCTTTTTCCGTCTCTGACAGATCTGAGGTCCTCTCTGGCCTGTGGGTCCCAGGCAATTGCCAGATTGCATCCCTCCTAATGCCCATCCTGACATCTGCTGTCTTTTATTTTGTACAGTACGGGGGAAATGCATTTCTATTTCTCTTGTGTTGCACTACATGCAGCGTTTGGCTTTCTGAGGTTTTAGTTTAATTTTTGTCAATATATTTCTCTTTTTGTTTTGTGCTCATTTATTGATGAAGGCCTGTCTGTATTGTGTGTGTGGGGGGGGGTGTACATACAACCAATGTTGGGTATTCTGCTAGTATGAAATTTCTGTTTGAGAATGTGTAGCAATTTTGCTTGTTCAGTTTGCACATTGCTTTCTCTGCGATTATTTTTGGGAGATGGGGGGTGGGACAGGGAAAGGATAGGCCAGGGGTGGGCATGAGCAGAGAATGACTAGCCACAGGTGACAGGATTTCTTTTTCAAAAGGTTGGCAACCCTACTGACAGGGGAGATGGAAAGGACTGGAAATGGGCTGAAAATGGACTGATGGGGGGGGCTAGGAATGGAAATGGGCTGATGGGGGGTTAGGACTAGAAATGGCTGATGGGGGGCTTGGACTGGAAATGGGCTGATGGGGGGGCTAGGATAGGACTGGAAATGGGCTGATGGGGGGATGGGAGAATGGGACTAGAAGGGAGTGGATGCTGGGTGGGGCTGGAACTAGAAGGGAGCTGATGACAGCTCCGGGAAACGTGCATTGCTAATGTTGTTGATTTGTTTAGTTACAAAAGGAAATTAATTTATAATTTTATTTCTCTAGTGTTGTACATTCCAAGTTTGGCTTTTGGGGTTCCCAGTTTAATTACTGTCTTCCTATTTCTAAATTGTGATCCCTTGTTCTTTGTTGGTGATGGTCTATATTCTGCATGTGTAACTGAGCTGAGGTATTCTATTCATGTAGTTTCTATCCGACAGTCCTCTTGTTCTTTTTCCCCAGTAGGAGATGTACTGGCATTCTCGGAGATGTATTGGTTTAATATTTGCAGTGTTGCCTTTTGATAGGTAGGGTTTGGTGCTTTGTGAGTCCTGGTAGTGCTGTTATGATACGGCAGATTTGCTATGGGTTCTAAATGAGCAGGGTTTATAGAACTTCCTAACGTGCCTGGTGGTTGGCACTGGAGTATAGTAATGTAGAAATCTGGTAGTCACTCTTTATCCTCACTGACCATGAAAATGGTATTCAGACACTTATTAAGAAGCAGGAACACCCATTTATTTTTCTTGGCACAGTGCCAGGGCCGGATTTACCTATACGCCATGTACGCCATGGCGTAGGGCCCACAGCCGGCAGGGGCCCACAAAAAAAAACCAAGTTCTTTTTTTTTTTAATAAAATTTAAAAAAAAACCTGGTGGCTGCCGCCGCGGGGCCCCCTCTGCTGCCGCGGCAGCACCGACTGACCCGCGGGGGCCCCGTCTACAAGCTGAAGCCGTCGGTTCCGTCGGTTCCCTCCCTCCCTCCGTGCAGGCTGCAGGCTGTGAGAGACGCGAGAGTGTCTCCTCGCGTCTCTGTTAAGCCCGCAGGGGCTGATGGGAAATTTCCCATCAGCCCCTGCGGGCTTAACAGAGACGCGAGGAGACGCGAGGAGACGCTCTCCCTTCGCGTCTCTCACAGCCTGCAGCCTGCACGGAGGGAGGGAGGGAGGGAGGGAACCGACGGAACCGACGGCTTCAGCTTGTAGATGGGGCCCCCGCGGGTCAGTCGGTGCTGCCGCGGCAGCAGAGGGGGCCCCGCGGCGGCAGCCACCAGGTTTTTTTTTTAAAATTAAATTTTACTTTAGGCCGGGGGGGGGTAGGACTTGTAATGGGGGGGGATAGGACTGGTAATGGGCTATTGGGGGGGCTGGGGCTGGAAAGGGGCTGGGGGGGGGTAGGGCGGGTAATGGGCTATGGGGGGGGTAGGACTGGTAATGGGCTATGGGGGGGGTAGGACTGGTAATTGGCTATTGGGGGGGCTGGGGCTGGAAATGGGCTGGGGGGGGTGGGGCTGGAAATGGGCTGGGGGGGTAGGGCTGGTAATGGGCTATGGGGGGGTAGGACTGGTAATGGGCTATTGGGGGGGCTGGGGCTGGAAATAGGCTGGGGGGGGTTAAGGCTAGAGGTGGGCTGATGGGGTTAGGACTGGTAATGGACTGTGGGCTGTTGGGGGGGATTAGAACTGGCAATGGGCTTTGGGGGGGGTTAAGACTGGTAATGGGCTGTGGGCTGATGGGGGCTGTCTGGTAATGGGCTATGGGGGGGCTAGGACTGGAAATGGGCTGGGGGGTTAAGACTGGAGGTGGGCTGATGAGGTTAGGACTGGTAATGGGCTGTTGGGGGGGGGTTAGAACTGGTAATGGGCTTTGGGGGGGGTTAAGACTGGTAATGGGCTGTGGGCTGATGGGGGTTGTCTGGTAATGGGCTATGTGGGGCTAGGACTGGAAATGGGCTGGGGGGTTAAAACTGGAGGTGGGATGATGGGGTTAGGACTGGTAATGGGCTGTGGGCTGATGGGGGGGGTAGGACTGGCAATGGGCTATGGGGGGCTGACTGGAAATGGGTTGATGGGGTTAGGACTGGAAGTGGGCTGATGGGGGGTTAGGACTGGTAATGGGTTATAGGGGGGGCTTAAACTGAAAATGGGGTGATGGGGGGTTAAGGACTGTAAGTGGGTTGATGGGGGCTAGGACTGGTATTGGGTTGGGGGGTTGCTAGGACTGGAAATGGGCTGATGGATGGCTAGGACTGGAAATGGGCTGATGCAGGGACTAGAAGGGAATGGATGCTGGGTGAGGCTGGAACTAGAAGGGAGCTGATGTTGGGGGAGGATTAGAATGGGATGGGGCTGGAAGAGTAAAATGGAGAAGGGAAAAATATTTTGTGTGGGAGGGATAAAAAATCTACAATTGGCCGGGTATTGGGAGAGTAAGTGGGGATTGAGGATGGAGGGGTAAAATTTGAGTGGATGAAATAGGAATGAGGAAAGAGCAAAAGGAGAAAGATTAGTATGTTAAAGCAGATGTAGAGAGAGAATGGAAAAAAATCTAGAAGAGAGAAGAAAGGACAAATGGACAGCAGACGATGGAGAGTTAGCAGAAGACACGAAGAAACCAGAAGAAAGTGGCTGGAGCAATTGCGGCTGAAAAAAATGCACAAAAGGTAGAAAAATATCTCTTTATTTTGAATTTATTAATTGGAATATGTCAGCTCTGGTAAATGTGCATCATTAACGTCTGCGCTTTGTTTAGTACAAGAGCAAATTAATGTATAGTTTTATTTCTACAGTGTTGTACATTCCAAGTTTGGCTTTTGGGATTCCCAGTTTAATTATTGTCTTCCTGTTTCTAAATTGTGATTACTTGTTTGGTGATGGTCTATGTTCTGCATGTGTAACTGAGCTGAGGTGTTCTGTTTATATAATTCCTATTTGACATTGCCACTTGTTCTCTTTCCCCAGTAGGTCATGTATTGTTGTTCTCTGAAATGTATTGGTTTAATATTTGCAGTGTTGCCTTTTGATTGGTAGAGTATGGTGCTTTGTGAGTCCTGGTAGTGCTGTTAAGATACGGCGGGTTTACTATGGGTTCTAAATGGGTAGTGTTTGTAGTAGTTCCTAATGTGTCTGGCAGTTGGCACTGGATTATAGTAATGTAGAAATCTTTTAGTCTTTCTTTATCCATACACTCATTAAGAGGCACGTTTACTAAAAGTTAGTATATGGTAACATTATGCAAATATTTATGCAAATGAGGCCCCTTATGCAAATGAGGCCCCGCACCCCCCTTGGGCCGCCCCTGCTGGGGGCCCACTATTTTTGTTGGCGTAGGGCCTCACTCAAGGTAAATCCGGCCCTGCACAGTGCCACACCGCACATTAATATTTAGTAAACATGCCCCTAAGACATTGCCAGGACAAAAGAATGGCTAGAACATAAGAACATAAGATATGCCATAATGGGAAAGACCAAGGTCCATCAAGCCCAGTATTCTGTTTCCAACAGTGGCCAATCTAGGTCATATGTACCTAGCAGTTTCCCCAAGGGACACAGGTTCCACAATGCTTGTATTGGTTCAAGCATTGATAACCTGGGTCCCTTCTTAATAATGGTTTATGGACCTTTCCTCCAGGAACTTGTCCAAACCTTTTTTAAACCCAGCTACATTAACAGCCTTTACTACATCCTCTGGTAACAAATTCCAGAGTTTGATTACACGTTGAGTAAAAAAATATTTTCTTTTATTAGTCTTAAATAGTTTACCCTGTAGCTTAATTGCATGTCCCCTAGTCTTTCTATATTCTGATAAGGTAAACAATAGGAGTATCCTTCCATCCCCTTTACCATTTTGGTGGCTCTTCTCTGAACCTTTTCTAATATCGTTATATGCTTTTTAAGATACGGCGACCAGAATTGCACAGAATATTCAAGGTGCGGTCTCACCATGGAACAATATAGAGGCATTCTAATATCTTTTGTTTTATTTTCCATTCCTTTCCTTATGATACCTAGCATTCTATTTGCTCTCTTGGCCGCCGCTGCACACTGGGCCGAGGGTTTTAACATGTTATCCACAATGATGCCTAAATCTTTTTCCTGGGTGGTGGTTCCTAATGTGGAACCTTGCATCATGTAACCTTAGTTTGGGTTGTTCTTCCCTAGGTGCATAACTTTGCACTTGTCCACATTAAATTTCATCTGCCATTTTGATGCCCAGTCTTCCAATTTATCAAGATCCTCTTGCAATTTTCCACAATCCTCTTGGGTTTTAACAACTTTAAATAGTTTTGTCTCATCTGCAAATTTGATAACCTCACTCATTATTCCACTTCCCAGGTCATTAAAAATATGTCAAAAAGCAGTGGACCCAGCACAGATTCCTGGGGTACACCACTATTCACCTTTCTCCATTGGAATAATTGGCCATTTAGCCCTACCCTCTGCTTTCTATCTTTTAACCAGTTCCTGATCCACAGTAGTACACTGCCTCCTATCCCATGACTCTTTAGTTTTGCCAAAAGTCTCTGATGAGGGACCTTGTCAAAGGCTTTCTGAAAGTCCAGATACACTATATCAACTGACTCACCTTTGTCCACCTGTTTATTCACACCTTCAAAAAAAACCCATAACAGATTAGTAAGACAAGATCTTCCTTGTCTAAAGCCATGTCGGCTTTCTCCCATTAGGCCATGACTATCTACATGCTGAGTAATTTTATTCTTTATGATGGTTTCTACCATTTTTCCCGGTACTGACGTCAGACTCACCGGTCTGTAGTTTCCCAGATCACCCCTGGAACCCTTTTTAAAAATTGGTGTTACATTGGCGATCCTCCGGTATTAGAGATGATTTTAATGATAGTTCACAGATTACTAATAGCAGATCTGCAATCTCATATTTATTTATTTATTTATTTAAACGTATTTCTATACCGCCTTATCCTGCAATCAAGGTGGTCTGAACAGCAAACAATCAATAAGATACAGTGTATAGTGTGCACATGCAGTGAGTAGTGTATGCGTGTGAGTGTGTCTGGACGTTGATTCTTGTGGTGCTATTTACAGCATGCACTATTTACAATGCTATGGGTATCAGTTCCTTGCTTAATTACAATTATAGTGACATGTGGGGGGAACTGAGGTGTCTGTTGCATGGTTTAAGTAATGTCACCGTAGTGTTCTATGAAGAGGGTTGTCTTCAGTATTTTATTTATTTATTTTTATTTATTTATTTAACTATTTCTTTTATACCGCCCCTTCCAGAGATCAAGGGCGGTTTACATATAACAAGTCAACAGTCATGTACTCAGTTTGTATACATTTTACATAGAACATAGAACATAGAACAATAGAAATCAACTATTTACATTAAACAGTAAATATACCATTTATAGGTATTAAAGCAAACATATTAAACTTTATACAAATGAATATTTACAGTGTGTGGTGTGTGTGGTGTGTGGGGCAGGAATTGGTGTAGGTGCTGGAATTTAGTTCCTTTTTTCGTCTTCAGGTGTGAGGGAGGGGGGAAAGTCTTGTGGATACATTGTTGGGTTAGGGGATTAAGGGAGTCTGTGTATGTGTGACCATGTTTGTTGTGGAGCTGGTCTTGGGGGAATAGGGGATTTCGAAGTGTTCAGTGAATAGGTAGGTCTTTAATTCTTTTCTGAATTGGGTGAGGTCTCTTATGGTGCGAAGTTCAATAGGGAGGTCGTTCCAGAGTGTAGGGGCAGTGAATGAGTATGCTCTGGAGCTAGTGGAATTCTTAGTTTTACGGATGGCTTTTGGTGTGATGAGGGAGTGGGCCGCGTTCTGTCTGAGGGTCCTTGTCGATGTTGGAGATTGGAGTAATGTGGATAGGTGTGAAGGGGTTATGTCATTTATAAGTTTATAGGTTGTTAGGATAATCTTATATTTGATTCGGCTGTTTATAGGGAGCCAGTGGAGTTCCAGTAGTATTGGGGTCACGTGGTCAGTTAGGCGAGCTTTAGAGATTACCTTTGCACAGATGTTTTGTGCTCTTTGGAGAAGGTATATGCTCTTTTGGGGGAGGCCTATTAGGAGACTATTGCAATAGTCGAAGTGCGGGGTGATCAGTGTACTTACTACGGATCTAAAGTCTTGTGTTTCAAGAAGTGGCCTTAGGTGCTGAATAGTTTTGAGTTTATAGAAGATGGTTTTTACTATTTGTTTTATGTGAGGTAGCATGGTGAGGGTGTGGTCTATTATTACTCCTAAGTATTTTACCTGTTTTCTGACGGGTATGGAGGTTTTGTTGATTGTGATTGTTTCTGGGTATGAGTTCTCAGTCGTGGGTGGTCTTGTCACAAACATTGCCTCAGTTTTTTTGAGGTTTATGCTAAGGTGGTTAGTTTCCATCCAGGAGGAGGTCTCAGCCATGCATTTGGATAGCGAGTCATATGTAGGGTTTTTAGCATTTATGGGGATAGCTAACATGATGTCATCGGCATATATAAAATGGTTAATCCTGTGTTTTTTAAATATGTCTGTTATCGGTTGCAGGTACAAGTTAAATAAGAGGGCCGAAAGGGCTGATCCTTGGGGTATTCCCTGTCCTTGAGGGAATGTTTCTGATGCTTGTTGGTCAATTTGGACTCGTATTAATCTATGTGAAATATAGGATTTGAACCAGTTAAGGACAATCCCGCCTATACCTAGGTTTTCTAATCTGTTGATCAGTGTCATGTGATTAATGTTATCAAAGGCGGCAGAGATATCTATAAAAAGGAGTAAGAAGCCTTGATGTTTGCCATCAGTGCCCTTGATGAGGAAGTCCATAAGGGTGATTAGGAGGGTTTCTACTCCATGGAATGGGCGGAAACCAAATTGGTGTGAGTCAAGAGGTTTGTGTTCATCAATGTGTTCTTGTAACTGAATTTGAATTGTTTTCTCTATTATTTTGGCTATGAATGGAATGCTGGCTATGGGTCTGTATGAATTCGGGTCATTTGAGTCGAGCTTATTATTCTTTATTATTGGTCGGAGTGTTGTGAGTTTTAGGGCATCAGGCATGATGCCCTGTGAAAGGGATTGGTTAACGATGTATTGTATATTTACCACCAATTCAGCTTTTGCACACTTAATCCATGACACAGGGCATGGATCGAGTGGGGAAGTGGTGGTGTTTATCATAGTTATGATTTTGAGGAGTTGTTTTTGTTCTACCAATTGGAAACTTGTCCATTCATGTGAGATTTTTGTGTTTGATAATACAGGAGTTGAGGTAGTGGTTTTGTTTTTTAGTTTTTCCGCAAAATGTTTTGCTAGTGTTTGTATATTTATTGCTTGTTGTTTAGGTTCGGTGTTGTTAGTTTTGGTTAAAGTTTTTACTATCGCGAATAGCTCCCTTGGGCGGTTGATGGAAGAATTTATTACTTTGGAGTGGTAGTCTCTTTTTGATTTGTTAATTGCGTTTTTGTATTCCATAAGTAAGAGCATGTATTGGGATTTGTTTTCATCAGATTTTAGTTTTCTCCATCTCTTTTCTTGTTTCCTCAGTTGTTTTTTTAGTTTTGTCAGCTCTTTTGTGAACCATTTTTCTGTCTTTTTTGTTTGTTTGTGTAAGACTTGTGTGTGGGCAGCTGCTTTTTGAATGGTTAGATTCCAATGTGTTATGGTTGAGTTGATGTCTGGTGAGCTTGTGTCTAGTTCGGGTAGTACTTTATCGAGGAATGTGTCTTTGTCAAAGCGTGCGAAGCGTGATGTATGTGGAGTTGTGCTCCCATTGTTTTTTGGGATTTGTGCTGGTAGCTGGATTGTGATTAGATGATGGTCTGACCAGGGTACTTCAGTTATACTCAGAGTGGTATGTAGTAAGTGATTGTAGAGTGTGGCTGGGAGGAAAATTACATCAAGTATGTTACCTTTTTTGTGCGTAGGGGCATGTATTATCTGTGTGAACCCCATTTGTGACATAGTGTCTATGAAGCTATCTGATTGTGAATGGTTCAGTGATGGAAGGTTCAAGTCCCCAAGGAGTAAAAGTGGTTTGCTTTGTGATGCTGTACATGCAAGTTCTAGGATAGGGGTGAGGTTTTTCTGATCGGATGATGGGGGTCTGTAGATGAGGGTGAGAGCCATGGTTTTATTTTCTATGTTAACGATGTCTATTCCATCTATATTATTTAGGTTTGTTAGGGTGAATTTTAGGTAATTTTTGGTGAGAATCATTACACCCCCTCCTCTTTTTATATTCCTTTGGCAATTGAAAATGTCATATTGATATGTGGTTAGCTGGTTTAGTAGTATAGTGTCTGTAGGTGAGAGCCATGTTTCAGTAATGCAGATAATGTCAGGGGATGTATCGTTAATTATGTCATTAATTATAGGTATTTTGTTTCTTATGGATCGTATGTTTATTAGGATGAGTTGTAATTTGATGTTTGTATTGTCATTTTGGTCAATTTTATCACTTATGGGTTGTTGCTTTATTTGGATGAGGCGGTGATGGCGTTTGTGTGAAGTGTGGCGCGAGTGGTGATTATGAGAGTTTGTGTATGTAGAGCTATATATTGGGTTCTGGTATTGATTGTACGTGATTGGGAAATTATTATAAGGGTTCCGGTTATGATTGTAGATGATTGGGATGTTATTGTGTGGACTTTGGTTGGTTTTGTAAGTGTATATGTGTTGAGTTAGGAGGGTTATTAAAAAGAGAGTGAAAAGGAGATTTGTAATCTTAGTAGGAGACATTTTGTTCATTTTATGAGGTAATGGGTAGAGTGGGAGGGAAGTAGTTGGAGGTATGTAGTTGGAGGGAGGGAAATTATTATTGTTAATAGTATCACAAGCTGCAAGAAGAGTATTTACTACTGACAACAGTGAAGGGTATTTACTACTGGCAACAGTGTCTTGTAATAGCAATGCAGGAAGCGGTAATTACTACTGATTGCCGTGGGTAAATATTACTAGCAATAGTAACTCACAATGATCATCACTGGTAACATTATCTCACAATGATTTCTACTGGCAAGAGTATCTTACAATGATTGCTGCTGGCAAATGTATCTCACCATGATCAATACTCACAACAGTGTCTCACAATAAATTACTACTGGCAAGATTATCTTACAATAATTACTGCTGAAATAGCTGCTCACAATAATCAATACTGGCAACAGTATCTGACAATGATCAATACTGGCAACAGTATCTCACAATAATTACTATTGGCAACAGTATCCCATAGTAACAGTGTAATAGGGGTAGTTATCATAGGTAGCAGTATCTCACAATGATCACTATTTGCAATGGTATCCCTTAAAAGTCCATACAAGTAGCTCCGAATTGGGTGAGTGAAGCTGGTGCTGTTACCTTATTGCCGGAGGCTCAATTCCCGACTGAGGATAGGTGCCGCTGATGGCAAGAGTTCTTCTGGTGCTCCTTCTCTCAGTCCCCGCCTAAGGGCCACGCCAAAGGGCCCTCTGGCGAGGCCCTCAGGCGCGGGCCCGACCAGGCGCGGGCCCGCCTGTCGGCGGCTCCCTTTATGTGGTCCGCTGCTGCTGCTCCTCCCCCTCGCACAGCCCCGACTGGGCTGGAGGGGTTTCACAAGCAGGCCGGATGGCCTGGCGGCGTTGCTTTCCCCGATCAGGGGAAGAAGATGGTGGAGAGGAGGAGAGGCTTTCCCGCCGTCGGCGGCTCCCTTTATGTGGTCCGCTGCTGCTGCTCCTCCCCCTCGCACAGCCCCGACTGGGCTGGAGGGGTTTCACAAGCAGGCCGGATGGCCTGGCGGCGTTGCTTTCCCCCGATCAGGGGAAGAAGATGGTGGAGAGGAGGAGAGGCTTTCCCGCCGTCGGCGGCTCCCTTTATGTGGTCCGCTGCTGCTGCTCCTCCCCCTCGCACAGCCCCGACTGGGCTGGAGGGGTTTCACAAGCAGGCCGGATGGCCTGGCGGCGTTGCTTTCCCCGATCAGGGGAAGAAGATGGTGGAGAGGAGGAGAGGCTTTCCCGCCGTCGGCGGCTCCCTTTATGTGGTCCGCTGCTGCTGCTCCTCCCCCTCGCACAGCCCCAGTCTAACGAAACAGACACTAAGACCATTGCAACTGGCACAAAACACTGCAGCACGCATAATTGCTGGCACCACAAGACAAGAACACATCACACCCGCCCTAAAAGAGCTCCATTGGCTGCCTATCAGTGCCCGCATTAGATACAAGACAATCATAAACATTTTCAAAATCAAACATCAATCATCAGCTTTCAGCCTACACCCACTCATACAACCAGACAACAGTTCAAGACCGAGAAGAAGAGGCACATCCAACCGTGTCAACACACCCAAAGATATCAACAGGATACGCAAGGGCACTGAAAAACGAGCCTTATCAAAGGCGGCACCAACAATCTGGAACGCCCTCCCCGACGAACTGCGTTCAACAACAGACCTTCAGTATTTTCCTGAACTCCTTAAGGTCTGTTGTTGAACGCAGTTCGTCGGGGAGGGCGTTCCAGATTGTTGGTGCCGCCTTTGATAAGGCTCGTTTTTCAGTGCCCTTGCGTATCCTGTTGATATCTTTGGGTGTGTTGACACGGTTGGATGTGCCTCTTCTTCTCGGTCTTGAACTGTTGTCTGGTTGTATGAGTGGGTGTAGGCTGAAAGCTGATGATTGATGTTTGATTTTGAAAATGTTTATGATTGTCTTGTATCTAATGCGGGCACTGATAGGCAGCCAATGGAGCTCTTTTAGGGCGGGTGTGATGTGTTCTTGTCTTGTGGTGCCAGCAATTATGCGTGCTGCAGTGTTTTGTGCCAGTTGCAATGGTCTTAGTGTCTGTTTCGTTAGACCTAGATAGGTATTTCAGTTCTTTCAACACTATTGGATGTATACCATCCGGCCCAAGTGATTTGCTACTCTTCAGTTTATCTAATAGTTGTAATACATCTTCCAGATGTATCGATATTTCCTTCAATTCTTCCGCACCTTTAAATACCACTTCAGTCATGGGTAACATCCCTACATCTTCCTCAGTAAAGACCGAAACAAAGAATTCATTCAGTCTCTCCGCTATCACCTTGTTGCCTCTTAGTGCCCCTTTAACCCCTCTATCATCTAATGGACCAACTGACTCCCTCACAGGTTTTTTGCTACAAATTGACTTGAAAAAGTCTTTATTTCGCATTTTTGCTTCTGCAGCAAGCTTCTTCTCAAATTCTCCCTTTGCCTTCCTTATCAATGCCTTGCATTTGACTTGCTAGTGCTTGTGCTGTTTCCAGGTTTCGTCATTTGGCTCTTTTTTCCATTTTCTGAAAGATGCTTTTTTGGCAACAACAGCCTCTCTAACCTCACCTTTAAACCATGGTGGCAATTTTTTGGACTTTCTTCCACTTTTCTTAAAGCGTGGAATACAACTGGTCTGGTCTTCCAAGATAGTATTTTTCAACAACACCCAAGCTTAACCTTTGCAACTGCTTCTTTTAGATTTTTCTTAACTATTTTCCTCATTTTATCATAGTCTCCCTTTTGAAAGTTAAAAGGTAGTACTGTGGATTTCCTTACTATGCCTCCTCCACTAATAAAATCAAAGGTGATCATGCTATGATCACTATTGCCAAGTGGCCCCAACACCCTTATCTCTTGCACTAGATCTGGTGTTCCACTAAGGACTAGGTCTAATATGGCTTCCCCTCTGGTCTGTTCATGAACCAGCTGCTCCAAAGAAACAGTCAGTCATTTATTTCATCTAGGAACTTTATCTCCCTAGCATGTCCTGCTGTGACACTGACCCAGTCGATACCGGGGTAATTGAAATCACCCATTATTATTACTGCGCTGTAACTTTTGTTAGTTTCCTTGATTTCTTTGAGCATTTCATCATCCATTTGTTCATTCTGGCCAGGCAGTCGATAGTACACCCCCACTGCCATCGCCTTCCCCTTTTTACATAGAATTTCAATCCATAGAGATTTTACAGCAAATTTTGTTTCCTGCAAAACTTTAATCCTTTCTGACTCAATGCCCTCTCTAACATAGAGTGCAACCCCTCCACCAATTTGGTCAGCTCTATCATTACGATATAGTTTGTACCCAGGTATCACAGTGTCCCACTGGTTGTCCTCCTTCCACCATGTCTCTGATATTTCAATCATATCCAACCTCTCATTTAGTGCTATATATTCTAACTCTCCCATCTTATTTTTTAGACTTCTAGCATTTGCATACAAGCATTTTAGAGACTGTATTTTATTCATATTAATTTGCCTATTGGCAGTCATGGGTAATTTTGGATCTTCAGCAAATCTTTGGCATCGCGATGGGTGCCACAGTGGCTCCATCGATTGCGACCTTATATATGGTGGAATTAGAAGAGTTTCACATTTATAAATCGTCATTCCTTGCTTTTGTGCCATTTTGGAAAAGGATTTTAGATGATATATTTTTCATATGGGTTTCGATTGAGGGTACCTAAAACCCCCTTGTGCCCACCCACCGGGTGATCGTGGGCCAGTCTCATAACCACGGCTTTAAAGGCCGTTGGTACCACTAGCTGCTTTCTAACAGCTCCTGTCTGGGGATCATTACTCTCCCGATATAAAATATCTCCCTCCATCAGGAATCTGGGGAGAATATCTCTATCAGACTGGGCGTACTCGAAGGTGCGCTTTAACGCGGAATCCGCCTTCTGTTCTTTTGGGAACGATGGGAATCTTTTGACTAGATCAGCCAGGACCCAGGGAAAACCCAACCCATCCTCAGCTCCAGCCCTTAACTGAGCCCTGTGGTGGCGTTCCCGTCGCTTTTCTCGCTTACTTTTCTTACAGCTTTTTGCAGAGGGACTGACCAAATCCTCATGTTGGGGCAGCTCTCCTAAAGTTTCATCTAGGGGCCTATCCTCCCCTTCCAGAGATTCTGTCCTCCGGGGGCTCCGTCGGCTCCCCTGAACCTTGGGCCTGGGACCTCGTAGATACCATCCCCTTTTTTCCCTGTACGCCCTCTCCTAGGCTCTTATAGAAGAGCGGCCAATCTCGGCCTAAAACTAGGTCATAAGGCAATCTGGGTATCACTGCACTAGGACCTTTCTCCGGGTTCCTAAACCTTTTATCGTAACCCTATAGAGAGGGTAGTAGGTGGAAGACCCGTGCACACAGCGTATCCTAGACCTTCCTTCAGCTTGAGTCGGGGTGGACACATTCCTGGCCTGTAAGAGGTGCCAGAATTTCTTTGAAATCATTGTTTGGTCTGCCCCCGAGTCAAGTGGGGCCTTGGCTACCACACCTTGGACTTCCACTTCTAGGCGAAAGCCTGCCTGCCTGTATTTTCCATCCTTACTCATCAAAGCTGTTCGCACAACACATTCATCCTTCCTGTGACCCCACCTCCCACATTTAAAACATTTAATGTGTGCGTCCCTGACCTCATTTCCAGGCATACTTCTCACAACAGCTGGTACACCAAACATTGGGTCTTTTTCTGCCTTTCTAAAATTGGCTACCCCACAAGTGTCGCCAGCGCCTCTCGGTGGTTTATGGGCTAATCCAGCCTCCATGAACCTTTCCGTTAGGTGAGCTGCCTCGCTTGAGGTCTGACAATTCTGCAGAGTCAAAAATGAACGTATCTCGGCTGGAACAGCCTCTGAAAATTGTTCTAAGACAAGCATATCAAGTACACTTTCCATGGTTCTCCCCTCGGGAATAAGCCACTTCCAAACCAGGTTATGGATCCTTTGGCGAAGTGCCTTAGGGGTTTGACTGGCTGGAGTTGGGTCGCTCGCAACATACGGCGATATACTACAGGTGATAAGCCTAGTCTGTCCCGTATGGCTGCTCTGACTTCTTCATATTTTGTTGCCTGGGCGGCGGGCATAGCCTTGTACGCCGCTAGGGCTTCTCCCGTCAGGGATGTGGCTAATCTAACTGCCCACTGCTCGTAGGGCCAGCCGGCACTATGAGCTACTCGCTCGAAAGCCTCCAGGAAGTCATCAATGTTATCATCTTTTGTCAATTGTCCAAAGGATAATATCCCACATGTCTGTGGGCCTACCCCACAAAAATGTCCCTCTGGTGTCTTCTCTGCCGCTCTCTCCGCCAGCAAAGTCTGAATCAGGTAGGTCAACGGTTTTTGTTGAGCCTGCATGGCCGCCAATGCTTGCTCCTGGCTCAGCTGAGCTAACTCGCGCTGTTTTTTAAATTGGAGACTGATCCATCGCAGTATCTCCTGTGGACTCTCCATCTCCGAACACTGAAACACAAACAGACAACACAAGCACCAAGTGTGGCACTTTTATTTTCCAAAATGCACCTATGCTCTGGCGCCTAGTATCCCTTCTCACCAGAATCCCCTCTACCTGTGCCCAGATACTTATTACCTGACTCAGGTGGAGATTCCGGCCTTGAGAAGGTACTCTTGCCTCTCTGGATTCAGTAATCCTCCGGGCGTGGTCAGCAGCAAACCTGTGTCTTGCTCTTCTGCGCTGGTAATTCTGCTGGCTTGCGCTGTATTCTTTGTCCAAAAATCCGAAAAACTACGCCATTTGTCAGACACTTGCTATCCTGGTCCTTATTAGGTGGTCGCCTAGGGCATGTGGTGCAAGCTGCCTTTGTAAAGAAAACTCTGTAGCCGTGTTTAAGGCAAAGATTATAATGATGAGGATTTATTCCCTTTCCCATGTGGGTTTCTGGTTTTCTCATACAGCAAACAAAGGATTAAACAAACTGTTTCTTCACAGCAAAATAACCAAAAATGCACCATCTTTCAAAAACAGGTACAACAATGCCCTTGTTTCCTTGATTAACATAAAGAGGTAATCTCATCCGATATACAGAGCGTGCAATCCATTGGGCTATAATCAATATCCTGATTAGTGCTCTCCCATTGCATCTGCTCAGTGTCTAAACTTGTAAGTGGGTAACACTTTCCACATCTATCATTCACAGAACTCTCTCTAGAGGCAGCAGCTCTTGGGGCAAGGAACCGTTCTGTATAAGGGAAATCCTGGGGACCTGTACTGGAGCCTATTTCTCTTAGGCTTCCTTTTTCCTTCCACCAAGGGTTTTCCTTCCACCAATTAGCCTTTGCTTTTCTAGCCGAGCCCACCTTTTGCCCTCTGGAGAAATTAGTGTACTTAGCTTTGTTCCTTCGATAAACAGCTTCCACACCTTCCTCTCTTAACCGGGCACTTTTACTTGGGCTGTAGCCTGCTTTGCCATGAGAGTTCCCCTCAGCAATTGTCTGGACTGGGCTCTGGTAACCTCCAGGAAAGGCTTCCTTTCTGCTGTTCCTTACTGCAGGGACACACCCGATGCTTCCTGGTCCCAGCAAGCTCTCCTGCTTGTGACCTCCGCCCTCCAGCTGCTTACTCGCTCTCTTTGGGACGATGCCCCCTCTGGCTTGGGAGACCTGTGCACGAACACCTCCCTTGCCTTCCAATGCACCTCCCTTCACTGCTCCTCCCTTGCCTTCCAATGCACCTCCAGCTGCACCTCCCCCTAATGGGATTTCCCAGCCACTTTTATCCTCCTGGCTCCTGCACGTTGTACGTGCTTCCTGGCCCAGGTGGACGTGATTAGTTTCCTGGCTTCCTACTGCGTCACAGCCAGTGTAGGAAACGTTTGTTCTACTACTTTCTGGAACCTTACAAACTGAATATGCTTTCTGGCTTTCTGCTGCGTCACACTCAGTGCAGGGAAAGCTTGTTCCACCATTTTCTGGCTTCTCATAACCTGAACCTGCTTTCTGCCCTTGTGACTGCAAGGTAAGCTCTTCAATTTTTCCTGTACCCAGGGGTTCTGTGCTGGCCACTGTATCACACTATTAATTTCATGGCATGCCCCTTTGTATTAATACTCTGAAAAATTAAACAACCATTCCCTAACTATTCTGGAAAAGCTTATAACCAGTTTCATGACTTTGTAAGCAGGATTAATGTTCTGCATCCCAGATAGTCTGGTTTTGGAGATGGGCATACCCCTGAGTTTTTGATGGTGGGAATGCCTAATGGAATCAGGTCCCCACTTGGTGCAGGTAAAATTGCCATCATTGCCTTTTTTTGAGTTTGGCTTTCCATCTGGTTGATCACTGCCTTCTAACCGATTGCCTTGAATCCCTCCGTATCAGGGGCACCATCTGGAATTGTTTTTCGTTCTTCCTCTGACAACCCTGTTCAAAGTGTTTGAAGGGCATAGTACTCGTGTCAACACTTTTAAATATCTTTATGACTCCATTAGGCACTTCTGTGCAGAGCCTCCATTTCAGTGCTTTTTATTATGCCAACAATATACAAATTGTGGGATACTTTGAACAAGAGCTGCCAAGCCTGGCTCCCCCCCCCCCTTCTTTTTCCCCTTGCATGGATGCAGTATCTAATTGGCTGGCTGGGCATAAACATAAATGCAGTCTGTGAATTGCTCTGTATTAATAGGAAGCGAGAGCCACCCACACCACCCCTGTTCTCCTTGGCCTTCCCAGTAGCGGCTCAAGGCTGTGTGCAGCCGGCATTTCATGCTCCGGTATCTGCAGTTACCCGCTCTCTTGCTTTACGTCAAATTAGGTTAATTAGGTCTCTTCTAGGTTTCAAGGATTTAAAGGCTTTGATTCATGCAGTGCTTTTTACAACATCTTCAACTCATACAAAATACGGTCATCAAACTCCTACATAATGCTTGACACTTCAATCATGTCACTCCACTGCTCGTCGATCAACATATGTGCCTCATCGCAAATAGGATCAAATGTAAGATTCTTTTGTTAGCTCACCATGCATTCAGATTCTCCATTGTATTTGGAGGACTCCGATTACCTGCTCTGCACATCATGCGCTCTGCACTGTGAAGGATTCCCCTCCAGCTTCGGCGATCTGGCAGGAGGCCGCCTGAAGAACAGCTTTTGCATACATGATGCTTTTTTATGGAATAGTCTTCCTCGCCCCTTCTGCCAGGAGCAGACTATCTGCCGGCTCTTCTCAGGCCTTTTCTCTAGCTTGGTGTTGGGGGAACCGGGCTTGGAGCTGCCATCCAATTTTTTTATTTCCTCTCTCTTGGCCTGGTTGCTTCCTTCCCTCTTTCTGTCCCCTCTAATGTTTACCTTATGTAAGGTGGTACATCAAAGCTATGGAAATAAGTAAATGAATCGTTTCACCCCGCTCATGATTTTGTAGACCTGTATCATATCCCCCTTAGTCATCTCTTCTGTATGCTGAGAAACCCTACTAACCTGTTTAACTTCTCTTCACAAGGGAACAGCTCTGTCCCCTTTATCATTTTTGTTGCCCTTTTCTGATCCTTTTCTAGTTGTCCTACATCCTTTATGAGAAGGGGCAGCCCGAACTGCACACAATATTCTATTTGCCTTTTAGATTGCCACATAAGCTAACTTGATAAATTGGAAGCTTTCAAACTTCAGTCCAGTGACTGGCTAACCTTTGGCTGGATAGCTTGAAGTATACCAAAGGTTAAGCAATTAAGAAATAAGATGGGGTGGGGGCACAGTTTCCACCAATATTCAGTACTTCCCAGTTAAAGATAACCACTTAAGTCAGACCACCCAAATAGTAGGTGTAAGTTAAGGAGATAAGATATCCAGTTAAATATGAAGCCCTATTTTGCATAGGGCTAAACATAGGAAGTGAGACACCAAGATCTGGATATTCACACCTACCAGTATTTTACAGGTGGCACTGCTGAATATGGAGCCTTTTGTAAAATAAGTATAAAGACCTATATTTGCTGACACTTATGGCAGGTGCAGAGATTTTGCAAAACTATATGTGAGTAGTGTATGCGTTTGAGTGTGTCTGGAAGTTGATTCTTGTGGTGCTATTTACAGTGTGCACTATTTACAATGCTATGGGTATCAGTTCCTTGCCTAATTACAATTATAGTGACATGTGTGGGGAACTGAGGTGTCTGTTGCATGGTTTAAGTAATGTCACCGTAGTGTTCTATGAAGAGGGTTGTCTTCAGTATTTTCCTGAACTCCTTAAGGTCTGTTGTTGAACGCAGTTCGTCTGGGAGGGCGTTCCAGATTGTTGGTGCCGCCTTTGATAAGGCTCGTTTTTCGGTGCCCTTGCGTATCCTGTTGATATCTTTGGATGTGCCTCTTCTTCTCGGTCTTGAGCTGTTGTCTGGTTGTATGAGTGGGTGTAGGCTGAAAGCTGATGATTGATGTTTGATTGTGAAAATGTTTATGATTGTCTTGTATCTAATGCGGGCACTGATAGGCAGCCAATGGAGCTCTTTTAGGGTGGGTGTGATGTGTTCTTGTCTTGTGGTGCCAGCAATTATGCGTGCTGCAGTGTTTTGTGCCAGTTGCAATGGTCTTAGTGTCTGTTTCGTTAGACCTAGATAGGTATTTCAGTTCTTTCAACACTCTTGGATGTATACCATCCGGCCCAAGTGATTTCCTACTCTTCAGTTTATCTAATAGTTGTAATACATCTTCCCGATGTATCGATATTTCCTTCAATTCTTCCACACCTTTAAATACCACTTCAGTCATGGGTAACATGTATATAGTTTACCCTGTTCTCCAAGTTTTTCAACATTTCCTGTTCAATGTAATGACCAGACATTTGTTAGTGTCGGATTTTGCTTGTTCTATGTAAACCGCGCTGATCGCAAATAGTGCGGTATATAAGAAACGTAAATAAATAAATAAATAAATAACATCCCTACATCTTCCTCAGTAAAGACCGAAACAAAGAATTCATTCAGTATCTCCGCTATCACCTTGTCGCCTCTTAGTGCCCCTTTAACCCCTCTATCATCTAATGGACCAACTGACTCCCTCACAAGTTTTTTGCTACGAATGTACTTGAAAAAGTCTTTATTTCGCATTTTTGCTTCCGCAGCAAGCTTCTTCTCAAATTCTCCCTTTGCCTTCCCTTATCAATGCCTTGCATTTGACTTGCCAGTGCTTGTGCTGTTTCCAGGTTTCGTCATTTGGCTCTTTTTTCCATTTTCTGAAAGATGCTTTTTCGGCAACAGCCTCTCTAACCTCACCTTTAAACCATGGCGGCAATTTTTTGTACTTCCTTCCACTTTTCTTAAAGCGTGGAATACAACTGGTCTGGGTTTCCAAGATAGTATTTTTCAACACCCCCCAAGCTTAACCTTTGCAACTGCTTCTTTTAGATTTTTCTTAACTATTTTCCTCATTTTATCAGAGTCTCCCTTTCGAAAGTTAAAAGGCAGTACTGTGGATTTCCTTACTATGCCTCCTCCACTAATTAAATCAAAGGCGATCATGCTATGATCACTATTGCCAAGTGGCCCCAACACCCTTATCTCTTGCACTAGATCTGGTGTTCCACTAAGGACTAGGTCTAATATGGCTTCCCCTCTGATCTGTTCATGAACCAGCTGCTCCAAGAAACAGTCAGTCATTTATTTCATCTAGGAACTTTATCTCCCTAGCATGTCCTGCTGTGACACTGACCCAGTCGATACCGGGGTAATTGAAATCACCCATTACACAGGTACACTACCAAAAAACTGCCTCCAGTTTTGCAACTGATTCCTATAGATTTTGGGGTGCTGAATCCAGGAAAAATAGCCAAAATGTTCCATCACGTCACGTTTTCTTGCAAAATTAGATTTCTTACCCATATAAGGAATGTTCACATAATTTCTTTTTAGCCGACTGCAGTTTATTTTCTTGGTCCAAAATAGAGGTTGTAATGGTTAACTAACTAGAAACACTCCCTCATGATATTTTAGAGTGTTCTGTATTCATTTTATACATTAACAGGACAATTGGGAGGTGGGGGGCTAAATCCAGTACTCGCGCTGGCGCATGTTCTTTCCTGTTTGCCTCGCCTCGTTCGCTCGCTCAAACACGGTGGTTGCGACATGAACGTTCCTGTCAAATTTCAGTTTCTTGCAAGTTCATTATTACCTTTTGTTTGCTCAGTCGTAATCCAGCTTTATTCCGAAGTGGTTCACTACAGTTGTAGTTTGCAGTGCTGTGTATTTGTGATGGCTCACAGAGCCAGAGGTTGCGTCAACTCTCCGGACAGTTTTTGTTTTATTTGTGGGGAATATACCGTGAAAAAGCGGCAGAGGAACATTTCTGCATTTATTTAAAAAGTATATTTCGCTTATTTCGGTTTGAAGTTAGGCGATCAAGACAAACCGTGGGCTCCTCACAAAGTGTGCAAGACATGTGAGGAAGATCTACGCTTATGGATGAAAGGTAAAAAACAAGCATTTTGTTTCGGAATACCTATGATGTGGCGTGAACAAAGAGACCACAGCAGTGACTGCTATTTTTGCTCTTGCATTGTGAAGGGATACAACTTAAAAAATAAGAACGTAATAAGTTACCCCAACCTTCCCTCAGCAATTAGGCCTATGCCTCATAGCAACGAAGTACCTGTGCCTGAACCACCAAAATCTTTGGATCATATTTGTGTGGACGGTTCTGATCATGATGAGACTCATCAGATGGCTTTTCCCGATGAGTCCAGTACTTCCGAGTTTGAAACTGAACCAGATCCGAAACCTGCACTTTTCTCTCAAGCTGAATTGAATGATTTAGTCCGGGATTTAGGACTCCCAAAAGATGCTGCCCAACTGCTAGGTTCTCGGCTTAAACAGAAAAATCTATTGTCACCAGGAACAACTTTTTATTGGTACCGCAACCGCGAGACACAATTTTTGAAGTATTTCAGCAAAGAGGAAGATTTGGTATTTTGCAACGATATATACGGAGTGATGGAAAAGTTTAAACTCAAGTATGATCCTGCTGAATGGCGGCTGTTCATTGATTCGTCAAAAGACAGCATAAAAGGTGTTCTTCATCATAATGGCAACACATTTGCTTCAGTTCCTATTGCTCACTCTGTTATTCTCCAAGAAAAATACGAGAATTTGGCCCTGATTCTTCAGAAGATTCGTTATGATGAGCATAAGTGGATGATTTGTGGAGACTTTAAAATTCTATCCATGCTATTAGGGCAGCAATCCGGTTTCACCAAATATCCCTGCTTCCTTTGCTTGTGGGATAGCCGGGCCCGCGACCTACACTGGGGGAAAAAAGACTGGCCAATTCGGGAGTATTTGAGACCCGGTGAGAAAAATGTTCTTCATGAGAGCTTGGTACCTTGTGATAAAATTCTATTACCACCTCTCCACATTAAGTTGGGTCTCATTAAGCAATTCATCAAGTCCCTTCCAAAAGATGGTGAGTGCTTTCGGTACCTTTGCTCAAAGTTCCCCCGACTTTCTGAAGCAAAGCTAAAGGAAGGAGTGTTTGTTGGCCCTGATATAAGGAAACTCATTTCAGATGGAGCATTCGCTGAAACGATGTCTGAGAAGGAAAAATAAGCCTGGGATTCCTTCAAGGATGTTGTTCTCAAATTCTTGGGGAACAGGCGGGATGAGAACTATAAGGATATTGTTGCCAGGATGCTCGATGCCTTCAAAGAACAAGGCTGTAACATGAGCCTGAAAGTCCATTTCTTGCACTCCCATGTGAACTACTTTCCCGAAAACTTGGGGGCATACAGTGAAGAACAAGGTGAAAGGTTTCACCAGGACATCAAGGACGCAGAGAGAAGGTACCAAGGAAGATGGAACACCACTATGATGGCTGATTTCTGCTGGTTGCTGCTGCGGGAAACCCCAGATGAAAAATACGCCAAGCAGCGCACCAAGAGAAGCATTCGGGGGAAGAAGAAATGGGCCCACCAGGAGATTGATTGACCCAAGAATGACTTTAAAATCTAAACTGTGTTGACAAATATCGTGTTTTTACTAAACTTTGAAATAAAAATTTGCTAGTTATTACCACAGTGTCGGATCTCATTTATTAGAATTTTATTTTCACACCATCGGGTGTTTGTCTTCATGTACTGCAATGGTGCGGTTTGCGTTTTCTATTCTTACATACATATCTGTACAACATTTTTTGCACATTTCTTTGCTTTGCTTTGTGTCTAACCTCGCTCTTATATGCTCAATGTTTGTGCACATGTATGTGGCTGTTTTATGTGCAGACAATTTTGCTACCATCACAGTGTGTTTTGTTGACATTACTCTATTCTTATGTGCTGCCTTGTTACAATTTTCTTTATTCTTATTTGAATAACTACTAAACAATTAGTATAAAGAATTCATCCAAGAAACTTTTATCTCGATCGCACTCAATCTGAAACGTTCACCTCAAACTGCTAACCCAATGTAGCAAGAAATCTGTACGTGATGGAGCAAATTGGTTACCAGATTTGGATTCAGCGCACCAAAAAACGTAAAAATCAATCGAAACATTAGAGGCAGTTTAAAAAAATTTTTTTTTAGTGTACCTGTGTTATTATTACTGCGCTGTAATTTTTGTTAGTTTCTTTGATTTCTTTGAGCATTTCATCATCCATTTGTTCATTCTGGCCAGGCAATCGATAGTACACCCCCACTGCCATCGCCTTCCCCTTTTTACATGGAATTTCAATCCATAGAGATTTTACAGCAAATTTTGTTTCCTGCAAAACTTTAATCCTTTCTGACTCAATGCCCTCTCTAACATAGAGCGCAACCCCTCCACCAATTTGGTCAGCTCTATCATTACGATATAGTTTGTACCCAGGTATCACAGTGTCCCACTGGTTGTCCTCCTTCCACCATGTCTCTGATATTCCAATCATATCTAACCTCTCATTTAGTGCTATATATTCTAACTCTCCCATCTTATTTTTTAGACTTCTAGCATTTGCATACAAGCATTTTAGAGACTGTATTTTATTCATATTAATTTGGCTATTGGTAGACATGGGTAATTTGGGATCTTCAGCAAATCTTTGGCACTGCGATGGGTGCCACAGTGGCTCCATCGATTGCGACCTTATATATGGCGCAATTAGAAGAGTTTCACATTTATAAATCGTCATTCCTTGCTTTTGTGCCATTTTGGAAAAGGTTTTTAGACGATATATTTTTCATATGGGTTTCGGATCTATCTGTGTTTCATGATTTTTTGTCATGGTTGGATTTGTTGAAGGTCAATATCAAATTTACGGCTCACATTGATTCACAGAAAATTTAAATTCTTCACATGTGGGTCTATCGTTGTGGGAATTCCTTACACACTACGTTATTTCGAAAATCTGTGCAAAGAAATAGTTTACTTAACTTTGGAATTTTCATCCAGCACCTCTTAGACGGGGGCTCCCATATGGTCAGTTTCTTAGATTGTGTCGTTTATGTTCTTCCCTTTGTGAATTTAAATATCATGCTCAAGATCTAAAGATGTGTTTGATGTCTCGGGGTTATCCTCAATGCATACTGGATCGAGCTTATCGACAGGCTCAGTATACACATCGAGATTGGCTGTTACAATCCACTACTTCAGCTTCAGATGATACCGCCATGGATCGGGTGGTGGGAGTTCTCCCGTATATGTGTCAAAGTTCCGCGGTAATGGACATTCTCCAAAAACATTGGGCTATATTGTCCGTGCATCCCTATTTTGCTCGACCATTGATGATAGCTTTTACTCGTGGATCTACTCTATGGGATATGTTGGTGAAATCTTCTACTCAGAGGGACAGACCTGATAGCCCTGCTGTTTCTGGGGGCCATTTTCCATGTCAGGAATGTGGGTTTTGTTCAACCACTATATCAGGGATTACTTGGACTGATCCTCAAACGAATCACATTTATCATTGACGTTGCTTCACCACATGTACCTCTACCTTTGTGGTTTATTTGATCCAATGTAAATGTCCTGTGATCTACGTAGGTCAGACTGTACGCCCGATTAAGAGTCGGATAGCTGAACATCTTTATCTTTCTTTATCTTTTATCTTTATTCAGCAAATTTGATATACCGCCTCTTACAATAGTATAAGGCGGTTCACAATACAAACAATCTTGGCTGCAAGAAAGAGAATCATGGAAAAGAATGCCATTTGGGGGACAGGAAAGTGGACAGAAAAAGAGCAGCAAGGAGAGTAAAAAGTAAGCTGTAGAAAACAGCATGATAGACGAGACAGGACGTAACATAAGGACTAACAGAGACAAGTAACAGACAAAACAGCAAAGACGAGTAAGACATGCTTCTCGTGTACAACAGCAAGTGCTTTCTGCACCTATAGTTGAACACTGTGTGGAGAAGAATCATTTATTTAGCGAGTTGATTTGGACAGTCATTGACCATGTTCCATTGGAGCCGCGAGGGGGTGATCGTACAGCCCGCTTACAATGGTGTGAACAACGATGGATTCATGTGTTAAACTCTGTTCATCCTACCGGTTTGAATCGAGAAATCGATTGACCCAGTTTGTTCTCATGAATGGACCAATCGGGTAAGGGGTTTCCCAAATTGTGTGGGACATCCCCTTCATGATTGGTGGTTCCTTTTCTGATTGATATCAGTTCTCACCAGTGGCTTTGGGGATTACCATAGTGTCATCAAATGTATTCGTGATATGACGGTCTAACCAGCAAAAGGTTTTTTACTATGTGCGCTCTCCTTGCTGGTGATTGGTTTCTTCTTTGATCGACAAAGTTTATTAGCTAATGACAAATTTTACTGTCCTATATGATGACTGGATGCCGGTTTGGAGTCGGCGTTTAGCGGCGGTTTTATTTATTTTATTTATTTACATTCTCTTATATACCGCGCTATTCTGCATCAGTGCGGTTTACATTGAACAAACTGAAATTACATTGAACAGGGCATTATAACTTGGAGATAACTATTTTACAGGGAACATGGGCTATGGAGGGTTAATTGAACAATTCCATGTGAGCACTTAATACAGGGATACTGAATACCCCGAAACATGCACGTCGTGCTTCAATGTTGTTTCAATATGTGGAACTGCTGCATTGGGGCAAGATAATTTTTGAAAGTTTTTTTACTATAATATACAAAAAGAATTGAAAAAGAACTTATAAGTGAATAAATGGATATCACCTGTCTGGTGTGATTAAGTTAACTATCTTACCCTCCCTCGGTGTTATCCGACAAAAATATTAATTACATCATATGTGGACTGATTCAGGGTATTTTCTGTATGGTATGCTTTCTTACAGAATCGGCATATGTCTGTTGTGCCAGTTTTTTCAATACACGCCCTAAACCATCTTGTCCGCAATCCGCTGTCCTGGGCTGCAACTATCAATCTTTCATCCTTTGGTTTCAGTCTACCTTTCCTCAACCATTCATGTGTCCATTCTTGATTGACAAAAGGTTCTTGGAGTAACTCTGTATTTTCCACTGTATTTGTGTATTTGCCACTTGTTTTAACTCGTCTGCTGATCTAATTCTTTGAAGAGATTTTTCTTTTGTTTTGCAAATTCTGTTACTTTCTTTCTCATGCACACCTGTCGATTCTTGCTCATTCCTTCTAATCATTGGAATGCTTGTCCAAGTTTGATGATGGAGACAGATTCTGGATGTTTACTTTCATATTTCAGCACTTTTTGTGTATTTGGATCTGATGATGCTGTCAGATAGGCTTGGAGGCCTATGATAGTAGCTCTGTAGGTGTAGTTAATTTCTATAAGTCCTAGCACTCCTTCAGCTCTAGGGATGTACAATCTTGGCATACACTGATTCTTGTAAATTACTTCATGAGCATGGAGGAGTTTTCTTGTTCGCACATCCAGTTTTTCAAGCTCTTTATGAGGCCAAGCCACAATCCCAAAACTGTAGAAGAGTATAGGAATTGCCAGCTGATTGATGGCTTCATCTTATTTCGTGATGTTAAAGCACTTTTAAATAACAGTTTTAATCTACTGTAATATTCTTTACCGATCTTCTCTCTTAATAGTTTCTGCTCGAGTGTCATTCCTTCCTCTATTCCAAGATACTTATATATGACTTCCTGTTCAAAGTCCTTGATGTCACAGCCGTCAGCAAGAGGATGTTTTCAGTTTTGCTCAATTTTCCTCTGAAAAAAGTTGCCTTAGCACATTTGTCAAGGCCAGAAGTCATCCTGATGTCGTCACTGCTCTGAGGTGAATGCGGTATGCAATTGAGAACCAGAGGTGAAACGCTTCCTGGCAAAGGGGATAGCATCCTGTTCCTCCCTGCTTGTTCACATATAACATGGCCACCTGGTTGTCCGTTCTAAGACCTATTGGCCCGAGAGTTGGGGTTGAAAAACCCAAAGGGCATTTTTAAGTGCATGTAGTTTCAGAAGATTTATCTGTAACAGAGATTCCTGATGTGTTCACTGCTCCTGTGTGGTTAGATTGTTTAGATGTGCTCCCCAACCGAGCTTGGAGGCATCCGTTGTAAGGGTGTATTGAGGTGGAGGAATCTGAAAATATGACCCCCGAGTAGGTTTTGAGGGGAGCACCACCACTGAAGGTAGTTGAGAAGTGGCAGGGTGATGCATATTTTGTCTGAGAGATGCCCGGTTGCTTGGGTCCATTGTGACAAAAGAGTCCATTGAGCTTGTCGCATATGCAGGCAGGCACAGGGGACTCTATGGACTGTGGCGGCCATGTGCCCCAAATGGCATAGTATCTCTTGAGCTGTTAAACAACTGTGATTTCTTATCTTGTGTGTTAGCTTAATAAGCCAGGTAGAGCGATCCATGGGAAGGAAAGCTCTGGCCTGTTTAGTGTCCAGAAGTGCTCTGATGAACTCAAGCTACTGGGTTGACACCAGGTACGACTTGGAAAAGTTTAAGACGAATCCCAGATGTTGGAGCACAGTGATAGTACAATGAAGGGAGAGCTTTACCTCTTGTGGGGATTCTCCCCAATTAGTCAATCGTTAAGTAGGGGAAGACAAAGACCCCCAAAGTGCGAAGGTTGGCTGCAACCACTGCCATGCACTTTGTGAATACTCGGGGGTGCAGAAGCTAAGGTCCCTTAGGTCCAAGATGGGCTTGAACCCTCCTGTTTTCTTGGGGATTAGAAAATAAGGAGAATATAAGCCCATGCCCTCTTGGGGAGAAGGAACTCTTTCTATGGCCCCCTGAGCTAACAGGGTGGACACCTCTTCTGAAAGGAGTTTTGTTTGTAGGGGGTTTCTGGGATAGTCTCCAATGAAACTGGTGGGAGGTAAGTTTTCGAAATGAAGCAGGTATCCCCTTTGGATGATGTTGAGAGTCCACTGCTCTGATATTATGAGGTGCCACCTGTGGGCATAGGAACATAGGCTGCCTGCTATGTGTAGGGGTTGGGGACCCTGCAGAGGCAGAGGTATAGGCATCATAGGCAGGAAAACAGCGCAGGTTCACCTGTGCTAACTACCTGGATCCTATCTTCCAGCAAGCAAGCCACAGAGAATAGTCTCCCAATGGAGGTACTAGAGATGAAAACAGTATCTGAATTCAAGAAAGCATGGAACACAGAAGATATCTAAAGGAAAAAAAGGGACTATAGTCGTTGATATGGAAGAGCAGAATAGGTAGGCCATATGGTCTTTTTCTGCCATCATGTTTCTATTTGAACACTGAGTGAAAAAATACTTTTTCAGATTTTAAATGCACTACCTATTGTCAGATGCTTGCTATCCTGGTCCTTATTAGGCGGTCACCTAGGGCGTGTGGTGCAAGCTGCCTTTGTAAAGAAAACTCTGTAGCCATGTTTAAGGCAAAAATTATAATGATGAGGATTTATTCCCGTTCCCGTGTGGGTTTCTGGTTTTCTCATACAGCAAACAAAGGATTAAACAAACTGTTACTTCACAGCAAAATAGCCAAAAATTCACCGTCTTTCAAAAACAGGTACAACAATGCCCTTGTTTCCCTGATTAACATAAAGAGGTAATCTCATCCGATATACAGAGCGTGCAATCCATTGGGCTATAATCAATATCCTGATTAGTGCTCTCCCATTGCATCTGCTCAGTGTCTAAACTTGTAAGTGGGTAACACTTTCCACATCTATCATTCACAGAACTCTCTCTAGAGGCAGCAGCTCTTGGGGCAAGGAACCGTTCTGTATAAGGGAAGTCCTGGGGACCTGTACTGGAGCCTATTTCTCTTAGGCTTCCTTTTTCCTTCCAACAAGGGTTTTCCTTCCACCAATTAGCCTTTGCTTTTCTAGCCGAGCCCACCTTTTGCCCTCTGGAGAAATTAGTGTACTTAGCTTTGTTCCTTCGATAAACAGCTTTCACACCTTCCTCTCTTAACCGGGCACCTTTACTTGGGCTGTGTAGCCGCTTTGCCATGAGAGTTCCCCTCAGCAATTGTCTGGACTGAGCTCTGGTAACCTCCAGGAAAGGCTTCCTTTCTGCTGTCCCTTACTGCAGGGACACACCCGATGCTTCCTGGTCCCAGCAAGCTCTCCTGCTTGTGACCTCCGCCCGCCAGCTGCTTACTCGCTCTCCTTGGGACGATGCCCCCTCTGGCTTGGGAGACCTGTGCACGAACACCTCCCTTGCCTTCCAATGCACCTCCCTTCACTGCTCCTCCCTTGCCTTCCAATGCACCTCCAGCTGCACCTCCCCCTACTGGGATTTCCCAGCCACTTTTATCCTCCTGGCTCCTGCACGTTGTACGTGCTTCCTGGCCCAGGTGGACGTGATTAGTTTCCTGGCTTCCTACTGCGTCACAGCCAGTGTAGGAAAAGTTTGTTCTACTACTTTCTGGAACCTTACAAACTGAATATGCTTTCTGGCTTTCTGCTGCGTCACACTCAGTGCAGGGAAAGCTTGTTCCACCATTCTCTGGCTTCTCATAACCTGAACCTGCTTTCTGCCCTTGTGACTGCAAGGTAAGCTCTTCCTTTTTTCCTGTACCCAGGGGTTCTGTGCTGGCCACTGTATCACACTATTAATTTCATGGCATGCCCCTTTGTATTAATACTGGTTTTCATGATGTCCCTAATGAATATTCATGAGGTTTATTTGCATCCACTGCCTTCCATTGTATGGAAATAGGTCCATGAATATTCATTAGAGCCATCATGAAAACCAGTCTGGATTGTGGTGTACGAGGGCTGGAATTGCCCATCCCTGGGTTACACGGATCGTTTTAGAAGCCTCTACACATGTAGGTAAGCAGCATTTATGTGCACATTGGCAACATGTCTAAATGGCAATTTCACACTGGTAAATAGTTGGGGCACAAATTTAAAGGGTGTGTATTTTGGGTGGGAAAAAAATTCTATGTAAATTTCACATTTTACAGTGGGAATACATGTAGATTTTACACAACTTCCCTATTGGCTTTTGCACCATTTCTGAGGCACATGTACGTTTATAAAAGTGCTTGTTTGGGTCAGAATTTTAAATGAAGGATTTTAAGTGCCTTCAAGTCAATGTTAACTCCTGGCGACTCAGGAGGGTAAAGTGACGTGCCCAAGGCCACAAGGAGTGCCAGTGGGAATCGAAGCAAGATCTCTTGAGTAGTAGGCTATTGCTCTAACCACTAGGCTACTCCTGAGCAATTTTTCTTAAACCCTCATTTTTTATTTTTGTCTCAATAGAAAGAAAAGCTTTTGTGGCTTCCCTAGTTAATTGGCACCACTTTTATGTGTAGGGGTCACCAGTGAGGCACCCAGAGTATTTGTCATCCGGAGTGGATCATTTCTTTAACACTCCCCATCCTCTATACAAGACTGGCTGTTTTTTCAGCTCCCTGGTCTCTCTACTCCTCCTCCACCCCCTGTGTCTAGCATCACCTATCTCTCTTGCATCCCCTTCCTGCATTGCCCCTCCTATCTCTTATCCCTGTTCCTGTTCCAATGTTGCCCTTAAAATATCCCCTTTCAGTATTGCCCACTATTTTTTTACATTCCCCAGCTGTTCCCATCCCACTAATGACTCCCATCTTAGCAAAGTTAGTTTTCCTAAAGTCTAAGGCCCTCGCTTTTGAATGGATTTTATCAACCCTAGTCCTAATACTGAATCACACCATCTGGCGATCACTGGATGCAAAATGATCTCCCACTATGACATCAGAAACACTTTCCCCTTTGGTAAGTACCAAGTCCAATATGGGCCCTTCACATGTGGGTTCTGTTACCAGTTGCCGGAATAGTTCTCCCTGTAGAGAATCAGGATCTCCTTATTTCTAGATGATACTGCAGCAGGGATGTGCCAATCAACATCCGGCATATTGGAATCACCTATCAGTAGCACTTTTCCTTTCATGGCAATGTTGCGTATGTCTTCTATTAAATCTCCATCCACTTCTTCTCCCTTTGGGGGGGGGGGGGGGGATCTGTATATCACACCAATGCAAATGGATTTCCCTTTCCATCTTTCTAGTTTAACCCACAGTGCCTCCTCCCTCCCTTTTAAGCCTTATAATTCTACAGTTTTAATATTTTTTACATATAGTGCCACTCCTTCTCCCCTTCTTCCTACCCTGTCCTTCCTGAATAAGGTATAGCCTGGTATAATTACATCTCAGCCATGATTGTCCGTGAACCATGTCTCCATAGCTGTCGCTATATGCGAGCCTCTAATCTTCCTTTTAGCTCTAAAGCTCTGGAAAAGCTTGTCCATACACAGTTGTCCAAATTTTCACAAGATATTGATACCATCCTGGTCACTGCATTGAATCACTTCTTTTGGTTCTGCCAACTGTCTGCTTATAGAGGTGGTGTGCACCTTTAATATATTGTAAACACTTTTTTTAAATTTAACATTTATGTACTGCCTTTCATGATATCAAGGTGGTTTACATTCAACAAACTGAAATTACATTGAACAGGGCATTATAACTTGGAGATAACTATTTTACAGGGAACATGGGCAATGGAGGGTTAAGTGGCTTGCCCAAGACAAGGAGCACCTGTGGTACTAGAAACCCCAGTCCTTCCAGCCCAAGGTTGCTGTCCTCTAGTGGGATTTGAACCCCTGACCTTCTGGCCTGAGGTAACTTGCCCCAACCACTAGGCCACTCCTCCCTATATCAAGAAATAAGCAAACCATAAACTTAAGGAGCACGTTTTATCTGCTCTTTGGACAGGCTTTGGTATAATGAATTGCAATAACTATAACTATAGTACAATTAGGGAAAGCATGAAGAACATGGCTCATGGAAGTCTTTGCAACCCATGTGCGTGTGTGTGCGCGCGCATGTGCGTGTTGATATCTATGTTGCCTCTGTATGTGTCTCTGACCTAGAGGGGAGAGGGGAGACATTTCAAAAGCTGGAGTTCCCTAACTGCTATGTTTCAACATTATTGGGGACATTTTTTGGGAATGTTATTTCTGTGAAGTTCCAATTTTGATCTGACTAATTTTTAAATTATAACGTCTCTTTTCCCTATTTATTTCCTTATATTAAATATGGATCCCTTCTGTTAACTTTTTGGAGAGTTATTTTGTCTCTGAACAGACAGACAAATATTTTTGACCCCTTCTGTCTAATTTCCTTCTAAGTCCATTGAGTCCGAAGA
This sequence comes from Ichthyophis bannanicus, assembly GCA_033557465.1. NCBI lineage: Eukaryota > Metazoa > Chordata > Amphibia > Gymnophiona > Ichthyophiidae > Ichthyophis > Ichthyophis bannanicus. The sequence goes on from CM066034.1 coordinate 1,030,675,508, forward strand.
ATCGATCCCATAACCCTCCACGTGTCACTACCTGAATAAGGGACGACCAACACACCACATGAGCTCTGTATGTAGATTCTTACACCCTGTAAATATTACATCCCTCCACATCTCACCAAGTTGTCAACCCTTGTTAAATTTAAAATTCAGTGTAAAGTTAATATTATTTAAATGTAAATCGCTTTGAGTATATGATGGAGCAGTATAGAAAACTTGTTAAATAAACAGAGTTAAAAAGAAAACAAAGTTGATTTAACAATGCGGCAGCTATTTGCCTATCCATTTTCAAATGATGGCCCAGCTGAACCTTTAAATCCATACAGACTTCTAGCTGAAGTGACAATTTCCATTTGGGGGTTTACCCCAGTGGAAGCCAGGGTGAAATATAATATCCTGAATCTCACATCAGCTGACTGCTTATCCATGTTACTGAACACACATTCAACTGGATCGTCTGCTGTGAGCGTGTGTTATTCCATTGCTGAGCTCTGAGAGAAATTGGTTCACTCTGCTAGAGCATTTTCACTCTACGGCCTAAGATTGTGGAGTGGTGTAACATATCTTTGAGGATTTCGGGAAGACCTGAAGACTTATTTGGACAAGCACTACTGTAGATAATTCGTACTAAAGGCTAGGATGGATGTATTTATGACTTTGTAGTTTGCAGAAATCTATGTTAATGACAACACTAACTCACTTCACACCAAGGAAGCTATGGGTCTCTTAAATAAATAAACCAGAGTAGCTCTGATCTAATAGTATTGGGTATTAACTTTGCGACTCAAGCCATGGTGCTGTCTCCATCACTGGGTTGCAATTCCCAACATTCTGTTCCAAAGCACTTTGATTTTACAATTCATCCCCTCATCCTGGATTTCACTCTCTTTTTCAGTGTCTCAGCAGTGTGGTGGTCACCTGAACAGCCCTTCTGGAACCTTCACCAGCCCTGGCTACCCCAACCGGCATTTGGACTTCACCTACTGTATTTGGCAAATAAAAGTCCCCAGGAATCACAAGATAATTGTCACATTCAGTGAAATTTTGTAAGTACCGACTCTGCCTTGCTTGTCCTCGAGTTAATCTTTCAATTAATTTCTTCAGTCCTTCACAGAGAACTGTTGTGTTCAAAATCTGAAGTACTTGATTGCCAACTAAGAAGTAAGTGTCCTTCAATCACCCCTAACAAACAGGGCCAAGGGTATCTAATGACCTAGGCAAACTTTCAGCTGTGTGCCTTTGCCCTCCCCACAGCTCAAGGCCCTTCCTCTTTCCCCTGTACTCCACCATCTTCCATATACCTGCCATCCTGCATCTCCCCTACCCTCCCCCCCTACCCCCAGGTGTTACCAACTCTCCTTCCCTATCTGCCTTTTCAGGTCTCCCAGCCCTACTAGGTATACGCAGTGTAGAATAAATACATATAAGACAGTCCCACGAAACTTACAAACTGCTAAGACAGATGAACAGGGGACTGGGGAATTCTACAGAAAAAAATCAATACATATGGGGTGAAGACAGGAGAATATGAGAGGATCACAATCCAAAGGCAGCCTTGAAAAGCTGAGTTATCAACCTGGACTCCCCTTCCCTACCCCTTTCTTCCCCTTCCCTATCCCCTAACACAGTAACATAGTATATGACGGCTAATAAAGATCAGTATGGTCCATCTAGTTTGCCACTCCATGCTGGTCATCCCTCCTCATGCCTTTGTTTAGGGATATACCCACCGCACTGTGCAGGTCATCTCTACTTGTTAAGCTATCAGAGACATAAGTTTATTTTGATTTTATCCTGTTGCTATAAACAGATCTACTGTGTCTGTACCATGCCATGTTGAATTCCATCACCACTTCCATCGGGAGGACATTGCCTTTCAGTTTACCCCCTTGCAGCTTCATGTTATGCCCTCTAGTATTACAGCTTCCCCATCTTTGGAAGAGGTTTGTTTGTTCATTAGTCTACTCTGCAAGTACTTAAAAGTCTGAATCATATCTCCCCTGTCCCTACTCTCCTCCAGAGTGTACATTGGGTAAAGTCACAAAATATGATCGTTTCCCACGTCATGGGTACCTTTGCAATATCAATAATCAAGTCTCTTATCCATTTCTTCGGTTTGAGTTGGAGGCCTGTAGACTACATCAGTGTGGATGATAGTGACATCTCCTCTTTCCCACACAATCCACAGCCATCTGTCTTCTAAATAAATTATATAGTAACATAGTAACGTAGTAAATGACGGCAGATAAAGACCAGTATGGTCCATCTAGTCTGCCCAGTATGATGGCAAGAGTAGTTGCACCTGCCGCTCTGTGCAGGCCACCCCTCCCCACATCTTTGTTTAGGGGTGAACCCACCACTCCATGTAGGACACTCCTTATTTGTTGAGAATTTAGATGGTTCAAATTTATTTTGATTTTATCCTGTTGCTGTTAAGGGATCCACTGTGTCTGTCTCATGCCATTTTGAATTCCGTCACCGTGTTTGCCCCTACCACATCCATCGGGAGGGCGTTCCAAGCATCCACCACCATTTCAGTGAAAAAGTATTTCCTGACATTGCCTTTCAATTTACTCCCTTGCAGTTTCATGTTATGCCCTCTAGGTTTACAGCTTCCCCGTCTCTGGAAGAGGTTTGTTTGTTCATTATTTCCCTTTAAGTATTTAAAGGTCTGAATCATATCTCCCCTGTCCCTCCTCTCCTCCAAAGTGTACATGTTTAGGTCTTCAAGTCTCTTCTCAAAAAGCTTCTGACGCAGGCTCCAAATCATTTTGGTCGCCTTCCTCTGAACAGTTTCCAGTCTTTTTATATCCTTTGCAAGATATGGTCTCCAAAACTGAACACAGTATTCCAAGTGAGGCCTCACCAGTGACTTGTACAGTGGCATAAGTACCTCTTCCTTTCTGCTGGTAATTCCTCTTTGTATGCAGCCCAACATCCTCCTGGCTTTTGCCACTGCCTTGTCGCACTGTTTTGCCACCTTGAGATCTTCAGAAATAATCACACCAAGGTCTTTCTCCTGATCCGTGCACACCAACCTCTCATCCCCTATCGCATACATTTCCCTTGGATTTCTGCTACCCAAGTGCATGACACTGCACTTCTTTGCATTAAATCTTAATTGCCAAGCATTAGACCATTCTTCCGGCGTTTGTAGATCTTTCTTCATGTTAACCACTCCCTCGGGGGAGTCCACTCTGTTGCAAAGTTTTGTGTCATCTGCAAAAAGACAGACTTTTCCGTTCAGTCCTTCAGCAATATCATTGAACAGTGCAGGGCCCAGGACCGATCCCTGGGGCACCCCGCTAATCACCTTCCCTTCATCTGAGTGAGCTCCATTTACCATCATCTTCTGTCGTCTGTCAGAAGACCAATTTCTGATCCAATTTACCATCTTGGGATCCATCCCCAAGCTACTGAGTTATTGATAAGCCTCCTATGAGGAAAAGTACCAAAGACTTTGCTGAAATCCAGGTAGATGACATCCATTGCATGCCCCTGATCCAGTTCCCTAGTCACCCAGTCGAAGAACTCAATCAGATTTGTTTGGCAGGATCGTCCTTCGGTAAAATCATGTTGCCTCGGGTCTTGCATCCTGTTGGTTTTGAGAAAGTTCACTATTCGCTCTTTCAGGAGTGCCTCCATTACTTTTCCCGCCACCGAGGTGAGGTTCACAGGCCTGTAGTTTGACACTTCTTCCCTGTCACCACTTTTGTGTAGAGGTACGACACCAGCCATTCTCCAGTCCTGAGGAACCTCTCCTGTTTCCAAGGATCTGTTGAAAATGTCCTTTAACGGCCCTGCAAGAACCTTTCTGAGCTCTTTCAGTATCCTGGGATGTATCCCATCCGGTCCCATAGCCTTGTCCACTTTCAGTTTTGCAAGCTGTTCTAACACTTCATCTTCTGTGAATGGTGTGGTATCTACTTCATTCCCATTTTTATATTTGGGAGTCACAGGAGGTCCTTCTCCAGGACTTTCTTTAATAAAAACAGAGCAGAAGTATTCGTTTAGCAATTTCGCCTTTTCACTGTCACTTTCCACGAGTCCGTTCTCAGCAATTCTGAGTCCTGCAATTCCACCTCTGATCTTCTTCCTTTCCCGAATATACCTGAAGAAAGTTGTCGCCACACTTAACATCTTTAGCCATCTTTTCCTCTGCCTTTGATTTTGCTATCCTTATTTCTCTTTTTGTCTCTGAGTTTGATCCTGTATTGATTTCTGTGTTCCTCTGTTTGTGAGCTTTTGAATTTTGCGAAAGCTGTGTTTTTTGCCTTTATTTGAGCAGCCACTTCTTTGGAAAACCAAATAGGTTTTCTTCTCTTGTTTTTGTTTACTTTTCTTACATATTTATCTGTTGCCCCTTTTATTGCCATCTTTAGTTTAGCCCATTGCAATTCCACTTCCCTTATCTCTTTCCACCCTGTCAGCTCCTCCTTTAGGTACTCAGCCATTTTTTTGAAGTCAGTGTTTTTGAAGTTTAGGACTTTGAGCTTGCTATGATTGGCCTGTACCATGGCTTTTATCTCAAACCACACTGTGTGATGATCGCTGCTGCTCACAGGGGCACTCACGCAGACATTCGACATGCTATCACTGTTGGTGAGCACTAAATCCAGTGTTGAGCTTTCCCTGGTTGGTTCCATCACCATTTGTCTAAGTAACGCATCTTGGAGAGCATCCACAATTTTTTTGCTTCTTTGCAGATTTGCAGAAGAGAGTAATCCAATCCACATCCGGTAGATTAAAGTCACCCAATATTATCACTTCCCCCTTTGTGGCTATCTTGGCAATATCTATAATCAATTCGTTATCTATCTCTTCAATTTGTGTCGGAGGTCTGTAGACTACAGCAATATGGATGACAGTGCCATCTCCTCTTTCCAACGCAATCCAGAGTGCTTCTTCTTTTCCCCATGCACCCTGCATTTCAGTACCTTTAATATTGCTTTTGACATACAAGGCTACTCCTCCTCCTCTTCCATTTTCTCTGTCTCTTCTGAATAGATTATAGCCAGCTATGGCTATATCCCAATCATGCGATTCATTAAACCATGTTTCTGTAATGGCCACAATATCCAAATCCATTTCCACCATTAGGGCTTCCAAGTCCGGAACTTTGTTGGCTAAGCTTCGAGCATTTGTGCTCATTGCTTTCCATCATTTAACTGGCTTGTGTGTATTTTGAATTGATTTTGTTCTGCCTACATCTTCCCACTTGTTTTTGATGTGTGGTTTAAAAGTGTGTCTGTTTCTGATTTTAATCTGCTTTTCCAGGGGGTGACGTCCAGAGCTTGACCTTCCACATTCGTCACCCCCATTTTCTAGTTTAAATGCATATCCACATATTGCTTGAATTTTTCACTTAGGATTCTTTTCCCTGCGACAGAGAGATGTAGTCCATCAGCACAGCATAGTCTCTTGTTCCATCTGTTGCCCCAGTCGCCAATAAATCTGAATCCTTCTTGTTTGCACCAGGTCTGGAGCCATGTATTAAAGCTGTTAATGCGATGCAACCTTTTTGCCCCCTTACCAAGAACAGGTAGAACCTCTGAGAATGCAACAGTGTTAACAATGGGCTTGAGTTTCTCTCCCAGAGATTGGAAGTCCTTTTGGACTGTAGAGGCACTGTTTCTAGCTAGGTCATTTGTGCCCAAGTGCATAACATCATCAAGTTTGGAGTGTTCACTTTCTGCTCTAAGTACTTCAACAACGTGGTTTGTATTCCTGCTGGCTGAAGAGCCTGGGAGGCACCTGACTGACTATCTTCTCTCCTTTGAACTGTGTTCCCAAGTTGGTGCCACTGATGATGGCATCACCAAGTAGTAGTAGTTTGCTGTTTGGTGAGGTTTTCTTCATATTTGGTCCTTTAGCAGGCGATTGGGTATCGTCCGTCTCATTTAAGGGCCCTTCAGTTTCTTTGGATTGGGCATCCTCATTCGCCAAGGCAGAGAAGACATTATGCAGGGATATCGCCTGTTGCATACGATGCCTCTGTGTCACAAGTCGCAATCTACCAGAACCCACTGTGATCCATTTGTTCCTGGAGTGTTTGATTCTTTGTGGGAGCGGTGGTGGACTTTGTTCAGTTTGTATCCTAGAAGAGGTACACTTCTTTGCAGCCAGTTCCTCCCTCAGTTCCTCGTCCTCATTGGCCAAGGTAGAGAAGGCATTATGCAGGGATATCTCTTGATGCATAAGATGTCTGTGTGCTACAGGTCACAATCTACCAGAACCCACTGCGATCCACTTGTCCCTTGGGTGTTTGATTCTTTGTGGGAGCGGTGGTGGACATAGTTCAGTTTGTATCCTAGAAGAGGTGTGCTTTATTGCAGCTAGGTCTTCCCTTAGTAGAGTCAGTTCTTTATGCATGGCAGCTGACCTAAGGCACAGAGGACAAGCTCTTAGGTTCCAAATGATTCGTCTTGGAATGAATGTACTGCAGTTATTGCACTGAATACAAGACATGCTGAATAAGTAGTGCTAGAAGGAGAAGAGGAAGAAGAAGAAGAAGAAGAAGAAAGGAAGAAGATGATTATAGCCAGGATCACTATATTCCATTCATGCAACTCATTAAACCAGGCTTCTGTAATGGCCACAATGTCCAAGTTCATTTCCACTATTAGGGCTTCCAGGTCAGAAACTTTGTTGGCTAGGCTTGAAGATTTGTCCAGCTTCTTACTGGTGGGAATGGGAATGCAGCAGATGATCACAACCTCTTCATCTGCCATAGATGTTTGCTTATGATCCAGTACGTCCCCAGTTCAGTAGTTTCACATAGTTTCTAGTGGATGCGCCGTACTTATTTGTACCTTTCTGTACAAAGGCTTTGTGACATCACTATGTTGCAGCTTGCAATGAGATGGAAAACAGTCTCTAGTTCTGTTTTGCTAGTATTTTTGATACTGATCTGGGCCATATTGTCATAGTCCACTATCTTGTGCTGCAATTACCACTCTCATCCTTACTGTAACCAGACCCTATTCTGTAATTCTTCCATATAGCGGTCTCTACACTGTGCAGCAGCAAGGGAGTCGCACAATTCCAGGAACAATACTGTCACTAAGGCTCAACTCGTGGAATTTATTTCAGGGTTCTTTGAATGGGGAGTAGCACACCCTGGGAGGCCCTCTGCATTTAAGCTCGTTTTGCACTTTTTTCCATCTCCAAATAAATGAGGCCAGTCCAGAGTTTGTGTTACGAACCAAGGGTTTTACTTAGAACTTAGTGACATTGAAAAAATATTTCTAACCACTGGCAAAATGACAAGCAATTTACTCCTTCTCTTTCCTCCACTTGTTACAATTAAGTTACTTCTTGCATTCCCTTCACAGCACTGTACTCTGCATACTCTAACTGATGCTGGAAGTTAAATTCTCCACTCCCGTACATCTAATACTTAGCGTATTTTTTTCCCTGAGCGGGAACCTCTCTTCTGCTATCTTTATCAGTGTACCTGGCGCTGGTGCTGATGCAGGCACAGGTCCCTGAAAATGTCCTGGGTTCCCTCCTGGAGCAGGTATCACTGTTCACTGAAGAGCTCCTGGATTCCTCCTCATTTCACAGGCCCCCAAAACTGCTCTACAGATGTTTCTGACACAGATGTTCCTTGATCATAGAGACATCGCCTTTATGGCATTTCTTTAATGACAAATATTTCTGTTCTGTGTTCACAGATGAAGGGCCAGGAGCAGGACCTCAGAAAACACCCACAAATAGGAACAGAAGTGAGGCAGATCTTGAACGATTTTCAGAAGACTGTGTTAGTGAGGAGATAGCTAAACTAAAAGTAGACAAAGCGATGGCGCCAAATGGTTTCGATCCAAGAGTGCTGAAGGAACTTAGGGATGTTCTGGTAACTCAACCGAATGACCTTTTCAATGCTTTTTCAGACTCTGGAGTAGCCCAAGAGGACTGGAGAAGGGCGTACATGGTCCCTCCACACCATGGGTTCTCAACCCAATCCTTGGGACACACCTAACCAGTCAGGTTTTGAGGATAATTATAATGAATATGGATGAGAGGGATTTGCATGCATTGCTACGGATTAAAAGGCATCTTCTTTCATTTGTCCTTAGCCTGGAGCTGGATACGAATTGTCGTTTTGATTTCCTCGCACTCTATGATGGCCCATCCACTAACTCCCAGCTAATTGCCAAAGTCTGTGGTCGCCAAGCACCTACCTTTGAAACCTCATCAGACACTCTGACTGTCGTCCTGAGCACTGATTATGCAAATTCTTACCGAGGCTTCTCGGCTCAGTATCATTCAGAATATATTGGAAACAGTAAGTACCATAAGAGGTAAGAAGACAGAAACCAGTATCCTGTCCACCTGCTCAGTCCTGATCCAGGCCATTCTCAGTTTACTCAGGTTCTTCCTCTTCTCCTTCTACCCCCCTCCTCTGTGGTGTCCCCCAGGGCTCCGTTCTAGCTCCCCTTCTATTCAACATTTTCCTCACCCCCCTCGCCCTTTTAGTACACCAACACTGTATATCCGCTTACTACTATACAGATACTATCCTTCTCTATCATACAGACACCTCTTCACCCAACATCAGCCCTCTCAATTCCTGCCTGTCCGCCATGGCCTCCTGGCTATCCTCAAACCTTCTACATATCAACCTCTCAAAACCTTTGGCCATCTGGTTCACCTCCGGAAACCCTATTCCCCCTCTTGTCCCTCTTCTCTCTGCCACTCCCATCCCGGTCGTTTCTTCTCTGCGTTATCTAAGGGTCACCCTTGATTCTTCCCTGTCCTTCAAAGATCACATTTCCTCAGTAGTTCAGCGATCCTTTTACATCCTGAGACAACTCCGTGTGGTTCGCCCTTTTCTTTCCGTCCCCTCCCTCACCACCCTTCTTTTGTCCCTAGTAGTATCCCACCTCAACTACTGTAATATTTCCCTTGCCGGCCTCCCCCAATCACAATTACGCAGACTACAACTCATCCATAACTCTGCCGCCCGCCTCCTGACCCATGCCTCCCGCTTTGACCACATCACCCCCATCCTGATCCGTCTCCATTGTCTCCCAGTTCCCTTCAGAATTCAATACAAAGTGCTCAATTTCGTCCATAAATCCATTAACTCCTGCTCCCCCCTTTATCTCTCAGACCTTATTCACCTCCACACACCGCACCGCTCTCTCCAGTCAATACACGCTAATAGTCTATCCCTCCCTTCCCCATCTCAAGCCCATCTCGAATCTACCCGCTCCTCAGCCTTCTTTTTCCTGGGTCCCCGGCTCTGGAACTCGCTCCCCTCCACCCTCTGCCTCGAACCCTCCTACATTACCTTTAAGGCACAACTCAAAATCCACCTCTTCTGCTCTGCTTTCAACCTCCCCCCTCGCCCGTCCCTTCCCCCCGCTAGCGTCCAGCGTCCCCTCCCTTTCCCTTGAGCAGTGCACCCGCCTCTTTGGCGCTTTTACGTCTATCCTCTCTCTCCTATTATTTTATGGCGTTCCTGATGCACCTCTGTCTGAGCGGTATATTAAGACTGAAATAAAGATCCAGGAGCTGCACCCCCGATAACCTTTCCTAACTCCAAGCAACATGGCCCTCTAAACCCCAGCCTTGGGCACTCTCTCACCCCCTACTGAGGCACACTTCCTTCCTCTGACTCCTTATTTATGCTTTGCTGCTGCAGGTCTCTTCTCAACATTCCTTCTCCTCTGTCGCCAAGAACTGTGTATTTTCTGAAGCTTTTCTTCATGTAAAGCCTTTATTATGGATGCAAACGCACAGATGTACACACCGCAACCGTGCGCTTAGATTTACTCAGTCTGTGACCAGCTGTCCAAGAGCAGAGCTGGGTTGTGATTACTTAAGATCCATATCTACGCCTTCTCGTGCACCACTGGGGGAGGGGGTCACTGTACAAGCTTTATTTTATAAAGGCACATAGGGGGCTAGACAGGCATAAAGCGGGGCCCTTTGGGACTTCTCACATAGGCACCCTGTTATAAAACTAGCCCCCATGTGCTGCAAGCCTAGTCTTAGATTTCTCCCACCCAACCTTACTGCCCAGCTACAGTTGGCATCATTTTCTAATTGACCAGTCTTAATGCCCACATTTCATTAACCTCTTCCCTTCCTCTAAAGTTGATTGTTTTCCCTACTACTGCCGCTTACATCTCTTCCATGTCCTCTGTGCTCTCTTTCCTATCGCTTCGCTCCCCCCTTCCAAACTCTGCTTGTCATATCAGTTTTGAGAACTCTCTCCTTAATCTGTTCACTGTCTCTGCTTGCTTCTTGATTGTTCTTATTCCAACTGTAGCTGTTTCATCTGCTCTCTTCCATTTTCTATTTTTATGTCTTAGCTTTGAAATTTTTTTGGAATGAAAAGTGAAAAATCAAGATAGCAAATAAACTAAGTGATCCTTTCTGGTGGCTGTGCTGCACACTCCCTGACACATCCCCCCCCTCCCCCCTCCCCCCCACACATACTCTCTTCGTACGGTACGACAGTGCTTCTGTGTAACTTATCAGACTCCAAGATGAGGTGTTTGATCTTAAAGTTATATCTCTCATCTCATTCTTCTCTGATACCACCAATCACCCCATTATTTTATTTATTTATTTACATTCTCTTATATACCACGCTATTCTGCATCAGTGCGGTTTACATTGAACAAACTGAAATTACATTGAACAGGGCATTATAACTTGGAGATAACTATTTTACAGGGAACATGGGCTATGGAGGGTTAAGTGGCTTGCCCAAGACCACAAGGAGCACCTGTGGGACTAGAAACCCCAGTCCTTCTGGCCCAAGGTTGCTGTCCTCTACTGGGATTTGAACCCCTGACCTTCCGGCCTGAAGTACCTTGCCCCAACCACTAGGCCACTCCTCCACTCCATTGCTCAGTAAGTCATTCTCTGACATAGCACAGGGTGCTGCAGGGCAGGCATGAGGTGCATTGGCAGAGGGAGTGAGGGGGGGGTCCCTGTATAGTAATACTAGGGGTGCTGAAGGGTAGGAGTGGGGTGCATTGGCAGAGGGAGTGTGTGTATGGGGGGGTGTGAGTCTCAGTATTGGAACACTAGGGGTGCTGAAGGGAAGGAGTGAGGTGCCTTGGCAGAGGGAGTGAGTGTGGCGGGGGGTCTCAGTATTGGAACACTAGGGGTGCTGAAGGGTAGGAGTGAGGTGTATTGGCAGAGGGAGTGCGGGGGGGGGTCTCAGTATTGGAACACTAGGGGTGCTGAAGGTAGGAGTGAGGTGCATTGGCAGAGGGAGTGCTTGGAGGGGTCCCAGTATTTTAATACTAGAGGTGCTGAAGGGTAGGAGTGAGGTGCATTGGCAGAGGTAGTGAGGGGGGGCCCAATATTGTAACACTAGGGGTGCTGAAGGGTAGGAGTGAGGTACCTTGGCAGAGGGAGTGAGTGTGGGTTGGGGTCCCAGTATTTTAATACTAGGGGTGCTGAAGGGTAGGAGTGAGGTGCATTGGCAGAGGGAGTGTGTGTGTTGGGGGGGGGGGAGTCTCAGTATTGTAACACTAGGGGTGCTGAAGGGTAGGAGTGAGGTACCTTGGCAGAGGGAGTAAGGGGGGGGGGGTCCCAGTATAGTAATACTAGGGGTGCTGAAGGGTAGGAGTGAGGTGCATTGGCAGAGGGAGTGTGTGTGTGTCAGGGTGGGGTCTCAGTATTGGAACACTAGGGTGAAGGGTAGGAGTGAGGTGCATTGGCAGAGGGAGTGTGTGTGTGTCGGGGGGGGGGTCTCAGTATTGGAACACTAGGGGGTGCTGAAGGGTAGGAGAGGGTAGGAGAGGTGCATTGGCAGAGGGAGTGTGTGTGTGTGTGTCGGGGGGTCTCAGTATTGGAACACTGGGGGTGCTGAAGGGTAGTAGTGAGGTGCATTGGCAGAGGGAGTGTGTGTGTGTCGGGGGGGTCTCAGTATTGTAACACTGGGGGTGCTGAAGGGTAGGAGTGAGGTGCATTGGCAGAGGGAGTGTGTGTATGGGGGGGTCTCAGTATTGGAACACTAGGGGTGCTGAAGAGTAGGAGTGAGGTGCATTGGCAGAGGGAGTGTGTGTCGGGGGGGTCTCAATATTGGAACACTAGGGGTGCTGAAGGGTGGAGTGAGGTGCATTGGCAGAGGGAGTGTGTGTGTGTCGGGGGGGTCTCAGTATTGGAACACTAGGGGTGCTGAAGGGTAGGAGTGAGGTGCATTGGCAGAGGGAGTGTGTGTGTGTGTCGGGGGGGTCTCAGTATTGGAACACTAGGGGTGCTGAAGGGTAGGAGTGAGGTGCATTGGCAGAGGGAGTGTGTGTATGGGGGGGGTCTTAGTATTTATTTTATTTATTTATTTATTTATTTAACCGATTTTATATACCGTCTTTCTGCAACTCAAGACGGTTTACATAAAACATATATAATAGAGTGTTTCAACTGTTTACATAGAACAAGGTAACAAGATATAGGTATAAATAACAATAAAATGACAATAAAATGCCAATAAAACCAACTATATACAAGGGAATTTAACTATTTACAGAGGAATTTACCTAAATATCAGCTGTCATAGTGGAGGTTTAGAAGGGGTAGGAGCTGGAAGGAAGAGGGTGATGTTGGAACTAAGGTGGGAGGGAAAAATGTTCCTGAAAAAGGAAGGTTTTTAGGTTTTTTCGGAACTCAAGGTGAGTGCTAGAGTTTCGCAGCTCATGGGGAAGGGAGTTCCATAGGGTAGGAGCGTAGAGTGAAAAAGCCCTGTTACAAGTGATTTGTTACAATACTGTATTGGAACACTAGGGGTGCTGAAGAGTAGAAGTGAGGTGCATTGGCAGAGGGAGTGTGTGTGTGTGTCGGGGGGGGGTCTCAGTATTGGAACACTAGGGGGTGCTGAAAGGTAGGAGTGAGGTGCATTGGCAGAGGGAGTGTGTGTATAGGGGGGGGAGTATCAGTAATGGAACACTAGGAGTGCTGAAGGGTAAGAGAGGTGCATTGGCAGAGGGAGTGAGGGGGTCTCAGACTCAGTATTGTAACACTAAGGGGTGCTGAAGGGTAGTAGTGAGGTGCATTGGCAGAGGGAGTGTGTGTGTGTCGGGGGGAGTATTGTAACACTAGGGGGTGCTGAAGGGTAGGAGTGAGGTACATTGGCAGAGGGAGTGTGTGTATGGGGGGGTGAGTCTCAGTATTGGAACACTAGGGGTGCTGAAGGGTAGGAGTGAGGTGCCTTGGCAGAGGGAGTGAGTGTGGGGGGGGGGGGGGGGTTCCCGTATTGTAACACTAGGGGTGCTGAAGGGTAGTAGTGAGGTGCATTGACAGAGGGAGTGTGTGTGGGGGTCTCAGTATTGTAACACTAGGGGTGCTGAAGGGTAGGAGTGAGGTGCCTTGGCAGAGGGAGTGAGGGGGGTCCCTGTATAGTAATACTAGTGGTGCTGAAGAGTAGGAGTGAGGTGCATTGGCAGAGGGAGTGTGTGTATGGGGGGGAGTCTCAGTATTGGAACACTAGGGGTGCTGAAGGGTAGGAGTGAGGTGCATTGGCAGAGGGAGTGTGTGTGTGTGTATTGGGGGGGTCTCAGTATTGGAACACTAGGGGGTGCTGAAGGGTAGGAGTGAGGTGCATTGGCAGAAGGAGTGTGTGTGTGTCGGGGGAGTCTCAGAATTGGAACACTAGGGGGTGCTGAAGGGTAGGAGAGGTGCATTGGCAGAGGGAGTGTGTGTGTGTGTGTCGGAGGGTCTCAGTATTGTAACACTAGGGGGTGCTGAAGGGTAGGAGTGAGGTGCATTGGCAGATGGAGTGTGTGTGTGTCGGGGGGGTCTCAGTATTGTAACACTGGGGGTGCTGAAGTGTAGGAGTGAGGTGCATTGGCAGATGGAGTGTGTGTGTGTCGGGGGGGTCTCAGTATTGTAACACTAGGTGGTGCTGAAGGGTAGGAGAGGTGCATTGGCAGAGGGAGTGTGTGTGTGTGGGTCGGGGGGGTCTCAGTATTGTAACACTAGGGGGTGCTGAAGGGTAGGAGTGAGGTGCCTCGGCAGCGGGCGTGTGTGTGTGTCGGGGGGGTCTCAGTATTGTAACACTAGGTGGTGCTGCAGGGTAGGAGAGGTGCATTGTCAGAGGGAGTGTGTGTGTGTGTGTCGGGGGGGTCTCAGTATTGTAACACTAGGGGGTGCTGAAGGGTAGGAGAGGTGCAATGGCAGAGGGAGTGTGTGTGTGTCGGGGGGTGGTCTCAGTATTGGAACACTAGGGGGTGCTGAAGGGTAGGAGAGGTGCATTGGCAGAGGGAGTGTGTGTTTGGGGGGGTCCCAGTATTGTAACACTAGGTGGTGCTGAAGGGTAGGAGAGGTGCATTGGCAGAGGGAGTGTGTGTGTGTCGGGGGGTGGTCTCAGTATTGGAACACTAGGGGGTGCTGAAGGGTAGGAGTGAGGTGCATTGGCAGAGGGAGTGTGTGTTTGGGGGGGGGGTCCCAGTATTGTAACACTAGGGGGTGCTGAAGGGTAGGAGAGGTGCATTGGCAGAGGGAGTGTGTGTTTGGGGGGGGGGTCCCAGTATTGTAACACTATGTGTTGATGAAGGGTAGGAGAGGTGAATAGGCAGAGGGAGTGTGTGTTTGGGGGGGGGGGTCCCAGTATTGTAACTCTAGGGGGTGCTGAAGGGTAGGAGAGGTGCATTGGCAGAGGGAGTGTGTGTTTGGGGGGGTCCCAGTATTGTAACACTAGGGGGTGCTGAAGGGTAGGAGAGGTGCATTGGCAGAGGGAGTGTGTGTTTGGGGGGGGGGGGTTCCAGTATCGTAACACTAGGGGGTGCTGAAGGGTAGGAGTGAGGTGCATTGTCAGAGGGAGTGTGTGTTTGGGGGGGGGGGTCCCAGTATTGTAACACTAGGGGGTGCTGAAGGGTAGGAGAGGTGCATTGGCAGAGGGAGTGTGTGTTTGGTGGGGGGTCCCAGTATTGTAACACTAGGGGGTGCTGAAGGGTAGGAGAGGTGCATTGGTAAAGGGAGTGTGTGTTTGGGGGGGGGGGTCCCAGTATTGTAACACTAGGGGGTGCTGAAGGGTAGGAGACGTGCTTTGGCAGAGGGAGTGTGTGTATGGGGGGGGTCCCGGTATTGTAACACTAGGGGGTGCTGAAGGGTAGGAGAGGTGCATTGGCAGAGGGAGTGTGTATGGGGGGTCCCAGTATTGTAACACTAGGGGGTGCTGAAGGGTAGGAGTGAGGTGCATTGGCAGAGGGAGTGTGTGTTTGGGGGGTCCTAGTATTGTAACACTAGGGGGTGCTGAAGGGTAGGAGAGGTGCATTGGCAGAGGGAGTGTGTGTTTTGGGGGAGGGGGTCCCTGTATTGTAACACTAGGTGGTGCTGAATGGTAGGAGAGGTGCATTGGCAGAGGGAGTGTGTGTTTGGGGGGGTCTTAGTATTGTAACACTAGGGGGTGCTGAAGGGTAGGAGAGGTGCATTGGCAGAGGGAGTGTGTGTTTGGGGGGGGTCCCTGTATTGTAACACTAGGTGGTGCTGAAGGGTAGGAGAGGTGCATTGGCAGAGGGAG
This sequence comes from Ichthyophis bannanicus, assembly GCA_033557465.1. Lineage (NCBI taxonomy): Eukaryota > Metazoa > Chordata > Amphibia > Gymnophiona > Ichthyophiidae > Ichthyophis > Ichthyophis bannanicus. Next base: position 1,030,690,989 of record CM066034.1, read on the forward strand.
TGTGTGTTTGGGGGGGTCTTAGTATTGTAACACTAGGTGGTGCTGAAGGGTAGGAGAGGTGCTTTGGCAGAGGGAGTGTGGGTTTGGGGGGTCCTAGGATTGTAACACTCGGGGGTGCTGAAGGGTAGGAGAGGTGCATTGGCAGAGGGAGTGTGTGTTTGGGGGGGTCCCAGTATTGTAACACTAGGGGGTGCTGAAGGGTAGGAGTGAGGAGATTTGGCAGAGGGAGTGTGTGTTTGGGGGGTGGGGTCCCAGTATTGTAACACTAGGGGGTGCTGAAGGGTAGGAGTGAGGTGCATTGGCAGAGGGAGTGTGTGTATGGGGGGGGGTCCCAGTATTGTAACACTAGGGGGTGTTGAAGGGTAGGAGAGGTGCATTGGCAGAGGGAGTGTGTTTGGGGGTGGGGTCCCAGTATTGTAACACTAGGGGGTGCTGAAGGGTAGGAGAGGTGCATTGGCAGAGGAGTGTGTGTTTGGGGGGTCCCAGTATTGTAACACTAGGGGGTGCTGAAGGGTAGGAGAGGTGCATTGGCAGAGGGAGTGTGTGTTTGGGTGGGGTCCCAGTATTGTAACACTAGGGGGTGCTGAAGTGTAGGAGAGGTTCATTGGCAGAGGGAGTGTGTGTTTGGGGGGGTCCCAGTATTGTAACACTAGGGGGTGCTGAAGGGTAGGAGAGGTGCATTGGCAGAGGGAGTGTGTGTGGGTGGGGTCCCAGTATTGTAACACTAGGGGTGCTGAAGGGTAGGAGAGGTGCATTGGCAGAGGGAGTGTGTGTTTGGGGGGGGGGGGTCCCAGTATTGTAACACTAGGGGGTGCTGAAGGGTAGGAGTGAGGTGCATTGGCAGAGGGAGTGTGTGTGTGTCAGGGGGGGGTCTCAGTATTGTAACACTAGGGGGTGCTGAAGGGTAGGAGAGGTGCATTGGCAGAGGGAGTGTGTGTTTGGGGGGGGGGGGTCCCAGTATTGTAACACTAGGGGGTGCTGAAGGGTAGGAGAGGTGCATTGGCAGAGGGAGTGTGTGTGTGTCAGGGGGGGTCCCCGTATTGTAACACTAGGGGGTGCTGAAGGGTAGGAGAGGTGCATTGGCAGAGGGAGTGTGTGTTTGGGGGGGGGGGGGTCCCAGTATTGTAACACTAGGGGGTGCTGAAGGGTAGGAGAGGTGCATTGGCAGAGCGCTGTTTGAAATCATCAGAGGCAGAATTGAAATCAAATGGCTTAGCAAAAATATAATCACATGACCATAATGACATTCTAAATTCAGAAGGGGGGAGTGAGATTCTGCAGATAAACAGTTAATACAATCTGATGCTGGCAACTGAGGAGCTGAAACTTATCCATCTGAAGCAAATGAGAATTACAAGTTTATGTACTAAGCCTCCTGCTGGTGCTTGTGTCTTACAGTGTCTCTCTCGTGCTCAGCTGATTCTATGACAATAAGAATCAAGGACTCCTACCTGATGGAGCTCGGCTACCGTGGAGAAGACCTAACCCTCAATGACCCAAAATGTGGGCCAACTTCATCCACGCCAGTCACCTTCTCTGTACCACTGCTGGGGTGTGGCACCGTGAGGACGGTACATATTATACAGATTCCTCAGTCCTTGCAAATAATTGATGCGTCCCAGCTGGGACTCCACCTGATCTTAGAGGGTCTGAACTCAGTATTTGCAGTGTGAAATTAGATTTTGTGTGTTAATTTATACCTGCACATCCACGCCGTTAATATATGTTACAATGAATAGATCTCACATACAAATGCAAAATCTTAGGAAGTGATAGTTCACATGCCAGGATCCCACTATACAATACTAAGTCAATTTTCAGAGGGTTAATCTGTTTATCACAAAGAGTATCTCTCCCTCCAATTTTTCTCGGCTATGATTCTTTTACCAATGTACCAAAATGATATTAAAAAATCATTTATCCAATTCTGAAACAAGAATTTGTATAATCTAGACTTGAAAGGTCTCAGACTCCTTTTGGCACTTTTTAACACTTGCCAAAGTCCTAATATTGTGCCAGTTTTGCATCAACGACCTCTATTCACTCACAGTCTTTTTTGTTTTAGAACTGAGGTCAACCAAAGAATCAACCCCATCCGCCTCCCCCAATCTCTTAATGTCAACCCCCGCCTTCCTCACATAATGCCTAAGTTGCAGCCATTGAAAGTATAGCGCTCCTGGAAGACCAAACTCCCGTTGCAGTCTATCAAAATTTTTCCAACTGGCCGTTGTGACCAGGTGGCCCAAATTCCAAATGCCCCGCGAATACCACCGAGGCCAAGCAAAAACCTCCCGTTGAATCTTAAAGAAAGGATTATACCACAAAGGGGTAGTTGCCGAAAAGTTCTTCTCCAACCCCACAGAATGCTTCAATCTTAAAAAAGCTCTCTGCGTGTCCGATATCACAACAGGGACTCTTGAACTTGGACATAACATATTGGGCAGAAGCTCCACGGGAAAGGGATTAACCAATTTCCGCTCCACCACCAACCACGCTGGACTTAAATCAGAAATGTGCTCAGTCCACCTAGAATCCTGTTTCAGCAGGAAAGCAGTGTGATATGACCAGAAATCGGGAAAGTTAACCCCCCATCCTCCTTTCTAGCTTTACGTTTTCTCAGGGTGATTCGAGGCGGCTTATTATTCCAGAGATAGCGACTTAACATTCCTTCAACCTGCCGATACACTTGCCTTGGCAGATAGGATGGGAGCATTCCCAGCACATAATTAAGTTTGGGAACGATAGTCATCTTTATCGTCTCAAGTCGCCCCCACCACGAAAGAGCCAAAGGCGACCACCTACAGGTCAGAGTTCGAGTTAACGTTAATAACTCTTCAGAATTAACCTTAACTGTCTCTTCTAAAGGGTAGCAGTATTGGACCCCCAGATATTTGACCGCCTTTTGTTACCAAAGGGGAACCGAGACACGTCAGAATTATTGGTGTAAGAATTCAACGGAAAAACTATAGACTTCGACCAATTTATTTTGTACCCAGATAAGGCAGAGTATTGTGCAATCAGACTAAGGATTAAAGACACCGAACTAGGAGTAGTAAATAGCAATAAATCGTCGGCATACGCCGACAACTTAACCTCCAGCCCTGCAACCGGAACTCCCTGAATACTTGAGTTCTGCCTGATTAACAATAAAAGCGGCTCCAAGGCTAAGTTAAAAAGCCGTGGGGAGAGGGGACAACCCTGCCGCGTACCCCGCCCGAGCTCCATAGCTCGCGACTGAACACTGTTCACACATACCGTAGCAGTAGGACACATGTATAGCACCCTAAGAAAATTAACAAAACCCTGCCCAAAGCCGAACCACTCAAGGGCTGCGAACATAAACGGCCATTCTAAACGGTCAAACGCTTTCTCAGCGTCAAGAGACAGGCTGATGACTGGGTGAAACACCTTTTCCGCCCCCGCAAGAACATGACACAACATTCTCGCGTTGTCCGCCGTGGACCTACCACCAACAAAGCCACACTGATCCAGGTGTATCAACAAAGGGGCCACCTTAGCAACTCTTTGAGCCAAAATAGTAGCATAAATCTTATAATCCAAATTTAGCAAAGAAATGGGACGGTAATTGCCTACATGTTGGGGGTCTCTACCGGGTTTTTCTAACACAATCACGTTTGCCGCCGCAAAAGCTCCTACCTGTTCAGGCTCATTTGCCAGGACTTGAAAATACAACTGTAACTGAGGGCATAACTCTGCGGCAAAAGATTTGTAAAATTCAATAGGGAGACCATCTGGTCCTGCCGCTTTTCCCTTTGCCAACGAGTCAATAGCTCGTTCTACTTCGGCAGCTGAAAAAGCGCCATCTAACCAACCCACAGTTGCCCTGTCTAAAATAGGCCTCTGAACCCCAGCAAGTAACGCAGTAAACCTCTCCTTCTCAAACTCAACTTCAGAGGAATAAAGATCTCGATAGAAAAGCCTAAAGGACTCAGCTATCTCATCATCCGCGACAATAAGGTCCTGTCCTAGCGGGCCACAGAGAGCCACTATCCGGCTCTTCTCCCTATGAGCCTGGAGGGCATTAGCCAATAATCTCCCAGCCTTGTTACTTTCCTAATAGTAAACCCCATTCTGAGCTTTAATGCTTCGTACGGCTTCGTCGGCCATAATCAGATTTTACTGATACCTAAGCCGCTGCAGTCGAAGCAGAACACCAGAATCCGCCCACTAGGCGAAGATACGCTCACCAGCCTTTATTTGGGCATCTATGCTGCGCAATTGCCCCTTAATCCTCCTGGCTTGAGATATAGCATAGCTCGTTATGATGGCTCTGATGTAGGCCTTAAACCCCTCCCACCAGGCCCAACCAGCCGAGTCCGCAATATTATTGAGCTTAAAATACTCCACTATAGCAGCCCGAGCATGCACCCGAAAATCCTCATCCTCTAAAAGAGATCTATAAAAAAAACATCTCCCCAAACAAGAAGCCGCCACATCTTCCTTAATTGACAAGGATATCGCGGCATGATCAGAAATATGTATAGCATATATTTTTGTGGCAGCCACTCTAGAGCACAATGCTTTAGAGATCAAAAACATATCAATTCGTGATGAAGACTGATGAGGTGACGAAAAAAAGGTAAACTCCCGCTCTACTGGGTGCAGAAGCCTCCATATATCTAAAAGCCCTGCATCCTGCATCAAGGAATGGAGAACAACCCGCGCTCTAGACGGCCTGCCTGCTTTAAGAGGGGCCTTGTCTACTAAAGGATCCATCACCAGGTTGAAATCCCCACCCAGAATTATGGACCCTGGCAGCTCATGATGGACCTCTTCCGCAACAACTCTAAAAAAATCATGATTATCCAAATTGGGAGCCTAGATGTTCATACACGTTACCTCCGAGCCCCCCACCTTCAATAACACTTTAACCCATCTACCCTCCTTATCCGCCCGCGTCTGAAGGACCCCAGAAACCAGGGAATGTCTGACCAAAATAGCAACACCATTACGTTTATGAATAGCCGGGGAATAAGCCGCTACTATATACGGCTTCATACCCAGCTTCAGAGACTCTTTCGCGTTAAGGCGAGTCTCTTGTAGAAACAGATCAGCTTGCTCATGTCTCCCATACAGCAAACGTTTCTTGCATTTAATGGGGTTATTAATCCCTTTAACATTTAAAGACAGTATCTTAATCACAGCCATACCTAATTAATGAGTCGCCCATTGGTAACCCAGGCCCACCGCCCACCATATCAAACACACAACCCACACACTCATTAACAATCCCTCTGCAGAGCACCCATATTGCACCCTCATCACTGCTACCAATAGCACCCACTTGCATCCAAAGACTTTCCCTACCCATAGATAACACACCAGCACACCCTGAAGATGGAGACCCTCTAACACCACTTATAGGGGAACCCAGAGAGAAAGATGGGCACAGAGGGCAACCTAAAAACACATTATCCCCAGCAATTACCAACCTGCATAAACACACTAAAACAACCTAGAAAAAAAAAACCCAACCTGACCCACACCCCACCAACTCCCACACACCCCCCCCCCCACCAACCCGTAATCATCCTAAAAAAAAAAGGGAAAGGGAATGAGAAAAAAGGAACAGAAAACTGTAACACACTATGCTCAGCACCCTCCCCCAGTGACAATTTACCACTATACAAAACCTCCCCACATGAAACAAAATTGTTCTGAAACAGCACTGACGGAGCGGGAAACCGTCACCACCCAATGGTAAAGACCAAAGACTATCTCCAAGTCTCAATTCACCGCATCTGTGACTGCTCCTTCTCCTCTAAATATGCGACCAAGGCCTCAGGGTCTTCAAAGGTCCGCGTCTGGTTGTGCAAAGTTACTCTCATCTGTGCTGGATACGTCAAGCCAAACCGCGCTTGGAGCTGTTGCAGCCGAGGCTTAAGGGCCAAAAAACCTTTGCACCGGTCCATAGTACTTTTAGCCAAATCAGGAAAGAAAAACAGCCTATGTCCTTCAAATTCAACAGGCGAACGTAGCCGCGACACCTCCATTATCTGCATCACCTGCTGAAAACGCAGCACTCGAAGAATGATTGGCCTCAGCCTAGTGCTATTCAGCTGACGCTGTGAGGGGACCCTATGTGCACGATCAATCTCAAATGGAAGTTCAAAAGTTAAGCGCAGCACTTGAGGGATCATTTTCTGCAGGAAGGCAAAAACATCCTTGCCTTCCGCTCCCTCCGGGACCCGACGATCCTGATATTGTTCCTCCTGGCCCTGTTATTTCCATCCTCTAGGTCTCTCTGCAAAGCCTTGATCTGCTTTCCTTGCCTCTCCACAAGACGCAGACGGGTGTCATGAGTGTTCAGCACCTGCTCAACTTTCTCCTGCCGCAGGGTAAGTGCCTCAATAGTAACTCGCAATGCTCCGACCTCCTCCTGCACAGTGGAGAGCGCCTCCCCATTTGCCAGAACCATTTCCCTCACTGCCCTGACGTCTGAGAGCAATTCCTGCAGGCCGTCAGGCTCCCGGGCAGCCGCCATCTTTTGCGGGGAGGGGGGCTCAGTTTTCGAACGCTTCACGCCGCTATTTTGGGATTCAGGAAAGTCTAGTCGCATCGGTTTAGATCCGGACATACTCCCCGACTACTGCAATCCGACAAAAAACTCCGTCTCCCAACAATTCAATTATGCTGGCAAAGAATCTGCAGAGGCCCTCCGGAGCTCAGGCTCTATGTGGCCATCTTCCTCGATGCTAGGCTCCGCCCCCCCGAACCATTCGATCTTTAACTGCCTCCACATCTAACTGTATCATAGACTCCACCTGATCTAATACAGCAGAAAGGGGGATCTGAATATGTACATTATCAGCATAAATAAAGTAGTGTACCCCCAAGGGATAGTGTTGATGGCGGAGGATCACATTTTTGTGACAACGGCAACAACACCAAACTTAAACTGCACGGAAGAAAGGCCCAGCAATCTACTTCTGTATCTTGCCATGAAAACCCAATGGATAGTTACAACAAAACAAATTGTGCTATGGTGCTGGAAGATGAGACCCCCAGGTCGGAAGGCACTCAACTAGCTACTGGGGAAGAGCTGAAGACTTTTCAGAGTAAAGCCAGCATTTATGATGTGGTTGGATCAAAGCCCTCGGGAAGTCTGACTGCTGATGTAGCTGCGCATGAAATGAGAGTCAGAAGCTGTAAAGATGTCTTACACATTGGAACATGGAACGTACGAAGCATGAACCAAGGGAAGTTGGAGGTGGTCAAGAATGAAATGGAACATGTACAACTTGATCTGTTGGGTGTCAGCGAACTGAAATGGACTGGCATCGGGTACTTTGCATCAGATGATCACATGGTCTACTATGCTGGAAATGAAAGACAAAGAAGAAATGGTGTTGCATTTATAATAAAGAAGAAACTTGCAAGAACTGTAATGAAATACAATGCAGTCAGCGAACGCTTAATCTCTATTCATCTACGAGGATTGCCTATCAACACAACTATAATTCAAGTACATGCCCCAACAACAGCTGCAGAAGAGAATGAAATTGAAGAGTTCTATGAACAAGTACAAGCTGAAATTGACAGAACATGCAAACAGGATATCCTGATAGTCATGGGTGACTGGAATGCAAAAGTTGGCAACAAAGAAGAAGGCAAAGTAGTTGGAAAATATGGACTTGGCAACAGACATGAAGCTGGAGAAAGACTGAAAGAATTCTGCAAGACCAAGGATCTATTCATCTCAAACACCTTCTTCCAGCAACAAAGCGGCGACTGTACACATGGACTTCACCCAATGGATTGTATAAAAATCAAATTGACTACATCTGTGGAAGTCAACGATTGAAAAGCTCTATAACATCAACAAAGACAAAACCTGGAGCTGACTGTGGTACAGATCATCAACTACTAGTATGCAAACTCAAGCTAAAGTTGAAAAAGAGCAAACCACTCATGAATGCAGCAAAATATGACCTTGAGAATATACCACTGGAATTTAAAGACTGCCTGCAAAATCGATTTGCTGCTTTAGATACAAATGACAGAGCTCCGGAAGTGTTATGGAATGACATCAAGAAGGCTGTGTTGGAAGAAAGCGAGAAGTCTCTATAAAAGGTGAAAAAGCAAAAACGGCCAAAATGGATGACGGAAGAAACTTTGAAAATTGCCCAGAAACGCAGAGAAGCTAAAGCCAGAGGAGAAAGAAAGACAATAACAGAACTCAAGAGAGATTTCCAACGTGCAGCAAGACAGGACAAGGAAAAGTACTACAATGACACTTGCAAGGAAATAGAAGCAGAAACTATTAGAGGAAGAACAAGATCGGCTTTCCTAAAGCTACGAGAGTTAAAGAAAAAGTTCCAGCCTCGAATTGGAATGTTACAAGATGCTCAAGGTTCTATGTTGAATGATGCTGAGAAGATCAAGAAAAGGTGGAAGGAATATACAGAGTTTTTATATGATAAAGAGTGGAGGAGTGGCCTAGTGGTTGGGGCAAGGTACTTCAGGCCGGAAGGTCGGGGGTTCAAATCCTACTAGAGGACAGCAACCTTGGGCCGGAAGGACTGGGGTTTCTAGTCCCACAGGTGCTCCTTGTGGTCTTGGGCAAGCCACTTAACCCTCCATAGCCCATGTTCCCTGTAAAATAGTTATCTCCAAGTTATAATGCCCTGTTCAATGTAATTTCAGTTTGTTCAATGTAAACCGCACTGATGCAGAATAGCGCGGTATATAAGAGAATGTAAATAAATAAATAAATAAATCAAGTGGACCAACAGCCATTTCAACCTGTACCTTATGATCGGGAACCATTGGTGATGAAAGAAGAAGTTGAAGCAGCACTGAAAGCCTTATCAAAGAACAAAGCACCAGGCATTGATAGCATTCCTATAGAAATATTGCAGCAATCTGATGCAGCTGTTACCATACTTACAAAGCTCTGCCAAGAAATATGGAAGAGAACATCATGGCCAACTGACTGGAAAAGATCTGTCTTTATACCAATACGAAAGAAAGGTGATCCAACTGACTGTGGAAATTATCGAACAATCACTCTGATCCCACATGCCAGCAAGATTCTAATGAAGATTATTCAAAAGAGACTACAACCAAACCTGGAACAAGAACTACCTGAAGTGCAAGCAGGGTTCAGAAAAGGGCGAGGAATGAGAGACATCATTGCGGATGTGAGATGGATCTTTGAAAAGACTAAAGAATACCAAAAGGATATCTATTTGTGCTTTATCGTCTCTATAGCAAGGCTTTTGACTGTGTAAACCATGAGAAACTCTGGGCCACATTAAGAAGCATGGGTATACCAGAACACCTGATTGTTCTCTTGCGTACATTGATCAAGAAGCAACAGTTCGAATGGAACAAGGAGAAACAGAATGGTTTAAAATAAGCAAAGGTGTAAGACAAGGCTGCATACTTTCCCCCTACCTGTTTAATTTATATGCAGAAAAAATCATCAGAGAAGCAGGATTGTATGAAGACAACAGAGGTGTGAAGATTGGTGGAAGACTCATCAACAACCTTCGCTATGCTGATGATACTACATTACTGGCTGAAAGTGAAGATGATCTGAAACATTTGCTTCTCACAATCAAAGAACGTAGTCTCAAAATGGGCCTGCACCTTAATGTAAAGAAGACAAAGATCATGACAACTGGCATAATCAACAGGTTCATCGTTGAAGGAGAAGAAATTGAAATTGTGAACAACTTTAACCTACTTGGATCAACTATCAATAAAGAAGCAACAAGCAGTCAAGAAATCAAATGACGCATTACTCTTGGCAGAATGGCTATGAAAGACCTAGATAAGATTCTCAAGAGCAGAGATGTCTCTCTCCATACAAAGATTCGACTTGTTCAAGCCATGGTATTTTCAATAACATCATATGGATGTGAAAGCTGGACAGTGAAAAAGACAGACAGGAAGAAAATTGATGCCTTTGAATTATGGTGCTGGCGGCGAATACTGTGTATACCATGGACTGCCCAAAGAACAAACCAGTTGGTACTAGAGGAGATCAAACCTAAGCTTTCTTTAGAAGCTCAGATGACAAGACTTCGACTTTCATACTTTGGACACATCATGCGAAGAGAGAGATCATTAGAGAAAGACATCATGCTTGGCAAGATAGAAGGTCAACAAAAAAGAGGAAGGCCAGCAATGAGATGGATCGATACAATAACAGCAGCTACGGGTACCAGTCTGTCAACAATGAGCCGCCTGACTGAAGACCGAACACAATTTAGGATAGCTATCCAGTGGGTCGCCATGAGTCGACTCCGACTCGACGGCACTTAACAACAACACCACCACCCCTAACCCCGTCAACAACTTACATAGAGGCAACGTTTGTAAATTAAACAATGTAGCAGACAAAGCTGAACCTTCTAGAACACCAGCCTTAAGGATATACCATAGCAAACAACCCCCTTCGTACCCAGGGTCGGCCCGTCCATTGAGCACTTTGGGAGCTGATGCTGCAGGGAAAGCTCTGCCGGGCAGGGGGAGCCCCGTGGGATGCTTGATCCTGTCGCTGCCATGGCGGCAGCAGCAGCAGCAGCCGGTTTGTTTGTTTTTTTAATCTACCTGGGCTGATGGGGGGAAGGGGAGTTAGGACTGGTAATGGGGGAGCTAAGACTGAAACTGGGCTGATGGGGGGATTAGGACTAGTAATGGGCTATGGGGGGTTAGGACTGGAAGTGGGCTGATGGGGGGTTAGGACTGGTAATGGGCTATAGGGGGGCTAAGACTGAAAATGGGGTGATAGGGGGTTAGGACTGGAAGTAGGCTGATGGTTATGGTTATGGCAGTTGATATACTTCCCTTTTTATGTTGTGCATCAGAGCGGTTTACAACTTATGCTACAGGCACTTTTTATTCCCTCGTCCCTGTAGGGCTCACAATCTAAGCGTGGGGGGCTTAGGACTGGTAATGGGTTATGGGGGGGCTAGGACTGGTAATGGGCTGGGAGGGTTGCTAGGACTCGAAATGGGCTGAGTGGAAGGTGGGCTTGAACTGCAAATAGCTGATGGGCACGGGGGCTTGGCATGGAAATGGGCTGAGTGGAAGGGGGGTCTTGAACTACAAATAGCTGATGGGGAGGGGGGCTTGGAATGGAAATGGGCTGTGAAGGGGGGAGCTTGAACTGGAAATGGGCTGAGTGGGGGGGCAAGGACAGGAAATGGGCTGATGGAGGGGCTAGGATAGGACTGGAAATGGGCTGTTGGGGGTGCTAAGATTGGAAATGGATTCATGGAGGGGCTAGACCTGGAAGTAGGCTCGGACTGGAAATGGACTGAGTAGAGGGGAGCTAGGATTTGACATGGGCTGATGGTGGGGCTCGGAAAGGACTATAAATGGGCTGATGGGGGGCTGGGATTGGAAATGAGCTGATGGAGGGACTCGGACAGGACTGGAAATGGATGGGGGAGCTAGGACTGGAAATGGGCTGATGGTGGGGCTAGGATAGGATTGGAAATGGGCTGATGGGGCGCTAGGACTGGAAATGGGCTGATGCAGGGACTAGAAGGGAGCGGATGCTGGGTGGGGCTGGAACTAGAAGGGAGCTGATGTTGGGGGAGGATTAGAATGGGATGAGCTGGGAGAGTGAATTGGAGAGGGGAAAAATATTTTGTGTGGGAGGGAAGACAAATCTACAATTGGCCAGGTATTGGGAGAGTAAGTGGGGATTGAGGATGGAGGGGTAAAATTTGAGTGAATGAAATAGGAATGAGGAAAGAGCAAAAGGAGAAAGATTAGTATGTTAAAGCAGATGTAGAGAGAGAATGGAAAAAAAAACTAGAAGAGAGAAGAAAGGACAAATGGACAGCAGACGATGGAGAGTTAGCAGAAGACACGAAGAAACCAGAAGAAAGTGGCTTGAGCAATTGCAACTGAAAAAAATGCACAAAAGGTAGAAAAATATCTCTATTTTGAATTTATTAACTTGAATATGTCAGCTCTGGGAAATGTGCATCATTAACGTCTGCACTTTGTTTAGTACAAAAGGAAATTAATTTATAGTTTTATTTCTACAGTGTTGTACATTCCAAGTTTGGCTTTTGGGGTTCCCAGTTTAATTATTGTCTTTCTGTTTCTAAATTGTGATTCCTTGTTTGGTGATGGTCTATGTTTTGCATGTGTAACTGAGCTGAGGTACTCTGTTTATGAAATTCCTATTTGACATTGCCACTTGTTCTCTTTCCCCAGTAGGTCATGTATTGTTGTTCTCTGAAATGTATTGGTTTAATATTTGCAGTGTTGCCTTTTGATAGTTAGGGTATGGTGCTTTATGAGTCCTGGTAGTGCTGTTAGGATACGGCGGGTTTGCTATGGGTTCTAAATGGGCAGTGTTTGTAGTAGTTCCTAATGTGCCTGGCGGTTTGCACGGGATTATAGTAATGTAGAAATCTTTTAATCTTTCTTTATCCATACACTCATTAAGAGGCATGTTTACTAAAAGTTAGTGTATGGTAACATTATGCAAATATTTATGCAAATGGGGTCCCTTATGCAAATGAGACCCCGCAGCGAGTCTCCGCACATGGCCCCACACCCCCCTTGGGCCGCCCCTATTCGTACCCCAGCTGCAACCGTCACCCAGACAAAAATGACTGAAACAACACAAATACACCACCAGATACTCCAACCACAGTCAAACGCTGGAGCAAAATATCAAACATCTAAGAGCACTAAGAAGCACGATCAAACCCCTCAAAACAGCATCGGAAGAAGCCATCAGTAAAAACTGCTATGATTAGCCCGAAGCCCAAACTGAAAGGAGTCTAAAATCTCATCATCAGACAAAAATGCGTCCAATTATGACAACACCAGTTACTCCAAAATCTTCGCCATAAACAGCAAAGACGAAACTGGAGAAAATTCAGTGCATCACTCCGATGAAGCTGTGGCTTTTTCAATGATGTGCAACTCAGGAACCACTTGCAAAGAAACATCCAAGACCGATGTCGGACCTCAAAGACTTCAAAACAGACGTAGAACAGGGATTAAGAGGAATCAGTAACATTTAACACATCCCCTTCTGACACCTTAAAAACAACATCCACGATATCCCCCAGCAATCAAAAGCCGAGGATGCAGGCAAGTGAAGATAGACACCATTAAGCTCAGCAGACTCTGTAACAGACACCTGAATGCCCACCTTTCAATAAATTCCAAACTACCTCAAAAAGCCCTTTCAGTTCCCTAGTAGCGATGCGTATCCTTTGTGAGAAGTACAACCTGTTCATTTCCTTTTAGACAACTAGTGTACTCAGACAATATAAGAGCACTTGGAACCCTCCGCAGGCCACAACGTACTCTAACTCTCGCAATCCCTTGGAAAGCTAAAACCCCACTAACTGGAGCAATTTTATCTAAAGTATCACCAAGCGTAGCATGCCAATAATCACCCGCAGATGAAGCATCATGTTGCAAACAGTCATCCAATAAAGATGCCCACATTACAGGGCCTACACTTTATCACCACTATGCACACAGTCTGTGAACAAACAGTACAATCGAGCATAAGTCACAATTTAATTAAATCTCATTCCAGCCTCTGGTCACAAGAGGGAGTAGCTCACACATCCCATTTCAGTCTCTAGCCACTAGAGGGAGCTCTTCACACACATACAGGGTGGCCCAAAAAAAGTGAGAACATCTCATAGCATATAAGTTATTTAAAAATTCAAAACACAGATGTAAACAATTGACAAATTTTTAAAAAAAAGATGGCGACCAGAAATTGTCAAAATAAAGACATTATTATAGGGAGGGAGGAGTGGCTCAGTGGTTGGGACAGGATACCTCAGGCCAGAAGGCCAGGGGTTCAGTTCCCGCATGGAGACAAGCAGCTTCAGGCCAGAGGGACTGGGGTCTCTAGTCCCATGGCCACTCCTTGTGGCCTTGGGCAACCACCTAACCCTCCATTGCCTCAGGTACACTTAGACTGTGAGTCCTTCAGGGACAAGGGAATAAAAAAGTACCTGTTAGTATACATGTACACCGCAATGATTCTAAAGAGCACAGTATAAAAATTAAAAATAAATAAATAAAAAAATTTAAAAAAGAGTTATATAGCTAAAAAAGATAAATAATTAAACTATTTAAGCTTTTAATTTACAATATGTTCTCACATTTTTGGGGCCACCCTGTATATCCTATTGCAGTTCCGAGTTACTGGAAGGAGTTATTAATACACCATACACAAAGGGGTATGTTTACTAAACCAGGCTAATGGTTAGCCCGGGCTGTCTGTAACAAGATTCCATGTTATTCCTGGATAGCCCAGGTCAACTGTTAGCCCGGTTTAGTAAACATACCAAAAGTGATCCCAAAATCAAATCCCTCCCCCTTCCCACCCCTTGCCCTCACAACCCCATACCTATCCTATATGACTGCATAGAACCGACTTATGTACCAACATATAGTTACCAAGATTGTATATAATTTCCCCTTATTTAACTCCAAGTTATTTCCCTGTTATCTGTAAACGAAAGTCAAATTATCTGACCAATGTGTTTTATTGTTACAATGTAAATAAACCACACTGATGACAAATAGCGCGGTATATAAGAAATGTTAAATAAATAAATAAAGTAATATTATCAAACTAATTTTTGTCAGACTTATAATCACCACCTTAGTATATTATACCCCATGGTTACTTTATTTGTCCATTTTAATAAACTTTTTATACTCTTAAAATGTAATTTCTTAAAATGTTCATATCTCTTTACATTAAAACTAGACCAAAACAATAGCCTTTATTGGGCACATTAGTTTCAATGTAAAGATAAATGAACAATATGTTGGTGGTTGTTAAGTGCTGTTGAGTTGGTGCCAAATCATAGTGGCCCTCTCGATAGTTGTCCTAAACTGTGTTCTGTCTTCAGTCAGGTGGCTCATTGTTGACAGACTGGCACCCATAGCTGCTGTTGTTGTATCGATCCATCTCATTGCTGGCCTTCCTCTTTTGCGTTGACCTTGCATTGACCTTCTTTTGCGTTGCCTCATGATGTCCTTCTCTAATGATCTTTCTCTTCGCATGAAGTGTCCAAAGTATGAAAGTCAAAGTTATCTGAGCTTCTAAAGAAAGCTTAGGTTTGATCTTCTCTAGTACTGACTGGTTTGTTCTTTGGGCAGTCCATGATATACACAGAAGTTGTTGCCAGCACCATAATTTTTATTTATTTATTTATTTTTATTCTCTTATATACCGCGCTATTCTGCATCAGTGCGGTTTACATTGAACAAACTGAAATTACATTGAACAGGGCATTATAACTTGGAGATAACTATTTTACAGGGAACATGGGCTATGGAGGGTTAAGTGGCTTGCCAAAGACCACAAGGAGCACCTGTACAATCAGTACAACTGATTCAAAGGAACATTAAGTTAAGACATTAAATTGTAAGATCTTAAATATTTCATTAAAATGGACTAATAAAGTAACCATTGGGTAGAATATACCAAGCGAATGATTGTAATTTTGACAAAAATTAGTTTGAAAAATTTTTTGATTTTTGGGATCACTTTGTGTATGGTGTTAAAAAGTGTGATGTACCATGGTGAAACCCCTAGTGGTGTAGAATATTGGAGGAGTGCTTCATATACCAGGATCCTAAGTCAATCTGCTGCTTGAGGTAAAAGATGAGCTAGCACGCCACCCCAGCCCACAGTCAAAATGGAGGCGACTTCTCAGAACTCTAGGCAGGGAACAGGGGTCCCCTCACTCAGAACACCGGGTCAGGCCCCAAGAATAAAGAAAGTAATGTGCTTCTAGGCTATATAATTTTTATTTTTTTAAAAAAACCTTTACAAAGATACTTATACGCAGCAAAGATTTCAGCAGTTTATATCTAGCCTGGGAATCTAATATAAAACATATCAAATCCTGACACTACACACTAGACTGGTGTGGGTTTTAATATAATTAAATATTCTGCAATAGAGACAGAGATGCAAGTTGTTCACGTAAAAAAACATCTTGACTTGTAGAAAGATGGTATAAAAACCCTGTTAAATAAATAAAATAAGGAGTAAAATCAAAAAAGCAAGAACCACTGCGCAATTTATAACATCAAAATAAAATTATTATAACTAAAATTATTATAACTAATTTTATTTTGGCATTTTAAACCGTGCTGAGGTTCTCATTTACTTTTTCAACATATATTCTGCATCCAAAGAAAGCCCCTCTCCCAACAATGGGTGCAGAGCAGAACTAGAGTATTTCCCACAGAACTCAACATACCAAAAATAATTTCCAATCCAACTCTGGTGTCATCTCAATTAACAGCAATATAAATCCTCACTCATACTGGACATACAAAACCTTGCAAAAATGACCCAGACCTACAAAGAAACTCTACCATACTATAAATGATAATTACACTTACCTGGTAATTGTAGTTCCTTGAGTGACAACAGTTCAGTCCTCCACCTCTGGGTTGTGCACCTCCTCCTGCAGCCTGGAGACTGGACTTGTCAAAACTCCTGACATCACTGGATGTAGTCTGGTGCACACCCCCATCTTCTCCATTGAACTATTGACAAAGCAGACTCAGAGGAGCAACAAATAAGTAGCCAATGAGACAAATGTAGCTTCAGCTACCTCAACTAACTAAATATGTAAACCATTAAACCAAAGAACCAAACTTTGCTTAGTACCGCTCCCTCCTGATCCCCCAAGCAAGAGAGACCAAAGAAGAAAGAATCAATGGCGAGAAAGACCATCCGAGAGACCAGCAGAGCCTCTAAGGAGCGCACCTACCTGTTACTGCATCGACTCTTCCAAGTAATCGCTCCTACTCTTTCAGCACCGGGCGGGATTGAGGACTGAACTGTCGTCACTCAAGGAACTACAATTACCAGGTAAGTGTAATTATCATTTCCTTATCGTTCCTACAGTTCAGTCCTCCACCTCTGGGATGTAACAGAGCAGTGTTCGATGGGTGGGACCCCCCAATCCGGCTCGCAAAACCGCAGAACCGAAAGAGGCATCTCTCTCCGCCAGCATGTCCAGACGATAATGCCTGCTGAACGTGTGCAGTGACGACCATGTCGCTGCCCTGCAGATGTCGCCCGGTGGAACCAGGCCGTGCTCGGCCCAAGAGGCAGCCTGTACTCTAGTGGAGTGCGCACGCAATCCCGGAGGCACCGCGCGGCCCTGAAGCAGGTGCGCTGACGCTATCGCTTCCCGAATCCACCTAGCGATGGAGGCCTTTGCGGCCGCTTCACCCTTGCGAGGCCCCCCAAACAACACGAAAAGCCGATCTGATTTCCGAAAGGCCTCAGAAACCTGTAAATAACGCCGCAACACCCGCTTAATATTCAACCGTCGAAGAGTGCCCTCCGCCGCCGAGTCCTTCCCCGAAGATAGCACCGGTAGAGAGACCGACTGGTTCAGATGAAACGGAGAGACGACTTTTGGCAAAAAGGACGGCACCGGGCACAAAACCACCTTTTCCTTAGAAAAGACTAGGAACGGTTCTCTGCAAGACAGCGCCTGCAACTCCGAGATTCTCCTCGCTTAACAAATAGCCACTAAAAATACTGTCTTCAACATCAAATCTCTTACCATAGCCTTATTCAAAGGTTCAAAGGGCTCCCTAACAAAGCTCCCAAAACCAGGTTGAGATCCCATGGCGGAACGACGACCCGACGGCAGGGCCTCAGCCTCGACAAGGCCTTAAGAAAACATAACACATCCGCGTGAGCACCTAACGACACATTGTTCACCTTGCCCCTATAGCAGGCCAGGGCTGCCAGTTGCACTCTCAATGAACTGGCTGCCAAACCCTTGTCGAAACCATCCTGAAGAAAACTCAACACCACTGGCACCGAAGCTGTAGCCGCTCGCACCCGACGTCTCGAGCACCAGTCCTCGAAAATGCGCCAAACGTGAACATAGGCCAGAGAAGTGGACCGCTTCCTAGCTTGTAACAGTGTGGAAACCACTGAACCCGAATATCCTTTCTTCTTCAACCTAGCCCTTTCAATGGCCAGACCGTATGCGAGAATCGATCCACCTGAGCCATTCGCAGCGGACCTTGGACGAGCAGATCTATCGAGTCCGGCAGCCTCCAAGGCTCCCCGTCTAGCAGACGAACCAGATCCGCGTACCACGGACACCTCGGCCAGTCCAGAGCCACCAATAACACTCTGCCCTGATGACACTTGATCCTCTGCACCACGCGCCTGATCAACGCCCACGGCGGAAACACGTAAAGAAGACTGCCCCTCGGCCATGGTTGCATCAAGGCATCGAGACCCTCCGACATCCTCTCTCGCCTTCTGCTGAAGAAGCGGGTCGTCTTTGCGGACTGGAACGTCGCCATGAGATCCATAATCGGCGGCCCCCATCTGTGAACTATCTGAGCGAACACCTGTGGATTGAGCTCCCACTCTCCCGCATCCACCTGTACCCTGCTGAGATAATCCGCCGTCACATTGTCCTTTCCTGCAATGTGTGCCGCCGAGAGTGCTGACAGTCACTTCTCCACCCAGGAGAACAGGAGCTCCGCCTCCTCTTCCATGGCTGCGTTGCCTGTGCCCCCCTGCCGGTTGATGTAGGCCACCGTCGCCGAGTTGTCTGACAGCACTCTGACCGCCCAACCGGACACCGTCGTCTCGAAGAACTGGAGGGCTAGCCATACCACTTCTCAGCTCTAGCCGGTTGATGGACCAACTGCACTGCTGAGCAGACCACACGCCCTGCGCATACCGGTCCCCGCAGTGTGCTCCCCATCCCACGAGGCTCGCATCCGTCATCAGTGGGATCCAGGCCGGCTGTTCCAGGGACATGCCCGCTTGCAGGGATCCGGACCGCAGCCACCACCATAACTCCTTCCGGATGCGTGGAGGGCAAGGGAGACACTTGTTTAACGGGTCAGACTGGTGAGACCATCGGCGGAGAAGCGCACACTGTAAGGGTCGCATATGAAACCTGGCCCAAGGCACCACCTCCAGAGTCGCTGCCATAGTCCCAAGCACGCACAGATACTCCCACGCCGATGGCGCCGGCGTCGCTCGGAACCTGTTGAGAAGGCGTCGCAAACCAAGGGCCCGATGATGCGGCAGAAACACCTCCCCCGACCGGGTGTCGAACCGCACCCTGAGATATTCGAGCTCCTGGGTTGGCACCAGCCGGCTTTTGGCCGGGTTGACCACACAACCGAGATGCTGCAAGAACTGTACCACCCTGCTTGTCACGCGCATGCTCTCGTCCTCGGACTTTGCCCAAATTAGCCAGTCATCGAGATAGGGATGGACCAATATCCCTTCCTTGCGTAACGCCGCCGCCGCCACCACCACCATGATTTTGGTAAATATACGCGGTGCTGTGGCCAGCCCGAAAGGTAAGGCTTGGAACTGAAAGTGCCCCCAGGGAAGGGCGAAGCGAAGAAACCTTTGGTGGGCCTTTCTGATTGGAATATGAAGATAGGCCTCCGTGAGATCCAGAGAGGTCAAGTACTCTCCTTTGCGCACCGCCACAATAACGGAGCACAAGGTCTCCATCCTGAAGTGAGGTACCCTCAGGCAGCGATTTACCCCCTTCAAATCCAAAATGGGGCGAAGAGAACCTTCCTTCTTGGGCACCACAAAATAGATTGAGTATCGACCCAACCCACAATCCTTTAACGGTACCGGGCGAATAGCACGCAAGAGCAGTAGGCACACGAGGGTCTTGCGAATTGCCCGGGCCTTTTGTGGATTTCTGCAGGTCGACATCACAAAGGAATCTCGAACCGGGGTCGCGAATTCCAGGGCATACCCCTCGTGAATGACCTCTAACACCCACTGATCCCTAGTTATCTGGGTCCAAGCAGAAAGAAACTCTCGCAGCCTCCCCCCTACCGGAGTACCTCCCACCGGGACCTGCAAACCTTCATTGTGGCTTTCTACCGGCCGAGGAAGTGACTCCTGAGAAACCTTTACCTGCTCCCCTGAAGCCTCGAAACCCCTGGCCTTTGTAGGGAAACCTGCCTCTCTGAGAACCGCCCAACCGAGACGTACGGAATCTATGAAAGTCCCGGGACTGGCCCCGAAAGGCTGGTGCGGATTTCCCCTGTTTGGGCTTGTCCTCCGGAAGCCTGCCTCCCTTAGACTCCCCCAAATCCTTGACCAACCTATCGAGATCCTCGCCAAACAGCAGCTTACCCTTAAAGGGCAGCTTGCTGAGGCGCGATTTCGACGATCCATCCGCCGCCCAATTCCGCAACCACAAGGAACGGCGAGCCGTCACCAAGGAAGCCATGCTGTTAGAAAGCGCTCTGATCAAATCATAATGGACGTCCGCCAAGTACGCGGTACCGGACTCCAACCGATCCAGCTCCGCAGTCCCTTCTTGATCCAACTGTGCAGACTGCCGGAGACGCTGAGACCCCCAAAGACACGCCCTTGCCACCCAAGCTCCGCAAATAGAAGCCTGCAAGGACAAGGCGTCAGCCTCAAAGGACTGCTTCAAAAGACCATCTACTTTCCTATCCTGTGCATCCTTTAATGCGGCGCTACCTTCCACCGGGATAGTGGTCTTCTTGGTAACCACCGAGACTGCCGCATCAATGCAGGGGGACTTAAAGCGTTCCTTGTCCTTATCTGCCAGAGGATAGAGCCTGTTCATTGTAATCACCTCCCGGAGGGCAGCCTCTGGCTGGTCCCATTCATCCTGTATCATCTTATCCACCACCCGGTGGACTAGGAACACCACTTGCGGCTGCCTCTCCGCCTGGATGATGGGGTCCTCAACCCCCACCTCCTCAGCCAGAGAGACCGCCGCAAGGTTCAACATTTGGAGGGATTCCGTGATGAGCGCTGAGAGCTCCTCTCTCCGGAACACCCGGATGTTCTTAGCCTGATCCTCCGGTTCCTGAATCTCCCCCTCCTCTAAATCCTCCATATCTACTTCCAAATCTAGGTCAGCCTCCTCGGAGTCATTCCCCTCCCCGACGGAGGGCGAACACTCGCGAGGCCGGGCCCTCTTCGAAGGCCTAGGAGAAATAGCCCCGCCGCTGGCCACCCCGGAGCGCACAGAGGCCGTGGCCCTAGGCAGGGCCTCCGGTAATAATCCTTGGAGCTGCCTACAGAAAGCTTGATGCATAAGTAACACAAAATCGGGGCAGAAATCTCCAAACGGGGCAGAGACCTCCCTTCCCGGCGAGGATGCCGGTAGAGCAGCTACCGCCTCCTGGGAACCCCCCGGGGTGGGAGCCACAACTACCCCCTCTTCCGGGCCCTCTGCCCCCATCTGTGGGTCCTGACCGGGCTTCGCTTCCACCTGCCGTTCCATGCTGGAAGAACCCGAAGCGCAAGCCCTGCAGACTCCTGATTCCGCTATCGTGCCCCTGCGAGAACCACAGAGGACACACTGGGGCCGGGACGCCAGCTTGGACCGTCCCCACAACTAGGGCAACTCTGGTACCCCTTACTCAACCCCAAGAAAGAATTGAAACCTGCAGAATCTTCTGAATGGGAATGTCTTTTTCTTTTTTTTTTTTTTTTTAAACTAACTACTCCCCCGGGACTGAAACCTGACCAAAAAACCACTTCTGCGCTGCACCCTAAGACGCGGCGCCCCACAGCCACCTAATGCTGGCTTTACTCAAAACCGCCATCTGGAGCTGTGCCGCACAATGCCCTGGACCTTAAAATGGCTGCCGTCACCATCGTGCGGCTAAAAAGCGCGCCAAAATCTGCCGCGTGAGCCCCGAAATGTCGGAGTCTTCCTCGCGGCTGTCGGGGAAAGCGAAAGTGCTCCCAGAACACTCCTAACGTGTCAAATGTCCCCCAATATACGTGCCTTCGATGGGGTTCAAGCCCGCGGGACTGCTTTCTTAACTGAGCAGTCTACCGCCGGCGAGCCTGCCGTCCGACTGCTGCTGCTTCTTAGGGCAACGCGTTTCCTCGCCGCAGCAGAGGATAACGCCATGGTCCTGCACAAGGGCTCTCCCCCGTCCAGTCCAGGAGGAGAGACCAAACTATGAGCCCACAGCCCCGGAAAACAGAGGCAGGCAGGACCGGTATTATAGGCACAGCTTGATCCTTGCTATTTATTTATTTATTTATTTAACAGCTTTTATATACCGCACTATTCATCATCAGCGCGGTTTACAATTTAACAACTTTATACTTAAAACATATAACATATGTCAAGTTTACAGATAACAGGGAGTAAAACAGGGATAACTGGGGTAACAAATATTAGCAACTATGTACAGTAAATTAGCATGTGTTTTTGGCTCTATAGGCTAAGGATGAACGAGATTATAATTTGGAGCGAGCAATCCAGATTAGGGAATCGTTGACTAACCATTTTTGTATTGTATTTTATTTTTAAAAAGACAGTACCCCCCAAAATAAATCAAATACAAATTGAAATGAAAGGGGAAAAATTTTAACAGCTAACTACTCTAAGGCTCCTTATGAGTTCCTCAAGTGAGCCCAGCACCTAGGATCACTAAATCCTCCTGCTGCATGGAGACTGGACACACTGGAGAAGATGGGGATGTGCACCAGACTACATCCAGTGACGTCAGGAGTTTTGACAAGTCCAGTCTCCAGGCTGCAGGAGGAGGTGCACAACCCAGAGGTGGAGGACTGAACTGTAGGAACGATAAGGAAATAGCATTAACATCCAAAACTCACACAAAGAGCTTATCCAGAAAAGAGCAGCACTGTAAACATTGAAGTGTCCCTAGAATATCCAGTCATCTATTTAGAAAACCAAATAAGCCAGATTACTACCGATCCCTACATAGAAACTCCATGCTAACAGAATTCCTGGCTTTAGTCACACACTCAGAAAATAGATAGATCCTCGCCAAGTAAAGAATAAATTACCACAAACTAAAAAATAGACATACGTAGACAATTAAACTGAAACCCAAAGAAGCCAGTGGCCCAGCCAAGGCTGATGTTTTTAGTGGTGCCTAGGCAGGACCTAGGTAAGGCCGGCCCAATCATTAGGCAAACTAGGCAGCTTCTGGAGGGTGGCAAAGAATAGAGCATTCAAGGCTAAATAATAGATTCTGACAGCCAAGGGGGAGCATAAGGCTTAAGATTTTCCTAACTCCGGGGCCGGCCCTGGGCCTGGGATTAACCTGTATGGGCACAAAGTAGTGCGAATGTTGACGCTGCCTCCAGTTATCCTCTCATTTGACTTTCCTTCTGCCGCTGATTGGGTGGGCCTGGTGCCAGTGGAGGGACATGGTCCACCAAAACCCACCCTTGGCTACACCACTGCATGAGGTACATCTGGGAAATAGAAAGATGTATTATGACCCTGTAATGTGCAAAATATAAAGACAGAACATGTAAATTCCAAAAACTGACATGTTCCAATCACAAAATTAAAAATAAAATAAATGTTTCTACCTTTGATTACTGGCTATTTTACCTATGAACATAAGATATGCCATACTGGGTCAGACCGAGGTCCATCAAGCCCAGTATCCTGTTTCCAACAGTGGCCAATCTAGGTCATACGTACCTAGCAGTATCCCAAAAAGACACAGGTACCACAAAGCATTGATATCCTGGGTCCCTTTTAATAATGGTTTATGGACCTTTCATCCAGGAACTTGTCCAAATCTTTTTTAAACCCGGCTACACTAACAGCCTTTACTACATCCTCCAGTAATGAATTCCAGAGTTTGATTACACGTTGAGTGAAAAAATATTTTCTCTTATTAGTCTTAAATGGGTTACCCTGTAGCTTCATTGAGTGTACCCTAGTCTTTCTACTTTTTGATGGCATAAAAAACTATCTACATTTACTGGTTCCACACCATTCATTAATTTATAGACCTCTATCATATCTCCCCTCAGCCGTCTCTTTTCCAGGTTAAAAATCCCTAACCTTTTAAGCCTCTCCTCATAGGGGTATCCTTCCATCACCTTTACCATATTGGTGGCTCTTCTCTGTAGTTTTTCTAATTCTGCTGTATCCTTTTTAATATACGGCGACCAGAATTCACACATTATTCAAGGTGCGGTCACACCATGGAATGATATAGAGGCATTATGATGTCGTCCTTGGTTGTATTCTCCATTCCATTCCTTATGATTCCTAGCATTCTATTTGCTTTCTTGGCCGCCGCTGCACACTGGGCAGAGGGTTTCAATGTATTGTCCACAGTGATGCCCAAATCGTTTTCCTGGGTGGTGGTTGCTAATGTGGAACCTTGCATTATGTAAAGCATAGTTACTCACCTGTAACAGGTGATCTCCGGGAACAGCAGGAATTTATTTATTTATTTATATTATTTTATTTACATTCTTTTATATACCGTGCTATTCTGCATCAGTGCGGTTTACATTGAACAAACTGAAATTACATTGAACAGGGCATTATAACTTGGAAATAACTATTTTACAGGGAACATGGGCTATGGAGGGTTAAGTGGCTTGCCCAAGACCACAAGGAGCACCTGTGGGACTAGAAACCCCAGTCCTTCCGGCCCAAGGTTGCTGTCCTCTAGTGGGATTTGAACCCCGACCTTCCGGCCTGAAGTACCTTGCCCCAACCACTAGGCCACTCCTCCACTCCAATTTAGTCTTCACATATGGGTATTGTCGGTACCGACAGAGCCTGCGCGGGAATGCTCCCCAACGTCCAATAGGAAAGCTTTTGGGAGCATCCCACAGCGCCTGCGTGCTGCCTTCCTGCCTTTCCCAACTGTCCCTCTGCAGTTGTTTAAAGCTGAGACAAAAGAGAGAGGGAAAGAGAGAGAGAGATAGAAAGATACAACTCCTAGGGGAGGTGGGTGGGTTGTGAAGACTAAATTCCTGCTGTTCCCGGAGATCACCTGTTACAGGTGAGTAACTATGCTATCTCCAGGAACAAGCAGGAATGTAATCTTCACATATGGGGATTCCCTAGCTGCAGATGCCAGGGAGATGGCCCCAGAAAGTTTTGTGCCCTTGTGAAAGGATTCCACTTCCCCCCATGGATCTCTGGCATCCTACCAGGGATGGTGGGTAAGAGTTGATAAAGTCTGGAACAGGTGTTGAAGAACAGCCTGACCAAACAAGGCATGCTGGTGGGAGTCCTTGTCTAAGCAGTAATGGGCTGTGAAGGTATGTACCGAAGCCCAAGTAGCTGCTCGACAGATGTCGTCGATAGACACAGAGTGAAGATGAGCCATTGAGACTGCCATGGCTCTCACATTGTGAGCTGTGACATGGCCTTCAAGAGGAAGGTTCTTACTCTCATAGGCAAAAGATATACACTGTGCAAACCAACTGGACAGTGTCCTCTTGGAGACTAGAAGTCCCAAATGACTAGGATCAAAAGCAACAAAGAGTTGAGAGGATTTTCTATGTTGCTGTGTCCTTTGCAAGTAAAAGACCAAAGCTCTTTTACAGTCCAAAGTATGAAGGTTCCTTTCTGCATTTGAGGCGTGAGGCCTTGGAAAGAATACAGGAAGGTAAACCGCTTGGTTTAAATGAAAGGGCGAAACCACCTTTGGCATAAAGTGTGGATGAGTCCTAAAGACTACCTTATCATGATGGAACCTTGTATAAGGAGGATCAGCCACCAATGCTTGCAATTCACTGATGCGACGTGCTGATGTGATTGCAATGAGAAAGATAACCTTCCAGGAAAGGAATTTCAAAGAGGTAGTGGCTTCATGAAAAGAAGGCCTCTCATAAATCTCGCTATGAGAGGATGAGAGGAAATAGGTTGTCCATTTAGAGGCTTGAAAGAAGCTGCAATAGCACTCAAATGGACTCTCACTGAATTGGTCTTAAGCCCTGCATTTGATAAATGAAGGAGGTACTCCAGTAATGATTCCAGAGGTATCGCAAGAGGGTTAAGACCCTTCTGCGAGCACCATATGGTAAACCTTTTCCACTTAAATGCATAACAGCGTCTTGTGGAAGGTTTCCTGGAAGCATGAAGGATATCCTTTACCTGCTGGGAAAGGTTAAGACCGTGAAGTTCTGTAGCAGCAGAGCGCAGACAAACCAATGATACCAGGAGTCTGTTCAGAAGGTCCAAATCATTTATTTGTGCACAAGTCTCAAGCAGAATCAAATTCAAAATGGCTGAGCAATGGTTTCTAGCAAAACAACAACTTTTATAGACTTCTTCTCCATTCTAGACATAGGCAAACATTTCATTGGTCCCGGTACCCTCCCGTACACCTTCTATTGGTTCCGGTACTGATATGGCTATCCAATGATGTCCTTTGACTGGGCTTAGCACCTGCTTACCCCCCTTATAGTCCCAATTACAATGGTCAGTTCACCAACTTAGATACTTTTCTCTTCCAAGGCCATTTAACTAGTTAGCACATGTGGGAAAGCAGGGCACTGTAACCTTTCTTTCAGCAGAGTTAATTAATTCCATAGCAGCTGTACTCTCTTATCAGTAGCAATTAAACTTATTTTTCTATATTTTTCTAAGTTTCGATTCTGCTCAGCTAAGCTGATTGTGCTTTGCTAAGTTTCAGTTCTATAGTAGCAGCATTCTGGGGGATGTGCAATTCCTATGGGCCTCTCCACAGGCTTCATTTACAGGTCAAGCTATTTAGGCCTGTCTGCTTATTTCAGACACCATGGATCATAGGCCTTCGCCTACCACATTCCCCCCTTTGATTAATCTCACCCTATTATTTAATAAGGTGTGAGAGTTAAATCACTCAATTTGATTATACTGGGGTCGGGTTACGACCATATATAGTGGGCCGAGGATGCCATAAGGTCAAAATCTTAGTTGCGGTTTTCCGCTCTACGGTGTTTTCAATAATACTGTTTCCAGAACGCATACAACATGGAATTATACATGGTAATAGTAAAAACACAGCAATTATTATTAATATAAGCATAAGGAAAGTAGAAAGCCCTCCTAAACCTGAGAAAATAGAGGCAAACCAATTAGGAATCTTAAGACCATGCCAAGTCTGTACTGGCACGTAAGCTTGTTTTCGCATATTTTCAGCAATCTCTTCAACTACTTGACCTTTATCATCTATCTTCAAACAACAATTGGTTAAATTCAGTTTACCACATACTCCTCCTTCAGCTGCCAACAAATAGTCTAGTGCTAAGCGATTCTGATATATGGCAGTACGCATTTGTGTGCTCTGTCTAGCTAAAAGTGTGAGTGCTTGGCTAGTCTCATTAGTTAATTCAACTACTGCTTGTAAGCGGATAATACGATTAATCATATATACAGGGGTCCTATAGCCCCACATACCATTGTCATTCCATGTGGCCGGTCCATAATAGGCAATGATTCTTTCAGGTGGCCAATCATCGCCATTCCATTTCTGCCACTTGCCTATCTGTAGGGCTGCTCTCTTCTGTCTCTTAGTGTAAACTGAGTATCCTAATTGCTCTCCATGTTCTGTGGGTAACAAAAAGAAAGAAGGTCTAATGGTCCCCAAAACACATGCCCCTCCCCAGTGTATAGGGAGTCTGGCATATGCTCGAGTTCCATAGATCCAATACAAGCCCGGTGGGGCTTGCCAGGCATGGGGCTGGGCAAGATTAGTCCATAGATCAGCAAGTTCAGGAAATTTTGCTAATGGATTAGGGGGTTCAGATGCATTAACCCCTGACCACCAAGACGTCTGTTTGGTAGTGTCATTATAGAACTTTTGGCTGAGACAGACCAGCTGTCCCACCTGCAGAGTGAACTGGGGTCCAGTTTGGGCATAACATAGACGTCCAACTATCGGGTGTGCCAATACCCATTCGCTGGTGGTCTTATGTAATTCAGTATGGTTATAAGTTATAGAATAATTCAATTCTTGGGCTTCCCATGGCCACTGGTCACCCATTCGTGTCCCACCACAAAAGTAGCAATCTGAAATATGTAAGCTGGAGACTACTGCTCCCGCTAATTCTAAAAACAAATTCTGGGAAGGGTGAGGGATATCAAACTTATTTATATGCATAGTCTCGTAAAAAGTGTTATGTATATGGTATCGTGATGATCTATGGGCTTGGGTGTTCAATCTAATATATACAATGGTTCCGGGATCTGACCCAGAACCTGCAATTCTGAGTCCAAATTTATACCCCTGTTTCCAGGCACTAGGATTTATTACAAGAAACTCTAACGGGTTACAAGCTCCTTTCTTGCAATTCTTTTCTATATCCTTCACATATGGTTTTTGCAAAATCGCCATTCGATTGTCTCTGGTATTTTCTACCATTCCGGTTTTCCATGTGGCATAGAAAACACATTCCCATTTTGGGCAATAGTAATCTGCAACCGGGGCTGCACTATATTCATT
Organism: Ichthyophis bannanicus; assembly: GCA_033557465.1. NCBI lineage: Eukaryota > Metazoa > Chordata > Amphibia > Gymnophiona > Ichthyophiidae > Ichthyophis > Ichthyophis bannanicus. Next base: position 1,030,719,237 of record CM066034.1, read on the forward strand.
GGCTAAAACTCGTTTGCCTGTACATTCTCCCCATCCAGTGGTTCCTTCTGGACACATATACTTATCATTAAGAGCATAAGTTTTCTCCCAATCAGCACATTTTGAACGACTATCCCTATTGATAGCATCACAAGCATCAAAATATAATACAGCAAGCTTAGTAGGGTCGGTGAGTGGGGAGGTAGCATTAAGTAAGTCTCCATCTGCATCATTCCATCGTATCTCCAAAGTATAATAGGATGGATTCTGATGCGGGTTAAAGCACACTTTAGTATTACCTTTGGTACAGACATTCAGTTCGGTGGTGTTATAAATACACCGGGTTACTTTACCAGTACAGGTATAGTATGAATGATAAAGCAAAGTCTGCGTTACTTTCATTCCAGTCCGAGTGGAAGTAATGCAAGCAGTACATGGAGGCAAGGCACAAGTCAGTTCAAGGCCCCCCAGACAAGCAACCAGGACAAAGTAAAAACAAAGATGCATGTTGATTGGAGTTCTTCTGAATCCTCACTTGAAAATCTTGACCTCGACGTCCTCTTCTTGGTGCAACGCCGTCCCGTTTGCTAATGAAGCAATTCAACGGGTGTTGAATGTTGATTGAAGATCCTCACAATGTCCGTCGTATGCCAACTAACTTATCAACTCCAGTTGGCTCTGAATATTGTTAATCAATATAGTATCAATCAGTGTACAGGATCGCACACATAAGGTTTGTTTGAGTAAATCTTGCTGTATTGGAAACAGCAATCCTCTTCGAAAGACTTGTCTATCGCAAGGCACTGTGGTTGCTGGGATAATCTCAAAAAGAATCTAGGTCGCTGGTTGCCGTCTCAGGGTGAGTCGCAAAGGTACATCAGGATGTTGTACCGCTGTCCACTGCTCGGAATCTGTAACGGCTGCTGACTTGACTCTGCTGTGATGGATCCAGGAATCGATCTCTGCTACCTTTACTGCAGTTGGGGTAGACAGGATGACGGTGTATGGTCCCTTCCAATGAGGTTCCAGCGGTGTCTTCTTCCAATCTTTGATCCACACCGAGGTACCAGGCTTGTAGGGATGTAGGGGTTCCGTCAGATTGATGGGCAGCTGGTCTTGGATCCACGCATGAAGAGTCTGTAGAACAAAACTAAGAGCTAGAAGTTTTTGTCTGGTTATTTCTGAACCAATCTGGGCTAAACTTCCTTTAATTCCCTGCACTATTGGTGGGGGTCTGCCATACACTACCTCAAAAGGGGAAAATCCTGTTGATTTCACAGGAGCTGAGCGTATTCTGAGCAAAGCTATTGGGAGCACTTGGGGCCACTTTAGGCGAGTCTCCTGACAAAGCTTGGACATTTGGGCTTTCAAGGTACGATTCATTCGCTCAACTTTCCCTGAACTCAGAGGTCTATATGCAGTGTGTAGCTTCCATTGTATCTGCAGGGCATTTGCTAACTGCTGAGTAATCTGGGATACAAATGAGGGCCCATTGTCTGACCCTATTACTGCTGGAATTCCAAATCTGGGAATAATTTCTCTCAGCAAAACTTTGGTAACTTCTCTGGCTTTTTCAGTCCTGGTGGGGTAAGCCTCTACCCACCCAGAGAAGATACAAACTAACACTAACAAGTAGCGGTATCCACTGGCTTTTGGCATTTCAGTAAAGTCAATTTGCAGGTGGTGCATGGGGGTTACACCTCTTGACTGAACTCGGGGTGGTGGCGTGGGACCCTGTTTGGCATTGTTCTTGGCACAAATTAGACACTGGCGTGCTACGGAGGCTGATAGGGCTCCCAATAAGGCGATGCAAAAATGTGGCTTGAGTGCTTTTTCCATAGCACTTTTTCCATAATGTGTGGCTTGGTGGAAAGCCTTGACAAAGGCTGGTCCCAATAATTCAGGGATCACTATTCGTCCTGGGGGTTGGCTGCCCTCGGCAGGCGGCAGCTCAGTCCACCCATCTTTCAGCACTCCCTCTTCCTTATTACAGTAGTAATCCAATTCGTTGGTGGTATATCGTGGTGTCCATGAATTAAGGGGTACTGGAAATAATGCTGCCTGCATTGGCATAGCTTGCGATGAAATTTGGCCTGTCATGGCTGCTTTTCGCGCTGAGGCATCAGCGAATCTGTTTCCTTGGGCAACATCTCCTTTACCTGCTTGGTGTCCTCGGCAGTGCATGACGGCTACACGTGTTGGGGCCCATACTGCATCTAGTAACATCAATATTTCTGGGCCATATTTGATCGATTTTCCTCCTGACGTAATGAGCCCTCGTTCTTTGTATAGAGCTCCATGTGCATGCAAAGTGGTGAAGGCATATTTAGAGTCCGTGTACACATTTAACAAGAGTTTTGCACCTAATACTAATGCTCGGGTGAGTGCAATCAATTCTGCCTTCTGGGCTGATGTGCCTGATGCCAGGGCTGATGATTCAATGACTTCCTCCCGGGTGACTACTACATACCCGGCGCAACGTCGTCCATCAATGATGAGACTACTTCCATCTACAAAATAGGTCTGATCAGGATTCTCTAGGGGCACATCTGTCAAATCAGGTCGACTTGAGAATACAGTATCCATGACTTCTATACAGTCATGCTCTGGGGGTTCTTCGCTGACAGGTATCAATGTGGCTGGGTTCAAGGCATGGCTCACTTTCAATTGTATCTGCGGGTTTTCACATAGCATACTCTGATATTTCAACATTCGGGAATTGGTGAGCCAATGATTCGCTTTCTGTTCCATGAGGGCAAGTACTGCATGTGGCACAGTGACTCGTAGATTCTGTCCTAAGGTGAGTTTATCTGCTTCACTCACTAATAATGCTGTAGCTGCAACTGCTCTCAAGCAAGGTGGCCATCCTTTGGCCACAGTGTCCAATTGTTTTGATAGGTATGCTACAGGTCGCTCCCAATGTCCTAATTTCTGAGTCAACATGCCTAAGGCGTTTCCTTGCACCTCATGCACGAATAGATGAAAAGGCTTGTGAACATCTGGTAATCCAAGTGCTGGTGACGACATCAATTCTTCCTTTAACGTCTTGAAGGCTGCATCCTGCTCAGGTCCCCACTCCAGTGGCGACTTTTCTTCTCCTTTGGTGGCATCATATAGTGGTTTGGCAATTTGAGCAAAGTTGGGAATCCAGATTCGGCAATATCCTGCTGCTCCCAGAAAGGCTCTGATTTGCTTTCTGGTAGTTGGGGTTGGGATTCTGCACACAGCATCTTTTCTTTCTCTCCCTAATTGTCGGCTTCCTTTAGTCAAGCGAAAGCCCAAGTATTTCACTTCTTTTTGGCATAGCTGTGCTTTTGCTCTGGAAACTTTGTATCCAGCTTCATCCAGTAGCTGCAAGAGGTCTTTGGTGGCTTGTATACATTCACTTTCTGATACAGCAGCTATCAGCAGATCGTCCACATATTGGAGAAGTACTCTCTTCCCCGGGGCCACTGGATAGCTTGAAAGGTCTTGGTTCAGTGCAGCACTGAAGATGGTAGGTGAATTCTTGAATCCTTGAGGTAATCGTGTCCATGTGAGTTGGCCCCGTCTTCAGGAAACAGGGTCCTGCCATTCAAAGGCAAACAGCAATTGACTAATTGGGGCTAATCTTATGCAGAAGAACGCATCTTTTAAGTCCAAAACAGTAAAGTGGGTAGCTTCAGCAGGAATCAATCCTAAGAGTGTATAAGGATTTGGCACAACTGGATGTATGGTCTCAACTGCTTCATTCACTCTCCTTAGGTCCTGCACTGGACGGTAGTCACCTGTTCCAGGCTTCTTTACTGGCAGGAGTGGAGTGTTCCATGGTGACTGACATACTTTTAGTAGGCCATACTCTAGTAGTCTTAACAAGTGGCGGTGAATGCCTTCAATTGCTGCTCTTGGGAGGGGGTATTGCTTGACATGTACTGGTTCAGCACTAGGCTTGAGATTCACAATTATTGGAGCTATATGTTTGGCTAGGCCTGGGGGATTGCCTTCTGCCCATACTCCAGGCGGGGCATCAATGCTTTTCAGAGTATGTTCAAAATAGGTGTCCTGGGCAGATTCATTACTATAATATCTCCATTCTTCTTCTCGAGGAACAGTAAGCAGCATTAATCCAGCAGGTTTCATCTGGGAATTCACTGTCATTTGCATCTCTCCTTTCTCAGTAAAGGATATTTGGGCCTGCAATTTGGCTAACATATCTCGTCCCAGTAATGGCACTGGGCACTCGGGCATATAGAGAAATTGATGTGTTATTTGCTGTCCTCCTAGGGTGCATATACGGTTCTGAAGAAAAGACTTTGTGGCTTTGGCACCAGTTGCTCCCACAATGGTGACTGCTCTTGCGGAAAATGGGGCGATCTGTTTGTCTACTACAGAATGTTCTGCTCCAGTATCAACCATAAAGTCCATAACTTGGTCTCCTATTTGTATGCTGACCATAGGCTCCTGGAGACCTGAAGCGAATTCAGAGCCCGGTCTGTCCTAATCTGCTTCATCTACGTCGTAGGTCGCTGTGGCCACTGCTTGTATGGCCTCTCCTCTTTCTCGTTGAAACTGTTCTCGATTGGCCCCTCCGCGGTTCCGGGATCGGCCCCTTCCTCTTTCTCTCCACTGGGCATTATTTTCGTCATCCTGAGGGGCGTCTTCGAGTTGCGGGCATGTATCTCTCCAATGTCCTTCCTCTTTGCAATAAGCGCATTGGTTCACGCCTAGTTGGGGCCGGCTATCTCCTCGGCCCCGCCCTCTTCCTCTGCTCCTTCGACTAGGGAAACCTCCCCTTTTCTGTTCAACTATGGCCGCAGCCAAAAAATCAGCTTCTTCTTCATCTTTCGATCACATTCTTTCTGCCTTTCATTATCACGATTCACATACACTTTATGAGCGACTTCCAGTAACTGAGTTGCATTCATGCCCGCAAACCCTTCTAGTTTCTGTAGCTTACGTCTAATATCTGGTTGTGACTGATTCACAAAAGCAGAATTCACCATGCATAAGCTTCCTGGTGCATCTGGATCATAGGGAGTATACATTCTATACGCTTCAGTCAATCTTTCATAAAACACTGCTGGGCTTTCATCTATGCCCTGGTTAACTTCGGTCACTTTAGAAAGATTCATAGCTTTCTGGCCCCCCCTTCTCAGACCTTGCATAAGGCCTTGGCGAAACCGTGATAAAGATTTGGATCCTCTCTCTGTATTCGGATCCCACTGGGGGTCTTCATTTGGGAATTCTCTTTGGGCTGCTTCTCGATTGTCTATCCCTTGTGCATCTCCCGGTGCTAAAGGGTTATCTGCCAGCCAGTCGACAGCTGCTCGCTTTATTCGTGTCCGCTCCTCAGTAGTGAATAAGGTAGACAGGAGCTGACAGCAATCTGCCCAAGTGGGTTGGTGGGTTTCCATAATAGTATGCATTAATTCTGTTAGTTCCTGGGGCTTGTCGGTATAGGAAGCGTAATGTGACTTCCAGTTTAACAAATCAGTAGTGGAGAAGGGCACATATACTAAACTTAGGGGTCCTGCCACCACCTGATTATCTTCATCTCTCACGGGCACTCCCGGGACTTGCCGTAAAGGCATCATTTTTGCAGTAGAAGTCTTTCTGGATCTGAGAGGGATTTTAGAAACTCTCCTGGCAGGGGCTTTCTTCTTGCTGTCCGTGCGCTTAGTCTGGGACGCTTTACTTTTGGCTGATGAGCTAACACTGACGGTCGTCTTTATACTGTCAGTATCACTCTGGGAAGACCCTTCCTCTTGCTCTTCTGTCTCTGTCTCAACTTTCTCCTCAGTCTCAGTTGAGTCATCCTCCTCATCTGAAGTAAGCTTATCTGCCTGCTCTTCAGGAGATGGTTCTGGGGTTGGGTCCCGCTCCCGCTGTCTCTGTGGCTCTGGGGCGGGATGCGGTGGCACCCTTACTGGATGCTGGGCTCGGGGCTGTCGAGTTATCACTTCTGGGGACTCAGGATCTGCAAGGACGGGTTTTCGTCTGGATTTCTCACCTGTCCCTGTCTTTTTAGTCTGATCTATTTTCTGCGTTTGATCTGTTAATGCTAACATTATTCTGCACTGTTCTTCATAACAGCGCTTCGCCCAGGGGGGCGGGCTCTCACAAATAAACCAGGAATCTATATAGGGGTACTGATCGGGGTGCGCTACTCGCACTTTCTGGTGAACTGACTGAATAATTCCTATGGTAAAAGTTCCCTCTCGAGGCCATGTAGGGTCTAAGTCGGGCCACTCCCTAGTACACAAAATCTGTAATCGTGTCGCAGTCATTTTAATTCCATAATCTCCTGAATATCCTTCCTTAAAATGCGTGATCATACATTCTAATAGAGTGTGCCTAGTAGACCCCGCCCCTCCCATCTCGATGTGTGCGCGCAACAACAAACAAAAGGGAAAAGGAGGGCGGACCGTGGGTAAGGGGTCCTCACGGCCCTAGAAACATATAAGGGAAACAAATAACAAGACAAGACGACGGTCGCTTCCTCCTTTTTACGACCTGGACGCGGTCGCCCGGCCAGGAAATGGGTTACTCAGGAGTCCGCCTTCGCTTGGTCCGTGCTGCCAGACCTCTCATTCACACTTCATTCACACAATCATGCTAGCAACGTATCCCAAAAACACAGCCCAATCCTGTCTATTCTGACTAGGCCATGTTCAAGTTCCAAAATCAAGAAGACGATAGTTTCGCCCCGCGAATACTCATGCAGGGGTAGTCGGACCGTCTTGAGAGGTGATCAAGCTCTCTTTCCAGTTCCAAGTTCCAAGTTCAAAATTCAAATGGCAGTACTGCTCTGACTCATCTGTCTAGACATACCAAATCAAAACTCTACTCACCGGATCCGGTCCTCAAAGTTCCCAAGCAAGCGCATGAGTTGGACCTCGGACTCCCCTCATTCGGGTTCGAGGTGTAGGCTTTCAGCAACCAGGCCCTGAGATGCAAAGACTGGGGATTGGGATGCCACAGCATCCCGTCCTCTTGAGAAAGAAGATCTGGAGCAGATCCTAACTCCAGAGGCGGAGCTTGAGAGAGATGTAGGAGCAGAGGGTACCACATTTGCGTGGCCAATGTGGAGCTATGAGGATCATATGACCTCTGTCTCTCTGAAGCTTGAAGAGGGTTTTGGGAATTAGGGGAATGGGTGGAAAGGCACACAGGAAGTCCTGACCCCAATGAAGGAGGAAAGCATCCCTGGCTTGACAACCTCGAGCCGGAATTCTGGAACAGAACCGGGGAAATTTGGCATTCAGTGGACTTGCAAAGAGGTCTATGTCCGGGGTTCCCCAAATTTGAAAATTTTGGGCCACCTGGTCTGCATGGAGAGACCATTCGTGTGGAAGCAGAACTCGACTGAGTCTGTCTGCCCAAGGGTTTTGAATGCCTGAAAGATACACCGCAAGGAGATTAATCTGATGCTCTCTGGCAAGGGCCCATAGTCGCAAAGCTTTGTTGCACAGCGACAGAGAGCCTGTTCTGCCCTGCTTGTTCACATAGAACATGGCTACCTGATTGTCCGTTTGAACTAGGACTGTCTTGTAGCTGAGCTGGGTGTGAAATACTCAAAGAGCAAGGAAGATTGCTCTGAGCTCCAGGAGGTTGATATGGAGATAGGCCTCCTGTTGTTAGAGTGGCTTGGGCTGGGGGTTGCTGTAAAGGAGACCACACCAGAAGGTTTTTGGGTGACTGCCACCATTGGAGGGACAAAATAAGGCGATCTGAGTTTGCTATTTTGTCTGACAGGCAACCTGACGCCTGAGTCCACTGAGTGGATAAGGTCCACTGGGCTGCCCTCATATTGAGGCAAGCATAAGGAATCACATTCATGGTGGATGCCATGTGGCCTAGCAACTGTAACATTTCCCGAGCAGTGAGGTGAGGTTTTAGCATTGCTTGGGAAGCTAACTGCACAATGCGAAGGCAGCGAGGCTGTGGAAGGAAGGCCCTTGTCTGTCTGGTATCCAGAAGAGCTCCTATAAACTCTAGGGATTGAGTGGGAGCAAGGTTGGACTTTGGGAAGTTTATGACAAGTCCCAAATACTGAAGGATGCAAATTGTGCGAGACAAAGCAACCCTGGCCTCTGGCTCTGAAGGGGCTCAAATGAGCCAGTCGTCTAAGAAAGGGAAGACGAATATTCCCAGGGTGCAGAGAAATGCTGCTACCACAGCCATGCATTTTGTGAACACCCTTGGTGCAGAAGCCAGGCCAAAAGGAAGAACCCTGTATTGGTAGTGCTTCCCTTGAAACAGGAATTGAAGGAACTTTCGGCGAGTTGGATGGATGAGAACATGAGTGTACGCATCCTTGAGATCTACAGAACAAAGCCAATCCTGACTCCGAAGGTATGGCAGCAGAATTCCTAGAGAAATCATTTTGAACTTCTCTCTGAACAGGAATTTGTTCAATTCTCTGAGGTCTACAATGGGTCTGTGTCCTCCTGTTTTCTTCTGAATAAGGAAATAGGGGGAGTAAAACCCTGTACCCCGTTGGGGAATGGGCACCTCTTCTATTGCTCCTTGAGCAAGGAGCATTGTGACTTCTTGACCTAACTGGTCATTGGGAGAAGTCTGAGAATTGAACTTGTGATAAGGAAGCTTATCATAGTTCAGGAGGGAGCTATAAAAGAGGTGAAGTGGCTCTGAACAAGCAACCTGTCTTTGCTGGTAGAAATACTAAAACAGAATGTTTTCATAAAAGACTACCAGTCCCAGAATGCACCAGGTTTCAAACAGCCTCTAGGAGGGCTGAAGTGGGGAAACGTGTGTTCAATCAGGAGAGCTATGAGGTAATCCCCAATCACTCATCTCCAGGGGCAGGGCTTGATTCAGCACACCTGGGCTGTGCTAGGGTGGAGTGTCCCTCTAAGCACTTTAAAAGTAAAAGATATTCTCCACAGGGACAGAAGGGGATTGAGCATGAGAACAGGAACCGTGAGCACAAGGAGATCCAGAAACAGAAGCCATTGGAGAAAGAAGAGAGAGGACTACAACAGCAGAAGCAACGTGGAAGGAAGAAGAGAAAGACATCTTGGAGGTCTAAAGAAGGAGCCCACAGCAGTACGTGTGTTAGGAGTGTTTCCAGAGGCAAGCATACTCCATTGGACTGGAGGAAGCCAGAGGAGTGGGGTTATAGAGCCAGGAGTTCCCAGACGGCACCTTTGAAGGAGACGGCTGCATTTGGAAGGGGCCCTAAGACCGGTGCAAGAAGGTATGTGAAGAGAGACCCAGTGTCCAGGGATCTTAATTGGAAGGCTGGACATAAAAGCTGGACTACTTACTGGCCAGGATACCTGGAGAGGAAACCTAACAGCAAGGTGATCACAGGTATGAACTTTGATCTATGCCCTAGCTCTTCACCAGGAAGGCAGCAGGGAAACAAATATTATCCTGAGAGTGATCAATTAAGGAATTCCTCTGAGCCAGACCATGATATTGATACCATGATATTTGAGGAAGAAGGAAATATATCAAATGATCAATTGGAATACATGGATTGCTCTCTGTCTAGGCTGCTGTTTTAAAGTAGTTTCTCACTAATACAACAACCACCAAAAGGAACTGTAACTTGTTCTTTTATCTACCCAGAAAAGTCTCTGCAAGAAAGCTTTAGGGTAGGATTGAGCCACGTGGAGAGAGTGAACCAGCAAAGGGGTTTGCAGCTGGCTAATTATTTGTAATTGAGCCAGGCACAAGTGCACGTGAGCTCTAGAAGGAAACTTCTTCTTTGTGTGTGTGAACAGAAGAAAGTTATCCTTGATAAAGAACAGTATTTTTACTTTTGGGTTTGTTTTTGCCTTTTGGAGCACTGCTAAGAAGGTCATTAGCAGGAGCCATCAAAAAGACCTTTTCTGTTTCTCATCAAGGTCTTTATTGATTTACTGCTTAAGAAGTTCAGTTACCTTATAACATGTTTTGTTTTTCCTGAGTACAATACTGAAGCAAGTGTCCTTTTGTGTTACCAAGTAAATCTGTGTGGGAGAATTAACCCCATGAATAAAATCTGTTTTTCTTTGCTTACACTCGAACATCACAACTCATTATTTTGTGAACGGCTGATTCTGGTATGAAAAAACTACATTCCCCACAATCCTTTGCAAGTCATAATAATATTTTGCCTTTGCCAAGACTGTGGACTTTCACGACCAGTGCCCCCGTTTACAAACTGTCTTACTATTGTAGAGGGGGGGCATGCTGAGGAAATGAAGCTTGTACCCCTCTCGTACAATAGACAGAGTCCAATTTTCTGCTGTTATCTGACACCATCTGGGGGCAAAATGACATAACCTTTCTAGGATGGTCGAGGGTTCTGGGCCTTTCAGGGCCAGGAAGGCAAAGTTCTCTAGATAGGAGTCAAAACCCCTGTGGAGGCTGAGCCGGTTGAGGCTTAGCTGCTTTTGGCTTCCTTTGTTGCCTAAGTTGTTGCTGCTGTCTCTCTTTTGGGCAGACTGACCTGAACAATGTCCCTGCTGGGTATAGGAGGGATAAAACTTTTTCTTCTTACTGAAGAATGGTTTCTTAGACGATCTTTTCCTCGCAGGATCAGCTGTAGATTTGGATAATCTATCCAAAGTGATATTGTCAGCATCTATCTCATTAGCTTTTTCCTGCCAATTCTTGCCAAAGAGATTCTCTCCTGTGCAAGGTATATTCCCCAGTTTGTCCTGTACCCAGATTTCTAAGTCAGATGCCTGGAGCCAGGCAATTCTACGTGTACCTATGGCAATAGCAGAGGTTCTGCTTATGCATTCAAAGCAGTCAAAGGCTGCATGATTCACAAACTTGGAAACATCCTGAGCATATTTAACAAGAGTAAGATAATCTTGCCTTTTATTATCAGGAAGGAGAGGGCTCATAAGCACTAAGTCTCCTGTGACTTCCTTAAGGAACATTCCCATATACAAGATATAGAAACTGATCCTAGCAGAAAGCATGGAAGCCTTGAAGGATCGACATCCAAAGGCGTCAAGAGTCCTACACTCACGTCCTGGAGGATTAGATGCATGCCTTTTTGCATTCTTCATCCGTCTTATGGCTGATTCCACCACCATGGAATGGTGTGGTAATTGAGTCTTCTGAAACCCAGGACAAGGAGGAACTCGATACATGGTGTTGAGTCTTCGAGAATGAGGAGATGTGGTTAGAGGTGTTTCCCACATCCTTAAAATACGATCATGCAAGATCTCATGAATAGGTAAGGTAGCTACCTCCTTGGGAGCTTTAGGGTATTGTAGGATTTCTAATTCCTTTGCCCTAGGCTCTTTTTCAGGAGCCACTGTGATGGAAAGACCTCGGGCCACATCTCAGATAAAATCCTGAAAGGACATATCCTCTGGTGGAGACATCCTACGCTGAGGAGAAGAGGAATCCTCAGGAAGAAGTACTCTGGTATCGGCAGAGCCTTCGGAGTCTTCAGACTCATCTGAGGATTCAAAGTATCTCCAATCCAGGTGATCGTGCAAGGCACGGTACCGGTACTGATCGAAGTTGGCATAGGAGTGGTCCAGTATCGACTTGTCGATGCCGGATAGAGATGCATGATTCGGTCCCGGTAGAATACCTGCCAATGTCGATGCAGTCGGTGCTGGTACCGGCTGAATTGTCTGAAGTGGTTTCAGGGGCATCGAGGCCGTGAGAAGAGCCGCCAGACTGCGTTCAATAGCCAAGAATCTCTGGTCTATGGACGCTGCCGATGCTTGGGTATCGGTGCCGGTTAAAGCGGCCGGAACCCCAGAGCATGGCACCAGTAGTTCTGTCGAGGTTGAAGCCTTGAGGACATCCTGGAGCCCCGTTAGTGTTTTGGAAGCCAAAGCCTCCCGCCAGGGCAATTTTGCCGGTGAAAGTCCCTCAAGGGCAACGCCAGAGGCATCTCAATGTTTAGGAGATCTACCCTTTGAGGACCGGCTAGATTTATGTTTAATTACCTGAGATCCATGGGAGGAAGATGAAGCCCTGGAGGACGTTGATGCCACGGAGGCTGCATCGGAGGGAAAAAGGGTGCTGAGCTAAGCAGCTCGGTTTTGCCGGCCCCTTTTTTACATCATTCCACAGGCAACACACTCTGAAATAGAGTGGTCAGGACCTAAACATTTGAGGCACCACTCATGGATGTCGGTGACGTAGATGGTACCGCCACACTTAGAATAATTTTTAAAATCCGAAGCGGGTTTTTTCATTTTGAGGGAAAAAGTTGGGCCTAGTGCCCAAAATGGCACGTGGCACCCGAGAAGAAAAATTACTGGAGAAAGACTCCAGAAACAACGTTTTTTTGGGTTTTTTTAGAAACAAGAAAAGAACCACCGGCGGTACCGGTATAGCTTCGAGGGAAGGCAGACGTGACCACAAAAAAGAAGTATAAGAAGGGAATTTTCTGCGGTGACAGGATGTGTGACCTGTCAGCTCCATGGAAAATGAAGAACTGGAGAGGGACAGTTGGGAAAGGTGGGAAGGCAGCACGCAGGCACTGTGGGATGCTCCCAAAAGCTTTCCTATTGGATGCTGGGGAGCGTTCCCGCACAGGCTTCGTCGGTACCGACGATACCCATATGTGAAGACAACATTCCTGCTTGTTCATGGAGATCCATAGTTTGGGCTGTTCTTTCCTAGGTGCATATCTTTGCACTTGTCCACATTAAGTTTTATCTGCCATTTGGACACCCAGTCTTCCAATTTATCAAGTTCCTCTTGCAATTTTTCACAATTTATTTATAATGTATTTTTATACCACCTTTCTACAATTCAAAGCTGTTTACAGTGAACCAACAATTTAACAGGACCTGAAAGATGCGCTGTTTTACAAGGAACTGTAACAATATAACTTGTGTGTTAACAACTCTGAATAATTTTGTGTCATCTGCAAATTTGATTACCTCACTCGGTATTCCCATTTCCAGATCATTTACGAATATGTTAAAAAGCAGCAGACCCAGCACAGATCCCTGGGGTACTCCACTATTCACCTTTCTCCATTGGGAAAATTAGCCATTTAGCCCAACCCTCTGCTTTCTATCTTTTAACCAGTTCCTGATCCACAATAGTACACTGCCTCCTATCCCATGACTTTAGTTTTGCCAAAAGTCTCTGATGAGGGACTTTGTCAAAGGCTTTCTGAAAATCCAGATACACTATATCAACCGACTCACCTTTGTCCACCTGTTTATTCACACCTTCAAAAAAAATAACAGATTAGTAGGACAAGATCTTCCTTGTCTAAAGCCATGTTGGCTTTTTTCTATTAAACATTGGCTATCCCAGATCACCCCTGGAATCCTTTTTAAAAATTGGCATTACATCAGCCATCCTCCAATCTTCAGGTACTAGAGATGATTTTTTTTAATATTTATGCATTTACAATCTTACTAAGCTTAACACTTGTAACAGCAATAAGGGACCAGAATGAATACCAATAAGCAAAGAAATGCCAAACAAAGGAAAAGTAATAAACACACAATACCACAGATCCAAGAAAACAAGGAAAATAATAAAACATTTGTACATTGTGAGGAAATACAGCAGCAGTATACTGTTCATTAATCATGGAGAACTAGAGGGAAAGAGACCCAGATCAACAAGCCTAAGGGGGTTAAGTGAGGGCTCAGAAAACACATAGGAAAAAGACTGATACAGGTGTGGTCAACATTAATGGCACCCTTGCATTTTAGGTATGTTGCATACAATATCTTGAGAAATAATTGGAAATATTTCAACTGTATGTCATCATAATATTTTAATAGTATGTTCAAAGGTATACAACCAAAAAAACAAAATATGACCTAGACAGGATAAATGGCACCCTTCAATATTTGTTGCACAACCCTTGGTAGTAATGACAGCTTTGAAACGTTTCCTGTAGCCATCTATAACCTTCATGCATCTGTCTGCTGGTAGTTTCTCCCACTCTTCAGCTGCGATTTGTTCAAGCTCATGAATGTTTCCAGGATTCCTTTTACCAATGGCAGATTTCAGCTCTTTCCAAAGATTCTCAATTGGATTGAAATCAGGACTCATTGCTGGCCAGTTTAAAACAGTCCTTTTGTTCCTTTTTAAACAAACATCCCTTTTGTAGTTTTGGATGTATGGTTTGGGTTATTGTCCTGCTGGAGGACCCATGACCTTTGACCCAGACCTAGCTTTCCAACACTAGGGAGCACATTTCACTTCAAAATACCTTGGAAGTCCTCTGATTTCATGATTCCTTTAATAGGTTCCAGGCCTCCAGTTCCTGAGGCAGCAAAACAGCTCCATAACATTATGGAACCTCCACCTTATTTAACTGTAGGAAGGGTGTTTTTCCCTTATAAGCTTCATTTCTTCGCCTGTAAATGTATTGTAGATCTGCATTTCCAAAGAGCTCAAGTTTGGTTTCATCTGCCATTGTAGGACTGTATCTCCTCAAGGATGGTTTGGGCAAAGATCATGTGTGTCTTTTTATGTCTGTCTTTGAGCAGTGGGGTCCTCCTTGGCGTTCGCCCATGAAGTCCTTCTTTTAGTGCATGACGTATGGTGTGGGTTGAAACTACCACTCCAGATTGCTCCAGGTCAGCCTTAAGCTCATTTGGATGTTGTATGTGGTGGTTTTCCAACAGTTCACACTAGCCTTTGAAGATTTCTTGAATAAATTTTCCTCTTTCTATTGAGTTCTGGGAGGCTCTTGACTGTTCCATTAGCAGAAAACATCGTAACATTGCAGAATGTAGACACAGGAATCCCAAGGTCTTTGGTGATGGCCTTGTATCCCTTTTAAGTTTCATGTTCGGTGCTAATGGCTTTTCTGACAGTCTCAGGCAGCTCTCGTCTTCACCATTAAGAAAATGGAACAGGTAGTGAATGTGGCCAATTTAAAAATTAGAGCCATCATTCATTGGTTGATTCAAGTCACGTGAGTACTGACAATTGATCACAGGTGCATCTAAGTTTACTGCAGTGGGAATGTGATTCTTTCATTCAAACTGATTTGAATTGTTTATAAGGGTGCCAATAATCATTGTCCTGGCAACGTCCCAGTTTTATACTATTTCCTACTATTTCTTTTTTTAATTGTCTTATTTGATTCTTTTGTGTGTCAAAATGTGTGCATATATAGTCCAAACCCATTTTACTAGCCACTCTTTTAAGGAGATATTGGACATTAAGGGTTTGAACTGCAAGAGTGCCAGTAATGTTGACCACAACTGCATTTTACCATGCACTCGCATTTAAACTTAAGGAAGAAAAGAGTAGCCCAGCTGCTGAACCCCAGGATGGAGTAGAAGAAATTCCCTTCTTCTCCGTTGAGTCTCCCTGGACAGGTCCGGGAAAACCCAAACTTGTAAGCCCTTAAATAGAACATTCTTCTTTTTGAAAAACATTTTAAGCAGCTTATTCACTATCAGTTCTTAAAGCAAAAGAAGCCAAAAGCATTGAGGGAACTAGAGACTTAGATAGAGCTTTCAAGAATAGCAGAAACATTAAGGGAATCAGCTTTCTGTAAGCTGGGAACTTCCCCATCATCCAAAGGTTTCCAGCTCATAGGGAAATTGTACTCTGGCAGGACTACCAATACTTCTGAGACATACTTTAGCAGATACAGACGATGATTTAGGGGAACTAATAAATCTTGTTTGAAAATCTAGAATCATTGACCAGTTGCTCAATTTTTGCTTTCACAGAAACTAAATCATTAACAAAAGAGTCCAAATATCCTTCCGATAGTGTAACCTTCATTTGTAAATAAGAGGTTAAAGTCTGCAGAGAGAAACATCTTCAGCGTTCTTTCAAACAGAACCAGAGTTACTCTGTACTTGCATAGTAAGAGCTTGTATCTGTGGTAAAAGAGCTTCACCCAACTTCATAATGGCTGACCAAATCGACTCCAATGTAAAAAGCTCAGGATATGCCTAGGGAAAGAAAAATCACACCAGTTGCAGCAGAATCACCTTCCATCGCTCCCAGCTCCCAGCCTGGTCTCT
Source organism: Ichthyophis bannanicus (assembly GCA_033557465.1). Taxonomy (NCBI): domain Eukaryota; kingdom Metazoa; phylum Chordata; class Amphibia; order Gymnophiona; family Ichthyophiidae; genus Ichthyophis; species Ichthyophis bannanicus. The sequence goes on from CM066034.1 coordinate 1,030,735,151, forward strand.
GTACAGCAGGTGCGGTTGTAGCCACTCCTTCTCCAGCTTCCTCCCGCAAGGCACTGTCCAGCCATTGCTCCCATAAAGCTAACACAGCTCCTGTGCTGAGCCCTTGATTCGGCCCACTCCGAGGAGAAGAAACACTGGCAAGCAGAGCGCCTTCCTCCCGCTGAATCCCAGGACTGACTGCCAACAGCGCCATCTTCGATGGTCTCCATAGCTCGAGGGAGAGAGAGTCAACGCCCGAGTAAGACACTGAGCCTCCTGACTCAGATGTCAAAACAGCCAGGCAAACCTTTTCCGATTTCACCGGCTGCTGCTGAGACCGCACCAGAAAAGTGTCAAGAGGACCAAATAGCATCACAGGTAAGGGAAAAGAGGTCACAGGGGTAGAAGAGGGTTTCTTTCCCCCTTTGGCTTTCATCTTACCCATTAAGGAAAGTGGTCAGAGTACCGCAAGCCTGCCGACTGCCATCTTGGATCCCTACAGATGATTTTAATGATAGTTCACAGATTACTAATAGCAGGTCTGCAATCTCATGTTTTAATTCTTTCAGGACCCTCGGATGTATATCATCCAGTCCAGGTGATTTGCTACTCTTCAATTTATCAAATAGCTGTAATACATCTTCCCAGTTTATTGAAATTTCTTTTAGTTCTTCTGACACATTACCTTTAAATAGAATTTCAGGCATGGGTAACTTGCCTACATCATCTTCAGTACAGACCGAAGCAAAGAATTCATTCAGTCTCTCCGCTATAGCTTTGTCCTCCCTTAGTGCCCTTTTTACTCTTCTGTCATCTAATGGTCCAATTGACTCTCACACGTTTTTTGCTACAAAAATACTTTAAAAAGTTTTTATTATGCATTCTTGCTTCCACAGCAAGCTTTTTTTTCAAATTCTCTTTGTCTGCCTTATCAATACTTTGCATCTAACTTGTCAGTACTTATGTTGTTTACCGTTTTTGTCATTTGGTTCCTTTTTCCATTTCCTGAAAGATGCTTTTTTGGCTACAACAGCCTCTCTGACCTAGCCTTCAACCCTTTCAAGGCCTACTTTAAATTTTTAATCCACATTCTGCAGCCTGGTTAATTTTTGCATATTTCAGGAAAATTATACCCGTCTTATTCAGTATGTTCTAATAGTGATTTTCCTTCTGCTATGGTCATGTATTATATACCATTTGATAGGAATATTTAGTCAGAATTTTGGATCCCAAGAGTTTTGGGCTCAGCCTGGAAAGGGTTAAACCATGCTGGCAGTTTTTTGGCTTTCCTTCTACTTTTCTTAAAACGTGGACTACATCTAGTCTGGGCTTCCAAGACAGTATTTTTAAATAATGCCCATACTTGAGGTAAATCTTTAACCTTTGCAGCTGCTCCTTTTAGTTTTTTCTTAACTGTTTTCCTCATTTTATCATAGTCTCCTTTTCTAAAGTTAAATGATGGTACTGTCAATTTCCATGCCGCCTTTCATCCATTTATTAAATCAAATGCGATCATGCTATGATCACTATAGTCAAGTGGCCCCAAGACCCTTATCTCTTACACCAGATCCTGTGTTCCACTAAGGACTAGATCCAAAATAGCTCCTCCTCACAAGAGTGGTCATTAAGGACCCGATTTAATAAGAAGACACCTATGTAAGAAGTCCCAAAAGGCACCTATTTAAGAGAGAACAGAAACCTAGGAAATGAACGGTACATGAAAACATACATGTAAGAGACCATCCCTGCTCAAAGGAGCTTACAATCTATCCAAGACAGACAAATGCAACATACAGAGGATAAGAGTAGAAACTAGGGGAAATGGTTATAGCACACATGGGTGGTAAACTGGAGAAGGGGATCAAGATCCAAAAGCAGCCTCAAAGGAGGATGTTTAGCCTGGATTTGAATAGGGCCAGAGATAGTCTGTTCCATGTATATGGTACAGCAAGATACAGTTAAATTTTATTAAATTTGTTATACTGCCAATCATGGACCATACTTAGTCAGTGTACAATAAAATCAAAAGTAAGCTTCAAGATCACCCAACGACAAATAACAGCAGGATGAGTGACAAGGACAGGAGGGACCAGAGCAATTAGGTTACAGAGTCAAAGTGGTGTTCTAAGGCCATAGACAGAGGGGAAAGAAGAAGGGGGCAGACCAAGACAAGAACAAGAAGGGAGGTAGAACGAACAAAGTCTGGAGGTGGCAGTAGAGGAGGAGGACACGGATAAAAGGGATTTTCCCGATGAGTGGAGTTTCCAAGGAGGGGTATAGGGGAGATAATGAGGAGCCAAAGGATGAATGCATTTGTAGGCAGGGCTGGCGCAAGAAGATGAGGCACCCAAGGTGAACCTCATCTCTTGCATGCCATGTCCCCCCCCCCCCCCCACCCTCTGCTGCCGCTGTCAGCCCTCTCTGGGACATCCAACAGCAGCAATGGCCACAAACAGCCCTGCGGTGCTCACCTTTAAGCTTTGGAACCACAGGGCTAATTGCTTCCGCCCCCTTCCTTTTGCAAACAGGAAATAGGCATTGGGCGGCAGAAGCAAATAGCCCCATGGTGCCAAAGCTTAAAGGTAAGTGCTGTAGGACTGTTTTCAGCCATTGCCACTGTTGTATATCCCGGAGGATGGTGGCAGCGGCAGCAATGGGCCCATGTTGTAGGCAACTGCCTAGTTCGTCTAATGGTAGAGCTGGCCCTGCTTGAAGGTAGTAGGGGATGGATAGGGAGCCAGTGAAGTGACTTGAGAAGAGGCATTAGTGAGCATGGGTCAGTGGTGGAAGATTAGCCATGCGGGAGAGATGATTCAGGGGGAGACTAGCAAGGAACAGGTTGCAATAGCCTAAATAGGTGGTGACTGGAGAGTGGATAAGAGTCCTGGTAGTGTATTCAGAAAGGGACAAATTTTTCTAAAGTTATAGAGAACACAGTTTAACAATCAGATCACAAATAGGGAGAAACATATAAAAAGACAAACTACAAGAAAATATTAAATATTAAGTGTAGGAATGTCCGTCAGGTCAGGGGACAAGAAACCCCATCGAGTAACAGACCTCTCCCTTTAATCTTTTTTATTTTGCAACAGTCCTGTAACAATATAAATGATTGGACCCCCAAAGCCACAATGCTAAGTATTAAACAAATAAAAAGAATTTGGAAAACCAAATTTTCACTTAGCTGGCTGTTGGGTCCTTGATACGATCCACAAACCAGAAATCCTGTGAAGCTGAAACGGAAGGACTCCTCCTCCTCTTTTCTTCAGCAATATAGAAAGGAAAGTCGTGGTCGACTCTTCTCAAAGCATCATGAACACCATGACCCAGCGCTGTGTTTCGGATCCTTCGATCCTGCCTCAGATGGAATTTGTGATGTGCAGAAAAAATTTCCTTCTCAGCTCAGTGTGTCCGTTGCTGGTTTCAGAAACATCCTCCTTTTCGATGGCATCTGACATCAGCCCTAACAGCTGAATGTTTTATATCCAATCAAAATGCTCCAAAGAGCACATCTGACGACATCAGGTGGGTAATATACTCCACCAATCCAACTCTTGATTAAGTAAGTCCATTAGGGACCACAGTTTTCAATAAAAAAATCCACCGTTGCTCTAATAGTTGCAAATGTTGCTCCCGATCTCCTATACGTAGACCTGTGGGTACATGATCTAAAATACACCAAGTAAAATCTGAAAATTTGTGATTAGTTTGAAGACAATGAGATACTAAAGGAGCTGTAATCGTTTTAGCGTGTATTCGAGATTTATGTTCTGATAAACACTTTTTTATTGGGCGTATCGTTCGACCCACATAATGAAGACCACAGGGGCATGTTAAAATATATACAACATAAGAGGAGGAGCAATCAGTATGCCAATTCAAACGGTAAATCCATTGAGTGTTCTCATGTATCCATGTTGAGCCAGTCTGTGATTGTAAACAATATCCACATCGTGAAGAAAGACATGAAAAATGTCCCGAATCTGAATGCTGCCCCATCTGACAATCTGCTCCTACCGTAGAGTGCACCACCAGATCTCTAATATTGGTGCCCCATTGGTAGGCAATCTGAAGTTCTCGTTGGAAAATAGGACTCAGTTGCAAGATGTACCCCCTCCTCAATTCTCCCCTCCCCCCATACATACTTCCTCTGCTACCCTCTCCTCCTTCCCTACAATCTCTGAAGAGGAAACCGCACTCCTCCTTTCATCTTCCAAACCCAGCACCTGTTCCTCTGATCCTATCCCCACCCACCTCCTCAACCCCATCTCCCCCACCAATGTCCCTTCCATCTCTCTTATTCTCAACCTTTCACTCTCCACTGCAACTGTCCCTGCAGACTTCAAACATGCCGCGGTCACACCTCTCCTCAAGAATCCCTCACTCCATCCCACCTGGGCCGGATGGTATACATCCAAGGGTGTTGAAGGAACTGAAATATGAGATTGCAGACCTGCTATTAGTAATCTGTGAACTATCATTAAAATCATCTCTAATACCTGAAGATTGGAGGATCGCCAATGTAACACCAATTTTTTAAAAGGGTTCCAGGGGTGATCCTGGAAACTACAGACCGGTGAGCCTGACGTCAGTACCAGGAAAAATGGTAGAAACCATAATAAAGAATAAAATTACTCTGCATGTAGATAGTCATGACCTAATGGGAGACAGCCAACATGGCTTTAGACAAGGAAGATCTTGTCTTACTAATCTGTTATGTTTTTTTGAAGGTGTGAATAAACAGATAGACAAAGGTGAGTTAGTTGATATAGTGTATCTGGACTTTCAGAAAGCCTTTGACAAGGTCCCTCATCAGAGACTTTTGGCAAAACTAAAGAGTCATGGGATAGGAGGCAGGGTACTACTGTGGATCAGGAACTGGTTAAAAGATAGAAAGCAGAGGGTAGGGGCTAAATGGCCAATTTTCCCAATGGAGAAAGTTGAATAGTGGTGTACCCCAGGGATTTGTGCTGGGTCCGTTGCTTTTTGACATATTCATAAATGACCTGGAAAGTGGAATAACGAGTGAGGTTATCAAATTTGCAGATGACACAAAACTATTTAAAGTTGTTAAAACCCAAGAGGATTGTGGAAAATTGCAAGAGGATATTGATAAATTGGAAGACTGGGCATCCAAATGGCAGATGAAATTTAATGTGGACAAGTGCAAAGTTATGCACCTAGGGAAGAACAACCCAAACTATGGTTACACGATGCAAGGTTCCACATTAGGAACCACCACCCAGGAAAAAGATTTAGGCGTCATTGTGGATACCATGTTAAAACCCTCGGCCCAGTGTGCAGCGGCGGCCAAGAGAGCAAATAGAATGCTAGGTATCATAAGGAAAGGAATGGAAAATAAAACAAAAGATATTATAATGCCTTTATATTGTTCCATGGTGAGACCGCACCTTGAAAATTCTGTGCAATTCTGGTCACCGTATCTTAAAAAGGATATAGCGATATTAGAAAAGGTTCAGAGAAGAGCCACCAAAATGGTAAAGGGGATGGAAGGATACTCCTATGAAGAAAGGCTAAAAAGGTTAGGGCTCTTTAACCTGGAAAAGAGACGGCTGAGGGGAGATATGATAGAAGTCTATAAATTAATGAACGGAGTGGAACGGGTAAACGTAGATCGATTGTTTACCTTATCAGAATAGAGAAAGACTAGGGGACATGCAATGAAGCTACAGGGTAAACTATTTAAGACTAATAAAAAAATATATTTTTTCACTCAACGTGTAATCAAATTCTGGAATTTGTTACCGGAGGATGTAGTAAAGGCTGTTAGTGTAGCTGAGTTTTAAAAGGTTTTGGACAAGTTCCTGGAGGAAAGGTCCATAAACCATTATTAAGAAGGGACCCAGGATATCAATGCTTGACCCAATACAAGCATTGTGGAACCTGTGTCTTTGGGGGAACTGCTAGGTACGTATGACCTAGATTGGCCACTGTTGGAAACAGGATACTGGGCTTGATGGACCTTGGTCTGACCCAGTATGGCATATCTTATGTTCTTATGTACCTGTCCTTCGAACTATCGACCCATCTCCCTACTTCCCTTCATATCTAAACTACTAGAACGAGCAGTCTACCGCCGCTGCCTCGACTTCCTCACCTCTCAGGCCCGTCTGGACCCTCTACAATCCGGCTTCCGTCCCTTACACTCCACTGAAACGGCTCTTACAAAAGTCTCCAGTGATTTATTCCTGGCTAAATCTACTACTACTACTACTATTCAGCACTTATAAAGTGCCACGCACGCAGCGCTGTACAGCTAACCTACAAGAGGTAACCAACATACAAGAGGGAGTCCCTGCCCATCAGAGTCATGCTCATCGGAGCTTACAATTTAATCAGAACAGTACAGAAAATTAGTCAGTTCTTCGCAAGGTGTGGTGTGGTACAGTTTGTTCAATAGTTTGGTCATAAACGTTGATGGGGGTTGGGATAAGATGAGGATGGAAGTCAGGATCTGAATGCAATGGTGAAGAGGTGGGTCTTCATCCTGGATTTGAAGAGGGCCAGGGAGGGTGCCTGGTGCACAAACGCAGGTAGGCTGTTCCAGGCATATGGTGCAGCAAGGTGAAAGGAGCGCAGTCGGGAGTTCGCGGTGCGGGTGAAAGGCATTGATAGAAGTGATTTGTTAGAGGAGCGCAGATTTTGAGAGGGGACGTAGGGAGAGATAAGAGATAAGAGGAATTGAGGGGCCACAGAGTGAATGCATTTATAGGTCAGTAGGAGAAGCTTGAATTGGATACGGAATTGGACAGGGAGCCAGTGAAGCGACTTGAGAAGGGGAGTAATGTGGGCATGGCGAGGCTGGCAGAAGATTAGTCGAGCAGCGTGATTTTGTATAGATTGAAGGGGAAGGAGATGGCTCACGGGGAGACCAGCGAGGAGTAGGTTGCAGTAATCGAGTCGAGAGGAGATTAAGGAGTGGATAAGCGTTTTGGTAGTGTGTTCAGAGAGGAAGGGGCGGATTTTGCTGATATTGTAGAGAAAGAAGCGGCAGGTCTTAGCTACAAGCTGGATATTAGCGGAGAAGGAGAGAGAGGTGTCAAAGATAACCCCTAGATTGCGGGCCGAGGGAACAGGAAGGATAGTAGATCCATCCACATGGACTGAGAGAGGGGGAAGTGGGGGGGAGGAGTTGGGTGGAAAGACAAGGACTTCAGTCTTGGCCATGTTCAGTTTCATTCGGCGATGAGACATCCAGGCAGCGATGTCCGAAAGACAGGCAGAAATCTTGGACTGGGTTGCTGGGGAAATATTAGGTGTGGAGAGGTAGATTTGGGAGTCATCGGCATAGAGATGGTACTGAAAGCCATGGGAGGAGATAAGCGTGCCAAGGCCTTGGGTAGAGAGAGAGAAAAGGAGGGGTCCCAGAGAGAAAAGGGCCGCTATTCTGTCCTCATCCTTCTCGACCTCTCTGCCGCCTTTGACACTGTTGACCACAAACTTTTCCTCGCCACCCTCTCCTCGCTTGGTTTCAAGGGCTCCATACTATCCTGGTTCTCCTCCTACCTCTCCCACCGCTCCTTTAGTGTATGCTCTGGTGGCTCCTCCTCCTCTCCCACCCTACTCCATGTTGGTGTACCCCAGGGTTCCATCCTGGGTCCGCTCCTTTTCTCTCTCTATACCCAATCCCTTGGTGTGCTTATCTTCTTCCATGGCTTTCAGTACCATCTCTATGCCGATGACTCCCAAATCTACCTCTCCACACCTAATATTTCCCCGGCAACCCAGTCCAAGATTTCTGCCTGTCTTTCGGACATCGCTGCCTGGATGTCTCACTGCCGCTTGAAACTGAACATGGCCAAGACTGAACTCCTTATCTTTCCCCCCCAACTCCTTCCCTCCTTTCTCAGTCTCCGTGGATGGCTCTACGATCCTTCCTGTTCCCTAATCTCCTCTCACCTCGACTACTGCAACCTACTCCTTGCTGGTCTCCCTGCGAGCCATCTCTTGAATGTACTCTGTACAGCGCTGCATGCGTAGCGCTATATAAGTGCTAAATAGTAGTAGTAGTAGCACTACCGTAATCAGCTGGGGGGGGCAGCTCAGCATAGGGGGGAGGGCAGCATGATGCATGGGGGGGATGGGGAGGATAGGGGGGAGGGCGGCATTGGTGCACGGTGGGGGGGCACAGCATGGCTGGAGCTTTTGCCTAAGACAGCAGAAACCCTTGGGCTGGCCTTGGGTGGGGCACAAGGGAAGGAACTGAGTTAAGGGTGGAAGATAAGGAAAGTGGAAGGAGAGAAGGAGAAGAGACTGTGAAAGGCCTAAGAAAGTGCAAAGTTGGCTAGTAGGGGAGGAAGAGGGCATGGGGGTGGGGTGGAGGGGAAAAGGGATAGTATAAGAGAGAGAAGTGAAAAATAGGAAATGGGAATAGTGCAAGAGGATGGGAGGGACAAGGAGTAGGTGCAGGAGGACTGGGGAAAGTGCAGGCACACCTACCACTACAACACACATGGATAAACAACCCCCCCTCCCCACAAACACACACACCCAATACTGTCCCAACACACACATACACACACACCCAACACCATCACATACACTAACATTCATGCTCACACAGCCCCCCACACCCGATGCATAAGCATGCACAGAGCCATAAAGACACCAGCACATACATACACGCATGTCCTATGCTCCCCATGTCAAACACACACATGTGCACGCAGCTCCTGACAGTCAAAATCACACACACACATAAACATGTACCCACCGCAAGCCTGACTCTGCAAATAGAGGAAACACTTTTCAACTTGCTGAGGGAGATGTGCTAGGTCTTGAGTGGAATAGGTAAATGTAGATTGTTTGTTTACTCCTTCAAGAGGTAAAAAGACTATGGGACATGCAATGAAAGCACAGTTACTTACCTGTAACAGGTGATCTCTGGGAACAGCAGGAATAAGCCTTCACATATGGGTACATCGGTACCGACGGAGCCTGCGCGGGAACGCTCCCCAGCTTTCCAAAAAAGGAACGCTTTTGGGAACATCCCACAGCGCCTGCGCGCTGCCTTCCCGCCTTTCCAACCGCCTCTCTCCAGTTCGAGTTTCAGAGCTGAGACAAAGAGAGAGAGAGAGAGGAAAGGAAAGAGAGATAGAAGATACAACTCCTTGGGGAGGTGGGTGGGTTGTGAAGACTTATTCCTGCTGTTCCCAGAGATCACCTGTTACAGGTAAGTAACTGTGCTATCTCCAGGAATAAGCAGGAATGAGTCTTCACATATGGGGACTCCCCAGCTAGAGATGCCAGGGAGATCCCCAGGGTTGTAGACCCTGAGAAGGACCCTACCTCCCCCTTGGATCTCAGGCATCTAAACAGGGATGGAGGGTAGGAGTTGCTTAAGTATGGAACAGGTGTTTTAGGACAGCCTGACCAAACAAGGCATCCCGGCGGGAGTCCTTGTCCAAACAATAATGGGCCATGAAAGTATGAACCGAGGCCCATGTGGCTGCTCGACAGATCTGGTCGATGGACACAGAATTTAGATGAGCCATAGAAGTTGCCATGGCCCTCACATTGTGAGCTGTGACATGGCCTTCCAGAGAAAGGTTCTTACTCTGGTAGGCGAAAGAAATACACTGAGCAATCCAAGTGGACAGTGTCCTTTTAGAGACTGGAAGTCCTAAATGAGAAGGATCAAAAGCAACAAAGAGTTGGGAAGACCTTCTATGTTGCTGAGTCCTTTGTAAATAAAAGGCAAGAGCCCTTTTACAATCCAGGGTATGAAGATTCCTTTCTGCACTTGATGCATGAGGACCTGGAAAAAAGACAGGTAAATATACCTCTTGGTTCAGATGAAAAGGTGAGACCACTTTAGGCATAAAGTGTGGATTGGTCCTAAGGACTACCTTATCATGATGAAACCTTGTATAAGGAGGATTAGCCACCAAGGCCTGTAGTTCACTGATGCGGCAAGCTGATGTGACTGCAATGAGGAAAATAACCTTCCAGGAAAGAAATTTCAAAGGAGGTGGTGGCTAAGGGTTTAAAAGGTGGCTTCATAAGCTGACCAAGAACCAGATTTAAGTCCCATGCCACCGGAGGAGGCCTAATGGGAGGTTTAGTTAAAGTTAGGCCTCTCATGAATCTTGCAATAAGAGGATGAGAGGAAATAGGTTGTCCATTGAGAGGCTTAAGAGATGCTGCAATAGCACTCAAATGGACTCTTACTGAATTCGTCTTAAGGCCTGCATTGGAGAGATGTAGGAGATATTCCAATAGAGAATTCAAAGGTAGTGCTAGAGGGTCAAGACCCTTCTCATCACACCAAATGGAAAACCTTTTCCATTTAAAAGCATAGGAATGTCTAGTAGAAGGTTTTCTGGAAGCATGGAGGATATCCTTCACCTGCTGAGAAAGATTCCAACCTTGAAGGTCTAAGCCTTCAGCAACCAAGCCCTGAGGTGAAGGGACTTGGGGTTTGGGTGCCACAAAGTTCCCTCCTCCTGGGACAGGAGGTCTGGGGCAGCTCCCAAGTCTAGGGAGGGAGCTTGAGAGAGATGCAGAAGTAGAGGGTACCACACTTGGCGTGGCCAGCGTGGAGCTATGAGGATCATAGATCCTTGATCCCTCTGGAGCTTGAATAGAGTCTTGGGAATTAAGGGAATGGGTGGAAAGGCATACAGGAAGTCATGACCCCAGTGAAGGAGGAAGGCATCCTTGGCCTGAACTCCCTGACACGGAATTCTGGAACAGAACCGGGGAAGTTTGGCATTCCACGGACTTGCAAAGAGGTCTATGTCCGGGGTTCCCCACTCTTGAAAGATTCTGAGTACCTGGTCCATGTGCAGGGACCATTCATGTGGAAGCAGAACTCGACTGAGTCTGTCTGCCCAAGAGTTTTGAATTCCTGAAAGGTATACGGCCAGGAGATGGATTTGATGCTCTCTGGCGAAGGCCCACAATCTTAAAGCTACGTCGCAAAGCGACAGAGAGCCAGTTCCTCCTTGCTTGTTTATGTAAAACATGGCTACCTGATTGTCCATATGAATGAGGACTGTCTTGTAGCTGAGCAGGGTATGAAAGACCTTGAGAGCTAGAAAAACTGCTTGGAGCTCCAAGTGGTTGATATGTAGAGAGGTCTCCTGTGGAGACCAAGTGCCCTGAGTGGAGAGGTCTTGTAGATGAGCTCCCCAACCTGTTGGGGAGGCATCTGTTGTGAGGGCTGCTTGGGGCAACAACTGTTGGAAGGGGCACCCCAGCAACAGATTTTGGGTGGACTTCCACCACTGTAGAGACCAAAAGAGGCGCCTGGAGGTTGCTATTTTGTCTGTCAGACCCCCTGAAGTCCATTGAGCTGCTCTCATGTGAAGGCGAGCATAGGGGACCACATGCACTGTGGATGCCATGTGGCCTAGCAGTTGTAGCATCTCCCGGGCAGTTAAATGGCTTTTTGACTGAATCTGGGAGGCTAACTGCACTAGGCGTAGTCAACGGGCCTGAGGAAGATAGGCCCTTGCAGTGGTAGTATCTATCCAGGTCCCTATGAACTCTAGGGACTGAGTAGGGGTGAGCTGGAACTTTGGGAGATTTACCACAAGTCCCAGATACTGCAGAATGCGTCTTGTGCAGTCCAGGGCAGTCTGGGCCTCTGACTGAGATGGAGCTCGGATGAGCCAGTCGTCCAGGTATGGGAATACAAATATCCCCAGGGTGCGTAGAAATGCAGCTACTACTGCCATGCATTTGGTGAACACTCTTGGAGCAGAGGCCAGACCGAAAGGAAGCACCCTGTATTGGTAATGCTTCCCTTGGAAAAGGAAACGGAGGAACCTTCTGTGAGATGGATGGATGAGGACATGTGTGTACGCATCCTTGAGATCTAGAGAACAAAGCCAATCCTGACTCTGAAGGTATGGAAGGAGAGTGCCCAGAGAAAGCATCTTGAATTTCTCCTTGCATAGAAATTTGTTCAGTTCTCTGAGATCTAATATGGGTCTGTAGCCCCCTGTTTTCTTTGGAATCAGAAAGTAGGAGGAGTAAAACCCTGACCCTTGTTGAAGAAGGGGTACCTCTTCTATTGCCCCTTGGGCAAGAAGGGCAGTCACCTCCTGACCTAGAAGATCGAGGAGAGATGTTGGAGAATTGAAATGTCTCACCATGGTGTGAGGAGGAAGGTTTGAGAAATGAAGTTTGTACCCCTCCTTTATGATGGAGAGGGTCCACTGCTCTGTTGTAATTTGCTCCCATCTGGGAGCAAAGTGAGCTAACCTTCCTGGAATGGTGAGAGGCTCTGGCTGTTTCAGAGCCAGAAAGGCTAAGTTCTCTAGCATCAAGTCAAAAGCCCTGAGGAGGCTGGGTCTGCTGAGTTGCAGCAGCCCCTGTAGGCTTAGGCCTGGCCTGCTTAGGTTGCTGACGCTTAGCAGCAAAACAACCTGTAGAAGATTGCTGGCTAGAAGCAGGATGGAATCTGCCTTTCTTGAGGAAAAAAGACTTCTTGAAAGGTTTTTTCTTGGCAGGAATGAAGGTTGACTTTGAAAGTCTATCCAAAGCAGAATTTTCTGCATCCATTTGAGTGGCTTTTATTTGCCAATCTTTGCCAAACAGGTTTTCTCCTGTAGAAGGAAGATTTCCCAAGCCATCCTGAACCCAAGATTCTAGATCAGAAACTTGGAGCCAAGCAATTCTGCGTGCAGCTATGGCAATGGCCGAAGCTCTGCTGGCACCCTCAAAGGAGTCAAAAGCTGCACGGTTTGAAAACTTTGAAATATCTTGAGTATGCTTAAGCCAAATAAGAAATTCTTCCCTTTTATCCTCTGGAAGAAAAGGGAGGAAAGTGTGTAGCTTATCTGCAACTTCTTTCAGAAACATCCCCATATAAAGACTATAGGAGTTGATTCTGGCAATAAGCATACTGGCTTGGAAGATTTTCCTACCAAAAGCATCCAAGGTCCTGCATTCTCTTCCTGGAGGAGCAGAGGAGTGTCTTTTTGCACTCTTTATCTTTTTCATAGCTGACTCCACCACAATAGAATGGTGAGGAAGCTGTGTTTTATGAAAACCAGGACAAGGAGGGACACAGTACATGGTGTCCAACCTATGAGAATGAGGAGAGATAGTGAGAGGAGTCTCCCATAAGTCAATCATGTGATCATAAAGAATCTCATGAATTGGCAAGGTGACTGCCTCCTTAGGAGCCTTGGGATAACCTAAAATATCTAATTTTTTAGCTCTAGGCTCTGATTCAGAGGTTACTGAAATAGAAAGCCCTTTAGCCACTTCTCTTATGAAGTCTTGAAAGGACAAGTCTTCTGGAGGAGACATTCTTCTTTTTGGAGAAGAAGGCTCTTCAGGAAGGGCTATGGATACTTCAGCAGATTCCTCCGATGTATCAGAATCTTCGGAGGAATCAAAGTATCGACTGTCAGGGTGCTCTTTCAAAGCTCGATACGCCTACCGAGCCGTATCGACATCGGGCATTATCGGTACCAGTTCGGTACTGATGGGCACCCCTGGACAGGGGACCGCTGTAGTCGACACCATGGCCGATGTCAATGCAGTCGGTACCAGTACCGGCATCGGTGCCGGTACCCGGGCTGATACCGACAACGGAGTTTGTTGTGGTATCAGCGGCGTCGCAGCTTGAATGAAGGCCGTGATAGCCTGCTGCATGGATAGAACATTCTGATCCATCGACGCCATGAATGCCTGGAATTCGGTACCGGAAGGTTGTGCCGGTACCCCAGAGCATTCTAACAGGTGATCGGTCGAGGCCGTGCCATCGATGTCAACTTGTAACCCCATAGGTGGAGCTTTGGAAGCCGGAGCTTCCCGCCGGGGTAGTTTAGCCGGTGCAGGATCCTCGAGGGCAAGCCCGTAGGCATCTCGATGCTTGGAAGGAGATCTACCCTTCGAGGACCGCCTGGTTTTATGTTTGGTTACCTGAGATCTATGGGAGGAAGAAGCAGCCCTGGAAGACGTCGATGCCACTGAAGCTGCATCAGAGGGAAACAGAACATGGAGCTTGGCTGCTCGGTTCTGTAAACCTCGTTTGGACATCAAGGAGCAGGACTCACAATCCAAGATGGAGTGGTCAGGACCCAAACATTTGAGACACCATTCATGGGTGTCGGTAACAGAAATAGTACCGCTGCACTTAGTGCATTTTTTAAACCCGGAGGCTGGTTTTTCCATGAGGAAAAGGTTTTGTGAGGCCTAAGGCCCAAAAAGGAAAAAACACACTAAGTGAGGGAAAAATATGTTTTGTTTTGTTTGGTTTTTTTAAGAAAAGAAAGAAAGACCGGCGGTACCGGTCCGACGTCAGAGAAGGCAGACGCTCGACCAAAGAAATAAAATAAAACAAAGAACTTCTTCAGCGGTGACAGGAACACGACCTGCTGGCTCCGCGGAAAAGAAGAACTGGAGAGAGGCGGTTGGAAAGGCGGGAAGGCAGCGTGCAGGCGCTGTGGGATGTTCCCAAAAGCTTTCCTTTTTTGGAAAGCTGGGGAGCGTTCCCGCGCAGGCTCCGTCGGTACCGACGTACCCATATGTGAAGACTCATTCCTGCTTGTTCCTGGAGATGCTATGTTTATGTTTATGCAATTTCTTGATATACTGCCCAAGCTGTAGAATATTTAAGACTAATTGGAGAAAGCACAGTTACTTACCTGTAACAGGTGATCTCTGGGAACAGCAGGAATAAGTCTTCACATATGGGTACATCGGTACCGACAGAGCCTGCGCGGGAACGCTCACCAGCTTCCCAGAAGGAAAGCTTTTGGGAACATCCCACTGCGCCTGCGCGCTGCCTTCCCGCCTTTCCTGACCAGCTCTCCTCAGTTCGAGTTTAAAGCTGAGACAATAGAGAGAGAGAGGAAAGGAAAGACAGAAAAAAGAGGTACAACTCCTAGGGGAGGTGGGAGGGTTGTGAAGACTTATTCCTGCTGTTCCCAGAGATCACCTGTTACAGGTAAGTAACTGTGCTATCTCCAGGAACAAGCAGGAATAAGTCTTCACATATGGGGACTCCCTAGCTAAGATGCCTGGGAGATCCCCAAGGATATGAGACCCTGGGAAGGGGTCTACTTCCTCCTATGGATCTCAGGCATCATTCCAGGGAAGGAGGGTAGGAGTTGCTTAAGAGTGGAACAGGTGTTTGAGAACAGCCTGACCAAACAAGGCATCCCGGCGGGAGTCCTTGTCCAAGCAGTAATGGGCTGTGAAGGTATGAACCGAGGCCCAGGTGGCTGCTCGACAGATCTGGTCGATGGACACAGAATTTAGATGAGCCATAGAGGTGGCCATGGCCCTCACATTATGAGCTGTGACATGGCTCTCCAGAGAAAGGTTCTTACTCTGGTAGGCGAAAGAAATACACTGAGCAATCCAATTGGACAGTGTTCTCTTAGAGACTGGAAGTCCCAAATGAGAAGGATCAAAAGCAACAAAAAGCTGGGAAGACTTTCTATGTTGCTGTGTCCTTTGTAAGTAAAAAGCAAGAGCTCTTTTACAATCCAGAGTATGAAGACTCTTCTCTGCACTGGATGCATGAGGAGCTGGAAAAAAGACAGGTAAATATACCTCCTGATTAAGATGAAAAGGTGAGACCACTTTAGGCATAAAATGTGGATTTGTCCTAAGGACCACCTTGTCATGATGGAACCTTGTATAAGGTGGATTAGCCACTAAGGCCTGCAGTTCACTGATGTGGCGAGCTGAAGTGACTGCAATGAGGAAAATAACCTTCCAGGAAAGAAACTTCAGGGAGGTAGTGGCTAAGGGTTCAAAAGGTGGCTTCATAAGCTGACCAAGAACCAAATTTAAGTCCCATGCCACCGGAGGAGGCTTAATGGGAGGTTTAGTTAAAGTTAGGCCTCTCATGAATCTTGCAATGAGAGGATGAGAGGAAATAGTTTGTCCATTGATGGGCTTAAGGGATGCTGCAATAGCACTCAAATGGACTCTTACTGAATTTGTCTTAAGTCCTGCATCAGAAAGATGCAGGAGATAGTCTAACAGAGAATTTAAAGGTAGTGCTAAAGGGTCAAGACCCTTTTCAGCACACCAAATGGAAAATCGTTTCCACTTAAAAGCATAGGAACGCCTGGTGGAAGGTTTTCTGGAAGCATGGAGGATATCCTTCACTTGCTGAGAAAGATTCAAGCCTTGAAGATCTAGGCCTTCAGTAACCAAGCTCTGAGGTGAAGGGACTTGGGGTTTGGGTGCCAAAAAGTCCCTTCCTCCTGAGACAGAAGGTCTGGAGCAGCTCCCAAGTCCAGGGAGGGGGCTTGGGAGAGATGCAGAAGTAGAGGGTACCACACTTGGCGTGGCCAGCGTGGAGCTATGAGGATCATAGATCCTTGATCCCTCTGGAGTTTGAACAGAGTCTTGGGAATCAAGGGAATGGGTGGAAAGGCATATAGGAAGCCCTGACCCCAATGAAGGAGAAAGGCATCCTTGGCCTGAACTCCCTGACACAGAATTCTGGAACAGAACCGGGGAAGTTTGGCATTCCACGGACTTGCAAAGAGGTCTATGTCCGGGGTTCCCCATTCTTGAAAGATTCTGAGTACCTGATCCATGTGCAGGGACCATTCATGTGGAAGCAGAACTCGACTGAGTCTGTCTGCCCGAGTTTTGGATTCCTGGGAGATATACTGCCAGGAGATGGATTTGATGCTCTCTGGCGAAGGCCCACAATCTTAGAGCTTCGTTGCAAAGCGACAGAGAGCCAGTTCCTCCTTGCTTGTTTATATAAAACATAGCTACTTGATTGTCCGTATGGATGAGGACTGTCTTATAGCTGAGGAGGGTATGGAAGACCTTGAGAGCTAGAAAAACTGCTCGAAGCTCCAAGTGGTTGATATGAAGAGAGGTCTCCTGAGGGGACCAAGTGCCTTGAGTGGAGAGGTCCTGTAGATGAGCTCCCCAACCTGTTTGGGAGGCATCTGTTCTGAGGGTTGCTTGGGGCAACAACTGTTGGAAGGGAGACCCCAGCAACAGATTTTGAGTGGACATCCACCATTGGAGAGACCAAAAGAGACGTTTGGAGGTTGCTATTTGGTCTGAGAGAGCTCCTGATGCTTGAGTCCACTGGGTGGACAAGGTCCACTGAGCTGCTCTCATGTGTAGGCGAGCATAGGGTACCACATGTACTGTGGAAGCCATGTGGCCTAGCAGTTGCAGCATCTCCCGGGCAGTTAAGTGGCTCTTTGACTGAATCTGGGAGGCTAACTGCACTAGACGCTGGCAACGGGCCTGAGGAAGGTAGGCCCTTGCAGTGGTGGTATCCAACCAGGCCCCTATGAATTCTAGGGACTGAGTAGGGGTGAGCTGAGACTTTGGGAGGTTTACCACAAGTCCCAAATACTGCAGAATGCGCCTTGTGCGGTCTAAGGAAATCTGGGCCTCTGATTGAGATGGGGCTCGGATGAGCCAGTCGTCCAGGTATGGGAAGACAAATATTCCCAGAGTGCGTAGAAATGCAGCAACTACTGCCATGCATTTGGTGAACACTCTTGGGGCAGAGGCCAGACCGAAAGGAAGCACTCTGTATTGGTAATGTTTTCCTTGGAAAAGAAAACGCAGGAATCTTCTGTGAGATGGATGGATGAGAATATGTGTGTACGCATCCTTGAGATCTAGAGAACAAAGCCAATCCTGACTTTGAAGGTATGGAAGGAGAGTGCCCAGAGAAAGCATCTTGAACTTCTCCTTGCATAGAAATTTGTTCAATTCTCTGAGATCTAGAATGGGTCTGTATCCCCCTGTCTTCTTTGGAATGAGAAAATAGGGGGAGTAGAACCCTGACCCTTGTTGAAGAAGAGGAACTTCTTCTATTGCCCCTTGGGCAAGAAGGGTAGTTATCTCCTGACCTAAAAGGTCGAGAAGAGATGTGGGATAATTGAAGTGTCTCACCATGGTGTGGGGAGGAAGGTCTGAGAAATTAAGTTTGTAGCCCTCTCTTATGATGGAGAGGGTCCACTGCTCTGATGTGATTTGCTCCCATCTGGGAGCAAAATGAGCTAACCTTCCTGGAATGGTGAGAGGTTCTGACTGTGTTAAAGCCAGAATGGCTAGGTTCTCTAGCATCAAGTCAAAAACCCTGAGGGGGTTGGGACTGCTGAGTTACAGCAGCCCCTGTAGACTTAGGCCTGGCCTGCTTAGGTTGCTGACGCTTAGCGGTAAAGCGACCTGTAGAAGATTGTTGGCCAGAAGTGGAAGGAAACCTGCCCTTTTTAAAAAAAAGACTTTTTAAAAGTCTTTTTCTTGGCAGGAATGGAGGTAGACTTTGAAAGTCTATCCAGAGCAGAATACTCTCCATCCATTTGAGTGGCTTTAATTTGCCACTCTTTGCCAAACAGATTTTCACCTGTACAGGGCAGATTTCCTAAGCCATCTTGAACCCAGGGTTCTAAATCAGAAGCCTGGAGCCAAGCAATTCTGCGAGCAGCTATGGCAATGCCTGAGGCTCTACTGGCACCTTCAAAGGAGTCAAAGGCTGCTCTGTTTGAAAACTTGGAGATGTCTTGAGTATGCTTAAGCCACATGCGGAATTCTTCCCTTGTATCTTCTGGAATAAAAGGGAAGAAAGTGTGCAGCTTTTCTGCGACTTCTTTTAGAAACATACCCATGTAGAGGCTATATGAGTTGATTCTGGCAATAAGCATACTGGCCTGGAAGATTTTCCTACCAAAAGCATCCAAGGTTCTGCATTCTCTTCCTGGAGGAGCAGAAGAGTGTCTCTTTGTACTCTTTATCCTCTTCATAGCTGACTGCACCACAATGGAATGGTGAGGAAGCTGAGGTTTTTGAAAGCCAGGACAGGGAGGGACACGGTACATAGTGTCCAACCTGCGAGAATGAGGAGAGAGAGTGAGAGGAGTCTCCCATAAATCAATCATGTGTTCATAAAGAATCTCATGAATTGGTAAGGTGACTGCCTCTCTAGGAGCCTTAGGTATCCTAAAATATCCAATTTTTTGCTCTAGGCTCTGATTCAGAGGCTACTGAGATAGATAGTCCTTTAGCTACTTTTCTTATGAAGTCTTGAAAGGACAAGTCCTCTGGAGGAGACATTCTTCTTTTTGGAGAAGAAGGCTCTTCAGGAAGGGCTATGGATACTTCAGGTGATTCATCTGATGAATCAGAATCACCATAGGAATTGAAGTACCGCCTGTCAGGGTGCTCTTCCAGCGCTCGATACGCGTATCGAGCGGTATCGACATCGGGCGTTTTCGGAACCGGATCGGTACCGAGAAACAGCCCTGGACAAGGAACCGCTGTCCTAATCGATGTCGATGCGGTCGGTACCGGTATCGGCGCTGGTGCCGGTACCGGAGCCGATACCGACAACGGAGCTCATTGCGGTACCGTCGGCGTCGCAGCTTGAATGAAGGCTGAAATAGCCTGCTGCATGGACAGAACATTCTGATCCATCGACACCATGAATGCCTGGAGATCGGTACCGGGAGATTCTGCCGGTACCCCAGAGCATTCTAACAGGTGATCGGTCGAGGCCGTGCCATCGATGTCAACCTGTAACCCCATAGGAGGAGCTTTGGAAGCCGGAGCTTCCCGCCGGGGTTGTTTTGCTGGCGCAGGATCCTCGAGGGCAAGCCCGGAGGCATCTCGATGCTGAGAGGGAGATCTACCCTTCGAGGACCTGCTAGGTTTATGTTTGGTTACCTGAGATCCATCAGGAGAAGAAGACCTGGAAGATGTCGATGCATCAGCGGGAAACAGCACATGGAGCTTAGCTGCTCGGTTCTGTAACCCCCGTTTAGACATTAGAGAGCAGGACGGACAATCCGGAATGGAGTGTTCAGGACCCAAACATTTAAGACACCATTCATGGGTATCTGTAACAGAAATAGTACCGCTACACTTAGTGCATTTTTTGAACCCGGAGGCTGGTTTTTCCATGAGGAAAATTTTCTTGTGGGCCCTGAGGCCTAAGAAGAAAAATACACCAAGTGAGGAAAAAATATCGATAATTTTTTTTTTTTTTTTTTTTTTTAAAGAAAGAAAAGACCGGCGATACCGGTCTGGAGATGGGGAAGGCAGACACGCGACCAAAGAAATAAAATAAAATAAAGAACTTCTTCAGCGGTGACAGGGCTCGACCTGCTGGCTCCGTGGCAAAGAAGAACTGAGGAGAGCTGGTCAGGAAAGGCGGGAAGGCAGCGCGCAGGCGCAGTGGGATGCTCCCAAAAGCTTGCCTTCTGGGAAGCTGGGGAGCGTTCCCGCGCAGGCTCTGTCAGTACCGACGTACCCATATGCGAAGACTCATTCCTGCTTGTTCCTGGAGATAATATTTTTTAATTCAACGAGTAATCATTACCAGAGGCTGTAGTAAAAGCTGTTATTGTAGCTGGGTTTCAAAGAGGTTTGGACAAGTTCCTGGAGGAAAGGTCCACTGACTATTATTAAAGAGAACTAGGGAAATCCACTGCTTACCCCTGGGATAAGCAACATAGACTCTACATACCTTTTGAGAACCTGGCCAGGTTTGGATCAGGATACTGGGCTTGATGGACCTTTGGTATGACCCAGTATGGCATTTCTTATGTTCTTGTGCAAAATGTTTATACCTCTTCTCTTTTTAATTACCCTGCCTTTAAACCATCTTGTGAGTGATGTGACTCCCCAGCAGAGTTCTTTCAAGTTGATCTCTGGCAGCCTGGGCAGTTCTCTGACTTGCCACCCCCCCCCCCCTCCTCCAATAGAGGACAGAAAGATGGGGCTGCATGTGAGATCTTTACTTAGTAACAATGCAGTTGGTTCTATAGCATGGCAACAGAGTTGATTTTCAGTGGTCACATGGTATAGACCAGAGGGAGCTTGATGTCAGCCTGTCCATTGTGCGAGAATGTTGTTCGCCCATGGCCCCCGCCAACAACATCCTGCACATGCTGTTCGGCTCCTGGGAAGCCCAGTTCACCTCTCTACAGCTGCCGAAGTGAAGAGAGCCATCGTTCCAATTCTAGCCTCCCCATCAGTCCCTGATTTTCAAGGATTGTCCCCAATTTTGAGGATGTCCCTCAGATTCCAGACTATAAATACCTCCTGTCCCCAATTTCAGTGGGAAAAGAGGCAAAGGACATTGTTTCTCCTACTTACTCCTCTGAGAGAAGATGTATAACAATTTTTCTGAAAGAAGAGAAGGAAGTTTTTAAATATCTAGACTATTAATCTATATGTATAAAATAAAGCTTAAGCATATATGTAAGTACGCATGCTTATAACTCGAGAAGTGCTGCTACAGTCTTTTCTAAACTTTTGGAATTACCGAATGCTACCTAGACTGGTCATTTCAAAATATATGGTGAAAAGATGTGTGAGGAGGGGGCACCCCTGCCCAGGTGTCCCAGATTTACTCTCCAAAAATCTGCTAAGCGTATCCTATTAGGATCTGCTGGGTTCTTTTAAGTTACCTAGACTGGCCACAATTAGAGACTAGACCACTTCTCAGTCCTCGCCTGGAGGTACACATTGTCAATGCTATCACCTAGCAACCTAGCAGCCCCCCGAGTTTTCTTGGCAAGGTATGACTGAAATAGATTGCCAGGCCTTTTCTTCTGAGGCAAGGGAGGGTAAAATGACTTGCCCGAGGTCACGAGTGCCAGTGGGAATCAAACCCGGATCTCTTGGCTACTAGGGTGTTGTTCTAACCACTAGTAGGCTACTCCTCCACTCTGGAGGCTCACAGCCATTCAGGTTTTCTGAATTGCCATAATGAATATGCATGAGATATAATAAGATATATCAGAGGCCCACTGTATGTAAATCTATCTCGTGCATATTCCTTGTGATAACCCTGAAAACCCAACTGACAAGGTGTTCCTCCATGAGACAGTTGAGAAGCAGTACACTAGGGGAACCTCACACACTGATATCCTATTCCAGCCTTCAGTCACGTACCAATACCCTAAATGGGGCCTGAAACAGAGGATATTCCTTTTTTTTGTAGGTGGAGGGCCATGCAGTGATTTACACCAACATGATCTCAGCTTCCCCAACTGGTACCGTTATCACCCGTCAGAAGCATCTACAGATAATTGTGAAATGTGAGATGGAGAGTAACTCAACAGTGGAAATCATGTATGTGACGGAGGATGACATCATTCACACCGAAAATGAAGTGGGCAGATATAACATCAGTATCTCCTTCTATGAGTCCGAAACCTTCACCACCCCAGTGGTCCAGTCTCCCTACTATGTGGACCTAAACCAGACGCTGTTCCTGCAGATTTCTGTGAATGCTCAGGACACGCAGCTTCAAGTCTTCACCGACACCTGCATTGCCTCTCCACAGCCAGACTTTGGAGAACCAACATATGACTTGATCAGACATGGGTAAGATCCCCTTCCCTTTTGGGCTCCCTTATGTTGATGAGAGGAACTACAAAGAGAGCTTTTAATTTATTTCACTAGTCATCTGTAACTCTGCCTACTCTTCACTTTAGGTTTCTGCATATTGATTTTATTGTATGAGCGTTTATGAAACATAGTAAGTGAAGGCAGATAAAAACCAGCATGGTTCATCTAGTCTGCTCAGTAAGGTGCCCAGATTGCCACGCCGCTTCCCCCTCTCTATTTAGAAGTTATTTACGCATGTTTTGATGCCATCCTCTTGCTATGTAGTGATCCTGTGTGTCTGCCCAATGCCTTTTTGAATTCCGCCACTGTTTTTGTTCCCACCATTTCCTTTAGGAAGGCATTCCAGGCACCCTCCACCTTTTCTGATGTTGCTTTTGTTTACCTCCTCATAACTTTATTTCATGTCCTCTAGTTCTATAGCTTCCCCGTCTTTGAAAGATTTGTTTGTTCATTACTACTCAAGTATTTAAGCATCAATCATATCCTCTCTGTCTCTCCTCTCCTCTAGGATATATAATATTTATTGAGGTCTTCAAGTCTCTTCTCATATGCCTTCTGGCACAGGCACCAGATTATCTTAGTCCCCCCCTTCCTCTGAACCATTTCAAGTCTTTTTGTATCCTTTCTAAGGTGTGGTCTCCAAAACTAAACACAGTACTCCAGTACGCCAATGACCTATAAAGGGGCACTAATACTTCCTCCTTCCTGCTGGTAATTTCTCTCTGTATGCAGCCCAACATCCTTCTGGCTTTGGCCACCTTGAGATCCTCGGATACTATAACCCCAGGTCCCTCTCTTGGTCCGTGCACACCAGCCTCTCGTCCCCTTTGGGTTCCTGCATCCCAAGTGCTTCACTCTTTGGCATAAAATCTGAATTGCTAAGCATTTGGCTATTCTCATTTTTGTAGATCTTTTCTCATGTTGTCTACTGCCCTCTGAACTGTCCCCTCTGTTGAAAATCTTCACATTGTCTGAAGGGCAAACATTTACTTTTAACCCTTCAGCAGTATCACCCACATGGGTACATGAAGAATATAAGCAGGTCTCTGAGATGTAGCAATGAGAACTGTATTCAGTTCTGAGTTTGTATTTATTTATGTATGTCTGTTTATTTGTAGTTTGCTCAGCTTTTTTGGGGGGGTGGGGGGCAGGGGGGGATCTGGGATGCTCTCCTACCTATTGCTTTCTGCTTTCATTCTAGTTCTTCGCTAGATCTGCTCGTTTTACTCACTAAAGAGAAAATTTACCCCTTGCCACTATTAATAAACTTGGTCCACTACTTCTCACCTGTTACATTTTCCTTAATAAAGATCAAAGCAAAGAATTCACTTTAGGGGCATGTTGATTAAGCTGGGCTAATGGTGAAGCACGTGCTGTTTGTAACTCAGTCCCATGTTATTGAATGGCACCTAGTTACAAATAGTTACAAATTTAAACCATCATGTTACAAGGTACAAGAAGCACGATAACAGAACGGATAACAGGTTGGGTTACAAAGCTGAACAGTAAGTGTATTAGATTTATCCTATAGTACACGATCTTGCTGACATGCTGTGGAGTGGAAGAGTACGTATGCTTATTTTAATGGGCAGTCATGACGTTCAGGTCCAGCTACAATGCAATTATCTAGATTTATTATTTGAGTGATGATGCATGGAGGGCGTTTGAGCAACTGCTGGATCATGCTGGCCTTGCCGTGTTATTTATTTATTTATTTTTTTATTTATATAGTTTATACATAAAATACAAGGAAACAAAACATACTTCAATAATTCAAACACCAGTTGAAAAAATAGACAAGGAAACAAAAAGTGATCAACCACTTCAAGGAGGTGCATCCAAACTGTCAAGCCCCACTTTGGTTCCTAGAGTAATTTATCTATACTCCCTTACTTTTAAGAAATCTAACAACTGAACAGTTTCATAAAAAACATATCTTTCACCCTGAAAAAGTATCAAACATTTGCACGGAAATTTAAGATGAAAAACCGCACCAAGGGCCACCACCCGTGAGGGCAATTCTAAAAACGCCTTGCGCCTCACTTGCGTGGCCCTAGATACATCAGTACCAAAGGGAGCTAAGGATCCGCACAATACAAGAGAACAAAAAAGCGGAGCCTGGACTGACAAAAATAAACCTTGTTTATTGCGCCCCAACGCGTTTCGGCCACCGGCCTTCTTCAGGGGGTCTAAAAGAGCACACCTCAAAATTAAATAATAAACATATAGATTAAAAAAACAACATAATGTGAAATACACTGTAATATATCAATAAAAAAATTATAAATAATATATAATAAAAAGAAATTATAAAAAAAAGTAATAGATGGCATCAGAATAACAAGCGCATTATAGGTGCCGTATAGGATAACCTTTTTGTTCATGTAAACGTTGAATATAATGATTTTCAATTCAAGAGCGTCTCCACCTTCATATACTTGATTTATGATGTTTTGATTTTGCAGTTATATCAAATATAAATTCCTTTTTATAACTTTATAATTGCATGCTTTTCTTGTTTTTTCATATGTTTTTTCATTTGTTTTTTCAAGTGTCCTTATGATGCTTATGTACGAAACAAGTTTTTATAATTGTTTATATATTTTATGTGTATCTATTTATGTAATTGATTATTTATTATTAATTGCTTATATATTTATTAATATGGATTGTTAGTTTTAGAATTGTATATATTTGTTTTATATGTATATTTACCTATTTAATTATTTATTTATTTAAATGTGCACTTACCTATTTAATTATTTATTTATTCATTGTCAGCTGTTAGTATCCTATAGGTTCAATCCAGGATAATACTCAATTTGATCACAATAAGGTATTTATTTATTTTTGGTTCCTCCTCGTTTCTCTTTCTCTTCCTTTTTAGTAGTTCAATATGGTTTTTATCATCTATTACTTTTTTTATAATTTCTTTATATTTTTATCCAGTAGTTGTCTTTTTAATTAATCGTTACAGATTAATAGATTGTCCTTTAGACGTTTTAGGTAAAACTATATGATTTTAATTTTTATTATAATTTTTATTATATATTATTTATAATTTTTTTATTGATATATTACAGTGTATTTCACATTATGTTGTTTTTTTAATCTATATGTTTATTATTTAATTTTGAGGTGTGCTCTTTTAGACCCCCTGAAGAAGGCCGGTGGCCGAAACGCGTTGGGGCGCAATAAACAAGGTTTATTTTTGTCAGTCCAGGCTCCGCTTTTTTGTTCCCTAGATACATCAGGAAACATCTGGACTATCTGACCACAAAATTTCTCTGATTTTCTCTTAAAGTAAGCTCTCATAATTCTATCTTTATCTATTTCTGACACTAACGTAACCAACAAAGTGGCCCTAGAGCAGCGATGGCGAACCTATGGCACGCGTGCCAGCTGTGGCACGCGAAGGCCTTGCAGCTGGCACGCGGGAAGGTCCGCATTTAAAAGGTCCCAAATTTTAAAAAAAAAAAACCAAACAAAGCGGCTGCTTCTGCCGCGGCAGCCTCAAGAGCTCTGCCGCGGCAGCCTCAAGAGCTCTGCCGCGGCAGCCTCAAGAGCTCTGCCGCGGGGCCCCCCCCCCCTGCCCGGCAGAGCCTCCCTGCATCATCTACCTTCAAGTCGCAAAACGCGGGCTTCTTTCAGAGCCGCGAGAGTTTCCTTTCTCGCGGCTCTCCCGCGAGAAAGGAAACTCTCGCGGCTCTGAAAGAAGCCCGCGTTTTGCGACTTGAAGGTAGATGATGCAGGGAGGCTCTGCCGGGCAGGGGGGGGGGGCCCCGCGGCAGAGCTCTTGAGGCTGCCGCGGCAGAGCTCTTGAGGCTGCCGCGGCAGAGCTCTTGAGGCTGCCGCGGCAGAGCTCTTGAGGCTGCCGCGGCAGAAGCAGCCGCTGTGTGTGGGTTTTTTTTTGTAATTTGGGATGATAGGGGGGAAGGGGGTTTAGGACTGGTAATTGGCCATGGGGGGGGCTAAGACTGGAAAGGGGCTGATGGGGGGGTTAGGACTGGTAATTGGCCATGATGGGGGGGGGCTAAGACTGGAAAGGGGCTGATGGGGGGGTTAGGACTGGTAATTGGCCGGGGGGGGGGGGTAGGGATGGTAATTTGCCGCGGGGGGGGGGGGTAGGACTGGTAATTGGCCAGGGGGGGGGGTTAGGACTGGTAATTGGCCATGGGGGGGGGCTAAGACTGGAAAGGGGCTGATGGGGGGGGTTAGGACTGGTAATTGGCCAGGGGGGGTAGGACTGGTAATTGGCCGGGGGGGGGGGTAGGACTGGTAATTGGCCGGGGGGGGGGGGGTTAGGACTGGTAATTGGCCGGGGTTAGGACTGGTAATTGGCCATGGGGGGGGCTAAGACCGGAAATGGGCTGATGGGGGGGGTTAGGACTGGTAATTGGCCATGATGGGGGGGGGCTAAGACTGGAAAGGGGCTGATGGGGGGGTTAGGACTGGTAATTGGCCGGGGTGGGGGGGGGTAGGACTGGTAATTGGCAGGGGGGGGTAGGACTGGTAATTGGCCAGGGGGGGGGTAGGACTGGTAATTGGCCAGGGGGGGGGTTAGGACTGGTAATTGGCCATGGGGGGGGGCTAAGACTGGAAAGGGGCTGATGGGGGGGGGTTAGGACTGGTAATTGGCCAGGGGGGGGATAGGACTGGTAATTGGCCGGGGGGGGGTAGGACTGGTAATTGGCCGGGGGGGGGTAGGACTGGTAATTGGCCAGGGGGGGGGGTTAGGACTGGTAATTTGCCAGGGGGGGGGGTTAGGACTGGTAATTGGCCGGGGTTAGGACTGGTAATTGGCCATGGGGGGGCTAAGACTGGAAATGGGCTGATGGGGGGGGGTTAGGACTAGTAATGGGCCATGGGGGGTGCTAAGGCTGGAAGTGGGCTGGTGATGGTGATGGTGATGGTGATTTGGGGGGGGGTAGGACTAGTAATGGGCTATGGGGGGGGGCTAAGACTGGAAATGGGCTGATGGGGGGGTTAGGACTGGTAATGGGCTGATGGGGGGTTAGGACCGGTACTTGGCCATGGGGGGGCTAAGACTGGAAATGGGCTGAGTGGAAGGAGGGCTTGAACTGCAAATAGCTGATGGGATTGGGGCTTGGAATGGAAATGGGTTGTGAGGGGGAGGGAGCTAGGACTGGAAATGGGTGAGGGGGGCTAGGACAGGAAATGGGCTGATGGAGGGGCTAGAATAGGACTGGAAATTGGCTGTTGGGGGGGTGCTAAGATTGGAAATGGGCTGTGGTGGGGGTTTGGATTGAAATGGACTCATGAAGGGGCTAGAACTGGAAGTAGGCTCATGGGGGGCTTGGATTGGAAATGGGCTGAGTGGAGGGGAGCTAGGATTTGACATGGGCTGATGGTGGGGCTAGGAAAGGACTAGAAATGGGCTCATGGGGGGCTGGGTTTGGAAATGAGCTGATGGAGGGACTCGGATGGGACTGCAAATAGATGGGGGAGCTAGGACTGGAAATGGGCTTATGGGGGGTTAGGACTGGAAGTGGGTTGATGAGGGGGGGCTAGGACTGGTATTGGGTTGGGAGGTTGCTAGGACTGGAAATGGGTTGGGGGGCTGCTAGGACTGGAAATGGGCTGATGCAGGGACTAGAAGGGAATGGATGCTGGGTGAGGCTGGAACTAGAAGGGAGCTGGTGTTGGGGGAGGATTAGAATGGGATGGGGCTGGGAGAGTAAAATGGAGAGGGGAAAAATATTTTGTGTGGGAGGGATAAAAAATCTACAATTGGCCGGGTATTGGGAGAATAAGTGGGGATTGAGGATGGAGGGGTAAATTTTGAGTAGATGAAATAGGAATGAGGAAAGAGCAAAAGGAGAAAGATTAGTATGTTAAAGCAGATGTAGAGAGAGAATGGAAAAAAAAAACCAAGAAGACAGAAGAAAGGACAAATGGACAGCAGATGGAGAGTTAGGAGAAGACACGAAGAAACCAGAAGAAAGTGGCTGGAGCAATTGCAACTGAAAAAAAATGCACAAAAGGTAGAAAAATATCTCTTTATTTTGAATTTATTAACTGGAATATGTCAGCTCTGGGAAATGTGCATCATTAATTTTTGCGCTTTGTTTAGTACAAGAGGAAATTAATTTATAGTTTTATTTCTACAGTGTTGTTGTATATTCCAAGTTTGGCTTTTGGGGTTCCCAGTTTAATTATTGTCTTCCTGTTTTTAAATTGTGATTCCTTGTTTGGTGATGGTCTGTTCTGCATGTGTAACTGAGCTGAGGTATTCTGTTTATATAATTCCTATTTGACATTGCCACTTGTTCTTTCCCCAGTAGGTCATGTATTGTTGTTCTCTGAAATGTATTGGTTTAATATTTGCAGTGTTGCCTTTTGATAGTTAGGGTATGGTGCTTTGTGAGTCCTGGTAGTACTGTTAGGATACGGCGGGTTTGCTATGGGTTCTAAATGGGCAGCGTTTGTAGTAGTTCCTAATGTGCCTGGCGGTTGGTACTGGATTATAGTAATGTAGAAACCTTTTAGTCTTTCTTTATCCATATACTCATTAAGAGGCATGTTTACTAAAAGTTAGTGTATGGTAACATTATGCAAATATTTATGCAAATGAGGCACCTTATGCAAATGAGGCTTTAATGGACGTGCTGGCACTTTGAGGAAATTCTTTGGTTTTGTGCGGCAGTTTGGGCACTCGGGCTCAAAAAGGTTAGCCATCACTGCCCTAGAGGAAATATCATCTAAGGATGATTCTATAAAGGCTGAGATATCTAGAGTAGAGGAAGCCCTTTGATCATATAGAGGAGTCACTTCCCCCTCCTTAGTCAATAATTGAACTGAAGCACGTGGAAAAACATAATAAATTTTTGACACCATAATTATATTACTATCAGCAATCAACAGATTCTCCTTGAGGTATTTCTGAAATAATATCAAGGGGGAAAGATAATGTGTACGTGGAAAATTTAACAACCGGAGATTTTTAGCTCTTAAAGCATTTTCCAACATCTCATCATGGCGATGTAAAACACTAGAGTCTTGCACAAAGGTAGCCATCACCTCTTGACGAGCAACACCGTCGGACTCCAAGGACGTAAGACGCTGATCTACTACTATCAAACGCTTGTCCTGATCGGACAGTTTCTGAACAGTAGCCTTGGAAAAATCAGAAACTTTCTGCAAAGACGCACCAAGCACTGACTCAATCCGTGAAGTCACCAACCAAATGTCTTTCAAAGACAAATCAGTCGGCGGAGCCACCACTTCAGAAACAGATGGAAAAGTAATAACTGAAGGCAAAGGAGGGGACAGCTCCATAGGTCGCAAGAAAGACTCTGGAAGAACTTCCCCATCTTGAATCTCTTCAGGTAAACACCCACTAAAAGCGTCTTTTACAGGCAGTTGCTTAACTTCTTTGCTGGGGGGAGTACTACCCTTAAAGCGGGAATCATTGTTAGAGGAAGGAGTACTCACTGTTGATATTTCCGACAAGCCCTCAGATAAACTTGCAGAGACCGGCGGCACTTCACCCACAGAAACATGGGCGTCCATCGGCCCCACGACTTTCCCAACTTTAGGTTGTACAGGCTGCGGATAGCGTTTCCTCCGTTTCCCCATAACAGGGAACCTCGAACGCCGAAACTTCGCCGAAGGGGCGCCAAAGGGGCGGGACCTGCCCCTTTGGGCACGCCCACGGGACGCGCCCGCTTCGCGTCCCGCGAGGAGGGCTTAGCTCTTATAGCCCTCAAAGGAAGCCGCCCCAATCAGGACAGCCTCAGCAGGACTCCGGGAACCAATCAGGCAAGTAGAAACAGGAACTCCACAATATCAGGAAACAAACTGCACCCCGCTGTCCCGCGAGGAGGGCTTGGCTCTTATAGCCCTCAAAGGAAGCCGCCCCAATCAGGACAGCCTCAGCAGGACTCCGGGAACCAATCAGGCAAGTAGAAACAGGAATTCCACAATATCAGGAAACAAACTGCACCCCGCTGTCCCGCGAGGAGGGCTTGGCTCTTATAGCCCTCAAAGGAAGCCGTCCCAATCAGGACAGCCTCAGCAGGACTCCGGGAACCAATCAGGCAAGTAGAAACAGGAACTCCACAATATCAGGAAACAAACTGCACCCCGCTGTCCCGCGAGGAGGGCTTGGCTCTTATAGCCCTCAAAGGAAGCCGCCCCAATCAGGACAGCCTCAGCAGGACTCCGGGAACCAATCAGGCAAGTAGAAACAGGAACTCCACAATATCAGGAAACAAACTGCACCCCCTTCCGTGTTATGTTTTTTCAACAAAGTATTCTTTGAAAAGAAAGGTTTTTATTTCCTTCCGGTGTAGTGTCATTTATGGCTCTGGGCATTCCACAGGCCTGGTGCATATAGTGAGAAGGCACACAAGCAAGCGGTTTGGTTGCTCTCTCTCTTTTCAAGAAGCACGCTGAACGTATTGTGAGCGCATTTTCTCCTGAGTCTGGTGGCTTTTTGAAGATGGTCAGTAGAAATTCCGAGGTCATATTGTACAAGATTTTGAAGGTGGTTATAAATACTTTGTGGAGTGGGAGCTAGTGTAGCTTTATGAGAATGGATGTGATATGGTTTATTCTGGATGCACCATGAAGGATTTTCGCAGCTGTGGGCTGTGCCATCAGTAGTGGATGTAGGTCACTTTTGGGTATGCCATGGTAAATTATTTATTTAGCTGTGCTTATATACCGCTTTTCACCGGGTCAAAGCGGTTTACAGATATTTATGCTAACAGGCACTATTTATTCCCTTCTCCCCGAAGGGCTCACAATCTAAGTGTACCTGAGGCAATGGAGGGTTAAGTGGCTTGCCAAAGACCACAAGGAATGGCCATGGGACTAGAGACCTCAGTCCCTCCAGTCTGAGGTTACTTGTCCCATGGGAATTGAACCCCTGGCCCTCCAGCCTGAGGTAACCTGTCCCAACCACTGAGCCACTCCTCCCTCTTTAATAATGATGCAGAAGTCTAAGTGTGGGAATATCATTGCCTGGAAAACCATTCGGAAATCGTGTGGCTTGATTAGAGGGTGTAATTGTTCAAGAGTTTATGTTTTTTGGTAAATCATTCTAGCAGTTTTGTTGATGTGAGATCAAAGTGTTAGCCGTTGATCCAGAGTTATTCCAAGATATTGGACCTCAGTCTTCATGTTTAACTCTGCTTCTTGACTTTCAAAACTGTTGGAGGTGTAAAGCTTTGATTCCTAGTTATGTACAGAACTTCTGTTTTCTTGAAATTTATATTTAAGTGGTGGCTTCAGTAATTGGTTAGAGATTGCATTAAAACAGTCTCCTATTAAGGCGTAACAGGCTTTTGCTGTGGAGAAGGGAGTATAAAGCATGATTTCATCAGAATAGATGTGGTATAAGATGTTGTGAGCCTTATGATGTTGCAGATTGGCTGCATATAAATATTAAATAGTAGGGAGGATAGTGCTGATCCTTGGGGGATGCCCTGTGTCTGCGTGTACGAGGCAGATTTGATGGGTCCTATTTTCACTTGCTGATAATGGCCTGTTAGGTATGAACAGGGCCATTTCTAAAGCAGTACTCTGAATTCCTATGGCTTGTAAACAAGCATAGTTACTCACCTGTAACAGGTGATCTCTGGGAACAGCAAGAATTTAGTCCTCACATATGGGTATCGTCGGTACCGACGGAGCCTGCGCATGAACGCCCCCCTGCGTCCAATTAGAAAACTTTTGGGAGCATCCCACAGCGCCTGCGTGCTGCCTTCCCGCCTATCCCAACTGCCTCTCTCCAGTTGAGTTTTAAAGCTGAGACAAAGAGAGAGAGAGGGAAAGGGAAAGAGATAGATAAAGAGATACAACTCCTAGGGGAGGTGGGTGGGTTGTGAGGACTAAATTCCTGCTGTTCCCGGAGATCACCTGTTACAGGTGAGTAACTATGCTATCTCCAGGAACAAGCAGGAATGTAGTCATCACATATGGGGACTCCCTAGCTTTAGATGCAAGGGAGAGACCCCAGAAGTTGTGTGTCCCTGAGAAGGGTTCCACTTCCCCCCATGGATCTCTGGCATCCTACCAGGGATGGTGGGGGTGGATTAGGTATAGAACAGGTGTTGGAAAACAACCTGACCAAACAAGGCATCCCGGCAGGAGTCCTTGACCAAGCAATAATGGGCTGTGAAGGTATGAACCGAGGCCCAGGTGGCTGCTCGACAGATGTCGTCGATAGACACAGAGTGCAGATGAGACATTGAGGCTGCCATGGCTCTCACATTGTGAGCAGTGACATGGCCCTCCAGAGAAAGGTTCTTACTCTGATAGGCGAAGGAAATACACTGAGAAATCCAGTTAGATAGTGTTCTCTTGGAGACTGGAAGTCCCAAATGAGAAGGATCAAAAGCAACAAAGAGTTGAGAGGACTTTCTATGTTGCTGTGTTCTTTGTAAGTAAAAGGCTAAAGCTCTTTTACAGTCCAAGGTATGAAGATTCCTCTCTGCATTTGATGCATGAGGCCTTGGAAAAAACACAGGTAAGTAGACCGCTTGGTTCAGATGAAAAGGCAAGACCACCTTTGGCATAAAGTGTGGATGAGTCCTAAGGACTACCTTGTCATGATGGAACCTTGTATAAGGTGGATTAGCTACTAGCGCTTGCAACTCACTAATGCGACTTGCTGATGTGATTGCAATAAGAAAGATAACCTTCCAAGAAAGGAATTTCAAGGAGGTAGTAGCTAAAGGTTCGAAGGGTGGCTTCATGAGCTGCCCAAGAACCAGGTTTAAGTTCCATGCCACTGGTGGTGGCCTAATGGGAGGCTTAGTTAGAAGAAGGCCTCTCATAAATCTTGCTATAAGAGGATGAGAGAAAATAGGCTGTCCATTTAGAGGCTTAAAGGAAGTTGTAATAGCACTCAAATGGACCCTTACTGAGTTAGTCTTAAGTCCTGCATTGGATAAATGAAGGAGATATTCCAGCAATGATTCCAGAGGTATCGCAAGGGGGTTAAGACCCTTTTGCGAACACCATATGGTAAACCTTTTCCACTTGAAAACATAAGAGTGTCTTGTGGAAGGTTTCCTGGAAGCAAAAAGAATATCTTTTAATTGCTGAGGGAGATTAAGATCATGGAGATCTAGGCCTTCAGCAACCAAGCCCTGAGATGCAGAGACTGGGGGATTGGGATGCCATAACATGCTGTCCTCCTGAGATAGGAGATCTGGAGCAGACCCTAACTCCAGGGAGGGAGCTTGAGAGAGATGTAGAAGCAGAGGGTACCACACTTGCTGTGGCCAATGTGGAGCTATGAGAATCATATGGCCTCTATCTCTCTGAAGCTTGAACAGGGTTTTGGGAATTAGGGGAATGGGTGGAAAGGCATACAGGAAGTCTTGACCCCAGTAAAGGAGGAAAGCATCCCTGGCCTGAGCCCCCTGAGCCGGAATTCTGGAACAGAACCGGGGAAGTTTGGCATTCCACGCACTTGCAAAGAGGTCTATGTCCGGGGTTCCCCAAATTTGAAAAATTCTTGGTCACCTGGTCTGCATGCAGAGACCACTCATGTGGAAGCAGAACTCAACTGAGTCTGTCTGCCCAAGAGTTGTGTATGCCTGGAAGATACACTGCCAGGAGATGAATCTGATGGTCTCTGGCGAGGGCCCATAGTCGCAAAGCTTCATTGCAAAGCGACAGAGAGCCTGTTCCCCCTTGCTTGTTCACATAGAACATGGCTACTTGATTGTCCGTATGGATGAGGACTGTTTTGTAGCTGAGCAGGGTATGGAACACTCGAAGAGCAAGGAAGATTGCTCTGAGTTCCAAGAGATTGATATGTAGATGAGTCTCCTGTGGAGACCAGGTGCCTTGGGTGGAGAGGTCTTGCAGATGAGCTCCCCAACCCATCGGAGAAGCATCTGTTGTGAGAGTTGCTTGGGGTAGAGGTTGTTGAAAAGGGGACCCCAGCAACAGGTTTTGAGTGGACTTCCACCACTGGAGGGACAAAATAAGGCGACTTGTGTTTGCTATTTTGTCTGACAGGCATCCTGATGCCTGGGTCCATTGAGTGGATAAAGTCCACTGGGCTGCCCTCATATGGAGGTGAGCATAGGGCACCACATGCACGGTGGATGCCATGTGGCCTAGTAGTTGCAACATTTCTCAAGCAGTGAGATGAGACTTTAGCACTGCTTGAGAAGCTAATTGCACCATGCGAAGACAACGGACCTGGGGGAGGTAGGCCTTTGCCTTTCTGGTATCCAGCAAAGCTCCTATGAATTCCAAAGATTGAGTGGGAGTTAGACTGGATTTTGGGATGTTTATTACCAGACCCAAATACTGAAGGATACACATTGTGCAGGATAGAGAAGTCCTGGCCTCTGACTCTGTTGGGGCTTGAATGAGTCAGTCGTCTAAGTGGGGGAAGACGAATATCCCTAGAGTGCGGAGAAATGCTGCTACAACAGCCATGCATTTCGTGAACACCCTTGGTGCTGAGGCCAGGCCAAAAGGAAGCACCCTGTATTGGTAGTGCTTTCCCTGAAAAAGGAACCAAAGGAACTTTCTGTGAGTTGGATGGATGAGAACATGAGTGTATGCATCCTTGAGATCTAGAGAACAAAGCCAATCCTGACTCTTCTCGTTGCCTGTATCGGGTCTTTCACTCCTTGTCTTCCTCGTCAACCTGTCCCTCCTCATCAGCACTCTCTTCCACTGCCCCTAGCCCAACAGCTCTTGCCTCTTTCTTTGTTCATAAAATTCAGTCTCTTCGTTCCTCCTTTTCCCTGTGCCCTCCTCCCCTTTCCCCTTCTCTTTCACCTTCTCCTTCCTCCTCCATTCCTTCCCCCCCTCCCTCTCATGCTCTCTCTCATACTTGGTGTTCTTTTAGTCTTGTTTCCTCTGCCGAACTTTTTCAGGTGATCTCCTCTTCTCATAAAACTACTTGTCCCCTTGATCCCCTCCCATCCTTGTGGCTCCTTGATCCTTCACTCCACCTTCTTCCGTATATCCTTGGTATAATCAATACTAGTCTTTCCTCCGGTAGTTTTCCCCACTCTTGGAAACATGCCATAGTCCGCCCTCTTTTGAAAAAACCCTCTCTTGACCCCAGCTTACCTGCCAACTGGCGCCCAGTTTCAAATCTCCCTTTCCTTTCTAAAGTCCTAGAGAAATTAGTCTTCACACAACTTTCACAACATCTTGACTCTACTCTTTATCTTCACCCCCGTCAATCCGGCTTCAGACCTGGCCATAGCACTGAAACTGTTCTCCTTGCACTTCTTAGCGATCTTCACCGTTCTCACGATCGTGGTGACTTGTCTATCGCTGTTTCTTTAGATCTCTCCGCCGCTTTTGACGTTATCGATCATCGCACCCTTCTCACACGTCTGTCTGACTCTGGTATTCGTGGCACTGTTTTACACTGGTTTCATTCCTTTCTCTTCCGTCGTTCTTTCTCTGTTCACTCTGGTACCTCCACTTCGGCTCCCTTTCCCTTGCACTGTGGTGTTCCACAGGGTTCTATTCTTGCTCCTCTACTTTTCAACATTTTTCTTGCTCCCCTAGCCCTCCTCATTCAGCAATCCGGTGTTTCTTTCTATTTTTACGCAGACGATATCCTTCTTGTTCATCATACCAGCTCCCTTTCCCCTGATCTTTCCACCCTTAACACCTGTCTATCCTCTGTTGCCTCCTGGTTTTCTGAAAATTTCCTCTGTGTTAACCCTTCTAAATCCTCTGCCATCTGGTTTTCTTTCTCCTCTTCCCCACCTAGTCTAGCCCCTGTGATGTCTTCCTTTCCCATTCCTGTTGTCTCTACCCTCCGCTATCTGGGTGTTACCTTGGATTCTTCTCTCTCTTTTCACCCTCACATTTCCTCCCTTGTTCGTACTTGCCATTTTCATCTGCGCCGTATTCGCTCCCTTCGTCCTTTTCTTTCCCCTCAATCCCTCACCACTTTGGTTCTCTCTTTTGTAACTTCCCGCTTAGACTACTGCAATTCTATCTTATCTGGTCTCCCTTCCTGTCAACTCCAGCTTCTCCAGAATACTGCTGCCCGCCTTCTCACCTCTTCTTCCCCCTTTGATCATATTACCCCTTGCCTCTTCTCCCTTCACTGGCTTCCCATCAAATTCAGACTTATTTACAAGTATATCATTATCACTCATAGGGTTCTTCACACCAGCACTCCTCGGTATCTCTCTGACCTTATCTTCCACCAGCCCGCTCCCCGTCTTCTTCGCTCATCTCATACCAATCGTCTATTCCTTCCTCCTCCATCCCAGGCCCACCTCGAACTTACCCGCCACTCTGCCTTCTTTTTTCTGGCCCCTGCCCTCTGGAATTCCCTCCCTCACACCCTTCGTATTGAACCCTCCTTCCCCCATTTCAAAACTCTCCTCAAGACTCACCTTTTCTCTCAAGCGTACAACCTACAGGTTCCCCCTGATATGTAGTCAACCTACCAATTCATGCCCCTCACGTTACATCCAACTGCCACTCAACTCCTGACTCCCACATCACATTCAACTCCCACCCCCTGTCTCCCTTCCCTCCCCACGTCCCTGTGTTTAGCTCTGTAGACTCTACTCTATTTTTCTCTCTTTCTCTCTCTTACTCTTTCCTATTATCCAATGGCGTTCCTTTCTCTCTTTGCTTTTCCACAGCTGCCTTTTATTGTACACCGCCCTGATACCTCGGTCTTGGGCGGTATATCAAGCCTAAATAAATGAAAATGAAATGAAATGGCAGCAGAGTTCCGAGAGAAATCATCTTGAATTTCTCTTTGACAAGGAATTTGTTCAATTCTCTGATGTCCAAGATAGGTCTGTATCCCCCTGTTTTCTTTGGAATAAGGAAATAGGGGGAGTAAAACCCCGTACCCTGATGAGGAATGGGTACTTCTTCTATCGCCCCTTGGGCAAGAAGGATAGTGACCTCCTGACCTAACAGGTTGATGAGAGGTGTCGGAGAATTGAACTGCCTTATTACTGTGGGAGGGGGCATGCTTGAAAAATGAAGCCTGTACCCCTCCTTTATGATGGAAAGTGTCCAATGCTCTGCTGTTATCTGCCCCCATCTGGGGGCAAAGTGACATAACCTTCCTGGAATGGTGGAAGGCTCTGGTCCCACGAGAGCCAGGAAGGCTAAGTTCTCTAGCTGAAAGTCAAAGGCCTTGTGGAGGCTGAGACTGCTGAGATGGTTGAGGCTTAGCAGTCTTTGCTGTCTTCTGCCTGGGTGGTTGCTGACTTTTTCTGACAAGATGACCTGCAGAACGTCCCTGCTGAGCATAAGCAGGATAATATCTTTTCTTCTTAGAAAAGAATGGTTTCTTGAACGATTTCTTTCTAGCAGGATCAGCTGTGGACTTGGATAATCTATCCAAGGTAGAGTTGTCAGCATCCAACTCATTGGCCTTTTCTTGCCAATCTCTACCAAACAGGTTCTCACCAGTACAAGGGATATTTCCCAATTTGTCTTGTACCCAGAGCTCCAGATCAGATGCCTGGAGCCAAGCAATTCTACGTGCGCCTATGGCAATGGCAGTAGTTCTGCTTATGCACTCAAAACAGTCAAAAGCTGCACGGTTGACAAATTTAGAAACATCTTGGGCATGTTTGACCATGTGAGAAAATCCTGTCTTCTATCTTCAGGAAGAATAGGACTCAAGGCCTCTAAATCATCTGTGACCTCCTTCGGGAACATTCCCATGTAAAGACTATAGGAGCTGATCCTGGCAGAAAGCATGGAAGCTTGGAAGACACGATGTCCAAAAGCATCCAGGGTTCTGCACTCACGTCCTGAAGGATTAGAGGCATGTCTCTTTGCACTCTTAATCCTTCTCATAGCTGATTCCACTACAACAGAGTGGTGAGGAAGCTGAGTTTTCTGGAAACCAGGACAAGGAGGGACCCGATACAGAGTATCCAGTCTGTATCGGGTCCTTCCTTGTCCTGGTTTCCAGAAAACGCAGCTTCCTCACCACTCTATTGTAGTGGAATCAGCTATGAGAAGGATTAAGAGTGCTCACCGGTGGTAAGAGGTGTCTCCCACATCCTTAACATGAGATCATGCAAAATCTTATGAATGGGCAAGGTAGCTGCCTCCTTAGGAGTTTTGGGATATTGTAAAATTTCCAACTCCTTAGCTCTTGGCTCTGTTTCAGGGGCCACAGTAATGGACAGACCCCGAGCCACCTCCCTGATAAAATCCTGGAAGGAAATATCCTCTGGAGGAGACATCCTGCGCTTAGGGGAGGAGGTCTCCTCTGGGAGAAGCATTCTTGCATCGACAAAACTGTCAGAATCCTCAGATTCTTCTGAGGACTCGAAGTACCATCTGTCCGGATGCTCTTGAAGAGCCCGATACCCGTACCGACCGAAGTCGGTACCGGGAGTAATCGGTACCGGGGTATCGGTACCCGAGGGCATCAGATGACTAGATACCAGCAAAGCAGACACCGATGCCGATGCTATCGGTACTGGTACCGATGCCGGGGCCAGTGCCGGTACCGGCCGGATTGTCTGTCGTGGTTCCGAGGGCATCGATGCCGCAAGGAGAGCCGCCAGACTGCGCTCAATAGCCAGGAATCTCTGGTCTATCGACACTGCCGATGCCTGGATGTAGGTACTGGAGAAGACCGCCGGTACCCTAGAGCATGGCACCAATAGTTCTGCCGAGGTCGAGGCCTCGAGAACATCCTGGAGCCCCGATAATGCTTTGGAAGCCGAAGCCTCCCGCCGGGGCAATTTTGCCGGTGCAGAATCCTCGAGGGCAACGCCAGAGGCATCTCGATGTTTAGAAGGAGATCTACCCTTTGAGGACCAGCTGGACTTATGTTTAGTTACCTGAGATCCACGGGAGGAAGAGGAAGCCCTGGAAGACGTCGATGCCACCGAAGCTGCATCAGAGGGAAACAGGGTACTGAGCTTAGCAGCTCGGTTCTGCCGACCTCTTTTAGACATCATGGCGCAGGACATACAATCCGTGATGGAGTGGTAAGGCAGACGTGACCACAAAAAAGAAAGAAAGAAAGAAAGAAGAATTCTTCTGCGGTGACAGGAACAATGACCTGCTGGCTCCGCGGAAAAAGAAGAACTGGAGAGAGGCAGTTGGGAAAGGCGGGAAGGCAGCACACAGGCGCTGTGGGATGCTCCCAAAAGTTTTCTAATTGGACGCTGGGGAGCGTTCCCGCACAGGCTCCGTCGGTACCGACGATACCCATATGTGATGACTACATTCCTGCTTGTTCCTGGAGATTGCAAGTAATAACTTCTGGCAGACTAGTCAAATGCAGCTGTTTTATCTAGGACTATTAGAACAAAGTCCTGTTCAGGATTTTGTATGCCCTTTATGAGTTTATCAGAAAGTGAGGTAAAGCATAGTTACTCACCTGTAATAGGTGATCTCCAGGAACAGCAGGAATTTAGTCTTCACATATGGGTGAAGTCGATACTGAGCCTTCGCGGGAACCCTCCCCAGCATCCAATAGGAAAGCCTTTCGGAGCATCCCACTGCACCTGCGTAGCTGTCTTCCTGCCTTTCCCACTCTCCCTCCTCAGTTGAGTTTGTAGCGGAGATAAAAGGAGAGGAGAAAAGAAAAAAACCTATAACTCCTAGGGGAGGAAGGTGGGTTGTGAAGACTAAATCCTGCTTTTCCAGAGATCACCTGTTACAGGTGAGTAACTAAGATATCTCCAGGAACAAACAGGAAGATAGTATTCACATATGGAGCTCCCTAGCTAGAAGATGTCAGAAACACCTCGGAACCAGAAATGGTTCTCCATAGGAGAAGCTAAAAGAGGTCATGGATCCTCCATGAATGTCTGGTATCAAAATTCTGGGACGGAGGGTAGGAGTTGCTCTAAGTCTGAAAGAGATGCTGGAGAACAGCCTGGCCAAACATGGCATCCTGGCAGGAGTCCTTGTCGAGACAGGAATGAGCAGCAAAGGTATGGACCGAAGACCAAGTTGCTGCTTTACTGATTTCGTCAATAGCCACAGAGCACAGATTTGCCATAGAGGTGGCCATAGCTTGAATATTATGGGCCGTGACATGACCTTCAAGGGATAGGCCTGCCACATCATAAACAAAAGTGATGCAGTCTGCTATCCATCTGGAGAGGGTATGCTTGGCTACTGGCAACCCCAAATGACTAGGGGAAAAGGAGACAAACAATTGAGAAGACTTTTGTTGTTCCTTCGTCCTCTGAAGGTAGAATGCTAACGCATGTTTACAATCCAGAGTGTGGAGGGTTGCCTCCACCCTAGATTAATGCAGTCTAGGGAAAAAGACAGGAAGGTAAACTGCCTGATTCAGATTAAAGAGCGAAACCACTTTCAGTATAAAACGAGGATGAGTCCTCGGGACTACCTTGTCATAGTGGAACTAGGTGTAAGGCAGGTCCAGCCACTAAGGCTTGAAGCTCACTAATGCATCTTGCTGAAGTGAGGGCAATAAGGAAAATGACCTTCCAGGATAGAAACTTGAGCAAAATTGTGGCTAAAGGTTTGAAGGGTGGTTTGAGAAGTTGCCCTAGAACTACATTAAGGACCCATGCCACTGGTGGTGGTCTAATGGGAGGCTTGGTTAACAGAAGATCTCTCATAAAGTGTGAGACGAGCAGCTGTGAGGAGATGGGCTGCCCATCTAACTGATGAGAGGCTGCACTTGCAATTAAGTGCACTCTTACCGAGTTGGTCTTGAGACCAGAGGAGGAAAGGTGGAGGAGATACTGGAGAACTGAGAAGGGATTGAGATCCCTTTGTTAACTGAGAAGGGATTGAGATCCCTTTGTGAACACCAGAGTGAAAATCTACGACACTTAAAGGCATAAGAACGTCTGGTGGATAGCTTTCTGGAAGCTAGAAGGACCTCCTTAACCTCCTGAGAAAGGTTAAGGTGCTGAAAGGCTATGCCTTCAGCTTCCATGCTGTGAGGTGGAGAGACTGCGGATTAGGATGGAGCAGCATCCCCTCCCTCTGAGAGAGCAGATCTGGTGCAGCTCCGAGATCTATCGGTTGAGATAGATGTAAGAGGAGAGGAAACCATGGTTAACATGGCCAACATGGGGCTATGAGTATCATGGAGCCCCTGTCCGCCTGGAGTTTGAACAGAGTTTTGGGAATCAGGGGAATTGGGGGAAAGATGTAAAGTAGGCCTTGCTCCCAAAGTAGGTGAAAAGCATCCACCTACTGAATGTCCAATGTGAGAGTCCTGGTGCAGAAGCGTGGAAGCTTGGCATTCTGCGGGGTGGCAAAGAGGTCTATCTCTAGAGTCCCCCACATCTGGAAGATGTAGGATACTGTATCTACATGGACAGACCATTTGTGGGACAGAAAGATCCGACTCAATTTGTCTGCTAAGACATTTTGTTTGCCTGGAAGATACACCGCTTGTAGGAGAATGTGGTAAGCAATGGCAAAGGACCAGAGCTGTAGAGCTTGCAGAGGGACCAAGAGCCTGTCCCTCCTCGCTTGTTCACATAGAACATGGCAACTTGATTGTCGGTTTGGACCAGGACTTTGTGGTAAGAAAGGTGTTCCTGAAACACTCAGAGCATTGGAGATGGCCTGAAGCTCCAGTAGATTTATTTGGAGTTGTGACTCCTGTGGTGACCAGAGGGCCTGTGTGAAAGAAGTCCTAGATGAGCTTCCCAGCCCATTTTGGATGTATCCCTCATTAGGGTGTATTGATGTGGAAGCATTTGAAAAGGTGACCCTACGAGAAGATTTTCTGGGGAACACCACCACTGGAGAGATGCCGTCAGAGGGGGAGATACAAGTATCTTGTCCCCAAGACAAGCTGAGGCTTGAGTCCACTGGGAAGCCAGAGGCCATTGGGCTGTGCACATGTGTAGACGGGCATATGGGACTACATGCACCGTTGATGCCATGTGACCCAGAAGTTGCAGCATTTCCCGGGTAGTGAGGTAGTCCCTGAGACGTGCTTGAGATGCCAGCTTACTGAGCCAAGAGCAGTGTGGTTGGGGCAGAAATGCCTTTGACTGCCGAGTGTCTAAGAGAGCCCCTATGAACTCTAGAGTCTGAGTGGATACTAGTTGGGATTTTGGATGATTTAAGATGAACCCCAAGTGTTGTAGCACCTGCAAGGTGCACAAGAGAGATAGGCTGGCTTCCTGAGAGGTGCTTGCTCTTATGAGTCAGTCGTCTAAGTGAGGGAAGACAAATATCCCCAGAGTTCTTAGGAATGCAGCTACAACCACCATGCTATTGGGGCATAGGCCTGTCTGAATGGAAGGACCCTGTATAGACAGTGTCTTCCTTGGAACATGAAGCATAGGAATTTTCTGTGCTCTGAGTGAATCAATTTGAGTGTACACTTCTTTTAAGTCTAGAGAACAGAGCCAGTCCCAACTCTGGAGTCAGGGGAGAAGGGTCCTCAGAGAGAGCATTTTCAACTTCTCGCATACGAGAAATTTGTTTAGTTTCTGAGGTCCAGGATGGGCCTGTATCCTCCTGTTTTCTTTGGGATAAGAAAGTACGGAAAATAAAAGCCCATTCCCTGGTGGGATGTTGAAACATCTTCTATTGCGACCAGCAATAGAAGGGAGGTGATCTCCTGCAGTAACAGAGCAGTGAGGGAAGGTTGGGAATGATACTCTCTTACTGAGGTAAAGGGGGGTAGGCTTTGTAGATGAAGCCTATACCTCTGCTACTCTAACCTCCAGAGATCGGACTCGTTCCCTGAGAGCAAAGAGCTCCTTGCACCTAGTCAGAGACGGCTCAAGGCAATCTGCTGCCTAAGGCGAAGTATGAAAAGGCACTCCCCCACCACCTTAGAGGGGGGCAGAGTTTTTCAGAAATCCAATCAGAGACTGAACCAAACCAAAAAGCCGATTAGATTATATGGAGGAAATGCAAGAAGTCTGCATATAGGGCAATATTGAGCTGCAATCGCACCCAGTGCAACTTGCAGCTCGGACACACGTCCCCCGTCCCCCCCCCCCCCATACCTCCATCCAGCGCTGCCTGCTCTTTCCCTGCTGCTGCCACCCTCTGTTTTTTTTCATAGAGGTGCCAGCAGCAGGGAAAGAGCAGCAGCGCTGGACGGAGGTATGGGGAGGAGGAGGGGGGCATGCGCCCAATCTGAAAGGCTCCGACACTTTAAGAAGATCTGTCCCTCCCTACTCTGACATCGCGTCGTCGGAGGGAGGGACCAGACCTGCTTAAAGTGCTGCAAAAAGGCTTGTGGAGCACATTTCGTCTGTCTGCGAGCGGCGGCAGGACACCAGCAGAGAGCCGAAATGCACCCCCAAAACCTTTCCGCCCTGTGTGGCTGCACCGCTTGCACAGGGCTAGTTATGGTCCCGTTTGCACACCAAGGAACTAAAAGACAGCAAGAACCAACAGCAGAGTTTATAAAACTTAATTATAACTCATTTTTATTTTGTTATAAACTGCGTTATGGTTCTTGCGTTTTCTTTTTCAACATATATTTTTCATCCACAGTAGGTGCAAAGCAGAACCAGGACATTCACCCACAGAACTCAATATTTAAAAAAAAAAAATCTGATTCTGATCATCTCACTAACAACAACAACCACCACCATTATTCTCCAGTACCAGGCATATTGTGAACTAATAAAAAACCCTACAACAAAGAGCAAACCTACTATACCATACCATATCAGCACAAACTTCCAAAACTCACATAAGGAGCCCATCCAATTGGTGAGTCGGTTGATATTGTGTATCTGGACTTTCAGAAAGCCTTTGACAAGGTCCCTCATCAGAGACTTTTGGCAAAACTAAAGAGTCATGGGATAGGAGGCAGTGTACTACTGTGGATCAGGAACTGGTTAAAAGATAGAAAGCAGAGGGTAGGGCTAAATGGCCAATTTTCCCAATGGAGAAAGGTGAATAGTGGTGTACCCCAGGGATCTGTGCTGGGTCCGCTGCTTTTTGACATATTTATAAATGACCTGGAAAATGGAATAACGAGTGAGGTTATCAAATTTGCAGATGACACAAAACTATTTAAAGTTGTTAAAACCCAACAGGATTGTGGAAAATTGCAAGAGGATCTTTGATAAATTGGAAGACTGGGCATCAAAATGGCAGATGAAATTTAATGGTGACAAGTGCAAGGTTATGCACCTAGGGAAGAGCAACCCAAACTATGGTTACACGATGCAAGGTTCCACATTAGGAACCACCACCCAGGAAAAAGATTTAGGCGTCATTGTGGATACCATGTTAAAACCCTCGGCCCAGTGTGCAGCAGCGGCCAAGAGAGCAA
Source organism: Ichthyophis bannanicus (assembly GCA_033557465.1). Lineage (NCBI taxonomy): Eukaryota > Metazoa > Chordata > Amphibia > Gymnophiona > Ichthyophiidae > Ichthyophis > Ichthyophis bannanicus. The sequence continues at coordinate 1,030,779,690 of CM066034.1, forward strand.
ATAGAATGCTAGGTATGATAAGGAAAGGAATGGAAAATAAAACAAAAGATATTATAATGCCTCTATATTGTCCCATGGTGAGACCGCACCTTGAATATTGTGTGCAATTCTGGTCGCCGTATCTTAAAAAGGATATAGCATTATTAGAAAAGGTTCAGAGAAGAGCCACCAAAATGGTAAAGGGGATGGAAGGATACTCCTATGAAGAAAGGCTAAAAAGGTTAGGGCTCTTTAACCTGGAAAAGAGACGGCTGAGGGGAGATATGATAGAAGTCTATAAATTAATGAACAGAGTGGAACGGGTAAACGTAGATCGATTGTTTACCTTATCAGAATAGAGAAAGACTAGGGGACATGCAATAAAGTTACAGGGTAAACTATTTAAGACTAATAAAAGAAAATATTTTTTCACTCAACGTGTAATCAAACTCTGGAATTTGTTACCGGAGGATGTAGTAAAGGCTGTTAGTGTAGCTGGGTTTAAAAAAGGTTTGGACAAGTTCCTGGAGGAAAGGTCCATAAACCATTATGAAGAAGGGACCCAGGATATCAATGCTTGAACCAATACAAGCATTGTGGAACCTGTGTCCCTTGGGGAAACTGCTAGGTACGTATGACCTAGATTGGCCACTGTTGGAAACAGAATACTGGGCTTGATGGACCTTGGTCTGACCCAGTATGGCATATCTTATGTTCTTATCCAAAAAAAACATCACTGTAAATACTACAGTGGGCCCTGGAACATCTATACACCTATTTGAAAAGCTGAATAAGTCAAATTATTACAGTACAGTATAGATCTTTATGTACAAACTCCATGTTAACAGAACTCCTGACCTCAGTCAAACATTCGCAACATCAACCCTCACCAAGTACAGAATAAGTAACCACAATCTAAAGTAAAAATAAAAATATGTAGACTAAATTTAAATTGAAACCCCAAGAAGCCAGAGTCCACATGCAGTGCAATATCAGATAAATAAGAGATGCAGTTCCCCAATACTGTGTAAAATATAAAAATAGTGCAAAGTCCAATAACTAAAATTAAATAAAATTATTTTTCTACCATTGTTGTCTGACCATCTTATTCTCTGATCATCCTGGTCCCGATCTGAGGCTTCAGCTTTCCTGTCTTCTCTTAGCTGTCTTTCTGTGGTCCATGGTCCATCTGCAATTTATCTCTTCTTTTGTTTTCTTCACTTCCTTCCATCAGCCCATTTCCAGTTCCAGTAACCCTCCCCAGTATCAGCCCCCTTTCCAGTCCTTCCCTCCCAGTACCTTCCAATGTCAACTGCCTTGCATTCCCATGACTGCAACTGGTGTCCATTCCCTTCCAGTCCCCCTCCTTCCCCACTGTCAGGCCCCTTCTAGTCCAAATACCATCCCAAATATCAGCTCACGTCCACTCTCACTGCCACCCCCCTAGTCAGCTCCCTTCCAGTCGCCCTACCCTCTGTCCATCCCCCTTCCAGTGCCATTTGCATGTCAGCTCCCTTCCAGCCTCCTCCCCATTACCCAACCACCTACCACTCCCATCCCCAAATGTCAGCTCCCTTCCAGTCCCCCTTCAGTACATCCCAGGTGTCAGCTCCTTTCCAGGCCCCTCCTTCCTGTGTCAGCTCCCTTCGTGCCCCTTTTCCCCTGGCAGACCCTCTCATTATCCGCTCCCTTCCAGTCCTATTCTACTATCCTCCCGCATCAGCCCATTTGTAGCCCTAGCCCCTAGTTTTCTTCCAGGGCCAGCAGCACTCTCCTCCCCTCCCCCATTAGCCCATTTCCAGTCCTAGCCCCCCATCAGTCCATTTCCAGTCCTAGCCCTCCATAACCCATTACCAGTCCTAAACCCCATCAGCCCATTTCCAGTCCTAACCCCCCCCCCATTAGCAGTCCTAAACCCCCCCATCAGACCATTTCTAATCCTAGACCCCCCCCCCCTCAGTCCATTTCCAGTCCTGGCCCCAGGGAAATAAAAACGCTGAAGTTGCTGCCGCTGCTGAGTCCACATCTCGGCTGCGGCAGACTCACCTCTCCTTCCTATGGCAGCCACAGCTCCTGCTTCTTGGAATCGTGCTGTGCTAGTGAGATCAGCTTAAACACAAAGCCAGCCAGTTCAGAGCCTTCCCGTGCAGCGGCGTCCCATCCCCAAAGGAAGTAACTTACTAATAAAACTAATAAAACTATACCCAATACGTTTAATGGACTTTGTTCACCTCAAGCTTAATTAATTGCAAGTCCTTCATGTATGCCTGATGAGGATAAACAGCTGTACTTGAGTGAATGTGGCAACTCCTTTCCTTTAAGAGGTTTAAGCACCTATAAAGCTATGATTATCCCAGGGGTGGGTGGGTGGGAGTCAGGGAGGGAGGGAGTGAAAGAAGACTTATTAAAAGCTGGTTGCTATATAGTACCCTGTCCTGTGCTTCTGAGGTAATCTGTGACCAATTTACTGTGTGGTTCACACAGCCCTTGCTTGGATAGAGGAATTCTTTCAAAATGCCCCTTTGATCTGTCACTTGGTTTTAACACCTATTTAAATCAATTTCACATTTCTCTTACTCCCTATCTAGAAGGCCTCTTTATAAAGGTCTCTAGAAAAACGTTATTGCTCAAAGAATACTGACCCTGTTTTTCCTTTTATGCCAAGTTATATTCTGATTTGATTTAAATTAAAGCTCTTTGCTGATAGGCCCTAAACTGAGTATTAAATTTAAACTATAAGCTCTCTGCTGGGTTTTAAATTTAAACTGAAAGCTACCTGTTGCGTTTTTAATTTAACTAAAAGCTCTTTGCTGATACTAGGCCCTGACTGATTTAAAAACTACACTGTATTCTAATTTACACAGATTAATCAGCTTTAATCTAAAGAATTCATTTTCCCCAAGATTTAGAAAAATTCCCAGAAGTAAATACTTACAATTGCAGATCTCTCTCCAGAAGTAGCAGTCCCTTTTTGTAATCCTCCAAAAAGAAGAAGAAATAGCCAATGCAATATAATGGGGATCAAGACATTTTTCAGATAAGTTAGTGAGAGGAGGAAGGCCAAAAGTGGTACTGTCAGACTCAAGGAGGGAGGGGAGGAATATGAGGTAGCTGATGAGGATAAAGCAGAATTGCTTAAAAAATATTACTGTTCTGTGTTCACAAATGAAAAACCAGGAACAGGACCTCAGACAACACCCACAAATAGGAACAGAAGTGATGGGAATATCAAATGATTTTCAGAAGACTGTGTTCATGAGGTACTAGTTAAACTAAAAGTAGAGAAATCCATGGGTCCAGATGGGATACATCCAAGAATACGGAAGGGAACTTGGAGATGTTTTAGTGGCTTCACTGACTGACATTTTCAATGCCTCTTTGGAGTCGGGAGTGGTGACCGAGCACTGGAGAGAGGTCAGACGCAAGGATGAGATTGAGAACTACAGGCCAGTTAGTCTAATCTCTGTGGTTAGTAAATTATTGGAAAGGCTGATAAAAGAGAAAATAGTGAGGCTTCTTGAGTCCGATAGATTGCAGGATCTGAGGCAGCATGGATTCACCAGAGGCAGGTTTTGTCAGACAAATCTGATTGATTTCTTTGACTGGGTGACCAGGGAGTTAGACAACTCTCTATAAGGAAAGGCTTAAGAGGTTATGGCTCTTCAGTTTGGAGAAGATATGGCTGATGGGAGATATGAAAAAGGTCTATAAAATACTGAGTGGCGTGGAACGGATAAACATGAACAGATTGCACTTTCAAAAAAATATAAAGGCTAGAGGACACACAATGAAGCTATAAAGTAGTACACATTTAAAACTAATTGGAGACAATATTTTTCACTCAATGCACAAAGCAGCTCTGGAATTCATCGCCAGACAAATCAAATTAATTTATTTGATTGGTTAACCAGAGAGTTGGACCGAGGGAGAGCCCTAGATGTGGTATATTTAGATTTCAGTAAAGCCTTTGACACCGTTCCACACAGGGGACTTATAAACAAACTGAGCACCCTTGAGATGGACCTAAAGTTACTGATTGGGTTAGAAATTGGTTGAATGGGAAGCAACAAAGGATACAAGTAAATGGAGCTCACTCTGAGGAGGAGAAGATTACCAGTGGTGTGCCACAGCGATCTATCCTTGGTCCGATTCTTTTGAACATCTTCATTAGTGATATTGCAGAAAAGCTGTTGGGTAAGGTTTGCTTGTTTGATAACAAAATCTGCAATAGATACCCAGGAAGGGATAGATAACATGAGGAAGGATCTAGCTAAGCTTGAAGAATGGTCTAGAATGTGGCAGCTGAAATTTAATGCTAAAAAATGCAGGGTTATGCATTTAGTCTGCAAAAATCCAAAGGAGCTTCAGTGTAGGGGGTGAGGTACTTCTGTCCACAAAAGAAGAGTGGGACCTGGGCATAATTGTGTCTGATGATCTTAAAGTAGCTAAACAGGTATAAAAGGCAACAGAAAAAGCTAGAAGGATGCTTGGGTGCATACGGAGAGGAATGGCTAGCAGAAAAAAGGAGGTGATAGTGCTTCTGTATAAGTCTTCTTTAGTGGACAAAACTACTTCACCCCCTATACTATATTGCTCCCTTGGATTGCTGCAGCCCAAATGCATGACCTTACATTTTTTAACATTAAATCCCAGCTGCCGCGTGAGGCAAGATGGCGGCGGTTAATTGATCCGGGAAGGCTGCGGTCTGTGTTTGTCGATGAAGAACCTGGCCGGTATTACCTGCGGCTCCGGAATAATGGGGCATAGGAAGAGAAAGCAGGCGAGCTCCCCTATTGTTCCGCAGCCTGCTTTGTCTACGGTTCAGCGGACTCTCGAGCACTGCGGATTCGCGCCACTCTGATCACAAGCAGCGTCTTCGACGGCACGCTCAGGTGAGCTAGAGAGTGTGCTGGGTGCTTCAGGGGTTTCTCTGTCCCCTGATTTGCGGATGCCCCCAACGCAGCCTGGAGTCGGTGTTTCACCGATTGGTGCTTGCTCCCCGGTCCTCTCGGGTGGTGGAGGAAGAGTGGGGCATCCGGAAGGAGAAGGTCCTAAACAGCAGTTGTTCGAGGACTCTGGAGAGGGGAAACCGGTTGAGGGTTATGACCCTATCCTTCGGTTGGAGCCCAGAAGAGAACCAGGAAAATTGCTGCTGGTAAAGCCTGCTACTATAACTTTAGATGCGCTGTGGGATGCTCTTGCTGTACTGGCTACTTCCTTCTCTTCACTTGCGAGTACTGTTAGTACAGAAGTGACTGTGTTAAAAGTTGAAGTTTCCAAACATCAAGAGCAACAGATTAACTCTATGTCGCAGTTTAAAGAGGAACTTTCTTTGGTTAAAGAGGAGCATTCGGCCCTTATTAAAGAGCGGAATGTGTTAACCCGGAAGGTGGAATATATTGAAAATCACACTAGACGGAACAACCTGCGTATATTGAACTTTCCAAGATCCCCACTTTTGTCTCCTTTAGAGATGTTTCGTAAATATCTGTTGGAGGTTCTTAGGATTCCTATAGACCAGCTTCCCCCTCTGATGAGGGTTTACTATCTGGCTGGTACTATGGAGCCGAGAAGAGAGATGTTGGGGGCATCTGTAGCCCAAGGGCCTGGCTTTGGAGACTTGACGGGCTTTTTGGAAAGTTCGCTGGAAGTCATCACAGAGAGGAGAACCCTGTTGGTTACGTTGGCGTTGGAGACGGATAAGTCCTTAATTCTTAGATTTTTCTTTAAGAATATGAATGAGCTGTTTTTTGGATCTAAAGTTCGAATATTTCCTGACCTATCTCGGTCCACCCAGTTGAGGAGACGAGAGTTCCTGGCCTTGAGGCCTAGGGCTCTCGCGCTGGGTGCGTCCTTTAACTTGAAATACCCATCTAGATGTGTTACTTCCTATCAGAATAAGATTTACCTTTTCTTTGATCCTCAACAGCTTTTGGTTTTTCTTAGTGGGAGGGAAGAGGTTGGAGCTGGGGTTGTCCCTACATTGGCTGACGCTTAAGTCTTAGGGGTATGTTTACTAAAACCCCGGTAAAGTGCGGGCCGCGGTAGTGTGCGTGTGCCATATAAGGAGTGGGAGTTCCGTCCTGAAAAAGAAAAGCTGGAATTTACATATGCGCGGCGCCCATGTGCGCCCCGCACCTTAGCGCATGAGATAGCTGCGTGGGAGGCATAAGTGGCACACTGAAGGGCAAGAAAAAGAGCAGAGCCACAGCACAATGGTTAAGACATTGACCAATGGTGCAGGGATCAGGGGTTCAATCCCCCACAGTGCCCAATGAAGACGGCTGGCTGAGGTGTTAATTTATGAGGTGCAGAAATACTGGGCGTCATAAGGCGGCGCGCTAATGTTTTTGGCGGCATATTAATACTGGGCGGTATAAGTGGTGCGCTGATGTGCAGGAAGAACAGCAGAGCCACAGCACAATGGTTAAGGCAATTACCAATGGTGCAGGGATCAGGGGTTCAAGCCCCCACAGTGCCCAATGGAGACAGCTGGCAGAGGCATTATTTTAGGAGGCATTTAAATGATGGGCGGTATAAGGCGGCACGCTGATGGGCATAAGGTGGTGCGCTGTTTTAGGAGGCTTTTTAATACTGGGCGGCATAAGGCGGCGCGCTGATGTACAATCACAGGAACAGAGCCACAGCACAATGGTTAAGACACTGACCAACGGTGCAGGGATCAGGGGTTCAATCCCCCAAAGTGCCCAATGAACAAGGCTGGCTGAGGCAGAACATATTAAGGAGAAGATTTCTTTAGGAGGCATTTTATTCATATTTTAATTAGCACTACTAGCAAACGCACTCCCAAAGCGTGTTAACATAAGGTGCCCTATAAGGCACATTTTAAAGTGCACTGTCAGCCAAGGCACCCTAGAATGTTGCTTATAGGGCGCTTTAGAGGGTGCCGTATGAGGTACCGCAAGGTCAGTGTACTGATTTTTTATGGCAGCACTGTGCAGTTTAAGGAATGAAAAGCATAAGTAGGTGCGCTGACAGGCAAGGAGGAGCAGCAGTGGAGCACAATGGTTAAGGCACTGACTGCTGATACAGGGGTCATGAGTTTGCTCCCCAGTGTGCCTAATACGTAAGGCTGGCTGTGGCATCAGCTTTGCATTGTACATATTTTGTCCTGCAGTACTTTAATTTTATGTTATTAATTGCTGCCAGCAAACACGCCCTCACGTGCCGTAATGGAAGGTGCCGTATAAGGCACCCTATAAGGCACTCCATAGGGTACATTAGAAAGTGCATTGTCTGCCACAGCACCCTAAAATGTCCCCTATAGGGCACCCTATAGGTTGCGTCACAGGATATTGTATAGTGCACCTTATATGGACGGGAACCATAAGGTGCCCTATAGGGCGCCCTATAAAGCACCCTCAGAGGCACCTTATGGGTACAGTACGCTGAAGGGTGTTTTTGCTGGCATCAAAATATGTACATTAAAAAAAATGCATTGGACAACCCTATCAAAACACCCCACTGTGGGTTTGAACCCATAACCTCTGGCTTCAGAGGCAGTGACATAACCATTGGGCTACAGCTCTATAGCTGCTAGCAAGCCCCTGGCTGGCTGCAGAGCGCCTGCACGTCACCACACAGACAGTCTGCTGTGGTCACCAGGATAGGGTTAGCCCACCCATACCCATGATGCACCTCACATGCAAATCAGCTGTCCACAGATTAACACAAGATGGGCAATGCACCCCCACAGCACCTCGGCCCGGTAGAGGGATGTGACCATGTGCACCCACACACCACCTCGGCCTGGTAGGGGGTACTGACCTTGTGTTTTACTGGCACAGAGTAGCTACACACCATCACATTGTGCGGGTACTGTGCTCACCCTGAGGGTGCAATGAGGCGCCCAGGACCAGGTCCACAACACCTTCCATGGCTGACAGAGGCCATGCCGGAGGTCCAAAGCAGTGTTAATGTGTGAGATGGGTAGTTCCTGCACAAACACCTTGGATATCTCTGTCTGACTCAGTCAGGTGTAGCCCCTATGGACCCCTAGGTGGGCCATGTACCACCACCACCACCACCACCACCCCCCCCCCCCTCCTCCTCCTCCTCCTCCAGGGCTGAAGGTGGCAAACAGGGCCTCCTATCAATAGATCCACATTCTACCTCCCTGCAAAGGTGGCAGTAGAGGGGTCCATCAACCCCGGTCCTGCTGAGGAGCAGACACCCCACAGGGCAGTCAATGCAGCTCTATACACATCCATAACACAATAGCAGACAGATATTAGGCCCGGATATGGTGAGCTGCACCCCACTACTATCTGATATTCTCCTGCAGCAAGTCATCAGCCGCTGCACCCTGCAAGCTGCTCCATCACAACACTTACCAGCTGCAAACAGTGTGCTAGTTAGTCCACAGTGCATGTTCCCAGTGGAGATGCTTGCACCCAGAACTGGGATGTCAGCATACACAGCAAGCAGATAAATCAGTGACTGGGCCCCAAAAGGAAACCCATATCTATCACATGAGAGAAATACTATATAGCACTATGGGGGTGCCTAGCCATGCTGTGGTCACTGCACAGTCAGGGTGAGAGTGATCTCTCAGCAGGACATAATGAGGTCACCCTGTCTGTGTAGGTGGTGGCCGGGCACTAAAATGTCCCAGTCAATGCCCTATGCCCTGTGCAGATGCACCCTGGCCAGGCCACCCTGTCCGGCCTATACCCATGGTACCTTGCTCCTCATTATGCACATTGGCAGCCCAATACTGGCAACATTGCTGGCAGTGTGGGCTGTGGAAGGTGTTTGCAGCCACCACACACTGGATAGGCAGACAGCCACCCCCACACCTATGCCAGCATTGTGCTACTATAGAGGAGTCCAACAGCCATACCCACCACACCAGTCCTGGGCACAGTACAGGCATGGATATGGTACGCACTACTGTTGGGGGTCACTCCCCAGGGTGGTAAACACTGTCAGAGACCAGACCTGCAGCGCACACTGCAGACATCACAATGATTGTTATGGTGGAGCTCAATGAGCAAAATGTGCTTAACGTAGGAATTGATATCTGCCAGTTATCATGGGCAACGTTTGATAGCTGTGAACCATATACCCAGGTGTAGGGTGGCAGTGCTAAGGTATGCAACTGCTAGTATTGGGAGATTCAGGCAGGGCCCAATGTCCTGCCTCTCCAGGAGGCATTGGCCAATGGGGCCTGTGGGTGTGTCTGGCCCTGTTGGATGCTGCTTTACAGCAGAGTGTCCCAACTCCAGTCCTGGTGTTCCAACCACTATTCGGGTTTTCATGCTGTCCCTCATAGATATGCATGAGCTACATCAGCATACCATGGGGGTGGTGCATAGATATGCAGCACAGGCATCTTTATTAGAGGCAACATGGATCCTGAATGGTGTGGGGCCCTCCAGGACTGCATTTGGGAGACTCTGCTCTAGGTAATGCGGCTATTTATGGTGTCTGTGTTTGGTGTGGTAAAATATAGGCGTATGCACCATGCGTATGTTCTCAGCAATAAAGGTTTGTCCGTACTATCATGGTTTAGTTGTAGGAAAAATATGTGGACTGGATTGGCAGTAGCCCCAGCTGGGCTTTGAACCTGTGACCTTCTGTTCCTGCACACACTGTCTGTGTGCACTGCACCACTGTGTTGCCACAGATATGCTGTGTTCCCTGGGGAGTCCATGACTGTACATCCGACAGAGCCTGTCCATTGCGGTGGATGGTGCCAGCCTGCACAGGCCTAGGCCACTGTCTGCTGTGGTTTGCAGCCACTGCCCCCTCCACCACCTGTACCCTTCCGCCAACATGCAGACATGTCCCTATCTGGGAAAAAGCATATGACCTGATTGAGTTGAAGCACTCCAGGACTCACTTTGGGGGACTCGGCTGTAGGTAATGCCCATTGTTATGGTTTGTGTGCGGTGTAGGGTAAAATATAGGTGTTGGAACCATGCTTATGTTCTCTGCAATAAAGGAGTGTCTGTACTATCACTGTTTAGTGGTGGTAAAAATATGTGGACTGGGTTGGCAGGAGCCCCAGCTGGGATTTGAACCTGTGACCCTCTGGTCCTACAGGCACTGGCTGTGTCCACTGCACCACACTGTGGCCACAGAGACAGTGCAGTCTCTGGAGATAGGAAACCTGGCCGCACGAGTCAGACACCCTGCTCTGCACAATTTTACTGTGGGCTCGTTTACCTTGTATGGGGACAAAGGTGCGAATAAACCTCACAAATGCCCTCCAAAAAAGGGGAAGAAACCAAAACCAAGCTGGGCAACAGTGATATCAATGGGCAACCTGGAAAACACTCCCAGGAAAGCTCCATTAAAATGCAGTGCTTTTGAATGAGTCTACGGAGCGTAGACCCTTCCAAAAATCATTTCTATTTTTTGGAGCTTTCCTGGGAGTGTTTCTTATGGTTTCCCATTAATATCACTGTTGCCCAGCTGGATTATAATTTATTTGGAATTTGTTGTGGTCATTTTCAATTTATATTTGCTATTTTGTTCTGTGCACATGTATCACACTGCTCACGTTTTTCATGTTTCCCCGGTTTTGCTGTACATTGCTGACGGAAATGGTTTCTCTTCCCTTTAAATCGGCTCTAACGCGAGGTTTTCACTCGCGGTATTTTTGTGCCGAAATTCAGCCACACTCCTGTGCGGGGAGCCTCTCCCCTCCCACTCTCCACCCATTGACCCCGTCCCTCCGCCCCTCGGGGGCCTTCCTCCACCCTCCGTACGCCTTTCCCCGCCTCTATCGCACATCAGTGCCCCGCACACGTGCGCGGGCCCATTAATGTGACGCGCACGCGTACGGGGCACTTAAGAGCACTTAAGTGCATCGTTAGCGTATGCTACTGTGTGCCGTGCACGTGGGCGCGGTTTAGTAAACATACCCCTTAATCCGCTCGTGTTTTGTTTTTCTTGCTATTATATTGTCGGGTGTTCTATCATTCTTGATAGTTGATGGGACTTGACAATGATATTTCCTTTAGTCTCCTGGTAGTTTTGTGGGCTTAGTGGGGGGATGATTTAATTTAATTGTTTACTACTTGATTTATTTTTCTTGATTAAGATTGCTGGTATTGTTTTTTGACATCCCTATTTCTTCTATATGCATATTGTTGTTGTATGTATAATATGTATAATTCAATAAAAATTTAAATTTAAAAAAAAAATCCCAGCTGCCAAATTCTAGACCATTCTTCAAGCTTAGCTAGATCCCTCTTCATGTTATCTACACCTTCCTGGGTGTCTACTCTATTGCAGATTTTGGTATCATCCACAAAGAGGCAAACCTTACCCGATAGCCCTTCCGCTATATCACTAACAAAGATGTTAAAAAGAATCGGACCAAAGATCCTTCTCCTCAGAGTGAGCTCCATTTACCTGTACTCTTTGTCGCCTCCCACCCAACCAATTTCTAACCCAAGCAGTAACTTTACGGTCCATCCCTAGGGTGCTTAGTTTGTTTATAAGTCGCCTGTGAGGAGCAGTGTCAAAGGCTTTACTGAAATATAAATACACCACATCTAGGGCTCTCCCTCGGTCCAACTCCCTGGTCACCCAGTCAAAGAAATCAATTAGATCTGTCTGACAAGACCTGCCTCTGGTGAATCCATGCTGCCTTGGATCGTGTAATCCGCTTGACTCCAGAAACCTCACTATTTTCTCTTTCAGCAGCGTTTCCAATAATTTACTCACCAACGAAGTTAAACTAACCGGCCTGTAGTTTTCAACCACATCCTTACTTCCACTTTTGTGTAAAAGCACCACATGAGCCTCTCTCCAGTCCTTTGGCACCACTCCCAACTCTAACGAGGCATTGAAAAGGTCAGTCAGTGGAGCTGCTAGAATGTCCCCAAGTTCCCTCAGTATTCTAGGGTGTATCCCATCAGGTCCCATTGCTTTGTCTACTTTAAGTTGAGCTAGTTTCTCACGAACACAGTCTTCTGAAAATTGTTCAAGACGTCCCTCGCTTCTGTTCCTGTTTGTGGGTGTTTTCTGAGGTCCTGCTCTTGGTTCTTCATCTGTGAACACAGAACAGAAATATTTGTTAAGCAATTCCGCTTTATCCTCATCAGCTTCTACATATTCCTCCCCTTCACCCTTGAGTCTGACAATACCACTTTTGCCCTTCCTCTTTTCACTAACATATTTGAAATGTCTTATCCCCCCCCCCCCCCCATTTTATTGCATTGGCTATTTCCTCCTCTTTTTGAATCTTTGCTTTCCTGACTTCTTTGCTAGCTTCTCTAAGTTTTTCCAAATATAGATGCCTGTCTTCCTCTCTCTGTGATCTCTTGTATTTCATGAAGGCCTCCCTCTCTCTCTTCACTTTTTCAGCTACTTCTTTCGAAAGCCATAGCGGTCTCCTTTTCCTTTTACCTTTACCATTTTAACAAAAAGGTTGATTGCCCTTAAAATATCCCCTTTCAGTTTTGACCACTGTTTTTCTACATCCCCCAGCTGTTCCCATCCCGCTAACAACTCCCTAAGGTATTGGCCCATCTTGGCAAAGTTAGCCTTCCTAACATCTAAGACCCTCACCTCTGAATGGATTCTAACAGCCCTAGTCCTAATACTGAACCACACCATCTGGTGATCACTGAATGCAAAATGATCTCCCACTATAACATCAGAAACACTTTCACCATTGGTAAGCACCAAGTACAGTACGGCCTCTTCACGTGTGGGGTCTCTTACCAATTGCCTGAATAGTTCTCCCGGTAGAGAATCCAGGATCTCCTTACTTCTAGATGATACTGCAGCAGGAATGTGCCAATCAACATCTGGCATATTGAAATCCCTTATCAGTAGCACTTCCCCTTTCCAAGCAATGCTGCGTATGTCTTCAATTAACTCTCTGTCCACCTCTTCCTCTTGTGAGGGTGGTCTGTATATCACACCAATGCAAATAGATTTCTCTTTCCCTCTTTCTAGTTTAACCCACAATGCCTCCTCTCTTCCTTTTAAACTCTGTAATTCCAAAGCTTTAATAGTATTTTTTTACATATAGTACCACTCCTCATCCCCGCCTTCCTACCCTGTCCTTTCTGAATAAAGTATAGCCAGGTATAGTTACATCCCAGTCATGGTTTTCTGTGAACCATGTTTCTGTAACTGCCACTAAATCCAAGTCAGCCACTCCCACCAAAGCTTCAACATCAGGGATCTTATTTCCCATGCTACGGGCATTTATACACACTGCTTTCCATATGTTACCCCTGTTACCCATTTCCATAAAGGTATTTAATGTATCACTTACCTGGGGGCTTTCTTCACCCATCCCCAACGAATCTACTTTAAAGCCCTCTTCAGTAGATTAGCCAGTCTACTACTGAAGACGTATCGACCTTTCTTGGACAGATGGATGCCATCTCTGCTCTGCAACCTTTGGAACAGCATCACGAAACGCTCACGATGACACCATCCACGCAGCTATTTTATTTATTTATTTATTTACTTACAGTTTCTTATATACCACACTATTCAGCATCAGCGCGGTTTACATGGAACAGAAAAGCTCAATACAGCTAACACGTATGAGTTTACAGATAACAGGGCAAAAAACTTGGATAACAGGGGTAAACTATTTACAAAACTTGCTACATAGAGTCATATGAACAGGCGTTTCATAGAAACGTATGCATCACTAAGGTTAGAGTATCTGTCTTGGATTGTTGTTGAGGTACCGTGTATTTGCTTAGCGAATTGTATTGTTGGACTCTATGGGGTGTCGTTGGGCTCTATGAGGTACTTGTTGAAAAGGTGGAATTTGAGGGCCTTCCTAAACTGTGTTAGGCTCTTGATAGCCCGGATACCTGGGGGTAATGCATTCCAGCATCTTGGCGCACTGAGCCTAAAGGCCCTGTTGGCTGTAGATGTGGTACAATCTGTTAGAGCTTTCGGGACTTTTAGAGAGTTTATAGCCGTGGATCTTCTTGCTCTATTTGGGGATGTGGTATGGATGAGGGTGGTTAGGGATGCAGAGGAGAGCTTGTTATCAGCTTTAAAGGTGAGTAATAAGGTCTTGAAAACAATTCTAGCCTGGATGGGTAGCCAATGTAACTATATCAGCAGAGGCATCACGTGGTCACTCCTGGAGGCTCCATGGAGGACCCTTGCTGCAGCGTTCATGCAGCGGGTTCAAGGTGGATTGGGGAAGGCCTTGTAGGATGGCATTGGCATAGTCAAAATGAGGTATAATCAACGCTTGGTAGATGGTCCTGAAATCATTCGGTTCCAGCAAGGATCATAAATGCCTAAGTGAGCGGATCTTGTAGTATACTGCTCTGACTGTGTTTCATCTATGCATTCATCTTCAGGATGCGAGCGTCTCTGCCTTGGCCGTTATCCTCAACAGGGAGGATTGAAGAGACCACCTGTGCACCTAACTGATTCACCCTCAGTCCCAGAGCCAGAGGTCACTTTTGATACACTCAGAGGGATACTTGGCAGTATCATTTGTTCCGACATGGATTAGCAACATTGGGTAATAGTCAGTGGGCTTGATGAGTCTCGGCAAACTCTCCGTAACATCTTGGATTTTGGCAACAGGCAGACAGCATACCTCTCTGGACATCAAGTCTGGTCAGCAGATAGACGCCTCAGTCCCCCTCAGAAGAGAGTCACCAACCACCACTACGCTTCGCTTCCTGGTGGTCACTGATTCTGCAACTTTGGAGTACTTGAGCTCTGGTTCTTCCCTTTCCAGGGATGCTTTCACCTCCTCCACTTCCAGGGCTGCATTATGGTTCTCCAATTCAAGGGCTGGAGAAGTTTGATTGGTGATTCTGCAGACCCTGGTAACTTGTGTCCAACCTTCATCATTCTGTTTGCACCCATCTTCTGGAGAGCTTGGTTGCTGCAAGCAGCATATCAATGTACTTCTCACTGTCTTGAATGCTCCTCAGCTTCGCCACCTCCTCTCTGAGTTCCTCCACTTGTTTCCTCAGAGCTTCAGCATGCAGGCATCCTGCACATGGAACCGATCCTTCAACTGGCATTGGGACCTTTGTCTGGACAGAGGCAGAAGCTTTAATGGGGGCAACAGCTTTAGCGATACGATTTTTCCCAGCCATTGTTCTGTTTGTGGAGCTTAGGTATCTGTTAAAGCAAAAGAGAGAGATCTACCAAAGTACCATCTGGTTTCCCAGCTGTGCTTTCAGAGAAAAAACAGTTAAATCTCTTTAATTATATTCAAAATGTGCTGTTCCAAGTCCCTGTGTTTTGTTAAATGGGGAGGTGCCCTATAAAGCAAGGCTGCTCACTAGGGGTGGGTGGGAGTTGGGGTGGGTGGGGAGGGAGGGAACTAACACCTGATTAGGTGTCAGCAGTTCCCAAGAGCTACCAGAGTTTAAAACCTACCCCACTAAAGAAAATATTTCTACTAAAGCACCAAAAAGAATGTAACTTTGCTTTAAAAATATACCAAAACCCTTTTAAGAGCTCCCAGTCAGAGAGCGAGCAATTTAATAAAAATAAACCCTCAAATCCTTACCATTGTTTGACCTGTAGAGCCCCTGTTAGGAATGCCTTAACAGGGCAGGGCTCTGAAGCCTTTTATGCAGGCCTCAGCTGCTTTCAGTTCATTCACAGACTAATCAGGCCCACTAACTCCTGATTACATGTCACCATCTCTTAAGAGAGCATGACCTAATTCTGAATGCAACCACTGAAACATACTGCAAAACTTGCAACTGAAAACTAAAGAACAGAACCAGCATGCTGACTCGGTTAATGCAACAGACAAGCAGCAGCGAGGTGCACATGGCTGCAACAGCAGCAGAATAACCCACCTGCATCCTGATCTGCAGCATGTAAGTACTGTGGCAATGCATACAAGCAAGTGAAAGAACATTGTCTATCATAATGGACAAGCGTGCACCTATCTAGTAGAAAGCAGAACACAGCAAGTAAGCTGTATAAGTTAGAAGAGACAGCAGAGTCAGATGATGTGGATTTGCTCAGTATTGATGCAGTTTTATCAAAGGAATGCCTGGCGCTATGTGAGCAAAAGGGCAAAAATGGTTTGTTAATTTCAGACTGAATAATGAGGTATAACATCACCTGGATTCCGCTGCAACATGTGTCAGAGACAAACAGATTCACACCACAGGCACCCATGCAGCTGAGTGGCACCAAACTAACTATATTTAGGGAAACTCGTGCCAGCTTTGGGATTTTTTCACATGCAATGCAGCATACACAGACGTGCTCAAAAGCTTGGATTTGAGATGGTGAAAGCAAATCAAAAACCCTGGCTCAACAAGTGAGAGTCTTTGGCTGATTTATTTCACCACTCCTGTAGAGCTGAACCACAGACCATTGTCAAGAGAAGAGCTAGTTAGTGCCTATAATGATGTTTCATGGCCCACTGAGATCTATTCTAGGAGAAGAGTAAATTAGGCTTACCTGCTAATTGTTGTTCCTTGCGGAACTCTAGTCCAGTCCCGGAACCATAGAGTTGTGAACCTCCACCAGCAGCTTTGGAGACTGAACATCTTCATCTCTTTGATCATCCAGCTATATGCAGCCCCAAGGACCGCCCACACATCAGTACCTATTGACAAGGCATACTAAGCAGAGCAACAAATAAGTAGATATAACAACACAGTGGAAAAAAAGGATCCTGACCCTAAAGTTCCCCCTACTAGCAAATTTTTTTTTTCTTTTTCCAATTGCGTAAGAACAACCTCCCGCCTACGGGAAGGCGGACCAGAACAGCCGTGGCGACCCTTGTGCAAAACGCATGCAACAAGAGACGCCACCGCTCACCCCCAAGATTTGACCCCGAAAGGAAACTAAGGCGTGCTGCAAGCAGAGGAGCTCTGACCGAAAGTATAGAGAACAAAAACCCTGGCAGACTCCTATAATGAATGTACCTTCTTGGCTGGCAGCGAGAACAGATAGACAGGGAGGGATCCGGGACTGGACTAGAGTTCCGCAAGGAACAACAATTAGCAGGTAAGTCTAATTTACTCTTCCTTAGCGTCCCTCTAGTCCAGTCCCGGAACCATAGAGGATGTAACAGAGCAGTAAATCTCAACGGGAGGGCCTCGCTAGTCCAGCCTGAAGCACCCGAGACCCAAACCGCGCATCCGACGCCGCCTGCACATCCAGACGATAGTGCTTAGCAAAGGTGTGCAAGGACGACCACGTCGCCGCCCGACAAATATCCACCGCCGGTACCAAGCTAACTTCTGCCCAAGACGCCGCCTGCGCCCTAGTCGAGTGAGCCCGAAGCCCGGCAGGAACCATCCTGCCGTGTAAAAGGTATGCCGACGAAATCGCCTCTTTCAACCAGCGGGAAATGGAAGACTTAGACGCTGCTTCCCCCTTGCGCGGACCGCCAAATGCGACAAATAGGCGATCGGACTTACGGAAGGCCGCCGTTTCCCTCAAATACCGACGAAGAGCTCGACGGACATCCAACGCGTGCAAGGAGTTATCCGCGTGCTGGCCCTGTTCCTTGGCAAACACCGGGAGAGACACCACCTGATTCATGTGAAACACCGAAACTACCTTAGGCAAAAACGCGGGAACCGGTCGCAATACCACCTTGTCGGCAGAGAAAGACAGATAGGGCTCCCTACACGAAAGAGCCTGCAACTCCGAGATCCTGCGAGCTGACGAGATCGCTACCAGAAACACCGTTTTCAACGTCAAGTCCTTCAACGAAGCTTGCGCCAAGGGTTCAAACGGCGGAGCCACCAGAGACCTCAACACCAAATTCAAGTCTCACGAGGGCACTAAAGCCCTGCACGGAGGACGCATAAGCAACACCGCTCGCAAGAAGCGCTTCACGTCCGCATGGGACCCCAATAACTGGCCCTGAACCTTGCCTCGAAAACACGCAAGAGCTGCAAGTTGTACCCTCAACGAACTGGCCGCCAGGCCCTTGTCCATCCCTGCTTGCAAGAAGGAGAGGATCTGAGGAACGGAGGTCCGCAAAGGCCGCAACTCGCGAGCCGCACACCAGCTCTCAAAAATACGCCAGACCTGGACATACGCTAGCGACGTAGACCGATGCCACGCCCGCAACAAGGTAGCAATGACCTCCGGAGAATAACCTTTGGCTCTCATTCGCGCCCTCTCAATAGCCATGCCGTAAGCGAGAATCGAGCCACCTGAGGCATCTGCAGCGGCCCCTGCCGAAGGAGATCCGGCCGAGGAGGAAGGAACCACGGATCGGCCACACTCAACCGCACCAGATCCGCATACCAAGGCCGACGAGGCCAGTCTGGGGCAATCAGAACCACGGGACCCGGATGCCGCTCGATCCGCTGTACCAGGCGACCCAGCAGAGCCCACGGAGGAAAGACATAGAGCAGCCCGTACCTTGGCCACCTCTGTGCCAATGCATCGAGGCCTTCCGACATGCGTTCCCGACGCCTGCTGAAGAACCTTTCGACCTGCGCGGACTCGAAGGTCGCCATGAGGTCCATTATCGGCAGACCCCAACGACGGACCAGCAACGCAAATACCTCGGGATGTAGAGACCACTCTCCGGGGTCTACCCTGCGACGACTCAGAAAGTCCGCCTCCACATTGTGAACCCCCGCGATATGCTGGGCCGACAGACACTGAAGATGCCGCTCTGCCCAATCCAGAAGCAGATCCGCCTCCGCTTCCAACGCCGCGCTGCCTGTGCCTCCCTGGCGATTTATGTAGGCTACCGTGGAGGCATTGTCGGATAGCACCCTGACCGCCGCTCCCTGCAGCCAAGGCTGAAACGCTGTCAGAGCCAACCACATGGCTCTCATTTCCAGTCGGTTGATGGACCACCGGCTCTCCCGCGAGGACCACTGGCCCTGAGCAATCTGGCCCTCGCAATGAGCCCCCCAGCCGCTTAAACTGGCATCCGTCATCAGCAGACACCAGACGGGAGACTCCAAGGGCATACCGTTTGCCAGAGAGCGCCGACGCAACCACCAGCGAAGGCTGCGCCGAACCTCCAAGGGGCAAACTAACTGACGAGCTAGCGAGTCGGACTGATGACACCATCGACGCAGCAGCGCTCGCTGCAGAGGCCGCATGTGCGCCCTTGCCCACGGAACTACCTCGATGGTCGACGCCATCGTGCCGAGAAGCTGAAGGTATTGCCAAGCCGAGAACGCCCGTCTCGCTAGAAACTGCTCCACCAGCCGCCTCAGGGCCCGCGCTCTGTGCACTGGGAGGAAAACCTTCCCATTGCCGGTCTCGAAACGCGCCCCCAAATACTCCAAGGTCTGCGAGGGAAGAAGGCTGCTCTTCGCCCGATTGACCACCCAACCTAACGACTGCAAAACCTGTACGACCCGCGCCATCGCCCGGAGACTCTCCTCCCTCGACTTCGCCCGGATCAACCAGTCGTAGAGATAGGGATGCACGAGGACACCCTCCTTCCGCAGGAACGCCGCTACCACCTCCATGATCTTCGTGAAGACCCATGGCGCCATCGCTAGGCCGAAGGGCATGGCTTGAAACTGAAAATGGCCCATCGGCAGCGCAAACCGCAGAAATCTTTGATGTTCCCGGCGAATGGGAATGTGCAAATAGGCCTCCGTAAGGTCTAGGGACATCAGGAATTCCCCCTCGCGGACCGCCGCTATGACCGAGCGCAGCGTTTCCATGCGAAAATGCGACACCCGGAGGCACCGATTCACTCTCTTTAAATCCAGGATCGGTCGAAAGGTGCCCTCCTTTTTCAGCACGACGAAGTAGATAGAGTATCGACCGGACCCTAACTGCCCCTCCGGCACGGGGGCGACCGCCCGGAGCCGAAGCAGCCGAGAAAGTGTATCAGATACGACTCGTCGTTTCCAGGGAGCGCTGCACGGGGACATAACGAAGGAATCGAGCACCGGTCGATGTAGCTTGAGCGCATATCCCTCTCGTATCACTTCTAACACCCACCGATCGGATGTGATAGCAGCCCAGGCAGGGTAGAAATCCCGCAGTCTGCCCCTACGGGAATCACCGCCACCGGAGCCGGCCTCGCTTCATTGCGACTTTTTGGGGACCTGCGCCTGGAAGGAGCCAAAACCTCTACCTGCCCCCCGAAATCCGCGGAAACTCTGTCCGCGCCCCAGATATCTGGAACGCTGGGACTGACCAAAGCGGGAGGCAAGAAACCTCCGAAAGGACTGCTGAGACCCCCGGAAGGTGAAGGTCGGCTTCCCCTGCTTGGGCTTATCCTCCGTAAGTCGACCCCCCTTAGAATCCCCGAGATCTTTTAACAACCTATCCAAGTCCTCTCCAAATAACTGCCTGTCCTTAAATGGCAGCTTACTAAGGCGAGCTTTAGAAGAGCCATCAGCCGCCCAATTGCGTAACCAAAGAGAACGACGCGCCGCTACCACCGACGCCATGCCGTTAGCTAACCCCCTAATGAGGTCATAGTGGATATCCGCCAAATAAGCGGTACCCGACTCCAATCTGGACGCCGCGGCCTCTTGTTCCGCCGACTGGGGCCCCTGGAACTGTTGAGACCAGCGGAGGCAGCCGCGCACCACCCAGGCCCCGGCCACCGCCGCCTGCATTGACAGGGCAGCAACATCAAACGCCTGTCTCAGCAAGCTATCAACTTTCCGATCCTGCGGGTCCTTCAACGCCGCAGCACCTTTCACCGGGATAGTAGTCCGTTTAGTAACCGCGGAAACTGCCGCGTCCACCTTCGGCGAACGAAAGAGCTCTCTATCAGCCTCCGACAGAGGATACAACTTAGGCAACAGTCTAGCCCCGCACAAAGCGGACTCTGGACTGTTCCACTCCTCCTGGATCATAGCTTTAAAAACCCTATGGAGCGGAAAGACTCTGTGGGAAGTGCGCACCGCCTGCATCAAGGGATCCTCCAACTTGTCCTCCGCAGTGGCATCTTCCACGGGTATGTTCAATACCTTGAGGGTTTCGGCAATCAGTGCCGGAAGTTCCTCTTTACGAAATACACGCACTATTCTACTACTCTGCTCGTCGTCCAACAACTCGCCGTCTTCTAAATCCTCCGCAGACTCCAGCTCGAGAGCCTCCCCCAGCCCCTCGTGGAACTCGTCCCCAGGAGGCGCAGAATCCGCAACACTCGGGGGCCGGCTCTTCTTTTGTGGACCAGTGTCTCCCTCCACTGAAAGTGGACGCTTTAGCCCACGGCGGGGCAGGGCAGGACCGAGCCTCCCCCCGCCGGCTGCAAGAGAGCCAGAGCCTCCTGCATGAGAGAGAAAAAAGGCGGGTGGAACTCCCAGGGATCCCTCCTGGACGCCCCCCGCCAACAGGCGCTCCGGCACCGCAGAAATCCCCGGACCAAGGACCGTCTCTGCCTGCTCTGATGTCCCTTCTGTAGATACAGGTGGGAGATCTGCACTGGAGCCCTCCAGAGGATCCTCCATGCCAGCACCCACAGCAGAACAAGTGGCACAGACTCGGGCTTCCAAATTACTACTTCTACGAATGCCACAGACCAGACACCGAGGACTAGGAGGCATGGCTATGCACACAGCCCTTTGCCAGCAAAGCAGGAACACCTTGCTGAAGCAAACAGAGCAGAAAAAAAATCGCGATTTTAAAAGTGCTCAAAAACGCTCCAAATTGCAGGATTAGATAGAGCTGGAGTCAATTAGCTGATATCTGACCAAGAAATGCAAAAACGAAGCTCCTATCCCTAAAAAAAAACACGAAGAAAAACAACTTTGAAAAAAATCCAAAATGGCCGCCGGACCCGATCCCGCCAAAAAAAGGACCAGAAAGAATTCCAAAAAGGTCTAAAACACTCCCCAGAGCTGATTCCAGGCCACCCCAAGGCCTCCACCACTGCCTTTAGAAAGAAAAAGCTTCAAACTCTACTCACCCACACACAGGAGTGGAGGGGGGGTCAAAACACTGAGAGTGCTGTCCAGCGTGCCTGTCACAAGCTCTGAGTAGCAGTTATCAGAGTCAATAACAGAGTAATAACCGCTCAGGGCAGCTCGGGGAACCCCTAAATCAGTCAGGGGACCCTCAGAGCCTACTGCTGTATTCAATTGCTGCCTGTAATTGTCTTCAACCTTCTCCTCACCCACCAAGGGGGTTCGGTAGAAAGGAGACCTGTGTCCTGTGCAGCTCCCCTGCTTGTTTGATCTATGGGGAGACTGACAGAGAGAGACAGAGAGAAAAAAACAGATTAGAGAAAGACAGAAGGGACACAGTCAAAGATTTCCTCCACAGCAGCAGCCCAGCACCTAAATCTAGAAAATAATAAAACACTAAAGCTCTGCTTATTTGTTCCTAAGGAGCCCAGTTCTGAGCTCTGACTTCCAAGCTGCTTGGAGACTGAGATACTGATGTGTGGGCGGTCCTTGGGGCTGCTTATAGCTGGATGATCAAAGAGATGAAGATGTTCAGTCTCCAAAGCTGCTGGTGGAGGTTCACAACTCTATGGTTCTGGGACTGGACTAGAGGGACGCTAAGGAAGCTCATTTGTGGTTCATCAGTACAATGTTCTTCATGCCATAAAGCCAGAGGTTGAAAGCCCAGCTAGAAAAAAGCATGAAGCCAATAGTCATATTGCACCTGTGGCTGAAGCAACTGATTGGACCAGCAGTATGGTCATAGTTAAACAAAGAAAGAAAAGTCTGAAAAGCTGAGAATTTGTATGATCCAAAGTTTCTACACCTTGAGCTGAAGAGATCACACTATATCCATGGACATAGTTTGACTGCTTCATTTGGATAGGAAGCCAGTATATCAAATAGGCGAGGGATGAGCTGCACCCCCAAGATACTCAAAGAGGGAGCAGAGACTCTTGTTCAGTGGCTTTGCCAAAAAAATAAAAAGGAAAAGCAACATATTCCCAGGCTATATAATTAAACTGCAGCAAAAATTGCATCTGTTTAATTATTTAGCTGCCACTCTAAAATTTAAAAACTACCGACACCTCTAAATATATATTCTGCAAAAAACAAAGGAGATGCAAAGTGCTCACATGCCAGGGGACAAAAAGAAAGAGAGAACCACAGCGCAGTTTCTATCAGCAAAATAAATTATAATTAATTTTATTTTGGGGTTTGAAACTGTGCTATAGTTCTCTTTTTCTTTTTGAACTACTACTTTGCATCCAACGAAACGTCTCCTCCAACAGTAGATACAGAGCAGAATTAGGACATTTCACCATAGAACCAACATACAAGATAATAAAAAAAAATCTGATTCTGGTGTCATCTCATGAACGGCCTCTCTCTAGTACCATGCAGAGTGTGAACACACACAAAACCCTACAAAGGTCACTGAAGACCTATCATATCATATTGACACCATCTTCTAAAATAATAAGGAGCCTACCTAAAAAAAGAACAGCACCATAAATATTGCAGTGGGCCTTAAAACATCCTTTCTTCTATTCAGAAAACTGAACAAGCCAGATTACTACAGATCCTACATAGAAACTCCATGCTAATAGAACACGTGGAGCCCAATTCCATACTGTGCACGTCCAGGCTGTCCGGACATCCACAAATGGATGGGGCACAGTTGTACCTGATTCTGCAACAGCAGGAGCTATAAATACCTACGGCTACAGATTCAAGTAGCTTGGACAGGCTGGTATGTACAGTATGCTGAACGGTGAGACATAGCTAGCTAGCTGCCTGTCCCCACCACTCAGTGCTCCTGCTGGTGTGCTGAAGCCGTGGCATCCCGTCACCATGGCACCAGGATGCCCAGCAGGAGCAAGCAAGGCCCGACAGCACTACACATCTCCTTTCCCCACCGCCCGTCCCTTGGCGGGATCTATCAGGGCCGGGATCAGGAAGTGGGGACTCACTGGCATGCTCTCTGTGTTTTAGTGGGGGCAGCCTGGCCCAGGTCTTATTCCACCTCCAAGGTGGAATAATCCGAACATCCATCTTGCCCCCACCAAACATACCAGGCCCAACTGTAATAGGCCCTGTACATCCAGGTGCTGCAGCCCACCCCACCTCTGTCCAGCGCTCCCTGTACAGTGGCTCTGTGCGTGCAGGGAGCAGTCGATGTTGAATGTGGCCCCAGCAAATAGTAGGGGTTCCATGTCCAAACCGGACACACATCCCCACTAGTCATGTGTGAGAATGACCTCTTTAGCCTGAGTCACACAGGCAGAACACAGTTAGATTCTTACCAAGTACACAGGAACAGCCAAGCCATTAGGCAAACCAGGTGGTCGCCTAGGGCAGACATTTCTAGGGAATGGTAAAGAGCAGGGCATTCAAAGCTAAACCGATTCTGACAGCCAGGGGAGGAATAAGGCTTAAGGTCTGCCTAGAGCACCAACACCCTGAACCTACTCTGGGGCCAGTCCTGCAACTATAGAAAAGGTAGTTGCCCACCTGTAGCAGGTTTTCTCTACAGCAGGAATAAGTCCTCACATATGGATGATGTCCCTGATGGTGTCCTGCATGGGAACACTCCTCAGCTTCTATTGGAAGCTTTTGGGAGGCTCCTCCTTCCTGCCTGCCACCAAAGTGCCATGATGCCTCAGTCTGATAACACAGCTGTAGCAGGGAGGTAGGAGGGTTGTGAGGAGTTATTCCTATTGTCCATAGAGAACATCTGCTACAGGTCAGTGACTACCTTTTCTCTGTGGATAAGCAGGAATGAGTCCTCATGTATGGGACTCCCAAACTACAGGCTACCAAAAACCAAGGAGGCCACCGAGAAGTCCAACAGGGGCAAACTCAACTGGGAAATGGTGAGAGGTCAGAACTCAACTACAAAATGAGAGAATTTCTCTCTTCTCTTTTTCTTTTTTTTTTGGTAGCCTGGACAGAATAGAATGGGTCTAAGAGGGTTGGAGTTGGATTCTAATCCCCAAACAGATTCTCGAGTACAGATTGGCTAAAATTCCTGTCACTTCGGGAATCCCCGTCTAGGCAGTAGTGAGATGTGAATGTGTGCACTGAAGACCACGTTGTAGCCCTGTGGACCTCTTCCATGGAGACCAAGCAACACAGCCATAGCTCTGACACAGTATGCTGTGACTTGACCATCAAGACTCAGGCCTGCCTGGGCATAAGCGAAAGAGATGCAGTCTGTCAGCCAAATTGAAAGTGTGTTTGGAAATGGCAGACCCTAGCTTATTGGGGTCAAAAGCAACAAAAAGCTGGATGGACTTTCTATGGGCCCTTGTCCGCTCCAAACAGAAGCACAAGGCTCGCTTGCAGTCCAACACGTGTAGCAAAGCTTCCCTTCCATGTGCATGAGATGGTGGGAAAAGTGTTCGAAGAACAACTGACTAATTAAGATGGAAATCCGATACCACTTTCTTTTTTTTTTTAAATTTCCAAAATTTATTTCAAAATGAAACAAAAATTACAAAGAAAACATTACATAAAACTGTAATATCCAGTCCACATCAAGGAGCAGCTTCACACATTTGCAGTCAAATTTAAAAGGAAACCTGAGAAAACCAATAAGCTCAATATACTAAATCAAGTGATACACTATATTCCCCCTACAATTACACCAAGTTATACCAGTTCCCTCTCACTCAACAAGCTAACTAATTGATCAGGTTCAGAAAATATATATCACTTACCCTGAAAGGTAATCTGACATTTACAGGGAAATTTAAGATAAAATAAACCCCCCAAAGCAAGAACACGTGGACGGAGAGCTAAGAAAGCCTTACGGCGTTCTTGTGTTTATTTTAGCCACATCTGGAAATATCTGAATAACTTGACCACAGAACTGTTCGGCTTTCTTCTGAAAGTAAACCGTCAAAACCCTATCCTTATCCATCTCCCGAACAAAGGAAACTAATAAGGTATCTCTTATAGGAATATCATCTGTGGAAGATTCAAGAAAGCCAGATAGATCCAGAGTGGAAGAAGCCAGCTTTCCACTTTGGATATTCCCTGACATGTTACCATCCAAATCTTTTTTAACTCTAGGTATATAATACAATTTCGAAATTAAAATATCCGAAGCATCTTTAAACATCAGAATTTCCTTAAAGTATTTTTGCAACAACAACAAGGGGGATAAGTAATGTGTCCTAGGAAAATTTAGAAAACGTAAATTTTTTGACCGATATACATTTTCTTGAAATTCATCCTGTCGTTGCACAGAACTAAAACCCTGGGAAAATTTCAATTTGAGAGGAAACAAATTGCTCAGTAGAATTAACAAGCCTTTCCACAGATGTCAGCCGAGCTTCATGATCAATTAGTTTACCAACTGTCTCTTTCGAGAAAACAGATATCTTCTGCAGTGAAGCACTTAACGCTGTTTCCATCCGTGAAACGACAAGCCAGACATCTTTCAAAGAAACATGTTCAGGAGGGGAACATCGTTCAGCAAAACCCGGAAAGGAAACCACCGATGGTAACGGTAATGACAATGGTAGATTAGAAGAAGTTACTTGCAAAAACGAATCTGGAAGTAAAGCTGGAGAAACATCCAAGCCCTTCGTATCCACAGGAGAAGAAACGGCACAACTGTCAAGAACAGTTATCTCTTGATCGGGCTGAACTAAACCCGTAGCGGAAGCAGAGGTGGATGAGGAGGCGGTACTCACAGTTGATGAGTCCAGCGAATCCGATGGGAAGGAACCCAACAGTGCCGGAGAGTTCTCCACACGTACATGGGCATCCATGGGGCCAATAATCTTAACCGCCTTCGATTGCGCTGGCTGAGAGTGCTGTTTCCTCCGCTTCCCCATAACCTGAATACCACCAATGCACCTCGTGCACCGAAGGGGCACCAAAGGGGTGTGTCATGCCCCTTTGGTCACGCCCCTTCGGTCACGGAACTGCGGGAACGCGCCCGCTTAATGCGTCCCGCGTAGGGGCCGGTCTTTAATGGCCCTCCTCCAGTCCAGCAGCCCAATGAGGAGCTAGGCAGGCAGGAACCTCAGGTAAGCAATCAGGAAATCAAAAGAAGCAGCTCACTGTTCCACCTGAGAGCTGGTCTTTAATGGCCCTCCTCCAGTCCAGCGGCCCAATGAGGAGCTAGGCAGGCAGGAACCTCAGGTAAGCAATCAGGAAATCAAAAGAAGCAGCTCACTGTTCCACCTGAGACCTGGTCTTTAATGGCCCTCCTCCAGTCCAGCAGCCCAATGAGGAGCTAGGCAGGCAGGAACCTCAGGTAAGCAATCAGGAAATCAAAAGAAGCAGCTCCTCCGATACCACTCTCTGAAGGAATTTATGATGAGTGCGAAGGGCAACTCTATTATGGTGGAATTTGGTGTAAGGCAGATGAACCATTAGGGCCTGAAGCTTGCTCACTCTGCATGCTGAAGTGACTGCCACCAGAAACACCACCTTCCACGTCAAAAACTTCAGAGGACAGGAAATGAGTGGCTCAAAGGGAGCTTTCATGAGCTGCACAAGAACCACATTGAGATCCTAAGACATTGTGGGAGGCCTCAAGAGATGCAGGCCTCGCATAAAGGGAACTAAAGGCTTTACTGAGATGGGCTTGCCCTCCACACCTCGATGGCAAGCACCAGTTGCACTGAAGTGGACCCTGGAGTTGGACTTAAGTCCAAACTCAGAAAGGTGTAGAAGATACTCAAGCAGGCTTTGCATGGAACAGATGAAAGGATCAAGGGCCTGGCCCTCACACCAGATAGCAAACCTCTTCCATTTGCAAGTAAGACTTGCTCGTAAAGGTCCTCTTAGAGGCCAAAAAGACCTCAGTTACACCATCTGGCAGGTTACATAGAAACATAGAAATATGACGACAGAAAAAGATCACATGGCCTATCTAGTCTGTCCTTCCATAACAACTACAACAATCCCCTTTTTACCTTTAGAGATCCTCTGTGTTTGTCCCATGCTTTTTTGAATTCAGTTACTGTCCTCATCTCTACCACCTCCACTGGGAGACTATTCCACGGATCCACTACTCTTTCCGTAAAGAAATATTTCCGCATATCACTCCTGAATCTATCTCCCTTTACCCTCATCCCATGTCCCCTCGTAGCAGAACTTGCTTTCAATTGAAAGAGGCTCTCTCCCTGAACATTTATGCCACGGAGGTATTTAAACATCTCAATCATATCACCTCTATCCCACCTTTCCTCTAAGGTGTACATATTAAGATCCTTCAGTCTGTCCTCATATGCTTTATAATGAAGACCACTAATCATTTTAGTAGCCACCCTCTGCACCGACTGCATCCTGCTCACATCCTTTTGAAGGTGCAGTCTCCAGAATTGCACACCATACTCCAAATGAGGTCGCACCAAAGACTTATACAGAGGCATTATCACCTCCTTTTTTCTGCTAGCCATTCCTCTCCGTATGCACCCAAGCATCCTTCTAGCTTTTGCCGTCGTCTTTTCTACCTGTTTAGCTACTTTAAGATCATCAGACACAACCACGCCTAGGTCCCACTCTTCTTTAGTGGACAAAAGTACTTCACCCCCTATACTATATTGCTCCCTTGGATTGCTGCAGCCCAAATGCATGACCTTACATTTTTTAACATTAAATCCAAGCTGCCAAATTCTAGACCATTCTTCAAGCTTAGCTAGATCCCTCCTCATGTTATCTACCCCTTCCTGGGTGTCTACTCTATTGCAGATTTTGGTATCATCCGCAAAGAGGCAAACCTTACCTGAAAGCCCTTCCGCTATATCACTAACAAAGATGTTAAAAAGAATCGGACCAAGGACAGATCCCTGGGGCACACCACTGATAACATCCTTCTCCTCAGAGTGAGCTCCATTTACATGTACTCTTTGTCGCCTCCCACCCAACCAATTTCTAACCCAAGCAGTAACTTTAAGGTCCATCCCTAGGGTGCTCAGTTTGTTTATAAGTCGCCTGTGAGGAACAGTGTCAAAGGCTTTACTGAAATCTAAATACACCACATCTAGGGCTCTCCCTAGGTCCAACTCCCTGGTCACCCAGTCAAAGAAATCAATCAGATTTGTCTGACAAGACCTGCCTCTGGTGAATCCATGCTGCCTCGGATCCTGTAATCCACTGGACTCCAGAAACCTCACTATTTTCTCTTTCAGCAGCATTTCCAATAATTTACCCACCACCGAAGTTAAACTAATTGGCCTGTAGTTTTCAACCACATCCTTACTTCCGCTTTTGTGTAAAGGCACCACATGAGCCTCTCTCCAGTCCTTTGGCACCACTCCCGACTCCAACGAGGCATTGAAAAGGTCAGTGGAGCTGCTAGAACGTCCCCAAGTTCCCTCAGTATTCTCGGGTGTATCCCATCCGGTCCCATCGCTTTGTCTACTTTAAGTTGAGATCGTTTCTCATGAACACAGTCTTTTGAAAATTGTTCAAGATGTCCTTTGCTTCTGTTCCTATTTGTGGGTGTTTTCTGAGGTCCTGCTCCTGGTTCTTCATCTGTGAACACAGAACAAAAATATTTGTTAAGCAATTCCGCTTTATCCTTATCAGCTTCTACATATTCCTCCCCTGCACCCTTGAGTCTGACAATACCACTCTTGCCCTTCCTCTTCTCACTAATATATCTGAAAAATGTCTTATCCCCCCATTTTATTGCATTGGCTATTTCCTCCTCCTTTTGAATCTTTGCCTTCTTGACTACTTTGCTAGCTTCTCTAAGTTTTTCCAAATAGATGCCTGTCTTCCTCTCTCTGTGATCTCTTGTATTTCATGAAGGCCTCCCTCTTTTCCTTCTCTTTTTCAGCTACTTCTTTCGAAAACCATAGCAGTCTCCTTTTCCTTTTACCTTTATTTACCATTTTAACAAAAAGGTTGGTTGCCCTTAAAATATCCCCTTTCAGTTTTTCCCACTGTTTTTCTACATCCCTCTGCTGTTCCCATCGAACTAACGACTCCCTGAGGTATTGGCCCATCTTGGCAAAGTTAGTCTTCCTAAAGTCTAAGATCCTCGCCTTTGAATGGATTCTAACAGCCCTAGTCCTAACACTGAACCACACCATCTGGTGATCACTAGATGCAAAATGATCTCCCACTACAACATCAGAAACACTTTCACCATTGGTACGCACCAAGTCCAGTATGGCCCCTTCATGTGTGGGGTCTGTTACCAATTGCCTGAATAGTTCTCCCTGTAGAGAATCCAGGATCTCCTTACTTCTAGATGATACTGCAGCAGGAATGTGCCAATCAAAATCTGGCATATTGAAATATCCTATCAGTAGCACTTCCCCTTTCCTAGCAATGCTGCGCATGTCTTCAATTAACTCTCTGTCCACCTCTTCCTCTTGTGAGGGAGGTCTGTATATCACACCAATGTAAATAGATTTCTCTTTCCCTCTTTCTAGTTTAACCCACAATGCCTCCCCACTCCCTTTTAATTCCAAAGCTTTAATAGTAGTTTTTACATGTAGTGCCACTCCTCCTCTCCTACTTCCTTCCCTGTCCTTTCTGAATAAAGTATAGCCAGGTATAGTTACATCCCAATCATGGTTTTCTGTGAACCATGTTTCTGTAACTGCCACTAAATCCAAGTCAGCCACTTCCACCAAAGCTTCAACATCAGGGATCTTATTTCCCATGCTACGGGCATTTATACACACTGCTTTCCATTTGTTACCCCTGTTACCCATTTCCATAAAGTTATTTAATGTATCACCTACCTGAAATGACATTAGCCTCTCAACATCTTATGCCATGAGGGCCAAGAACTGGATGTTGGGGTACAACATCGTCCCATCCTCCTGCATTATTAGATCAGGCATGTGGCCAAGCTGTAGGGGCTCCAGATAGGAGAACTGCAGAAGGGGAAACCAAGGCTCTCTGGGCCAGTAGGGGGTTATTTATTTATTTAACTGTATTTATATCCCGCTTTTCACCAGGTCAAAGCAGTGGGACATATAACCGGGGGGTGGGGGGGGGAATCAAATGTGGGGGGGGGGGCCATCACCGGGGGCTCAACATTGATGATTTTTGGGATGAACATATAGACTGACAAGATAGCATAGTTACTGGTTTGGATTTCTTGGAGAGAAATAGGGGGGTTCCTATTCAGAGAATCATTATGCCACCATCTGTTCTGGGTTTCAGGAGGGATTTTGCAATGAGAGATACTGGGAGATAAGCATACAGAAGACCCTCCTCCCAAAGGAGGAAAGCATCAGACGCTAGTCTGCTATGTGATCTTATTCTGGAGCATTCTGCGGAGTAGTTAAAATATCTATCGGAGTGCCCCACTCTCGACAGATGCAAAGCACAACTCCTGTCCAGCATCCACTCATGTGACTGGAGAACCTGATTCTGTCTGCCAGAGTGTTTTGCTCATCTGGCAGGTACATGGGTCTCAAATCCATCCCATACATGACAGCAAACATCTACAACCTGACTGCATCCCAGCAGAGGAGGTACAAGCCTGTTCCTCCCTGCTTGTTGATGAAGAACATGGTGACCTGACTGTCAGTCTACGAAGGAATAATTTGGTTGGCCAGTCGATCTCGGAAAGTTTTTAAAGCATTCACCACCCCTCATAGCTCCCAGACATTGATCTGATGAAGGCTTTCTTGGATGGACCAATCACCCTGGATATGCAACCCATCAAGATGAGCCCCCCATCCCAGCTTGGAAGCATCCGTTATCAGATCCTTTTTGGGGTGGAGCAATCTGGAAAGGAAGACCTTCAAGCTAATTGTGGAGGACTGTCAACAAATGCAATGACTGAATGAGAGGGGCGATGACACACAGACGGTCCCTAAGATGGCCCATTGAGTCCTCAGAGTCTAATGAGCTTGCTTTATCTGGAGGCATGCCAAGGGTATGACATGCACCGTGGAGGCCATGTGACCTAACACAGTCAACATCCTGTGGGCCGTTATATGCTGACTCACTTGAGTCTCCCGCACGAGCTGTCAATCTGAGACGTCAGTTCTGCGGCAAGAAGGCTCTTACCTAAGTCATGTCAAGCAGGGCCGCTATGAACAACTGTTGGGCAGGATGCAGGTGGGATTTTGGGCAATTTATAACAAACCCCATTAGTTCCAACACCTGAATGGTCAATCGTGTTGAATCTTGAATGCCTCCCTAAGTGGAACTCTTGATCAGCCAATTGGCCAAATAAGGGAAGACAAACAATCCCAGCATCCAGAGGTAAGCAGCCACAACAGCGAGGCATTTTGTGAAACTATGAGGCACTGAGGCCCGACTAAACAGCAGTACCCGGTACTGGAAGTGTTGTCCACCCAGGAAAAATCTGTGATATTTTGTGAGCAGGATATATCTGCATGTGGGTAATATGCGTCCTTCAGATCCAGGGAGCACAGCCAATCTCCTTTTTGCAGGAAAGGAAGCAAGGTGCTCAGAGAAATCATTTTGAACTTTTCCTTTGCCATGAACTTGTTCAGATCTCTAATGTCTAGGATGGAACGGTATCGCGCATGCCCATCCCCCTCCCCACCCCCCTGTTTTCATGGGGACCTGGAAGTACTTAGAATAAACCCCCAACCTCTCTGCTTTGGTGGCACAAGCTCAATTGCGAGATCTGACAAGAGGACATTGATCTCTGTCTGAAGCAGTTCCTGATGCAAAGGGTCGAGATGATGCACCCTCGGGGATCAGTTTAGTGGCAGTTCCAAAAGGCGCTTTTCCCCTGAAGAACCTCATGTTTATGAGTGAAATGCGACAACGAGTGATCTTTTCTGTCCAGCAGATACTAGCCGAATATACTGAGACATTTCCGGACCTAGTCAGAAAACGTTGAGTTATAAACCCTCTTGGATATTGCCATTGTTTATATGGAGTAATTTCTCTTACTTGTTTACCAATTTCTCAGGAGGCAGAAATTGTGCCAAGTCAGCTAGGTGACACTTGATGTCCATCAAGAGCACGCCCATGTAAAGCTGAGGCATCATGGCACTGAAACAGGCAGGAAGGAGGCACACAGGTGCAGTAGAGCCTCTAAAAGCTTCCAATACAAGCTGTGGAGCATTTCTGTGCAGGGCTCGTATGTGAGGACTCATTCTTACTTGTCCACAGAGAATAAGTTATAACAAACTCCAAGAAGAAATATGTAGACAAAATTAAACTGAAAACCCCAAACAAAACTAGGCTCTACATGCAGTGCAACACAAGAAATAAAAACATTAATACATTTCCTCCTGTATAAAATATAAAGAAGACATATCTAAAATCCCCAAACTGACACATTATAGTCATTAAACTGAAAAATAAATTCTTTACCTTTGTCATCTAGCTATTTTATTTTTCTACTTGCCATTCCTAGAGTGTCTCCATTATAAGCAAAGTACTTGGGCAAGAAGCATAGTGACCTCTTGATGTAACAGGTTGATGAGAGAGGTCTGAGAATTGAACTGTCTTACCATGGTGGAAGGGGGCATGCACAGGAAGTACAGCTTGTACCCCTCTCTTATAATGGAGAGTGTCCACTGCTCTGCTGTTATCTGCTCCCACCTGGGGGCAAAGTGACATAACCTTCCTGGAATGGTGGAAGGCTCTGGTCCCCTGAGAACCAGGAAGGCTAAGTTCTCTAGATGAAAGTCAAAGGCCTTGAGGAAGCTGAAACTGCTGAGACGGTTAAGGCTCAGCAGTCTTTGCTTTCTTTTGTTTGGGTGGTTGCTGACCCTTCCGGGTAGGCTGACCTGTAGAACGTCCCTGCTGGGAATAAGAGGGATAAAACCTCTTCTTTTTTGAGAAGAAAGGCTTCTTGAAAGATTTCTCTCTCATAGATCAGCAGTGGCTTTGGATAGCCTATCCAAAGTGGAGTTGTCAGCATCCAACTCATTGGCCTTTTCTTGCCAATCTTTACCAAACAGGTTCTCAGCAGTACAAGGAATATTGCCCAGTTTGTCTTGTACCCAGAGCTCCAAATCAGATGCCTGGAGCCAAGCAATTCTACGTGCACCTATGGCAATGGCAGAGGTTCTGCTTATGCACTCAAAGCAGTCAAAAGCTGCATGGTTGACAAATTTAGAAACATCTTGGGCATGTTTGACCAATGTGAGAAAATCCTGTCTTCTATCCTCAGGAAGAATAGGATTCAAAGCCTCTAAATCACCTGTGACCTCCTTCAGGAATATTCCCATGTATAGACTATAGGAACTGATCCTGGCAGAAAGCATGGAAGCTTGGAAGACACGACGTCCAAAAGCATCCAGGGTTCTGCATTCACGTCCTGGAGGATTGGAGGCATGCCTCTTTGCACTCTTGATCCTTCTCATGGCTGATTCCACTACAATAGAGTGGTGAGGAAGCTGAATTTTTTTGAAACCAGGACAAGGAGGGACTCGATACATAGTATCCAGTCTACGAGAATGAGGAGAGGTTGTAAGAGGTGTCTCCCACATTCTTAACATGAGATCATGCAAAATCTCATGAATGGGCAAAGTAGCTGACTCCTTAGGAGTTTGGGGATATTGTAAAATTTCCAACTCCTTTGCTCTGGGCTGTTTCAGGGGCAACAGTAATGGACAGACCCCAAGCCACCTCCCTGATAAAATCCTGGAAGGAAATATCCTCTGGAGGAGACATCCTGCGCTTAGAGGAGGAGGGCTCCTCTGGGAGAAGCATTCCTGCATCGACAGAATTGTCAGAATCCTCAGATTCTTCTGAGGACTCGAAGTACCATCTGTCCGGATGCTCTTGAAGAGCCCGATACCCGTACCGACTGAAGTTGGTACTGGGAGTAATCGGGACCGAGGTATCGGTACCGGGAGGCATCGGATGACTGGGTACCGGCAAAGCAGACACCGATGTTGATCTCGATGCTATCGGTACCGGTACCGATACCGGTGCCGGGGTCGGTGCCGGTACCGGCTGAATTGTCTGTCGCGGTTCCGAGGGCGTCAATGCCGCAAGGAGAGCCGCCAGACTGCACTTAATAGCCAGGACTCTTTGGTCTATCGACACTGCCAATGCCTGGATGTCGGTACCGGAGAAGATCGCCAGTACCCCAGAGCATGGCACCAGTAGTTCTGCCGAGGTCAAGGCCTTGAGAACATCCTGGAGCCCCGATAATGCTTTGGAAGCCGAAGCCTCCCGCCGGGGCAATTTTGCCGGTGCAGAATCCTCAAGGGCAACGCCAGAGGCATCTCGATGCTTAGAAGGAGATCTACCCTTTGAGGACCGGCTAGACTTATGTTTAGTTACCTGAGATCTACGGGAGGAAGACGAAGCTCTGGAAGACATCGATGCCACTGAAGCTGCATCAGAGGGAAACAGGGTACTGAGCTTGGCAGCTCGGTTCTGTTGACCTCTCTTGGACATCATGACACAGGCCATATATTCCGAGATGTAATGGTCAGGACCTAAACATTTCAGACACCACTCATAGGTGTCGGTGACGGAGATGGTACCGCCACACTTGGTGCACTTTTTAAACCCAGAGGAGAGTTTCTCCATCGTGGAAAAAATCCTGGGCCTAAGGCCCAAAATGGCGCATGCACCTGGAAAAAACGGGAAAAGTACTAAGAATTTTTTTTAAAAAGAAAAGAAAGAAAGAAAGAAAGAAAAACTGGCGGTACCGGTAAAGCGTCAAAGAAGGCAGACGCGACCACAAAAAAGAAGAAAAATTTTCTGCAGTGACAGGAACACACCTGCTGGCTCCACGGAAAACGAAGAACTGGAGAGAGGCAGTTGGGAAAAGCGGGAAGGCAGCACGCAGGCGCTGTGGGATGCTCCCAAAAGCTTTCTAATTGGATGCTGGGGAGCGTTCCCGTGCAGGCTCCGTCGGTACCGACGATACCCATATGTGATGACTACATTCCTGCTTGTTCCTGGAGATATTTCTTTACGGAAAGAGTGGTGGATCTGTCGAATAGCCTCCCAGTGGAGGTGGTAGAGATGAGGACAGTATTTGAATTCAAAAAAGCATGGGACAAACACAGAGGATGTTGTAGTTGATATTGAAGGACAGATGAGATAGGCCATGTGGTCTTTTTCCGTCGTCGTTTTTCTATGTTTCTTAAAGACTGCCTGTAAAATCAATTTCAAAATCAATTTGCCGCTTTGGATACAAAGAAGATTTATGGGATGACTCAAGAAAGCTGAGCTCGAAGAAAGTGAAAAATGTTTCTGCAAACAATAAAAAAGCAAAAACGGATGACCAAAGAAACTGAAATCTGCTTGGAAATGCAGAGAAGCTAAAGCCAGAGAAAGAGTAGTTACTCACCTGTAACAGGTGTTCTCCAGGAGCAGCAGGAATCAGTCGTCACATATGGGTGACGTCGGCACCGACGGAGCCCTCGTGTGGAGCATTTCCCCAGTTTTCAAGGAAAGCCTTTGGGAATGCAGCGCGCATGCGCGGTCCTCTTCCCGCCCAAGGGTGCCATCTTGCTCAGTCTGATGACATAGCTAAAAGACAGCAAAAACCAAAATGAAGTATATGACTGCAACTCCAGGGGAGGAGGGAGGGTTGTGATGACTGATTCTTGCTGCTCCTGGAGAACACCTGTTACAGGTGAGTAACTACTCTTTCTCCAGGACCAAGCAAGAAGTCAGTCCTCACATATGGGACTCCCCAGCTCAGGCTACCGGGAACCCTAAACTGAAAAAATGGCTCCCTCTCAAGAGTCTCAGCATTCATGATAAGAATAATCTCTGAGAATGCCCCCGTACGGTAGCCCAACACAAGGGCCAGAGGGTAGGAGTTGCCTAAACCTCAAAGAGATTATGGAGTACCGCCTGTCTGAAAGCGTTCTTCCTGGTAGCTCTTACCTTGGCCAGACGTGTGAGTGAACTACAAGCTCTGGTTTCTGATAGACCATACACACGGTTCTATAGGAACAGGGTGGTCCTACGGACCCACCCGAAGTTCCTTCCAAGAGTGGTCTCCTCTTGCCACCTCAACCAGGAGGTGGATCTTCCGACCTTCTTTCCCAGGCCGCATACCAGTCGGGCTGAAACAGTCTTGCATACCCTGGACTGTAAGAGGGTGTTGTCTTTTTACATAGAACGTATGAGAGGGCATCGAAGGGCCACTCAGCTCTTCATCTCTTTTGACCCTAATAAACTGGGGTCACCTGTCTCCAAGCGTACGTTGTCCTCTTGGGTAGCAGATTACTCTCTCTCAAGGCAGTAATGGGCTGCAAATGTCTGGCTTGAAGACCAAGTAGCGGCCCGGCAGATGTCTGCCAATGGAACAGAGCGGAGATGAGCTACTGACACGGCCTTTCGCCCTGACACGGTGGGCCGTGACTCGACCCTGTGCCCAGGCGATACAATCTGCTACCCAAGTGGACAACGTACGGCTGTCTGGAGCAAAACCTGGGCAGCTGACAGTTTTGTGGACTGGCAAAGAGATCGATGGACGGAAGTCCGCAGCGGAGGAAGATCTGCTGGACCACCCATGGATTCAACTGCCATTCGTGAGGCTGGAGAATCCTGCTTAGCTTGTCTGCTAGGAAAGTCTCCTGACCAGGTAGATAAACTGCTTTGAGAAACATGCCGTGTTTGACTGCAAAGGAGCTAAGGGCCTGCGCCTCCTTTAAGATAACATCGGTCGTCAGCACCCTTGTGTGTGCTGGAGCCTGAAAAGGTACCCCCCTGAGAAGGTTTGGGAGATGTAGCCACCACTGCAAGCAGTCCAAAAGTGGTTTGGACACCTTTACTCTGTCTCGGAGGTCACCTGTGGCCTGCGCCCACTGAGCTCTGAGGCACCACTGAGCAGCCCGCATGTGCAGACGGGTATTCGGAGTGACATGTACCGTGGATGCCATGTGGCCCAGGAGCCGCAGGAAGTGCCTGGCGGAGACCTGAGAATTGCTTCAGAACTGGTTCGCCAGTCTGTGGGCCCTGTCCTCGGGCAAGTAAGCTCTTGCCTGCAGGGTGTCTAATCTTGTCCCTATAAACTCCAGGTTCTGTAAGGGGAGCAAAGTGGACTTTGCGCAGTTTATGACAAAGCCCAGATGCTGAAGAAGAGAGACAGTGCGAAGAGTGGCTTATCTGGCCTCCTGGAGAGACTGGCCCCTGACGAGCCAGTCGTCCAGGTACGGAAAGACAAAAATTCCCTGATTCCTGAGATAGGCTGCCACCACCGCCAGGCATTTGGTGAAAACCCTGGGGGCAGAGGTTAGGCCAAAGGGAAGTACCCTGTACTGAAAATGGTTTCCTCCTACCACAAATCTGAGATATTGTCTGTGGTCTGGGTGAATGAGGATGTGAGTATAAGCATCCTTTAGGTCTAAGGAGCATAGCCAGTCTCCCTGCTGGAGGTAGGGCAGCAGTATCCCAAGGGTAAGCATCTTGAACTTTTCCCTCTCCAGAAACTTGTTTAGGTTTCACAAGTCTAGGATGGGCCCGAGGCCTCCTGTCCTTTTTGGTACCAGAAAGTACCTCGAATAGAAGCCTTGGCCTCTCAGGTGGTGAGGCACCGGTTCCACCGCCTGCTCCTTTAGAAGACTTGTCAACTCCTGAAGGAGGAGGTTTCTGTGCAGAGGGAGTCTTGGAGGCTCCCCTGGAAAGTAGGAGGGAGGTAGCTGGTGGAAGTGGAGCATGTAGTCCTTTTGGACTATGCTAAGTACCCAGGTATCCCCTGTGATGGCTGGCCACCTGTAGGCATACAGGGTCAGCCGACCTCCTGTGCTGAGTGGAGCCAGCGGTGGAGAAGAGGCTATGCTGTGGGAGTCAAAACACCACTCCATGCTGTGTAGGAGCCGGAGCTAGCGGCTTGGCGGTCTTCTGCCTACGGGGCCCATGCCCCTGCCCCTTGGCCTGCTGGCCCTGTTGGGGAGCTGGAGAAGCCTGATATTGAGGGTAGGATTTGTGGGCAGCAGCCTTCCTCGGGAAAAAGGGCTTCTTTCCCGAGCCCTTCTTTTTTTGAGAAGGGGCAGAAGTCTTCCTGGACAGCCTTGTCCTGGTGAGAGTCTCAGTCTCGATTTCTGCAGCCTTTTCAGTCATGGGCTTACCAAAAAGGTTTTCACCTCGGCAGGGGACATCGACCAACTTGTCCTGTACCCATGACTCCAGGTCTGATGACTGCAGCCAAGCCTGACGGCGTGCACCGATGCCGGCCGCGGCTACCCGAGCCGAAGCCTCGAAGCCATCATAGGCTGCTCGAGAGATAAACTTCTAGCACTCTCGGATCCCTGTTGACAAAGCCTTGAACCTCTGCAAAGATTCCTCGGAGAGGCCAGCTGAGAACCCGGCAATCTCCTTTGCCAGGTCTCATAGGTACATGCCCATGTACAGCTGGTAGGTCTGGACACGGCAAGATAACACAGAGCCCTGGAAGCACTTTCTACCGAGGGCATCCAGGTTCCGGGCCTCCCGGCCGGGGGGCACCTAGGAGTGCATCTTCTGACTCTTCAGGTAGTGCATGGCCGATTCCACAACCATGGAGTTGTGCGGTAGCTGCGCCTTTTGGAACCCAGGGCTCTTACGGACTCGATAAATGGAATCGACCCATTTGAGAAGAACCGGCACCGAGGCCGGTGCCTCCCACATACGGAAGAGCAGCCGTTCCAGCATCAGAGGATCCGGTACAGTAAAGGCTTCCTTCGGAGGAAAGTCATACTGGAGGGCATTGAGCTCCTCGGCATCCGCAGGGAAGGCCAAAGATTTGGCCATGTCCCTCACGAAGTCTGAGAACCGGGTATCCTCCGGGGGGGACCTTTTCCGAGGCTCGGACTCCAGTGAGTCCGATGGGATGCGCTGGGTCCGGAATGTTCCGGGGACTCCTCGTCCTCTGTCTCCCACACAGACTCCTCTGAGGAGGAATCGAGCAGCTCCGGCCGTGTGGGCCTCGGTGCCACCCGCCCTGACGCCGAGGGTATCGGCGCTGACGACCTCGGCCCCGCACGGGAGGTCGAGGGGGACCTTGACCAAGGATCGACTCGAGACTTCATTGACTCGAGGATCGGCTCGGTCTCCGGGGTCAACTTGGACATCAAGGTCCCTGTGGTCAGGGCAGATGCACTGGTCAGACCGGCGATCAGCACCCGCTGCTGTTCCATGAAGGCAGCCAAGCTGCTCTCCAAGGCCATCAACCTCCAAGCTCAGGAGACTCAGCAGCCCCCGACTCGGGCCCGACATCGGCTCCCCCAGAGAAGAGTCCACGAGGACAACAGCACTTACATGACTCGAGGACTGGCTCCAAGTGAGGTAACTTGGACGGCCTCTCCGACTCAGAGAGTTTGGGGCGGCGGTCAGGGCTACGCGACCTGGCCCTCGAGGATCCAGGAGCCTCCACTGATGCCGCCCTCGCAAGCTTCTTCTTCCTTCTGTGCTCCCGGGTGGAAAACTCCCTCTCAGAGGAACCCCGATGGTACTCAGAGTCAGACTCCCAAGATGTCGAGGCCTCTGATGAAGTCCGGGACCAGCCGGATGCGGACTCTGAGAAAATTCTCTCACATTGATGCTGACGGCTCCGAAGTGCCTTCGACGACATTTTACCGAATGGGCCACAGGCCAGCGGGTCATGGTCGGGCCCGAGGCAACGGAGGCAGCAGTCATGTGTGCACCAATCACACTTTTTGAACCCGCTGCAGCCATGGGGGGAAAAAGGGCCCCTGCAAGGTCAAAAGACCGGGCTGCCAGTGAAAACACAAAAAGAGCGTGAACGCTAGTCACAAAGGACAAAAAACAAAAATCAAAACTCCGGACTCGATACTGGTGTACCGAGCCCAGGCAGGAAGGGGAACCGGCGTCGAACTGGATCAGAAAAAGCCAAAATAGCCAAAAAAATCTACTTTTCCCGGGTGACACGAACTCACGTCCATTGGGCTCTGCGGAAAAAGAAAGACTGAGCAAGATGGAACCCTTGGGCGGGAAGGGGACCGCGCATGCGCGCTGCATTCCCAAAGGCTTTCCTTGAAAGCTGGAGAAATGCTCCGCATGGGGGCTCCATCGGCGCCGACATCAACCATATGTGAGGACTGGCTTCCTGCTTGGTCCTGGAGAATAAAAAGTAGTAATCACAGAACTTAAAAATTTCTAATGTGCAACTAGGCAAGACAGAGTATTACAATGATGCATGCAAGGAAATAGAATCAGAAACCATTACAGGAAGAACAAGATCGGCTTTCCTAAATGAGCATTAAAGAAAAAATTCCAGCCTTGGACTGGAATGCTAAAAGATGCTCAAGGATCCATTTTGAATGATGCTGAGATCAAGAAAAGGTGGAAAGTATACATGGGTTGGGTGGGGGGATGTATCTATGCATATGCTTTTTTAGGGATTTCTGATGATCATCAGGGTAGAAGAGTGATATGGGTGAAACGGATGGGTCAGATGTTGAGAAATTTGCAGAAAGGGGCTAGTATAGGCGTACAACCATAAACAGAAGCATAGAGGGGGGTGACCTGCACGGAGTGGCAGTTACATTTACTCTAACCACTTTACTGGGCAGACTAGATGGACCATACTGGCCTTTATCTGCCTTCATATACTATGTTACTATGTATGTTACAGTCATTATGCCATAAAGATCAAATTAATCAACAGCCGTTTCAACTTCTACTTTATGATCAGGAACTGTTGGTGATGAAAGAAGTTGAAGCACCACTAAAAACATTATTAAAGAACAAAGCAAAGGGCAATGGTGGCATGCCCAATGAAGTATTACAGCAATCTTATGCAGCTGTTACACGGCTCTGCCAGGAAATTAGGAAGACAATATCATAGTCAACTGACTGGGAAAGATCTCTGTGTTCATACCCATACTGAAGAAAGGTTCTCTGACAGACTATGGAAATTATCACAGTGTCACTCTGATCCCACATACCAACAAGATTCTACTCAAGATAATTCAATGGAGATTACAATCATAGCTGGAACGAGAAATGCCTGAAGTGCAAGCAGAGAAGGGCGAGAAAGAGACTTCATTGCAGATACGAAATGGATCCTTGAAAAAACAAAAAGAATACCAAAAGCATATATACATGTTTGTTTGTTTTTTGTTGTTGTTTTTAATTGACTATAGAAAGGCTGTGGATTGTACAAATTATGAAAAACTCTGGGCTACATTAAGAAGCATGGGTATACCAAAACACTTGATGCTTCCTGATCAATGTATGTATAAATCATTTTTTTGAAACCACTAAAAAGTGCAAACCTCCACCCCTGGCCCATGGGGGAACACTGCTAGAGGAAGACTGTCAAGAGCGAACATTTTTTGCTTTGTTTTTTCATAAGTAAACTATAACCTCCCCCCCCCCCATTCCTTCCTCCCCCGCAGGAGTACAGTTCAGAGATTGACAAATTC
This sequence comes from Ichthyophis bannanicus, assembly GCA_033557465.1. NCBI lineage: Eukaryota > Metazoa > Chordata > Amphibia > Gymnophiona > Ichthyophiidae > Ichthyophis > Ichthyophis bannanicus. Next base: position 1,030,821,736 of record CM066034.1, read on the forward strand.
TTAATAAGGTTTTGGATGACCATTACTCGTCCCAAGACTAGGGACCACCAAAGCTCCAGCCCCCCCCCCCCCCCCAATTGTCTGCTAAACTAAAAAGGCGCTTGAAGAAGCTGAGGGCATCAAATAAAGACACAGTTCAGAGCCATGCTGCAATCCCTAGGTGACAAGGACTGAATGTAGGGTTCCGAGATCGCCATGAATTTCACATGTCTGGGCCCAGATCTCTGAGCCACAATGTTCTTCATCGGCATGAGCTTATGCAATCTATTCCTCCAGGCTCAAAAGGCTGGTGGTTTCAGATACAGCCATATCCACAAAATATCCTGGAGCCCTAGTACGCAGGGCTTACGTGCAAACAGTTTGCAACATGGCCCTTCATGCAGAGCCCTGCCGGATTGCCCAATAAGCGACCCTTCACCCCAAAAGACACAACTTGTCTAAGCACAGATGCCAAATAGCCCTTAACTCTATCCCAAATGGCCCGCACTGTAGGACACAACCAAAACATGTGACCAAGGGTGTCATGTCCGACCTGACACTTAGGACAGGTCCCTGTAGCAATCAACCCCACCGTTGGCTTGCAAAATCACTTTGTAAAACATTTTGCGGAGCATTACCTCTGTGGTAAGCTGAGGCACTGTCTTCATTGCTCGGGCAAGGTCCATCCCCAGCCATGTCATGCCCAATTGCTCATTCCAATGGAAAAACAAAAACTCCAAATAAGGCACAATAAGAACTGTCAAAACAAAAAACCAAAAACATGAACGTGAGGAATCAGTGGACTCAGATAACAGACCGCCTGTCGGTAAAGAGGAAAAACAGACCTCAGCAGCCCTCCAGCCAATAACATGGAGAGATCGAGTCTATCAAAGGACACCACAATGTCACAGGTGCCACAGAGAATGATAAGACTCAGCTAACATCAAAGGTCTGAAAAAAACCTCTAGTACTCACGGCAGAAACAGTCCAACACTAATATAGTCCCAGTCCAAAGCAAAGGAGATCAAAGAAACAGTGTTGCAACAGAACATTACATAGTAACAAAGCAATAGTGCAAACTGAAGCACAGACTGAGGCGCGCGGTCAGAGCAGAGAACAGCAGCCATCTCCGGAGAGAGTGAGCGGGAGCTCCTCCTCACTTCTCTCACCTGCCTATCAACGGCCCTCATCATCGGCAGAAAAACCGCCGCTTCTGAGGCGCGCCCGTGCCTGAGGGCCTCGCCAGAGGGCCCTTTGGCGTGGCCCTTAGGCGTCGGTCCGTGGCGTCTGCTGCTGAGGGTTACATTGGTGACATGGACTGGGTTGACGTGCTTCTAATGTGTGGTAACCTGCTGTTCCATGTTCCTCTCCTTCTCTTATCTGTGTGACTGTCTCTGTTCCTCTATTCTGTCCTATCATATAATTGGCGTCCTTTTCCTCTTTCCTCGAATGATATAGCATTGTAAACCGCTCTAATGCCTCTGGCCTGAGCGGTATATCAAATTCTAATAAACATAAACAAACATAAACACCATAAATAGATGGTTTACATTGCGTGATGACAAGACATTTCAAATCCTCAAAAACATGACCAGAGGACCGAAAATGATGGACAAGTGGTGCTCCTTCTACTAAACGGTGGAGGCGACTCCGATGTTCAATGAGACGTGTCCGGAGAGCTCGACTGGTTTTTCCAATGTAAAGGAGGCCACAAGGGCAACAAAGTAGATAAATAATAAATGAACTGTCACAAATTGTAGAATAAACAAACGGAACTCGCGATGATTATGCCAAAAACTAGAACATGCCTCCATCATAAAACAAACCGAACAGTGTCCACAACTACGATGACCAGAGACCGCAGAAATTGACAACGATGGCGATCAAGTCAAAGCAGAGGGACATAAAAGATCTCTCAAATTGGAGCCCTTTGTATACACAGAATGAATACAGGAGTGACTTAAACCCGGAGTAAGGCGAACAACATGGGAATGTCGCTGAACGATTTTAGACAATTGATAACTCAACGGGTTAAACCTAGTGACATAATGTATAAACTGAGATTCCAGTACGGTGGGACGATCATGAGGATGAAGCAGCCAGACACGATCATTATACCGTGCCCGAGTCCGAGTTTTACGGACTAAAGAGACTGGATATCCACGCATCAAAAAGGAGTCTTCCAAACTCTGTGATTGCATTTTATAATCCAGAACAGTGGAACAATTCCGACGGTAACGAAGGAATTGCGCAAAGGGTAAACTTTCCTTAAGACGCTGTGGATGGGCACTGTCAAAATGAAGGAAGGCCATCCGATGAGTTAGCTTGGTATAAACAGAAGTAACAAGAGCATCAGCTTGATGAGACAACAGAATGTCCAAAAATGAAATTGAAGTATGTTTATGTCTGTTTATGTTTTATTAAAATTTGATATACCACCCACACCAAGGTAGGCATCTGGGTGGTTCACAATTAATTAAAATTACAAGCTGCAGAGATTGAGAAAAGAACGCCATCATATTAAAGAGAAAGGAGAAGAGGAATTTTACAAAACAGGTAAAACGAGACATGACAGGAAGGGTAGGTCAGGGAAGAACATAAGAACATAAGAAATGCCATACTGGGTCAGACCGAGGTCCATCAAGCCCAGTATCCTGTTTCCAACAGTGGCCAATCTAGGTCATACATACCTAGCAGTTTCCCCAAAAGACACAGGTTCTGCAGTGCTTGTACTAGGCCAAGCATTGATATCCTGGGTCCCTTTTTAATAGTGGTTTATGGACCTTTCCTCCAGGAACTTGTCCAAACCTTTTTTAAACCCAGCTATACTAACAGCCCTTACTACATCCTCCGGTAACAGATTGCAGAGTTTGATTACACGTTGAGTGAAGAAATATTTTCTCCTATTTGTCTTAAATAGTTTACCCTGTAGCTTCATTACATGTTCCCTAGTCCTTCTATATTCTGATAGCGTAAACAATTGATCCACGTTTATCCGTTCCACTCCATTCATTAATTTATACACCTCTATCATATCTCCCCTCAGCCGTCTCTTTTCTAGGTTAAAGAGCCCTAACCTTTTTAGCCTCTCTTCATAGGAGTAGCCTTCCATCCCCTTCACCAATTTGGTGGCTCTTCTCTGTACTTTTTCTAATAACTCTATGTCCTTTTTAAGATACGGTGACCAGAATTGCACACAATATTCAAGGTGCGGTCGTACCATGGAGCGATACAGAGGCATTATAATATCCTTTGTTTTATTCTCCATCCCTTTCCTTATGATACCTAGCATTCTATTTGCTTTCTTGGCCGCCGCTGCACACTGGGCGGAGGGTTTTAACATGTTATCCACGATGACTCCTAAATCTTTTTCCTGGGTGGTGGTTTCTAATGTGGAGCCTTGCATCGTGTAACTATAGTGTGGGTTGTTCTTTCCTAGGTGCATAACTTTGCACTTGTCCACATTAAATTTCATCTGCCATTTGGATGCCCAGTCTTCCAATTTATCCAGATCCTCCTGCAGTTTTCCACAATCCTCTTGGGTTTTAACAACTTTAAACAGTTTTGTGTCATCTGCAAATTTGATAACCTCACTAGTTATTCCCTTTTCCAGGTCATTTATGAATATGTCAAAAAGTAGCGGACCCAGTACAGATCCCTGGGGTACTCCACTATTCACCTTTTTCCATTGGGAATATTGGCCATTTAGCCCTACCCTCTGCTTTCTATCTTTTAACCAGTTCCCGATCCACAATAGTACACTGCCTCCTATCCCATGACTTTTTAGCTTCGCCAAAAGTCTCTGATGGGGGACCTTGTCAAAAGCTTTCTGAAAGTCCAGATACACTATATCAACCGACTCACCTTTGTCTACCTGTTTATGCACACCTTCAAAAAAACAGATCAGATTAGTAAGACAAGATCTTCCTTGTCTAAAGCCATGTTGGCTGTCTCCCATTAGGCCATGACTATCTACATGCTGTGTAATTTTGTTCTTTATGATGGTTTCTACCATTTTCCCTGGTACTGACGTCAGGCTCACCGGTCTGTAATTTCCCGGGTCACCCCTGGAACCCTTTTTAAAAATTGGTGTTACGTTGGCGACCCTCCAATCTTCAGGTATTACAGATGATTTAAATGAAAGTTCACAGATTACCAATAACAGGTCTGCAATCTCATATTTCAGTTCTTTCAACACTCTGGGATGTATACCATCCGGTCCAGGTGATTTGCTACTATTCAGTTTATCAAATAGTTGTAATATATCTTCCCGGTGTAGCGATATTTCTCTCAATTCCTCTGCAGTATCACCTTTAAATACCACTTCAGTCTTGGGTAATATCCCTACATCTTCCTCAGTAAAGACCGAAGCAAAGAATTCATTCAGTCTCTCTGCTATAGCCTTGTCTCCTCTTACTGCCCCTTTTACCCCTCTATCATCTAATGGTCCAATTGACTCTCTCACAGGCCTTTTGCTACGAATTTACTTGAAAAAGTCTTTATTTCGTGTTTTTGCTTCCGTAGCAAGTTTCTTCTCAAATTCCCGCTTTGCCTGCCTTATCAATGCTTTGCATTTAACTTGCCAGTGCTTGTGCTGTTTCCAGTTTTCATCATTTGGCTCTTTTTTCCATTTCCTGAAGGTTGCTCTTTTGGCAGCAACAGCCTCTCTGACCTCACCTTTAAACCATGCTGGCAGTTTTTTGGACTTTCTTACACTTTTCTTAATGCGTGGAATACAGCTGGTCTGGGCTTCGAGGATAGTATTTTTAAATAACACCCAAGCTTGCTGTAAGTCTTTAACCTTTGGAACCGCTCCTTTTAGTTTTTTCCGAACTATATTCCTCATTCTATCATAGTCTCCCTTTTGAAAGTTAAAAGGTAGTACTGTGGATTCCTTTACTATCTGTCCTCCACTGATTAAATCAAACATGATCATACTATGATCACTATTGCCAAGTGGTCCCAACACCCTTATTTCTTGCACCAGATCTGGCATTCCACTAAGGGAGTAAGAAGGGAGTAAGAAAGAGAACCAAACATAGGGGCAAGGTTTATGGGGGGAGATTGAATGCTATAGTGAACAGATGTGTCTTGAGCTTTGCTTTGAAGTGCGGGAAGGATGTTTCAGCGCGGAGGGAGAGGGGAAGAGAGTTCCATAGTCGCGGACTCAGGAAGAAGAAAGCAGAAGACCGAGTGGATTCCAAATGGGCATGTGAAGGGGGGGGGAAGAAACATGCGATTGAGATGAATAGAATGAAGGGAACGATGGGGGGGGGGGGTGAAAACGAACCTGATCAGCGAGATAAAGGGGGATACCTGTGAAAAGAGCCCTGTGAACAAAGATAAGAATCTTATAGTGAAAAGTAGAACTGTAGGTCAAAGAGAAGGACAGGTGTGAATCACATTGATTAAGCCAGCTATGAAAAGAAAGTAACTGATCCACCGAAGCAGTCCACAGCAAAAAAATATCATCCATATAACGGACCCATAAGCGAATATGGGATTGATAAGGACCCTCCATGAGCCAACACTTCTCAAAGTTGGCCATATATAAATTAGCAATAGAGGGAGCCATGGTGGCCCCATGGCTACCCCTCTAATCTGTTGATAGAAAGAACCATTGAAGCAGAAAAATGTTTTGGTCATTGCTAGACCAGTACGTAGCTGAGCTGTCTCCAGTGCATCCAGCACCTTGCGCATCAGAGACAGCGACATGTGCTTCCTGCTATCGATCTCAAAAAAGGCTGCCAGCTTATCAATGAAACCCCGGCCAAGATCTGAGCAGTGTATCAACATAATATAGTGAGGCACCTGCATCATGCATTAACAACTCCAGGAGCCAGCTGAAATTCCCTTACCAACTCTTCAAAAGGCTTAAATTGACCATCTGACACCAAAAATTGGGATAAATGATCCAAACCTTGCTGCCCCCAGAGCCTAAACTCCAGAGATGCATCTCCCATTGGGAACAACAGGTTGTACCACAATGATAGGAGATCCGATTGTTCAGGATTCTGTTGGAGCACCTGGCACACAAACCACCAGGCCCCCCACACTGAATGTACCAGGGGACTAACCTGTAAATAACGAGGTAATTTAATACGCGAGGTATGCAGAACACTGGGTGGAATGTACCCAGCAGTTCCCACTCAGCTGCAATGGAGTCCACGTACAAATATGATATAGCCATATGTCAGAGAATACAACTGACATTATAGCATTCCAGGCCTGGTACATCCAGCCCCCGATCCACCACCCCTGCAGGTGGGCAAGGAAATGTGCAGCCATCGCCCCCACCACAGAAACTGACCCAGCTGCCGTTGCCACATCCGCAAGTCCTGTTTAAGCACACAAATGAGGTCGCACCAAAGACTTATACAGAGGCACTATCACCTCCTTTTTTCTGCTAGCCATTCCTCTCTGTATTGACCCAAGCATCCTTCTAGCTTTTGCTGTTGCCTTTTCTACCCATTTAGCTACTTTAAGATCAGACAACCACACCGAGGTCCCGCTCTTCTTTAGTGGACAAAAGTACTACACCCCCTATACTATATTGCTCCCTTGGATTGCTGCAGCCCAAATGCATGACCTTGCATTTTTTAACATTAAATCCCAGCTGCCAAATTCTAGTCCATTCTTCAAGCTTAGCTAGATCCCTCATGTTATCTACACCTTCCTGGGTGTCTACACTATTGGATATTTTGATATCATCCGCAAAGAGGCAAACCTTACCCGACAGCCCTTCTGCTATATCACTAACAAAGATGTTAAAAAGAATCGGACCAAGGACAGATCCTTGAGGCACACCACTGGTAACTTCCTTCTCCTCAGAGTGAGCTCCATTTACCTGTACCCTTTGTCCCCTCCCACTCAACCAATATCTAACCCAAGCAGTAACTTTATGGTCCATCCCTAGGGTGCTCAGTTTGTTTATAAGTCACCTGTGAGGAACAGTGTCAAAGGCTTTACTGAAGTAGGAGGGGAAACCAAGGCTAACAGGGTCAGCGGGGGGCTATGAGGATCATAGTTCCCATGTCTGCTTGGAATTTGAGTAGGGTCTTTGGGATCGGGGGTATGGGGTGGGGGGGGGGGAAGCATAAAGCAGTTCCCGACCCCAATGAATCAGGAAGGCATCAGATGACAGACTGAGTTTGGATGGCATCCTGGAGCAGAACTGTGGAAGTTACGAGTTCTGTGGCGTGGCAAAGAGATCAATGACTGGAGTTCCCCATGTTTTGAAGATCTGTGCCACTGTGTACAAGTGTAGGGTCCACTCGTGTGGATGTCAGATCCGACTCAGTTTATCCACCAAGTGATTGATCTCCCCTTGAATATAAAAACTGTTCGGAAGTGCATGTGATGGAGAATGGCAAAGTTCCATAGGTGATAGGCTTCTTCGCAGAGGAAGAGAGCCTGTTCCCCCCTTGTTTGTTTACGTAAAACATTGCCACCTGATTGTCTGTCCTGACAAAGTCCTGGCTGTTGGAAAGGTAGTGCTGGATAGCTTGGAGCGCATTTGTGATTGCCTGAAGCTTGAGGAGGTTGGTTTTTCAAGTTGATTCCTGGGCTGTCCACAGTTCTTGTGTAGAGATGGAATCTAGATGGGCTTCCCAATCGAGCTTGGACGCATATGTAGTCAGGGTGTGTTGAGGTTGGGGCATCTGAAAAAGTGACCCTACGAGAAGATTTGTTGGGGTACACCACCAGAGGAGTGATTCAGCTAGAGGGCGAGATACTTGAAGGATATCCCGTAGATTCCCTGTGGCCTGGGTCCACTGGGATAAGAGGGGTCCATTGCGTTAGTTACATATGCAGTCTTGCATATAGTATTACATGCACTGTGGATGCCATGTGGCCTAACCGGAACAGGAAGGCTTGAGCCGTTGCAGTCTTCTACTGGCATATGTGGGTGGCTAGGTCCATCAGTCTGTTCATGCATTCTAAAGAAAGGTAGGCCCTGGATTGTTGAGTATCTAATACAGCGCCAATGAACTCCGATCATTGGGTTGGGGTGAGATGCGACTTTGGGAAGTTTATGACAAATCCTAGGTGTTGCAATAATGCAAGAATTTGCTGAAGAGAAGAGCCGAGTTCTCCAGGAGAGTCTGCCTTTATCAGTCCATCGTCTAAGTTAGAGAAGACAAAGATTTTGTTTCAAAGATATGCTGCCACTATGGCCATGCACTTTGTGAAGACTCTTGGTGCAGATACGAGGCCGAAGGGAAGAACCCTGTACTGATAATGGGTGCCCTGACAGGTGAAGCGAAGATACTGCCTGTAGTCTGGGTGAATCAGGATGTGTAGGCCTCTGAGGTCTACGGAACACAGCCAGTCTTGTTCCTGCAAATAGGGAAGCAGGGTTCCCAGAGATCATTTTGAACTTCTTCTTGACTAGGAATTTGTTGAGTTCTCATAGGTTGAGAATGGGCCTGTAGCCCCCTGATTTCTTTGGAATGAGGAAGTAGGGGGAGTAGAAGCCTTTTAGCAGTTGGTTTTGAGGAACTGCTTCTATGGCTCCTTGGGAAAGGAGATTGGTGACCCCTTGCTTGAGCAGGGCATTGAAGGGAGACTGGGTGGCATAATCCCCCCTGAAATGGTGGGGGGGGGGGGGAGTTATTGAAAATTTAATTGGTAACCTCCCTGGACTATGGATAGAGTCCACTGCTCTGTGGTGATGGAATGCCGCCGATGTGAGAAATGGCAGAGTCTCCCTGGAATGCTTGGATGTTCTTGGATCTGCAGAGACAGGTTGGCTATGCTCCCCAGATGGGAGTCAAAAGCTAGGTGCTGCTAGCATCTGGGTGTCTGGCTGTGGTTTGGCTATTCTAGGTTTCTTGGCCAGCTTGGATCCTTGCTGCTTTTGTTGGGGCTGATAAGCAGGCTGAGAATAGAAGGGGTAGAATCTCCTTTTCTCTGGGTAGAAGGGTCTTTTGACTACTGCCTTTTTCTTTGTTGTATCAGCAGTCTTCCTGGAGAGCCTTTTAAGAGTTGTATCATCGGTCTCTAGCTCTCAAGCCTTCTCCCTCCAGTTTTTACCGAAGAGGTTCTCCCCTGTACAAGGAATGTTATCAAGCTTGTCCTGGACCCATTGTTCCAGGTCTGATGCTTGAAGCCTTTCTAATGGATTAGAGGGAGGAGTGGCTCAGTGGTTGGGACAGGTTACCTCAGGCCAGAAGGCCGGGGGTTCAATTCCCACATGGGGACAAGCAACCTCAGGCTGGAGGGACTGGGGTCTCTAGTCCCATGGCCACTCCTTGTGGCCTTGGGCAAGCCACTTAACCCTCCATTGCCTCAGGTACACTTAAATTGTGAGCCCTTCGGGGACAAGGGAATAAAAAGTACCTGTTAGTATACATGTAAACCGCACTGATTCTAAAAGAGCGCAGTATAAAAAATAAATAAATAAAATAATCTGCGTGCTCCTATGGAAATAGCCGAGGCCCTACTGATGGCGTCAAAGGCCACCCTGTTTACAAATTTTGAAACATTTTGACTGTGTGCAAGCACAGCCTGAAAGGCAAGCCTCTTTTCCTTAGGAAGGAATGGTAGAAATCCTTCCCAGTCCTTATTGAGTTCTTTTAGGAACATTCCCATATAGAGGATGTAATAGTTGATCCTGCTGGCTAGCATCGAAACCTGAAAGGATCAGTGAGCAAAGGAATCAATATTCCTGGATTCCCTTCCTTGGGGTATCAAAGAGTGGTTTTTGCTGCTCTTGATCCAATGCATCGCCAATTCAACCACCATGGAGTGGTGTGGTAATTGTGTTTTTTTAGAAACCAGGACAATCTGGTACCCTGTACATGGCAGCGAGCCGCTGGCTAATGAGTGATATTGTGAGAGGGGTCTCCCACATCCGGAGCATCAAATTATGGAGGATACGATGCGATGCACTGAGAGGATCACGGCTTCTTTCAGGGCTATAGGGAACTGGAGGATCTCTGGTTCTGGTTCTGCTGAAGGAGGGATCGACAAGCCCACCGCCATCTCCTGGATAAATTCCTGGAAGGACGTGTCCTCCGGTGGTGATTTCCTCAGAGTACTCATGGTGGAGGCAAGAGCTCCGAGACATCACGGAAGTCCGTTGAATCGAAGGAGCGTTGGTCGGAATCTGAAGTAACAGAGTCCAACCCAGGTGAATATCGATGATGTTGATACAATCTATGCCAATGCTCCTCGATACTTTTGGGGTTGAGTCCCGCAGGCAGAGTCCAAGGGGTGTTGGTCACCGAGACAGATCTCAGTATTGGTGCCAGGACATCAGGCCTCAAGGCCATCTGGATCAGTGCTGATGGCGACAGACATCGATGCCAAGGTCTGCGATCCTCCAGCTGTCGGTGCAAGTGGAACCAATGCTGCAAGGAGGACTGCTAAAGTTCTCTTCAAGGATAACATACACTGATCCAAGGAGGTTGCCTGTGTCTGGTCCACCACAAGAATGGGGCTTGCCACCACCGTACCAGAGCAAGGCATCAGGGGCTCTCCAGAGGTAGAGGCCTTGGGAACCCCCGATTCCCCACCAAGGCTTTGAAGGACAATGCCGGAGATGCTTGGACTGATGGCCAGAATCCGAAGAGGTCCTGGGAGAATCCCGATACTCAGAGCGGGATCTTTCTCTCAATTCCCGTGACTTTCCTAAGGAATCTTTGGACTTCTCTCTCAATTCCTTCAACCTCTCTCTGGGTTCTCAAGGCTTCTGTTGGTCTTTGCAAGATATCGAGGAAGACCTGGATCATTTGTCCTTTTTCTGGTTCGAGTGTTTGGAACTCTTGGAGAGCTTGGAAGTGGGAGAATTAATATGCTTTCGAGGAAGTCGAGGCTAGCGAGATTGAGTCCAGTGGGAATAGTTCAAACTTTTTGGCCCGGTTCCCTAGGCCTCTCTTTGTCATCCATTTACAGAGGGAGCAGGCTTGGGGAATATGGACGGGACCAAGGCTTTTCAGACACCAATCTTGTTTATCTGTAATCGAAATGGTGCTGGAGCACTTGGTACATTTTTTAACCCACTTGAGGGTTTATCCATCGTAAAGACGGTACACCGAGGCCCTGAGGAAAAAGTTTAGAAAAAAAATGTAAAAAAAGAAAATAATATTTTTAGAAAGAAATCAAAAGTCAAAAATACCACCGGAATTGGGACAATACCGGTGTGGTGAGGCAGAAGCACTTTAGAAAAGTATTCAAGTTATTTTTCCGCAGAGCCAGCATGACAAAATCCTGTCACCGGAGAAAAGGAACTGAGGAGAGGGAGTTGGGAGAGTGTGAAGACAGTGGCGCAGGCACAGTGGAGTGTTCCCAAAGGCTTTCCTATTGGTAGCTAGGGAGCTTCCCGTGCGGGCTCCGTCAGTACCATATGTCACCCATACTTGAGACTAAATTCCTGCTTTGTTCCTGAGATTTATGTCACCTACAACTGGTTTGTTGGCCATTATTTTCACATAAAAGGAATTTAAAAAAATGACATCTGTGAAAACATTTTCACTTCACTAAAAATGTCATGTGTGACAGGTCTGTATCTTTGGTGTCGTGGGCTCTGCCGTATTTGGGAGATGCAGACTATACCTTGCTGCATACAAGGATGAATCTGTAAGTTTAGCTGTGCTCAAGATGGCAATGGTAAAATGTTTATAAAAAAGACCACCACAAAGCTGTCTCAGGGAAGCAGTAATCCAAAATACAAATCAAACCCTGTACAATGCTTAACTCAAATATTAACAACCAATATTAATCTTATTACAATAATTTCTTTTAACAGGCAAAAATGACCTCAGGATGGCTAATATCCCTCATACAGTGACTAGTCACTATAGGGAAATAGCAAACGCTTCACATCACAGGTCAAATAGCCTATACCATCCAACCATATAGATATAACCAATTATACAAACTTAATACACCCCAAACATTTCACTTAGGAACCTATATCCAGTAATCGTCACAAGCATTCACCACATAAATAACACACACCCATTAAAAGCGTCTAAAATGTTTATAACAATTTTCAGTTGATACTAAAAATCTGACGGAGACTGTCAGCAAACAACATTTTGATGAGTTGGCAAACCTAAGGTGGCTATCCAATTTCTACTCCCCCTCTTTAAATACAACATTCTATGTACTGTGCTTTACAGATTTTAAACAAGGGAAGAGTAAAATAAGAGCGTGGGGGAGGGGTGTGAAGGGAAAAAGCAAATGAAAACAGAATTTTTGCTTCCAAAGCATTATCCATGCTCAAGCAAGTGCCTTCTCTTGTGTTAGTAGTGGGTAATCCTCACTTGGGGCCCTCAGGGTCACCACCATAGCTAATCCTGAAAGATACTGTGAATGCAGAGTAGAACTCTTGCTGTGTCACTGGAACCCCAAGTGTTCCTTCTGGGTCTGCCCTATCCACTAAAAACCAAGGGGATTACTAGGACTAACAACTCTGGAGGATCCCTTTTCTCAAATGCAAAACCAGTTTCTGATGTAAGCATGTCACACGTACAGGAGGGAAGAGACAAATAGCCACCTTTCACCATTGCTGCTGTTTATTCTTCAGGTGCATTAAAGACGACACCTATGGAAGTTACCCACCAGGGAGCCGCTACAGCCGTTTCCACTTCAGTGCCTTCAAGTTCCTGCGCAGCCACCAATCTGTGTACCTGCAATGTAAAGTTGCCGTTTGTGACAGTAATGATACACTCTCACGCTGCACCCAGGGCTGCATCTCCCGGCAGAAGAGAGACATCGGATCCTACTCCTGGAAGGCCAGTGCCGTGGTGGGGCCCATCCGTCTGAAGGCTGCTCACAGTGTCATGGAGCCCTCAGGTAAGATAAGCTCTTTAGAAGTGGGGAGGGCAAGGGAGGAAGGATTCGTTCACAAAGCTTCCCCAACTGCTTAAGCAGCTGCAAACAGCAACATGAAGTATTCACTCTTACACATGTTATCACCATATGCTACCAAATACAGGGATCTGAGGCTCCCAGAGCGCCATCAAGCAAAAAGGGGCTCTATGGGTCATGGTTTTATTTATTTAGTAATATTTAGCTCACACCTTTCCAGTGGTAGTTCAAGGCGAGTTAACATTCAGGAACAGTAGGTATTTTCCTGTCCCCAGAGGGTACAAATCTAAGTTTATACCTGAGACACTGGAGGGTTAAGTGACTTGCCCAAGATAACATATTAAACTTTGTTTTGTATGTACATATGTAATGAGGGCCATTTCCAAAAGCTAATTATTCAGGTAAATCATCCATAGAAAGTTACTCAGCCTCCCTGCTGGACACCCTGCAGCTGCTTTTACTGCTCCCCAGAAGTTCTTGTGGTAGGTGACTGACACCTTGCACTTGAACAGCAGGGTTTCGATTCACAGCTGCTTGTCACAGGCAATACCTGCAGCAATGGCCTTACATTAAAGAACAGGCTTATTCCTATGGGAATTCTGCACAGAATATATTCTGATTTTTCACAGAATTCTGTGCACATTTCAAAAAAACACAACATTTTGCATACTGTATTACAATAACGTAATATAATTGTCTTTGAGCGATGCATGATTTAAAATGCAATAAAGGAAATGGGCTATTGCTCAAAGATACAGAAGTCTTACTGTTTTGTGCAGAATTTGCATTAGGAAGCTCAGCCCCCATCAACCTTTAAATCCTCACTACTTCTCTCCCACTCCCCAACCTTGACACTTCCCCCTCTTACACCCAGTCCCCCACCTTGCTTTTGCAACCCCCCCCAGCCCTCACCTCTTACTCTTGCCACCCCAGGTTCTGACCTCTCTCTCCCAGCTCACTCTTTTCTCTCCATATCCAGACCCTGCTCTCTCTTTTTCTCTCCCTCTCCCCCACTCTGGCTCACCTCTCCCAGCTTTCGTTTGTCTCCACCATTTCCTTCTCCCTCTTCAGCCACAAGGCCGAAATTGCCACCTCCCTCCTCCTCTGGTTGCACTGCACAATAAAGGGGGTAAGTTTATGAACATATGCAGATGTCAAAAGTCAGCCAGACGAAGCACTAGCAGCTCAGAAATGCTCCCATACTAATTTACACCTGTACTGAACAGGAATGCATGCCTTGCATCTACTCATGTACTTTATACAATGTGCACGCACAATTCCACCCTTGGGATCACCTATGCACAGTCCATATCTGTCAGAGCACCTACTTTTGACAGAGGTATATCTGTGAACAATGTTCTGAGCCCTAATCCACAGGCAAAACAAATGACCCCTAAATGTGGAATTTTGCATTGCACCATTTGTGCACAAGTCCGCCCTGGTGTGAGAGTTACCTATTACAGCTGCCTGCGACAAGCTGTCCCTGCAGCGAGAGGCAGGACTATTTATTTATTTATTTAGCTGTATTTATATCTCCTCTCACTTGGTTTGCAGCTTGTCGTGCTGTGAGGGCTTGCGTGCATCAGTGATGCTGAGAGCTAAACTATCGGTAGTTTAACTACTGGCAGGGTCTCCCAAGATGGACAGGTCTCAGCTGAGGTGCCAGACCAAGACAAACCACCCATCTGGGCAGCAGCAGAATGGGACAGTGTTGACGGCGGAGGATCACATTTTTGTGACAACGGCAACAACACCAAACTTAAACTGCGCGGAAGAAAGGCCCGGCAATCTACTTCTGTATCTTGCCATGAAAACCCAATGGATAGTTACAACAAAACAAATTGTGCTATGGTGCTGGAAGATGAGACCCCCAGGTCAGAAGGCACTCAACTAGCTACTGGGGAAGAGCTGAAGACTTTTCAGAGTAAAGCCAGCATTTATGATGTGGTTGGATCAAAGCCCTCGGGAAGTCTGACTGCTGATGTAGCTGCGCATGAAATGAGAGTCAGAAGCTGTAAAGATGTCTTACACATTGGAACATGGAACGTACGAAGCATGAACCAAGGGAAGTTGGAGGTGGTCAAGAATGAAATGGAACGTGTACAACTTGATCTGTTGGGTGTCAGCGAACTGAAATGGACTGGCATGGGGCACTTTGCATCAGATGATCACATGGTCTACTATGCTGGAAATGAAAGACAAAGAAGAAATGGTGTTGCATTTATAATAAAGAAGAAACTTGCAAGAACTGTAATGAAATACAATGCAGTCAGCGAACGCTTAATCTCTATTCGTCTACGAGGATTGCCTATCAACACAACTATAATTCAAGTATATGCCCCAACAACAGCTGCTGAAGAGAATGAAATTGAAGAGTTCTATGAACAAGTACAAGCCGAAATTGACAGAACATGCAAACAGGATATCCTGATAGTCATGGGTGACTGGAACGCAAAGGTTGGCAACAAAGAAGAAGGCAAAGTAGTTGGAAAATATGGACTTGGCAACAGAAATGAAGCTGGAGAAAGACTGATAGAATTCTGCAAGACCAATGATCTATTCATCTCAAACACTTTCTTCCAGCAACACAAGCGGCGACTGTACACATGGACTTCACCGAATGGATTATATAAAAATCAAACTGACTACATATGTGGAAGTCAACGATGGAAAAGCTCTGTAACATCAACAAAGACAAAACCTGGAGCTGACTGTGGTACAGATCATCAACTACTAGTATGCAAACTCAAGCTAAAGTTGAAAAAGAGCAAACCACTCCTGAATGCAGCAAAATATGACCTTGAGAATATACCACTGGAATTTAAAGACTGCCTGCAAAATCGATTTGCTGCTTTAGATACAAATGACAGAGCTCCGGAAGAATTATGGAATGACATCAAGAAGGTTGTGTTGGAAGAAAGCGAGAAGTCTCTACAAAAGGTGAAAAAGCAAAAACGGCCAAAATGGATGACGGAAGAAACGCTGAAAATTGCCCAGAAACGCAGAGAAGCTAAAGCCAGAGGAGAAAGAAAGACAATCGCAGAACTCAACCGAGATTTCCAACGTGCAGCAAGACAGGACAAGGAAAAGTACTACAATGACACTTGCAAGGAAATAGAAGCAGAAACTATTAGAGGAAGAACAAGATCGGCTTTCCTAAAGCTACGAGAGTTAAAGAAAAAGTTCCAGCCTCGAATTGGAATGTTACAAGATGCTCAAGGTTCTATGTTGAATGATGCTGAGAAGATCAAGTAAAGGTGGAAGGAATATACAGAGTTTTTATATGATAAAGATCAAGTGGACCAACAGCCGTTTCAACCTGTACCTTATGATCGGGAACCATTGGTGATGAAAGAAGAAGTTGAAGCAGCATTGAAAGCCTTATCAAAGAACAAAGCACCAGGCATTGATAGCATTCCCATAGAAGTATTGCAGCAATCTGATGCAGCTGTTACTGTACTCACAAGGCTCTGTCAAGAAATATGGAAGACAACATCATGGCCAACTGACTAGAAAAGATCTGTGTTTATACTAATACTAAAGAAAGGTGATCCAACTGACTGTGGAAATTATCGCACAATCGCTCTGATCCGACATGCCAGCAAGATTCTACTGAAGATTATTCAACAGAGACTACAACCATACCTGGAACAAGAACTACCTGAAGTGCAAGCAGGGTTCAGGAAAGGGCGAGGAACGAGAGACATCATTGCAGATGTGAGATGGATCCTTGAAAAGACTAAAGAATACCAAAAGGATATCTATTTGTGCTTTATCGACTATAGCAAGGCTTTTGACTGTGTAAATCATGAGAAACTCTGGGCCACATTAAGAAGCATGGGTATACCAGAACACCTGATCGTTCTCTTGCGTAATCTGTACATTGATCAAGAAGCAACAGTTCGAACGGAACAAGGAGAAACAGAATGGTTTAAAATAAACAAAGGTGTAAGACAAGGCTGCATACTTTCCCCCTACCTGTTTAATTTATATGCAGAACAAATCATCAGAGAAGCAGGATTGTATGAAGACAACAGAGGTGTGAAGATTGGTGGAAGACTCATCAACAACCTTCGCTATGCTGATGATACCACATTACTGGCTGAAAGGGAAGATGATCTGAAACATTTGCTTCTCACAATCAAAGAACATAGTCTCAAAATGGGCCTGCACCTTAATGTAAAGAAGACAAAGATCATGACAACTGGCATAATCAACAGGTTCATCGTTGAAGGAGAAGAAATTGAAATTGTGAACAACTTTAACGTACTTGGATCAACTATCAATAAAGAAGCAACAAGCAGTCAAGAAATCAGACGACGCATTGCTCTTGGCAGAATGGCTATGAAAGACTTAGATAAGATTCTCAAGAGCAGAGATGTCTCTCTCCATACAAAGATTCGACTTGTTCAAGCCATGGTATTTTCAATAACATCATATGGATGTGAAAGCTGGACAGTGAAAAAGATAGACAGGAAGAAAATTGATGCCTTTGAATTATGGTGCTGGCGGCGAATACTGTGTATACCATGGACTGCCCGAAGAACAAACCAGTCGGTACTAGAGGAAATCAAACCTAAGCTTTCTTTAGAAGCTCAGATGACAAGACTTCGACTTTCATACTTTGGACACATCATGCGAAGAGAGAGATCATTAGAGAAAGACATTATGCTTGGCAAGATAGAAGGTCAACGCAAAAGAGGAAGGCCAGCAATGAGATGGATCGATACAATAACAGCAGCTACGGGTACCAGTCTGTCAACAATGAGCCGCCTGACTGAAGACCGAACACAATTTAGGATAGCTATCCAGAGGGTCGCCATGAGTCGACTCCGACTCGACGGCACTTAACAACAACATTTATATCCCGCTTTTCACCGGGTCAAAGCGGTCAATTGGGGGATACATTTAACACGAGGGGATGAGAGACACACACATTCATACTTACAGGGAACATGGGCAATGGAGGGTTAAGTGGCTTGCCCAAGACCACAAGGAGTGCCTATAGGACTAGAAATCCCAGTCCCTCCGGCCTGAGATTGCTGTCCCCAGGTGGGACTTGAACCCCCGGCCCTCCGGCCTGAAGTACCTTGTCCTAACCACTAGACCACTCCTCACCTATGGGCCACAGATGCCTGCAACAGACTGTCCCTGTAGCTAGAGGCAGCACTATGGGCCACAGATGCCTGCAACAGACCGTCCCTGCAGCGAGAGGCAGGACTATGGGCCACAGATGCCTGCAACAGACTGTCCCTGCAGCTAGAGGCAGGACTATGAGCCACAGATGCCTGCGACACACTGTCCCTGCAGCTAGAGGCAGGACTATGGGCCACAGATGCTTGCGACAGACTGTCAATGCAGCAAGAGGCAGGACTATGGGCCACAGATGCTTGCAACAGACTGTCCCTGCAGCTAGAGGCAGGACTATGGGCCACAGATGCCTGCAACAGACTGTCCCTGCAGCGAGAGGCAGGACTATGGGCCACAGATGCCTGCAGCAGACTGTCCCTGCAGCTAGAGGCAGGACTATGGGCCACAGATGCCTGCAGTAGACTGTGCCTGCAGCTAGAGGCAGGACTATGGGCCACAGATGCCTGCAACAGACTGTCCCTGCAGCAAGAGGCAGGACTATGGGCCACAGATGCCTGCAGCAGACTGTCCCTGCAGCTAGAGGCAGGACTATGGGCCACAGATGCCTGCAGCAGACTGTCCCTGCAGCTAGAGGCAGGACTATGGGCCACAGATGCCTGCGACAAGCTGTTCCTGCAGCAAGAGGCAGGACTATGGGCCACAGATGCTTGCGACAGACTTTCCCTGCAGCTAGAGGCAGGATTATGGGCCACAGATGCTTGCAACAGACTGTCCCTGCAGCGAGAGGCAGGACTATGGGCCACAGATGCCTGCGACAGACTGTCCCTGCAGCGAGAGGCAGGACTATGGGCCACAGATGCCTGCGACAGACTGTCCCTGCAGCGAGAGGCAGGACTATGGGCCACAGATGTCTGCGACAGACTGTCCCTGCAGCGAGAGGCAGGACTATGGGCCACAGATGCCTGCAGCAGACTGTCCCTGCAGCTAGAGGCAGGACTATGGGCCACAGATGCCTGCAGCAGACTGTCCCTGCAGCTAGAGGCAGGACTATGGGCCATAGATGCTTGCAACAGACTGTCCCTGCAGCGAGAGGCAGGACTATGGGCCACAGATGCTTGCGACAGACTGTCCCTGCAGCGAGAGGCAGGACTATGGGCCACAGATGCTTGCGACAGACTGTCCCTGCAGCTAGAGGCAGGACTATGGGCCACAGATGCCTGCGACAGACTCTCCCTGCAGCTAGAGGCAGGACTATGGGCCACAGATGCCTGCGACAGACTCTCCCTGCAGCTAGAGGCAGGACTATGGGCCACAGATGCTTGCGACAGACTGTCCCTGCAGCGAGAGGCAGGACTATGGGCCACAGATGCCTGCAACAGACTGTCCCTGCAGCTAGAGGCAGGACTATGGGCCACAGATTCCTGCGACAGACTGTCCCTGCAGCTGGAGGCAGGACTATGGGCCACAGATGCCTGCGACAGACGGTCCCTGCAGCTAGAGGCAGGACTATGGGCCACAGATGCCTGCGACAAGCTGTTCCTGCAGCGAGAGGCAGGACTATGGGCCACAGATGCCTGCGACAGACGGTCCCTGCAGCTAGAGGCAAGACTATGGGCCACAGATGCCTGCGACAAGCTGTTCCTGCAGCTAGAGGCAGGACTATGGGCCACAGATGCCTGCAACAGACTGTCCCTGCAGCTAGAGGCAGGACTATGGGCCACAGATGCCTGCAACAGACTGTCCCTGTAGCGAGAGGCAGGACTATGGGCCACAGATGCCTGCAACAGATTGTCCCTGCAGTGAGAGGCAGGACTATGGGCCACAGATGCCTGCAACAGACTGTCCCTGCAGCGAGAGGCAGAGCTATGGTAACACCCTATAGCAACTATCAACTATATGAACATAATTTCCTCATCAATCTGTTATGTTCTTAAAATTATGTATAATTATTTTGATTTTTACTTGCAAACAAACATTACACAAACCATTCATACACATCCATTCCACCCCTCAATATATAAACATGCAATGCAATGTGTGCCATTGAGTCACTGCCCCTGGCGACCTATCAGCTCCTGGGTATTCTTTGCAGTTTGACCGGAAGCAGATTGCCAGAGCTTTCTTCCGAGACAGTGACTTGCCCAAGGCCACAAGGAGTGCTAGTGGGACTCGAACGCTGGTCTCTTGGTTCCCAAGCCAGTGCTCTAATCACTAGGCTATCCCTCCACTCCATATAAACACATCACAAAAAAAGATATACAGTATATATTAAAAGATCGCAATTTTCAAAGGCTGTTGGTGAATCAAAAGATCTTCACACAAGTTAGTTTTAAATCACTTCAATGCCCATAACAATGAAAATCCAATGGTCATCCATTGCTCACACCACATCTTTTTAGAAGGCTCATCAGAGATGCTGCAATTTCTATCATTTACCAACAGGAACCAAGGCCTGAAGACCTTCCCAACACCTAGGGAATGGCAGGCAGATGGTTCAACATCTGAAATCGAAGACAGTCTAAATCACTCCAACCCAGCCATTAGTTTCAACAGGGAGTGAACATCTCTCACACAAACCATGCAATATATACCACATAACATCCCATCATTAATGATTTTTTAGAACACAATTTTTCCTCATCAACAACATTCTAAAAGGTAATTATAAAAATAATCCCTACCATATGTCTGCCAGTACACTCAGCAAGCATTCTCCCCAAAAGCAACGCCACACATGAGTCTTGCTTACTCAGTCTACTACACATTTATATCCTCATCAATACACCCAATTCAAAAGCCACTTCCACTCAATGCACTGATTAAGATACCTGGGGTCTACACTGATATAGCAATCATACGAGGTCCTTGCCACTCCCCGCAGTAACCACTTCAACTATAAAACGTTGAATTTTATTAACTGCATTCTGCTCCTGCTTCCAATAAATAACTAAAGGGGCAGATTCCACCTGCTGATGACTCGCCGAACAATGCTCAATGATTCTAATTTTAATAAAGCAAGAGGTTTTACCAAGATATACTTTTTACAGGGGCAAACTATAGCAACCACCACCACAGCGCTATTCCAATCTGCAAAATGATTTATCCTATGTACTACTTTTAAAATAGGACGATTAAACTCAGTAAGCTCCAATACAAATGGACATACAACATATTTACCATACGTTTGGCCCATTCTAAATCAATTTTCATATACGGCTGTTTAGGCATGAATGTACCAACCGATCACGTAGATTGCTTCCTCAAGTATATGCAAAACATGGCACCTCCGAAAAAACCAAATGTACCTGTAAAGCACCCCAGTATTTAATATGATCTTGCGTATTGTAGATGCTTCAGATGAAAAAGGGAACACATACATGAATAGCAACTTCTTGTTTTTGTTTTTTTTTTGGAGGCATACTAGTTAACAAAAGCTGGCAGTTAGCAAACTTTGTATTTTGTAAGCCCTTTTTACTATTTTCTTAGGATAATTCTTTTGCAAAAAACATGTCTGCAGAATCAGAGATTGCTTAATAAATCCAATTGAGAGGAGCAGAAACATTTTAAACAAAAAAACCCTGACCCTCCAGTAAATTATCCCGTAAACATCTGGGGTGATAACTATCATAATTTAACAAACTATTGTGATCAGTCTTTTTTTTTTTTTTTTTTTTTTAATATGGATGTGCTCAATTGGGACCCCTCATTCTTAACTACCATATCCAAAAACAAAAGAGCTCTCCTCTACCCAAGGATTCATTTCAAATGTGGGCTCTGTGAATCCCTTAATAAAGGCTGCACCTCCCTTCCACATAAAGAAAATATCATCAATGTACCAAACCGACAAAATCATGCAGGTCCAGTACAAGGCTTACAGATCACATCCTCTTCAAACACTCCCCCGACATGCCAAAGGAGGCGCTACAGTGGCTCCCACAGCCACCTCACAGATTAGATGAAAACAAAATGATCTTCAAAAGAGAAAGCGTAGTTACTCACCTGTTCACAGCTGATCTCCAGGAACAGCAGGAATTTACATATGGGTAATGTCAGTACCGATGGAGCCTGCACAGGAACGCTCCCCAGCATCCAATAGGAAAGCTTTTGGGAGCATCCCACTGTGCCTGCGTAGCTGCCTTTCCCGCTCTCCCTCCTCAGATGAGTTAGCGTAGTTAACTCACCTGTAACAGGTGTTCCCCAGGGACAGCAGGAATCAATCCTCACATGGGTGATGTCAGCACCGATGGAGCCTACGCGGAGCAAGTCCTCAGCTTTGAAAGAAAGCCTTTGGGATTGCTACCACACATGCATGGTCCTCTTCCCTCCCAAGGGTGCCATCTTGCTCAGTCAAGTCCCAGAGCTGGAGCCCTACTAAGCAGATGGCAAGGGAAGGATAAAAAATTGCTACTCTTCAGGGGAGGTGGGAGGGTAGTGAGGACTAATTCCTGTTGTCCCTGGAGAACACCTGTTACAGGTAACTACGCTTTCTCCAGGAACAAGCAGGAAGTCATTCCTCACTTATGGGACTCCCCAGCTACAGGCTACCACTGAGCCTGTAAGCCAAAAATGCCTCCGTGAGGCCGTGAGCAGAAGTCAATATCCTCGGGCCTTCGGGGCAAGCTCTCGGAAGCTGCTGAAGAAGGGTCAGAGGGCAGGAGTTGCTTATACCCCGAACAGACTACAGCCTGGCCGAAGGCACTGTCTTGGCAGGACTCCATCTCCAGGCAGTAGTGCGAAGTGAAGGTATTCGCTGAAGACCAGGTTGCAGCCTGGCAGATGTCCGTCAGAGGCACCGAGCACAGCGAAGCCACCGATGCCGCCTTGGTGCTGATGCTGTGCGCGGTGACCCGATGATCCAGCAGTGTGCCCACCTTTGCCTGAGCAAAGGCGATGCAGTCTGCCACCCAGATGGAGAGGGTGCGCTTGGTGACTGCCAGCCCCATGCGGTTGGGATCATAGGCGATGAAGAGCCGATCGGACTTGCGATGACCCTGGGTGAGCTGCAGATAGAAGGCGAGAGACCTCTTGCAGTCAAGTGTATGCAGGACACCGATGCCCAGTCAGCAAGACCACCTCCTGATTGAGGTGGAAATCTTAGACAACTTTCGGTAGGAACTTGAGGTGGATCACCTTGTTCCTGTAAAACCTGGTGTAGGGGGCCTCGGCCATGAGGGCCTGAAGTTCGCTGACTCGCCATGCTGAGGTCAGTGCCACCAGAAAGACCCCCTTCCAGGAGAGATGCCGGAGCAAGCACATCACCATCGGCTTGAAGAGCGCCCGCTTCAGCTGCATGAGCATGATGTTGAGGTCCCATTCTGCCGGTGGAGGCTGGATGGGGGGTTTGGAAAGCAAGAGGCCCCACATGAAGTGGGAGACCAGAGGCTGGCTCGAGAGGGGTTTACCCTTGATGGGCAAGTGGTTGGCCAAGACGGCACTCAGGTGAACCCTGACTGAGCTGGACTTCAGCCCCACCTGCGAGAGGTGGAGAAAGTACTGGAGAACCCAACAGGTGGAGCAGGAAAACAGGTCGATCTGGAGCTCAGAGCACCAGACTGAGAACCGCCACCACTTCAGGGCATAGGCCCGCCTCATTGAGTCCTTCCTCGACATGAGGAGGACATCCTCGATCTCCACTGAGAGATACAGAGGGGCTAAAGAGACCCATTCAGCCGCCAGGCTGTCAGGGATAATGAGGCCAAGTTCGGGTGAAGCACCTGTCCCTTCTCCTGCATTAGCAGACCTGGGGCACTGCCCAGGGGGACCAGAGGCTGTGACAAGAGCCAGCGTAGAAGTAGGAACCAAGGTTGTTGAGGCCACGAAGGAGCCACGAGAATCACTGAGGCTCGGTTGCACTGGATCTTCTGTAGGGTCCTCGCAAGGAGGGGAGTGGGAGGGAATACATACAGAAGCCCGGAGGTCCAGTTCAGCTCGGGTGCGGCATCGGCCCACAGAAGCGGGGAAGCTGCACGTTCACCAGGCTGGCAAACAGGTCGATGAACAGAGTCCCCCAATGGCAGAACAGGTCGAGAATCAACTCCGGACTCAGACGCCACTTTTGTGGGCGAAGGAGCCTGCTGAGTCTGTCCACGAGGAGGTTGTCCTGGCCCGGGAGGTAGACTACCCTCAGTGTCATGCCTCTGCATATGGTGAAGTAGCACAGGAGGACTGCCTCCCAACAGTGAAGGTGAATGCCAGTTCCCCCCTCTTTGTTTCTGTAAAACATTGCAAACCTGTTGTCGGTCTGCACGAGCACCGACTTGCCCCTCAGGTGGTACTCAAAGACATTCCGGGCCAGCCAGACCGCTCAAAGCGCGAGCAGGTTGATCTTCTGCTGAGATTCCTCAGGTGACCACTGCCCCTGAGTGCAGAGATGGTTGCAGTGGGCTCCCCAGCCCAAACAGCGAGGCGTCCATCATCGAGACGAGCTTGTGCTGTCGAGTCTGGAAGGGCATGCCCCGAAGGAGGCTCTGGGGGTTCTGCTACAGACTAGGGACTCGAATAGACTGCAAGACACCCAGACGGGGTCCAGAAGGTGGCCCGAGGCTTGGGTTCATTGCGTTCTGAGGCACCATTGGGCCGCTCGCATGTGCATGCAAGTGTGGGGAATGACATGGACGGTAGAGACCATGTGCCTCAGGAGGTGCAGCAGGGCCCGTGCCGAGACCTTGGGTCGGCCTTGGATCTCGGCGGCCAGAGCGCAGAGCCAATCTGTGCATGCGAGGGAGAAAGGCGGTCGCACATTGTGTCAAAAAGAGCGCCAATGAACTCCAGAGTCTGCACCAGTTTGAGGTGGGACTTGGAGTAGTTGGATCAGGAAATAGAGGTGCTCGAGGACAACCGTGCACGATGCCACAAGGCTAGCCTCCTCCGTTGATGTGCCCAAGACGAGCCAGTTGTCTAGGTAAGGGTAGACTGGTATGCCCTGCAGCCAGAGGTGGGCCACGGCTGCTGACAGGCACTTGGTGAAGACTCGTGGGGCAGACATGAGCCCGAAGGGGAGCACTCTGTACTGGAAGTGCTCTCCCTACACCCTGAAATGCAAATACTTCCTGTGCTTGGGGTGGACAGGAATGTGGGTGTAAGTGTCTCTGAGATCCAAGGAACATAGCCAATCGCCCTGCTGGAGGAAGAGCAGCAGAATGCCAAGCAATAGCATTTTGAACTTCTCCCGCACCAGAAACTTGTTCAGATTCCCGAGATCAATGATGGGGCGCAGGCCCCCCATCCTTTTCGGAAGGAGGAAGTACCGGGAGTAAAACCCCCGATCTCGGAGATGTGGTGGAACTCTCTTGACCGCCCATTGACCGAGGAGGTTGTTCAGCTCTTGCTGCAAGCAAGCCTGGTACAAGGGAAGCAGAGTAGGATCCACTGGGGAGAAGGGAGGAGGGAGTCTGTCTAGATGAAGACAATACCTGTCCCGGATCATCTGCAAGACCCAGGTGTCCGATATAATGGCCGCCCACTCGGGGGCGAAAAGAGACAGGCGTCCTCCCACGGGCCAAAGTGCCCCTGGGGGGTGGGAGGCTATGCTTTCGACTTCAAAACCCCAGGGCCCGTGGCTCTTGGGGGTTTCCAAGGCAGTTTTCAGGACCCCAATCAGGTGACCCTCAGTCTCGGGGCGCGAGCCAGCCGTGCTGGGCAAGAGTGCCTGCTGGGCAGCTAGGAAGGTAGAAACGCTGCGCTCCAGTGCCAGCATATGGGACTCCCACTCAGGAGTGGGTCCCTGCAACGCCGATGCCTGTGTTACCGGGTCTGGCGTGGAGGAGGAGAGGGGGACCTCGCGTAGTAAATTCAGAAATACTCAGGGGTGATAACAGCCAAACCAGACAAGGCGATGCCTTCCTCAGGGGTTTTTTTTTGGCACTGTAAGACCATAAATATGAATAAAATATGAATAAAATTACAACATAAAACAAACATAAAATACTCCTAACTTAAAACATTTTGGACATCTTATACATTCATATAGACATATGCCATCCATGAACAATATAAAACTAGAGGTCAAGATGAGTAAAAGCCATATAAATAATATAAATAAATACATAATATTAAGACGCAAATGAAAAATCCAACTGTTATGGATTCATATTGAAAGAAAATCCTTTTTCCTTATAACATCTAAACAAGGGAAGAAAATAACAGATCTGAAAGTTAAGATCAAGATAACTTATGGTGCTTCTTCTGTTAAAAAAAAAAAAAAGGGGAAGGAGTGAACTATCTTAGCTGTAAATAGCGTAATTACTCACCTGTAACAGGTGTTCTCCGAGGACAGCAGGAATCAGTCCTCACATATGGGTGATGTCGATGCTGACGGAGCCCACACGGAGCAAACCCCAGCTTTCAAAGAAAGCCTTTGGGAGTTGCTACTACACATGCGTGGTCCCCTTCCCACCCAAAGGTGCCATCTTGCTCAGTCAAATGATATAGCTAAAAAGAAGGCAAAAACAAAATGAAGATAATAGGACTGCAACTCCAAGGGAAGGAGGGAGGGTTGTGAGGACTGATTCCTGCTGTCCCCGGAGAACACCTGTTATAGGTGAGTAACTACGCTTTCTCCAGAAACAAGCAGGAAGTCAGTCCTCACATATGGGACTCCCCAGCTACAGGCTACCAAGAACCAATAGCACAAAACGGCTCTCTCAACGAGAGCAGCAAGCAGCCACAATGAAATAAGACCTGCGCATAAGGAAAGTAGCCCTCCGGTAGCCTGAACACAGAAGGGTCAGAGGGAAGGAGTTGCCTAGACCCTGAAAAGGTTACGGAGCACCGCCTGGCCAAAGGCACTGTCCTGTCAGGACTCCCTATCCAGGCAGTAATGAGCTGTGTAGATATGAACCGAAGTCCAGGTGGTGGCCTTCCAGCAGAAGCCTCGCTTCTTCATAAGCCTGGGCAATACAGTCCGCCATCCATATGGACAGCGAACACTTGGTCACCGCCTCCCCCAGCTTACTGGGGTCATAGGAAATGAAAAGCTGAGAGGCTTTCCGGTGGCCTTGAGTATGTTGAATGTAGAAGGACAGGGCCCTCTTACAGTCCAAGGTATGGAGGAACGCCTCTATCCGACTGGCGTGCAGTTTGAGAAAGAAGGTAGGGAGGACTACCTCCTGATTGAGGTGAAATGAGGACACCACCTTCAGAAGGAATTTGTGGTGCGTGCGAATCACCACCCTATTCTTGTAGAACCTGGTATAAAGCTTCTCCGCCATGAGCGCCTGAAGCTCACTCACTTTTCGGGCAGTAGTGAGCGCAACCAGGAAAACTACCTTCCAGGAGAGAACAGAGGTGACACGTAGCCATCGGTTCAAAGGGCAGCAGGGTGAGCTGCCCAATACAACATTGAGATGCCATTCGGTCACCAGAGGGCAGACCGGGGGCTTAGATAGGAGTAGGCTCTTTAGGAACCGGGACACCACTGGATGAGCTGAGAGGGGCTTCCCGTCCACCTGATGGTGGTTCGCCGCTAGGGCACTGAGATGCACTCTGAAAGTATTGTAACACCACAACCACCGGGCAAAAAAAAGAGGTTGACCCCCCGCTCAGCGCACCAAAGTGCAAACGTGCGCCACTTAAAAGCGTAAGCCCGCCTGGTAGACGCTCTGCGTGAAGCCAGCAAAACATCCTCCACGTCCTTCAGGAGGAGGAGCGGGGCTAGTGTCACCCTCTCAGCAGCCATGCCATCAGTGAAAGGGAGCCGAGGTTGGGATGCCATGGGAGAGGAGCCATGGAGCTGACCCCAAGAGGATGGGAGCCTCCACAGCTAGCTGCAGGAGAAGTGGAAACCACGGTTGCCTGGGCCACCATGGGGCTATCAGGATGACTGAAGCTCTGTCGTGAAGAATCTTGAACAGAGTCTTGGCAATCAGAGGTGTCAGGGGAAAAGCATACAGAAGACCCACCGACCATGAGACTAGAAAGGCATCGGTAGCCACCCTGGTGGGGTGTGGCTGCCTTGAGCAGAAGTGAGGCAACTAGTGATTGTCCAGGCTGGCAAACAGGTCCATAACCGGTTCCCCCCAGATGTGGAAAAGCTCGCTGGCCACTTCCGGGTGCAGCTGCCACTCGTGCGGCTGGAGCATCCTGCTGAATCTATCAGCCAGCCAGTTGTCCTGGCCCAGCAGGTATACCGCCTTGAGGAGAATGCCCTACCGGACTGCATAAGAGCACAGATCCAGGGCTTCCTGACAGAGGGCGCGGGACTCCATGCCCCCCGTTTGTTCGCATAGAACATGGCAACCTGGTTGTCCGTCTGCACCAGGACAGACCTGTGGCCGAGGCACTGCCGAAATGCCTTCAGGGCGAGATGGATTGCATGCAGTTCCAACAGATTGATCTGCTGAGCACACTCATCTGGGGACCAAATGCCCTGGGTGCGGTATCCCTGGCAATGGGCTCCCCAGCCCAGCAGGGAGGCATTTGTCGTAAGGATCCTTGAGTGGTGAGGGGCCTGCAAGGGCATCCCCGCCCCCAAGTGACAGGGCAAAAGCCACCAGGTCAGGGACTGCATCAGGCGCCTGGTCACTCTGACTCTGTCCTGGAGATGTCCCATGGCCTGGGACCATTGGTCCCCAAGGCACTACTGCGCAGTTCGCATGTGAAAGCGGGCATCTGGAGTGACATGGACCAAGGAGGCACAGCAGATGCCTTGCGGGCACTGAGGGACGGTGCTGTATGTCTTTGGCTAGCGTCATGAGCCTGCCCGCCCTGTCTGCAGGCAGGAAAGCATTTGACTGAAGGGTGTTGATCCTTGCCCCAATGAATTCCAGCTCTTGTGCTGGGCAAAGGCTGGATTTGGGGTAGTTGATAACGAAACCCAAGTGTTGAAGGACCTGGGTGGCGCGTGCCGTGGCCTGCTGCACCTCGGGGGCTGTAGTGCCCAATGAGCCAGTCGTCAAGGAAGGGGAAGACAAAGATCCCCTGAGGCCTGAGAAAGGCGGCGACCACCGCTAGGCACTTTATGAATACCCTGGGGGGCCGAGGCAAGGCCAAAGCGAAGCACCCTGTTTTGGAAATGATTGCCCCCTACTACAAAGCATAGGTATTGCCTGTGGCTTGGGTGGATTAGGATGTGTGTATAGGCATCCTTTAAATCTAAGGAGCATACCAGTCTCCCTGGAAGAAGTAAGGCAGCAATGTTCCAAGAGAGAGCATCTTGAACTTCTCTCTTACCAGGAATTTATTGAAGTTGCGCAGGTCGAGGATGGGCCTTAGGGCCCTCTGTCCTCTTTTGGCACTAGGAAGTACCTGGAGTAGAACCCCTTGCCCTTGAGGTGGTGGGGCACCGGTTCCACCGCTTGGTCATTGAGAAAACCTGACAACTCCTTCAAAAGAAGGTCCTGGTGAAGGGGAGACCTGAAGGGCTCTCCTGGGAAGTAGTGTGGAGGCACTTGGGCTAGATGGAGGAGGCAACCCTCCCTGATCACCTGTAATGCCCATGAATCGGTGGTGATAGCTCCCCACCTGTGGGCATACAGGGTGAGCCAACCTTTTGTGGGCTGCCAAGCTCTGGTTGGAAGAGGGGCCATGTTGCAGGAGTCAAAAGCTCCCTCCAGGCTGGGCTGGAGCCGGAGCCTGGGGCTTGGGAGCCTTCTGCTTACGCGGGCCATGCCCTGCCCCTTGGCCTGCTGCGCTTGCTGGGGTGCTGGGGAGGCCTGATAAGGGGGCTAGTTTTGGTATGCAGTGGACTTCCTCGAGTGAAAAGGCTTTTTACCTGAACCCTTCTTTTGGGAAGGGGCAGAAATCTTCTTAGAGAGCCTAGTCCTCGTCATGAACTCTGTCTCCAGCTCAGTGGCCTTGTTGGCCATGGGTTTGCCGAAGAGGTTCTCCCCCCGACATGGGACATCGACCAATTTGTCCTGTACCCATTGTTCTAGGTCCGACGACTGTAGCCAAGCTTGGCAGCGTGCATCGATGCCCGCCGCGGCTACCCGGGCCACCGACTCGAACCTGTCATAGGCCGCCCGAGACATGAACTTGGAGCATTCACGGACAGCTTTGGACAGACCCTTGAAGCGCTGCAAAGGCTCCTTGGAGAGACCAGCCGAGAACCCGGTGAGCTCCTTCGCCAGGTCTCTCAGGTACATGCCCATGTACAGCTGGTAGGCTTTGGTCAGACAATTCATCATCACACCCTGATAACACTTCCTGTCAAGGGCATCCAAGATGCGGGCCTCCCTGCCAGGGGGCACCAAGAAGTGCATCTTCTGACCAGTCGATGCATGGCCGACTCCACAACCATGGAGGTGTGTGGTAGTTGTGCTTTTTGAAACTCAGGGCTCCGGCGGACTCGATACATCGAGTTGAGCTGCTTGCTGATCACCAGCGTTGATGCCGGCGACTCACACATGCGGAGCATAAGTCATTCCAGGATAGGAGGCATGGGCACCGTGAGGGTCTCCTGAGGGGGAGCTTCATACTGGAGGATCTCATGGGCTATTGGAAGCAGAAATCCACAGGAATTGTACGTGATAGGGGGTGAGAGTTTGGTGTGCATGGACCAGGAGAAGGACCTTGGAGTGATTGTTTCTGAGGGATCTCATTGTGGCGAAACAGTGCAACAAGGCAGTGGCAAAAGCCAAAAGGATGCAGGGTTGCATACAAAGAGGAATTACCAGCAGAAAGGAAGAGGTACTAATGCGACTGTACAAGTCGCTGGTGAGGCCTCACTTGGAATATTGTGTTCAGTTTTGGAGACCATATCTCACAAAGGATGTAAAAAGACTGGAAACTGTTCAGAGGAAGGTGACCAAAATGATTTGGAGCCTGCATCATTTATTTACTTAGACAGTTTTGTATACCGCCTTATCCTTCAATCAAAGTGGTCACAACACAATTGGGGGATACATTTAACATGCAGGGATATGAGACACATACACTAATACTTACAGGGAACATGGGCAATGGAGGGTTAAGTGGCTTGCCCAAGACCACAAGGAGCATCTGTGGGACTAGAAGCCCCAGTCCTTCTGGCCCAAGGTTGCTGTCCTCTAGTGGGATTTGAACCCCCGACCTTCTAGCCTGAAGTACCTTGCCCCAACCACTAGGCTACTCCTCCCTTCCATCAGAAGACTTATGAGAACAGACTTGAAGACCTAAATATGTACACTCTGGAGGAGAGGAGGGACAGGAGAGATATGATTCAGACCTTTAAATACTTAAAGAATATTAATGAACAAACAAACCTCTTCCAAAGAATGGGGAGCTGTAAATCTAGATGGCATAACATGAAGCTGCAAGGGGGTAAACTGAAAGGCATTGTCAGGAAATACTTTTTCACTGAAAGGGTGATTAGATGCTTGGAATGCCCTCCAGATGGAAGTGGTGGGGGCAAATACAGTGACAGAATTCAAAATAGCATGGGACAGACACAGTGAATCCCTTTACAGCAACAGGATAAAATCAAAATTAAACAAATAGGGGTGACCTGCACGGAGCGGTGGGTACACCCCTAAACCAAGGCATGGGGAGGGGTGACCTGCACGGAGCGGCAGGTGCACCTACTGTATTCTTGCCGCCTTGCTGGGCAGATGGACCATGATGGTCTTTTTCTGCTGTCATATACTATGTTACTATATTGGAGATATGGGGAATAACTAGTTATTCTCCAGGAACAAGCAGGAAGTCAGTCCTCACATATTGGTGATGTCGACGCCAACGGAGCCGGTGCGGAGCAAATCCCCAGCTTTCAAAGAGAGCCTTTGGGAGTTGCTACCATACATGCTTGGTCCCCTTCCCGCCCAAAGGTGCCATCTTGCTGAGTCTCCTTTTTTCTGCGGAGCCCATCAGACGTAGTCTGTCCCTGTCCAGGAAAATGTAGATTATTTTTTTTGTGCCTTTTGGCTCTGTCTGGTCTCGCGCCAGTACCCTTTCCCTCCCCAACCTAAGTATCGGGTCGGTTTCTCTTTATTTAATTTTACTAAGTTTTAATTCTTTTTCTTGGGCGTCTTCACACCCTTTTTTCCTCGCTGGCAGCCCGAAGGGTCTTCGACCTTGCTGGGTGCTTTCCCCCCATGGCTACCAGCGTGTTTAAAAACTGCGATCGTTGCGGGAAGGTCATGTCCCTTCCCGATACGCATGACTGCTGCCTCCGGTGCCTTGGCCCGGACCACAACCCGACCGGTCTGTGGCCTGTGCAAAAAGATGTCCTCAAAGGCCTTGAGGAGCCGCAAGCAGCAGCATGATAAAATTTTTCCTGATTCCCCCATGCCTCCAAGAGCCAGGACCTCATCTGAGGCCTCCACGACTCGGGAGGAGCACTCTGAACCCGAGCGTTGTCAGGGGTCCTCGGAGAGGGGGGGTCTCCCTTGACAGAACTGAAAAAAAGGAAGAGATCCTCGAAGGTGGCGTCTCTGGACGGCTCCGATCGGCCGGGTTCCTCTCGGGGCCAGTTGCGGAGCCCTGAGCACCTGCTTGAGGCGTTGGAAAGGAGCGCCTAGCCCAGGTTCCTTGAAAGGACCCAGTCGTGGAGCGGCCTTGGCAAGTACATACTGTCCTAGTCGAGGACTCCCCTCCGGTGGAACCGGCTTTGGGCCCGAGTATGTCAGTGCCCGAACCGAGGGCTGCGGAGCCTCCAGAACTGGTGTCCAGGATGGCGTCCTTGGAGCACAGTGTTACTGCCTTCTTGAAGCAGCAGCGGGCGCTGATGTCCAGCACGTCCAGTTCCAACGCCCCGACCACCGGGTTTTCGACTTCTAAATTGACCCCAGAAGCTGAGCCGATCCTCGAGGCCTTGCGGGCCCATCTATCCTCAGCCGAGGTCACGCTCGTCATCACCGGCAAGTTTGCTGGCATCGGGACGGTTGGCACCAGGGCCCTCGAGGCCCGGAGACCTCCACAGATCTTCCTCGGAGGCCTCCACCTGGGAGACCGAGGACGAGGAGTCAAAGGACACTCGTCATCATCGAGATGTCCCGTCCGATTCCCCGGTGTCTGAACCTCGGAGAAGGTCTCCACCGGAGGATATGGGGTTTCTGGACTTCGGGATATGTCCAAAGCCTTGGCTTTCCCGATGGAGTCCAAGGAGGACCCTCGAGCCGACGAGCTAGAGATCCTCCAGTATGAAGCTCCCCCTCAGGAGACCCTCACGGTGCCCATGCCTCCTATCCTGGAATGACTTATGCTCCGCATGTGTGAGTCGCCGGCATCAACGCTGGTGATCAGCAAGCAGCTCAACTCGATGTATCGAGTCCGCCGGAGCCCTGAGTTTCAAAAAGCACAACTACCACACACCTCCATGGTTGTGGAGTCGGCCATGCATCGACTGGTCAGAAGATGCACTTCTTGGTGCCCCCTGGCAGGGAGGCCCGCATCTTGGATGCCCTTGACAGGAAGTGTTATCAGGGTGTGATGATGAATTGTCTGACCAAAGCCTACCAGCTGTACATGGGCATGTACCTGAGAGACCTGGCGAAGGAGCTCACCGGGTTCTCGGCTGGTCTCTCCAAGGAGCCTTTGCAGCACTTCAAGGGTCTGTCCAAAGCTGTCCGTGAATGCTCCAAGTTCATGTCTCGGGCGGCCTATGACAGGTTCGAGTCGGTGGCCCGGGTAGCCGCGGCGGGCATCGATGCACGCTGCCAAGCTTGGCTACAGTCGTCGGACCTAGAACAATGGGTACAGGACAAATTGGTCGATGTCCCATGTCGGGGGGAGAACCTCTTCGGCAAACCCATGGCCAACAAGGCCACTGAGCTGGAGACAGAGTTCATGACGAGGACTAGGCTCTCTAAGAAGATTTCTGCCCCTTCCCAAAAGAAGGGTTCAGGTAAAAAGCCTTTTCACTCGAGGAAGTCCACTGCATACCAAAACTAGCCCCCTTATCAGGCCTCCCCAGCACCCCAGCAAGCGCAGCAGGCCAAGGGGCAGGGGCATGGCCCGCGTAAGCAGAAGGCTCCCAAGCCCCAGGCTCCGGCTCCAGCCCAGCCTGGAGGGAGCTTTTGACTCCTGCAACATGGCCCCTCTTCCAACCAGAGCTTGGCAGCCCACAAAAGGTTGGCTCACCCTGTATGCCCACAGGTGGGGAGCTATCACCACCGATTCATGGGCATTACAGGTGATCAGGGAGGGTTGCCTCCTCCATCTAGCCCAAGTGCCTCCACACTACTTCCCAGGAGAGCCCTTCAGGTCTCCCCTTCACCAGGACCTTCTTTTGAAGGAGTTGTCAGGTTTTCTCAATGACCAAGCGGTGGAACCGGTGCCCCACCACCTCAAGGGCAAGGGGTTCTACTCCAGGCACTTCCTAGTGCCAAAAGAGGACAGAGGGTCCTAAGGCCCATCCTCGACCTGCGCAACTTCAATAAATTCCTGGTAAGAGAGAAGTTCAAGATGCTCTCTCTTGGAACATTGCTGCCTTACCTCTTCCAGGGAGACTGGTATGCTCCTTAGATTTAAAGGATGCCTATACACACATCCTAATCCACCCAAGCCACAGGCAATACCTATGCTTTGTAGTAGGGGGAAAATGTCCCTGCAGAGTGGTCAATGAAGGCTTACAGACCAGATTCCAGCCCTGATTCTGGATTCTGACTGGATTAGAAGGGCAAAGGAGCCAGGATTAAAGGGCTAATTATTTATTTATTAGTTAGACAGAGATCAGGGGCAGTTTACAGATAAACATGTTGCATTTAACAAGTCATCACTGCCAAGGGTTGTGCAACCAAATATAAGTGAAGGGTGCCATTATTCCTGTCCAGTTTTTTTTTCCTCAGAAATTACTACATCTAAGTTGCAGACATTTTTCTTTTGTTGTATACCTTTGAACAAACTATTAAAATATGATGACAACATACAGTTGGAATGTTTCTATTTATTTCTGAAGGTACTGTACACAACATAGCTATAATGCAAGGGTGCCAATAATGTTGACTACAACTGTACTTTCTAGATTGAGTATTAATATATTTGTGGTGTGTGCTTCTTTTTAATTGTGTGGGGCAGACTTATAGATCACAGCCTTTGATAAGCTGTACCTGCATGGAGGGGCAGACTTATGGGTCACAGCTGCCTGCGACTGTGTCACTTGTCACTGCAGGGACAGCCTGTGTGTCACAGCTGCCAGTGGGCTGTCAGCTGGCTGCACATTTGCCAATTGTATTATTTGGCTCCAATGAAGGGCTTTTTGGGTCTACATTTACTTGTTAAATGCAACATGTTTATCTATAAACTGCCCCTGATCTCTGTCTAACTAGTAAATAAATAATTAGCCCTTTAATCCTGGCTCCTTTGCCCTTCTAATCCAGTCAGAATCCAGAATCAGGGCTGGAATCTGGTCTGTAAGCCTTCATTGACCACTCTGCAGGGACTTTTTCCCCTCAATTTTCTATGCACATTCTCTCCTCCAGCACATTCAGCCCTGCTTATTAGAATAGCAGTTCTGGGCCAGGAGCTGTGCACTGGGGCTTCTTCCAGAACCCTACACCCAAGGGCCTTATATGTAGCTCTTCAGCAATGAGCATGCGGACGTCGCCTCCGTGGTTTGCCTTGCCTCAGCCCAGCTGGGGATATGCTTCATGGCAGAACACAGTCCACTGTACCTAAAGCACTTTAGCACCAGACAAACACGCACACACAGAGCCACTCAGCACAAGGAGGCCATGTCCAAAGCCACACACAGAGGGCTCTGGAAAATTGCAGATATTCCTAGAGGCAATACACGCACACGTACCCCAGAGAGAAAGCTGGCACAAATGCATCGCCCCGAGCCACTGTCCCGCTGGCCCTTCTCTCTTATGATACATTTTTGTCTCATTTTTCAAACTTGTTCTGATGCCCAAAAATGCAGATATTTAACAAACAAATCAGAATGTGTAATATTACACTAGAAAACATGCCTGTAGCAGACTCTTCTTCCCCCTCTACCCTACAGCATACAATCCTTCCTTGTCCATTCCTCCAACTATTCTTTCTTCACCCCAACATTTATGCCCTCCCCCTCCCCGGGCCATCATTCCTATCTCCTGTCCAGAGTGTCCACATCTTACAGCGTTCACTCCCTCCCCTCTATCCACATCTTACAGCGCTCACTCCCTCCCCTCTATCCTCTCCCATGGTATTATTTTCTCCACTGCATTCTAGCATTTACAGCGCATGAGCCCCAGAGATAGTAAGCATGCTCTGCACCCTCTAGGGAACCTGCTGTGGATGAGGCATCATACACTGGCTAGGTCTATGTGTACTGAAGGCTCCATCGGCTGGGGAGAAGGGCAGCTCTCAAGCACTAGGTAAATATTGTCTTTGCTGAGATAGTTGCTGTTTTCTTGCTTTTTTCCTGTACACAGACTCTTCTGGTCGTACTGGAGACGAAAGCTCCCAAGGTAGCGGCTTGTATCTGCTTTCAGGCATCATGGTAGCAGTGAACGCTGTCACCCTGGCAGCAGTGTTGTTGGCGGTGAGGTTTTACAGGAACCAGCAGGCAGGCTACCACTACCAGAAACTGCCCAGCTCCTGAAGAAGATGCCAGCATGGGACCACAGATGGCAATGCACAATCGTGTGTACAGTCTATGCCAATAAAAACATTTTACCTGTGAAATCTTGTTTGCATAGTAAGTCTCTCAGGCCCCTAGACACACACGTTACTGCTAAGTAGGCCAAATGCTCCATGAGAGATACAGGAACTGCTCGTGTCACTATGCTGCTGACAGCAGTGACCCTGGAACTGTTCTAGGCTATCACCCTCTCCGTAAAGGCAGATTGTCTCGTCATCTTTATCATCATTTCCATCGCCCTGCTCTGAACCTTCTCTAGTTTTGCTATTTATCTTTTTTGAGATGAAGAAATCAGGATAGCACAAGGTACACACGTTATGATATTCTCTGGTTTATTATCCATTCCTTTCCAAATAATTGCAAAGAAGATACTTATTTTTCATTCTTTATAATCCAAAAGAATCAAAAGAAATGAGATATGAGGGGCTGTGGGCAGAATAACTAAAAATGTAACAGAACAGTACTAGATGTGACATGGGGGAATAAACCAACGAAAAGACAGAGTGGACCAGGGAATACTCACAAATAAGTTCCCTCAGCCCACCGAAATCACGGCAACAGCTGTTCCAGCTCCTTTCAAACCACCAGTCACAGACACAGAGCAGAACTGGAACCAGTTCCAGGAGACATACTCCACATGCCTTCCCCACCCTTATACCACTGACCTGCCTCTTGGTGATTAAGCAGCATATTCCATTTTCTTTATTATAAATCCAACTGAGAAATCTGACTCAACAGTACAGAGGAACAGATTAGAAACTAAAGGTAATATTTTTTGGCTTTTTGATATCAACTGCTCAGGCCAATTTCTTTAAAAGGGGGAATTATTAAAA
Source organism: Ichthyophis bannanicus (assembly GCA_033557465.1). Classification (NCBI taxonomy): domain Eukaryota; kingdom Metazoa; phylum Chordata; class Amphibia; order Gymnophiona; family Ichthyophiidae; genus Ichthyophis; species Ichthyophis bannanicus. The sequence continues at coordinate 1,030,858,939 of CM066034.1, forward strand.
TTTTATATTGCTCAGTTATTTTCTGTAGCTTTAGTATAATTTTTAAGGGGCTTATTAGTTTGCTCTAAAGCTCTCTTTTTACCTCTCATTCAAAAGAGAGGAAAGCTAATAATAATCTGAAGTAACCACTTCTGAAGTGCTAGTTCTTTTCCCAACCATCCCATTAAAAAAAAAAGCACAGTTATGCACCTGTAAAGCACAGTTACTTACCTGTAACAGGTGATCTCTGGGAACAGCAGGAATAAGTCTTCACATATGGGTACGTCGGTACCGATGGAGCCTGCACGGGAATGCTCCCCAGCATCCAATCAGAAAGCTTTTGGGAGCATCCCTCGCGCCTGTGCACTGCCTTCCCGCCTTTTCCATTGCCTCTCCTCAGTTGAGTTTCATAGCTGAGACAAAGGAGAGAAAGAGGAAAGGAAGATAGATAGATACAACTCCTAGGGGAGGTGGGTGGGTTGTGAAGACTTATTCCTGCTGTTCCCAGAGATCACCTGTTACAGGTAAGTAACTGTGCTATCTCCAGGAACAAGCAGGAATGAGTCTTCACATATGAGGACTCCCTAGCTATAGATGCCAGGGGGAGATCCCATAAAATGCGTGTTCCTGGATCAGGACTGCAGTGCCCACACATGGCTCTCCGGCATCCCATGAAGGATGGTGGGTAGGAGTTGAAAGGAGAGGAGCTGTAAGAAAAAACAGCAAAGCTAAGGACTACAGGAGAGGAGTCCTTGGTATGTATGATAAGTACCATTAAAAATTAATTAATGAACAATCATAAAATGGATCTTACCTACTGGATTGTAGGAAGTAGATAGCGTGATGGAGTCTACTGGAGATTCAGTAGAGGATCCTCAAGGTGACCCCACAGCAGTGAGGGTGAAGGTCCAAATCTGGAATTGGCAGGTGACCCAGGTGTCAACTGGGGTAGTATAAGAACGGCAGGTCTTCAGTGGAAAACTTTATGGAAAAAAGCTGAAAACTCTTTTAGGTACAGAGTCATTAATATTGAGGAAGACTGACCGATTTGGACAAGTAGCTTAGTCCTGGAGGGAAGAAGGGGTATGGAAAAAAGCTGAAAACTCTTTTAGGTACAGAGTCATTAATATGGAGGATTAAAAGAGGAAGACTGACCGATTTGGACAAGTAGCTTAGTCCTGGAGGGAAGAAGGGGTATGGAAAAAAGCTGAAAACTCTTTTAGGTACAGAGTCATTAATATTGAGGAGTAAAAGAGGAAGACTGACCGATTTGGACAAGTAGCTTAGTCCTGGAGGGAAGAAGGGGTATGGAAAAAAGCCCGCATTCCCAAGGAGGACAGATATGTGAAGGGCTGAAACCTCAGAACTACTGAAGATCTACACTGTCTTTCCTAGCTGGTGAGAGATAGGAAAGATATTGAAGCATGATGTTTCAGGGATAGCGAGACCTAGAGTAAAGTGGAGCTGTTAGTACCACAGTAGTGGTTGTGTGCATAACAGCCCCCACATACCGAGGGACAGCATGAAGATATGCCAGCCCACTGTCTGGAACCTCTAAGAAGGTAAAAACCTTTATAGCATAGACAGTTAGGGAGATAGTATGTAATACATATCTACCTATAAAAAGCATCTCGACAGATACATAGATAGAGGGAGATATATATATATATATATAAATATAGATATATATAGGGGCATAACCTATGCACACACAGCTTACAGACATATGTATGTATAGAATATATAGAGATATATACATACATGAATATGTAAGTCTGAAGATACATGTCTGCAACTAAGCCCCATGAGAACATTCACATGAGAGATGTGAAGGAGAAAGATTCATCTAATAACAAGAAGGTGGAACCTACTTGAAAAGATATATAAGGTTTAAGGTTAAATTATTTGATAAAAACCGCCTTTCACAAACAATCAAGGCGGTGTACAATAATAAAAACATAAAAAAAGTCATAAAATACATAAGTTACACAGCGCATAAAACATAATACATAAAACTTTGGCCAGGAGCCGGAAAGGAAAAGGAAATATACAAATGTTATAAAGGACAGAAGGTAAAGTGCAGAAAACACAGGACAAGATACAAAAGGCAGAGAGGTACAGTAGAAAAAGACTCACACAAATGGGGAGGGAACATTGAAAGCTATGGAAAACAGGTGGGTTTTGAGATTTTGTTTAAAAACAGTGAATTGTGATTCCAGACGGAGGGAAGAGGGGAGGGAATTCCAATGTGCAGGGCCAGCAAAGTAAAATGCAGAGAAACGTGTAGACTGGAGGTGGGCGTGGGAGGGGGAGGGAAGGGCCAGACGGTTGAGGTGGAAAGAGCGGGGTGTGTACCGAGGAGAATGGAAAGATAGAAGGTCAGACAAGTAAGAGGGAGTACCAGTGTGATAAACCTTGTGAAGAAGAGTCAGTAACTTAAACTGTGAGCGAAAAGAAACTGGCAGCCAATGAAGATTGAAAAGTAAGGGGGTGACGTGATCTCGAAGAGCAGAATATGTGACGAGACGTGCAGGCTAAGAGGGCTAAGAGGGTGCAGGAATGCTATCCAGTGAAGTAACCAGGATGGTTGCGTGAAGAAACAGAGGATAATATCAGTCTGTAGAGAGCAAGTCGTGAGTTCTGTAGAACTCTGACATGGTAAATGGACAGAAAACGCATAGAGGGAGATACCAGGATGACCCACCGGAGGGACACAGGGGTATCATGCGTTACTAGTAGAATATGTGCTGTCCATGAGGAGTAGGATAGCATGAGGCCAAGCTGTAAGGAAAAAAGAGCATATTCCTGCAGGATTGGGAAACTCCTTGGACATTCACGCAGAAAAAGCTTGTGTCCTGTATTATAACAGGAGACAAGAGGGTGTGGAGAACCCTCACAGTCATGGAAAATGACTGATAAGCCTTTTCTACTATACAGAATAGCCATCAGAGACAAAGTTCAATGCTCTCTAGCAAGTGCCCATAGTAGAAAGCTTCTCTGAAGATTGCAGAGAGAATTATGCAGGAGAATTAGGAGATAAAACTGACTGTAGGTCAGCTGTGTTGCCACATCCAAGGAAATGGAGATGGCCAGAAAGAAGATAATGTGAGAAGCCTGAAGTGAGTAGGATTATCCAAGATAGATGAGGACAATCTTGGAATCACTACTAAGGCTAGACAGACTGGAAACTTGTGGGAAAGTACCAGTAGATGAATCAATGGAACTCCTGCATGAACAGCAACTGAAGGAGACAGCAGAGAGAATCTGCCTGTGAAAACACAGAGAGAACAGACAAAGGGAGAGGAAATGGTCCTGTCCCTGTCTGATAAGCTGTCCAGAGAATTTAGTCAAAGAAAAAACTCTACACTGAAATGAAGGTGTACAGTATGGTACCACTCATTCAGGAAAAAACCGGGATGAGAGGGTAGAGAAACAGGAGCTGAAGGGTGACTTACCATATGGTGAGTCAGCTGAAGAAGAAAATGTTCATGTTGGGACAGAAACTATCATGGGATAGTAGTTAACTTCTCTTCTTGGAAGGAAGAAGAGGAGAAATCTGTAACCCATAGACAAGAATATCCTGACAGCTGAGAACATCCTGAAGAAAGGAAACCATGTGTAGAGCTTTAAAGAAAAAAACAGTGAACAAACTTCTGTTAAAAAGAGCTTAACTGTAGGTTGCAACCTTTAGGAACCTATGGTTGCTGGGTATGCTTAGACTGGTTAGAGTTTTGATTCTTCAGACCAAGATGAGGTGTCCCCTGCTTGGGTACATCGGGATGATGGGCAGGAGAAGAGTGAAACCTTCTTTTCTTAGGGAAAGAAGGTTTGGTAGGATATTTCCTACCTCCTGGGGAAGAAGGAGGCTTAGGATGGTTCCTAGAACCAGGAAAGTCAGTGGAGCAATGAGCAACCTGACGTAAAGCCTCCTTATTGAAGAGATTTTCTCCAGTACAAGGAGAATTACCCAGTGTGTGTTGTGCCCATCTGCTCAAGTCTGAAGCTTGGAGCCAGGCTCTACGACGTGCTCCAATGGCAATAGCAGAGGATCTGCTAACAGACTCAAAAGAGTCTAGAGAAGCACGAGAAAGAAACAAAGAGATATTCTGGCTATGACTAAGAAGCAAGGAATAGTCTGCAGCCTTAGGCTCTGATAGAAAAGGAGTCAAAAGAGATAATTCCTTTGTGACCTCCTGGAGAGATAGACTCATATAAAATATATAAGAGATAATCCTTGATGCCAGCATAGATGTTTGGAAGGTTTGATGTCCAAAGGCATCAAGAGCTCTAGATGCACGACCTGGCGGATAAGAAGAATGTTTCTTCTTGCTTTTTACCTTCCTCATTGCTGATTCCACTACAATGGAATGATGGGGAAGTTGAGTTTTTTGAAACCCTGGAGAGGGGGGCACCTGATACAGAACATCAGTTGCTGTAGAAGGTGAGGGAACCCTTAAGGGTGATTCCCATATTCTCAGAAGAAGATCCTGCAAAGAATGATGTAAAGGAAGCATTATATTTTCCTTTTCTGCAGGAGAGCCTCGAGTAGAATCACAGCCAGGGATAGCAATAGCAAGAAATATTGCCATGTCAAGGAGAAATTTCTGAAAAGAGGGATCTCCAATGGGAACTATCCCTGGGCAGGCTAAGGTTGAAGGAGCAGCCTGAGCACCAGAGGATGTACTGGTCTGGTGCAGAAAAAGAACCCCACTAGAAGGATAGTGGTACTGGCAGTCACGATTTGAGGCAGTGAGTACTGCATCGTCCATGCCAGGTATCGATTCCAAACTAGGCATAGAAAGGATCGATGGTACGGATGTAACTGCAGGAACCGACATCGATACCGGTAGCTGAGTCGGAATCGGAGACGGTAACGCCATCGCAGCAGTCATCGGAGGCTGCTCAAGCGGTACCGAGGGAACCAGAAACGCTTGGTGAATATCCTCGGTACTGCGTATCTGGAAACGATAAGGGTCGGTTCCAAGACGCATCGGTACCCAGTCATCTAGACTAGATATCGATTCCAGATTCGGCATCGAAGGGAGCGAGTCTTTCGATGCATGTCTAGAGGGTACCGACGTCGGTGGTGGTATCGGCGATGTTGCCGATACAGGAAAGTCAATCTGGCTCTCTGTGCAGAGAGGTCATGGGAAGCTCCACTAGAAAGGGAGGTGGTGTCTGGTGGAAATGTAGAAGGTAGCCTTCTCAAACCCCCTGCAACACTCAGGCATCAGAGATGATGCCCAGCCAGAGAAAGGAAAAATGGACCAGATGTCCTCCTATGTGCTTTGGGCCCTGGCCTTCTGGGGGGAAGACAGGTTATGCCCAAGGAATCAAAAGTTTCCCCCCCCCCAGGCTGCAGTTGGGGCACTGTGGCCCTAGCCCTTGCCCTGTTGGGGAACCTGGTAGGCCGGAAACTGGGGGAATTTCCCTGTAAGCCTTTTTCCCCTTTGGGTGAAAGGTCTTTTTCTCCAAAGCCTTCCTGGACAGCCTAGTCCTAGTCAGGAACAACTTGACTGCCTTGTCAGTCATGGGTTCGCTAAAGAGGTTCTCTCCTCGGCATGGGACATTGGCCAGTTTGTCCTCTATCCACTGCTCCAAGTTCGAGGACTGTAGCCAGGTCAGGTGGTAGGAACTAATGCCCACCACAGCCACACAAGCCACAGACTCAAAGCCAAAGGCTGTCAGAGTCTGAAATTTGGAGAATTCCTCGACAGTGGAGACAAGGGTCCGAAAGCACTTGAGGGATTCTCCTGCCAGTCCAGCTGACAACCCGGCAAGCTCCTTCGCCAGGTCCCTGAGGTACATGTCCATGTACAGATGGTATGCCTGAATCCAGGCAGTGAGCATCAATCCCTAGTAGCACCATCTGCCAAAGCAGTCCATGGTGCAGGCCTCCCTAACCTAGGCTCTTGCTGACTCGATACTGTAAATCGAGCTGGCGGTTCACTATGGGCACCTTCACTGGGCTCTCCAAATCCTGAACAGCAAGCATTCCAGAAGAAGGGGGGAGGGGGGGTGAAATCAGCACTGTCGGCGCCTTCTTTGGAGGGGCCTCGTACTGGAAGATCTTCAGGTCCTCAGCACGAGGTTAGTCCTCCGGCTCTGCTACAAAGGACAGGGCCTTTGACATCCTGCAGACATGAACATGAGGTCCTCTGGCGGTGACCGCTGGTGCTTCTGCAATGGAGACAGTTCAGAGGGCACATCTCTGTGGAGCATGATATCAGGGGACTTGTCTGTCTCCCAACCAGACTGAGCCAGAGGAGACCTCAAGTCACAGGCCATCATTGAGCCGATGCACCACGCGTCAGGGAACGCAGTGCCCAATGCACAGACACGAACGTACTAGGGGGCGAATCACATCTCAGGGGCGAGGCCGATCATCTCAGCTTGGAGCCGGGATGTCCTCCAGAGAGGTCCTGGCCTTGGAGGGAGTTGGTCTTTGCCAACAACCCAAAGACACGAGGTGTCAGGCCTCACGGTGCCTCAAGGAAGGCACCCAGGCTGCGTTCTAGGGCCATCATCCTGAGCTGGAGGCTAGTAGGCTTTGCAGCCTCTGGTTCAGGTCTCGACAGCATCGAGCTGGGAGCAGAGTGCCTCAAGGGGTATCACCAATGGTGATCATGCCAGGGGACCGAGTCCGATCCCCCAACGTGGTAGGAGTCTCCTCCCACCAGGGCAGCTTTGAAGACCGCCCCCAGCCATTGCCTCGAGTGCTGGGGTCAGATTGCGTCTTCGACCTTGACTAGGACGATAACCTGAGCCCACAGGGGAGATCCTCCGAGGACGATCCCACAGCAGAGCCCTTCGAGGAAAATATGTCCTTACATTGCTGCTCCCGCTTCTTCTGGCTCTTCCACTGCCATATGCAGGTATAGCTGGTAGGAGTCGTCATTGTGGTCGGGCCCTAAGCACCAAAGACAGCAACTGTGGTGGTCAGTGATGGCCATGATGGAGGAACATTTGCCACAGTGCCTGAATCCACTGACCGTAGACATAGCAGGGATCATGGCACTCGTGAGGTCAAACTCACATGTCTCGATCAGGGAGGACACGAGGGAACTCTTGTGCCCACAAAAAGAAAGAGAAAAATGTATACCCGAGAAAAACATGATGCAGAGGACAGACTCGGGCGGCAAGAAGGTGATCGTGGAACAGAGCCAGAAAAAATACACAGAGAAGGTAGAAGGAAAAAAAAATCAACTTTTACCGGGGACACAGACAAGAAGTCTGCAGGGCTCCACGGAAAAAGGAAGACTGAGGTAAGATGGCACCTTTGGATGGGAAGGTGACCGTGCACATGCACAGTCTAACTCTTAAAGGCTTTCTTTGAAAGCTGGGGAGTGAATCCGTGCATGCTCCATTGGTGCTGACGTCACCTATATGTGAGGACAGATTCCTACTGTTCCCAGAGAACCTTTATTATGAAAGGTTTCTTATATTTTACTACTATTAATACTAATCATTTGTCTAGCATTACATGTGTATGCTGCACTGTACAAGTCAGTCCCTTCTCTATAGAGCTTACAATCTATGCAGGACTAGAGATTGTCTAGAAATCTTACAAATCATACAAGAGATGTCGTCATAAAAACACAAAACATTGCAGACTAAAACAATAATCCACAATTATTGGATATATATGTAGCTTACTAACTACAACATCTCTTATCCTTCCCATCGCTCTTTCAGTGTTTGTTCTGGTGGATCCTCCTCTGCTGCTATCCTGCTCTCAGTTGGTGTACCCCAAGGATCTGTGTTGGGTCCCCTCCTTTTCTCTCTCTATATCCAGTTCCTTGGTGCACTCATCTCTTCCCATGGCTGTCAGTACCATCTTTACGCTGATGACTCACAGATCTACCTCTCTGCACCTGAAATCTCTCCGGCAATGCAGGCCAGAGTCTCTGCCCGCCTTTCTGACATTGCTGTTTGAATGTCTCACTGCCACTTGAAATTGAACATAGCCAAAACTGAGCTTCTTATTTTTCCCCCTAAAACCTCCTCTCCCCTTTCTCCTTTCTCAGTATCTGTTGATAACTCTCTACTCCCTGTTTCTTTGCCTTGCAGTCTTGGGATCATCTTTGACTCTTCACATCAATCTGATAGCTAAGACCTGCTGTTTCTTGCTCTATAACAAAATCCACCTATTCCATTATGAACACACTACTAAGACACTTATCCACTCCTTAATCACTTCCCGTCTATTGTAATCTACTCCTTGATGGTCTCCCTCTCAATCATCTCTCGCCCCTTCAGCACTGCTGCATGACTAATCTTCCGCCAGCCTTGCCATGCTCATATTATCCCTCCTCAGGAACTCCGCTTTTCTGGCAAAACACTTCTATCTGTGCCCTTCTCTTCTACTGCTAACTCCAGACCGCTCCTTTCACCTTGCTTGGAACAAACTACCTGAGTCTATATGTCAGGCACCTTCTCCAGCCCTTTTCAAATCCAGGCTGAAAACTCACCTCTTCACTGCTGCTTTCAGACCTTGACTCACCTGATCTCTTTTGTGTTTCCTTACCATTCCACCTAGATGTATCCCATGAATAGCTACTGTGTTGTGTCTCTTGACTAGACTGTAAGCTCTAATGAGCAGGGACTGTCTCTTGCATGTGTCTGTGCAGCACTGCATATATCTTGTAGCGCTATACAAATGCTCAGTAGTAGTAGTAGTAGCAGCAGCTAGAACTACTAACTAGTTAGCTGGCTGAATTAGATAGAAGTACTTGGTAGCGGTTGGAAGGGAAAAAGTAAGTTAACTTACCTAATTTCTTCACTTTTAAGAGAATCAAAAGTTAATTCTACAAAGGGAATATATTAGACTATAAACAAACACACATTTTAGTAGTTTGCTCATCCCAATAACAGGTGAGTGAGCAACCAGGACTACCCATAAGGAATTAACAGAGCATTAGATCTCACATAAAAGAGGCCAGCAACGTTTTTTTTTTTTTAACTCACTGTTGTGGTCAACACTATAGACACCCTGGCAGTTCAATCCCATAAAGTGTAGTTACTCACCTGTAACAGGTGTTCTCCGGGGACAGCAGGAATGAGTCCTCACATATGGGAGATGTCGGCATAGACAGAGCCCTCACGGAAGCATCCCCCCAGCTTTCAAAGACTGACTTTGGGGGATGCCACCAGGAATGCGTGGTCCCCCTTCCCGACAAATTTTTATTTTATTTATTTTTTATTTTATTTCTATTTATTTACATTCTCTTATATACCGCACTATTCTGCATCAGTGCGGTTTACATTGAACAAACTGAAATTACATTGAACAGGGCATTATAACTTGGAGAATAACTATTTTACAGGGAACATGGGCTATGGAGGGTTAAGTGGCTTGCCCAAGACCACAAGGAGCACCTGTGGGACAAGAAACCCCAGTCCTTCCAGCCCAAGGTTGCTGTCCTCTAGTGGGATTTGAACCCCTGACCTTCCAGCCTGAAGTACCTTGCCCCAACAACTAGGCCACTCCTCCACTCCATAAATGGTGCCATCTTGCTCAGTCAGATGACATTTTATTTATTTATTTACAGTCTCTTATATACCGCACTATTCAGCATCAGCGCGGTTTATATGGAACAAAAATGCTCAGTACAATTAACACATATGAGTTTACAGATAACAGGGCAAATAACTTGGATAACAGGGGTAAACTATTTACATAGCTAAAAGACAGCAAAAATAAAAGATGGTAAAGGAGCAACTCCAAAGGGAGGAGGGAGGATTGTGAGGACTGATTCCTGCTGTCCATAGAGAACACCTGTTACAGGTGAATAACTATGCTTTCTCCAGGAACAAGCAGGAAGTCAGTCCTCACATATGGGACTCCCCAGCTACAGGCTACTGAAAGTCCATAGCAAAAATAGGGGCTCCCTCAAGGGGAGCCATAAGCAGCAGCAATGAGTCCGTGTCCACAGACCACAGTAGGACCCCTGTGTCCGATGAAACAGAAGGGTCGGAGAGTAGGAGTTGCCTAAACCCCGAAAAGGTTACGGAGCACAGTCTGGCCGAAGGCATAATCCCATCGGGACTCCCATTCCAGGCAGTAACACGCTGCGAAGGTATGGACTGAAGACAAGTGGCGGCCCGGCAGAAGTCCATCATCGGGACAAAGAGCAAGTTTGCCAATGAAGCCGCCATGGCCCTGACACGGTACACCGTGATGCAGTCTTCCAGCGGGAGCCTCGCCTACTCATAAGTGAGGGCGATACAGTCCCCCACCCATGTGGACAGCGTATGCTTGGTCACTGCCTCCCCCAGCCTACTGGCGTCGTAGAAGATGAAAAGCTGAGCAGCTTTGCGGTGGTCCTGGGTGCGTTCGATATAGGACAAAGCCCTCTTACAGTCCAAGGTGTGGAGGACCGTCTCTGCCTGACTGGAGTGAGGTCTTGGAAAGAAGGTAGGGAGCACCACTTCCTGGTTGAGATGGAAGGGCAATACTACCATCGGCAGGAATTTGGGGTGTGTGCGAAGCACCACTCTGTTCTTATAGAACATGGTATAGGACGCGTCCGCCACAAGGGCTTGAAGCTCGTTAATTCTACAGAGGTGAGACCAGGAAAAGCACAGTTACTTACCTGTAACAGGTGATCTCTGGGAACAGCAGGAATTAGTCTTCACATATGGGTACGTCGGTACCGACGGTGCCTGCACGGGAACGCTGCCCAGCTTCCAATCAGAAAGCTTTTGGCAGCATCCCTCGCGCCTGCGCGCTGACTTCCCGCCTTCTCCAGAGCCTCTCTTCAGTTGAGTTTCAAAGCTGAGACAAAGGCGAGAGAGAAAAGGAAGAAGAAGATAAAGAGATGCAACTCCTAGGGGAGGTGGGAGGGTTGTGAAGACTAATTCCTGCTGTTCCCAGAGATCACCTGTTACAGGTAAGTAACTGTGCTATCTCCAGGAACAAGCAGGAATGAGTCTTCACATATGGGGACTCCCTAGCTGGAGATGCCAGGGGGAGATCCCATAAAAATGCAGGAGCCTGGAGCAGGGGTGCATTTTGTTTCCAGGAATCCCCGGCATCCAATGTGGGATGGAGGGTAGGAGTTGACAATAAAGGAGCTGTGAGGAAAGAAACAGCATAGCCAAGGACTAGAGGGTCCTACAGACTACAGGAGTCCTTGGTATATATGATGAGTAGCATTAAAACACATTTAATGTACACTCAAAATATGCAGCTTACCTACTGTATTGTAGGAAGTAGAAAGCATGATGGAGTCTACTGGATAAGCAGTGGCGGAATCTTCAAGGTGACCTCCCAGCAGTGAGGATGAAGGTCCAGACCTGGAGGTAGTAGACGATCCAGGTGTCAACTGGGTAGGACTAGACGTCAGGTCTTCAATGGAAAGCTTTATGGGAAAAAGCTGAAAACTCCTTTAGGCATAAGGTCATTAACATTGAGGACTAAAGGAAGAAGACTGACGGAGTTGGAGAACTAGCCCAGTCCTGGCGGGAAGAGGGGGATTAGAAAAACCCCTATTCCCAAGGAGAACAGCTGTGTACTCAAAGATAAAGATGTATACTGTTTTTCCTAGCTGGCGAGAGATAGGAAAAATATTGAAGCTTGATGCTTCAAGGACTTAAAGAAAAAATGGAAGATGTTAGCACCACAGTGGTTATTGGTGCCTAACAGTTTCTGCATCGTAATATGGTATGCGAAGTAGGGCGATAGACTGTCTAAAACCTCTAGGAGGTAAAACATTTAGTATAGACAGTAAGGGTGATAGTGTGTAAGACATATCAACCCTTAAGAAGCCCCCCAACAGACACATATATATACAGATATATATATGTGGATGGAATATATATAGATATAGATATATATAGATATATACATATGTCCAGATGTGTATATTTGGATATGGGTGGAGAAATGTATCAATATATATATATATATATATATATATATATATATAAATATAATATACGTAAATATAGATACATTTGTGGGGCATGGTTTTGCACCACCAGAGTAATGATATAGGTATGTAGACATATATGGAGATGCTACATACAAGACAACAGGTTGAAGATACATGTCTACCACCCAGCCCCATAATTGTACATGGGGAATATAAAAGAAAAAGATTCTGCGCTCTACAAGAGGGTGAACCCACTTGGGATATGTATAGAGAATCTATTTCCGTGGATTGAGGGATGCAGGAAGGCAATCCAACAAGATAACCGTGATGTTCGCGTGAGAACAGATGATCATATGAATCTGTAAGGAACAAGGCGGGAGTTCCACAGAACACTGACATGGCAGATGTGCAGAAACGCAGAGAAGATACCAGAGGGACCTACTGGAGGGACCCAGAGGTAGCATGCGTAAACACCAGCCTTGGATTTTCACGCAGAAGAACTGATATCTCGTGTTACCCCAGGCTAGAGGGTGTGGAGAACCCTCACAGGCATGGGAAGGGTTTATAAGCTTTTCCCTACTAATAGAGAAGCTTCAGACACAAGGTCAATGCTCTATAGCAAGGCCCTCATAGTAGAAAGCTTCTCTGAAGACTGCAGAGAGCATTGTGCAGGAGAGATATGAGACAAACTGACTGAAGGTGTTAGAATAATGTGAGAAGCCTAAACGAGTAGGAGGATCCAAGATAGATGACGAATAACTTGGAATCACTACTGAGGCTAGACAAAATTTTGAACAAGGGACTGGAACTTGGAAAAAGTACCAGTAATACAATTACTGTAACTCCTGCAGGCACAGCTGCTGACGGAAACAGCAGAGAGATTGTCCTGTGCCCAATAAAGAAAAAACAGACAAGAAAAGAGAGGAGATATCCCCTCTCCTTGTCTGAGGAACGAGCTTGCTAGAGAAGCTTTTCAGTATGGTACCCCTCAGTCAGGGAGAAAACCCGGTTGAGAGGGTAGAGTAAGTAATTGGAGGGTGACATACCCATAGGGTAAGTCAACTGAAGGAAAAAATGTTCAGTTGGGATAGAACTATCAGGGGATAGTTGCAACTGCTCTTCTAGAGAGTAAGAAGAGGAGAAGTCTGTAGTCCCTGAACAAAAAATTTTCCGACAGGTTAGTACACTGAAAAAGAAGAGCACAGTGAATAAACTTCTAATGGGTAGAAGTGAACTGTAGATTACAATTCCCGGCCCCTATGGTTGCTGGGAATGCTGAGACTGGCCAGAGCTGGAGGACTTCAGGCTAGGCTGAGGTGTCCCTTGTTTAGGTACAGCCGAATGATGGGCAGGAGATGAATGAAACTTTCTTTTCTTAGGGAAAGAAGGTTTGGTAGGACATTTCCTACCCCTTGAATAAGGAGGTGGCTTAGAATGGTCTTTAGTGGAAGGAGAGTCAGTGGAGCATTGAGCAACCTGACGTAAAGCCTCCTTATTGAAGAGACCTTCTCCTGTACAAGGAGAATGAGCCAGTATAGTTTGTGCCCATCTGCTCAAGTCTGAAGCTTCAAGCCAGGCTCTGTGACGTACTGCAATGGCAATAGCAGAGGATCTGCTAACGGACTCAAAAGAGTCTATAGAAGCACGAGACAGGAACCAGGAAATATTCCGGCTGTGATTGACGAGCAAGGAATAATCAGTAGCCTTGGGCTCTGGTAAAAAAGGGGTCAAAAGAGACAATTTCTCTGTGACTTCCTGGAGTGTTAGACTCATGTGAAAAATATATGAAAGAATTCTAGAGGCCAGCATAGAGGTTTGGAAGACCTGACGACCAAAAGCATTGAGTGTTCTTGAAGAACGACCTGGCGGATAAGAAGAATGCTTCTTCTTGCTCTTAACTTTCCTTAGTGCTGATTCCACTACAAGGGAACGATGAGAAAGTTGAGGCTTTTGAAACCCTGGAGAGGGTGGCACCCGGTACCGAACCTCAGTGGCTGTAGAAACTAGAGGAAGTCGTAAGGACGATTTCCAGACCCTCAGAAGGAGATCCTGCAGAGCAGAATGTAAAGGAAGCATCATATTTTCCATTTGTGCCGGTGAGCCATGAGTAGCATCACAACCAGGGATAGAGATATTAAGAAAGGTTGCCATATTCAGGAGAAAAGCCTGAAAAGACTGATCTCCTATGGGAACCATCCCTGGTAAGGCTAAAGAAAGAGGCTGAGCACCAGAGGACGTACAGTGGTGGGAAGAGAGAAACCTAGTAGATGGACAGGGATACTGGCATGTTAACTTAGAGGCAGTGGGTACTGCATCAATGCCAGATATCGGTTCCAAACTAGGCATCGGTGGAATCGGTGCAAGAACAGGCATCGACATCGATACTGATACAGGACCAGCAGTTGAAGGGCTAGGATCTTCGGAACTGCCTATCTGGAAACGACAGGAGTCGGTTCCGGGACGCGTCGGTACCCAGTCCTCGAGACTAGATATCGGTTCAAGACTCGGCATCGAAGAAAGCGAGGCTATCGATGCATGTCGCGAGGGTTCCGACGCCGGTGGCAGTATCGGCGATGCCGATACCACTAAGGCAGCCTGGGTTACATCGATCGGTACCGACGGTACCGAGGATACCCGATGACCACTCCTTGCAAAGGGTAAGGCAGTCCACCTCGATGCCGATGCCAGGGTTTCGGAACCGATCGACGCCGGTACCGTCCCGGAGCATGACTGAGATATGGAAATGTCCATCGGTATCGTATCGACCGGCCCCAAAGGCGCCGAGGATGGTAGAGGACGATTCCTGGTGAAGAGTGGAACACTCGACACCGAAGCCGATGCCGGGGTATCAGTACCGCTCGAAGAGGATACCCGCACCGTACACGGCTGGGATCGAGGGAAGTCAATCTGGTGCGTATCGATCGGTCCCAAAGGTACCGAGGATGCCCGATGACGATCCCTGGTGAAGAGTGGAACACTCGACACCGGTGCCGATGCCGGAGGCTCGGTACCGCTCGAAGCGGATACCACCCCCGAGCATGGCTCAGGTATGTTCTGTGAGGGGTGAGCCCCAGGAACAACCTGAAACCCCTTTAACGCTTTGGAGCCCGAAGACTCCCGCAGGGGTAATGCCAATGGATTCTTGAGGGTAAGGCCGGAGCCGTCACCATGCTGGGCATGGGACATACCACTCAAGCATTGACTAGTCTTAACAGACTGTTTGTGGGTTACCTGATCCTGTGAAGTGGAGAAACCGGGTACCCTCACTGCCGAGGAAAAAACGGTATCGAGGGAAACTCTAAAAACTGAAGGTTTCCTCACAAAATTATCCCCTGACAAGTCAGAGGAAAAAGGGTCAGGACCCACACAGTTGAGACACCAACTATTGGTGTCTAAAAAGAAACAGGTGTTTCCACATCGAAAGCACTTCTTAGGAAAAGAAGGCTCCATAATGAAGATGCCTGGTAGGCCCAACAAGTTAAGGCAAAAAAACTGAAGAAAAAGTTTCTCAGAATTTAGTCAAAAATCCACCGGCGATACCGGTAGCAGCGGGGAATACAGCCGCGACCACAAGAAAACACAAACTAAAGTAATTAAAGTAAGTAAAAAGAAAAGTTTCTGTGGTGACAGGAGGACGTCCTGCCGGCTCCGCGGAAAAACGAAAACTGAAGAGAGGCTCTGGAGAAGGCGGGAAGTTAGCGCGCAGGCGCGAGGGATGCTGCCAAAAGCTTTCTGATTGGAAACTGGGCAGCGTTCCCGTGCAGGCTCCGTCGGTACCGACGTACCCATATGTGAAGACTCATTCCTGCTTGTTCCTGGAGATGCCACCTTCCAAGAGAGGTAGCGGAGGTAGAAGGTAGCCTGAGGTTCAAAGGGCAGGCGAGAGAGCTGCCCCAACACTATGTTGAGGTCCCATTCGGTTGCTGGAGGGCAAACTGGTGGCTTCGATAAGAGCAGGCCCCGAAGGAAAAGGGTCACCAAGGGCTGGACAGAGAGGGGCTTGCCATCCACCAGATGGTGGCGCACAGCTAGGGCACTAAGGTGCACTCGGAAGGAGTTAGATTTGAGCCCGGACTGAAAGAGGTGGAGAAGGTACTGTAACACCAGAGCCACCAGGCAGGAGAAAGGGTCAGCCCCGTGTTCGGCGCACCAAACAGAGAACCTGCGCCATTTGAGGGTGTAAGCCTTCCTAGTAGAGGTCTTGCGAGAGGCCGGCAGAATGTCTTCCACCTCAACCGGAAGGTTGAAAGGGACCAGTCACCCTCTCAGCTGCTACGCTGTCAGTGACAGGGACCCCAAGGTTGGGATGCAGGAGAGCGCCCCCCTCCTTTGATAGGAGTCCTGGGGCAGTCCCCAATGGGATGGGGGTCTCCACCGTCAACTGTAGAAGCAGCGGGAACCACAGTTGCCTGGACCACCGAGGAGCTATCAGGATGAGTGAGGCCCTGTCGCGGAGAGTCCTGAACAATGTCTTGGCGATCAGCGGCATCTGAGGGAAGGCATACATGAGGGCCTTCCGACCATGAGACCAGGAACGCGTCTGCTGCCACCCTGGAAAGGTGGGCCTGCCAGGAGCAGAAGTGGGACAACAAAGTTGTCTGGGCTGGTGAACAGGCCCATCATGGGTTCCCCCCAGAGCCAGAAAAGCCAACTGGCTACCCTGGGGTCCAGCTCCCACTCATGCGGCTGGAGAACTCTGCTGAATCTGTCAGCCAACAGGTTGTCCTGGTCTGGCAGGTACACTGCCAGCAGGAGGATACCCTGTTGGACCGTGTAGAAGCAGAGGAAAAGTGCCTCCTGCCAAAGGGTACGAGACACCGTGCCCCCCTGTTCAAGTAGAACATTGTCACCTGGTTGTCTGTCTGGACCAGCACCAGCTGATGACACAGGTGATGACAGAAGACTCTCAGGGTTAGGAGTATGGCTCGGAGCTCCAGGAGGTTGATCTGCTCAGTGCTCTCATCTGGTGATCGGTTGCCTTAAGTAAGGAGATCTCCGCAGTGGGCTCCCCAGCCGAGCAGGGAGGCTTCTGTGGTGAGGATCCTTGAGGGGCTTGGGGCCTGAAAATGCATGCCCGCCTCGAGATGCTGGGGAGACTGCCACCAGACCACAGAATCCGCCAATTGGCAGGTCACAGAAACTCTGTCTTGGAGGCAGCCCTTAGCCTGAGACCATTGGTCCCGGAGACATCACTGCACCACCCTCATGTGGAGGCAAGCGTCAGGGGTGACGTGGACCGTGGAGGCCATGTGCCCAAGGAGGTGCAGGAGAAGTCAAGTGGGAACCGAGGGACGGTACTGTACGTCCCGAGCCAGAATCCTAAGATGATTGGCTCGGTCCCTGGGAAAGAAAGCCTTCGACTGGAGTGTGTCGATCTTTGCCCCCAATGAACTCCAGACACTGTGTCGGAATGAGGTGAGACGGGGTAGTTTATGACAAACTCAAAGTACTGCAGAACCTGGATGGTGTGTGCGGTAGCCTGCTGCACCTACAAGGCTGTGCCTCCCTTTATGAGCCAGTCATCCAGGTAGGGAACGACAAAGACCCCCTGGAGCCGGGGGAAGGTGGCCAGGCATTTTGAGAAAACTCTTGGGGCAGAGGCTAGGCTGAAGAGGAGCACCCTGTACTGAAAGTGCCTGCCCCCCACTACGAACCACAGGTACTGCCTGTGGTTGGGGTGGATGAGGATGTGAGTATAAGCATCCTTGAGGTCTAAGGAGCATAACCAGTCTCCCTGCTGGAGGTAGGGCAGCAAGGTTCTAAAGGAAAGCATCTTGAATTTCTCCCTCACCAGGAATTTGTTGAGGTTGTGCAGGTCGAGGATGGACTTTAGGCCCCCCTGTCTTTTTTGGGACGAGGAAGTACCTGGAGTTGAACCCCTTGCCCTTGAGTTGGTGGGGCACCGGTTCCACCGCTTTGTCATCGAGAAGACCTGCTACCTCCTTCAGAAGGGGGGCCCGGTGGAGGGGAGACCTGAGGGGTTCTCCTGGGAAATAAGGGGGAGATGCCTCATTCAGGTGGAGGAGGTAACTCTCCCCGACTATCCGAAGTGCCCAGGAATCGGTGGCGATGGACAGCCACCTCTGGGCACAGAGGGTCAGACGTCCGTCTGTGAGCTGCTGATCTCCTTGGGGTAGATAGGCTATGCTCAAGGAGTCAAAAACTCCCCCCTGGTTGGGCCAGAACTGGTGCCTGGGGTTTTGGAGCCTTCTGCTTATGTGTGTCGTGTCCATGTCCCTGGGCCTGCTGACCCTGTTGGGGAGCTGGGGAGGCCTGATAAGATGGGTAGTTTCGGTAAGCAGCTCCCTTCCTCAGGTAAAAGGACTTTTTACCAGAGCCCTTCCGTTGGGGAGGAGCAGCGCTCTTTTTGGAGAGCCTGGTCCTCATCATGGACCTCGGTCTCCAGCTCAGCAGCCTTGTCGGTCATGGGTTTGCCAAAGAGGTTCTCGCCTTGGCAGGGGACATCGACCAATTTGTCCTGAACCCACTGCTCGAGGTTGGACGACTGTAGCCAAGCCTGGCAGTGTGCATCAATGCCGGCTGCCGCTACTCTAGCCACCGACTTGAACCAGTAATAGGCTGCCCGAGACATGAATTTGAAGCATTCATGGACAGCTTTGGCCAGGTTCTTGAACCGCTGCAAGGGATCCTCACAGAGACCAGCTGAGAACCCGGTGAGTTCCTTTGCCAGGTCTCCCAAGGTACATGCCCATGTACAGCTGGTAGGCCTGGATGCAGCTGATGAGCATGGAACCCTGGTAGCACTTTCTTCCGAGCGTGTCCAGGGTGCGGGGCCTCCCTGCTGGGGGGCACAGAGTGCATCTTCTGGCTTTTCAGCTGATGTATGGCCGACTCCACGACCATGGAGTTATGCGGCAGCTGTGACTTTAGGAAACCTGCGCTCCAGCAGACTCAAATAGAGTCGAGCCATTAGCTCACCACCGGCACTGAAGCCGGTGTCTCCCACATTCGGAACATCAGCTGTTCCAGGATGGGAGGGATAGGCACCGTGAATAATTCCCGCAGAGGGGCCTCGTACTGGAGGATTTCTAACTCATCCGCCCGAGGGTCCTCCTCAGACTCAGTCGGGAACTCCAGGGCCTTAGACATGTCCTTGACAGAATCAAGGATGCCCATATCCTCAGGCAGAGACTGCCGTCAAGGCTCCAAGACAGGAGAGTCAGATGTAACGTTGCGCTGGTGACTGGTATCGGGGAACTACTCGTCCTCCATCTCCCACTTAGAGTAGTCCGTCGAGGACTCATAGGAGGGCTGCTCTGCGGGCCTCGGGACCCCTGATGCCCTGCAACCAGTGCCTGGCAAACTTGTCGGGGATGACCGTGGTCCCGTTGAGCAGGACTCAGATCGTGACCTCAGCTTAGGATCAACTCGAGGCAGCAGGACCTCGAGGATTGGCTCAGCCTCCAGGGACGTCTTGGATGTCGAGGGCCTGGTGGTCAGGGCGGATGAACCAGTTGTGCCAAACAGCACCCCTGCTGGTCCATGAAGGCAGACAAACTGCACTCTAGGGCCGCCATTCTGGACTCCAGACCAGAAGGCTTAGCAGCCTTTGGCAAGGGCACCGAGGGACTCCTCGATGAGGATAGTGTCTGGGGACAGAGGCCGGTCCGCGGTCAGATCCTTCCGGGGGACCTTCGCAGGCCGCTCCTTCTCCAACGACTCATATGAACGTCTGACTGCGGGACCAGGCCTAGGGAGCACCGGGCCAGTCGGAACCATCCAAGGACGCCGCCTGCTAGGATTTCTTCATCTTCCTGGGTTCCCTCAAGGGAGACCCCCTTTCTGAGGACCCACGATGAGGCTCGGGCTTGGAAGGTTCCACCCAAGACTTAGGGGCCTCAAATGAGGCCCTGGCCTTCGGAGGCACCAGGAACTCGGGGGAAAATCAACTTTTTCTGGGGTCAAGCCAGACAAACGACTGAAGGGCTCCATGGAAAAAAGAAGACTGAACAAGATGGCACCCTTGGGCGGGAAGGGGATGGGGTTCGGGACTGGACTGGAGAGACTCAAGGAAAGAAAATTAACAGGTAAGGCCTAATTTCACTGTCTTTACTGTCCCTCCAGTCCAGTCCAGATGCATGGGATGTTTACCAGAGTAGTACCTAAGACTAGGAGGGAACCACGAGCCCAGCCTACAACACTCATGTCCCAAACTGCACCTCGCTCCTCACCTGAATGTCCAGTCAATACTCCCACTCAAAGGGAGTGTAGAGAAGACCAAGTCGCCAATTTACAAATATCTATTGGAGGCACGAGATTAAACTCTGCCTATGACACAGTTTGCGCTCTTGTTGAGTGGGAGCGCAGTCCAACTGGAATGGCCTGGTGCTTCAGCAACAAAGCCAACTCTACTGCAGCTTTGAGCCACCATGCAATAATTGCTTTTGATGCCACCTGACCTTTGTACAGCCCTCCAAGCAGGATAAAAAGACATTCTGATTTCCGAAAAGGTTCTGTACGTTTAAAGTAACACCTCAGTACCCTTTGGATATCCAGAAGGTGCAAATGGTGGTTCTCTGCTCCTGCCTCTGACCCCCAAGAAGGCCAGAAGAGACACTGCTTGATTAAGAGGGAATGAGGACATGACCTTTGGTAAAAAGGACAGAACCAATCTTATCATCATCTTCTCTCTGGAGATCCCAAAAAGGACTCCCAACACAATGCTTGAAGCTCCAAGATCTTTTGGGCTAAGCATATTGCACCAAAAAAAGGACTACCTTTAATGTGAGATATTTAAGTGTCGCTACCTCCAGAGGTTCAAAGAAGGCTCAGTCAAAGCAGACATCAATGGCAAATCCCACATCAATGGCAAATCCCACGGCGGTATCAGATAACGTACCGGCTGGTGCACATTTTTGACTGCCCTTAGAAAACGCTCCACATCCGGATGGAAGGCAAGAGCCACCCCTTCTTTCCACCCTCTGTAACAGGATAAGATGGCCACCTGCATCTGCAGTGAATCAGTGAGAGTCCTTTTTCTAAGCCTGACTGCGGGACGTCCAGAACCTCAGGCACGGAGGCTGACAGCATTCTGTTTCCTTTCTTCACAACAACTCTCAAAGACCCACCAAACTCAGACATATGCCAACAACAGAGCACTTATGAGCCTGAAGCAAGGTCGCTATAACCCGAGCCAAGTAACCGTTCCTTCTCATCCTCTCAAGAGCCAGGCCATAAGCAAGAACTGATCCACCTGCAGCAAGCAAATTTGACCCTGTGACAACAGATCTTCTCTCAGAGGGAGTTGGCATAGGTCTTCCACTGTCAGTCTGATTAGGTTGGCATACCATGGCCTTTGGGGCCAATATGGCGCCATGAGAATCACAAGACCCTGATGTGCAGTTATGCTCTGCAGAAGCTGCCTGATCAGAGGCCATGGGGGTAAGATGTACAGAATGCCGTTCTTCGGCTAGAGCGTCCAAGTCCTCAGACATTCTCTCTTGCCAGTGGCTGAAAAATCTTCTCACCTTGGCATTAGCTGCTGACACCATGAGATTGATGATCGGCTAACCCACTTTTTTACTATGCTGTGAAAAAGTCTGCCAGGGTCTGTTCCACCAGGTCGAGGTGATATCTGCTGAGAAAATCAACCTGCATGTTTCTCCGCAGCACATGTGGCCAGAAAGGACAGCGCTAGCAGATGTTTCTCCACCCAGAGTAGTAATGGAGCCACCTCTTCTGCCAAACTTGCACTGCTCATGCTGCCCTGGTGGTTGATGTATGCTACTGTGGCCATGTTGTCCAAGAATACTCCCACCATCCTATTGTACAAGAGTGGGAGAAAGCACTGTAGAGCCAAGAGGGGAAGCTATTTTGCACCTAGTCCTTGGTGGAACACAGATCTGGTGCAAGAGAAAGTTGTTGGGGCCACTTACCAATAGTGATCATAGCATAATCACATTTGATTTAATAAATGGAAGAAAGATGGCAAGGAAATTGTGGTGGCGAAGGCACATCTGAGCCCATGGAATTAGGTGAAAGACAAACATTTTCCTCCAGCCAGGGGGATAGCTCAGAGAGGAGAGAGTTTCAAAGTGCAGCAAAAGGAAAAAAAACACACATAGCTGCTGAGTGCAGACCATGCCCAAGCTCCAAGGCAACCAAGGGAGGTAATGGGAGGCACCTGGGGGAGGAGTTAGAACCGGTAGGGCAGCTACACTCATTTAAGCCCCAGGGAACAGAAGGAAGGGAGACCACCAGGGAAGAGGAAGGAAAAGGAACCTTCAGAAGGGCTGAAGGGAAGAAACCTTCCAGGGATAGCCTCAGGAGGGAATTCTCCAGGGTTCCAGCACACAGGAAGCCACGCTCCAGGAAGATGTTGGACACTTTGAAAGAAGCATCCTATTTTGTTTTGCATGTGTTGAGATTACAATGATCCTTGTTGCGAAGGAAGAAAAATAAATTCTTGTGTTAGCCTTCAAAACCCCTTGGCCTCAGTATTAATTTACACAACTACATATCCCAGAAGCCTCGGCTCTGGATTTCCCTATCAACAAGAGACACAGTTGTCACGCCCACCACCACCTAGGCAGCTGCCTAGAGGCAAGGGGCGTGCTTTTTGTGTCTCTTGTTGATAGGGGAATCTCAACACATGCAAAACAAAATAGGATGCTTCTCCAACACAAAAAGAAAACTTCTATGTCCAAGTTTCCCCAGTAACTTAAAAGTATACTGCTTCTGCCAGCTTAATACAGAAATATGGGTTTTCCTTCACAATTCCAGCATTCAAGAATAAGGCCTTCGCAGTTCCTGCTCAGTTTGAGCCTTGGTATCTGCTTCTTTCAAAGTGTCCAACATCCAAATCACAGCTTCCAGGCTTTCTCTCTATTCTATGCACTGGAATTGCTTCTGGCCCAAGCGTTTAACATTTAACATTTCTCTCACAGCTGTTCAGGCAGTTAGTTCCTAGGCTTCCCTTTCGTTTCACCCAGAACTTCTTTAGCTTGCCTTCTCACAAAGGGAACAATCCATTAACTCTACAGACTCGGGGTCAGAATCCCCTCCCTCTGTCTGCATGTCTTCATATCCGAGGTTTGTTAACTCCTGGTTTTGCACAGCTTGTACCAATGAAGGTTTAACCTCTTCTAACAACTCTAAGAGTTTCTCCCAGCGAGACCTTTTTCCACCCTCAGGGATCTTAGCAAGGCTGTGGAGATCCTTATCTTGCATTAGACGGTTTAGTGAGTCTAACTGGCTTACATTATTCTTAACAGCAGCTCTACTCACAGTCCTATCCAGAGCTGAGGATTTCCTAGCAGCTTCCTGTACTGCTGCACGTGTACCTTGCTCCTGGTCAGCAACTCTCCCAGGCAAAACCCTCCTATCTCCAGACCTGGCTGCACTTCCTCTGTAGCCCGGGTCTCTTCCTGGAGCGTGGCTTCCTGTGTGCTGGAACCCTGGAGAATCCCCTCTGAGGCTATCCCTGGAAAGTTTCTTCCCTTCAGCCCTTCTGAAGGTTCCTTTTCCTTCCTCTTCCCTGGTGGTCTCCCTTCCTTCTGTTCCCTGGGGCTTAAATGAGTGTAGCTGCCCTACCGGTTCTAACTCCTCCCCCAGGTGCCTCCCATTACCTCCCTTGGTTGCCTTGGAGCTTGGGCATGGTCTGCACTCAGCAGCTATGTGTGTTTTTTTTCCTTTTGCTGCACTTTGAAACTCTCTCCTCTCTGAGCTATCCCCCTGGCTGGAGGAAAATGTTTGTCTTTCACCTAATTCCATGGTCTCAGATGTGCCTTCGCCACCACAAAATCCACAGTACTACTTTTTAACTTTCAAAAGGAAGACTATGATAAAATGAGGAAAAACAGTTAAGACAAAAATAAAAGGAGCAGCTGCAAAAGGTTAAACATTTACATCTAGCATGAGCATTGTTTTTTTTTTTATTATTAATTTTCAAACTTCAAATACTTACATACAAGTATACAGGAAACGTGACTAGAAATATACCCTATAACATAATAATATACAACCAGTAATGATAAATGTCATCCTTAGCCCACATAACAGGGAGTACAACAATAAGGAACCAAAACAAATATGTAAATATAAGGAAAGCTTTTGCTCAGACATACAGCTAATTCTTCTTCAACCCCATTATAACTCACCCAAAATATAAATCCTGCATCTCCCTAGCAGCCAAACACACCTACAGTTGAGAAGAATCAACAAAAATAAACCTCTCTCCATGTAATGTAATTACACATTTACAGGGATAACGAAGAAAAAATGATGCGCCCAGAGCCAACACTCTCGGTTTCAAGGCCAAAAAGGCCCTCCTCCGAAGTTGTGTCGCTCTGGAAACATCAGGAAATAACTGCAACTTGGTCCCACAAAACAAGGCATTCTTATTTTTAATATAAGTTTTAAAGACAGACGTCTTATCCTGTTCAGAAACAAAACTAACCAATAAAGTTGCCCTGGAAGTGATAACATCCTGCGAGTCCTCCGAAAAATTAGTCAAATTTATATCATCAGAAACTTGCAAAACATCAAACCCCTCTGGAGACTCGGAGGAGATTCTCCTCCCAGTTAAATAAAATTTATTTATTTTATTTATTTATTTAGCTGTATTTATATCCCGCTTTTCACTGGGTCAAAGCGGTCAATTGGGGGATACATTTAACACGAGGGGATATTTATTTATTTAACAATTCTTATATACCGCGCTATTTGTTATCAGTGCGGTTTACATTCAACAACGAGAGCTCAGTGCAGTCAAGACTGTTTGAGTTTACATTATAACAGGAGTTAGAACTTGGACCATACAGGGTAACTATTTACATGTTGCGATAGCTTTAAACGATACAAATACAGAGTAACTATATACACGCTGAGTTTGGTCAGAATAGATAGAGAATACATGGTAAGTATATACAGGTTGACATGGAGCAATAAATATTACATGGTGTGAATAGACGTGAAGTGTTTACGGGCATGAGTGTGATTGCTTAAAGCATGAGTGTTATGTTGTGAGTGAGGTGTTTGTGGGGGATGGGGGGAGATTTCTCTGGGGCGGGGTAGCTGATTGAGCAAAATGTAGCAGAAAGAGATGGTGCTTTATTGCCTTCCGAAACTGTAGGAGGTCTTTGATTGTTCTTATTTCTGGTGGGAGGTCATTCCAGCATTTTGGTGCGTAGTGTGCAAAAGCTCTTCTCCTGGTTGTTTGGGTGCACATTATGGAGTCTTTAGGGAAGGTCAATGTGTTGGCTGTTGCTGTCCTTCTAGATCTGATTTGTGGAGTTGGTGTAATAAGGTTCTTGAGAGATTTGGGGGCTATGTTGTTGTTAATCTTAAATGTAATCAGCAGGATTTTGTATACGCATATAAAACACATACGCTAATACTTACAGGGAACATGGGCAAAATAGTTTAGAAATACCCATAGTCGGCCCCAGAAAGAGCTAGGATCTACCCAAGATACTTTCGTAGCAATATCTCAGGTGAAAGAAACCGACACAAAGGAAAATTTAAAAACTTATCATGCAATTCTAACTTATAATGAACAGAATAACTATCTTTTAACACCTGAGGCGTGTATTGCCTTAAGAGAAGTGCACTGATTCTCACATTTAGAAATCTGACTAAACAAAGACTTGACCCTCCCCTCCATCTTATTCAGCTTTGTAGCTATCTCTTGAGAGAAGCCACAAAGCTGAGACACCTTGGAGACCAAAGTCTGTTCTGTCCGAGTAACAACCTGCCATATAGCCGTCAGGGATACCTCCGAATCGGGGATATCCCTGGCTTCAACTGGGGGGGGGGGGGGGGGGGACGACCAAACAACAGGCCTCAGCATTTCGCCCTGATTTAAGGGGGTACTCTGCTGGAGTGGAGGGGATAGTCGCAGATGGGGGAGGAGGTGGGGTATGCTCCGGAGAACTAAGGGTGACTCCCAGAGACCACACTACAAGAAAGTCGGGGTAAAAGGACACATTATCTCCCACAGTTACCTTCACATGTCGATCCATTGGTCCACAACAGGCTCAGCGGGAAGCAACTTCTTTTTCCGTTTACCCATATCCAAATGGCATTCAGACACCTAAGGATAATCTGTGCCTCCTGCGGGCCTCCAAGAGGCTCCCAAGGGGCAGATAAGCTCCTTGTATCACACCCCTTAGATCGCGCCCACTACAAGGTGCCTAGGGCTGATGCCACTATATGTGTATACCCACGATGACGTTGGGGCATCCCGGAATCAGCCTGCGTCCTCCAACAGCTGCTCCTGGTTCCAGCAACACTCCCAGCACTGCAGAATAAGCGGCAAAGTTTTAAAACAACCTCCGATGATGACAGGGCGTCCCGGAATCAACTTGTGTCGTCCAACAGCTGCCCCTGGCTCCGGCAACACTCCCCGCATGAGCAGTGTTTAAAAGTACTATCTTGGAAGCCCAGACCAGATGTATTCCACGCTTTAAGAAAAGTGGAAGGAAGGCCAAAAAACTGCCAGAGAAGTGGTTGTTGCCAAAAAAGCATCCTTTAGGAACAACATAGCACTGGCAAGTTAGATGCAAGGCACTGATAAGACAAAAAAGAATTTGAAAAGAAGCTTGTCATGGAAGCAAAAATACATAATAAAAACTCTTTCAAGTTCATTCATAGTAAAAAACCTGAGAGAGTCAGTTGGACCACTAGATGATAGAGGGGTAAAAGGGGCATTAAGGGAAGACAAGGCCATAGGCGAGAGACTGAATGAATTCTTTGCTTCGGTCTTTAATGAAAAATATGTAGGAAAGTTGCCTGTGCCTGAAATAGTATATAAAGGTGGTATAGAGGAAGACTTGTCTTAACGAAATTGCAACCTGGCTAAAAGCGAAAAACCTCCACATAAACCATTCAAAAACAGAGGTATTAATTGTAACAAAAAACCATTCATATGTCCCTCCAACCCACATAACAATACAAAACCATGACATCACAATAAAAAACGAAATAAGATACCTAGGAATCATTTTAGATACACACCTTACGATGAACACCCACATTAGAAACATTATAAAGAAAATCTACTTCAAACTCAAAATACTCAAGCAACTACGCCCCTTAGTTCACTTACAAGATTTCATTAACATAATACAGGCAACCATAACCCCACACTTTGATTTTTCCAACCTAATTCTCTTAGGTATAACGAAACAAAACATTAAAAGAATACAACTAGCACAGAACGCAGCAGCTAGAATTGTAATGAAAGCACACTCATTCCAGAATATTACTCCAATATTAGCAACCCTGCATTGGCTCCCAATACAAAGCAGGATAATATATAAGACCACAATAACCACATTTAAAGCTCTCAATGGCATGGCTCCAATCCCATTAAGCAATCTTATAAGCAAGGAATCTCAAAAAGTCACTCACAGAAAAGGACACTCAAATAAATTAAGGACTCCAAATGATTTTATAAAAGCAACCAAACTAACTAATAACAGAGCCTTCTCACATGCGGCCCCCTTCATTTGGAACTCCATCCCAGAGGACCTAAGATCCACAACAGAAATTATAGAATTCCGCACAAAACTGAAAAACCTACCTCTTTGCCATGCACTACAACAACATTGATAATACACTAATCATCCCAGAAAAAGGCTAAATAACACCCAACTGAGTAAAGCTAAACCTCATAATTAACAGATTTGCACCCTCTTGTAAATAACCATGATTTAAATCTAAGGAACCTACAAACCTGTATCTGTACATAGTTCATAAATTGTTCTTGTTCTGTTATGTATTTAACCATTACATTGTTCTGTTATGCATTTAACTATTCACCGTTCTGTTACGTATTTAACTATTACATTGTTTACTGTCAAAAATTGTTCCATGTAAAACAAGCCCTGCTTTGTTGACTGTTGTTCAATTGTGAGCCACATCTGAACTCTGGAAGATGCGGGATATAAATGTTTGTTAAATAAATAAATAAATATCGATAAACTGGGAGGATGTATTACAACTGTTTGAGAAACTGAAGAGTAGCAAAGCACCTGGACTGGAGGGTATACATCCAAGGATGTTGAAAAAACTGAAATATAAGATTGCAGACCTACTATACACTGTTCTATGTAAACCGCCTTAAAAAACTATTAAATAAATACCTAATAAATAAATACTATTAGTAACCTGTGAACTATGAGTAAAATCATCTGCAATACCTCTGGATTGGAGAGTGGCCAATGTAACTCCAATTTTTAAAAAGGGTTCCAGGGGTGATTTGGAAAACTACAGATTGGTGAGCCTGATGTCAGTACAGGGCAAAATGGTAAAAAACATTATAAAGAATAAAATTACTGAACATGTAGATAGTCATGGTTTAATGGGAGAAAGCCAACAGATTTAGGAAGACAAGACTTTCCTTGACTAATTTGTTATTTTTTTTGAAGGTGTGAATAAACAGGTAGACAAAGGTGAGCCGGCTGATATAGTCTAACTGGATTTTCAGAAAGCCTTTGACAAGGTCCCTCATGAGAGATCTTGGCCAAATTTTAAAAAGTTATGGGATTGGAGGCAGTGTAGTATTGTGGATCAAGAACTAGTTAAACTTTAGAAAGCAGAGAGTAGGGCTAAATGGCCAATTTTCTTAGTGGAGAAAGGTGAATAGTGGAGTACCCCAGGGATCTGTGCTGGTTCTGCTGCTTTTTTTAGCATCTTCATAAATGACCTGTAAACTGGAATAACGAGTGAGGTGATCAAATTTTCTGAGGACATAAAATTATTCAAAGTTGTTAAAACACAAGAGAATTGTGAAAAATTGGAACAGGACCTTGATAAACTGGAAGACTGGATGTGACTGGATGTCCAAATGGCAGATGAAATTTAATGTGGACAAGTGCAAAGTTATGCACCTAGGAAGAAACAACCCAAACTATGGTTACACGATGCAAGGTTCCACATTAGGAACCACCACCCAGGAAAAAGGTTTAGGCATCATGGATAATACGTTCAAACCCTCCGCCGCAGTGTGCGGCAGCAGCCAAGAAGGCAAATAGAATGCTAGATATCATAAGGAAAGGAATAGAGAACAAAATAAAGATTATTATAATGTCTCTGTATCGTTCCATGGTGCGACCATCTTGTTCTCACTTAGCGCCCCTTTTACGCCTCTATCATCCAATGGAGAAATTAGTATTGTCAGACTCAAAGGTGAAGGAGAGGAATATGTAGACGCAGATAAAGACAAAGCAGAACTACTTAACAAATATTTTTCAATGTTCACAAATGAAGGGCTGGAAGTGGGACCTCAGAAAACACACACAAATAGGAATGGAAATGAAGCAGCTCTTGAATGTTTCTCAGAAGACTGCTTATAAGATCCTAGCTAAATAAAAATTAGGCAAAGCACTGGAGATGGAAAGGATACATCTATGAAAGCCAAGCATGGCAAAACACAGGTACTGCTGCTGATCCCCTCAGCGCACTGCTTGAATCATGGAGTGCCAAGCTTCCATTCGGAAGTGCAGGACATGCAAGTGCATGTTGACTCTCTTGAGACGCAGATGAGCCAGAAGAAACTGTACTTTAAAGGCACCATGAAGTAGATGGAGTATCTGCCCGTGCCCCATTCGTCTTGGTGGGATGGGTAACACTGCCTTTAGGCGCATTAACGTGTCTAAGTTCACCCGCACACTTTGATCGCAGACTCACAAGGGGAGATAACTAAGGCATCCGGAATCTGCTCTTTGCACTCCAGAATATGGAAGAACTGAATGATGTCTAGCACCCAGCGATCTTTGGTAACCCAGGTTCATTAATGAAAGAAAAGGCAAAGCCTGCATCCAACTGGAGGAACCAGGGAAGGGGCCCCCAAACCTTCTTTGTGCAGCACGGGAGAGTCCTCCTCTGGAAGAGACTGGGTCCCTGGGCCCAAGCACTCCACAAAAGGACTGAGAACAAGCCGAAAGCTTGGAAGCAGAAGGGAAGAAAGATTTTCCAGGTCAGCAACGACAAGAGTTAAGGCAAGTATCACAACCACATTTAGAAACAGAAAAATGATGACAGAAAAAGACCACATGGCCTATATAGTCTATCCTTCCATATCAGCCACTGCAAGAGCCCTCTTTTCCTTTAGGGATCCTTTGTGTTTCTCCCATGCTTTTTTGAATTCAGATACTGTCCTTATCTCTACCACATCCACTGGGAGGCTATTCCATGGATCCACCACTCTTTCCGTAAAGAAATATTTCCACATATCACTCCTGAATAGTAGTCCCCTCATAGCAGAACTTATTTATTTATTTATTTATTTATTTATAGTTCTTTTATACCGCACTCTTTTTCATCAGCGCGGTTTACATTAAACAGGAATACTCATTGCAATCAACAGACTGTGGTGAGTTTACATATAACAGGAGAATACAACTGGGATTTTAACTTAGGGAAACTTTGTACATATTTGTAACATGTAAAGAACCTACGAGGGGGTACCCAAAAAAAACAGGAATTATTTTTTAAAAGCTATTTATTTCAAATTCTTTACAAAACAACCTTATCCCCTTCAAAATACTCTCCATTACAACTGATACATTTGTCCCACCGGTGCTTCCACTGTTCGAAACATTTTTTGTAGTCATCTTTAGAAACGGCTGACAGCTCCTCCCTCTTTTTTTTATTGACTTCTTCAATGTTGTCAAATCGGTGTCCTTTCATGCCCCTTTTCATGCGTGGAAATAAGAAAAAGTCGCATGGAGCCAGGTCAGGCGAGTAAGGTGCGTGGGGCAGCGGAACCATGCCATTTTTAGCCAAAAACTGTCTAACAGAGATGGCTGTGTGTGCAGGTGCGTTGTCGTGGTGGAAGAACCAGTCTCCTGTCTGCCACAAATTGGGTCTTTTTTGATGAACACTGTTGCGAAATCTTCTTAAAACTCTGAATGAACTACCCCCTTGGCATCAAAAAAGCACATCAGCATTGTTTTGATGTTTGATTTGACTTGACATTTTTTTGGATGGGGTGACGATGACGTCTTCCATTGACTTGACTGTTGCTTTGTTTCTGGGTCGTAACCATAGCACCATGACTCATCACCTGTAATGACCTTTGACAGAAAATCTGGATCAGTTTCAAGCTGTTGTTTCAAAACATGACATGTTTCAACTCGATGTTCCTTTTGATTGTCAGTCAGAACCCGAGGAACAAACTTGGCAGCAACCCTTTTCATTCCCAAATCTTCCGTTAAAATTCGCTGAACCGAGCTCCAAGATAACCCACTAATCTCTGACAGTTGATCAATTGTCTGTCGACGGTCTGTGAGCACAAGCTCTCTAATTTTTTCAATATTTTCATCGATTCGGGCAGTTGATGGACGCCCAGAACGAGGTTTGTCATCAATCGACATGTCGCCATTTTTAAACCGGGCAAACCACTGGTACACTTGACTTTTTCCCATAGCGTCATCTTGATGAGCTGTTTTCAACATTAAAACAGTTTCAGCAGCATTTTTACCGAGTAGAAAACAAAATTTCACAGATGCACGTTGTTCACTTAAACTTGTCATCATAAAAAAAGAAACAAGAACAAAACAGCGCTAGCAAAAACAATCACTGCAGATGAACAGAACAAGCCAGGTCGACAACACAGGCGGCACTGAACTGACAATGAGTTGCACTATACACGCCTAGCAGCAGAAGTGTGTACTACACAAGCTCCGCCCACGGCAATGTTATTCCTGTTTTTTTTGGGTACCCCCTCGTATATACACAGGATAGAATTTCTTATTATCATCTTGAGTAAATAAGGCATTTACACTTTTACTGTAAGTGTTAGAGGGTTGATGATGTGCTTTGGAAATGTAGAATGAAGAGGTGGTGCTTTATGGCTTTTCTGAATTGTTTGAGGTCAGTAATCGCTCTAATGTTGGGAGGTAGGTTGTTCCAACATCTGGGTGCGTAGTACGCGAAAGCCCTGTCTGTTGTTGAACGTTTGTATTTTGTGGCCTCAGGTGGTGTAACTAGGGTATTTGCCGCTGCTGACCTCCTAGATCTGATGTTGGGAGTGTGATGGAGGAGTTTTGAAATTGATGAAGGAGCTATAGTATTTATCGCTTTAAAGGTCAAGAGAAGGGCTTTATATGCTATTCTGCAGTATATAGGGAGCCAGTGAAGCTCCATTAGGATGGGTGTTATATGTTCGTTCTTTGAAGCACCGTATAGTACCCGGGCTGCGGCATTCATGGCTAGTTGCTTTCATTCAAAAGAGGTTCTCTCCCTGTACATTTATGCCACAGAGGTATTTAAACATCTCAATCATATCCTCTATCCTGCCTTTCCTCTAAGGTGTACATATTAAGATCCTTAAGTCTGTCCTCATATGCTTTATAATGAAGACCACTAACAATTTTAGTAGCCACCCTCTCTACTGACTCCATCCTGTTTATATCCTTTTGAAGGTGCGGTCTACAGAATTGTACACTATACTCCAAATGAGATCTCACCAAAGACTTATCCGGAGGCACTTTCACCTCCTTTTTTCTGCTAGCCATTCCTTTCTGTATGCACCCAAGCATACTTCTAGCTTTTGCTGTCGCCTTTTCTACCTGTTTAGGTACTTTAAGATCATCAGACACAACCACGCCTAGGTCCCGCTCTTTAGTGGACAAAAGTACTTCACCCACTATACCAGGCATGTCCAACAGGTAGATCGCGATCTACCTGTAGATCACGGAGGAGTCAGAGGTAGATTGCCAGCCCCAATTGGCTCCATCTCTCTAACAGCTCGCCCCGTCGCTAGGAGAGAGCTCGTGCCGGCAAGTTGTCTGCCGAGGTCTTGCCGCCGCTGCTGATCCTTTGCCTTTTTTCCCTGCCTGAGGGAATCTTGCCTGCAGGTGTATTGGGGGCGCTTGTTGTTTTCATGCCAATAGTTTGTGGGTACCCCAGGGGGCAGTCACCCGCGCCGAGACACCACATCCCCGGTGTCATACCTGCTCTCCTGCCTCTCAGAATCACCCATTCCAGCCCCAGCCCCAACACCCCTTAAATATCGGGCGATATCCATTCGCCTGGGCTTTACCTGAATACACTTACCGTATTAGTTGTGTCGTGTGCTGGTGGTTGGTCGCTTTAAAGTTCACTTTCATTAAACATTTTCTGGCAGAGACAACAAAGTGTCAAGAATTTGTTGATTTTGGCGGGCTTTTCCAATTTTGTTCTAACTTGCCTATGTCTTGCCTTTGAATTAGTTCAAAACACTGACTTTTGCTTGCCTCTGCATTATATTTTGCCTAGCCTTTGCATTGATTCTACACTGCAATTTTATTTTGCCTTGCCTTTGCGTTGATTCTACACTGTGTGCAGAATTTATTAAATCGCGTGTGGTGGTATTTGAACTTGTTTGGCGATAATTGATTTTATCTGGTTTGCTGGACAGGTGTTTTGAGTTTTTTTGATGATTGTTTGGTGGTCTTTGATTATTGGTACCAGTATGATGAATTCTTATTTTTACTTTTAGAACTCCATGTGTGGTTTTGGCATCTCCAGTCCTTGTATTGCGCATCATCCAGAGGTCTTCAGTTCCTGTTGATCTTTAATACTTTGGGAAAGTGACAGTTTTGGACCAGATTCAGCCAGTGTTTACACTAACTTAGCAGATTTGGCCTTCTTACATCCAGCCACCCCAGTGTAACGAAGATGAGCGTTCCAAAGAAGAGCAAAACCTACCACTTTCATGATGAATGGGAAATGGACTACTTCATCATGGTGAAAGACAAGTGTTGTTGTCTAATTTGTAACGCCCCAGTATCCTTGCCCAAAAAGGGTAATCTGGAATGTCATTATAAGGCTCTGTATAACACTAAGTTTGATGCTGATGTTCCACCCAAAAGTGAAATTCGTTAACTGAAGCTCAAAGAACTTAAATCAAAATTGGCTACTCAGCAACAGTTGATGGCGAAGCCAAGGTCACATTCGGTCAATGCAACCATAGCATCCTTCAAGGTCAGCAACCTGATCACAAAGAAATGCAAACCTTTCATTGAAGGGGTATTTGTAAAAGATTGTTTTCTTGAAGCAGCTGACAATCTTTTTGAAGGATTTAAAAATAAGAAAGAGATCATAGCTGCTATTCAAGATGTACAATTGTCAAGAAACACCGTCGTGCGGCGAAGAGAAAAGATGTGTGGAGACACAACTGAACAATTGTTGGAGGATGTTTCAAATTGTGTTGCTTTCTCACTCCAACTGGATGAATCTACAGACATAAGAGACATAGCCCAGTTACTAGTCTTTATCCGGATGGTTTTTGAAGACTTCAGTGTTAAAGAAAAACTACTTGGAATGATTTCTTTAAAAGGGCGAACTACCAGTCAGGAAATATTCAGTTCTTTCCATTCTTTTGTGACAAAGTGTAATCTTCCATTGCATAAACTTGTTTCCATCACTACTGATGGAGCAAGAGCAATGACAGGTGAGGTTAACTGTTTCATAGCCCTCTGCAGACAGCATGACGACTTCCCAGATTTCCTTTCTTACCACTGCATCATTCACCAGCACGTTTTGGCAAGCAAGAGACTCAATACAAAGACTTGGAGCAGCTGGTTCATGAACTGACCAGAGGGAAAGCCATATTAGACCTAGTCCTTAGTGGAACACCAGATCTAGTGCAAGAGATAAGGGTGTTGGGGCCACTTGGCAACAGTGATCATAGCATGATCACATTTGATTTAATTAATGGAGGTGGGATAGTAAGGAAATCCACAGTACTACCTTTTAACTTTCGAAAGGGAGATGATGATAAAATGAGGAAAATAGTTAAGAATAAACTAAAAGGAGCAGTTGCAAAGGTTAAAGACTTACATCAAGCTTGGGTGTTGTTGAAAAATACTATCTTGGAAGCCCAGACCAGCTGTATTCCACGCTTTAAGAAAAGTGGAAGGAAGTCCAAAAAACTGCCAGCATGGTTAAAAGGTGAGGTCAGAGAGGCTGTTGCCAAAAAAGCATCTTTCAGGAAATGGAAAAAAGAGCCAAATGACGAAACCTGGAAACAGCACAAGCACTGGCAAGTCAAATGCAAGGCATTGATAAGGCTGGCAAAGGGAGAATTTGAGAAGAAGCTTGCTACGGAAGCAAAAACGCAAAATAAAGATTTTTTCAAGTACATTCGTAGCAAAAAAACTGTGAGTCAGATGGTCCATTAGATGATAGAGGGGTTAAAGGGGCACTAAGAAGCGACAAGGTGACAGCGGAGAGAATGAATGAATTCTTTGCTTCGGTCTTTACTGAGGAAGATGTAGGGATGTTAAACATGACTGAAATGGTATTTAAAGGTACGGAAGAATTGAAGGAAATTTCAATACATTGGGAAGATGTATTACAACTATTAGATAAACTGAAGAGTAGCAAATCACCTGGGCCGGATGGTATACATCCAAGGGTGTTGAAAGAACTGAAATATGAGATTGCATACCTGCTATTTGTAATCTGTGAACTTTCATTAAATAATCTGTAATACCTGAAGATTGGAGGACTGCCAATGTAACGCCAATTTTTAAAAAGGGCTCCAGGGGTGATCCAGGAAACTACAGACCGGTGAGCCTGACGTCAGTACCGGGAAAAATGGTAGAAACCATCATAGAGAACAAAATTACTCAGCATGTAGTCATGGACTAAAGGGAGACAGCCAACATGGCTTTAGACAAGGAAGGTCTTGTTTTACTAATCTGTTATGTTTTTTTGAAGGTGTGAATAAACAGGTGGACAAAGGTGAGTCGGTTGATATAGTGTATCTGGACTTTCAGAAAGCTTTTGACAAGGTCCCTCATCAGAGACTTTTGGCAAAACTAAAGAGTCATGGGATAGGAGGCAGTGTACTATTGTGGATCAAGAACTGGTTAAAAGATAGAAAGCAGAGGGTTGGGCTAAATGGCAATTTTCCCAATGGAGAAAGGTGAATAGTGGTGTACCCCAGGGATCAGTGCTGGGTCCACTGCTTTCTGACATTCATAAATGACCTGGAAAAGTGAATAACGAGTGAGGTTATCAAATTTGCAGATGACACAAAACTATTTAAAGTTGTTAAAACCCAAGAGGATTGTGGAAAATTGCAAGAGGATCTTGATAAATTGGAAGACTGGGCATCAAAATGGCAGATTAAATTTAATGTGGACAAGTGCAAAGTTATGCACCTAGGGAAGAGCAACCCAAACTATGGTTACACGATGCAAGGTTCCACATTAGGAACCACAGCCAGGAAAAAGATTTAGGCGTCATTGTGGATAACATGTTAAAACCATCGGCCCAGTGTGCAGCGGCGGCCAAGAGAGCAAATAGAATGCTAGGTATCATAAGGAAAGGAATGGAAAATAAAACAAAAGATATTATAATGCCTCTATATCGTTCCATGGTGAGACCGCACCTTGAATATTGTGTGCAATTCTGGTCACCGTATCTTAAAAAGGATATAGCGTTATTAGAAAAGGTTCAGAGAAGAGCCACCAAAATGGTAAAGGGGATGAAGGATACCCCTATGAAGAAAGGCTAAAAAGGTTAGGGCTCTTTAACCTGGAAAAGAGACGGCTGAGGGGAGATATGGTAGAAGTTTATAAATTAATGGATGGAGTGGAATGGGTGAACGTAGATCGATTGTTTACGTTATCAGAATATAGAAAGACTAGTGGGCACGCAATGAAGCTACAGGGTAAACTATTTAAGACTAATAAAAGAAAATATTTTTTCACTCAACGTGTAATCAAACTCTGGAATTTGTTACCGGAGGATGTAGTAAAGGCTGTTAGTGTAGCTGGGTTTAAAAAAGGTTTGAAAAGTTCCTGGAGGAAAGGACAATATACCATTATTAAGAAGGGACCCAGGATATCAATGCTTGACCCAGTACAAGCATTGTGGAACTTGTGTCTTTTGGGGAAACTGCTAGGTATGTATGACCTAGATTGGCCACTGTTGGAAACAGGATACTGGGCTTGATGGAGCTTGGTCTGACCCAGTATGGCATATCTTATGTTCTTATGTCATGGACATCACTTTCAAAATTGTAAATTCAGTTCGTGGAAGATCACTTCAAAGACGGCTTTTCAATCTCACTCTTGATGAAAGGGCAGCGGAAATCATTTTGCACACAGATGTAAGGTGGCTAAGTAGGCACAAATTTCTGCAAAGATTTTGTGATTTGCTGAATGAAATAAGATGTTTTTTGAAGGAGAGGGGAGATGACCAAGCGGAGTTGGAAGATGAGGAGTGGTTATGTGATCTGGCATTTCTCGCTGACTTTACAGGCGAAAGCGTAGTTACTCACCTGTAACAGGTGTTCTCCAGGAGCAGCAGGAATCAGTCCTCACATATGGGTGACGTCGGCGCCGACGGAGCCCTCGCGGAGCAATTTTCCCCAGCTTTCAAAGAAAGCCTTTGGGAATTGCAGCGCGCATGCGCGGTCGCCTTCCCGCCCAAGGGTGCCATCTTAGCCAGTCAGATGACATAGCTAAAAAAGACAGCATAAAAACGTGCAAAAAAACTTAAGCAGATGATTGCAACTCCACGGGGAGGAGGGAGGGTTGTGAGGACTGATTCCTGCTGCTCCTGGAGAACACCTGTTACAGGTGAGTAACTACGCTTTCTCCAGGACCAAGCAGGAAGTCAGTCCTCACATATGGGACTCCCAAGCTTAAGGCTACCGGAGACCCTAAGCACAAAAATGAGCTCCCTCTAGCTCAGCAGCACAGAAGGAAGGAATCTTCGCTGAATTATTACCCACCGGTAGCCCACATCCGGGATGGAGGGTAGGAGTTGCTCAAACCTCAAAGAGATTACGGAGGACTGCCTGTCCGAAAGCACTGTCCCTGCGGGACTCCCTCTCGAGACAGTAATGGACCGCAAAAGTCTGGCTCGAAGACCAAGTAGCGGCCCGGCAGATGTCTGCCAGCGGAACAGAGCGGAGGTAAGCCACTGACGTAGCCTTTGCCCGAACGCAATGAGCCGTGACTCGACCTTCCAAGGAGAGTCCGGCTGCCCCATAAGCCCAAGTGATACAGTCCGCAACCCAGATGGACAGAGTACGCTTGGAGACCGGGAGCCCCAATTTATTGGGGTCAAAAGACACAAAAAGCTGAGCAGCTTTACGGTGCTCCCGCGTACGGTCAAGGTAGAAGTTCAACGCCCTTCTACAGTCCAGGGTATGGAGGACCGTTTCAGCTCGGCTGGAGTGTGGTCTGGGAAAGAAGGTCGGAAGTACCACCTCCTGATTGATGTGAGAAGGGGAGACCACTTTTGGAAGAAATTTTGGGTGAGTCCGCAGGACTACCCTATTTTTGTAGAACCGAGTGTAAGGGGGATCAGACACGAGGGCCTGCAATTCACTTACGCGTCTAGCGGAAGTGAGGGCTATCAAGAACAATGTTTTCCAAGAAAGAAAACGGAGAGAACAGGTAGCCATAGGTTCAAAAGGCGGACAGGTGATCCGCTGTAAAACCACATTCAGATCCCAGTCAGGCGCTGGCGGGCGCAGAGGTGGTTTAAGCAGAAGGAGACCTCGGAGAAACCTCGCTACAAGAGGGTCGCTGGAAAGAGGTCTGCCGTCCACCGGCACATGATGTGCTGAAAGAGCACTGAGGTGAACTTTGACGGAGTTGGACTTAAGTCCCAGATTAGAGAGGTATAGCAATTACTGCAGGATCACCGACACCGGGCAGGAGAAGGGATCCTGAGACTGTTGGGTACACCAAACGGAAAAGCGACGCCATTTAAGGGCGTAGCATTTGCGGGTAGAAGGTCGCCGAGAAGCTAGGACGACCTCTTCCACCTCTGCCGGCAGGAGAAGGGGAGCTAGGACTACCCTCTCAGCAGCCAGGCCATTAGATTGAGAGATCTGAGGTTGGGGTGTAGCAGAGACCCCTGATCCTGAGTGAGGAGATCCGGTTGTAACCCCAGAGGGAATGGATCCTCTACCGCTAATTGCAGCAGGAGTGGAAACCACGGCTGTCTGGGCCAGCGAGGGGCCACCAGGATCATGAAGGCTTTGTCTCGGAGAACCTTGAAAAGAGTTCGAGAGACTAGCGGGATGGGAGGAAAAGCATACAGAAGGCTCTCCGACCATGAGAGTAGAAAAGCGTCTGCCGCAACTCGAAGGGGATGTGGCTGACGAGAGCAGAAGCGAGGAAGTTGCCGGTTGAGAGGGCTGGCAAAGAGATCCATCGTGGGGAGGCCCCACTTTAGAAAGAGCTTCTGAACTACCAAGGGATCCAGGCGTCACTCGTGCGGCTGGAGGATCCTGCTGAGTTTGTCCTCCAGGCAATTTTCTTGGCCTGGGAGATAAACTGCCTTGAGAAGAACGCCGTGACTGACGGCCCAAGAGCAGAGCTTCTGTGCTTCCCGACAGAGAAGGAAGGAGCCCGTGCCCCCCTGCTTGTTCACGTAGAACATGGCAACTTGATTGTCCGTTTGGACAAGGACGGACTGGTGAGAGGTCAGGTGGGAGAAGGCCTTGAGAGCCAGGCGGATCGCTCTGAGCTCCAGGAAGTTGATCTGCTGAGCAGACTCCCACGTGGTCCAGAGGCCCTGAGTACGTGCCCCTTGGCAATGTGCTCCCCAGCCCAGGAGGGATGCATCTGTTGTCAGCACCTGGGCCGGCTGAGGTGACTGAAAAGGCATGCCGAGTACCAGGTTCGGCCGATGAAGCCACCACTGGAGAGACGAGGCCAGCGGCTCGGAGACGCGCACTAGGTCTGCTAGGCCGCCTGTGGCTTGTTGCCACTGCTTGCGAAGACACCATTGAGCAGGCCGCATATTCAGGCGGGCATTGGGGGTCACATGGACGGTGGAAGCCATATGGCCGAGTAGTCTCAGGAAGCGCCTGGCGGAGACCAGGGGCTGGCTGCGAAAACGGTTGGCTAGGTCCATGAGCCGTTGAGCCCTGTCGAGCGGTAGGAACGCTCGTGCCTGAGGAGTGTGCAGCCTTGTGCCGATGAACTCGAGATCCTGTGAGGGGAGCAAAGTGGACTTTGCGAAGTTTATAACAAAGCCCAAGTACTGCAGAAGAGTCACCGTGCGGCGTGTGGCGTTGGTGACCTCCGGAGCGGACGCTGCTCTGATGAGCCAGTCGTCGAGGTACGGAAAGACATAGAGGCCGTGAAGCCGGAGATGGGCCGCCACCACCGCGAGACATTTTGTGAAGACTCGCGGTGCGGAGGACAGGCCAAAGGGCAGTACTCTGTACTGGTAATGATTTCCTGCCACCACAAACCTTAGGTATTGGCGGTGACTTGGGTGGATGAGGATGTGCGTGTAGGCATCCTTTAGATCCAAGGAGCATAGCCAATCTCCCTGCTGGAGGTAGGGCAGAAGGATTCCAAGGGTAAGCATTTTGAACTTTTCCCGCACGAGGAACCTGTTGAGGTTGCGCAAGTCCAGGATGGGTCGGAGGCCTCCCGTCCTTTTTGGTACTAGAAAATACCTGGAATAAAAGCCTTGACCTCTCAGGTGGTGGGGCACCGGTTCCACCGCCTGTTCCTGTAGAAGACCTGCTAACTCCTGAAGGAGTAATTCCCTGTGCAGAGGGAGTCGTGGAGGTTCTCCCGGAAAATAGGAGGGAGGGACCTGGTGGAAGTGGAGAAGATAGCCTTCTCTTACGACTTGAAGCACCCAGGCATCTGAAGTGATGCTGGACCACCTGTGGGCGAAGTGAACCAGCCGGCCTCCGGTGCTGGGAGGAGCCAGCGGAGGGGGAGAGGCTATGCTTAAGGAGTCAAAAGCCCCCACCCTGCTGAGCAGGGGCTGGTGGTGCAGGCTTGGGGGCTTGCTGCCTACGGGACCCGTTACCCCGTCCCTTGGCCTGCTGGCCCTGTTGGGGAGCTGCAGGGGCCTGATATTGGGGGTAGTGTTTGTAGGCAGCCGCCTTTCTCGGGTAAAAGGACTTCTTTCCCGAGCCCTTCTTTTTCTGGGAAGGGGCGGAGGTCTTCCTAGAAAGCCTAGTCCTGGTGAGAGTCTCCGTCTCGATTTGTGCAGCCTTTTCAGCCATGGGCTTGCCAAAGAGGTTTTCACCTCGGCAGGGGACATCGACCAACTTGTCCTGCACCCAGGGCTCGAGGTCAGACGACTGAAGCCAAGCCTGTCGGCGGGCACCGATGCCGGCTGCGGCCACTCGAGCCGATGCTTCAAAGCCATCATAGGCTGCTCGGGATATGAATTTTGAGCATTCCCGAATGCCAGTGGACAAGGCCAGGAACCTCCGCAAAGGTTCCTCGGACAAACCAGCGGAGAATCCGGCTAGCTCTTTAGCCAGGTCTCGGAGATACATGCCCATGTATAGCTGGTAGGTCTGGACACGACACGCAAGCATAGAGCCCTGGAAACACTTCTTACCAAGGCCATCCAGGTTACGGGCCTCCCTGCCAGGAGGCACCGAGGAGTGCATCTTCTGGCTCTTAAGACGATGCATGGCCGATTCCACTACCATGGAATGGTGTGGTAGCTGTGCTTTTTGGAAGCCAGGGCTCTTGCGGACTCGATAGATAGAATCGACCCGCTTGCTCAGGACCGGCGAGGAGGCCGGACTCTCCCACATGCGGAAGAGTAGTCGTTCCAGCATGGGAGGAACCGGTACAGTAAAGTGTTCCCTGGCGGGAGAGTCATACTGGAGGGCGTCGAGCTATTCGGCTCGAGGTTCCTCCTCGGGATCCGCAGGGAAGGCCAAAGCCTTGGCCATATCCCTGACGAAGTCCGAGAACCGGGCATCCTCCGGGGGGGACTGCTTCCGAGGTTCGGACTCAGGTGAGTCCGAGGGGACACACCGAGTCCGAAAAGAATCAGGTGACTCTTCCTCTTCAGACTCCCAGACCGACTCCGACGAGGAATCGGTGGGGTCGGCCCGGGCAGGCCGCGGCGCCTGCCGCCCCGACGCCGAGGGAGTCGGCGTCGGCGACCTCGGTCCCGAACAGGAGGCCGAGGGTGACCTCGACCGAGGATCGACTCGAGTTCGCATGGACTCGAGGATCGGCTCGGTCTCCGGGGTCGACTTAGACGTCGACGTCCCGGCGGTCGGGGCAGTGGCGCCAGCGAGGCTAGCGAGCAGTGCCCGCTGCTGGTCCATGAAGGCAGACAGTCTGCTCTCCAAGGCCGTCAACCTGAGTCCGACCTCAGGTGACCCAGCAGCCCCCGACTCGGGCCCCGACGGCGTCGGGCCCGACGTCGGCGGTCTCGGAGGCGAGTCCAGGAGGACCACAGGACTTACCCGAGCAGGCAGCTCCGACTCCAGGCGAGGTCGCTTCGAGAGGTGCTCCTTCTCCAAGGACCCGGGACGGCTATCGGGGCTATGCGACCTGGCCCTCGCGGAGCCAGGAGCGTCCACCGACGCCGCCCTCGCGGGTTTCACCTTCCGTCGATGGTCCCCGGAGGGAGAACCCCTGTCGGAGGAACTCCGGCGACGGTCCGAGCTGGAACCTCTGGACGCGGAGGCCTCCGACGAGGTCCGGGTACGGCTGGGGTCAGCGAAGATCCGATCCCGCTGATGCCGCCGACTTCTCAACGCTTTGGAGGACATTTTGCCGCAGGCCCCACAGATCATTTCTTCATGATCCGGGCCCAGGCAGCGGAGGCAATTGTCGTGTGTGTCAGTTAGTGACATGTTTCGG
Organism: Ichthyophis bannanicus; assembly: GCA_033557465.1. Lineage (NCBI taxonomy): Eukaryota > Metazoa > Chordata > Amphibia > Gymnophiona > Ichthyophiidae > Ichthyophis > Ichthyophis bannanicus. The sequence goes on from CM066034.1 coordinate 1,030,901,363, forward strand.
TCACACTGACCACACCGCTTGAAACCACTGGCAGCCATCGGGGGAAAAAGGGCCCCTGCGAGGTCAAAGGACCGGGCTGCCAGGGAAAAACCGAAAACGAAACTGACTAAGTCAGAAAAAAACGAAAAAGAAGAAGAGGACTCGTGACCGGCGTCGCGAGTCCGGGCGGGAAAAAGACCGGCGTCGAACCGAAGGAAAAAAGAGAAAATTATGAGTAAAATCAACTTTTTCGTGGGGACACGACGGGTACGTCTGTAGGGCTCCGCGGAAAAAAGAAGACTGGCTAAGATGGCACCCTTGGGCGGGAAGGCGACCGCGCATGCGCGCTGCAATTACCAAAGGCTTTCTTTGAAAGCTGGGGAAAATTGCTCCGCGAGGGCTCCGTCGGCGCCGACGTCACCCATATGTGAGGACTGACTTCCTGCTTGGTCCTGGAGAACTAAGTGATATGAACCTTGAACTACAAGGTAAAAACAAATGCATTGGCGAGATGATGAGTACAGTTTCATCCTACAAGAGCAAATTTCAGCTAATGATGACTGACCTTGCAAACACCACTTTTGATCATTTTCCTAATACGAAGGACCATCTGGGACAATATCCAAATTTTGTTTTTCAGAATGAGAAGATGTGACAGAAATCTGTTCTGTTATCCAGGAATTCTAAAATAGATTCTGTGACTTCCAAAAAATTGGAACAGTTGTGGAGTACTTGTCATACCCATTCAAAGTAGATGTGGACATTAAAGAAACTGCAGCTGCTATCAGTAAAAATTACTCATTGAACAAGCCATCTCTTGAAAACGAAATATTAACCCTTAAAAATTGCATTTTTCTCAAGACCCGTGCTGATCAAGAATCGTTTTGGAAGCTAGTGCCTAGAGACAACTTTCCCAACTTCCCAATACCCTCATTCTACCTAAGGCAAGCACTAAGTGCTCCCAAGTTACCAGATCTAGAGCCTTTGCCTTCTTTGCACCATCCTGCTGGAACAATCTACCGGTGACTATCAGAACCATCAGTGATCTCTCCCAATTCAAGAAGGCACTGAAACATCACCTTTTTCTCCTTCACTATGATGTCTCAGTCTCCCTCTCACACCCACCTACTTTCACACCTCAATGCAGCACCTCAAGCTCATGCATCTCACACTCTTCACTGAATACTCGCAATCACACATTTAACCTCCCCCCACCATGAGAAGCTTCTGCAGTTCATATAACCCTTTATATAGCTGCACAAAGTGGCTTGTATATAGTTATTATGTTTTTCCCTGTTAAGAAACCTGTTTAATGTATACCCAAGTTACTATACCTGTTTATTGTAAGCACAAATCACCAAACTGATATGTGTAGTTTAATGTTCATTGTAAACCACACTGATTTCAAATAGCGCGGTATAAAAGAGACTTTAAATAAATAAAACTTGAGAAGATGCAGTGAAGCTGTACACTCCTGTTTCGGTTCAACTTATTTGTGTGAATCTGCGTTTTCCCATCTGAAAATGACAAAGAGTACACAACGTTCCAACATGACAGATGAACATCTCCAGGATTCCCTGAGACTGGCCCTCACACAATATTCACCCAACTTCAAAAAGCTGGTGGATGAAATGCAGGCTGAGACGTCTCAATAAGGAGCAAGAGCGAAATATTAAATATTGTGCAAGTTCAGCCTGGATCAATACTTGACCTAAATTTAACACAAATTACTCAATAGAAGTTAAAGAAAGTTATTACTCAATAAAACTTTAAGAAAAAATGTACTTTCCATTTCCCCTCACAGTTCTTACTGAATCTTCGTCTCTCTGTTTTGTTTTTGCTAAATTTGCTCAACAGCTGATCACATCCAAGTAAATGACAGAAGGTTCATTAAAAATGGGGGAGGGGGGAATCCTCCAACTTTATTGGGTTAAGATTTAAATTTGAAACTTAATTTTCATGGTGGTAGATCACCGGCTCTTTTGGCCGGAAAAAGTATATCACGACCTGATCGACCTGCCCTATACTATATTGCTCCCTTGGATTGCTGCAGCCCAAATTAAATTAAATCACAGCTGCAAAATTCTAGACCATTCTTCAAGCTTAGCTAGATCCCTCCTCATGTTATCTACACCTTCCTGAGTGTCTACTCTATTGCAGATTTTGGTATCATCCGCAAAGAGGCAAACCTTACCCGACAGCCCTTCTGCTATATCACTAACAAAGATGTTAAAAAGAATCGGACCAAGGACAGATCCCTGGGGCACACCACTGGTAACATCCTTCTCCTCAGAGTGAGCTCCATTTACCTGTACTCTTTGTCGCCTCCCACTCAACCAATTTCTAACCCAAGCAGTAACTTTAGGGTCCATCTCTAGGATGCTCAGTTTGTTTATAAGTCACCTGTGAGGAACGGTGTCAAAGGCTTTACTGAAATCTAAACACCACCACATCTAGGGCTCTCCCTCAGTCCAATTCCCTGGTCACCAGGTCAAAGAAAATCAATCAGATTTGTCTGAGAAGACCTGCCTCTGGTGAATCCATGCTGCTTCGGATCCTGTAATCTGCTGGACTCCAGAAACCTCACTATTTTCTCTTTTAGTAGCGGCCTGTAGTTTTCAACCACATCCTTACTTCCGCTTTTGTGTAAAGGCACCACATGCTAAGGCTGCAGCAGCTAAAGTTGCATGTTAACTACGCCTTTATTGTAGATGTGCATTATAGTTGCTAGGGAAAGAGTATGCATTGGAACAGCTTTGGCAGAACACATGCTAGGATCGCACGACCACTAGACATACAATAGGTAAAAACACTACTAACACGTGCAGCAAAAGGCAGGAAATCCTCACACCATACCAGTGGTCACCAGCAGTCCATTCTGAATTGCCTTCCAGGAAGACAGAACGAGGTGCCCCCAACAAGGAGAATGACGAGGTCAAGCTTTGGTACTCACACCCCCTGAGAGACCCAGGCAGAAGATCTGTGCTGGGTTCAGCTCTACTCCCTTGAAACAGTTTCTCTGGCTTGGCAGCACTGCGTTTAAAGGTGGCTGGCAGGCAGACTGCTCCGAGAGCAGGGGGGCAGAGGAGGAGGGAGGGGGCACTGAGGTTGTGTGAGGTTACTGAATTCTTCTCAGATCCTTCCAAGTTTCTGACTGCTCAACAGGCACTTATCCAGGATAAGAGTGTGGGGCTGAACCAAACTTTTCCCTTCTCCTATGGATACCGAAAAGACTGCAGTCTAGTGCAGTCTAGTGGAGCCTCCCGTCATGCTCTAGTGAGAGATCAATCCACAGGCTGTTTGAGTGTTTAATCAAGCTTTTCCTCTCAATCTTCAGATTTTTTTTTCTTCAGAGAGGAGAAAATCCATCCACCATCTGCTGGAGACACAAGAAATACTGAAGGGGCCTCTGGTGGCTGAGGCGAACAGAGGCATAAGAGTGATGTCATTGACATGTGGGCTTTTTATTTGTTCTTTATCTCCACTAATCTGCTGGTGGGGGAACACAACCCACATCTCTGGGCTGGTCTAGCAGGACAATATAGCACAGTTACTTACCTGTAACAGGTGATCTCTGGGAACAGCAGGAATAAGTCTTCACATATGGGTACGTCGGTACCGATGGAGTCTGCGCGGGAACGCTTCCCAGCGTCCAATCAAAAAGCTTTTGGAAGCATCCCACCACGCCTGCGTGCTGCCTTCCCGCCTTTCCCAACTGCATCTCCTCAGTTAAGTTTCAAGCTGAGACAAAGAGAGAGAGAGAGAAGGGAAAGATAGAGAGAGAGAAATATAACTCCTAGGGGAGGTGGGTGGGTTGTGAAGACTTATTCCTGCTGTTCCCAGAGATCACCTGTTACAGGTAAGTAACTGTGCTATCTCCAGGAACAAGCAGGAATGAGCCTTCACATATGGGGACTCCCAAGCTAAGATGCCTGGAGTCCCAGCATGTCATAGATTGGAACATGCTATCCCCCACAACACCAGGCATCCTGAGGATGGAGGGTAGGAGTTGAAAAGAAAGGCGCTGTGGAACAGCTAACCTAGCATAGGACTGCAGACAAGGAGTCCATGTGTGGATGATAATTATCATCAATGATATTGCAAGGAATATTGCAATATGGACCTCCCCTAACAGGATTACAGAGCAGTAAGGAGGTTCATGGGATCTACTGGGGAACCCAGTAGAGGAACCTCAAGGGGGACCTCACTGTGAAGTGGAGGTAATAAATCTGTAGGAAAAAAACAGTGGAGGTCAGATTCCTGAAAGGTAAGAGGGAACCCCAGTAATAACTGGGGTAGTACCAAAAACGGTGGACCTTCAGCGGAAGGCTTTATGACAAAAGCCGAACTCCTTTGGCAACAGAGTGGCTCACCCTTAGGAGCAAAAAGAGAAGGCTGACCGATTTGGACAAACAGGCACAGTCCTTGTGGGAGGAAAAGGTATGGAAACCCTTTGTATCCCAAAAAGAAAGGACAAATGCCTGAGGCGTTAAAGCCTGTGATTAACTGAAGATCCGCAATGTCTCTCCTAACTGGAGTCAGCTAGGAGAGATACTGGAACATGTAGAGCTTCAGAGGTACCTAAACCTTAAGGTTATGGTGGAAGTTGTTAACTACCACAGAAGTGGTTGTGCGTGTAGAACCCCAAACATGCTGGATAGCATAGGTATGGGTAAAGCCTATCTGTCAGAATCATATAGCTATATGAGCTTAGACAGTCAGGTAGAAAAATATGCAGATACATATTTACCAATAATAAAATATCTCAACAGATATATATCTATATCTATATATATGTATATATAGATATATAGATAGACATATAAGAATATATCTATAGTGAGATATGAAAGGGCATAAAATACACACAAATGATAGACATAGACATCTGTAAGATGTATGCTATAGATATGAATATATATAGGCCTCTATATGGGTGTCTGCAAGAAGCAGACAGAGATATGCCCACAGAACGGTATTCACCTAGGAAATGTGGAAAGGAAAGATTCATCTAATAACAAGAAGGTGGAAGCTACTTGAGAAGATATATAGAGAATCTATTCCAACTGGTTATGAGCTACAGGGATGCTAGCTAGTGAAATAAACCAGGACGGTTACGTGAAAAGCAGAGGATGATATCAGTCTGCAGCCAGCAAGTCCCGAGTATTCCAGAACTCTAGCATGGTAAGTGAACAGAAGACGCATAAAAATGAGATACCATGCTGACCTGCTTAAGGGCAAAAAGGTATCATGCGTTCTTACCATGAGGACGAGCTGCAAGGAGAAAAGCATATTCCCAATTGGAAATACTATGGACCAAAGCAGGGAATCGGCAACTCCTTAAGCTTTCACGTAAGAGAAGGCCTATATCCTTTATATTAAAAAGGAGATAGTGAAAAAAGGGAGAACCTTTCTAGTCATGGGAGACATGACTGAAAAAGCCTTTTCCAACCATCTAGGATAGCTGTTGGAGGAAAAACCCCCATGCTCTCTAGCAAGGGCCCATAGTGGAGAGCTTCTCTGTAGAATTACAGAGAGCATGATGCAGGAGAATGAAACATAGAAACATGAAGACAGAAAAAGACCACAAGGCCCATCTAGTCTGTCCTTCCATAACAACAACTACAACAGTCCCCTTTTTACCTTTAGAGATCCTCTGTGTTTGTCCCATGCTTTTTTGAACTCAGTCACTGTCCTCATCTCCACCACCTCCACTGGGAGACTATTCCACGGATCCACTACTCTTTCCGTAAAGAAATATTTCCGCATATCACTCCTGAATCTATCTCCCTTCACCCTCATCCCATGTCCCCTCGTAGCAGAACTTGCTTTCAATTGAAAGAGGCTCTCTCCCTGAACATTTATGCCACGGAGGTATTTAAACATCTCAATCATATCACCTCTATCCCGCCTTTCCTCTAAGGTGTACATATTAAGATCCTTAAGTCTGTCCTTCATTTTGCTTTATAATGAAGCCCATTAATCATTTTAGTAGCAACCCTCTGCACCGACTCCATCCTGTTCACATCCTTTTGAAGGTGCGGTCTCCAGAATTGCACACCATACTCCAAATGAGGTCGCACCAAAGACTTATACAGAGGCATTATCACCTCCTTTTTTCTGCTAGCCATTCCTCTCCGTATGCACCCAAGCATCCTTCTAGCTTTTGCCGTCGCCTTTTCTACCTGTTTAGCTACTTTAAGATCATCAGACACAACCACGCCTAGGTCCCGCTCTTCTTTAGTGGACAAAAGTACTTCACCTCCTATACTGTATTGCTCCCTTGGATTGCTGCAGCCCAAATGCATGACCTTACATTTTTTAACATTAAATCCCAGCTGCCAAATTCTAGACCATTCTTCAAGCTTAGCTAGATCCCTCCTCAGGTTATCTACACCTTCCTGGGTGTCTACTCTATTACAGATTTTGGTATCATCCGCAAAGAGGCAAACCTTACCCGACAGCCCTTCCGCTATATCACTAACAAAGATGTTAAAAAGAATCGGACCAAGGACAGATCCCTGGGGCACACCACTGGTAACATCCTTCTCCTCAGAGTGAGCTCCATTTACTTGTACTCTTTGTCGCCTCCCACCCAACCAATTTCTAACCCAAGCAGTAACTTTAGGGTCCATCCCTAGGGTGCTCAGTTTGTTTATAAGTCGCCTGTGAGGAACAGTGTCAAAGGCTTTACTGAAATCTAAATACACCACATCTAGAGCTCTCCCTCGGTCCAACTCCCTGGTCACCCAGTCAAAGAAATCGATCAGATTTGTCTGACAAGACCTGCCTCTGGTGAATCCATGCTGCCTCGGATCCTGTAATCCGCCGGACTCCAGAAACCTCACTATTTTCTCTTTCAGCAGCGTTTCCAATAATTTACTCACCACTGAAGTTAACTAACCGGCCTGTAGTTTTCAACCACATCCTTACTTCCGCTTTTGTGTAAAGGCACCACATGAGCCTCTCTCCAGTCCTTTGGCACCACTCCCGACTCCAACGAGGCATTGAAAAGGTCAGTCAGTGGAGCTGCTAGAACGTCCCCAAGTTCCCTCAGTATTCTAGGGTGTATCCCATCCGGTCCCATCGCTTTGTCTACTTTAAGTTGAGCTAGTTTCTCACGAACACAGTCTTCTGAAAATTGTTCAAGATGTCCCTCGCTTCTGTTCTTATTTGTGGGTGTTTTCTGAGGTCCTGCTCCTGGTTCTTCATCTGTGAACACAGAACAAAAATATTTGTTAAGCAATTCCGCTTTATCCTTATCAGCTTCTACATATTCCCCCCCTGCATCCTTGAGTCTGACAATACCACTTTTGCCCTTCCTCTTCTCACTAATATATCTGAAAAATGTCTTATCCCCCCATTTTATTGCATTGGCTATTTCCTCCTCCTTTTGAATCTTTGCCTTCTTGACTACTTTGCTAGCTTCTCTAAGTTTTTCCAAATACAGATGCCTGTCTTCCTCTCTCTGTGATCTCTTGTATTTCATGAAGGCCTCCCTCTTTTTCTTCACTTTTTCAGCTACTTCCTTCGAAAACCATAGCGGTCTCCTGTTCCTTTTGCCTTTATTTACCATTTTAACAAAAAGGTTGGTTGGTTGCCTTTAAAATACCCCCTTTCAGCTTTGCCCACTGTTTTTCTACATCCCCCAGCTGTTCCCATCCCACTAACGACTCCCTGAGGTATTGGCCCATCTTCGCAAAGTTAGTCTTCCTAAAGTCTAAGATCTTCACCTTGGAATGGATTCTAACAGCCCTAGTCCTAATACTGAACCACACCATCTGGTGATCACTGGATGCAAAATGATCTCCCACTACAACATCAGAAACACTTTCACCATTGGTAAGCACCAAGTCCATTATGGCCCCTTCACGTGTGGGGTCTGTTACCAATTGCCTGAATAGTTCTCCCTGTAGAGAATCCAGGATCTCCTTACTTCTAGATGATACTGCAGCAGGAATGTGCCAATCAACATCTGGCATATTGAAATCTCCTAGCAGTAGCACTTCCCCTTTCCTAGCAATGCTGCGTATGTCTTCAATTAACTCTCTGTCCACCTCTTCCTCTTGTGAGGGAGGTCTGTATATCACACCAATGCAAATAGATTTCTCTTTCCCTCTTTCTAGTTTAACCCACAATGCCTCCTCTCTCCCTTTTAAGCTCTGTAATTCCAAAGCTTTAATAGTAGTTTTTACATATAGTGCCACTCCTCCTCCCCTTCTTCCTACCCTGTCCTTTCTGAATAAAGTATAGCCAGGTATAGTTACATCCCAGTCATGGTTTTCTGTGAACCATGTTTCTGTAACTGCCACCAAAGCTTCAACTTCAAGGATCTTATTTCCCATGCTACGGGCATTAATACACACTGCTTTCCATGTGTTACCCCTGTTACACATTTCCATAAAGGTATTTAATGTATCACCTACCTGGGGGCTTTCACTTACCTTGGGGCTTTCTTCACCCATCCCCAACGAATCTAGTTTAAAGCCCTCTTCAGTAGATTAGCCAGTCTACTACCAAAGATGCGTTGACCTTTCTTGGACAGATGGATGCCATCTCTGCTCTGCAACCCTTGGAACAGCATCCCATGGTCTAGGAAACCAAAACGCTCTCGAAGACACGATCCACGCAGCCATGCATTCTTCTCCAGGATGCGAGCCTCTCTGCCTTGGCCTTTACCCTCAACAGGGAGGATTGAAGAGAACACCACCTGTGCACCTACCTGCTTCACCCTCTGTCCCAGAGCCATGAAGTCACTTTTGATACGTTCCGAGGTATACCTGGCAGTATCATTTGTTCCAACATGGATTAGCAACATTGGGTAATAGTCAGTGGGCTTGATGAGTCTTGGCAAACTCTCCGTAACATCTTGGATCTTGGCACCAGGCAGACAGCATACCTCTCTGTACATCAAGTCTGGTCGGCAGATGGACGCCTCAGTACCCCTCAGAAGAGAGTCTCCAACAACCACTACCCTTCGTTTCCTTCTGGTCACTGATTCCGCAACTATGGGGTACTTGAACTCTGGTTCTTCCCTTTCCAGGGATGCTTTCACCTCCTCCACTTCCAGGGCTGCATAATGGTTCTTCAATTCAAGGGCTGGAGAAGTTGGATTGGTGATTTTGCAGGCTCTGGTGACTTTTGTCCAACCATCGACATTCTGTTGGCAGCCATCTTCTCCTGTGCTGGAGAGCCTGGTTGCTGCAAGAAGCATCTCATCAATGTACTTCTCACTGTCTTGAATGCTCCTCAGCCTCGCCACCTCCTCTCTGAGTTCCTCCACTTGTTTCCTCAGAGCTTCAGCATGCAGGCACCCTGCACATGGAACCGGTTCTTCAACTGGCATTAGGACCTCTGTCTGGACCGAGGCAGAAGCTGTAACGGGGGCAACAGCTTTAGCAATACGATTTTTCCCAGCCATTGTTCTGTTTGTGGAGCTTAGGTATCTGTTAAAGAAAAAGAGAGAGATCTACCAAGTACCAGCTGGTTTCGCAGCTGTCCTTTCAGAGAAAAAGCAGTTAAATCTCTTTAATTATATTCAATATGTGCTGGTCCAATTCACTGTGATTTGCTAAAGGGGGAGGTGCCCTATAAAGCAAGACTGCTCACTAGGGGTGGGTGGGAGTCGGGGTGGGTAGGGAGGGAACGAACTCCTGATTAGGTGTTAGCAGTTTCTGAATCTGAGGAGGTTACAGAGTTCAGCAACCTACTGTGCTCCAGTAAAGTTCCCCTAAAACAGCAAAAATGTAAGTAACCTTGCTTTTAAAAAGTATACACAAAACCCTTTTAAGAGCTCCCAGTCAGAGAGCTAGCAATGTAATAAAAAAAAAAAACCAAACAAAGAAACCCTCAAATCCTTACTTACTGTTTGATGTGTGGATGAGGAGAAAGAACTAGCTGTTGGAAAAACCAGTACCTATGTCAACTATGCTGCCAAACCCAGGGGAATGGGAATGGAGATGGCAGAAAGAGAAGACAATCCAACAAGCCTGTAGTGAAGCAGTTTCCAAGACAGATGACAGCACTGACTTGGAGCCACTACTAAGACCAGACAGAATGTTAGTGGAGGACAACCTGGTTGCTGGTGGACAAGAACCAGTGGTCCAAATATTAAGGCTCCTGCATAGGCAGCTGCTTGCCAGACAGCAGAAGAATCTTACTGCTTAAAAACAGAAAGGACAGACAGAACAGGAGTAGAAAACTCTGGACCTGTCTGATGAATTGCCTCAAAGCAAGATTGAAAAAGAGGAGTTCACTCGGAGAGGGAACTCCGCACTGGAAAAGTAACAAACTAGAGAGGCTGAAGAAAAAGCCCTCCAGTGAAGCAATACCACTCTTACAGGGGAAAAACTTGGTAAGAGGGTAAAGAGAATGGAGCTGAAGAAGACTTACAAAGTTGTAAGTCTATAGAAAGGAAAAAAAAGACATGCTGGTACAGGAAACTATCATTTGATAGCGGTTAGACCTCTTTCCCTAACAGGAAGAAGAGGAGAACCCTGTGACCTATAGGCAGGAACATCCTGACAGCTCATAGAAAAAATGGATGTCTTTTGGGAAGAGATCCATGTCTAGGGTTTAGAATGAAAGCAGTGGATGGCCTCTATTGAGAAGAAGCAACTGCAGATTCTAACCCCAAGAGTCACAAGCATCTGATGAAGATTGATCAGAAACCCTGCGGTTGCTGGGTTTGCTGAGCCTGGTAAGAGGTTGAATTCTGCAGACCAGGACGATGCTTCCCTTGTTTGGGAACATCTGTATAATGGGCAGATGATGCATAAAACCTTCTTCTCCTATGGGAAGAAAGTTTGGCAGGACATTTTCTACCTATTGGGACAGAAGAAAGTGCAGAACAGCACCTAGGAACAGGTAAGTCAGTGGACAACTGAGTAACCTGACGTAAAGACTCCTTGTTGAAAAGATTGTCTCCAGTGCAAGGAGTATGTCCCAGTCTTTGCTGTGCCCATTTGTCCAAGTCTGAAGCTTGGAGCCAGGCTGTACGTCGTGCCCCTATAGTTATAGCAGAAGTCCTGCTAACAGACTCAAAAGAGCCTAGGGAAGCACGAGTTAGAAACCAAGAGATATTCTGAAGATGCTTAAGCAGTGAAGAATAGCCTGCAGTCTTGGACTCTGGAAGGGAAGGAGTCAAAAGATGTAATTGCTTTGTGACCTCCTCAAGAGATAGACTCATATAAAAAATATATGAGAGAATTCTTGCAGAAAGCATAGATGTCTGGAAAGTTTGACGTCCAAAGGCATCTAGTGTCTTAGACTCACGACCTGGCGGATAAGAAGAGTGCTTTTTCTTACTCTTTACCCCCCTCATTGCTGATTCCACTACTATGGAATGATGAGGAAGTTGAGTCTTTTGAAACCCTGGCGAGGGGGGCACCTGATATAAGAGATCAGTTGCTCTGGAAGGTGGGGGTACCTTTAAAGGTGCTTCCCACATTCCTAGAAGGAGATCCTGCAAGGAATGATGCAAAGGAAGCATTATGTTCTCCTTTGCTTTGGTAGAAACAGAGCCTTGTGCAGGATCATATCCAGGGATAGGAATGGCAAGAGATCTTGCTATATCCAGGAGGAAACTCTGAAAAGAGGGCTCTCCAACTGGAATCTCCTTTGGACAGGTTAGATCTGAAGAACTAGCCTGAGCACCGAAAGAGCTATCCAAATATATAGGAATAGAAGATCCTGCACGGTGCAGTGTGGAATCTTTAAGGGATGGTCGCCGGAACTGGCTGTCAGGAGCAGCGACCGTCAGTACCACATCGTCCATGCCAGGTATCGACTCCAAGCTTGGTATAGAAGGGAGCGAACCTGTTGAAAGAAGCATGGCAGGAGTTGGCCACGATGGTACTGTGGATACCGGTACCGATGTCGATACCGGTACCGATGTTGGAGCAGAGCCGGACACAGACATCGGAGCAGCCATCGGTACCGAGGTAACCGAAGACCTCCGGCCACTATCCTCGGTACTGAGCCTCTGGTATCGATCGGTGTCGGTACCAAAGCGTGTTGGTACCCAGTCATCCAGACTAGAGATCGATTCCAAACTCAGCATCGAGGGCAAAGAGCCTGATGAGCGAAGCATGGAAGGCACCGACCGCAAGGGTAATGTGGACATCGGTACCAACTTCGGTACCGTGTCTGATACCGGTGGATGAAGGCCAACTAGTGGCAACTCAAATGGTCTCGGAGGAACCGAGAGTTGCGGATCCGAATCATCGGAACCGAGCCTTTGGTACCGCCGGGAGCCGGTACCAAGGCGAGTCAGTACCCAGTCCTCCAGACTGGAGATCGATTCCAGACTCGGCATCGAAGGAAGCGAGGCTATCGATGCACGTCTGGAGGGTACCGACATCGGTGGTAGTATCGGTGCTGGTACCGATAATGGAAAGTCAGTCTGGAGATTATCCACCGGTCCCGAAGGCACCGAGAACGCTAGATGACCATCCCTGGTGAGGAGTGTTTCATCCAACACCAGTGCCGATGCCGGGGTATCGGTACCGCTCAAAGCGGATGCCACCACCGGACACGGCTCAGGTATGTTCTGTGAGGGGTGAACCCCAGGAACAACCCGAAACCCCTCATACGCTTTGGAGACCGAAGACTCCCGCCAGGGTTTTGAAGCCCGTGGGCCCTCGAGGGCAAGGCCGAAGCCGTCTACATGCTGTGCATGAGACGTAGCCCTCGAGGGCTGGCTAGTCTTAACAGACTGTTTGTGGGTTACCTGATCCTGTGTAGAAGGGGACGGTGCCCTGAAGTTGGAGGGAAACCATGTATCGAGGGAACCTCGATGTTGAAAACCTCTTCTCACCAAACTGTTGCCTAAAGGCTCTGGAGGAAAAAGGTCAGGACCCAAGCAGGTTAGACACCGACTTTGAGGGTCTAAAAATAAAGTTGTACCGCCACAGTTTGAACATTTCTTGGAGAAAGTGGCTGGCGGCTCCATGAAGGAAAAAGAAGAGGCATAGAAGGCCTGAGAAACCGTGAGACACTATGAAGAAAAAATATTCCTCGAAAAAGGAAGATTTCACAAGAAAAGAAAAGAAAACACCAGCGGTACCGGTGGCGTCGGGGAAGACAGCCGCGACCACAAGAAAACTAAAGAAATAAAACAAGAATTTTCTGCGGTGACAGGAGGACGTCCTGCCGGCTCCGCGGAAAATGAAAACTGAGGAGAGGCAGTTGGGAAAGGCGGGAAGGCAGCACGCAGGCGTGGTGGGATGCTTCCAAAAGCTTTTTGATTGGACGCTGGGAAGCGTTCCCGCGCAGACTCCGTCGGTACCGACGTACCCATATGTGAAGACTCATTCCTGCTTGTTCCTGGAGATGGATTATTTCTTTACAGAAAAGATGGTGGATGCATAGAATAGTTTCTCAGCAGAGGTGGTGGAGAATTCAAGAAGCATGGGACAAGCACAGAGGATCTTTAAAGGAGAGGACAGGATTGTACAGTTTAATATTTGGTATGCTGAAGCAGAATGGCCATAGGGTCTTTATCTGCTGTCATTTTCTCTATTATTTACAATGACAACTAGTCTGCTACTAGTTGCTATGTATACTGCGTCCTAGTGATGGTGAAACCTAACAATATTTGTTTCTATGGGACAGAAAGCGTAGTTACTCACCTGTAACAGGTGTTCTCCAGGAGCAGCAGGAATCAGTCCTCACTTATGGGTGACGTCGGCGCCGACGGAGCCCTCGCGGAGCAATTTTCCCCAGCTTTCAAAGAAAGCCTTTGGGAATTGCAGCGCGCATGCGCGGTAGTCTTCCCGCCCGAAGGTGCCATCTTAGCCAGTCAGATGACATAGCTAAAAAGACAGCATAAAAATTTGCAAAAAGAACATAAGCAGACGATTGCAACTCCAAGGGGAGGAGGGAGGGTAGTGAGGACTGATTCCTGCTGCTCCTGGAGAACACCTGTTACAGGTGAGTAACTACGCTTTCTCCAGGACCAAGCAGGAAGTCAGTCCTCACTTATGGGACTCCCAAGCTCAAGGCTACCGGAGACCCTAAGCACAAAAATGAGCTCCCTCTAGCTCAGCAGCACAGAAGGATAGAATCTTCGCTGAATTATCACCCACCGGTAGCCCACATCCGGGATGGAGGGTAGGAGTTGCTCAGACCTCAAAGAGATTACGGAGGACTGCCTGTCCGAAAGCACTGTCCCTACGGGACTCCCTCTCGAGACAGTAATGGACCGCAAAAGTCTGGCTCGAAGACCAAGTAGCGGCCCGGCAGATGTCTGCCAGCGGAACAGAGCGGAGGTAAGCCACTGACGTGGCCTTTGCCCGAACGCAATGAGCCGTGACTCGACTTTCTAAGGCGAGTCCGGCTGCCCCATAAGGCCAAGAGATACAGTCGGCAACCCAGATGGACAGAGTACGCTTGGAGACCGGGAGCCCCAATTTATTGGGGTCAAAGGACACAAAAAGCTGCGCAGCTTTACGGTGCTCCCGCGTACGGTCAAGGTAGAAGTTCAACGCCCTTCTACAGTCCAGGGTATGGAGGACCGTCTCAGCTCGGCTGGAGTGTGGTCTGGGAAAGAAGGTTGGAAGTACCACCTCCTGATTCAAGTGAAAAGGGGAGACCACTTTAGGCAGAAACTTTGGGTGAGTCCGTAGGACTACCCTATTCTTGTAGAACCGAGTGTAGGGGGGATCAGACACGAGGGCCTGTAATTCACTTACGCGCCTAGCGGAAGTGAGGGCTATCAAGAACAGCGTTTTCCAAGACAGAAAACGGAGAGAGCAGGTAGCCATAGGTTCAAAAGGCGGACAGGTGATCCGCTGTAAAACCACATTCAGGTCCCAGTCAGGCGCTGGCGGGCGCAGAGGTGGTTTAAGTAGTAGGAGACCTCGGAGAAACCTCGCTACGAGAGGGTCGTTGGAGAGAGGTCTGCCGTCCACCGGCACATGATGTGCGGAAAGAGCACTGAGGTGAACTTTGACGGAGTTGGACTTAAGTCCCAGATTAGAGAGGTGTAGCAAGTACTGTAAGATCACCGACACCGGGCAGGAGAAGGGATCCTGAGACTGTTGGGTACACCAGACTGCAAAGCGACGCCATTTAAGGGCGTAGCATTTGCGGGTAGAAGGCCGTCGCGAAGCCAAGACGACCTCCTCCACCTCTGCCGGCAAGAGGAGAGGAGCAAGGACTACCCTCTCAGCAGCCAGGCCATGAGGTTGAGAGACCTGAGGTTGGGGTGCAGTAGGGACCCCTGATCCTGGGTGAGGAGATCCGGTTGCACCCCCAGAGGGATTGGATCCTCCACCGCCAGTTGCAGCAAGAGCGGAAACCACGGCTGCCTGGGCCAGCGAGGGGCCACCAGGATCATGAAAGCTTTGTCTCGGAGAACCTTGAAAAGGGTCCGAGAGACTAACGGGATGGGAGGGAAAGCGTACAGAAGGCTCCCCGACCATGAGATCAGAAAGGCGTCCGCCGCCACCCGAAGGGGGTGAGGCTGACGAGAGCAGAAGCGAGGAAGCTGCCGGTTGTGAGGACTGGCAAAGAGATCCACTGTGGGAGGCCCCACCTGAGGAAGAGCTTCTGAACGATCAAGGGGTCCAGACGCCACTCGTGCGGCTGGAGGACCCTGCTGAGTTTGTCCGCCAGGCAATTTTCTTGGCCCGGGAGATAAACTGCCTTGAGGAGAATGCCGTGACTGACGGCCCAAGAGCAGAGCTTCTGTGCCTCCCGGCAGAGGAGGAAGGAGCCCGTGCCCCCTGCTTGTTCACGTAGAACATGGCAACTTGATTGTCCGTCTGGACAAGGACGGACTGTTGGGAGGTCAGGTGGGAGAAGGCCTTGAGAGCTAGGCGGATCGCCCTGAGCTCCAGGAAGTTGATCTGCTGAGCAGACTCCCACTTGGTCCAGAGGCCCTGAGTACGTGCCTCTTGGCAATGGGCTCCCCAGCCCAGGAGGATGCATCGGTGGTCAGCACCCGGGTCGGCTGAGGTGACTGGAAAGGCATTCCCAATACCAGGTTCGGCTGCCGGAGCCACCACCGGATAGACGAGACCAGCGGCTCGGAGACGCGCACCAGGTCTGCTAGGCCGCCCGTGGCCTGTCGCCACTGCTGGCGGAGACACCACTGAGCAGGCCGCATATTCAGGCGGGCATTGGGGGTCACATGGACGGTGGAAGCCATATGGCCGAGCAGTCTCAGGAAGCGCCTGGCGGAGACCAGGGGCTGGCTGCGAAAGCGGTCGGCTAGGTCCATGAGCCGCTGAGCCCTGTCGAGCGGTAGGTACGCTCGCGCCTGAGGGGTGTGCAGCCTTGCGCCGATGAACTCGAGATCCTGTGAGGGGAGCAAAGTGGACTTTGCGAAGTTGATGACAAAGCCCAAGTGCTGCAGCAGAGTCACCGTGCGGCACGTGGCGGTGGTGACCTCCTGAGCGGATGCTGCTCTGATGAGCCAGTCGTCGAGGTACGGAAAAACATAGAGGCCGTGAAGCCGGAGATGGGCCGCCACGACCGCGAGACATTTTGTGAAGACTCGCGGTGCGGAGGACAGGCCGAAGGGCAGTACTCTGTACTGGTAATGATTTCCTGCCACCACAAACCTTAGGTATTGGCGGTGGCTTGGGTGGATGAGGATGTGCGTGTAAGCATCCTTTAGATCCAAGGAGCATAGCCAATCTCCCTGCTGGAGGTAGGGCAGAAGGATTCCAAGGGTAAGCATTTTGAACTTCTCCCGCACAAGGAACTTGTTGAGGTTGCGCAAGTCCAGGATGGGTCGGAGGCCTCCTGTTCTCTTTGGTATCAGAAAATACCTTGAATAGAAGCCCTGACCTCTCAGGTGGTGTGGCACCGGTTCCACCGCCTGATCCTGCAGAAGACCTGCTAACTCCTGAAGGAGCAACTCCCTGTGCAGAGGGGGGCGCGGAGGCTCTCCCGGAAAATAGGAGGGAGGGACCTGATGGAAGTGGAGAAGGTAGCCCTCTCGCACGACCTGAAGCACCCAGGCATCTGCGGTGATGCTGGACCACCTGTCGGCGAAGTGAACCAGCCGGCCTCCGGTGCTGGGGGGAACCAGCGGGGGGGGAGAGGCTATGCTGAGCGAGTCAAAAACCCCCACCCTGCTGAGCAGGGGCTGGTGGCGCAGGCTTGGGGGCTTGCTGCCTACGGGACCCGTTACCCCGTCCCTTGGCCTGCTGGCCCTGTTGGGGAGCTGCAGGGGCCTGATAATGGGGGTATTGTTTGTAGGCAGCCGCCTTCCTCGGGTAAAAGGTCTTTTTTCCCGAGCCCTTCTTTTTCTGGGAAGGGGCGGAGGTCTTCCTAGAAAGCCTGGTCCTGGTGAGAGTCTCAGTCTCAATTTGTGCAGCCTTTTCCGCCATGGGCTTGCCAAAGAGGTTTTCGCCTCGGCAGGGGACATCGACCAACTTGTCCTGTACCCAGGGCTCAAGGTCGGACGACTGAAGCCAAGCCTGTCGGCGGGCACCGATGCCGGCTGCGGCTACTCGAGCCGAGGCTTCAAAGCCATCATAGGCTGCTCGGGACATGAACTTTGAGCATTCCCGAATACCTGTGGACAAGGCTAGGAACCTCCGCAAGGGTTCCTCGGACAAACCAGCGGAGAAGCCGGCTAGCTCTTTAGCCAGATCCCTGAGATACATGCCCATGTAGAGCTGGTAAGTCTGGACACGACAGGCGAGCATAGAGCCCTGGAAGCACTTTTTGCCAAGGCCATCCAGGTTACGGGCCTCCCTTCCAGGAGGCACCGAGGAGTGCATCTTCTGGCTCTTAAGACGATGCATGGCCGATTCCACTACCATGGAATGGTGTGGCAACTGCGCCTTTTGAAAGCCAGGGCTCTTGCGGACTCGATAGATAGAATCGACCCGCTTGCTCAGGACCGGCGAGGAGGCCGGACTCTCCCACATGCGGAAGAGTAGTCGTTCCAGCATAGGAGGAACCGGCACAGTAAAGTGCTCCCTCGCGGGAGAGTCATACTGGAGGGCGTCGAGCTCTTCGGCTCGAGGCTCCTCCTCGGGGTCCGCAGGGAAGGCCAAAGCCTTGGCCATATCCCTAACGAAATCCGAGAACCGGGCATCCTCCGGGGGGGACTGCTTCCGAGGCTCGGACTCCGGAGAGTCCGATGGGACACACCGAGTCCGGAAAGAATCAGGTGACTCTTCCTCCTCCGACTCCCAGACCGACTCCGACGAGGACTCGGTGGGGTCGGCTCGGGCAGGGTGCGGCGCCAGCCGCCCCGACGCCGAGGGAGTCGGCGTCGGCGACCTCGGTCCCGAACGGGAGGCCGAGGGCGACCTCGACCGAGGATCGACTCGAGTTCTCATCGACTCGAGGATCGGCTCGGTCTCCGGGGTCGACTTGGACGTCGACGTCCCGGCGGTCGGGGCAGCGACGCCAGCGAAGCCAGCGAGCAGTGCCCGCTGCTGGTCCATGAAGGCAGACAATCTGCTCTCCAAGGCCGTCAACCTGAGTCCGAGCTCAGGCGACCCAGCAGCCCCCGACTCGGGCCCCGACGGCGTCGGGCCCGACGTCGGCTGACGCGGAGGCGAGTCCAGAAGGACAACAGGACTTACCCGGGCAGGCATCTCCGACTCCAGGCGAGGTCGCTTCGGGAGGTGTTCCTTCTCCAAGGACCCGGGGCGGCTGTCGGGGCTATGCGACCTGGCCCTCGCGGAGCCAGGAGCGTCCACCGACGCCGCCCTCGCGGGTTTTTCCTTCCGTCGATGGTCCCCGGAGGGAGAACCCCGGTCGGAGGAGCTCCGTCGACGGTCCGAACTGGAGCCTTTCGACAGTGAGGCCTCCGACGAGGTCCGGGTACGGCTGGGGTCAGCGAAGATTCTTTCGCGCTGATGCCGCCGACTTCTCAACGCCTTCGAGGACAGTTTGCTGCAGGGCCCACAGATCAGTTCCTCGTGATCTGGGCCCAGGCAGCGGAGGCAAAGGTCGTGTGAGTCGGTGAGTGACATATTTCGGTCACACCGACCACACCGCTTAAAGCCACTGGCAGCCATCGGGGGAAAAAGGGCCCCTGCGAGGTCAAAGGACCGGGCTGCCAGGGAAAAAACGAAAACGAAAGCTGACTAAGTCAGAAAAACCGAAAAACCGTTAGAGGACTCGAGACCGGCGTCGCGAGTCCGGGCGGGAAAACGACCGGTGTCAAACCGAAAGAAAAAAGGATAAATACAGAGGAAAATCAACTTTTTCGCGGGGACAAGACGGGGACGTCTGTAGGGCTCCGCGGAAAAAAGAAGACTGGCTAAGATGGCACCTTCGGGCGGGAAGACTACCGCGCATGCGCGCTGCAATTCCCAAAGGCTTTCTTTGAAAGCTGGGGAAAATTGCTCCGCGAGGGCTCCGTCGGCGCCGACGTCACCCATAAGTGAGGACTGACTTCCTGCTTGGTCCTGGAGAAGCACTCTATAATTAAAACCACAGAACTCATCCTTTGAAACTTGACAGTGACATCTAATGATTAGATATGTTGTTACAACACTTGGCTTTCAATTTTATTTCAATCCCCAAACCAAAGGAACATTTGGAAACTGCTACAATGAAATCACCCTTCCCCTCTAGGGCCGAGGCGCCCACACACACACACACATATATAGAGGGGCTGGAAAGGATACCATAAGCTATGCTCTGCCTGCTTTTCCTACCTTTTCCTGAACAGAGCATTTTGACATATTGTTCACAGTGACTCAAGATCTCTGCCCTGGGTAGTGACTCCTAATATGTCCAGTGTAATGTACCTATAGTTGGGATTATTTTCCATATATGCAGCACTTTGCACTTGTCTACATTAAATTTCATCTACCATTTAAGCACCTAGTCCTCCAATATGCTCTTGCAATTTCTCAAAATCCAGTTCCAATGTAACTACTTTGAATTATTTTGTCCCATCTGCAAATTTGATCACCTGATTGTTTATGAATATGTTAAAGCACCACTACCAGTACAAATCCCTGGGGGCACTCCACTATCTTTGAGATAGATCACACCGTGCTCAAAGTATGGCCATGCCATGGATCGATACAAAGAAAATATTTTCCATTTTATCCATTTCTTTCCTAATACTCCTTAACATTATGTATGTTTTTGGATCACCTTTGCATATTTTATGTTTATTTATTTTATTTAATACTCTTATATACCGCGCTATTCAACATCAGTGCGGTTTACATGGAACATCAAAGAAGTTTTACGGTGGGGGTTACACCGTAAATTACAGATAACAGGGAGATTAACTTGGATAACATGTTAACTATCTACACAAAAGGCTTAAGGTGGATACCCTATGTACATCACATTGTGGAATATTAAGCTGGGGAATTTCTATATAGTGTCCACTTTGTCTCTAAGATCCTTGTCCTGAATGACGACTCCCAATATGGAATCCTGTATCGCGTACCTTTATTTAAAAAGTATTTTTCCTCCTTAATAGTGGTATTCACCAACTGGCCTCGAGGACCACAAAACAGGTCATGAATCCTAACGAACATATACAGTGTGAGACAGAGCTGCATACAATGATGGTAGTGTACATACAGATTCATTAGGGACAGCCTGACCACCCAACCTGTTTGCAGCCCTCAAGGAGTGGAAGTGATCATCACTGTCCTATGTGCATCACTCTGCACTTGTCCACATAACATTTCATCTGTCACTTAGATACCCAGTCCCCCAACTCCCATAAGGTCCTCAGTCTGCTGCGTTGAATATTTTGTTTGAAAATCAGACTTGACGGCACTTAAAAGTAAATACATTAACTACTGGTTCCAGAATAGATTCTTAGGGCACACTACCGTTTACCTCTCTGCTGTGAAAGCTAACTGAGCAGTTCTTCAATTACATGTAAAGCCAGAATGCCGACACCTTATGCACAAACCCGAGAGGGGGAGCCGCAGGAAGCCTGGTATCCTACTGCAGCCTCCATCACTGTACAAGGTGCATGCTAACATCAGAAAGAAGAAAGATTTTAATCTCACTTTTTTCATTTAACAGAAGGCCAAAGTGTGTTACTACAATACATAAAAGTATCTAGGTCACAGAAATAGTATAATTTAACCACTAAAGGTCAAGGTAATATCATAAAATGCTATTTGCAACATTTTATTTTAAACATTAGAACTGGATGACAGTATGGCAATAGAACTTGGTGCTATAATATACATAAGGCGGCAGCCAAGCGCCGCATGGGATGAAAGATACGAAACAGGAGCTGTATAAGGATTTCAGACATTTCAGCATATAGTAACTTTCAGACTGATAGAGGACACCGTGACTTATCTGCCTATCTGGAGGTGCTCGGCCAATAGCAGCTAAGCCAATTTACCATGCAAACTACAAACAGCTACCCTAAAATAAATTTCAACCACATAAGGCTTGATATAATGTGAAGAGATGATAAATAAACCTAAATAGGTACCATCCTACGTTAAGGCATTTAACATTTTTACATATTTCATTTTATGATCTCTTTTCAAGCAATCCCTACTCATGTACAACCAAGAATGGGAGAGCTCTTCTCCAATAACTACTCATGCACAACCATTGATGGTAAGCTCCTCCCCCATACTACTGGTACATAACCAGCGATGGGAAGCTCCTTACCAAGTACCACCCAGGCACTGCCTCCTTCTAGTAGAGAAGTGGAACGGGCCTGTCTCTCCTCTCTAAACACATGCACAATAATGCCCCCCTCCCTGGTCAGCAGTACTAGGCCTGTCCCAAGCCCTGGAGAAAAACAAGCATTTATAACACATATCTGACCTTCAGGGGCCCAGGCAAAGAACATGTGAGGCAGCAGTTCAGGAGCTGATCCTCAGCACGTTACAATGCCACAGTACTTGTCCATTTCCTCCCTTGGATTACAGTTGTGGGTTTGACTAGACTCATTAAGGTTACCCTACATCACATGCAGTCTCTGGTGGAAAGAGCTAATTTTTGGTGCTGAGTCAAACCCATGGGCAATGCTTCGTTTGTCTGCATCCACTGCAAGGCTATCCTGGAAGTTCCATTTCATTCAGGTAACCAGGTTATAGGATTACTTAAGAGTTTGGCAAGTTTTTCTTGCTCCTGGTAAGTCTTTCCAACAAATAATCCTGTCCCTGGAGCACACCAGTGGGATGGAAGTTCTGCAGAAAACCTGTTAGCAAAGCAAACTGAGCATCCATACGCTCTGTCAGTCTGTCCATGCGGTCATCAATGTGTGCAAGGAGCTGCTTCTGCACCCGTGCCAGACTCTTGGCAACGACGCTCTCCAGGTAGCTGCAGGCAGGCTGCTCGTTCCTGAAAGGAGAAACACTGCAATGACAATCTCACCCCGAATACGTTCCACAACCAAAAAAAAAAGAGTGCAGGTTTCATCCCTGCCCCCCTAACCCTAGTGCATGAACTGCTCATCACATATAGAGAAATTTTACTTACCAATAATTTCCTTTTCTGGAATCCTGCTAGACCAGCCCAGACTAGTGGGTTGTGTCCCCCCTGCCAGCAGATGAGACAGGAAAAAAATTGCCAATGCTTTGTGACATCACCCTTGGTATACAAACCCATCCTCCAAGGGGAGTTTCAGTATAACCATAAACAGCGGGAGTTAAAACAGCCAAGGAAGCAGAAAATCAGACCAAAAATGAGTTAATAAATAAAACCCGCAGACCAAAGTAGTATGTACATGGTGAGGTCAGCAAGATCATTGATATGGAAAGAGAATCTTAGCTAGGCAACGGACTAAACAGTTTGGAGGGGCAGGTCCTGGACTGGTCGAGCAGGATTTCAGGAAATTATCAGCAAGTAAAATTTCTCCTTTCAAATACATCCTGCTAAACCAGTCCAGACTAGTGGGAAGTACCATAGCAAAATCACTTCTAGCTAAATCACTCCAGGGCAGGAAGAAACAGCTGCAGTCAAGACAAAGGCTCCGAAGCAAGCTGCTTCTCTAGCTTGGACATCCACGCGATAGTGATGTGCAGAAGTAGAGAAATGGCTGCCCTGAAAATATCTAGCGGAGTTACCCGTGAGCATTCTGCTCAGGAGGTAGCCTGGGCCACGTAAAATGTGCCCGAAGACCTACAGGCACAGGTTTGATCAATAAAATGTAAGAAAACTCAATGGTCTGCTTGATCCAGTGCGCAATGGTCGCTTTGGAAGCGGCTGGTCTTTTTCATGGACCAGAAGCCAGGACAAAAATATGATCGGATAGACAAAATGTATTAGTGAGTTTAAGGTAACAGCGTAACGCCCTAACATCCAACAGGTAAAGGACTGTTGTCACCCGAAGACTGCTCCTTAAAAAAGGAAGGAAGCACAAACGATTGGTTGACACAAAAATCCAAAAGGACCTTAGGCAGAAAAGAGGGCACTGTTCGAATGGTAACCCCCTCCGGGGAAAAAAGACAGAAAAGGATCCCAGCAAGAACGTGCTTGGAGCTCTGAAAGATGCCATGCCGAAGTGACTGCTATAAGAAAAACAGTTTTGAGAGTCAAACCTTTGAGAGATACCCTATGAAGAGGCTCACACAGAGCAAGAGTGAAGGAGTAAAGCATTAAGGACAGATCCCAAGATGGGACGACTGGATGAATAGGGGGGCCTCAGGAAGAAACACCCCACAGAAAATGGGAAACGTCTACATGAGAAGCAAGACACCACCCTTGGAGAGCCCCCGAAAGCAAGTCAAGGCTGCAATATGCACCTTTAAAGAATTAAGGGCGAGACCCTCATCAAATCCATTCTGAAAGAAGAAAAGAATGTTTGGAATATCAACTCAATAAGGGGAGAGGAATCTCTTAGAACACCACAAGAACAGAAAAAAAAAAAGCATCGTGGCCAAAGTAGAGTGGTCACTACTTGCGGCGAGTAACCTTTGCAATGCAAGCGATGCAGCTCAATAGCCAAGCTGTAAGCGAGTAAGAAGTGGTGTCATCCATGAGAACCGGCCCCTGAAACAGTAGACCTTTCTGAACATGGCCGATTAGTAGCCAAGGAGAAAAGATGTAGAGAAGATGGTTCGAGGGACAGGTCTGAACCAGAGCATCTAGGCCATGAATGTTTGGTTCCTTTTGACAACTGAAAAAGATTGATATCTTGGTACTGGAAGAGGTGGCCATTAGGTCTAGAGTCGGATGACCCCACCGATGCACAATGTTCACAAACAGGATATGACGACTCAGGAAAACCACTTGAATGTCTCCATTCCCGCAATGTGCTGCGCAGAAAGAGCCAGGAGGTTGGATTCTGCACAGAGAAATAGAAATTTCCAGGGCCATTTTGGGACATTTGGTCCCAACCTGTCTGTTGAGATAAATCACAGTGGTGGAATTGTCAGAAAATACTCTGACTGCTCAACCCTGGCAGTGGGATCAAAAGAAGAGTAGAGCCAGATAAACAGCTCGAGCTTCGAGGTGACTGATGGTCCAAGAGGCTCCTTGAATGGACCAAGATCCCTGAGCTGCCTGTCCCTGGCAGTGCGCGCCCCAACCTGCAAGGCTGGCATCCATGGTGACCACCACCCAATGCAGAATTTCCAAGGGAACGCCCTTCAACAAGTGATGAGATCAAAGCCACCAGTGAAGACTGCAGCGAACCACTGAAAAAAGGGGTAGACAAATCTGATAGTCCTGGGTGGATGGGAACCAGTGCGACATGAGAGAGTACTGAAGCAGACGCATGTGAGCACAGGCCCAGGGGATTATGTGGAGAGCAGAAGCCATGGTGCCGAAAAGTTGTAGGTAATCCAGGCAGTGGGAGCTGCCAGGTGCCAGAAGGCATGGACCTGAACGCAGAGCTTCTTGCACTGTCGTAAGAGAGGAAGATGCGACCCATACTCATGTCGAAGCGGGCGCTGAGGAATTCCAGAGACTAAACTTGGCAGATAGCTTTTGGCATAATTGACCACCCAGCTGAGACTGTCCAGAAAGGAAAGAATCTGAGAGACCACAGAAGTAGCCTCCTCGAAACTCGTTGCTCTGATCAGTCAATAGTCTAGATAAGGATGAACCCGAATACCTTAGCGCTGCAGGGAAGCTGCCACTATCACATCACCTTGGAGAAAGTGTGAGGAGCTGTGGCAAGACCAAAAGGCAGGGCACGAAACTGACAATGTTGACAGAGGATCGTGAAATGTAAATACTGCTGATGATCTTGGCAGATTGTAATGTGAAAATATGCTTCCGCCAGGAGCAGGGATGCGAGAAATTCTCCTGGCCGAACAATTCGAATGACTATCCTTAGGGTTTCGATCCAGAACCACGGCACCTGAAGACAGCAATTGACTCCCCTGAGGTCCAGGATAGGACGGAAGAAGCCATCCATCTTGGGAATGACAAAGTAAATGGAACAGTGATGAGAACCTCTTTCTGAGGGAGGAACTGGGCATACTGCATTGAACTGAAGGCAACGGTGGAGAATCAGGCTTAAAACCGCTGCCTTGGCTGTCGAACCACATGGAGAGATGAGAAAGACATTGGCACAGGCTTGGTGAAGCTGAGAGCATAACCCTGTGTTACTACCTCAAGTACCCACCGGTCCAATGGTATCTGGATCCATTCGCGGGAAAAATACTGTAAGCATCTGCCCATAGAAGACACCCCAGAATCCGTCAAATGAAGATTTTGCGGAACTGGAAAACTTGTTGGACGAGGAGAAATTGTCCCAGTTGCGAAGGATACCCCCCAAAAGGACTGAGGCTTAGAACCAGCCCTATTCGAACAAGGACTGGATTTGCCAGGCCGAATGTCTCTGAAGCAGACTCTATAAGATGAGGATGCAGACGACGATGTGGCAGAACAGCGAAAACTGGATTTGGGCTTATCCTCTGGCAAATATTGAAGCTTGACTTCCCTCAAATCCTTCACATGTTTTTCCAAATCTTCATCAAAAAGGCAGCGGCCCTTGAAAGGATGCTTGGCAAGACGGGACTTGCAAGAAGCATCTGCATTCCAATGTTGGAGCCACAGCCAAAGCCAAGCCAGTGTAGCAGCAGCCACAGACTGAGCAGATAAGCGTAGCAGATCATAAAAGGCATCTGCAAGAAAGGAAGTGACCAACTCTAAACGAGGCAAAGCCAGATCATCCGGAATGCGTAGTTACTCACCTGTAACAGGAGATCTCCGGGAACAGAAGGAATTTAGTCTTCACATATGGGTATCATTGGTACCGACGGAGCCCATGCGGGAACGCTCCCCAGCGTCCAATAGGAATGCTTTTGGGAGCATCCCACAGCGCCTGCGTGCTACCTTCCCACCTTTCTCACTGTCCCTCTTCAGTTGAGTTTATAGCTGAGACAAAGGAGAGAGTGGGAGAGGGAGAGAGATAGAGAGAACTCCTAGGGGAGGTGGGTGGGTTGTGAAGACTAAATTTCTGCTGTTCCCAGAGATCACCTGTTACAGGTGAGTAACTACGCTATTTCCAGGCACAAGCAGGAATGTAGTCTTCATATATGGGGACGCCCTAGCTGAAGATGCCAGGGAGATGACCCCAGGAAGCTGCAGCCCATTGTGAGATGGGCCATGCTTCCTCCCATGGATCTCTGGCATCCCACCAGGGATGGTGAGTAGGAGTTGAATTAAGTCTAAAAGAGATGTTGAAGAACAGCCTGGCCAAACAAGGCATCCCGGCGGGAGTCCTTGTCTAAGCAGTAGTGGGCTGTAAAGGTATGTACTGAAGCCCAGGTGGCTGCTCGACAGATGTCGTCGATAGATACAGAGTGAAGGTTAGCCATAGAGGCTGCCATGGCTCTCACATTGTGAGCTGTGACATGGCCTTCAAGAGGAAGACCCTTACTCTCATAGGCAAAGGATATGCATTGTGCAATCCAGTTAGACATAGTTCTTTTGGAAACTGGAAGTCCCAAATGACTAGAATCAAAAGCAACGAAGAGTTGCGAGGACTTTCTATGTTGCTGTGTTCTTTGTAGGTAAAAGGCTAAAGCTCTTTTACAGTCCAAAGTATGAAGGTTTCTTTCTGCATTGGAGGCATGAGGCCTCAGAAAGAATACAGGAAGGTAAACCGCTTGGTTTAAATGGAAAGGGGAAACCACCTTTGGCATAAAGTGTGGATGAGTCCTAAGAAAGACCTTATGATGGTGAAATCTTGTATAAGGAGGATCAGCCACTAGAGCTTCCAATTCACTAATGCAGTGTGCGGAGGTGATTGCAATTAGGAAGATGACTTTCCAGGAAAGGAATTTCAGAGATGTAGTGGTTAAAGGCTCAAAGGGCGGTTTCATGAGCTGCCCGAGAACAAGATTCAAATCTCATGCCACCGGTGGTGGTCTAATGGGAGGTTTTGTTAATATAAGACCTCTCATAAATCTTGTTATAAGTGGTTGCTCATTTAGAGGCTTGTAGGAAGCTTCAATAGCACTAAGATGGACTCTTACTGAATTGGTCTTAAGACCAGCATTTGATAAATGAAGGAGGTACTCCAGTACCGATTCCAGAGGTATCGCAAGGGTCCCTTTTGAGAACACCATATGGTAAACCGTTTCCACTTAAAGGCGTATGATCGTTTTGTGGAAGGTTTTCTAGAAGCCTGTAGGATATCTTTTACCTGTTGAGAAAGGTTGAGATCCTGAAGGTCTAGGTTTTCAGCAACCAGGCCATGAGATGCAGGGACTGGGGATTCGGGTGCCATAGCATCTCGTTCTCTTGGGAGAGAAGATCTATCAACGCTGCCGATGCTTGGGTGTCGGTACTGGTAGAAGCGGCCGGAACCCCAGAGCATGGCACCAGTAGTTCTGCTGAGGTGGAGGCTGTCAGCATACATCAGCATGACATTATGCCTAGCATAGGCGTCATGGCTTGTTCCCAGACCTTGGATTTCAAGCAGCTTTGTTACTCTGGTGATGTCAGTCTCCAAACTTAATGAGGGTAGTTTACAAGATGAGATTAGCTCTGACCCTCTGGTGATGTCAGTCTCCGGGCCTGATGAGATTGGTCTGCAGCCCCTCCTTGCTAATCAAGTGATAGCAGACCTCAAACAAATCAAATTATGACAGAGGGAGGTGCTGGAGAAGATTTTCATTATAAATACAGAGAAACACAAAAATCTTTCTCTCGTCCTATTTTCATTGGACACACCTTACCACCCCCCCCCCCCCCACCCTCCCTTCTGCTCTTTCTTATTCATCGGACATGAGGGACATGAGGCTCTGGCACCCACTTCTCTCTATATATATTCTTCTTACTATGAGACTCTGACACACACTTCCCCCCACCCTTCTCTCTCTCTCTCTTCCTATTCTCTCTCACACTTCACACATGCACACACACACACACACACAGATTCATTGAGGCACACTGAAGCAGCTCTGTAACAACAACTACATAACTCTGTTCTGTACCTATGTAATAGGCCTATTTCTATATAAAACTCTTTTTCCAAGCCACACCAGTTTTGGTTATCTTATTTGTGCTGCTTACCCTACTGTCTCCGTGAAATGAACCCAGGACCAAACGGAGCATAACCAAAAGTAGAGAGCGGCGAAAGATTACATTTTCCAGAAGATTACAGAGGCCTCGAGAACATCCTGGAGCCCCGTTAATGCTTTGGAAGCCGAAGCCTCCCGCCAGGCTGTTTCGCTGGTGAAGTTTCCTCAAGGGCAATGCCAATGGCCTCTCGATGCCTAGAAGGATATCTACCCTTTGAGGACCAGCTAGACTTATGTTTAGTTAACTGAGATCCATGGGAGGAAGATGAGGCTCTGGAAGACGGCGATGCAACGGACATCGCATCTCAGGCAAAAAGGGTACCGAGTTTTGCAGCTCTATTCCGCAGGCCCCTTTTGGTCATCTTCCTAAAGGAGAGGCACTCCGATGGAGAATGGTCAGGGCCTAAACATTTAAGACACCAGTCATGGGTGTCTGTGATGGATATGGTACCGCCACACTTAGAACATTTTTTAAAACAGTAGCTGTTTTTTCCATTTTTAAGGAAAATGGGCCTAGTGCCCAAAATGGCACCTAGCACCGAGGAAAAAAGGTTTCTGAAGAAAAATACCTCAGAAACTATGTTTTTTTAGAGAAGAGAAGAAAGACGAACCGGTGATACCAGTAGGCGTCGAATGAAAGCAGACGCGACCACAAAAAGTAAAGAATAAAGAAGGAATTTTCTGCGGTGACAGGGTATGCGACCTGTCGGCTCCGCGGAAAATGAAGAACTGAAGAGGGACAGTGGAAAAGGTGGGAAGGCAGCACGCAGGAGCTGTGGGATGCTCCCAAAAGCATTCCTATTGGACGCTGGGGAGCCTTTCCACGCAGGCTCCGTCGGTACCGACGATACCCATATGTGAAGACTACATTGCTGCTTGCTCCTGGAGATGTGACTGTAGCCATTGGAGCAAAGCGCATGCAGCGAGACCTCGCTAACAGAGGCCTGCAATGCCAAGGTCGATGACAAGAAAAGTGTTTTTTAAGAGGCCCTCCACCTTGCGAACCATCTGATCATGGAGGGCAGTGCCGCCCTCCACAGGAATGATTGTGTGTTTAGTGATTGCAGCGACCACGGTGTCTACTTTAGGGAAACACAACCGCCTGTCAAGATCATCCGAAGATCAGACGTAAACACGCCCCAAGCGATGAGTGGAGCGTAGACACATCAGAAGAATCCCACTAAGGAGCCATCTGTTGTAGTTCCAGGGGAAAAGGAAAAAAACTTTAGGTTTTCTGATGCCCATGATGATAGGGTCTACTAGAAGTTTAGAGAATCCAAAGGCTGTTGTACTTGAGTCTCCAAGAGTTGAAGAGCCTCTGTAATTTGAGCAATGAGAGCAGGAAGCTCTTCCTTACGGAATAACCGGATATCCTGACAGTCTTCTCAGGGCTCCTGATAATCTTCCAATGGCAAGAGCACTCCCTTCCTGGCCAGAGTCAGAAGTGTTAGAATGTTCAACTGAAGGACAATCATCTCTTGCAGGACTCGTGTCCCCTGGAGGAGAGGAAGTATCCTTGGCCAGATCTAAAGAAGCTCCAGCCAAACTTCGGCAGGTATGCTTTCTTGACGGTGGATCAGCGGAGTAGTTAAAGTCCCCGAATGCCACATATCCCTGGTTTGACGGAATAGCTGCATAAACTGGAGATCAGAGTCGCCAGCTGGTCTTCATAAGCTGACTAGAGTGTAGAGGATGAGCAGGCTGCTCAGGCAACAAAAATAGAGGTAACCCAGAGGGAACTAAAGCAAGAAACCTGGAAGGGCTATCAGAACCAGGACCTGCAGATGCAGAAGGACCCCCTTGATCAGAACCACAGGAGGAACAGAAACTGTCAAAGTCTTAAATTTCTTCCTACAGCCCAAGCAGCGCTGTAGAGAAAGCGGCATTTTCACAACAGGATAAAAGAAAAAGTCACAGGAAGAGCTGGGGAGCCAAAAATCAACAGACTGAAGAAAGAATGGCAACTGCGGCACAAAACTTATGGCGGGAAACAGCAAAACAGAGCCAGGAAACAGTGGCTGGCTGACTGACCGCATGAAGAGAAGCAGGAAAAAGGCAACCGCAGAAAATGGAGCACACCGAAAAAAGGGGGGAGGCGTTTGCGGTCAGAAGAACAAGATACCATCGAAAGACAAGATTGGGATGCTGCTTTAAAAGAGAACTGTGAAAGAAATAAAACACCCACTGCTCTCTAAAGAGGAAAAAACAGATGAAAAAAGGGTCCAGAGAAGAAAATACTGCCTGACAACTACCTCAGCAAATGGGTCCTTGAATAAGGGCTTTTCTGTTTTGTTTTAAACAAACTTTACAGAGGTAGAAAAAGCATAGCTACTCACCTGTAACAGGTGATCTCCGGGAACAGAGTGGAGGAGTGGCCTAGTGGTTGGGGGCAAGGTACTTCAGGCCGGAAGGTCGGGGGTTCAAATCCCACTAGAGGACAGCAACCTTGGGCCGGAAGGACTGGGGTTTCTAGTCCCACAGGTGCTCCTTGTGGTCTTGGGCAAGCCACTTAACCCTCCATAGCCCATGTTCCCTGTAAAATAGTTATCTCCAAGTTATAATGCCCTGTTCAATGTAATTTCAGTTTGTTCAATGTAAACCGCACTGATGCAGAATAGCGCGGTATATAAGAGAATGTAAATAAATAAATAAATAAATAAAAACAGCAGGAATTTAGTCCTCACATATGGGTATCGTCGGTACTGACGGAGCCTGCGCGGGAACGCTCCCCAGCGTCCAATCAGAAAGCTTTTGGGAGCATCCCACAGCGCCTGCGTGCTGCCTTCCCGCCTTTCCCAACTGCCTCTCTCCAGTTGAGTTTTAAAGCTGAGACAAAGAGAGAGAGAGAGAGAGAGAGAGGGAAAGGAAAGAGATAGAGAGATACAACTCCTAGGGGAGGTGGGTGGGTTGTGAGGACTAAATTCCTGCTGTTCCCGGACATCACCTGTTACATGTTGTGATAAGGAAGCTTATCATAGTTCAGGAAGGAGCTATAATAGAGGTGACTTGGCTCTGAACAAGCAACCTGTCTTTTCTGGTAGAAATAATAAAACAGAATGTTCTCATAAAAGACTACCAGTCCCAGAATGCACCAGGTTTCCAACAGCCACTAGAAGAGCTGAAGTGGGGAAACGTGTGTTCAATCAGGAGAGCTATGAGGTAATCCCCAAGCACTCATCTCCAAGGGCAGGGCTTGATTCAGCACAGCTGCGCTGTGCTAGGGTGGAGCATCCCTCTAAACAGGTTAAAAGTAAAGCTTATTCTACACAGGAGAATCTTCAGAATCTTCATGATCATCATCAGCAGGAGCAGAGGCAGCAGAAGCCAGAGCTCACGGACAGAGAGAGCAAGAAACACTTTGGAAGAAAGAAGAGAGAAGCATCTTGGAGGTCTAAAGGAGACCATAGCAGTACGTGTGCTGGGAGGCATTCCAGAGGCAAGCATACTCCATTGGACTGGAGGAAACCAGAGGAGTGGGGTTGCAGAGCCAGGAATCCCCGGACGGGACCTGTGAGGGAGACGGCTGCATTTGGAAGGGGCCCTAAGACCAGTGCAAGAAGGTATGTGAAGAGAGACCCAGTGTCCAGGGATCTTGATTGGAAGGCTGGACATAAGAACTGGACTACATACTGGCCAGGAGATCTGGAGAGGAACCTTAACAGCAATGGAAGCTCAGGTATGAACACTGATCTATGCCCTAGCTTTTCACTTGGAAGACAGCAGGGAAACAAGTATTGTCCTGAGTGTGCTCCATTAAGAAATTCCTCTGTGCCAATCCATGATATTGATTCTATGATAGTTGAAGAAGAAGGAAATATTGTAAATGAACAGTGTGAATACATGGATTGCTCTCTGTCTAAACTTCTGTGGTAATATACTTTTACAAAATACAACAACCATCACAAAGAAATATAAACTTGTTCTTTGATCTACTCAGAAAAGCTTTTGAGCAGGATTTGAGCCACGTTTAGAAAGTAAACCAGCCAAGAGGTTTGCAGCTGGTTAATTGTTAGCAATTGAGCCTTGCCTAATTGCCTATGAGCTCTGAAGAGACACTTCTGGGTGTGTGTGAAAATACCAGAAGTTAACCTTGAAAAAGAACAGTTTTTCATTACTTTGTGTGTTTTGTTTGTTTTTGAAGCACTGCTAAAAAGATATTAGCAGGAGCCCACAGAAAAGACCTTTCTGTTCCCATCAAGGTCTTTATGATTTGATTTGATTGCTTAAGAAGTTCAGTTGTTGTTTTTCCTGATTTTGTTTTTCTAAGTATAATACTGAAAACAAGTATCCTTTTTGTGCTACCAAGCAAATCTGTGTTGGGAGAAATAACCCCATAAATAAAATATCTTTTTTTGCTTAACACTCGAGCAAGCACAACTAATTTATTTGTGAACAGCTGATTCTGGTATGAATGGACTACATTTCCCACAATCCTTTGCAAGTCATATTAATATTTGCCTTTGCCAAGACTGTGGACATTCTCACCCAGCGCCCCCGTTTACAAGGTGAGTAACTATGCTATCTCCAGGAACAAGCAGGAATCTAGTCATCACATATGGGAAATCCCTAGCTTTAGGTGCCAGGGAGAGACCCCAGAAGTTGTGTGTCCCTGAGAAGGGCTCCACTTCCTCCCATGGATCTCTGGCATCCTACCAGGGATGGTGGGTAGGAGTTGATTAGGTATGGAACAGGTGTTTGAGAACAGCCTGACCAAACAAGGCATCCCGGCGGGAGTCCTTGTCCAAGCAGTAATGGGCTGTGAAGGTATGAACAGAGGCCCAAGTGGCTGCTCGACAGATGTCGTCAATAGACACAGAGTTCAGATAAGCCATTGAGGCTGCCATGGCTCTCACGTTGTGAGCTGTGACATGGCCTTCCAGAGAAAGGTTCTTTGTAAGTAAAAAGCTAGAGCTCTTTTACAGTCCAGGGTATGAAGATTCCTCTCTGCATTTGATGCATGAAGTCCTGGAAAAAAGACAGGTAGATAGACCTCTTGGTTGAGATGAAAAGGTGAGACCACCTTAGGCATAAAGTGTGGATGAGTCCTAAGGACTACCTTGTCATGATGGAACCTTGTATAAGGTGGATTAGCTACTAGTGCTTGCAATTCACTAATGCAGTGTGCTGATGTGATTGCAATGAGAAAGATAACCTTCCAAGAAAGGAATTTCAAGGAGGTGGTAGCTAAGGGTTCGAAAGGTGGCTTCATGAGCTGCCCAAGAACCAGGTTAAAGTCCCATGCCACCAGAGGTGGTCTAATGAGAGGCTTAGTTAGAAGGAGGCCTCTCATGAATCTTGCTATAAGAGGATGAGAGGAAATAGGTTGTCCATTTAGAGGTTTAAGAGAAGCTGCAATAGCACTCAAATGGACTTACTGAATTTGTCTTAAGGCCTGCATTAGACAAATGAAGGAGATACTCCAGTAATGCTTCCAGAGGTATAGCAAGGGGGTTAAGACCCTTTTCTGAACACCAAATAGTGAACCTTTTCCACTTGAAAGCATAAGAACGTCTAGTGGAAGGTTTTCTGGAAGCACAAAGAACATCTTTCACTTGCTGAGAAAGATGAAGATCTTGGAGATCTAGGCCTTCAGCAACCAGCCCATTACCAGTCCTAGCCTCCCCGATCAGCTCATTTCCACTGCTAGCCCCCTATCAGCCCATTCCCAATCCTGTTGTCAAGTGCCATCGAGTGGGAGTCAACTCATGGCGACCCCCTGGATAGCTATCCCAAATTGTGTTCGGTCTTCAGTCAGGCGGCTCATTGTTGACAGACTGGTACCTGTAGCTGCTGTTATTGTATCGATCCATCTCATTGCTGGCCTTCCTCTTTTGCGTTGACCTTCTAACAACCTCCTTTGGAGGCGGAACAATGCTGCACGGAACCCGTCGAGAGGCAGGAAGGCTCCGCAACTGTTTTACAGGCATAGCCGTGGTTCCCTAAGAGGCAGGGAGCCGCAGCTCTAACAGAAGGGAAGCGGTGAGTTTGCCGCTGCCGAGAAGCAGACTTGTCAGCGGCAGCAACTTGTGCGCTTTTTTTTTTTTTTTTTTTTAACGGCGGAGTGAGGCGACCCCCGCTAAATCCTGTGGCAACCCCCGTGGGGGTCGCGACCCACAGGTTGAGAACCGCTGCTCTACAGCTTTTACTTAATACTTTACATGGTTAAAGTATGGTTGATGGAAGAAGTAGAGTGAATGAGAAAATATATTAAAAATGGGCAGGCTCTTGCTTAGCTGATTTAAAAGGTGAATTATTGGCCGGATAGTATTTGTTTCTAGCTCCCATCATCGGTTTATGACTGACACACTAGGCCTGGTCACTGGCTGGCTTGAAAAATAAACAGGGAAAAGCCCTCCATGATTAAACTGGCAGGGCTTTAAGCTCCTCACTTACTGAATCCTCTTAACCTAAATGCACATCACAGTTATCAATGTCCTTGTTTAATGCACTTTAAGTTACAATCTAAACCACTTTGACTGATGTGGTAAAGCGGTATAAAAAAAAAAAAACCATTTAAATAAACACACACATCACAGCATATTTCCAAATGTGGAAGAGTAAAGAAACTCACCCAGAGTTCCCGGTGCCCTCCTTGCTCTTCACAGCTTCAGGCTTACTTTCGACGCTCCTCTCTTCCAATCGCATATGACTGACTTGGTCACACAGGCTCTGCAGTAAAGGAAGCAGGTCTGCCTTGGGCACATCAGAACCCTCACTTGACAGCTTTTCCAGAACCTGAGGAACACACTGCTGATTCAGAATCCAAGACCCGCCCTTCCCAGGGAGCTCAGCGCTGCTGCCGAAACCTGCAGGTCTAGCTACAGGAGCCACAGACTGCTGCAGGGATTGCATACAATCAGTCAAAAGCGTCATTCTTTGCATGGGTTGCTCCACTCTGCACGCACACCCCAGACCCTGCAGCTGCATCCCAAAAGGAAGGGGATTTTGCTGGAAAGAAGAAAGAGCACAGTTACTCTATACACACCAGGCTTCAGGAACACAGATGCAAATGTAACACCAGTGTATATGCTGGAGGCTGCAGAGGGTTTGCTATCTGAAATACATGCAGGACAGCATACCCACCAGGCCAGAAACACTCGAGAGGCATGGTTGGCCATGATCTGGCAAAGATTAACACTAAGAGTCTCCTCTTCTCATTACTGATTAGAGCAGAATCTGCCCTTATGGAGCCAGGGGAACAAGGCATGCTGCTGGGATCCCTGAGCCCTTCCACCTGATCTTTAAAGCAATCATTTTCTGTCAAACGATGCTCCACAATATGCAGAATATACCCTCGTTAGTGTTGATGATAATTTTGCTTGTTTGACCACGCCAGCCACCCAGCTTGTTGTCAAAAACAAGCCAGTATCGCAATCGTAATTTTATTTCGAGTAATGAGAGTATAAAAAAGCTTCAACATAGTACTCTAAAGTTGACTAATCTTGTAGTGCAGCAGAAGGCACAAGCCAACTTTACAGACTATGTT
Organism: Ichthyophis bannanicus; assembly: GCA_033557465.1. Taxonomy (NCBI): domain Eukaryota; kingdom Metazoa; phylum Chordata; class Amphibia; order Gymnophiona; family Ichthyophiidae; genus Ichthyophis; species Ichthyophis bannanicus. The sequence goes on from CM066034.1 coordinate 1,030,937,237, forward strand.
GCAGTCCGAGTAATACCAATATGAGAGAATAGAAAGGACCACTGTGATACTGGCTAGGTGTTGATAACAAGGTAAGATGGCTGGTGTGGTCCAGCATCATCCAGACAGCACCAGAACAGAACAACTCTTCACAACCAGAAAATCTTCCCACGCTCCCCAGTCTGAACACCCCTTGACCTGATCACACACACATCCTTTCAGCCCTCCTCAAATATCTTCCCTACCATGTCTGACAAACTGGGGTTTAAATATCAGATAAATCAACTGGAGTCCACTATGACACCTGTCCTGCCTATATTTTCCCCACAGTGGGAAAGCGTAGTTACTCATCTATAACAAGTGATCTCCGGGAACAGCAGGAATTTAGTCCTCACATATGGGCATCGTCGGTACCGATGGAGCCTGCGCAGGAACGCTCCCCAGCGTCCAATAGTAACGCTTTTGGGAGCATCCCTCAGCACATGCGCGCTGCCTTCCCGCCTTTCCAACTGTCCTTCTTCAGTTAAGTTTGTAGCTGAGTGAAAGGATAGAGGGAGAGAGGAAAGAGGAAAGAGACAAAGAGAGAGAGAGACAACTCCTAGGGGAGGTGGGTGGGTTGTGAGGACTAAATTCCTGCTGTTCCCGGAGATCACCTGTTACAGGTGAGTAACTACGCTATCTCCAGGAACAAGCAGGAATGTAGTCCTCACATATGGGGACTCCCTAGCTGAAGATGCCATGGAAATATCCCCAGGAAGGTGCCACCGTCGAAGGTGAGAATCCTTCCTCCCATGGATCTCTGGCATCCCACCAGGGTTGGTGGGTAGGAGTTGGTTTAGGTTTGAAAGAGATTTTGAAGAACAGCTTGGCCAAAGGCAGCATCCCGACGGGAGGCTTTATCTAGACAGTAGTGGGCTGTGAAGGTGTGTACCGAAGCCCAGGTGGCTGCTCGACAAATGTCATCGATAGACACAGAGTGGAGATTAGCCATAGAAGCTGCCATGGCTCTCACAATGTGAGCTGTGACATGGTCCTGAAGATGAAGACCCTTACTCTCATAAGTAAAGGATATGCATTGGGCAATCCATTTAGATACAGTTCTTTTGGAGACTGGAAGTCCCAAATGACTAGGGTCAAAAGCTACAAAACGTTGCGAGGACTTTCTATGTTGCTGTGTTCTTTGAATGTAAAAGGCTAAGGCCCTTTTACAATTAAAAGTATGAAGGTTTCTTTCTGCATTAGAGGCGTGAGGCCTCGGAAAAAATACAGGAAGATAAATTGATTGGTTTAAATGAAAAGGTGAAACCACCTTTGGCATAAAGTGTGGGTGAGTTTGAAGAACAACCTTATCATGATGAAATCTAGTATAAGGAGGATCAGCCACTAAAGCTTGCAATTCACTAATGCGACAGGCAGAGGTGATTGCAATCAGGAAGATGACCTTCCAAGTCAAAAACATAAGGGCTGTAGTGGCTAAAGGTTCAAAAGGCGGCTTCATGAGCTGCCCGAGAACTAGATTTAGATCCCATGCTACCGGTGGTGGCTTGATGGGAGGTTTAGTTAATAAAAGGCCCCTCATAAATTTTGATAGGAGTGGATGAGGGGAAATTGGTTGTCCGTTTAGCGGCTTATAAGAAGCTGCAATTGCACTAAGATGGACTCTTATCGAATTCTGGGTTAAAGACCAATTCGGTAAGTGAAGGAGATACTCTAGTATCGATTCTAAGGGTATGACCAGGGGGCTTAATCCCTTTTTGGAGCACCATATAGTAAAACGTTTCCACTTGAAGGCATAAGATCTACTTGTGGAAAGTTTCCTAGAAGCCTGAAGGATATCTTTTACCTGCTGGGACAGGTTGAAATCCTGGAGGTCTAAGCCTTCAACAACCAGGTCGTGAGGTGCAGGGACTGGGGATTCGGGTGCCATAGCATCCCGTTCTCCTGGGAAAGGAGATCTGGAGTATGCCCTAACTCCAGAGGTGCCGCTTGAGAGAGATGCAGAAGCAGGGAATACCACGTTTGGCGTGGCCATCGTGGTGCTATGAGAATCATGCAACCCCTGTCTCTCTGAAGCTTGAAGAGTGTCTTGGGGATGAGGGGAATTGGTGGGAAGGCATAAAGGAAGTCCTGACCCCAGTGAAGGAGGAAGGCATCCCTTGCCTGACAATTGTGCGCCGGAATCCTGGAACAGAACCGGGGAAGTTTGGCATTCAGTGGACTTGCAAAGAGGTCTATGTCTGGAGTGCCCCAGAGTGAGGTAGCAGTACTCGACTGAGTTTATCTACCCAAAGGTTTTGAATGCCTGGAAGATATACCACTAGACGGTGAATTTGATGCTCTCTGGCGAGGGCCCATAGTCGTAAAGCTTCGCTGCATAACGACAGAGAGCCTGTCCCGCCCTGCTTGTTCACATAGAACATGGCTACGGATTGTCCGTCTGGACTAGGACTGTCTTGTAGCTGAGCTGGGCATGGAACACTTGAAGAGCTAAATAAATTGCTCTTAACTCCAGGAGGTTTATGTGTAAACCAACCTCCTGTGGAGTCCAGGTGCCCTGGGTAGAGAGATGATTCAGGTGTGCTCCCCAACCGACCTGTGATGCATCTGTTGTTAGGGTGGCCTGAAAGAGGGGTTGATGGAAAGGAGACCCTATTGCCAGATTTTCTAATGATTGCCACCATTGGAGGGACAAAATTGGTCGTTGAGAGATTGTTATTTTGTCTGACAAATGACCCGTGGCCTGTGTCCACTGTGTGGAGAGGGTCCACTGAGCTGCACGCATGTGGAGGCAAGCATATGGGACTACATGAACTGTGGATGCCATGTGTCCCAGTAACTGCAGTAGCTCCCGAGCAGTGAGGGAGGATTTGCCTGCTGCTTGGGAAGCTAACTGCATTATGCGAAGACAGTGGGCTTGTGGAAGGAAAGCCCTTGCCTGTCTTTCTGGCTCTTTCTGTGCAGCACATTGCGGGAATGGAGACATTCAAGCGGTTTTCCTGAGTCGTCATATCCTGTTTGTGAACATTGTGCATTGGTGGGGTCATCCAACTCTAGACCTAATGGCCACCTCTTCCAATACCAAGACATCAATCTTTTTCAGTTGTCAAAAGGAACCCAGGAAAAAGATTTAGGAGTCATCGTGGATAACATGTTAAAACCCTTTGCCCAGTGGCCTTGGGCAAGTCACTTAACTCTCCATTGCCTCGGAAGAAAGGCCTGGCAATCTACTTCTGGTGACACTGCCAAGAAAACCCAGGAGCTTCTGGGTCGCCAGGAGTCAGGACTGACTCAAAGGCACACGTTGCATTTTTTACAGAGAAGAGCCACCAAAATGGTAAAGGGGATGGAAGGCTACTCCTATGAAGAGAGGCTACAAAGGTTAGTACTCTTCAACCTGGAAAAGAGACGGCTGAGGGGAGATATGATAGAGGTCTATAAACTAATGAATGGAGTGGAACGGGTAAACATAGATCGATTGTTTACACTATCAAAATATAGAAAGACTAGGGGACATGCAATGAAGCTACAGGGTAAACTATTTAAGACAAATAAGAGAAAATATTTTTTCACTCAACGTGTAATCAAACTCTGGAATTTATTACCGGAGGATGTAGTAAGAGCTGTTAGTGTAGCTGGGTTTAAAAAAGGTTTGGACAAGTTCCTGGAGGTAAGGTCCATAAACCATTATTAAGAAAGGACCCAGGATATCAATGCTTGACCCTATACAAGCATTGTGGAACCTGTCTCTCTTGGGGATACTGCTAGGTACGTATGACCTAGATTGGCCACTGTTGGAAACAGGATACTGGGCTTGATGGACCTTGGTCTGACCCAGTATGACATATCTTATGTTCTTATGTACCAAACTTTCATGGCCTAGATGTTCTGGTTCAGACCTGTCCCTCGAACCATCTTCTCTACATCTTTTCTCCTTGGCTACTAATCGGCCATTGTTACTTCTGCATAGTGCCTCCTCCTGGGAAAGGTTTCTTGTCTCCCGTGTTTACAAACAGAGAAAATCCGGATGCACTCTGTGCGCATCACCCTCTCCATCCTTGCCTAGGCCTCAAGGATCCTTCCTCTTCCTGCAAATGGACTTTACTGATCTGCCTTGTGCCAAGGGGGGAAGGAAACATCTTTTGGTTTTTACCTGCTTATATTCAGGATGGCCTGAAGCCTATCCAACTAATTCGTTGTCTGCTGCTACGGTTTTGAAGTGTTTGCTTACCCAGTTTATTCCTTTGTGGGGTTTGCCCCTGGTTTTGTCTTCTGATCAAGGTCCAGCATTCACGGCAGAAGTCTGGAAAGGCATAACTGCATTTTTTGGCCTTCATCAGCAACTTCATCCTCTGTATCATCCGCACAGCTCTGGCCAAGTGGAATGGATGAATCGGACGCTGAAGGCGCTTCTCCGGTCCCTGACTCATGATTGGAGTCAGGATTGGGTGGAAGCTCTACCGTTTGCTTTGTTTTCAGTTCGCAATTCTCCTCAAAGAACTCGACAAGGTCTTACCCCTTATGAAATTATGACAGGACGTCCAGCAACTACTCCAGCCCATGTCATAATTCCGCCGGATCAATTGCCGGATCCCCAACTGTTGCGCAGCGATCTATTATCCTATTGTAAATATTTGTACCAAACGCTGGTATCTCCTTCCTTTTTGCAGCTCACGAAGCAGGGTGCACAGGCATCTCGACCACTTCCAGAGGTGGAACCTGGAGACTGGGTACTCGTCAAGGATCCAGCACCGAAGACTGCTCTAGCAGCGAGATTTCTGGGACCATTCCAAGTGTTGCTGGTGGGATATTCAGCGTTGAAAGTGAAAGGATGGAAAGCGTGGATACATCTGGACCAGTGCAAGAAGGCTCCGTCCCCTGGATAAGACAACTTCCGTGTATACCACCTAGACCAGATCCAGAGGAATTAATTGACATTGAACTGAACTCATTCCCTCCAAGTCTATCTCCACTAAACCAGGAGAGTGGTTGTGAATTGGTTGGACAGTTACAACCTACTTCGGATTTATTCATTGAGAATTGGTTAATATGTATGTTTTCAGTAGCATTGGCACTGCTCTTATTTTTCTGGATTTGGTGTCTGGCAGCCCTCTTAGTAATATAGAGAGTTTGGAAGATCTTGTGAGAATATTGTCAGCAAAACCAACAGTAGGGCTAGAACAGGCGGCAATGGTAGATGAATTACTCCGAACCTTCAATATTGTTCCTACTCCTTCAGTAGTTCAAGTTCATACAGTTCCCGATCATACAGTCCCTGAGTATGATCCACATGCTCCTTGGGCAAAACATGGTGTTTTCTATAATGTGTTTCACTCTCACATTTACTCTTTAATTCAGCGTTTTAATATTTCCAGTTGTGAAGTGTGCTTACCTCATCCAGCAGCTACGCAGTTTGGATTTTTGCCTAGACCTCAACCTATTTCTCTGCAAGAGCTGAAAGAGCTGTCTGTGAATGAAACCTTATTTAATCTTACTGTAACATGGCCTGAGGGAGTAACCCCCGCTCCAAGAATTATCAGTCCCTCAGCCAGTGACTAACCCTATTTGTTTTCAGAGGAAAGGAGCATACCCTGTGGGAGAAACCCCTCTATCTAAATGTCAGACTGTCATGGCTAATAATCATGTGCATTTAGTGATGGATTCTCTTACAGTGAGTTCTGTACAAGCCCATTCAAATTTAAGGGTAGTTAATGTTCTCCCTGATCTTAAGGCTTGTCTTGACCAGTATGAATTACAATATTATGACCAGGATGGGCTTCCAACATATGGGAAGTATAGATTGCAGAAAAGCAAAGATGGTTCAGCATCTGGGTATGTTGACAATTATGTGTATCCCTATTTAGGATACTATCATCCATGGTTAAGGGATATTTGGCCTGGAACTGAAGTTCTAGTTACAGAACCTAAAGATTTAAAAATCTGGCCTGATGGACTACTTGCCTTGGTGGGTCACTATTTTGTGTGTGGAACTTTAGCTTATGTCCGGTTGCCTGATGATTGGTCTGGCAATTGCTACATAGCTACCCTTGACCTGCCATGGAAACTGGTCCCTTATGAAACTTTACTTGGAAAGCCTTCTAACCATCCTCGCAGAGCTACAGATGATTATAGTGCAGATATACATGCAGCAAGGAAATTATTAGATGATACTACTCTGTTAACTCAACAAGAAGTAAGCACCTTCACAGGAACAGTTTGGCTAAGTACCTTTGGTGCCATACGTCCTACAGCACGTTATGGTGAACAATTATTGCAGATTTATGCTTTGATAGAAGTGACAGCTCAAGATTTGACTGATGCTCTCACAGTCATGCAAGGTACTGTAGACAAACTGACTGCTTACTCCGCCCAGAACAGAATGGCCTTGGATTATATATTAGCAAAGGAAAATGGTGTGTGTGGAATTGTACACGACCATTGCTGTACGCTCATTGATTCACAAAGCAAGGTGGTCTCTGGTATCCTAGAAAAGGTGAGAAAAGAAATTCATTTCTCTAAAGATAATATAGAAGGAACTTCTGATTCTGTATGGCCCTGATTTGAAAACATGTGGGTTGTCAGGTCCGGTAAAGGCCTTACTGACAGGCCTCTTTGATTTCTTAGTAGCCCTCCTACTCCTAGGAATAGGTCTTGCCTGTATTATGAAGGGTTGTGCTTCATACATGGCTAAAACCACAAATACTATTGCAGTTCTCAAATTGCGAAGTGTTCCTAGTACTGGAGATTTACTCCATGAAATGCCCTTTTATGAAGAATGTGGTTCTGAGCAGAACCAAAGGGAGGACTGTGGAAAAGGGCTAGTCATGCCAGGTCTCAAAACCAAATTGGATACAATAAGAGAATTGGATGAGTTAGCTTCTGATACACTAACTTATGCCACTATGGTTCACCCAGTATATGGGAATTTGGATTTAATGGACCCAGAAATGGACAGTGACTCTGGATCTATACTGGACATAGGAATTGGAAGCGTTAGCAGTGAATCTATAAATGAAACAGGACTGTAAAAACTAGCTAAAGGTGACACATATGCTCATGGAAATTTACAGGCCAAGCTGCAGTAAAATTGAGAGCTTTTCTCTTTAAGGAACTTTAAAACTGTCCTTCTGCTTCTAATAGTTGCTTCACAGAATTAGCAAATAGACCCTATGTGTACATAGGCTAGTTCCCTAAAAATCAATAGAACAAATAAGTACATCCTCTTTTATCCTGCAACATGATAGGCTAAAGGATTAGCTAGGTCGGCATGATCTTTTTAGAGAACTAGACCTTAGGTCAACATGTAACTGGAAATAAAAATAAAGCTTAAATAAATAGTAGAAAGTCAGCAAATATCATAAGAGTAACTAATTAGCTTCTGTTGTATGGTAGAAATGCAGCGACACCTATTGAGTCTAGTGAATATAGTAATAACCTTGTAACTTCTGCTTTTATGTAATTTGGCACAAATGTCAGCAAAATCTATTTAGATATGTACTTTAGTAACCTGAATATCACCAGATGTTAATTAAAAATTAACTGTGTCAGCTGATAATCCTCAATAAAAAGCTGGGACTCTGCGGAGAAATCTTTGAAGAATCTCAGATGGAGAGGCCTGATTTAGGGCTCCATGACTTTCTTCCCTACAGAGCTCTGTAGTAATTAATTAAATAATTGTGTCTTGTTTTTTCCTTCCTGTTAAGAGGTTACAGATAATTATAAAGAATCCAGGTTTAGTGAAGGAGTGCAGATCCTAAGAGGGTGAGGGTTCTTCAGTAAGACTTCCAGCTGTTCAGAAGAAAACCCTCTTGCCTTTTCCTCTCTCTACATGCTCCTCAGCTGCACCTAAGAACCCATCCCTAAGCGGGGCAAAAAGGGAGCAAGAGAACCTCCAACTCAAAGGATTTTCAACCAACATCTGTGGAAAACTTCAATAATTGTACTCAAAAGGAGGAGGGAGTAGAGGGTGATGTGGCTGTAGCTTGGAGGGTTACTGTACTGTTGTGGGGGATATGGTTGGCATGGTCTGTACATATGGTGTTGGGGAGGGGAGAAGGAAGGAGTAGAGGACTGATGCTGGAAAACAGAAAAGCCAAAATTGGCAGGCAAGGGAGATGGGCCTGTTGGGTTACAGGTTGTGGAACTATTTTGATTATGTCAGAGGTTTTTTTTCAATAAAATTTAAGTTACAAAAAAAATTGCACTCAAAGCCCCACAGACCTAGACAGGGAGCTATCTGGGGACAGGAAGAATACCCACTGTACCTGAGCATAACTTGCCTTGAACGTCAGAGAAAATGCACAACTCCTGTTACCAGTAAGCAACGCTTTCTCCTAAACAAGCTTTGAATAGACATTATTAATATTCTTCTCTCCACCAACCTTACTCCATGTTAGACCAGAACCAGGAGCCTGGGACTTGCCTTCTGCTGCTGCTGAACCATGCTTAAGAGCTGCTGAGCTCCAGGAGATAATTTGCATCCCATGCAATCCATCATGGTTTGCACTTGGTCCAAGTCGATGCTGGTTCCTAGTGCGGAAAAGCTCTTTGGACAGCATGCAGTGCTGGCAGTCAGCTGCACATCAATCTTACTCAGGAGAAGTCTTTCCTTTCCTCCAAGTGATAACTATAGCAAGAAGAGAAACAGTGAACACTACTGGGAGATTTCAACAGACCACAACTTCACACTTTAGCAGAAGAGAAATAATGTTCTGCTGAACCTTTAGATTTAGGCTTATTTATATAGCTAGACTATATACTGCTTTCCTATGAGTCAAAGCAGTGTACATTTAGGTACTGTATATATGTATTCCCCTTGTCCCCAAAGGGCTCACAATCTATGGTTTTATACCTGAGGCAAGAGAGGGTTAAGTGGCTTGCCCAAGGCCACAAGGAGCACCTATAGGACTAGAAACCCCAGTCCTTTCGGCCCAAGATTGCTGTCCTCTAGAGGGATTCAAACCCCTGGCTCTGTGGCCCAAGGTAACTTGCCCCAACCACTAGGCCACTCCTCCCATTAAGGTGGAACACATATCAAAAATTCCACAGCTATAAAGTCTGCTATGACTTGAGGACTCGGCATGAGCACAAAGGATATAGAGCTTCTCATCTCCAGGAACAGGCACAAGAAGACCGAGCCCAGGGCTCAAGATAGTAGACACAACTCTTCACCTCCAGGACTAGTAGGGGAATCTGTAACCTTAAGATTTTCTGTCCACTCTGCCCTGGTTACATGGATAATACAGGACTTAAGCTTCTGGTATATTCCATATCACTCTGTATCTGAACAGCAAGGGCTGCTTCAGGGCAGGAGTGAGGAGTAAAGAGAGTGCTATGGGGGGGGGGGGGGGCAGGGAGGAGTGCCTCAGTAACAGCTGGGAATGCTACAAGGCAGGAATAAGTACATGGACAGAGCAATATGGCACTGTACCTTCGTGTTCCAAAAAATATACATCAAATCCTCTGTATAGATGGCATCATCATCAAGTGATAATCCACACTAAGGAAGGGAAAAAGACCTCTGCATCAAAAGAGGACCATTAATCCGGCCTCAATGACGTCAAATCATCATTGGTCAAAATAAACCTTCCACCATCTTTTTTTTTTGTTGTTTTTTTCAAACTGTGGTACAATCATGTCAATAGATGTGCCGACACTTATCTTAAGTGAAATAATTTCCTTATTGAGCCTCCACTTCGACACTGGCAGCATTTTGCTGAAGCTGCATCAGGGAGTATAGCTACCAAGATGAGCGCATAGTTAGCAAAATATGCTATACTCTTAATCTCCCTACCAATTATCACCTTTTAAATTACACTCCACAGAGCATTCAGAAAAGACAATGAAAGCCAAAAAGCCTTAAACGCTATCTTCCTGGCTTACCATAAAGCCATACTCTAAAGACCACCCCAAATCCTAGAGTGCACATCCTTCAATCATCAGCATAATTCTGCCACTCGCACACCATCCACCAAAAATAATACACCAAGACCTCAACGCAGGCATTCAACCATACCCCACTAGGCAGACATTCAGTCAAATTATCATAAAGGCAAAAGCTGGCAGCCTCCAGCTTGCACAGAGGCACCTCTGCAAGCGAGAGGCTGTGAAGCAACAGGGCGGATGTTTGGATAGTAAGCATCATTTTGGGATTCGTTCTTGAACGATTGGTGTGAGGACGTGTATGTGTTGAGAGAGAAATATGGGCATTTGCGGCTGGCAGACTGGAATTTTGTGGTCTGCCAGCTTTTGTCTTTATAATTTGAATGGATGGCTACCTAGTGGGGGTGTGGTTGAGAGTTTCCCTTCCTTATTACGGATCATCACTTGATAATTGTTGTGCCATCTATACAGAGGATTTGATTTATATCTTTTAGAGACACTAATTCTCTGGGGTTCATTGTTTATATTCATACTGTACCTTCACTTTACAGACTGGTGTGGGAGACTCCATCTTTAAGAACTTCTTGTAGAAAGCAAATGTGCTACTTCCACTGTAAAGACAAAAGATACGTTCTCAGTTGCAGCAGAGATCGTAATATGAGTGAATGAGCAGTGCCTTGGTGATTCCTGGTTGCTTGGTACACAGCAACTTTGCACCTGTCTTCTCCTAAAAGCCCCTAACTCCTGCTGTGTAGCCAATGCCAGGTTCTCTTAAACCTGTTGTCACTAGTTTGAAAGTGACATTTTACTTCCAGATAACGTCCTCTCCTTGAGTCCTGCTATATCAGTCCAGACAAGTGAGTTGCATTCCCTTAACAGATGACTGGAGACCGAACCAATGAAATGCCCAGATTTCAATGACATCAATCAATGCCTCTATCAGCCTGAGCCACTACGGACCACTCCATATTCGTCCCAAAGCATAAGGAAAGGCATGGCAAATCTCACACCACCACAATGAGGCAACAATGATTAATCAAAACAGCAGAGACCAACCCTGTAGATCATAGCAGACCAAAAGGTACTGCTGCAATGTAAAAGACCAAACAGTTCAAGGAGCAGGGCCTGGACTGGTCTAGTAGGACTCAAGGACATTATCTGATTAGTAAAATGTCACCTTCCATATCGTCCTGCTAGACCATTCCAGACAAGTGGGACGTACCAAAGCTGGGCAGAAGACAACACTGGGCAGAAGACAACAGCAGCTCACAAAACCTTTGAGCCAAAGGCTCTGACTGCACGAGTGTGGACTTCCAAGCAGTAATGCTTGACAAAAAAGTGGAAAGGTATGCCCATGTTGCTGCCTGAGAGAGCTTGAGCAGAATGTGCACGCAAATACTATGAAACAGCCAGTTCCGTTACAGATATGCTAAGACAATGGCCTCCTTGATCCAGCACCCTAATGTAGCCTTGGCAGCTGCACCACCCCTACATAGGTCAACACATAAAAAGATGGTCCAACTAACAAAAGGAAGTTGTAACCTCCAAATATCAGAGAAGTACCCTCTGGACAGCCACAAGGCGAACAGCCCCATCTTTACCACAACACTGCTCATTAGAAAGGGGAGGGTAGACAAACCACTTGGCTCACAACATGGGAGATGATATCTTTGGTAAAGAGGAAGGCACAGCCCGCATGGAGACTTCCTTCTTCAAAAGAGACTGATATGGATCCCAGCAAGAGCAGCTTGGAATTCCATCTTGCTGAACAAATCGCTACCAACAAAACAGTCCTGAGAATAAAATCCTTCTGAGTAGCAAGCTTCAAGGCTCAAAGGGCTCCAACATCAAGGCCATGAGCACCAGAGATCCCAGAAAGGGACAAATAACCAGAGGGGAGAATGCAGATGCTGAACCTCTCAAAGACAAAAGCGTAGTTACTCACCTGTAAGAGGTGTTCTCCAGGGACAGCAGGAATCAGTCCTTACATATGGGTAACATTGGAACCAACAGAATCCGCATGGAACATTTCCCCAACTTTCTAAGTCTTTGGGACATGCTACCATGAATGCATGGTCCCCCCTTCCCGCCCAAGGGTGCCATCTTGCTCAGTCAGATGATATAACTAGGATGGTAGTGTTGTTGTTGTTAAGTGCCATCGAGTCGTAGTTAGATAGCTATCCTAAATTTTTTTTATTTATTTTTTATTTTTATTTATTTACAGTCTCTTCTATACCGCACTATTCAGCACCAGCGCGGTTTACAATGAACAATAAAATTACACATTTCCAATGGTACTTTGTGTTTACAGTTGAACAGGTGATACAAACTTGGATAACAGGGGTAACTATTTACAATTATAACATACTCGCGATCTCTTTATTAGTTTCAGTCCTGGGGGTTGTGGGTAGCTTGTGAGGTTGGTGCTGTGTCTGCATTGGTTACTGGGTAATACAGGAGGAAGAGGTGGTGTGTTTCAAGGCCTTTCTGAAATGCAATATGTCTGGGATTGCTCTGATACCATGAGGGAGGCTGTTCCAGCACCTTGGTGCGCAGAATTTGAAGGCTCTGCCTGCTGTCGCCTTTGTGCATTGTGTTATTGATTTTGGGACTATCAGTGTGTTGAGTGCTACTGATCGTCTATCTCTATTGTGGGGAGTCATCTATATTAGATCTGTTAGTGACGCAGATGTGAGCCCTTTGATGGCCTTGAATGTAAGTAGCAAGGTCTTGTATGTGAGTCTACATTGTATCGGGAGCCAGTGGAGTTGTTTTAGGATGGGTGAGACATGGTCTTTCCTGGAAGCGCCGTGTAGGACTCTTTCTGCGGCGTTCATTGCCATTTGCAGTGGGTTCAAGGTGGCTTGAGGGAGCCCTTGCAGGATTGAGTTAGCATAATCAAAATGTGGTATGATTAGGGCCTGATAGATGGTCCTGAAATCGTCCGGCTCGAGCAGGGATCGTAAGTGTCGAAGGGATCGGATCTTATGGTATACCGCTCTTACAATGTTTCCTATGTGCTCCTTCATATCCAGGTGCTGGTCTAAGGTAACGCCAAGGTATCTGATAGTGGACTTGGTCTGGAGGTCTGCTTCCTTTACTTTTAAGATGGACGGGGCGGTGAAGTTTCGGTTCCTTGTAATAAACAACACCTCCGTTTTCTTGTGTTGGATCCTGAGGTTTTGGGATTGCATCCAGTTGGATACTTCGTTTATGCAGTTTGTTAATGGTGTGAGGTCGGGGTTCTCTGTTGCAAAAGGCATGTATAACAGTACGTCATCAGCGTATATCAGGCAGTTAACACTGAATGACCGTATCAGGTTGCAGAATGGCTACATGTATATATTAAACATCAGGGCGGAGAGGGAGGAGCCTTGTGGGACACCTTGCTTTTGGTGGAACGGATCGGATGATGTATCGCTGGATCATACCTGCTGCCATCTGTCAGAAAGGTAGGACCTGCACCACTCCAGTGCTTTATCGGTGATCCCCTTCCCCTTGAGTCGTTCTAGGAGGTGCTCGTGGCTCACGGAGTCGAACACTGCTGCGATGTCTAGGAAGACAAGGACGAACCCTTGGCGGATGTTGTCGATGCCTGCTAAGATGCTGCTGAAGAGTGTGTGGTGAGCAGTGTTTCCACACCGTGGGCTTCTCTAAAGCCGTGTTGGCATGGGTCAAGTGGTGCGTTGATGTCTATGTGATCTTGGATTTGTCTTTGTACTTCCCTTTCCATTATTTTTGCCAGTAACGGTATGCTTGATATTGGCCTATATGATTCTGGCTTCTGAGGGTCAAGTTTGTTGTTTTTTAGTAATGGTCTTACGGAGATGCGTTTGAGGGTACCTGGGAATGTCCCTGTTGTGAATGATTGTTCCATGAGTCTGGATATGAAGGGACTGAGGTCTGTCCATAATTCCTTGATCCAGAATGCAGGGCATGGATCAGTTTGGGCAGTGGTCGTGTTGATACTCGCAATGGTGTCCTCAATGCGCTGTTTAGATGGTGTTGTGAAGATGGTGAGTGGTGTTCAGTTGCATGGCTCAAGGATCGTGTTAGGTGCTGGATTGTTGTTGATCTGGCAGAGTTTGGATTGCAGATAGTCGGCGAATGTTTGAGGGTGGATTTCGCTTATGTGTTCTGAGGCGGGTTCCTTTGTCAAACGCTTGACGAGGGCAAACAGGTCGTGAGGTTTGTTCAGGGATCTTTTTAGCGTGTTCGTGTGATGTCTCATTGCTTCTGTCACTGCGGTGCGATGTGCTGCAAGTTGTGAGTTGTATGCACTCCGGTCTTCATCTGAGTGTGAGCGCCGCCATCGTCTCTCGAGTTTCCTTAGGGTTGTGCGTGAGGCCTTCAGTTCAGCTGAATACCAGGTTGCGGAGGGACGCTTTCCTTGGAGTTTGTTAGTTGATGGACATACTGCGATTGAACTGAGTGTTTCATTCCAGTCGGAGACTAAATTGTCTGGGTTGCGTGCTGTTGAGGTAGTTAGTGGGAGTGTTGTTTGCAGGATTAAGTCTTTGTTGAAAGGCTGGAATCTTCTCGGGGGGGGGGGGGGCGCTGGGGTGGCCACTTACTCTTCTTTCTTCCTTTTGGTTACAGCTGGGAAGGGGAACTTGGAATAGGATTAGCTTGTGATCCGACCAAGGAACTGGGGTGATTGATAGCTCCGGGATGGTTGGTGCGTTGAGGGTTGTCTCTGTTGTGAATATTAGGTCTAGAATGCCTCCTTTGACATGGGTTGGATCCTTGATTAATTGGTTGTAACCTAAATCCTGCATGGCTCCGAGAAAAGCTGTTGCATGGGAGTCTTGCAGTGATGGTAGGTTGAAGTCTCCCAGCATCCAACTTGATGTATGGGGGCTCTGGGTATTGGAGGCCAAGTCAATTATCATAGATAGGGCGTCTGGGTCGGCTGAGGGAGCTCTGTATAGTAGATTGAAGGAGCAGCATTTGTTTCTTATCGAGACGGTGCCTAGGAGTTGTGAGCTGGTTGCTTCTCTGAGGTTGAAATGGAGGTCAGATTTGGTAATGGCGAGAACACCTCCTCCTCTTTTGCCATTTCTATGACATGTATGGATGGAGAAATTGGTGGGCAGGAGTTCGTTGAGTAGCACGTTGTCATCACAGGAAAGCCATGTCTCAGTGATCAGTAGTAGATCGAGGTTGTGTAGTGATATTGTGTCAAAGATAACTGGCCATTTATTGCGTACCGATCGGGCATTGATTAGTGCACATCTCAGATGATGGGGGAGTGGGTTTTTCTCCTGTTTCTCTTTTTTGTTATATTGTAATGAGATGAGCAGAAGATGGTGTTGGGGAGTTCGGGTAGTTTCCCCTGTGTTGTAGAAGGGGGCGTCTGGCCACCGCCTTCTGTAATTGTGGATTGTTGGTATGTGATTGTGGCTACTTTGTAAATTGTGTTCGGTCTTCAGTCAGGCGGCTCATTGTTGACAGACTGGTACGCGTAGCTGCTGTTATTGTATCGATCCATCTCATTGCTGGCCTTCCTCTTTTGCGTTGACCTATCTTGCCAAGCATGAGGTCTTCCTCTAATGATCGCATGATGTGTCCAAAGAATGAAAGTCGAAGTCTTGTCATCTGAGCTTCTAAAGAAAGCTTAGGTTTGATCTCCTCTAGTACTGACTGGTTTGTTCTTCGGACAGTCCATGGTATACACAGTATTCGCCGCCAGCACCACTGTTCCCTCTAAGCTGTGCGCATGTGTGCGCGCACACACCTCACTGAGCGAGCGCACATACTTTACAACAGAGCGCACAAAAATTACGGCTCTGATTCTGATAGAAAACACAGCAGTCTTAAAATTTAAAAGTTATGATTGTAATTACTAGAAACTTCCCGCTTCATTTAGTAATCGTCTATTTTCATTTAATTTGATTAAAATCAATGTGGTGTACATACTGTATTCTGACGTGTAGTCAAATTTTAAAGTATATAACTCCGAGTGTCGATATGTGGCGCACAAAAATTTAACCTTCCTTCAAAAGCTGCACACAGCTGATATTTTATGCGCACACAGCCTACAGAAAATTAGAGGGAACACTGGCCAGCACCATAATTCAAAGGCATCAATTTTCTTCCTATCTATCTTTTTTCACTGTCCAGCTTTCACATCCATATAATGTTATTGAAAATACCATGGCTTGAACAAGTCGAATCTTTGTATGGAAAGACAGACATCTCTGCTCTTGAGAATCTCATCTAGGTCTTTCATAGTCATTCTGCCAAGAGCAATGCATCTTCCGATTTCTTGACTGCTTGTTGCTTCTTTATTGATAGTTGATCCAAGTAGGTTAAAGTTGTTCACAATTTCAATTTCTTCTCCTTCAACGATGAACCTGTTGATTATGCCAGTTGTCATGATCTTTGTCTTCTTTACATTAAGGTGAAGGCCCATTTTGAGACTATGTTCTTTGTGAGAAGCAAATGTTTCAGATCATCTTCACTTTCAGCCAGTAATGTGGTATCATCAGCATAGCGAAGGCTGTTGATGAGTCCTTCCACCAATCTTCACACCTCTGTTGTCTTCATACAATCCTGCTTCTCTGATGATTAGTTCTGCATATATTCCACAAGCTACCTCAGACACCAACCACAATTATGACCTTTCCATAATACCAGTACCATGGTCTGACCACAGTCTCATTTTATTCCAAATTCCCAACTCCTCCAATCCCACTAACTCCAAACCCACTCATGCTAAACCAACAGCTAGGAGGTTCCACCCCTTTGTCAAAGAGGAAGTACTCAATAATCTTCTCCCAACACTACACTCCTCTGAACCTGACTTGGACAGTCTAATCAACACATGGGACCACACTCTCAGAGCCAATTCTCAACCATCAAACATGGCAAGAAAGAACAACCACCGCACACATGTAGCTTGGTATTCCAACGAGCTAAGAACATCCCTCCTCCATCTTCGGAGACTTGAAAAACACTGGAGAAGATCTCGCTCTACTAAAGCCTACACAGCCTATTGCAAACACCTAGAAAAGCATCGCCAGGAAATAGCAGATCGAAGGAAACAATTCCATACTAATCTTCTAAAGCAATCTTTAAATAAACATCATGATCTCTTCAACATTGTAAGAACAATGGCAAAGGAACCAACACCCCAACATACACAAACAATACACCCGCAAGACTATGCTAACTACCTAAAGTCAAAGATGACAAAAACATCCAACATTTGCACCACTGGACCAACAAAGATTGACATGTCTTCACAGTCAACCACATTAACCAAGTTTAATACATTATCAATCAAAGAAATTGAAAACACTATCGCATCAATAAATGCTACCACCGCTGCAAGTGATCCATGTCCAGCAGCCTGGATAAAAGACCTTAGACATGAAGTAAGCTTCTTCATACAGAATATCCTTGAACAATCCTTTTCAACTGGAACCTTTCCTCAAATCCTCAAGCAAACCTCAATTAGACCATTATTAAAAAACAGCAAATTAGACTCCCTAAAAGTAGAATCCTACAGACCAATATCCAGCATCCCACTCCTAGCGAAAATAATTGAGAAAGTGGTCCAACGTCAAATACAACAGCACATAGACACTGAAGCTCCACTTGACCCTGCACAACACGGCTTTAGAGAAGTTCATGGAGTTGAGACCCTCCTCATCACTTTATTCAACACACTAATCACAGGAATAGATAACATTCACCAAGGATTCATCCTTATATTCATGGACATCTCAGCTGCGTTCGACTCAGTAAGCCACCAAATACTTATCGATCGCCTTAAGGAAAAAGGAATCCTTGGTGTCGCACTTGACTGGTGTATATCCTATCTAACTAACCGTTGGCAACAAGTACGAATTGGTGAAACAGCATCTGAACCATTTCTTCAAGATCAAGGGGTACCGCAAGGATCCTCTCTGTCAGCGTTGATGTTTAATATATACATGCAACCTATCTGCGACCTCATTCGTTCCTTTAATGTCACCTGTCTAGCATATGCAGACGACATTCTACTATACATGCCATTCTCCATCAACCACCCTGATTATACACCATTGACAACATGCTTCGAATCAGTAGAAGATTGGCTCATCTCACAAAACCTAAGAATCAACCACAGTAAGACTGATGTGATGTTTATAACAAAGAACCAAAACTTCACACCTCCTACCTCCTTAAAGATAAAGGACAAGGAATTAACAGTAAAACCTACAATACGATACCTAGGTATCACCCTCGACCAGCGCCTCAGTATGAAAGCTCACATAAAAAACATAACAAAACTAATATATCACAAGATACGTACACTACGCCACCTTCGACCCTTACTGGAACCCTCAGACTTTAGAACCGTCTACCAAGCCTTGGTAATGCCTCACATCGACTTTGCAAATGCAATTCTATACAGGCTCCCTCAAGCAACATTAAATCCTCTCCAACTGGCGATGAACACTGCTGCCAGAGTACTTGAAGGAATATCAAAGACAGATCACATAACTCCAGTCCTAAAAAGACTCCACTGGCTACCAACCAACGCAAGAATTCACTACAAGATCCTGATCACTACATTCAAAGCCCTAAACAACCAAGTACCATCAACCATCACCAACCTTGTACTTTTACAGACCCCCAACAGATCCAGAAGATCAACTGCTATAAATACATTAACAATCCCGAAACAAACAGTCAGATACACTAAAGAAACAACTAAAAGAGCCTTCAGTATCCATGCCCCAATAGCCTGGAATGCCCTCCCACCAGAATTGAGAGCTATAGCCAGCCTAACACAATTCAGAAAAAGCCTCAAACACCACCTCTTCTTAAGCTATTTCCCAATCTAATCTTTGCACATGGAAAATACTACCAACACATTTTCTGACCAAGACAATCCCAAACGATAACCAAATGTGACTAATGTATATAAATTTTTGTAAATAGTTATTTAGTCAATATAGTTTACTTTTAATCCCAAGTTCAAAAACCCCTGCTACTTGTAAAATGCATTACAGTTTATCTGTATGTATATGTTTGTTTTATGTAAACCGCGCTGATGACAATAGTGCGGTATATAAGAGATGTTAAATAAATAAATAAATATAAATTAAACAGGTAGGGGGAAAGTATGCAGCCTTGTCTTACACCTTTGCTTATTTTAAACCATTCAGTTTCTCCTTGTTCTGTTCGAACTGTTGCTTCTTGATCAATGTACAGATCGTGCAAGAGTACGATCAGGTGTTCTGGTATACCCATGCTTCTTAATGAGACCCGGAGTTTCTCATGGTTTACACAGTCAAAAGCTTTGCTATAGTTGATAAAGCACAAATAGATATCCTTTTGGTATTCTTTAGTCTTTTCAAGGATCCATCTCACATCCGCAATGATGTCTCTCATTCCTCGCCCTTTCCTGAACCCTGCTTGCACTTCAGGTAGTTCTTGTTCCAGGTATGGTTGTAATCTCTTTTGAATAATCTTCAGTAGAATCTTGCTGGCATGTGGGATAAGAGTGATTGTGCGATAATTTCCACAGTCAGTTGGATCACCTTTCTTTAGTATTGGTATAAACACAGATCTTTTCCAATCAGTTGGCCATGATGTTGTCTTCCATATTTCTTGGCAGAGCCTTGTAAGTACGGTAACAGCTGCCTCAGATTGCTATAATACTTCTATGGGAATGCTATCAATGCCTAGTGCTTTGTTCTTTGATAAGGCTTTCAATGCTGCTTCAACTTCTTCTTTCATCACCAATGGTTCCCGATCATAAGGTACAGGTTGAAACGGCTGTTGGTCCACTTGATCTTTATCATATAAAAACTCTGTATATTCCTTCCATCTTTTCTTGATCTTCTCAGCATCATTCAACATAGAACCTTGAGCATCTTGTAACATTCCAATTCGAGGCTGGAACGTTTTCTTTAACTCTCATAGCTTTAGGAAAGCCGATCTTGTTCTTCCTCTAATAGTTTCTGCTTCTATTTCCTTGCATGCGCCATTGTAGTACTTTTCCTTGTCCTGTCTTGCTACACGTTGTAAATCTCTGTTGAGTTCTGTGATTGTCTTTCTTTCTCCTCTGGCTTTAGCTTCTCTGCGTTTCTGGGCAATTTTCAGAGTTCTTCCATCATCTATTTTGGCCGTTTTTGCTTTTTCACCTTTTGTAGAGACTTCTCGCTTTCTTCCAACACAACCTTCTTGATGTCATTCCATAACTCTTCTGGAGCTCTCTCATTTGTATCTAAAACAGCAAATCAATTTTGCAGGTAGTCTTTAAATTCCAGTGGTATATTCTCAACGTCATATTTTGCTGCATTCATGAGTGGTTTGCTCTTTTTCAACTTTAGCTTGAGTTTGCATACTAGTAGTTGATGATCTGTACCACAGTCAGCTCCAGGTTTTGTCTTTGTTGATGTTATAGAGCTTTTCCATTGTTGACTTCCACAGATGTAGTCAATTTGATTTTTATACAATCCACTGGGTGAAGTCCATGTGTACAGTCGCCGCTTGTGTTGCTGGAAGAAAGTGTTTGAGATGAATAGATCGTTGGTCTTGCAGAATTCTATCAGTCTTTCTCTAGCTTCATTTCTGTTGCCAAGTCCATATTTTCCAACTACTTTGCCTTCTTCTTTGTTGCCAACTTTTGCGTTCCAGTCACCCATGACTATCAGGATATCCTGTTTGCATGTTCTGTCAATTTCAGCTTGCACTTGTTCATAGAACTCTTCAATTTCATTCTCTTCTGCAGCTGTTGTTGGGGCATATACTTGAATTATAGTTGTGTTGATAGGCATTCCTTGAAGACGAACAGAGATTAAACGTTCGCTGACTGCATTGTATTTCATTACAGCTCTTGCGCGTTTCTTCTTTATTAGAAATGCAACACCGTTTCTTCTTTGTCTTTCATTTCCAGCATAGTACACCATGTAATCATCTGATGCAAAGTGCCCAATGCCAGTCCATTTCAGTTCGCTGACACCCAACAGATCAAGTTGTACACGTTCCATTTCATTCTTGACCACCTCCAACTTCCCTTGGTTCATGCTTCGTACGTTCCATGTTCGAATGTGTAAGACATTTTTACAGCTCCTGACTCATTTCATGCGCAGCTAGGACGGTAGTAAAAAGTAAAATAAGGTAGGGAGGCAACTTCCAGGGGAGGGTTGTGAGGACCGATTCCTGTTGTCCCTGGAGAACACCTGTTACAGGAGAGTAGCTACACTTTCTCCAGGAACAAGCAGGAAGTCAGTCCTCACATATGTAACTCTCTAGCTCCAGGATGCCGAGGACCGAACCATGACAGCATCAACGGCGACTAATGGGGTAGCCATGAGTTGCAGAATTTAAGTCCCCACTAAGAGACTCAGCAGGACCCTAGGGTCCAGCGGCCAGCGGCACTATCACTCTGGTAGCCTGAACACAGACGGGTCGGAGGGCAGAAGTTGCCTACACCCCGAAAATATTACAGAGTACCGCCTGGCTGAAGGTACTGTCCCTAAGGGACTCACTCTCCAGGCAGTAGTGAGCTGCAAGCGTGTGACTTGAAGGCCATGTGGCGGCTCTGCAGATCTCCATCACCAGCACTGAGTGCAGGTTGGCCACAGACGTGGCCATTGCTCTTACGCGATGCGCAGTGATCTGGTGATGAAGGGAAAGGCCAGCTTGCTTGTAGGTGAGGGAAATACAGTCTGCCACCCAGGTGGACAGTCTTTGCTTAGTCACAGGGAACCCCATTGTGCTGGGGTCATAAGACCCGAAAAGCTGAGGAGCTTTGCAATGGGCCTGAATCTGCTGTAAGTAGAAAGACATGGCCTGTTTACAATCCAGTGTATGAAATACCTGGTCCTCCCAGCAGCGTGAGGCTGTGGGAAAAATGTGGGGAGGACCATCTCATGGTTGAGGTGGAAAGGAGATACCACCTTTGGGAAGAATTTG
The DNA here is from genome assembly GCA_033557465.1 of Ichthyophis bannanicus. Lineage (NCBI taxonomy): Eukaryota > Metazoa > Chordata > Amphibia > Gymnophiona > Ichthyophiidae > Ichthyophis > Ichthyophis bannanicus. The sequence continues at coordinate 1,030,959,014 of CM066034.1, forward strand.
GTATGCTTGCGGAGCACTAACCTGTTCTTGCAGAACCTTGTAAATGGTGGATCTGCCACCAGGGCCTGGAGTTTGCTCACTCTTCGAGCGGACGTGAGGGCCACCAGGAAGGACACCTTCCAAGAAAGGTACTGCAGGTGGCAAGTGGCTAGGGACTCGAATGGCAGTCTGGTGAGCTGTGAGAGCACCATGCTGAGGTCCCACTCCACCAATGGAGAGCAGGCTTGACTAACAGAAAGCCCCGGAGGAGTGGAGGAGTGGCCTAGTGGTTTGGGCAAGGTACTTCAGGCCGGAAGGTCGGGGGTTCAAATCCCACTAGAGGACAGCAACCTTGGGCCGGAAGGACTGGGGTTTCTAGTCCCACTGGTGCTCCTTGTGGTCTTGGGAAAGCCACTTAACCCTCCATAGCCCATGTTCCCTGTAAAATAGTTATCTCCAAGTTATAATGCCCTGTTCAATGTAATTTCAGTTGTTCAATGTAAACCGCACTGATGCAGAATAGCGCGGTATATAAGAGAATGTAAATAAATAAATAAATAAAATAACCTGGAGACTAGGGGCTGGCCTGAGAGGGGTTTTCCCTTCGATAGGGTGGTGGTGAGCGGCTATTGTGCTCAGATGCACCCTCACAGAGTTAGACTTCAGCCCGGTGTATGACAGGTGCAGTAGGTACTGGAGTACTGATTGCACATGGCAGGAGAAGGGTTTTTCTCCCTCCCTTCCGCTCAACAGGCGGAGAACCTTCTCCACTTGAAGGCATAAGTCCGTCTGGTGGAGAGCTTTCCGGAGGCCAATAGGATCTCCTCGACTTCTCTTGGAAGATTGAAAGGGGCCAGTGCTACCCTTTCAGCAGCCATGCTGTTAGCATTAGCGACCCCAGATTAGGGTGCAGGATGGAGTCCCCCTCCCGGGACAGGTGGTCTGGGGCTCGGGCCAGTGGTACCAGGAATGTCACCGACAGGGAGAGCAGCAGTGGAAACCAAGGTTGCCTAGGCCACCTGGGGTAATTAGCATAACTGACTCCCTCTTGCTCTGTGCCTTGAAGAGGATCCTGACAACCAGGGGGGGGGGGAGGTTGGGGGGTGGTGGCGGGGGGTCAGTTGGAACGCACAGAGTAGGCCATCGGACCATGAGATCAGGAAGGCATCTACCGCCACTCTCTCCGGGCACGGCTGGTGCGTGTTGTCCAGAGAGGCGAATCGGTCCATCACACCCCTGCCCCAGAGGTGGAAGAGACATTGTGCCACCATGTGGTTCAAATGCTACTCATGTGGCTGAAGGACTCTGCTCAGCCTGTCTGCTAGGCAGTTGTCCTGGCTCTGGAGGTAAACCGCTCACAACAGCATGCTGTCGCAGGCTGCAAAGGAGAGGAGGGCCACCGCCTCCTGGCAGAGGGAGTACAAACCTGTGCCCTCCTTGTTGATATAAAACATGGCGACCTGGTTGTCTGTCTGGATCAGTATGGGCCAGTGTCTCAGGTGGTGGCAGAACACTTGTAGGGCCAGGAAAATTGCCCTGAGCTCCAGGAGATTGATATGTAGCAGTGATTCCTCCTGAGACCAGTTGCCCTGTGTGCTGTGGTCCCCTCAATGCGCCCCCCAATCCAGGAGTGTGGCATCGGTGGTCAGGGTCCTCAGACACGGGAGCCTGGAAGAGCATTCCCGCCTTGAGGTGGCACCAGTTTTGCCACCAGTTGAGGGATTCTGCCAGTTGGTGGGTAACCCTGACCCTGTCCCGTAGACTGCCTGTTGCTTGAGTCCACTGTGAGCGGAGGCACCACTGGGCTGTCCGCATGTGCAAGCAGGCTCAGGGCATTATGTGGACCATAGAGGCTATATGGCCCAGCAGGCAGAGGAGAAGAGATGACACTGACCGGCAGCGTTGCACCTCACCTGCCACTTGTCTGAGGCGTTCTGCCCTTTCTCTGGGGAGGACAGCCTTGACCTGTAGCATGTCCAGCTGAGCACCTATGAACTCCAGGCTTTGGGATGGAGGTGGGATTTGGGATAGTTGATGAAAAACCCCAGGTGCTGCAGAAGGAGGGTCATACGCTCTGCAGCCTGAGTGGCTTCTGAGGCTGCGCTGCCCTGATTAGCCAGTCATCTACGTAAGGGAAGACAAAGGCCCCTTGTAGACGCAGGTGGGCGGCCCCCACCACAAGGCATTTGGTAAAGACCCTTAGTGAGGAGACAAGGCCGAAGGGTAGCACCTTGTACTGGTAGTGCCCTCCTCCTACCAAGAATCTTAGGGAGGGCTGGATTAGGATGTGTGTGTATGCATCCTTTAGATCCAAGGAGCACAGCCAATCTCCCTGGTGGAGGTAAGGCAGCAATGTTCCAAGGAAGAATATCTTTAACTTCTCTCTCACCAGAAACTTGTTTAAGTTTTTCAGGTCTAGTATTGTCTTGAGACACCCCCAGTTCTCTATGGGACAAGAAAATACCTTGAGTAGAAGCCTTTTCCCCATAGGTGTTGGGTACAGGCTCTACTGCTTTGTCCCTGATCAAACCTCTGAGCTCTGTGAGCAAAAGAGTTTGGTGAAGGAGGGGTTGCACTGATTCTCCTGGGAAGAACCTGGGTGATACCTGCTGTAGCTGGAGGCATCCCTCCCTTACCACTTGCGGTACGCACTGATCCGAAGTGATATTGGCCCATCTGTGGGCAAAGAGCACCAGGTGCCACCCTGTGGGCGAAGGTCTCCCGGGGGAGGGAAAGCCCTGCCCTGGGAGTCAAAAGCTCCCCCTGGGATGGGTGGGAGCTGGGGTCTGGGGCTTCAATGCCTTTGCCTTCTGAGCTCCATGGCCTTGCCTCTTAGGGTGAGAATCTTGTTGCTGGCCCAAGAGAGCTGGTAGTGGTGACTCTGTGCTAAGGAACCCTTTTTCCTGATGGTTTCTTGCAGGGAAGGGATGAGGTCTTTTTAGAGAGCCTCTGGTGAGTCACCACGTCTGCCTTGATCTCGGCCACCTTGTAGGTCATAGGTTTGCTGAACAGATTCTCTCTGGTGCAGGGGACGTCAAGCAGCTTGTCTTGGACCCATTGCTTGAGGTCGGAAGACTGGCTTGGTGTCAGGTGCCAATGCCGGCTGCTGCGAGAAGGGCTGCTGACTCAAAGCTGTCTTAGGCTACTCGGGAGAGGAACTTGGAGCAGTCCTTGATCCCGGAGGTCAGAGTGGAACCATTGGAGGGGTTCCCTGACAAGGCCCACCAAAACCCCGACAGCTCCTGGGTTAGAGCCTTCAGGTATATATCAATGTATAATTCATAAGCTTGAATCTGGCAACCCAGCATCGAGCCCTGGTAACACTTGCGCCCAAGGGCGTCGAGGGCTCTGGCCTCCCTTCCAGAGGGAACAAAGGAGTGCGTCTTATGGCTCTTAATCTTCTACGTGGTCAACTCAATGACCATGGAATTATGTGGGTGCTGGGGCTTGTGGAATCCCGGGCCTTTCCAGACACAGTACATGGAGACGAGGTACTGGCTCACCACTGGTACCATCGCCGATGTCTCCCACATTCTGAGCAGTAGCCGCTTGAGGATCGACTGCACGGGCACTGTGAGGGTTTCTTTGGGTGGAGACTCGTATTGGAGGATCTCCAGCTCCTCAGTGCATGGGTCTTCCTCCGCCTCGGTCTGCACCAAGAGGGCTCTGGCCATGTCCTTGACAAAGTTGTGGAAGGCCACGTCCTCTGGAGGAGAATGGCGCTGAGGGAGACAGGTCCAAGGGAATCTCTCAGTGCCGTTTGGTTTCCAGAGGTGCGTTGCCATCGGTCTCCCACTTGGAGTCGAGTGGTGACGACGAATCCGAGGCCCTGTGACTCAGTCTCGAGGCTGGCACTGAGGGGTCGGTGGCCTCCGGAGGACCTGGGGTCTGAGTCACGGAAACTAGCTGGGGAGGCTTGGATGCCTGAGGAATGGGACCGACCGGCACAGAGGGCTTACCCGAGGCCGGTGGTGCTTGGAGCTCGACTTGACGATCAGGGACTCCCTTGCAGTCAGGGACCCGGTCGTCGGGGCAAATGAGGTAGATGAACCAGCCATCATTGCCTGCTGCAGGGCCAGGATAGCAGTGATATTCTGCTCCAGGGCTGCCATTCTGGTTTCCAAGCCAGAAAGCTCTGCAGCTTTCGGCACGGGCACAGAGGATCTCGAGCCCGGCACCGGCACTCTCACGAGTGTGTCCTTGACGAGAACTACGGTCTCAAGGAATCTCACACGTTCTCCACTGGCCGAGGAATCCTCCTTGAGGACCTTGGTAAGGCACTTCTGACTCGTCCGAGTCTCTCCAAGTGGTTTTACTGGGTTTCTTCAATGCAACCTCAACGGACTTAGGACTTTTTCTTCTTCTTCTCCAGATCAGAGGTCTTCTCGGAGGAGACGCCATCGCCACCACTAAATTGATTGTGCACTCCTTAATTACCTCCCAACTTGATTATTGTAACGTTCTCCTTGCCGGCCTCCCTGCAAGCCACCTCTTTCCTCTTCAGTCAATTCAACACTCCACTGCTCGACTCATTTTCTGCCAGTCTCATTTTTCCCACATCACTCCTCTCCTCATGTAGCTTCACTGGCTTCCCATCCGTCACCATATCCAATTTAAACTTCTCTTCCTGACCTATAAATGTATTCACTCTTCTGCCCCCCAGTACCTTTCATTTCTCATCTCTCCTTACACCCCCTCTCGGTTGCTTCGCTCTTCTAACAGTCTTCGTTTATCTGTGCCCTTTACTCGTACTGCCAGTTCCAGACTTCGCTCCTTCCAACTGGCAGCACCCTTTGCTTGGAATAGTCTTCCTATCTCTGTGCGCCAGGTGTCCTCCCTGGCCATTTTCAAGTCCAGACTAAAATCCCACCTCTTCACTATTGCTTTCTGTTCCTGTCTTACCCTATCTTGATCTCTCTATCAACATTTGCTTACTTTGTCCTGTAAATTTTTGTTATTTGTATTATGTAACTTATTTTGTTTGTCTTATTAGATTGTGAGCTCTGATGAGCAGGGACTGTCTCTCTTCTATGTTTGTACAGCGCTTTGCATGTTGCGGTGCTTTATATGTCTTTAATAATAATAATAATAACCTCACGGGAAGTGCTGGGCTTGAAGCTCTGCATCAGGGAGGCTGGGGAAACAATTTTTCCTGCAACTCAGATCTCTTTTTTTTTATTGATCTTAGGCGTCATGGCCTGGCACAGGTCACAGGTGGTGCTGTCATGGTCCAAGTCCAGGCAGCAGTCATGGGTGTCTGTCACAGACATGGTTTGACTGCAACAGTTGCATTTCTTGAACCCATTGGGGGACATGGTGGGGAACACCTGGATGATGTCAACAACCCCCAGGCAAAAAAAGGCATGAACACCGGTCGAGGCAAGTCTCTATCAAAAAAGAAAAAAGGGACAGCGAACAGTGTTGACTCGAGGTGGAAAGAGGAACAGGTACGCAAACCAGGAAAATAACTTTTAAAGATAATTAGCAAGGACTTTTTCCGGGGAAACAGAACAGACATCTGTTGGGCTCCACGTAAAAAAGGAGACTGAGCAAGATGGCACCCTTGGGCGGGAAGGGGACCACGCACAAGTGGTAGCATGTCCCAAAGGCTTTCTTTGAAAGCTGGGGAAATGCTCCACGTGGGCTCCGTCAGTGCCATCACCCATATGCGAGGACTGACTTCCTGCTTGTCCTGGAGAACATGAAACATCCAGAAGCAAGACTAAATTCACTGGATCTCTAAAACAGGACAAATCTGCCACCTGGATTTCCAGGGGGTTAAGGGAAAGGCCCTTTCCCAGACCATCCTGCAGAGAGGCCAGAGCCGGCACTATGGCCACCCTAGGAACAGGCTGTTGTGTGCTGCACCAAAGCTCAAAGAGGTACCAGACCTGCATGTATGCCAGGCTGGTGGAACCCCTCCAGGCTTAGAGCAGAGTGGAAACTATAGCAAGAGAATAGCTTTACCTGTAAACTGACTCTTTTTCAAGAATCAAGCCATAAGCGAAAAGGGAGCTGGGTCGTCCAGGATAAATCTGCCCCATTTTGGGGCAGATGAAGAGGAGGTACCTGAATCACGCTCCCACAGCCAATCCAGTGCCCCCAGAATAACCCAACCTAGATGGTGCTCTAAACGCCGAAGCACATGCCCCAATAGCAGCTATGGAAGAAGCACAAACATCAGTCATTGCCATGGTCAGGACTGAGCCAGGGCATCAATGCTCTTGGACCCAGTTTCCGTGCAGCAACTGAAGAAACAGCACACTTTGGCAATGGATTGGGACACCCTCAATTACATCATGGGGCGACCCCAACGGCAGAGAATCATCTGAAACACCTCTCGATTCAACTCCCACTTTCCAGGACAGAGAGCAATGACTGAGGAAGACCACTTCCATAATGACAAATCCGGCAACGTGCTGAGCCAGCAGAGCTAAGTGGTTCATTGCCATCTAGGCAAACCAGAGGAGTTACCCCTAAGGCCACTTCATCACACCCTGTGTCACTTTGACAATTGACATATGCTACTGCTGTGGTGGTGTCAGAGAACACTCATACTGCCCTGCCCTTGATGAAAGGCTGGAAATGCAAGAGGGTCAGTCAGATAGCCCTTGCTTCAAGTTGGTTGATGGACCACACCGCCTCACTGTGGTTCCAACAGCCCTGAGCCAATCGATCTTGACAAGAGCTCCCCAGCCCATAAGATGTGGATTCTTCTGCCAATGGACGCCAAAGTGATCAGCCAGCAGCATGCCCCCTCCTTCGAACCATAACCACCACCGCAAGATGGCTCTCACTCCCAGCCGGAGCAGAAGCCTGAGCTTGAACTCTGGTCAGGAAGGACCGTTGGAGCGACCACATGCCCATGGCACCATCTTGATTGCTGCTGCCGTCAAGCTGAGAAGCTGTAAATAATATCAAACCCTGGGAGCCTGTTGAGAACAGAACATCTCAAATCGTTCCAACAATCTCTGCACTCTCTCCCCCAACAGGAAGATCTGCCCATTCGAACATCGAACCGCACTCCCAGGAAATCCAGGAATTAGGAAAGCTCCAACTGACACTTTCCCCGAGAGACCAAAGAGAGTGCAGCGAACTACAGGTGTAAGCCAAGCACAGTAAAAACACAAATTCCTGCTGATCCTCCTGGATTGGGATATGAAAATAAGCTTTGGCCAAAGTCAGAGATGCTAGAACTCCTTTCAGCACACTGAGATCTGTGATTTTGGCATTGGTTAGAGAAGCCTTCTTTGGCACCCCAAAATAAATGTAATATTTCCCCTTACTTTGTTCGGCCAGGGGCACTGGCACCACCGCTTTCAAGCACAGTAACTTGTCCAATATGACTCGTGCAGTGACTCTCGTTCACCAAACCACATGGAGAGATGACTATGCCTCCAGGATCAGCTGCTTGCAGTCTAGGACATAGTCGTTTTGAATGGTGTCTAGCACCCAACGATCCTTGGTGACAGAGGATGAGCCCCCAAACATTGAGTCAAACGGGAGTGACCTCCTCTAGAGGGAGACAGAGAATCTGGGCCCACGAGCCCCCCGAAAAAACCGATTACACCATTCTACAGCCAAAATGCTTCTGAAATAAATTCGGTCATAGTTTACAAGGTCTGGGTTGCTGAGAACAAAAATGATGCTTAAAATTGTTTATTGGTTCTAGTTTTCAATTTACAGTACTGGGTCAGTACATACTGTATGACCTCAACTTCGGAAGTGCTAAGGACATGCGAGTTATAATGGGAACGGATCTCAATTTAAACCATAAATTACTAAACTACATGCACTTCTTTGACTGGATTTGTGATAAAACCTATGTTTTTGTTTAGACAGTACTTGCTTGTCAGTCAAAACAATTAAGGAATGATGCAATTTGAAGGTGCTATTGCATCATACATGATATGTATTGCATCATGTTATTCCTAGAAGTCCTAGATGATGCAATCCTAACTCAGTTTAAACATCACTCTGCAGAACAAATTGCACAACATTTATTTAAACAAACATGTCAGTAGTATTTTGGCTGTAGACCAGTCTTCTCATTGTTTGATTATTTCCATTTAGCAAAAGTGAAAGATGCCTTGTAATTGTTTTAACAATGTAGATCACTTCTGCTATGTTTGTGGTAAAGTGACTCTTGCATCACAAAAACTCGGTATAACCACTTTCATTAAGAAAGTCTACCACCTTTACTTGGCTGCAAAACTGGAGATCAAGACAAGAGCTTGGCCCCACACGTATGCTGCAACACTTGTACAATAAATCGTTGCTAGTGGTTGGATAGAAAAAGGAGATCCATGCCTTTTACAGCACCAAAGATTTGGAGAGAGCTAACAGATCATATCAGCAATTGTTACTTCTGCATAGTGCCTCTTGTTGGGAAAGGTTTGTCAAAGAAGAAAAAGTGGACTGTGCCATATCCAAACATTCCATCAGCTATATGCCCAGTACCCCATGGAGGACGACCACCAATTCCTGCAGTTCCAAAATCACTCTCACTTGAGTCAGACGAAGAGGAGGAAAGGGATGAAGCTTCTGGTCCCAAATCATTCATATGACCCAGATTTTCTCCCATCCTCCTTCTCTGAAGCATACCTCGTAACACAAGATGAACTTAATGACCTTGTCAGAGTTTTGGAACTACCTAAGAGTAAGGCAGAGCCATAGCAGTGGAATCTCCTGTCAGGTGATGTTAAGGTTTTCATGTTTTGTGAACGTCAAAAGATCTTGTTACATTCTTCATGGAAGGTGATCCTATAGCCTGCAACATCAATGGTCTGATGGCAGCCCTCAACATCACTCATCATCCAGATGAATGGAGACTGTTCATCAATTCATCAAAAGGCAAAAGCTGTTTTGCTGCATAATGGCAAAATTTTGCCACTGATTACAGTTCGTCACGCAATCCATATGAAGGAAACCTATGACAATATAAAACAGATGTTGAGATGCATAAACTATGACTAACATCAGTGGCAGCTTTGTAGTGATTTGAAAGTCATTGCTCTCTGTTGCTCGGTCTGCAGACTGGATACACAAAGTGCTGCTGTTTTCTCTATGAATGGGATAGTCGTGCAAAAGATTCCCACTACATCAAGAGAGACTGGCCACTCCGACAGTCATTGGAGCCTGGAAAGAAAAAAAAAGTGTGCAGCACTCACCACTTGTTGAATCAAGAAAGATTTTGTCACCACCCATACACATTAAGCTGGGTCCAATGAAAAAATTTGTCAAGCCATGGACAAAACAAAACCAGCTTTCAAGTATCTCAGTAGGAAATTTCCAAGACCACCAAGCTAAGATAAAGGAAGGTGTCTGTTGGTCTCAGATCTGTGAACTTTGAGTTGACACATTTGACTGTGCATTATGTGGCAAAGAAAGGACGGCACGGAAAGCCTTCCAGTTAGTGGCAACAAGTTTTCTCGAATACAACAAGGCAGACTACAGGGAGTTGGTGGAAAAACTCCTGAGTGCATACAAAGGTTTTGGCTGCAACATGTCACTAAAAATACTCTTACATTTTTTTGCACCCTCATCTTGATTTTTTTCCACCAAACTATGGAGCCGTGAATGATGAGCATGGCGAGCGATATCATCAGGACACTGCAGAAGTGGAGAAAAGATATAAAGGCTAATGGAGCCCGTCAATGCTTGCAGACTATTGCCGGACAGTGAGAAGAGATATTCCATTTACAGAGTATAAGAGACATGCCAAGAAACATGAGTAGACACCGAATAAGATCTGAAATGAATATTAATGCATACATGGTCATTTCTTGCTTTGTTTTATACTACCTTTTTAAAAAAATTGTATTTAAATAACCCTTTCGCTGATTTTTAAACTTTTAAACAGAAAGTGAAATATTAAGGTCATATATATGTTAACCATAAACACATGAAAAGACCTATGTTTATAATAATTTATGATTAAAACTCTACCACCAACACATGTACACGTAAATGCAAAAGCTTAGATATCTTGGAAACAGTAGCCAATCGGCTGTTTCAAATTTTCATTTTTTAATTCAGCGCATCAAAAACCATAGAATTGGAAGATTTGGTCTCTGAAGCAGACAACTTTCAAAAAAATTGTAGACCAGTGTTATGGGTCCAAATCCAGAAGAGGAGAAAGATTTTCCAGGATGATATCAACAGGAGCTCTGAGACCCCTGGAAGTCAGTCCAGCGTTCCACCAAGGAACGGGTTAATGCCAGAGAGGGGAACGCCCTGTATGCTTCCCAGGCCCTTTCGGCCTATCTTCTGGAAAGCAATAAAGTTTGGCCTCACCTAAACCCTTCACCAGCCTTTCCAAAGCGGCCCCAATGGAGCTGCCTCTTAAAGGCCAGTTGAGTTAGCCTGGCCATGGAGGATGTATCCGCTGTCCAATGGCAAAGCCAATGCAATGCCGCAACACTGTTGACAGAGCAATATCCCTAGCCGCCAAGCGGACTAGAACATACATGGCATTAGAAGGAAGGGAGTAACCAACTTCAAAGGAGTAGTATTATCCAGCGGGAGAGACTGAATCCACAGTATCTGGGCTTGAGACGTCAGGCCTGCACACTCCAACTGGAGAATAGCTACTGCTGCTGCAAACTGACCCCACCTTTCTATCCATAGTGTCCTTTAAGACCAATCCGCCTTCTTGGAAATGGAGGTCTGCTTTGTGGCCACTGTGACCTGCACGTCTACTTTGGGCATTCCAGACCATGTGACGCACTCCTCCTCTGGGAGAGCACACATCTTTTTAGACACCTTTAACCCCTTAGGCAGGGAATTAGGAAGGCCCCATTCTGAACAGAAACATGTTCTTGATAATCTTCAAAAACGGGAAGACTGACATAAATTTCCACACCACCTATAGAAACAGATGAACCTGTGGTCCCTGCTCCGATGCTAGAGTGTCAGCCAAATACTAGGTGGATGAAACTCAAGCAATCAATGCCGCCTGATCTCCCTTTCAGGCCAGGTGGAAAATGCCAGCTTCCACATGATCCTCTGAAGGTGAAAACACTTCTACCTCTGCATCAGACTCCTCAGCTGAGACGTCAGAACCAGCACTGAAGTCCAAGTATTAGACAGACCACAGTCGATCCACATCTCCAGAGTGCAACCTCCACCTGGGTCGCTTAGGAGGAACTCAAGCCAGGTTTCTACACTTTGCCCATCCCTCACGTGACTGAGATCGAGGAAATCAAGAGACTGCAAGCTCTCGGTTTCTGTGCCAAAAAGACTAGGCTTGCTGTAAAAGGGAATAACTCCAGGGAGGACAACCCAGATTCTAGGAGCTCCCCCTCCCCCTGAGAATGACCCCCAATCAGAGGGGACACAGCTGTAGCCAAACCCTCTGAAGGAGAGCAGCCAGGATGCTGTTTTCCCCCCTCCCTCCCCAACAAGCTTGCAGTCACATATCTCTAAGCCATCTTCAGTCTTCAAGGGGAGACAGAAGGCAAAGGGAGGGAGAGTTGAGGTTGTGTGAGGCAGCTGAATTCCTTCTAAATCTTTCCAATATTCTGGCTGCACAACAGGCCCTTAAGAGGATAAGAGCTTGCAGCTGAACCAATTTCCCCTCCTCCTATGGCTACCAAAAAGATTGCACTCTAGTGGAGCCTCCCATGTCACACACGCAAGTGTCATCCGCAGGTGGGTCGCTCATGAGCAAAAAAAAAAAAAAATCAATCAAATCCTCATTTGTTCAGATTTTAGCAGAGCTGAGAAAATCCAACCAGAAAAATATTGAGTGGTCCCTAGTAGCTCAGGCTGATAGACATATACAGGAGATATATGATGGCTGAAAAAGACTGAATGGCCTATCTAGTCTGCCCTTCCATATCAACTACAAGGGAGTGATGTAATTGAAACATGGGCATTTCATTGGCTCTCTGTCTCCACTCATCTGCTGGTAGGGGAACACAACCCCAGCAGGACTGTATGGAACATACTGTTATCAAACCAAAAACCAATTCAGCCCTATTTAATGCATCAATACGATCTACAGAAGTTTTGCTACCTAATTATTTGATGGATCCTACTAAACCTTGACCTTAAGACAACTTATTTTTTGCCAAAAGTACAAGGATGATGTCGCTTTTTTTGTGAATCTAGAATACTTAGTGCTGCATATCTCTTAAAATCAAATCACCAGTTTGCAGCCTTAATTCTTGGTGACTAACATGCACACTACTAATTACAGTTCACCAAAGAACATCCTGACACGGTGCCATATTTCAGACTGTTCACTAAACTCAAGTCCTGTATCAGCGAAAGCAATAATTTAACACATCAATACTTATCTCCCCCAAAGTTGGTCCAAAATCTCTCTTCCACAAAATCCACTGGCACAAATAGCTCCTCAGTTATATTACAGAAACTAATCTTAAAATTTATAACCTGCCTTTCTAAACACATGCCCAAAAATTCAGAACAATAAAGGCATAAAAAAACCCCATAAGGGCATTCAATATATGGCCCACCTGACCTCATAGTGCAGCTCACTTGAGGTTATTAGAAAAACTAGTTTTACCTAAACTAGCACACATGCCTTTGAAGTATGCAGAGCTATCACAATTTCAGAAGAGGTTCAGGGATTTCATGAGCATGAATTATACTATAAACAAGCTAAAGAAGGGCACAAGGTCGTCATAACAACTAGAAATATGCACCTAGCACTTTCCTGCCCCCCTCTTTTTTTTTTTTTTTTTTTTTTAAGTGCAATTGGGAACAAATGGCCTGGAGGGCATCGGGCTGCCCATGGGCACAACAAAAGGGAAAGGCTGCGATCGCAGCTTGTATGGCAGCTGGCTGCCTGCCTGCAGGGATCCCATCTCCCCATCTTTGGGTAGAGAACCAGTACTTTTTTCTAAAAAAATTATAGCTGTGAAAAAAATGACCTTTTCCGCAATTTTAAAAAAAGAGGAAAAAATGGGAATGGGCCTATAATTGATGACAGTATCAGCATCCAAAGAGGGAATTGTTAAAAGAGGGGCCTGATAAGAGCCTGTTTCCAAATAGATGGTACTAGTCCAGTGCTAAGACTGGTGGTGATAATGGATTAAACAAATGGAAGAAACTCCAATATAACCAGTTTAGATATTGGAGAAGGCAGAGGATCAAGACCAGCTGGCATAATAGTCATTTAAGAGATTGTTTCCCAAGACTAAAATGTGTCAACAACATAAAATATGCCCAAATAAGAAGATGCCGCAGAAAGTGTGGGATTGCCTCTTCCACTGAATGGAATCTAATTGAGTCAAGGTGGATACTGATCGAAAACCTTGTCTAATCATAACAATTTTCTCAACAAAAGCAGCTGACTTATTTGCAAATCAAGAAAAGGAGGAAGAACTGGTAGAAACAGATTATTACAACAGTGTTTTTGAATTGTTTGGCTTAGAGTGTAAACGATCCGTGTAATACGTTTTTTTTTTTTTTTGCTGCCTTGATCATTTTACAATAATTCTGACAATGCAGAGAGCAGTTAGAAGAGATCCTGTTTTTTCCCCTAACTAGTTCAGCACGATGAGTCCATCTTTTCAATAAGCATAAACCAGAGTGAAAACATGGATGGCTGTACCTAGGGCCCAAGAGACTTGGCAGTTAAAGCAATAGCTGCAAGTGTGGTATATAAATTAATATTCCAGGAAGCAATTTGATCTGACAAAGACAGTGGCAAAAAATTTTCAGGAAATGCTGGGCAATGGTCCAGGAGTGCCTCTGGAATTGCATTCACAATTTTCCTGAGAAATTTAGTTGAAGTAGTTGTAACAGACTGACTTAGGAAAGCAGAATGTAAAACCGTTAGCCTGATACCCCTCCTGTTACATATCCACTCTTTACATTACAACCCTTAACCATGCCCTCATTTGATCTTTAATCCTCCACTTCTATAACACTGTACATAGTTTATCCCCTGTTTTTCCAAGTTTGTATCCCATGTTTTATTGTAAACCCAATGTAACTGCTACATTGTTTTATGTTCTGTTCCACTGTAAACCGCACTGATTGTAATAGCGCGGTATATAAGAGATGCAAATAAATAAATAAATAAATAAATAAAATGTACCCATAAATGATTGGTCCAAGAGAGGGCAAGTACAGATATTGATTAGAGAGCTTATGACAGTATTTGATGTAAAAACAGGATTTAGAGCATATCCCTGCAAGTGTGATGGCAAGGATACCTATTGAGAGAAACCCCAGATACCCAACAGTAATAGGAAATTATCAGATGTCAGTGTTCACATATATAATTCAGAGGGAACATCTTCTAAAGAAACTGGAATAACCAGAGGCCAAATCAGTAATGTATGACAAAAGTGATCCCAATGAGCCATGGTCCATTTTTAGAGGGCAATATGTTTATGTTTATTAAAACTTGCTATACTGCCGTAGACCTGGGCAGATACCTCAGTAATTTACAATAAAAACAGGAAAAGAATGTTGCTCCATGAAATCATAAAAGGAAAGTGCAGCAATTGAAAGAGAAAGAAAAGCAGAGGAGGAACAGAAAGAAATTAAATATACAGTGATACCAAGCTATCACCACACCCTTTGTTCTAAGAAAGCCTGTTCAAAATATTCCAAGTGAGGCCTCAACAGTGACTTGTACAGTGGCTAATGTGGCATTAGCACCAAATCCTCTCTGCTGGTAATTCCTCTCTGTATGCAACCCAGCATCTTTCTGGCTTTGGCCACCGCGAGATTCTCAGAAAATAAAAAAAGTCACTCCAAGGTCCTTCTCGTGGTCCATGCACACCAACCTCTCACCCGCTATTACATACAATTCCCTTGGACTGCTGCTTCCCAAGTGCATGACACTGCACTTCTTCACATTAAATCTTCACTGCCAAGCATGACCATTCTTCCAGCTTTTGTCAAGGAGTAAGACACAGGCTGTCCATGCCTCGGGACCCACCCCGAAGAACCGAGATCCCCTGGTTGGTCTAGGGTCAGACTCCCAGAAACTAGCCAGGGAGGATCGGGATCTTGATAGGTACGGAGGACTTGCCCGAGGCTGATGGTGTTCGGGATCTGGCTCGACTCCCAGGGACGCCACCGCAGGCAGAGGCCCAATTGTCGGGGCAGATGATGCAGACGAACCAGACATCGCCTGCTGCATGGCCAGGATGACAGAGATATTCTGCTGCAGGGCTGCCATTCTGGCCTCAGTGCTTTTGGCACAGGCGGTCTCTGGCCCGATGCCGGCACGCTAGCAAGTGCATCCTCAACAAGGCCACGGCCTCGGGGAGCCTCGCATGGTCGCCACCGGCCAAGAACTCCCGCTTAGAGACCTTAGGAGGGCGCTGCTCAGAGTTGCTTGAGTCCCGCCGTGGCACTTTACCAGGTTTCACCGGTGAGACTTCAACTGGCTTTGAGGATTTTTTCTTTTTCTTGCTAGGGTCCAGGGTCTTGACGGAGGAGGAGCCACTGCGGGTCTCTGAAGATGCCCAGGCCTCACGGTAGATGCTCGGCTTGGGGCTCAGCATCGGAGAAGCCGGGGCTGAGGCAGACCGCAGGAACATCATCTCCTGCAGCTCCGACCTTTTCTTGTTGGTTCTCGGAGTCATGGCCTTACACAGGTCACAGGTGGTACTATCATGGTCCAGACCGAAGCAGTGAAAGCAGCAGTCATAGGTGTCTATGACAGACATGATTTGACTGCAGCAGTCACATTTTTTTAATCCACCAGGAGACATGGTGGGAAACACCCAGTTGTGGTCGACAAATCCCGGGTGAAAAAGGGCACGAACACTGGTTGAAGCAAGCCTCGAGAAAAAAAGAAGAGACAGCCAAGGATGGTGTTGGGTACTGCGCCGGCTCAAGGTGAGAAGAGGAACCAGTACGCAAACCAGGAAAAAAAAGCACATTTACCTGAAAAAATTCTTTATCCTAAACAGGTTGTGTCAGTTGGGATCCACGTAAAAAAAGGAGACTGAGCAAGATGGTACTCTTAGGAGGGAAAGGGACCACGCATGTGTAGTAGCATTCGCAAAGGCTTTCTTTGAAAGCTGGGGAAATGCTCCATGCGGCTCTGTAGGCACCGACGTCACCCATATGCAAAGACTAACTTCCTGCTTATTCCTGAGAAATACTTTTTCACTGAAAAGGGTGGTGGATGCTTGGAATGCCCTTCTGATGGAAGCGGTGGGGGCAAATATAGTGACAGAATTCAAAATGGCATGGGACAGACACTGGATCCCTTTATAGCAACAGGATAAAATCAAAATAAACTTAACTATCTCAACAAATAGGGGTGACCTGCAAGGAGCGGTGGGTACACCCCTAAAACAAATGCATGGGGAGAGGTGACCTGTGCGGAGCGGCAGGTGCACCTACTCTTGCCACCCTGCTGGGCAGACTAGATGGACCATGCTGGTCTATATGTGCCGTCATATACTATGCTACTATGTAAGTTTCGTACATCTGTCTACTGATAGTTTCTTCCACTCTTCAACTGCGATTTGTTCAAGCTCATGAATGTTTCCAGGATTCCTTTTACCAATGGTAGATTTCAGCTCTTTCCAAAAGTTCTCATTTGGATTGAAATCAGGATTCATTGGCAGCCAGTTTAAAAAAGTCCATTTGTTCCTTTTTAAATAACCATCCTTTTACACTTTTGGATGTATGGTTTGGCTAATTGTCCTGCTGGAGGACCCATGACCTTCGACCTAGACTTAGCTTTCCGACCCTAGGGAGCATGTTTTGCTTCAATACACCTTGGTAATCCTCTAATTTCATGATTCCTTAAATACATCCCAGGTCTCCAGCTCCTGAGGGAGCAAAACAGCACCACAATATTATGGCACCTCCACCATATTTAACTGCAGGAATGGTGTTTTTTTCCTTATAAGCTTAATTTCTTTGCCTGTAAATGTATCGCTGGTCTATATTGACAAAGGTCTCAAGTTAGGTTTCGTCTCTCCACAGAACATTTTCCCAGGATTGTGGCTTCCCATGGTGGGTTTGGACAAAGATCAGGTGTGCATTTTTGTGTCTGCCTTTGAGCAGTGGGGCCCTCCTTGGCCTGTGCCCCATGAAATCCTTCTTTGTTTAGTGCACGGTGTATAGTGCAGGTTGAAACCATCACTCCAGATTGCTCCAGGTCAGCTCTTTGGATGTTGAATGTGGTGTTTTTCCAACAGTTTGCACCAACCTTCAAAAACTTCTTGGATTAATTTTTCTCTTCCCATCATGTTCTGGGAGGTTCTTTACAGTTCCATGAGCAGAAAACGTCTTGATAACATTGCAAACTGTAGACACAAGAATCCCATGGTCTTTGGAGATGGCCTTGTACCCCTTTGAAGTTTGATAATGGGTTTTCTGACAGTCTCAGGCAGCTCTCGTCTTCACCATTGTGAAAATAGAACAGGGAGTGAATGTGGCCATTTTAAACATTAGAGCTATCATTCATCGGTTGATTCAAGTCAATTGATCACAGGTGCATCTAATTTTACTGCAATAGGAAAGCGGGTCTTCTGTTCTGACTGATTTGAATTGTTTATAAACAAGTCAATCATGTCCTCAACAAACAAGGTAAGACCAAAATTATCTAAACAAGAGCCTAAACTTTTTATGTCGGAACATTTGTTATGAGGAAAAACATTCCTCAAAAAAAGAAACAAACTACAATGTGCCCAACACAAATATTAATTTTTAAAAAAAGCTGTTACTTAGCTGGCAGTTGTAGAGTGTTTATCAAGGCTATTTTGAAAGCCGTAAAATGCTACCGATTTCAAATAAGTGTGCGAAGTTATCGTCACCCAGTGCTAACAGTACTGCATTTCTGTGATTATGAAGCTTCCACTACTGAGTATTGATAGTGTGAAGTGAGCTCAAAACACAGTACTGTGTTAGCACTGGATGACGTAATAATTGTGATGGGCACATTTTTGGTGCTGGGAACACCTTTATTAAATGATTAAAAGGAAAGATTTGTTTTTCGAGGAATGTTTTTCCCCATAACAAACATTCCAACATAAAACGTTTAGGCTCTTGTTTAGATAATTTTGGTCTGAGCTTAATGTTTGTTGATAGCTTTGTGGTGGACCCAAGGGTTTTCTTATTTAGACAATCTAAATAAATTAATAATTAATAAATCTTATTTTACACTGTTCACTTATCTGTTTTCATGTTAATTCATTTCATGTATGATCACCAGGCCGCACCCGATGCCCTGGCATGTTATTGTTCGATGTACACTGCTTTGAATTGTAGAAAAGCAGTATAGAAATGAGTTTAAATAAATAAATGTCCTGGTAATGTCCCAGTTTTTATACCATTTCCTATTACTTCCTTTTTTTAAATTGGTCTTGTTGTATTCAGTTATTTATTTATTTATTTATTTTAACAGTTCTTCTATACCGCTCTATTTTAGATCAGAGCGGTTTACATTTAACATCAACTATACAACACAAGGAACTTTGAGTTGTATTTACAATAAACAGGGAGATCAACTTGGAAGTAACTGGGGGAAACTATGTACAATTCTTAACTCTATACATTGTATCACACTGGTACCTGATTTCAGGCAGAACAGTTCTTGGGCTATATATGCATGCATATTTCACACACACAAAACCATTTCACTGGCCTTTTTTTTGGAGATATTGGACATTAAGGGGTTGAACTGCAAGGGTGCCATTAATGTTTACCAAACTGTATCCTTTGAAATATGGTCTTCAGTACTGAACACAATACTCCGAGTGAGGCCCCACTGACTACTTGCACAGGAGTATTAATACCTCCTCCTTTCTGCTGGTTATTCCTTCCTGCAAGTCATGATCCTGTCACAGTGCTGTAGTGCATCACATTTTCCATGAAAGCTCATCCAGCTCTGGTAAGGAGCTGTTGCTGGTTCTAGAAACCAAGATGCCAGTCTCTCCAGTGGTAGGGGAAAGAGGCATCATGTGGTCAGTATCACTACGTTTTTCAATAGTGCTAGTAGATGTATGGAGGAGCACTGCATAAGTTATACAGAACAGGAACAAGAGATTAGGGACTTGCATTTATTATTTATTTATTTTATTTATTTCACATTTCTTATATACCGCCTTTCATGATATCAAGGCGGTTTACAATGAACAAACTGAAACTACATTGAACAGGGCATCATAACTTGGAGATAACTATTTTACAGGGAAATAGTTAAAGACAACATGGGTACAAAGAGTAAGATAAGGAGTTAGGATTTAGAAGCAGCTTCAAAAAGATGGATTTTTAGCCTGAATTTGTAGGAACAGTCTGGAGGTGGGGAAAGAGGACACAGATAAGAGTGACGATTTCCCAAGGAGGGACGTAGGAAGAAGTAATGAGGAGTTGAAGAACGAATGCACTTTTAAATTAGTGAGAGTCTGTACGTGTGAATATTTATCTGCTGGGAAGGGGAAATTTTCACTTACCGTTAATTTCCTTTCCTGGAATCGTACTAGACCAGTCCAGACAAGCGGGTTTAGTCCCCCTACCAGCAGATGTTGGAGACAGATAAATAGAAAAACACAAACACACACTACCAGCAGCCTGATTGGCTGTTCCCTGGTAATATGTAGTTGAGCCCAGTAGAGGGCACCCCAGTATTGTAAAAAGCCATACTCAAACAGATGTAACCATGAACCAAAAAGTAAGGAAAATAGCAACCATACTATGTACAAGAGGCGATAACGCTCTGCTACAAAGTCTTGGGTCCTCAGCAATACACCTCTGAACTAGATATCCAGAATAGGGAGGGTCTTGGACTGGTCTAGCAGGATTCCAGGAAAGGAAATTAATGGTAAGTGAAAATTTCCCCTTCAAGTACATCCTGCTAGACCAGTCCAGACAAGCAGGAAGTACCCAAGCTAACTGCTCTTTGGGTGTGAAGATACGGCCGTCGGGACAACCTTTGCCCCAAACTGCGCCTCTTCCCGAGATTGAATATCGAGCCGATAATAACGCACAAAGGTGCACAGGGAGGACCAGCTGGCCGCCCTGCAGATATCAAGAGGATAAACGTGAGAGCGCTCCGCCCAAGATGTAGCTTGCGCCCACGTAGAGTGCACCCAAAGACAGAGGGACAGATTTTCACTTAAGGACGTATGCAGATTCAATTACTAACCGCAACCAGAGAGAGACCTGCATTTGGAAGCAGGTTGACCCTTACAGGGTCCCGCAAAAAAGCACAAAAAGGTGATCAGAGGTACGGAAAGGATTTGCCACATGAAGATACCTACGAAGGATCCTGCCGAGGTCCAGAGAACGGAGTCCCTTATTCTCGCCCGTACACTGATCCTCAGAAAAACAGGATAGGAAAATTGGCTCATTGATATGAAAAGACATAAGCACTTTTGGAAGGAACGAAGTGGAACAGGAAGTGCTGACCCAGTACTGGAAACCATAGGAAATGCTGTTGGTTGTCTCTGATGGGAATGTGGAAGTAAGCTTCTGCAAAATCTAGAGAGGTGAGGAATTCGCCTCCGCGTACCGCCTGGATCACCGAGCGAAGCGTCTCCATTCAGAATCGTGGCACCCGTAGACATTGATTTACGCCCTTGAGATCCAGAATTGGGCGGAAGGACCCATCTTTCTTGGGAACCACGAAATAGATGGAGTAACGACCACAGCCTCTCTCTGCTAGAGGGACTGGTCGAATAGCTCTCAGAAGGAGGAGGCGGCACACGATGGAGCAAATCGCCTCTCTCTTCATGGATCTTCCCCCGGGTGAGACGATGAACGCATCGGGAATGGATCGGAAACATTAGAGAACGTAATCCTGGAAGACTATGTTGAGGACCCATTGATCTGAAGTAACGAGAGACCACTGACAAGAAAACAGAGTCAAAAGGCCCACCCACCGGAGGAGTCTCTCCGGACGGGCTGACCTCCAAAAAAGGCTCCTGGGGTAGGCTGTCCGGCCAGTCTCGCGGGGCCAGAGAACTTGGAAGGCCCCGAGTAAGATTCAGCTCCCTTCCGGGCACCCCAAAAGGACTGTGCCCTCTGACCAAAACGTCCAGTTGTCGAAGAGGCGGAGGGCTTCCCAGGAAAGTAGCGACGAGCGTCACAATACCTGGAGGTGTGCCGCGAGGTAGGTGAATATCGACAGGAGGAACGCCTAGTAGCAAATTTAGGCTTATCTTCCGGAAGACGTTGGGGGTTGAACCTCTCCTAGGGTCGTTGACCAAATTGTCTAGGTCCTCCCCAAAGAGAAGCTTTCCCCTGAAGGGAAGCCTAGAGAGGCGTGCTTTAGATGCAGAGTCAGCCGACCACTGGCGAAGCCAGAGCCATCTGCGAGAAACTGTGACCGCCGCCACCGATCTAGCCGAGAGGCGCAAGAGATCATAAAAGGCATCTGCCAAAAAAGCTGTGACCGATTCCAGATGAGCCAGAGCTGGATCCTCTGGCAGATTTTGAATCCAGAGCAGAAGAGCTCGAGCTGCTAGGCCCCCGCAAACAGAGGCCTGGAGAAGGCTCTCAACTTTTCTATTCTGTTGATCACGAAGTGCTGCACCACCCTCCACTGGAATGGTGCTGTGCTTTGTTACTCCGGTCACAAGGGCATCCACTTTGGGGTATTGTCAGCCACTTCTCCAAGTCAGGCAGTGCCCAGAGGTAAAGCTGACCTAGGCGGCGGGCTGTACGGAGGGGAATATCCGGAGAGTCCCATTCTCGAGACACCATTTGTTGTAGCTCTGCCAGAAATTGAAAAGTTCTAGATGGCTTGCGAATGCCTTGTAATATCAGGTCTGGCTGGGGAAAGGCAGAAGGCTGAGGATTCTGTTGATCCGTCAATTGTAGGGCTTCGACCACCTACATAATTAGAGCTGGCAATTCCTCTTTGCAAAACAAGCGTATGTCCTGTGTCTCGCTTTGGCCTTACGCAAAAAACTCTGATGGGGACCATTCCCCATCCTCCCGGTCCAACAGGCTCTCGCTTTCATCTCCCAAAGACAGCCCTTCCTCTGGTGCTTTTGGCCAAGCTGTAATAGCCCAGGAGACCTCTTTAGGTGGCCGTGCATCCAACCTGGACATGTGCTCTTGTCTAGAGCGCTTGCGGGATCCAGAGCCAGAAGACTGAGGGATTTGAGTCAGGGCATCCACTGTGTTACTGGGAGAATTAGCCTGCCAAAGATCCCAGGCTTGTCTAAAGAGGGCCAAAAACTGGGTATCTGAGACATGCATCGGCTCCTGCTGCCCGAAAGACCCCGGAGCAGGAGGAGTTAAGAGAGGAGGAGAGAGAGAGAGACTATCTTGCCGGGGGAAGCTGTCTTGGTTCCTCTAGTAGCTGAGGACGTGCAACAGGGCTGCTTCTGTCCTGAGCTCCCTTGGCTAGTGTCGCCGAAGTCTCTCCAGAATGAGCAAGACATGCAGCACAAATGCCATCCCTCAAATCCTTATTTATTTATTTATTTTATTTACATTCTCTTATATACCGCACTATTCGACATCAGCGCGGTTCACATAGAACAAAAAGTCTCAGTACAATAACATGCATGAGTTTACAGATAACAAGGGAAGGAACTTGGATAACAGGGGAAACTATTTACAGTCTATTTATGCTTTTTTGTGCAGACCATGCATCGCTGAAGGGAAGGCATCTTACAGGCGAAGCGCAGCTGACTGCGATCCCCAGTGAAAAAAAAAAAATCAAAAAAGTCAAAAATAGGAGTTGAAAGGGACCAGGCAGTTGAAAAACTAGCAGGGAAGACAGAAATTAAGAACATAAAGTCTCTTCACAAAGCTCGCCAAAAACAGAGCTGTGCAGCAAAAAAAAAAAAAAAAAACCAAAACAGCAGAAACAAAATGGCCGCCGCTATTAAAACTGCCAAAATAAAATCACGCCAAACACTGTGAAAACGCTGTAAAAACATAAAATTAATCAAACAGAGAGCTAGGGCAGTAAAGACATGAAGAAAAAACTCTCCAGGCGGAGAGAGGTTGTCCTGACGGCGTCCCGATTAAAATCAGGAGGGGGGGGGGGGAAGGAGGAGGATCTTTGAAAGTTTTCTACTCACTGCGCTGGAACAGAGTGCTGAAGAGCCAAGACTGACCTGAAACAGGTAGCAGGCAGGCTGCCGATAAGTTGCAGACTCCCCCAATGACCGGCTGCTCAAGTCCTCATGAACTGAGGCCAGTTTAACCTCACATGGCCCTCCTGACCAGGAGTTCAACCTCAATCTGTCCCACAAAAGATAGCTGGGAAACCCAGAGGGGCAGCTCAAGTGCACCCTGGATGCATCCAGCAAAATTACTGCAAGTACTAATAAATAAAAATAATTAGAGAGAAAGCACAGTTACTTACCTGTAACAGGTGATCTCTGGGAACAGCAGGAATTAGTCCTCACATATGGGTACGTCGGAACCGACGGAGCCTGCGCGGGAAAGCTCCCCAGCTTCCCAGAAAGGAAGCTTTTGGGGCCTCCCACAGCGCATGCGCGCTGCCTTCCCGCCTTCCTGACCAACTCTCTTCAGTTCGAGTTTAAAGCTGAGACAATAGAGAGAGGAAAGGAAAGAGAGAGAGAGAGATACAACTCCTAGGGGAGGTGGGTGGGTTGTGAGGACTAATTCCTGCTGTTCCCAGAGATCACCTGTTACAGGTAAGTAACTGTGCTATCTCCAGGAACAAGCAGGAATGAGTCCTCACATATGGGGACTCCCCAGCTAAGATGCCTGGGAGATCCCCAAGGGTATGAGACCCTGAAAGGTTCCTCGTCTTCCTATGGATCTCAGGCATCCAATAAGGGACGGAGGGCAGGAGTTGTTTAAGAATGGAACAGGTGTCTGAGGACAGCCTGACCAAACAAGGCATCCCGGCGGGAGTCCTTGTCCAAGCAGTAATGGGCTGTGAAGGTATGAACCGAGGCCCAGGTGGCTGCTCGACAGATCTGATCAATGGATACAGAATGAAGATGAGCCATAGATGTGGCCATGGCTCTGACATTGTGAGCTGTGACATGGCCTTCCAGAGAAAGGTTCTTACTCTGATAAGCAAAAGAAATACACTGAGCAATCCAACTGGACAGTGTTCTTTTTGAGACTGGAAGTCCTAAATGAGAAGGATCAAAGGCAACAAAAAGTTGAGAAGACTTTCGATGTTGCTGTGTCCTGTGGAGGTAAAAGGCAAGAGCTCTTTTACAGTCTAGAGTATGAAGGTTCCTCTCTGCATTTGATGCATGAGGAGCTGGAAAAAAGACAGGTAGATATACCTCTTGATTAAGATGAAAAGGTGAGACCACTTTAGGCATAAAGTGGGGATTTGTCCTAAGGACTACCTTATCATGATGGAACCTTGTATAAGGTGGATTAGCCACTAAAGCCTGCAGTTCACTGATGCGGCGAGCAGAAGTGATTGCAATAAGGAAAATGACTTTCCAGGAAAGGAATTTTAAGGAGGTAGTGGCTAAGGGTTCAAAGGGTGGCTTCATAAGCTGACCAAGAACTACGTTTAAGTCCCATGCCACCGGAGGAGGCCGAATGGGAGGTTTAGTTAAAGTTAGACCTCTCATGAATCTTGCAATAAGAGGATGAAAGGAAACAGATTGTCCATTGATAGGCTGAAGAGATGCTGCAATAGCACTCAAATGGACCCTTACAGAATTGGTTTTAAGTCCTGCATTGGAAAAATGCAGGAGATATTCGAGTAAAGAAGTCAAAGGCAGTGCTAGAGGGTTAAGACCTTTGTCAGCACACCAAAGTGAAAATCTTTTCCATTTAAAAGCATAAGAACGCCTGGTGGAAGGTTTCCTCGATGCATGGAGGACATCCTTCACCTGTTGAGAAAGATCCAAGTCTTGAAGGTCTAGACCTTCAGTAACCAAGCTCTGAGGTGAAGGGACTTGGGGTTTGGGTGCCACAAAGTCCCCTCCTCTTGAGACAGAAGGTCTGGAGCAGCTCCCAGATCCAGGGAGGGTGTCTGGGATAGATGCAGAAGTAGAGGGTACCACACTTGGCGTGGCCAGCGTGGAGCTATGAGGATCATGGATCCTTGATCCCTCTGAAGTTTGAATAGAGTTTTGGGAATCAAGGGAATGGGTGGAAAGGCATATAGGAAGGCCTGACCCCAATGAAGGAGGAAGGCATCCTTGGCCTGAGCTCCCTGACACGGAATTCTGGAACAGAACCGGGGAAGTTTGGCATTGTACGGACTTGCAAAGAGGTCTATGTCCGGGGTCCCCCATTCCTGAAAGATTCTGAGTACCTGATCCATGTGCAGGGACCATTCGTGTGGAAGCAGAACTCGACTGAGTCTGTCTGCCCAAGAGTTTTGGATTCCTGGGAGGTACACTGCCAGGAGATGGATCCGATGCTCTCTGGCGAAGGCCCACAGTTTTAGAGCTTCGTTGCAAAGCGACAGAGAGCCAGTCCCTCCTTGTTTGTTTATGTAGAACATGGCTACTTGATTGTCGGTATGAACAAGGACTGTCATGTTGATGAGGAGGGTATGAAAGACCTTGAGAGCAAGGAAAATTGCTCGCAGCTCCAAAAGGTTGATATGAAGGGTGGTCTCCTGTGGAGACCAAATGCCCTGAGTGGAGAGGTCTTGGAGATGAGCTCCCCAAACTGTTTGGGAGGCATCTGTAGTGAGAGTTGCTTGGGGTAACAAAGGTTGGAAGGGGGCCCCCAACAACAGATTTTGAGTGGATATCCACCATTGGAGAGACCAAAAAAGACGTTTTGAGGTTGCTATTTGGTCTGAGAGAGCTCCTGATGCTTGGGTCCACTGGGTGGACAAGGTCCATTGAGCTGCTCTCATAGGTAGGCGAGCATAGGGCACCACATGAACTGTGGATGCCATGTGGCCTAGCAGTTGTAGCATCTCTCTGGCAGTCAAGTGGCTTCTGGACTGAATTTGAGAGGCCAAGTGCACTAGACGGTGGCAACGGGTCTGAGGAAGATAGGCCCTTGCAGTGGTAGTATCTAGCCAGGCCCCTATGAATTCTAGGGATTGAGTAGGGGTGAGTTGAGACTTTGGCAGATTGATGACAAGTCCCAGATACTGCAGTATGCGTCTGGTGTGGTCCAGGATAGTCTGAGCCTCAGACTGAGATGGAGCTCGGATGAGCCAGTCGTCCAGGTACGGGAAGACAAAGATCCCCAGAGTGCGTAGAAATGCAGCCACTATTGCCATGCATTTGGTAAATACCCTTGGAGCAGAGGCTAGACCGAAGGGGAGTACTCTGTATTGGAAATGTTTTCCCTGGAACAGAAACCGTAGGAATTTTCTGTGGGATGGATGGATGGATGAGTATATGTGTATACGCATCCTTGAGATCTAGAGAACAAAGCCAGTCCTGACTCTGTAGGTATGGAAGGAGAGTACCTAGAGAAAGCATTTTGAATTTCTCTTTGTATAGGAATTTGTTCAATTCTCTGAGATCCAGAATGGGTCTGTACCCCCCTGTTTTCTTGGGAATGAGAAAATAAGGGGAGTAGAAACCTGACCCTTGTTGAGGAAGAGGAACCTCTTCTATTGCCTTTTGGGCGAGAAGAGTGGTCACCTCTTGGCCCAACAGGTACAGGAGAGATGGTGGAGAATTGAATTGTCTCACCATGGTATTGGGAGGAAGGCTGGAGAAATGTAGTTTGTAGCCCTCTCTGATAATAGAGAGGGTCCACGGTTCTGATGTGATTTGTTCCCATCTGGGAGCAAAATGAGCCAACCTTCCTGGAATGGTGAGAGGTTCTGGCTGTTGCAGAGCCAGAAAGGTTAAGTTCTCTAGAATCAAGTCAAAAACCCTGAGGAGGTTGGGACTGCTGGATTGTAGCAGCCCCTGTAGCCTTTGTTCTGGCCTGTTTAGTTTGCTGACGCTTAGGAGCAAAGCGAACTTGGGAAGATTGCTGGCCAGTATTTGTGGAAAATCTGGTCTTTTTATAGAAAGTTTTCTTAAAAGGTTTTTTCTTGGCAGGGGTAGAGGTAGACTTAGACTTAGAAAGTCTATCTAAAGCAGCATTCTCTGCATCCATTTGAGTGGCTTTGATTTGCCACTCTTTGCCAAACAGATTTTCACCTGTACAGGGCAGATTGCCCAAGCCTTCTTGTACCCAGGGTTCCAAATCAGAGGCCTGGAGCCAAGCCAGTCTGCGAGCAGCTATGGCTATGCCAGAGGCTCTGCTTGCCCCCTCAAAAGAGTCAAAGGCTGCTCTGTTGGAGAACTTTGAAACATCTTGAGTGTGCTTTAGCAAAAGAAGGAATTCCTCTTGTTTATCTTCTGGGATAAACGGGAGAAACTGACGTATCTTTAATGCAATCTCTTTCAAAAACATGCCCATATAGAGGCTGTATGAATTGATTCTGGCAATAAGCATGCTAGCTTGGAAGATTTTTCTCCCAAAAGCATCCAGAGTCCTACATTCTCTTCCTGGAGGGGTAGAAGAGTGTCTTTTGGTACTCTTTATCTTTTTCATAGCAGACTTCACCACAATAGAGTGGTGAGGAAGCTGAGTTTTTTGAAAACCAGGAGAAGGGGGAACCCGATACATGGTGTCCAAACGTCGAGAATGTGGAGATAGGGTGAGAGGAGCCTCCCACAAATCCATCATGTGTTCTTGAAGAATTTCATGTATGGGTAAGGTGGCTGCCTCTTTGGGAACCTTAGAGTATCCTAAAATATCTAATGTTTTTGCTCTAGGTTCCTTTTCAGAGGATACAGATATGGAGAGTCCTTTAGCTACTTCAATAATGAAGTCTTGAAAGGACAAATCCTCTGGAGGAGACATTCTCCTTTTTGGAGAAGAGGGCTCCTCAGGAAGAGTAAAAGAGACGTCAGCAGAATCATCTGATGTATCAGAATCTTCAGAGGATTCAAAGTATCGTCTATTTGCTTCCAGAGATCGATACGCGTACCGATCGGTACAGACATCTGGCGTACCGGATATCGGAGCGGTATCGAAGAAAGCTCCGGAACCGGCATGCTACTGGAAGTAGATGCTCTGGGTACCGGTATCGGTTGCGGTACCGGAATCGGAACCGATTGTCGCGGTACCGATGGCGGTGCAGCATTAATGAAAGTCAGTAAGGCCTGCTGCATGGATTGTACCGTAGTACCCATAGCCGCCACAACTGCCTGGAAGTCGGTACCGGTGTTAGCCGGTACCCCAGAGCAGTCTAACAGGAGATCGGTCGAGGCCGTGCCATCGATGTCTACCTGTAACCCCATAGGAGGAGCTTTGGAAGCCGGAGCTTCCCGCCGGGGTTGTTTGGCTGGGGCAGAGTCCTCAGGATCAATTGCAAGGGCCTCTTGCTGCTTAGAGGGAGATTTGCCTTTTGAGGACTTGCCCGAAGAATGTTTGTTTACCTGAGATCCATCAGGAGAAGAAGACCTGGAGGATGTTGATGCTGGAGTATCGGTAGAAAACAGCATATGAAATTTAGCTGCTCTGTTCTGTAAGCCCCTTTTGGACATCAGAGAGCAGGATGGACAATCCGGAATGGAATGGTCAGGCCCCAAACATTTAAGACACCACTCATGGGTGTCTGTAACTGAAATAGTACCGGTACACTTAGTGCATTTTTTAAAACCAGAAGCTGGTTTTTCCATGAGGGAGACCTGAGAAGGCCTAGAGGCCTCACAGAAAAAATACACCGAGTGTAGAAAAAGTAATTATTATTATTATTATTATTTTTTAAATAAACGAAAAAAGGACCGGCGGTACCGGTCTGGAATCGGGGAAGGCAGACACGCGGTCAAAGAAACTAATTAAAATAACAATTTCTTCAGCGGTGACAGGAACACGACCTGCTGGCTCCGCGGAAAAAGAAGAACTGAAGAGAGTTGGTCAGGAAGGCGGGAAGGCAGCGCGCATGCGCTGTGGGAGGCCCCAAAAGCTTCCTTTCTGGGAAGCTGGGGAGCTTTCCCGCGCAGGCTCCGTCGGTTCCGACGTACCCATAAGTGAGGACTCATTCCTGCTTGTTCCTGGAGATAAAGTTAAACCTCTACATCTGCTGGAGACAGAGAAATACTGGAGCGCCCTCTACTGGGTTCAGCTACATATTACCAGGGAATAGCCAATCAGGCTGCTGGTAGGTTTTTTTTCTATTTGTCTCCAACATCTGCTGGTAGGGGGACTAAACCCGCTTGTCTAGACTGGTCTAGCAGGATGTACTGGAAAAGGGAGTTTGGGTTAAACTGATTGTGTTTTATAAAAAATAAAAAAAAATTAAGAAATAGGCTGTTAGTGTTCGATTCTCACCCAGCCCAGGCTCAATTGTAGATTTATAGGCTTTAAGCCAATTAAGAGGCTAAGAAGAAACTTTCACCACAAAGTTTAATCGGAGGTTTTCATCAGCAAGCGATTTACCTAATTAAGCTATCTGTTGCTAAAGGTAATTACTCTTTTCCCCCCCTCTAAACCTCTCTCTTTATGAAACTCCATTTAATATATTTCTCCCTTATCCTGTTCCCGTCCCCACCCTACGCTGTAAATAGCTCTGCCTCAGCATCCGCTATTCTGCTGTATATGTGAACAGCTGATTTGTAAATAGCACCTTGTAATATAGTTTGATATGTTCTATGTTCTCTGATCACTGTCAGGGGTGGTATATAAAAGCGTTTAAATAAATAAAAAATTCCAGGTCCTTGCAGTTCATCTTGAAGCAAACACAAAATAAACACACATGTTAAATCACATGCAGAATGGGAAACTGGACATTCAAATAGCAGATGAAATTTAACTGTGGACAAGTACAAAGTGATGCATGTAGAGAAGAATAACCCACACTAAAGATAAACCATGCTAGGTTCTGCATTGGGAGTCAGCAACCAAGAAACGATCTGGGTGCGATGTTCTGTTGAGCGTGTGGTAGTGGCGGCCACTAAGAAAGCAAACAGATTATTACGAAAGCCACGGAGAAAACAAAAAATATCATGACGCCTGTGTAGCATTCCATGGTGTGATGGCACTGAGTATTGTGTACAATTCTGGTCGCTGCATCTCAGAAAAAGATACAGCAGAACTAAGAGAGTTACAGAGGAAGGCAATAAAGGGGATGGGATTACTCTCCTAAGAGTAAAGGAGAAAGACTAAGACGGCTGAGGGGAGATATGAAGGAGGTTTATAAATCCAAGTGGAGTGGAATGAACAGACAAATACCAAGCAATTACTCTTCCAAAATGTATGAAGGCTTGGGGACATGCCCTGAAGATATTAAGCTCTGGAACTTGTTGCCGAACAATGCGGTAATAGCAGTTAGCATTGCTGGGTTTAAAAAAAGTTGGATAAGTTCCTGGAGGAAAAGGTAGAGTCTGGGAAAGCTACTGTTTATCCCAGGATGTGGGGTGGGGGTAAGCAGCATAAAATCTGTCTACCTTTTGGGAAATGTCAGGACCAGGATTGCCCTGTTGGAAACGGGATACTGGGCATGATGGACCTTTCGTCTGTGCCAGTATGGTAATTGTTATCTTTTTAAGCAGAAACAGATAGGGGGAGCCAATAAACTGATTTGAGAAGGGGGGTTATGCAAATATAGCAACACTAATGGAAGATAAGTTGTACTGCAGAATTTTGAACAGACTGAACAGGAAAGAGCGCTCAGCAAGAGACCTGCGAGGCACATGCTGCAGTAGTCTAGTCTATACGGGGGATGTTGCGAGTGTGGAAAGTGTAGTTATTCACCTGTAACAGGTGTT
Organism: Ichthyophis bannanicus; assembly: GCA_033557465.1. NCBI lineage: Eukaryota > Metazoa > Chordata > Amphibia > Gymnophiona > Ichthyophiidae > Ichthyophis > Ichthyophis bannanicus. The sequence continues at coordinate 1,030,989,595 of CM066034.1, forward strand.
CTCCAGGGACAGCAGGCATCAGTCCTCACATATGGTTGATGTTAGCGCCGACAGAGCCCACGTGGAAGCATCTCCCTAGCTTTCAAAGAAAGCCTTTTGGAGATACCACAATGCATGCGTGGTGCCCTTCCTGCCCAAGGGTGCCATCTTGCTCAGTCAGATGACATAGCTAAAAGACAGCAAAAAGAAAATGGTAAAGCAACTCCAAGGGGAGGAGGGAGGGTTGTGAGGACCAATTCCTGCTATCCTCAGAGTACACCTGTTACAGGTGAGTAACTACACTCTCCAGAAATAAGCAGGACGTCAGTCCTCACATATGGGACTCCCTAGCTACAGGCTACTGAAGCCCATAGAAAAATAAAAAAGATGCCCAAAAGGGGAGCCGTGAGCAGCAGCAATTAGGTCCGTAGAAACAGACTCCAGTAGGACTCATGTGTCCAATGGGAACCAATGATCTGGGTAGCCTGAACACAGAAGGGTCAGAGGCTAGGAGTTGTCTAGACCCCGAAGAGATAGCACAGTTACTTACCTGTAACAGGTGATCTCTGGGAACAGCAGGAATAAGTCTTCACATATGGGTACATCGGTACCGACGGAGCCTGCACGGGAATGCTCCCCAGCATCCAATCAGAAAGCTTTTGGGAGCATCCCTCGCACCTGCGCGCTGACTTCCCACCCTTTCCACTTCTTCTCCTCAGTTGAGTATCATAGCTGAGACAAAGGAGAGAAAGAGGAAAGGAAGATAGATAGATAGATAGATACAACTCCTGGGGGAGGTGGGTGGGTTGTGAAGACTTATTCCTGCTGTTCCCAGAGATCACCTGTTACAGGTAAGTAACTGTGCTATCTCCAGGAACAAGCAGGAATGAGTCTTCACATATGGGGACTCCCTAGCTAGAGATGCCAGGGGGAGATCCCATAAAATGCATGTTCCTGGATCAGGAGTGCATTTTCCACCCAGTATCTCCGGCATCCCATGAGGGAATGGAGGGTAGGAGGTGAGAATAGAAGAGCTGTAAGGAAAACAGCAAACCCAAGGACTACAGGAGAGGAATCCATGGCATGTATGATAAGTACCATTAAAATCATTTAATGAACAGTTATAATATGGAGCTTACCTACTGGATTGTAGGAAGTAGAAAGCGTGATGGAGTCTACTGGATATGCAGTAGCGGAATCCTCAAGGTGACCTCACAGCAGTGAGGGTGAAGGTCCAGACCTGGAATTAGCAGGTGATCCAGGTGTCAACTGGGGTAGGATTAGAACGGCAGGTCTTCAATGGAAAGCTTTATGAGAAAAAGCTGAAAACTCTTTTAGGTACAGAGTCATTAACATTGAGGACTAAAAGAAGAAGACTGACCGATTTAAACAACTAGCCCAGTCTGGGAGGGAAGAAGGGTTATGGAAAAAAGCCCATATTCCCAAGCAGAACAATGTGTACTCAAAACAATGAAGATGTACACTGTCTTTCCTAGCTGATGAGAGATAGGAAAGATATTGAAGCTTGAATCTTCAAGGATAGGGAGACCTAGAGCAAAGCGGAAGCTGTTATCACCACAGTAGTGGTTGTGGCATAACAGTCCCCACATACTAAGGAACAGTATGAGAAAGGGAGCTCACTGTCTGTAACCTCTGAGAAAGGTACAAATTGCTATAGCATAGACAGTGAGGAGATAGTATGTAATACATATCAATCTATAAAAGTCTCCCAACAGATATATATATATATATATAGGGAGATATATATATACCTATATATATATGTATATCTAGATATGCAGAATATGTATCAACATATATATATAGGTGGATATATATATACATATGGGGGCATAAATTATGCACACACAGCTTACAGACATATGTATGTAGAGGCATATATAGAGATATTTACATACATGACAATAAGTCTGAAGATACACCAAGCCCCATAAGAACATTCACATGGGGAATGTGAAGGGGAAAGATTCATCCAACAACAAGAGGGTGAAACCCACTTGACAGATATATAGAGAATCTATTTCCGTGGGCTAAGAGGATGCAGGAATGCAATCCAGTAAAATAACCAGGATGGTTGCGTGAAAAACAGAGGATAATATCAGTCTGTAAAGAGCAAGTCGAGAGTCCTTTAGAACTCTGACATGGTAGATGGGTAGAAACGCATAGAGGAGATACCAGGAGGACCCCACTGGAGGGACATGGGGGTATCAAGCGTTACTAATAGCCTTGGATATTCACGCAGAAAAAGCTTATATTCTGAATTATAACAGGAGACAAGAGGGTGTGGAGAACCCTCACAGTCATGAGAATGATTTATAAGCTTTTTTCTACTATATAGAATAGCCCTCAGAGACAAAGATCAATGCTCTGTAGCAAGGGCCCATAGTAGAAAGCTTCTCTGAAGATTGCAGAGAGCATTGTGCAGGAGAATTATGAGATAAAACTGACAGAAGTCAGGTGTGTTGCCACATCCTAGGAAAAGGAGATGGCTAGAAGAAGATAATGTGAGAAGCCTAAAGTGAGTAGGATTATCCAAGATAGATGAGGACTAGCTTGGAATCACTACTGAGGCTAGACAAAAAATTGTGGAAGATAGACTGGAACTTGTGGAAAAGTACCAGTAGTTCAATCACTGGAACTCCTGCATGCACAGCAGCTGAAAAAGAGAGAGAATCTTACTGTGCAAAACAAAGAGAAACAGACAAAGGGAGAGGAGATATTCCTGTCCCTGCCTGATGAGTTATCTTGAGAATGTATTCAAGGAAACAAAAAGTCTACACTGGAATGAAAGGCTAGAGAAGCTTTTCAGTATGGTACCACTCAGTCAGGGGAAACCCTGGATGAGAGGGGAAGGGTGACTTACCCATATGGCGAGTCAGCTGAAGGAAAAAATGTCCATGTTGGGACAGAAACTATCATGGGATAGTTGTAACCTCCCTTCTTGGTGGTAAGAAGAGGAGAATTCTGTAACCCATGGACAAGAATATCCTGACAGCTTAGCATACTGAAAAAGGAAAACCCCAGTGAAGAGCTTTAAGAAAAAACAGTGAACAAACTTCTGTTAAGAAGAGGTTAACTGTAGATTGTAACCTTCAGAACCTATGGTTGCTGGGTATGTTGAGACTGGCTAGAATTTGGAAACTTCAGACTAGGACGAGGTGTCCCTTGCTTGGGCACCTCTGGATGAGGGGCAGAAGAAGAGTGAAACCTTATTTTCTTAGGGAAAGAAGGCTTGGTAGGACATTTCCTACCTCCTGGGGAAGAAGGAGGCTTAGAATGGTCTCCAGAACCAGGGAAGTCAGTGGAGCAATGAGCAACCTGACGTAAAGCCTCCTTATTGAAGAGATTTTCTCCAGTACAAGGAGAATTACCCAGTGTATGTTGTGCCCATCTGTTCAAGTCAGAAGCTTGGAGCCAGGCTCTACGACGTGCTCCAATGGCAACAGCAGAGGATCTGCTAACAGACTCAAAAGAGTCTAGAGAAGCACGAGAAAGAAACCAAGAGATATTCCGGCTATGACTAAGAAGCAAGGAATAGTCAGCAGCCTTAGGCTCTGACAAAAAAGGAGTCAAAAGAGATAATTTCTTTGTGACCTCCTGGAGTGTTAGACTCATATAAAATATATAAGAAATAATTCTTGATGCCAGCATAGATGTTTGGAAGGTTTGACGTCCAAAGGCATCAAGTGCTCTAGAAGCACGACCTGGCAGATAAGAAGAATGCTTCTTCTTGCTTTTTACCTTCCTCATTGCTGATTCCACTACAATGGAATGATGGGGAAGTTGATTCTTTTGAAACCCTGGAGAGGGGGCACCTGATACAGAACATTAGTTGCTGTAGAAGGTGAGGGAACCCTTAAAGGTGATTCCCATATTCTCAGAAGAAGATCCTGCAAAGAATGATGTAAAGGAAGCATTATATTTCCCTTTTGTGAAGGAGAGCCTTGGTTAAGATTACAGCCAGGGATAGGAATAGTAAGAAAGGTTGCCATGTCAAGGAGAAACTTCTGAAAAGAAGGATCTCCAATGGGAACCATCCCTGGGAAGGCTAAGGTTGAAGATGCAGCCTGAGCACCAGAGGATGTAGTGGTCTGGTGCAGAAAAAGAACCTTACTAGATGGATAATGATACTGGCAGTCACGATTTGAGGCAGTTAGTACTGCATCGTCTATGTAACTCCAGGAATCGACATCGATACCGATACCGGTAATGGCATCGAGGCCGTCATCGAAGGCTGCTCAAGCGGTACCGAGGTAACCAGAGAGTCTTGGTGAGTATCCTCGGTACTGCGTATTCGGAAACGACAAGGGTCGGTTCCAAGGCGCGTCGGTACCCAGTCATCTAGACTAGATATCGATTCCAGACTCGGCATCGAAGGGAGCGAGTCTATCGATGCATGTCTAGAGTGCACCGACGTCGGTGGTGGTACCGGCGATGCTGATACAGGGAAGTCACTCTGGGTCGTATCGATCGGTTCCGAAGCTACCGAGGATGCCAGATGACGATCCCAGGTGAAGAGTGGAACACTCGACACCGGTGCCGATGCCAGGGTATCGGTACCGCTCAAAGCGGATACCACCCCTGAGCATGGCCTAGATACAGGAAAGTCAATCTGGAACGTATCGATCGGTCCCGAAGGAACCGAGGATGCCAGAAGACGATCCCTGGTGTCGAGTGGAACACTCGAGACCGGTGCCGATGCCGGGGTATTGGTACCGCTCGAAGCGGATACCTCCCCCGAGCACGGCTCAGGTATGTTCTGTGAGGGGTGAGCCCCAGGAACAACCTGAAACCCCTGAAATGCTTTGGAGCCCGAAGACTCCTGCCGGGGTTTTAATGCCAATGGGGTCTTGAGGGCAAGGCCGGAGCCGTCATCATGCGTGGCATGAGACCTACCACTCAAGAATTGGCAAGTCTTAACAGACTGTTTGTGGGTTACCTGATCCTGTAGAGAAGAAAAACCTGGTGCCCTCACTGTAGGAGGGAAAACGGTATCGAGGGAAACTCGAAAAGGGAAGGTCTTCTCTCAGCATTGCAGCCTGATAGTTCAGGGGAAAAAGGGTCAGGACCCAAACAGGTTAGACACCAGAGATTGGAGTCTAAAAAGAAAACTGTGTCTCCACAGTGAAGGCACTTCTTAGGAGAAGAAGGCTCCATGATGGAGAGGCCTTGTAGGCCCAAAAAGTTAAGACAGAAACAGAGGGAAAAATCTCTCTGAATTTAAGAAAAAAGAAAGAAAAAACCACCGGCGGTACCGGTGTCGGCGGGAAAAACAGCCGCGACCACAAGAAAACAAGAAATGAAGTATTTAAAGAAAAAAGTTTCTGCAGTGACAGGACGACGTCCTGCCGGCTCCGCGGAAAAACAAAAACTGAGGAGAAGAAGTGGAAAGGGCGGGAAGTCAGCGCGCAGGCGCGAGGGATGCTCCCAAAAGCTTTCTGATTGGATGCTGGGGAGCATTCCCGTGCAGGCTCCGTCGGTACCGACACACCCATATGTGAAGACTCATTCCTGCTTGTTCCTGGAGATTACGGAGCACAGCCTGGCCAAAGGCACCATCCCGATGGGACTTTATCTCCGGGCAGTAGTGAGATGCGAAGGCATGGACTGAAGACCCGGTGGCGGCACAGCAGATATCCAAATTGGGACGGAATGCAGGTTTGCTAGAGAAGCCGCCATGGCCCTGACACTGTGTGTTGTGACCCGGCCATCCAGCATGAGCCCAGCCTGCTCCTAGGCGAGGGTGATGCAGTCCGTCACCCGGGTGGACAGTATTCACTTGGTCACCACTTCTCCCAGCTGACTAGGGCTGTAGGAAACAAAAAGCTGAGCAGCTTTGTGGTGGCCCTGCGTACGTTGAATGTAGAAAGACAGGGCCCTCTTACAGTCCAAGGTGTGAAGGATGGTCCTCACCCTGCTGGAGTGAGGACTTGGAAAGAAGGTGGGTAGCACTACCTCCTGATTGAGATGAAAGGAAGATACCACCTTCGGAAGGAATTTGGGGTGCATGCATAGCCCGACCCAGTTCTTGTAGAATCTGGTATATGGTGCCTCTGCCGCTAGGGCTTGGAGCTTGTTGACCCTGCGAACAGAGGTGAGCGCCACCAGGAATACGACCTTCCACAAGAGGTACCTCAGGTGGCAAGTAGCCCATGGCTCAAATGGCGGGCAGGTGAGCTGAACCAACACTATACTGAGGTCCCACTGTCACCGAAGGGCAGACTCGGGATTTGGACAGCAGGAGTCCCTTCAGGAAGCGGATCACCAGAGGCTGGACCAAGAGGGATTTGCCCTCAATAGAGTGGTGGTGCGCCGCTAAGGCACTGAGGTAGCTTAAGAGAGTTTGATTTGAGCCCCAATTGTGTGAGATGAAGAAGGTACTGCAGCACCTCTACACCAGGCAGGAGAATGGGTTTACCCATTGCTCCATGCACTACACAGACTCTGCGCCATTTGAAGGCAAAAGCCCTCCTGGTGGAGGTCTTACAGGCGGACAGTAGGATCTCTTCCACATCACCCGAGAGGTTGAAAGGGGCTAAGGTTACCCTTTCAGCAGCCATGCTGTCAGTGATAGGAACCCCAGGGTTGGGGTGCAAGAAGAGAGCTCTCCTCTTGAGACAAGAGCCCCAGGGAACTCCCCAGGAGGATCGGAGCTTCCACTGACAAATTGGAGGAGCAGCGGGAAAGAGTAGTTACTCACCTGTAACAGGTGTTCTCCAGGAGCAACAGGAATCAGTCCTCACATATGGGTGACATCGGTGCCGACAGAGCCCCCGTGCGGAGCATTTCCTCAGCTTTCAAAGAAAGCCTTTGGGAATGCAGCGCGCATGCGCGGTCCCCTTCCCGCCCAAGAGTGCCATCTTGCTCAGTCTGATGACATAGCTAAAGGACAGCAAAAATAAATCATATGACTGCAACTCCAAGGGGAGGAGGGAGGGTTGTGAGGACTGATTTGTGCTGCTCCTGGAGAACACCTGTTACAGGTAACTACTCTTTCTCCAGGACCAAGCAGGAAGTCAGTCCTCACATATGGGACTCCCTGGCTTAGGGCTACCAGAGGCCTCCTGGTCCCGGCCAATCTGAGAGGAGGAGGCGTGTCTGGGGGCGGAGTCAGAGGCGGCACCCTGGAGCACAACGTGGACGGCGCCATCTTGAAGGGAGCTGGAGGGACCGCATGGGAGACCGCATGGCCCAGAAGCTACCCCGGGTGATTCAGAAGAAGGGGAGCTCACCGGATTAGCAGAGAAGTTCGTGGTGGCGTCCGTGCGATGTCCGGGAGATGCGCCAGAGTCCTGTGCAGCATGGCCGGGGATGGAGGCTCTACAGAGCACATCCCGTGCCGCTGTACCCCGAAGGTCTTTTGAAGAGCTGGGAACTGCTGTCGAGGAGGCTGCTGCAGGCGCGGGCTCCGAAGAGGAAAGGAAATCCTTCAATGTATGCCCCCTGAATTCCCTCGCTCTGGGGGACATCCGTGCACAACTGGGGCAGTCCTGGATGTTGTGGCTTGCCCCGAGGCATCGGAGGCAGGATTGGTGAGTGTCTGCAGCATTCATCTTCCTTTTGCATTGCAAGCACTTTTTAAAACCCGGTTTGGGCATTATTTTTTGTAGAGAGCTAGCAATTCCGTCTTGAGGCAAAGGCGGAAGAAAAAAGACTGATCTGGCTGGGGGCGGGCCGGGGAGGTGGGACCTCCTACTCATGCTCAGAGAAATCTGAGCTCTAGAGAGCACTTCCGCACGGCGCCGTCGGATGACATCACCAGGTGTGGCTGACACATATCCTGCTTGTCCTAGGAGAAAATGAGCTCCCTCTAGAGCCTCAGCATGCAAGAACAGAATCTTCTCTGATAAAGAGTAGTTACTCACCTGTAACAGGTGTTCTCTAGGAGCAGCAGGAATCAGTCCTCACATATGGGTGACATCGATGTCGATGGAGCCCTTGCGGAGCATTTCCCCAGCTTTCCAAGAAAGCCTTTGGGAATGCAGGCACGCATGCATGGTTCCGTTCCCGCCTTAAGGTGCCATCCTGCTCAGTCAAATGACATAGCTAAAAACAGCACACAAAAATGTAAAAATAAACTATGTACAACTGCAACTCCCATGGGAGGAGGGAGGGTTGTGAGGACTGATTCCTGCTGCTCCTGGAGAACACCTGTTACAGGTGAGTAACTACTCTTTCTCCAGGACCAAGCAAGAAGTCAGTCCTCACATATGGGCGACTCCCTAGCTCTGGGCTACTAGGAACCCAGGCTGAACAAGAGAACTCCCTCTAGTCCCAGCATCAAAGAAAGGCTTTCACTGACAGAACCTCCACCGGTAGCCCAACAGAGGGCTGGAGGGCAGGAGTTGCCTAAACCTCAGAGATTCCGGAGTACTGCCTGGCCAAAAGCACTGTCCCTACGGGACTCCCTTTCCAGACAGTAATGGGCCGCAAAAGTCTGGCTTGAGGACCAAGTTGCAGCCCTGCAGATGTCCACCAACGGTACAGAGCGGAGGTGAGCCACTGAGGCAGCCATTGACCTGACACGATGGGCCGTGACGCGACCCTGCAAAGGAAGGTCAGCCGCCCTGTAAGCCCAGGTGATACAGTCAGCTACCCAGGTGGACAAGGTACGCTTGGACACAGCTAACCCCAAATTATTAGGGTCAAAAGATATGAAGAGCTGAGTAGCCCTTCTATGCCCCTGCGTACGGTCAAGGTAGAAGGATAAGGCCCTCCTACAGTCCAGGGTATGCAGAACTGCTTCAGCCTGGCTTGCATGAGGCCTAGGGAAGAATGTTGGAAGAACCACCTCCTGGTTAAGGTGGAACGAGGAGACAACCTTTGGGAGGAACTTTGGATGAGTCCTAAGGACTACCCTGTTCCTATAGAAACGTGTGTAAGGCCTGTCACAGACCAGGGCCTGAAGCTCACTCACTCGCCTGGCCGAGGTTAGGGCTATCAAGAAGTGTGTCTTCCAGGACAGGAAGCGTAGAGGGCAAGTAGCCATCGGCTCAAAAGGTGGGCGAGTCAGTTGCTGCAAGACCACATTCAGCTCCCACTCAGGAGCAGGAGGACGGATGGGAGGCTTGAGCAAAAGCAAGCCTCTGAGAAACCGGGACACCAAGGGGTGAAGCGACAGAGAATGTCCTTCCACCAGTGAGTGGTGAGCTGCTAGAGCTGAGAGGTGGACCCGAACAGAATTGGACTTAAGTCCCTGATTTGATAAGTGCAGTAAGTACTGAAGCACTACTGGTACAGCACAGGAGAAAGGATCCTCTGTACATAGTTGACACCACACAGAAAACCTTTTCCATTTGAGAGCATAGGTTTTCCTAGTGGACTGTTTCCTAGAGGCTAGGACAACCTCTTCAACTTCCTGAGGTAGGCCCCAGGGTGCCAAAACTACCCTTGCAGCCTCCAGGCCATCAAATTGAGAGCTTTGAGATTGGGGTGCAGAAGGGAACCCTGATCCTGAGAGAGCAGGTCGGGTTGCAACCCTAGAGGCAGTGGGGGATCCACTGCCAGCTGAAGCAGAAGTGGAAACCAAGGCTGTCTCGGCCACCGAGGCCTTGTCCTGAAGAATCTTGAACAGAGTTCGGGCCACCAAGGGCATGGGAGGAAACGCATACAGGAGGCCCTGAGACCAGGGAATTAGAAAAGCATCTGCTGCTATCCGCAGAGGATGTGGTTGCCTGGAGCAGAACTTTGGTAGTTGCTTGTTCAATGGACTGGCAAAGAGATCTATGGATGGAAGTCCCCATTTTAGGAAAATCTTCTGAACCACCAAAGGATGGAGCTGCCACTCGTGGGGCTGCAGAATCCTGCTCAACCTGTCGGCCAGGTAGTTTTCCTGGCCAGGTAGATATACAGCCTTGAGGAGCATGTTGTGCCTGAGAGCAAACAAGCAAAGGTCCTGTGCTTCCTGACAAAGGAGCCTGGACCCAGTTCTGCCCTGCTTGTTCACATAAAACTGTTACATGTTACACTCGCCTGTTACATGTAAACCCACAACAGCCTGTTGCTTTCTGTGGGTATTCTTGTTCACTGTAAACCGCGCTGATGATAAAGAGCGCGGTATAAAAGAACTTTAAATAAATAAATAAAATAAATAAAACATGGCTACCTGGTTGTCTGTTTGAACTAGGACAGACTGATGAGCCAGGGCTGGAGAGAAAGTCTTGAGGGCTAGCCGAATAGCCCTGAGTTCCAGGAGATTGATTTGCTGTGCGGCTTCCCAAGGAGACCACAGGCCCTGGGTGCACTTGCCTAGACCATGAGCTCCCCAGCCCTGCAGTGAGGCATCCGTGGTCAGCACCACTGGGAACCCAGGAATCTGAAAAGGCATCCCTTGCAGTAGATTGGGTGGGTGCAGCCACCAGCGGAGGGAGTTCAGAAATTGTCTGGACACCCTTATCCTGTCTCCGAGGCTGCCTGTGGCCTGTGACCACTGAGTCCAAAGGCACCACTGTGCAGGCCTCATATGGAGCCTGGCATTGGGGGTCACATGTACTGTCGAAGCCATGTGCCCAAAAAGCCTCAGGCAGAGACCAGTGACCTGCTAAGAAACTGGTTTGCTAAGTTTATCAGTCTTCTGGCTCTGTCTTCTGGCAAGAATGCCTTTGCCAGCAGAGAGTCCAACCTTGCCCCTATGAACTCCAAGTTCTGGGAGGGGAGCAAAGTGGACTTTGCGAAGTTTATGACAAACCCCAGGTTTTGAAGGAGAGCAATAGTTCTGAGGGTGGCCTGTCTGGCCTCCTCGCACGTTTGACCCCTGATGAGCCAGTCGTCCAGATAGGGGAAGACAAAGATTCCCTGATCTCTCAGGTAGGCCGCCACCACTGCCAGGCATTTGGTAAAGACCCTGGGAGCGGAGGTGAGGCCAAAGGGCAGTACTCTGTACAGATAATGGTTTCCTCCCACAATGAACCTGAGGTACTTTCTGTCGTCTGGATGAATGAGGATGTGAGTGTACGCATCCTTTAGATCTAAGGAGCATAGCCAATCTCCCTGCTGGAGGTAGGGCAGAAGTGTTCCAAGAGTAAGCATCTTGAACATTTCCTTCTCTAGGAATTTGTTGACATTTCTGAGGTCTAGAATAGGCCGAAGGCCATCGGTTCTTTTGGGTACAAGGAAATACCTGGAGTAGAACCCCTGACCCTGTAGGTGGGGAGGCACAGGCTCCACTGCCCTGTCCACCAACAGACCTTGGAGCTCCTGAAGGAGAAGGTGTGTGTGCAGGGGAGGCCTTGGAGGCTCCCCTGGAAAGTATGGAGGAGGCAGCTGTTGGAAGTGTATCAGATGGCCCTTGTGGACTATGCTGAGCACCCAACTGTCTCCAGTGATGAGTGGCCACTTGTGGGCAAACAGGGCAAGGCGACCTCCTGTGCAGGGTTGGGAGAGCAGGGACAGAGAGGCTATGCCTAAGGAGTCAAAAGCCCCCACCCTGCTGAGTGGGAGCAGGGGCCGGAGGCTTGGGAGTCCTCTGTCTATGGGGCCCATTACCCTGCCCCTTGGCCTGCTGACCCTGAGGGGGAGCTTGGGAGGCCGGGTACTGTGGGTACTGTTTGTAGGCAGTGCCCTTCCTCGGGTAAAAGAGCTTTTTACCCAAGCCCTTCTTTTTGTGAGAAGGGGCAGAAGTCTTTCTAGACAGCCTTGTCCTCGTGAGGTGCTCAGTTTCGAGCTGTGTGGCCTTCTCGGTCATGGGCTTGCCAAAAAGGTTCTCATCTCGGCAAGGGACATCGACCAACTTGTCCTGAACCCATGGCTCGAGGTCCGATGACTGCAGCCATGCTGCGATGCTGGCTGCCGCAACCCGGGCTGAAGCCTCGAAGCCATCGTAGGCAGCACGGGACAAACTTGGAGCATTCCTGTATCCCCGAGGACAAGTACTTGAACCTCTGCAAGGGTTCCCCGGAGAGACCAGCAGAGAACGCGGCCAGCTCTTTGGACAGGTCCCGCAAGTACATGCCCATGTACAGCTGGTAAGACTGGACACGGCAAGCAAGCATCGAGCCCTGGAAGCACTTTCTGCCAAAACCATCCAGGTTCCGGGCCTCCCTGCCAGGGGGCACCGCGGAGTGCATCTTCTGACTTTTCAGGTGATGCATGGTCGATTCCACCACCATGGAATGGTGTGGCAGCTGCGCCTTCTGAAAGCCAGGGCTCTTCCAGCGTCGATAGATAGAATCGACCCGCTTGCTTAGAACCGGTGCCGAGGCCGGTGCCTCCCACATCCGGAAGAGGAGCCGTTCCAGCATAGGAGGAACCGGAACAGTAAAGGCCTCCTTCAGAGGAGAGTCATACTGTAGGGCCTCGAGCTCCTCAGCTCGAGGCTCCTCCTCAGGGTCCGCAGGGATAGCCAACGCAGTGGCCATATCCCGGACGAACTCTGAGAACCGGGTGTCCTCCGGAGGGGATCTACTCCGGGGCTCAGACTGCGGTGAGTCCGACGGGACGCACCGAGTCCTGAAGGTGTCGGGGGACTCCTCGTCCTCTGTCTCCCAGGCGGACTCGTACGATGAGGAATCGGGGTCTGACCTCGCGGGGCCTGTGAGCACCCGCCACGACGCCGAAGGCACCGGCGTCGACACCCTCAGTCCCGAACAGGAGGTCGAGGGAGACTGCGACAGAGGTCGACCTCGAGCCTTCATGGTCTCGAGAATCGGCTCGGTCTCCGGGGTCGACTTCTATGTCGATGTCCTGGTGGTCGGGGCAGATGCGCCAGACAGGCTGGCCATCAGTGCCCGCTGCTGCTCCATGAAGGCAGACAATCTGCACTCAAAGGCTGTCAGCCTGAGACCCAGCTCAGGAGACTCAGCAGCCACCGACTCGGGCCCCGGCGGCGCCGGGCCCGACGTCAGCTCTCTGGGAGGAGAGTCCACGAGGAATACAGGACTTACGAATCCAGCAGACTCTGGCTCCACACGAGGTACATTTGGCGGCTTCTCCTGTTCCACGGGCCCGGGGCGATGGTCGGGGGTCTGAGACCTAGCTCTCAAGGAGCCAGGGACCTCTTCCGACGACGCCCTCGCGAGCCGCTTCTTCCTCTTTCGTTCCCGGTCGGGGGACCCCCTGTCCGAGGAACCCTGACGGTGCTCGGGATCCGACTCCCGAGATGTCGAGGCCTCAGACGAGGTCCGGGCACGGCCGGAGGCCGAGTCGGAGAAAAGCCTTTCCTTTTGGTGCTGACGACTTTGAAGTACCTTGGAAGACATTTTTCCACATGGTCCACAGATCTTAGGATCGGGGTCAGGACCCAGGCACCAAAGGCAGCAGTCGTGTGTGTCGGTGAGAGACATTAGCTTCTTGCACCGATCACACTTTTTGAAACCACTGGAAGCCATCGGGGAAAAAAAAAAGAGTCCCCGCGAGGTCAAAGGACCGGCCTTCCAGGGAAAAAGAAAAAAGGGCACGAACGCCAGCCACGAAGGGCAAAAACCGAAAAAATAAGAGCAGGCTCGATACCGGTGTACCGAACCCGGCGGGAGGGGAACCGGCGTCGAACCGGAGAAAAAAATAGCGAAGGAATCGCAAAAAATCCAACTATTTTCCGGGAGGACTAGGACACACGTCCGATGGGCTTCACGGAAAAAGAGAGACTGAGCAAGATGGTACCTTTAGGCGGGAAGGGAACCGCGCATGCGTGCCTGCATTCCCAAAGGCTTTCTTGGAAAGCTGGGGAAATGCTCCGCAAGGGCTCCATCGACATCACCCATATGTGAGGACTGACTTCCTGCTTGGTCCTGGAGAACACCCCCGACAGGTAGCCCAACACCAGGGCCGAAGGGTAGGAGTTGCTTAAACCTCAAAGAGATTATGGAGTACCGCTTGCCTGAAAGCACTGTCCCTGCGGGACTCCCTCTCAAGGCTGTAGTGGGCTGCAAAAGTCTGGCTTGAAGACCAAGTAGCGGCCCGGCAGATGACTGCCAACGGAACAGAGCTGAGATGAGCCACTGACGCAGCCTTCGCCCTGACATGGTGAGCCGTAACTCGACCCTGCAACAAGAGGCCGGCTGCCCTGTAAGCCCAGGCGATGCAGTCAGCTACCCATATGGACAAAGTATGCTTGGAGACAGCCAACCCCAACTTATTGGGGTCATAAGAGACGAAGAGCTGAACCGCCCTCCGGTGCTCCTGCGTACGGTCAAGGTAGAAGGACAACGCCCTCCTACAGTCCAGGGTATGCAGGACCATCTCAGCACAGCTAGCATAAGGCCTGGGAAAGAAAGTCGGAAGAAGGAGACCACCTTTGAAAGGAACTTAGGGTGAGTCCGTAAGACTACCCTGTTCTTATAGAACCTAGTATAAGGTGCTTCTGAAACTAGGGCCTGAAGCTCACTCACTCGCCTAGCTGAGGTAAGGGCTACCAGAAATAGCGTTTTCCAAGACAGAAAACGCATAGGGCAAGTAGCCATAGGTTCAAATGGTGGGCAAGTAAGCCGTTGCAAGACCACATTTAAATCCCATTCAGGGGCAGGTGGACGCACTGGAGGCTTAAGCAAAAGCAGGCCTCTGAGGAAGCGGGCCACCAAAGGATGACTGGAGAGAGACTGACCCTCCACCTGTGAGTGGTGTGCTGAAAGAGCACTAAGATGAACTCTAACAGAATTGGACTTAAGGCCTAGGTTGGACAGGTGAAGCAAATACTGCAGCACCACTGGTACCAGGCATGAGAAGGGAGTGGAGGAGTGGCCTAGTGGTTGGGGCAAGGTACTTCAGGCCGGAAGGTCGGGGGTTCAAATCCCACTAGAGGACAGCAACCTTGGGCCGGAAGGACTGGGGTTTCTAGTCCCACAGGTGCTCCTTGTGGTCTTGGGCAAGCCACTTAACCCTCCACAGCCCATGTTCCCTGTAAAATAGTTATCTCCAAGTTATAATGCCCTGTTCAATGTAATTTCAGTTTGTTCAATGTAAACCGCACTGATACAGAATAGCGCGGTATATAAGAGAATGTAAATAAAATAAAATAAATAAGGGATTCTCGTTGTGTTGAGTACACCAGGCAGAAAATCTACGCCACTTAACCCTTTCAAGGCCAGGTTTAAATTTTTAATCCACATTCTGCAGCCGGGTTAATTTTTGCATATTTCAGGAAAATTGTACCCGTCTTATTCAATATGTTCTAATAGTGATTTTCCTTCTGCTATGGTCATGTATTATATACCATTTGATAGGAATATTTAGTCAGAATTTTGGATTCCGAGAGTTTTGGGCTCGGCCTGGAAAGGGTTAAGGGCATAAGACTTTCTGGTGGACTGCCTCCTAGAGGCCAAGACTACGTCCTCCACTTCCCTAGGCAGTAGTAAAGGCGCCAGAACTACCCTTTCAGCAGCCAGGCCATCAAATTGAGGTACTGGAGATTGGGGTGCAAGAGAGATCACTGCTCCTGAGACAGGAGATCGGGTTGCATCCCCAGAGGAAGAGGAGTGTCCTCCGCTAGTTGCAACAGTAGTGGAAACCAGGGTTGCCTTGGCCACCTGGGGGCCACCAGAATCACTGAGGCCTTGTCCCGGATCACTTTGAACAGTGTCTTGGACACTAGAGGCGTGGGAGGAAACGCATATAGGAGGCCTGTAGACCATGGAATGAGAAACGCATCTGCTGCTACTCAGAGGATAAGAACATAAGATATGCCATACTGGGTCAGACCAAGGTCCATCAAGCCCAGTATTCTGTTTCCAATCTAGGTCTCAAATCTAGGTCATCCAAGCTAGGTCATACGTAGCTAGCAGTTTCCCCAAGGGACACAGGTTCCACAATGCTTGTATTGGTTCAAGCATTGATATCCTGGGTCCCTTCTTAATAATGGTTTATGGACCTTTCCTCCAGGAACTTGTCCAAACCTTTTTTAAACCCAGCTACACTAATAGCCTTTACTACATCCTCTGGTAACAAATTCCAGAGTTTGATTACACGTTGAGTGAAAAAATATTTTCTTTTATTAGTCTTAAATAGTTTACCCTGTAGCTTCATTGCATGTCCCCTAGTCTTTCTATATTCTGATAAGATAAACAATCGATCTACGTTTACCCGTTCCACTCCGTTCACTAATTTATAAACTTCTATCATATCTCCCCTCATACGTCTCTTTTCCAGGTTAAAGAGCCCCAACCTTTTTAGCCTTTCTTCATAGGAGTATCCTTCCATCCCCTTTACTATTTTGGTGGCTCTTCTCTGAACGTTTTCTAAAATCGCTATATCCTTTTTAAGATACGGCGACCAGAATTGCACACAATATTCAAGGTGCGGTCTCACCATGGAACGATATAGAGGCATTATAATATCTTTTGTTTTATTTTCCATTCCTTTCCTTATCATACCTAGCATTCTATTTGCTCTCTTGGCCGCAGCTGCACACTGGGCCGAGGGTTTTAACATGGTATCCCACAATGACGCCTAAATCTTTTTCCTGGGTGGTGGTTCCTAATGTGGAACCTTGCATCGTGTAACCATAGTTTGGGTTGTTCTTCCCTAGGTGCATAACCTTGCACTTGTCCACATTAAATTTCATCTGCCATTTTGATGCCCAGTCTTCCAATTTATCAAGATCCTCTTGCAATTTTCCACAATCCTCTTGGGTTTTAACAACTTTAAATAGTTTTGTGTCATCTGCAAATTTGATAACCTCACTCGTTATTCCACTTTCCAGGTCATTTATGAATATGTCAAAAAGCAGCGGACCCAGCACAGATCCCTGGGGTACACCACTATTCACCTTTCTCCATTGGGAAAATTGGCCATTTAGCCCTACCCTCTGCTTTCTATCTTTTAACCAGTTCCTGATCCACAATAGTACACTGCCTCCTATCCCATGACTCTTTAGTTTTGCCAAAAGTCTCTGATGAGGGACCTTGTCAAAGGCTTTCTGAAAGTCCAGATACACAATATCAACCGACTCACCTTTGTCCACCTGATTATTCACTCCTTCAAAAAAACATAACAGATTAGTAAGACAAGATCTTCCTTGTCTAAAGCCATGTTGGCTGTCTCCCATTAGGTCATGACTATCTACATGCTGAGTAATTTTATTCTTTATGATGGTTTCTACCATTTTTCCCGGTACTGACGTCAGGCTCACCGGTCTGTAGTTTCCCGGATCACCCCTGGAACCCTTTTTAAAAATTGGTGTTACACTGGCGATCCTCCAATCTTCAGGTATTAGAGATTATTTTAATGATAATTCACAGATTACTAATAGCAGGTCTGCAATCTCGTATTTCAGTTCTTTCAATACCCTTGGATATATACCATCCGGCCCAGGTGATTTGCTACTCTTCAGTTTATCTAATAGTTGTAATACATCTTCCCGATGTATCGATATTTCCTTCAATTCTTCCACACCTTTAAATACCACTTCAGTCATGGGTAACATCCCTACATCTTCCTCAGTAAAGACTGAAGCAAAGAATTCATTCAATCTCTCCGCTATCGCCTTGTCGCCTCTTAGTGCTCCTTTAACCCCTTTATCATCTAATGGATGCGGTTGTCTGGAGCAGAACCTGGGAAGTTGACGGTTCAGCGGACTGGCAAAGAGATCTATGGTTGGAAGACCCCATATCTCAGGAAGATCTGTTGAACCACTAAAGGGCTGCAGAATCCTGCTCAATCTGTCCACCAGATAATTCTCCTGACCTGGGAGGTAGACTGCTTTGAGAAGAATGCCGTGATTGACTGCCCAGGAACACAGCCTCTGCGCTTCCTGACATAGAAGGCGGGACTTGGAGCCCCCTTGTTTGTTCACATAGAACATAGCCACTTGATTGTCTGTCTGAACTAAGACGGACTGGTGAGAGAGGAGATGAGAGAAAGTTCTCAGGGCTAAGCGGATAGCTCTCAGCTCTAAGAGATTGATCTGCTGTGTGGCCTCCCAAGGAGTCCACAGGCCTTGAGTACATGCCCCTTGGCAATGTGCACCCCAATCTCGAAGAGAAGCATCGGTTGTCAGCACCTGAGAGTGTATAGGTGCCTGAAAAGGCACCCCTTGCACTAGATTCGGAAGATGAAGCCACCATTGCAGAGAAGACTGTAGTAGGCTGGACACCCTAACTTTGTCCGCGAGGCTTCCTGTGGCCTGGTGCCACTGAGTCCTGAGGCCCCACTGAGCTGGTCTCATGTGTAGAAAGGCATTTGGAGTCACATGGACCGTGGATGCCATGTGGCCTAAGAGCCTCAGAAATTGTCTGGCAGAGACTAGAGAATTGCTGTGGAACAGCCTGGCTAGAGCCATCAATCTGTGGGCCCTGTCCACTGGTAGAAGGGCCTTTGCCTGAAATGTGTATAGTCGAGCTCCTGTGAACTCCATGTTCTGGGAGGGATGCAAACTGAACTTTGCGAAGTTTATGACAAACCCCAGGTGCTGAAGCAGAGCGACAGTGCGAAGGGTGGCTTGATTGGCCTCTTGTGTGGACTGACCCCTGATGAGCCAATTGTCCAGATATGGAAAGACAAAGAGGCCCTGAACCCTGAGGTAGGCTGCTACCACCGCCAGGCCGCTATCACCGCCAGGCACTTGGTGAATACCCTGGGGGCGGATGTAAGGCCAAAAGGCAGTACTCTGTACTGATAATGGTTTCCTTCCACTACAAATCTGAGATATTGTCTGTGGTCTGGATGAATAAGGATGTGAGTATAAGCATCCTTTAGATCTAAGGAGCATAGCCAATCTCCCTGTTGGAGGTAGAGCAGCAGGATTCCAAGGGTAAGCATCTTGAACTTTTCCCTCTCCGGGAACTTGTTCAGGTTTCGCAAGTCTAGGATGGGTCTGAGGCCTCCAGTTCTCTTTGGTACTAGGAAGTACCTGGAATAGAAGCCGTGACCTCTCAGGTGGTTGATCAGGCAGTGGAACCGGTGCCCCTTTAGAAGACCTGCCAACTCCTGCAGGAGTAAGTCCCTGTGTAGAGGGAGTCTGGGAGGCTCCCCTGGAAAATAGGAGGGGGGTAACTGGTGGAAGTGGAGGAGATAGCCCTTCTAGACTAAGAGAATGTAAATAAAATAAATAAATAAATAAAATCGACCCGCTTGCTCAAAACCGACGTCGAGGCCGGTGCCTCCCAAATGCGGAAGAGCAACCGTTTCAGCATCAGAGGAACCGGAACAGTAAAGGCCTCCTTCGGAGGAGAGTCCTACTGGAGGGCCTCGAGCTCCTCGGCTCGAGGCTCCTCCTCGGGATCCGTGGGGAATGCCAAAGCCTTGGCCATGTCCCGCATGAAATCTGAGAACCGGGTATCCTCCGGGGGGGACCTTCTCCGAGGCTCGGACTCGGGCGAATCTGAAGGAATGCACCGAGTCCGAAAGGTGTCGGGCGACTCCTCATCCTCCGTCTCCCAGCCGGACTCCTCGGAGGAGGAATCGAGCGGCTCCGGTCGGGCAGGCATCGATGCCATCCGCCCCGACACCGAGGGTACCGGCGTCAACGACCTCGGTCCCGAATGAGAGGCCGAGAGGGACCATGGCTGAGGATCGACTCAAGCTCGCATGGACTCGAGGATCGACTCGGCCTCCGGGGTCGACTTAGACGTTGATGTCCCGGTGGTCAGGGCAGATGCACCAGTGAGACCGGCGATCAGTGCCCGCTGCTGTTCCATGAAGGCAGCCAAGCTGCTCTCCAAGGCCGTCAACCTGAGTCCGAGCTCAGGAGACTCAGCAGCCCCCGACTCGAGCCCCGGCGGCACCGGGCCCGACATAGGCTCCCCTGGAGGTGAGTCCACGAGGACTACAGTACTCACGTGACCCGGGGACTCCATCTCCACACTAAGTTGTTTTGCAGGCCTCTCCGACTCTGAAGACCCGGGACGGCGCTCGGGGCTATACGACTTGGCCCGAGAGGAGCCAAGTGCGTCCACCGATGCCGCCCTCGTGGGATTTTTCTTCTTACGATGCTCCCGCGAGGGAGACCCCCTTTCAGAGGAGCCTCGACGCTGCTTGCGGCCGGAGTCCCGAGATGTCGAGGCCTCTGACGAGGTCCGGGCCCGACCAGACGCGGAGTCAGAGAAGATTCTTTCCTTTTGGTGCTGCCGACTCCGTAACGCCTTAGAGGACATTTTCCCACACGGACCACAGATCATCGGGTCATGATCGGGTCCGAGGCACCGGAGGCAGCAGTCATGTGTGTCGGTGAGAGACATAAGTTTCTTGCACCAATCACACTTTTTAAACCAGCTGGCAGCCATCGGGGGAAAAAGGGCCCCTGCAAGGTCAAAAGACAGGGCTGCCAGTGAAAAAAGAAAAAATGGTGAACGCTAGTCACTAAGGACAAAAAACGAAAAAGAGATCCGGGCTCGATACTGACGTATCGGGCCCAGGCGGGAAAGGGAAACTGGCATCGAACCGAAGAAAACAGGTTAACGCAGAGAAAAATCAACTTCTTCCTCGGGTGAAAAGAATATACATCCGGCGGGCTCCGCGGAAAAAAGAAGACTGAGCAAGATGGCACCCTTGGGCGGGAAGGGGACCGCGCATGTGCACTGCATTCCCAAAGGCTTTCTATGAAAGCTGGGGAAATGCTCCGCACGGGGGCTCCATCGGCGCTGACATCACCCATATGTGAGGACTGACTTCCTGCTTGGTCCTGGAGAACCACGGCTGCCTGGGCCACTGTGGAGCCAGCAGGATCAACGACGCTTTCTCGTGAAGAGCCTTGAAGAGGGTCTTGGCGATCAATGGCGTGGAGGGGGGAGGCGTACACGAGGTCTTCCGACCACGGAATAAGGAACGCATCTGCCACTACCTAGGACGGGTAGGGCTAACAGGAGCAGAAGCGGGGCAACTGGTAATTGTCTGGACTGGTGAAAGGGTTTGCCTATGGGGCCCCCCAGAGTTGGAAAAGCCCGGTGGCCACTCCGTGGTCCAGCGGCTACTCGTGAGGTTGGAGGACACTGCTCAGTTTGTCCGCTAGGGTGTTGTCATAGCCTGGTAGGTGTACAGCCCATAGGAGCATTCCCTGACGAATTGCGTAGGAGCAAAGTATCATCACTTTGCAACAGAGGGTGCAAGACCCCATGCCCCCCTGCTTGTTCACATAGAACATTGGCCATTTGGATCTCTGGATCAGCACCATCTGGTGCCTCAGGCAGTGGCAAAATGCTCAGAGGGCTAGATATACTGCCCGAAGTTCCAGAAGATTGATCTGCTGGTTGCCCTCAGCTTGTGACCAGCTGCCTTGGGTGCAAAGTTCCTTGCAGTGGGCTCCCCATCCCAGCAGGGAAGCATCCATTGTGAGGACCCTTTATTATTATTATTATTATTATTATTATTATTATTGGCTTATAAAGCGCCGCAACATACGAAGCGCTGTACAAACATAGAAGAGAGACAGTCCCTGCTCATCAGAGCTCACAATCTAATAAGACAGAAAACAAAATAAGTTACATAATACAAACAACAAAAATTTACAGGACAAAGTAAGCAAATGTTGATAGAGAGATCAAGATAGGGTAAGACAGGAACGGAAAGCAATAGTGAAGAGATGGGATTTCAGTCTGGACTTGAAAATGGCCAGGGAGGACGCCTGGCGCACAGAGATAGGAAGACTATTCCAAGCAAAGGGTGCTGCCAGTTGGAAGGAGCGAAGTCTGGAATTGGCAGTACGAGTAAAAGGCACAGATAAACGAAGACTATTAAGAAGAGCGACCCTTTGGGAACTTGGCGTTTGGAAGGGCATCCCTGCTGAAGATTTTGCCACCAAGTCAGGGATTCCAACTGGTGGGTCACTGAGACTGTCTTGGAGGCGGTCCATGGCCTGTGTCCATTGGTCTATAAGGCACCAATGAGCGACCTAAATATGCAGACGGGCATCTGGGATGGCACGGACCACTGGAGGCCATGTGCCCAGGTAGGTGCAGTAGAATCCAAGCTGACACCAAGGGATGGTGTTGTACGTCTGCGGCTAGTATCCCGAGACGGTCAGCCCGGTCCAGTGCCTGAACCGTGTCCAGTTACACCCCTATGAATTACAGACATTGTGCCAGGAAGAGGTGGGACTTGGATGGTTTATTACGAAACCCAGATGTTGTAGGACGTGGACGGTGTGTGCCATAGCTTGTTGCACCCCTGTGGCCGTGCCTCCTTTTATGAGCCAGCCATCCAGGAAGGGGAAGACTAATACACCCTGGAGGCGGAGGTAGGAAGCCACTACTGCCAGACAATTGGTGAAGACCCTGGGGGCGGACACTAGGCTGAAGGGTAGTACTCTGCACTGGTAGTGGCCTCCCCCCACCATGAAGCAGAGGTACTGCCTGTGGCTGGGGTAAATAAGGATGTGGGTATAGGCATCCTTCAGATGAAAGGAGCATAGCCAATCTTCCTGCTGGAGATAAGGCAGCAATATTCCAAGCATCTTGAACTTCTCCCTCACAAGGAACTTATTCAGGTTACGCAGGTCCAGGATGGGCCTTAGGCCTCCTGTCCTTTTTGGCACAAGAAAATACCTGAAGTAGAACTCTTTACTCCTAAGATGTTGGGGGTACTAGTTCCACTGCCTTGTCCTCAAGACAGCCTGTGAGTTCCTGCAGTAGGTGGTCCTGGTGAAGGGGAGATCTGGAGGGCTCTCCTGGAAAGAAAGGGGGAGGCGTCTGTGCCAGGCAGAGGAGGTAGCCCTCCTTGACCACCTGAAGTGCGCAGGAATCGGTGGTGATGGCTGGCCACCTGTGGGCATAGTGAATCAGATGTCCCTCTGTGGGCTGCTGTCCTCCTTGAGTTAAGGAGGCTATGCCCAAGGATGGCCAGAGCAGACATCTGGGGCTTGGGAGCCTTCTGCTTACGGAGGCCTTGCCCATGTCCCTTGGCCTTCTGACTCTGCTGGGGAGGACTGACAATATGGGTAGTTTTTGTAAGCAGCCTCTTTCCTCAGGTAAAGTGTAGTTACTCACCTGTAATAGATGTTCTCCAAGGACAGCAGGAATCAGTCCTCACATATGGGTGATATCGGTGTCAACAGAGCCCGCACGGAGCATTTGGACATGCTACCAAGCATGCGTGGTCCCCTTCCCAACCAAGGGTGCCATCTTGCTCAGTCAGAAGACATCTGTAATAGGTCAATTTCTCTGAGTGATATATTGTCAAATACTGTTAAAAGTCACTCAATACACATCATCAAGTTAGACACCATCCAACGGGATATCTTCTTAATAAACTCACTCTTATGATCACACAAAATCTTTTTCAAAAAAAATCCCAAAACACTTGTATATATATAGTGTAAAACAAGAGAAGGTCTCAGACTTAATGGCACTATGTGTTGGACTAAAGCACATCCAACTCTTGTGCCTATTTGCATCAATGACCTTTTCTCTCGCAAAAACATACACTACTGGAGCATACTCCCAAAAGCACAGTAAGCACGATAAGCAAGAAAACTTATCTTTAATTCTCACTGCAACAGTATATCTGCTACGTGCTTAACACGACTCAGCTCCCGTTAGTGTGATGATGAATCCCAGTGAATCCCAACGCCTTTCCCAGGCGCCACCATCGCGTTTCACTTGTAAAGTTTCCTCAGGGGATTACCCAGACTCAAAGTTCTTCCTTCTAGAGGTAATATGTTTCAAGTTACTGCCAGTTCTCTGGACACATCAACATGAGATGAATGAGGTCCTGTCAAGTAGATAGTGCCCCTTGGAAGCAGACGTTTTAGGACACAGTATGTCTCGAGCAGGTGGAAGGGGCTGGACCCCGGCCAAAGCCAAGAAAAGGTGCCCATAACAGTGCCATAAAGTCTGAGACCTTCTCTTGTTTTACACTATATCTATATATCTACATACATACATACCATACATATACATACATACATATATATATACACACACACACGAGTGTTTCGAGATTTTTTTGGAAAAACATTTCTGTGACCATAAGAGTGAGTTTATTAAGAAGATATCCCGTTGGATGGTGTCTGACTTTATGATGTGCAGTCAGATGACATAGCTAGGATGGCAGTAAAAACTAAAACAAGGTAGGGAGGGTTGTAAGGACTGATTCCTGCTGTCCCTGGAGAACACCTGTTACAGTGAGTAACGACACTTTCTCCAGGAACAAGCAGAAGTCAGCCCTCACATTTGGGACTCCCTAGATCTAGACTGCCGCGGACCGAACCACAACTGCACCGATGGCAGCCAAGTCAGGTGAGATGCAGAAGATGAGTCCCCCACAGAGACTCTGAAAGATCCTAGTATCTAGCGATACTATCACTCTGGTAGCCTGAACACAGAAGGGTCAGAGAGCAGGCATTGCCTACATCCCCAAGTGAATACAAACACACACGCAAGGACACAACGGACAGAGCACTCTCCATGGCTGCTCCAACAATATGGAACAAACTACCGGACAATTTGAGGGCAACTACTGACCTCAAGGACTTTAGAAAACAGTTGAAAACCATGCTGTTCATAGAACACTATGGACACATCACATAACCTAAGTGACTGTATAGCAGCACACGTTACCGCCTAACACTGTATGTATATAAAATGTTTTTAGCACCACTGTATATAGCCCACTTTGTACATAGCTCAAACCAATCTAGCACACAATACAACACGCACCCAACTAAATTTTCACCCTCACTGCATGTATAACACACTCACACTACCAGATTGTTTGCTGTGATATCACCTTGATTATTATGATAAGGCGGTTTAGAAATACTGTTAAATAAATAAAATAAATCCCGAGAATATTACGGAGTACTGCCTGGCCAAACACACTGTCCCTGCGGGACTCGCTCTCCAGGCAGTAGTGAGCTATGAACATATGTGGCAGCCTTGCAAATTTCCGTCACCGGCACTGAACAGTGGTTAGTCACAGAGCTCCAGGACAATGATCTACAGGAGCGGCGACTCCTGAGACCAGCTGCCCTGTATGTGGCGGTCTCCACAATGTGCCCCGCCAACCCAGGAGGGAGGCATCTGAGGTCAGGGTCCTCTGTGGCATGCAGGCATGGAAAGGCATTCCTGCTTGGAGGTGGCACAGGTTTCGCCATCTGTTGAGGACTCCACCAGTTGGTGGGTAACCATGACCCTGTCCCATAGCCTGCCCATGGCCCAAGTCCACTGCAAGCATAGGCACCACTGGGCTGTCCACATGTGTAAGAGGGCTGAAGGCATGAAGTGGACCATCGAGGCTATATGGCCCATTAGGCGGAGGAGACAAGCTGGCACTGACCGGCAGCATTGTACCTCTCCTGCCAGTTTCCTGAGGCCATCTGCTCTTCTCTTGGGAGGACGGCTTTGATCTGTAACGTGTCCAACTGGGCACCTATGAACTCCATACTTTGGGCTGGAGAGAGATGGAATTTGGGGTAGTTGATGATGAATGCCAGGTGCTGCAAAAGAAGGGTTATATGTCCAGCGAAGAAAAAGAGGGAGGCCTTCATGAAATACAAGAGATCACAGAGAGAGGAAGACAGGCATCTATATTTGGAAAAACTTAGAGAAGCTAGCAAAGTAGTCAGGAAGGCAAAGATTCAAAAGGAGGAGGAAATTGCCAATGCAATAAAATGGGGGGATAGGACATTTTTCAGATATGTTAGTGAGAAGAGGAAGGGCAAAAGTGGTATTGTCAGACTCAAGGGTGCAGGGGAGAAATATGTAGAAGCTGATAAGGATAAAGCGGAATTGCTTAACAAATATTTCTGTTCTGTGTTCACAGATGAAGAACCAGGAGCAGGACCTCAGAAAATACCAACAAACAGGAACAGAAGCGAGGGACATTTTGAACAATTTTCAGAAGACTGTGTTCGTGAGAAACTAGCTCAACTTAAAGTAGACAAAGCGATGGGATAGGATGGGATATACCCTAGAATACTGAGGGAACTTGAGGACGTTCTAGCAGCTCCACTGACTGACCTTTTCAATAACGGAGTCGGGAGTGGTGCCAAAGGACTGGAGAGAGGCTCATGTGGTGCCTTTACACAAAAGCGGAAGTAATGATGTGGTTGAAAACTACAGGCCAGTTAGTTTAACTTTGGCGGTGAGTAAATTATTGGAAACGATGCTGAAAGAGAAAATAGTGAGGTTTCTGGAGTCCAGCGGATTACAGGATCCGAGACGGCATGGATTCACCAGAGGCAGGTCTTGTCAGACAAAGCTGATTGATTTCTTTGACTGAGTGACCAGTGAGTTGGACCGAGGGAGAGCCCTAGATGTGGTGTATTTAGATTTCAGTAAAGCCTTTGACACTGTTCCTCACAGGCGACTTATAAACAAACTGAGCACCCTAGGGATGGACCCTAAAGTTACTGCTTGGGTTAGAAATTGGTTGGGTGGGAGGCAACAAAGAGTACAGGTAAATGGAGCTCTCTCTGAGAAGGATGTTACCAGTGGTGTGCCCTAGGGATCTGTCCTTGGTCCGATTCTTTTTAACAGCTTTGTTAGTGATATAGCAGAAGGGCTGTCGGGTAAGGTTTGCCTCTTTGCGGATGATACCAAAATCTGCAATAGAGTAGACATCCAGGAAGATGTAGATAACATGAGGAGGGATCTAGCTAAGCTTGAAGAATGGTCTAGAATTTGGCAGCTGGGATTTAATGTTAAAAAATGTAAGGTCATGCATTTGGGCTGCAGCAATCCAAGGGATCAATATAGTATAGGGGGTGAAGTACTTTTGTCCACTAAAGTAGAGCGGGACCTAGGCGTGGTTGTGTCTGATGACCTCAAAGTAGCTAAACAGGTAGAAAAGGCAACGGCAAAAGCTAGAAGGATGCTTGGGTGTATACGGAGAGGAATGGCTAGCAGAAAAAAGGAGGTGATAATGCCTCTGTATAAGTCTTTGGTGCGACCTCATTTGGAGTATAGTGTGCAATTCTGGAGTAGCCTAGTGGAGGAGTAGCCTAGTGGTTAGAGCACTGGCTTGGTAACCAAGCAACCAGGGTTCGATTCCCGCTAGCACTCCTTGTGGCCTTGGGCAAGTCACTTAACCCTCCATTGCCTCGGAAGAAAGGCCTGGCAATCTACTTCCGGTGACACTGCCAAGAAAACCCAGGAGCTTCTGGGTCGCCAGGAGTCAGGACTGACTCGAAGGCACACATTGCATTGCATTTTTGTGCAATTCTGGAGACTGCACCTTCAAAAGGATGTGAACAGGATGGAGTCGGTGCAGAGGGTGGCTACTAAAATGATTAGTGGTCTTCATTATAAAGCATATGAGGACAGACTTAAGGATCTTAATATGTACACCTTAGAGGAAAGGCGGGATAGAGGTGATATGATTGAGATGTTTAAATACCTCCGTGGCATAAATGTTCAGGGAGAGAGTCTCTTTCAATTGAAAGCAAGTTCTGCTACGAGGGGACATGGGATGAGGGTGAAGGGAGATAGATTCAGGAGTGATATGCGGAAATATTTCTTTACGGAAAGAGTAGTGGATCCGTGGAATAGTCTCCCAGTGGAGGTGGTAGAGATGAGGACAGTAACTGAATTCAAAAAAGCATAGGACAAACACAGAGGATCTCTAAAGGTAAAAAGGGGATTGTTGTAGTTGTTGATATGGAAGTACAGACTAGATAGGCCATGTGGTCTTCTTCTGTCGTCATATTTCTATGTTTCTATGTTCTGCGGCCTGACTGACCTCTGAGGCCGTACCACCCCTGATGAGCCAGTTGTCCAGGTAGCGGAAGACAAAAGGTGCAGGTGGGCGGCTACCACCACCAGGCATTTGGTAAAGATCCTTGGTGAGGCAGCCAGGCCGAAGGGTAGCACCTTGTACAGGTAGTGCCCTCCTCCCACCACAAACCGTTAGGTACTGCCTGTGGGAGAGATAGATCAGGATGTGAGTGTATGCCTCCTTTAGGTCCAAGGAGCACAGTCAATCTCCCTGGTGGAGGTAAAGCAGCAATGTTCCAAGGGAGAGCATCTTGAACTTCTTCCTCACCAGAAACTGGTTTAGGTTTCTCAGGTCTAGTATGGGCCTGAAGCCCCCAGTTCTCTTTGGGACAAGGAAGTATCTGGAGTAAGAAGCCTTTTCCCCATAGATGTTTGGATACAGGCTCTACTATGTTGTCCCTCAGCAGACCTGCGAGCTCAGAGTAGAAGGGTCTGGTGAAGGAGAGGTCACACTGGCTCTCCTGGAAAGAACCTAGGTGGTACCTGATGTAGGTGGAGGAGATGTCCCTCCCTTACCACCTGCAGTACCCACTGGCCCAAGGTGACACTGGCCCACCTGTGGGCGAAGAGTGCCAGGTGGCCCCTTGTGTCCTGGTGAAGGTTTCCCGGGGAAGGGGAAGCCCTGCCTCGGGAGTTAAAAGCTCCCCAGGGCTGGATGGAAGTTGGAGCCTGGGGCTTCTGGGCTTTTCGCTTCTGTGGTTTTGACTTTTAGGGCAAGAACCCTACTACTGGCCCGAGAAGGGATGGTAGTGGTGACTGATGAAAGGGCCCCTTTTTCCTCAGGAATAGGGGTCTTTTCCCCAATGGTTTCTTAAGGGGGAAGGATGAGATCTTTTTGGAAAGCCTCTGTCAAGTCACAAAGACAGCCTCTCTCTTGGCCACCTTGTCGGCAATAGGCTTGCCGAACAGGCTCTCTCCGATACCAGAAACTGCGAGCAGCTTGACTTGGACCTACTGCTCAAGGTTAAAAGACTGCAACCAAGCTTGGCACCAGGCGTCGATGATGGCCGCTGCTACCCGAGCTGCTGACTCAAAGCATCATAAGCTGCCCTGAAAAGAATTTAGAGCAGTCCTTGATCCCGGAGGTCAGAGATTGGTACCGGTGGAGGGGTTCCCCATCAAGTCCTGCTGAAGACCTGATACTGAATAGAGCGGTATATAAGAGCCTGTAATAAATAATAAATAATAAATAAAAGATCTGGACAACTCCTGGGTTAGGGTCTTGAGGTACATGCCTATGCATAACTCATAGGTCTGGATCAGACACTCCAGCATCGAGCCCTAGTAGCACTTGCGCCCAAGGGCATCGAGAGCTCTAGCATCCCTATCAAGGGTCTTCTGGCTCTTAAGTTTTTTCATGGTTGACTTGACAACCATGGAGTTATACGGGAGTTGGGTTTGTGGAACCTCGGCCCTATCCTGGAGTGGAGGAGTGGCCTAGTGGTTGGGGCAAGGTACTTCAGGCCGGAAGGTCGGGGGTTCAAATCCCACTAGAGGACAGCAACCTTGGGACGGAAGGACTGGGGTTTCTAGTCCCACAGTGCTCCTTGTGGTCTTGGGCAAGCCACTTAACCCTCCATAGCCCATGTTCCCTGTAAAATAGTTATCTCCAAGTTATAATGCCCTGTTCAATGTAATTTCAGTTTGTTCAATGTAAATCGCACTGATGCAGAATAGCGCGGTATATAAGAGAATGTAAATAAATAAATAAATAAATATCCTGACACGGTACATGGTGTCGAGGCATCGGCTGACCACAGGTACCAATGCCGGGGTCTCTCACATTCTCAAACAGGAGCCGCTCGAGGATCAGCTGCACCGGCACCATGAGAGTTTCCTTGGGTGGAAACTCGTACTGGAGAATCTGCCATATCTCTGACAGAGTTGTGGAAGGCCACATCCTCCAGAGAATTGCGCTGGGGCAGACAAGTCCAAGAGGATGTCTCAGTGCCATCTGGTTTCCAAGGATGCCTCATCTTCGGTCTTCCACTCGGAGTTGAGGAGTGACTACGACGAATCCAAAGCCCTGCGACTCCTTGCCTCGAGGCCAATGCTGAGGGGCCTAGGGCCTCCAGAGAACCTGGGGTCCGAGTTGTGGAAATTGGCAGGAGAGGATCGGACTCCTGAGAAATGGGACCGGGACCGGGACCTCGACCGGTGCTGAGGGCTTACGAAAAGCCGGTGGCGCTCGGAGCTCAGTTCGATGACTGGGGACTCCACCACAGTCGGGGGGGCGGGGGGGAGGCCGGTCGTCAGGGCAGATGTAGATGAACCAGCCATCACTAACTGCTGCAGTGCCAGGATAGCAGTGATGTTCTGCTCCAGGGGCCATTCTGGTTTCCAAGCCAGAAAGCTCTACAGTTTTTGGAACAGGCTCTGAGGATCTCGGGCCCGGTGCAAGCACTCTCGCAAGTGCGTCCTTGATGAAGACTAGTCTTGAGAAACCTCACATGGTCTCTGCTGGCTTAGGAATACTTTGAGGACCTTGGTAAGGCACATCTTGGAGCCATCTAAGTCCCTCCAAGGGATTTTACCGGTTTCTCCGGTGGAACCTCAATGGATTTTGAGGATTTTCTTCTTCTCTCTCTCTCGGGGTCCGAAGTCTTCTCGGAGGAGCTGCCACCATGGAACTCCAAGGATGCCCAGGCTGCACGGGATGTGCTGGGCTTGGAGCTTGGCGATGGGGAAGATGGTGCAGAGTCTGACCTTGGAACAGTTTCTCCTGGAACTCAGACCTCTTTTCATTGGTCTTAGGTGTCATGGCCTAGCACAGGTCACAGGAGGTGCTGTCATGGTCCGGTCCCGTCCCAGGCAGCGTAGGCAGCAGTCATGGGTGTCTGTTACTGACATGGTTTGACTGCAGAGGTCACATTTCTTGAACCCACCTGGAGACATGGTGGGAAACACCCGGGGTCAACAACCCTTTGGCGCTTATGTCACCCATATGCGAGGACTGACTTCCTGCTTGTTTCTGGAGAAAATAACTTTTTGCCCGAGCCCTTCAATCAGGGTGGACCAGCAGTCTTTTTGGAGAGCCTGGTCCTCATCACAAACTCTGTCTCCAACTCGGCAGCCTTTTCAGTCATGGGTTTGCCAAAGACGTTTTCCCCTTGGCATGGGACATCAACCAATTTGTCCTAAACCCATTGCTCAAGGATAGAAGACTGTAGCCAAGCCCGGCATCAGGCACTGATGCCCGCCACAGCTACTCTAGTCATACAGCATTCATAGGCTGCTCGCGTTATGAATTTGGAGCACTCCTACATGGCTTTGGCCAGGTTCTTGAACCACTGCAGGGGTTCCTTGGAGAGACCAGCCGAAAACTCGGCAAGCTCTTTCGCCAGGTCTCTCAGGTACATGCCCATGTACAGCTGGTAGGCCTGAATCCAGCCGATGAGCATCGAGCCCTGGTAGTACTTTCTGCCCAGGGCATGCAAGATGTGGGCCTCCCTACCCCGGGAAACTGAGGAATGCATCTTCTGGCTCTTCAGCCGATGCATGGCAGACTCCACCACCATGGAGTTATGCAGCAGCTATGCCTTCTGGAAGTCAGGAATCTGGTAGTGCCAATACATCAAGTGGAGCTAATGCTCATGACAGGCACCAATGCCAGTGTCTCCCATATACGGAGCATTAGCCATTCCAAGATGGGTGGAATGGGAACTGTGAGCGATTCCCTCGGTGGGGCCTTGTATTGGGGATTTCTAGTTCCTCTGTCCAAGGGTCTTCCTCCGATTCTGTTGGGAATGCTAGGGCCTTTGAAATGTCCCGCATGAAGTCGAGGAATGCCATGTCCTCGGGCGGGGACCAACACCGGGGCTCAGAAAGTAGCGAGTCTGAGGGGACATTGCAGTGGCAACGGGTGTCCGGGACTCCTCGTCATCAGTCTCCCATTCTGAGTAGTCAGTCGAAGACTTGATGGAGGGGCAGCTCATGGGCTCTGGGCCCGAGCCCTGTCTGCATCCCTCAGAGGCCCCTTAGCTGGTGCCATGTGTGCTAGCCAGGGAAGACCCCTGTCCTGTAGAATGGGATCCAGATCTAGACTTTGGCTGAGGATAGACTCGAGGATTGGCTCGGCCTCCAGAGATATCCTTGACAGAGGGCCCGGGTGGTCTGGGTGGAGGAATCAGCTGTGGCAGACAGCAAAGCCCGCTGCTGGTCCATGAAGGCAGACAAGCTGTGCTGCACGGCCACCATTTTCCAAGGCTGATCTTTGGGCGATTCCTTCCAAGGGACCTTGGTGGGCTGCTCCTGGCTCAGAGCCCTCAGATGAGCGTCGTGGACTACGGGACCTGGCTCGGGGCTTACCCAACCTGCCAGAACTGTCTAGGAACACTGATTTCAAGGGTTTCTTCTTCTTGAGGGAGGTTCCCTTTCTGAAGATCCGCAGCATCCAGGGTCCACATGGGTGCCACGGGAGTCCATGGTTTCAGCAGGGGCCTTAGCCTTCAGAGGCACCGAGGGACTCCAGGAAAAACACATACTCTTATCGTGCTGCTGCTGGCACCTCTTGAGGGCCTTGGTAGACATCTTTTTACAAAGACCACAAGCCGCGGTCCGGCCCTAGGCAGTGTAGGCAGCAGTCGTGTGCATCAGTAAAGGAAATGATTTTTGTACACCGATCACACTTCTTGAAGCCACTGGTAGCCAAGGGGGAAAAAAGTACCCCGGCAAGGTCGAAGACCCACAGTGCTGCCAGTTGGAAAAAAGGCACGAAGGCGCCAAGGAAAAAATATATATGGACCAGAGACAATGCCAGGGCAGCAGGCTCGGGTGGCGGGAAGAGTACAGGTGCATAACCGGAGGAGAGTATGAAATTCAGTCAAAAAAAAAAGAAAAATCAATTTTTTCCGGGGGAAAGCAGACAGATTCTGAAGAGCTCCACTATATATCTCCCTTAACACTATTAGTAGTTCCAAACCCAATCCTGTTCCCTCACATACTAACTTAAACTGCGCACTCATCAACGCTCGCTCAGTACGTAAAAAGTGGCCAGCCATTACAGATCTCATCACAAAGCTGAAACTAGACATCCTCCTGGTCACAGAATCATGGCTAGCAGACACAGACAAAGTCGTCATAAACCAACTCATTCCCCCAGAATACTCAATACACACATGTCACAGAACAGACCGAAGAGGAGGTGGAGTCCTCATTCTTTCACGAACTAACCTTCAATTTAGTCTACTTTCCTCTAGGAGTACCACACACATGGACCTAGTTACTATAGCTAACAAACATATCATCCTAAATCTCATATACAGAGCCCCATCCTCACCACCAGAAGATTTATCTAGTATAATAGAGCTTGCCTGCAACCCAGAAAGCCCACACAAATCCAACTGGTCAATGGGTGACTTTAGCCTCTCCTCACTTCACCATAGCCATTCTACCACATTCCTTGATGCCATGGCTGACCTCAACTACTCGCAGCTAGTTAGCTCCCCTACACACCTCAAGGGTAACACCCTTGACCTCATTTTTGCGCCTCAGTCTACAGCGAACACCAACTTTAACCTATCCCATACCCCTGTCCCATGGTCTGATCATGATTTGTTATCCTTCCAAGTCCCATATCAGCAAAACAGTATCCCAGCAAGACAAACAAATATGGTCTCATCAGGATCAACAGCCCGTTTCAAAACGCTCAACAAGGACGACTTCATCAGCCGTACTCTTCCAACTCTTCGTCTACCAACCAATGACCTTGATGAGCTGATCAACAATTGGTACACCACCCTGAACTCCTCCTCACAACTACCTTCCTCGGGTAGACCACCAGCATCCAGCACATCACTAAAAAGTAGAAGCCCAAAACCATGGTTCTCCACTGAACTACGACTATCCCTCCAGAATCTAAGAAAACAGGAGAGAAAATGGCGCAGATCACGTTCTCCAGTTGACCAAATGGATTACGAAAATGCCCTAAAGAAACACCGGGAGAAAATAGCTGAAAAGATGAGGGAACACCATACAGAAACCCTTCTCCGATCACTAAACAAACCACGAGACCTCTTTAACATCGCTAAATCCTTAACCAAGGCACCATCCTCCAACCAAACAATTTCAATTCATCCTCAGTCTTTTGCCGACTACCTTCAATCTAAAACCATCAACACGAACTCCACACCAAGTTGTATACCCAACCCCGCCTCAATTACTCAGCCTCTAAAAAGGTTTGTCGCTCCCACGGTGAAATCCATCACTGACCTTATTGCTACCTTGAATACTACCACAGCCCCAAACGATCCATGCCCTGCCTACTGGATCAGAACAATGCGTGCTGAACTGAGCCCCACACTTGCCCTTATCATGCAACTTTCCTTCACAACCGGATCATTCCCATCATCTCTCAAGCAAACTTCAATACGCCCTCTCCTGAAAAACAATAAACTCGACCCAGCGAAAACTGATTCATATCGTCCAATTTCAAGTAAACCCCTTCTAGCCAAAATCATGGAGAAGGTGGTACAAATCCAATTGCAACAGCATATAGATATTTCAGCCCCTCTTGATCCCTGCCAACACGGATTCCGTGAATCCCACGGTATAGAGACCCTTCTCACATTACTCATCAACACCTTATCAAGAGGGATTGACAAAATTGAAAATGGGTTCATCCTCATCTTCCTCGACATCTCGGCAGCTTTCGACTCGGTTAACCATGTACAACTTCTTCACCGTCTTCAAGAAAAGGGAGTCCAGGGATCAGCTTGGGAATGGTGTAGATCCTACCTAACTAACCGCTGGCAACAGGTGCGGATAGGATCCTCAACTTCTGATCCTTTCCAGCAACAACAGGGTGTACCCCAAGGATCCTCATTATCAGCTCTTCTATTTAACATATATATGCAACCAATCTGTGAAATCATCAAAACATTTAACGCCTCCAGCTTGATCTATGCAGATGACGTACTGATATTCACTCCAATAAAAATCAATGCCCCTGACTTCTCCCCAATAATCGCTTGCTTCAACGCGATTACAGACTGGCTCCTAACCCAGAACCTGCGAATAAACTTCAAGAAAACGGAAGTCCTATTCGTAACCAGGAATAAGAAATTTCCCCCCCCCGCAACATTGAAGGTGAGAGATGCGGAACTACCATGTAAATCATCGATTCGCTACCTGGGAGTCACCATCGATCAAGAACTGACCTTCAAAGATCACATAAAGCAGACCGTCAAATCCATTTACTACAAATTAAGAACGCTGAAACCCTTAAGACCTCTACTCGCCCCTAATGACTTCCGAACAATCTTCCAAGCCCTTGTAACACCACATGTTGACTACGCTAACGTCATCCTGCATGGTCTACCCAAGAGCACCCTCAACCCACTCCAATTGGCGATGAACTCGGCAGCCCGCATCCTCTGCGGTACCTCCAGTAGAGACCACATCACCCCCATACTAACAGAGCTTCACTGGCTACCCCTACAAGCCAGGATAACTTACAAAGCACTTCTGCTGTCCTTTAAAGCAATTAATCAAATAGCCCCACCTTCCCTCTCCTCACTTATTATCAACACCCCCACGAACAGACTGAGAAGATCCGCAGCCGCGAATACCCTTGTAGTACCAAAGGAGTACACTAAATGTAACCAAGCAACCAGAGACAGGGCCTTTACCTTATTCGCTCCAACTTGCTGGAACAATCTCCCTCCTCATATCCGATCAATAAAAGACCTCTCTCAATTTAGAAAGGTCCTTAAACACTACCTATTCTGTCATCACCTTTTAGGCCCTAACTCTACACCTCCTCCCCCCATCTCGCAAATCACTCACACAGCCTCTGACATTCCAACAACATAGTCATAACAGAACACGAACTAGACTCCCTGCACACCCAAATTTATGATCCCAACTTGAACTGTAAATTTCCAGAGGTAATATATCTTTCTGTATATAGTTTGTATATAGTTTCCCATGTTATCTCCAAGTTACTGACCCTGTTATAATGTAAGCAAAGGATTGTTCTAATGCGAAAATTTGTTATCTGTAAACCGCGCTGATACCAAAGAGCGCGGTATATAAAAACTGTAAAATAAATAAATAAGAAAAAAGGAGACTGAGCAAGATGGCACCCTTGGATGGGAAGGTCACCATGCATGCATGGTGGCATCTCCCAAAGGCTTTCTTTGAAAGCTGGGGAGATGCTTCTGCGAGGGCTCCGTCAGCGCCAATGTCATCCATATGTGAGGACCGACTTCCTGCTTGTTTCCAGAGAATAAGGATTTTGGCAGTCTGTTCAGAAAGGAAGGGATGTATTTTGACAACACTGTTTAAATAAAATCCAGATATTCAACGTTCGTATATGAATAGTGACTGGCACTCAATAGCCAGATTGAGCATTGGCTGCCAGAGCTATCTGGATAGCAGCAACTTCAAGCCTGCTATCCGGATAAGCTATCCTAAACCAGGCCTTGGCAAGCTTTCTTGGAATCTAGGAGCCAGCCTCCAAAACATAGGTCACAATGCATGCCCCCACCTCCCAAAAAGGTGTATCGCAATTACCTTTTTAGGTTTTAGAGCCCGATTTACTAGACTGTTTTACCATTTTCTATAGAGAAAAAGCTTAATAAAAATTAATTGGACTCTTAATGGCCACTGCACAGTACCAACAGACAGCAGTGGCTCCACTCCTCCATCTGCCACCACCCCCAATGACCATTTAAGCAACACCTTTGTGTGTGTGGTGCCTGTGTGCATGGTACACCTTTTGCGCCTAAACAATATGCCCTTTACTTCCCATACTTTCATCTCTTCACCCTCCAAACCCATGCTCTCTTTTCCCTCGCCCCTAATCCAAACCCCTCTCTTGCTGTCCCTTCCACACCCCCAACTCTTGTTTCCCTTCACAGACAGCACAGTTACTTACCTGTAACAGGTGATCTCTGGGAATAGCAGGAATAAGTCTTCACATATGGGTACGTCGGTACCGACGGAGTCTGCGTGGGAAAGCTCCCCAGCGTCCAATCAGAAAGCTTTTGGGAGCATCCCTCAGTGCCTGCGTGTTGCCTTCCCGCCTTTCCAACTGTCTCTCCTCGGTTGAGTTTTATAGCTGAGACAAAGAGAGAGAGAGAGGAAAGGAAAGGAAAGATAGATAGAGATACAACTCCTGGGGAGGTGGGTGGGTTGTGAAGACTTATTCCTGCTGTTCCCAGAGATCACCTGTTACAGGTAAGTAACTGTGCTATCTCCAGGAACAAGCAGGAATGAGTCTTCACGTATGGGGACTCCCAAGCTGAGATGCCTGGAGTCCGAGCATGGCATAGGTTGGAACATGCTATCCCCCACAACACCAGGCATCCTGAGGATGGAGGGTAGGAGTTGAAGAAGGAAGATGCTGTGGAACAGTAAACCTAGCACAGGACTGCAGGAAAGGAGTCCATGTGTGGATAATGATTGCTATCAATGATATTGCAAAGAATATTGCAATATGGACCTCCGCCAACAGGATTTCATAGGAGTATGGAGGTTCATGGATCTACTGGGAAGCCAGTAGAGGAACCGTGAAGAGGACCTCACTGAAAACTGGAGGTAATAAACCTGTAGGAAAAACAGAGGAGGTCAGAATCCTGAAAGGTAACAGGCACCCCTGGTAGAAAAAACTGGGGTAGTACAAAAACAGTGGGCCTTCAGCGAAAGCTGTATGGTAAAAACCAAAAACTCTTTTGGCGGCAGAGTATCTCACTCTTGGGAGCAAAAAGAGAAAGGCTAACCGATTTGGACAAACAAGCACAGTCCTTGTGGAGAGAGAGGGTATGGGAACCCCTGGTATCCCAGGGTGAAGACAAATGCCTGAGGCGTTAAGCCTGTGAGTAACTGAAGATCCACAATATCTCTCCTAACTGGGGTAAGCTAGGAGAGATATTAGGTACGAAGAGCTTCAGAGGTACCTAAACCTGTTAGGTTATGGTATAAGAATTGTTGACTACCACAGGAGTGGTTGTGTGTGTAGAATCCCAAACCTGCTGAATAGCAGAGGTATGGGCAAGATCCCTGTGTCAGAAAAAGATATCTATCTCATTATCTATGCTCATATAGCTAAGTATGTGGAGACAGATCTATCTATAATAAAATATCTCATCAGATACATACATATATATATATATATATAGATAGATAGATATATAAATATATAAATAAATATAGATATATGAATAACATATAAGAATATATCTATAGTGAGATATGGAAGGGCATAAAATACACACAAAGATAAATATGAATATGTAGGCCTAAATATGGGTGTCTGTATTTAAACAGACAGATATATGCCTACAGCATGGAATTCACATAGGACATGTGGAGAGGAAAGATTCATCTAATAACAAGGAGGTGCAACCTACTTGAGAAGATATATAGAGAATCTATTCCCCTTGGTTATGATCCGCAAGGATGCTAGCTAGTAAAATAACCAGGATGGTCATATGAAAACAGAGGATGATATCAATCTGTAGCCAGTAAGTCCTTAGTCGTCCAAGACTCTAGCATGGTAAGTAGACAGAAGACAGATAAGGATGAGGTATCATGTTGACCTGCTGAAGGGCAAAAGTATCATACGTTCTTACCATGAGGACGAGCTGCAAGGAGAAAGAGCATATCCCCGATTGGGAATGCTATGGACCAAAGCAGGGAATTGGCAACTCCTTAAGCCCTTAGGTAAGAGAAGGCCTATGTCCTTTATGGCAAAAGGAGATAGTAAAAGAAGGGAGAACCTTCTAGTCATGGGAGACATGACTGAAAAGCCTTTTCTAACCATCTAAGATAGCGGTTGGAGGAAAAAAAACCCATGCTCTCTAGCAAGGGCCCATAGTGGAAACCTTCTCTGTAGAATTGCAGAGAGCATGATGCAGGAGAATGAGGAGATAGAACTGGCTGCTAGAGAGCCAGTATCTCTGCCAACAATGCTGCCAAACCCAGGAGAATGGAGATGGCAGAAATAGAAGACCATCTAGAAAGCTTGTAGTGAGATAATCTCCAAGATAGATGGAAGCACTGACTTGGAGCCACTACTAAGACTAGACAGAATGTTAGTGGAGGACAAATCTGGTTGTTTGTGGACAAGAACCAGTGGTCGAAACATTAAGGCTCCTGCATAGGCAGCTGCTAGCAAGATAGCAGATAGAATCTTACTGTTGAAAAACAGAAAGAACAGACAGGAGTAGAAACTCTGGACATGTCTGATAAGCTGCCCCAAAGTAAGATGGAAACAGAGGAGGTAACTCAGAGAGGAAAACTCCACACTGGAAAGTGAGAAAACTAGAGAGGCTGAAGAAAAAAGCCCTCTGTAATTAATTCCGCTCTTACAGAGGAAAAAGCTTGGTAAGAGGGTGAAGAGAATAGAGCTGAAGAAGACTTACCAAGTAGTAAGTCTATAGAAAGGAAAAATACATGCTGGCACAGGAACTACCATTTAATAGTGGTCAGACCTCTTTCCTTAGCAGGAAAAGAGGAGAAACCTGTGACCTATAGGCATGAACATCCTGACAGCTCATAGAAATATAGAAAAAATGGATGTCTTTTGGAAAGAGATCCATGTGTAGGGGTTAGAATGAAGCAGTGGATTGCCTCTATTGAGAAGAAGCAACTGTAGATTTTAACCCCAAGAGTCACAAGCATTTGATGATGACTGATCAGAAACCCTGCAGAGGCCGGTTTTGCTGAGCCTGGTGAAAAGTTGGATTCTTCAGACCAGGATGATGGCTCCCCTGTAGGGGAACATCTGTATGATGGGCAAGTGAGGAATAAAACCTTCTTCTCCTGTGGGAAGAAAGTTTTGTAGGACATTTAGAACATAAGAACATAAGATATGCCATACTGGGTCAGACCAAGGTCCATCAAGCCCAGTATTCTGCTTCCAACAGTGGCCAATCCAGGTCATGTGTACCTAGCAGTTTCCCCAAGAGACACAAGTTCCACAATGCTTGTACTGGGTCAAGCATTGATATCTTCAGTCACTTCTTAATAATGGTTTATGGACCTTTCCTCCAGGAACTTGTCCAAACCTTTTTTAAACCCAGATACACTAACAGCCTTTACTACATCCTCCGGTAACAAATTCCAGAGTTTGATTACACGTTGAGTGAAAAAATATTTTCTTTTATTAGTCTTAAATAGTTTACCCTGTAGCTTCATTGCATGTCCCCTAGTCTTTCTATATTCTGATAAGGTAAACAATCGATCTACGTTTACCCGTTCCACTCCGTTCATTAATTTATAGACTTCTATCATATCTCCCCTCAGCCGTCTCTTTTCCAGGTTAAAGAGCCCTAACCTTTTTAGCCTTTCTTCATAGGAGTATCCTTCCATCCCCTTTACCATTTTGGTGGCTCTTCTCTGTACCTTTTCTAAAATCGCTATATCCTTTTTAAGATACGGCGACCAGAATTGCACACAATATTCAAGGTGCGGTCTCACCATGGAACGATATAGAGGCATTATAATATCTTTTGTTTTATTTTCCATTCCTTTCCTTATCATAACTAGCATTCTATTTGCTCTCTTGGCCGCCGCTGCACACTGGGCCAAGGGTTTTAACATGGTATCCACAATGACGCCTAAATCTTTTTCCTGGGTGGTGGTTCCTAATGTGGAACCTGTGATAAGGAAGCTTATCATAGCTCAGGAAGGAGCTATAGAAAAGGTGAAGTGACTCTGAACAAGCAACCTGTCAGTTCTGGTAGAAATAAGAAAACAGAATTTTCCCATAAAAGACTACCAGTCCCAGAATGCACCAGGTTTCCAACAGCCATTAGAGGAGCTGAAGTGGGGAAACGTGTGTTCAATCAGGAGGGCTATGAGGTAATCCCTAAGCACTCATCTCAAAGGGCAGGGCCCGATTCAGCACAGCTGCGCTGTATTAGGGAGGAGCACTCATCCAAGCAGAATAAGAGTAGAGTTTATTCTACAGATGACCATCTTTATGATCACCTTGGATATCCAGAGAATTATCCTCAGTTTCATCTGAAGGATTATCAGAAGCAGAAGCCAAACCGGACGGACAGAGAGGGAAAGAGACCCTCTGGAAGAAAGAGGAGAAAAGCCTTTGAGAGGTCTAGAAGAGTCCAAAGCAGTACGTATACTGGGAGGTATTCCAAGGGCCAGCATACACCATTGGACTGGGGAAAGCCAGAGGAATGGTGCTGCAGAGCTAGGAATCACCAGAGGCTACCTGTGAGGGAGACGGCTGCATGTGGAAGGGACCCTAAGACCTGTGCCAGAAGGTATGTGAAGAGAGATCCAGTGTCCAGGGATCTGGATTGGAAGGCTGGACATAAGAACTGGACTACATACTGGCCAGGCTATATAGAGAGGAACTCTAGCCGCAATGGAAGCTCAGGTATGAACACTGATCTATGCCCTAGCTATAACCTTGAAAGACAGCAGGGAAAATGGAAATTACACTAACCTGGTAATTGTAGTTCCTGGAGGGTCCAGTTTAGTCCTCCAACATCGGGTAGTGCCCCTCCTCCTGCAGCCGGGAGACTGGACCAATCAAATCTTCTGTAGTATATATGCAGCAGGAGCTCCCAGAAGTCCCCAGTGTACTAGTAACAAAGCATACTTAACGAAGCAACACATTAGATTAATATACAAAATGACCTAATTAAAGAACAATTTGTTCCCCCCCAAGGAATATCCAACCCCCTCCCCAAACGAGGAAGTCAGAACACTGCATTGCGCCGGCACCGATGCCTCAGGAATCAAAACACCGCTCCCCACCAGAAGTTCAGGAGCTGCCTGAACCCCCGAGACAGGGAAGAGCCTCTGCAAAAAACGCGGCTGCCACAGAGGGACCGAACGGCAAGAGGAACCGTCTTAATATCAACCGTTCGGAAAGGCGCGCCGCACCACATTAGCAGATAGTCGGGAGGGAAGGAGGACTAAACTGGACCCTCCAGGAACTACAATTACCAGGTTAGTGTAATTTCTATTTCCTGTTCGGTAATCCAGTTTAGTCCTCCAACATCGGGATGTAACAGAGCAGTTAAGACCGGGCGGGACCTTGCCATCCGGCGCGCAGAACCGCCGAACCAAAACAGGAATCCCGAGCCGCTGACACATCTAAGCGATAGTGTCTACTGAAAGCATGCAGAGACGACCAAGTGGCCGCCCTACAGATATCTGCCGGCGGAACCAGGCTATACTCCGCCCAAGAGGTCGCCTGAGCCCTAGTAGAATGAGCCCTCAGACCCTCCGGAACAGACCGCTGTTGCAACAGATACGCGGACGCGATCGCCTCTTTGAGCCATCTAGCAATGGAGGCTTTAGCCGCCGCTTCCCCTTTACGCGCACCCCCGAAGAGCACGAAAAGCCGGTCAGATTTCCGAAAAGACTCGGTAACCTTTAAATAACGATGGAGCGTACGACCCACATCGAGCCGGAGAAGACCTTTGTCCGTTGACCCGACAGATTGCGAAGAAAGCACTGGAAGAAACACTGCCTGATTCATGTGAAAGGGAGACACCACCTTTGGCAGAAAGGAAGGAACCGGACGGAGAACGATCCGATCAGCGGAAAAAGACAAGAAAGGCTCTCGACAGGACAATGCATGCAGATCTGAAATGCGCCGTGCCGAACAGATGGCTACAAGAAAAACCGCCTTCAGCGTGAGATCTTTCAGAGACGCCCTGCGCAGGGGCTCAAAAGGTTCACGAACCAGGGCCCTCAGAACTAAATTCAAGTCCCAAGGAGGAACGAAAACTCTGCGGGAGGGCCGCAAATGAAAAACAGCCGTAAGGAA
Organism: Ichthyophis bannanicus; assembly: GCA_033557465.1. NCBI lineage: Eukaryota > Metazoa > Chordata > Amphibia > Gymnophiona > Ichthyophiidae > Ichthyophis > Ichthyophis bannanicus. The sequence continues at coordinate 1,031,031,919 of CM066034.1, forward strand.
TCGGCGTACATCCGGATGAGCCCCGAGCAGACGACCCAAAACCTTGCCGCGGTAACACGAGATAGCCGCCAGCTGGACTTTTAGGGAACTATCCGCAAGGCCCTTATCGAAACCATCCTGAAGAAAACTTAAAACGACGGGCACTGAAACCGTCGCCGCCCGGACTCCCCGCCGGGAGCACCAGTCTTCAAAAATCCTCCAAATCCGAACGTAAGTAAGAGAAGTGGACGTTTTCCTCGCCCGCAGAAGGGTAGAAATCACCGCGGGGGAGTAGCCCTTCCTTTTCAGCCGAGCCCTCTCAATGGCCAAACCGTAAGCGAGAATCGATCCACTTGGGGCATCCGCAAGGGACCCTGAAGAAGAAGATCCGGTAGAGCGGGCAGGAGCCAAGGAACGCCGTCGCTCAACCGGACCAGATCGGCATACCAGGGCCTCCGGGGCCAATCCGGGGCCACCAGTAACACGCGACCCCGGTGGCTCTCGATACGTTGTACGACCCGGCCGATCAGAGCCCACGGAGGAAAGACATAAAGAAGACCGGACGTTGGCCACGGCTGAATGAGAGCGTCGAGCCCCTCGGACATGCGCTCCCTTCGCCTGCTGAAGAAGCGCTCTGTCTTGGCTGACTGAAAGGTCGCCATGAGATCCATGATGGGTGGACCCCACCGCCGGACGATTTGTGCGTAAACCTGTGGGTTTAGCTCCCATTCTCCGGGGTCCACCCGCACTCTGCTGAGAAAATCGGCCTGGACATTGTCTACGCCCGCAATGTGAGCCGCCGAGATTGCTGGAAGGCGAGTTTGCACCCAGTTGAACAAGGCCGCCGCTTCTGCCTCCAGGGCCACGCTGCCGGTACCCCCTTGGCGATTGATGTAAGCTACAGTGGACGCATTGTCCGACAGGACTCTCACCGGCCGTCCGAGAACCAGGGTCTCCAGGTCCACCAGGGCTAGCCGGACTGCCCGCAATTCGAGACGGTTGATCGACCAAGAGGCCTCCAGGGGAGACCATTCCCCCTGAGCAAAGCGGGACTCGCAGTGAGCCCCCCAGCCGGTTAAACTCGCATCCGTCGTGAACGGAACCCACAGAGGAGGCTCCAAGGGAATCCCTCGCGACAGGTTCTCGGCGGAGAGCCACCACTGGAGGGATCGGCGAACCGTCTTTGGGCAAGGCAATCTCTTGTTCAGCGAGTCGAACTGGTTGGACCAACGTCGCAGAAGAGCACTCTGCAGCGGACGCATGTGGAAGCGCGCCCAAGGCACCACCTCCAAGGTCGCCGCCATCGTGCCGAGGAGCCGCAGGTACCACCACGCCGACGGAGCTGGCATCCCCCGGAAGAGACGGACCAGAGCCCGCAACGCCAGCACGCGTCGCTCCGGAAGGCACACCAAGCCCCTTGCTGTGTCGAAGCGGACTCCCAGATACTCGAGATCCTGTGACGGAGACAGACAACTCTTGCATTCGTTCACCACCCATCCGAGGGACCGAAGGAGATCCACCACCCTGCTCGTGACTTGCACACACTCCCGACTGGACTTCGCTCGAATCAACCAGTCGTCGAGATATGGATGGACCAGGATGCCCTCCTTGCGCAACGCCGCCGCGACTACAACCATTACCTTTGTGAAGGTGCGGGGAGCCGTGGCGAGTCCGAACGGCATGGCCCGGAATTGAAAATGGCCCCACGGGAGCGCAAAGCGGAGAAACCGTTGATGGGAGGGCCGGATGGGAATGTGTAAATAGGCCTCTGTAAGATCGAGGGATGTCAAAAATTCCCCTTGACGCACCGCTACGATGACTGACCGCAGGGTCTCCATGCGAAAGTGCGGTACTCTGAGAGCACGATTCACGCCTTTGAGATCCAAGATCGGACGAAGGGAACCGCCCTTTTTGGGAACCACAAAATAGATGGAGTAGCGACCTGCGCCTCTTTCCAAGGGCGGGACCGGAACCACGGCCCCCAGAGAGAGAAGCCGATCCAGGGTCACGCGGATGTCCCGCACCTTTTGAGCTCCCTTGCTGGGAGACAGAACAAACGAATCCGGAAGTGGGTGCGCAAACTCTAGGGCATAACCTTCTTCTATAATCTGCAGCACCCACCGATCTGACGCACCATCTGACGCACCGATCTGACGCACCATCGCTCCAGGAGGAGCCAGGACACTTCCATCAGCTGCAGCCCCATCGTAGAGGAGCTTACTGCCTGCCCGGAGCCTAGCCGCTGAGACCAGCAGCTGAAACAGCCTACTGCCGAAGACACGCGGTCTCACAAAAGAGCTTCCCTGTTTCCAGTATCGTCGGCTCAACTACACCGCGTCATCACCCACCTCTGCCCAATCGGAGCGCAGATCATCACTTTAAAAGAGGGCGCGATCAGGCGCACAGTCCTTCGCACCATCGCTCCAGGAGGAGCCAGGACACTTCCATCAGCTGCAGCCCCATCGTAGAGGAGCTTACTGCCTGCCCGGAGCCTAGCCGCTGAGACCAGCAGCTGAAACAGCCTACTGCCGAAGACACGCGGTCTCACAAAAGAGCTTCCCTGTTTCCAGTATCGTCGGCTCAACTACACCGCGTCATCACCCACCTCTGCCCAATCGGAGCGCAGATCATCACTTTAAAAGAGGGCGCGATCAGGCGCACCGCGCCTCGCGGGCCCGCGCCTGAGGGCCCTTTGGCACGGCCCTTAGGCTAAGGCGCTTAATGATCCACAGTGGCACAGAAACAACGAAGAAAACACTCAACGCAGATCCCAGCAACGTCTTCAAGTACAGCTGAGCTCCCCCTGGGTAGAGCTCGCGTACCACATCCTCTCCAAATAACATCGACCGCAGCAAGTACACGCTCTACAAACTCTATTGAACTCTCCCTTGAGTTCGATATACTCCATATTTCTTATCACTCTGCTCAATTTTTGTTACGTTAGATAAGGTCGTTGCACTGTTAGCACTATCATATTGTGTATGGACATACTACCATAGCTAGTAACTCCATACTCACGCTTATGGACGCTAACAGTCTTCTAAATCATTGTCATAACTTATTACTGTTGCCAGTAACTTTTATAACTTATTACTATCGTCAGTAACCTTATACCTTATTACTGTTGCCAGAGGTGAGTGATTACTGTTGCCAGTAGTTTTTCCCTCAATTATTACTGTTGTCAGTTTCATCCCATCAACTTTACTGTTGACAGTAGCATTACCCTCAATCTTCTGCATATTCTTACCACTGTTGCCAGTGATCCACTCGATCCTATATTATCCCTCCGAGGTATATTACTGTATAACACTAATGATTGTAATTTATCAATGTTACAGCATGTTTAATGAATTATTCTATCTGAGAATTGGCATTATCGGATAAAAGCTCACAATAGCCAGGAACACACTCCATGCACTGTGACTGATTATTGTTACCTCAACAATTTAACTATTGTTACCTCAACTGAACACCTAACCAGCTCCCTGTTGGTAGTACCCCTTCACTTACCTGATAACTTTTATCATTTACATTATCTACCATTACATATACGGCAATGACCAGAACAAAAACCATGCTGCTTAAAGTATATTACACCTGCATATTTCTATCTATCTTACTCGATCTAACACTAAGCCTCAACAGCAAGAACTACATGACAATTCCTATAATACAAACAACAAACCGAAACAACTTCCATATTGGACACCCTATCCCTCACTACCATGCAAAAATAAATTACCATAGACTCATTCAAATAAAACAGACCAATCCTCAACATGTAGTCAAGTCAAACCTCTCCCAGAACCCAACCTCCTTATCTTGCATCCTTATAAATGCACGATCATTAAAAAATAAACTCCCAATAATCAATGACTTGATAACTGACTCAAAACCAGATATACTATTCATTACAGAGACCTGGCTCACTGAAACTGATACGGTCATTCTAAATCAACTTGACAATTCAAGCTACGATATTAATCACTCACATAGAACTATGAAAAAAGGTGGCGGTGTACTGATTATGACACATAAAAATCTAAAAGCCAAGAAAATTCATGCTGACACAGCCAACAACATTGACACTCTCATAATAAAACTAGGATCCCTTAGAATCTGCTTAATATATAGACCTCCCAACCAAAAAGCTGACAGCCTTCACTCTTTAATCGAACTTCTCAATACATCTACTGAACAAAACCCCTTAATAATCCTAGGAGATTTCAATCTCCCCTCACTTCCTTTATCTGAATCCAACCTCTTCCTTGATACCATATCTGATTTAGACTTTCACCAAATAATAAACATGCCAACTCACAACAAAGGAGGCACACTTGACCTGGTCCTCCTACCCCACTCACTCTTCAACCTTTTCAACCCAGACACTTTAGAATGTACTCAAATACCCTGGTCTGATCACCACCTTATCAAATTAAATCTCACGTGCTATACCACCTGTTTCATAAAACACACTAGAAATGACCCGCCAAGAAAATTCAAGAAATTCAACGAATTAGAATTCTTGGATACTACAATCCCCCACCTATCATCATCTCCAACAGATCTTGATGAAGCGGTCATAAACTGGCATACCACAATTAACAATGCAGCCAAACTTAACCAACAGATTAATAAAAAGATAACCCACTCAAAAATTAACTGTAATCCATGGTTTAATAGCACATTAAAACAAATGAAACGAGAACTAAGGAAACTAGAGCTTAAATGGCGCAAAACCAAAACCACAATCCACAAAGAATTATATTATAACCACCTCTCAAAATACAAGGAGGCCTTAAACAGCACAAAGAAAAACTACTATGCAACAATCTTATCCAACTCATATAATAGACCAAGAGAACTATTTTCTATTGTTAGTAATCTAACTAACAACTCTCAAACTAATAGCAATGAAATTACTGACATTTCATCTCAAACTTTAGCTAACTACTACCAGGACAAAACAAAACAAACACTTAAGACCCCAGTATCCATCTTCAAATCTCTTCATCTGACTGATGAATGGTCAGAATTTCATCCAATATCCAAAGTATCATTAAAAAATATTATTCTCAACCTCAACACCACAACCTCTGATCTTGATCCTTGCCCAGTAATCTGGATAAAATGGTCAGAATTTCATCCAATATCCAAAGTATCATTAAAAAATATTATTCTCAACCTCAACACCACAACCTCTGATCTTGATCCTTGCCCAGTAATCTGGATAAAAAACACGCTCCCATTCCTTCTCTCCTTCTTACTCCCCATTGTCAATCTCTCACTTCTCCAAGGTTACCTCCCCCCAACACTAAAACAGGTACAAATCCGCCCAATTCTTAAAAATGGTTCACTTGACAAAACCTCACCAAAATCTTACAGACCCATCTCAAGTATACCATTCCTAGCAAAAATAATTGAAAAAACTGTACAAATACAAACACAAGAGTACCTAGACTCATCCTACCCACTTGACGATCAGCAATATGGATTTCGTCCCAGACACGGAGTGGAAACACTTCTTACAGTTTTAACCGATGCCCTATTAAGAGGAATCGATAACCACAAACAAGCCTTCATCCTCTTATTTATTGATATATCAGCAGCTTTTGATAGCGTTCACCATACTATTATGCTTAACAATCTGAGACAAATAGGAATAAATGCCACAGTTCACAAATGGTTCACCTCTTATCTAAATAACAGATCTCAAAATGTAAGAATTGGCAATCAAACGTCCGCCTCATACAAACTAGAAACAGGATTACCACAAGGTTCTGCGCTTTCAGCACTCCTATTTAATATATACATAAAACCAGTCTGCAATATCTTTAAAAAATTTGGTGTACTCTATCACCTATATGCAGACGATATAATGATGTACATACCGTTTACTATCCCTCACTTACCGATACAGCTCCTATCCGATTGTTTCAATGAAATCACATCCTGGTTAAACGCCCATAACTTCCAAATTAATCATTCAAAAACTGAAGTGCTAATTGTCACCAAAAATCAATCATATAATCCCCCAACACACATAACACTTCAAAACCAAGAAATTAAAATAAAGAATGAAGTAAGATACCTAGGAGTAATCCTAGATAAACAACTGACAATGGATACCCATATTAGAAATACTACAAAGAAAATTTACTTTAAACTTAAAATCCTTAAACAACTAAGACCTCTGGTATACATACAAGATTTTATCAGCATAATTCAAGCTACCATAACACCACATTTTGACTTTGCTAATCTAATGTTATTAGGCACAACAAAACAAAACATTAAAAGAATTCAACTTGCACAAAATGCTGCAGCTAGGATAATAACGAAAGCACACTCACATCAACATATAACCCCAATACTTGCATCCCTTCACTGGCTCCCAATTCAAAGCAGGATACTATATAAAACTTTAATAACTTCATTTAAATCGCTAAATGATTTGGCCCCAGTCACGCTAAGTAATTTAATCAGTAAAGAACATGCAAAAGCTACTCAACGGAAAGGTCAATTAAACAAACTAAAATTTCCCATAGACTTCATAAAAGCAAACAAATTAACAAACAACAGAGCGTTCTCACACGCAGCCCCAACAATCTGGAACTCCCTCCCTGACGACCTAAGAACGATAACTGAGATCATTGAGTTTCGTAAAAAATTGAAAACCTATCTATTCACCTTACATTACAACAATATAGATCATCCTTCACTTGATTTGGATAAAGGCTAACCAGTATTGACCTTAGTTGACCACGATCTAAACAGACATCGCATCCCAGCTGAAACTGTACTACCCCCAAAGCCCTAAAAGCTGTATCTGTATATAATGTATATAGTTTTTACTGTTATGTTCTGCTCAAGCTTAACATTGTTGTTTACTTATAATATTCTTTGTTATTTGACGTTACATGTAAAACAAACGCTGCTTTGTTAATTGGTTGTTTATTGTGAACCGCAACTGATCTCAGGAAGATGCGGTATATAAATGTTTGTTAAATAAATAAAATAAATAAAAGTAATTTGGGCCCAAGAAGGAAGAAAGTCGCGCAAACGACCCCCGATGACCGGGTCTTCCTCTAGAGCCCGCCTCGTTTCATTGTGGCTTGCGATTAAAGGAAGAGGCCGAGGAAGAGGCGGCTCCGGAGAAGCCCCTTCCCGCTCCTCTGAAACCACGAAACCCTTGATGACGGGTTCCAAAACGACCGCGCTGCGAAGTCCACAGCCGGGAAGAACGAAATCTGCGCGCATCCCGAAACTGGCCGCGCGCTGAGGTGGACGACCTATTAAGCCTAGGCTTATCCTCTGGAAGCCGACCACCCTTAGGCTCACCGAGATCCTTCACCAACTTATCCAGAGCCTCACCAAATAACAACCTGCCCTTAAAGGGTAGTTTACTGAGGCGAGACTTGGAAGAACCGTCGGCCGCCCAATTGCGCAACCAGATGGACCGTCGTGCCGCTACCATGGAGGCCATGCTATTAGCTAGGGAGCGTATTAAATCATAACACAGATCCGCCAAGTAGGCCGATCCCGACTCCACGCGGGTAACGTCCAACAGCCCCTGTTGGTCCATACCGGACCCCGAGCGCAGGTGCTGCGACCATCGCAAACAAGCTCGAGCTACCCACGCCCCACAAATAGAAGCTTGCAACGATAAGGCGTTGGTCTCGAAGGCTTGCTTCAACAAATTATCAACCTTTTTGTCCTGAACATCCCTCAGGGCCGCGGCCCCTTCAACCGGGATGGTGGTTTTCTTAGTCACTGCCGAAACGGCAGCATCCACCCGTGGAGACTTAAACAAGTCCCTGTCCTTGTCTGCAAGGGGGTAAAGACGATTCATGGTCCGAATCCCTTTCAAAGCGGATTCCGGTTGCTCCCATTCCGCATGGATCATCTGCTCAACTACTCGGTGCACAGGAAAAACTACCTGGGCATCCCTGACCGCCTGAATGAGAGGATCCTCGAGACCCTCCTCCTCCAGCGGCCGCACCGCAGAGAGGTTAAGTGCTTGGAGAGACTCCGTGACCAAAGGTACCAGCTCGTCCCTTCGAAACACCCGAATGATGCGAGCCTGATCTTCCAGTTCTGGAAGCTCTCCGTCTTCTAACTCCTCCGCCTCAATATCCGGATCCCCCTCAGTCTCGGAATCCAGGAGGCAAAGGGCGCCCTGATCCTGGTCCCCCAACCTGGGCCGCTTGACCGCGGGTTGGGAAGACCGCTGAACCCCCCCCCCCGCGGATGCTGGGGGGAGAGAGGCGGGCCAAGCCTCCGGCAAATGACCAGACCGGCTTAAGCGGAAGGCCTGATGCATGAGAAGAACAAAATCCGGGGAAAAGTCTATAGGCGACGCTACCATAGCCGCCTGCTGGAGCTCAGGGACCGACGTATTAGACGCCGGGCCCAGACCAGAAGGAAGGATGCTCGGTGAAGGGACACTGTCCCCCGAAAGGGAAGGGTCCCCGGGCACATGCTGTTCCTTAATTTCAATAGGCAGCTCCAGTTCTGAAGAAACTGCAGCACAGCTCTTACAGATTCCAGAGTCAGTCATTGTACCTCTGCGGGAGCCACAAATTACACACTGAGGTTTGGTAGCCATGCCCAGGCCACCTGCTCTCAGGGAAAAATAAGGCAACAGGAACAGGGAAGCCCACACCAAGGGGACTAACCTTATTCAATTCAGCACAGTATTAAATTTAAAACCTTTTTTTTTTTTTTTTTACAGTAAACAAAATACTCCCCAGAATCCTAGGGGTGCCCTGAGCAAAATCGCCAGGAAAAGAAACCCTAAAAACACCAGGGGAACCCGTGCGCAAGTGTTAAAAAGTGCCCTTAAAAAGCACACTTTAGAAATCCAAAATGGCCGCCGCACTTTTTCACCCGCGGTAAAAAACGGCGCGAAAATACAAAGGTACCCAAATAATATGGAAAAGAAAGAAAACGACCCTCTAATACAGGGCAAGCGAAAAAAAGCAGGAAAAAGTGCAATTTGGAAGCCAGGGGAGCCGACAGAGCCTCTGCCCAAGCAAAGAACAGAGAGCTTAAAACAAGGAAAATTCCTACCAGCTCTGGGAACAGCAAGGAACTCAGCCCACTTCTCCAAGTGACAGGCAATGTTGCAGCCGGTATGGCTCTTCCCCGAACAGCCTTGGGGAGAGCTCAACCCAGGCTTCAGAGATTCCCAGGCAGAAAGGCAGGAGCCCAAGGCAGGTCTGGCTTTCCCCAGAAAGTCTCCTGTGTCTTTTTCTTTTTTAAAGATACAGCTACCTAGCAAAAGAAATAGAATATAAAGGACCAGAAATAAACCCCAAAAGAACTAACTAACTAGTGTTGCTCCTTCAAGTGTCACTTAGCGTGCCCAGCAGGGGCACAGAAGTCCTCCAGCTGCAGGGAGACTGGACACACTGGGGACTTCTGGGAGCTCCTGCTGCATATATACTACAGAAGATTTGATTGGTCCAGTCTCCCGGCTGCAGGAGGAGGGGCACTACCCGATGTTGGAGGACTAAACTGGATTACCGAACAGGAACAAGTATTCTCCTGAAAATGCTCCATTGAGAGATTCATCTGTGCCAATCCATGATATTGAACCCATGCTTGTTGAACAAGGGGGAATAATAGCAGATGAGGATCCTGTTTATATGGACTGCTCTCTATCTAAACTCCGTTGGTAACTTTCTGTTATAAAGTACAGCAACCATCACAAAGAAATACAAATTTGTTCTTTAATCTACTCAGAAAAGCTCCTGAAGCAGGATTTGACCCACACAGTGGAAGGCAAGCCAGCTAAGGGGTTTCAGCTGGTAACTGCTAGCAATTAAGCCTTACCTAATTGCTTGTGAGCTAGGAGAGAATCACTTCTGTATCTATGTGGGAAGTAATCAGAAGTTAACCTGAAAAGAACAGTTTGTTTCTTGCTTTGTGGCTTTTCATTTGTTGTTTTCCTGATTTTGACTTTGTTTTTCCAAGTTAACACTGAAAGCAAGTTACCTAATTTATGTGCTACCAAGCATATCTGTGTTGGGAGAAATAACCCCATAAATAAATATCTTATTGGCTTTACCCAAGAGCACAACTAAATTATTGTCAGCAGCTGTGTCTGGTGTGAATGAACTACATTGCCCACAATACCTTGCAAATCATATAGATATATGCACTTGCCAAGACTGTGAAAAATTCTCACCCAGGCAGCCGTCTGACAAACCTTGCATCGTGTAACCATAGTTTGGGTTGTTCTTCCCTAGGTGCATAACCTTGCATTTGTCCACATTAAATTTCATCTGCCATTTTGATGCCCAGTCTTCCAATTTATCAAGATCCTCTTGCAATTTTTCACAATCCTCTTGGGTTTTAACAACTTTAAATAGTTTTGTGTCATCTGCAAATTTGATAACCTCACTCATTATTCCACTTTCCAGTTCATTTATGAATATGTCAAAAAGCAGCGGACCCAGCACAGATCCCTGGGGTACACCACTATTCACCTTTCTCCATTGGGAAAATTGGCCATTTAGCCCTACCCTCTGCTTTCTATCTTTTAACCAGTTCCTGATCCACAATAGTACACTGCCTCCTATCCCATGACTCTTTAGTTTTGCCAAACGTCTCTGATGAGGGACCTTGTCAAAGGCTTTCTGAAAGTCCAGATACACAATATCAACCGACTCACCTTTGTCCACCTGTTTATTCACTCCTTCAAAAAAACATAACAGATTAGTAAGACAAGATCTTCCTTGTCTAAAGCCATGTTGGCTGTCTCCCATTAAGTTTTGACTATCTACATGCTGAGTAATTTTATTCTTTACTGGGACAGAAGAAGGTGTAGAAGAACCCCTAGGAACAGGTAAATCAGTGGACAACTGAGTAACCTGACGTAAAGACTCCTTGCTGAAAAGATTTTCTCCAGTGCAAGGAGTATGTCCCAGTCGTTGTTGTTCCCACTTGGCCAAAGCTGAAGCTTGGAGCCAGGCTCTACGTCGTGCCCCTATAGCTATAGCAGAAGTCCTGCTAATAGACTCAAAAGAGTCCAGGGAAGCACGAGAAAGAAACCAAGAGTTATTCTGGATATGCTTAAGCAGTGAGGAATAGTCTGTACTCCTGGAAACTGGAAGGAAAGGAGTCAAAAGATGTAATTGCTTTGTGACCTCCTCAAGAGAAAGACTCATATAAAATATATGAGAGAATTCTTGCAGAAAGCATAGATGTCTGGAAGGTTTGACGTCCAAAGGCATCTAGTGTCTCAGACTCACGACCTGGCGGATAAGAAGAGTGCTTTTTCTTACTCTTTATCCGCCGCATTGCTGATTCCACTACTATGGAATGATGAGGAAGTTGAGTCTTTTGGAACCCTGGAGAGGGGGGCACCTGATATAAGAGATCAGTTGCTCTGGGAGGTGGGGGTACCCTTAAAGGTGTTTCCCACATTCCTAGAAGGAGATCCTGCAAGGAATGATGCAAAGGAAGCATTATATTGTCCTTTGCTTTGGTGGAAATAGAGCCTGGTGCAGGATCATGTCCTGGAATAGGAATGGCAAGGGATCTTGCTATATCCAGGAGGAAACTCTGAAAAGAGGGATCCCCAACAGGAATCTCCCTTGGACAGGTTAGATCTAAAGAACTAGCCTGAGCACCCACAGAGTTATCCAGAGATATAGAAATAGAAGATCCTGCAGGGTGCAGTGTGGAATGTTTAAGGGATGGTTGCTTGGACTGGTTGTCAGGAACAGCAACCGTCCTTACCACATTGTCCATGCCAGGTATCGACTCCAAGCTTGGTATAGAATGGAGCGATGCTGTTGTAAAAAGCATGGTAGGAGTTTGCCACGATGCTACTGTGGATACCGGTACTGAAGTCAATACCGGTACCGATGTCGGAGTCTGGCTCGACAAAGACATCGGAGTAGTCATCAGCGATACTTCAATCGGTACCGAGGGAACCGAAAACCTCCGGCTGCTATCCTCGGCACCGAGCCACCGGTATCGATCGGTGTCGGTACTAAAATCTATTGGTACCCAGTCTTCCAGACTAGAAATGGATTCCAAACTCGGCATCGAGGGTAAGGAGCCTGAGAAGCGAAGCATGGAAGGCACCGACTGTGAGGGTAATGAAGACATTGGTACCGACTTCGGTACCGTGTCCGATACCGGTGAATGAAGGTCTACCAGTGGCAACTCAAGCGGCCTCAGGGGAACCGAGAGTTGCGGATCCGAGTCATCGGAACCGAGCCTTCGGTACCGCCGCGAGACGGTACCAAGGCGAGTCGGTACCCAGTTCTCCAAACTGGAGATCGATTCCAGACTCGGCATCGAAGGAAGCGAGGCTGTCGATGCACATCTGGAGGGTACCGACGTCGGTGGCAGTATCGGTGTTGGAACCGATAAGGGAAAGACAATCTGGGACGTATCCATCAGTCCCGAAGGCACCGAGGAGGCCAGATGACGATCCCTGGTGAGGAGTGTTTCATCCAACACCAGTGCCGATGCAGGGGTATCGGTACTGCTCGAAGCGGATGCCACCACCGTGCACGGCTCAGGTATGTTCTGTGGGGGGTGAACCCCAGGAACAACCTGAAACCCCTTATCCGCTTTGGAGACCGAAGACTCCCGCCGGGGTTTTGAAGCCAGGAGGCCATCGAGGGCAAAGTCGGAGCTGTCTACATGCTGTGCATGAGACGTACCACTCGAGGACTGGCTAGTCTTAACAGACTGTTTGTGGGTTACCTGAATCAAAGTGGAAGAAGAAGGGGACGGTGCCCCGAAGTTGGAGGGCAACCGTGTATCGAGGGATTCTCGATGTTGAAGATGTCTTCTCACCAAACTGTTGTCAGGACCCAAACAGGTTAGACACCGACTTCGAGGGTCTAAACATAAAGTTGTACCGCCAGAAACTGAACATTTCGTGGCCATGAAGGAAAAACAGGGGAGGCCTGAAAGGCCTAAGACCCCGTGACACTATGAAGAAAAAATATTCCATTGAAAAGGAAAATCTTACAAGAAAGAAAAGAAAAACACCAGCGGTACCGGTGGCGTCGGGAAGACAGCCGCGACCACAAGAAAAATAAAAATAAAAAATAAGAATTTTCTGCGGTGACAGGAGGACGTCCTGCTGGCTCCGTGGAAAAACGAAAACTGAGGAGAGACAGTTGGAAAGGCAGGAAGGCAGCACGCAGGCGCTGAGGGATGCTCCCAAAAGCTTTCTGATTGGACGTTGGGGAGCGTTCCCGCGCAGGCTCCGTCGGTACCGATGTACCCATATGTGAAGACTCATTCCTGCTTGTTCCTGGAGATTCTCCATTCCCCTCACCATTTGTTATTTACTAAGGGGCCTATATTCAAAGTGATAATTGCAGTTTAGCAGATCTGCTTAACGTGTTAATCGTGGCAGCAGTAGAAGATAACTGGCCTGCGGTGACATTCAGCCACTAGCCTGTTATCTCATGGCAGCGAAAGTTAGGCACTTGAAAAGCTTGCCTCTCTTTTGCCACCATAGCTAATGAGGCAGCAGCTGAATATCATTGCTGCCCAGTTAGTGCCACAGTTTATCTGTCTGACCTGGATATTCAATGCTGGATATAATTCAACAGCGATGGTTGGCCACCACCGCTAAATATTCCCCTCTAAAATACTACTGTTCCTTTAAATTTCTTTATCCGTCATCTGCTGCTACCACCCCCCCCCCCCCACCTCTTTTTTTGCAGGCTCTGAAGACACTCTGCTGGTACAGTCACAATCACAGCCTTCGGCAGCACCATTGTGGCCGTGTGCTGCGAGTCCCAGGTGCCAGATCAAAGTTTTTTTGTCACCAGGGTGACTTGGTGCCTGGGCTTTGTCGAGCCCTGTCCTAAACTATCTGGATAGGATTTTTAGCTGTCTTAAGCTACATGGACTTTAGCTGAGATGAGCGGCCGATGTAAGTGCCTGTACTTAGCTTTGTAAAGAACACATGTAAACAATCATATTGTATAGTTTTTACATACTCGCATGCTCCATCCACACAAAGTACATGCCATCGTGCCTACACAGGTACTTATAAAGTTGTGACTGGCTAAAGTACACATGTAAATCTAAGATACCATGATTTTACACCCCACGTTTCACAGCTCCTCATAAAACAAACACTCTTCCTTCAATGTACACACCCTTAGGAATGCCCATGACCTCCCAGACGCACCTGCACCCACATTCACATGTGCCCTTGAGGAGACATCAAAATATAGCCAAACCGAACAGGTCTGATTTACTCGTTTGTGCTCTTAACTTGTGAGCAGACAGCTGAAAGCAGAAGGGAAAGAGCAGAGGCACATAACCAATCTTATTATTGCAGCCAAAATGGCCTCCACGACCCACCTGTCATTCGCAGTGATGCAAACTTCTTCTCCCCGACTTGTGCCCACATACTCGTCTTTGGCATACACCTCCATGTTCCTCGCCTGACTGACAACCACCACACTAAGTATTTCCTCATGCCCTTGAGGGTCACACTGCAAGTACAGGAAACATGGAGTCTCATCGCCACTTTTTGGAACTCTCTCCAGCGTTACAAATATCTCACTAAGGACATAAAAACACATATGCATGAGAAAAATTAGCCCTATCATCTTGGCTAAAAATGCATTTGTTTTACAGCATTTCATTAAATAACTCCAAAAATCATAATATTACTCATGACAGTTTGCTTAATCTATGCTGCATTTAACATAAGAACATAAGATATGCCATACTGGGTCAAGAACAAGGTCATCAAGCCCAGTATCCCATTTCCAGCAATGGCCAATCTAGGTCACAAGTACCTAGTAGTTTCCCCAAAAGACATAGGTCCCACAATGCTTGTATTGGGACAAGCAGTAGATATTCCGGGTCCCCTTTAATAATGGTTTATGGACCTTTCCTCTAGAAACTTGTCCAAATCTTTTTTAAACCAGGCTATACTAACAGCTTTTACTACAACTTCCGGTAATGAATTCCACAGTTTGATTACACGTTGAGTGAAAAAAATATTTTCTCTTATTAGTCTTAAACAGGTTACACTGTAGCTTCATTGCATGTCCCCTAGTCTTTCTATATTTTGATGGCATAAACAATCGATCTACATTTACCCGCTCCACTCGATTCATTAAGTTATAGACATCTATCATATCTCTCCCTCAGCCGTCTCTTTTCCAGATTGAAGAGCCCTAACCTTTTTAGACTCTCTTCAAAGGGGTATCTTTCCATCCCCTTTACCATTTTGGTGGCTCTTCTCTGTACCTTTTCTAATAACGCTATATCCTTTTTAAAATAAGGCGACCAGAATTGCACATAATATTCAAGGTGTGATCGCACCATGGAATGATACAAAGGCATTATAATATTCTTGGTTTTACTCTCCATTCCTTTCCTTATGGTCCCTGGCATTCTATTTGCTCTCTTGGCCGCCGCTGCACACTGGGCGGACGGTTTCAACATGTTATCCACAATGATGCCTAAATCTTTTTCCTGGGTGTTGGTTCCTAATGTGGAACCCTGCATCATGTAACCATAGTTTGGGTTGTTCTTTCCTAAGTGCATAACTTTGCACTTGTCCATGTTAAATTTTATCTGCCATTTGGATGCCCAGTCTTCCAGTTTATCAAGGTCCTCTTGCAATTTTTCACAATCCTCATGGGGTTTAACAACTTTGAATAATTTTGTGTCATCTGCAAATTTGATTACCTCACTCATTATTCCCATTTCCAGGTCATTTATGAATATATTAAAAAGCAGTGGACCCAGCACAGATCCCTGGGGTACTCCACTATTCACCTTTCTCCACTGGGAAAATTGGCCAAATAGCCCTGCCCTCTGCTTTCTATCTTTTAACCAGTTTCTGATCCACAAAAGTACACTGCCTCCTATCCCATGACTTTTTAGTTTCACCAAGAGTCTCTCATGAAGGACCATGTCAAAGGCTTTCTGAAAATCCAGATACACTATATCAACCGACTCATCTTTGTCTACCTGTTTATTCACAACTTCAAAAAAAAAACAGATTAGTAAGACAAGACCATCCTTGGCTAAAGCCATGTTGGCTGTCTCCCATTAAGTCATGACTATCTACATGTTCCGTAATTTTGTTCTTTATAATGGTTTCTACCATTTTTCCCGGTACTGACATCAGGCTCACCGGTCTGTAGTTTCCTGGATCACCCGTTAGTACCACTACAAAACACAAAACTGCTAAGCCTATCTAGTCTGCCCATTCCAGAAGCAATATTGCCTCACTGTCCTAGTTTTAGGTCATACTATCAAATCCTGCAAGATAAAGATCATCTGTGCTTATCCCAGGGTTTACCCTTCATTCCCCCACAGCTAAGGATCCTCTGTGCTTATTTCAGGTTTACCCCCTTCCCCCAAGCTAAGGATCCTCTGTGCTTATCCCAGGAAGATTAGCCACACAGATGAGTTTTGAACAGAATGAATGGGAGAGAGATGATTCCCAAAAGAGCACTGGTTTTTAAGGATGACTAATCTAACTTCCAGCATTGCGCTCCACTGAGGAAGTCACCGCAGGGGCAATTACTCATGAGCAAATCAATCTTTTCTTTTTTCAGACTTCACCAGAGCTGCAAAACTTTCCATCCAACCTCTGCTGGAGACAGAGAAATACTGAAGTGTATGCCTAGCTGCATCTGTAGTTATGACAGGATAAGGTCATAGAAACTTCCAGATTTTCTCAGTCTCCACCTCTGCTGGTAGGTGGACACAACCCACTTGTTTGGACTGATGTAGCAGGATGATATGGAAATGGTATATAATTTTTTCTACATATATACATACATACATTTGAAACAAGAAGCCTGTGAAGGAATCTGTTGGACTACTAGATGGATTACAGGGTAAAAAAGTTGCATTCAGGGAGGATAAGGCAATAGCAGATAGACTAAAATTAATTATTTGCTTCAATCTTTACTGAGGAAGATGTAAAGAGCTCCCCATACCAGAATAGGTATTTAAAGGTGATAACTTGATATAAATCTCAGTGAATCAATGCCATACTGGGTCAGACCAAGATCCATGAAGCCCAGGTATCCTGTCTCCAACAGTGGACAATCCAGGTCACAAGTACCTAGCAGGTTCCCAAAAAGGCACACAGGTTCCACAATGTTTGTCCCGGGGCAAGCAGTAAATTTCCCGGGTCCTCTTTAGTAATGGTTTATGGACCATTCCTCCAGGAACTTGTCCAACCCTTTTTTAAACCCAGCTACACTAACAGCTTTTTCTATATCCTCTGTAAACAAATTCCAGAGTTTGATTATACATTGAGTGAATAGCAACAAATTGAGAAACTAAAGAGTAAATCACCTGGACCAAGTGGTAAGCATCCCAGAGTACTAGAACACAAAACACAAAATTGCAGGCATTTAGAAATGCAAATGCAAGGTCATGCATTTGGGCCGCAAAACCTCAAGGGAGCAGTACAGTATAAGACATGACATTTATAAATTATCTGGAATTGGGAACAAGCAGCAAGGTGATTAAATCTGCAGACGACACCAAATTATTCAGAATTGTTAAAACACATGGGGGATGAAACTACAGGACTACCTTGGAAGATTGGGCAGACGAAATGTAAGGGAATAACAACCCAAACTAAAGATACTGTTATGGAAATTAGACAATATTACAGAAATATGACTATTAATTTTTGGTCATGGCACTGGGTAGAACATTCTCTGCCCAACTTGTACTATATAACGTGTGTAGCGCTGCTTCTGTCCAAAATGCATGTGGTCTAGGGAAGAAAATTGGGAGGATTACCGACTCGTTTAGATGGAAAGAGGAAACCACCTTTGGGAGGAAGTATGGATGGGTATGGACAGCCACCTTCTCATGGTGGAAACAAGTACAGGGAGGATCCGCCACTAGAGCTTGCAGCTCACCGATGCGGCAAGCTGAAGTGAGGGCAATAAGGAAAATGACCTTCCCAGATAGAAATTTCAGTGAAGTGATTGCTAAAAGTTTGAAAGGTGGCTTTAGAAGTTGTGCCAGAACCACATTCAGATCACTGGACAATGGAGGTGGCTTGGACAGCTTGAGAACCTACATTAAATGTGCTACTAAGGGTGTGAGGAGATAGGCTGTCCATCCACTGGTCTGTGAGAGGCCACAATGGCACTAAGGTGAACTCTTACCAAGTTAGTCTGAAGACCCGTCAAGGATAAATGGAGGAGATAAAAACATGACAGCAGAAAAAGACCACATGGCCTATCAAGTCTGCCTTTCCACATCAACCACTAAAATAGTCCCCTTTTTTCTTTAGAGATCCTCTGTGTTTGCCACATGCTTTTTTGAATTCAGTTACTGTCCTCATCTCTACCACCTCCACTGGGAGACTATTCCATGCATCTACCACTCTTTCTGTAAAGAAATATTTCCACATATTACTCCCGAGTCTATCCCCTTTCACCCTCATCCTATGTCCCCTCATTGTAGAGCTTGTTTTCAATCAAAAGAGGCTCTCCCCCTGTGCATTTATGCCATAGAGGTATTTAAAAGTCTCAATCATATCACCTCTAACCCGGCCTTTCCTCTAAAGTATACATATTAAGATCCTTAAGTCTGTTTTGAAGAAGCGACTCCACCAGGCAAGAAAAGGGATCAATATCCTTTGGGAAGCACCAGAGGGCAAACCTAAGAAGGTATAAGATTGCATGGTGGAATCCTTACAAGATGCAAGGACCTTCCTGACTACCTGTGGTAGGTCAAGGTCGGCAAATCCTAGCCCTTCAGCAGCCATGCTGTCAGGCATAGGGAGTGAAGATTGGGATGGAGGAGTGTCCCGTGGTCCTGAGAGAGGAGGTTGGGTGCACATCCCAGGTTGAGTGGCTGAGTCTGCATGAGGTTATGAAGCAAAGGAAGTCACAATTGACAGGGCCAGAAGGGGGCCCTGTTGGCCTGTAGCTTGAACAGCGTATTGGGTATCAAAGGGATGAGAGGATATGCATAGAGCAGTCCGTGTCCCCAATGGAGAAGGAAGATGTCCGGGGCATGTCAGTGGAGCAATAGAACCCTGGAGCAGAAGAGGGGAAGCTGTATGTTTTGCAGAGTGGCAGATCTGAGTAGGGTTCCCCACGTTTAGAAGAACAAAGCAGCCATCTCCCGATGCAAGGTCCACACATGCAGACGAAGGATATGGCTTAACCTGTCTGCTAGGACATTGAGTTCGCCCAGGAGGTACACTACTCTGAGGTGAATGCGGTGAGAGATGGCGTTCCCCCGTTTGTTCACAAAGAACATGGCAACTTGGTTGTCCGTTCTGATTAGAACAGATTGCCCTGAAAGCTGGGGTTGAAAAACCCGAAGAGCATTTGTCAGTGCCCATAGTTCTAGCAGGTTGATTTGCAAGGCAGATTCTTGCAGTGTCCACAGCCCCTATGTGGTCAGGTTGTTCAGATATGCCCCCCAACCCAGCTTGGAAGCAACCGTCTTCAAGGTACATCAAGGTGGAAGCATCTGAAAAGGTGACTTGATGTGTAGGTTTCGTGAGGAACTCCACCACTGAAGGGACTCGATCAGTTGAGGAGTGATGTGGATCTTGCCTCCGAGACATCCCTTCACTTGCATCCATTGAGAAGACAGAGTCCACTGCATCAATTGCATGTGTATTCGAGCGAAGGAGACGACATGAGTCCCAAGGTGGTGAACTGGATCAGAAATTGGTTGACTGACAGAAGATGATGGTAAACAGAACTCAATCGGATGAAAGGAAGGTGATCAGTGGTATGCCCCAGGGATCGGTCCTCTTCAATGTATTTGTGAGTGATATTGCTGAAGGACTGAATGGAAAAGTCTGTCTTTATGCAGATGACATGAAAATTTGCAAGTGTGGACTCCCCTAAGGGAGTGGATAACATGAGGAAAGATCTAGAAAAACTGGAAGAATGGTCTAATGCTTGGCAGTTAAGATTTAATATAAAGAAGTGCATTGTCATGCACCTGGGATGCAGAAATCCAAGGAAACTGCAATGGGGGGAAGAGGTTTGGGTGCACAGACCAGGACGACGACTTCAGAATGATTGTATCTGAGGATCTCAAGGTGGCAAAACAGTGTGACAAGGCAGTGGCCAAAGCCAGAAGGATGCTGGGCTGCATACAGAAAGAAAATTACCAGCAGAAAGAAGGAGGTGCTAATGTATAAGTCGCTGGCAAGGCCTCACTTGGAATATTGTGTTCAGTATTGGAGACCATATCGCACAAAGGATATAAAAAGACTGGTAACTGTTCAAAGGAAAGCGACCAAAATGATTTGGTGCCTGCGCCAGAAAAAATGAGAAGAGACTTGAAGGCCTGGTTTGCAGCTTGTCGTGCTGTGAGGGCTTGTGTGCATCAGTGATGCTGAGAGCTAAACTATCGGTAGTTTAACTACTGGCAAGGTCTCCCAAGATGGATAGGTCTCAACTGAGGTGCCAGACCAAGACAGACCACCCATCTGGGCAGCAGCAGAATGGGATAGTGTTGACGGCAAAGGGATCACATTTCTGTGACAACGGCAACAACACCAAACTTAAACTGCCCGGAAGAAAGGCCCAGCAATCTACTTCTGTATCTTGCCATGAAAACCCAATGGATAGTTACAACAAAACAAATTGTGCTATAGTGCTGGAAGATGAGACCCCCAGGTTGGAAGGCACTCAACTAGCTACTGGGGAAGAGCTGAAGACTTTTCAGAGTAAAGCCAGCATTTATGATATGGTTGGATCAAAGCCCCCGGGACGTCTGACTGCTGATGTAGCTGCGCATGAAATGAGAATCAGAAGCTGTAAAGATGTAACATAGTAACATAGTTAATGACGGCAGATAAAGACCAGTATGATCCATCTAGTCTGCCCAGTATGTTGGCAAGAGTAGGTGCACCTGCCGCTCCGGTACAGGCAACCCCTCCCCATGTCTCTGCTCAGGGGGTGAACCCCTTACGCATTGGAACATAGAACGTACGAAGCATGAACCAAGGGAAGTTGGAGGTGGTCAAGAATGAAATGGAACGTGTACAACTTGATCTGTTGGGTGTCAGCGAACTGAAATGGACTGGCATCGGGCACTTTGCATCAGATGATCACATGGTCTACTATGCTGGAAATGAGAGACAAAGAAGAAATGGTGTTGCATTTATAATAAAGAAGAAACTTGCAAGAACTGTAATGAAATACAATGCAGTCAGCGAACGCTTAATCTCTATTCGTCTACGAGGAATGCCTATCAACACAACTATAATTCAAGTATATGCCCCAACAACAGCTGCAGAAGAGAATGAAATTGAAGATTTCTATGAACAAGTACAAGCTGAAATTGACAGAACATGCAAACAGGATATCCTGATAGTCATGAGTGACTGGAATGCAAAAGTTGGCAACAAAGAAGAAGGCAAAGTAGTTGGAAAATTTATTTATTTAGCTGTATTTATATCCCGCTTTTCACCGGGTCAAAGCGGCGTTACATAAAAAAAGGGGGGGGGGAATTTACGTGTAGGGGTGGGGCTGTCACTGGGGAGGCTACATTGACGATTTCAACATAAGACATAGGACAGACTTTGGACATGGACGGATTTTGGACATGGTTGGGATAGTATAGTTTGAGTTGGGTGGTCATGGTGGGTGAGATCAGAGGTTATTTTGCTTTTTGGTGGGAGTCATGTTGAGGTATTCCTGAAATAGGATGATTTTCAGCTGTTTTCTAAAAGATAGTAAATCGGTGTTATTTCGGAGACAGCTCGGTAGAGAGTTCCATAAGGATGGAGCATACAGTTCAAAGGCTCGATTGCAGGTCCGTTGCGAGCATTTGGTTCTTTTGTGAGGGATGGTGAGGGAGTTGCTGAAGGCTTGTCTGGTAGTTCTGCCGTGAGCTGGTCGAGACAGTAGGGTGTGAAGTTGGGAGTTTCGCGTTTGATGTATGGCTTTGTGGGTGAATAGAACGGCTTTGTATTTAGTCCTTGCTTCGAGGGGGAGTATGTGTAGGTCTTTCAAAATCGGGGTGATGTGGTCGGTCTTCTTTGCTCCCTGAATGATTCTCGCCGTGGTGTTCAATGCTGTTCGGAGGGGGTTCGACTGTGTGGCTGGAAGTCCATGGTATAATATATTACAATAGTCCAGATGTGGGAGTGTCATAGCTTGCATTACAGTTCGGAAGTCTTGATGTTCAAGAAGGGGTCTGAGACGTTGGACTGTCCTTGCTTTGTGGAATATAGTTCCGGAGGTTTTGGTGATTTGTTGCTTTAAGGTGAGTGCTTGGTCGATGATAATGCCCAGGTACCTTATTTGTGGTTGTATTTGAATGTTTGTGGTGCCTATGTTGAGGTGTGTAGGTGGTGTAAAGTCTGGGTCTTTTGTGACTATGAGGGCTTCTGTCTTCTTTATGTTGATGGAGAGGTTGTTTGCTTGTAACCAGTTGGACACCTCTGTGAAGCATGTTGATAGGTGGGTGTTTGTTGGGTTCGTGGTTGTAATGGGGGCATAGAGCATGAAATATGGAAAATATGGACTTGGCAACAGAAATGAAGCTGGAGAAAGACTGATAGAATTCTGCAGGACCAACGATCTATTCATCTCAAACACCTCCTTCCATCAACACAAGCGGCGACTGTACACATGGACTTCACCCAATGGATTGTATAAAAATCAAATTGACTACATCCGTGGAAGTCAACGATGGAAAAGTTCTATAACATCAACAAAGACAAAACCTGGAGCTGACTGTGGTACAGATCATCAACTACTAGCATGCAAACTCAAGCTAAAGTTGAAAAAGAGCAAACCACTCATGAATGCAGTAAAATATGACCTTGAGAATATACCACTGGAATTTAAAGACTGCCTGCAAAATCGATTTGCTGCTTTAGATACAAATGACAGAGCTCCAGAAGAGTTATGGAATGACATCAAGAAGGTTGTGTTGGAAGAAAGCGAGAAGTCTCTACAAAAGGTGAAAAAGCAAAAACGGACAAAATGGATGATGGAAGAAACTCTGAAAATTGCCCAGAAACGCAGAGAAGCTAAAGCCAGAGGAGAAAGAAAGACAATCGCAGAACTCAACAGAGATTTTCAACGTGCAGCAAGACAAGACAAGGAAAAGTACTACAACGACGCATGCAAGGAAATAGAAGCAGAAACTATTAGAGGAAGAACAAGATCGGCTTTCCTAAAGCTACAAGAGTTAAAGAAAAGGTTCCAGCCTTGAATTGGAATGTTACAAGATGCTCAAGGTTCTATGTTGAATGATGCTGAGAAGATCAAGAAAAGGTGGAAGGAATATACAGAGTTTTTATATGATAAAGATCAAGAGGACCAACAGCCGTTTCAATCTATACCTTACGATCGGGAACCATTGGTGATGAAAGGAGAAGTTGAAGCAGCATTGAAAACCTTATCAAAGAACAAAGCACCAGGCATTGATAGCATTCCCATAGAGGTATTACAGCAAACTGATGCAGCTGTTACCGTACTTACAAGGCTCTGCCAAGAAATATGGAAGACAACATCATGGCCAACTGACTGGAAAAGATCTGTGTTTATACCAATACTAAAGAAAGGTGATCCAACTGACTGTGGAAATTATCGCACAATCGCTCTGATCCCACATGCCAGCAAGATTCTACTGAAGATTATTCAAAAGAGACTACAACCATACCTGGAACAAGAACTACCTGAAGTACAAGCAGGGTTCAGGAAAGGGCGAGGAACGAGAGACATCATAGCAGATGTGAGATGGATCCTTGAAAAGATTAAAGAATACCAAAAGGATATCTATTTGTGCTTTATCGACTATAGCAAGGTTTTTGACCGTGTAAACCATGAGAAACTCTGGGCCACATTAAGAAGCATGGGTATACCAGAACACCTGATCGTACTCTTGCACAATCTGTACATTGATCAAGAAGCGACAGTTCGAACGGAACAAGGAGAAACAGAATTAAATCATCAGAGAAGCAGGATTGTATGAAGACAAGAGAGGTGTGAAGATTGGTGGAAGACTCATCAACAATCTTTGCTATGCTGATGATACCACATTACTGGCTGAAAGTGAAGATGATCTGAAACATTTGCTTCTCACAATCAAAGAACAGTCTCAAAATGGGCCTGCACCTTAATGTAAAGAAGACAAAGATGATGACAACTGGCATAATCAACAGGTTCATCATTGAAGGAGAAGAAATTGAAATCGTGAACAACTTTAACCTACTTGGATCAACTATCAATAAAGAAGCAACAAGCAGTCAAGAAATCAGACGACGCATTGCTCTTGGCAGAATGGTTATGAAAGACCTAGATAAGATTCTCAAGAGCAGAGATGTCTCTCTCCATACAAAGATTCGACTTGTTCAAGCCATGGTATTTTCAATAACATCATATGGATGTGAAAGCTGGACAGTGAAAAAGATAGACAGGAAGAAAATTGATGCCTTTGAATTATGGTGCTGGCGGCGAATACTGTGTATACCATGGACTGCCCGAAGAACAAACCAGTCTGTACTAGAGGAGATCAAACCTAAGCTTTCTTTAGAAGCTCAGATGACAAGAGTTCGACTTTCATACTTTGGACACATCATGCGAAGAGAGAGATCATTAAAGAAAGACATCATGCTTGGCAAGATAGAAGGTCAATGCAAAAGAGGAAGGCCAGCAATGAGATGGATCGAGACAATAACAGCAGCTACGGGTACCAGTCTGTCAACAATGAGCCGCATGACTCAAGACCGAACACAATTTAGGATAGCTATCCAGAGGGTCGCCATGAGTCGGCTCCGACTCGACGGCACTTAACAACAACATATATATATACACACACACACATATACACACATATACATATATACATACATATACACACACACACACACACACACACACACACACACACACACTCTCTCTCTCTAGAGGAGAGGAGGGCCAGGGGAAATATGGTACAGACCTTTAAATACTTAAGAGTATTAAGACAGGGAAACTGCAACACTAGAGGACATGACATGAAGCGTCAAGGGGGTACACTGAAAGGCAACGTCAGGAAATAGTTTTTCACTGAAAGGGTGGTGGATGCTTGAAATGCCCTCCTAATGGAAGTAGTGGGGGCAAATACATAGAAACAGAAATATGACGACAGAAAAAGACCACATGGCGGAGTGGAGGAGTGGCCTAGTGGTTGGGGCAAGGTACTTCGGGCCGGAAGGTCGGGGGTTCAAATCCCACTAGAGGACAGCAACCTTGGGCCGGAAGGACTGGGGTTTCTAGTCCCACAGGTGCTCCTTGTGGTCTTGGGCAAGCCACCTAACCCTCCATAGCCCATGTTCCCTGTAAAATAGTTCTCTGTGTGCTGTGCTTTCCTGTCTAATCAATGTGTTTATACCTCAAAAAAAAAAATTTCCTGTCATGATTTGACAATTTCCAATCTGTAATCAAACCGCTGCTGATCGCTGGAAGTAGCGGTATACAAATGTATACTAAATAAATAAATAAAAATCTAGTATGTCCTTCCATAACAACTACAACAGTCCCCTTTTTTCCTTTAGAGATCCTGTGTTTGTCCCATGCTTTTTTGAAATCAGTTACTGTCCTCATCTCTACCACCTCCACTGGGAGACTATTCCACGGATCCACTATTCTTTCCGTAAAGAAATATTTCCGCATACCACTCCTGAATCTATCCCCCTTCACCCTATTCCCATGTCCCTTCTTAGCAGAACTTGCTTTCAATTGAAAGAGGCTCTCCCCCTGAACATTTATGCCACGGAGATATTTAATCATCACGCGGAACCAAAGCTTCATAGACCCACCAAACATAAAGATACAAAGTACCACGATACCGATAAGATCAGAGGTGAGATACCTTGGTGTTACTCTGGACAATAAACTCAATCTCAAACCACACATTGACAAAACAATCCAAAAAGCCTACTACAAGATGCGAATCATCAGGAGACTGAAACCACTCCTCGCCCCAGAACACTTCCGTACCGTCTGTCAAGCACTGATAACCCCACTACTGGACTTCTGCAATCCGATATACCTTGGACTACCGAAACAAGCCCTCAAACCACTCCAACTGGCACAAAACACTGCAGCACGAATCATATCCGGAGCTGCAAGGCAGGAGCACATCACTCCCACCTTAAAGGACCTACACTGGCTCCCAATCAGTGCACGCATCAGATACAAGACTATCATAAACCTATTTAAGATAAAACAGCACACATCAGCCAACAGCCTCCACACGCTCATACAACCAGAAACCAGCACACGTCCTAGAAGAAGACAAACATGCAACCGAGTCAGTACCCCAAATGAATACAAGCACACACGCAAGGACACAACAAACAGAGCACTCTCCATGGCTGCTCCAACAATATGGAACAATCTACCGGACGATTTAAGAGCAACTCCAGACCTCAAAGACTTCAGAAAACAGCTGAAAACCATGCTGTTCATAGAGCACTATGGACACATCACATAACCTAAGAGAAAGTATAACAGCACACCATACCTCCTAACAGTATGTATATAAAATGTGTCTTAGCACCACTGTAGATAGCCCACTTTGTACATAGCTCAAACAAATCTAGCACACAACACAGCCCACACACAACTAAGTTTCTCCCTCACTGCATGTATAACACACCCACTTTACCTGATTGCTTGCTGTGATACCACCTTGATTATTAAGATAAGGCGGTTTAGAAATACTGTTAAATAAATAAATAAATAAATTTAAACATCTCAATCATATCACCTCTATCCCGCCTTTCCTCTAAGGTGTACATATTAAGATCCTTAAGTCTGTCCTCATATGCTTTATAATGAAGACCACTAACCATTTTAGTAGCCACCCTCTACACCGACTCCATCCTGTTCACATCCTTTTGAAGGTGCAGTCTCCAGAATTGCACACTATACTCCAAATGAGGTCGCACCAAAGACTTATACAGAGGCACTATCACCTCCTTTTTTCTGCTAGCCATTCCTCTCCATATGCACCCAAGCATTCTTCTAGCTTTTGCCGTCGCCTTTTCTACCTGTTTAGCTACTTTAAGATCATCAGACACAACCACGCCTAGGTCCTGCTCTTCTTTAGTGGACAAAAGTACTTCACCCCCTATACTGTATTGCTCCCTTGGATTGCTGCAGCCCAAATGCATGACCTTACATTTTTTAACATTAAATCCCAGCTGCCAAATTCTAGACCATTCTTCAAGCTTAGCTAGATCCCTCCTCATGTTATCTACACCTTCCTGGGTGTCTACTCTATTGCATATTTTGGTATCATCCGCAAAAAGGCAAACCTTACCCGACAGCCCTTCCACTATATCACTAACAAAGATGTTAAAAAGAATCGGACCAAGGACAGATCCCTGGGGCACACCACTGGTAACATCCTTCTCCTCAGAGTGAGCTCCATTTACCTGTACTCTTTGTCGCCTCCCACCCAACCAATTTCTAACCCAAGCAGTAACTTTAAGGTCCATCCCTAGGGTGCTCAGTTTGTTTATAAGTCGCCTGTGAGGAACAGTGTCAAAGGTTTTACTGAAATCTAAATACACCACATCTAGGGCTCTCCCTCGGTCCAACTCCCTGGTCACTCAGTCAAAGAAATCAATCAGATTTGTCCGACAAGACCTGTCTTTGGTGAATCCATGCTGCCTCGGATCCTGTAATCCGCTGGACTCCAGAAACCTCACTATTTTCTCTTTCAGCAGCATTTCCAATAATTTACTCACCACCGAAGTTAAACTAACCGGCCTGTAGTTTACAACCACATCCTTACTTCTGCTTTTGTGTAAAGGCACCACATGAGCCTCTCTCCAGTCCTTTGGCACCATTCCCGACTCCAACGAGGCATTGAAAAGGTCAGTCAGTGGAGCTGCTAGAACGTCCCCAAGTATTCTAGGGCATATCCCATCCGGTCCCATCGCTTTGTCTACTTTAAGTTGAGCTAGTTTCTCACTAACACAGTCTTCTGAAAATTGTTCAAGATGTCCCTCGCTTCTGTTCCTGTTTGTGGGTGTCTTCTGAGTTTCTGCTCCTGTGACTAAATTTAAAATGGTATGGGACAGACACAGTGGATCGCTTTATAGCAACAGGATAAAATCAAAATAACCTTAACTGTCTCTGTTATCTCAACAAATAGGGGTTACCTGCACAGAGCGGTGGGTACACCCCTAAACAAAGGCATGGGGAGTGGCAGGTGCACCTTCTCTAGCCACCTTGCTGGGCAGACTAGATGGACCATGATGGTCTTTATCTGTCGTCATGTACTATGTTACTATCAGGCCAATGCAGAAAGCCAGAGCTAGATCTGTATTGCAGCAATTTTTTACCTTCCTGACAACACACACATTAAAACGTGCAAGGCAGGAAGGATAGGCTATGCAAATGGCCCCCATGTTAACCGTGCACATGCAAATGAGCCACTGCAGCATTAAATTGGGAAAGCAAGCCAAACACATGCACACAAAAGGCCTGCAATAGTTTGTATTGCTCTCCAGGCACTGCATGGCTAATTTGCATAAGAGTATTTTGATGGCATCGGGAATGATTGCAGCATCGTAAAAAGCCCCTGATGCCATCAAAACACTGTTGGGGGCCGGTGCCCTGACAAAAAGTAATTACCTGGTGGCCCCTTAAACCCCTCACATACCAACCCCAAGTGAAAGTAAAATTATAATTACCTGGTGGTCTATCAGCCCCTAAATCCAATCACCCCCACTCCTGTAACTCAAAATAGGCAAGAGCGCTTCCTACACGCTCCCGCTCTAGTATGCTGTGTTGTAAAATGGCGATGCCTGGCCCTACTCAGTACATCCTGGGATGCACCCGGTGAGGTCAGACTACCATATACGGCACTCTTTCTATAGCACCCTGGAACAACAGGATGGTCACCTCTTCTTTTAAGAAAGTGCTTTAAAGGAGTTGTGTGGAATATTCCCCTATGAAGCTGGTGTGGGGTAATGTTTCAAAGTGAAGCTGATAACCCCTTTGGACAATCTGGAGTGTCCACTGCTCTGATGTTATGAGGTGCCGCCTATGGGCATAGTGATAAAGTCTGCCTGTTATGTGGAGGGGCGGGGGCTCTCCAAGGACAGATTAGCAATACTCTCTAGGAAGGAGTCAAAACCAAGTGCAGGTTGTGCCTGTACGGATGGTTGAGGCTTAGGAAGCCTTGGGCTTCTTGGGTTGGCGATGGCCCTGCTGAGGATGCTGAGGTTGATGAGCAGCAGGAGGTGGCTAAGAAGGATAGTATCTTTTTTAGAATAGAAAGATTTCTTGGGAAAAGCTTTCCTCTTGGATGGGTCAACTGCTTTCCTGTAAAGGCGTTGCAGGGCAAGATTATCCATTTCAATCTTCCCTGCTTTTTCCCTTCAATTTTTGCCAAAAAGATTTTCCCCAGTACATGGGATATTGGCCAGTTTATCCTGGACCCATTGCTCGAAATCTGATGCCTGTAACCAGGCCATTCTGCAAGCTCCAGTACAACTATTGAAGCTTTGCTTGTTGATTTGAAGGCATCAAAAGAGGCTTTGGTAAGAAACTTAGAAGTATTTTGACCTTGCTTGATGAATGTCTGTAATGCATTCCGCTTATCCTCAGGAAGCAGGGGGCTGAAAGTTTCCAGATCTCTAGTGTCATTCTTCAGAAACTGCCCATATACAGCATTTAAGAGTCGATTCTGAAGGCCAACATGCATGCTTGAAAGCATCAACGCCCAAAGGCAGCGAGTGTCCTCGAGTCTCTGCCAGGTAGGATGGATGAATGGTTCTCAGAGATCTTTTTCGGCACATTGAGATTCCACCACAATTGAGTGATGGAGAAGCTGAGGTTTTTGGAAGCCTGGGCACTCTGTGCATGGTATCTAGTCTCTTGCTGACCGGCGGAACCGTGAAGAGGGGCCTCCCACAAGCGGAGCATAAGATCTCGCAGGATATGATGTACCGGTAAGATGGCTGCCTCTTTGGGCGTGGGAAGGTATAGGGGTATCTCCAGTTCTTCTGCCCTTTGTTCCTTTTCTGAGGCTATCGTGATGGCGAGCCCACTGCCATGAACGTATGACGTTCTGATAGGATGTATCCTCTGGTGGGGATCGACGCCTTTCTTGAGGCAGTGACAGGTCTGAGGGATGTCTGAAAGTTCTTGGGAACAGAGTGACCCCCTACTACCC
This sequence comes from Ichthyophis bannanicus, assembly GCA_033557465.1. NCBI lineage: Eukaryota > Metazoa > Chordata > Amphibia > Gymnophiona > Ichthyophiidae > Ichthyophis > Ichthyophis bannanicus. The sequence goes on from CM066034.1 coordinate 1,031,062,060, forward strand.
TCTCCCCCTTCAGATTCTGAAGAACTGGAATCAGAGTCCGGTAAGAAAAAGTATAAGCAGTCTTGGGTTCGACCTCGATGCTTCATGGATGTCAAAGGTCAATGCGGATACCGATACTCAGATGTATTGGAACCAAGAGCCATGGCGGTTTGCGTCTATTGGATATCAGAGGTATAGATTGGTTCCAAACAAAGGTATCAAGCTCAGAGATTCCAATGATGCCAGTTCGAGGGCTAGCACTGGGCCCAATATGCCTGGCTGTAGACTCTGTGCCAAAGCCTGGGAAGCTCTTGATGGTATCGGTACTGAGGCTGCCAAACTCCTCGAGAGCCAGCATCAGCTGGTCTAGGGAGATGGCCAGTGTCTGGGTGTAATTTCCAAGATGTAAATCACGTCTATAGAATACAGAATCTCACTGAAGGAAGATGAAGTGTGTAAGATGAAGTGTGCGTAAACCAAAGCACTGGCAACCTCAGTATTCTGTATCTTATAGGAATTTAATACACATAGTATGTTACTTTTCATGCCCCCTGAAGGCGGCTACAGCCGAAACGCGTTGGGGTCTCTCTTGAATTAATAAAGTACCTGTGACCTCTACATACCACTCGCTTGTTGTGTTTCTCCTGGTTTGCTGCGAGGGTTTTTGCTCTTCTTGTGTTTCTCCTGGGTGGAAACTCCTATAGAGCTCTGAGCCCCCATCCCAAAACATGGAATCAGTAGTTCTCCGTTGATGCCTTGGGAGCATCCCAGAGCCCCACGTGTGCTTTGGAGGACAAATCCTCCCACAGGGGCTGTTTGGCTGGCTGGCCTGCATTGGATGCATTCCCAGGGGAGTCACGATGTTTATGCTGGGACTTTTCTCTTGCTTCGGTATCGGTCTTCAACACTGATGCCGAGGATCTGGGAACAGCCAGAGGCTTTGACTTACTTTCGTTTGGACTTCAAAGAAATCTGGCCCTTAGGCGGGGTTCTACAGTTAGTATCATAGTTCATCCCCACAAACCTGAATCAGAGCACAACTGTATGTGAGGCCACCACCGCGATACCACACCCCACAGCAACGCCACCTGACTGGACAACGACTCGGACACCCACCAGCCCCAGCAGACTACACTCAAAAGTGAGAACTCTAATATAATTCCTATCTCTGCCCTACCACAAGAATTACCGAATTTATAGCTAATATGCCAGAACTGAACCTGCCTTAGGATTGCCATAATACTGCTATTTTGTGTTTCAAAGCACTGCTACACTGTGTTTTCAAAGCACTGCTACTTTGTGTTTTTCTACCATTCTTATATGACTGCACACTTTTACCACACCTAGTGAGGCTGTCCCTGAGTCTTCAAAGCAGAGCACTATCCCAGAACAGAGATCCATACATCCGCACCTCAGGTGACATTCCTGTCAATCACCAGCTACTCCACCTACACTGCCACTTTAACTATACCTGCTCACAGCACTCAGCTGCGACACAGCGGCAACTTTCAAAACCCCATAGAACACTTCGCAGAATGGCTCCCTTCCTTACGGTTGCAACCAGCTTCTACCTCCTTACCAGCCTATTCCATAGCGCCCTCGTCTTCTCCACCACTGGCAACCCCATACCAACCCTACGAGGCACAGGGAGGAGATGGGCCACCACCTCCCAACATCTGAAGACAGAACCCAGATTCAAACTTAGCCCACACTTAATCTACATCTTACTACAGCAATCCAAGAAACCCACACCAGAAAAACACTCGCAACCCAGCTACCTGAACTGCGCTCTCATCAATGCCCGTTCAGTCCGGAAGAAATGGCCAATCATCTCCGACCTGATATCATACTATAAATTGGACATCCTATTGGTCACTGAGACTTGGCTCACAGACGCTGATACAGTCATTCTGAACCAACTCACCCCACCCAACCTCTCAGCACACACCTGCCACAGAGCCAACCGCAGGGGCGGAGGAACCCTCGCACTCACGAGAACTGAACTCCAACTCCAGCAGATCAACGCCAATAGTACCAAAATGATGGATTTTATCACTCTAGCAAATGAACACACCTCCATCAACCTAATCTATCAACCTCCATCATCACCTCCAGACGACCTCTCAACGATAATTGACCTGGCCTGCAACTCCGAAAACTCACTCATAACAAACTGGCTTATGGGGGATTTCAATCTCCCAGCCCTACCAGAAGAACATGCCAGCCCCCTCCTGAATGCTCTCAGCCCGCTGGGCTATGACCAAGTGATCAACGAGCCTACCCACACAAAGGGTAACAAACTTGACCTGATTTTCGCTCCACAGTCAGTCACGAGCCAAAACCTCCCACTTGCCATCTCCCTCACGCCAGTCCCATGGTCTGACCATAAGCTAATAAGGTTCCAGTTACCCTACCAACAGGCTCAAACAAGATGCCAGCCCACCCCCGACTCCTGCCCAAAAGCAAAATTCCGACACTTCAACAAGGAGGAGATCCTCAGCAAATCTCTACCTCTGCTCAACCTTGCAGAAACCAATCTAGAAGAAATAATCTCCACTTGGAACAACACTCTCAGCTCTATTGCTAGCCAACCAGTAGGGGATGCAACACCAAGAAAAAGAAAGACTTCCCCTTGGTACTCTCCTGAGCTAAGGACATCACTCTGCCAACTGAGGAAACTTGAGAGAAGATGGCGACACTCCCGCCCCACCAGTAACCTGGACATCTACACCTCCAACCTAAGGAAACACCGCGAGAAAGTGGCCGAATCAATGAGACGCTATCACGCAGAACTACTGCAATGATCCATAAACAAACCGAAGGATCTATTCAACATAGTAAAGACCCTCACAAAGGAATCTTCCCCAACACAACACGCCAGAACCACAAGAATAAGCAGACTACCTCCAGTCAAAGCTAATTCAGACCATCAAAACGACATCATCCACCCCTATGAACAGACCACACCATCTATCTCCACTATCCACCTTCTCTTCACCTTCAGCGAAGAACATCGAAGACACCATCAACTCGATTAACACCACCACAGCTTCAAACGATCCCTGCCCTGCGTTCTGGATAAAGTCACTGCGTAAGTAACTCAGCCCATTCCTTACCAAACTCATCCACCTCTTCTTCACCACAGGAGCTTTCCCACAAAGCCTGAAACAAACGTCCATTAGACCGCTCCTAAAAAACGGCAAACTGGACCCCCAGAAAGTCGATTCATATCGGCCAATTTCAAGTATCCCACTAATGGCCAAAATAATCGAAAAAAATCGTCCTACACCAAATCCAGAACCACAATGAGACCGCTGCACCCTTAGACCCTTGCCAGCACGGTTTCAGAGAAGCACACGGTGTAGAGACGCTTCTAACCATCCTCTTCAACACACTAACGTCCAGACTAGATAAACCCAGAAGTGGCTATGCTCTAATCTTCCTGGACATCTCCGCAGCCTTTGACTCCGTTGACCATGTGCTGCTCATAGAGCGTCTGGCAGAGAAGGGGATACAGGATTCAGCCTTGAGATGGTGTGAATCTTACCTCTCAGACAGGTGGCAGCATGTAAGGACAGGTGTGACACTAGGAAGCAGTAATCACGCAGAAGCAAGAACAAACCAACCTGAAGCGTGAGTGGATGGAAAGACAAAGTCCTTTATTAAACCTTAGGCTGCCCCAAAGACAGAGTCCTTTATTAAACCTTAGGCCGCCTAAGGTTTAATAAAGGACTCTGTCTTTCCATCCACTCACGCTTCAGGTTGGTTTGAGCATGTAAGGACAGGACACACGACCTCCAAACCATTCCATCAAAAACAGGGTGTCCCACAGGGATCTTCCCTCTCAGCGCTGTTTTTCAATATATACATGCAGCCCATCTGCGCAATCACCCGCTCCTTCGGCATCTCATGCCTTATGTACGCGGACGATGTGTTACTCTACATGCCGTTTGCCATGGACCAGCCGGATCTCTCACAGCTAACTGCCTGCTTTGATGCTACAACTGACTGGCTCCACTCCCAAAACTTAAGAATAAACCACAAGAAGTCTAGAGGCTCTACTCATCACCAGAGACCAATCATTCACTCCACCAAATGCACTAAAAGTAAGAGGCGCTGAGCTCCAAACCAGGCCCACAATATGCTACTTAGGGGTAACTCTCGATCAACAGCTTGATATGAAAACACATATAAACAACACCGTTAACGCAGTATCTCTCAAGATTCAGACAATCCACCACCTACGCCCCCTACTGGAACCAGATGACTTCAGGACAATCTATCAGGCCTTAGTCATCCCCCACTTCGACTATGCCAATGCCATTCTACAGGGACTACCGAAGAGCACGTTGAATCCACTACAGCTGGCTATGAACGCAGCAGCCAGAATACTGCATGGCGCCACCAGGAAGGACCACATAACACCAATATTGAAGCACCTCCACTGGCTACCAGTCCACTCTAGACTCACCTTCAAGATCCTCATCACCTTCAAAGCCATCAGCAGTCTCACATCCCCTTCCATCACCGACCTCATCCACCCCACTCCTCCAAACAGAACCCGAAGATCAGTCACAGCCAATACCCTATCTATTCACAGCAAAATCACAAAATGCTCACAGGCAACAAGAAAGAGGGTCTTCGTGTTTTATGCTCCCTCATGCTGGAACGCACTCCCACCTGACATCTGTGCAATCACAGACCTCACTCAGTTCAGGAAAGCACTCAAGCACCACCTCTTCCTACAGCATTACGGTACCACCCAGCAACTACCCTCCCACAGACACCATAACAGTCACCCCATCCCAATTACCACACACGACACCAGCACCACACAATAGCACCGCCTTCTCCCAGCAGGAGCATGCAGATAGCAAGCTAAGACGGTAACCTGCCTTAGCCTAGAGCATGTAGATAGTTTCCCCAGTTCTACCCAAGTTTTTCTACCCTGTTTTATGTAAGTCCAGTATGGTTTCCCCTTACTCATGGACAAAGTTACCGTTATCTGTGAACTGAGCTGATTTGAAGAGTGCGGTATAGAAAAGACTTTAAATAAATAAAATCTGAAACCCATGAGAGGAAGTCTATGCCCTTGATGAAACAGAGTCTGAGGCAAACAACAATCCAAACTGTCTGGCTTGGTTCTTGAGGTCTCTTTTTGTCGTCATTTGTTGGCACAAAGGACAAGAATTAGACTGATGTTCAGGACCGAAACATTTTAGACACCAGTCATGTTTTTCAATGGCTGAGATGGTTCCAGCACACTTGGTACATTATTTGAAACCACTGACTGGCTTTTCCAAGCCTTAAGTTGTCATCTTCAAGATGGAAGATAAGGCTATGGAGGCCTAGTTTAGTGGTAGAACCATTATGAAAATCAAGAGAAAAGAAATAGAGAATTTAAAAATAAAAAATGAAAGAATTAGTGGAACCAGTGTCTGATGGGAAGGCAGAAGCATGATATTCCACAAAAAAAAAGAGAAGTTTTTCAGCGGTGACAGGACGATCCGTCCTACTAGCTCTGAAGAAAACAAAAGAAACAAGGATGTAAGTGCTGGTATCCCTGCGGCCTGCTCAGATGCCAAAACTGACCAAACAATATGGTTTCCTGCCACAAGGAACTTTTGCTGTGCTTCCAGTCTCAGACCTGACCTTCAAGCAACTGCTTGCCAAGTGATTATACCTGTGGATACAGAAGACTATGGTTTCTGTACAATTAGTTTTCCTGGTCAATTAATTGTCGACATGCAAGAACATCTGCTTCTCTGGTCTTCATCATCCATTAACGATGTTACTGGTCTTGGGATGTCCAAAACTGCATACTGTTATCTTCTCTCATTATGGCTCATGTGTCTGCAGGACGAACACCTGTTCATTACCTTCTGATTCACTGAGAACACTTTGGACTGTCTTATGCCAACCAATCACTGAACCTATGATGAAGATTCTACACAAAATATAATTACAGTATGCAACAGAACTTTAGCACCTTCTGCGTGTATGCATGGCTTTTCTCCTAAGGACAGAGATAAGACTCATAGATAACACAGAACCGGGGTATCACAAGGCTCGCATCCAAAAGGACTGTAGCCTGGATTATTTAGCCTAGCCGCCTCTTTGGACCCACGTGCTGCTCCAGAGACTGTTTTTGATTCCAGCTCGTCCACCAAACTAAGGTACCATCTTATTTTCTTTCCCCCAGGAGGATGGTTGTTAGAAAAATTATGGAAAACTAGTTTCTGACTAAGTGCAGAGTAAGCTAGTGGCCTATGGCTACTAATCGGTGATTACTCAGTATAACTAATTGTTGCGCTGCTATAACTTGCTACCTCATATTTCTAATAATATATCTATAGCTATGTACAGTAAGTCTGTATATTTTTCTACCTTGTTACTCATAACAAACATAATATATATAAATAAATAAATAAATTGTGATAAAGGAAGCTTATCATGACAGAGGAGAAAGGGATAAAGGAAAGGAATTCGACCTTATAAAAGGACCTATTTTGTAAGGTCAGAGAAACAAAACTCCAATCACACCTAGAAAGCAGGAAATTCCCAGATGGGATAGGTTTCAGAGTTCCCCTAGTGGAGAAAAGGAGAGGGAATACAGACCCAGGGTAAAGGACCCTTACGTCACTGAGTTCCCTAATTACTCAGCTGCCAGGAGGCAAGCTGATCTCCGTCACCTGAGAGGAGAAGAGGTGGGGCTGGAGCCTTGGGGATTTAAGTCTAGGATAGAGAAAGAAGCAGGGGAGAGGAGGAGGAGAGTCCCAGAGAGAGTCTCAGGGAGAGACCCAAGCAGAAACACAAGCTGGAGGACAGGACGAGGAAGCACAGGAGAATGGTGGCCAGAGAAGCTGCTACAAGCCCAGGCCCAGGTATGAGCCTTGAAAGCTTGTCTAATACAGAGCAGTGCAGAGTTGCAAGGAATACTCTCAGCTCTAACGGAAGGCAGTCAGCTGAACCCTGTGAACTGGAAGGAGAGGTAGAGCCTATACAACTAGGTGAACCAGACCTAGCTGTGAATGACAAAGACTCATACATGGATTGCTCCTTGTGTCAATCCTTTACTGCAGAGGGATTGAAGGAAAACCACCCTTAAGAGAAAACCTTCAGAGTCAGGTAACCTTGAAAGCCTGTAGATGGTTTTGTGCATGTCCTGTGTTAAAGAAGAAATACGTTTGCTGAGAAAGCAAGAGCAAGCTGAAGCTCTCTGATTGTGCTTGATAAACACCTGATATCCAGAGCAGTGCACCGGCAAGAAGCCGAGCTAATGGTGAAAGGAAGGAAAGTTTTTGGCTTTGTTTTTGAATATTCCTAAAGCCTGGAATAGAGCATTATTTGCTTATGAGAAGTTTTTGTCCTGTTAAAAGTTTTACTTTGTTTGTAAGGAGACAAACATCCTGGAAGTGTTTGGGACTATGAGAACAGAAAACTGCCATTGAGAAGTGCTGATTTTGTTTGCTTTAAACAGCAATGCTAGCCAAGCTGGTAGCATTGACTGTTAAAAGGTTTTTCCTTTGAGTTGAAGAACACTATAAGCTGAAAGTTTGTTTTGAGTTTATTTATGTCCTGATGTGTATTGTGAAGAATCCTGGAGAAAGTATCCAAGGCTAGTATTTGTGAACCTTGCGTTTGAGTCAATAAATTCTGTCATTGCCTTATCATTCGAGCCAACTACAAAAGTGTTTTTTCTACCTGAAGCCAAGTGGATTGTGACTGAACTACCTTTCCCAAAGGGCATGGCAAAGGAACCAGTCAGTTAAAGGCTAAAAGGTGAAACTTTCTATGATAATGACGCCCCTCCATACTGGAAGTAAGGGGCAAGGGTGTGACAATATACACACATACCACACACAGACTAGGCTCTCTTTTCATGGCTCATTGCCAGCAGTCTCACCGACTCCTGGACAGGGAATTAGTAGCCTACCCCTGGACATATCCGAGTGCATAACTTATTTCTGTTTGATGCTAATAATCCCCACAAGGAAAGGAGTTGGAAAGGCAGGCACACAGGCACAGTGGAGTGCTCCCAAAGGCTTTCCTATTGGACACTGGGGAGCAGTCTCACTCGGGCTCTGTCTGTGACGTTCACAGACATGTAAAAACTTCATTTCTGCCTGTTCCTGGAGTTAGGTCTAACCAACCCCCCCCCCCCCCCACACACACACACACACACACACACACACACACTGGAGGAAATTAAAAGTGATACTTTAAAAAAAAACCCACTATGCAGAAGGGAATGGAATGATACCCCAACCCTATGAGGAAAGGCTTCAAAGGTTAGGGCTCTTCGTCTTAAAATTCCCCACGAGGTCAGCTACCCCCCCCCCCCTTTCAATCCCAACTTTCCCCCAGTACCTCTGCCTTTTTTTTCTTTTTCTATGATCTCTGAGGAAACCACTCACCTTCTTTCCTCATCCAAACTCACTACCTGCTCTTCTGATCCTATTCCCACTCATCTCTTTAGCTCCATCTCCTCCACTGTAGTCCCTTCCATCTGATCTTCTCAATCTATTGCTCGCCACTGCAACTTTCCCTGCATCCTACAAGCATGCTGTGGTCACTCCTCTCCTCAAGAAACTCACTAGACCCTACCTATCCTTCTCACTTATCAACCCATCTCCTTTCTCCCCTTCATTTCTAAACTACTTGAATGTGCGGTTCACTGCCATTGCCTCAACTTTCTCTCCTCTCAAGCCCTTCTGGCTCCTCTACAATCTGGCTTTCATCCTTCACATTCTACTGAAATGGCTCTTGCCAAAGTGTCAGTGACCTGTTCCTTGCAAAATCCAAGGACCTTTACTTAATCCTCATCCTTCTTGACCTTTCTGCTGCCTTTGACACTGTTGACCACAACCTTCTCCTTGATACCTTGCTCTCGCTTAGTTTTAAGGGCTCTGTGCTATCCTGGTTATCCTCTTCTCTTTCCCATTGCTCCTTCAGTATTTGTTCTGGTGGATCCTCCTCTCTACTGCTATCCCCACTCTCTGCTGGTGTACCACAAAGATCTGTCTTGGGTCCACTCCTTTTCCCTATTTATACCTAAGTCCCTTGCTGCACTCATCTCGTCCCATGGCTTTCAATATCATTTTTACGCTGATTCCCCCCAGATCTCTACATCTGAAATCTCTCCAGCAATCCAGGCCAGGATCTCTGCCTGTCTGACATTGCTGCTTGGATGTCTCACCGCTGCTTGAAATTGAACATGGCCAAAACAGAGATTCTTATTTTTCCCCCTAAGCCTTCCTCCCCCTTCCCCAGTCTGTAGAGAACTCTCTACTTCTCTGTCTCCTCAGCTCACAACCTTGGGGTTGTCTTTGACTCCTCTTTCTCCTCCTACACACACATCCAACTGATAAACGGCAGGTTTTAGCTATCTACAACATCAACAAAATTCACCCACTCCTTTCACAACACACTACCAAGATACTTATCCACTCTTTAGTCTCCTCCAGCCTAGACTATTATAACCTACTCCTTGCTGGTCTCCCTCTGAATCATCTCTCTTCACTTCAATCTGTTCAGCACGCTGCTGTGTGGCTAATTTTCCACCAGCCTTGTCATGCTCATATTACTCCTCTTCTCAAGTCACTTCATTGGCTCCCTATCTGTTTCTGAATCCAATTCAAACTTCTCCTGCTGACCTATAAGTGCATTCACTCTGCAGCTCCTCACTATCTTTCCTCTTATCTCTCCCTATACCCCTCATTGGGAATTCAGCTCTTCTGGCAAATTGCTTCTATTGCTAACTCCAGACCACTCCTTTCACCTTGTTACTTCTTATGCCTGGAACAAACTATCTGAGTCTGTATGTCAGGCACCTTCTCTTAGCCTTTTCAAATCCAGGCTGAGCACTCACCTCTTCGTTGACGCATCTTGACTCACCTGTCGTCCTTTGTGTTTCCTTACCATTCCCCCTAGCTGTATCCCATGTCTACAGCTACTGTATTGTCTATTTCTATTAGACTGTAAGCTCCAATGAGCAGGAACCGTCTTTTACATGCATCTGTGGAACACTGCATACATCTTGTAGCGCTATACAAATTTTCAGTAATAGTAGTAGTAGGCAAAGAAGACAACTGAGGGAAGATATGATAGAGGTCTATAAAATGATGAGTGGAGTGGAATGGTTAAACATAGATTGGTTGTTTACTCTTTCAAAAAGTATAAAGACTAGGGGACACACAATGAAGCTACAATGTAGCACTTTTAAGAAATCAAAGAAATTGTTTTAACTTGACGCATAATCAAACTCTAGAATTCGTTACCAGAGGATGTAGCAAAAGCTGTTAGTACAGATAGGTTTAGAAGAGGTTTGGACAAGTTCCTGGAGGAAGGTGAAATTTTACTTACTGTTAATTTCCTTTCCTGGAGACCTGCTAGACCAGTCCAGATGAATGACATCTTCCCCTGCCAGCAGATGATGGAGACAGAGAAAAAACTCAAACCATGTCGTAACATCAGCACTCACAAAATAGTGCTTAAAACATAGAAAAATAACAGAAAAAGACCACATGGCCTATCTAGTCTGTCCTTCCATATCAACAACTACAACAGTCCCCTTTTTAACCTAATCTCAGTGAACAAACAAAAAATCTTGGTCGCAAGACATATTTTTTTTTACTTAGCTTGATCTCAATAGAACCGCTAGACTGGTGAGGTGATGAAGAATCATTCTATCATGATAAGATTAAGCCAAGTAAAAAATATCCTCTGCGACAAGATTGTTTATTCACTGAGATTAGGTTAAGCACTATTTTGTGTTTGCACGAGTTTATTTTGGTCTTTTGTCCACATTTAAGGTCAAAAGGAATGATTACACTTTGAGAGGTGTTTCCTCTAACACAAACAGCCCGACTTTTCTTTGAGAAATAGGTCTTATATTTGTATTTATTAAGTGGTCGTGACTTTTTGGTTTTGTCATTATCAGTGACATCATCACTGGCATAAAACCCAATGCAGCTAGGGGCACCCACCAGTATTTCATAATAAGCAGAGGGAACGCCTGAAAATCCTCCAAAGGGGCCTCCACAATCTTCAACAATGAATTATATACATAAGCTCTGCATAGACAAGACGTCATCTGGTAAGGCACAAGGCTGAAAGGCGGGTGGGTCCTGGACTGGTTTAGCAGGACTCCAGAAAAGAACGGCAAGTAAAAAAAAAACTTCACCTTCCATATCTTCCTGCTAGACCAGTCAAGATGAATGGGAAGTACCAAAGTTACTCCACTACTAGGTGGGAAGAAGCATAGCCATAAGCACATGAGAACTGAAACAAGCCACTGCCTTAGCTTGGACGTCCAAACATTAATATCTTGCAAGCACAGACAAGGAGGACCACACAGCCACCCTGCAAATATCCAAGGATGGAAACACGGTAAGATTCCATCCAGGAGGTGGCTTGGGCCATAGTTGAATGAGCCTTCAAGCCAACATAACTGGCTTACCTCGCAACAAGTAAGCTGAAGTAATTGCCATAAATGACCACAGTATGGGAAATAAGATGCCAGACATTTGAGGCTTTAATGGAGATATGATTCACAGACAACCATGACTAGGATGTAATTATACCAGGTTATAACTTTATTTTTTACCAATTATATGCTGACGACATTATGTGTTATACCCCTTTCAATCTAACAAACCCTAACTTTTCAAACCTAACTGAATGCATCACAAACCTGAAGACCTGGCTATCAAACCATAACCTCATAATCAATCAATCAAAAACTGAAGCACTTCAAGTACACACCAACGCTTCTTATACCCCACCATCTACCCTTACACTTGGAGATATCACCCTTACCTTAAAAAGCCAAGTGAAATATCTCGGTCTTATCCTTGATCAGAACCTTACATTCCATGAACATATAAAAAAAACTACCAACACAATATACATGAAACTACGTACTCTTCGAAACCTCCAACCACTTCTAAACCCAGACTCCTTCCGCACTGTCTGCCAGGCTCTCACCATCCCAACCCTTGATTACTGCAATCTCATCTATCATGGCCTTCCTAAAAGCACCCTACATCCCATCCAAATGGCACAAAACACAGTAGCTCGGCTCATCACGAATAACCCTAGGCTCTCACACATAACTCCAATCCTCCTTGATTTACACTGGCTCCCCAGTCAGTCCAGAACTAAATTTAAAGCAATCACCCTCATTCACAAAATCATTTCAAATGAATCCGCACCCTGCCTCTCCCCGCTCCTATCCAATTCCAACAACAATAGAACACGCCGCACCTCTACCAAAAACCTTATCTATCCCATCATCCAAGAAAAAATGTAGCCAAACCACCTGTAATCGGGCATTCTCCCTTTACGCTCCATCTATCTGGAATACCTTACCACATGAACTAAGGAACTGTCCCAAACTGTCCCAACCACTCTGAATTCCGGAAGAAACTGAAAACTCATCTCTTCCAGGAACACTTCTCCCTACTAGCATAAGCTCCCTCTAACCTCCTCTTCAACTATCCATGCAAATAGTCCTAAGCAACCATGTAAATAGCTCTTAAGCCTCCGCAAGGAGTAAGGTTCCTGTTAATCACTTACTCTGTGTTCCAATGTTCTAACGTTACAGTGTATTCATGTAAATAGTCCCTAAACAACCATGTAAATAGTTTTAAGCCTCCACAAGGAGTAAGTTTCTTGTTATTCAGTTACACTGTGTTCTAATGTTTTATTGTTACAATGTATTCAGTTGAAAATACTGACTTATGTTCCCTGTAAACCGCCTTGATTTGTAGAAAGACGGTATATAAAAACTGTTAAATAAATAAACTGTTAAAATAAAAATTCAGGAAGGACAAGGTAGGAAGAAGGGGAAGAGGAGTGACACTATACTTAAAAAAATAATTATTATTTCTAGTTCAACCCACAGTGCCTCCTCGCTCCCTTTTTAAGCCTTATATTCTATAGCTTTAAAATAAAAATTATATATATATATTTTTTTATTTTTTTTTTTAAGTTTTAAAGCTATAGAATATAAGGCTTAAAAAGGGAGCGAGGAGGCACTGTGGGTTGAACTAGAAAGAGGGAAAGGGAAATCTATTAGCACTGGTGTGATATACAGATCTCCTTAAGAGGGAGAAGTGGACGGAGATTTAATAAGACATAGAAACATGTCAACAGAAAAAGACCACATGCCTATCTAGTCTGCCCTTCCATATCAAATACTATAGTCCCTTATTTTCCTTCAGAGATCTCTACTACCTCCATTGGGAGACTATTCCACGTATCTACCATAAAGAAATATTTTTGCATATTACTCCCGAGTCTATCCCCTTTCATCCTCATCCTGTGCCCCCTCGTTGCAGAGCTTACTTTCAATTGAAAAAAGTTTCTCCTCTTGTGCATTTATGCCTCGGAGGTAGTTATGGTCAACACTGACACCCTTGCATTTTAGGTATGCTGTGCTACAATATCTTGAGAAATAATTAGAAATATTCCAACTATATGTCATCATAATATTCTAATAGGATGTTCAAAGGTATACAACAAAAGAAAGATGTGCAACTTAGAGGTAGTAAATTTCTGAGAAAAAAAATATGACCTGGACTGGATTAATGGCACCCTTCAATAATATTTGTTGCACAACCCTTGGCAGTGATGACAACCTCCAAACGTTTCTTGTAGCCATCTATAAGTTTCGTACATCTGTCTGTTGGTAGTTTCTCACACGTTTCAACTGCGATTTGTTTCAGTTCATGAATATTTCCAGAATTCCTTTCACTAATGGCAGATTTCAGCTCTTTCCAAAGGTTCTCGATTGGATTGAGATCAGGACTTATTGCTGGCCAGTTTAAAACAGTCCATTTGTTCCTTTTTAAGGATTCTTCTGTACTTTTGAATGTATGGTTTGGGTCAATGTCCCGCTGAAGGACCCATGACCTTTGACCCAGAAGTAACTTTCTGATACTAGGTAGCACATTTCACTCAAAACTACCTTGGTAGTCCTCTAACTTCATTATTCCTTTAATATGTTCCAGGCCTCCAGTTCCTGAGGCAGCAAAATAGCCCCACGACATTATGGGCCCTGCAACATATTTAACTGAAGAAAGGATTTTTTTCCCTTATAAGCTTTATTTCTTCATCTATAAATGTATTTCTGGCCTGCACAGCCAAAGAGCTCAAGTTTGGTTTCATCTGCCCACAGAACATTTTCCCAGGACTGTGGTTTCGCCCATGATTGTTTCTGATGATCTTAATGATGCCCAGGTCCCGTTCTTCTTGCGTGGACAGAAGTACTTTGATCCCTACACTGTACTGCTCCCTTGGAGTTTTGCAGCCCAAATGCATGATCCTGCATTTTTTAGCATTAAATCTCAGCTGCCAAATTCTTGACCATTCTTCAAGCTTAGTGAGATACCCCCTCATGTTATCTACTCCTTCCTGGGTGTATGTTACAGATTTTGGTATTATGTGCAAAGAGACAATAGCCGATAGCCCTTCCACAATATCACCAACAAAGATGTTAAAAAGAATCGAACCAAGGACAGATCCCTGTGGCACACCATTGGTAACTTTCTTCTCCTCAAAAGTGAGCTCTGTTTACCTGTACACTTTGCTTTCAGCTCAACTAATTTCTAACCCAGTCACTTTAGGATCCATCCCTAGAATGCTCAATGTATTTATAAGTCGCCTGTGTGGAACAGTGTCAAAGGTTGTAATAAAGTCTAAATACATTGCATCTTTCTCCCTCTGTCCAATTCGCTGGTCAATCAGTCAGAGAAATCCAATCATTTTTGTCGGAGACCTACCTCTGGTAAACCTATGCTGCCTCAGATCCTGCAATCCAGTGGACTCCAGAAATCTCACTCTTTTTTAGCATTGTTTACAACAATTCACTCACCACAGAGGTCAGACTAACCAGCCTATAGCCAATTAGCTACACACAGGGACTTAGAACAGCAAATTTAGAACATACTTAAATTAGGTTAACTGCTTTTTCTTTGAAAGGACAGCTGAGAAACAGGCTGGTACTTTGGTAGGTCTCTTTTTTACTTCAACAGGTACCAAAGCTCCCCAACTGAACAACAGCTGGGAAAAATTGTATTGCCAAAGCTGTTGCCCCCATTACAGCTTCTTCCTCTGTCCAGAGATCCCAATGCTAGCTGAAGGACCAGTTCCATGTGCAGGATGCCTACATGCTGAAGCTCTCAGGAAACAAGTGGAGGAGCTCAGAGAAGAAGTGGCAAAGCTGAGGAGAATTCAAGACAGTGAGAAGTATGTTGATGAGACACTTCTTGAAACATCCCAAGCTCTAAAGCAGGGGTGAAGATGGGAGCCTACAGAATGACGAAAGTTGGACACGAGTCACCAGAGTCTGCAGAATCACCAATTCAACTCCTCAAGCCCTTGAGCTGAAGAACATTTTGCAGCCCTGGAAGAGGAGGAGGTAGAGGCATCCCAAGAAAGGGAAGTAACAGAGCTCCAGCACCCCAAAGTTGCAGAATTAGTGACCACTAGGAAGCGAAGGATAGTGATGGTTGGTGACTCTCTTCTGAGGGCTACTGAAGCATCCATCTGTCGACCAGACTTGATGTCTAGAGAGGTATGCTGTCTGCCATGTGCCAAAATCCAAGATATTATGGAGAGTTTACTGAGACTCATCAAGCCTACTGACTATTACCCGATGTTGCTCATCCATGTTGGCACAAATGATGCTGCCAAGTATCCCTCTGGGGGTACCAAGAGTGACTTCATGGCTCTGGGACAGAAGGTGAAGAAGATAGGGTGCAGGTGGGTAATGGCCAAGGCAGAGAAGCTTGCATCCTGGAGATAAATGCATGGCTGTGTGGATGGTGTCATTGGGAGCATTTTGGTATCCTGGACCATGGGATGCTGTTCCAAGGGTTGCAGAGCAGAGAAGGTGTTCATCTGTCCAAGAAGGGTCGACATGTCTTCTGTAGAAACTAGCTAAACTACTGAAGAGCGTCATCAATGCAGCCGCCAAAGCCACCGAACACAGACCCAAGAAAGATCGCCGCACTAGGGCACATCACACCCCCTGGCACTCAAAAATCATACGGAACGAAAAGAGAGAACTCAGGAAGTTAGAACGGTGATGGCGACACACTAAGTCTCCCAATAATCAGGCACTATACTTAACAAAGAGTACAATGATCTCATCAACCAAACAAAGAGAGAATACCACACCAACATCATACTCAAATCAAACAAACCGAGAGAGCTCTTCAAAATTGTGAAAACACTCACCAAGGAGCAGAAATCCGACAGCGAAGTGCAAATAGACGCACAAACATTCGCAGACCACATCCAAGACAAATTCCATTCAGCCCCACGACGGAAAACTGACACAAGCACCAAACCACCCACCCCCTCAACAAAAACTTGGGACAAATTCAGCAACTCATCCACAGAGCAGCTCTCACACATTATCACTGCAATCAACACAAGCACGGCCCCAACAGACCCATGCCCAGTCACATGGATCAAAATGACAAAGTCAAACTTTATCCACACCATACACAACATGGTGAACAGTTCACTAACCCAAGGCATCATACCAGACCATCTAAAACTCGCCACAATAAGACCAATCCCGAAGAAATCAGCACTCGACAAAAACAACCCAGCAGCCTACAGACCTATCACAAGCATCCCCCTACTGGCTAAGATTATTGAGAAAGCGGTACAACATTAGCTACAAGACCACATCGACAACTACGCACAACTGGACCTCAACCTACATGGTTTCCACCCCAACCACGGAGTTGAAACACTCCTGCTATACCTATTTAATGACATACTACACCTCATAGACAACAGCAAGAATGGAATACTCATGATCTTCATTGACATATCAGCAGCATTTGACACAGTGGACCATGGAACGCTACTAGCAAGACTACAGAACATTGGACTACACGGAGACACACTGAGGTGGTTCCACTCTTACATAACGGACAGAGAGATACAGGTCAAGATTGGGCCCAACACATCCCGACCCATAAAAGTCATGCAAGGCATACCCCAAGGATCCGCCCTATCAGCACTTTTATTCAACCTCTACATCCAGCCAATAAGAACATAAGATATGCCATACTGGGTCAGACCAAGGTCCATCAAGCCCAGTATCCTGTTTCCAACAGTGGCCAATCTAGGTCATATGTACCTAGCAGTTTCCCCAAAAGACACAGGTTCCGCAATGCTTGTAATGGGTCAAGCATTGATATCCTGGGTCCCTTCTTAATAATGGTTTATGGACCTTTTCTCAAGGAACTTGTCCAAACCTTTTTTAAACCCAGCTACACTAACAGCCTTTACTACATCCTCAGGTAACAAATTCCAGAGTTTGATTACACCTTGAGTGAAAAAATATTTTCTTTTATTAGTCTTAAATAGTTTACCCTGTAGCTTCATTGCATGTCCCCTAGTCTTTCTATATTCTGATAACGTAAACAATCGATCTATGTTTACCCGTTCCACTCCGTTCATTAATTTATAGACTTCTATCATATCTCCCCTCAGCCATCTCTTTTCCAGGTTAAAGAGTCCTAACCTTTTTTAGCCTTTCTTCATAGGAGTATCCTTCCATCCTCTTTACCATTTTGGTGGCTCTTCTCTGAACCTTTTCTAAAAATGCTATATCCTTTTTAAGATACGGTGACCAGAACTGCACAAAATATTCAAGGTGCGGTCTCACCATGGAACGGTATAGAGGCATTATAATATCTTTTGTTTTATTTTCCATTCCTTTCCTTATCATACCTAGCATTCTATTTGCTCTTTTGGCTGCCGCTGCACACTGGGCCGAGGGTTTTAACATGTTATCCACAATGACGCCTAAATCTTTTTCCTGGGTGGTGGTTCCTAATGTGGAACCTTGCATTGTGTAACCATAGTTTGGGTTGTTCTTCCCTAGGTGCATAACTTTGCACTTGTCCACATTAAATTTCATCTGCCATTTTGATGCCCAGTCTTCCAATTTATCAAGATCCTCTTGCAATTTTCCACAATCCTCTTGGGTTTTAACAACTTTAAATAGTTTTGTGTCATCTGCAAATTTGATAACCTCACTCGTTATTCCACTTTCCAAGTCATTTATGAATATGTCAAAAAGCAGCAGACCCACACAGATCCCTGGGGTACACCACTATTCACCTTTCTCCATTGGGAAAATTGGCCATTCAGCCCAACCCTCTGCTTTCTATCTTTTAACCAGTTCCTGATCCACAGTAGTACACTGCCTCCTATCCCATCTTTATCTTTATCTTTATTTATTTGTTTCTTTATATACCGCACACGCCAAAGACACCAGCGCGGTTTACAACAAAGCTTAAGAGTCATAACAATGCTGTTGGAAACAAAGGATAGAAGAAAAAGAACTCCATTAACGCAATAGGAAAGGGACAGAGGTAGAGAGAGGAGAGAGAACACATGAGTAGGTCAGAGACAGACGGACGAACAAACTGGGAAGAGCAAGACAAGCTTATGAGGTGTCTGAAGGAATGGAGGAGGGAAAGGGAAGATCATGGGCCGTGCAAAAAAGGTAGGTCTTCAGACCGGCTCTAAATTTACTAAAGGAAAGTTCAAGACGGAGGGCAGGAGGGAGCGAGTTCCAGAGCCGGGGACCAAGGAAGAAAAAGGCAGAGGAACGGGTGGATTCGAGGTGAGCAGAGGCAGGGGGGGGGGAAGAAACATACGACTGGCATGGACAGGGAACGTTGAGGAGCATGAAGAGGGACCAAGTTAGAGAGATAGCATGGGACACCAGTGTGTATTGCCTTGTGAATGAAAATGAGGACTCTCTAGTTTTGCCAAAAGTCTCTGATGAGGGACCTTGTCAAAGGCTTTCTGAAAGTCCAGATACACTATATCAACCGACTCACCTTTGTCCACCTGTTTATTCACACTTTCAAAAAAACATAACAGATTAGTAAGACAAGATCTTCCTTGTCTAAAGCCATGTTGGCTGTCTCCCATTAGGCCATGACTATCTACATGCTGAGTAATTTTCTTCTTTATGATGGTTTCTACCATTTTTCCCGGTACTGACGTCAGGCTCACCGGTCTGTAGTTTCCCGGATCATCCCTGGAACCCTTTTTAAAAATTGGTGTTACATTGGCGATCCTCCAATCTTCAGGTATTAGAGATGATTTTAATGATAGTTCAAAGATTACTAATAGCAGGTCTGCAATCTCATATTTCAGTTCCTTCAACACCCGTGGATGTATACCATCCGGCCCAGGTGATTTGCTACTCTTCAGTTTATCTAAATAGTTGTAATACTTCTTCCCGATGTATCGATATTTCCTTCAATTCTTCTGCATCTTTAAATACCACTTCAGTCATGGGTAACATCCCTATATCTTCCTCAGTAAAGACCGAAGCAACAAATTCATTCAGTCTCTCCGCTATCGCCTTGTCGCCTCTTAGTGCCCCTTTAACTCCTTGACCCAGTACAAGCATTGTGGAACTTGTGTCTCTTGGGGAAACTGCTAGGTACATATGACCTAGATTGGCCACTGTTGGAAACAGAATACTGGGCTTGATGGACTTTGGTCTGACCCAGTATGGCATATCTTATGTTCTTATGTTCTTATCTAATGGTCCAACCGACTCTCTCACAGGTTTTTTGCTACGAATGTACTTGAAAAAATCTTTATTTCGCTTTTTTGCTTCCGCAGCAAGCTTCTTCTCAAATTCTCCCTTTGCCTTCTTTATCAATGCCTTGCATTTGACCTGCCAGTGCTTGTGCTGTTTCCAGGTTTCGTTTGGCTCTTTTTTCCATTTCCTGAAAGATGCTTTTTTGGCAACAACAGCCTCGTTGACCTCACCTTTAAACCATGCTGGCAGTTTTTTGGACTTCCTTCCACTTTTCTTAAAGAGTGGAATACAGCTGGTCTGGGCTTCCAAGATAGTATTTTTCAACACCCAAGCTTGATGTAAGTTTTTAACCTTTGCAACTGCTCCTTTTAGTTTTTTCTTAACTATTTTCCTCATTTTATCATAGTCTCCCTTTCAAAAGTTAAAAGGTAGTACTGTGGATTTCCGTACTATCCCTCCTCCACTAATTAAATTAAAGGCGATCATGCTATGATCACTATTGCCAAGTGGCCCCAACACCTTTATCTCTTGCACTAGATCTGGTGTTCCACTAAGGACTAGGTCTAATATGGCTTCCCCTCTGGTCGGTTCATGAACCAGCTGCTCCAAGAAGCAGTCATTTATATCATCTAGGAACTTTATCTCCCTAGCATGTCCTGACGTGACACCGACCCAGTCGATACCGGGGTAATTGAAATCACCCATTATTATTACCGAGCTGTAACTTTTGTTAGCTTCCTTGATTTCTTTGAGCATTTCATCATCCATTTGTTCATTCTGGCCAGGTGGTCGATAGTACACCCCCACTGCCATCACCTTCCCATTTTTACATGGAATTTCAATCCATAGAGATTCTACATCAAATTTTGTTTCCTGCAAAACTTTAATCCTTTCTGACTCAATGCCCTCTCTAACATAGAGCACAACCCCTCCACCAATTTGATCAGTTCTATCATTACGATATAGTTTGTACCCAGGTATCACAGTGTCCCACTGGTTGTCCTCCTTCCACCATGTCTCTGATATTCCAATATCTAACTTCTCATTTAGTGCTATATATTCTAACTCTCCCATCTTATTTTTTAGACTTCTAGCATTTGTATACCAGCATTTTAGAGACTGTATTTTATTCATATTAATTTGGCTATTGGTAGACATGGGTAATTTGGGATCTTTAAGCTCTGTCTGCTCTGTACTCAAGGGGTGGAAGCACAAGAAGCAAGAGTTGTAGATTGGTGAGGACTGCTTTATTGGAATTTGGGCTACTTTACTCTTTTTTGGAACCTCTCTGCTTTTGGTAGTATCCTTCAAGGATACATTCTTCCGAACCATCTGCTCTTGGGCGACTGTCGGCTTTCCCCTATTACCTAGTTTAAAAGCTGCTCTCTCTCCTTTTTAAAGGTTAATGCCAGCAGCCTGGTTCCATCCCAGTTAAGGTGAAGCCCATCCCTTCGGAAGAGCCCCTCCTTTCCCCAGAATGTACCCCAGTTCCTAACAAATCCAAACCCCCTCATCTCTGCACCATTGTCTCATCCACACATTGAGACTCCGGAGCTCTGCCTGCCTTTTGGGTCCTGCACGTGGAACGGGAAGCCTTTCGGAAAACGCTACCCTGGAAGTTCTGGATTTCATCTTCCTACCTAAAAGCCTAAATTTAGCCTCCAGAACCTCCCTACCACATTTTCCTATGTCATTGGTACCGACATGTACCAAGACAGCAGACTCCTCCCCAGCACTATCTAAGACCTTATCTAGGTGGCGCGTGAGGTCTGCTACCTTCGCACCAGGCAGGCATATTACCAGGCGATCCTCACGTCCACCAGCCACCCAGCTATCTACATGCCTAATGATCGAATCACCAACTATAACGGCTGTCCTAACTCTTCCCTCATGGGCACATGGCCCTGGAGAAACTTCCTCGGTGCGAGAGGGTTTTACATAACCTGGAGGACAGGTCCTAGTTACAGGATCACTTCCTGCCACACCAGGGTGATGCTCTCCTGTCACGTGACCTCTTTCCTCCATGGCAACAGGGATGCTGCCAGACTGGAGGTGGGACTTGTGATAAGGAAGCTTATCATAGCTCAGGAAGGGGCTATAGAAAAGGTGAAGTGTCTCTGAACAAGCAACCTGTCAGTGCTGGTAGAAATGAGAAAACAGAATTTTCCCATAAAAGACTACCAGTCCCAGAATGCACCAGGTTTCCAACAGCCATTAGAGGAGCTGAAGTGGGGAAACGTGTGTTCAATCAGGAAGGCTATGAGGTAATCCCTAAGCACTCATCTCAAAGGGCAGGGCCTGATTCAGCACAGCTGCGCTGTATTAGGGAGGAGCACTCATCCAAGCAGAATAAGAGTAGAGTTTACTCTACAGATGACCATCTTCATGATCACCTTGGATATCCAGAGAATTGTCCTCAGTATCCTGAGAATCAGCTTGAGTTTGATCATCAGTTTCATCTGAAGGATCATCAGAAGCAGAAGCCAAACCGGACGGACAGAGAGGGAAAGAGACCCTTTGGAAGAAGGAAGAGAAAAGCCTTTGAGAGGTCTAGAAGAGTCCAAAGCAGTACGTATACTGGGAGGTATTCCAAGGGCCAGCATACACCATTGGACTGGGGAAAGCCAGAGGAATGGTGCTGCAGAGCTAGGAATCACCAGAGGCTACCTGTGAGGGAGACGGCTGCACGTGGAAGGGACCCTAAGACCTGTGCCAGAAGGTATGTGAAGAGAGATCCAGTGTCCAGGGATCTGGATTGGAAGGCTGGACATAAGAACTGGACTACATACTGGCCAGGCTATATAGAGAGGAACTCTAGCTGCAATGGAAGCTCAGGTATGAACACTGATCTATGCCCTAGCTATAACCTTGAAAGACAGCAGGGAAACAAGTATTCTCCTGAAAATGCTCCATTGAGAGATTCATCTGTGCCAATCCATGATATTGAACCCATGCTTGTTGAACAAGGGGGAATAATAGCAGATGAGGATCCTGTTTATATGGACTGCTCTCTATCTAAACTCCGTTGGTAACTTTCTGTTATAAAGTACAGCAACCATCACAAAGAAATACAAATTTGTTCTTTAATCTACTCAGAAAAACTCCTGAAGCAGGATTTGACCCACACAGTGGAAGGCAAGCCAGCTAAGGGGTTTCAGCTGGATAACTGCTAGCAATTAAGCCTTACCTAATTGCTTGTGAGCTAGGAGAGAATCACTTCTGTATCTATGTGGGAAGTAATCAGAAGTTAACCTGAAAAGAACAGTTTGTTTCTTGCTTTGTGGCTTTTCATTTGTTGTTTTCCTGATTTTGACTTTGTTTTTCCAAGTTAACACTGAAAGCAAGTTACCTAATTTATGTGCTACCAAGCATATCTGTGTTGGGAGAAATAACCCCATAAATAAATATCTTATTGGCTTTACCCAAGAGCACAACTAAATTATTGTCAGCAGCTGTGTCTGGTGTGAATGAACTACATTGCCCACAATACCTTGCAAATCATATAGAAATATGCACTTGCCAAGAGTGTGAAGATTCTCACCCAGGCAGCCGTCTGACAGACTTCAGGACTATATCCCTGTAGGTCTCGTCTATGTACCTCTCTGTCTTTCTTATGTTTTCCAATTCTGCTACTCTAGCCTCTAGAGAACGGACTCGTTCCCTGAGAGCAAAGAGCTCCTTGCACCTAGTGCACACGTAAGACCTCTCACCAACTGGGAGAAAATCATACAATATGCAGCATCATAAAAGAACACGGGATAAAATACACAATTTACGCGGACGATATAATGATATACACACCAATCACCCTCGACAACCCAGACTACACCAAGATAACAGATTGTCTCATACACATGAACACCTGGTTTCAAGACAACAACATGACCATAAACCAAAACCAAGACCAAGACGCTAATCATAACACGAAACTCCGACTTCATCCCCCCTCGCAACATCAAGATAGGCACCACAACCATACCCATACAACCGGAAGTGAAATACCTCGGAGTGACCCTGGACAAAGAACTTAACCTTTAGTCCCACATCAGCAGAACCACCAAAAATGCATACCACAGGATGAGACTAGTACAACGCCTCAAGCCCCTCCTCGCTCAGGAACACTTCCGCACAGTTTGTCAGGCACTAATAACCCCAATCCTAGACTTCTGCAACCCAATCTATCTGGGCCTAACAAAACAGACACTAAGACCATTGCAAATGGCACAAAACACTG
Source organism: Ichthyophis bannanicus (assembly GCA_033557465.1). NCBI lineage: Eukaryota > Metazoa > Chordata > Amphibia > Gymnophiona > Ichthyophiidae > Ichthyophis > Ichthyophis bannanicus. The sequence continues at coordinate 1,031,085,873 of CM066034.1, forward strand.
CAACACGCATAATAGCCGGCACCACAAGACAAGAACACATCACACCCATCCTAAAAGCTCCACTGGCTGCCTATCAGCACCCGCATTAGATACAAAACAAATCAAACATTTTCAAAATCAAACAGTCATCAGCTTTCAGCCTACACCCACTCATACAACCCGACAACAGCACAAGGCCGAGAAGAAGAGGCACATCCAACCGTGTCAGCACACCTAAAGACATCAACAGGATACGCAAGGACACCGAAAAACGAGCCTTATCAAAGGCGGCACCAACAATCTGGAACACCCTCTATGACGAACTACGTTCAACAGACCTTAAGGATTTCAGGAAACTACTGAAGACGACCCTCTTCATAGAACACTACGGTGACATTACTTTAAACATGCGACACCTAATTAAGCAAGGACCTGATATACAAAGCATTGTAAATAGCGCACCAATCAACGACCAGACACACTCACACGCATACACTGCCCACTGCATGTGCACACTAGACACAGTATTTTATCGATTGTTTGCTGTTCAGACCGCCTTGATTGTAGGATAAGGTGGTATGGAAATCCGTTTAAATAAATAAATAAAGAGGGCTTTAAACTATGTTTGTTGGGGGATGGGTGAAGAAAGCTCCCAGATAAGTTAAACATTAAAAAATACCTTTACAGAAATAAATAAAAGGGGCAACATCTAAAAAACAGTGTCTATAAATGCCTGTAGCATGGGAAATAAAGATCACAAATGTTGAGGCTTTAATGGGAGAGGCTGACTTCTATTTAGTGGCAGTTACGGAGACATGGTTCATGGACAACCATGACTGGGATGTAATTATACCGGGCTATACTTTATTAAGGAAGGACAGGGTAAGAAGCAGCAGAGGAGTGCACTATATCTAAAAAATAATATTAAGGCTATGGAAAGACAGGGCATAAAAGGGAGAGGAGGCACTGTGGGTTAAACTAAAATGAGGGAAAGAGAAATACATTTGCATTGGTGAGATATACAGACCGCCCCCCGTCATAGGGAGAAGTAGACTGGCTCATCCCTGCTGCGGTGTCACCTAGAAGCAAAGAGATCATGGATTCTTTACAGGAAGAACTATTAAGGCACCTGGTAACAGAACCCACATGTGAAAGGGCCATACTGGACTTGGTGCTTACCAATGGGGAAAGTATTTCTGACGTTATAGTGGGAGATCAGATGGTGTGGTTCAGTATTAGGACTACGACTGATAAAATCCATTCAAAAGAGAGGGTCTTTGACTTTAGGAAAACTAATTTTGCCAAGATGGGCCAATGCCTCAAGGAGTCATTAGCGGGATGGGAACAGCTGGGGAATGTAGAAAAAACAGTGGGCAAAACTGAAAGGGAATATTTTAAGGGCAACCAACCTTTCTGTTAGAATGGTAAATAAAGGTAAAAGGAAAAGGAGGCCCCTATAGTTCTTAAAAGAGGTAGTTGAAAAGCTGAAGAAAAAGAGGGAGGCCTTCATGAAATACAAGAGATTACAGAGAGGAAGACGAGCATCGATATTTGGAAAGAAAAAAAAAACAACAAAAAAAAAATACTTAGCGAGGCTGGCAAAGAAGTCAAGAAAGCAAAGGTACAAAAAGAAGAAATAGCCAATGCATTAAAATGTTAAGTGAAAAGAGGAAGGGCAATAGTGGTATTGTCAGACTCAAGGGTGAAGGGGAGGAATATGTAGAAGCTGATGAGAATAAAACGGAATTGCTTAACAAATATTTCTATTCTGTGTTCACAGATGAAGAACCAGGAGCAGGACCTCAGAAAACACCTACAAACAAGAACAGAAGCAAGGGGAATCAAACAATTTTCAGAAGATTGTGCTCATGAGGAACTAGCTAAACTAAAAGCGGACAAAATGGTAAAGGGGATGGAAGGATACTGCTATGAAGAGAGGCTAAAAAGGTTAGTGCTCTTCAACCTGGAAAAGAGACGGCTGAGGGGAGATATGATAAAGGTCTATAAATTAATGAATGGAGTGGAACGGGTAAACGTAGATCGATTGTTTACATCATCAGAATATAAAAAGACTAGGGGACATGCAATGAAGCTTCAGGGTAACCTATTTAAGGCTAATAAGAGAAAATATTTTTTCACTCAACGTGTAATCAAACTCTGGAATTTGTTACCGAAGGATGTAATAAAAGCTGTTAGTGTAGCTGGGTTTAAAAAAATGCCTGGACAAGTTCCTGGAGGAAAGGTCCATATACCATTTTTAAAAGGGACCCAGGATATCACTACTTGACCCAATACAAGCACTGAGGAACCTGTGTCTTTTGGGGAGACTGCTAGGTACTTATGACCTAGATTGGCCACTGTTGGAAACAGGATACTGGGCTTGATTTATTTAGACAGTTTTGTATGCAAACTTATCCTTCAATCAAAGTGGTCAAAACACAATTGGGGGATACATTTAACACATGGTCTGACCCAGTAAGGCATATCTTATGTTCTTATGTTATACATCCGAGAATACTCAAGGAACTTGGTAATGTTCTAGCAGTTCCATTGATTGATCTTATCAATGCCTTTTTAGAGGCGGGGGTGGTGCCAGAGGACTGGAAAGTGGCACATGAGGTCCCTTTACACAAAAGCAGAAGCAAAGATATTGTTGAAAACTATAGGCCGATTAGTTTAACCTCGGTGGTGAGTAAATTATTGGAAACTCTGCTGAAAGTGAAAATAGTGAGGTTTCTGGAGTCCAATGGATTACCGGATCCAAGGCAAAAAGGATTCACCAGGGAATTGATTTCTTTGACTGGATGACCAGGGAGTTGGACCGAGGGAGAGCCCTAGATGTGGTGTATTTAGATTTCAGTAAAGCCTTTGACACCGTTCCTCACAGGCGACTTGTAAACAAACTGAGCATCCTAGGAATGGACCCTAAAGTTACTGCTTTAGGTTAGAAATTGGTTGAGTGGGAGGCAACAAAGGGTACAAGTAAATGGAGATCACTCTGAGGAGGTGGTTACCAGTGGAGTGCCGCAGGGATCTGTCCTTGTTCCGATTCTTTTTATCATCTCTGTTAGTGATATTGTGGAAGGGCCGTCAGATAATGTTTGACTCTTTGCGGATGATTCCAAAATCTGTAAGAGTAGACACCCAGGAAGGTGTAGATAACATGAGGAGGGATCCAGCTATGTTTGAAGAATGGTCTAGAATTTTGCAGCTGAGATTTAAAGCTATAAAATGTAGGGTCATACATTTGGGCTACAGAATCCAAGGTAGCAGTTCAGTACAGGGATTTACATACTTCTGTCCACGAAAGAAGAACAGGACCTAGGCGTGATTGTGTCTGACGATCTTACAGTAGCTAAACAGATAGAAAAGGTGATGGCGAAAGCTAGAAGGATGCTTGGGTTCACAGAAAGAAGAATGGCCAGCATAAGAAACAAGGTGATAGTGCCTCTGTATAAGTCTTTGGTACGACCTCATTTGGAGTAGTGTTTCCAATTCTGGAGATTACACCTTCAAAAAGATATAAACAGGTTGGAGTCGTGCAGAAGGTGGCTACTAAAATGGTTAGTGATCTTCGTTATAAAGCAGGACAGACTTAAGAACCTTAATATTGGCTACCAATTTACTCCCGAATCAAATATAAAATTCTTGTCACTACATTTAAACTTATAAATAAACTTGCACCATCTGCACTAAATACACTGATTAACATTGACATTGATAAACGATCTCAAAGGAGCAGAAACATAAATACTTTAACAATACCAAAAGATTTTACAAAAGCCAGAAAACAAACCAATAAGAGAGCTTTCTCACACTCTGCTCCAATACTCTGGAACAATTTACCTGACAACATTCGCCTACTGTCTGACATAAAAGAATTTAAAAAAAAATTAAAAACTCACTTATTTACATTACACTATAATACACTCCCAAAACAGAATTCTCAAAGGGATACAGGCTAACATTTATTTTTAATATTATATACCCTATTTTCAAAAATAAACGACACTAATACACTAATTTAACCATACTACACACAAAATTAAATGATGATTAATAATTTAACTAGCAATGTATATATGTTCTAATATGTTATACTTGTAATGTTACAATTTTCCTTGTAATTTATAATTATCTGTTCTATGTAAAATGTCCTGGTATATCTCATACCAATTAACCTACTGTTACATGTAAACCGCACTTGAAACATGGGAAAGAGCGGTATATAAATAACTGTTAAATAAATAAATAAATAAAATAATATGTATACCTTTAGAGGAAAGGCGGTACAGATGAGAGATGATCGAGACATTTAAATACCTCAGTTGCATAAAATGTACAGGAGAGCCTCTTTCGATTGAAGGCAGGCTCTGCTACGAGGGGATATAAGATAAGAGTGAAAGAGGATAGACTTAGGAGTAATATGCGGAAATATTTCTTTACGGAAAGAGTGGTAGATTCATGGAATAGTCTCCCAGTGGAGGTGGTACAGATGACAGTACCTAGTCAAAAAAGCTGCAGACAAAACGGCACTCTCGTAGTGGCTGATATAGAAGGGCAGACTAGATAGACCATGTGGTCTTTTTCTGCCATCATGTTTCTATGTTACTCCTCTTTTCTGTAAAGGGATCATATGTGCCTTTCTCCAGTCCTCTGGGACCACTCCTCAATCTAAAGAAGCATTGAAAAGGTCAATCAGTGGAGCCACTAAAAAATCCATAAGTTCCTTCAATATTCTTGGATGTATCCCATCCGGTCCCATCACTTTGTCTACTTTTAGTTTAGCTAGTTCTCCATGAACAGTCTTCCGAAAATTGGTCAAGATCTGTTCCCATTTGTGGGCGTTTTCGGAGGTCCTGCTCTGGGCCCTTCATCTGTAAACACAGAACAAAAATATTTAGCCTCATCAGCTTCTATATATTCCTTCCCTTCTCCCTTGTGTCTGACAATACCACTTTTGCATGTCCTCCTCTCGCTAACATATTTGAAAAATGTCGTCCCCCCTTTTTATTGTGCTGATTTCTTCTTTTTCTCTCTTTGCTTTTTTGGACTACTTTCCTGGCTTCTTTAAGCTTTTCCAAATATTGATGCTTGTCTTCTTCTCTGTGATCTCTTGTGTTATTTTATGAAGGCCTCCCTCTTTGTCTTCAACGTTTCAGCCCTAGTCCTAATACTGAACCACACCATCTGATGATCACTGGATGTGAGGTGACCTCCCATTGTAACATCAGAAAGACTTTCCCCATTGGTAAGTGGCAAGACCAGTATGGCCCCTTCACGTGTGGTTTCTGTTACCAGTTGCCGGAATAGTTCTCCCTGCAGAGAATCTATGATCTCCTTACTTCCAGATGACACTGCAGCAGAGATGTGCCAATCAACATCCGGCATACTGAAATCACCTATCACTTCTCCTTTTGTGGCAACACTGCATAGGGAGAAGAATAGTCACCAGAAAAGAGGAGGTGATAATGCCTCTGTTTAAGTCTCTGGTACAACCTCATTTGCAGTATCGTGTGCAATTCTGGAGACCGCACCTTCAAAAGGATATAAAAAGGATGGAGTCGGTGCACTGACTAAACCATATAGGGACAGACTTAAAGATCTCAATATGCATACCTAGAAGAAGGCAAGATAGATGGTATGATAGAGATGTCTGAACACCTCTGTGACATAAATGCACAAGAGGAGGGCCTCTTTCGATTGAAAGTAAGCTCTGCAATGAGGGGGCACAGGATGAGGGAGAAAAGAGATAGACCAAGGAGTAATATGTGGAAATATTTCTTTGTGCGTTAAATGCATGGAATAGTCTCCCAGTGGAGGTAATAGAGACAAGAACAGAATCTGAATTCAAGAAATTATGGAACAAAAACAGAAGCTCTCTAAAGGAAAAAAAGGGACTATAGCAGTTGATATGGAAGGACAGACTAGATAGGCCATATGATCTTTGTCTGCTGTCATGTTTTTATGTTTCTCTTTTATCCAGCACACAAGGATAGCTTTGGATGCTGCTCGACCCCTACAAGGTCCAGCAAGGAGGACAAAAAGGCGATCCGAAAAACAAAAAGAATTACTCACCTCAAGGAAACGCAAAAGCACTCTGCAGACATCCACAAGGCGGAGGTCCTTATCTTTTCCAGAGCACTACCCCTGAGGGGGGGGAAAAAAAACAAACCACAGACAGAGAAATAATCTGGATTAACATTAAAGGGAGATAGCATCTTGGGCAAAAAGGAAGGCACTGGATGCAGAGTCACTCCCTTGGATGGAAAAGTCAAAAAGGGCCACGACAGGAAAGCGCCTGCAACACCGAGATCGGCTGGGCCACGGTAACAGACACCAAAAAGACTGCCTTCAAGGTGAGATCCTTCACAGTAGCCCATTTGAATCTCTTAAAGGGAGAACATACGAGTGTTTGCAGAACTAGTCTCAAATTCTAAGGTGACCCTACAGGCCAGACAGGAAATCGCAATTCCCGAACACCCCAGAGAAAATGTGTGCTACATGACCTGCTATTGGGCAACGGAAGTAGGAAAGATTTGCCACTTCAACCTTCAACGAGCTCTATGCCAACCCCTTCTCAAAGCCATCCTAGAGGAATGCCAGGATTGAAGGATTAAGGTGTGCCATGGAGAAATACGGTGCTAACAGTATCAGCTCTCAAAGAGACACCAAACACGGACATAAGCCAGAGAGGTGCAACCCCATCTGGCCCTCAGCGATGTGGCAGCCACAGCAACAGAATAACTTACAAACTTAACGCCTCCTTTCAAAGGGCCAAGCTGTAAGGAGCCAGATCATCCATTGCTGAACCCCGGAACTCAGAGGCTTTAACACAATGAGGTTCGCATATCAAGGGCAACACAGCCAATCCATGGAAAACAGAATCACCGACAGAGCATGCTCCTCTATCCTCCAAAGCACCCTACCAGTGCCCACGGGGGAAACACATACAGGGGAAGAACCGGGCCACAGTTAGTCCAGAGCATCTACTTCTTGGGAGATGGTCTCCCTGCCGTGACTGTCAAAAGTGGGAACCATGGCTTTGACAGCCGTCGCCTCTAAGTCTGCTCTCAGCACTCCCTAAAGCTCCACAATGCAATTGAAGTCCCACGGCACAAGTTCCCATTCTCTGGAATCGATGAGATGACAGCTGGGATTAATCAGACTCCACATTCTCCTCTCCGGCGATGTGCTGAGCCGAAAGGGCTTGCAGGCGCTGCTCTGCCCATGGGAACAAGAGAGAGACATCCGCGGCCCCACCCCTGAATACTTGGTTCCAACTCTGGCAATTCACATGCGCCATGGCAGGGCATTGTCTGAGAGGACTCGCACTGCGCGACCCTGAAACAAGCTTAGGAAATGCAATAGGGCCAGCCTGACAGCTCTCGCCTCGAGCCTTCACGGGCCATTAGGCTTCCAAGAGACACTATAGGCCTTGGGCTGCCTGGCCCAGACAATGAGCCTCCCATCCGGTCAGACTGGCATCTGTTTTAGCAATTATCCAAGCTGGCTTTTTGAGCGGCATCCCCTGATGCATCCTGTTGGGAGAAGCAAACCAAGAGACTGCACCACACAGACTGAGAAGTGGCAAGTGCACCGAGTAGTCATGCATACACGGGGACCAACACATAAGTAATGCCCATTGTAGGCGGCCACATATGTGCCAGTGCCCAGGGCACCAGCTCCAGGGTCACTGCCATTGTTCCCAGAAGCTGAAGATAATTCCATGCAATGGGACAGAGATGGCCAGGAACTCCCGAGTTGCAAGCTCAACTTGGACCAGCGCTCTGCTGTCAGAAACCCTCTCCCTAGCTGTGTATCAAAGCGAACCCCAAGAAACTCCAGGCTCTGGGACAGCGTTAAGCAAATCTTGCTGTGAGTGATCACCCAGCCAAGCTCCTCGAGGAGCTGGACCACACATTGCACTGCTTAAGGGCCTCCATCCGAGTTTTGGCCCGGATGAACCAGTTATCCAAATAGGGTCACGCATGCACCCCTTCATGTCTCAGAGCTGCTGCGACAACTACCATAACCATGAAAAAGAAATGACCCCCCAACATCAGGGGGCATAGCTGATGCAAACCCCCCCCCCAGAGGACGAACGACTCACAGCATGGTTGCTGGAACCTCTGGCTGATTGGACATCCTTACCCATCGTGCCATCCATCACTGCCTGCCCTGAGGCAGGCAAGGCCAGACTAACTGCATCCCCCAGATAAGGGAGGGAGGGGGGAGTCCAGGCCATCCAGGAATGACTCAGAAACTGCCATACAAGAAGAATCCAGAATCCGGAGATGAGGCACCTCGCTTTCCACAGGCCAAACAATGTTTCCTGGAAGAAGACAGAGAATTAAGACAAGTATCACAACAGAACGTGCCAAGGCCGCGATGGCACAAAGGCCATGTGTTAACGGCACTTTTACTGCAACGCATGTTACAGGCGCTAGGGTAGAATGCATGTTGGAGCCACTTGGGTGGAACGCATACTAGGACCACCAGGTGCACAATAGATTAAAATACTATTAACGCGTATAGAAAACAGAGTGAAACCCCCACACCGCACCAACAGTTGCCAGCGGTCAAACCCGAAAATGTGTCCCAGAAGATGGAATCAGGAGACACCCCCCCCCCTAACTAGGAAAATGATGAAGTCAAGCCTTGGAACTCACCCTCTGAGAGCCCCAGGCAGAGGATCCATGCTGGGCTCAGCTCTACTCCCCAGAAACTGTTTCACTGGCTTTGCAGCACTGCGTTTAAGGTGGCTGGCAGGCAGATCCCTCCGAGAGCCTTCTGCAATCTTTGGGAGACTGCAAGGGGGGCAGAGGAGGAGAGGGAGGGCACTGAGGTTGTGTGAGGCTGCTGCAATCTTCCAGATCCTTCCAATTTCTGGCTGCTCAACAACTTATTATCATGATAAGCACATGGAGTTGAACCAATTTATCTTCCTTCTATGCCTACCAAAAAGGCCACAGTCTAGTGGAGCCTCCATATAGTGCTCACATGAGAGAGTCACCCTTAAGGTTCATGAGCATTTAATCAATCTTTTCCTCTCAATCTTCAGATTTTCTTCAGAGAGGAGAAAATCCATCCACCATCTGCTGGAGACAAAGAAATATTGAAGAGATCTCTGGAAGCACAGACAGATAGAGACATGGGAAGTGATGTCACTGATACCTAGGCTTTTCAATGGTTCTTTGTCTCCACCAATCTGCTGGTAGGGGAAACACAACCAACTTGTCTGGAATGGTCTAGCAGGACGATATGGAATGCTAGGTTCTACTTTAGGAGCTGCCACCCAGGAAAGGGATCTGGGTGTGATTGTAGATAATACATTAAAATCAACTGTTCAGTGTGCGGCAGCAGCAGCCAAAAATGTAAACAGAATGTTAGGAATCATTAGGAAAGGATTAGAAAATAAAACAAAGCACATCATGTCTTTATCGCTCCATGATGCGACCGCACATTGAATATTGTTGCAATTCTGGTCTCCACATCTCAGAAAAGATATAGTGGCATTAGAAAGGTACAGAGAAGGGTGGCCAAAATGATGATAGGAATGGAATGACTCTCCTATGAGGAAAGGCCAAAAAGATTCGGGCTCTTCAGCATGAAGAAGAGACGTCTGAGGAGGGATATGACAGAGGTCTATGAAACCCTGAGTGGAATGGAATGACTCTCCTATGAGGAAAGATTCAGGCTCTTCAGCATGAAGAAGAGACGTCTGAGGAGGGATATGACAGAGGTCTGTGAAATCCTGAGTGGAATGGAATGACTCTCCTATGAGGAAAGATTCGGGCTCTTCAGCATGAAGAAGAGACGTCTGAGGGGGGATATGACAGAGGTTTATGAAATCCTGAGTGGAATGGAATGACTCTCCTATGAGGAAAGATTAGGGCTCTTCAGCATGAAGAAGAGACGTCTGAGGAGGGATATGACAGAGGTCTATGAAACCCTGAGTGGAATGGAATGACTCTCCTATGAGGAAAGATTCAGGCTCTTCAGCATGAAGAAGAGACGTCTGAGGAGGGATATGACAGAGGTCTGTGAAATCCTGAGTGGAATGGAATGACTCTCCTATGAGGAAAGATTCGGGCTCTTCAGCATGAAGAAGAGACGTCTGAGGGGGGATATGACAGAGGTTTATGAAATCCTGAGTGGAATGGAATGACTCTCCTATGAGGAAAGATTAGGGCTCTTCAGCATGAAGAAGAGACGTCTGAGGAGGGATATGATAGAGGTCTATGAAATCCTGAGTGGAATGGAATAGGTAGGCACTAATCAATTGCTTACTCTTTCAAAAAAAAATTGGTTCCGGAAATCATTTGGACCTCCGGAACCAAAGTGTGCCCGTAGCTTTCTATTTTGTTACAAAGCCAGAGACTTATCACCCCCCCCCACCTTGTATATTTAAAAAGGACAGGAGAACATATTTTCTCTCAACATAATCTTTGGCACTCACTACCAGCAGATGTGGTAAAAGCAGGTAGTGTATTTGGGTTTTAAAAAAGTCCATAAACCGTTAAGAGAATCCAAGCGAAAACCATAGCTTATCTCTAGAAACTTGTGACCTGGATTGACCACTGATGGAAACAAGACATTGGGCTCTATAGACCTTTGGCCTGACCCAGTATGGCAGTTCATATGCTCACTTTTTAAGTACTTCAGAGTACAAAAGAAAAGCAGGACAGGGGGCGGGGGAAAGAGTGATTAAGATCATTTAATACAGAGTTGCCATACAAGTAGAAAAAATGACAGCAAGTCAGAAGGATGGCTGGAGAGGAAGGGCCAATAGGAAAAAGGAGATGATAGTTAGTGCCTTTAGTGACACTTCATTTGGAGTTCTGTGTACAATTCTGGAGTCTGCACCTTTGAAAGGCTATAAACAGGATGGAGTTGATCCAGAGGGCAGCAACGAAAATGATCAGTGTTCTTCGTCATAAAGCATATGGGGATAGGCTTGAAGATCTCACTATGCATACTTTGGAGGAGAGGTGGGAGAGAAGTCATACATTAGACACATTTAAATACCTCAGGGGAATAAATGCACATGAGGCGGGGTCCTCTTCCAGTTGAAAGGAAGCTTTGGAATTAGGGCTCATAAGATGAAAAGAAAAAGGAGACAAGACTCAAGAGTAATCTGAGAAAATATCTTTATAGAAAGGGTGGAATAGCCTCTTAGTGGAGGTGGAGAAGACTAAAACTGTGTCTGAATTTTAAAAAAGCATGTGACAAATACAGAGGATCTCAGAAAGGATGGTATGTAGAACTTTATAGTTCATATGGATGGGCAGACTGGATCAGCAGTATGGTCTTTATGTGACAGAAATGGAAATTACACGTACCTGGTAATTGTAGTTCCTGGAGGGTCCAGTTTAGTCCTCCACATCAGGGTAGTGCACCTCTTCCTGCAGCATGGAGACTGGACCAATCAGAATCTTGAATACCCCAGGGTGTATGCTGTTGGATCTCCCATCAACCCCCAGTGAACTATTAACAAAGCAGACTCAAAGAAGCAACACATTAAAGAAAAATAGTACAACTAGAAAAAACTGACGCCCCCGATAACTACAGCGGCCCCCACCCCAAACGAGAGAGCCAGAAGATTGCACCTTGCTTCTTTCCCCTTACCTGAAGCAAAAGGTACTAAGAGCTGACAGCAGAAGAAATAAAAATCCCCTGCGCACCGAAAAGGATCGAAAGGAAAAAAACATCCACCACGAGGAACGGAAAAATAAAAAGTCTTCTCACGCAATTCCCCGCACACCGGTGGTTGCACGCCGTTTAGAAAATACAGAAGGATGAGCCTTGGGAGGGACGGAGGACTAAACTGGACCCTCCAGGAACTACAATTACCAGGTACGTGTAATTTCCATTTCCTGAGCGGTCCTCCAGTTTAGTCCTCCACATCCGGGATGTAACAGAGCTGTAACTAACGGCAGGGACCTTGCCATCCGGCGCGCAACACCGCCGCACCAAAACAAGAATCCCGAGACGCTGCAACGTCCAGACGATAATGCTTACTAAAAGCATGAAGAGAAGACCAAGTAGCCGCTCTGCAAATGTCCACTGGAGGGACAAGGCTATGCTCCGCCCAAGACGTCGCTTGCGCTCTAGTAGAGTGGGCTCGCAGCCCCAAAGGCACCGAACGGCCATGCAAGATATAAGCTGAAGCAATTGCTTCCTTAATCCATCTAGAAAGAGAAGCCTTCGACGCCGCTTCGCCTTTCCGAACTCCGCCGAAAAGCACGAAGAGACGATCCGATTTACGGAAGGGTTCAGACCCTTTTAGATACTGACGCAACACCCGTCGGACATCCAGACGATGTAAGCCGTCCTCGGGCGAATTTACAGAGTCCGAAGGAAACGCTGGCAGAATGACAGACTGATTGACATGAAAAGGAGACACTACCTTAGGCAGAAAGGAAGGCACCGGCCGCAACACGACCTTATCAGGAAAAAAGGAGAGAAAGGGAGGCCTGCAAGACAAAGCCTGTAGCTCCGAGATCCTCCTCGCTGAACAGATAGCTACGAGAAAAACTGTTTTCAAAGTTAAGTCCTTAATGGAAGCTTGACGAAGGGGCTCAAAGGGTTTCTGTACGAGCGCCTGCAAGACCAGATTCAAATCCCATGGAGGAATAAACACTTTTCGCGCCGGCCGCAGGCGAAATACTGCCTTAAGAAAATGCTGCACATCTGAGTGCGCTCCGAGGGGAACATTCTGAATCTTCCCCCTATAACAAGCGATAGCCGCCAGGTGAACCTTCAGGGAACTGGCTGCCAAACCTTTGTCGAAACCGTCCTGCAAAAATCAGAGAATAAATGGGACGGAAGCCGTCAAAGCCCCGAACCTGATGGCGTGAGCACCAATCTTCAAATATCCGCCAGACCCGGACATATGTCAGCGAAGTAGAAGGTTTTCGAGCCCGAAGAAGAGTGGCAATGACCGCCGGTGAATAACCCTTCTTCCTCAACCGAGCCCTTTCAACGGCCATACCGTAAGCGAGAATCGATCCACCTGAGGCATGCGCAGCAGGCCCTGAATTAGCAGATCCCCCAGGAGAGGAAGCTTCCACGGAATCCCGTTGAGAAGTCGGATCAGATCCGCGTACCAAGGCCGCCGAGGCCAGTCGAGAGCCACCAGCAGAACCTTTCCTCGGTGCGCCTCGATACGTTGGACTACTCTGCCGATCAACGCCCAAGGCGGAAAAACATACAGAAGACCGGATTCGGGCCACGGCTGGATGAGAGCGTCGATCCCCTCCGACATGTGTTCTCTTCTCCTGCTGAAAAATCGACCCGTCTTGGCCGACCGAAACGTCGCCATGAGGTCCATTACCGGAGGCCCCCAGCGACGAACGATTTGCGCAAAGACCTGCGGGTGCAGCTCCCACTCCCCGGAGTCCACCTGCACTCTGCTGAGAAAGTCCGCCATCACATTGTCTTTTCCGGCGATATGCGCCGCCGAAATGGCGAGAAGGCGAACTTCCGCCCAGACGAAGAGTTCCTCCGCCTCCTGCTCCATCACTACGCTTCCCGTGCCGCCGTGACGGTTGATGTAGGCCACCGTAGCGGAGTTGTCGGACAGGACTCGTACTGCAGTCCCTGTAACCGACACTTCGAAAACCTGAAGCGCTAGGCGCACCGCACGGAGCTCGAGACGGTTGATCAACCACAGAGACTCCGTGGCTGACCACGTCCCCTGAGTGAACCGGCCCTGGCAGTGGGCTCCCCAGCCTGTCAGACTCGCATCGGTAATTAATGGAAGCCACACCGGCTGTTCCAACGGCATCCCCGCTTGAAGGGATTTCGCGCAGAGCCACCACTGCAACGACAGCTTGACTCATCTCGGACAGGGCAACCGGCAGCTCAAGGAATCGGACTGGTTCGACCAGCGACGTAACAGGGCTCTCTGAAGCGGATGCATATGAAACCTGGCCCAAGGAACCACCTCCAGAGTGGATGCCATCGTCCCCAGGAGTCGAAGGTACCACCACGCGGATGGGGCTGGAATCCCCAAGAACGTGCGTACCAGACGGCGCAATGCTTGGGCGCGGCGAGCCGGCAAGAGCACCAAGCCCCGCGCTGTGTCGAACACGACTCCAAGGTACTCGAGGGACTGCGAGGGAACCAGGTGACTCTTCTTCGCATTGATCACCCAGCCGAGATTCTGAAGACGACGAATCACACAGTCCGTGGCCTGGGAACTCTCCGCTGCTGTCTTTGCCCGAATTAACCAGTCATCGAGATAAGGGTGAACCAAAACCCCTTCTTTTCGCAATGCCGCCGCGACCACCACCATGACCTTGGTAAAGGTGCGCGGAGCGGTAGCAAGTCCAAACGGCAGAGCCTGAAACTGGTAGTGGCCCCAGGGAAAGGCGAAACGCAGAAACCTCTGATGAACCGGTCTGATCGGGATATGCAGGTAGGCTTCCGAGAGGTCTAAAGACGTTAAGAACTCCCCTAGGCGAACCGCTACAATGACGGATTTCAGGGTTTCCATGAGGAAATGAGGCACCCGGAGACAGCGATTCACGCCCTTGAGATCCAAGATAGGACGGAGAGACCCGTCTTTCTTGGGCACCACGAAATAAATGGAGTAACGGCCATCCCCGCGCTCGTACTCCGGCATGGGAATTACCGCCCCCAACTCTAGCAGCCGAACTAACGTTGAGCGAATGGCGGCTTCCTTCTGCCATCCCTTGCTGGGAGACAGAACGAAGGAGTCCTGAAGCGGGGAAGCAAACTCCAGCGCATAACCCTCTCTGATAATCTCGAGAACCCACTGATCCGAGGTAAGGCGGACCCAAGAAGGAAGGAAGTCCCGCAGGCGACCGCCGATCACTTGGCTTCCCTCCTGGGTCCACCGCACTTCATTGCGGCTTGCGACCAAAGGAAGAACCAGAGGAGGACGACGCAGCCGAGAAACCACTGCCGGCTCCGCGAAATCCCAGAAAGGACGGCGACTTGGAACTGAATCGGCCACGTTGAGACCCCCAAGGACGGGATGACCGAAATCTCTGAAAGTCCCGGAACGGACCGCGCGATACCGGCAAGCTTTTGCCCAACTTAGGTTTATCCTCGGGCAGCCTTCCGCCCTTGGATTCGCCAAGATCCTTCACCAACTTGTCCAGATCGTCCCCGAACAACAACCTGCCCTTATAAGGGAGTTTATTGAGTCGAGACTTGGAGGAACCGTCGGCCGCCCAATTACGCAACCAAATGGACCGACGCGCCGCCACCAAAGACGCCATACTATTCGCTAGCGTTCTGATCATATTATATTGTACGTCAGCCAAATAAGCGGAACCAGACTCCAACCTGGTGACCTCAAGAACACCCTGTTGATCCAAGTGGGCATCCTGTCTGAGATGCTGAGCCCACCTCAAACAAGCTCTAGCCACCCAGGCCCCACAGATAGAGGCCTGCAAAGACAAAGCATTGGTCTCAAAAGCCTGCTTCAACAAACCATCCACCTTCCTGTCTTGAGTATCCTTTAAGGCTGCACCGCCTTCAACAGGAATGGTGGTTTTCTTGGTCACCGCCGAAACAGCCGCATCAACTCGAGGCGACTTGAATTTCTCCTTGTCCTTGTCCGCTAGGGGATAGAGACGGTGCATCGTCCGAATACCTTTCAGGCCCGCCTCCGGCTGATCCCACTCTGCCTGAATCATCTGCTCCACAACTCTATGCACAGGAAACACAACTTGAGAATCCCGAACTGCCTGGATGAGGGGATCCTCCAAACCCTCTTCCTCAGCCGGGCGTGGAGCCGTAAGATTGAGAGTTTGAAGGGCTTCCGTGATGAGAGGAACTAGTTCTTCCCTACGAAAAACCCGAATTATCCTTGCCTGATCCTCGGGTTCAGGAATCTCCCCGTCCTCCAGATCATCAAAAACACCCTCAGAGTCCATGTCATGCTCCACCTCGTGCCATTCCAACTCATCATGGACAACGTCAGAGACCCGAGGTCGTTTAGCCGGAGCCCTCAAGGCCTGATTTGTCCCCTCCGTGCTAGGAGATGGCAGAGGGGACGGCACCGCGAAGGCGTCTGGTAGCTTACCCAAACGACCCAATTGGAAAGCCTGATGCATAAGGAGGAGGAAGTCCGGAGAGAAAGTAGTCAAGGAAGAAGACTCCGTCTCTGCCCCCTGCAACACAGTTCCCGGCGCCATAGACACAGCTTGCGCCTGGGGAATGAGAGATTCAAGCGAATCTTCCCCGGCCGGAGGCAAGGAAGAGGCCAAGGGATCTGCCAAGGACCTGCTTTCCAATGGCTGCTCCATATTCGCAGAGACAGCAGCACAGCTCTTGCAAACCCCCGAATCCGGCGCAGCGCCCCTGCGGGAACCGCAGACCACGCACTGTGGTCTTGCTGACCTTGAAAAAAGCAACTCCTAGCACCCAATGAGGAGGGAGGGGGGAGGGGGCACAGAACTATAAAAAACAAATTAAACCCCGCTGTCCTGTCTTTTTTTTTTTTTTTTAACACCCGAAAATGAAGAGATCAAGTAAAACCCCCAAGGAAGGAAATCGGAAACGCTAAAAGTGAAAACTGGGAAGCCCCGAGGAAAAAATAAAAAACCGCGGCAAAAAGAACCACCTAAAATGGCCGCCAGACCGGCAAAAAAAGGCGCGAAAAACAGCAAATCAACAAAATAAAAAGAAACGGAGTGAAGAGCCCGAAAATAGATGAAAAAGTACTAATTCAACTCACCGCAGCCAAAGAAACCGCTACCAACCGCTCGAATCCAGAGCGGGGTGAGACTGGGAAACCGGGCTGCCTCAGCAAATGCAGTGGAAAGCCGAGCACCTCGCAGCTCTGGGAGCTGCAGTCTATCACTCCGGAGACAGCCCTCTGCACCAGCGAAGGTGCTGCTGCCAGGAGAACAGATCTCTCCCCCGTGCCTTCTTGGGGGAGCGATCTAAGCACCGCCGAAGATGTGCCTCAGGCAAAGGAGAGAGAAGGGCAGTGACGGCTCAGCTCGTTTTTTTTTTTTTTAAAGTGACAGAGTCCACTAAATAAATTAAGTAAAAGGGAGAAAAAACAAATTAAAGGTAAAGCAATCCCAAACCAAACAAAAACTGACTAGTGTTCCCTAAGTGAGCCAGGCGGGCTCACACGTCTTCCTGCTGCTGGAGACTGGACACACTGGGGGTTGATGGGAGATCCAGCAGCATACACCCTGGGGTATTCAAGACTCTGATTGGTCCAGTCTCCATGCTGCAGGAAGAGGTGCACTACCCGGATGTGGAGGACTAAACTGGAGGACCGCTCAGGAATTTTCTGTTTTTATACTACTAGAAACGTGTAGCCCATTGCTAATATCATCTATGGTAGCTGAAAACTGGAGAGTGGTCAGCGTAAGATGAAATTTTACTTACAGTTAATTTCCTTTCCTGAAGTCCTACTAGACCATTCCCCTCCACACCCACACTCGCCCCCCAAACACACTCACTCACACTCACCCCCCAAGCACTCACTCGCGCCCCCCCACACGTACTCACTCGTGCCCCCCCACACGCACTCACTCGCGCCCCCCCCCACACGCACTCACTCGCGCCCCCCCACACATACAATCGTGCCCCCTACACCGCACTCACTTGTGTACCCCCCACACACACATTCATTTGTGCCCCCCACGCACACACATTCGCCCCCACACATACTCACTCGTGTCGCCTCCACATGCACTCACTCTTGCACCCAATGCGCACATTCCCCCCACACTCTCCCTCGTGCCCCCCCACACACTCACTCACACGCTCGCCCCCCTACACACTCGTGCCCCCCTACACACACACTCGTGCACCCCCACACACACACTTGTGCACCCCCACACACTCGTGTGCCCCCCGAGTACCCCCCCCACACTCGTGCGTGCGCCCCCCCACTCGTACTCGTGCGCCCCCCACTCGTGCCCCCCCACTCGTGCGCCCCCCTCGTGCCCCCCCCTCGTGCGCCCCCCCCGTGCCGCCCCGCCCCCCCCCACTCGTGCCCCGTGCCCCCCCACTCGTGCGCCCCCCCCCCACTCGTGCGCCCCCCCCCCCACTCGTGCGCCCCCCCCCCACTCGTGCCCCCCCCCCCCACTCGTGCGCCCCCCCCCCCCCCACTCGTGCGCCCCCCCCCCCCACTCGTGCGCCCCCCCCCCCCACTCGTGCGCCCCCCCCCCACTCGTGCGCCCCCCCCCCCCACTCGTGCGCCCCCCCCCCCCCCCCCCCCACTCGTGCCCCCCCCCCCCCCACTCGTGCGCCCCCCCCCCCCCACTCGTGCGCCCCCCCCCCCACTCGTGCGCCCCCCCCCCCACTCGTGCGCCCCCCCCCCACTCGTGCGCCCCCCCCCCACTCGTGCGCCCCCCCCCCCACTCGTGCGCCCCCCCCCCCCCACTCGTGCGCCCCCCCCCCGCCCCCCCCCCCACTCGTGCGCCCCCCCCCACTCGTGCGCCCCCCCCCACTCGTGCGCCCCCCCCCCACTCGTGCGCCCCCCCCCACACACTCCCTCGTGCCCCTACACACATTCACTCATCACTCGTGCCCCCCCAGACACACAGGCCCCCTCCCCCGTCACACTCACCCTCCCCGGAGTTCTCCGCTCTCCCCCGTGCTTCTCTCAGCCCGGGTCACTCGCAGGACAGCAGCCAGCTCCGGAACAGCACTCCATGAGCACCGGCCGTTCACCTGCCCCGACATGCTTTCCGCCGGCGAGCACTGAACGGAGGGCCGAGCCGGAAGCGCCTGTTACCATGACGATCATCCGACACGCCTCTACATCATTCGTTCAATGCGTGCGCTTGAAGCCACGTTACGGATGGGAGGTGGTTCTGAGCTCTGATAGACTACAGTACATGGGAAAAGATGCGAACATTGCGTTCCAAGCCTCATTACTGATGCGAGGAGATAGCGAGGAGGTAGTTGCGTTCCAAGCCTCGCTATTGATGAGAACAGATAGCGAGGAGGTGGTATGCTTTAATTGTATGGTCAGAGAGTGAAGCGTGCGTTCCAAGCCTCATTACTGATGCGAGGAGATAGCGAGGAGGTAATAGTTGCGTTCCAAGCCTCGCTATTGATGAGAACAGATAGCGAGGAGGTGATATGCTTTAATTGTATCGTCAGAGAGTGAAGCGTGCGTTCCAAGCCTCATTACTGATGCGAGGAGATAGCGAGGAAGTAGTAGTTGCGTTCCAAGCCACCGCCAAGAAAACCCAGGAGCTTCTGGGTCGCCAGGACTGACTCGAAGGCACACATTGCATTTTTGGTATTCTTTAATTGTATGGTCAGAGGGTGAAGCGTGCGTTCCAAGCCTCGCTGTTGATGCGAGTAGATAAGGGGGGGGGGGGTGATAGTTGTGTTCCAGGCCTCGCTATTGATGTAAAGAGCTAGTGAGGAGTTTGTATTCTTTAATTATATATGGTTAGAAGAAGCGTGCGTTCCAAGCCTCGCTGTGGGTGGGCAGGCATAAGATGTACGTATTTCTCTGTTCCTCCGAGAGTTTATGATGTACGTTTGTACCTGACGCAATGGAGGATTGAGCGACTTGCCCAAGAAGCAGCTGTGTGATTCAAACTTGTTTCCCTGGTTCTAGCCCACTGCTCACTCTTAGGCTGCCCCTTTCATGTGAATCATTACTTGAGGTACTGCATCAATAAAACACAGTAACCCTATGCCAAGTAAGTATGGTTGCCACTAACTCGGTTATTCTCAATGTCAACCCAGTCCTCAGCCACACCTAGCTAGTCACGTTTACAGGATAACCAAAATGAATACAAAGGAGGCAACACATGCAAATACAGAAACATGACAGCAGAGAAAGACCACATGGCCTATCTAGTCTGTCCTAAGTTCCATATCAACCACTTCAACAGCCCCCTTTTTTCTTTAGAGATCCTCTGTGCTTGTCCCACGCTTCTTTGAATTCAGATACTATCCTCATCTCTACCATTTCCACTGGGATACTATTCCACGGATCCACCACTCTAAAGAAATATTTCTGCATACTGTATTACTTTAAATATTCATTGTGGTTATTCTGAAAGCCAGACTGGCTAGATATGTCGCCTGGACTGGACAGAGAACCATTGCACTAACTAACATGGATAAGGTTACCAGATGTCCCCAATTTTTGGGGATTGTCCTTGATTTTGCGGTAGTGTCCCCAAATCCATGGACTATAATCACCTCCTGGTCCCAGTTACGAAGACACAGCACTTGGAAAACTGCATCATGCTAGCTGCGGAAGCTGAAAAGAACGAGTTGCCAAATTATCCAAAAAATATCTTTCCTGACATTGAGTAACATGGCAACTCATTGCTTCTCTTGCATATTCCTCTAATAGTATTTTCAATCCTGGTAGAAGACATAAATTAGCTTCTTTTCTGAAAAAAGAATTTTAGAATTATATTGAATATCTACAATAATAATAAATAAATAAATAAATATATATATATTAAGGTTGCCAACTAGCTCCAGATTCTCCCAACTGGCTTGATCCAGTCTTGGGTTTACCCTATTTCATGCTATTTCCCTCTTCGGCCCTGCACAGCTCCCTGGAGGGAGTGTGCTCTTCGCATAACTCGGGCCATCGCCGACATCCCAGCCAGCTCCTTCTGCCCAATTGGGGCAGCCCTCCACCTTTAAAAAGGAGCGCCAGAATCAGCAACCCTCTCTTCGGCCCTGCACAGCTCCCTGGAGGGAGTGTGCTCTTCTCATAACTCGGGCCATCGCCGACGTCCCAGCCAGCTCCTCCTGCCCAATTGGGGCAGCCCTCCACCTTTAAAAAGGAGCGCCAGAATCAGTGACCCTCTCTTCGGCCCTGCACAGCTCCCTGGAGGGAGTGTGCTCTTCGCATAACTCGGGTCATCGCTAACGTCCCAGCCAGCTCCTCCTGCCCAATCGGGGTAGCCCTCCATCTTTAAAAAGGAGCGCCAGAATCAGCGACCCTCTCTTCGGCCCTGCACATCTCCCTGGAGGGAGTGTGCTCTTCGCATAACTCGGACCATCGCTGACATCCCAGCCAGCTCCTCCTGCCCAATCGGGGCAGCCCTCCACCTTTAAAAAGGAGCGCCAGAGGGCCCTTTAGCGTGGCCCTTAGGCAGTGGCACACAAGTGAGAATCAAGAAACCAACCAAAATCTCAAGGATATATCTGCATCACTTCAACGATCCAGCAGCTCGAGCTCCCCCACGGTCAAGCTCGTACCTCTCCAACGTCTCAGCCATCTTCCTAAATTTTACACCATCAACACAGCCATCTTCACCACCGCAGCAACAGAGCGTAAGAACAGGATGCAAAACGACTAACTCTGAAAGTGTAAGTGTACCTGAACTCTAACCTGTAATACACACGTAACACATCAAATTTTCGTAAAGTAAACCCCACCTACCACCACCATAAGTCTACATACCTGCCTGTTGTAATTTAGCCTGCT
Organism: Ichthyophis bannanicus; assembly: GCA_033557465.1. Taxonomy (NCBI): domain Eukaryota; kingdom Metazoa; phylum Chordata; class Amphibia; order Gymnophiona; family Ichthyophiidae; genus Ichthyophis; species Ichthyophis bannanicus. The sequence goes on from CM066034.1 coordinate 1,031,107,276, forward strand.
GTACAAAGTCTGCATACTCCTGCTACTAGCCTGATGTAACTTTGACTGCCGTACAAAGTATCTGTTACAAAGATCTGTTACATAGCATAATTACAGACCTCCGTTACAAAGTATCTAGTACATGTACCTGTTATAAATATCTGCTACTAAGTAACTGAACTGTTATACTAAGTATAGCTAAACTAAAACATAACACTCAAAAGCATCCCGCGCTGTATATCCCCGAACTCATCCATACTCTGCATACTGACCTACCTGCTCCCACCCCTCTCCCCACCAGAAACGCACCAACCCCTCTATACATTACTCATTGACACAGAGCAAACCATTGGAACAACATAATGGCCCCCTCCTTATTTACTCTTGCCCTAATCTACACACTAGCCAGCACATTCCATGATTCTGATGCTGCTGCAAATGGCTACAACCCTATCCAACTAATCCAAAACACCAGCAGGAAACACCACAACAACCAATACCAACCACCTCCAAGCCCTCATCATAGAAGACAGTCACACTTGCTTTATGTATCCTTAGAAATCACAACCCCCACAAAAGACATAGAAGCTAAGCCTCAGCAGGATCTTAGATGTGCACTCATCAACTCACGCTCGGTCCGTAATAAATGGCTGGTAGTCACAGACCTAATATCCACCCACAATCTAGACATACTAATGGTCACGGAAACATGGCTTTCCGACACGGACAACGTAATTCTAAACCACCTCACACCACCTAACTTCTCGATCTATACCTGTAACAGGGAAAACAGAAGAGGTGGAGGTGTACTGGTAATTGCAAAAACAGCGCTACAATATCGGGCTAACCTGATCAGGAGCACACAGCATCTGAACACGCTAACTATTACCAATAAACTCAATACTATTAACCTCATTTATAGGGCACCAGGGACTGAGTCAGATGAACTCTCAGACATTATTGATTTAGCCTGTAATCCGGAAGACCCCTCCAAACCTAACTGGCTGTTGGGAGACTTTAATCTTGCTTCCACTCAACCCACCCTAGCCAAAACCTTAGAAGCAATGACCAACCTTAACTACAAGCAAATAGTGATTGATCTCACCCATCAAGGAGGGAACCTCTTGGACCTAATCTTCGTCCCCCATCCAGTTATGAGTATGACAAAACAATTCAACATTGCCATCACCCCTGTTCCATGGTCAGACCATAACCTGATAACATTTCATATACCAATGCAACAAACCACATGCCACCGCTCAAACAAAAAGGAGATATCAAGAGCCGCCCGCTTCAAGCAACTCGACAGTGAGATGTTCACAAACTGCGCAATCCCAAAGCTCGCTCGATCCACAGTCAGCCTCAACGAAATGGTCTCCAACTGGAATGATACCCTCTCATCAAATGCTCATCAACCAGCCTTCACCAAAAAGGCCACACCCGACAGCGGAGTCACTAAAAAGCAGTCTGCTCCATGGTTCTCCCCTGATCTCCGAGCTTCCCTGCTCCACCTCAGAAAACTTGAGAGAAAATGGAGAATTACCCATAGAACCTCTGACCAAATCATCTACTTAGAATATCTGAAACAACATCGCGAATCAACATAGGCCAAGAGGAAGGAATTCCACGCTGAGATCCTCAACCGCTCATACGGAGAGGAATGGCTAGCAGAAAAAAGGAGGTGATAATGCCTCTGTATAAGTCTTTGGTGCGACCTCATTTGGAGTATGGTGTGCAATTCTGGAGACCGCACCTTCAAAAGGATGTGAACAGGATGGAGTCGGTGCAGAGGGTTGCTACCAAAATGATTAATGGGCTTCATTATAAAGCATATGAGGACAGACTTAAGGATCTTAATATGTACACCTTAGAGGAAAGGCGGGATAGAGGTGATATGATTGAGATGTTTAAATACCTCCGTGGCATAAATGTTCAGGGAGAGAGCCTCTTTCAATTGAAAGCAAGTTCTGCTACGAGGGGACATGGGATGAGGGTGAAGGGAGATAGATTCAGGAGTGATATGCGGAAATATTTCTTTACGGAAAGAGTAGTGGATCCGTGGAATAGTCTCCCAGTGGAGGTGGTAGAGTTGAGGACAGTAACTGAATTCAAGAAAGCATGGGACCAACACAGAGGATCTCTAAAGGCAAAAAGTGGACTGTTGTAGTTGTTATGGAAGGACAGACTAGATAGGCCATGTGGTCTTTTTCTGTCGTCATATTTCTATGTTTCTATGAAATAAGCCAAGAGACCTATTCAACCTAGTAAAATCCTTTACCAACCAACCTTCCCCACCTCAGCAAGAAAGCATCCAACCCCAGGCATACGCGAACTACATTCAATCCAAAGCAATAAAGATCACCACAACAACAACACATGAACCCTCCAAGACTCCCCACATGCAGTTTCCACTCACCAAACTCTCACCTCCCTCAGCAAAGACCATCGAGGAGATCATCGCCTCAATCAACACTACGACTGCACCAACTGATCCTTGTCCAGCCCATTGGATCAGAACTATGCGCTCTCAACTCAGCCCATTCATAGCCAACATTGCCAAGTTTTCCTTCAAAGCCGGAGTCTTCCCAGATGCTCTCAAGCACACATCCATTCGTCCTCTACTTAAAAACAACCAGCTGGATCCGAAGAAAGAGGATTCTTACCGACCAATCTCTAGTATCCCACTACTAGCTAAAATTCTAGAGAAGTTGACCCAGAGACAGATTCAGCAACATGTTGATATGTCCTCCCCATTAGACCCATGTCAACATGGATTTAGAGAAGCCCACGGTGTAGAAACTCTACTAACGGTATTAACCAATACACTCATCAATGGAATAAACAGCATCAAGAATGGCTTTGCACTAATTTTCCTCGATACAGCAGCAGCGTTCGACTCCGTAGTTCATGTGCAGCTCCTGCAGCGGCTTCATGAGAAGGGAATCCAGGACCAAGCATGGAACTGGTGCAAATCCTACCTCGAATACAGATGGCAGCAAGTACGCATTGGTAACGACACATCCGAACCTTTCCAGCAGAAACAGGGTGTACCCCAAGGTTCCTCCCTGTCTGCTCTGCTCTTTAATATCTATATGCAGCCAGTTTGTGACATTGCCCGCTCTTTCGGCATATCCTGCCTTATGTACACAGATGACGTGCTGCTGTTTACACCTATAACTGTCACTTGCCCGGACTACACTGTACTAATCAACTGCTTCAATGCAATAACGGATTGGCTACTCACTCAGAACCTCTGTATAAATGTCAAAAAAACAGAAGTCCAATAACAAGAAATAAAGATTTCTCTCCTCCACCAGCACTGAAAGTCAGAGACGCAGAACTCCCAGTCAAATCCAATATACGTTATCTTGGGGTCATATTGGATCAACAGTTGGACTTCAAGGAACACATAAAATGCACCGTAAAAGCTATCTATTTCAAGGTCAAAACCCTGCGGCACCTGAGACCTATGATTGAACCCGGTGACTTCCGCACCATCTTCCAAGCACTAGTCACACCGCATTTCGATTATGCCAATATAATACTTCATGGTCTCCCGAAAACCACCCTCAACCCTCTACAGCTAGCCATGAATGCAGCAGCCCGAGTACTTTGTGGAGCCTCAAGGAATGACCACATCTCCCCCATTCTAAAAGAACTTCACTGGCTCCCAATATGCTCCAGAATCCTATACAAGGCCCTCCTCACTACCTTCAAGGCCTTTAACAAAATATCACCTGCATCTATCTCCGATCTCATCATACACACTGCAAACAACAGACCTAGGAGACCACTGGCTGCAGACACGCTACGCATACCAAGTGAATTTACAAAGCTCAACCAGACCACCATCAATAGGGCATTCTTGAACTATGCTTCTAGATGTTGGAACAAGCTCCCTCCCAGCATTAGAGCAATCAAGGACCTTAGGCTGTTCAGAAAAGCCATCAAACACCACCTTTTCCTCACGTATTTTACACATCTGGATATTCCCCCCCCCCCTCACCCTCCCAACCCCAAACCGCAGCTATGGGAGTCCAATAACCTACAGCAAATTTAGATCTAAATGTATTTGTACTAAGAATGTAAATAGCTTCCCCCAAGTTACCTCCATGTTAAATCCCTGTTCTATGTAGACGATGGTCTAATTTAACTGACCAAGTGTTATATTGTTCAATGTAAACCGCACTGATGACAAAGAGCGCGGTATATAAGAAATGTTAAATAAATAAATAAATAAATTGTAGTTCTGATATCTCTATTGCCCTCCATAAGAAAAGCATTATATTAGGTGCATTTGTGGATTGTTTATTGTTGCAAGGGGAGATTTATCCAATAAATATATGGGTCTTGCTGTAGAAAGACATGCATTAGAACACTCTGCTAAGCTGCAGTATCCAGCATTCTAATGCACACACTAAAAATATTTTTACTTCCGCTGCAGTAAAGTAATAGCATGCAAATTACTGCTCTTTTAGAAAGTACGCTGTCAAAAAAAATAAAAGTGCATGTCGCAGCCGTTTGCTGTCTCAGAAGTAAACATCTCTCTTCCTGATCATCTCTCCAGTCCAATCCAGACGCATGGGTTATGCTCGCCTACCAACAGATGGAGACTGAGAACCAATGGTTTGATGATGTCACCCTATAAGGGTCCTGTACAGAGAATCATCAGATCAGACCAGTATTTATCAGTCTCCAGCAGATGGAGAGCATTTTGGCTCCTGTACGGTCTGGACTCCATTGGACAGCTTAAAAAAACAAAAGAGGAAATCTAGCAGCATTGAGCAAGCCAAACAGTGGTTTCTCCCTGTTCCTGGCTTAGCTCCGCTGTGGGCCAGGAGTGGTGGGCTCTGGGGTGTTCCTCCCCCATTCCCTTACATCTTTTGGGCTGTCTTGTGTTGCGTTAGGGTCCTCAAGCTGCACTTGCTTCTTTGCTGGGGTAGTGCAATTGGAGTGCCTGGCTCTTTAAGGAAGTAAAAAAAAAAAGAGAGACAAACAGTTCACATAGAAACATGATGGCAGAAAAAGACCACATGGTCTATCTGTCCTTCCATATCAACTAGTACAATAGTCCCCTTTTTTCCTTAAGAGAGCCTCTGTGTTTGTCACATGCTTTTTTGAATTCAGATACTGTCCTCATCTCGACCCACCTCCACTGGGAGACTATTCCATGCATCTACCACTCTTTCTATAAAGAAATATTTCTGCATATTACTCCTGAAGGACAATAACATGAAAAAATAATGTGACGGCACCAGGGCCAGTGCTGCCGATGACAGGCGATGAAATTTAGACAAAGAAGGGACCCCAAACGGGTAAAAAAAAAACATTTTCCAGCAGTGCAGGCACATTTCCTAGGGGCTCCGCAGATAAAAGGCTGGAGAAGGTAGCACCGCGGCAGGCGGGAAGGCAGAGGTGAATACACGATGGTGCCTCCCAAAGCTTCCAGTGGAAGCTGAGCGGCGTTCCCGCGTGGGGCTTTGTCAGGGACATCACCCATACACGAGGATTTACTTCCTGCTTGTCTATGGAGAAACTAAACTAAACTACATGTATAGCAGTGGACTTCTCCAGCCCAAATTTTCCCAGGGAAACTATTTATGACATTAGTACCACTAGGGTTCCTGGGGTGATCCAGGAAAACTACAGAATTTAAAAAGCATTTCCTGAGTGGTTATCCAGTTTAGTCCTCCACATCCGGGTAATGCACCTCCTCCTGCAGCCTGGAGACTGGACCAATCAGAATCTTCTTATGCCAGGATGTATGCTGCTGGAGCTTCCATCAGCCCCCAGTGTGTCCAGTCTCCTTGCAGCTGGAGGACGTGTGTGCCTAGGGTTAGGCTTACTTAGGGACAGCTTGGAGGCAACACTAGAGATAGTTTTGTTTGGCTATTTATTTTACACTACTCTTTTTTTCTTTCATTTCTTTAATAGGTAGCTATAGCTTTAAATAAAAAAAAAAAAAAAGCCATTTGACTGACGGTTTGCCGATCGGGGGGTTGAGTCTGCACTGCACTGCTGACTTTGCTGCAGCCGTGTCTGTCCCATCCGCGGCGAGTTCACTCCTCCTAGACTGTCCGGAGGAGAGCTCTGCCTTGTCAGTCACCGGTCTGTGTCTGGGCAGCCCCGAAACGGTAGGCTGGCTTCCCTCTCACACTGCCTTTCTTGTTCTCTCTGGCAGACCGGTGTGTTCGCGGGCTCCCACTCAGGCTCGAGTGGTGTGTAAGCCACCACGATCCTGCACTACTGCGGTGAGTTTCAGTGCTCTGATTGCCCCTTTTCGCTTTAATTTTGTCTTTTGATTTCTTTGATTACTTTCCTTTGATTTTCGCGCCGTTTTTTTCTCGCCGGCTGAAATGTGCCGGCGGCCATTTTAAAGCTCCAGTTTTCTTTTTCCCGCCCGGCATAACGTGGTCTGCAGCGGTTTTTCTTTTTCACTTAGCTCTTTTTTGCCCTGGCGTTTTTGCTGGGGGGGGGGGCTTCTCCATTCCCAGTTGCTAGTTTAAAAAAAAACAAAAAAAAGAGTGTTTCATTTCTTTGGTTTCTTGGGGTTCTTTTCAATTCAAGGTACAGCGGATCCTTTTCTTTGTGGGGACTACTCTGCCTGCATGGCCTCCAGGACACAGTGTGTTATCTGCGGTTCGCGCAGGGGGGCGGTGGATGACTCTGGGGTCTGCAAGGGCTGCGCCTCAGTTTCCACATCCTTAGAACAACAAATGGAGCATAAGGAGTTGTCCAGACCGGGAAGCCCGGCTGTCCAGGCGGACGGAGATCCCTCTCCTGGCTCTCTTGCCTCTGGGTCTACGGCCCCGCCTAAAGGGCAGGGGGATGCGTGGCCGATTGCGACAGCGGAGTCTTCTTTCATGGATTTTTCACCTGACTTTGTCCTTCTTATGCACCAGGCTTTTCGCTTGGGACGCTCGGGCAAGTTGCCGGATGCTTGGCCGGCGCCCCTGTCGTTCCTCCCAAGTGGGGAGGTCAGGCAGGAGGGTCAGCCTTCCACCAAGCGTTTTCGGGCTCTGGACCTAGACCACGACGACTTGGGCTGGCCAGATCCTGATGCAGAATTGAATCCGGAGGCTGGTGTTGAGGAGTTGGAAGATGGTGAGATTCCCGAGCCCGAGGATCAAGCCCGGATTATTCGGGTGTTCCGTAAAGAGGAGCTGGTGCCTTTGATCACGGAATCTCTTCATGCTCTCAATCTCACTGCTTCTCGTCCTAGTGAGGAGGACGGGTTGGAGGATCCTCTCATTCAGGCGGTGCGGGACTCTCAGGTGGTGTTTCCGGTGCACCGTGTAGTGGAGCAAATGATTCAAACTGAGTGGGATCAACCCGAATCCGGCTTGAGGGGGATCCGGACTATGAACCGCCTTTATCCGTTAGCGGATAAAGACAAGGAGAGGTTTAAGTCGCCGCGTGTGGATGCCACGGTGTCGGCGGTCACCAAGAAAACCACCATTCCCGTTGAGGGCAGTGCAGCCTTAAAAGACATGCAAGACAAAAAGGTGGATGGTTTGTTGAAACAGGCCTTTGAGACCAATGCCTTATCTTTGCAGGCCTCCATTTGTGGAGCTTGGGTGGCTAGAGCCTGCTTACGATGGGCTCAGCACTTGAGGAGAGCCTCTGGTTTAGATCAGCAGGGATTGCTGGAGGTAACTCGGCTGGAGTCTGGTTCGGCGTATTTGGCAGATGTACATTATGATTTGATTCGAGCCTTGGCGAATAGCATGGCTTCTTTGGTGGCGGCGCGCAGATCCTTATGGTTGTGGAATTGGGCGGCCGATGGATCTTCTAAGTCCCGACTCAGTAAGCTTCCCATTAAGGGCAAATTGTTGTTCGGAGACGACCTGGATAAGTTGGTGAAAGACCTCGGGGAGTCCAAGGGCGGTAGGCTGCCAGAAGATAAGCCTAAGCTGGGTAGGAACTTACCACTGGCGCGGGGTCAGTTCCGCGACTTTCGCAGATTTCGTCCTTCCCGCCTTTGGGGTTCCCAGCGCGGCCAGTATGGCTCCAGGGGCCAAGGCTTTTGGGGTTTTCGAGGAGCGGGCAGAGGATTCGCAACGGCATCCTCCTCGGCGTCCTCCTCCTTTAGTCGAAAGCCACAATGAAGCGAGGCGGGCTTCAGAGGGACAGCAAGTCATCGGGGGACGACTGCGAGACTTTCTTCCTTTCTGGGCCCAAATAACATCAGATCAGTGGGTGCTCGAGATCATCCGAGAGGGTTATGCGCTGGAGTTGGCTTGTCCGATTCCAGACGCCTTTGTCCTTTCCCCTTGCAGAAGCGTGCAAAAGGCGCAGGCCATTCAAGTGACGTTGCGTCGGCTCATCGATTTGGGTGCGGTTATTCCCGTTCCTCCTTCCGAGCACGGCGTCGGTCGCTACTCCATCTATTTTGTGGTGCCCAAAAAAGACGGTTCGCTTCGTCCGATTCTGGATCTCAAGGGAGTGAATCGTTTTCTCCGGGTACCGCATTTCCGGAAGGAGACCTTGCGGTCCGTCATTGTTGCAGTTCGTCAAGGGAAGTTCCTGACAGCCCTCGATCTCTCGGAAGCCTATCTGCACATTCCCATTCGAGCGGTCCATCAAAGGTTCCTCAGGTTTGCGTTTCCCTGGGGTCACTTCCAATTTCGAGCTATGCCGTTCGGCTTGGCAACGGCCCCGCGCACCTTCACCAAGGTGATGGTGGTCGTGGCAGCGGCCTTGAAACAGGAAGGTATCTTAGTCCATCCTTACCTCGACGATTGGTTGATTCGTGCAAAGTCCAAGGCGGAGAGTGTGCAGGCAACGGACAGAGTAGTGGCATTGCTGTGGTCTCTCGGCTAGGTGATCAACGAGAAAAAGAGTCGTTTCGTGCCTACCCAATCCCTCGAATACCTCGGGGTTCGTTTCGACACGGCGAGAGGTTTGGTATGCTTGCCGGAGCATCGCGTCCAGTCGTTGCAGGGGCTCGTCCGCTCCTTCTTGAGGATTCCCGCTCCGTCAGCGTGGTGGTACCTGCAGCTATTAGGCACTATGGCGGCGACGTTGGAGGTGGTTCCGTGGGCCAGGTTTCATATGCAGCCTCTTCAGAGAGCCCTGTTACGCCGCTGGTCGCACCAGTTGCATTCGTTGAACAAGCGCTTACCTTGCCCGAAATCGGTTCGTCTGTCTCTCCGCTGGTGGTTGGGCTCAGCGAGCCTTCGGATGGGGGTTCCTCTGGAGCAGCCCAATTGGGTCCCGTTCATTATGGATGCGAGTCTGTTAGGTTGGGGAGCCCACTGCGAGGGGCAGTATGCGCAGGGGACGTGGTGCCCTCTCGAGACTACTTGGTCGATCAACCGCCTCGAGCTGCGAGCGGTGAGACTTGCACTGCAGGCCCTCGAAACGTTGGTGAGGGGGCGGGCAGTGCGGGTTCTCTCGGACAACTCGGCGACGGTAGCCTACATCAACCGCCAGGGCGGCACCGGCAGTGTGGCCATGGAAAGCGAGGCAGAGGCCTTATTCGAATGGGTGGAGGCTCGTCTGCCAGCTCTGTCGGCGGTACATATTGCGGGAAAAGACAACGTGACAGCAGATTTTCTCAGCAGAGTGCAGGTTGACCCCGGGGAGTGGGAACTGCACCCGCAGGTGTTCACGCAGATCGTTCGCAGATGGGGGCCTCCGGTTATGGATCTCATGGCGACCTTTCAGTCTGCAAAGATGGGGCGGTTCTTCAGCAGGCAGAGAGAACGCATGTCCGAGGGCATCGACATGCTCATCCAGCCGTGGCCAGAGGACGGCCTCCTTTATGTCTTCCCCCCTTGGGCGTTGATCGGTCGCGTCGTTCAGCGCATCGAGGCACACCAGGGGCGGGTTTTACTGGTGGCACCGGATTGGCCCAGAAGGCCGTGGTATGCCGATCTGGTTCGGTTGCGCCACAGGGTGTCTTGGAGACTTCCTCCGCTTCCGGATCTGCTGCTTCAGGGTCCGCTGCGGATGCCTCAGGTGGATCGATTCTCGCTTACGGTTTGGCCCTTGAAAGGGCTCGGTTGAGGAAAAAAGGTTATTCTCCTGAAGTTATTACTACGCTCCTCCGGGCTCGGAAGCCTTCCACATCGCTTGCGTATGTACGGGTATGGAGGTTTTTTGAGGATTGGTGTTCGCGGCATGGGGTTCACGTGGCTACGGCTTCTGTGTCGGTAGTTCTCAGTTTTTTGCAGGACGGTTTTGACAAGGGTTTGGCAGCCAGTTCCCTGAAGGTACAGTTGGCGGCGCTGGCGTGCTACCGGGGCAAGGTCCTGGGAGTTCCCCTAGGGGCGCATTCGGACGTACAACGTTTTCTTAAGGCGGTCTCCAGGTTGAGGCCTTCCCGCAGAGTATCGGTTCCACCGTGGGATTTGAATCTCGTATTGCACGCCTTGGTTCGCGAACCTTTTGAGCCTCTACGCAAAGCGTCGCTGAAGAATTTGACCCTGAAGACAGTTTTTCTGGTGGCGATCTGTTCGGCGAGGCGCATTTCCGAGTTGCAGGCGCTGTCATGTCGGGAGCCGTTCTTGTCTATCTCTCGGGATCGTGTGGTTCTTCGGCCAGTTTCTTCATTTTTGCCTAAAGTAGTTTCACCTTTTCATTTGAATCAGCCTGTTTTTCTGCCGGTCCTTGATTCGGAGACAGAGACTCCCGTGGATGGGGGTTTACATTGCTTAGATGTGCGGCGCATCCTTCGTCGCTATTTGAAGGTGTCCGAGGAGTTTCGTAAGACAGATCGCTTGTTCGTGCTTTTTGGCGGGGCCCACAAAGGAGAAGCGGCGGCTAAAGCGTCCATCGCCCAGTGGCTTAAGGAGGCGATTGCATCGGCTTACATTCTGCAGAATCGGCCGGTTCCGGTGGGTTTGAGGGCCCACTCTACCAGAACTCAGGCGACATCCTGGGCTGAGCATAGTCTTGTTCCGCCTGTAGACATTTGTAGGGCGGCTACTTGGTCGTCTCTTCATGCCTTCAGTAAACACTACCGGTTGGATCTGTTCGCCGCTCAGGATGCTTGTTTTGGTTCGGCAGTGTTGCGCGCCGGTTGGCAAGGTCCCGCCCGGTGTTGACTGCTCTGTTACATCCCGGATGTGGAGGACTAAACTGGATAACCGTTCAGGAAATAGAAATTACATTTACCTGGTAATTGTAGTTCCTGGAGGATCCAGTTTAGTCCTCCTTCCCTCCCTTGTGACCAGTTTTTTTTTTTTGGTTGGCGCGCTTACTGTGAGCGGCGCTACATAGTCTCAGTATATTTCTTCGGGTTTTTTCGTATCTGCAGCTCGCTTCTACTTTCTTTTTGCCAGCTCTTCAGTTCCTGTAGCTGGTTCTCCCGGCTTTTTCGTCGAGTGGAGTCAGCGGCGCTGTGCAGAATTTTGGCTTCCTCATTTGGGGAGGGGGTCATTTAATTCTTAGGGGTACTAAATACTATTTTAGTGTGATATGTCTACTTACCTCATGTGTTGCTTCTTTGAGTCTGCTTTCTTAATAGTTCACTGGGGGCTGATGGGAGCTCCAGCAGCATATATCCTGGCATAAAAAGATTCTGATTGGTCCAGTCTCCAGGCTGCAGGAGGAGGTGCACTACCCGGATGTGGAGGACTAAACTGGATCCTCCAGGAACTACAATTACCAGGTAAATGTAATTTCTATTTATATTCCGCACATCCTAGGCGGATAACATAAAACCATACATAAAAGTTACAGCTAGGTTTAAAAGAGGTATGGACACATTCGTGGAGGTAAAGTCCATAAACCATTATTAAAATGGACTGGAAAATGCACTGCTTACCCCTGAGATAAATGACATAGAATCTATCTATCTTTTGGGAATCTAGATTGGCCACTTTTGGAAACTGGGCTTGATGGACCTTTAGGCTGAATATCCCCGAGTGCTGCCTGCTACACACTCTGATGCTAATTTCGTAGCAGCGGGGCATGTTGTGGGCATTCTGGGGTGGAATGGAAGTGGCGCTTGTCGCTAACCGCACAGCGGTGAGATTGAACTGCTGCCTGGTTAGCTCCCACAGGTAAAGATAGGCTGGCTTTTGGTTTGCCTATCTACCCATGGGTGCTAACCAAGCAGCGGCTCATAATAGCTGCTGCTCAGTTAGCTTTCGCGCCCTGTGGCAGACCCGGATATTCAGTGCCGGTGGCCGGATATGGCCCGGCCCTGAATATCCGGAGTTAAGGTTCAGCGATGATGGCTGTGTCCTATAGAAGCGATACCTGCTCCAGTTGAATATTTCCCCCTATGCTCTATATGCCTTTCCTCCCAGTGAAGAACAGATAACATCAACTTAAAATAGGTTTTCTTAACGTGTACTCTGTTAAAAGGAAATGTAGTGAAGGATTCGATTTGAGTATTAATTTTCTGTGCCATACAGACAAATGTCTTTTTTATCCCAGTGCTTCCTTTGGGATGTTCCTTTGTTTCTAAGCATAGATTTAGTAGAAAGGGAGGTGGAATAGCTATAATATAAGATCAGCCTATAACAGTGCAAACATTCATTCTTCATTTCCTTCAGGAAATATTACTAATTTGTTAGGATCACCATCTTTGTTGCATATTCTTTTATTGTATTACCTCCCTCCTTATCAATCCAAGGGAGCAATACAGTATAGGAGGTGAAGTACTTTTGTCCACTAAAGAAGAGCGGGACCTAGGCATGGTTGTGTCTGATGATCTTAAAGTAGCTAAACAGGTAGAAAAGGCGACAGCAAAAGCTAGAAGGATGCTTGGGTGCATACGGAGAGGAATTGCTAGCAGAAAAAAGGAGGTGATAATGCCTCTGTATAAGTCTTTGGTGCGACCTCATTTGGAGTATAGTGTGCAATTCTGGAGACCGCACCTTCAAAAGGATGTGAACAGGATGGAGTCGGTACAGAGGGTGGCTACTAAAATGATTAGTGGTCTTCATTATAAAGCATATGAGGACAGACTTAAGGATCTTAATATGTACACTTTAGAGGAAAGGCGGGATAGAGGTGATATGATTGAGATGTTTAAATACCTCCATGGCATAAATGTTCAGGGAGGGAGCCTCTTTCGATTGAAAGCAAGTTCTGCTACGAGGGGACATGGGATGAGGGTGAAGGGAGATAGATTCAGGAGTAATATGCGGAAATATTTCTTTACGGAACGAGTAGTGGATCCATGGAATAGTCTCCCAGTGGAGGTGGTAGAGATGAGGACAGTAACTGAATTCAAAAAAGCATGGGACCAACACAGAGGATCTCTAAAGGTAAAAAGTGGACTGTTGTAGTTGTTGATATGGAAGGACAGACTAGATAGGCCATGTGGTCTTTTTCTGTCATCATGTTTCTATGTTTCTATCAGAGACTACAGAGGATAAAGTGATTCAGACTACTGCTCAAGTTGCTTGTCAGTATCCATATTTATGTACGTTAGAGGACTTTAATGTATGTAATGACTGCCTGACTAGTATCAAAGACAAGGATTTTATATAGTTTACTGAAAAGTTAGATTTGATCCAAAATGTGCATCCCATGCTGGGGCCACCCACTGGATCTCATCTTTTCTTTAGAAGCCCTAATTCAAAATCTAACAAAGGTTTATTAAATCCACTTGTTTGATTAGATCACTCACTGGCAACGTTGGAAATAATTATGCCAATTACTATCTAGCGCTAATGAATTGACCATTTGGGCTACAAAATTAAAAAATATTAATTATGATCTATTGGTTGCGAAATGTCAGCTTCCTATAGAGTTTGCGACTTGTTGGAAGAACAGGCGGTGTTATGGTATTCTACTATTCAAGAAAGGCATTTGATGACATAACTCCATTGTGAAGGAAACATTAAGAGAAGTAAGTAGAGCAGAACATTTATGGAGAAAATCTAGAGCTAATGACTTTTTATTGTACAAAAATACGATCAACCACTATCGACAGGGCATAAAATCTGCTAAAGGTTCATATTTTTCTCAGCGAATCATGAAAAAAGTTTCACCATCAAAGGAACTATTTTTCTTAGTGGTAGAATTAACAGGATCTAAAATAGGATAATTAACTTATGGAGTATCACCAGTGCAGAAGATCTTGCCAAATCTTTTTCAACTAAGTGATCGTCAGGATTCATTTGCAGTGAATAGTAATTGTTGAATTCCCAAACAGTGCTTACTGAACAACAGTTCAAGCAATTCATTAATGCTGCCTTTGAGCTAGATCAGTCGGTAGTAGGTGGATCGAGTTTTTGAGTTTCATTTAACCCAGTATCTACCTTTTTTAGATAAGATCCTTTTAGCAGTAAATTCCACTGCGTCAGACTTGGATCCTTTACCTTTGAGAATTTTGAAAAACTCACTGCAAAATCTACATCATACTTTTCTCATAATGGTAAACACTAGTCTTGGAATGGGTGAACTTCCTTTAGAATGGAAGAAAACCATTGTTAAATGTATATTAAACAAAAAAATAAAGAAACAATCTTGACCCATTAGCTCCAGCTAATTACCAACAAGTTTTGAATATTGCATTTTATTTATTTATTTATTTTAAGAGGTTTTTTTAAATACCGCTTTTTACTACTGTCAAAGCTGTTTACATTGAAACAGAACAGAATACATTGTGAAGGAGAGGCGTTGATCCAAGTAACTCCTAGTTGTAGGTATCATACTTCCTTTCTAACTGGGATTTGAGTCCCATTGAGATTTATGGAGTGTGGTGGTCTTCTGTTTTCTTGAAGTTTATGGCCACGTTATGTCTTTGAGCCATTCACTGACAGAGGAGAAGCATTTTGTTATGCGCGTGATAGCCAGGTTGAATGTGTTGATGGTGTGTGTAGGTCATAACATCATCAGCATAGATGTAACATAGTAACATACAGAAAAGCCCTAGATAAAGGTGTGGTATAGGATGTTGAACGCTTTTATGGTTGTGAAAATTGGTTGGAGAAAGATGTTTTATCTCAAACATATCAAAAGGGCAGTTTTTCTCCAACTGAGAGATTTTCTTTAAAATAAAAAAAAATCTTCCTCCCAGTTAGGATTTCAGGAAAAACAGCATTGGCACAAGTGTGGTAGCATTAATGAGCAAGGCCAGAGTTTTTTTAGATAAAGATAGGGCGGCGCTTATTTAGTCATTAGATCTGTCCTCAGGATTTGATCTAGTTGACCACTGCCGTCATTTACTATGTTACCAACTACTTTCACTTGCTTAATAGACCTGGGGCTAATAGCTAAGGTACTTTGTTGGTTTAGATTGTTTTTGAGCGAACGAGTCTCCTTGGTGACTTCCTAGCTGTCGGACTGTGTGGTACCACAGGCTTCTGTTCTTTCCCCCACTTTATTCAATGTCTTCATGAGCCCTTTAGCTTTACTTGTTTAATCTTTGGGAATCAGTTCAACCTAATCCCTCTTTGCTTAACAAATAGTTTGCATACCCGGAAAAAGGCTGTATAGCAAGTAGAATAAACCATAAAACTGAATCCTCTTAAGTCCCAAGCTATTTGGGTAACTGGGTGTTATTTAGTTCCAGTTTATGCCTCAATATTGATGGGGCATCCATTACCATTAGTTCATCATTAAAAATATTGGTCTATTATTTTGACTTCTTTCTTTTGAAAGTCAGATTTCTGCAGGGGTCAAGACTTGTTTTGAAGCACTGAGACATATTTGATCTATTAGGCCTTACCTTGAAAAGGCAGCACTACTGATGTTAATATATGCTCTGCTCATAAATCGGTTGGACTACTATAATTTGATATATAATGGTCTCAACCTTTCATCTTTGAGACATTTTCAAACATACAAAATACAGATTTCCCATTCACACAAGTATGATCACGTTACTCTGATATTGATAGAGTTCCAATGGCTTCCTGTTACATATAGAATCAAGTTTCAAATATTAATGTTAACATAGAGCACTGCAATACTGGCCAGCCAGTTTATTGAGTGGATTTGTTGATCCCATATATTTCAGGAGGGTTCTACGATCTCAAGAGCAAAATTAATTAATAATTCCTCCTGTGCTTACAACAAAATTAGAATGTGCATATCATTTTGCTTTTTATTATTTGGTGATAGGAAGTAATTGTTAGGGGAATATGTGAAGGTATTGGTGGTGTATGTTTGGATCTATTTGGGGAAAAAATGAATAAAATTTAAATAAATAAAAAAAACTTTAAAAATGTACCCTAAGTATTACATGGATACAAATATGTGCAGTGCCAAGGAGGCCCATATTTTACGTGCTCACATGTAAGCATGGGCTGAGGAGGACTTGGGCAGAGGGTGAGCAATCACAGTTTGCAAGGCATTGTCTATATGCGTGTGTACAAACGTCCTTTACACATGAGTAATCAGATCTGTTTCCAAGCAAGTGTGGCTTCAATCCGGGCACGAATTCTGCCACGTTTGTCCTGATATTTTATAACGCCATATAAGCACCGATGGGGCATATTTACTAAAGTGCTGCAAGTAGCGTGGGGCTAATGCACAGTTGGTGTGCACTTTATCATGGCAGGGGTGGAGCAGCCACAGTAAATGCAGGGGTGCAGCTGCAGTACAGAAGTGCTGCTGCACTAGGTGGAGCAGTCGTGCATTAGTAGTTACCACAATTCAGGTGCACATGCTACATGCCCTCCACACCAAGCAGGTGTATGTCACTGGGGTCACAGCACCGTGCTGTATGGAGGGTTGAGAGCACCTTGCAGGTGCCTGAAGGATGTGAGAGGGAACTAGAAGGGCAGGACAGTAGATAGGCTGTGTATGGGACCCCTGGGGATAGCTGCAGTACAAGGGTGTGCTGACACAAAGAGCAATGTAATGGGTAGATGCAGCCAAGCACACCCCAGCAGAGGGAACAAACAACAATACATGGCCCCCTAACCACACCAAAAGAGAATAGTGCAGATGGCCATTGAAGGATAGGGAAGACTGACTGGGGAATATGTGCACCCTTCTGCTCAGAGCAGAGATGTGCGCTTAAGTAAAAGGGAGCAGGGCACGGAAATCAGTGAAAGACAGTGCTGCAGCCACGACTGTGGGCATAAATCCTGGTGAATGCAGGGTCACAACAATGCCCAGCATGTAGGCCCACTCACTGAGTCACCCAGGGCGCTTGACAACCTAAGCGTCCACAGACAGGTGCCCAGACTTCGGGGGGGGGGGGGGTTCAGGCTGGGTTCCTTTCCTGTGGATCCCCTCATAGACCTGGCACCAAGCCCTTGCTAGGGAGGTTCCTTGACCTCAGACTACTCTGTCATCCACCCCTTCCACCTATATTCTACCCACCCTACAAAACAACAGTTTTTTCTGGGGTGGGAGGCGCGTCACAGTAACCACCTATGCTCCTACAGTAAAACCCACTATTGGCAGTCCCCAATGAGTCCACAGACTAAGCACACCAGCTTTCAGGAAGCTGATGGCCCCCAAACCTTATGCACTTCAAAGATGCTCCCCAGGAAGGAAGAACATCTTATCCCCTCTGCAACATGCCAGGTGGGGTAACACTGACCATGGAGCTCAGCCTGTGCTCTGGGTCCCAGACATGCCATCCCATGGTCAGGGTGAATGACCATGTTCCCTGGCACTGGCCAGTAGTTGCAACATCTCATTTGCATGCCCCACCCCAACTGTGTTGTCATCTCCAACCCTACTTTGGTGGATTCACAGAGCACATAACCTCTCTCCTGACCCCCTCCAGCTCCCCCCTCATATCTTGCCAGTGCATCTGCAGACCTGCACATCCTGCTTTCCAGATTACTCTTCCAGTCAGTACAGTCCTCTGCTGATGATTCTGTTTTTGTGGTTCTCAGGGTTTGTTTGTATTTTTTGCTGCTGCCCTAGGTGATTGCCTGATTTGCCTCAAGACAGTACTCTTTAATTTATTTGTCCAGTTTTCTATACTGCCTTATCCTTCAATCAAAGTGGTGGGCAATGGAGAGCTAAGTGTCTTGCCCAAGGCCACAAAGAGTGCCTATGGGACTAGAAACCTCAGTCCCTCTGGCCTGAGATTGCTGTCCCCAGGTGGGACTTGAGCCACCAGCCCTCTGGCCTGAAGTACCTTGTCCTAACCACTAGGCCACTCCTCTCCCTATAAGTATTTAAAGATCTGAATCATATCTCCCCTGTCCCTCCTCTCCTCCAGAGTGTACATATTAAGGTCTTCAAGTCTCTCCTTATATGTCTTCTGATGCAGGCTCCAAATCATTTTGGTCACCTTCCTCTGAACTGTTTCCAGTATTTTTATATCCTTTGCAAGATATGGTCTCCAAAACTGAACACAGTATTCCAAGTGAGGCATCACCAGTGACTTGCAAACAGTACAAAAGACGTAGGCAGGTGTAGGTTCTCGCCAAAGCTTTATTGTTCCATATATATAAAAAGGGAGACCTGACCCGACACAGGCCGTGTTTCGATGAAATCTTCTTCAGGGGTTGGCTCACCTTATACTAAAAACACATTATAAATAAATTAAAACACAAATCAAATAAAACATTTAAAAACAATTAAACTAATTACATCACATGTGACATCATAAGGAACGCGATAAAAAGTAATAAACGAATGAATCAATAAATAATAAGCTTAAAGCTTATAGATTTTATTCATGTGGTGCGAATAATATCTACTATGTGTTTTATTTGCTTTACTTTAAATTATGATTAACATATAATTAATTTTCATTTGGTACTAATGTTTCACACACACTATATGCATTTCAGTTTTTAGAGGGAGCTTCTTGATTCTAATTTTAATTTCCCATGAGGTTTCCAGTTTTATTTATTTTATGGTTTTTAATGTATTTGAGTGTGATATCTTTTATTCTTTGATTCATATTTATAAGCTTAATAATATTTAATACATGTTTTAAGCTTATTATTTATTGATTCATTCGTTTATTACTTTTTATCGCGTTCCTTATGATGTCACATGCGATGTAATTAGTTTAATTGTTTTTAAATGTTTTATTTGATTTGTGTTTTAATTTATTTATAATGTGTTTTTAGTATAAGGTGAGCCAACCCCTGAAGAAGATTTTATCGAAACACGGCCTGTGTCGGGTCAGATCTCCCTTTTTATATATATGGAATAATAAAGCTTTGGTGAGAACCTACACCTGCCTACGTCTTTTGTACTGTTTGCTGTTGCCTGCGTGGCAGTGTGCTGCCTGTTGGTGTCTCACCAGTGACTTGTACAGTGGCATTAGTACCTCTTCCTTTCTGCTGGTAATTCCTCTCTGTATGCAACCCAGCATCCGTCTGGCTTTGGCCACCACCTTGTCGCACTGTTTCGCCACCTTGTGATCCTTCGAAACTATGGGCCCAATATTGTGCGCCGTGTTGGCGTATAGCCCTGCCCGCCAACCCTTAAACCCAGATGTTCAATGCCGGGATCATATGTAGCCCTGGTATTGAATATCTGGGTATCACCGCACAACCTGGAAGCTAACTGGGTATCAGTGATATTGCATGCTGCCCCATTAGCGCCTGCGCCGTAAAGATAGATGAGGGTTTTCCTCGCCTATTTTTTGGCGCAGAGCACTAACCGGGCAGCATGCAATATCACTGCTGCTCAGTTATCTTGCGCCCCTGCCTCCCCTCTGCCCCCAACATGCTCCGATGCTAGCAGGATAGCATTGGGGTGCATAGGGGACATAGCTGGAGATATTCAACGGCACTACACATGTATATGCTGGAAATCGTGTAAATGCCCTTTGAATATCGGGCCCTTTCACTCCAAGCTCCTTCTTCTGATCTTTGTAGTTTTCCGGGTCATACTGTGTCTTCTTGAGAAGTAGAACCAACATTTCAGGCATCATTCTATAGCTTTTTTCATCCATGACCCAGAAAACTGCAAAGATCCACAGAAGGACCTCAGAGTGATAGTGTCTAAGCCTAAGAGAATGTCCTTCTCCTGGTCCGTGTACACCAACCTCTTGCCCATCTCATACAATTCCTTTGGATTTCTGTATCCTACGTGCACGACTGAATTTCTTCACATGAAATCTTAATCTCCTGGCTACCACAGGGCTGCATGCATGTGCTAGACCCTGCACTCCAGGCAATTGCACTTTAGTAAATGTGCACCTATGTGTCGTTATAAAATAGTCTCTTTCTTTGCCTTCCTACACACAGGAGACCAGTTATAAAATTGCCCTCTTAAACTGACTGTACAGGAAAGTAAAAGAGACCTCCACCAAGAAGGTGCTGCTAGAATGTGCGGAGTCAGTCAAACAGAGACACCGCCTTCCTCTTCTCCTTCTTCTCTACTTCACAGTGATTGTGGAGCCACTTCAGGAAGTCTTTTCAAGCCCATAGAGACATTTATTTATTTATTTACTTATTTCTTCTATACCGCCCCTTCCAATGATCAAGGGCGGTTTACATGGAACAAATTATGTATACTACTGTATACTTTACATGGAACAGGAAACTTTCTAACTTTTTACATGGAATAGATTAACAAATTATGTGTACTACTGTATACATTACATTGAAACAGAGAAACTTTCTAACTTTTTACAGTAGTGACAGGTGTAAAAACTGTCCAAACTATTTACATAGGTTATTTACAAGTGATTCTATACAGTGGTTTACAAGATAATCGTGCATCATGTGAGTGTGGTGGAAATTATTTCCATTTTACCAAGAATTTTGTGTGTGTGTGAGGGGGATAAGAACATAAGATATGCCATACTGGGTCAGACCAAGGTCCATCAAGCCCAGTATTCTGTTTCCAACAGTGGCCAATCTAGGTCATATGTACCTAGCAGTTTCCCCAAGAGACACAAGTTCCACAATGCTTGTACTGGGTCAAGCATTGATATCTTCGGTCACTTCTTAATGGTTTATGGACCTTTCCTCCAGGAACTTGTCCAAGCCTTTTTTAAACCCAGCTACACTAACAGTCTTTACTACATCCTCCGGTAACAAATTCCAGAGTTTGATTACACGTTGAGTGAAAAAATATTTTCTTTTATTAGTCTTAAATAGTTTACCCTGTAGCTTCATTGCATGTCCCCTAGTCTTTCTATATTCTGATAAGGTAAACAATCGATCTACGTTTACCCGTTCCACTCCGTTCATTAATTTATAGACTTCTATCATATCTCCCCTCAGCCATCTCTTTTCCAGGTTAAAGAGCCCTAACCTTTTTAGCCTTTCTTCATAGGAGTATCCTTCCATCCCCTTTACCATTTTGGTGGCTGTACCTTTTCTAAAATCGCTATATCCTTTTTAAGATACGGCGACCAGAACTGCACACAATATTCAAGGTGCGGTCTCACCATGGAACGATATAGAGGCATTATAATATCTTTTGTTTTATTTTCCATTCCTTTCCTTATCATACCTAGCATTCTATTTGCTCTCTTGGCCGCCGCTGCACACTGGGCCGAGGGTTTTAACATGGTATCCACAATGACGCCTAAATCTTTTTCCTTGGTGGTGGTTCCTAATGTGGAACCTTGCATCGTGTAACCATAGTTTGGGTTGTTCTTCCCTAGGTGCATAACCTTGCACTTGTCCACATTAAATTTCATCTGCCATTTTGATGCCCAGTCTTCCAGTTTATCAAGATCCTCTTGCAATTTTTCACAATCCTCTTGGGTTTTAACAACTTTAAATAGTTTTGTGTCATCTGCAAATTTGATAACCTCACTCGTTATTCCACTTTCCAGGTCATTTATGAATATGTCAAAAAGCAGCGGATGTGTGAGGTTATCTAGTTGTGGTTTAGGGGGGTTCTGAGTTGGTGTGTCTGAGGATGTTGTGGAACAGAGCTAGGGGGGTAGGAGATTTGGAAGTGTTCGGAGAATAGATATGTTTTGAGTTCCTTCCGAAATTGGGCAAGGTCCTTTATGGTGCGGAGGTCTAGTGGGAGATCATTCCAGAGCATGGGGGCAGTGAACGAGAAGGCTCTGTCACTTGTGGATTTTTTAGTCTTCTTGAATGATTTTGGTATGTCAAGTGAGTGGACTGCATTTTGTCTGCGAGCTCTCGATTCATCCGTCCACAATGTTTGTGGTCTATCTGGTTATGGTCCAAGCCCAAACAAATTAGGAATCTTGAGTGGGTGTTGAAGTTCTGGATCGTTCTTCTACACTGCAGGTAGGAGCAGAACTTTGACTTTTTGTCTGGGACATTTAGATCAAGGAATAAAGCAAAACAAAGATAAAAATATTAACACAATCAATGTGAGAGCTTTGCTTATGTTTCCATTCAGCAAAACAGAAAAAACAAATATAGAAGTAGTGAAGAGCCTGCTGAGTGTGGAAGGGCCGCACACACCCAGATCTTTACACTTACTTTCAAACTCTGGGACAGCTGTTCCTTTCCAGCACTGTCCAATGATGGCATCCATTTGTGTCCCTGACTCAATCTTGCTTGTCGATAGTCTAGTTAAAAGTTGGCAGTACTAGCCACTTTATAACTACTTGATGAAGCACTAAGATGTTTCCTGCATACAAGGTGACAATTTTGATTCTTGTGTTCATATAAAAACAGCAGAGAACACATGATGGTAAATTAATAACTCTTTAATAACAATGCTATTATGGTCTTGTATCTCAATGATCGATACTGATAACATTAAATGTATTCCTGGAGATGGCTCACTGAGTTCTGTAAGTATCATTCAGGTCACACAGAGGTTATCAGGTCTACGGCATGCTTAGGGTAGAAACAATTGTATCAGCACCCAGAACATGATATTAGGATAGTAGTAAAAAGTTACAATGCTTTTGTCAAACCCATTTTGACAAAATAGGCCAATCAGCATTCACTTTCATCATGTGCCACCTTAGCCACGCCTTTCACTGCCCACTCTCTGCCTATGTTGATTCCTAATCGCTTCTCCGGGCCAGTCCAGGGACAGGTAGGGTTGTCAATCCTCTATAGCCACTGAGGACTGATTTCAAGTTTTGATGAGATGTGAAGCCACTCCCCCAGAGGGGTACCCAGCAGTCTTTCAGTCCTCAGCAGCTAAAGAGGATCGACTCTCTGCTTCTCCCTCAGTTTGCTATCTGATATTTGGTTATTTTATTGTTTTCCTATATATATTAGCTCTAGCAGGGCTGATATTTTCTTGTGTCCTTGTGTTCAAACTTTGGGGCGCTGCCCCTTTAAGAGCTGTGGAGACGTCGAGTGAGTTAATCCCCCGGTGAGAGACAGAGCCTGTCTCCCTTTACCGACTCCGTCTCCATCGGCAGAGGATTATTTCTGGGAGCCCCAGTTGGTACCTCTGCCGCGAGCGCTGCTCTGGTAGGCAGTTTCCCGCTGGCTGCGGGACTACCTGCTTGACTCTGCCGGTTCTTCAGGCTGCGGTGAGTCTCTGTATTTTTTCTTGTTTTGGGCGCTCGTGCCGGCTCTGCCTTCCGCTTCGCGTTTACTTTTTGCGGCGTTTCTCTGACTTCATCGCACGGCCTTTGTCTTTTTTCATCGGGTGTTTTTTGGGCCTTATCCCCTCGTTTTCGGCATGGCCGACAAGATGGAACATAAATTAGACGGCCCTTCGTTCCCCGCCGAAAAGGCGGGAAAGTCGTCCATTTTAGCGGCGCCTGTCAGCTCCCCGACGGAGCAGCCCCGGCCACACAAACGAAAGGCAAAGTCCTCTAAGGAGCCTCTGCCTGTTATTCAGCCTGCACAGCCCTCTTTACTGGCTCAGGGGGACGTGGCTTCTTTTTTCTCGCCCGAATTTATTCTTGCCATGCACAGGGCGTTTTTACTGAAGTCGGCTCAGCCTGAACAGGCTGCAGCGTGTCCCACTATGGAGTTCCGCCCCCATACACTGCAGGGTGCAGAAGATCCTGGGGAAGGGTCTTCTAAGCCTAAAGAGGGTCTAGCAGATCCTTTGGGCTCTTTTTTACCTCAGGAATCTTTACTTCTGGGTCAGGCTGTCTCAGAGGAGGTAGCAGATCTCTCTTTGGATCCAGATAATGAAGAGTTAGAGGAGGGGGAGATAGCTCCTGGAGAAGATCCCAATCTTTTCAGAGTCTTCCGTAAGGAGGAGCTCGCTGCTCTTATTGCCCAATCTTTAGCGGCTCTCCATCTGGTTCCTCCTTCCTCCTCTCAGGAACCTTTAGAGGATCCCTTGTTGCAGGGTTTTAAGTCTCAGCAGCGCTGTTTTCCCATGCATCGGGTAATTCGGCAGATGATTGAATCGGAATGGGAGTGTCCTGAGGCTACTATGAGAGGGGGGCGTGCTTTGGCGCGCTTGTACCCCCTTCCACAAGAAGACCGGGATTTATTCCGTATGCCTAAGGTAGATGCATTAGTGTCAGCGGTCACTAAAAAGACTACCATCCCTGTGGAGGGCGCAGCTGCGCTTAAAGATCTGCAGGATAGGAAATTGGAGGTACTCCTCAAGCAAGCTTTTGAGGCTAGTGCTTTAGCACTCCAAGCAGCGGTTTGTGGAGCCTATGTTTCTCGGGCATCCATTCGCTGGCTGCAGGGGGACGCGGCGGGGGAGTCCGCTTCGGAGGTACCCGATACCGCAAAGTTGGAATCGGCTGCAGCTTATGCAGCGGATGCTTTTTATGATTTGGTACGGATTGCGGCTAAGACCATGGCCTCTATGGTAGCGGCCAGGCGTTTCCTGTGGTTACGTAACTGGTCGGCGGATGTTTCCTCGAAGGTTCGTCTTAGTAAATTGCCCTTTAAGGGCAGGTTGCTTTTTGGGGAAGCCTTGGAGAAGATTGTGAAAGATTTAGGGGACTCCAAGGGCGGGCGTTTACCGGAGGATCGGCCCAAGCCACTGCGTGGTGGGGGTGCGGTTCGAGGCTCTGCCCGAGAGTCCCGCAGATTTCGCGGGGCCCGCTTCGCGCCTTATTCTAGGGGGCGCTCCAGTTTTCGTGGATCGTCCTTTCGAGGAGCCAGAGGTTTCGGCCGATCTTACGGGACGACCTCTCAACCTTCCGTTAAGAAGCCGCAATGAAGGTCAGCAGGTCCAGCCGTTAGTTCCTGTAGGCGGGCGTTTACAGAGTTTTCTGACGGCCTGGACCGCAATTACTTCCGACAAATGGGTTCTGGAAGTCATTCAGAGAGGCTATGCACTGGACTTCGCTTACCCGTTGCAACCCGCTTTCGTACTTTCCCCTTGTCCGCCCGGGAAAAAGATGCAAGCCATTTCCTACACGCTCGTTCGCCTTTTGCAACTGCAGGCGATTGTTCCCGTGCCATTGGACCAGTGCGGCTGCGGTCGATACTCGATCTATTTTGTGGTTCCCAAAAAGGAGGATTCTTTTCGTCCCGTACTAGATCTCAAAGGTGTAAACCGTACTTTGCGGGTTCCACACTTTCGCATGGAAACCTGGCGTACAGTGATTCGAGCGGTTCAACCGGGAGAATTTCTCTCCTCCATAGATCTCACAGAGGCGTATCTTCATATTCCCATCAGACTGTCTCATCAGCGCTATTTACGTTTCGCGCTTCCCATGGGACATTTCCAATTTCGCGCATTGCCGTTCGGTCTCGCGACCACTCCGCGTACCTTCACAAAGCTGATGGTGGTCGTGGCGGCGGTGCTTCGGAAAGAAGGTATTCGAGTACACCCATATCTCGACGATTGGTTGATCCGGGCCGATTCTTGGGAAGCGTCTCTGACGGCGACAGCACGAGTAGTTCAACTTCTCGAGCAGCTCGGTTGGGTGATCAATCACTCCAAGAGCCATTTGATACCGCGGCAACAGTTAACTTATCTCGGGGCCTGCTTCGACACGGAGCGGGGGACCGTTTCGTTGCCCACTCTGCGGGTGCAAAAGCTTTTGCAACAAATTCAAACCTTCCTGTCTCTTCAAGCTCCATCGGCATGGACCTATTTACAGGTCTTGGGGTCCATGGCGGCTGCTCTGGATCTGGTTCCCTGGGCCAAAGCTCACATGCGCCCTTTGCAGCAGGCGCTTCTTTCCCGGTGGTCGCCACAACTTCACCCACTCGCGCAGCGCCTTCCCTGTCCAGACCAGGTGAGACACAGTCTTCGGTGGTGGCTACTTCCCGAACATCTTGCGGCAGGGGTTCCTTTAGCGGAGCCCTCCTGGATCTTGGTTACCACCGATGCCAGTCTTTCCGGCTGGGGAGCGCATTGTCAAACGCAGGTCGTTCAGGGTTTCTGGTCTCCAGAGGAGAGTTCGTGGTCGATCAACCGTCTGGAGCTGCGAGCAGCTCGTCTAGCCTTGCTTCGCTTCACGAGGTTGCTCACAGGCAAGGCGGTCAAGATTTTCTCGGACAATGTGGTGACCGTCGCTTACATCAATCGTCAAGGGGGCACCAAGTCTCCCGCTCTCCTCTCCGAATGTCAGGATTTGATGGATTGGGCGGAATCACATCTCACAGCGATCTCAGCGGCCCATGTCGCTGGCAAGGACAATGTCCAGGCCGATTATCTCAGCCGCAATGTTCTGGATCCCGGGGAATGGGAACTCAACGCGGCAATTTGTCACGATCTGACGCTCCATTGGGGGTCTCCGGTGATGGACTTGATGGCAACGTTTGCCAATGCCAAAGTCGGCCATTTTTTCAGCAGACGCCGAGAGCGCATGTCGGAAGGACTCGATGCTCTCGTTCAGCCATGGCCGCCAGACTCCCTCTTGTACGTTTTCCCTCCTTGGCCAATGTTGAGTCGGGTCATTCAGCGGATTGCTCATCACCCGGGCCGA
Source organism: Ichthyophis bannanicus (assembly GCA_033557465.1). NCBI lineage: Eukaryota > Metazoa > Chordata > Amphibia > Gymnophiona > Ichthyophiidae > Ichthyophis > Ichthyophis bannanicus. Next base: position 1,031,133,860 of record CM066034.1, read on the forward strand.
GTGATTCTCATCGCTCCGGATTGGCCTCGTCGTCCCTGGTATGCCGATCTCGTTCGACTTCTCATAGCTCCGCCTTGGCCTCTTCCGGCTTGAATCAATTTATTGCATCAAGGGCCGATTCTCATGCCCAAGGTGGATCGCTTCTTGCTTACAGCTTGGCTCTTGAGAGGGCTCGGTTGAAACGTCAGGGTTATGATGATGCCGTAATTGACACATTGCTTCAGTCTAAGAGGCCGACGACTTCTCTGGCCTATGTGCGTGTCTGGCGTCTGTTTGAGTCGTGGTGTGCTCAGCGTAAGGTTATTCCTATGTCGTCTACCTTGCCTCAGCTTCTCCTTTTTCTTCAACATGGCTTCGACAAAGGTCTGGCGCTCAGTACCCTGAAGGTTCAGGTAGCGGCACTTGCTTGTTTTCGGGGTTACGTTCGCCATCGGCGTCTTTCGGCGCTTCCAGATGTACAACGTTTTTTACGGGCGGCGCGGATTCTCCGTCCTCCAGTGCGTCCCTTAGTTCCACCTTGGGATTTAAATGTGGTTTTGGAGGCTTTTTCTCAATCATCTTTAGCTTCTCTCAGTTCTCGAGAGATCCGCGAGTGTTCTTGGAAAACGGCCTTTTTGGTCGCTTTGTGTTCAGCTCGCCGGATTTCTGATTTACAGGCCTTGTCTTGCAAGGAGCCTTATCTTCAGTTTCTGCCGGAGCGTATGCTCCTACGGACAGTACCGTCCTATTTGCCTAAGGTGGTCTCGGTTTTCCATGTTAATCAAACAGTGGCTTTGCCCGTGTTTACTGATTCTCCCAGTTCGCCGATGGATCGGGCTCTCAAGCGTTTGGATCTTGCTCGGGTTTTGCGGACGTACCTTCGGGTTTCCAAGTCCTTTTGAAAAACGGATAGACTTTTTGTCTAATACGCTGGCTCTCGTAAGGGTCAACCGGCATCCAAATCCACCATAGCACGGTGGGTTCGCAGTGCTATTCTTGCAGCTTATGCGGCTAAAGGGCTTTCTCCGCCGCTGGGGTTACGGGCTCACTCTACTCGAGCTCTCGCCACTTCTTGGGCGGAGTTTGCGTTTGTTCCACCCATAGACATCTGCCGAGCAGTTACTTGGTCTTCCTTGCATTCTTTTACTAAGCATTACTGCTTGGATCTTCAAGCCCGGGACGATGCAAAAGTGGGGTCCGCGGCTATTATCGCAGGCCTCGCGGGTCCCTCCCATCATTAGGTACTGCTTTGGTACTGCCCTACCTGTCCCTGGACTGGCCCGGAGAAGCGATTAGGAATAAGAAATTAGTTCTTACCTGCTAATTATCTTTCCTGGAGCTTTCTCCGGGCCAGTCCAGGGTCCCACCTCTGTCTGGTGTTAAGATTTCTAGTTCATCGCCTAACCTTTCAGTACTTCATCCGTAACAGGGGTCATCATTGGGGCTTTCAGATTTCCTTCAGTGCGGACTAGTGTGAAGTTTTAATCGTGTGTTTAAAAAAAAAACAAACAAAAAAAAAAACCAAATTTTAATTCCAATTTAATAGCCTATTTCATGGCTTCTACAGTTTGCAAGGACTATAGAAAGTTATCAGTGTTTCAGTGGTTATCTGTTCATTTCAGTTCTTCCTTTTAGTTGCTTTGTCATAAGAAGACTGCTGGGTAACCCTCTGGGGGAGTGGCTTCACATCTCATCAAAACTTGAAATCAGTCCTCAGTGGCTATAGAGGATTGACAACCCTACCTGTCCCTGGACTGGCCCGGAGAAAGCTCCAGGAAAGATAATTAGCAGGTAAGAACTAATTTCTTATTATGTAATAGGAAATGATCATCAGCCACACCCTAACCCCCTAAACATTCCCACTTGATGACATATCCGATATGGCCACCTCCTGTGTGCCAACAGGGATCTGGCAGCTCACTTTTGTCTACCATGTTGATGACATCACAGGAAATTGTAATCAATGTGATCAGAGGTACTTTAGGAAAACAGTGCCCTCTCCCCAATTGGGCACCTCTGTGTCATGCCAATGACATCATAGTCACTGTTGGAAACAGGATATTGGGCTTGATGGACCTCGGTTTGACCCAGTGTGGCATTTCTTATGTTCTTATCGCCAGGAGTGTTGCTCTGCCTCTCAGACCAAATCCCATTCACACTCAGCACACTGATGTCACTTCCTCTTCCCTAGTTCTTCCCACATTTTGACTATGACAACATTATATGCCATGGACTACCAAAATGCACTTGCCATCGTTTACAGCAGCCCGTATCATCCAAGGAGCATCGAGATTTGAGCACATTACACCAGTATTGAAACAACTGCACTGGCTCCCAATAAGAAATTGAATTAAATAAAAAATCCTGCTACTGATATTCAACATCATGCAGAACTTATTATCCACATACCTACAGTTCTGGTTAACATTATTGGAACCCTTGCAGTTCAACCCCTTAATGTCCAATATCTCCTAAAGAAAGTGGCCAGTGAAATGGCTTTGGACTATATATGCACACACATTTGACACATAAAAGAATCAAATAAAACAAGATCAATTAAAATAAAGGAAATAGTATAAAAACTGGAGTGGAAGAATAGCTTAGTGGTTAGAGCAACTGCCTAGTACCCAGATGATCAAGGGTTTGCTTCCCACTGGCACTCCTTGTGACCTTGGGTAAGTCACTTTATCTACCACTGCCTTGGAAGAGAAGGCATGGCAGTCTACTTCCAGTGATACACTGTCAAGAAAACCCAGAGGCAGCTGGGTCACCAGGAGACAGCACTAAAAAAAAAGTATAAAAACCAGGACATGATTACTGGTAAATTTCAAACCCACCACTGGTAGAGATAAAATGAAGTTTGCTTGTAGGACATGATTATTGGCACCCAGGGGCGGCCCAAGGGGGGTGCGGGGCCATGTGCGGAGATTCGGTGCGGGGCCTCATTTGCATAAATATTTGCATAATGTTACCACATACACTAACTTTTAATAAACATGCCTCTTAATGAGTGTATGAATAAAGAAAGACTAAAAGACTTCTACATTACTATAATCCAGTGCCAACCGCCAGACACATTAGGAACTACTACAAACACTGCCCATTTAGAACCCATAGCAAACCCGCCATATCCTAACAGCACTACCAGGACTCATAAAGCACCATACCCTTACTATCAAAAGGAAACGCTGCAAATATTAAACCAATACATTTCAGAGAACAACAATACATGACCTACTGGGGAAAGAGAACAAGTGGCAATGTCAAATAGGAATTACATAAACAGAATACCTCAGCTCAGTTACACATGCAGAACATAGACCATCACCAAACAAGGAATCACAATTTAGAAACAGGAAGACAATAATTAAACTGGGAACCCCAAAAGCCAAACTTGGAATGTACAACAACACTGTAGAAATAAAACTATAAATTAATTTCCTCATGTACCAAACAAAGCGCAGACGTTAATGATGCACATTTCCCAGAGCTGACATATTCCAATTAATAAATTCAAAATAAAGAGATATTTTTCTACCTTTAGTGCATTTTTTTTCAGCTGCAATTGCTCCAGTCACTTTCTTCTGGTTTCTTTGTGTCTTCCCGCTAACTCTCCATCGTCTGCTGTCCATTTGTCTTTTCTTCTCTCTTCTAGTTTTTTTCCATTCTCTCTCTACATCTGCTTTAACATACTAATCTTTCTCCTTTTGCTCTTTCCTCATTCCTATTTCATCTACTCAAATTTTACCCCTCCATTCTCAATCCCCACTTACTCTCCCAATATCCGGCCAATTGTAGATTTGTCTTCCCTCCCACACAAAATATTTTTTCCCTCTCCATTTTACTCTCCCAGCCCCATCCCATTCTAATCCTCCCCCAACATCAGCTCCATTCTAGTTCCAGTCCCACCCAGCATCCGCTCCCTTCTAGTCCCCGCATCAGCCCATTTCCAGTCCTAGCCCCCATAAGCCCATTTCCAGTCCTATCCTAGACCCACCATCAGCCTATTTCCAGTCCTAGCTCCCCCATCTATTTCCAGTCCCATCCGAGTCCCTCCATCAGCTCATTTCCAATCCCAGCCCCCCATGAGCCCATCAGCCCATGTCAAATCCTAGCTCCCCTCCACTCAGCCCATTTCCAATCCAAGCCCCCCATGAGCCTACTTCCAGTTCTAGCCCCTTCATGAGTCCATTTCAATCCAAACCCCCACCACAGCCCATTTCCAATCTTAGCACCCCCCAACAGCCAATTTCTAGTCCTATTCTAGCCCCTCCATCAGCCCATTTCCTGTCCTAGCCCCCCCCACTCACCCATTTCCAGTCCTCGCTCGCTCCCCCTCACCACCCATTTCCATTCCAAGCCCCCATCCCCATCAGCTATTTGCAGTTCAAGCCCTCCTTCCACTCAGCCCATTACCAGTCCTAGCCCCCCCATAGCCCATTACTAGTCCTAACCCCCCCCCATCAGCCCATTACGTCCTAACCCCCCATCACCCTATTTCCAGGCCTAGCCCCCCCCATCAGCCTATTTCCGGTCTTAGCCCCCCATAGCCCATTACCAGTCCTAATCCCCCATCAGCCCATTACCAGTCCTAACCCCTCCCATAGCCCATTAACAGTCCTAACCCCCATCAGCCCATTTCCAGTCTTAGCATCCCCCCATGGCCCATTACTAGTCCTAACCCTCCCCCATCAGCCCACTTCCAGTCTAAGCCCCCCCCCCCATAGCCCATTACCAGTCCTAAACCTCCCCATCATCCTATTTCCAGTCCTAGCCCCCCATAGCCCATTACCAGTCCTAATTTGTATATAAAGCCGGTCTGCGAGATCTTTCAGAAACGCAACATCAATTACCACATCTATGCTGACGATGTGATGCTATACACGCAGCTTGACATAACACAACCAAACTTCAATCCGCTAGAAGAATGCCTTGACATGCTCCAATCATGGCTTCAACAAAACAACATGTCAATAAACCACAAGAAAACAGAGGTCATGTTTATCTCCAAGAAAGCCAATTTCATCCCGCCCACCACAGTCATCCTTAACAAAAACATATATCATACGAAACCTGTAATAAAATATCTAGGAGTCCTACTGGACTGCAACCTTAGGATGGACAAACACCTCCGAACAATTAACCGAGCCATCTTTTACAAACTGAAAATTCTGCAACCACTTCGCAATATCCTCGAGAAATCTGATTTTAGGACTGTTGCACAAGCTCTAATTATTCCACACCTGGACTACTGCAACGCCATTCTGCAAGGGCTTCCAAAGAACACCCTAAGCATCCTGCAAATGGCTCAAAATGTTGCTGCAAGAGTCATCATGGAAAAGAAAGTCACAGACCACATAACCCCAGTACTAATGGAACTGCACTGGCTCCCAGTGGCCGCTCGCATCATCTTCAAACTGCTCATAACAATGTTTAAACTCATCCATAACATCGCACCATCCTACCTCAATAACCTAATCGCTTTTCAACCATGCAACAGGAACAGAAGAACCATGAATCTCAACACTCTATGTGTTCCGACCAGCATAAGATCTGTCAAGGCTGAAACAAGCAATAGGGCATTCACATATACAGCACCAATCCACTGGAACCAACTCCCACATGAGTTGAGACTCACAAACAACTTGAGTGAATTTAGACGAAAGCTTAAAAGCCATTTGTTTCAGACCCACTACAACCTGACCTAACTGCGATACTCTACCTCAACCAGATGACCTTTGCCTGCCACGGCGGCTTTAGGAATACTGGCATGTAAGAATGACTTCATGGGAGAAGGTCAAGGAAGACCCCAATGCTCTAAGACAGACATAATAAGGCACACTTGATCTTTACCCAAACCAACCTTGAGAAACCACAATCCTTTTGGGAAAATGTTCTGTGGAGAGATGAAACCAAACTTCAGCTTTTTGACAATGCAGACCAGCAATACATTTACAGGCAAAGAAATGAAGCTTATAAGGAAAAAACACCCTTCCTACAGTTAAATACAGTGGAAGTTCCATAATGTTGTGGGGTTGTTTTGCTGCCTCAGGAATTGGAGGCCTGGAATGTATTAAAGGAATCATGAAGTCAGCAGACTACCAAGGTATTTTGGAGCGAAATGTGCTACGTAGAGCCTGATCCCAGAAGGGGCACGTCCGGGTCGTCTGGATGCCCCCAAAGAAGATGGGCCTGTTAGGACCCAATTCTGCACTGCGGGAGTCAGATGTTCACGTGGGTGCATGAGCAGGCCCTGAGACGGCCTGGCCTGCCCCTTCAGCAGCCACAGGAGACATCCAGGGGGCAGGATGACCAGGCCCCCTCTGGTCTCACAGGCTGGACACCCTCCTGACCAAGTTTCCCGCTGCCTGACCCTCGCTGGGGTCTTTCAGGACCGGGATCGGGCGGTGCAGACTCACTCTCGACTACACCATTGCTCCTGGGGGAGCCGACGCATGGAGGGAAGGGACGTCCTGCGCTTATTCCACCTCTGGGATGGAATAAGTTGGGCTTCCTCCCAGCGCTCCATGGACGTACAGGACCGTGATCTGAATCAGCCCTGTACATCCTGGTGCTTGCCCCGCCCACTCTCTGCCCCTCACCTGTGCCACCCCATCCTGCTCTCCTCAGATAGCGGCTCTGTGCGTGCGGGGAGAGTGACATGCAGAATAGGGGCAGAATGGCTTGTGGGGCTGCTCGTCCCACTTGAACGTGTAGCCCTGCCGGTTGCTTTACTGAATCGATCGGGCCCCTAGTGTCAGAAAGCTAGATGTGAGTCAAAGGTCAGGGGTCCTCTGGCAGGACAGTGACATAAAACATACATCCAAAAGTATAAAAGAATGGTTAAAAATGAACAAAGGGACTGTTTTAAAGTGGCCAGCAATGAGTCCTGATCTCAATCCAATCAAGAACCTTTGGAAAGAGTTGAAATCTGCCATTGGTAAAAGGAATCCTGGAAACATTCATGAGCTGGAACAAATCACAGTTGAAGAGTGGGAGAAACTACCAGCAGACAGATGTACAAAACTTATCGATGGCTACAAGTAACATTTGGATGCTGTCATCACTGTCAAGGATTGTGCAGCCAAATATTAGTGAAGGGTGTCATTAATCCTGTCCTGGTCATATTTAGTTTTTTATTTCTCAGAAATTACTACGTCTAAGTTGCACAGACATCTGTTTTTTGAACATACAATACTATTAAAATATTATGATGATATTCAGTTGAATATTTCCAAGTTACAACCCTCCATTGCCTCAGAAAAATTCAGGTTATCAATATCCCTGTTTACTGTGCATTACCAAGTTTAAGTTACAATGTAAACCGCTTTGATTAAAATGATACAGTGGTATAAAAAAATCTGTTAAATAAATAAATACATTTCTCAAGATATTGTATACAACACCTAAAAACATACCTATTCACTGAACCCTTTGTCACCTCCACCTAACCCTCCCCCCAATCCTCTATGCTCCCCCTCACCCCTTCACTGTACACATTTCAGACTGACCACCATATCCTATGTATGTAACAAGCAACCCATGTATATAAGTTATTGTTCCTTGTATATGTTAATTTTTCCGTGTAATTTCTTCTTTAACATTTGTTCTATGTTCCTTTGACCTGGTGAAAAGCGGTATATGAGCACTGCTAAATAAATAAATAAATAAAACACACCTAAAATGCAACGATGCCAATAATGTTGACCACAACTGTATACACACTCTTACACATGACACAACAGGGCCAGAAGACAAAGCATACAAACTATGCTAATGACACCAATCGAAAGATCAAAAAGCAACCAACATGCCTGCAATCACTCGTTCTCCCTTTATGCTCCGGGACTACGGAATGCGCTGTCTGAGAAGAGCAGAAACATATCCAAACTAATAGCATTCCACAAGACCCTAAAAACCCATCCATTCATGGAGCACTTTGGAGACATAATAACATAAATCTCGCACCCTATCAACGTTACCCCTGCTTAGTCCTCTATTGTTAAGACGTTGATAATCTAGCAATGTTTTCCCCTCCCTCTTTTCCAGCCAAAGAACAAATGCCAGAAGGATCAAACTCTGGAATTTGTTACCGGAGGAAGTAGTAAAGGCTGTAAGTGTAGCTGGTTTTAAAAAAGGTTTGGACAAGTTCCTGGAGGAAAGGTCCATAAACCATTATTAAAAAGAGACCCAGGATATCAATGCTTGACGCAATACAAGCATTGTGGAACCTGTGTCTCTTGGGGATACTGCTAGGTACTGTCGCCACCTCCTGGCCGGGCGTATAGCCGGGCACCAGGAGAGTGTCGCCTGGTTGCCCTTCAGAGTAAGTTTGCCAATATGGCTGCCAGCAAAGGTTGCTGGGAACTGTAGTCCACTTATCTTTAATAGGCAAAGTAGTGTGAACACAAGTGGTTTAGGCGAAACAGAGAATATTTATTTGTTTTGGGGTTTTCCACCTCGCATTATAAGTAGCAGTGCTGAACATAATAGGATTCTTCTCCAACACAAAGGAATAAAATTCACAATGTAATCACAGGTTGGTCACCATCAGCAATAATTAACTTCACAGGATTCGCTCACAAAGCTTAGGCTGCAAACATTCTTTCAAATGAATCACAGGAACTGTTTTCCTCACAGCTTCCTTAGAACAACATAGCTTCTAAATACTCAAGGAGTTTTCTCTGCTGTGTCTTTCACACACACACACAGCTTTCTTTACTAGTAAACCAACACTCACTCAGCTGTGCCTGGGTTTAGCACACTTCTAGTTCATTGGCCAGACAGTAAGAACATTGAATTTCTCCAGGGCTATTTTCACAGTCCTCATAGCCACTTCCTATCTCCATTTCTTCCACGGAGTCATCACAACACTCTTCAGAGGGTACCTGACTGTAGAGCTTACTATTTTGTTTCAGCAACAAATCATTTAACTGTTCAAGCAGCACTTTCTTCTGCTCTATCTCTTCAGAGAGCATGGACTCAGGAAATGCAGACAAGCTACTCTCTCTACAGTTTGGCTGGCTAGTTGAATTGGTTTCTCTAACAGGAACTTACCCCTTCAACTCTTTCTGGTGCAGGGATTTAGGAACACCGACTTGCCTGAATCCTGGGCCTCTCAGCTGTTCCCCTCCTTCTTGCACATAGCCATGCTGCCTCTTCTCTGCAGAAGCTTGTATCCTCGGTAGCACTTTCCTTCTTTGCTGTATTGACCTTGGACCTGCTTCAGCCAGATCCCACAGCTTACTGCTCTGAACTCCAACAATTCCCGTCCTGCTGCTTCTCTCAGTTCTGCTGCTTCTTGTTCCTTCCCCTCTCCTTCTTCCTCTTCCTTCTCCTCCCCCTGCCTGTTCAAACACAGGAGTTTTAAACTGCTCTCTCCCAGGGGCCACGCCTTTCTCCCAGCACACGTGGGAGCTGCTAGGCTTCACTCTAGCCCTGACGTGCTGAAGTGGGCGGGGCTTGATGCTGGCTGTGCTCTGACTCAGAGGTTCTCGGTTGCTGGGGAAACCCTGAATGCTCTCATTTTTAAAGGGATAGGCTTCACCCCCTTGCCATTCCATTTCCTCTGAACTGGCTTCGTCATCACAGTACTTATGACCTAGATTGGCCACTGTTGGAAACAGGATACTGGGCTTGATGGACCTTGGTCTGACCCAGTATGGCATATCTTATGTTCTTATGATGCTGGGTTGCAAGAGAGAGGAATTACCAGCAGAAAGGAAGAGGTTATTAATGCCACTGTGAAAAAGGATTTACTGACGTTGATTTTAAGTTTACCTCCTTGTAGTTTCACTTCATGTCCTCTAGTTTCATAGTTTCAGCCTCTTTGGAAAAAGTTTGTTTGCTTATTAATACCTTTCATGTACTCTATGTAAAGGTCTGTATCATATCTCCCCTGCCCCTCCTTTCTTCTAGGGCAGGCATGTCCAACAGGTAGATTGCGATCTACCTGTAGATCGCGGAGGGGTCAGAGGTAGATCGCCAGCCCCACTTGGCTCCATCTCTCCAGCAACTCGCCCCATCGCTAGGAGAGAGCTCGTGCCAGCAGGTCATCTGCCAAGGGTTTGCCGCCGCTGATCCTTTGCCTGTCTTTTTTCCCTACCTGCAGGAATCTTGCCTGCGGGTGTATTGGGGGCGCTTGTTGTTTTCATGCCAATAGTTTGTGGGTATCCCAGGGGGCCGCTGCCCACGCCCCGTGATGAGACGCCACACGCCCGGCGTCATACCTGGTCTCCTGCCTCTCAGAATCTCCCATTCCTGCCCCTGCCCCAACACCCCTTAGAAGTGTGTTATATACCGGGCGATATTCATTCGCCCAGGCTTTACCTAAATACACTTACCATATTAGTTGTGTCATGTGCTGGTCATTGGTCACTTTATAGTTCGCTTTCATTAAACGTTTATGGGCAGACACAACATTCAAGAATTTGGTGATTTTGGCATTTTTTTCCAATTTTGTTCTAACTTGCCTATGCCTTGCCTTCAAATTGGTTCAAACCACTGTGACCTTTGCTTACCTCTTGTGATACGGAAGCTTATCAGGGCCTAGGAAACAAGGATAAAGAGGGGGAATTTACCCTTATCAAAGGACCTGTATTGCCAGGTCAGAGATACAAAACCTCAGTTGTACCTAGAAACCAGATTGTACCAGGCTGCAATAGGTTGCAGAGTGTCCCTAGTGGTGAGAAGGAGGGGGAAAACAAGCTCAGAGTAAGGAACCCTTACATCACTGACTTTCCAAATTACTCAGCTGCCAAGAGGCAGACTGATTTGCAACACCTGAGAGGAGAAAGGGCAGGGTTAGAGCCTGGGAGGTTTAAAGCTAGGACAGAATATTCATGAGGGAGAGGAGAAGGAGTAGGAATGCCTACTGGAGGAGAAATGGAGCTGAAGCCCTGAGAACCAAGAGCCCATGCTGGAGGACAAGACAGGGAAGCTCAGAAACATGCTGGCCAGAATATGAGGGAGGAACCACTGAACCAAGCCTTGACCCAGGTATGAGTTTTGGAAGCCTGTCTGATGGGGAGCATTACAGATTTGCTGGAGACAGCGCTTGTCCTGATGGGAGGCAGTCAGCTAAGCCCTCTGAGTAAGAAGTAGAACCCATGCAGCTAGGAGAACAGGAATTAGTTCTGGAAGAGGATGATTCTTATATGGACTGTTCTTTATGCCAAACTGCTAAGCACAAAGAAGTCCTGAGAGGGAATACATCATAAGGGAACTTTCCAGAGTCCAGTATCCTAGAGAGCCTGTATGTGAAGTGAAAACGTTCTTTGAAAAGGAAAATACTTGTGCTAAGAATGTCTGCAGCTGCTTAATTGTTTGCTCATTGACCAGCTGAAGTCAGTGCAGTGCAGAGCTTATGCAGTACTCAGGGTGGATTTAAGAAGTTTCTTTTGGAACAGAAAAGAGAGCTGTTTATGTGAAGCTGACATTTTTGGTTTTGTTTTAAAACAGCACTGCTAGGCACGTTTGCTAGCAGTGGCTGTGGAAAGGACTTTCTGCTTTGCATTGAAAGACATTACAAGCTGTTTGTGCTTAAGTTCAGTTATATCCTGTTGTACTAAATATTATCCTGGAGAAGAAATCCCATAGGTGACAATTTGTGAACCTTATTTGTGTTTACCTCATAAATAAATTCTGTCAATGCCTTAACTCTCGACCAACTACAAAAGAATGTTTTTCTGCTTAAAAGCCAAGTGTAACCTGACTGGACTACCTTTCCCATGGTGCACTTCAAAGTCAGTCAGTCAGGCACATTGCTGAAGTGGTGGAATCTGCTATAACAAGCATGCCCCTCCACACTGCTGAAAGGGGCTATGGGCGTGACACTCTGCAATTTTATTTTGCCTAGCCTTTGCGTTGATTCTACACTGCAATTTTATTTTGCCTTGCCTTTGTGTTGATGCTACACTGTGTGCAGAATTTATTAAATCACATGTGGTGGTATTTGAACTTGTTTGGCGGTATTGATTTTATCTGGTTTGCTGGAAAGGTGATGATTTTTGATGATTGTTTGGTAGTATTTGATTATTGGTGCCAGTATGATGAATTCTTATTTTTACTTTTGGAACTGCATGTGTGGTTTTGGCATCTCCAGTTCTTGTATTGCACATCATCCAGAGGTCTTCAGTTCCTGTTGATCTTTAATACTTTGGGACAGTGACAGTTTTGGACCAGATTCAGCCAGTGTTTATACTAACTTAGCAGATTTGGCCTTCTTACATCCAGCCACCTCAGTATAACGAAGATGAGCGTTCCAAAGAAGAGCAAAACCTACCACTTTCATGATGAATGGAAAATGGACTACTGTGATAAGGAAGCTTATCATAGCTCAGGAAGGAGCTATAGAAAAGGTGAAGTGACTCTGAACAAGCAACCTGTCAGTTCTGGTAGAAATAAGAAAACAGAATTTTCCCATAAAAGACTACCAGTCCCAGAATGCACCAGGTTTCCAACAGCCATTAGAGGAGCTGAAGTGGGGAAACGTGTGTTCAATCAGGAGGGCTATGAGGTAATCCCTAAGCACTCATCTCAAAGGGCAGGGCCTGATTCAGCACAGCTGCACTATGTTAGGGAGGAGCACTCATCTAAGCAGAATAAAGGTAGAGTTTATTCTACAGAGAATCATCCTCATTATCCTGAGAATCAGCTTGAGCTTGATCATCAGTTTCATCTGAAGGATCATCAGAAGCAGAAGCCAAACTGGACGGACAGAGAGGGAAAGAAACCCTTTGGAAGAAGGAAGAGAAAAGCTTTTGAGAGGTCTAGAAGAGTCCAGAGCAGTACGTATACTGGGAGGCATTTCAAGGGCCAGCATACACCATTGGACTGGGGAAAGCCAGAGGAATGGTGCTGCAGAGCTAGGAATCTCCAGACGCTACCTGTGAGGGAGACGGCTGCACATGGAAGGGACCCTAAGACCCGTGCCAGAAGGTATGTGAAGAGAGATCCAGTGTCCAGGGATCTGGATTGGAAGGCTGGACATAAGAACTGGACTACATACTGGCCAGGCTATATAGAGAGGAACTCTAACAGCAATGGAAGCTCAGGTATGAACACTGATCTATGCCCTAGCTATAACCTTGAAAGACAGCAGGGAAACAAGTATTCTCCTGAAAGTGCTCCATTGAGAGATTCATCTATGCCAATCCATGATATTGAACCCATGCTTGTTGAAGAAGAGGGAATGATTGCAGATGAAGAATGTGTTTATATGGACTGCTCTCTGTCTAAACTCCTTTGGTAATTTTCTGTTACAAAGTACAGCAACCATCACAAAGAAATACAAACTTGTTCTTTAATCTACTCAGGAAAGCTCCTGAAGCAGGATTTGACCCACGCAGTAGAAAGCCAGCCAGCTAAGGGGTTTCAGCTGGATAACTGCTAGCAATTGAGCCTTACCTAATTGCTTGTGAGCTCTAAGAGAATCTCTTCTGAATCTATGTGGGAAGATATAAGAAGTTTATCTGAAAAGAACAGTTTTTTTCTTTCTTTGTGGCTTTTGGGTTGTTGTTTGATACTTGCTAAGAGAATATTAGCTAAAGCCTACAGAAAAGACCAGTTTGTTGCCAACCAGGTCTTATTTCTTTTGCTTTGATTGCCTGACAAGTTTAAAGGTTGTTTTCCTGATTTTGTTTTTTTTTCAAGTTTAACACTGAAAGCAAGTAACCTGATTTATGTGCTACCAAGCATATCTGTGTTGGGAGAAATAACCCCATAAATAAATATCTTATTGGCTTTACCCAAAAGCACAACTAATTATTGTGAGCAGCTGTGTCTGGTGTGAATGAACTGCATTGTCCACAATCCCTTGCAAATCATATAGATATATGCACTTGCCAAGACTGTGAAGATTCTCACCCAGGCAGCCGTCTGACACTACTTCTTCATCATGGTGAAAGACAAGTGTTGTCTAATTTGTAACGCCCCAGTATCCTTGCCCAAAAAGGGTAATCTGGAATGCCATTATAAGGCTCTGCATAGCAATAAGTTTGATGCTGATGTTCCACCCAAAAGTGAAATTTGTAAACTGAAACTCAAAGAACTTAAATCGAAATTGGCTACTCAGCAACAGTTGATGGTGAGGCCAAGGTCACATTCGGTCAATGCAACCATAGCATCCTTCAAGGTCAGCAACCTGATCGCAAAGAAATGCAAACCTTTCACTGAAGGGGAATTTGTAAAAGATTGTTTTCTTGAAGCAGCTGACAATCATTTTGAAGGATTTAAAAATAAGAAAGTGATCATAGCTGCTATTCAAGATATACAATTGTCAAGAAACACCGTCGTGCGGCGAATAGAAAAAATGTGTGGAGACACAACTGAACAATTGTTGGAGGATGTTTCAAATTGTGTTGCTTTCTCACTCCAACTGGATGAATCTACAGACATAAGAGACATAGCCCAGTTACTAGTCTTTATCCGGATGGTTTTTGAAGACTTCAGTGTTAAAGAAAAACTACTTGGAATGATTTCTTTAAAAGGGAGAACTACCGGTCAGGAAATATTCAGTTCTTTCCATTCTTTTGTGATAAAGTATAATCTTCCATTGCATAGACTTGTTTCCATCACTACTGATGGAGCAGGAGCAATGATAGGTGAGGTTAACGGTTTCTTAGTCCTCTGTAGACAGACTTCCCAGATTTCCTTTCTTACCCCACTGCATCATTCACCAGCAAGTTTTGGCAAGCAAGAGACTCAATACAAAGACTGTCATGGACATCACTTTCAAAATTGTAAATTCAGTTCGTGGAAGATCACTGCAAAGACAGCTTTTCAATCTTACTCTTGATGAAGGGGCAGCGGAAATCATTTTGCACACAGATGTAAGGTGGCTAAGTAGGCACAAATTTCTGCAAAGATTTAGTGATTTGCTGAATGAAATAAGAAGTTTTTTGAAGGAGAGGGGAGATGACCAAGCAGAGTTGGAAGATGAGGAGTGGTTATGTGATCTGGCATTTCTCGCTGACTTTACAGGCGAACTAAGTGATATGAACCTTGAACTACAAAGTAAAAACAAATACATTGGTGAGATGATGAGTACAGTTTCATCCTACAAGAGCAAATTTGAGCTAATGATGACTGACCTTGCAAACACCACTTTTGATCATTTTCCTAATACGCAGGACCATCTGGGACAATATGCAAATTTTGTTTTTCAGAACGAGAAGTATGTGACAGAAATCTGTTCTGTTATCCAGGAATTCGAAAATAGATTCTGTGATGTCCAAAAAATTGGAACAGTTGTGGAGTACTTGTCATACCCATTCAAAGTAGATGTGGACATTAAAGAAACTGCAGCTGCTATCAGTAAAAATTACTCATTGAACAAGCCATCTCTTGAAAACGAAATATTAACCCTTAAAAATGACATTTTTCTCTAGACCCGTGGTGAGCAAGAATCGTTTTGGAAGCTAGTGCCTAGAGACAACTTTCCCAACTTGAGAAGATGCAGTGAAACTGTACACTCCTGTTTCGGTTCAACTTATTTGTGTGAATCTGCGTTTTCCCATCTGAAAATGACAAAGAGTATACAACATTCCTACATGACAGATGAACATTCTCCAGGATTCCCTGAGACTGGCCCTCATGCAATATTCACCCAACTTCAAAAAGCTGGTGGATGAAATGCAGGCTCAGACGTCTACTAATGAGCAAGAGCGAAATATGAAAGATTGTGCAATATCAGCCTGGATCAATACTCGACCTAAATTTAACACAAATTACTCAATAAAAGTTAAAGAAAGTTATTACAGAACTTTGTAAACACAGTTACCCAAGTTTTACTGACCTGTTATTTGTAAACACAGAACTATGTACATGTTCTGATTTTTCTGTTCCATGTAAATCGCGCTGATGTCAACTAGTGCGGTATATAAGAAATTGTAAATAAATAAATAAAATATTACTCAATAAAACTTTAAGAAAAAATGTACTTTCCATTTCCCCTTGCAGTTCTTACTGGATCTTCATCTCTCTGTTTTGTTTTTGCTTATGCTTAACAACTGATCACATCCAAGTAAATGATAGAAGGTTCATTAAAAATGGGGGGGGGGGAATGCTCCAATTTTATTGGGTTAAAATGTAATTTGAAACTAATTTGAAAGTTAATTTTCATGGTGGTAGATCACCGGCACTTTTGGCCGGAAAAAGTAGATCACGACCTGTTCGAAGTTGGACATGCCTGCTCTAGGGTATATATTCAGATCTTCAAGTCAATTCTCATACATTTTCTGGCAGAAACCCATATCATTTGGGTCAGTTTCCTCTGAAACGCCTCATCTTTTTATATCCTCAATGAGATATGGCCTGCAAAATGGAAGACAGTACTAGCAATGACCTGTGTTGTTGTTGCTAAGTGCTGTCAAGTCAGTGTCGACTCATGGCGACCCTCTGGATAGTTGTCCTAAATTGTGTTTGGTCTTCAGTCAGGCAGTTCATTGTTGACAGACTGGCACCCGTAGCTGCTATTATTGTATTGATCCATCTCATTGCTGGCCTTCCTCTTTTGCGTTGACCTTCTACCTTGCCAAGCATGATGTCTTTCTCTAATGATCTCTCTCTTCGCATGATGTGTCCAAAGTATGAAAATCGAAGTCTTGTCATCTGAGCTTCTAAAGAAAGCTTAGAATTGATCTCCTCTAGTACTGACTGCTTTGTTCTTCAGGTAGTCCATGGTATACACAGTATTCGTCGCCAGCACCATAATTCAAAGGCATCAATTTTCTTCCTGTCCATCTTTTTCACTGTCCAACTTTCGCATCCATATAACGTTATTGAAAATGCCATGGTTTGAACAAGTTGAATCTTTGTATGGACAGAGACATCTCTGCTCTTGAGAATCTTGCTAGGTCCTTCATAGCCATTCAGCCAAGAGCAATGCATCATCAGATTTCTTGACGCTTCTTTATTGATAATTGATCCAAGTAGGTTAAAGTTGTCCACTATTTCAATTTTTTCTCCATCAACGATGAACTTATTGAGTTGTCAACAACCTGTACAGGAGTCTTATCACCTCTTCCTTTCGGCTGCTTGTACCCCTCCCTACGCAGCCCAGCATCCTTCTGGCTTCGGTTACCGCCTTTTCACATTTTTTGACAATGTGATAGTAACCAGTGACTGAAAAACATCCTGTTTGACTATATGTGAAAATGAGCACTGTACATATCACTTACCTGTTGAAGAAGAACCCATATATCAGGGCTGGACAAACCTCAGGTGCCTAGTTTCCATGGAGAGAAACATAATTGGGTCTGGTACCTACATTCTACATGCAGAGCACATGGAGCAGCAGCAGCTGCCGGCAGCGGAAAATGAGGGGGTGAAGTAACCTAATTCTACCTTGGTAAATGGGGCTGGAGTGCTAGTGTCTGAGAAACCCTTGTGCAGCCCTCTTAATCAGGAGATGCTCCAGCAGCCCCTGTTGCAAGGATCAATTTACACATTTCAAAAAGCCTTTTATTTTATGTAGGGTCGAAGAGAGGGGAGGGGAAAAAGGACTGGGAGAGGCTACTGCTGGAGGGAGGGGAGATTTGGTGAGACTACTACTGGGAGTGGTACAATGCCAAGGTTGCTGTTGGGGTGGGTAGTTTGTTATGAAGAGAGACTTTAAGATGCAGCTGCTTGGAGTAACTATGGGAGGAAGCTAAAAAATGTGGCTGCTGGAGGAGGGTGGCAACAGGAAGAGGCTGGGGCTGAGGCTGCCAGGGGCAGTTGCATTGCTCTTTTTTTTAGTTCCTTGGTGTGCAAACATCTTGCATTTCCTCCACATTATCTAATTGGCTTTTTGGTTTGGTTCAGTCCCTGACTGGAGTTTTGAGAAAGCCCCCCTCCCACTCCAGGGGGAGGGGGCGCCATTTCATTCCTCGCCTCAGGCAGCAGATTGCCTTGAGCCGTCCCTGAGGGTCAGCCCAAGGGTTTCTGCTGCCTCAGGCAGAAGCCTCGGCTGTGCCCCCATCCCCCGCTGCCACCAATTCTGTCAGTGCTGTGGAGGCGGCAGGCCCTGTACTTTAGCGTGCATGGCCTGCTGCTTCTGAGCCCCCTCTGACACAACTTCCTGTTGGAAGAGGGTCAGGAGCAACAGGCCACGTGTATCAAAGCATTTGGTCTGCCGCGGGCACTGTGCCATGCCGCCCACAGAGGTCTGCCACCCTAAGCAGACGCCAAGCCTACCTAGTGGACAGGCCGGCCCTGGCCTAGTAGCACGTCTTGTATAAATGATAACTAGTAGCAGTAGTAGTAATTAATTGGTAGCAGAAGTTCTTTGTAATAGGTACAAACCTAGGGGGGTGTTTACTAAATGGCGGTTGTGGACTCCGTGCGATATCGGAGTCGCAGCCCTGATATCGCACAGAGTCCGCAACCGCCATTTAGTAAACACCCCCCTTTGTTAGTTAGTCATCCAGGGATGGAGAAATACCTGAATGTAATACACCTTTAACTACTACTGCAAGAGTGTTTTATTTATTTATTTGTATTTCGATCACAAACAAGTACCTAGCTGTTTAATAAGGCCTGGAATCCTTCGTTCTTGAGGCCGATTTGCAAACTTTCTCTATACCTCAGGCTCATTTTGACAGCAGCACAAACAGCATATGCAAGACAAGCTGACTGCTGGGATCTCAGCGGCATCTCTATATTTGCCATCATTCATGAACAACAGAATTATAAGATTGTCAAAATATGTCAGAAAGTCCTCAGCACATACTCAATCACGTTCTGTCTGAAAAACAAAACACAGTTTTACTTCTGAAACAGCCAGAGAGCACTCTTCCAAACTGTTCAATAAATCCATTATTTGACATCCTGTCAGCATGTGCATATTCTATGGCGCTAATCATTCATACTATCTAGAGCGGTAGTTCTCGACCAATGTTCCCTCTAATTTTCTGTAGGCTGTGTGTGCATAAAATATCAGCTGTGCGGCTTTTGAAGGAAGGTTAAATTTTTGTGCGCCACATAATGACACTCTGAGTTATATACTTTAAAATTTGACTACACGTCAGAATACAGTATACACACCACACTGATTGCACTAGAAAATATTGTAGAACTTGTGAAAACCATAAATACACAACAACTTTTACATTTTAAGACGTCTATGTTGTTTTCTATCAGAATCAGAACCGTAATTTTTGTGCGCTCTGTTGTAAGGTACGTGCGCTCGCTCGGCGAGGTGTGTGCGCGCGCACACGCGCACAGCTTAGAGGGAACAGTGTTCTCGACCCAGTCCTCTGGGACTCTTAGGCCAGACAGGTTTCACATCCATATGGTTTATGGTTTATTTGACACTTAGGGGTATGTTTACTAAACAGCGGTTGCAACTTCCGTGCGATATCGGATCTGCAGCCCCATTGAATTCAATGGGGCCGCGGCTCCGATACTGCAGGAAGCCGCTATCGCAGTTTAGTAAACATACCCCTTAATATACCACCTTTCAGGCAAATCAAAGAGGTTTACAATAAAAGAAAAAAACTAAAAGTGGGGAAAAGAAATACAATCTGACAGTAAAGGGGAGAGAGAGAGGAACACAAGACAGAGATAAGAGGGAGAGAGGAAAAGCAGTATAGAACAGAGGAAAGGAGGAAGGGAATGGGGAAGACGCACAGGACTATCTTGGAGTACTAATCAGGAGAGTTGAATGCAAGTTGGAAAAGATGGATTTTTAAGGAATACCTGAAATGTTGGTAGGAGGGTTCTAGATGCAAGTCAGGAGGCAGGTTGTTCCATTGATGAGGGGCACAGAAATAAAAAGCAAAGGACCATGTGGAATAGTAACGAGCGCAGAAGGAAGGTAGAGATGATTTGCATGAATAGTACGAAGAGACTGAGAAGGGACCACCAAGATGACGAGGGAGGAGAGATAGAATGGAACAAGCTACCTGTGTCTGTACGCCAGGCACCCTCCCTGGCCCTCTTCAAATCCAGGTTGAAAACCCACCTCTTCACTGTTGCATTCAGATCCTGACTTCTGTGTTTTGTCTTGACTAGTTTGTAAGTGCCGTGTTTTAGTGTTTTGCCCTGACTAGACTGTTAGCTTTGTGTTTTGCCTTGACTAGATTGTAAGCTCTGATGAGAAGGGACTGCCTCTTACATGTCTGTGCAGCGCTGCGTACGACTAGTAGCGCTATATAAATGCTCTATAGTAGTAGTAGTAGGCCAGAGTGCAGAGTCTTGTGAACGACAGTGTGGATCTTAAATTGAACACGATAGGGGACAGGCAGCCAACGATGCTGGAGAAAGAGAGGGATGATGTGGTCATACTTGCAAGCATGGGCAAGGAGGCGAAGGGCAGCGTTTTGTAGGATCTGCAAGCAATGGACACCGTATGTGGGAAAATCGGCATAGATGTTGCAATAATTTATTTATTTAACAGGTTTTTTTTTAACTGCTTTATCATTTCAATCAAAGCGGTTTACATTGTAACAAACTTGGTAATGTACATTAAACAGGGACATTGATAACTTGGATTTTTTTTTCTAAAGCAATGGAGGATTAAGTGACTTGCCCAATAATCAATGTGGGTGATTATTAGGGAAAGAATAAGGGTAGTAAGAGTCAGTGTGGTGAGGAGGGAACGAACAGAACAAATCTAATGCAATGCAAAGAATGATTTTTGGACAATGTAGCTGATGTGATCGAGGAAAGTGAGTGTAGAGTCTAAGGTGACACCAAGGTACCTAAAAGACGCAGACAGGACGGTGCAGGGAGACAGACAGTGAACCAGAGCACTTCTGTCTTTTGAGGATTAAGTTTTAGGAGGTGATCTGACATCCAGATGGTCACCCGTGAAAGACAGTCATTGACGGTGGAAGGATCAGGAGAGGATGAGGGGGTGCGCCTGAGGAAAAGGATATCATTGGCATAATAGTGGGCAGTGTTGCCACACTAATTCAGGATGCTGATAAGGGGTGCAAGGAAAATGTTGAACAACAGGAGAGCAAGAATAGATCCTTGAGGGATACCACAAGTGAGAGGAAAAGAGGGGGAGAGCAAGGAAGAGTAAGAGACCTGAAAAGAGTGGCCAGAGAGAAAAGAGAAGAAGCAGTGTAAAATAGTGCCACGCAAGCCGATATCATGAAGATGCGTGCAGAGTAAAGCGTGATCAATGAGATTAAATGCAGAGGAGAGATCTAGTGAGACAGCCAACATGAAGTTACCCTGAGCAAGAGAGTGGTGGATATCATACCAAAAGCCATCCGGAAGACTAAGAAAACCACTAGCTCCAGAGCATTCTCATTCACTGCTCCTACACTCTGGAACGACCTCCCTATTGAACTTCGCACCATAAAAGACCTCATCCAATTCAGAAAAGAATTAAAGACTTACCTGTTCACTGAACATTTTGAAATCCCCTACTCCCCCAAAGCCAGCCCCACTACAAACGTGGAAACAATTACACAAACTCCCTTAATCCCAACACCATAACCGCATGCCTGCCCACCCTCACACACACGCCCCAAAGAAGACATAAAAGGAACTAAATTCCAGCACCTACACAAATACCCGCACTACACACCACACACTGTAAATATACATTTGTAAAAAAGTTTGATGTTTTGTTCTGCTTTAATACCCACTAAGTTAAATTTTATTGTTCAATGTAAATAGTTAGTTTCTATTGTTCTATGTAAAGAATGTATACAACTGTGTACAAGACTGTTAACCTGTTATATGTAAACCGCCCTTGATCTCTGGAAGGGGCGGTATAAAAGAAATAGTTAAATAAATAAAATAAATAAATATCATTGAGAACAGAAGTCAAGATAGTTTCAGTACTGTGCATGGTGCGGAATCCAGATTGGTAAGGGTGGAGTGTATTTGTTTTGGAAAGGTAGTCGGAGAGTTGGGAGAAGAAATTTGGAGAGGAAGGAGAGGTTGGAGAGTGAACAATAGTTAAGGGTGGAGGAAGGATACGAGGTGGGTTTCTTAAGCATGAGGCAGATAATTGCTTTCTTCCAAGGGGAAGGAACAATGCCAGTTGCAAGACTGTTGTTGATGATCTAGTGGGCTGGGGGGGGGGGGAAGAAGGGCCAATGAGGGAACCAAAAGCCAAGAGGAAGGAAGGGGGTCAAGGGAACAGGTGGTTTTCCTGGAGGATGTGACTACCTTGATGAAGTCGTGGAGGGAGACGGAGGTAAAGGCATGCCAGAGACGAGTTAGAGAGCTAGCGGACTCAGATAGAGTGAAAGGGTATAATGGGTCAGCTAACTGATCCATGACCTGAGAAGTACGTGGAACAGAGGAAGCAGAGAGGAGGATCTGTTGAAGGTCAGTAGATTTGGAGCTAAAATATTGGGCCAATTGGTCCACTGAGGGAGAGAGGGATGCAGTGGAGGCCCAAGGGGGACAGAGCGGGTCAAAGACCACTGATAAAGTTGCTTTGATTGCTTAAGGGCAGACAAGATATGAGAGGAATAGAAGTCATGTTTGGTGGACGTAATAACAGCTTTATAGCCGCGAAAGGAATGAAGAGTAGCAGCTGTGGAAAAGTGATGCCAACACCTCTCAGCCCTGTGAAGCTGCAAGTGGACCAACCATAAACCGGGTGAAACCAGGGGCATTTTCTAAGGTGATGAGGGGGGGGGGCAGGGTTGTAACAGGGCAATGGTATCAAGCGCAGAGCCCAGCATGCGGTTTGAAATGGTGACCTAATTGTCAATGGATAAGGTGGAGAAATTGTCTGCAAGGAGAGTATTCGATGGGAGTAACCAGGACCAGGTCACAGAGGTGATACAGTGGGAATAGACAAGGGCTGAGGAGGAAATTAGGTCTGGAATGGGGGGGGAGAGGAATAGGAGAAACTGAAGAATACACAGAGGTGGTCAGTCCAAGGGAGGGCCAGGGAGGAGAGAGGGCTCAAGAGGGAGGGGAAGGGGGCCCAGGTGATGAGCAGGTTAAAAGTTCAACCTGCAGCATGCATGGGGAAAGTGACACATTACTGTAGAGAAAGATCAGCTAGAGAAGAGAGAAAGGATCTGTTCTGATAGGAAACTGGAGCACAAAAATGGACATTAAAGTTGCTGAGAACTAAAAATATAGAAACATGATGGCAGAAAAAGAGCACATGGCCTATCTAGTCTGCCACATGGCCTATATAGTAATCGGGAATAATGAATGGAAGAGTTTGGACATAGCAGTTAGGAACTGATTCCAGGCTGAAGAGGACATTAAAGGCGGGCTGTAGATAACTGCAATAAAGATAGAGAGGGCAAGAAGAGGGCTGGACCAGAAGGGATTAATCATAATTGAAGGAAGGGGAGATGACCTCAGTAATGGGGAGATTCAGTGAATAAGAGCCATACCCCCACCGTGCCTAGAGTGATGCAATGAACGCAGCTGCACGCT
The DNA here is from genome assembly GCA_033557465.1 of Ichthyophis bannanicus. Taxonomy (NCBI): domain Eukaryota; kingdom Metazoa; phylum Chordata; class Amphibia; order Gymnophiona; family Ichthyophiidae; genus Ichthyophis; species Ichthyophis bannanicus. Next base: position 1,031,157,191 of record CM066034.1, read on the forward strand.
TCCTATACGGGGCCGCTAGAGAGACCACATTACCCCAATCCTAAAGGACTTGCACTGGCTACCAATCTCCTGCCGGCTCACGTATAAAGTAGTCCTGATGACCTTCAAGGTCATCAACAAAATATCACCCACCTCCCTGACAGACCTTCTCTTCCTCACTCCAAACAGAGCAAGGAGGACATTTGCCACCAACACGCTACAGACCCCTAAGGAAATAACAAAATGCACCCAGGCAACAACAAACCGAGCCTTTAAGTTCTATGCTCCCAGTTGCTGGAATGCGCTCCTGCCCGATATCCGTGCTATCACAGACCTTTCGCAATTCAGAAAAGCATTAAAACACCACCTCTTCCTCCTGCACTATTCACAGCCTAGGATTCCAACCTCTCCACCACTCACCTAGATAGCCATCTATAATTAACAAACAACTCATGCCTTACTGTAGATAAGAATAGATAGTTGTAATCAACCAGCCATCTGTAAATAACAAACAACTCATGTGTATACTGTGAAGAAAAAACAATCCATGTATATACTGTAGATAGTGGTAGTTAGAAGTAAATAGCAGTAGTTAGTTGTAGATAGTTTCCCCAGTTGGAGATCCAAGTTATTCCACCTGTTCAATGTAAGTGCTTAACAGGCTTCCTGTTCTGTACAAAAGTGTTACTTGTAAACCGCACTGATTTTAAAAAGCATGGTATATAAAAGCGATAAATAAAGAGAGCAGAGTACTCTGAGGGAAGGCAGTGAGAAAGAACAGAGTCCTCATCTTCACAAAGCCAAGTTTCAGTGAGGCAAAGGAGATCCAGGGAGTGAGAGAGACATAGATCAGAAATAAGATGAGTTTTATCATGCAGGGATCAGCAGTTGAGAAGAGCATTACGGCAGGGGCAAGATTGGATAAGGGGAGGCAGGATTGTTGGAAGACAGAGCAGAGTGAGATAATGCACAAAGATAGCATGAAGAGACAGCAGGCATAGCATGTGGAGCTTTGGGGGGCGTCTTCCCCAATGAACTGGAATGGGGGGCATAGAGAGTGTCAAGAGACAAATGATAAATGAACTAACCAAATACCCTAACCAGGTTAAAATACTCAAATATATAAAGAAACCCTGGTACTTTAAAACCCCATCTTTCAAAAGCTTTTCAGGTAACCAAATTTTTTGTCGGAAAGGCCAACCAAGCTAAGAGGATCATGCCTCGTGCCGTCATGGCCCGTCCATTTTATTTAATTAAGAAAAAAACCTTTTAAACCACTCCAGAAGCAGCATCAAACGTGTTACTTAGCTGAATCATTTGCATGAAGAAGGCTGTGTAATATTGCCGCAGTCAGCGAAAAGACGACGTGACACGTTTCGGGGTATAAAAGAAAAACCCCTGCCTCAGGTCAAAACTGCCACGCAGTAACTTCTCAGCCCGAAGTTTGATGGGGGATCGAGCCTCCAGCAGCGGGAGGAGCAGCAGCCATCACTGCCCAATCGGGGCAGCCACCCGGAGTTAAAAGTTCAAGCGCCATCGGGCGCTGTCATGCAGTAGGAGCTGATGGAAGCAAAGATGCAAGAAAAGAAGCTGTTTTTCATAATATAAAAGATGTGCACGGGATGCAAGTCCCACACAGAGCAGCTAGAGGGAGCAGGCGTGCTCTCACAGAAGCTGACTGGACACACCTAGCTAATTGACACTACCTGAAAAGCAGCCCAGAAAGCTCAAACACAGGAGAGCTTTATAAGCAAGAGGCACCAGGAACAAAGCCATGCGAGAGAAATGCACCACGAGCAAGGGCCAAGAAGAAGGAAGCACCAGGAACATTGAGCTAAGCCCTAGGAGTGAATGGGAAAGCAATGCTGAGCAAAGGAACAGTCACTATACTACGAGGCGTGGATTTTAGCCAATCATTTTTACTTCAGACGGATGCTTCGGAAACCGGCTTGGGCGCCGTTCTGTCCCAGGTGCAAGAAGGCGCTGAGCATCCTCTCATGTTCCTGAGTAGGAAGCTGTCATCAGCCGAAAGAAAGTATTCCACGATTGAAAGGGAATGCTTGGCAATCAAGTGGGCAGTTGAGTCCCTGAAATTCTATTTAACGGGAAGGAAATTCGTCTTTATCACCGATCATGTCCCACTAAAATGGTTGAGCCATATGCGAAATAACAACAGCCGCCTAACCAGGTGGTATATGGCATTGCAACCATATGACTACAGAGTAGAGCACAGAGCAGGAAAGCTCCATTAGAATGCGGATGCGATGTCCCGGATTACGTGCTGTAGGGAGGAAGAGGCCTCAGCCCGTAATATTTTAAGAAGGGGGATATGTCATGCAGCAGGAGCTGATGGAAGCAAAGATGCAAGAAAAGAAGCTGTTTTTCATAATATAAAAGATGTGCACGGGATGCAATTCCCACACAGAGCAGCTAGAGGGAGCAGGCGTGCTCTCACAGAGGCTGACTGGACACACCTAGCTAATCGACACCACCTGACAAGCAGCCCAGAAAGCTCAAACACAGGAGAGCTTTATAAGCAAGAGGCTGGAGACTGGAAAAGGTGTGGAGGTGGAGGTAGAGGTGGACCGGAGAGAAGCACCAGGAGCAAAGCCATGCGAGAGAAATGCACCACGAGCAAGGGCCAAGAAGAAGGAAGCACCAGGAGCATTGAGCTAAGCCCTAGGAGTGAATGGGAAAGCAATGCTGAGCAAAGGAACAGTCACTTTGGGAAGCAGAGCAGTGCTGAAGGAAGAAGCCAGAAGTTAGGCTTGGAAAAAGGCCTGCGCTTACCGGAGGAACCAGTGACCAGACTGAAAGGTAACAAGAGCTTTCAGGGAAAAGACTGGCACGAGGATTGTATCCCAGGAGAACTACTGGAAGGAGAGAGTTCCTGTTCTACATGCTGTTGGAAGCCAAGGTATGCTGACTCTGTTTTTAAGAGAAAAAGCTCATCTCATAAGTGCCCTTTTAAAAGCAATGCTCGTGTTACAAGAAAGGAAAGTAAACCTACATTGTATAACCCAGATGGTAAAAGCACAAAGGTAGGCCACGCTCACTGGCGAACCTTAGAAGAACTCTACAAACACCCAGAGAATAAGAATAGCGACTGGCCAGTTCCAATAGCCAGAGAAACCCCAGATACAGAATGGAATAACTCTGACTCAGAGCCGATGTAAGTGGAATTTGTGGAGCCTAATCTTTTGTCTCAAGAGGAGATGGACTGTTCTCTATGTGTTACAAGCAGTATAGAATCACTGCTAGACTTGTAAATAATATATGCTGTCTCCAGAGTGTTACTTGTATGCTAAAAGGAAAAAAAGTGTTGAAGCGGTTGAGTTACTCTAGGAAGCCTTAATTAATCCTTGTTACAACTGTGAAGCATAACAGTTTTTCTTTACCATGAGTTTGTTTCATTCCTGAAGTAAAGGACATTTTCCTCTGTTGTGACCCACTTCAACTGTTTGCGTAAAGGGAAATAAAAGCCTATGTTATCCCTCTACTCTGCATTCACAATTTACTTCTTAATAGGAGCTGAACTACTAAGACCAGGCTGCACCTGGCTCTTAAAGGAACCTCCTCTCATATAAAAATATCTTTGTGTCCAACCTACCCCTATGACCACTGGCCACCAGGGGCGGTACGCGACAGCGCGCAACAAAAGAACTCTCCCGCCACCATCCTCAGCTAGGAGGCTGCAGGAGCTATCGGTGTAGCACTGATTTTCGATGCTACACGGTTGGCCCCGGTGCCTTACAGATAGGCGAGGGTTTATCTTTAAGGCGAGATAGGGAAAAGGGGGGGGGGGACACGAACCACAACATCTTGGACAGACCCAGTGAGCTGATAAGAGGGAGGGGGACTGCTCTACAGCTGGGATGGGCAGGCCCCCCCTCAATCCTGGGTTTTGAACACCTTACAGGGAAAATATAGCCGGTAAAGGGGCATTGGATAAGCTTATAATCCTGACACTGAATGTAGATGGTATACATTTCTCAATAAAGCGAACAAAACTGATGTCCTTTTTCCGGATGGAAGGGGCGGACATAATATTAATGCAGGAGACCCATTTGTCCACACAAGAGCACCAAAACCTTTGCAGGGAGTGGGTAGGTGAGCTGTGATTTGCATCATTTAATGGGAAACAGCAGAGCGGCCACCATTATACACAAAGGGGTTCCGTTTGTGGCGCACAGGTCTGTTGCAGACCCGGGGGGCAGATTCCACCTGCTGACTGGATGAACCGCAAGGGGAAAAAAATCATATTCTGTAACATATACACTCCCAACATCTACACTCATGAATTCTCCACCCCCCTGCTGGCACATATAATAGAATATGGGGAGTACTTCTGGGTAGTGGGTGGTGATTTTAATTTACCTTGGGACCCCTCTGTAGACTGCCAACCCTCCCGAACGTCAGGGCTGGCCCAAGGATTTCTGCCGCCCCCCCCCCCCAGCTGCTGCCGCCTCCCTCAGCCGCTGCTGCCGCCGCCCCCCAACCGCAGATTCCATCTCAGGAGGGGGAGGCAGCTCACTTAGTGGACAGGCCAGGCCTACCGATCAGAGAAGTTCCAGAAGGACCTGAAGGGAATCAACCTTTTGCTTGAAAAGTGTTGTCTGATTGATGCATGGAGAACCCTATATCCTACAGACAAAGACTTAATATTTTACTCTAGCCCACAGGAACAGTTACTCTCATCTAGATTAAATCTTGCTTTCAGAGCATATGTTCCTGGGGTTGTGTAGAGCAGAAATAGGAAACATAAGTATTTCAGACCACACTGCTGTATGGATAAATCTCAAACTGCAGCAAGGTAGTGCGGGCTCGTGAGAGAGCGTATGGCGCATGAACCTGACCCTATATCATGACCAAGCTTTCCACACCCACTTAAGAGTGCCTGGCACCTTTACTGGGCAGAAAACCAGAATGAGGGGATGGACCCTACGATCTTATGGGTGGCGGCCAAGGCCACCATGCATGGAGTGATTATAGAATACACAGTATGGAAAAGGAAAATAGGGGATGCACAAATCCTATGGCTCTCAAGACTTAAGACAGAAACACATTAACAATAGGAGAGCAGAAGACAAAGAGAAGCTACGGGTGCGTAAGCAGGAACTGAATGATCTGCTCCGACAAAAAGCAGAAAGAGGAGGAGTGGCCCAGTGGTTGGGGCAAGGTACTTCAGGCTGGAAGGTTGGGGTTTCAAATCCCACTAGAGGACAGCAAACTTGGGCCGGAAGGACTGGGGTTTCTAGTCCCACAGGTGCTCCTTGTGGTTTTGGGCAAGCCACTTAACCCTCCATAGCCCATGTTCCCTGTAAAATAGTTATCTCCACGTTATAATGCCCTGTTCAATGTAATTTCAGTTTGTTCAATGTAAACCACACTGATGCAGAATAGCGTGGTATATAAGAGAATATAAATAAATAAACTCTACAAATACAGTTGCATAGGTGGGGAAACAAATGTGGGTGCCTCTTGGCGCACCTGGTCAGCCCAACTAAGAGAAAGAGTCATATTGCTCAAATGAAGGGCCAGGGCGAGCGGGTAGTGGTGGACGACATATTAGAGAGCTATTCCATCAGTATTACAGCCAGTTGTATGACATGGGGCCCAGGGATGACAAACAGAGGGCAGCCTTTTTCCACAACCTTTTAGCTCCCCTGGCTGGGCGAGGATGAACAGCAGCACTTGAATGCACCATTCTTACCAGCTGAGGTCTTGGAGGGGGTGAAATTGCTAACACTGGCAAAGGCGCCAGGCCCAGACGGACTGGGACCGTAGTTTTATAAGCTCTTGCAGGCTGCTCTTCCTTCTTAATGTATGCAACCGTGCACTCTGAGGGGGATTTAGAGCCAAATCAAAACCACGCCACCGTGGTGGTCCTGCCCAAGCCAGGACAAGATGCTATGAAGGTAGGATCCTATTGGCCTTCAGAATGTTAAGTTGTTGGCCGCCCTGCTGGCCCATCAGCTGGGGCATGTGATTGCACAGTGTCAGACGGCTGCCTGGGTGAGAATCTTCAGTCTTGGCAAGTGCATATATCTATATGATTTGCAAGGGATTGTGGGCAATGCAGTTCATTCACACCAGACACAGCTGCTCACAATAATTTAGTTGTGCTCAAGTGTAAAGCCAATAAGATATTTATTTATGGGGTTATTTCTCCCAACACAGATATGCTTGGTAGCACATAAATCAGGTTACTTGCTTTCAGTGTTAAACTTGGAAAAACAAAATCAAGAAAACAACATTTTAACTTATCAGGCAATCAAAGCAAAAGAAATAAGACCTGGTTGATAACAAACTGGTCTTTTCTGTAGGCTTAGCTAATATTCTCTTAGCATATATCAAACAACAAACCAAAAGCCACAAAGAAGAGAAAAACTGTTCTTTTCAGGTTAACTTCTTATATCTTCCCACATAGATTCAGAAGTGATTCTCTCAGAGCTCACAAGCAATTAGGTAAGGCTCAATTGCTAGCAGTTATCCAGCTGAAACCCCTTAGCTGGCTTGCTTTCTACTGCGTGGCTAAAAATCCTACTCAGGTGCTTTTCTGAGTAGATTAAAGAACAAGTTTGTATTTCTTTGTGATGGTTGCTGTATTTTATAACAGAAAATCACCAAAGGAGTTTAGACAGAGAGCAGTCCATGTAAACAGATTCTTCATCTGCTATCACCCCCTCTTCTTCAACAAGCATGGGTTCAATATCATGGATTGGCACAGATGAATCTCCCAATGGAGCACTTTCAGGAGAATACTTGTTTCCCTGCTGTCTTTCAAGGTTATAGCTACGGCATAGATCAGTGTTCATACCTGAGCTTCCATTGCTGTTAGAGTTCCTCTCTATATAGCCTGGCCAGTATGTATCCAGTTCTTATGTCCAGCCTTCCAATCCAGATCCCTGGACACTGGATCTCTCTTCACATACCTTCTGGCACGGGTCTTAGGGTCCCTTCCACATGCAGCCGTCTCCCTCACAGGTACCGTCTGGAGATTCCTAGCTCTGCAGCACCATTCCTCTGGCTTTCCCCAGTCCAATGGTGTATGCTGGCCCTTGGAATGCCTCCCAGTATACGTACTGCTCTGGACTCTTCTAGACCTCTCAAAGGCTTTTCTCCTCTTTCTTCCAAAGGGTTTCTTTCCCTCTCTGTCCGTCCGGTTTGACTTCTGCTTCTGATGATCCTCCTGATGATGAAGATGATCAAGCTCAAGCTGATTCTCTGTAGAATAAACTCTACCTTTATTCTGCTTAGATGAGTGCTCCTCCCTAACACAGCGCAGCTGTGCTGAATCAGGCCCTGCCCTTTGAGATGAGTGCTTAGGGATTACCTCATAGCCCTCCTGATTGAACACACGTTTCCCCACTTCAGCTCCTCTAATGGCTGTTGGAAACCTGGTGCATTCTGGGACTGGTAGTCTTTTATGGGAAAATTCTGTTGACTTATTTCCACCAGAACTGACAGGTTGCTTGTTCAGAGTCACTTCACCTTTTCTATAGCTCCTTCCTGAGCTATGATAAGCTTCCTTATCACATACCCCCCTGCTTAAGTTATTACGGACTGGTGTCACTGGTGAAACTTCTTCTCTACAGTCCGTAATATGGGAAAGGGCATCCGCATTCTTGTGTAACTTCCCAGCACGATGTTCAACTTGAAAATCAAATGCCTGTAAGGCCATGTACCAGCGTGTCAACCTGGCATTTTGGTTCTTCATTTGCTGCAACCACTTAAGTGGGGCATGGTCTGTGACCAACTGGAACTTTCTCCCTGTAAGGTAAAACCTTAATGCCTCCACTGACCACTTAATAGCTAAACATTCTTTTTCTATTGTGGAATACGTTTGTTCAGCCGGTGACAACTTCCTGCTCAGGTACATCACAGGATGCTCCTCCCCTTCATGACACTGGGATAGAACCGCTCCTAGCCCTACATCCGATGCATCTGTTTGAACCAGAAAGGGTTTGTTGAAGTCCACCCCTTTCAGTACCGGTCCTGTACGCAATTTTCCTTTTAGGACTGAAAAAGCTTTTTCAGCTTCAGGTGTCCACTTTAGCTGGTTTGGACAATTCTTCCGCAGCATATCCCTGAAAATTGCACTTTTCTCTGCAAATTGTGGTATAAATCTGCGGTAGTATCCAATAAGTCCCAAGAAACTTCTTAGTTGTTTCTTTGTTGTTGGAGGAGGAAAATTCCTGATGCTATCTACTTTACTCATTAGAGGTTTAATTTTTCCTCTTCCCACTAGGTGGCCCAGGTATTTTACCTCCCTATTTGCAAAGGCACACTTCTTCGAGTTTAAAGTGATTCCCGCTTGCTTCATGGAGCACAAGACTGCCCTGATCCTCTTCAGATGCTCCGCCCAGGTGTTACTACGGATTATGACATCATCCATATATGCAAAAGCATAATTTTGGTGGGGTCGAAGTACCTGATCCACTAACCTTTGGCAGGTAGCCGCTGCTCCATGCAGCCGAAAGGCATCCTCTTGAACTGGAAAAGGCCAACGGGGGTGCTGAACGCAGTCTTCGGCTTCGACTCCCTGGTGAGAGGGATTTGCCAATATCCTTTTGTCATATCAAGGGTGGTTAAGTATTGAGCCTGTCCCAGCTGGTCCAACAGCTCTTCAATTCTTGGCATTGGATATGCATCAAAAACTGATATGGCGTTTACCTGCCGGAAGTCAATACAAAATCTTAAAGATCCATCAGGCTTTGGCACCAGGACTATGGGGCTATTCCAGGGACTCTTTGACTCCTCTATTACTCCCATGTCCAACATCTCCTGGACTTGTGCCACTACTTCCTGTCTCTTGGCTTCAGGCAAGCGGTATGGCCTTTGACTAACTAATTTCCCAGGTGGAGTTATTATTTCATGGGCAACCAAATGTGTCTCCCCAGGTATGGGTGTCAACACATCTGGGAATTCTTTAAACAATTTCCTAATTTCTTCCTGTTGTACCACTGTCAGGTCCTCACCTATTTGGGGCTCTGATTTTTCTTTACAATCAGATACCTGGGGTCCCAAATCTTCCTCTTCATTCACCTTCCTCTCTCGGGCACAGGTGGCAGCTAGGCTTTTAACCCCTTTGACGTCAGTAGAACCAAAGCCTTTGGTTCCACGCTCAGAATTTTCCAGGGATGTGACCTCCTCCACAGGTGGAAAACCAAGCCTCTCACAGATCAATTGGGCAATTCTGTCTCCTGTCTTCACGTGATAATCATTCTGTCCAAAATTAAATAACAGAACTTTAATATTGCCCCTGTAATCGGGATCAATTACTCCCGCACCCACATCGATGAAATATTTAAGGGCTAATCCGGACCTTGGGGCTACTCTCCCATAGCATCCAATAGGTATTTCCACTTGGAGACCAGTGTCCACCAGGGCTCTCCCTTGGCTAGGTACAGTCACATTTTCTATGCTGCACAGGTCAAACCCAGCAGCTTGAGGGGTTGCCCGCTTAGGAGCTTGGGCCTTCTCTGTGACCCTATGGTACTTTAGGACGAATGTCTGCTTTGGAGTAGCTTGGTCTTCTGGACGCTTAACCATCTTTTTAGCTGGGGTCTGAGGACTTCCAAATAAAGGCCCGGGAGCTATTACCATTAAACCTTCTCCCTCCTTCTTTCCTAGTCCTTCCACTAGACCCTGCTTAAATCTTGGCCAGTCTCTTCCTAGAACCAAATCAAAGGGTAGCCTAGGCACCACTGCTAACAGGACTTCCTCTTGTTTCCCTAGGCACTTAACCTTTAGCCTATAGGTGGGATATGATGTTGCAGCACCATGAATGCATCTGATGTGAACTTGGCTTTTAGGGGTTCTAGGCACAAATCCTACTTGGGCCTCTATCCTCTTCCAAAGCCTTTTTGACATCATACTCTGGTCTGCCCCAGAGTCTAGCAAAGCATTTGTGGTAATTCCTTGCACATCAACCATCAAAAGAAATCCTTCTTTGGGCTGTTTTAAATCCACCCCCATTAAGCTAGTGTGTGTGTCTGGCTTCTCTTTTCTAAATGTCCCCATTTTCCACATTTGAAACATTTCTTTCTACTCCACTGTGTCATCTGGTTTGATACAGTACATTCATTTTCAGAAACATTTTTAATTATTTTCTTTTCTGATACAGCACATCTTGCCTCAGCACCAATCTTCAGAGGGCCACCCATTCTATGGCAAGCCTGCATGGCTTCCAAGAATCTCTCTGCTAGCATGGTTGCCTCTCCAAGATTTTGGCAATTTTGCTGTATAAGGAAAGTGTGCAAATCTTTAGGGACCGCAGACATAAATTGTTCAAGCATTATAATGTCTAATAACATTTCTACCGTCTTTTGCTCAGGCTCCAACCATTTTACAGCTAATCCTCTGATTCTCTGACTCAGAGCCCTGGGTGTTTCACCCACTCTCAATGTAGTAGCGGCAGAATGAAGTGTCCCGCGGGGCCTCCTCTGCTCGCTGAACCCCTCTGCAAGGGCTTTCAGATTCGCGAAGGGAGAGTGTCTCCCTCGTGTCTCTGTTAAGCCCGCAGGGGCTAATGGGGAATTTCCCATCTGCCCCGTTAGACGCGAGGGGCTGATGGGAAATTTCCCATTAGCCCCTGCGGGCTTAACAGAGACGCGAGGGAGACACTCTCCCTTCGCGAATCTGAAAGCCCTTGCAGAGGGGCTCAGCGAGCAGAGGAGGCCCCGCGGGACACTTCATTCTGCTGCTGCTGTGGCGGCAGCGGCAGCAGCCAGAGCCAGCTTTTTTTTTTTTTAATGTAATTTTAAAAAAAGCAGAATGTTCTTTGCGCGTGGCCCCCTGAAAACGCGGGGCCTGTGCAAAAAACATTCTTGCTCAATGGACGGGCCGGCCCTGCCTAGCAGTTTCCCCAAAAGACACAGGTTCCACAATGCTTGTACTGGGTCAAGCATTGATATCCTGGGTCCCTTTTTAATAATGGTTTATGGACCTTTCCTCCAGGAACTTGTCCAAACCTTTTTTAAACCCAGCTACACTAACAGCCTTTACTAGATCCTCCGGTAACAAATTCCAGAGTTTGATTACATGTTAAATGAAAAAATATTTTCTCTTATTAGTCTTAAATAGTTTACCCTGTAGCTTCATTGCATGTCACCCAGTCTTTCTATATTCTGATAATGTAAACAATCAATCTACGTTTACCCGTTCCACTCCATTCATTAATTTATAGACTTCTATCATATCTCTCCTCAGCCATCTCTTTTCCAGGTTAAAGAGCCCTAACCTTTTTAGCCTTTCTTCATAGGGGTATCCTTCCATATCCTTTACCATTTTGGTGGCTCTTCTCTGAACCTTTTCTAATAACTCTATATCCTTTTTAAGATACGGCGACCAGAATTGCACACAATATTCAAGGTGTGGTCTCACCATGGAACTATTTAGAGGCATTAAAATATCCTTTATTTTCCATTCCTTTGCTTATGATACCTAGCATTCTATTTGCTCTCTTGGCCGCCACTGCACACTGGGCGGAGGGTTTTAACATGTTATCCACAATGACGCCTAAATCTTTTTCCTGGGTGGTGGGTCCTAATGTGGAACCTTGCATCGTGTAACCATAGTTTGGGTTGTTCTTCCCTAGGTGCATAACTTTGCACTTGTCCACATTAAATTTCATCTGCCATTTTGATGCCCAGTCTTCCAGTTTATCAAGATCCTCTTGCAATTTTCCACAATCCTCATGGGTTTTAACAACTTTAAATAATTTTGTGTCATTTTTTATTTTTTTATTTTTTTATTGCTCTTATATACCGCACTCTTAAAAATCAGCGTGGTTTACATACAACGATTCTGTACCGGATAGGTACACTATTAGGCACTTACAGTGAACAGGAGGTTAAACGTGGGTTTCAACCGGGGGCACTATATACATCAATTTCAATTTATTTACATTATGTACATGCATTGATAGTAGCTCATGAGTTCCTAATTGGGTGTGTGATAGATGGTGTTAGACTGGTGGGCTGAGAGTAGTGCATAAGGAAGAGATGATGTTTTAGTGCCTTTCTGAATAGGGTTAGGTCTGTTATAGCTTTGATGGTGGTCGGAAGCGCGTTCCAACAGCTAGGAGCATAGAACTTGAAGGCTCTGTTCCTTGTTTTCATGGTGCATTTTGTTATTTCGCTGGGGATCTGTAGGGTATTGGCTGTGCACGTTCTCCTGGCTCTGTTCGCTGAGATGGGATGAACAAGGTCTGTTAGGGATGTGGGGGCTATTTTGTTGATGGCCTTGAAGGTTATGATGATTACTTTATAGGATAGCTGGCAGTTGATTGGTAGCCAATGTAGGTCCTTGAGGATAGGGGTAATGTGATCACCTCTGGTAGCGCCGCTCAGGACGCGTGCGGCAGCATTCATAGCCAACTGTAAAGGGTTTAAGGTGTTATTGGGTAAGCCATGCAGGATTACATTGGCATAATCAAAGTGAGGGGTCACCAGTGCCTGAAAAACTGATCTGAAATCATCGGGTTGCAACAGGGGTCAAAGATGTCTTAGAGTTTGTATCTTGTGGTATATCTGTTTGATGGTGTTGCTGATGTGGGCTTTGAAATTGAGCTGCTGGTCTAGTATAATGCCTAGGTAGCGGATGCTGGGTCTGCTCGAGAGTTCTGCATCACTTGTCCTTAAGGTTGGCGGAGGCGAGAAGGATTGGTTTTTAGTAACGAATAGTATGTCAGTCTTGTTAAAGTTGAACTTGAGGCTCTGTGAATGGAGCCAGTCAGTTATGGCGTCAAAGCACTTTACCAGTTGAGAGAAGTCCGGGTTCTCAGTTGTGAATGGGGTAAAGAGCAGTACGTCGTCCGCATAGAGTAGGCATGAGATGTTAAATGAGCGGATTATCTCGCATATAGGTTGCATATAGATATTGAATAGGAGGGCAGAGAGAGACGAGCCTTGTGGTACACCATGCTGTTGTTGGAAAGGCTGGGAGGTTGTAATTCCTATCCAAACCTGTTGCCATCTATTGGTTAGGTAGGATTTGCACCAATTCCATGCTGATTCGCATATCCCTTTATCTTGGAGCCGAACTAGGAGTTGCTCGTGGTTTACAGAATCAAATGCGGCCGTGATGTCTAAGAAAATTAAAGCATACCCTCGTTTGATGTTGTCAATCCCAGTGATAAGCGTATTGATGAGTGTGGTGAGAAGCGTTTCAACCCCATGAGATTCCCTGAAACCGTGTTGGCATGGGTCGAGGGGGGCTGTAGCGTCAACGTGATCCTGTATTTGACGTTGGACAGCCTTCTCAATTATTTTTGCCAGCAGCGGGATGCTCGAAATAGGTCGGTATGATTCTACCTTCTGAGAGTTTAATTTGGCATTCTTCAAGAGGGGCCTAATGGGGCCATCAAAGAGGGGCCATCAAAACTTCAACAGTATCCTCCTCAAAACTTACTCAGCCACCTGGAAACCAGAACTCACTTATCAGGCTCTCATCTCCTTCTGCAAAAAGCATTGAAGACATTATCGCCAACATAAACACCACCACTGCACCAAACGACCCTTGCCCAGCACACTGGATAAGAGCGATGCGTTCAGATCTCAGCCCAACCATAGCTGAAATAATACATCAATCCTTCTCAACTGGAATATTCCCATCAGCCCTCAAGCAGACCTCCATCAGACCACTGCTAAAGAACAACCAACTAGACCCAACAAAGGAGGAATCCTACCGACCCATCTCCGGTATCCCACTCCTATCCAAAATAATAGAGAAGGTGACCCAGAGACAGATCCAACTACATATAGATACCGCATCACCACTAGACCCCAGCCAACATGGTTTCAGGGAAGCTCACGGTGTGGAAACTCTTCTGACTTCCCTAATTAATACGCTCATTAGTGGGATTGACAACATCAAGACCGCCTTCGCACTAATATTCCTTGACATCTCCACAGCGTTCGACTCGGTGGACCATGATAAACTCCTATCCCGACTCCACGACAAGGGAATCCATGGACTAGCATGGGAATGGTGTAAATCTTACCTTGAAGAACGATGGCAACAAGTTAGGGTTGGAGAAAGTACATCGGAACCCTTCCAACTAAAGCAAGGTGTACCTCAAGGCTCCTCCCTCTCAGCGTTACTGTTCAATATATATATGCAGCCGATCTGCGAAATCACTCGCTCGTATGGTATAGATTGCCTAATTTATGCAGACGACGTGTTGATATTTACACCGATTAATGTCACCCTCCCAGACTATACAGTACTAGTAGAATGCTTCAACGCAATAGCTGACTGGCTCCTCACACAAAATATGCGAATAAATTTCAAAAAGACCGAAGCGCTCATCATCACAAAAAACAAAGAATTCGCACCCCCAGCTACCCTAAAAGTACGGGACGCAGAGCTCCCTATCAAGTCCACCATAAAATACCTAGGTGTAACACTGGATCATCGACTGGACTTCAAAGAACACATAAACTGCACAGCAAAAATCATCTACTTCAAGATTAGGACCCTCCGACACCTGAAAAACATGCTCGACCATAACAACTTCCAAACTATATTCCAAGCTATAGTCCTGCCTCACTTTGACTATTCAAACATAATACTCCATGGCCTCCCAAATAACACCCTAAATACATTACAACTAGCCATGAATGCTGCCGCCCGTGTCCTATTTGGAGCATCAAGGAGGGAACACTCAACCCCCATCCTAATGGAGCTACACTGGCTCCCTATAAACTGCAGGATCGCATATAAAGTCCTCATCAATACCTTTAAAGCTATTAATAAAATAGCCCCTCCCTCAATCTCATCACTCATCAACCACACCCCCAATATTAGATCAAGATCAGCAGCGTGCAATACCCTGTCCATACCGACAGAATTTATAAGATGCACTCGTACAACTACAGAAAGAGCATTTGTATACTGGCCGCAGAGCATTCTCCCTCTCTGCCCCCACTTTATGGAACAACCTACCGCATGAGATGAGAGCAACAAAAGACCTACTCGATTTCAGAAAAAAATTAAAAACTCACCTATTTAACTGCCACTATGGCCAGCTGTGAATCCAACAAGTTGAAAAGAAACAAATAGCTGTTTGTCAAATGTAAATAGTTAAAGGAGAATCGCTTTTGTACATATGAATGATACCTAATGGAGGGCTATATCTAGACCCTGAGTTGTGTGCTGTGTATTACCCCTCTTCTTTCTATCTATGCCCCATTCTTCCTGTCTTGATTTTGTGACATATCCCAAAGACTTAAATCAAACCGCTTCTGATCGCTGGAAGTAGCGGTATACAAGTGTTTGCTAAATAAATAAATAAATAAATACTACACCTCTAGATGCTGGAACAACCTTCCACTCGCCGTCAGATCAATCACTGACCTCAAGCAATTTAGAAAAGCCCTAAAGCATCACCTGTTCCTTCTATACTTCTACAAACACCACGATCCCTCACAGACTCCCCAACACAATCCAATCCCACAAGATACGCAGTAATGTTCTGTCTTACACTGCACATAATGTAAATAATAACCTGTACTGTATATAGTTTATACTTTTATGTACAAAGTTTCCCATTGTTAATTCCTGGTTATTTGCCCTGTTATATGTAAACTCATGACAGCTCGTTGCCTATGTGAGTATTTTCGTTCACTGTAAACCGCACTGATGATAAATAGCGCGGTATAAAAGAACTGTAAATAAAATAATAAATAAAAAAAATGTTTGCTTCAGGCTTGAAGGGAATTGCCCAGAAGAGGAGAGATCAATAATTTTGGCTATTATTGGGCTTGAAAAACGCTGGAGACGATCTCACTCTACCGACGCCTACACAGCCTACTGCAATTACCTAAAAAAGCATCGCCAGGAAATAGCAGATCGAAGGAAACAATTCCATACCAATCTCCTAAAGCAATCATTAAATAAACATCATGATCTCTTCAACATTGTAAAGACAATGGCAAAGGAACCAACTCCCCAACACACTCAAACGATACATCCACAAGATTATGCTAACTATTTAAAATCAAAAATGAAGAAAACAACCAACATCTGCATCACTGAACCAACAAATATAGACAAGCTATCACAGTCAATCACATTAACCAAGTTTAACGCATTATCAACCAAAGAAATTGAATACACCATCGCATCAATAAATGCTACCACTGCAGCAAATGATCCATGTCCAGCGGCCTGGATAAAAGACCTTAAATATGAAGTAAGCTTCTTCATACATAATATCCTTGAACAATCCTTCTCAACCGGAACCTTTCCTCAGTGCCTTAAACAAACCTCAATTAGACCATTACTGAAAAATAACAAATTAGACCCCCTAAAAGTAGAATCCTATAGGCCAATATCCAGCATCCCTCTGCTAGCGAAAATAATTGAGAAAGTTGTCCAACGTCAAATACAACAACACATAGACACTGAAGCCCCACTTGACCCTGCACAACACGGCTTTAGAGAAGCCCACGGAGTGGAGACCCTCCTCATCACTCTATTCAATACATTAATCACAGGAATAGATAATATCCACCAAGGATTTATCCTTATATTCATGGACATCTCAGCTGCGTTCGATTCAGTAAGCCATCAAATACTTATCGATCGCCTTAAGGAAAAAGGAATTCTTGGAGCCGCACTTGACTGGTGTATATCCTACCTAACTAACCGTTGGCAACAAGTAAGAATTGAGGAAAGAACATCGGAACCATTTCTGCAAGATCAAGGGGTACCACAAGGATCCTCTCTTTCAGCACTAATGTTTAACATATACATGCAACCTATCTGTGACCTCATCCGTTCCTTTAATGTTACCTGCCTAGCATATGCAGACGACATTCTCCTATACATGCCATTCTCCATCAACCATCCTGATTTTACACCTTTGATAAAATGCTTCGAATCAGTAGAAGACTGGCTCCTATCACAGAACCTAAGAATCAACCACAGCAAGACTGATGTTATGTTTATCACAAAGGACCAAAACTTCACACCTCCCACTACCTTAAAGATAAAGGACAAGGAATTGACAGTAAAACCTACGATACGATACCTATGTATTACCCTTGACCAGCGTCTTAATATGAAAACCCACATAAAAAACATAACAAAACTAATATATCACAAGATACGCACACTACGCCACTTACGACCTTTACTGGAACCCACAGACTTCAGAACCGTCTACCAAGCCTTGGTGATGCCTCACCTCGACTTCGCAAATGCAATTCTACATGGTCTCCCGCAATCAACTTTAAATCCTCTCCAACTGGCGATGAACACCGCTGCCAGAGTACTCGAAGGAATATCAAAGACAGACCACATAACTCCAATTCTAAAAAGACTCCACTGGTTACCAACCAATGCAAGAATTCACTACAAGATACTAATCACTACTTTCAAAGCCTTAAACAATCAAGCACCCTCAACGGTCGCCAACCTCTTACACACGCAGACCCTCAATAGATCCAGAAGATCAACTGCTATAAATACATTAACAATCCCAAGACAAACAGTCAGATACACTAAGGAAACATCTAAAAGAGCCTTCAGCATTCACACCCCAACAGCTTGGAATGCCCTCCCACCAGAACTAAGAGCCATAACCAGCCTAACACAATTCAGAAAAAGTCTCAAACACCACCTCTTCTTAAGCTATTTTCCAATTTAATTGTGCACAAGAGAAATATTACATCCATACTCAGGCCAAGACAACCTCAACTGTGAATAATGCGTATAGACTATTGTATATAGTTATATAGTGAACATAGTTTCCCTTTATTACCAAGTTCTAAATTCCTGTTACTTGTAAAATGCACTACAGTTTTCTGTATGTATATGTTTGGTTCCATGTAAACCGCGCTGATGACAATAGTGCGGTATATAAGAGATGTTAAATAAAATAAAATAAATAAAATAAATAAATTACGTAGCGACTTTATCCAGAAGGCTGGACAAGGGTCATTGGGGGCAGTGGTGGCATTGATGTTAGCTATGATGTTGCCAATGCTTGTCACCGACGGTGTCGAGAAAGAGGAGAGTCGATTAGGTGGGTTCTTGGTGGGGCAAGATGGTATAACTTTGCTGACGTTCTTGGTTTTGGCTATCATATAGTCTGCATAGTCTTAAGGGCATACCGAGGCTTGTTGGGAAGACGAAGGTTCCTTCGTTAGGGTCTTTACTATATTGAACAAGCCGTGGGGTTTGTTCAAGGAGCAGCTTATCAGTTCAGAGTGGTATTCTTTGATTTTAGAGGATATTAAATCTCGGTGTGCTTGCAGGTGGGAGTCATAGAGTATCTGGTCTGTTGGGGATCGGGTGCATCGCCATTTTCTTTCTCATTTCCTCAGCGTTTGCAGTGAGGTCTTTAGTTCTGTGGTGAACCAACTTGCAGGTTTTTTCTTTTTTGATTGCCTATCCATGATACGTAGCTTAGTCTGGGTAGGTATGTGTGCAAATGAACTCAGGTTGTCATTCCATGAGGCCAATACCTCCTCCTCTAGGTTCGATGATGAGGTCTTGATGTTGGGCAGGACACTTTTGATGATCTCCTCTCTGTCATATGGTCTAAAGCTTCTGGTGTGGGCTGCTCCTAATTCAGTTGATTTTGCAGAATGTTCTCTTTCTTGAAGCATAGGTAGCTGAAAACTGATTAGATTGTGGTTAGACCATGGCATAGGTGAGATAGTTACATTGAATTTCTGGTCTAGCCTGACCTCAGTTCAAGGGCTGAAGATAAGGTCTAGTGTGTTTCCTTTTAGGTGTGTGGGGGCATCAACTATTTGTTCGTAGTCCTGGTTGCTGAGTGCTTCGAGGAGGTCTCTGGAATGGGTGTCGTGTAGGGCTGGTAGGTTAAAGTCTCCGAGTATCCAGTTTGGCTTGTGCGGGTTTTGAGGATTCGAGGCAAGTTCAATTATAGTTGCTAAATCGTCGGTGGAAGAGGATGGGGATCTATAGATAAGGCTCACGGTATTATGGTTGTTAGCTATGGTAGTTGTATCAAGGTGGGTTGAGCTGTTAGAGCTGATTGTCTGGTAGTGGAGGTCTGCCCTAACCAGAATGAATACACCGCCTCCTCTGCGGTTGGCTCTGTGGCAGGTATGTATTGAGAAGTCGGGAGGGGGGGGGTGAGGTGGTTGAGGACTGAGTCTGAGCTGTTAAGCCATGATTCTGTCACCAGTAGCATGTCTAGGTCAAGATGTGATACGAGGTCGGGGATGACTGGCCATTTCTTACGGCACATTTTAGGTTACGTGGGTTTTGGGGTTGTGTGAATTTCGTGGGATGTAGAAGCGGTATATGGATTAAAAGAGGGTGGGGTTTTGGGGCGGGCTCTGTTGGTGAGTGGCGAGTGCTGCTGTGGTCTCTCCTTCCTTGTCCTCGTATGATCATGATTGAGGTCTGTTGGAGGCAGCAGAGAGGGAGCCATTGAGGGCATTGCTGAGTAGGTATAGAATGCTTAGGATTATGCTCGGAGGGAGCATTGTGTACTATGGCTTGATGTGGACAGTGAGTTTTATCATACAGAAAATTAGCAGTGCAGAACCTTGCCGTAAACAGTAAAATTGGTAATACTTGCAGTACAGAGTCAGGTTGGCGATACAGTCACTTAGCAGTGCAGATAGTTACACTACACAGATACTTGGCAATACAGCTAGTTACAGAACACAGTATGTTGGTAATACAGCAGCTACTTGTGGTATAGTCTAAATATAGCAAATAAAGTACTAGTAACCGTTAAGCATTCCCAGAGTTCGCTGAGAGAGATACTCACAAGTGGTAGACTTCAATCCTCATGGGTTTTAACAACTTCACAAGTGGTAGACCACAATTCTCATGGGTTTTAACAACTTTAAATAGTTTTGTGTCATCTGTAAATTTGATAACCTCACTCGTTATTCCCTTTTCCAGGTCATTTATGAATATGTCAAAAAGCAGCAGACCCAGCACAGATCCCTGGGGTACACCACTATTAACCTTTCTCCATTGGGAAAATTGGCCATTTAGCCCTACCCTCTGCTTTCTATCTTTTAACCAGTTCCTGATCCACAATAGTACACTGCCTCCTATCCTATGACTCTTTAGTTTTGCCAAAAGTCTCTGATGAGGGACCTTGTCAAAGGCTTTCTGAAAGTCCAAATACACTACATCAACCGACTCACCTTTGTCTACCTGTTTATTCACACCTTCAAAAAAACATAACAGATTAGTATGACAAGATCTTCCTTGTCTATAGTCATGTTGGCTGTCTCCCATTAAGCCATGACTATCTACATGTTCAGCAATTTTCTTCTTTATGATGGTTTCTACCATTTATCCCGGTACTGACTTCAGGCTCATCGGTCTGTAGTTTCCCGGATCACCCCTGGAACCCTTTTTAAAAATTGGTGTTACATTCGCCATCCTCCAATCTTCAGGTATTACAGATGATTTTAATGATCGTTCACAGATTACTAATAGCAGGTCTGCAATCTCATATTTCAGTTCTTTCAACACCTTTGGATGTATATCATCCGGTCCAGGTGATTTGCTACTCTTCAGTTTATCAAATAGTTGTAATACATCTTCCCGATGTATCGATATTTCCTTCAATTCTTCCACACTTTTAAATACCACTTCAGTCATGGGTAACATCCCTACATCTTCCTCAGTAAAGACCGAAGCAAAGAATTCATTCAGTCTCTCCGTTATTGCCTTGTCACTTCTTAGTGCCCCTTTAACCCCTCTATCATCTAATGAACAAACTGACTCTCTCACAGGTTTTTTGCTACAAATGTACTTGAAAAAGTCCTTATCATGCGTTTTTGCTTCCGCAGCAAGCTTCTTCTCAAATTTTTCCTTTGCCTGCCTTATCAATGCCTTACATTTAATTTGCCAGTGCTTGTGCTGTTTCCAGTTTTCATCGTTTGGCTCTTTTTTTCAATTTCCTGAAAGATGCTTTTTTGGCAACAACAGCCTCTCTGACCTCACCTTTAAACCATGCTGGCAATTTTTTGGACTTCCTTCCACTTTTCTTAAAGCGTGGAATACAGTCAGTCTTGGCTTCCAAGATAGTATTTTTCAACAACACCCAAGCTTGATGTAAGTCTTTAACCTTTGCAACTGCTCCTTTTAGTTTTTTTTAAAATATATTCCTCATTTTATCATAGTCTCCCTTTCGAAAGTTAAAAGGTAGTACTGTGGATTTCTTTACCATCCCTCCTCCACTAATTAAATCAAACGCGATAATGCTATGATCACTATTGCCAAGTGGCCCCAACACCCTTATCTCTTGCACCAGATCTGGTGTTCCACTAAGGACTAGGTCCAAAATGGCTTCCCCTCTGGTCTTTTCATGAACCAGCTGCTCCAAGAAGCAGTCATTTATTTCATCTAGGAACTTTATCTCCCTAGCATGTCTTGCCGTGACACTGACCCAGTTGATACCGGGGTAATTGAAATCACCCATTATTATTACTGTGCTGTAACTTTTGTTAACTTCCTTGATTTCTTGGAGCATTTCATCATCCATTTGTTCATTCTGGGGATATACCTATGCGCAGACCCACAGAAAATCTATGACAAAAACTGTCAGACGGCTGCCTGGGTGAGAATGTTCACAGTCTTGGCAAGTGCATATATCAATATGATTTGCAAGGGATTGTGGGAAATGCAGTCCATTCACACCAGACACAGCTGCTCACAATAATTAGTTGTGCTTAAGTGTAAAGCCAATAAGATATTTATTTATGGGGTTATTTCTCCCAACACAGATATGCTTGGTAGCACATAAAACAGGATACTTGCTTTCAGTGTTAAACTTAGAAAAACAAAATCAGGAAAACAACAGATGAACTTGTCAGGCAATCAAATGAAAAGAATAAAGACCTGGTTGGTAACAAACTGGTCTTTTCTGTAGGCTTTAGCTAATATTTTCTTAGCAGTGTTTCAAACAACAAGCAAAACCCACAAAGAAGGGAAAAACTGTTCTTTTCAGGTTAACTTCTTATATCTTCACACATAGACTCAGAAGTGATTCCCTCAGAGCTCACAAGCAATTAGGTAAGGCTCAATTGCTAGCAGTTACCCAGCTGAAACCCCTTAGCTGGCTTGCTTCCTACTGCGTGGCTCAAATCCTACTTCAAAAGCTTTTCTGAGTAGATTAAAGAACAAGTTTGTATTTCTTTGTGATGGTTGTTGTACTTTGTAACAAAAAATTACCAAAGGAGTTTAGACAGAGAGCAATCCATATATTCACAGCCTGTATCTAAGACCGCTCCCCCTTCTTCAACAATCATGGGTTCAATATCATGGATTGGCACAGAGGAATTTCTCAATGTAGTACTCTCAGGAGAATACTTGTTTCCCTGCTGTCTTTCAAGGTTATAGCTAGGGCATAAATCAGTGTTCATACCTGAGCTTCCATTGCTGTTAGAGTTCCTCTCTAAATAGCCTGGTCAGTATGTAGTCCAGTTCTTATGTCCAGCCTTCCAATCCAGATCCCTGGACACTGGATCTCTCTTCACATACCTTCTGGCACGGGTCCTAGGGTCCCTTCCACGTGCAGCCGTCTCCCTCACAGGTACCGTCTGGAGATTCCTAGCTCTGCAGCACCACTCCTCTGGTTTTCCCCAGTCCAATGGTGTATGCTTGCCTTTTGAATGCCTTCCAGTATACGTACTTCTATGGACTCCTTTAGACCTCCCAAATGCTTTTCTCTTCTTTCTTCCAAAGGGCTTCTTGCCCTTTCTGTCCGTCCGCTCTGGCTTCTGCTTCTGATGATCCTCCAGATGATGAAGCTGTCCAAGATCATGAAGATGATTCTCTGTAGAATAAACTCTACCTTTTTCCTGCATGGATGAGTGCTCCACCCTAACACAGCGCAGCTGTGCTGAATCAGGCCCTGCCCTTTGAGATGAGTGCTTAGGGATTACCTCATAGCCCTCCTGATTGAACACACGTTTCCCCACTTCAGCTCCTCTAATGGCTGTTGGAAACCTGGTGCATTCTGGGACTGGTAGTCTTTTATGGAAAAATTCTGTTTTCTTATTTCTACCAGAACTGACAGGTTGCTTGTTCAGAGTCACTTCACCTTTACTATAGCTCCTTCCTGAGCTATGATAAGCTTCCTTATCACAGAACATAACGGAAAAGGTGAGAGATGGCAAAACCTGCCCCTCTCCCTGATAGGGCGTTTGGTCCTGGTTATACCCGTTGCAGATGGTACCCTTCTGGTTATGGGGGAAGGAGGAAGATCCTAACAACATTCCTGTGGTGGGGAAGGGGAGCAAGGATTGGCTACAATAAACTTTTATTTTGTAAAGAAACAGGGGAGTCTAGGAGTGCCGGACTTGCAACTATACAATGTGGCCACCTTGATGAGGTGGACCCATGAGCTTCACACAGGAGATGACCAATATTTATTTATTTAAAAGGATTTATATACCACTTTATCCTGAAATCAAAGCGGATTACACAAAAACAAATCAATTACACAGCAAACAAATCAAGTGATTGGGTGCGTGGGTGTGGGCATGCAGTGAAAAATCGAGGTGCATGTGTGTGAGTGGTGTGAGGAGGTTGATTGCATGGTGAGCTATATACAGTATATCATAGTTACTCACCTGTAACAGGTGGTCTCCGGGAACAGCAGGAATTTAGTCTTCACATATGGGTGTCGTCGGTACTGACGGAGCCTGCGCGGGAAATGCTTCCCAGCGTCCAATTAGAAAGCTTTTGGGAGCATCCCACAGTGCCTGCATGCTGCCTTCCTGCCTTTCCCAACTGCCTCTCTCCAGTTGAGTTTTAAAGCTGAGACAAAAAGAGAGAGAGGGAAAGAAAAGAGAGATACAACTCCTAGGGGAGGTGGATGGGTTGTGAAGACTAAATTCCTGCTGTTCCCGGAGATCACCTGTTACAGGTGAGTAACTATGCTATCTCCAGGAACAAGCAGGAATGTAGTCTTCACATATGGGGACTCCCTAGCTACAGATGCCAGGGAGAGACCCCAGAAGTTGTGTGCCCCTGTGAAAGGGCTCAACTTCCCCCCATCCTACCTGGGAAAGGTGGGTAGGAGTTGATTAAGTATGGAACAGGTGTTGTAGAACAGCCTGACCAAACAAGGCATCCCAGCGGGACTCCTTGTCTAAGCAGTAATGGGCTATGAAGGTATGAACCGAGGCCCAAGTAGCTGCTCGACAGATGTCGTCAATAGACACAGAGTGTAGATGAGCCATTGAGGCTGCCATGGCTCTCACATTGTGAGCTGTGACATGGCCTTCAAGAGAAAGGTTCTTACTCTGATAGGTAAAAGAAATACACTGTGCAATCCAGTTGGACAATGTTCTCTTGGAGACTGGAAGTCCCAAATGAGAAGGATCGAAAGCAACAAAGAGTTGGGAGGACTTTCTATGTTGCTGTGTCCTTTGTAAGTAAAAGGCAAGTGCTCTTTTACAGTCCAAAGTATGAAGATTCCTTTCTGCATTTGAAGCATGAGGCCTTGGCAAAAATACAGACAGGTAAACCGCCTGGTTTAAATGAAAAGGTGAGACCACCTTTGGCATAAAGTGTTGATGAGTCCTAAGGACTACCTTATCATGATGGAACCTCGTATAAGGAGGATCAGCAACTAATGCTTGCAATTCACTGATGCGATGTGCTGATGTGATTGCAATGAGAAAGATAACTTTCCAGGAAAGGAATTTCAAGGAGGTAGTAGCTAAAGGTTCAAAAGGTGGCTTCATGAGCTACCCAAGAACCAGATTCAGGTCCCATGCCACTGGTGGTGGACTAATGGGAGGCTTAGTTAGAAGAAGGCCCCTCATAAATCTCGCTATGAGAGGAAATAGGCTGCCCATTTAAAGGCTTTAAAGAAGCTGAAATAGCACTTAAATGGACTCTTAATGAGTTAGTCTTAAGTCCTGCATTAGATAAATGAAGAAGATACTCCAGTAATGATTCCAGAGGTATCGCAAGGGGGGCAAGACCCTTTTGCGAACACCATATGGAAAACCTTTTCCACTTGAAAGCATAAGAGCGTCTTGTGGAAGGTTTCCTGGAAGCACAAAGGACATCCTTTACTTGCTGAGAAAGATTAAGACCATGAAGGTTGTAATGTCGCTATTACCCCACAGCTTGTGCTTGTAGAGTTAAGTGGCCTGATCCCTTCTTCCGGTAGGAAAATAGTGCTTGGGGAAAGCACTGCCTCCTGGGAGTTGTAGTTTTCACCAACCGAAATAAAGAGATTAGTGGAGCTCGAGTGGTTCAGGCAAATAACAGGATTTTAATTCCCCTTCCAAACGGCTTTTACATAACAGAAAATAAAGAACAGTTGGCCATATATCTTCTGGCAGGAAATAATATAAGAATGAAACATAAACAGCTTCCTATATCAGCATCACAGTAATCCAACTTAAAGAGTAATTCTCTGTTCCAAAACCTTTGGTGCTTTTTCTTCTAGCTGCTACCCTCAGCTCTCTCTCTCTGCACAGCTTAATCTTAGCATACAGGTTTTATCTTATCAGACACAGATATTGTACAGTCCATTGACTCAACAGGCAGGTATTCTAAAGACAGTTCCGTTTCCATTGGTTCATACTGGTTCTCAGCTGGAAATGTCTGCAGTTGACTACAGGGTGATTCCAAGCACACACCTATTCCTTCAGCATGAGACTTTTCCCTGCAGCCTTCTGCTACACAAGGTTGGGAATGGCCACAGTATTCAGCACACGTAAAGCTCCACCCTTCTGGGTTAATATCAGAGCACTTCTTAAAAACAGCTTTGCTTTTATACCAGTCACTCAGCTTACCTTTTGGCTTTCTTATGGGAGATTCATCCAGGATCAGCTATAGATACAAGCCTTGGAGTTTCTACATGCACACAAGTCTGCCTTCTTGGTACCTTTCCCTTCTGGCTGCCTTTTATATACGGCACCAAACCTGGGCTGCTTGTACCTGGCTCCTTTGCACTGGTTCTCTGCTCGTTTCTTTTGCTGACTTCCCTTTCTGAGTCAAAGGTCAGAGAATCTTCTGTTACCATTAGTTCCTCTGAATCCTCACTCCCAAGCCAATCCTCTGCTTCTCGTGACTGCTCTCTTGCTTGCACTCGTGGCTGTTCTAACGGCTGTGTTCTCAGCTGCTCTCCCGGCTGTGCTAACTTCCTTCTTGATGAGCTTCCCTTATATCTCTGGTTTCCTGGGTTTAATCTGACCCCTCCCTCCAGCAGGTGTTCTGCCTCAGCTCGTGACCGATGTGCTGAACTGCAGCAGGGGCGTGTTTTCCTTTCCTCTGATCTGCTCTGTTTGTGGTTTCCCTGGAAACCAGGAGCCATGTGCATTTGTTTTCTTTCTTCAACTGAAGCTAAGTCCTGCGTTTTAGCTCTCTTTAAGGGATCTGAGGGACCTTCTACACCACAAGGTCTAGGCTCTCAGCAACCAGGCCCTGAGATGCAGAGAGTGGGGATAGGGATGCCACAACATCCCGTCCTCCTGAGACAGGAGATCTGGAGCAGATCCTAACTCCAGAGATGGAGCTTGAGAGAGATGTAGGAGCAGAGGGTACCACACCTGCCGTGGCCAATGTGGAGCTATGAGAATCATATGACCTTTGTCTCTCTGAAGCTTGAATAGGGTTTTGGGAATTAGGGGAATGGGTGGAAAGGCATACAGGAAGTCCTGACCCCAATGGAGGAGGAAAGCATCCCTGGCCTGAGAACCCTGAGCCGGAATTCTGGAACAGAACCGGGGAAGTTTGGCATTCAACGGACTTGCAAAGAGGTCTATGTCAGGAGTTCCCCAAATTTGAAAAATGTTTGCTAACTGGTCTGCATGGAGAGACCATTCGTGTGGAAGCAGAACTCGACTGAGTCTGTCTGCCCAAGAGTTTTGAATGCCTGGCAGATACACTGCAAAGAGATGAATCTGATGCTCTCTGGCGAGGGCCCATAGTCGCAAAGCTTCATTGCAAAGCAACAGAGAGCCTGTTCCTCCCTGCTTGTTCAGATAGAACATAGCTACTTGATTGTCCATCTGAATTAGGACTGTCTTGTAGCTCAGCTGGGTGTGGAAGACTCTGTTACCGGAGTATGTAGTAAAGGCTGTTAGTGTAGCTGGGTTTAAAAATGGTTTGGACAAGTTCCTGGAGGAAAGGTCCATAAACCATTATTA
Source organism: Ichthyophis bannanicus (assembly GCA_033557465.1). Taxonomy (NCBI): domain Eukaryota; kingdom Metazoa; phylum Chordata; class Amphibia; order Gymnophiona; family Ichthyophiidae; genus Ichthyophis; species Ichthyophis bannanicus. The sequence goes on from CM066034.1 coordinate 1,031,184,301, forward strand.
AAAAGGGACCCAGGATATCAATGCTTGACCCAGTACAAGCATTGCGGAACCTGTGTCTTTTGGGGAAACTGCTAGGTACGTATGACCTAGATTGGCCACTGTTGGAAACAGGATACTGGGCTTGATGGACCTTGGTCTGACCCAGTATGGCATATCTTATGTTCTTATGTGCAAGGGATATTCCCCAGTTTGTCCTGTACCCAGAGTTCTAAGTCAGATGCCTGGAGCCAGGCAATCCTACGAGCACCTATGGCAATGGCAAAGGTTCTGCTTATGCACTCAAAGCAGTCAAAAGCTGCACGATTAACAAACTTGGAAACATCCTGGGCATGTTTGACAAGTGTAAGATAATCCTGCCTCTTATCATCAGGAAGGAGACGGCTCATAAGCTCTAGATCTCCTGTAACCTTCTTAAGGAACATTCCCATGTATAAGATGTAGGAACTAATCCTGGCAGAAAGCATAGAGGCCTGGAAGGTTCGACGCCCAAAGGCATCAAGAGTCCTACATTCACATCCTGGAGGATTAGATGCATGTCTTTTTGCACTCTTGATCTTTCTCATAGCTGACTCCACCACTATGGAGTGGTGTGGCAACTGAGTTTTCTGAAATCCAGGACAAGGAGGTACTCGATACATGGTATCCAGCCTACGGGAATGAGGAGAGGTGGTAAGAGGTGTTTCCCACATTCTTAACACGAGATCATGCAAGATCTCATGAATAGGAAAAGTAGCTGCCTCCTTGGGAGCTTTAGGATATTGTAAAATCTCCAACTCCTTTGCTCTGGGCTCTGTTTCAGGAGCCACTGTGATGGAAAGACCTCTAGCCACCTTTCGGATGAAATCCTGAAAGGATATATCCTCTGGAGGGGACATCCTACGTTTAGGAGAAGAAGGCTCCTCAGAGAGAAGTACTCCGGCATCGACAGAGCTGTCAGAGTCCTCAGAGTCATCGGAGGATTCAAAATATCTTCTGTCTGGTGTGATCCCTCCCCTTTCCAGTACCCGTAGGTAGGGGTTAAGGAGTTTAAGTTCCTTCTTTAAACCAATGTTCTGCTACTTCCTGGAGCAGGGCTCGTAGGGAAATGTAGTTTTACCATCAGTTCAAATGAAGAGTAGTGTGACTCAGAATGTTTGCAAGCAAAAAGGGATTTATTTCCCCTCCCGGGGTTGGACTTCACAAGGATAAAAAGGTAACACAAAATATCTGCTCTCTGGCAGCAAAAAGGACAAAAATAAGAATAGCTTTCTTCAGCATGAAATAAACATTTTTCTTTCCAGCAGGTTGAAATTCAGCACATGGTTTCATACAGCTCTGTTTCCCTCACAGCCAGCTTGTATTTTCTTCACCATATCTCTAACATAAAGATATTATCTGTTCAGCTAATGTAATCGTGCAATCCATTTCCTCTGTGGGGTAATTCATATAGGACGGCTCTGTGTCCATATGTTCCACCTCTGAGGTAGGAATAATCTGACCAGTTCTTTCTAGGGCCGCGCCCTTTTCTTCAACCCTGAGCTTTTCAAAACATTCAGGATTTAAATACCGGTTAAAGCCAGTATTGTAGCCCCAACCCCAGGTCATTACATTCACATGGATTCCTGTAATCCCAGCCCTTGGGCTTACCTGGGGACCTGGCTGTGGAAGCTTTTCTCTGGGGTTTAAAAATACCGGTTGGTTCCCTGCTGAACCTGTGTGAGGCAGTTTCCAAATGCCTTCCTGGCTGCTTGTAATCCCGTGTATGCTTCAGCTGGTCTGGTCTGCTCCTTCGATAGCTCTCAGCCGGAGCCTCTGACCTCCCTTCAGCTGAAAACTCCTTCCAACTTCTGACCGGAAGTCTGCTTTCCTCTATCTCTCTTCCCCCTCTGCCTGCTGGGGCCTCCTTATGAGACAGCCTTCCTGGGTAGGGCCTGGCTCCACCCCCTAGCAGGTGTTCAAACTTCCCCCGTGACTCTTTGCTAAACTGATAGCAGGGACGTGTTTCCTTCTCTCGTGCCTGGTTTCCCTGACAACTGGTAGCCATGTGCCTTTGTTTACCTTGCAGCCCTGCACTTTCTACCTGGTTTTTAAGCCTTTCTACCGGGCCAGAAGGACTTGCTATATCACAGATCCCCCCACTTAAAATATTACGGGCTGCCGGAACCTGTGACGGACAGCACGTAATCCGACCTCTGGGGCACCTGTGATGGTCTGTACTGGCAAACTCTACTGTTGCTACTCTTTCTTTCCAAGGTTTCAAAACATTGACATGGTAGGTTTGACGCCTACCCCTACTATTTTCCACAAGGTAAGACACAGGACCCACCCTCTTCACTATTGTGCAGGGTCCCTTCCACCTTGACTCGAATTTGGGGCCTACCTCGGCCACCATGACGACTACTCTATCCCCCACTGCTAATTGGCGAGGCTTTGTTCCCCTATCATAGTATTTCTTTTGCTTTCTTTGGCTAGCCTGCAAGTTTTCCAGGGAAATCTGAGACGTTCTTTCCAAACGCGTCCTCAGGTCTCTCAAGAACTAGGGTACTTCCGTATCTTCCCTGTCAGGCTCTACCCACTGTTCCCTCAATATATCGAGAACTCTGGGGGCTCTCCCGAATAGCAATTCATAGGGGGACGCTCCTAGGGACGCCTGTACGCGTTCCCTGCACGCATATAGTACAAATGGTAACAGTGTATCCCATTCGGATGTCTGTCCCTCCAAACCTCGCCTAAGCATTTGCTTAATGGTTTGGTTCATACGCTCGACCATGCCATTGGCCTGGGGGTGGTATGCTGCCGTGCGTACATGGTAGATGCCGAAGGCATCCCACACAGTGGCCAAATACCTCGACATGAAATTACTTCCCTGGTCAGTCACCATCTCCTGTGGGAAGCCGACCTCACAAAATAGTTTAATGAACTCCAGTGCTATTGTCCTGGCAGATGTGCTCCTGAGAGGTATGGCCCAGGGGAAGCGTGTTGCCTGATCCATGATCACCAGCACGTATCGAAACCCTCGGGGAGTCCTATCGAGCGGCCCTATAATATCCATAGCCATTCGACGTATTGGCGTGGATATGGCCGTTGTGGATATCATTGGTACTGCTTTGGGCTTGGACGCACTAACCCTTTGGCAAGCGGGGCATGCCTCGCAATATCGGGAAGTTTCCCTGAAGACCCCTGGCCAGTAAAAGCGGGCCAGAACCTGGTCCAAGGTCCCCTGAATTCCCTTGTGGGCTCCCATTGGGTGGTCGTGGGCAAGTCTCAGTACTATGGCCTTGAATGTGGTCAGTACCACCAATTGTTTCCTTACTTCCCCTGTAAGAGGGTTGTTACTTTCCTTGTATAGAATACCATCTTCTAATAGGAATCGGGGCAAAGTGTCTCTCTGTTCCTGGGCATAGATAAAGGCCCGTTTTAAAGCGGGATCCGCTTTTTGTTCCCCAGGGAAGGAAGGGAATTTCCTCACCATTTCCGCGGGTACCCAGGGTAGCCCCTCCCCGGCTTCCAACCCTGCCCTTCCTTGGGTTCTACGTTGCCTTTCTTGTTTTCTGGTTGCCTTTCCTTTCCGCACCTTGTGAGAGGGGGGCGCCAAAGAGGTCTGTCTGAGCGGGCAGTGGGTCTATCATTTCCTCTTCCTGTACCCTTTCAGACTCAGGGGAATCCTCCCTATCTCAGGATGGACCCACTACCTATCAGGACCACTATCCTCCTGAGGGGTTCTCGCTTGGGAACGAGTGGAGACACAACCTGCCTTTTCTTCTACACCCCTTCCCATTCCTTGTGAAAATAGGGGCCAATCATTCCCTAGGATGACATCGTATAGTAGCTGGGGTACGATTGCCACCTTCACCTTTTTCTGTGCGGCTAACCCTTCTATAGTGAGGTTATAAACGGGATAGTAGGAGGCAGACCCGTGCACACATTGCACCTTTACTTGTCCCACTGCTTGACCTGGCGCGGACTGGGCTTGTATGGCCTCCCAGAGCCGTTGGGAGATCATGCTCTGTTCCGCTCCAGAGTCGAGCAGTGCCTGGGTTCTTACACCCTCCACCTGTACTGGGAGCAAAAACCCTGATTGGCCTCTCTTTCGAATACCAGCCATTAATGCCCTGCGTGCATCACAGTCCCTTTGAAAATGCCCTATGCCCCCACATTTAAAACATTTTCCCCTCATGTTGGACATATATACATTTTCATCAGACAATTTATACGATACATTCTTACTCTTATCACCAGCCATTGCTGCACCTGGAGCGCTGGATTTTGGGGCTTTGGCAAATTCAGCCTTAAAATACCGCTCCGTCATACCAGCTGCTTCCTCTGCAGTTTTGCAGTCCTGCAGCATAAGGAAGGTTTTTACTTCCGCTGGTATTGCCTCTAAATATTGTTCTAAAATTAGCTCATCCATTATGGACTCAACCGTTCTATGCTCCGGTTTTACCCATTTCCAGACCAACCCTTTCATTCTATAGTAAAGGGCCTTTGGAGTTTCTCCAGGCCTCAACTTGGCCTTCCTAAATTGGCGCCTATAGAATGAAGGTGTTAGCCCGAGCCTATCCCTCACCACATTTTTAATCGCCTCATAGTCAGTTGTTAATGCAACAGGCATTGACTTATAAGCTAATAGGGCTTCTCCAGATAGGGACATGGCAAATCTGAGAGCCCATTGTTCTCTAGGCAGCTTCATTGCCTCTGCCAAACGCTCAAAGGCGTCCACATACTCATCCACGTTATCTGTGGAAGACAACTGTCCCAGCCTAAAGACATCCCCACCAAACAGTCCTACCCCACGGGTATACTCGGGCAAGTCTCTTGCTGGCTCCTGTTGTTGCTTTACCAACAGTTCCATTAGCTCTTTCATCGGCTTTTGTTGTTCCATGATGGCAGCCATGGCTTGATCCTGGACTCTGCGGGTCATTTCCAGCTGTTTGTCCCACTGGAGAGACATCCATCTTAACATCTCTTGGGGATCCATTTCAGCTGCTCAGATACCTGGGAAAGACACAAGAAAAAGACCCAAGTGCGGTCCACACAAAAAAAAAATTTCCTTTTTTTTTTTTCCCACTTGTGCACTACTGCTGTGCACTACCTTTCTCTGTTTATCCCTCTACACTTATGCCTAGCCCCTTTTACCTGGGCTCAGTGTAGAGTCAAGCACTGAGAAAGTAGTTTCTTTGTCTGACCGGTAGTCAGTCGAGCACCGGCTCCTCCTGGGTATCAGCTGCTCCTTGCTGCTGGACTCTTGTCCTTCCAGGTGTCCTTTAAATCCGAGTAAAATCCAAACTACTACGCCATTGTGATCCCTCCCCTTTCCAGTACCCGTAGGTAGGGGTTAAGGAGTTTAAGTTCCTTCTTTAAACCAATGTTCTGCTACTTCCTGGAGCAGGGCTCGTAGGGAAATGTAGTTTTACCATCAGTTCAAATGAAGAGTAGTGTGACTCAGAATGTTTGCAAGCAAAAAGGGATTTATTTCCCCTCCCAGGGTTGGACTTCACAAGGATAAAAAGGTAACACAAAATATCTGCTCTCTGGCAGCAAAAAGGACAAAAATAAGAATAGCTTTCTTCAGCATGAAATAAACATTTTTCTTTCCAGCAGGTTGAAATTCAGCACATGGTTTCATACAGCTGTTTCCCTCACAGCCAGCTTGTATTTTCTTCACCATATCTCTAACATAAAGATATTATCTGTTCAGCTAATGTAATCGTGCAATCCATTTCCTCTGTGGGGTAATTCATATAGGACGGCTCTGTGTCCATATGTTCCACCTCTGAGGTAGGAATAATCTGACCAGTTCTTTCTAGGGCCGCGCCCTTTTCTTCAACCCTGAGCTTTTCAAAACATTCAGGATTTAAATACCGGTTAAAGCCAGTATTGTAGCCCCAACCTTCCAGGTCATTACATTCACATGGATTCCTGTAATCCCAGCCCTTGGGCTTACCTGGGGACCTGGCTGTGGAAGCTTTTCTCTGGGGTTTAAAAATACCGGTTGGTTCCCTGCTGAACCTGTGTGAGGCAGTTTCCAAATGCCTTCCTGGCTGCTTGTAATCCCGTGTATGCTTCAGCTGGTCTGGTCTGCTCCTTCGATAGCTCTCAGCCGGAGCCTCTGACCTCCCTTCAGCTGAAAACTCCTTCCAACTTCTGACCGGAAGTCTGCTTTCCTCTATCTCTCTTCCCCCTCTGCCTGCTGGGGCCTCCTTATGAGACAGCCTTCCTGGGTAGGGCCTGGCTCCACCCCCTAGCAGGTGTTCAAACTTTCCCCCTGACTCTTTGCTAAACTGATAGCAGGGGCGTGTTTCCTTCTCTCGTGCCTGGTTTCCCTGACAACTGGTAGCCATGTGCCTTTGTTTACCTTGCAGCCCTGCACTTTCTACCTGGTTTTTAAGCCTTTCTACCGGGCCAGAAGGACTTGCTATATCACACTGGGTGCTCTTGTAAAGCACCATACCGGTACCGATCAAAGTCAGTACCGGAGGGGTCCGGTACCGGCCTGTCGATACCAGAGAAAATAGCATGACTCGGTGTTGGTAACACACTCGCCGATGTCGATGCTGTCGGTACCGATATCGGTGCCAGAACCGGTGTCGATACCGGTTGAACTGTCTGAAGCGGTCCCGAAGGCACCGATGCCAGAAGGAGAGCCGCCAGACTGTGCTCAATAGCCAAGAATCGCTGGTCTATTGACGCTGCCTATGCCTGGGTGTCGGTACCGGATGAAGCGGCCGGTACCACAGAGCACGGCACCAGTAGTAATGCCGAGGTTGAGGCCTCGAACATCCTGGAGCCCCAATAGTGCTTTGGAAGCCGAAGCCTCCCGCCGGGGCAATTTTGCCGGTACAAGTCCCTCAAGGGCAACGCCAGAGGCATCTCGATGCTTGGAAGGAGATCTACCCTTTGAGGACCGGCCAGATTTATGTTTGGTTACCTGAGATCCATGGGAGGAAGACGAAGCCCTGGAAGACGTCGATGCCACGGATGCTGCATCGGAGGGAAAAAGGGTGCTAAGCTTAACAGCTCGGTTTTGCCGACCCCTCTTCGACATCATCCCACAGGCAACACACTCTGAGATGGAGTGATCAGGACCTAAATATTTGAGGCACCACTCGTGAGTGTCGGTGACGGAGATGGTACCGCCACACTTGGAACACTTTTTAAAACCCGAAGCGGGTTTTTCCATGTTGAGGAAAAATTGGGCCTAGTGCCCAAAAAGGCGCGTGGCACCCGAGAGAAAAAAGGCTGGAAAATCCAGAAAAAAGATTACAAATGTTTTGGGGGCTTTTTTTTTAAAAAGAAAGAAAGAAAGAAAGAACCGGCAGTACCGGTATAGCGTCGAGGAAGGCAGACGCTACCACAAAAAAGAATGAAAAATATGGGATAATTTCTGCGGTGACAGGAAAACGACCTGCTGGCTCCGCGGAAAACGAAGAACTGGAGAGAGGCCGTTGGGAAAGGCAGGAAGGCAGCCCCCAGGCGCTGTGGGATACTCCCAAAAGCTTTCTAATTGGACGCTGGGGAGCGTTCCCGCGCAGGCTCCATCGGTACCGAAGATACCCATATGTGAAGACTACATTCTTGCTTGTTCCTGGAGATGAGCTATGTACAGAAACTATGTACATTTTTACATTTATGTTTACATTTGCATTTTTACATTTTGTTTGGACAGTTCATGTGATGTCATTGTAGTGTTCTGTGAAGAGCATTGTTTTTAGCATCTTCCGGACATCTTTTTTTTTTTTTTAACTTAAGCTTTATTGAATTTTGCACACACAACTGGTTCCAACAGTTACCATTACAGTAAGTAGTAACATGATTCCCCCCCCAACCCCTCCCTTCAATTCCCCTAGTATTCCCTCCTCCTCTACCTCCACTATCCCTACCACCCCCCATCCCCCCCTTCTCTTCTTAACACTTGTCAACTTATAACTCCTAATCCCCCCTCCCTCCCCCCACCCCCCTCCTCAGAGCAAAATCACATCCCTTTAACCCAAACTTGTAGCAAACCTCCCTCACCCCTCCTATATCTCCCCTCCCTCTCCCCCCTCCCCAGCATCTTCCTTCCACAGGCCCTCTCTCTTAACCATCTCCATACCCCCTCCCACCCCTTTGCAGTTTGCCCCCCTCTGCCCTTTTTTTCCCCCGTTAATTTATACAGAGAATATATGTCGGACAATCTCTTAGCATAACTGTCCATAGATGGTAGGCTCTTTCTATTCCAATGCCATGCTATTTCACATCTGGTCGCAGCAACACAATACCAAATGATTCTCCAATCCCCTTTCCACCATCTATCCTGTTTTTGCAGGAGACACACTTCCGGCATAAGCTCTATACTGGATCCCACTATTTTATTAATATTATCCCCAATTTTCTCCCAATACCTTTGAACCACTGGGCATGACCACCACATATGCATCCATGTTCCCCCTTCCCCACACAGCCTCCAACAGGCATCCGTCTTCAGTATCCCCGCCTTGTTCAGCCGCTCTGGTGTTAGATACCACCTACTCAGCACCTTGAACCCATTCTCCCGCAATGACGTGGCTATGGAGAATTTGGCTATTCCCATCGCCACTCCCTCCCATTCCTCCACCTCCCATGACACCCCTAAATCCCTTTCCCAAGCTTCCATATAACTCAACTTCCCCGTTCCCCTCCCTATTAACCCTTTATAAATTCTAGACATCATGCCCTTCTGCCCCATGGAACCCAAACATGCCCCTTTGAACCACTCTACTCCCCCTCCTGTAGCTTGCTCCCTCATCCTCTGTCTAATCACTGACCCCAATTGTACATACGCAAACATATCTCTAACCCCCTCGAACCCTCTCACTTCCTTCCCTATTAATATCTGTGACTCCTGATTTAATCCCCGCTCCGCCCATCTTCTAAGGACTACTCTACACGGTTCCACTCCCTCTTCACAACACGCCTGAAGGGACATTGTAGGCGACCACTTATTACCCCCTACCATCCTCTGCCTATGTTGCTGCCACACATTTAAAGTGTGCCCCACCAAAGGGTTTTCACCCCTCTCTCCCTTCTCCCCCCCCCTCCACTATCCTTTCTATCTCCCCCGGACCAAATTCCACTGCTTCCATCATCACCCATTGCTTATATGGTTCCCATAACCATGCATAAACCGCCCTCAGCTGCGCTGCCTTGTAGTACAAGGTCAAATTGGGTACACCCAACCCTCCCTCTCTTCCCTACACTTGTAGTGTCCGCGCCGCTATCCGTGGCCGTTTACGCCCCCATATAAAACCCTCCACTTGTTTTTGTACCATCTTCAGGATTCTTCTCGGTATCGCAATTGGTAATACTTGAAAGAAGAACAGAAACTGAGGAAGCAACATCATTTTAACAATCGCCATCCGCCCAAACCAAGAGTAATACCCCCTACTCCACCCCCTCAACTGAGTCTCCACATTCCCTAGTAATTTTTTATAATTCAACTCAAATAAGTCCTCCAATGCCTTCCCCACCTGCACCCCCAGGTACCTAATTGACTTCTTTGCCCACTTAAAAGGAAAGTGCTGTTGCAGCTCCCTCTGTTGTTCCTCCTCCCCTACCAAGCTCTGAATTTCAGATTTCCCCCAGTTGATTCGGAACCCCGTCACATTCCCATAGTCCTGAATTTCACTCATTATTGCGGGCAGCGTTTCCCCTGGTCTCGTAATTGTTAACAGTATATCATCTGCAAACGGTGACATACGGTACTCTTTTTGTCCCACCCTTACCCCCTTAATATCATGGCTTGTCCTTATTCGCGCTGTCAGAGGCTCTGAGAGTGCGAAAAGCAGTGGTGACAAGGGACATCCCTGCCTAGTCCCCCTTCCCAAAGGAAAAAAACGTGAGTACCCACCATTCACTCGAACACATGCTTTAGGATTTACATATAACACTTTTATCCAGTTCACAAACTCTGCCCCAAACCCCATAGCTTCCAACACTGAAAACAGAAATTTCCATGACACTAGGTCAAATGCTTTTTCAGCGTCCAGTGAAACAAGCAGCACCTCTTCCCCGGACCGTCGTGCCTTCCAAATCACATTTAATACCTTCCGTATATTATCTGCCACCTGGCGGCCTGGTATAAACCCTGCTTGGTCATCATGCACTACCTTCCCCAAAATTTTGTTAAGCCTCATCGCTAATACCTTTGCTAGCAGTTTCGCATCTATATTTAAAAGCGATATCGGCCTATATGACGCGCACTCCTGAAGGTCTTTCCGTTCTTTGTGTATAAGTGTAATGCCTGCCCACCCCATCGTGTCCGCAAGTTTCTCACCACTTCGGGGCATATTGAAAACCCTTGTTAAAGGTTGTACCAATAGACGCCCAAATTTCTTGTAGAACAGAACTGTCAGGCCATCTAATCCCGGGGCCTTTCCTGGCTTCATGTCCTTGATTGCCCGTAGCACTTCCTCTCCTCCAATCTCTCTATCCAGCCTCTGCTGTTCCTCTTCTTTCAATTGCGGCAAGCTCACCCCTCCCAAATAATTATGAATTGCCTCCACAGACCCCTCTATTTGGGCCACATATAGCATTCTTTTTCTTCTGTAATCTGGTGATCATCCCGCACTGCTCACCCCGTTTCTGATCTGCGTGATCCTATTCCACTCTTTTCTCTTTTTTAGCTGCCGTGCCAGATATTTCCCCGCTTTATTGCCCCCTTCAAAGAAATTCTGCTTCAGCAGCTGCATATGGTGCCTGATTCAGTCTGCCTCTAATGCTTTTAGTTTAGCCCTCACTTCCAATACTGCTCCCCGATACTGCCCATTACCCCCTGTGCATCTTTCCCCTCCAAGATCAATAATTGATGTCTTAACTGCCCTTCCTGTTCCTCTCATTCCCTTTTTATCCATGCTCCCCACTTTATCAACACCCCCCTTATCACTGCTTTGAAAGCATCCCAAACTACCCCCTCTTTTACCCCCTCCCCTCCCCATTATTCGCAAAATACTCCAGAATTAATTGTTCTACCTCTTTCACCACCCTGATATCCTCCAACAACCCTTCATTAAGTTTCCAGTATTGCCCCCCTTTGTTTTCACCCCTCACCCTCACCTGCACCACCACATTATAGGCTCCAAATCTCCTTCCTTTATCCTACCTGCCAATTCCTTCCCTACCCAAATAGCATCAAGCCATGAGTATGTACCATAACTGCTGAGTAGAATGAGAACTGTCGCCTGCCCGGGTTTAGCAAATGCCAGGCATCAACCAGATCATTCTCATTCACAAATCTATCTCTTCCTATCCGCCCCCCCTCCCTTCCCTCTTACCAGTCGTGTCTCTCCCCACCTCCCAGGGCATATTGAAGCCCCCCCACAAATCAGCGTGCCCTCCCCCATTAAAGCAACTTGCGTACTCAACTCCTCCCAAAATTCTTTCTGAGACGCCGTGGGCGCATACACATTTACCATACAGAACCACTCCTCCCCAATTTTCACTCTCAGTAAGAGGTATCTCCCCCCCTTATCCCTTATCACCGACTGTACTTCTGTTTTGTGCGCCCCACTAATGAACACCGCCACCCCTCCTTTTTTCCTTTCCTTTAAGTTGGAAGCAAAAATGCAATCTCTATAGCCCTTCGGGCGCACTACCGATTCATACTTTTTTTTGCAAGTGTGTCTCCTGCAACATTACAATCATTGATTTATGTCTTGTTAATTCTTTATACAATTTCTGTCTCTTCCATGGTGAGTTCAACCCCTTCACATTCAAGGTTACTATTTTTAAATCACCACCGAATAAAACTCCCTTCTTCCTCCCCGCCATTATTCCTCCCCTTCCCTCTCCTCCCCCTGTCCCCCTCTGCTCTCCCCCCCTTCCCTCTACCCCCTTCTCTCTTCCCCTCCACCCCTCTTCCCCCCTCCTCCCACCTTCCCCCCCTCCCTCCCCCTCCCCTCGTCTCCGGTTAGGAGAACTGACTTCCATAACGATGACCGCTAGTCGGACCGCCGCCTACAGCTGCCTCCCTTCTTCCGTCCACCCACCTCTCCCTCTCCTACCTCCCCCCGCATACACTTCCCCCCCTCCTCCTTCTCCTCCCCCCACTTGCTCATGTCCCACCATTGTTCTCCTCCCCCCTCCTCCCTCCCTCCCCTTCCCGAGCCCCCCTTCTTCCCTACCCTATCTCCGCACACCTCTTCCCTCCCCCCGCTCTACCCCCTTCCCCCCACCCTCCTCCATCGCTCCCTAGCCCTTAGAACCTACCTCTACAACACTCTCATGAATACAATACAGCTGGTTCAAGTCCATAATTGATCCTCAGGTTCATTTCGCTGTGCTGTCCTTCTCAGTCTCCCATGAACGATCCTTGGCCATTCTCTCCAATCTCCTTCCACCTTCTCCTGCTCTCTGCCACCTCGTGCTGACCACCTTAGTGGTACCATCTGTCTTGTCTGATCTACCAGCCAGACTTCTGGCCTCCTCCGGGAGATTCAGTGTCCCTAGGTCTCTCAATGCCCTCCACGCTTCTTCGCTTGACATCACTCTCCGCGACTTCCCTTGAACTGTGAGCAATAGACCGAATGGATATAGCCATTTGTATCGCAGGTCGACTCTCCGCAAGTAAACCATGACCTCTCTCAGCGCTCTTCTGCGCTGCAGCGTACCCTGAGATAAGTCCTGATACAAGTCCATTTTATGTCCTTCCCATTGGAAGTTTCGTATCTTTTGAGCAGCTCCCAGCAGACATTCTTTTGTTTTAAAGGAGGACAAGCAGAACACAATATCTCGAGGGCAATTGTCCCTTATGGGCCCCAAGCCTCGATGCGCCCTTTCAATTCTGAACGGCTCCCCTACATTCGCCTCTTCTATGCTGCAGCTTTTAACAACTCTCCAAATACTTTCTGAACCACTGCCTCACTGTTCTTATATTTGGGATCTTCCGGGACACCTCGTACCCTGACATTGCACCTCCTTCAGCGGTCCTCTAAGTCCTCCGTTTTAACCCGCAGGTCCTCTTGAGCTTGCCGCACCTCCTCCCATCCCTTCTGGATAGTCTCCATCACTGCTCCTTGTTGCTCCAGCTGGGTCTCTATCTCTTCCACCTGGCCTCCCAGCTCACTCAAGTCTTGTTTAAGTGACTGAAGGGTCTCCTTTAGCTCATTTTTTACACCGCTAATTTCTTCCTTTAATTCCTCTTTAAACTCTTTGAGCCACATTTTGATTTTCTCTGCCATTCCCAGGCTCTCCTCTCTCATCATCTCTTCCACCTGTTCTGGTGACTCCTCCACCATCATTTTACTTTATTGTTTATTGTTTATTGTTTATAGGGCATTTGATATACCGCCCCCCGTTACATCGGGGCGGTTTACAATATAAATAAAAACAGAAAAATCAGAAACAGAAAGAGAAAAGTTACAATTACTTAAAGAAAAAGAAGGAGAGGAGATAGAGGGCAGGACAGGATAGAGAGATAGAGTCAGGGAAGTCAGCTAGATCCAGGAAAGGCACAGGAGAACAGATGAGTTTTAAGAAGGGAGCGAAATTTAGAATATGATTCTTCGAGACGGAGGGCAGTGGGTAGTGAGTTCCAGAGGGAAGGACCAAGAAAGAAAAATGCTGATTTGCGGGTGGATTGGAGATGTGCACGGGAAGGGGCTGGAAGGTGAAGGCGGTTAATATGGATGGACCGGAGGCTTCGAGAGGGGACATGGTAGGTGAGCAAATCAGAAAGGTATTGGGGTCTGTGAAGGTAAATGGCTCAATGGACCAGAGTAAGGATCTTGAAAGGAATCCGGAATTGTAATGGCAGCCAGTGAAGGTGTTGTAGGAGGGGAGTGATGTGATCACGCGGAGAAGCATGTAGAAGCATCCGGGCAGCCGTGTTTTGAATTAACTGTAGTCGATGTAACTGATACTGAGGGATACCGGCATAAATGGAATTACAGAAATCTAAACGAGTTATGACTAATGAAAGAAGAAGGGTGGTGAGTGCCTGGGGAGATAGGAAAGGCCGAATGGCACGAATCTGTCGAAGGCAGTAAAAGGAGCGTTGAGAGATAGAAGAAATGTGGTTGTGGAACGTGAGTGCACTATCAAGAATGACACTTGACTTCTCTCCTTCCTTTCCACTCCTTGATGGCACATATGAGGAGCGGAATTCCGCCAACTTTTTCTTCACAGCCCCCTCTCTTTTAGCTTTGTCCATGGCTTATTATGAGAGAGGTCCACCCCCCGTGCAATGGTTACTTGCAAGGGCTATGCTGTTCCCCCTCCTCTGTATAATATGTATTCAAGTCAGCAGCTCACTCTCCCTTATTCAATTTCTTCTGCACCTCCTTCAGAAAAGGCCACTGTTCTGGACTCTTTCTCCCCTTTCTGCTGGACTCCTGTGTTCTCTCTCCCCCCGTGGAGCTCCAAAGGGTACTGGCTGGACCCACTCAGTACCTCAACGTCCGCAGCTGGCTCCCCGAGTGCTGCCCAGCTCTATTCTCTGCCAGACGCTCTCGTCCCACTCTCTTATGGTGCTATCCCTCTCCAGGTTCCTCTCACCCCCAGCACTTAGCTATTCCTCCAAACTGCTCGTTGGTCTTCCTGGCCTTCAGCCCTCCCAAGGCTCCAGACTCTCAGCCTCTCTTTTCCTCAGCACCGACTGACCTGCATTCACTGGCCCACCGTTGCTTTCCGAACCACCTCAGCTGTTTATCTCGCAGTATTTTGTGCGTTGCTACCTCACTCCATGAGGCCCGGGCCGGTGCTTTTCTCCCTCCACGTGTTCAACGGGTTCTCACTCCGCTCCTCGGTCGGCACTCCGGGCTTGTAAGCTGCACTGCTCCCTCTGCCTCCACGTCTTTATTTTCTTTCTCTCTATCCCTCTGCATGACGCTGCTTGCACTCCTCAGCCCTCCTGTGGCCTTAGCTTTCCCCAGGGCCTCCACATCCTCCTTGTTGCTCGGCCACGTGTCTCCCCGCTCCGTCACCACTTTCAGCCACGCCTGCTGGATTAGGGCATATGCTCGGCCCGCTCTTCCGCAAATGGTGGGGCCTTTGTTTAAACTCCGCTATCTCCACAAACTTCCGCCGCAATCTCACCTCTTTTAGGGGTAGATTATCCCCGTTGGGTACGCGTTGGTGGTGGAGCTCTCCTACTTCACCACCATACGGTCCGCTGACGTCACCGCTTCCGGACATCTTTGAGGTCTTTTGTTGATCTCAGGTTGTCAGGGAGTGAGTTCCAGAGCACATGAGCAGCCAGGGATAGTGCTCTTCTTTAAGTGTCTTTTCTTGTTTTAGCAAAGGCACTGGGTATGATGATAGTGTCTGATGTGCCTCGCCTTCTGGCTCACCGGCTCTACCCCGATGTAGGAGGTTCATAATGGGGTTGCATAAATCAACTTATTCCAGGAACTTGAAATATCAACAGTAACATTATAACATCAAAAACTTGAGTATTTTCTTATACCATTATCTAACTTGTATATCTTAATGAAAGTAATGGGGTGTATGTTTGGTGTGGTTGTCATGGCTTAGGTTTGCTTGTGGGGTGATTTGGGTGGTTGGTGATTGATGGTCTTCATTCAATTGTTTGATGAATAGGGTGGTTTTGAGTAGCTTCCAGAATTCTTTTATATCTGTTGTTGCTTTCAGTTTATCTGGGAGGACATTCCAGATAGCAGGGGCAGCAAGAGAAAAAGCTCGCATGGATGTGGATCTGTTGGTTCTTGTGAATAGACTGGGTGTTGGTATGTTGTTCTTGGTGCTGTTTCTGTCTGGTCTTTTGCTTGTTTTGGTTCCGATGAGTTCCTGTAATATTTCTGCTGACATGCTGTTTTTAATTTTGAAGATGGTGAGTGCTGCTTTATATTTTGCCCGTGATGAGATTGGTAGCCAGTGCAAATCTTATAGCACTGGAGTTATGTGGTCTTGTATTGAAGCGCTTGTAATAACGCGGGCAGCAGTGTTCTGGACTATTTGTAGAGGACGGGTGGTTTGTTTGAGTAGACCTTGGTATATTATATTACAGTAGTCTAGTATAGGTTGTCAGACGGCTGCCTAGGGTGAGAACTTACACAATCTTGACGATGCATATATTCATATGATTCTTGCAAGGTATTGTGGGTATTGTAGTTCATTCACTCCCAAACACAGCTGATGACAATAATTTGAGTTGTGAAACCAAGTGGTAAGATCAATAAAATACTTCTTTTATTGATGGGGTTTAATTCACCCAGCACATGTATGCTTGATAGCACTATAAATGAGGTTACTTGCTTGCAGTGTTTAAAATGGATAACAAAAAGTCACAAAGTAAACCAGAAAACAACCTTCAGCTTGTCAGGCAATTAGCTAATGTTTTCTTAGCAAGTAATTACCAAATACAAAGGCACAAAGTAAAGAATAAACTTTGCTGGTTAGGTTAACTTCTGCTTATTTTCCACGCAGATCTCAGCAGTGATTCTCCCTTGCTCACACACACAATCAGGTGCAGCTTTAATTACTATCAATTGACCAGCTGTAAGCCTTTAGCTGGCTGGCTGCTACTGTGTGAACCCAAATCCTGCTTTAAGAGCTGTTTGCAGTGGAAATAAAGAACAAAGTTAGGTTTTTTTGTGATGGCTGATGTGTTTGCTCATAGAAAACTAGCAATAGCATTTAGATAAAGAACAGTCCATGTAAATAGTTTCATCTGCTGTATTTCCCCCTGCATCAACAATCATAGGGTCAATATCATACATTGGCACAGATGAGTCTTTCATTAAGGCACTATCATGAGAATGCTTATTCCCTTGCTGCCATTCTCTATTATAGATAGGGTCTGGATCAGTGTTCATACCTGAGGCTCTCCTGCTATCATTATTCCTCTCTGTATAGCCTGGCCAATATGTAATCCAATTCTGATGTCCAGCCTTCCAATCTTGATCCCTGGACACTGGATCTTCTCTCACATACCTTCTGGCCTTGGTCTGAAAGTCCCTTCCACATGCAGTCTTCTCTCTTCCAGGTAGCCACTGGTGATTCCTATCTCTGCCACTCCATTCCTCTGGCTGAATCCAGTCCAATGGACTCTGCTGGCTTTTGGAATACCTCCCAGTATGCGTACTGCCTTGGAATCTCCCAGACCTTCCAATGGCCTTTCTTCTCTTCCTTCCAGAGAGTTTCCTTCTCTCTCTATCTGCGTGGCTTTTGCTGAAGCTGTTCTTCAAACTCTCCCGGAAGCTGGGCTGGAGCTTGTAGTAACTGTTATCTGAAGAATAAACTCTATTCTTATCCTGTTCTAATGTGTGCTGCTCCCTAACACAGCGCAGCTGTCTTGAATCAGGCCCTGCCCTTTGAGATGAGTGCTTAGGGATTACCTCATAGCTCTCTTGATTGCACACACATTCTCTCACTTCAGCCCCTCTCATGGCTGCTGGAAACCTGGTGCATTCTGGGACTGGTAGTCTTTTATGTGAAAACTCTGTTTTCTTGCTTCTACCAGAACTGACAGGTTGCTTGTTCAGAGTCACATCATCTTTTCTATAGCTCCTACCTGAGCTATGATAAGCTTCCTTATCACAAGGTGTAATGATGGCCTGGCATAGTGTGCGGAAATGTTCTTTATTGAGGAGAGGTTTTAGTCTCCGGAGCATTGCGAGTTTGAAGAAGGCTGTTTTGGATATCTTGTTGATATTCGGTTGGAGGGTGAGTTGCTTGTCTAGAATCACTCCCAAGGTATCGGACTTCGTCTTTTATTGTGATTGGTGTATTGGATATGTTGATAGAAGAAGGAGGAATGAATGTGGAGTCTCTCGTGATGATGATTGCTTCAGTTTTTTATGTTGATGTTTAAGTTATTATTGGTTAGTCAGGTCATTTCTTGAATGCAGTTTGATATGCACCCAAGGGATTTTTCAATAATAATTGCCCCCTCCCACTTCTTTAATTTAAAGCTGTGTTAATTTAAATACAGCTAAATAAATAAATAAAGCGAACCAGCCAAGTATGGTGGCAGAAAGCCACAGGTGGTAGATGGTGGCTGTGTTCCTTGGGAAAGGAATGGAGCTGGTGGAGGAATACCCTGGGGGCAGAAGAGGGTGTTCCCCCTTTATGAGCTTAGTGGACCATCCTGAATTTCCACGAGCTCAGGGGCAGTTGGTGTTCGAAATCTAGGAAGCCAACAGGATAATTACTGGCTTTAGGGGGAGGGGGTTTTCTACCTTTTACTAGGTGGGATTTCCTGAACACACATATGATGGCATATCTGCAAATCTGACACTATGTACACTGCAAGATCATACAGGGTTCAGAGAAAGAGGGCTTCACAGCACTGCATAGACGGTTCCTGCATATGCTATGGAAGATAAATAAACTGCATTCTTTTTTCTAGCTCCTCATCTCTGGAATTACCTCTCTTCCTTACTACATATGGAATCTTCCTTTTCAAAATTTAAAGCTGCCCTCAAAACTCATCTTTTCCAGCTGACCTTTGATCTTAAGATTGGGTCTGTTTAGGATCCCCCCCCTCCCCATTCCTAATTCCCTTCTCACTCACTTTCTATCCTATTAAATTTTTGGCATTCTTTTCCAGTTTCTATTTATTGTACTGATGTTTACTGTAAACTGCTTTGATTGTCAAGAAAGGCAGTATTCAAGTGTTTAAATAAACCATAGGGTGGGAAGGGAGCAATATCCAGTGGGGTGGGAAGAAACATTAGTAAATACGTGGTCGACAGAACTGGGGAAGCAGGTGGAGGGACCAACAACGCTTTCGCCACTTTTACACGCAACAACCAATGCCTCTCTACAGGAAACTGAATACAAGATACTACACAAGGCATAAATCACATAGAAGAAGGAGGCAAAGATAAAGCTCTGGTAGAGCCTGGAGTGCGAGCAATGCCATAGGCACCCGGGGACCTTTGTGTACACCTTCCTGGAGTGTGCGAGCCTGCAGGCATTTTGGAGGGCAGTGCAGAGTATCCTGCAGAGAGTGCTAGGCATTCCAGTAGAATGGACAACACTCATGCTGGAAGATGCCCTTCCATTACAACAGAAAGGAATGGGAAAGATGGTACAGGATGTCACTTTAGTAGCACTGATGCTCGCAAGGAAGGTCATCCTCGCTCACTGGATGGAACTTAGACTGCCAGAGCTACAGCAGTGGGTGCAAAGGATGCATGAAATGGACAAATATGTCCAAAGACGCACTCTGCTATAGGGGGATATGACAAGGGTACAACCAATAGTAAAGCCTTTGACACCATTCCGTACAGGCGACTTATAAACAAACTAAGCACCCTAGGGAGGGACCCTAAAGTTACTGATTGGGTAAAATTGGTTGAGTGGGAGGCAACAAAGGGTACAGGTAAAGCGTAGTTACTCACCTGTAAAAGGTGATCTCCAGGAACAGCAGGAATTAAGTCTTCACATATGGGTATCGTTGGTATAGACGGAGCCTGCACGGGAACGCTCCCCAGCGTCCAGAAGGAAAGCTTTTGAGAGCATCCCACAGCGCATGCATGCTGCCATCCCGCCTCACTGCCTCTCTCACTTCAGTTGAATTTAAAGCTGAGCCAAGGAAAGAGACAGAAAGAGAGATAGAGAGAGAGAGAATTCCTAGGGGAGGTGGGTGAGTTGTGAAGACTTAATTCCTTCTGTTCCCGGAGATCACCTGTTACAGGTGAGTAAATACGCTATCTCCAGGAACAAGCAGGAATGTAGTCTTCACATATGGGGACTCCCCAGCTGAAAGATGCCATAGGAATGACCCCAGCGAGCTGTGAACCCATGTGAACAGGGTCATACTTTCTCCCATGGATCCCTGGCATCCTACCGGGATGGAGGGTAGGAGTTGCATTAAGTCTGAAAGAGATGCTGTAGGACAGCCTGGTCTAACGAGGCATCCCGACGGGAATCCTTGTCCAGACAGTAGTGGGCTGTGAAGGTATGTACCGAAGCCCAAGTAGCCACTCTACAGAATGGTTTAAAATAAGCAAAGGTGTAAGACAAGGCTGCATACTTTCCCCCTACCTGTTTAATTTATATGCAGAACAAATCATCAGAGAAGCAGGATTGTATGAAGACAACAGAGGTGTGAAGATTGGTGGAAGACTCATCAACAACCTTCGCTATGCTGATGATACCACATTACTGGCTGAAAGTGAAGATGATCTGAAACATTTGCTTCTCACAATCAAAGAACATAGTCTCAAAATGGGCCTGCACCTTAATGTAAAGAAGACAAAGATCATGACAACTGGCATAATCAACAGGTTCATCATTGAAGGAGAAGAAATTGAAATTGTGAACTTCTTTAACCTACTTGGATCAACTATCAATAAAGAAGCAACAAGCAGTCAAGAAATCAGACGACGCATTGCTCTTGGCAGAATGGCTATGAAAGACCTAGATAAGATTCTCAAGAGCAGAGATGTCTCTCTCCATACAAAGATTCGACTTGTTCAAGCCATGGTATTTTCAATAACATCATATGGATGTGAAAGCTGGACAGTGAAAAAGATAGACAGGAAGAAAATTGATGCCTTTGAATTATGGTGCTGGCGGCGAATACTGTGTATACCATGGACTGCCCGAAGAACAAACCAGTCGGTACTAGAGGAGATCAAACCTAAGCTTTCTTTAGAAGCTCAGATGACAAGACTTCGACTTTCATACTTTGGACACATCATGCGAAGAGAGAGATCATTAGAGAAAGACATTATGCTTGGCAAGATAGAAGGTCAACGCAAAAGAGGAAGGCCAGCAATGAGATGGATCGATACAATAACAGCAGCTATGGGTACCAGTCTGTCAACAATGAGCCGCCTGACTGAAGACCGAACACAATTTAGGATAGCTATCCAGAGGGTCGCCACAAGACATCTTCCCGATGTATCGCTATTTCCTTCAATTCTTTCGCACCTTTAAATACCACTTCAGTCATGGGTAACATCCCTACATCTTCCTCAGTAAAGACCGAAGCAAAGAATTCATTCAGTCTCTCCGCTATCGCCTTGTCGCCTCTTAGTGCTCCTTTAACCCCTTTATCATCTAATGGACCAACTGACTCTCTCACAGGTTTTTTGCTACGAATGTACTTGAAAAGGTCTTTATTTCGCGTTTTTGCTTCCGCAGCAAGCTTCTTCTCAAATTCCCTCTTCGCCTGCCTTATCAATGCCTTGCATTTGACTTGCCAGTGCTTGTGCTGTTTCCAGGTTTTGTCGTTTGGCTCTTTTTTCCATTTCCTGAAAGATGCTTTTTTGGCAACAACAGCCTCTCTGACCTCACCTTTAAACCATGCTGGCAGTTTTTTGGACTTCCTTCCACTTTTCTTAAAGCGTGGAATACAGCTGGTCTGGGCTTCCAAGAAAGTATTTTTCAACAACACCCAAGCTTGATGTACGTCTTTAACCTTTGCAACTGCTCCTTTTAGTTTTTTCTTAACTGTTTTCCTCATTTTATCATAGTCTCCCTTTCGAAAGTTAAAAGGTAGTACTGTGGATTTCCTTACTATCCCTCCTCCACTAATTAAATCAAAGGCGATCATGCTATGATCACTATTGCCAAGTGGCCCCAACACCCTTACCTCTTGCACTAGATCTGGTGTTCCACTAAGGACTAGGTCTAATATGTCTTCCCCTCTGGTCGGTTCATGAACCAGCTGCTCCAAGAAGCAGTCATTTATTTCATCTAGGAACTTTATCTCCCTAGCATGTCCTGACGTGACACTGACCCAGTCGATACCGGGGTAATTGAAATCACCCATTATTATTACTGCGCTGTAACTTTTGTTAGCTTCCTTGATTTCTTTGAGCATTTCATCATCCATTTGGTCATTCTGGCCAGGCGGTCGATAGTACACCCCCACGGCCATCGCCTTCCCCCTTTTACATGGAATTTCAATCCATATAGATTCTACAGCAGATTTTGTTTCCTGCAAAACTTTATTCCTTTCTGAGTCAATGCCCTCTCTAACATAGAGCGCAACCCCTCCACCAATTTGATCAGCTCTATCATTATGATATAGTTTGTACCCAGGTATCACAGTGTCCCACTGGTTGTCCTCCTTCCACCATGTCTCTGATATTCCAATCATATCTAACCTTTCATTTAGTGCTATATATTCTAACTCTCCCATCTTATTCTTTAGACTTCTAGCATTTGCATACAAGCATTTTAGAGAATGTATTTTATTCATGTTAATTTGGCTATTGTTAGACATGGGTAAATTGGGATCTTTAAGCTCTGTCTGCTCCATACTTGAGGGCATTTGGGCTACTTTACTCTTTTGTGGAAACTCTCTGCTTTTGGTAGTATCCTTCAAGGATACATTCTTCCGAACCATCCGCTCTTGGGCGACTGTCGGCTTTCCCCTAATATCTAGTTTAAAAGCTGCTCTATCTCCTTTTTAAAGGTTAATGCCAGCAGCCTGGTTCCATCCCGGTTGAGGTGAAGCCCATCCCTTTGGAAGAGCCCCTCCTTTCCCCAGAATGTTCCCCAGTTCCTAACAAATCCAAAACCCTCATCTCTGTAACATTGTCTCATCCACGCATTGAGACTCCGGAGTTCTGCCTGCCTTTTGGGTCCTGCGCGTGGAACAGGAAGAATTTCGGAGAATGCTACCATGGAAGTTCTGGATTTCAACTTCCTACCTAAAAGCCTAAATTTTGCCTCCAGAACCTCCCTACTACATTTTCCTATGTCATTGGTACCGACATGTACCAAGACAGCAGACTCCTCCCCAGCACTATCTAAGACCTTATCTAGGTGGCGCGTGAGGTCCGCTACCTTCGCACCAGGCAGGCATGTTACCAGGCGATCCTCACGTCCACCAGCCACCCAGCTATCTACATGCCTAATGATCGAATCACCAACTATAACGGCTGTCCTAAACCTTCCCTCATGGGCACATGGCCCTGGAGAAACCTCCTCGGTGCGAGAGGGTTTTACATCACCTGGAGGACAGGTCCTAGTTACAGGATCACTTCCTGCCACACCAGGGTGATGCTCTCCTGTCACGTGACCTCTCTCCTCCATGGCAACAGGGGTGCTGCCAGACTGGAGGTGGGACTTCAGGACTATATCCCTGTAGGTCTCGTCTATGTACCTCTCTGTCTGTCTTATGTTTTCCAAGTCTGCTACTTTAGCCTCTAGAGAACGGACTTGTTCCCTGAGAGCAAAGAGCTCCTTGCACCTAGTGCACACGTAAGACCTCTCACCAACTGGGAGAAAATCATACATGTGACACTCAATGCAAAAGACTGGAAAGCCCCCATCCCGCTGCTGGACTGCTGTCTGAATCTTAGTTTTAAGTTTGTGTCTAGATCTTGAAGTTCTTACTTACTAGGGGTTGCTATGGGTATTTATACCAATAAAACTGTACCTAATACGTTTAATATACCTTGTTCACCTGAAGCGTAATTAATCTCAGTTCCTTAGTGTATGACTGATTTGGGTAATGAGCTTCACCTGAAAGCACCTCCTGTCTTTTAATGTGTAAGTACCTATAAAGCTATGATTATCCCAGGGGTGGGTGGGTGTGGGGAGGGAGGGAGGGAAATAACACTTATTAAAAGAGGGCTGCTACACAGTACCCTGTCTTGTGCTGCTGAGGAAAGCTAAATTCTGATTTGATTTAAATTATAGCTCTTAGCTGCTGCTAGGCTCTAACGTCTTATGAAATTTAAACTACAAGCTCTCTGCTGGGTACTAAATTTAACCAGAAAGCTCTCTTCTGTGTTTTAAAACTAAAAGTACTTTTCTGATGCTAGGCCCTGAGTGACTATTAAATGTACACTACAAGCTCTCTGCTGGGTTCCAAATGTAACCAGAAAGCTCTCTTCTGTGTGTTACATTTAAACTAAAAGTACTTTGCTGTTACTTGGCCCTGAGTGACTATTAAATTTAAACTACAAGCTCTCTGCTGGGTATGAAATGTAACCAGAGAGTTCTCCTCTGTGTTTTAAATTCAAACTTTAATTGCTGCTACTAGGCCCTAACTGATCCAACAAAAAACAGTGGGTTCACAGATTAAGTAGCTTTAATACAAAGAATTCTTTTTAGAAAATTACAAGAAGTATATACTCACAGTTGCAGATTTCTCTCCAGAAGTAACAGTCCCCCTTTCTAGTCCTTCAAGACAGAGCTGCTCGCTTGTGTAGGCAGGCATAAGGGACCACGTGTACAGTGGATGCCATATGCCCCAGCAGTTGAAGCATTTCCCGAGCAGTTAGGAGGGTTTTCTTTACTGTTTGGGAAGCCAAATCTATTATTCGTAGACAGCACGGCTATGGCAGGAGTGCCTTTGATTGCTGCGTGTCTAAGTGTGCCCCTACGAACTCTAGGGATTGAGAAGGGGTGAGGTGAGACTTTGGGTTGTTGATTACCAGACCCAAATATTGGAGAATTCTCATGGCACGAGAAACCGCTCGTTCTGTTTCTGGAGCTGTTGGTGCTCTGATGAGCCAGTCGTCTAAGTAGGAGAAGACAAATATCCCCAGAGTTCTCAGGAATGCTGCTACTACAGCCATGCATTTTGTGAAGACTCTTGGGGCAGAGGCCAGCCTGAATGGAAGGACTCTATATTGGAAGTGGTTTCCTTGAACGAGAAATCGAAGGTACTTCCTGTGATTTACATGGATGAGGATATGCGTGTGCGCACCTCTTAGATCTAGAGAACATAACCAATCCTGATTCTGAAGGTATGGTAAAAGTTTTCCGAGGGAGATCTTGAACTTTTCTTGGAACAGATATTTGTTCAATTTTCTGAGGTCTGTATCCCACTGTCTTCTTTGTGATAAGAAAATAGGGGGATTAGAACCCCCTTCCCCGTTGGGATATGGGTACCTCTTCTATTGCTCCTTGAGCAAGGAGTGAAGAGACCTCCTGACACAGAATGTCGGTGACAGGGCCTTGAGAATTGAATTGTTTTATGACTGTAGGCGGGGGGCATGCTGAGAAAGTGAAGCTTGTACCCCTGTCCTACAATGGACAGAGTCCAGTTTTCTGATGTTATTTGTTGCCATCTTTTGGCAAAATGGCATAATCTGCCCGGAATGATCAAGGGCTCTGGACCCTTCAGAGGCAAAATGGTTAAGTTCTCTACGTAGAAATCAAAGCCCCTGCAGAGGCTGTACCTGCTGAGCTGGTTGAGCTCTTTGAGCTTGCGGCTTCCTTTGTTGTCTAGATTGCTGCCCTTTCTGGGGAGCATGAACTGGACAATGAATTGGATGGGAATAAGAATGGTAAGATTTTTTCTTTTTGTTAAAGAAAAACGTCTTGCCTGTTTTTTTCTTTGATGGGTTGGCAGTAGACTTTGATAGTCTATTCAAGGTGGTATTGTCAGATTTAATCTGATTAGCCTTGGTCTGCCAATCCTTCCCAAATAAGTTTTCACCTGTGCAAGGAATGTTTCCTAACTTCTCTTGCACCCACTCCTCTAGATCTGATGCTTGGAGCCAGGCAATGTGCCGTGCTCCGATAGCAATAGCAGAGGTTCTGCTAATAGCTTCAAATCAGTCAAAAGCTGCACGGTTCACAAATCTGGAGACATTTTGAGCGTGCTTCCCATTTATCTTCGGGAAGAAGAGGGCTCATGCGTTCCAGATCCGCTGTAACCTCCTCTAGAAACATTCCCATGTAAAGGGAATATGAGCTAATCCTAGCTGCTAGCATGGAGGATTGAAAACATCGACGCCCAAAGGCATCGAGTGTCCTCGATTCACGGCCTGGCGGGTTGGAAGAATACGTTTTAGCACTCTTTATTCTCCGCATGGCTGATTCCACTACCATGGAATGGTGTGGTAACTGAGTCTTCTGAAACCCTGGAGAAGGTGGGACTCGGTACGTGGTATTGAGGCATCGAGAATGCGGTGACACCGTTAAGGGAGTTTGAAGATCTTGAAGGATCTGATGAATGGGCAGCATCGCTGCATCTTTAGGAGCCAAAGGGTATTGCAGAATTCTTAGTTCTTCTGCCCTAGGTTCCTTCTCAGGAGTAACCGTGATTGAAAGCCCTTTAGCTACATCACGTATAAAATCCTGAAAAGACATGTCTTCTGGAGGACACATTCTGTGCTCAGGAGAAGGAGATGGATCCTTCAACAGCACTGCTCTTGTATCGGTAGAGTCATCAGAATCAGAAGACTCATCGGAGCTTTGCATCGAACGATGCTGGTACCGATGAATATCGGTACCGTGGTGTTTCGGTTCCAACCCCTCGATGCCGGAGAAACTCTCGAGGCTCGGCATGGGAAGAAGCCGTCCCACCTGAGTGGGTGCCACTGGAGCCGGTACTGGTCTCGGTACCGAGCTCATTTGAACCGTCTGTAGCGGTCTTAGTGGTACCGAGGCAGCTAAGAGGGACACTAGACTGCGTTCAATAGCAAGGATTCTCTTATCCATTGCTAATGCCGATGCCTGGTCAGTACCGGTGGAAGCGGCTATGACCCCAGAACATGGCAACAGAAGTTCTGCAGAGGTGGAGGCCTCTGGAACATTCTGAGACCCTGTTTGTGCTTTGGAGACGGAAGACTCCCGCAGGGGCAATTTTGCCGGTGTACTTTCCCCGAGGGTAGTGCCAGTGGCATCTCGATGCTTTGCAGGAGATTTACCCTTCAAGGACCGGCTAGTCTTTACAGACTTTTGTTTAGTTACCTGAGATCCATGAGAGGAAGATGAAGCCCTGGAGGACGTCGATGCAACTGACATCGTATCAACAGTGAAAAGAGAACTGGCCTTTGCAGCTCTGTTCTACAGGCCCCCTTTGGTAATCTTTCTATAGGAGAGGCACTCCGCTGGACAATGTTTAGGACCAAAACATTTGAGAGAAAATTCGTGGGTGTCAGTGACGGAAATAGTACCGCCACAGTTTTAACATTTTTTTAAAACCACTAGTTGGCTTCTCCATGACTGGAGATTTTTGGGCCTAGTGCCCAAAATGGCACCTAACCCCAGGAGGGGTGAGGCACCAAAGAAAAGAAGAAAAGATTTCTTTTTTTTTTAAAAGAATATAAGAAAAGAGAACCAGCGGTACTGGTAGGCATCGAATGAAGGCAGATGCGACCACAAAAAACAAGAAAGAAGATAGTTTTCTGTGGTGACAGAAGAGACATCCTGTCAGCTCCGCAGAAAACGAAGAACTGAAGTGAGAGAGGCAGTGAGGCGGGAAGGCAGCATGCATGCGCTGTGGGATGCTCCCAAAAGCTTTCCTTCTGGACACTGGGGAGCGTTCCCACACAGGCTCTGTCGGTACCGACGATACCCATATGTGAAGACTACATTCCTGCTTGTTCCTGGAGATATGGAGCTCACACTGAGGAGGTTACTAGTGATGTGCCGTAGGGATCTATCCTTGGTCCGATTCTGTTTAACATCTTTGATAGTGATACTGCGGAAGGACTGTCAGGTAAGGTTTGCTTCCGATACCAAAATCTGCAATAGAGTAGACACACAAGAAACAGTTGACAACATGAGGAGGGGTCTAGCTAAACTTGAAAAATGGTCTAGAATATGGCAGTTGAAATGTAATGCTAAAAAAAGCAGGCTCGTGTATTTGGGCTGCAAAAATCCAAATGAGCTGTACAGTGTAGGGGATGAGGTACTTTTGTCCACAAAAGAAAAGCGGGATCTGGGTGCAATTGTTCTGACGATCTTAAAGTAGCTAAACAGCTAGAAAAGGTGACTGCGAAAGTCAGGATGCTTGGGTGTACAGGAAGTAGAATGGCCAGCAGTAAAAAGGAGATGATTATGCCTCTATATAAATCTTTGGTGCGACCTCATTTGGAGTATTGTGTGCAATTCTGGAGACGCACCTTCAGAAGAATTATAGGCAGATTGGAGTAGGTGCAGAGGATGGCTACTAAAATGGTTAGTGGTCTTCGTTATGAAGCATATCAGGACAGACTTAAAGATCTTAATACTTTAGAGGAAAGGTGGGATGGGGCGATATGATAGAGAACAGAGATTCAAAATAAAGGAAAAAAGAGGAATGACAT
This sequence comes from Ichthyophis bannanicus, assembly GCA_033557465.1. Classification (NCBI taxonomy): domain Eukaryota; kingdom Metazoa; phylum Chordata; class Amphibia; order Gymnophiona; family Ichthyophiidae; genus Ichthyophis; species Ichthyophis bannanicus. Next base: position 1,031,212,209 of record CM066034.1, read on the forward strand.
GGGAGCAAGGATGTTGAAGACAGAGCCGAAGGATTCACAGGACAGAAATTGGTACCTTACGCATTCCTATTGTTCAAAGTTATCTATGTGAATTATGCATGTGTAAGACATGGAGCCCCATGCAGAAAGGGGCACGTCTGACCCGTCATGGTGTCCAAAATCTAGACGGACCAGATTTGCAGCTGATTCTGATCCTACAGGAGCTAGACGGCCTCGCAGAATCAGAATTGCATGCAAAGGGCTTGAATGGGCAGGATGTATCCCGATTCAGGCCCTTTGGATGCCCCACACCCTCCCCATCCACCCTGCCATGGCTCCTGCATGGAGTTCGGTGCCATAGTGTCCCATCACCATGGCACCGGGATGTCATGCAGTAGCCATGCTCACCCCCGGACCCAGAATAGCTTGCTTTCCCTGCTGCTTGATCCCCAAACAGGCCTGCTGAGGCCAGAATCGGGCTGCAAGGAATCTCCTGTGCCCTCCCTAACATTTGGGGGGGAGGGGGGACTGCCACCACAGACTGCCACACTCGGGGTGACTTATTCCACATAAACATAGTGTATAACTCCTTTTGGTTTTACATTTCTTAAAGAATGCTATGTGATATCTCTAATAAAGATATATTTTTTTAAAAAAGTATGTAAGCAGTCAATGACTGCATTGTATTTCATTACAGTTCTTGCAAGTTTCTTCTTAGTTATAAATGCAACACCATTTCTTCTGTCTTTCATTTCCAGAATAGTAGATCATGTGATCATCTGTTGCAAAGTGCCCGATGACAGTCCATTTCAGTTCGCTGACATCAAACAGATCGAGTTGCACACATTCCATTTCATTCTTGACCATCTCCAACTGAACTCCCTTGGTTCATGCTTCACATTGTTTGACTGTTTACTTATAATATGATGTTCCTTGTAAATATGTTCTGTTATAATATGACGTTCCCTGTAAAACAAATTTACTTTGTTAATTGTTGTTCACTGTAAACCGCAACTGAACTTTGGAAGATGCGGTATATAAATATATATAAAAATAAATAAAAAATATGTCCCATTTCCCAGTATGTCAGACATCTTTAGAGCTTCTGACTCCATTTCATGCGCAACTGCATTAGCAGTCAGACATCTCAAGGGCTTTGATCCAACCATATCATAAATGAAAAGTCTTCAGCTCCTCCCTAGTAGCCAGTTGAGTGCCTTCTACTACTGCTACTATTATTATTACTACTACTGAGCATTTTTATAGTGCTACCAGTCATACGCAGCACTGTACAAACATGTAAGAGACAGTCCCTGCTCATCAGAGCTTACAATCTAATCAAGACAAACACAGAAGGCATAAACAGGGGGAAGGAAAAGGAGATCAGGTAAGTCAAGATCCAAAGGCAGCAGCGAAGAGGTAAGCCTTCAACCTGGATTTGAAGAGGGTTAGAGAAGGTGCCTGACGTACAGACATAGGTAGTTTGTTCCAGGCATAAGGTGCAGCAAGGTGAAAGGAGCGAAGTCTGGAGTTAGCAGTAGGAGAGCAGGGCACATATAGAAGCAGTTGGTTAGAAGAGTGGAGTTCCCGGGAGGGGTTGTAAGGAGAGATAAGAGAAGAAAGGTACTGAGGAGCCGCAGAGTGAATGCATTTATAGGTCAGCAGGAGAAGTTTGAATTGGATGCGGAGATGGATAGGGAGCCAGTGAAGTGACGAGAGGAGTAAGAAGAAATTAGACCTTACCTGCTAATTGTCTTTCCTTGAGTACTCTCCGGGCCAGTCCAGGAACAGTAGGGTAGTCAACCTCCTCCAGCAGCTGAGGACTGAATTCTCAAAGACTTGCTGACTGCCTATCTAGCTCCCTCTGGTGTCAGAGAGTCAGTCTACCCCTGTCAAAGCAGCACACTAACTACTATAGACTCCTCTTATAAAAACTTTAACTTAACCTTTAACTAAGTAACCTACCACTAACTCCACCATTACACATCTGATTCAATTGTCACTTATCACCTTGATTTTTTTTTTTATTTGTATGACCCCAAATCGGCTTTTACTGTTCCTCTCCCAGATACTTTAAGGGAGTCCCATAGCCAGCGCCACTCCGCAAGCGCCCGGACTGACTCAAGGCCACACTACTCTTACAATAATACGCTCCTTGTACAGCCTTCCCATGACCAACTCTTATGTGAATAAAATAATGAACTACTGATTCTGTGTTGCAAACTGCTATGTTGGGGGTGGGCCCTGGACTGGCCCGGAGAGTACTCAAGGAAAGACAATTAACAGGTAAGGTCTAATTTCTTCTTCCTCTTCAACTCTCCAGGCCAGTCCAGGAACAGTAGGGCAGTGCCAAAGCAGTACCTACTCACGGGAGGGTCCCACTAGCCCCGCCAGAATGGCCGAAGCTCCGACATTTGCATCTCCCGTTGCTTAAACATCCAAACGATAATGTTTCGCAAACGTATGCAGAGACGACCAAGTAGCCGCTCGACAAATATCCACCAGTGGAATCAAAGCCATCTCGGCCCAGGACGTCACCTGTCCCCGAGTTGAATGAGCTCGAATACCTTTGGATGGCATCTTTCCACTCGCCTGATACAACGCTGCTATTGCCTGCTTTACCCATCGGGCAATGGAAGCCTTGGAAGCTGCCTCCCCTTTACAAGCTCCTCCAAAGAGAACAACCAACCAATCCAACTTCCTAAAAGACTTTGTCCTTCTGAGGTACCTATGGCGTACTCTACCGAGATCCAATTTGCGGAGCGAACTGTGCCTACCATCTCCCTCACCAGTTCGAAAAGTTGGCAGCAAAATTGGTTGATTCACATGAAACACCGATACTACCTTCAGCAGAAATGAGGGAACCGGCCGTAACACCACTTTCTCCACCGAAAACTGAATGTACGGTTCCCTACAGGACAGCGCATGTAGATCCGAGATTCTTCTTGCCGAACACGCCACTAAGAAGGCGGTCTTCCAAGAGAGCTCTCTTAGCACTACCACCCCCCCGGGCTCAAAGGGAGCCCGCGTCAGCGCCTCCAGGACCAAATTCAAATCCCAAGCTGGCACTATCGGTCTCACTGGCGGCCTTACGTTCTTGACCACTTTCAGGAATCTCAGAACATCCGGATGTAGAGACAATATACTTCCATTTACCTTGCCCCTATAACAAGCCAGAGCTGCCAGGTGAACTTTTAGAGTGCTGCGCGCTAGACCTTTATCCAGACCTTTATCCAAAAAACTGCCAGCATGGTTTAAAGGTGAGATCAGAGAGGCTGTTGTTGCCAAAAAAGCATCTTTCAGGAAATGGAAAAAAGAGCCAAATGACGAAACCTGGAAACAGCACAAGCACTGGCAAGTCAAATGCAAGGCATTGATAAGGCAGGCAAAGAGAGAATTTGAGAAGAAGCTTGCTGCGGAAGCAAAAACACGAAATAAAGACCTTTTCAAGTACATTCGTAGCAAAAAACCTGTGAGAGAGTCAGTTGGTCCATTAGATGATAAAGGGGTTAAAGGAGCACTAAGAGGCGACAAGGCGATAGTGGAGAGACTGAATGAATTCTTTGCTTCAGTCTTTACTGAGGAAGATGTAGGGATGTTACCCATGACTGAAGTGGTATTTAAAGGTGCGGAAGAATTGAAGGAAATATCGATACATCAGGAAGATGTCTTACAACTATTAGATAAACTGAAGAGTAGCAAATCACCTGGGCCGGATGGTATACATCCAAGGGTGTTGAAAGAACTGAAATATGAGATTGCAGACCTGCTATTAGTAATCTGTGAACTATCATTAAAATCATCTCTAATACCTGAAGATTGGAGGATCGCCAATGTAACACCAATTTTTAAAAAGGGTTCCAGGGGTGATCCGGGAAACTACAGACCGGTGAGCCTGACGTCAGTACCGGGAAAAATGGTAGAAACCATAATAAAGAATAAAATTACTCAGCATGTAGATAGTCACAACCTAATGGGAGACAGCTAACATGGCTTTAGACAAGGAAGATCTTGTCTTACTAATCTGTTATGTTTTTTTGAAGGAGTGAATAAACAGGTGGACAAAGGTGAGTCGGTTGATATTGTGTATCTGGACTTTCAGAAAGCCTTTGACAAGGTCCCTCATCAGAGACTTTTGGCAAAACTAAAGAGTCATGGGATAGGAGGCAGTGTACTATTGTGGATCAGGAACTGGTTAAAAGATAGAAAGCAGAGGGTAGGGCTAAATGGCCAATTTTCCCAATGGAGAAAGGTGAATAGTGGTGTACCCCAGGGATCTGTGCTGGGTCCGCTGCTTTTTGACATATTCATAAATGACCTGGAAAGTGGAATAACGAGTGAGGTTATCAAATGTGCAGATGACACAAAACTATTTAAAGTTGTTAAAACCCAAGAGGATTGTGAAAAATTGCAAGAGGATCTTGATAAATTGGAAGACTGGGCATCAAAATGGCAGATGAAATTTAATGTGGACAAGTGCAAGGTTATGCACCTAGGGAAGAACAACCCAAACTATGGTTACACGATGCAAGGTTCCACATTAGGAACCACCACCCAGGAAAAAGATTTAGGCGTTATTGTGGATACCATGTTAAAACCCTCGGCCCAGTGTGCAGCGGCAGCCAAGAGAGCAAATAGAATGCTAGGTATGATAAGGAAAGGAATGGAAAATAAAACAAAAGATATTATAATGCCTCTATATCGTTCCATGGTGAGACCGCACCTTGAATATTGTGTGCAATTCTGGTCGCCGTATCTTAAAAAGGATATAGCGATTTTAGAAAAGGTTCAGAGAAGAGCCACCAAAATGGTAAAGGGGATGGAAGGATACTCCTATGAGGAAAGGCTAAAAAGGTTAGGGCTCTTTAACCTGGAAAAGAGACGGCTGAGGGGAGATATGATAGAAGTCTATAAATTAATGAACGGAGTGGAACGGGTAAATGTAGATCGATTGTTTACGTTATCAGAATATAGAAAGATTAGGGGACATGCAATGAAGCTACAGGGTAAACTATTTAAGACTAATAAAAGAAAATATTTTTTCACTCAACGTGTAATCAAACTCTGGAATTTGTTACCGGAGGATGTAGTAAAGGCTGTTAGTGTAGCTGGGTTTAAAAAAGGTTTGGACAAGTTCCTGGAGGAAAGGTCCATAAACCATTATTAAGAAGTGACCGAAGATATCAATGCTTGACCCAGTACAAGCATTGTGGAACTTGTGTCTCTTGGGGAAACTGCTAGGTACATATGACCTAGATTGGCCACTGTTGGAAACAGAATACTGGGCTTGATGGACCTTGGTCTGACCCAGTATGGCATATCTTATGTTCTTATGTTCTTATGTTCAGACCTCCTTGCAGGAACAACAAGACGTCCGGTACCGTCGCCAACAATGGCTTAACTCCACGCCTCTCACTCCAACCTTCAAAAATGCGCCAAATAAGGACACAGGCCAGAGACGTAGATCTCCTTTTTGCCTGCAACATGGTAGCCACTACCGCCGCGGAATATCCTCTACGCTTCAGGCATTCCCTCTCAAGAGCCAAGTCATAAGCAAGAAGCGATCCACCTGCGGCATTAGAATTGGACCCTGGGACAACAAATTGACCCGACTGGGAAGCCTCCAAGGACGGTCCACAAGCAGCCGCACACCACGCTCTCCTTGGCCAATCCGGCGCTATGAGGATTACCTTTCCTCTGTGACCTGATATTCTCCGAATGACTCGTCCGATCAGTGGAATAATGAGTGAGGTTATCAAATTTGCAGATGACACAGAACTATTTAAAGTTGTTAAAACCCAAGAGGATTGTGGAAAATTGCAAGAGGATCTTGATAAATTGGAAGACTGGGCATCAAAACGGCAGATGAAATTTAATGTGGACAAGTGCAAAGTTATGCACCTAGGGAAGAAAAACCCAAACTATGGTTACACAATGCAAGGTTCCACATTAGGAACCACCACCCAGGAAAAAGATTTAGGCGTCATGTGAATAACATGTTAAAACCCTCGGCCCAGTGTGCAGCAGCAGCCAAGAGAGCAAATAGAATGCTAGGTATGGAGTGGAGGAGTGGCCTAGTGGTTGGGGCAAGGTACTTCAGGCCGGAAGGTCGGTGGTTCAAATCCCACTAGAGGACAGCAACCTTGGGCCGGAAGGACTGGGGTTTCTAGTCCCACAGGTGCTCCTTGTGGTCTTGGGCAAGCCACTTAACCCTCCATAGCCCATGTTCCCTGTAAAATAGTTATCTCCAAGTTATAATGCCCTGTTCAATGTAATTTCAGTTTGTTCAATGTAAACCGCACTGATGCAGAATAGCGCGGTATATAAGAGAATCTAAATAAAAAATAAAAAAATAAATAAGGAAAGGAATGGAAAATAAAACAAAAGATATTATAATGCCTCTATATCGTTCCATGGTGAGACCGCACCTTGAATATTGTGTGCAATTCTGGTCGCCGTATCTTAAAAAGGATATAGCGTTATTAGAAAAGGTTCAGAAAAGAGCCACCAAAATGGTAAAGGGGATGGAAGGATACTCCTATGAAGAAAGGCTAAAAAGGTTAGGGCTCTTTAACCTGGAAAAGAGACGGCTGAGGGGAGATATGATAGAAGTCTATAAATTAATGAACGGAGTGGAATGGGTAAACGTAGATTGATTGTTTATGTTATCAGAATATAGAAAGACTAGGGGACATGCAAAGAAGCTACAAGGTAAACTATTTAAGACTAATAAAAGAAAATATTTTTTCACTCAACGTGTAATCAAACTCTGGAATTTGTTACCAGAGGATGTAGTAAAGGCTGTTAGTGTAGCCGGGTTTAAAAAAGGTTTGGACAAGTTCCTGGAGGAAAGGTCCATAAACCATTATTAAGAAGGGACCCAGTATATCAATGCTTGACCCAGTACCAGCATTGCAGAACCTGTGTCTTTTGGGGAAACTGCTAGGTTCGTATGACCTAGATTGGCCACTGTTGGAAACAGGATACTGGGCTTGATGGACCTTTGGTCTGACCCAGTATGGCATATCTTAAGTTCTTATGTTATCGGCCACGGAGGAAACACACATAAAGAAGATCTACCGACGGCCAAGGCTGACTTAGGCCATCGAGCCCCTCCGACATGCATTCCCTGCACCTGCTGAAAAACCGCATTGCCGAACGTGGCCATGAGATCCATAACCGGCTGTCCCCAGTGCACCGTAATGTCGTGAAAGACCACCTCGTTCAGTTCTCATTCTCCTGGATCCAATACATACCGGCTAAGAAATATCGGCCTGTACGTTGTCCTTTCCTGCCACATGAGCCGCCGATAGGGCCAGGAGATGGTCCTCTGCCCACTACATCAACCACTGGCTCTCCTCCAACAAGACTGCATTGCCTGTGCCTCCTTGCCTATTGATATAGGACACCATCATCACATTGTCGGAGAACACTCGCACTGCTTTTCCATTCAGAAGACTCTCAAACTCCTGCAGCGCCAGCCGCACTGCTCTCATCTCTAGCTGATTGATCGAGCAACTGCTCAGCTCTGCTGCCAATAGGCCCTGTGTTACCTGGGCCATACAATGTGCTCCCCAGCTGGAGAGACTGGCATCTGTGGTGACTAACACCCACTCCGGCGCTTCCAGTGGCACGCCTGCCCGAAGATGCGTGGGATTCAGCCACCACTGCAGACGTTCGCTGACAATAGAGGGGCATACCAACTTTCGACTCAGCGGATGCTCCTGCAGCGACCAGCGGGAAAGCAAGGCTCGTTGGAGAGGCCGCATATGCGCCCTGGCCCACAGCACCAAGTCCAAGGCCGCCGCCATGGAGCCTAGGAGCTGTAAGTATCTCCACGCCGTCGGAGCCTTGATGTTTAAAAACGCTGACACCTGTTTTAAGATCTTCTGTACCCTGTCCTCTGGTAGAAACACCGCTCTGACACTTGTGTCGAACAAGGCCCCTAGATATACTAGGTACTGTACTGGCATCAACTGACGTTTGGTCCGATTGACCATCCAACCTAGGCTTTCAAGAAATTCTACCACCCGTGTGGTCGCTCCCACCGACTCCGACACCGACCGTGCTCGAATCAGCCAGTTGTCCAAGTAGGGATGCACTTGAATTCCCTCCTTTTGTAACGCCGCCGCGACCACCACCATTACCTTCGTGAAGGTACACGGCGCCATAGCCAGCCTGAACGGCAACGCCCGGAACTGGAAATGTCCCAAGGGCACTGCAAAGCGCAAAAACCTTTGATGCTCTGGTCTGATGGGAATGTGCAGATACGTTTCTGTCAAATCTTTGGAGGAAAGAACTTCGCCCGGCCTTACGGAGCGGATCACCGAGTGCAGTCTCCATTCGAAAATGCAGCACTCTCAGACAGCGATTCACATGATTGAGATCGAGAATTGGTCGAAAAGATCCCTTTTTTTTGGGAACCACAAAATAAATCGAGTATCGTCCTAACCCGTACTGGTCTCGAGGAACCGGAACAACCGCCTGAAGGTTCAGCAACCACTGAAGCATGTCGTTTATCGCCTTTGACTATGCTGGAGAACCGCATGGAGACACCACGAAGGCTCCCGCTAGTGGCTGAGCGAACTCCAACTCATAACCCTTGCAAATGATCTCCAGTACCCACCAGTCTGTTGTCATGGTGGTCCAAATGGAGTGGAAACCCTGCAACCGACCTCCTATTGGCACCTCCGTCTGGACCACCCTCCTTTCATTGTGGCTTGAGGAGCTTGGCTGGGAACCGCCATACCCCCTTCCGAAGCATCTAGCCCCTCGAAAGGGCTGCGCTCTGGCTACAAATCAACCTCTCTGATATGGAGCAAAGCGAGACCCCCTGAATCTCCGAAACTTCCTGCCATGACCTCTCTGCAGAGATCCCCATTTTGGGCCCTTCGGATGGTCCTCTGGCAGCTGTCTGCCTCTGGAGTCTCCCAAGTCCTTCACAATCTTTTCTAAGGCCGCCCCAAAGAGCAGCTTGCCCTTATAAGGAAACTTACTAAGGCGCGCCTTAGAAGATGCGTCCGCCGCCCAATTCCTCAGCCAGAGGAACCTCCGACCGGCTACTACCGAGGCCATTGACTTCACTGAAAATCCTTACCAAATCATAAAAGGCGTCGGCGAGATATGCCGACGCCGACTCCAATTTCGCTCCCTCCGGAGCAGAGATCACCTCCCCCTCTGGAGAAGAGTCAGCCTGAAGCCACCTAATCAAAGCTCTGGAAACATACGCTCCGCAAATGGAGGCCTGCAATGCTAGAGCGCTTGTGTCAAAAGCTTGTTTGAGCAGAGACTCCAACTTCCTATCCTGCAGATCCTTAAGAGCTGTTCCGCCCTCTACAGGGATCATAGTTTTCTTTGTCACTACTAATACTAATGCATCCACTTTCGGCATCCGCAGTAGGTCTCTCTCCTCTTGCACGTCCGCCCCATAAGGTGGCTTCTGGACATTCCCATTCCAACTCCACCATCTGTTTAATCACCTTGTGGACCGGAAAACACTTCTGCTCAGCTCTAAAACCCTGAAGCAGAGGATCCTCCAGAGGCTCAGCCTGGACCGCCGGCAAGGAAATATTCAGAGCTGACAGTGAATGGGTAATAAGAGCCCCTAGCTCTTCCTTATGAAACACTCTGAAGATATTCGGGTCTTCCCCTGACCCAAGCTCACCTTCTTCTAGCTCCCCTGGCCACTGATCCACACCTGACTCTGAAGGGATTTCCCCCTCTTCCGTGACCTGAGAATCCAGGCCTTGCTGCCCAAGACCATCGGCAGCCGCCTCGATTGCCAAGCCACTTTTTGAAGACCCCTCACCTGGGTCCAATGCCGCGCTGCTCTTCTGAGCCAAATCAGCCAGGTTAGGGGAACCATTCTTGCCCTGTACCTGTGCCAACTTTAAGCAATATGCCTTATGGAGCGAGAGGATAAAATCCACAGAGAACAAGTACTGAAAACTCCCTTGTACCTCTGCAAATGGTGCTTCACAAAAAAATACAGCTGGAGCTGACTTCCTCAACTTAGTTTTCTTTTTAAGCATTTTCTCCTGAAACGGCTGTGTCCCCTAAAATAGCAGCTGTTCCCGCCTTTTCCAACATGGCCTGATGTCCAGATGAGGAGTCATGCATGGCTGACATCTCTTCCATTCTGCCGCCAAATAACCGCTCCAAACTGCTACCCCTTCTAACGCAACCGACAAAGTCCAGGACCTGACAAGCCCCGGCGATTCCCGCACTGCGTGCACGCTGCCGAGCCCGGCAGCATGTGCCTGCTCTAACACTGCTCCCCCATCCTGGCTTCCTGACGGTCGCGGCTCTCCACAACAACTCAAAAACAAAAAACTAAACGCACCTGTACAGCTTGTCCATCTCTGCCCAAACAGTCTGCCACCGCTGCTAGCTGGAAAGTAAGTTCAGGCTCTGGAGGTAGAGGGCTGGACTCTGGGGCTCCCTGTTCCTACCTCAGAGCTCCTCGATGGATCTGGTCCCCGAGGCAGGCTCTGCCTCTACTGCCTCTGCACACCAATAAACCGGCAGCGGACCTCCGTCTAATTTTTTTTTTTTTTTAAACAAACTTTAATTAATCAGCTCCCCTGGCTTAAACCCTGCTAGGGTCACCCAGGCAAGTCTCCTTTTCCTTCTTTTTAAATTTATTTCCTTTCTCCTTCGTCTGACCGGGAGCCTGTCAGCAACACGTCCTTCCAGCTGCTGAGGACTGAAAGACTGACTCTCTGACACCAGAGGGAGCTAGATAGGCTGTCAGCAAGTCTTTGAGAATTCAATCCTCAGCTGCTGGAGAGGTTGACTACCCTACTGTTCCTGGACTGGCCCGGAGAGACGAAGAGGAATATGGGTATGACGAGGCTGGCGGAAGATTAGCCGAGCAGCAGAGTGTTGAACAGATTGAAGGGGAGAGAGATGACTCAAAGGGAGACCAGCAAGGAGTAGGTTACAGTAGTCAAGACAGGAGGTGATTAGGGAGTGGATACACGTTTTAGTAGTGTGTTCAGAAAGGAAAGGGCAGATTTTGCTAATGTTATAGAGAAAGAAGTGGCAGGTCTTAGCTACGAGATGGACAGGTGTGGAGAAAGAGAGGGAGGAGTCAAAGACAACCCCCAGATTGCGGGCCGTGGAAACAGGAAGGAGTACAGAGCTGTCCAGAGAGACTGAAAAAGGAGGAAGAGGAGAGGAGAGGAGAGGAGGTTTTAGGGGGAAAGATAAGAAGTTCAGTTTTGGCCATGTTCAATTTCAAGAGGCAGTGGGACATCCAGGCAGCAATGTCAGAAAGGCAGGCAGAGATCCGGGACTGGACTGCCGGAGAGAGGTCAGGGGTAGAGAGGTAGATCTGGGAGTCATCAGCATACAGATGGTAATGAAAGCCATGGGAGGAGATAAGCACACCAAGGGACTGGGTATAGAGAGAGAAAAGGAGAAGACCCAAGACAGATCCTTGGGGTACACTGACTGGGAGCGGGGTAGTGGAGGAGGAGGAGCCACCAGAACACACACTGAAGGAGCGATGGGAGAGATAGGAGGAGAACCAGGATAGTACAGAGCCCTTAAAGCCAAGTGAGGACAGGGTATCGAGGAGAAGGTTGTGGTCAACTGTGTCGAAAGCAGCAGAGAGGTCAAGGAGGATGAGGACAGAGTACAGGCCCTTGGATTTTGCCAGGAACAAGTCACTGGAGACTTTGACAAGAGCCGTTTCAATACAGTGCAAAGGACAAAAGCCAGACTGTAAGGGATCCAGGAGGGAATGAGAGGAGAGGAAGTCAAGGGAGCGGCGGTGACCTGCACGTTCAAGTAGTTTAGAAACGAAGGGGAGGAGAGAGATGGCTCGATAGAAGGACAGGTGGGATCAAGTGAGAGTTTCTTGAGGAGAGGTGTGACCACAGCATGCTTGAAGTCTGCAGGGACAGTTGCAGTGGAGAGTGAAAGGTTGAGAATATGAGAGATGGAAGGGACAACGGTGGAGGAGATGGTGCTTAGGAGATGGGTGGGGATAGGATCGGAGGAGCAGGTGGTGAGTTTGGAGGAAGAGAGGTGGTGTGCAGTTTCCTCTTCAGAGATGACAGGAAAAGAAGAGAGGGTAGCGAGGGATGGTGGGGGGGGGGGGGGGACTAGTTGGGGGGGGGGGGAGAGTTGGGAGAGGGGGAGGAAGGGAAATAGAGTTTGTGGGGAATTGGAGGGTGATCTTGTGGATTTTGTCATGGAAATAATCAGCCAGGGTTTGAGCAGAAAGGGAGGGAGGGATCTGAGGCGGAGGCACTTTGAGGAGAGAGCCAAGACTAATAAAGAGACAGCGAGGATCAGAGGCAAGAGAGTTAGTCAGATGGACATAATAGTCTTGTTTGGCAATAGCTATGGCTGATTGGAAGGAGGCAAGCATGAATTTGAAGTGTAGAAAGTCTTCTGGGGAGTGGGATTTGAGCCAAGCACACTCAGCAGAATGGGCACAGGAGCGTAGATAGCGGGTAGTGGATGAGAGCCAGGGTTGGGGTGCAGAACATCTCACAGGACGTGGGGTGGGTGGGGTGAGAGCATCCAGAGCTAAGGAGAGTGCAGCATTACAGGAGGTTACTGCCTCATCAACAGACTTGGATGACATAGTGGAAGAAAGAGATGGAGAAATGGTGGAGTCAAGGGATCAATAGTATGAAGGTTTCTAAATAGGCTGGAGGAGACAGGATGAGGCTGAGGCAGCGGGAGATGAAGATTAAAGCTTAAAAGGTGATGGTCAGATAAGGGAAGAACTGAGCTACGGAAGTTTGAGGGAGAGGAATTAGAGAAAAATATCAGGTCAAGGCAGTGTCCGTGCTGGTGGGTGGGGGCAGTGGAACAAAGTTGGAGGTCAAACGAGGAGGTAAGGGAGAGGAGCTTTAAAGCATCGGGATCCGAGGGATTATCGACGTGAATGTTAAAATCCTCAAGAATAAGAATGGGGGAAGAGGAATCCAGAAAGAGGGAAAGCCAGGAGTCAAAGTCAGTAAGGAAGGTAGAAGCAGACTTATCAGGAGGACAATAAATAACAGCTACCCAGAGAGGAAGTGGAGTGAAGAGGCGAATGGAGTGGACTTCAAAAGAGAGAAAGGAGTGAGACTGAGGCAGCAGGAGGGGTTGGAATTGGCAAGAGGGAGAAAGTAGAAGCCCAACACCACCACCGCGGCCAGTGGGACGAGGCGTATGGGAGAACTGATAGCCCCCGTGGCAGAGAGCGGCAGTAGATGTGGTATCATCTGGGAGGAGCTAGGTCTCAGTTAGGGCAAGAAGATGTAAAGCGTTAGAGATAAAGGGATCATGAGTAAAAGCAAGTTTGTTAGAGACAAGAGTGTGCGTTCCACAAGGCACATGAGAAGGGGATAGTGGAAGGGGAAAGGAGAGGGATATGGGTAAGATTAGACAAGTGGACACAAGGAAGAGCACTGGCTCGCAGAGAGTCCAAAAACCACCAAGGGAGTAAGCAGAGTGTGGGTCACTTGCGCTTTATTAAATACCAAAACCCCGACGCGTTTCGGCAAAAGCCTTCATCAGGGGGCTAGAGGACTGCAAAAATACAAACAATATATTTCAATAAAACATAATAAAAACAATAAATAAAAACAATATATCTCAATAAAACATAATAAAAACATAAATGTAAAGAACAACATAAATAGTATAAAAGGACAAACATCAAGATTGTGTATATCATATTATACTCACACAATGTATAAGCCCAATACAGTAGATGAAGCGCATGAGAATGTGTAACCAATAATGTGGTTAATAATGATGAAAGACAACAACTATATTAAAATATAGATGCAAAATAAGGTACAAACAGTAAACCAATAAATTAAACAATGCAGGAAAAAACAGTAAAAGAGACAAATGGGAAACCCAGACCTAGAAGAGCAAAAATACATACATTTAAACTACTAAAAAGTACTAAAAAACTAAAACAAACAAGACCTAATACATATATGTAATTAGACCATAAAAACTTTAAAACATATCATAAATACATAGTGAATTTAGAAATAAAGTAAAATCAACTAAAAAAAAAAATAAAACCAAAATTAAAAATCAGAAATTGGTCACGAAATCAGACCTAAATGGAAGCCAAGATACCGTGTTATAAAAATGTATTGTATAAATGAATGTGTTATATGAAAGAAGCGTGTTATATAAAATATCAGTGTTAAAATAAACTATCTGTGCACACCACAGTTAAGAAAAAAAGAAGATGTCATACTGGGTGACCATAAATTATATGAAAAATCAAAAAGAATAAAAACATTGTGTATAAGTTAAGAACATGTGCATATAAAACCATATTTTTTTAAAAAAATGCTCGGCTGATTAAACAGCAGCCTATATTAATTATGCCATGTAGGTTAAAAACAGGGGGGCAGAGGAGTCATGATAATATGGTTAAAGTAACTATATTGAGCAAACTAAATGTATGTATTTTTGTTCTTCTAGGTCTGGGTTTCCCATTTGTCTCTTTTACTGTTTTTTCCTGCATTGTTTAATTTATTGGTTTACTGTTTGTACCTTATTTTGCATCTATATTTTAATATAGTTGTTGTCTTTCAGCATTATTAACCACATTATTGGTTACACATTCTCATGCGCTTCATCTACTGTATTGGGCTTATACATTGTGTGAGTATAATATGATATACACAATCTTGATGTTTGTCCTTTTATACTATTTATGTTGTTCTTTACATTTTTTTATTATGTTTTATTGAGATATATTGTTTTTATTTATTGTTTTTATTATGTTTTATTGAAATATATTGTTTGTATTTTTGCAGTCTTCTAGCCCCCTGATGAAGGCTTTTGCCGAAACGCGTCGGGGTTTTGGTATTTAATAAAGCGCAAGTGACCCACACTCTGCTTGCTCCCTTGGTGGTTTTAAGATTAGACAAGTTACATGAGGATCTCTTCTCAGAGTGAGACAGAAATCTAGGGGGGCCAGGGTTGGGGTTGATATCTCCGGATGAGAGAAGGAGGAGCAGAGAATGGGGTAGAGGAGACAGTACGGCGGAAGCAAGGGTGAGGTTGCCTTAGAGCAGCGGTTCTCAATCTGTGGGTCGCAACCCCCCACGGGGGTCACCACAGGATTTAGCGGGGGTCGCCTCACTCCGCCATTAAAAAAAACAAAAAAACCGCACAAGTTGCTACCGCTACCGAGTCCGCTTCTTGGCAGCGGCAAACTCACCGCTTCCCTTCTAATGCAGCCACGGCTCCCTGTCGCTTAGGGAACCGCGGCTGAGCCTGTGAAAGCGTTGCGGAGCCATCCAGTCTCTCGACGGGCTCCGTGCAGTATTGTCCCGCCTCCAAAGGAAGTTGTTTACCACTTCCTTTGGAGGCGGGACAATTCTGCACGGAGCCCGTTGAGAGACAGGAAGGCTCCGCAATGGTTTCACAGGCTCAGCCGCAGTTCCCTAAGAGGCAGGGAGCCTCAGCTACAGAAGAACAGCAAGGCAGTAGCAGGCAGACAGGGAGAGGGGAGGACAGAGCAGGGAACCTGAAATGGGGCTGATATGGGGGAGGGAAGGGGCTGACATGGAGGTATGGATAGATGGAGGGAGGGAGGGAGGGAGGGAGGGGGCTGACATGGACAGAGGGGGGCTGACATGGATGGATGGAGGGAGAGGGGCTGACATGGACAGAGGGGGCTGACATGGAGGGGGAGGGGGCTGACATTGATGATGGAGGGAGGGAGGGAGGGCTGACATGGACAGAGGGGGGCTGACATTGAGGGAGGGGAGGGCTGACTGATGGATGGAGGGAGGGAGGGGGGCTGACATGGAGGGAGTGCTGACATTGAGGGATGGATGGAGGGAGGGAGGGATGGATGGAGGGAGGGAGGGAGGGAGGGGGGCTGACATGGATGGATGGAGGGGAGGGCTGACATGGAGGGGGGAGGGGGGCTGACATTGAGAGAGGGATGGATGACACTGAGGGAGGGAGGGGGGCTGACATGGATGGATGGAGGGGGCTGACATGGATGGATGGAGGGAGGGGGGCTGACAGTGATGAATGGAGGGAGGGAGGGGGCTGACATGGATGGATGGATGGAGGGAGGGAGGGGGGCTGACATGGATGGAGGGGGCTGACATGGATGGAGGGAGGGAGGGAGGGAAGGAGGGGGCTGACATGGATGGATGGATGGAGGGAGGGAGGGGGCTGACATGGTCAGAGGGGAGAGACAGGGGGACATACCGGACAGACAGGGGATAAATGCTGGACAGAGGGGAGAGACAGTTTGGGTTAGGATTATAATGGGCAGATGGGGGGGAGCTAGGACTGGTAATGGGTTGATTAGAGAAGACTAGGACTGGGAATGGACTGATCAAGGGGGGGAAGGGACTGGTAATGGACTGATGGGGGGCTAGCATTGGAAATGAGCTGATCGGGGAGGTTAGGACTGGAAATGGGCTGATTAGAGGAGGCTAGGACTGGTAATGGGATGATAGGGGGGTAGGACTGGTAATGGGATGATTAGGGGAGCCTAGCACTGGTAATGGGGTTGAGGAGGGATTAGCACTGGAAATGAGCTGATTAGGGGAAGCTAGGACTAGTAATGAGCTGATGGGGGGGGGTAGGACTGGTATCGGGCTGATTAGGGGAGGCTAGCACTGGTAATGGGGTTGAGGGGGGACTAGCACTGGAAGTGAGCTGATTGGGGAGCTTCGACTGGGAATGGGCTGATTGTGGGGAGGGGAGGATAGAGCTGCTGGCCCTGTAAGAAAACTGGGGGCTAAGGCTACAAATGGGCTGATACGAGGGGATGGGAGAATGGAACTGGGAGTGGATCTGAGAGGGGCTGC
Source organism: Ichthyophis bannanicus (assembly GCA_033557465.1). Classification (NCBI taxonomy): domain Eukaryota; kingdom Metazoa; phylum Chordata; class Amphibia; order Gymnophiona; family Ichthyophiidae; genus Ichthyophis; species Ichthyophis bannanicus. Next base: position 1,031,229,002 of record CM066034.1, read on the forward strand.
CATGGTATTTGTACTAGAAGGGACTGGTCAGTGGGGAAGGAGGGGGACTGGAAGGGAATGGACACCAGTGGTTTTCATGGGAATGCAAGTTGACATTGGAAGGTACTGAGAGTGAGGACTGGAAAGGGGCTGGGGAGGGTTACTGGGACTGGAAATAGGCTGATGGAAAGAAGTGAAGAAAGCGAAAGAAGAGATAAGAAATGGCAGATGGACCATAGACCACAGAAAGAGCTAAGAGAAGACAGGAAAGCAGAAGCCTCAGATCGGGACCAACATGATCAGAGAATAAATTGGTCAGACAACAAAGGTAGAAAAAATAATTTTATTTCATATTAGTGATTTGACTACAAAATCATAATAATTTTGAAATCAAATATTGTTACTTGTTGTTGGGATTAATTATTGTGGTTTAAATAAGTAAATCTTATAAATAAAAACATAATGCAAAGGCCTATAATATATTAATAATTCAACAAATGATTACAGCGACAATGTGTTACCGGTAAAGGAAGAGAGACGCATTTGATTTTATCATTGGGGGTCATCACAAGTTGACCAATGGTAAAAGGGGTCACACTACAAAAAAGGTTGAGAACCACTGCTTTAGAGAGAGAGAGGGGATGGTAAAAAAAATCAAGGGGGAAGGTCGTAGGTTATATGGAACAGGTGGGCTTTAAGCTGTGCTTTGAATCTATGGAACAAGGGTTTGGAACGAAGATCTGGGGGAAGATTGTTGCAAAGGTAGGGACCAAGGAAGAAGTATGAGGAGTGATGGGTGGATTCAAGGTCAGCCCGTGAAGGTGAGAGGAGGCAAAGTCTGTTCATATGAATGGATCTGAAAGAGCGGTGCAGTGTATGGAAAATAATGAGATTGGAGAGATATTGTGGGGTACCAGTGTGCAAGGCTTTGTGTACTGTAGTGAGTATCTTGAATTGTATGCGATAGCGGATGGGAAGCCAGTGCAAATGGATGAGGAGTGGAGTAGCATGGTCCGATTAACAAGAGAAAAAGCGTAGTTACTCACCTGTAACAGGTGTTCTCCAGGGACAGCAGGAATCAGTCCTCACTTATGGGTGACGTCGGCACCGACGGAGCCCGCATGGAGCAATTCCCCAGCTTTCAAAGAAAGCCTTTGGGATTTCTGACACGCATGCGTGGTCCTTTTCCTGCCCAAGGGTGCCATCTTGCTCAGTCAGGTCCCTTAGCTCGAGCACTACCAAGCAGATGGCAAGGGAAGGATAAAAATCCAGCAACTCTTCAGGGGAGGTGGGAGGGTAGTGAGGACTGATTGCTGCTGTTCCTGGAGAATACCTGTTACAGGTGAGTAACTACGCTTTCTCCAGGAAAAAGCAGGAAGTCAGACCTCACTTATGGGACTCCCCAGCTACAGGCTACCAAACCTGTAACCAAAAAATGCCTCCGTGAGGTCGTGAGCAGAAGCCGATACCCAAAGGAACCCAAGTCCTCGGGGAGAAGCCCTTGGTAGCCGTGAAGAAGGGTCAGAGGGCAGGAGTTGCTTATACTCTGAACAGATTACAGAGTACAGCCTGGCCGAAGGCGCTGTCCCGAAGGGACTTCCTCTCCAGGCAGTAGTGTGCAGCAAAGGTGTTCACTGAAGACCAGGTCTCTGCCCGGCAAATGTCCCGCAGGGGCACCGCCTGCAGTGAGGCCACCAAGGCCGCCTTGGCGCAGACCCCATGTGTGGTGACTCACCGATCCAAAGGGACACCCGCTTTCACATGGGCGAAGGCGATGCAGTCTGCCACCCAGATGGTGAGGGTGCATTTGGTGACTGCCTGCCCCAGTCAATTGGTATCGTAAGTCACAAAGAGCCGGTCAGACTTGCGATGAGCCTGGGTGCACTGCAGATAGAATGCAAGAGCTCTCTTGCAGTCAAAAGTATGCAGAGTCGCCGATGCCTGATCGGCGTGGGGTCTCGGGAAGAAAGTTGGTAGGACTATCTTCTAGTTGAGATGAAAATCCAAGACCACTTTAGGCAGGAATTTGGGGTGGGTACGGAAGACCACCCTATTCCTATAGAACCTGGTGTAAGGAGCATCAGCCATGAGAACCTGGAGCTCATTGACTTGGCAGGCCGAGGTCAGCACCACCAGGAAGACCACCTTCCACGATAGATGCCGAAGCGAGCACGTCGCCATCGCCTCGAAGGGTGGACATGTAAGCTGCATGAGCACCACTTTCAGGTCCCATTCCACCGGGAGAGGCCGGACGGGTGGCTTGGATAGCAAGAGACCCCGCATAAAGCGGGAAACCAAAGGCTGCCCCGAGAGGGGCTTTCCCTCGATGGGGAGGTGATTCACTGAGATGGTGCTCAAATGCACCCTGAGGAGTTGGACTTCAGACCTTCCCTCGAGAGATGGAGGAGGTACTGGAGGACCCATCGAGTGGGACAAGAGAATGGGTCGATCTGGAACCCGGAGCGCCAGACCGAGAAGCGGTGCCACTTGAAGGCGTAGTCTCGTCTAGTTGAGGACTTCCTCGACACGAGGAGGACCTCTTTGACCTCCTCCGGGAGACCCAGCAAAGCTAGGGAGACTTGTTCAGCCTCCAGGCCGTGAGGGATAAGGAGGTCAGGTTCGGGTGCTGCACCCGTCCATCCTCCTGCGTTAGCAGGCCCAGGGTAGAGCCTAGGGGAACGGGAGGCTCTGTCGATAGCTGGAGCAGAAGCAGGAACCAGGGCTGCCAAGGCCACAAGGGGGCTACAAGGATCATCGATGCCCGGTCCCACTGAGCCTTTAGGAGGGTTCTCGTAATGAGAGGTATGGGAGGGAACACATAGAACAGGCCAACGGACCAGCTCAGAAGGAATGCGTCAGAGCTCACCCTGCTCAGGTGCGACACCAGCCCACAGAAGCGGGAGAGCTGTGCGTTCTGAGGACTGGCGAAGAGGTCCATTGCCAGAGTCCCCCACCGAAGAAACAGCCAACCGGCTACCCCTGTATCCAGCCGCCACTCATGAGAACGGAGGATCCTGCTGAGCCTGTCTGCTAGGACATTCTCCTGGCCCGGGCAGTAGGCTGCCCTGAGGGACATCCCTCGACGGAAGGCGAAGGAGCAGAGGAGGACCGACAGAGGGAGCGTGATCCGGTACCCCCTTCCTTGTTGACATCGAACATCGTCATGCAGTTGTCGGTCTGCATGAGCACCGACTGCCCCTTGAGGTGGTCCTCGAAGGCTCTCAGGGCCCACTGAATCGCCCAGAGCTCGAGCAAGTTTATCTGCTGCTGAGACTCCTCGGGCGACCACTGTCCCTGCATGCACAATGCACTGAAGTGGGCTCCCCACCCCAGTAGGGAGGCATCCGTTGTCAGCACTATCTCGTGCTGCGGGGTCTGGAAGGGCAACCCCTGGAGGAGGTTGTGGGGGTTTTGCCACCAGCCCAGGGACAGGCAAAGATCGCGGGAGACTCTTACGGGGTCCCTGAGGTGACCGACAGATGGGCTCCACTGGCTGCTGAGGCACCACTGAGCTGTCCACATGTGCAGGCGGGCCTGGGGAACCACATGGACAGTAGAGGCCATGTGGCCCAGGAGGCGCAACACAGTCCGAACTGCCAGGGCTCGGAGGCGTTCAATGCGATCCGCTGGCAAGAATGCGGTTGCCCATTGAGTATCGAGGTGCGCCCTGATGAACTCTAAAGCCTGCATCGGTTTGAGGTGGGACTTGGGATAGTTGACCATGAACCTCAGGCTTTCAAGTAGAAGGATCATGTGCAACGCCACCCGCTGAGTTTCCTCAGCCGAGGATCCTGTGACGAGCCAGTCATTGAGATAGGCATCAGGGCATACCAGTCTTCCCCTGAGGCAGGCAGCGACTGCGGAGAGGCATTTTGTGAAGACCTGCAGGGCGGATGTGAGGCCAAAGGGGAGCACCCAGTACTGGAAGTGCTCTCCCTCCACCCTGAAGTGCAGGTACTACCTTGCCTGTGCTGGGGGTGGATCAAAATGTGGTTGTAAGCATCTTTTAGATCCAAGGAGCATAGCCAGTCACCCTGCCTGAGGAAGAGCAGCAGGATGCCAAGTGATAGCATCAAGAACTTGTTTAGTTTTCGGAGATCGAGGATGGGCCGCAGACCCCCTGTCTTCTTTGGGACGAGGAAGTACCGGGAATAGAAGCCCCGACCTTGAAGGTGTGGAGGGACCTTCTCGACCGCCCGTTGGGCGAGGAGGGAGACTAGTTCCCGCTGCAGGAAATCCTGGTGCGTGGGGAGTCTAAGAGACTTCGCCGGGGAGAAGGGAGAGAGAAGCCTGTCCAAGCGGAGGCGATAGCCATCCCAGAGGACCCAGGTGTCTGAGGTGATGGAAGCCCACTGAGGGGCGAAAGAGGGCAGGCGCCCCCCCCACTGGCTGATGAGTCGCCAGAGAGTGAGAGGCTATGCAACTGGCATCAAAACCCCCTGTGCGGATTGTGGTGGAGCCAGGGTTTGGGCTTTAGGCCCTTTCAGCTTGCGGTGACCCTGGCCGGACTTTCCCTGCGTCGGAGTGGTCAGCGTGGGGGTGGTCGGGTATGGCGGGTAAAGGCCCTTCCTCAGAAAGAAAGGCTTTTTGGCCTGTTGATTTTTCCGCGGAAGGGTGGACGTCTTGCATGAGAGACAGGTTCTGGTTACAAACTCTGTCTCTATCTCCGCAGCCTCATTTTCCATCGGCTTGCTGAAGAGTTGCTCGCCGAGGCAGGGGACATCCAGGAGCTTCTCCTGCACCCACTGCTCTAAGTCTGACGATTGGAGACATGCCTGGCAATGGACCCCAATGCCTGTGGCCGCCACCCGAGTTGAGGATTTGAAACCATCGTAGGCGGCACGGGAGAGGTAGTTTGAGCAGTCCGTGACGGACTTCAACAGGGTACTGAACCTACTGAGAAGCTCGCATGCGAGGCCCGCAGAGAAACCTCTGAGCTCCTTGGACAAGTCATGCAAGAACATGCCCATGTATAGTTGGTATGCTTGAATGTGACAGGAGAGCATGGACCCCTGGTAGGCCTTGCGGCCTAGGGCATCAAGGGCTCTCGACTCCCGGCCCGGGGGGACAGATGAGTGCGACTTCGGACTCTTCTGTTTTCTCATGGCTGATTCCACCACCATGGAAGTGTGGGGGAGTTGGCTCTTTCTGAACCCAGGGCCGTGTTGTACCTTGTACATAGTGTCAAGGCGCTTACTCACAATGGGGACCGAGGTGGGTGCTTCCCACATGCAGAGCAGAAGCCGGGACAGGATGGGAGGGACCGGAACAGTAAGAGACTCCCTAGGTGGGGACTCCTACTGAAGGATGTCAAGCTCTTCAGCTTGAGGGTCCTCCTCGGCCTGGGTGGCCAGATAAAGAGCCCGTGCCATACCCCAAATGAACACCAAGGCGGCGGTATCCACGGGTGGGGAGTGCCACTGAAACACGGGCAGGGAGGGATCCGATGGAAGATCCCAGTGGGTACGGGTCTCCAGGGAGGTATCCCCATCAGACTCCCAGTCAGAGAACTTGGATGAAGAATCCAAACTGGGCAGGTCGCCCTGTCCAGCAGCCGAGCCCATTTCGAGATGGAAGACCTGGAAGATCTCGCCCCCAAGGAACAGGAAGGTGAGTAAAACCGATGTCGAGTACCCTCATTAGGACTGTGGCTCTCGGGGGTTTCCTGGATGGATTTCGGTATCCCACGTGAGGGACCCACGGTCTCTGGGCACGAGTCAGTGAAGCTGGCTGTGAGCGCCTGCTGGAAAGCGATGAACGCAGAAACGCTGTGTTCTAGCGCCAGCATGCGGGACTCCCACACGGGCGTGGGGCCCTGTGACACCAACCCCGGGGTCACTGGGTCGGGTGTTGAGATGGAGAGGGGGTCCTCACTAGGACGGCCCTCAGGAAACAAGGCGCCTTCGCCGGAGGCCTCCGTATCTGTGTGGGTACCTTGCGGGGCCGCTCCTTGTCCAACTCTCAGGAAAGCCGAAGGGGGCTGAGCACCCGAGCGCAGGAGCACTCGTGCTTGTCCAGGGGCCCCGACAGCAACTTTGAGGCCGCCTTCTTCTTGCGCCGTTCCACTTCAGGGGAACCCTGGTTGGAGTGCCGCCGAGAAAATGGGGCCGAGGTGGGGGATCCCATCAGAGGAGAGATGACCGAGGGCGCCACCGGGAATTCCGAGGTGGCCTTTCTGAAAATGGCTTCAGACTTCTGCTTACGACTGAGCAGGACTTTAGAAGTCGAAGATCCACGCGGCCAGTGGTTGGGGCAAAAAAAGGTGCAAAGCCTGTTGAGGCAAAAAAGGCAAAGAAAACCATCCCCTAATAGCTTCACAAAGGCAGAGCAGGGGAAGGACGAGTAGAGGACCAGTGCAACCGGAAAATAGAAGGCCAAAAACGGAATACTTTTTCTGAGGGACAAGGATGTGCGTCCGAAGGGCTCCGCAGAAAAAGGGAAACTGAGCAAGATGGCACCCTTGGGCGGGAAGAGGAATACGCATGCATGGTAGAAATCCCGAAGGAGTTCTTTGAAAGCTGGGGAATTACTCCGCGCGGGCTCCGTCAGTGCCTACATCACCCATAAGTGAGGACTGACTTCCTGCTTGTTCCTAGAGAAAAGGCAGTTTAGCAGCAGTATTCTGATTTAGTTGGAGATGCTTGAGCTCATATTGGGGTATGAACACTGGCCTAGTGACCAAAGAGACCAAGGGTCAAATCCCACTGGCATTCTTTGTGCAGAGGCAGCTCTATGATGAGGCGGCTGCCTCAGGCAGCAAAGTTTTGGGGGTGGCAAAAAATGCCCCCAAAATAGCCCAGCTGTGGCTACTTCACTCTCTTTGACCTGCTGCCGCTGCTACTTCTCCCAGATCTGTGGCAATGGCATCAATTTCCTCTCCCCCCTCAACAAGCAGCAGCTTTAAAAAGAAAAAAAAAGCAAACAAAAACATGGGGTCTTCCCGACTCCAGTGCACTTGTAAGGCTCTAATGCTCCCGTCCCCTTCTGACACATACTCAGTCAGAGGGGGCAGAAGTACTGTCAGAGACTTACAAGCACGCCAGAGTCAGGAAGACACCATGTTCTTGCTTGCTTTTTTTTTAAGCCACCACTCATTGAGAGAAGCAGCAGAGGTGGTAGTTTGGGGGCAGGAAGCAAGGGATGCCACGTTGGGCATCAGCTTCAGGAGTGGGGGGCACAGAGGTGAAGTGTAGATGATGAACATGTGAGCAGGGGGTACGAAGGTGAAGGGTAGATGATGGACATGGTGGGGTGCAGGGAGACAGATGATGGACACCAAGGGCAGGGAAAAGAAGCTGGATTGGTGGGGAGGGGCCAGGAGGAGAGATACTGGCCATGGGAGAAGAGAGGGCAGATGATGGCCACGAAGGAGACAGAGGGCAGATGATGGCCATGGGTTGAGGGGGGCAGTGGGCAGAAGGTTGTCACAGGAAAGATGAAGAGCAGATGATAGGCATGGGGGGGGGGGAATGGGAAAAGGGGTAGATGCTGGACATGGTGGGGGGATATAGGGGAAATTGGCAGACACTGGGCATGATCGGCATGGGGAGAAAGGGAAAATGCAGGGCATGGAGGGTAGATACGAGGCATGGAGATGGGGGAAAGGGAATATGCTGGATATGGGGGCATGGAGGGCAAATGCTGGATATTGGGGCTGGAGGAAGAGAAAAGAAATGCTGGACATTTGTGGGAGGAGAATGAGAGAGGAGAGATGCTGGAAACAGAGGGAGAGAGGAAAGATGGTGGACTGGGGAAGAGAAAGAGGAGAGATAGGAGGAAATTCTAGATGGGAGGGAGAAGGGGAGGAAGAGGTTACATGCTAGACATGGTATGTGAGGTAATGCAGGACACAGAAATGGAAAGGGGGTTATATTGAACATGGGGCATGAATACGGAGGGGGGAATGGTGGAGTGGGGTGAGAAAAATAGGCTGAGGCACTGGACGAAGGGAGAAGAAAGGGGAGAGATGCTGGACATGAGGGAGGAAGAGAGAAAGGGGAGAGTTAAAGACTGGGTGGAAAGAGGCTGGGGAAGGAGAGAACTGTGTTAAGGGTTGAAAGTCGAAGATGCAGTATTGAGAGGGGATTGAAGGCTGGATGGTAAGGAGGAGGTGCAAAATCTGAATTGATAGAGAAAAACAGAGAAATAAATGGAAGAAAGCTGAAAGAAAAAGATAAATGCCAGAGATGTAAGGAAGTGAAGAAGACAGGAAAGGAGAACATAAGTACATAAGATATGCCATACTGGGTCAGACCAAGGTCCATCAAGCTCAGTATCCTGTTTCCAACAGTGGCCAATCTAGGTCATAAGTACCTAGCAGTTTTCCCCAAAGAGACAGGTTCCACAATGCTTGTATTGGGTCAAGCAGTGATATCTTGGGTCTCTTTTAATAATGGTTTATGGACCTTTCCTCCAGGAACTTGTCCAAACCCCGTTTAAACCCAGCTACACTAACAGCTTTTACTACATCCTCTGGTAACAAATTGCAGAATTTAATTACACGTTGAGTGAACAAATACTTTCTCTTCTTAGTCTTAAATAGGTTACCCAGTAGCTTCATTGCATGTCCCCTAGTCTTTCTATATTCTGATGATGTAAACAATATCTCTACGTTAACCCGTACCACTCCATTAATTTATAGACCTCTATCATATCTCCCCTCAGCCGTCTCTTTTCCAGGTTGAAGAGCCCTAACCTTTTTAGCCTCTCTTCATAGGGGTATCCTTCCATCCCCTTTACCATTTTGGTGGCTCTTCTCTTTTCTAATAATGCTATATCTTTTTTAAGATACAGCCAGAATTACACCCAATATTCAAAGTGCGGTCACACCATGGAACGATATAGAGACATTATAATTTCCTTTGGGGGTTTTTTCCATTTCTTTCCTTATAATACCTAACATTCTATTTTCTCTCTTGGCCGCCGCTGCACACTGGGTGGAGGGTTTTAACATGTTATCTACGATGATGCCTAAATCTTTTTCCTGGGTGGTGGCTCCTAATGTGGAACCTTGCATCGTGTACCACAGTTTGGGTTGTTCTTTCCTAGATGCATAACTTTGCATTTGTCCACATTAAATTTCACCTGCCATTTAGATGCCCAGTCTTCCAATTTGTCAAGATCCTCTTGCAATTTTCCACAATCTTCATCGGTTTTAACAACTTTAAATAGTTTTGTGTCATCTGCAAATTTGATAACCTCACTCGTTATTCCCTTTTCCAGGTCATTTATAAATATGTTAAAAAGCAGCAGACCCAGCACAGATCCATGGGGTACTCCACTATTCACCTTTCTCCATTGGGAAAATTGGCCATTTAGCCCTACCCTCTGCTTTCTATCTTATTTTATTTTATTTATATTCTCTTATATACCGCGCTATTCTGCATCAGTGCGGTTTACATTGAACAAACTGAAATTACATTGAACAGGGCATTATAACTTGGAGATAACTATTTTACAGGGAACATGGGCTATGGAGGGTTAAGTGGCTTGCCCAAGACCACAAGGAGCATCTGTGGGACTAGAAACCCCAGTCCTTCCGGCCCAAGGTTGCTATCCTCTAGTGGGATTGAACCCCCAACCTTCCGGTCTGAAGTACCTTCCCCCAACCACTAGGCCACTCCTCCACTTTTAACCAGTTCCTGATCCACAACAGTACACTGCCTCCTATACTATGACCACTGTTCCCTCTAAGCTGTGCGCGTGTGCGCGCGCGCACACACCTCACCGAGCGCTGTGATAAGGAAGCTTATCATAGCTCAGGAAGGAGCTATAGAAAAGGTGAAGTGACTCTGAACAAGCAACCTGTCAGTTCTGGTAGAAATATGAAAACAGAATTTTGCCATAAAAGACTACCAGTCCCAGAATGCACCAGGTTTCCAACAGCCATTAGAGGAGCTGAAGTGAGGAAACGTGTGTTCAATCAGGAGGGCTATGAGGTAATCCCTAAGCACTCAAATCAAAGGGCAGGGCCTGATTCAGCACAGCTGCGCTGTGCTAGGGAGGAGCACTCATCTAAGCAGAATAAGAGTAGAGTTTATTCTACAGAGGACCATCTTCATGATCACCTTGGATATCCAGAGAATTGTCCTCAGTATCCTGAGAATCAGCTTGAGTTTGATCATCAGTTTCATCTGAAGGATCATCAGAAGCAGAAGCCAAACCGGACGGACAGAGGGGGAAAGAGACCCTTTGGAAGAAGGAAGAGAAAAGCCTTTGAGAGGTCTAGAAGAGTCCAAAGCACTACGTATACTGGGAGGTATTCCAAGGGCCAGCATACACCATTGGACTGGGGAAAGCCAGAGGAATGGTGCTGCAGAGCTAGGAATCACCAGAGGCTACCTGTGAGGGAGACGGCTGCACGTGGAAGGGACCCCAAGACCTGTGCCAGAAGGTATGTGAAGAGAGATCCAGTGTCCAGGGATCTGGATTGGAAGGCTGGACATAAGAACTGGACTACATACTGGCCAGGCTATATAGAGAGGAACTCTAGCAGCAATGGAAGCTCAGGTATGAACACTGATCTATGCCCTAGCTATAACCTTGAAAGACAGCAGGGAAACAAGTATTCTCCTGAAAATGCTCCATTGAGAGATTCATCTGTGCCAATCCATGATATTGAACCCATGCTTGTTGAACAAGGGGGAATAATAGCAGATGAGGATCCTGTTTATATGGACTGTTCTCTATCCAAACTCCGTTGGTAACTTTCTGTTATAAAGTACAGCAACCATCACAAAGAAAATACAAATTTGTTCTTTAATCTACTCAGAAAAGCTCCTGAAGCAGGATTTGACCCACACAGTAGAAAGCAAGCCAGCTAAAGGGGTTTCAGCTGGATAACTGCTAGCAATTAAGCCTTACCTAATTGCTTGTGAGCTAGGAAGAGAATCACTTCTGAATCTCTGTGGGAAGTAATCAGAAGTTAACCTGAAAAGAACAGTTTGTTTCTTGCTTTGTGGCTTTTCATTTGTTGTTTTCCTGATTTTGACTTTGTTTTTCCAAGTTAACACTGAAAGCAAGTAACCTAATTTATGTGCTACCAAGCATATCTGTGTTGGGAGAAATAACCCCATAAATAAAAATATTATTGACTTTACCCAAGAGCACAACTAAATTATTGTCAGCAGCTGTGTCTGGTGTGAATGAACTACATTGCCCACAATACCTTGCAAATCATATAGATATATGCACTTGTCAAGACTGTGAAGATTCTCACCCAGGCAGCCGTCTGAAAGCGCACAAACTTTACAACAGAGCGCACAAAAATTACGGTTCTGATTCTGATAGAAAACAACACAGGCATCTTAAAATTTAAAAGTTGCAATTGTAATTACTAGAAATGTTCCGCTTCATTTAGTAATCGTCTATTTTCATTTAATTTGATTAAAATCAATGTGGTGTGCATACTGTATTCTGACGTGTAGTCAAATTTTAAAGTATATAGCTCCGAGTGTCATTATGTGGTGCACAAAAATTTAACCTTCCTTCAAAAGCTGCACAGCTGATATTTTATACGCACACAGTCTACCGAAAATTAGAGGGAACATTGACTATGACTCTTTAGTTTTGGCAAGTTTCTGATGAGGGACCTTGTCAAAGGCTTTCTGAAAGTCCAGATACACTATATCAACGACTCACCTTTGTCTACCTGTTTATTCAAATATTTAAAAAAATATAACAGATTATTAGTAAGACAAGATCTTCCTTGTCTAAAGCCATGTTGGCTGTCACCCATTAAGCCATGATTATTTTATTTATTTTATTTATTTAACAGTTGCTTATATACCGCTACCTTCCACAGATCAGGTGCGGTTTACATTGAACAAGGAATGAACAGATTTACAAGTCTGTTTTACATGGAACATTTGTTAACTAGGTACAATTTTGCTGTTTTACATGGAACATTTGTTAACTAGGTACAATTTTGCTAAATACATTAAACATGAATGATTAAATATGGTAAAACTTGTTAAATAACAAGCGAACTTATTTACATATTTTGAACTATTACATATATCTATTTACAAGATTTACAAGTAGTTATTTAGTCGATTTAATTGTAATTGTAGTTAGCTAGGAGAATTAGAGTTGGTGTACCCTAGGTTGCTATTAACCATTACCTGTCAGAGGTAAGGTATTTTCAAGTGTACCAAAATGGGAGGTGAATAGATAAGTTTTTAATTTCTTGCGGAGTTCCTTTGCATCATTTAATGCCCTTATTTCTTCAGGGAGGGAGTTCCATAGGGTGGGAGCTGCATGTGAGAACGCTTTTCTATTAGTAGTCTTTTTAGCAGTTGTGAATTCTTTCGGGATCCTAATTCTATTCGTGTGGCCTCTCCGTAGCGTAGTTTGGGATGTGTCTTTAGTGATAAGTTTTGTTAAGGGGACTGGGGCCATTGTATTTAAAGTCTTAAATGTGGTGATAATCAATTTGTGATTTATTCTGGATTGAATTGGGAGCCAGTGAAGGTTTGCTAGTATAGGGGTAATGTGTTCAAATCTACATGTTCAGTAATTTTTTTTCTTTATGATGGTTTCTACCATCCTCCAATCTTCAGGTATTACAGATAATTGTAATGGTAATTCACAGATTACTAATAGCAGGTCTGCAATCTCATATTTCAGTTCTTTCAACATCCTTGGATGTATATCATCTGGTTCAGGTGATTTGCTACTCTTCAGTTTATCAAATAGTTGTAATACATCTTCCCAGTGTATCGATATGTCTTTCAATTCTTCCGCAGTATCACCTTTAAATACCACTTCAGTCATGGGTAACATCCCTACATCTTCCTCAGTAAAGACCGAAGCAAATATTCATTCAATCTCTCCTCTATGGCCTTGTCCTCTTAGTGCCCCTTTTACTCCTCTATCATCTAATGGTCCAACTGACTCTCTCACAGGTTTTTTGCTATGAATGTACTTGAAGAAGTTTTTATTACGAGTTTTTGCTTCCACAGCAAGCTTCTTCTCATATTCTCTCTTTGCCTGTCTTATCAATGCCTTGCATTTAACTTGCCAGTTATTGTGCTGTTTCCAGTTTTCATCATTTGGCTTTTTTTTCCCATTTCCTGAAAGATGCTTTTTTGGCAACAGCCGCCTCTCTGACCTCACCTTTAAACCAAGTGGCAGATGGGCTGGAGACCCTGAAAAGCAAGTTGAGCAGACAGAGGAAAGCAGAAGCTAGAGACTGAGATCAACACTGATTAAAGAATAAAATGGCCAGTCATCAAAGGAAGAAAAATTAATTTTATCTTTAATTTAGTAATTGGAATATGTCCGTTTTTGGAATTTAGATATTCTGTCTTTATATTTTGCACATTACAGGGACATATGCATCTCTTTCTCTTTCCCTGATATTGTACCTCATGCAGTGGTGTAGCCAAGGGTGGGTCTTGGTGGACCATGCCCCTCTACTCTGGCATTAGGTCTACCCAATCAGCAGCAGCAAAACAGTCAAATGAGAGGATAACTGGAGGCAGTGTCAACATTCGCACTATTTTGTGCCCATACAGGTTAATCCCAGGCCCAGGGCCGGCCCCAGAGTTAGTTGAAAATGTTGGCACCCTAAACAAATCTTAAGTCTTATGCTCCCCCTGGCTGTCAGAATCTATTGTTTAACCTTGAATGCCCTGTTCTTTGCCACCCTCCAAAAGCTGCCTAGGCAACTGCCTAGTTTGCCTAATGGTTGGGCCAGCCTTACCTAGTTCCTGCCTAGGTCCCACTAAAAAAAAAAATTAGCCTTTGCTGTGCCGCTGATGTAGAGTCTGGCTTCTTTGGGTTTCAGTTTAATTATTGTCTACGTATGTCTATTTTTTAGTTTGTGGTAATTTATTCTTTACTTGGCGAGGATCTATCTATTTTCTGAGTGTGTGACCAAAGCCAGGAATTCTGTTAGCATGGAGTTTCTATGTAGGGATCGGTAGTAATCTGGCTTATTTGGTTTTCTAAATAGATGACTGGATATTCTAGGGACACTTCAATGTTTACAGTGCTGCTCTTTTCTGGATAAGCTCCTTGTGTGAGTTTTGGATGTTAATGCTGTTTTTAGTATGGTAGATTTTCTTTGGTAGATTTTCTTTGCCCTGGGTCATTTTTGAAAGGTTTTGTATGTCCAGGATGGGTGAGGATTTATATTGCTGTTAACTGAGAAGACACCAGTATCAGAAATTATTTTTGGTATGTTGAATTCTGTGGGAAATGTCCTGGTTCTGCTGTGCACCCACTGTTGGGAGAGGAGTTTCTTTGGAAGCAAAATATATGTTCAAAAAGAAAATGAGAGAACCTTAACACGGTTTAAAATGCCAGAATAAAATGAGTTATAATAATTTTATTTTGATGTTATAATTTGCACCGTGGTTCTTTGTTTTGATTTTGCTCTTTGGTATGAGATCAACTTGCATCTCTGTGTCTTTTGCAGAATATTGATTTATATTAAAAATCCATGCCGGTGCAGTGTGTAGTGTCAGGATTCGATATGTTTTATATTAGATTCCCAGGCTAGCTAATTAAACTGCTGCAATCTTTGCTGCGTATAAGTATCACTGCAAAGGTTTCTTTTTATAAAACTTCTATAGCCGAGAAACATTGTTTTCTTTATTCTTGGGGCAACCCCTTGACCGGTGTCCTAAGTGAGGGAACCTCCTGTTCCCCAACAAGAGCTCTGAGAAGGCCCCTCCATTTTGGCTGGTGGGGAGGGGGCAGCGCCAGCTCATCTTTTATCTCAGGCAGCAGATTGTCTTAAGTCACCCCTGTCCTTGTGGCCTTGGGAAAGTCACTTAACCCTTCATTGCCTCATGTAAAAACTGACAGCTTGATGCAGAAAGCTAGCGCGGCTTTTAAGCACAGATAATACCACATTTAAGCACACTTTAAGCACTTTCTGGTTAACGTCAAATGCAGAAAACAGATGGATACGTGCGCAAACAGCAATGGAAGAGCCAGCGCCCAATTAACGCCACAAATATTTACATGTGTTAAAATTGAAGGAAAACGAGCTGCACATAATAGTCTGGTGCTGCGCCCGATGCAGAGACAGGCGTAAAGGATTTTGCAACCAGCCATTGATGACCCCCGATGCCAGAGAAGCCCCTGAACCTGCAGCCTTCATGCCCCTGATGCCAGAGAAGCCCCTGAACCTGCAGCCTTCACGCCCTGACAGAAAGAGAAGCCCCTGAACCTGCAGCCTTCATGCCCAGACAGAAAGAGAAGCCCCTGAACCTGCCAACCTTCATGCCCCGACAGAAAGAGAATCCCCTGAACCTGCCAGCCTTCATGCCCTAACAGAGAGAAGCCCCTGAACCTGCAGCCTTCATAACACAGAAAGAGAAGCCACTGAACCTGCCAGCCTTCATGCCCTGACAGAAAGAGAAGCCCCTGAACCTGCAGCCTTCATGCCCTGACAGAAAGAGAAGCTCCTGAACCTGCAGCCTTCATGCCCTGACAGAAAGAGAATCCCCTGAACCTGCCAGCCTTCACGCCCTGACAGAGAATCCCCTGAACCTGCCAGCCTTCACGCCCTGACAGAAAGAGAATCCCCTGAACCTGCCAGCCTTCACGCCCTGACAGAAAGAGAATCCCCTGAACCTGCCAGCCCTCATGCCCTGACAGAAAGAGAATCCCCTGAACCTGCAGCCTTCATGCCCTGACAGAAAGAGAAGCTCCTGAACCTGCAGCCTTCATGCCCTGACAGAAAGAGAATCCCCTGAACCTGCCAGCCTTCATGCCGCACCCAAAATAAAAATAAGAGAACCTGGTGGTCTAGCAGCCCCTGAACCTGCCAGCCTTCATGCCCAGACAGAAAGAGAAGCCCCCGAACCTGCAGCCTTCATGCCCAGACAGAAAGAGAAGCCCCTGAACCTGCCAGCCTTCATGCCCAGACAGAAAGAGAAGCCCCCGAACCTGCCAGCCTTCATGCCGACAGAAAGAGAAGCCCCTGAACCTGCAGCCTTCATGCCCTGACAGAAAGAGAAGCCCCTGAACCTGCCAGCCTTCATGCCGACAGAAAGAGAAGCCCCCGAACCTGCAGCCTTCACACCCTGACAGAAAGAGAAGCCCCTGAACCTGCCAGCCTTCACGCCCCACCCAAAATAAAAATAAAAGAACCTGGTGGTCTAGCAGCCTTCATGCCCCACCCAAAATAAAAATAAAAGAACCTGGTGGCCTAGCAGCCTTCACGCCCCACCCAAAATAAAAATAAAAGAACCTGGTGGTCTAGCAGCCCCTGATCCTCCCAGCCTTCATGCCCCACCCAAAATAAAAATAAAAGAACCTGGTGGTCTAGCGGCCTCTGAATCCCACCCCCCCCCCTAAATCCGGTATCTTAAAATAAGCAGGGGTGCTGCCTACGCACTCTCACTCTGGATCCACCATCTTGAAAAATGGCAGCAGCTGGCCCCACGCAGTGCATCTTGGGATGAAGCGGGTGAGGGCGAGGTCAGACTGCCTTATACAGTCTAACCCCACACGGTGCAGCGCTGCATTCCACAATGCTCCTCTCCCCCCTCCTGCCTTCTTTCACCAACTTTAAAATATTTACAAGTCCTACATATCTACTGAGAGTAGCATATTTTCGTCACTTTTCATTCTGTTCTCGGTAGCTTTTGCTATCTTCATCTCTTTTCTCTATGATAAGGAAATAAAGGAAGGGGAAAAGGGCTGAGGGGGGGCTTCAGAGATGAAGCTAATGCAGCTATGGGGGAGGGGTGCTATTTTGAAAATGTCAGTCATGTTTTCCAAGCTGTTGCTGTCTGTGTCTGACCATTATACAGACTGTCAGATTTGCTGACACACAAATGATTTTTTAAAAATATATTTCAAAACTCTTATATGCTCCCTGCTGGAAAAGGAGCCCCAAGAGGACTTTTTAAAAACATGCACACGCTCTGTACCAGGGTCCTCTTGTGGAGAGCACCATTTTCATGTGCTATAAAGTCTGGTCACACTGATGACGACTGCTTGCGACAGCCTCAACATCATGGCAGATAGGTTTTCACACCAGTATCACCATTTTCCACTTACATATGTACTTCTCGTCCCATAGATGATTTTCAGTGACCTTATCAATGTAACAGACAAAGATGGCCACTGGACCCCTGTGGGTATACACAGAATATGTACTTCTCGTCCCATAGATGATTTTCAGTGACCTTATCAATGTAACAGACAAAGATGGCCACTGGACCCCTGTGGGTACACACAGAAATGGCTGGATTGGATACATCATAGACTGGGTAAGTTTAGAGATGTTTCTTTGACATTTTGGGGCATGACTGACAACCATTTCCTGTAACATCATTAAACAGATGGACAGTACAAATTTCTTAGAGATCAAAATATATGGAGCCCTAGGCACTATGGAAGCAGGATGTGCATGCAGTGGAGGACAATCATGACTGGGGCATCTTTTGGACACACGTCATCTGACCAAAAATAGCTGCTAATGTGAGTCAAATAACTTTTTTTACCCATCGGGCACTGTGGACACTGGTAAAGCTGTACAAGGCCGGACTGTTGGCATTGCAAAGGGCAAGTGAGTATATTTTCCCACATGATTTTTGATTATTTATTTATTTGCAAAACTTTTATATACCGCCAATTCCAAAGATCATTGGCGATTTACATCGAACAGCGCCAAAATAAGGCCAAAATTACAAAGAACAATTTTGTCTAATATAGTCAGTCAAAATTACATGGAACAATTGCAGTTAGAGAGAATTACATAAAATAACAAACATTTTGTAACTATATATAGAATATATATGGGACTATGTACAGCTATATACAGAATAAGATAAAATATAAATGTAAAACTATTAATATTTTACAAAAATGCATTTTGATGTATCAGATTAAGGTACAGTTATAGGTAATGATAGTAGTATGTGAATAAACTGTGAGCGTGTCGTCAGGTTTAGCTATGGAGGATGGGATGAAATATCCAGCCTCCCTCACGGCATCCAATCAATCCAAGACTTATTTCAGTTCAGAAAGGCCTTAAAACTTCACCTCTTCCTCCAGTTTTACCCAGAAGCCAATGTGGACGCTGCACCATCCTCACAACCCTCTCAGAACCCCCTTGACTGAAGTCAAAAGAGTTCCCAATTATGTCTTAAATTGTAAATAGTTACCCTGTTATCCAAGTTGCATTACCTGTTCAACTGTAAACACAAAGTACCATCGGAAATGTGTATTTTATTGTTCATTGTAAACCGCACTGATGCTGAATAGCACGGTATAAAAGACTCAAATAAATAAATAATCTGTGTTGCAATAGTGTTGTGTAAACAGGTATGTTTTTAGTTCTTTTCTGAACTTTTGTAGATCTTTTATTTCTCTTAGTTGATCTGGGAGGCTATTCCATAAGGTAGGTGCAGTGTATGAAAAGGCTCTGCTGCTTGTTATTTGTTTTGTTTTTCTTATTGAGTTAGATACTGAGATGATATTTCGATTTCTTCTTCTTCTCGTTCTGTTTTCTGGATGGCTATGTATTAGTGTGGTTAGGAATGATGGAGCAACCTCGTTAATTAATTTGAAAGTTGTTAATATGATTTTATATTGGATTCTGCTAGCAATGGGCAGCCAGTGTAGCGAGTATAGAATTGGTGTAATGTGGTAAGTTTTGCTTTGACAATTATTCGTGCAGCCACGTTCTGTGCCATTTGAAGGATTTTTAAATTCTTCTTCGTTATGACTTGTAGTATTCCATTACAGTAATCAAAATGGGGAGTTATTAAGGCTGTGTAATGGTTCTGAAATCATCGTATTCTATAAGTGGCCTAAGTTGTTGAATAGATCAAAGTTTGAAAAAGATTGTTTTGGCTATTTTCTTAATGTGGGAAGTGAAACTAAGGGTCCTGTCGAGGATGACACCTAGATATTTAATCTCTTCTTTAACTGGGAGGGTGAAATTCAAGAGTTTTATTTCTGATGGTGGTGTGAAATTCATGTTTCTTGATGTAAATAATACTTCTGTTTTTTTGAAATTAATATTCATATTGTTTGAACGAAGCCATAGTTCAGCTTCCGTGAGGCAATCTGCTAAGTTGTCACAGTTGGGATCTAGTATGTTGACGGGAGCGAATAACATAATGTCATCCGCATATATGTGATAGTTAATCTTGTATTTTTGGAATATGGTGCAAATCGGCTGCAGATATAGGTTAAAGAGCAGATAGTGCAGAGCCTTGAGGTATTCCTTGTTCCTGGGGAAATGGTGAAGATGAGATGTGGTTAACTTGTACATATTGTGCACGGTCAGTTATATATGACTTAAACCAATCAAGAGTCAATTTCTGTAATCCCAGCTGTCTAAGTCTGGAGATGAGTATGTTATGGTTCACACTGTCAAATGCAGCAGATATATCAAGAAATATCATGATGAAAGCTTGTTTGGAGTTGTTTAAACCCCTAATTAGAGTATCGAGAAGGGCGAGTAAAAGTGTTTCCACACCATGGAAGGGGCGAAACCCATATTGGTGGTCAAGGGGGGCGGATGTATCTATATAATCTTGAAGTTGAAGTTGAACAACTTTTTCAATGATTTTGGTCAAGGGAAGACTGGCGATTGGACGATATGATGATGGATCATTGTCATTTAGAGATTTATTTTTTAAAATTGGGCGGATTGCTGAGAGTTTGAGTTCCTTGGGTAGAACACCTTGTTGTAAGGATTTATTTACTATGTCTAAGATGAAGGGAGCAAGTTCTAGTTTAGTTGTTTTGATCCAGGATACTGGACAAGGATCAAGGGTGGATGTGGTTGTGTTAAGATTAGCAATTATGTTAAGCAATTGTTTTTTGTCAATAAGATAGAACGATTGCCATACATTACAGTTGTTTGTGGAATAAGGGAGGGGGTCAGATATTGGTAAATAAGATTGTTTTAGTTTACTAGCAAAATAGCTTGCTAATGCTTGTGGGCTGATGGGCACAATGCGTGAGTTATAAGAGGGGGTTTTGGATAGAGATTTTACAATTTCAATAATTCTCTTGGGCGGTTAATGGCTTTAGATAGGATTGTTGTGTGGTATTGTTTTTTGGCATTATTTGTGGATGTTATGTATTAAGAGTAGAAAAGTATAGTTCTCGAAGTTCTGGCGTTTTTTTTGTTCTCCATTTGATTTCTATTTTTCTGAGTTCTTTCTTAATTGAAGCTAGTTCATGTGTATACCATTTTTCAGAAATTCTTTTATATGTTTTTTTGATTTTGGTAGTCAGTGGTTTGGAAGCTGAATTTATTACATTGTTCCAATTAGAAATAGCTTTTTCAAGGCTGCTATAGTCTATATTAAGTTGGGGTATAACTGTTCCAAGAAACTCTTCTGATACAAATGGTCGAAACTTTGGTCCTTGATGTGATATAGGTTGATGGGGGTTGGATAAGTAAGGAATATGAAGAGAAAACTGAATCATAAAATGGTCCGACCATGGGATTTGTGTTATAGTAGGGGGAGTATATTGGGGTATTTTAATCATGTGTTTAGGAATGAATACTAAGTCAAGTGTTACCTTTGATGTGAGTGGGGTATCCGATTATTTGTTTAAAGCTCATGTTATCCATTGATTCTAGAAAAGTTGAAGTTTGATTGTTATTGAGTGTTGCTAAATTAAAATCTCCCAAAATAATATGAGGCTTATTTATTGAAGCTTTACATGCTGCTTCTAGGATAGTAGTTATGTTTTGGGCATCTGGTGTGGGGGGTCTATAAAAGAGACAAATGGCTATGTTTCTGTTCTCTATTTTTAGGATATCTATGTTATCTTTAGTATCACAGATGGTAGGGGAGCAGTTCAGGTTTGTTTTAGCTAATATGAGTACACGACCGCCTTTTTTTTTATTACGATTGCAAATGAATAGAGAGTATCCTTTTACTTTTATTTGGTTCATTAAGATAGTGTCTGAGTTGGTTAGCCTTGTCTCTGTTAGGCAAAGCAAATCTGGTTTCTCATCAGAGATGAGGTCTGTTATAAGAGGGATTTTATTTCTAATGGATCTTACATTGATAAGAATAATTTTTAGGGTCTGGGTGTGTTTAGTTTTTTCTTTGGTTTTGCTTTCTGAATTTAAGCTTATATGGATTAACCTTTTTGTGCGGGTTTCTGGGTAGAGAGGAGGGGGTTGTTGTAGGTATATGAGTATGAATTATGATGATTAACGTGTTTTTGTCTATGGTGATATGGAATGATATGTATATGAGCCATTTCAACATTATTGAGAGATTGGTATAGCGTTTGTAGGCATATGGCGGATGTGAATAGTATACACATATAAATGCATAGGACATATAGCAATTGCAAATTATTGTACGAGCTTCATTTTGGAATTAGATTAGAAATTTGCTATGGTGTTGTAAATAGCCAGTATGATGTGGTAAAAATATGTTACAGCGTTGCAGACAAAAGAGGAGTAGGCTAGCTATATAGTAACCTGTAAGAGAAATTAGCGTTAGGTTATGGTTTAGCTATAATGTTGAAACACAATAGTGGGAAGCTGGATACAATACTTACAATGTTGCAATGTGTGAAAGAGATAGTATCGACTGTTTTATAGTTTCAGTTATTCTAAAACATATCGGTTCGTTTAGTTTGTACAACGGTAACAAGTTAGTTTGGTAATATACCATCGTGATATTCTAAGTAGGCAGTCTTGTTTCATCTAGAAATAGTAGGTCATACCTTTTTGTTCGTGAAATTATTTGGCAACTCCTAAGGGCCAAATAATTTCAATGATTATTTAACATTGATACTTGAAAGCATTTTTGGGTGGAATAGGTCAAGTTTTATTTGAGATATTGAAACGTGATACTATCCTGACCTACAATAAAGTGGGACTTTCAGCATCTGTAAATGACAGCACACACAATAAAGGAAATATACTTGACATGGTCCTACTACCAGATATACTTTCAGCATAGTAAATGACAGCACACACAATAAAGGGAATATACTTGACATGGTCCTACTACCAGATATACTTCACAAATTTTATAACCCCAACTCCCTCAAATGCACCTCAACCCCCTGGTCAGACCATCATCTCATTAACTTTCAAATTACTATCAATAACACAACAGCTAAACGAACCCCACCTACTGTTCCTCCATACAGATTTAAAAAACATAACAAAGAGGAATTTTTAGACATGACAATCCCCAAATTAACTACCTCACCACAAAATCTTGATGTAGCAGTAAAAAACTGGTACGAAATCATCAATAATGCAGCTGCCAATAAGCAAACCAGAAAGAAAATCACTCACCCGAAAGCAGACCAAGCCCCATGGTACAATAAAACACTAAACCTAATGAAAAGAAACTTAAGGAAAGCGGAATGCAAATGGAGAAAAAACAAAAACCCCATAAACAAAGATTCATACATCACTCTCCTTAATGAATATAAAGATGTAATTAACAATGCCAAGAAAAATTACCACTCCTCTATACTCAACAATGCAATAAACAGACCTAGAGAACTATTCTCAATAGCCCAAAGGTTAACAAATAACACCCACAACTCCAGCACTGAAATTACTGAAATTTCCCCACAGAACTTGGCCGACTACTACATGACCAAAGTCAAATCCCTCCCCCAGCTACTAAAACCAAAACATATACCTCTAACTCATTTTACAGATGAATGGACAGAATTCCAACCCCTATCTAACATGGCACTCAAGAACATCATAACAAACATAAATACAACCACCTCACCCCTCGACCCTTGTCCAGTAACATGGATAAAAAGCTCCTTACCTACCCTCTCACAATTCATCCTCCCCATAGTAAATCTTTCGCTAAAAACGGGGTACTTACCCCCTTCTTTAAAACACGCACAGATTCGCCCAATAATAAAAAATCCTACCCTTGACAAAGCATCACCCAAATCCTACAGACCCATATCAAGCATCCCGTTCATGGCTAAATTAATAGAAAAAACAGTACAAATTCAAACCCAAGAATACATTGACAGTTCAGCCCCCTTTGATGATCAACAGTATGGGTTTCGCCCCCATCACGGGGTGGAGTCACTACTAACAGTCCTAATCGACACCCTAGTAAGAGGCATTGATAATTCAAAACAGGCATTCCTACTTATATTCATTGACATCTCCGCAGCCTTTGACAGTGTCCACCACTCAACAATGATTGACAAACTAAGACAAATTGGAATAAAATCTACAGTCCTTAACTGGTTCTCATCTTACCTAAGTGATCGAACCCAAACGGTACGAATTGGTAACCTCGCTTCAAAAACTTACAACCAAGAACTAGGCCTCCCCCAGGGCTCTGCACTGTCAGCGCTACTATTTAATATCTACTTAAAACACATCTGTCAAATATTTAAAAAATTCAATGTATTTTACCACCTTTATGCGGACGACATAATGAGGTATGTCCCATTCACAATTCCTAATATTCCAACACTTCTAATGAATACCTGCCTTAACGAGATAACTAACTGGCTAAATGAAAACAACCTATACATAAATCACACTAAAACAGAAGCCTTAATAGTAACTAAGAATACAACTTTCACCCCCCCAACATACATCACATTACAAAATAATGATATCAAAATAAATACCGAAATACGTTACTTAGGCGTAATAATAGACAAACACCTCACTATGGAAACCCACATAAGGAATATAACAAAAAAAGTTTATTTCAAACTTAAAGTATTAAAACAACTCCGCCCCCTACTGCACCTAAAGGATTTTCAATGTATAATTCAAGCAATAATAACCCCCCATTTTGACTTCGCGAACCTAACACTAATAGGCGTAACAAAACAAAACCTAAAAAAACTCCAACTAGCCCAAAACGCAGCAGCCAGGATTATAATGAATGCCCCACCATTTCAACATATAACACCTATATTACAAAATCTACACTGGCTCCCGATGCAATGCCGAATACAATATAAAACCCTCCTAACTACATACAAAGCCCTAAATAATATAGCACCTCCTACACTAAACAAACTTATCAATAAAGAACCCAATCTTAATCTTCAAAGGAGAGACCAAATAAACAAACTAAAAACACCAAAGGAATTTATAAAGGCTAAAAAATCAACAAACATGAAAGCATTCTCCCATGCTGCCCCCATAATTTGGAACAACATTCCATCTGAACTAAGATCCTTACCTCAAATCATGGAGTTTAGAAAAAAACTCAAAACACATTTATTCTCAACATACTACGGTCCTTTAACGAATTCACCTTTTCAACAAGAAAAAGGATAGTCTCACCAGCCAACCTTATCCATCTCTGATCTGGAACAAGTACCAAAAACACAAAACGATGCTTGAATTATACATACCTTGTATATAATTAATCCTGTCCATTGTATATAGTTACAACTGTTAATTGTAAGTTTTGAGTTGAATCTTTGTAGCTTCTCATTGTTATATGTAAAAACAGCATTGCCTTGTTTACTGTTGTTCAATGTAAACCGCAACTGATCATTGGAAGGTGCGGTATATAAAAACTTGTTAATTAAATTAAAATTAAATTAAATTAAAATTAAATTAAATCTGAATCTTGTTTATGTGATATTATGGCTGCGATAGTAATATAGATGATTTTCCAAAAATGGAAAGAATCCCAACATTTGAATATACATTTTTGATTACCTTTCGCTACCTATGTGAGTCCTGGAAAAACCAGGGGAAGGGGGTTTCTTTTAATACTTTTTATTGGGGAACTCCAGATATGGTTTCATTGCTTTAGGTGGGAGACTAGAGTAAACAAGAAAAGTACATTGTTGTATAGAATATTAGGCCATGTATATACTACCTTTGAGGCTCCTTGATTAGTTAACAATTCCAGATGGTACATACCATTCAATTCTTAAGTATATTTATCTATTGTTTAGTTTTATTTTAAAATTGAATAAAATAACTAAAAAAAAACAAAAGCCAGAGTGGGCAGTCAGAGACATAGCTAAGGCAGGTCATGACACCAGAAGCCAACGATTGGCTAAGAAGACAGGAAATGGGTGTGCCTTGACCCAGAAGTGGACACTGATTAGCTGATTCCACCTGTCAGTATGAATTTGACAAAAGTTATTAACTTATACTACTTTGGTTGTATTGTAAATGCAGTAAGCATTATTTGACATTATAAAAGATCAGTAGTGATATGATTTCCAATGTAATTTGGTGGAGGAAGCATTTTCCTCTTTAAATGACAGCATATGGCATATTGCGTGTCACAGGCGTAACAGGCCGCTGCATCTTCCCGGCAGCAGAACGCGCTGCCCATGCCTCAGAGGGCCTTCGTCAGACTTGTAGCTGCAGCACTTGAAGTCCAAACAGGTCCAGCCAGTTGTCATTAAAAAGTGATGCCAGCTGTGGAGGATCTTCCAGGCTCACGTGAGGAAACCAAAAACTCTCTCTCCGAATAGCAAAGCCACACATCTCTACTGCAGGCCGGACTGTGCCTGGTGTTATAACAAGAACACGGTGTGCTCGTTGCGGGCAGAATGCACTATTCATCAGTGGATCGTGACTCATTCTATCCAGGGAAGAACGACGTTCCAGCAGTTCGGTCAACTTCTGACACAGCGCCTGCTCCTCAGCCCCAGCCATGTCAATGACTTGTACTAACACATTCTGCTGGGGGATGCTAAGAAGAAAGCGGGGAGGCATGTACGTGTGTGTGAAGAGTAGTGTAATGTGTGAGGCACTGTTCTGCTGGCTTTCAGAATGCAATATCTGCTGTAAGTGATAGAGAGCAGGGACTAGTCCTCCCTGATGCAGGACCCCAAAGAAAAGGGCCCCACAAACATTAAAACAGATAATGGCAGATTTCCATTGCACCATCTTGCTTTCGGTTGCACCAAGCAAGACCAATGGCAGTATGAGGGGGATTAGGAAACGTGGTTCTTGGTGGCTAAACATGGAAAGAAGAGCCAAGGGCACAAAATAAAAGAGCAGCAAAACAAGGGCAGGCTCTGTCCGCATCTGACGGTTCTCTTTCATCCATGCCAGCTGGTATAGACAATGTATGCAAGGCTTCATGATAGCAAAGACTGCAGAGAGATGGAGAGTCCCAAAAAGCAGCACGCCATTGACTAGAAGATGGTTGAATCTGGGGTGTGTCCCATGCTGTGCTAGGTGGCAAGGGTTGAAGTTATAGCCAAGGAAGTTAAGAGGCGTAACTACTGTGCTCAGCATGCTGCTCTTCTGATGTTGTGCAGGGGTGAAGTACAGCGTGTCGGCTACAATGAACACAATGGCAGTGGCACAGGCACTAGGTATGAGCATCAATAATGCTTTTATCATCATTAGCACATCACGCTGCGAGCCCTGCCCAGCCCAACAGAGGACCGGAACTAAAGCAAAGGCAGGAAACGTGGGCCTGTTGAAAAAACCAGCGATCAGCAGAACTCCCAGAAGGCTGCTGTGCTTTGCTCTGCTGCAGTAAGGTGTGGTCAACCAGCTCCCAGGAGCTGCAACAGGGGACACCAGCAGCAATAGCAAGGCAAACATAAGTCCCTCTACTGCATTGCTCCAGGTTCTCGTGTAGAACACAGTTGTGACATAGGATCCAGCAAGAAGAGTCAAGGCTGGCCAGCGGTCTGCACCCCATAGCGGAGCTATATGATACACACAGAAGTCAAGGAGAAAAGAGCAAAGTGTGATAATGAAGCGTGGCAGCACCAGGAGGCTATAGCTGCTTGGAGGATTCTTCAAGAGGCCCAACTGCTGCAAGGACTGGATCACGCAGAAACTAAGACCTGATGTGATGAAGGGGGAAACCACAGATCTGCAGGGAGAGGAAGGAAGAAACTCCCAGGGTCGAAAGACCTGCAGATGCAAAATGTCACCTTTTAAGAAAGAGAGAAAGAGAAATCAAGTCTCTGGAAACTCTCAGAAAAACATGAACATTCAATGAAAAGGCTGGTTTCCACATATCAAGATGAGAAAGTTCTACTTTTCCATAGCCCCCACAAGAGTAGAACACAGAAGACACAGCCCTCACGACCACATAAACAACTGCAAAGGTTTTTGCTCGTTTGCAATGGCACACCAATGACAATCTAAGACAGGAGCTTACAATAGCACCCTCTTCCCTTTCATGTGGAGATGCTTCATCACTTCAGCTCCAGCGCGCAGGACAAGAATGATATGATGAATGCTTGACACTGATAAGTGATGATGATGACTGAAACGACAAAACAGATGTTGATGTCCTTGAGCTCTTGGACAGAAATGCTATTGGGAAAGGATTAGCAAACAGATAGGGAATGGCTGCAGAGGCAAGATCCCATAATTCCTGTGATGAGGGCCTCTGCCTACTTCAGTAATAAGACTATGGAGCATTCTGAAAATGTGATGCTTAATACTGAGATTTGATTAAATGTATCTGGCCAGCACATTGTTCTGCCTTGCAGAAGAATCACATACTGTATGTCTCACCTCTTGGTGCCTATGTCTGGGAATACTGGGTAGATTAGGCAGTTACTTAAAAAGCCACAGGGGAAAAGGGTACATGAGGAGGCGCTGCAGAGATGAGAAGGCAACAACCTGCTGCAGATGCACTGGGGCTTTAGTGAAAGGGATCAAAAACTGAATATGACGCATACACAACAAAACTCACCTGCCATGACTTCTGGAGACTGGAAGAACTCATCTGGATGTAGGTAGCCTGTCTGAGGCAGAAGACACCAGAGTAATCTAAAGAGGCCAAGAATGCTCCACACGGCTTTGGATCCCATCAGCAGCTCCCAGCACCTATATAGGATGATTCATGCAAACACAGATGTCCACAGCTATGGACAACTTGATCCACCCAGTTCACTTGCATGTGCCTGTCTATGGTTCTGACACAAGTCTTACAGTAGCTGATCTGTACCGTTCCAAGCTAGAAATGCACCCTGTGCGACTAATGAATCTGGTGCCCCCTCTCCACACAGCCATGTTCAGTAACTCCCTCTTTTTGAGCTTCCTGGAAGCCCAGTGATGACATCAGCGCCCCCCTTCTTTGCTTGTGCTTTGCCCAGCCTTTGCACCATGTTCTCCAGCATTCAGTCCGAGCTTCCCTCACTTCACTTTCTGTCTTTTCTAACACAAAAACATTGCAATCTGCCTTGAGATGAAATTGGAAAGCAGCCCCAAAATATAAAATATTATGCATGATGCTTCTTGTTTGTACTGCGCCTCCCTTTTCCCTTCTTCAGTCTATCTATGCAACAGCTCAGAGGTAGGCACTGCAGCAATTCTGTTTCTTGCATGCTTGCATAAATTTGCATCTTAGAAACATAGGAAAACACATCAGATAAAGACCATAAGGCCTATTCAGATTGCCCTTCCATGCCAACTACTAAGCTGGCATGGAAGGGCAACATTCTGGGGAAAGGAGGGGCTCTTCTGAAGGGATGGGCTTCACTTTAAACGGGATGAAACCAGGCTGCTGGCATTAACCTTTAAAAAGGAGATAGAGCAGCTTTTAAACTAGATAATAGGGGAAAGCCGACAGTCGCCCAAAAGCGGATGGTTCGGAAGAATGTATCCTTGAAGGATACTACCAAAAGCAGAGAGGTTCCAAAAAAAGAGTAAAGTAGCCCAAATGCCCTTGAGTATGGAGAAGACAGAGCTTAAAGATCCCAAATTACCCATGTCTACCAATAGCCAAATTAATATGAATAAAATAGTCTCTAAAATGCTTGCATGCAAATGCTAGAAGTCTAAAAAATAAGATGGGAGAGTTAGAATATATAGCACTAAATGAGAGGTTAGATGTGATTGGAATATCAGAGACATGGTGGAAGGAGGATAACCAGTGGGACACTGTGATACCTGGGTAAAACTACATCGTAATGATAGAGCTGATCAAATTGGTGGAGGGGTTGCGCTCTATGTTAGAGAGGGCATTGAGTCAGAAAGGATTAAAGCTTTGCAGGAAACAAAATTTTCTGTAGAATCTCTATGGATTGACATTCCATGTAAAAAGAGGAAGGCGATGGCAGTGGGGGTGTACTATCGACCGCCTGGCCAGAATGAACAAATGGATGATGACATGCTCAAAGAAATCAAGGAAGCTAACAAAGGTTACAGCGCAGTAATAATAATGGGTGATTTCAATTACCCCGGTATCGACTGGGTCAGTGTCACAGCAGGACATGCTAGGGAGATAAAGTTCCTAGATGAAATAAATGACTGCTTCTTGGAGCAGCTGGTTCATGAACCGACCAGAGGGGAAGCCATATAAGACCTAGTCCTTAGTGGAACACCAGATCTAGTGCAAGAGATAAGGGCGTTGGGGCCACTTGGCAATAGTGATCATAGCATGATCACATTTGATTTAATTAGTGGAGGAGGGATAGTAAGGAAATCCACAGTACTACCTTTTAACTTTCGAAAGGGAGACTGTGATAAAATGAGGAAAATAGTTAAGAAAAAACTAAAAGGAGCAGTTGCAAAGGTTAAAGACTTACATCAAGCTTGGGTGTTGTTGAAAAATACTATCTTGGAAGCCCAGACCAGCTGTATTCCACGCTTTAAGAAAAGTGGAAGGAAGTCCAAAAAACAGCCAGCATGGTTTAAAGGTGAGGTCAGAGAGGCTGTTGTTGCAAAAAAAGCATCTTTCAGGAAATAAGAACATAAGACATGCCATACTGGGTCAGACCGAGGTCCATCAAGCCCAGTATCCTGTTTCCAACAGTGGCCAATCTAGGTCCTACGTACCTAGCAATATCCCCAAAAGACACAGGTTCCATAATGCTTGTACTGGGTCAAGCATTGATATCCTGGGTCCCTTTTTAATAGTGGTTTATGGACCTTTCCTCCAGGAACTTGTCCAAACCTTTTTTAAACCCAGCTATACTAACAGTCCTTACTACATCCTCCGGTAACAGATTCCAGAGTTTGATTACACGTTGAGTGAAAAAATATTTTCTCTTATTTGTCTTAAATAGTTTACCCTGTAGCTTCATTACATGTCCCCTAGTCTTTCTATATTCTGATAGCGTAAACAATTGATCCACGTTTATCCGTTCCACTCCATTCATTAATTTATAGACCTCTATCATATCTCCCCTCAGCCGTCTCTTTTCCAGGTTAAAGAGCCCTAACCTTTTTAGCCTCTCTTCATAGGAGTAGCCTTCCATCCCCTTCACCAATTTGGTGGCTCTTCTCTGTACTTTTTCTAATAACGCTATGTCCTTTTTAAGATACGGCGACCAGAATTGCACACAATATTCAAGGTGCGGTCGTACCATGGAGCGATACAGAGGCATTATAATATCCTTTGTTTTATTCTCCATCCCTTTCTTTATGATACCTAGCATTCTATTTGCTTTCTTGGCCGCCGCTGCACACTGGGCGGAGGGTTTTAACATGTTATCCACGATGACTCCTAAGTCCTTTTCCTGGGTGGTGGTTTCTAATGTGGAGCCTTGCATCGTGTAACTATAGTGTGGGTTGTTCTTTCCTAGGTGCATAACTTTGCATTTGTCCACATTAAATTTCATCTGCCATTTGGATGCCCAGTCTTCCAATTTATCCAGATCCTCCTGCAGTTTTCCACAATCCTCTTGGGTTTTAACAACTTTAAACAGTTTTGTGTCATCTGCAAATTTGATAACCTGACTAGTTATTCCCTTTTCCAGGTCATTTATGAATATGTCAAAAAGTAGCGGACCCAGTACAGATCCCTGGGGTACTCCACTATTCACTTTTTTCCATTGGGAATATTGGCCATTTAGCCCTACCCTCTGCTTTCTATCTTTTAACCAGTTCCTGATCCACAATAGTACACTGCCTCCTATCCCATGACTTTTTAGCTTTGCCAAAAGTCTCTGATGGGGGACCTTGTCAAAAGCTTTCTGGAAGTCCAGATACACTATATCAACCGACTCACTTTTGTCTACCTGTTTATGCACACCTTCAAAGAAACATATCAGATTAGTAAGACAAGATCTTCCTTGTCTAAAGCCATGTTGGCTGTCTCCCATTAGGCCATGACTATCTACATGTTGTGTAATTTTGTTCTTTATGATGGTTTCTACCATTTTCCCTGGTACTGACGTCAGGCTCACCTGGAAAAAAGAGCCAAACGACAAAACCTTGAAACAGCACAAGCACTGGCAAGTCAAATGTAAGGCATTTATAAGGCAGGCAAAGGGAGAATTTGAGAAGAAGCTTGCTGCGGAAGCAAAAACGTGAAATAAAGACTTCAAGTACATTTGTAGCAAAAAAACTGTCAGTCAGTCAGTTGGTCCATTACATGATAGAGGGGATAAAGGGGCACTAAGAGGCAACAAGGCGATAGCGGAGAGACTGAATGAATTCTTTGCTTCGGTCTTTACTGAGGAAGATGTAGGGATGTTACCCATGACTGAAGTGGTAATTAAAGGGGCGGAAGAATTGAAGGAAATATCAATACATCGGGAAAGCACAGTTACTTACCTGTAACAGGTAATCTCTGGGAACAGCAGGAATTAGTCCTCACATATGGGTACGTCGGAACCGACGGAGCCTGCGCGGGAAAGCTCCCCAGCTTCCCAGAAAGGAAAGCTTTTGGGGCCTCCCACAGCGCATGCGCGCTGCCTTCCCGCCTTCCTGACCAACTCTCCTCAGTTCGAGTTTAAAGCTGAGACAATAGAGAGAGGAAAGGAAAGAGAGAGAGAGATACAACTCCTAGGGGAGGTGGGTGGGTTGTGAGGACTAATTCCTGCTGTTCCCCGAGATCACCTGTTACAGGTAAGTAACTGTGCTATCTCCAGGAACAAGCAGGAATGAGTCCTCAAATATGGGGACTCCCTAGCTAGGATGCCGGGGAGATCCCCCCCCCAAGGGTATGAGACCCAGAAGGGTTCCTCATCTTCCTATGGATCTCAGGCATCCATACAGGGAAGGTGGGCAGGAGTTGATTAAGAATGGAACAGGTGTCTGAGGACAGCCTGACCAAACAAGGCATCCCGGCGGGAGTCCTTGTCCAAACAGTAATGGGCTGTAAAGGTATGAACCGAGGCCCAGGTGGCTGCTCGACAGATCTGATCGATGGATACAGAGTGAAGATGAGCCATAGAGGTGGCCATGGCTCTCACATTGTGAGCTGTGACATGGCCCTCCAGAGAAAGGTTCTTACTTTGGTAAGCAAAAGTGATACACTGAGCAATCCAATTGGACAGTGTTCTTTTAGAGACTGGAAGTCCTAAATGAGAAGGATCAAAAGCAACAAAAAGCTGAGAAGACTTTCGATGTTGCTGTGTCCTGTGGAGGTAAAAGGCAAGAGCTCTTTTACAATCCAGAGTATGAAGGTTCCTCTCTGCACTGGATGCATGAGGAGCCGGAAAAAAGACAGGTAGATATACCTCTTGATTAAGATGAAAAGGGGAGACCACTTTAGGCATAAAGTGGGGATTAGTCCTAAGGACCACCTTATCATGATGAAACCTTGTATAAGGGGGATTAGCCACTAGGGCTTGCAGTTCACTGATACGGCGAGCTGAGGTGACTGCAATGAGGAAAATAACCTTCCAGGAAAGAAATTTCAAGGAGGTAGTGGCTAAGGGTTCAAAGGGTGGCTTCATAAGCTGACCAAGAACCAAGTTTAAGTCCCATGCTACCGGAGGAGGGCAAATGGGAGGCTTAGTTAAAGTTAGGCCTCTCATAAATCTTGCAATAAGAGGATGAGAGGAAACAGGTTGTCCATTGAGAGGTTTAAGGGATGCTGCAATAGCGCTCAAATGGACCCTTACTGAATTCGTTTTAAGGCCTGCATTGGAGAGATGCAGGAGATATTCCAGTAAAGAATTTAAAGATAGTGCTAAAGGGTCAAGACCCTTTTGAGCACACCAAATGGAAAATCTTTTCCATTTAAAAGCGTAAGAACGCCTAGTGGAAGGTTTCCTAGAGGCATGGAGGATATCCTTCACTTGCTGAGAAAGATTGAAGTCTTGAAGGTCTAGGCCTTCAGTAACCAAGCTCTGAGGTGAAGGGACTTGGGGTTTGGGTGCCACAAAGTCCCCTCCTCCTGAGACAGAAAGTCTGGGGCAGCTCCCAAGTCCAGGGAGGGGGCTTGGGAGAGATGCAGAAGTAGAGGGTACCACACTTGGCGTGGCCAGCGTGGAGCTATGAGGATCATAGATCCTTGGTCCCTCTGAAGTTTGAACAGAGTCTTGGGAATCAAAGGAATGGGTGGAAAGGCATAGAGGAATTCCTGACCCCAATGAAGGAGGAAGGCATCCTTGGCCTGAGCTCCCTGACACAGAATTCTGGAACAGAACCGGGGAAGTTTGGCATTCCACGGACTTGCAAATAGGTCTATGTCCGGGGTTCCCCATTCTTGGAAGATTCTGAGTACCTGATCCATGTGCAGGGACCATTCGTGTGGAAGCAGAACTCGACTGAGTCTGTCTGCCCAAGAGTTTTGGATTCCTGGGAGGTATACTGCCAGGAGATGGATTTGATGCTCTCTGGCGAAGGCCCACAATCTTAGAGCTTCGTTGCAAAGCGACAGAGAGCCAGCCCCTCCTTGTTTGTTTATGTAAAACATGGCTACTTGATTGTCGGTATGAACAAGGACTGTCATGTTGTTGAGGAGGGTATGAAAGACCTTGAGAGCAAGGAAAATTGCTCGCAGTTCCAAAAGGTTGATATGAAGGGTGGTCTCCTGTGGAGACCAAGTGCCCTGAGTGGAGAGGTCTTGGAGATGAGCTCCCCAATCCGTTTGGGAGGCATCTGTTGTGAGGGTTGCTTGGGGTAACAAAGGTTGGAAGGGGACACCAACAACAGATTTTGGGTGGACATCCACCATTGGAGAGACCAAAAGAGACGTTTTGAGGTTGCTATTTGGTCTGAGAGAGCTCCTGATGCTTGAGTCCACTGGGTGGACAAAGTCCATTGAGCTGCTCTCATATGCAGGCGAGCATAAGGCACCACATGAACTGTGGATGCCATGTGGCCTAGCAGTTGTAGCATCTCCCTGGCAGTCAAGTGGCTTCTGGACTGGGTTTGAGAGGCCAAGTGCACTAGACGGTGGCAACAGGCTTGAGGAAGATAGGCCCTTGCAGTGGTAGTATCTAGCCAGGCCCCTATGAATTCTAGGGACTGAGCAGGGGTGAGTTGAGACTTTGGCAGATTGATGACAAGTCCCAGATACTGCAGTATGCGTCTGGTGTGGTCCAGGGAAGTCTGAGCCTCGGACTGAGATGGAGCACGGATGAGCCAGTCGTCCAGGTATGGGAAAACAAAAATTCCCAGGGTGAGTAGAAATGCAGCCACTATTGACATGCATTTGGTGAACACTCTTGGAGCAGAGGCTAGACCGAAGGGGAGTACTCTGTACTGGAAATGTTTTCCTTGGAACAGAAATCGTAGGAATTTTCTGTGGGATGGATGGATGAGTATATGTGTGTAAGCATCCTTTAGATCTAGAGAACAAAACCAATCCTGACTCTGCAGGTATGGAAGGAGAGTACGTAGAGAGAGCATCTTGAATTTCTCCTTGCATAGAAATTTGTTCAATTCTCTCAGATCCAGAATGGGTCTGTATCCCCCTGTTTTCTTGGGAATGAGAAAATAAGGGGAGTAAAACCCTGACCCCTGTTGAAGAAGAGGAACCTCTTCTATTGCCCTTTGGGCAAGAAGGGTGGTCACCTCCTGACCCAACAGGTGCAGGAAAGATGGGGGAGAATTGAAATGTCTCACCATGGTATGGGGAGGAAGGCTGGAGAAATGTAGTTTGTAGCCCTCTCTGATGATAGAGAGGGTCCACTGTTCTGATGTGATTTGCTCCCATCTGGGAGCAAAATGAGTTAACCTTCCTGGAATGGTGAGAGGCTCTGGCTGTTGTAGAGCCAGAAAAGTTAAGTTCTCTAGAAGTAAGTCAAAACCCCTGAGGAGGTTGGGACTGCTGAACTGTAGCAGTCCCTGCAGGTTTTGCCCTGGCCTGTTTAGATTGCTGACGCTTAGGAGCAAAGCGAACTTGGGAAGATTGCTGGCCAGTATTTGTGGAAAATCTGGTCTTTTTGTAGAAAGGCTTCTTAAAAGATTTTTTTCTTGGCAGGGGTAGAGGTAGACTTAGAAAGTCTATCTAAAGCAGCATTCTCTGCATCCATTTGAGTGGCTTTGATTTGCCACTCCTTGCCAAACAGATTTTCACCTGTACAGGGCAGATTGCCCAACCCATCTTGGACCCAGGGTTCTAGGTCAGAGGCCTGGAGCCAAGCAATTCTGCGAGCAGCTATGGCAATTCCTGAGGCTCTACTAGCACCCTCAAAGGAGTCAAAGGCAGCTCTGTTGGAGAACTTTGAAACATCTTGGGTATGCTTTAATAAAAGAAGGAATTCCTCCTTCCTATCCTCTGGGATAAAGGCGAGGAAATAGCGCATCTTCAGTGCAATCTCCTTCAGAAACATGCCCATATAGAGGCTGTATGAATTGATTCTGGCAATAAGCATACTGGCTTGGAAGATTTTCCTACCAAAAGCATCCAAAGTCCTACATTCTCTTCCTGGGGGAGTGGAAGAGTGTCTTTTGGTACTCTTTATCCTTTTCATAGCTGACTGTACCACAATAGAGTGGGGAGGAAGCTGAGTTTTTTGAAAACCAGGAGAAGGAGGGACACGATACATGGTGTCCAAACGACGAGAATGTGGAGATAAGGTGAGAGGAGTCTCCCATAAGTCCATCATGTGTTCTTGAAGAATTTCATGGATGGGCAAGGTGACTGCCTCTTTGGGAACCTTAGAGTATCCCAAAATATCTAATTTTTTTGCTCTAGGTTCTTTTTCAGAGGTTACTGAAACTGAGAGCCCCTTGGCTAGTTCAAGAATGAAGTCTTGAAAGGACAAATCCTCTGGAGGAGACATTCTCCTCTTTGGAGAAGAGGGCTCCTCAGGAAGAGTAAGAGATACTTCAGCAGAGTCTTCTGAGGTATCGGAATCATCAGAAGACTCAAAGTATCGTCTATTAGCTTCCAAAGATCGATACGCGTATCGACCGGTATCCACATCGGGCGTACCCGGAACCGGATCGGTATCGGGATAAACCCCGGAACCGGGAACCGGAACCGGTATCCTGGTGGAAGTGGATGCTCTGGGCACCGGTATCGGTTGTGGTACCGGAACCAGAAGCGGAACCGCTTGGTGCGGTACCGAGGGCGTTGCAGCTTTAATAAAAGCCATTATGGCCTGCTGCATGGATTGAACGGTATTATCCATAGACGTCACGACTGCCTGGATATCGGTACCGGTATGGGCCGGTACCCCAGAGCAGTCTAACAGGTGATCGGTTGAGGCCGTGCCATCGATGTCAACCTGTAACCCCATAGGAGGAGCTTTGGAAGCCGGAGCTTCCCGCTGGGGTTGTTTGGCTGGGGCAGGGTCCTCAGGGTCAAGCCCAAGGGCCTCTTGATGCTTAGAGGGAGATTTGCCCTTTGAGGACCTGCCGGAAGAATGTTTGGTTACCTGAGATCCATCAGGAGAGGAAGACCTGGAGGATGCTGATGCTGGAGTATCTGTAGAAAACAGCATATGAAACTTGGCTGCTCGGTTCTGTAAGCCACGCTTGGACATCAGAGAGCAGGATGGACAATCCGGAATGGAGTGGTCAGGCCCCAAACATTTAAGACACCATTCATGGGTGTCTGTGACTGATATAGTACCGCAACACTTGGTGCATTTTTTAAAACCAGAGGCTTGTTTCTCCATGAGGGAGAATTCTGTGAAGGCCTAGAGGCCACACAGAACAAACACACCAAGTGAGGAAAATAAGATTATTTCTTTAAAAAAAAAAAAAAAAAAAAACATAAGAAAAAAGACCAGCGGTACCGGTCCGGAATCGGGGAAGGCAGACACGCGGCCAAAGAAACAAATTAAAATAACAACTTCTTCAGCGGTGACAGGAACACGACCTGCTGGCTCTGCGGAAAAAGAAGAACTGAGGAGAGTTGGTCAGGAAGGCGGGAAGGCAGCGTGCATGCGCTGTGGGAGTCCCCAAAAGATTTCCTTTCTGGGAAGCTGGGGAGATTTTCCCGCGCAGGCTCCGTCGGTTCTGACGTACCCATATGTGAGGACTCATTCCTGCTTGATCCTGGAGATGATGTATTACAACTATTAGATAAACTGAAGAGTAGCAAATCACGTGGGCTGGATGGTATACATCCAAGGGTGTTGAAAGAACTGAAATATGAGATTGCAGACCTGCTATTAGTAATCTGTGAATTTTCATTAAAATCATCTGTAATACCTGAAGATTGGAGGATCGCCAATGTAACGCCAATTTTTAAAAAGGGTTCCAGGGGTGATCCGGGAAACTACAAACCGGTGAGCCTGACATCAGGACCGGGAAAAATGGTAGAAACCTTCATAAAGAACAAAATTACTCAGCATGTAGATAGTCATGGCCTAATCGGAGACAGCCAACATGGCTTTAGACAAGTAAGATCTTGTCTTACTAATCTGTTATGTTTTTCTGAAGGTGTGAATAAACAGGTGGACAAAAGTGAGTCAGTTGATATAGTTTATCTGGACTTTCAGAAAGCCTTTGACAAGGTCCCTCATTAGAGACTTTTAGCAAAACTAAAGAGTCATGGGATAGGAGGCAGTGTACTATTGTGGATCAGGAACTGGCTAAAAGATAGAAAGTAGAGGGTAGGGCTAAATGGCCAATTTTCCCAATGGAGAAAGGTGAATAGTGGTGTACCCCAAGGATCTGTGCTGGGTCTGCTGCTTTTTGACATATTCATAAATGACCTGGAAAAGGGAATAACGAGTGAGGTTATCAAATTTGCAGATGACACAAAACTATTTAATGTTGTTAAAACCCAAGAGGATTGTGGAAAATTGCAAGAGGATCTTTATAAATTGGAAGACTGGGCATCTAAATGGCAGATAAAATTTAATGTGGACAAGTGCAAAGTTATGCACCTAGGGAAGAACAACCCAAACTATGGTTACACGATGCAAAGTTCCACATTAGGAACCACCACCCAGGAAAAAGATTTAGGCGTCATTGTGGATAACATGTTAAAACCCTCAGGCCAGTGTGCAGCGGCAACCAAGAGAGCAAATAGAATGCTAGGTATCATAAGGAGAGGAATGGAAAACAAAACAAAAGATATTATAATGCCTCTATATCGTTCCATGGTGAGACCGCACCTTAAATATTGTGTGCAATTCTGGTCGCCGTATCTTAAAAAGGATATAGCGATACTGGAAAAGGTTCAGAGAGGAGCCACCAAAATGGTAAAGGGGATGGAAGGATATTCCTATGAAGAAAGGCTAAAAAGGTTAGGGCTCTTTAACCTGGAAATGAGATGGTTGAGGGGAGATATGATAGAAGTCTATAAATTAATGAACGGAGTGGAATGGGTAATCATAGATCGATTGTTTACGTTATCAGAATATAGAAAGACTAGGGGACATGCAATGAAGCTACAGGATAAACTATTTAAGACTAATAAAAGAAAATATTTTTTCACTCAACGTGTAATCAAACTCTGGAATTTGTTACTGGAGGATGTAGTAAAGGCTGTTAGTGTAGCCGGGTTTAAAAAAGGTTTGGACAAGTTCCTGGAGGAAAGGTCCATAAACCATTATTAAGAAGGGACCCAGGATATCAATGCTAGACCCAGTACAAGCATTGTGGAACCTGTGTCTTTTGGGGAAACTGCTAGGTACGAATGACCTAGATTGGCCACTGTTGGAAACAGGATACTGGGCTTGATGGACCTTGGTCTGACCCAGTACAGCATATCTTATGTTCTTATCTTCTTTACAGTCTCTTTGTTTGCCAGAGATCCTTTGAATTTATCCCATGTTTTCTTGAATTCAGAGAGCCCTTGTCTACTACCTCCACTGGGAGGCTATTCCAGCATCCACCACCCTTTCGGTAAATAAATATTTCCTCAAATTTCTCCTGAGTCTATCCCCTTTCTTCTTCATAGAAACATAGAAATATGATGACAGAAAAAGACCACATGGCCTATCTAGTCTCTTCTTCCATAACAACAACTACAACAGTCCCCTTTTTACCTTTACAGATCCTCTGTGTTTGTCCCATGCGTTTTTGAATTCAGTTACTGTCCTCATCTCTACCACCTCCACTGGGAGACTATTCCACGGATCCACTACTCTTTCCGTAAAGAAATATTTCTGCATATCACTCCTGAATCTATCCCCCTTCACCCTCATCCCATGTCCCCTCGTAACAGAACTTGCTTTCAATTAAAAGAGGCTCTCTCCCTGAACATTTATGCCACGGAGGTATTTAAACATCTCTATCATATCACCTTTATCCCGCCTTTCCTCTAAGGTGTACATATTAAGATCCTTAAGTCTGTCCTCATATGCTTTATAATGAAGCCCATTAATCATTTTAGTAGCAACCCTCTGCACCGACTCCATCCTGTTCACATCCTTTTGAAGGTGCGGTCTCCAGAACTGCACACTATACTCCAAATGAGGTCGCACCAAAGACTTATGCAGAGGCACTATCACCTCCTTTTTTCTGATAGCCATTCCTCTCCGTATGCACCCAAGCATCCTTCTAGCTTTTGCCGTTGCCTTTTCTACCTGTTCAGCTACTTTAAGATCATCAGACACAACCACGCCTAGGTCCCGCTCTTCTTTAGTGGACAAAAGTACTTCACCCCCTATACTATATTGCTCCCTTGGATTGCTGCAGCCCAAATGCATGACCTTACATTTTTTAACATTAAATCCCAGCTGCCAAATTCTAGACCATTCTTCAAGTTTAGCTAGATCCCTCCTCATGTTATCTACACCTTCCTGGGTGTCTACTCTATTGCAGATTTTGGTATCATCAGCAAAGAGGCAAACCTTATCTGAAAGTTCTTCCGCTATATCACTAACAAAGATGTTAAAAAGAATCGGACCAAGGACAGATCCCTGGGGCACACCACTGATAACATCCTTCTCCTCAGAGTGAGCCCCATTTACTTGTACTCTTTGTCGCCTCCCACCCAACCAATTTCTAACCCAAGCAGTAACTTTAGGGTCCATCCCTATGGTGCTCAGTTTGTTTATAAGTCGCCTGTGAGGAACAGTGTCAAAGGCTTTACTGAAATCTAAATACACCACATCTAGGGATCTCCCTCGGTCCAACTCCCTGGTCACCCAGTCAAAGAACTCAATCAGATTTGTCTGGCAAGACCTGCCTCTGGTGAATCCATGCTGCCTCGGATCCTGTAATCCGCTGGACTCCAGAAACCTCACTATTTTCTCTTTCATCAGCGTTTCCAATAATTTACTCACCACCGAAGTTAAACTAACCGGCCTGTAGTTTTCAACCACATCCTTACTTCCGCTTTAGTGTAAAGGCACCACATGAGCCTCTCTCCAGTCCTTTGGCACCACTCCCGACTCCAACGAGGCATTGAAAAGGTCAGTCAGTGGAGCTGCTAGAATGTCCCCCTCAGTATTCTCGGGTGTATCCCATCCGGTCCCATCGCTTTGTCTACTTTAAGTTGTGATAGTTTCTCACGAACACAGTCTTTTGAAAATTGTTCAAGATGTCCTTTGCTTCTGTTCCTATTTGTGAGTGTTTTCTGAGGTCCTGCTCCTGGTTCTTCATCTGTTAACACAGAACAAAAATATTTGTTAAGCAATTCCGCTTTATCCTTATCAGCTTCTACATATTCCTCCCCTGCACCCTTGAGTCTGACAATACCACTTTTGCCCTTCCTCTTCTCACTAATATATCTGAAAAATGTCTTATCCCCCCATTTTATTGCATTGGCTATTTCCTCCTCCTTTTGAATCTTTGCCTTCTTGACTACTTTGCTAGCTTCTCTAAGTTTTTCCAAATACAGATGCCTGTCTTCCTCTCTCTGTGATCTCTTGTATTTCATGAAAGCCTCCCTCTTTTTCTTCACTTTTTCAGCTA
This sequence comes from Ichthyophis bannanicus, assembly GCA_033557465.1. Classification (NCBI taxonomy): domain Eukaryota; kingdom Metazoa; phylum Chordata; class Amphibia; order Gymnophiona; family Ichthyophiidae; genus Ichthyophis; species Ichthyophis bannanicus. The sequence goes on from CM066034.1 coordinate 1,031,269,848, forward strand.
CTTCTTTCGAAAACCATAGCGGTCTCCTTTTCCTTTTACTTTTATTTACCATTTTAACAAAAAGGTTGGTTGCCCTTAAAATATCTCCTTTCAGTTTTTCCCACAGTTTTTCTACATCCCTCAGCTGTTCCCATCCCACTAACGACTCCCTGAGGTATTGGCCCATCTTCGCAAAGTTAGTCTTCCTAAAGTCTAAGATCCTCGCCTTTGAATGGATTCTAACAGCCCTAGTCCTAATACTGAACCACACCATCTGGTGATCACTGGATGGAAAATGATCTCCCACTACAACATCAGAAACACTTTCACCATTGGTAAGCACCAAGTCCAGTATGGCCCCTTCACGTGTGGGGTCTGTTACCAATTGCATGAATAGTTCTCCCTGTAGAGAATCCAGGATCTCCTTACTTCTAGATGATACTGCAGCAGGAATGTGCCAATCAACATCTGGCATATTGAAATCTCCTATCAGTAGCACTTCCCCTTTCCTAGCAATGCTGCGCATGTCTTCAATTAACTCTCTGTCCATCTCCTCCTGTTGTGAGGTAGGTCTGTATATCACACCAATGTAAATAGATTTCTCTTTTCCTCTTTCTAGTTTAACCCACAATGCCTCCCCTCTCCCTTTTAAGCTCTGTAATTCCAAAGCTTTAATAGTAGTTTTTACATATAGTGCCACTCCTCCTCCCCTACTTCCTACCCTGTCCTTTCTGAATAAAGTATAGCCAGGTATAGTTACATCCCAATCATGGTTTTCTGTGAACCATGTTTCTGTAACTGCCACTAAATCCAAGTCAGCCACTCCCACCAAAGCTTCAACATCAGGGATCTTATTTCCCATGCTACGGGCATTTATACACACTGCTTTCCATATGTTACCCCTGTTACCCATTTCCATAATCTTCATCCTATGCACCCTCATTGAAAAACTTCCTTTCAAAAGAAAAAGGTTGTCCTCCTGTGCAGTTATGATAGAGATGTTTAAATACCTCTGTGGCATATCTCCCCTAGCCCACCTTTCTTCCAAAGTGTACATACTCAGATTTTTAAGTCTGTCATAAGGCATATAGGGACAAAGTTAACTGACCATTTTGGTAGCCACCCTCTGCACCGACTCCATACAGTTTATACCCTTTTGAAGGTGCGGTCTCCAGCATTGCACACAGTACTCCAAATGAGGTCACACCACCACCGCAAATGTGGCACTATCACCTCCTTTCTTCTGCTGGCCAATTCTCTCCCTATGCACCCAAGCATCCTTTTGGCTTTCACCGTTGCCTTTTCTACTTGTTTAGCCACCTTAAGACCATCAGAAATAATCACATTCAGGTCCCGTTCTTCTTTCGTACACAGAAGTACTTCACCCCATACTGTACCGCTCCCTTGGATTTTTGCAGCCCAAATGCATGATCCTGCATTTTTTAGTATTAAATCTCAGCTGCCAAATTCTCAACCATTCTTTTAGTTTCACGAGATCCCTCTTCATGTTAAGTAATCCTTCCTGGGTGTTTACTCTATTGCAGAATTTGGTATTATCTGCAAAGAGGCAAACGTTACTCACAGCCCTTCCAGAATATCACTTATAAAAATGTTAAAAAGAATCCAACCAAGGACAGATCCCTGTGCGCGTCACTGGTAACATCCTTCTCCTCCTCAGAATTAACTCCATTTACTACTTTATTGCTTTGAGTTTCTAACCCAGTCAGTCACTTTAGGTCCATCCCTAGGGCGCTCAATTTATTTATAGGTCGCTAATGTCAAAGGCTTTACTGAAATCTAAGTACACCACATCTAGGGCTCTCCCTTGGTCCAATTCTCTGGTCATCCAGTCAAAGAAATTAATCAGATTTGTCTGACAAGACTTGCCTCTGGTAAACCCATACTGCCTTGGATAATGTGATCCATTAAATTCCAGAAACCTCACTATCCTCTGTTTTAGCAGCTTTCCCATTAATTTACTCACCACAGAGGTCAAGCTAACCCGTCTGTAGTTCCTAACCTTGTCCTTGCTTCCACTTCTGTGAAGATGGGGCCACATCTGCTTTTCTCCAGTCCGACCACTCCTGACTCTAAAAGTGAAATTAGACCTTACCTGCTAATGTTCTTTCCTGGAGTCCCTCAAGTCCAAGCCAGACAAGTAGGTTATGCTCCTCTACCAGCAGGTGGAAACTGAGAAGACAACTTAAGGTATGCTCTAAGCAGCCTGTGCTACCTCACCAAGCTAGTATAAACATCACAAAGCAGAGAAAAAAAAGGGAGTCCAAACCTCAGTTACCCTCCTCAACCAAGAGGAAAACCATGCACCTAGGGAAGAACAACCCAAACTATGGTTACACGATGTAAGGTTCCACATTAGGAACCACCACCCAGGAAAAAGATTTAGGCATCATTGTGGATACCATGTTAAAACCCTCGGCCCAGTGTGCAGCGGCGGCCAAGAGAGCAAATAGAATGCTAGGTATGATAAGGAAAGGAATGGAAAATAAAACAAAAGATATTATAATGCCTCTATATCGTTCCATGGTGAGACCGCACCTTGAATATTGTGTGCAATTCTGGTCGCCGTATCTTAAAAAGGATATAGCGATTTTAGAAAAGGTTCAGAGAAGAGCCACCAAAATGGTAAAGGGGATGGAAGGCTACTCCTATGAAGAAAGGCTAAAAAGGTTGAGGCTCTTTAACCTGGAAAAGAGACGGCTGAGGGGAGATATGATAGAAGTCTATAAATTAATGAACGGAGTGGAACGGGTAAACGTAGATCGATTGTTTACCTTATCAGAATATAGAAAGACTAGGGGACATGCAATGAAGCTACAGGGTAAACTATTTAAGACTAATAAAAGAAAATATTTTTTCACTCAACGTGTAATCAAACTCTGGAATTTGTTACCGGAGGATGTAGTAAAGGCTGTTAGTGTAGCTGGGTTTAAAAAAGGTTTGGACAAGTTCCTGGAGGAAAGGTCCATAAACCATTATTAAGAAGGGACCCAGGATATCAATGCTTGAACCAATACAAGCATTGTGGAACCTGTGTCCCTTGGGGAAACTGCTAGGTATGTATGACCTAGATTGGCCACTGTTGGAAACAGAATACTGGACTTGATGGACCTTGGTCTGACCCAGTATGGCATATCTTATGTTCATGCAGATATCTCTGACAGAAAAGAATCCCAACTGGCTCAGGCCCTCAAAATTGGTCAGTACCTTTTTTTTGTTTTACTTTATTTCATTGGAAACAAGGTCAGAAAATGCAAAGACCTGGAATATTGACGACAACCAAGCCGAAAATCCAACCTGAACATGCACTGTCTCGTACACGACTGCTCCAAATAAGTTCTGCAAGAGCAAAGACGAAAGACAGACACCCAAAGAAGCCATACCCCAGGTGGGTCCTGGATTGGACTGGAAGAACTCCAGGAAAGAAAATTAGCAAGTAAGGTCTAATTTCACCTTCCAGTTCATCCCTCCAGTCCAGATGAGTAGGACATAGCAAGGCAGTACTAAGGTGGGAGCAGAGAACCCAGCCTAACACCCTGGCTCCAAAATCCACATCCTTCTGAAAGAGACACATCGCACGCATCTCCAAGTGTCTAAATTGACCAATGTCTCTCCTCTGGGGACCACAGATCCTGAGCTACCTGAGACAGGCAATGACCACCCCAGTTGGTCAGATTGGCATCCGTAATCACTACTACCCAGTCTGGAAATTTGAAAGGCACACCTGCCGCAAGCTTGTACAAATGTAACCACCACGGCAAGCTCGCTCAGGCTGGTGCCCAAAGAGAGAGGTGAACCTCCATGAACTGCCACTGGGGGGGGGGGGGGTGCCCACCGTAGAGTCCTCATTTGCAGCCTTGTCCAGGGCACCAGCTCCAAACATGGCTGCCATCGAACTCAGCACCTGCAGATGGAGGATCCTCTGCAGTTCCCACACCTGGTCCTGCAACTTTGCAATCCTGCCCTTTGGGAGAAAAGCCATACCTCTGAGGATGTCAAATTGAGCTCCCAGGTACTCCAAGGACCAAGATGGCTCTAGCCTGCTCCTGGCCAGGTTGATTATCCAACCCAGGTCCCAAAGACACCGAATCACCCAAGTAGTCACCTTGAGGCTCTCCTGGGACATCTTGGCCCAGATAAGTCAATCTTCCAGGTATGGGTGAACAAGGACCCTTTGCCTGCGCAAGTCCATTGCTATAACCACCATCACCACCTTGGAGTGGCTCTGTTGGCACAGGTGATAGTTCCAGATCACGCCGTCATGGTTTAGGCCCTTCTGCTTTTCCTTAGTCTGATTGTCCTATTTTCCATTTACTGCCCAATCTCTCCAACTTCGGGTAGGTACCGATTCCATTACTTCTGGTTCTGAATCTACTCCTCTGTTAGCTTATCTCTAGTCTTCTATGGCCCATATTCCAGTATTATGGGGAAACCGTCCTCCCCAATCAACCCTCCTCTTAATATCACGAGGCTTCCATCCCGTTGTCTGGAGAACCTCCTCCCCCCTGCTCATCTATCTTCACTCCTTCTGCTACCTCTGCTTCTGCCACACATCCTCTCCTACTGATAGTTGGGCTTGTTAGTTGCCGCTCTTCTGGTTCAGTATCTCCTCATCCAGGAATATCTGGATCTCCTCCTGCTCTCCGAGACTTGTCTTCAAGAGGGGGAAGACGCCCTCCTAGCACGCTGTCTTCCCCCTGGGTTTGCAGCTGCCTCTGTTCCTCATATTGGCCGTACGGGTGGAGGCGTCGCAGCTCTTTATCGCTCTTCTCTTCCTTTCGTCGAGGTTTCCACTCCCCTGCTGCACTACCCTGAATCCCTCCTTCTCTGTCTTCAGGTTGCATCCCCATTTCATGTTTTGGCTGTCTATTCACCTCCATCTCTTCATCCTCATTTATGGGATTTGCTTCTTTTAACCATCTCCGATCTTGCACTACAGTTTCCTAATTTGGTGATTACCAGTGACCTGAATCTGCATCTTGATGCCCCCTCTTCCTCCAGGGATCGTGTGTTTGTCTCCTTTTTACATGATCTATCTCTCTCCCAGCATGTGTCTGTACTCATCCACATGGCAGGTCATACCCTTGATCTAGATATCTCTCCCACCACTTCCAGCCTATTGCTTAAATCTTTCTGTTCCACACCACTGCCCTGGACCGATTATTGTCTAACTTTCCATTGCTCCTTTCAGCCCCCGCCTTCTGTTTTCCCTACCTCTTTAGCTGCTGATCCATCTTCAGTCCTAGCTCGATTTTCCCATCACCTTACTCCTCTCACTATCCAGCAGTTTCCCGCTGCTGAAGAAATCCTTCCCACTGACTTTTCTTCTCTTTCTCCTGACTCACAGGTTTCCCACTGGACTTCTTGTCTCTCAGCTGCACTGGATCAGGTGAATCCTAAACACTAAACCCCCTGAAACCAATCTAACAGCCCAAAAACAAAAGATCTCAGAAAAAACAAAACACCCCCTCAAAACAAAGCAATTGTGCAAAATACTTTTTTTGTCGGAATATGGCAACAAAGTACCGGGAATTCAGTCCAGGTACCACTGTGGCATTTCCTTTTATTAAAGATATGGATAAAAATTTTTTCAAAATCCAAAACTTAGCTTATGTATAGTGCTGCTCTCTGCACTGCAGTAATATGCCAGCAAAACACAATAACGACGTGGCTCCACGTTTCGGGTGTAACATCAGATGTGAAAACCTTGAACACCCTGCTTCAGGCCCATCCAAACTGGCAAAAATTCAAAGCTTGAATGAAACAACCCCGGAGGTGTATCTCACCAAATAGGCATCGGCGTCTGACATAAGCTTACAAGAACAGCTCAAATCCTCCAATCACAAGACAGGAAACCCCCAAAAACGGAGGGAAGCCCACTTAAACAGGGAAACCCCCACCAGGAGCCTGTCAAAAAGCAACTAACACTCAAATGATAGTATGCCAGTCCACCTGAAGATTGAGACCCCGAGGGGCAATAGAGTCCAAAGAATATATCCAACACTGTTCTCGCCATTGAAGACGTTGTTCTCTATCGCCACCCCTGGGATCAGCCGGAATAAAATCTAAAACCCTCCAGCGTAACGAGGAAAAATCATGCCCCACTGTCAAACAGTGATCCACCATAGGAGCAGAAAGAGTCTTAGTATGTAATCGAGAGGCATGTTCAGCCAAACGTGATTTCACTGCTCGTATGGTCCGCCCCACATAGTATAATGGACAGGGGCATACAATCAAATAGACTACAAAGGAAGAGGTGCAGTCAGTATGCCACTTAGTGGTATAAGTGCGAGAGGTATGTATATCCAGCCAATCAGAACCCTCCAACGTAAGGGAACAATACATACACTGCCCACAAGCAAAGTGACCATTATCCCCATGCCGTAATACAGGGCGATCTTGTAGAGAAGTAGTATGCATGATTAAATCCCGTAGATTAGCTGTACGGGAATAAGCAATCCGTAGAGGAACATCTCGAAAGCAATCATGGGATCCCAGGATAGGCCAAAATCGATGTAACAGCTTAGTAACTTGAGGCATATTAGAGGTATAAGGCAGCACCCCAGTAACCATTGAATCAGGCGACGAGGTATTTTTTGGAATAAGAAGCCAATCCTGATGCAAATGATGGGCCCTCTTGAATGCCCGTTCAATCACTGCCAAAGGATACCCCCTATTAGCCAGTCGTAATTTTAACTCCCTTGCATGAAAAAGAAAATCGGCCAAGGTCGAACAGTTCCGCCGGAGACGCAAGAACTGACCATAAGGGAGACCCCGTTTAAGTGCTCGAGGATGAAAACTATCAAAGTGTAGCAGGGTGTTCCGCTGAATAGGCTTTCGATATAAGGTAGTCTCAAAACCTTGAGGGGTCAGGACTACCCAAATATCCAAAAATTGAATACGATGGGGGTCTATCTGTGCTGTAAATTGGATGCGTGCCACATGGGAATTTAATCTCCTCAGAAAGCCTGAGGTTGGTAGCTGTTCTTTGGTTCAGAACCCTTCTCGCTGGACCCCTCCGGGGGTTCCAGACCCTGTTATCAAGGTCTACCAGGATTTGGTTTTACAACATCTTACTGGTTTGGAACAGAAGAAGTGCCGAATTTATGATAATTTTTCTTCTATTGAACATCAGACACTTCGTCAATTACAGAATTTAGACATTGTGGTCCGGAGAGCGGACAAGGGGGGAGCCACGGTCTTATTAGCGGCGGATCAATACCAGAGGGAGGTTGAGGTCCATTTACATAATCAGACCAATTATGTGCTCTTGCCAGGGGACCCAACTTGTGAGATTGGCTCTCGTATTCATTCGGTGGTTTTTGCTGCCTTCCTCCATAATTGGATTACCAAGCGGGAACTTGATTATCTTCAAAAAAAGCATCCTACGATACCGGTATTTTATCTGGTGCCTAAAATACATAAATCGTTAAGTGATCCCCCTGGAAGACCAATAGTGTCGTGTAGAGACTCTATATTAGAACCTCTCTCAAAATTCTGTGATCTCTTCCTGCAACCAGCGGCATCCAAAGTCTGTTCTTACATTCGAGATACAGGAGATTTTTTGAATCAATTGAAGGGTTGTTCTGAAGTTAGTGCGTATACGTACCTGGTCTCCCTTGATGTTCAATCCCTTTACACCAACATTGATCAAGGTGAGGCACTTGCCTGTCTACGGAGTTATACTTTAGACCTTCCAGAACGGATTCCTAAGTCATTTGTGCTGGAATTGTTGGAGCTGGTTTTAAATAATAATTATTTTTTATATCAACAACAATTCTATAAACAGATCCATGGCATTGCTATGGGGGCTATTGTTGCCCCATCGATAGCGACCCTCTTTATGGCTGTTTTTGAATCATCCTACATTTATACTGATGAGGCCTTTCAATTTGTTCCTTTTTGGAAGAGATTTCTCGATGATGTCTTTTTTATCTGGACGGGTTCTCGGGAAGATTTGGATCAGTTTCTGAGGAGATTAAATTCCCATGTGGCACGCATCCAATTTACAGCACAGATAGACCCCCATCGTATTCAATTTTTGGATATTTGGGTAGTCCTGACCCCTCAAGGTTTTGAGACTACCTTATATCGAAAGCCTATTCAGCGGAACACCCTGCTACACTTTGATAGTTTTCATCCTCGAGCGCTTAAACGGGATCTCCCTTATGGTCAGTTCTTGCGTCTCCGGCGGAACTGTTCGACCTTGGCCGATTTTCTTTTTCATGCAAGGGAGTTAAAATTACGACTGGCTAATAGGGGGTATCCTTTGGCAGTGGTTGAACAGGCATTCAAGAGGGCCCGTCATTTGCATCAGGATTGGCTTCTTATTCCAAAAAATACCTCGTCGCCTGATTCAATGGTTACTGGGGTGCTGCCTTATACCTCTAATATGCCTCAAGTTACTAAGCTGTTACATCGATTTTGGCCTATCCTGGGATCCCATGATTGCTTTCGAGATGTTCCTCTACGGATTGCTTATTCCCGTACAGCTAATCTACGGGATTTAATCATGCATACTACTTCTCTACAAGATCGCCCTATATTACGGCATGGGGATAATGGTCACTTTGCTTGTGGGCAGTGTATGTATTGTTCCCTTACGTTGGAGGGTTCTGATTGGCTGGATATACATACCTCCCGCACCTATACCACTAAGTGGCATACTGACTGCACCTCTTCCTTTGTAGTCTATTTGATTGTATGCCCCTGTCCATTATACTATGTGGGGCGGACCATACGAGCAGTGAAATCACGTTTGGCTGAACATGCCTCTCGATTACGTACTAAGACTCTTTCTGCTCCTATGGTGGATCACTGTTTGACAGTGGGGCATGATTTTTCCTCGTTACGCTGGAGGGTTTTAGATTTTATTCCGGCTGATCCCAGGGGTGGCGATAGAGAACAACGTCTTCAATGGCGAGAACAGCGTTGGATATATTCTTTGGACTCTATTGCCCCTCGGGGTCTCAATCTTCAGGTGGACTGGCATACTATCATTTGAGTGTTAGTTGCTTTTTGACAGGCTCCTGGTGGGGGTTTCCCTGTTTAAGTGGGCTTCCCTCCGTTTTTGGGGGTTTCCTGTCTTGTGATTGGAGGATTTGAGCTGTTCTTGTAAGCTTACGTCAGACGCCGATGCCTATTTGGTGAGATACACCTCCGGGGTTGTTTCATTCAAGCTTTGAATTTTTGCCAGTTTGGATGGGCCTGAAGCAGGGTGTTCAAGGTTTTCACATCTGATGTTACACCCGAAACGTGGAGCCACGTCGTTATTGCGTTTTGCTGGCATATTACTGCAGTGCGGAGAGCAGCACTATACATAAGCTAAGTTTTGGATTTTGAACATTTTTTTATCCATATCTTTAATAAAAGGAAATGCCACAGTGGTACCTGGACTGAATTCCCGGTACTTTGTTGCCATATTCCAACAAAAAAAGTATTTTGCACAATTGCTTTGTTTTGAGGGGGTGTTTTGTTTTTTCTGAGATCTTTTGTTTTTGGGCACTGGATCAGGTGGCACCCCTACAGCCCTGTTTCTCTCATTATCACCCCTCTCAACCCTGGTTCCACTCTGGTCTCCGTCTTCTCCGGTCACAACTGTGCTGGGCAGAGCACCTTTGGAGGAGATCCCACTCCCCTTCCTCGTTACAGTTTTTTAAGGAAAGGCACTTTCACTACCACACCCAGGTTCACTTGGCAAAACAATCCTACTTTTCTCTGCAATTTCTTCTGCCTCAAATCCTTCCCGCCAATTATATTCTGTCCTCAGGTCTCTTACTGCACTTCAAACTTGTCCCCAACCTGTGCCCTCTCTTCCTACCCATGATTCTTCCCAGCTTGCCTCTTTTTTTGCCTCCAAAATCCTTGATCTTCAGAATTCGATGCCACATTGCCATCCTCCCCTATCTCCTTCTCTACCGCCTTCTCCTCCTCCCGTGTCTCCCTTGTCACACGTCTGGACCTCCTTTCATCCACTGACCATCACAGAACTTAGCAAATCTATTGCATCTTCTCATAAGACCACTTATTCCCTTGACCCTATATCCTCCTCTTGGCTTCTCACTCCTGCTCTTGCCCTCCTTCCATCTATTCTCACAATAATCATACCAGCCTTTCCACTGGCACCTTTCCTCAGTCCTGGAAACATGCCCTAATTCGTCCCCTCCTGAAAAAGCCCTCACTGGGCCCTCTTGTATCTGCCCACTATCGCCCTGTCTCCAATCTTCCATTTCTTGCGAAAATCTTAGAAAAAGCTGTCTTTGCTCAGTTGTCTCATCATCTCCACTCTACTAATTTCCTTCACCCCGCCAATCTGGTTTTCGTCAGGGCCACAGCATTGAAACGGTTCTTCTAGCTTTTCTTAATGAGTTGCACGTTGCTCACGACCAGGGTGATATTTCGGTGGCAGTTTCTTTGGCTGTCACAGCGGCTTTTGACCTTGTCGATCACTCCCTTCTTCTTACTCGCTTATGTGATGCAGGTCTTTAAAGTACTGTTTTTTATTGGTTTCACTCCTATCTGTTTTCCCATTCTTTTGCCGTTCTCCCCAGTTCTTCACTGTCTGATTCCTCTGATCCTGTCCCCCTTCTCTGTGGTGTCTCCCAGGGTTCTGTTTTGGCACCTCTCCTGTTTAATAAATTACTTGCACCCCTTGCTCTCTTGGTACAGCAGTCTGGTATTTCTGCCCATTACTATGCCGATGATCTCATTCTTCTCTATCACACATGTCCCCTTCCAGCCCAATCTCTCTCCCCTTAACTCTTGTCTCCTTAATGTGGCTAACTGGTTGTCATCCAATTGCCTACATTTAAACCTAGCCAAAACTATAGCTATTTGGTTCACACATGGCGGTCCCCATCCCACAGTGGCCCCATTTTTCTTGGGCTCTCATGTTCCTTTGGTATTTTCTTTCCGTTACCTGGGAGTGGTTCTTGACTCTGATCTTTCTTTCCGTGATCACATCTCCCACGTCACTAGAATCTTTAAGGAATTTAACTTGCCAGTGCTTGTGCTCTTTCCAATTTTCGTCATTTGGCTCTTTTTTCCATTTCCTGAAAGATGCTTTTTTGGCAACAACAGCCTCTCTAACCTCCCCTTTAAACCATGCTGGCAGTTTTTGGACTTCCTTCCCCTTTTCTTAAAGCGCGGAATACAGCTGGTCTGGGCTTCCAAGATAGTATTTTTAAACAACACCCAAGCTTGATGTAATAAGTCTTTGACCTTTATTTTATTTTTTTCTTAACTATTTTCCTCATTTTATCATAGTCTCCCTTTCGAAAGTTAAAAGGTAGTACTGTGGATTTCCTTACCGTCCCGCCTCCATTAATTAAATCAAACGTGATCATGCTATGATCACTATTGCCAAGTGGACCCCCAACACCCTTATCAGACAAATCTGATTGATTTCTTTGACTGGGTGACCAGGGAGAGCCCTAGATGTGGTGTATTTAGAATTCAGCAAAGCATTTGACACTGTTCCTCACAGGTGACTTATAAACAAACTGAGCACCCTAGGGATGGACCCTAAAGTTACTGCTTGGGTTAGAAATTGGTTGTGTGGGAGGCGACAAAGAGTACAGATAAATGCAGCTCACTCCGAGGAGAAGGAAATTACCAGTGGTGTGCCCCAGGGATCTGTCCTTTGTCCGATTCTTTTTAATATCTTTGTAAATAGATATTAAATAGTTTTTGTAAATAGATATGTAAATAGTTGAGTCACCCCTTAACATATGTTGAATATATTTGTATATAGTTACCCTGTTCGAACCTGTACATAACCCCCTGTTATATTGTAAGTCCAGTGCAGATCTCCTACACTGGACAGATATGTTACATGTAAACAGCACTGATACTGAAGAGCGCGGTATATAAGAAAGTTAAATAAATAAATAAATAAAAAATAAATAAATATCTTTGTTAGTGATTTAGCGTAAGGGCTGTCGGGTAAGGTTTGCCTCTTTGTGGATGGATACCAAAATCTGCAATAAAGTAGACACCCAGGAAGGTGTAGATAACATGAGGAAGGATCTAGCTAAGCTTGAATAATGGTCTAGAATTTGGCAGCTGGGATTTAATGTTAAAAAATGTAAGGTCATGCATTTGGGCTGCAGCAATCCAAGGGAGCAATATAGTATAGGGGGTGAAGTACTTTTGTCCACTAAAGAAGAGCGGGACCTAGGTGTGGTTGTGTCTGATGATCTTAAAGTAGCTAAACAGGTAGAAAAGGCTACGGCAAAAGCTAGAAGGATGCTTGGGTGCAAACACAGAGGGAATGGCTAGCAGAAAAAAAAGAGGTGATAGTGCCTCTGTATAAGTCTTTAGTGCGACCTCATTTGGAGTATAGTGTGCAATTCTGGAGACCTCACCTTCAAAAGGATATAAACAGGATGGAGTCAGTACAGAGGTTGGCTACTAAAATGGTTAGTGGTCTTCATTATAAAGCATGAGGACAGACATAAGGATCTTAATATGTTCACCTTAGAGGAAAGGCGGGATAGAGGTGATATGATTGAGATGTTTAAATACCTCCGTGGCATAAGTGCACAGGGGGAGAACCTCTTTCAATTGAAAGCAAGTTCTGCTACAAGGGGACATGGGATGAGAGTGAAGGGGGATAGATTCAGGAGTGATATGCGGAAATATTTCTTTACAGAAAGAATGGTGGATCCGTGGAATAGTCTCCCAGTGGAGGTGGTAGAGATGAGAACAGTATCTGAATTCAAAAAAGTATGGGAAAACACAGAGGATCTCTAAAGAAAAAAAGGGGACTGTTGTAGTTGCTGATATAGAAGGACAGACTAGACAGGCCATGTGGTCTTTTTCTGTCATCAGTTTTCTATGTTTCTATCTCTTGGACCAGATCTGGTGTTCCACTAAGGACTAAGTCCAAAATGGCTTCCCCTCTGGTCGGTTCCTGAACCAGCTGCTCCAAGAAGCAGTCATTTATTTCATCTAGAAACTTTCTCCCCCAAGCATGTCCTGCTGTGACACTGACCCAGTCAATACCAGAGTAATTGAAATCACCCATTATTACCATTCTGTAACTTTTGTTAGCTTCCCTGATTTCTTTGAGCATTTCATCATCTATTTGTTCATTCTGGCCAGGCGGTCAATAGCAAACCCCCACTGCCATCGCCTTCTCCTTTTTACATGGAATTTCAATCCATAGATTCTACAGCGAATTTTGTTTCCTATAGAACTTTAAGTCTTTGTGATTCAATGTCCTCTCTAACATAGAGCGCAACCCCTCCACCAATTTGATCAGCTCTATCATTACGATATAGTTTATGCCCAGGTATCAGTGTCTCACTGGTTGTCCTCCTTCCACCATGTCTCTGAGATAGCAATCATATCTAACGTCTCATTTAGTGCTATACATTCTAACTCTCCCATCTTATTTTTTAGACTTCTAGCATTTGCATACAAGCATTTTAGAGAATGTATCTTATTCATATTAATCTGGTTATCGGTAGACAGGGGTAATTTGGAATCTTTAAGCTCCGTCTGCTCCATACTCAAGGGCATTTGGGCTACCTTTGTCTTTATTGGAACCTCTCTGCTGATGTGCCCTAACTTCTTTTTTTTGGTAGTATCCTTCAAGGATACATTGTTCCAAACCATGCGCTCTTGGGCAACTGTCAACTCTACCCTATTATCTAGTTTAAAAGCTGCTCTATCTCCTTTTTAAAGGTTTATGCCAGCAGCCTGGTTCCATCCCGGTTAAGGTGAAGCCTGTCCCTTTGGAAGAGCCCCTCCTTTCCCCAGAATGTTCCCCAGTTCCTAACAAATCCAAAACCCTCCTCCTTGCACCATTGTCTCATCCATGCATTGAGACTCTGGAGCTCTGCCTGCCTTTTGGGTCCTGTGCGTGGAACGGGAAGCATTTCGGAGAAAGCTATCCTGGAAGCTCTGGATTTCAACTTCCTCCCTAAAAACCTAAATTTAGCCTCCAGAACCTCCCTACCACATTTTTCTATGTCATTCGTACCGACATGTACCAAGACAGCAGACTCCTCCCCAGCATCGCCAGGGCTGTTTCTGCAGGAAGTCGCAAGTCTTCTGGCAGATAGGACGATGAAACCCATCCCCCTCCACCTCAGGAGCAAGGGGTTCTACTCCCGCTACTTTCGGGTACCCAAAAGGACCAGAGGATTTTGGCCCATTCTAGACCTGCGGGACCTCAACTGGTTCCTGGTGAGGGAGAAGTTCAAGATGCTCTCCCTTGGAACATTGCTGCCATACCTCCGGCAGGGAGACTGGCTATGCTCCTTGGATCTAAAGGATGCCTATATGCATATCCTCATCCATCCCCTTCACAGACAGTACCTCTGATTCATGGGAGGAGGCTGCCACTATCAGTACAGAGTTCTACCTTTCGGTCTGGCCTTCGCCCCAAGGATATTCACCAAGTGCCTAGTGGTGGTCACCACCTTCCTGCATCTCTAAGGGGCGTTCATCTTCCCCTATCTGGGCAAATGGCTCATAAAGGGAACCTCCTCACTCAGGGCAATTGGTTGCAGGCAGTCAGCCTCCAGCAGATTAACCTCTTGGAGCTTCCAGCCATAGTGCTAGCCCTCTGGGCTTTTCATCACCATCTACAGCATCAAGCAGTACTAATCCAGACCAACAACCAGGTAGCAATGTTCTATATCAACAAGCAGGGAAGTTAGGTATCATCCCTCCTGTGCCAAGAGGCTGTGAATGTTTGCTCTTTCGCCAGCAAAAGCAGGATGCTCCTGCAGGCAGTCTATCTCCCGGGCCAGGCAACGCCCTGGCGGACCAGCTCAGTATCAGCTGGAACGCGGGTGGCCAGCTGGCTGTTCCATCTGAGGGCACTTGCAGATGGACCTCTTTGCCAGTCCAGTCAATGCTCAGCTGTCCCGCTTCTGTTCCAGGCAGCCACATCTGTGGATGGGGGTCCTCCTATGCGCCTTCCTACCCATGCCACTGATCGCCAAAACCACCTTGATGGGCCCAGCAGCCTTGGTTCCCCCTGCTCCTCTGCCTGTCCTAGGCATCCCCGGTTCTTCTGGAGTGCGCTCCGGGTCTCCTCTCGCAGGAGGATGGCGCTCTCCTGCACCCCAATCTGGTGTCCCTGACTGATGGCCTGGCTGCTTAAACGGTAGTGCTGGCCCACTTCAATCTCTCAAGCGAGGTGGAGGAGGTCCTCCTGGCCCTCCCGCAAAACTTCCACCCATCGGGCCTATGCCTTCACGTGACGGAGATTCTCTGTGTGGTGCATGTGGCGAGGATTAACCCTTTCTTCTGTTCTGTCCAGCTGGTGCTGCAGTACCTGCTTCACCTGTCTCAGGCAGGGATGAAGTCCAACTCCATTAGAGTATACCTTAGCACACTTTCAATGCACCACCATCTTGTCAAGGACAAACCCCTCTCTGCTCAGCCCCTTGTGACTTGCTTCCTGGGGGGCCTACTACTCTCAAGGCCACCTGTCCACCCCCCCGCCGGCAGAGTGGGATCTCAATATGGTTTTCTCAAAACTTACAGTGCCACCTTTTGAGCCTCTCAGATCTTACCACCACCTCAAGTAGCTCTCCTGGAAGTTGGTCTTCCTCATGGGGCTCACCTCCGCAAGCAGGGTTAGTGAGCTCCAGGCTTTGGGGGCTCATCCACCTTATTCGAGGTTCCACAAGAATAGGGTCATGCTCCGCACGCAGCCCAAGTTTCTGCCTAAGGTGGTGTCTCCTTTCCACCTCAACCAAGAGGTGGTTCTCCCCACCTTCTTCCCATAGCCTCATGCTAACAGGGCAGAGGGCGCTCTCCACACTCTGGACTGCAAGCGAGCCCTGGCCTACTATCTGGAGCGAGCCCAGGCCCATCATCGCTCCTCACAGCTCTTCATCTCCTACGACCCAAATCAGCTGGGGACAACGGTCTCTAAGCATGCCCTGTCCATTTGGGTGGTGGACTGCATCACCTTGGCCTACAAGCAGGCAGGTCTCTCACTGGAGTGCCATGTCATGGCACACTGTGTCTGGGCCATGGCAGCCTCTGTGGTGAACCTATACTCTGTTCCTTGGGCATAGATCTGCCGGGCTACCACCTGGTCCTCAGTCCATACCTTTGCAGCTCATTACTGCTTGGAAAGGGATTCCCGCTGGAACAGTGCCTTCGGCCAGGCAGTACATCATTTGTTTGGGGTGTAAGGCAACTCCCACCCTCTGGCCCTTTGGTGTGTTTAGGCTACTGGAGAACTGGTTCCTTGCTTGACACGCGAGCCCACTCGTGAGTCTGCTGTTCCTAGACTCTGCTGCTTCTCATGGTTTGCCTTTTCCTGGTAACCCATGACTTTTACAGTTTTTTTCAGTAGCCTATAGCTAGGGAGTCCCATAAGTAAGGGCTGACTTCCTGCTTGTTCCTGGAGAAAGTGTAGTTACTCACTTGTAACAGGTGTTCTCCGGGGACAGCAGGAGTCAGTCCTCTCAACCCTCCCTCCTCCTTGTGGAGTTGATTTTTTTTTTGCTGTCTTCAGCTATGTTGTCATACTGAGGCAAGATGGCACCCTTAGGCAGGAAGGGGACCATGCATGCGTGGTGCATCTCCCAAAGGGTTTCTTTGAAAGCTGGGAGAGCTTACCGTGCAGGCCCCACCAGCGCCAACTTCACCCATATGCAAGGACTGATTCCTGCTGTCCCCGGAGAACACCTGTTACAGGTGAGTAACTATGATCTCTGGACAATACGGAAGCAAATTGTCTTGCATAATGAACAAAAAAAATGTTGCAACCTTGCTTGTGTCTGTATAATGTATGTAGCTGTTCTGGAGTTTTACGGATGAGGGGTGGGAGAAAGAGGAGATTTAAGGGAAGTGAGCAGAAAGGGAAGATCAGGGGATAGAGAAGAAGTGGGGAAGGAATGAGGAGAAGCATGGCTCACGGAATTCTATCCATGGGTCTTTCACCTAGAGAAGAGAGGCTAGAGTATTTTTTCTCAGGGTGAGGAGGGGGAGAGGTGTTACAGGGATGTGCGGCATAGCTAGGTGGGAAGGTAGTTTAGTTAAAATGTGCAAGTAATTGGAATGAGGGTGAGAGTAAAGAACGGGAGGGGGGATGCCATTTGAAAGGTGCAATTCCCTAATTGCTGTATATCAAAATTTGCTATTCTGCAGAAGCTGAGATTACTTTTCCCATAGAAATGCCTGAGCTACCTTTTGGGAGGGCTTATTTCATTGAAACCCCCAATCTAATCTGGTCCATTTTTTAATTCAATGTGCCTTTTCATTGGTTTTTCATCTATCCCAAATTTAATCCCATAACTCTATGAAAAAAAGCATAGTTACTCACCTGTAACAGGTGTTCTCCAGGGACAGCAGGAATCAGTCCTCACATATGGGTAACGTCGGCACCGATGGAGCCCTCATGCGGAGCAATCCCCAGCTTTTAAAGAAAGCTTTTGGGATTGCATCACGCATGCGCGGTCCCCTTCCCACCCAAGGATGCCATCTTGCTCAGTCAAATGACATAGCTAAAAAGACGGCAAAAGAATAAAATTAATGATAGGACTGCAACTCCAGGGGAGGAGGGAGGGTGGTGAGGACTGATTCCTGCTGTCCCTGGAGAACACCTGTTACAGGTGAGTAATTACGCTTTCTCCAGGAACAAGCAGGAAGTCAGTCCTCACATATGGGACTCTAGCTATAGGCTACCAAGAACCCATAACTAAAAAATAGGTTCCCTCTAGAAGAGCTGCAGCAGCGATGATAGGAGTTCAACCGAGAACGTAACACTCCGGTAGCCTGACACCAAAGGGTGGGAGGGTAGGAGTTGCCTAAACCTCAAACAGGTTACGGCGTACAGCCTGGCCGAAAGCACTATCCCATTGGGACACCCTATCCAGGCAGTAATGGGCCGCAAAAGTCTGGCTTGAAGACCAGGTGGCGGCCCGGCAGATGTCTGCCAGCGGAACAGAGTAGAAGTGAGCCACTGATGCCGCCTTAGCCCTGACCCGGTGGGCCGTGACTCGACCCTGCAACAGGAGATCGATCACCCTGTATGCCCAAGCGATACAATCTGCCACCCAAGTGGACAAGGTACGCTTGGAGATAGGCATCCCCAGCTTACTGGGGTCATAAGAGACGAAGAGCTGGGAAGCCCTTCTATGTCCCCACATACGCTCCATGTAGAAGGCCAAAGCCCTCTTACAGTCCAGGGTGTGCAGGACTGCTTCTGCCCGATTGGCATGCAGCCTGGGAAAGAAGGTCAGAAGAACCACCTCCTGGTTGAGGTGGAACGAGGAGTCTACTTTCGGAAGGAACGTGGGGCGAGTGCGAAGCACCACCCTGTTCCTATAGAACCGTGTGTATGGTCTATCGGACACCAGAGCCTGCAGCTCACTCACTCGTCTGGCTGACGTGAGAGCCACCAAGAAAAGTGCTTTCCAAGAGAGGAAGCGGAGATGGCAGGTAGCCATCGGCTCAAAAGGTGGGTGAGTAAGCTGTTCTAAGACCACATTCAAATCCCATTCGGTCGCTGGAGGGAGAACCGGGGGTTTCAGCAGAAGTAAACCTCTCAGGAACCTGGACACCAAAGGGTGCACAGAGGTTGTCCTTCCACTGGAGAGTGGTGTGCTGATAAGGCACTAAGGTGGACTCGGACAGAGTTTGACTTAAGGCCTAAATCTGAGAGGTGAAGCAGATACTGCAATACCACTACGAGTTAAACCGCTGTGCTGAGCGTGCTTTATGGCAATATTTTTGTTTTTCAAACTTTCATATATTTTTAAACATTTATACTTCAGGATAAGTTATTTGGTTTTGCTGACCTCTAATTCATAAAAGCGTGAAAAACGTTGACATTTTCTATTTTCATTTGTCTTGAGGGCTACCCTGTCATTAGGAGCAGAATCGCTGTGCACAGCGTGCTTAATGGCAATGCTTTTGTCTTTTAAACTTTTATGAACCAATACAATAAACAGGCTCTGTGTAGTAGGTTTCTTGAAGGTTTTCATTAAAAGTATTAGGTTTTATAATTTATTAGTCTTGATGACCTTTCACCTACAAAAGCGGGAATGTGCCGGTATTTAAGCTTTTCGTCTGTATTGGGCAACACTACGTTACTTTGAGCAGCATTGCTGTGCAGAAAGTTTCTCACGGTAAGCCCTTATGTCTTCAGTTTTTTCTTAATGTTTTATGTAAGTTAGCCACACTATTACATGTCTTAGTTTACAAGGATTTACATTACAGTTATATGGTTTGTCTCTTTTGAAGTTTGAATGGTCCGTTGGCTTTTAGGACTTTTTGCAAGATATACGCTGTAATCCATCAGCCTCTTTTGGTTCTCCACATTTATGGGCAAAAATCTTTAAGTAATAATGCACATGATCAATTGTATAAGTTTGTCTTTATATAATTTATCTGATTTTGTGGACCCCTAACCCATAAAGGCGGGAAAACGCCGATATTCTTATTTAGCTTGAACGCCACCTCGTCATTTCGAGTAACATCGCTGTGCATAATATGCACAATATATTTTAAAAAAAACATTTTTGGTCTTTAGTTTTCATATCTCATTTAAATATTTCGTGTTACAATATCGTTACAACATATTTTTTGGAAGATAAAGTTGTCTATTAGAAACATAGAAACATGATGACAGAAAAAGACCACATGGCCTATCTAGTCTGTCCTTCCATATCAACAACTACAACAGTCCCCTTTTTTCCTTTAGAGATCCTCTGTGTTGGTCCCATGCTTTTTTGAATTCAGTTACTGTCCTCATCTCTACCACCTCCACTGGGAGACTATTCCATAGATCCACTACTCTTTCCGTAAAGAAATATTTCCGCATATCACTCCTGAGTCTATCTCCCTTCACCCTCATCCCATGTCCCCTCGTAGCAGAACTTGCTTTCAATTGAAAGAGGCTCTCTCCCTGAACATTTATGCCACAGAGGTATTTAAACATCTCAATCATATCACCTCTATCCCGCCTTTCTTCTAAGGTGTACATATTAAGATCCTTAAGTCTGTCCTCATATGCTTTATAATGAAGCCCACTAATCATTTTAGTAGCCACCCTCTGCACCGACTCCATCCTGTTCACATCCTTTTGAAGGTGCGGTCTCCAGAATTGCACACTATACTCCAAATGAGGTTGCACCAAAGACTTATACAGAGGCATTATCACCTCCTTTTTTCTGCGAGCCATTCCTCTCTGTATGCACCCAAGCATCCTTCTAGCTTTTGCCGTCGCCTTTTCTACCTGTTTAGCTACTTTAAGATCATCAGACACAACCACGCCTAGGTCCTGCTCTTCTTTAGTGGACAAAAGTACTTCACCTCCTATACTGTATTGCTCCCTTGGATTGCTGCAGCCCAAATGCATGACCTTACATTTTTTAACATTAAATCCCAGCTGCCAAATTCTAGACCAGGGGTCTCAAACTCAAATTGCTTTGAGGGCCAAATGAGGACTTGTAAAGTAACCAGGGGGCCGCATAAGACGTGGGGCCTCATTTGCATAAGGGGCCTCATTTGCATAAATATTTGCATAATGTTACCATACACTAACTTTTAGTAAACATGCCTCTTTAATGAGTATGGATAAAGAAAGACTAAAAGATTTAGAAACAGGAAGACAATAATTAAACTGGGAACCCCAAAAGCCAAACTTGGAATGTACAACAACACTGTAGAAATAAAACTATAAATTAATTTCCTCTTGTACTAAACAAAGCGCAAACATTAATGATGCACATTTCCCAGAGCTGACATATTCCAGTTAATAAATTCAAAATAAAGAGATATTTTTCTACCTTTTGTGCATTTTTTTCAGTTGCAATTGTTCCAGCCACTTTCTTCTGGTTTCTTCATGTCTTCTGCTAACTCTCCATCGTCTGCTGTCCATTTGCCCTTTCTTCTCTCCTAGTTTTTTTTTCCATTCTCTCTCTACATCTGCTTTAACATACTAATCTTTCTCCTTTTTCTCTTTCCTCATTCCTATTTCATCCACTCAAATTTTACCCCTCCATCCTCAATCCCCACTTACTCTCCCAATACCTGGCCAATTGTAGATTTGTCTTCTCTCCCAGACAAAATATTTTTCCCCTCTCCATTTCACTTTCCCAGCTCCATCCCATTCTAATCCTCCCCCAACATCAGCTCCCTTCTAGTTCCAGCCTCACCCAGCATCCGCTCCCTTCTAGTCCCTGCATCAGTCCATTTCCAGTCCTATCCTAGCCTCACCATCAGCCCATTTCCAATCCTAGCCCTCCATCAGCCCATTTCCAATCCTAGATCCCTCCCCTCACAGCCCATTTCCATTCCAAGCCCCCCTCCCCATCAGCCATTTGCAGTTCAAGCCCCCCTTCCACTCAGCCCATTTCCAGTCCTAGCAACCCCCCCAGCCCATTACCAGTCCTAGACCCCCCATAGGCCATTATCAGTCGTAACCTCCCCATAGCCCATTACCAGTCCTAACCTCCCCATAGCGCACTTCCAGTTTTACCCCCCATCACCCCATTTTCAGTCTTACCCCCCCCCATAGCCCATTACCAGTCCTAGCCCCCCCCAGCCCACTTGCAGTCTTATCCCCCATCACCCCATTTTCAGTCTTACCTCCCCTCATAGGCCATTACCAGTCCTAACCCCCCAATCAGCCCACCTCCAGTCCTAACCCCCATCTGCCCATTTCCAGTCCTAGCCCCCACCATAGCCCATTTCCAGTCATAACCCCCTGCCAATAGCCCATTTCCAGTCATAAACCCCCCTTCCAATAGCCCATTTCCAGTCATAACCCCCCTGCCAATAGCCCATTTACAGTCATAACCCCCCCTGCCAATAGCCCATTTCCAGTCATAACCCCCCCTGCCAATAGCCCATTTCCAGTCCTAACCCCCCCACCAATAGCCCATTTCCAGTCATAACCCCCCTGCCAATAGCCCATTTCCAGTCCTACACCCCCCCCCCAGGTAAATAAAAAACCCACCAGGCTTCTGCTGCTGCAGCAGAAAATCAGCTGTCCCGCGGCCCCTTCCCCTCTGCACGGAGAGCCCTGAGTGTGCTTCATCAGCGGCGTGCTTTTTAAGCCGCGAAGAGAGTATTTCCCTCTCGCGCGGCTTAAGCCTATTCACTTTTCAAGCCTCGCAAGAGGGGAATACTCTCTTCGCGGCTTGAAAAGCACCTGCTGATGGAGCACACTCAGGGATCTCCGGGCAGAGAGGAAGGGGCCGCGGCCGCAGGACAGCTGATTTTGCTGCTTGAGCAGCAGAAACCAGTTTTTTAAAAAAAAAAATTGACAGTCGATTCTGCCGCTGCCACGGCGGCAACGGCAGCAGCAGAAGCAAGGCTTTTTTGTTTCCCTCCGTCGCGGGCCGCACAACGTTCTCTCGCGGGCCGCATGCGGCCCGTGGGCCGCATGTTTGAGACCCCTGTCCTAGACCATTCTTCAAGCTTAGCTAGATCCCTCCTCATGTTATCTACACCTTCCTGGGTGTCTACTCTATTGCAGATTTTGGTATCATCCACAAAGAGGCAAACCTTACCCGACAGCCCTTCTGCTATATCACTAACAAAGATGTTAAAAAGAATTGGACAAAGGACAGATCCCTGGGGCACACCACTGGTAACATCCTTCTCCTCAAAGTGAGCTCCATTTACTTGTACTCTTTGTCGCCTCCCACCCAAACAATTTCTAACCCAAGCAGTAACTTTAGGGTCCATCCCTAGGGTGCTCAGTTTGTTTATAAGTCGCCTGTGAGGAACAGTGTTAAAGGCTTTACTGAAATCTAAATACACCACATCTAGAGCTCTCCCTCGGTCCAACTCCCTGGTCACCCAGTCAAAGAAATCAATCAGATTTGTCTGATAAGACCTGCCTCTGGTGAATCCATGCCGCCTCGGATCCTGTAATCTGCTGGACTCCAGAAACCTCACTATTTTCTCTTTCAGCAGCGTTTCCAATAATTTACTCACCACCGAATTTAAACTAACCGGCCTGTAGTTTTCAACCACATCCTTACTTCCGCTTTTGTGTAAAGGCACCACATGAGCCTCTCTCCAGTCCTTTGGCACCACTCCCGACTCCAACGAGGCATTGAAAAGGTCAGTCAGTGGAGTTGCTAGAACGTCCCCAAGTTCCCTCAGTATTCTAGGGTGTATCCCATCCGGTCCAATCGCTTTGTCTACTTTAAGTTGAGCTAGTTTCTCACGAACACAGTCTTCTGAAAATTGTTCAAGATGTCCGTCGCTTCTGTTCCTATTTGTGGGTGTTTTCTGAGGTCCTGCTCCTGGTTCTTCATCTGTGAACACAGAACAAAATTATTTGTTAAGTAATTCCGCTTTATCCTTATCAGCTTCTACATATTCCCCCCCCCTGCACCCTTGAGTCTGACAATACCACTTTTGGCCTTTCTTTTCTCACTAATATATCTGAAAAATGTCTTATCCCCCCATTTTATTGCATTGGCTATTTCCTCCTCCTTTTGAATCTTTGCCTTCTTGACTACTTTGCTAGCTTCTCTAAGTTTTTCCAAATACAGATGCCTGTCTTCTTCTCTCTGTGATCTCTTGTATTTCATGAAGGTCTCCCTCTTTTTCTTCACTTTTTCAGCTACTTCCTTCGAAAACCATAGCGGTCTCCTTTTCCTTTTGCCTTTATTTACCATTTTAACAAAAAGGTTGATTGCCCTTAAAATACCCCCTTTCAGTTTTGCCCACTGTTTTTCTACATCCCCCAGCTGTTCCCATCCCACTAACGACTCCCTGAGGTATTGGCCCATCTTCGCAAAGTTAGTCTTCCTAAAGTCTAAGATCCTCACCTTGGAATGGATTCTAACAGCCCTAGTCCTAATACTGAACCACACCATCTGGTGATCACTGGATGCAAAATGATCTCCCACTACATCAGAAACACTTTCACCAATGGTAAGCACCAAGTCCAGTATGGCCCCTTCACGTGTGGGGTCTGTTACCAATTGCCTGAATAGTTCTCCCTGTAGAGAATCCAGGATCTCCTTACTTCTAAATGATACTGCAGCAGGAATGTGCCAATCAACATCTGGCATATTGAAATCTCCTATCAGAAGCACTTCCCCTTTCCTAGCAATGCTGCGTATGTCTTCAATTAACTCTCTGTCCACCTCTTCCTCTTGTGAGGGAAGTCTGTGTATCACACCAATGCAAATAGATTTCTCTTTCCCTCCTTCTAGTTTAACCCACAATGCCTCCTCTCTCCCTTTTAAGCTCTGTAATTCCAAAGCTTTAATAGTAGTTTTTACATATAGTGCCACTCCTCCTCCCCTTCTTCCTACCCTGTCCTTTCTGAATAAAGTATAGCCAGGTATAGGGAGGGAGGAGTGGTCTAGTGGTTAGGACAAGGTACTTCAGGCCGGAGGGCCGGGGGTTCAAGTCCCACCTGGGGACAGCAATCTCAGGCCGGAGGGTCTGGGATTTCTAGTCCTATAGGCACTCCTTGTGGTCTTGGGCAAGCCACTTAACCCTCTATTGCCCATGTTCCCTGTGAGTATTAGCGTATGTGTCTCATATCCCCTCGTGTTAAATGTATCCCCAAATTGACCGCTTTGACCCGGTGAAAAGCGGGATATAAATACAGCTAAATAAATAAAAATAGTTACATCCCAGTCATGGTTTTCTGTGAACCATGTTTCTGTAACTGCCACTAAATCCAAGTCAGCCACTCCCACCAAAGCTTCAACATCAGGGATCTTATTTCCTTCCCATGCTACGGGCATTTATACACACTGCTTTCCATATGTTACCCCTGTTACCCATTTCCATAAAGGTATTTAATGTATCACCTACCTGGGGGCTTTCACTTACCTGGGGGCTTTCTTCACCTATCCCCAACGAATCTAGTTTAAAGCCCTCTTCAGTAGATTAGCCAGTCTACTACCGAAGATGCATTGACCTTTCTTGGACAGATGAATGCCATCTCTGCTCTGCAACCCTTGGAACAGCATCCCATGGTCTAGGAAACCAAAACACTCTTGATGACACCATCCACGCAGCCATGCATTCATCTCCAGGATGCGAACCTCTCTGCCTTGGCCTTTACCTATTAGTTGTGATTGCTTTTGTCCTTAAGTAGGCAATGAGGTTACCTTTTTGGATACAATGTATTCTTGTACCCCTTGCGTTTTCCAGCAATGACATTTCATTTGTAACAAGACACATGCTGCATATTTTTTGGCCGGCAACAAGTTGTGTTCAAAGCTGTAGTACAAATGTTCTCTTTAAACACCTTCCGATTTTTTTGAGTTATAGCCAATCCACAACATATTCACTTATCATATTGTTTTATGCGGTTTCATTTAATACAATTTTCCTTTGGATATTTTGAGTTACAGCCAATATATAACATTTTATATCACAGCGTTTTTGTTGCTTCATTCAGTACACACATATATTTTTTTAATAACCTTCATTTGAAGATTTATTATTATTTTTTATGAACGTCTCTGCCCTTTACCGATGGTCATTTTTCATTGCTATTTGATGGGACAATTTCTTCACATCTAATTGTAACTTTTTAAGACGTGCTTTTACTATTTTGTCTCACCATGTTCTGTATTTGTTAATTGCTGGCTGCAATAGCATTGTTTATATTTATAATTGGTTTTAGTTTTATTTATTACTTTCTATTATGGTATTTTTATGGCAATTATTTATTTAGTCATTTACTATATAAGTCTTCAGATATACTGTATTATACTTATCTATTTATTTATTTATTGTCAGCGTTTAGCGTCCTACATGTCTGATTTAAGTCTTTAGCGTTCCATTTGACAGAATTAAGGTATTTATCCAATCCCCTTTGTCCGCCTCGTCTCTCTTTCTCTTTCTTTTTATTGATTTATACTCACTTTTTATTAATATTTATTGATACATTCTTGTCCTGTATATCATTATTTAAAGTTTGTTATTTTTGATGATATTACATTTATATATTTATGTTATGTATTATTTGATGTGATTATAAATATGGGTTAATTATGCCAGTCTGATCCATAGGTTTTGTGTAATTATCATATTTATTGTTTTATTGTTTTTAATGTGTACTTTTAAGATTATCATTGTTATTATCATTTTTATTATTATTGCTTCTTTTTGAGGTGTGCTCCTTTTAAGACCCCCTGAAGAAGGCTGGTAGCTGAAATGCGTCGGGGCGCAATAAACAAGGTTTTTCACCTAATTGTTGTCAGTCTGGGTTCTGCTTTTTTGTGTTCTCCTGGTGGTGTGCGGATACCCTTGCTCTTTCTGGTACCATCAAAACTCTGAGGCCAGCTGAGCCGGTGCTGGTGGTTGGATCTTGGGACCCTTCAGCTTGCGAGGGCCGTGGGCCACGCCTTTCCCCTGGCCACCCTGGGCAGGGTCGACGCTGGTGGGTAGTGTGAGTAGCCCCTATATGGGAGCCCATTCCGGTGGAAGAAAGGCTTCTTGCTCTGCTGTTTCTTCTTGGGGAGAGAGGTCGTCTTCTGGGAAAGGAGAGTACGGGTCACGAACTCCGTCTCAATCTCTGTTGCCTTGTCCTCCATGGGCTTGCCAAACAGTTTCTCCTGGACCCCGAGCCAGGCCTGCCAGTGGGCTCCCATGCCAGCAGCCGCCACCTGGGCAGAGGACTCGAAGCTGTCATATGCTGCCTGTGAGAAGTACTTAGAACACTCTGATGGACTTCAAGAGGGCCTGGACATGGTGGAGGTGGTCTCCATCAAGTCCCGCTGCAAAGCCTCCGAGCTACATAGCGAGATCACGGAGGAACATCCCAATGTACAATTGGTAAATCTGAATGCGGCATGCCAGCATGGAGCCCTGGTAAGCCTTGCACCTGACGGCATTGAGGGTACAAGACTCTCTGCCCGATGGTACCGAAGAATGAGGCTTCAGGCTCTTTTGCTTCCGCATGGCCGATTTGACCATCATCGAGGTGAAAGGAAGCTGGGCTTTCCGAAACCCAGGTCCCTGTTGGATTCTATACATTTTATTTATTTTTTTTTTATTTAATGGTATTTATATACCGCCCTATCATTCAATCAAAGCGGTTTCCACGGCAAACAATCAAGGGGGCAAATGTTTTCATGCAGTGTACAGAGTGGTGTGTATGTGTTGGCGGGGATGTGATTAGATTTGGTTTATCTACATAGTGCATCATGAGCTATTATACAGTCTTATATACAGTCTTGGGGTGGTGGGGGGGGGTTGATGATCTGACTTGTATGCTGGTTCAGGGGGTATGTCCATAGTAATCGATGAACAGGGTTGTCTTCAGCTGTTTTCGGAAGTCCTTGATTTCTGTGGTTAGTCTCAGATCATCTGGGAGGGAGTTCCATATGGATGGATACATAGTGTCCAGTCACTTGCTAACAATAGGGACGGAAGCTGGGGTCTTCCACAAGCAGAGGAGGAGTTGACTGAGGATGGAGGGAACTGGGACCATGAGGGTTTCCTTCGGAGGAGCCTCAAATTGAAGGATATCGAGCTCCTCTGTGCGGGGCTCTTCCTCCGACTCAGTGGTGAGTGCCAGGGCCCGTGCCATATCCCGGATGAACTGGTATCCTCAGGAGGGGACCGCCAACTCTGGGTCAGTGGAGAGGGATCCAAGGGAAGGTCCCAGTGGAACTGGATTTCCGGGGAGGTATCCCGTCAGATTCTCAATCCGAGTAGTCTATGGAGGACTCATGGTCGGGCGGACCGAGACTGGTCGGTGACCTGCGCCGGGCTCCAGAGGCCAAAGCCTGCCCAGAGCCAGAGGCGCTAACCTGTGAAGTTCTTGTGCCAGAGGACTGGGACGGAGATCGAGACCCTCGCCGAGGACCTCACAAGGCCTCTGGCTCTCAGGGGTCACTGTGGCAGCCCGGGGGGTCCTCGAGGTCCCTGTGGTCTCAAGGCGTGGGCAGGTGAGGCCTGGCACCAGTGCCTGCTGAGCAGCGAGGAATGCAGAAACACTGCGTTCCAAGGCCAGCATTCGGGTTTCCCACTCAGGAGTGGGGCCCTGTGACACCGAAGCTGGGGTGACCGGGTCGGGTATAAAGGAGGAGAGGCAGGTCCTCGCTAGGACGACCCTCGGGAGACCGGGCACCATCGCCGGAGGCCTCTGTATCTGTTTGAGGTACCTTTTGGGCTGCTCCCTCTCCAACTCTGGGATCTGCCGAGAGGGGCTGAAAGACTGGGCATGTGACTGCTCACACATGTCCGATGCCCCCGTCAGTGTCTTCATGGCCCTCTTCTTCCACTCGCACTTAGGCCGGAATGCCGCCCGAGGAAGAGCTTTAGGGGACTCCAAGGGTTGCAGGACCGTGGAGTGGGAGGCTACCGGGGCTGCCTGGTGGAAGAGATCATCCAGCTTCTGCTTACGACTCTGGATAGCCTTGGAGGACATCTTCTTGCAGAGGAAGCATTGCTCCCGGTCATGGTCAGCTCCCAGGCACCTGAGATAACAGTCATTGATGTCCGTAAGCAACATCTTCTTAGAACACCTATCACATTTTTTGAAACCAGAGGCCATTGGGGCAAAAAGTACCCCAGAGAGGTCGAAGATCCTCGATGCAGCCAGCGGTTAAAAAGTATGCAAAAGCGCGGGGAGAAAAAGGGCAAAAAGGAATCCCAAGACCAAGAGCCTAAGCAATGGAGCTTGGGATGGCAGGAAGAGGACCGGTGAAGGCTGAAAAGGCAAAAAACAGAGTTCGGATTTGAAAACCTTTTTCCGGGGACGAGGTGTACGTCTGAAGGGCTCCACAGAAAAAGGGAGAATGAGTAAGATGGCACCCTTGGGCGGGAAGGGGACCACACATGCGTGGTGGCATTCCCAAAAGCTTTCTTTGAAAGCTGGGGAAGTGCTCCACCTGGGCTCTGTTGGTGCCGACATCACCCATATGTGAGGACTGACTTCCTGTTTGTTCCTGGAGAAAGTCAAATTTACCTTACTCGATGCTGGCTGAAGTGCGGATGGCGACTCTAAATGTCGGCAGCTTTAATTCCACATTACCTTCTTAAAATGAGTACAGATGTAGCACTATTGCAAGAAACCCATCTCACAGAACAGGAACATATTAAATTAAAAAGATGTTGGGTAAAGGAAGTACATTGGGCAGCCTAAACAGCGAAACAGAGGGGAGTCATTGTGCTAGTGGGGAAAAGGGTAACATTTGAGGTGCATAAAATGGTAAAGGACCCAGAGGGTAGATATATCCTAATCTGGGGGGTATTGCAGAATAGGAATATAATCCTATGCAACATATATGCACCAAACACATACCAACACCATTTCTTTACGGATTTGGTGGCGCGGCTGGCAGACCAATCAGAATATTCCCTAATACGGGGGGGTGGGGGGGGCATTTTAACATGGTAGCAGACCCTACTGTAGATAGCCTACAGGTAGTTCCAAGAGGACATGAAGCAGGGTGAAATATGATAGAGGTCAATAAATTAATGAACGGAGTGGAACGGGTAAACGTAGATCGATTGTTTACCTTAACAGAATATAGAAAGACTAGGGGACATGCAATGAAGCTACAGGGTAAACTAAGACTAATAACAGAAAATATTTTTTCACTCAATGTGTAATCAATCTGTAATTTGTTACCAGAGGATAGTAAAAGCTGTTAGTGTAGCTGGATTTAAAAACGGTTTGGACATGTTCCTGGAGGAAAGGTCCATAAACCATTATTAAAAGGGACCCAGGATATCACTGCTTGATCCAATACAAGCACTGTGGAATCTGTGTCTTTTGGGGAAAATGCTAGGTACTTATGACCTAGATTGGCCACTGTTGGAAACAGGATACTGGGTTTGATGGACCTTGGTCTGATCCAGTATGGCATATCTTATGTTCTTATGAGTACATTTTCTTTGCAAGGAACTGGGACTCATAGATGGGTGCTGTACACTCCATCCCCTTGAGACTGAATACATGCATTACTCAGCCCCTCACAAGATACAGGCCCGAATAGACTATGTGCTTATAGCGAAGCGCCTTTTTGGGACATTAACGAACAGCGATATACACCTCCATCTGATTTCAGATCACGCGGTGGTACAACTAGCTCTAAGGAGCTCTGCAGGGAAGAGTGACTGGATATGGCGACTGAACCCAGTTTGGAGCCAAGATCCAGAGTTTTGCTATTTTCTTAGACAATGATGGTTAGAATATGAGACAGAAAATAGTGTCCAGGAGGTGGGACCAGTCACGTACTGGACGGCAGCCAAGGTAGTACTCCGTGGCCATATAAACACAGTTACTTACCTGTAACAGGTGATCTCTGGGAACAGCAGGAATAAGTCTTCACATATGGGTATGTTGGTACCGACGGAGCCTGCACGGGAATGCTCCCCAGCATCCAATCAGAAAGCTTTTGGGAGCATCCCTCGCGCCTGCGCGCTGACTTCCCGCCCTTTCCACTTCTCCTCAGTTGAGTTTCATAGCTGAGAGAAAGGAGAGAAAGAGGAAAGGAAGACAGATAGATAGATACAACTCCTAGGGGAGGTGGGTGGGTTGTGAAGACTTATTCCTGCTGTTCCCAGAGATCACCTGTTACAGGTAAGTAACTGTGCTATCTCCAGGAACAAGCAGGAATGAGTCTTCACATATGGGGACTCCCTAGCTAGAGATGCCAGGGGGAGATCCCATAAAATGCACGTTCCTGGATCAGGAGTGCATTCCCACACAGGAATCTCCGGCATCCCACGAGGGAATGGAGGGTAGGAGTTGAGAATAGAAGAGCTGTAAGGAAAACAGCAAACCCAAGGACTACAGAGAGGAGTCCATGGCATGTATGATAAGTACCATTAAAATTACAATATGGAGCTTACCTACTGGATTGTAGGAAGTAGAAAGCGTGAAGGAGTCTACTGGATATGCAGCAGCGGAATCCTCAAGGTGACCTCACAGCAGTGAGGGTGAAGGTCCAGACCTGGAATTAGGAGGTGATCCAGGTGTCAACTGGGGTAGGATTAGAAGGCAGGTCTTCAATGGAAAGCTTTATGAGAAAAAGCTGAAAATTCTTTTAGGTACAGAGTCATAATATTGAGGACTAAAAGAAGAAGACTGACCGATTTGGACAACTAGCCCAGTCTTGGAGGGAAGAAGGGGTATGGAAAAAAGTCCATATTCCCAAGGAGAACAATGTGTACTTAAAGCAATGAAAATGTACACTGTCTTTCCTAGCTGATGAGAGATAGGAAAGATATGGATAGAGAGACCTAGAGCAAAGCGGAAGCTGTTATCACCACAGTGGTGGTTGTGTGCATAACAGTCCCCACATACTAAGGAACAGTATGAAAAAAGGAGCTCACTGTCTGTAACCTCTGAGAAAGGTACAATTGCTATAACATAGACAGTGAGGAGATAGTGTTTAATACATATCGATCTATAAAAAGTCTCCCAACAGATATATATATATATCTCCCAACAGATATATATATATATATATACCCTTTTCGGCTCAAGATCCAGCTGCAACAGCTCCCCAGTCGGGGTCGAGCAAGCAACGAGCGTTTTCCCGCTCCTACAACTCCGGCCCAATCCGGGCCGTGGGAGGACCCAGAGGCGTAGTGAAAAAGCAGCCGCGGGCAGGAGAAGGCCCTTTTCGGCTCAAGATCCAGCTGCAACAGCTCCCCAGTCGGGGTCGAGCAAGCAACGAGCGTTTTCCCGCTCCTACAACTCCGGCCCAATCCGGGCCGTGGGAGGACCCAGAGGCGCAGTGAAAAAGCAGCCGCGGGCAGGAGAAGGCCCTTTTCGGCTCAAGATCCAGCTGCAACAGCTCCCCAGTCGGGGTCGAGCAAGCAACGAGCGTTTTCCCGCTCCTACAACTCCGGCCCAATCCGGGCCATGGGAGGACCCAGAGGCGCAGTGAAAAAGCAGCCGCGGGCAGGAGAAGGCCCTTTTCGGCTCAAGATCCAGCTGCAACAGCTCCCCAGTCGGGGTCGAGCAAGCAACGAGCGTTTTCCCGCTCCTACAACTCCGGCCCAATCCGGGCCGTGGGAGGACCCAGAGGCGCAGTGAAAAAGCAGCCGCGCGCAAGCGCGCCCGCGCCTGAGGGCCTCGCAAGAGGGCCCTTTGGCGTGGCCCTTAGGCGGAAAAAGAACGTTAACCCAACGCCTCAACATCCCACAAGCAAATCGCCATCTTGAAGCTCATCCAAAATCGAGCAGCTTGAGCTCCCTCACGGTCGAGCTCGCTCCCCCTCAGAATTGGATCCCTCTCTGAGCACAGCAAGTATACTACGTATAAAGGAACTATCTTTAACTGATTTCTTGCACATCCCCCATAAAGCTTTGCACACTATTGTTAGTAATTATAAGTATCCCAAGTCAGCAATCATCAAATATTCCAAGTAGCTATATAGCATACACTGTTCACATTAGTGAGATATACTGTTGCCAGTACTCATCAGTTGCAAATATTGTTCCCAGTAGCCAGAAAGAATTTACTGTCGTCAGCACCAAGAGTGATATACTGTTGTCAGTAGATAGAGAGACATACTGTTATCACTACCCAGAAAGATATACTGTTGTCAGTAGATAGAGAGACATACTGTTATCACTACCCAGAGAGATATACTGTTGTCAGTAGATAGAGAGACATACTGTTACCACTACCCAGAGAGATATACTGTTGTCAGTAGATAGAGAGACATACTGTTACCACTACCCAGAGAGATATACTGTTGCCAGTAGATATACTGTTGTCAGTAGATAGAGAGACATACTGTATCATTATCCATAAATTTGCAATTACTGTTTTTCTCAGCATCCAGATATATTGTTGGTACGCTTTTTCACCACAATTAAGGTTCCATCAATATTATCTACAAATACTACAACCCCAATCCCAACAGTCTACAACCTTGTGCAACTAGCAACACTACCGCTTCTCAGAACACACAATGTTCACTATAAGAATGCACACATTAGTAACCCTTACCATCACCTACCTCCTCACTGCACTATCTGGTCAAGCAATTGCCTTTAATGATGACCAAAAATACATACCAATATTACGAAATAATTGGAAGAGATGGTCAAACAAGACTCAAACAAATCAAACAAACCCTAACTACACCCACCACTCACATCTACTTCATATTGCCCTTCACGTTACCAAAAGACCTCAACCAAAAACAGCAGTACCATCCACCATTACACTGTGCCCTTATCAATATAAGGTCCATCCGCACAAAATGGCCTCTGATAACTAATCTCATAACTGCACATAACCTCGACATCTTGTTGATCACAGAAACCTGGCTAACCGATTCTGACAATGTCATTCTTAACCAGATGCTACCGCCAGGATTCTCTATCCACACGTGCCATAGGAACCAACAAAGAGGAGGCGGAGTACTTATTATCTCTAACAACCAACTACAATTTCAAATTGACAACAGCATTAGTTCAACACATCTAAATATACTAAATATATCAAACAAAGAGCACTCAATCAGCCTAGTCTATAGAGCTCCAACAGCATCAGCTGATGATCTGCCAACGATAGTTGACCTTGCCTGCAACACTGAAAAACCAAGACTATCTAATTGGATATTGGGAGATTTCAACCTTCCCTCCCTACAGGACTCGCAAACCACAGCATTTATAGAAGCAATTGACAACCTTGGATACAACCAAATAGTCAAAGATCCTACTCACAATATGGGAAACATACTTGATCTGATATTCGTCCCACAAGTTACCTCAGACATCAACCACAATTACGACCTTTCCATAATACCAGTACCGTGGTCTGACCACAGTCTCATTTTATTCAAAATCCCCAACTCCTCCAATTCCTCTAACTCCAAACCTACTCATGCGAAACCAACAGCTAGGAGGTTCCGCCCCTTTGTCAAAGAGGAAATACTTAATAATCTCCTCCCAACACTACAAGCGTCTGAACCCGACTTGGACAGTCTAATCAACACTTGGGATCACTCCCTTAGATTCAATTCTCAACCATCAAACATGGCAAAAAATACCAACCAACGTACACACGTAGCCTGGTATTCCAAGGAGCTAAGAACATCCCTCCTCCATCTTCGGAGACTCGAGAAATACTGGAGAAGATCACGCTCTACTGAAGCCTACACAGCTTACTGCAAATACTTAGAAAAGCATCGCCAAGAAATAGCAGATCGAAGGAAACAATTCCATACTAACCTTCTAAAGAAATCATTAAATAAACATCATGATCTCTTCAACATTATAAGAACAATGGCAAAGGAACCAACACCTCAACAAACGCAAGCAATACACCCGCAAGAATATGCTGAATACCTAAAGTCAAAGATGACAAAAACTTCCAACATTTGTACCTCTGGACCAACAAAGAATCATATATATTCACAGTCAACCACATTAACCAAGTTTAATATACTATCAATCAAAGAAATTGAGAACACTATCGCATCAATAAATGCTACCACCGCTGCAAGCGATCCCTGCCCGGCAGCCTGGATAAAAAATCTTAAACATGAAGTAAGCTTCTTCATACAGAATATCCTTGAACAATCCTTTTCAACTGGAACCTTTCCTCAAAGCCTCAAACAAACCTCAATTAGACCATTACTAAAAAACAGTAAATTAGATCCCCTAAAAGTAGAA
Source organism: Ichthyophis bannanicus (assembly GCA_033557465.1). NCBI lineage: Eukaryota > Metazoa > Chordata > Amphibia > Gymnophiona > Ichthyophiidae > Ichthyophis > Ichthyophis bannanicus. The sequence goes on from CM066034.1 coordinate 1,031,304,411, forward strand.
TCCTACAGGCCAATATCCAGTATCCCACTCCTAGCAAAAATAATTGAGAAAGTAGTCCAACGGCAAATACAACAGCACATAGACAATGAAGCTCCACTTGACCCTGCACAACACGGCTTTAGAGAGGCTCATGGAGTTGAGACCCTCCTCATCACACTATTCAACACACTAATCACAGGAATAGATAACATTCACCAAGGATTCATACTTATATTCATGGACATCTCAGCTGCGTTCGACTCAGTAAGCCACCAAATACTTATCGATCGCCTTAAGGAAAAAGGAATAGTTGGTGCCGCACTTGACTGGTGTATATCCTATCTAACTAACCGTTGGCAACAAGTACGAATTGACGAAACTACTTCTGAACCATTTCTTCAAGATCAAGGGGTACCACAAGGATCTTCTCTGTCAGCGTTGATGTTTAATATATACATGCAACCCATTTGTGACCTCATTCGTTCCTTTAATGTCACCTGTTTAGCATATGCAGATGACATTCTACTATTCATGCCATTCTCCATCAATCACCCCGATTATACATCATTGATAACATGCCTCGAAGCAGTAGAAGATTGGCTCATCTCCCAAAATCTAAGAATCAACCACAGCAAGACTGATGTGATGTTTATAACAAGAAACCAAAACTTCACACCTCCTACCTCCGTGAAGATAAAGGACAAGGAATTAACAGTAAAACCTACACTACGCTACCTAGGTATAACCCTTGACCAGCGCCTCAATATGAAAGCCCACATAAAAAACATAACAAAACTAATATATCACAAGATACGTACATTACGCCACCTGCGACCTCTACTGGAACCCTCAGATTTCAGAACCGTCTACCAAGCCCTGATAATGCCTAACATTGACTTTGCAAATGCAATTCTATATGGACTCCCTCAAGCAACATTAAATCCTCTCCAACTAGCGATGAACACTGCTGCCAGAGTACTTGAAGGAATATCAAAGACAGATCACATAACCCCAGTTCTAAAAAGACTCCACTGGCTACCAACCAACGCAAGAATCCACTACAAGATACTGATCACTACATTCAAAGCCATAAACAACCAAGCACCATCAACCATTACCAACCTTGTACACTCACAGACCCCTAATAGATCCAGAAGGTCAATTGCAATGAATACATTAATAATCCCGAAACAAACAGTCAGATACACTAAGGAAACAACCAAAAGAGCCTTCAGTATCCACGCCCCAATAACCTGGAATGCCCTCCCACTAGAACTGAGAGCTATAACCAGCCTAACACAATTCAGAAAGAGTCTCAAACACCACCTCTTCCTAAGCTATTTCCCAATCTAACCTTCGCACATGAAAGTATTACAGACACTTTTCTGACCAGGACATTTCCCAACTGATATCCAAATGTGACTAATGTATTTCAATCTTCTGTAAATAGTTAGCTAGCCTATGTAGTTGTACCTTGTTATTCCCAAGTTTTCAAAAACCCTGTTACTTGTAAAATGCATTACAGTTCCTTGTATGTATATGTTTGTTCCATGTAAACCGCGCTGGTGACAATAGTGCGGTATATAAAAGATGTTAAATAAATAAAATAAATAAAAAAATTATATATATATATATATATATATATATATATATATATATATATATATATATATATGTGCATACTATGCACACACAGCTTACAGACATATGTATGTAGAGGCATATATAGAGATATTTACATACATGACTAAGTCCGAAGATACAGTAAGCCCCATAAGAACATTCACATGGGGAATGTGAAGGGGAAAGAGTCATCCAATAACAAGAAGGTGAAACTCACTTGACAGATATATAGAGAATCTATTTCCGTGGGCTAAGAGGATGCAGGAATGCAATCCAGTAAAATAACCAGGATGATTGTGTGAAAAACAGAGGATAATATCAGTCTGTAAAGAGCAAGTCGGGAGTCCTTTAGAACTCTGACATGATAGATGGGTAGAAACGCATAAAGGAGATACCAGGAGGACCCACTGGAGGGACATAGGGGTATCATGCGTTACTAATAGCCCTGGATATTCACGTAGAAAAAGCTTATATTCTGAATTATAACAAGAGACAAGAGGGTGTGGAGAACCCTCACAGTCATGGGAATGATTTATAAGCTTTTTTCTACTATATAGAATAGCCCTCAGAGACAAAGATCAATGCTCTGTAGCAAGGGCCATAGTAGAAAGCTTCTCTGAGAATTGCAGAGAGCATTGTGCAGGAGAATTATGAGATAAAACTGATTGAAGTCAGGTGTGTTGCCACATCCTAGGAAAAGGAGATGGTAGAAAGAAGATAGTGTGAGTAGCCTAAGTGAGTAGGATGATGCAAGATAGATGAGGACTAGCTTGGAATCACTACTGAGGCTAGACAAAAATTGTGGAAGATAGACTGGAACTTATGGAAAAGTACCAGTAGTTCAATCACTGGAACTCCTGCATGCACAGCAGCTGAAAAGACAGCAGAGAAAATGTTCTTGTGCAAAACAAAAAGAAACAGACAAAGGGAGAGGAGATATTCCTGTCCCTGCCTGATGAGTTATCTTGAGAATGTATTCAAGGAAAACAAAAAGTCTACACTGGAATGAAAGGCTAAAGAAGCTTTTCAGTATGGTACCACTCAGTCAGGGGAAACCCTGGATGAGAGGGTAGAGAAAAACAGGTAATTGGAGGGTGACTTACCCATAGGGTGAGTCAGCTGAAGGAAAAAATGTTCATGTTGGGACAGAAACTATCATGGGATAGTTGTAACTTCCCTTCTTGGTAGTTAGAAGAGGAGAATTCTGTGACCCATGGACAAGAATATCCTGACAGCTTAGCATACGGAAAAGGAAAAAACTCCAGTGTAGAGCTCTAAGAAAAAACAGTGAACAAACTTCTGCTAAGAAGAAGTTAACTGTAGATTGTAACCCTCAGAACCTATGGTTGCTGGGTATGTTGAGACTACAAAAACTTAGTCGCGTTATCAAGCAGCTACTAGTAGAAAATTATCAAAAATGCTATCTGCTTGAATATTGACCTTATGAAACTAGTAGGACATAATGTTATCGTGTACCAAGGTCTCAGTTTAAACCTTCGCAGCTTTATGTATCAAAGGGGCATCAGCAGATGTACCTCCCTTAATTTACGCTGCTGTTTACATCAATGACCTTTAAATTGCGTACACTTTGACAATTATTATCCTTTTTCATTAACACTATTATTTTACCATTTTTCTCAGTGACTGTTCCACTTTTCTTTTTCTCAGTGTCTGTTCCACTTTCAAAGCTTTTTCTCAAAACTTTTTTTCAAGTAAATTTTCTCAAAACTTTTGCAAGTGATCGAGAACTGAATTCACTGTGCTTCAAACTTGGAAACATATCCATCCATATATGTATTTATTCAAATTTCTCTATTGTTGCAAAAAACTCTTTCATCCGACTTAAACAGAGACATTATTGATGCAACTGATAAGAGAAAAAATTGCTGATACTTAGCTTCTAAAGTTGTGTTGAATTCTTATATAGAAGCACTGTGAGATTAAGGTATTGTTCAGCTGCAATAAATCCCGACGCCGTTTATCTAAGGCGCCCAAGCGTTTCACCGTAGGTTTCATCAGGGGATTTTCTTTCAATAAATCTATTGGGATCACATAAAACACAGCCAAAGTGTATCATATTTAAATCCTTCTACCACATTTCATATTTAACATTTTCTGTTATGTCGCTAAAAGAATAAAGGAAAACATACCATAGAAATCTTTTCCACTCTTTCACTCATGAATGGAGAAAGCTGTAACTGCAAGCTGGTGCGGCAAGGCGAAAAAACGCCGCGCATGCTCTTTAGAATTTCTTACTGAACCTATATTTAGACAATGGAACTCCTCCTCCAGATTTCCGTCAATCACAGTGAGTCCTTACTTACAGATTGACAAATCGAGTGAGGCATTTAAACCATGTGGACGTACGGTGTTTAAAATGAATATCCAGCGCTGTTCTTCGTACAATAAAGTTTGTTCACGTGTCTTGCTTCCCCGAGGAAAATCCACCCGGTCCAAAACAAAACAGTGTAATTGATCAAAACTATGATTAGCCTCTATGCAATGTTGAACCATTGGTGCCTCTAACACTTTGTTGTTCACCCGACTCCGATGTTCCATCATCCGAAACTTGAATGATCTAATAGTCTTCCCGATATATAATAGGGAACACGGGCATCGGACCACATATACTACAAATGCTGACAAACATGTAGTAGCTTTTCGCAATGTGTAGAATTTCTGACAGTGCTCAAATTGTGTAAGTTCCAAGGTTACATCACAAATACTACACGATCCACATTTTTTGTGACCAGGTGTTAAAACTGGTTCATTTTTCTGACAGTCAGGACGCAGAATTGATGGACTAAGTTTTTCTTTAAAATTAGGGCATCTACTCCATACACAACGTATGTGCTTGTCCTTAAGACTCGGGAGCGCTTTTAATACTGCACTATGTTTTTTAATAATTTTCTGAATGTCCTTGCTCATAGGGGAGAACCGAGTTATCAAATTAACTGGACTAGTATCACTCGCTTCATGAGGCTTTCGGGCAATCTGCGGTGTCAATAACAGTCTTCTATCATTGTATGTAGCTCTAATATACGCTTTTTGTATAATGGAGATAGGATAACCGCGCTTTATAAAATTAGCCTTCAACTGATGAGACTTAATACGAAAATCATCGATGTCAGAACAATTTCTGCGGTACCTTAAAAATTGGGAAAATGGCAATCCTTCTTTTAAATTTCTTGGATGGGCACTGCTGAAATGTAAAAATGTATTACGATCAGTTGGTTTACAATAAACTGAAATGATCCACTCTAAAGGACTACGAGTCACCTGTACATCCAAAAAAGTAATCTGATCTTGATGATATGTTAAAGTAAATTTTAAATGGGGATCACGTAGATTAAGCCATTCAAAAAATGATTGCAAATCCGTTGTACTTCCATGCCAAAAAAGAAAAATATCGTCGATGTAACACCTCCACATAATGATATTGGCAACATATGGGGACAACTCCAACCAATGACTCTCAAAAAGCGCCATGTATAAATTGGCAATGGAAGGCGCACAGGTTGCCCCCATTGCCACCCCGGAAATCTGTTTATATATCGTGTCTTGAAATTGAAAAAAATTGTTGAAAATAACTAACTCTGCCAATTTTAAAAGGAGAGCCATTAGTTCTTTATTTACGTCCTCCCTCTGACGCAAAAAATGTGCCACAGTGGTATATGCTGCTTGCTGCGGGATGCTAGTATATAAGGAGACCACGTCCAAAGTGACTAGAAAGGTATCGTCGACTCCTGCCCATGGTGACAGTTCCATCAAAACGTTCAAAAAATGAGTGGTATCTTTCAGATATGACGGTATTTGGGGCAAGAGTGGACGTAAATACGAGTCCAAAAAGGTCGAAAGTGGCTCTAGTGGGTTCTCTCTTGTGGACACTATAGGGTGTCTACGGGGGGCTTGTAAATTTTTGTGTATTTTTGGCACTGTATAGAAACGAGCTAAAGTTGAAGAATCACTATTACACCTTCATATATTACCACGGAAGGAGTAACGCCTCAAGAGTAATCTTTTTAATCTCAGCCTTCAACTTTGCTGTGGGGTCATACGAAAGGACCTGATAGGTGTTAGTATCTTGTAACTGCCCCAGTGCCTCTGAAATATAGTAGGCCCGGTCTAATATCACAATAGCACCACCCTTATCAGCCCGACGGATGACAATATCAGTGCGGTCCTGCAATTGTGAGAGGACTAGCTGTTCTGAACGAGATAAAGTTGTAACTTGACCTTTATGTTTAGTTTCCAAAAGAGCAACATCTGCCAAAACTAGTTCTTGAAATACCGTGAGTGCTGGTGGAAGAGAACCTGGAGGAGACCATGTAGATTTAATCGGTAAAATTACTCTCATATTATTCGATTCTTCTTGAGGAGAGTCAACATTTCCGGTCACAGTGGAAATTGTAGTGAAAAAGTGTTTTAAATGTAATTTCCTAATAAGATCAGCAAAATCCACTCTGAATTGAAAAGGATCATGACTAATTCGGGGAACAAACGATAATCCTTTATTCAACAACTGAATGCTGTCACTGGACAGAAGTTTACCAGAAATATTAATAACCAAGTTATCTTTCTCCGGATCTAAGCAGGATCTAATTTTTTCCGTCTGGGATAACGCCTGTCTGGTGATCTTCCCCGGGCCTCGCTGACTTTTTTCTTCTTTTTCTTTTCGTCTCCATTGGCGGAAAAACCCCGTTCTCTGGAGGAGCCACTCAGGGAAAGACTTCCTGAATCTTCTGAGCTTTCCTCAAAGCTCATTCGTTTTTTGGACCCCCGTTTGATTTTCCGGTTAGCATTTAACCAAGGGTACACATAACCAACCGTGTAGTCCGAATTATCCCTCTGCAATTTTTTAGTTTTCTTTACCATCACTTCCTGCTTGACCGAATCCACTTGTTTCTCCAATTCTAACAGTTTTTGGGAATAGTGTTCCCCTGTTTCCTTTTCTTTTAAGGAATTTTGAATCTTCCCGGACTCTACTTCCATTTTTTGCACCTCCTCTTTAGTGTGTTCTATTATCAAGATCATGAGATCCCGAGAGCATTTGTTAAGTACTCTATTCCATTGATCAATAAAGGCTGTCTGCAGATTGAGTGAGCTTTGAGGAAAGCTTTGAGGAAAGTTCAGATTCAGGAGGTTTTTCCCCGAGTGGCTCCTCCAGAGAACGGGTTTTTTCTGCCAATGGAGACGAAAAGAAAAAGAAGAAAAAAGTCAGCGAGGCCCGGGGAAGATCACCAGACAGGCGTTATCCCAGACGGAAAAAATTAGATCCTGCTTAGATCCGGAGAAAGATAACTTGGTTATTAATATTTCTGGTAAACCTCTGTCCAGTGACAGCATACAGTTGTTGAATAAAGGATTATCGTTTGTTCCCCGAATTAGTCATGATCCTTTTCAATTCAGAGTGGATTTTGCCGATCTCATTAGGAAATTACATTTAAAACACTTTTTCACTACAATTTCCACTGTGACCGGAAATGTTGACTCTCCTCAAGAAGAATCGAATAATATGAGAGTAATTTTACCGATTAAATCTACATGGTCTCCTCCAGGTTCTCTTCCACCAGCACTCACGGTATTTCAAGAACTAGTTTTGGCAGATGTTGCTCTTTTGGAAACTAAACATAAAGGTCAAGTTACAACTTTATCTCGTTCAGAACAGCTAGTCCTCTCACAATTGCAGGACCGCACTGATATTGTCATCCGTCGGGCTGATAAGGGTGGTGCTATTGTGATATTAGACCGGGCCTACTATATTTCAGAGGCACTGGGGCAGTTACAAGATACTAACACCTATCAGGTCCTTTCGTATGACCCCACAGCAAAGTTGAAGGCTGAGATTAAAAAGATTACTCTTGAGGCGTTACACCTTCATATATTACCACGGAAGGAGTACTGATATTTGAATAGTGATTCTTCAACTTTAGCTCGTTTCTATACAGTGCCAAAAATACACAAAAATTTACAAGCCCCCCCTGGACGCCCTATAGTGTCCACAAGAGGGACCCCACTAGAGCCACTTTCGACCTTTTTGGACTCGTATTTACGTCCACTCTTGCCCCAAATACCGTCATATCTGAAAGATACCACTCATTTTTTGAACGTTTTGATGGAACTGTCACCATGGGCAGGAGTCGACGATACCTTTCTAGTCACTTTGGACGTGGTCTCCTTATATACTAGCATCCCGCAGCAAGCAGCATATATACCACTGTGGCACATTTTTTGCGTCAGAGGGAGGACGTAAATGAAGAACTAATGGCTCTCCTTTTAAAATTGGCAGAGTTAGTTATTTTCAACAATTTTTTTCAATTTCAAGACACGATATATAAACAGGTTTCCGGGGTGGCAATGGGGGCAACCTGTGCGCCTTCCATTGCCAATTTATACATGGCGCTTTTTGAGAGTCATTGGTTGGAGTTGTCCCCATATGTTGCCAATATCATTATGTGGAGGCGTTACATCGACGATATTTTTCTTTTTTGGCATGGAAGTACAATGGATTTGCAATCATTTTTTGAATGGCTTAATCTACGTGATCCCCATTTAAAATTTACTTTAACATATCATCAAGATCAGATTACTTTTTTGGATGTACAGGTGACTCGTAGTCCTTTAGAGTGGATCATTTCAGTTTATTGTAAACCAACTGATCGTAATACATTTTTACATTTCAGCAGTGCCCATCCAAGAAATTTAAAAGAAGGATTGCCATTTTCCCAATTTTTAAGGTACCGCAGAAATTGTTCTGACATCGATGATTTTCGTATTAAGTCTCATCAGTTGAAGGCTAATTTTATAAAGCGCGGTTATCCTATCTCCATTATACAAAAAGCGTATATTAGAGCTACATACAATGATAGAAGACTGTTATTGACACCGCAGATTGCCTGAAAGCCTCATGAAGCGAGTGATACTAGTCCAGTTAATTTGATAACTCGGTTCTCCCCTATGAGCAAGGACATTCAGAAAATTATTAAAAAACATAGTGCAGTATTAAAAGCGCTCCCGAGTCTTAAGCACAAGCACATACGTTGTGTATGGAGTAGATGCCCTAATTTTAAAGAAAAACTTAGTCCATCAATTCTGCGTTCTGACTGTCAGAAAAATGAACCAGTTTTAACACCTGGTCACAAAAAATGCGGATCGTGTAGTATTTGTGATGTAACCTTGGAACTTACACAATTTGAGCACTGTCAGAAATTCTACACATTGCGAAAAGCTACTACGTGTTTGTCAGCATTTGTAGTATATGTGGTCCAATGCCCGTGTTCCCTATTATATATCGGGAAGACTATTAGATCATTCAAGTTTCGGATGATGGAACAATCGGGAAGACTATTAGATCATTCAAGTTTCGGATGATGGAACATCGGAGTCGGGTGAACAACAAAGTGTTAGAGGCACCAATGGTTCAACATTGCATAGAGGCTAATCATAGTTTTGTTTTGGACCGGGTGGATTTTCCTCGGGGAAGCAAGACACGTGAACAAACTTTATTGTACGAAGAACAGCGCTGGATATTCATTTTAAACACCATACGTCCACATGGTTTAAATGCCTCACTCGATTTGTCAATCTGTAAGTAAGGACTCACTGTGATTGACGGAAATCTGGAGGAGGAGTTCCATTGTCTAAATATAGGTTCAGTAAGAAATTCTAAAGAGCATGCGCGGCGTTTTTTCGCCTTGCCGCACCAGCTTGCAGTTACAGCTTTCTCCATTCATGAGTGAAAGAGTGGAAAATTTTTCTATGGTATGTTTTCCTTTATTCTTTTAGCGACATAACAGAAAATGTTAAATATGAAATGTGGTAGAAGGATTTAAATATGATACACTTTGGCTGTGTTTTATGTGATCCCAATAGATTTATTGAAAGAAAATCCCCTGATGAAACCTACGGTGAAACGCTTGGGCGCCTTAGATAAACGGCGTCGGGATTTATTGCAGCTGAACAATACCTTAATTTCACAGTGCTTCTATATAAGAATTCAACACAACTTTAGAAGCTAAGTATCAGCAATTTTTTCTCTTATCAGTTGCATCAATAATGTCTCTGTTTAAGTCGGATGAAAGAGTTTTTTGCAACAATAGAGAAATTTGAATAAATACATATATGGATGGATATGTTTCCAAGTTTGAAGCACAGTGAATTCAGTTCTCGATCACTTGCAAAAGTTTTGAGAAAAAGCTTTGAAAGTGGAACAGACACTGAGAAAAAGAAAAGTGGAACAGTCACTGAGAAAAATGGTAAAATAATAGTGTTAATGAAAAAGGATAATAATTGTCAAAGTGTACGCAATTTAAAGGTCATTGATGTAAACAGCAGTGTAAATTAAGGGAGGTACATCTGCTGATGCCCCTTTGATACATAAAGCTGCGAAGGTTTAAACTGAGACCTTGGTACACGATAACATTATGTCCTACTAGTTTCATAAGGGGTATGTTGAGACTGGCTAGAGTTTGGAAACTTCAGACTAGGACGAGGTGTCCCTTGTTTGGGCACCTCTGGATGATGGGCAGGAGAAGAGTGAAACCTTCTTTTCTTAGGGAAAGAAGGCTTGGTAGGACATTTCCTACCTCCTGGGGAAGAAGGCGGCTTAGAATGGTCTCCAGAACCAGGGAAGTCAGTGGAGCAATGAGCAACCTGATGTAAAGCCTCCTTATTGAAGAGATTTTCTCCAGTACAAGGAGAATTACCCAGTGTATGTTGTGCCCATCTGTTCAAGTCAGAATCTTGGAGCCAGGCTCTACGACGTGCTCCAATGGCAATAGCAGAGGATCTGCTAACAGACTCAAAAGAGTCTAGAGAAGAACGAGAAAGAAACCAAGAGATATTTTGGCTATGACTAAGAAGCAAGGAATAGTCTGCAGCCTTAGGTTCCGATAGAAAAGGAGTCAAAAGAGATAATTTCTTTGTGACCTCCTGGAGAGATAGACTCATATAAAAAATATAAGAGATAATCCTTGATGCCAGCATAGATGTTTGGAAGGTTTGACGTCCAAAGGCATCAAGTGTTCTAGAAGCACGACCTGGCGGATAAGAAGAATGCTTCTTCTTGCTTTTTACCTTCCTCATTGCTGATTCCACTACAATGGAATGATGGGGAAGTTGATTCTTTTGAAACCCTGGAGAAGGGGGCACCTGATACAGAACATTAGTTGCTGTAGAAGGTGAGGGAACCCTTAAAGGTGATTCCCATATTTTCAGAAGAAGATCCTGCAAAGAATGATGTAAAGGAAGCATTATATTTCCTTTTTCTGCAGGAGAGCCCTGGTTAAGAGTACAGCCAGGGATAGGAATATCAAGAAAGGTTGCCATGTCAAGGAGAAACTTCTGAAAAGAAGGATCTCCAATGGGAACCATCCCTGGGAAGGCTAAAGTTGAAGATGCAGCCTGAGCATTAGAGGATGTACTGGTCTGGTGCAGAAACAGAACCTTACTAGATGGATAATGATACTGGCAGTCACGACTTGAGGCAGTTAGTACTGCATTGTCTATGCCAGGTATCGATTCCAAACTAGGCATAGAAAGGATCGATGGCACCGATGTAACTGCAGGAATCGACATCGATACCGGTAATGGCATCGAGGCCGTCATCGTAGGCTGCTGAAGCGGTACCGAGGCAACCAGAGAGTCTTGGTGAGTATCCTCGGTACTGCGTAGCCGAAAACGATAAGGGTCGGTTCCAAGGCGCATTGGTACCCAGTCATCTAGACTAGATATCGATTCCAGACTCGGCATCGAAGGGAGCGAGTCTATCGATGCATGTCTAGAGTGCACAGATGTCGGTGGTGGTACCGGCGATGCTGATACAGGGAAGTCTGGGTCGTATCAATCGGTCCCGAAGGTACCGAGGACGCCAGATGACGATTCCTGGTGAAGAGTGGAACACTCGACACCGGTGCCAATGCCCGGGTATTGGTACCGCTGGAAGCGGATACCACCCCCGAGCATGGCTTAGATACAGGAAAGTCAATCTGGAACGTATCGATCGGTCCCGAAGGTACCGAGGATGCCAGATGACGATCCCTGGTGAAGAGTGGAACACTCGACACCGAAGCCAATGCCGGGGTATCGGTACCGCTCGAAGCGGATACCACTACCGAGCATGGCTTAGGAAAGTCAATCTGGAACGTATCGATCGGTCCCGAAGGTACCGAGGATGCCAGATGACGATCCCTGGTGAAGAGTGGAGCACTCGACACTGGTGCCGATGCCGGGGTATCGGTACCGCTCGAAGCGGATACCACCCCCGAGCACGGCTCAGGTATGTTCTGTGAGGGGTGAGCCCCAGGAACAACCTGAAACCCCTGAAATTCTTTGGAGCCCGAAGACTCCCGCCGGGGTTTTTATGCCAATGGGGTCTTGAGGGCAAGGCCGGAGCCGTCTGGCATGAGACCTACCACTCAAGGATTGGCAAGTCTTAACAGACTGTTTATGGGTTACCTGATCCTGTAGAGAAGAAAACCCCAGTGCCCTCAGTGCAGGAGGGAAAACGGTATCGAGGGAAACTCGAAAGAGGGAAGGTCTTCTCTCTGTGTTGCAGCCTGATAGTTCAGGGGAAAAAGGGTCAGGACCCAAACAGGTTAGACACCAGAAATTGGAGTCTAAAAAGAAAACTGTGTTTCCACAGTGAAGGCACTTCTTAGGAGAAGAAGGCTCCATGATGGAGAGGCCTTGTAGGCCCAAAAAGTTAAGACAGAAACAGAGGGAAAAATCTCTCTGAGTTTAAGAAAAATGAAAAGAAAAAACCACCGGCGGTACCGGTGTCGGCAGGAAAAACAGCCACGACCACAAGAAAACAAGAAATGAAGTATTTAAAGAAAAAGGTTTCTGCGGTGACAGGAGGACGTCCTGCCGGCTCCGCGGAAAAACGAAAACTGAGGAGAAGTGGAAAGGGCGGGAAGTCAGCGCGCAGGTGCGAGGGATGCTCCCAAAAGCTTTCTGATTGGATGCTGGGGAGCATTCCCATGCAGGCTCCGTCGGTACCGACGTACCCATATGTGAAGACTCATTCTTGCTTGTTCCTGGAGATTTGGATATATCCATCACATTAGGAAAAAACAAGGGCAGCAGTTTCTACGGGAGCTTGAAATCCTGTGATGCTGTCGAGCCCTGCATGTAGCTACTGTACACAGTAGGTGGACCACCAAAAGCAAATTCAAGAGCGCAATAAGGCGAATGCAATACTGTAAAAGTGGGCCCCGCGGAGCTGTAGGGATTATTAGTAGCAAACAAAGATAAGTTATGCTCTCAGTTATGTCCAGGGGAAGTTAGCTACATTATATTATATTATATATATATACACACACACATACATACAGATACATACACACACACACACATACAGATACATACACACACACACACATATATATATATATATATGTGTTTATGTTTATTATGGGTAATGAGGTAGAAAAATATACAGACATATAGCTAAAGGTAAGTAATTAGAAACATAAGGTAGCAAGTTGTTGTAGCCACAAAATTACAGTTAGACAAAGTGATAAATCACTGATTAGTAACCAGAAGTCACTGATTCGCTCTGCACTGAGAAGAGTTATGGAATAAGTTTCTAGCTAACCATTGCCCATCCGGAGAAGGAGAAATAGCGTAGTTACTCACCTGTAACAGGTGTTCTCCAGGAGCAGCAGGAATCAGTCCTCACTTATGGGTGACGTCGGCGCCGACGGAGCCCTCGCGGAGCAATTTTCCCCAGCTTTCAAAGAAAGCCTTTGGGAATTGCAGCGCGCATGCGCGGTCGTCTTCCCGCCCGAGGGTGCCATCTTAGCCAGTCAGATGACATAGCTAAAAAAGACAGCATAAAAAATTTGCAAAAAGAACATAAGCAGACGATTGCAACTCCAAGGGGAGGAGGGAGGGTAGTGAGGACTGATTCCTGCTGCTCCTGGAGAACACCTGTTACAGGTGAGTAACTACGCTTTCTCCAGGACCAAGCAGGAAGTCAGTCCTCACTTATGGGACTCCCAAGCTCAAGGCTACCGGAGACCCTAAGCACAAAAATGAGCTCCCTCTAGCTCAGCAGCACAGAAGGAAAGAATCTTCGCTGAATTATCACCCACCGGTAGCCCACATCCGGGATGGAGGGTAGGAGTTGCTCAGACCTCAAAGAGATTACGGAGGACTGCCTGTCCGAAAGCACTGTCCCTGCGGGACTCCCTCTCGAGACAGTAATGGACCGCAAAAGTCTGGCTCGAAGACCAAGTAGCGGCCCGGCAGATGTCTGCCAGCGGAACAGAGCGGAGGTAAGCCACTGACGTAGCCTTTGCCCGAACGCAATGAGCCGTGACTCGACTTTCTAAGGAGAGTCCGGCTGCCCCATAAGCCCAAGAGATACAGTCCGCAACCCAGATGGACAGAGTACGCTTGGAGACCGGGAGCCCCAATTTATTGGGGTCAAAAGACACAAAAAGCTGAGCAGCTTTACGGTGCTCCCGCGTACGGTCAAGGTAGAAGTTCAACGCCCTTCTACAGTCCAGGGTATGGAGGACCGTTTCAGCTCGGCTGGAGTGTGGTCTGGGAAAGAAGGTTGGAAGTACCACCTCCTGATTGATGTGAAAAGGGGAGACCACTTTTGGAAGAAATTTTGGGTGAGTCCGTAGGACTACCCTATTTTTGTAGAACCGAGTGTAAGGGGGATCAGACACGAGGGCCTGCAATTCACTTACGTGCCTAGCGGAAGTGAGGGCTATCAAGAACAGTGTTTTCCAAGACAGAAAACGGAGAGAACAGGTAGCCATAGGTTCAAAAGGCGGACAGGTGATCCGCTGCAAAACCACATTCAGGTCCCAGTCAGGCGCTGGCGGGCGCAGAGGTGGTTTAAGTAGAAGGAGACCTCGGAGAAACCTCGCTACGAGAGGGTCGCTGGAGAGAGGTCTACCGTCCACCGGCACATGATGTGCCGAAAGAGCACTGAGGTGAACTTTGACGGAGTTGGACTTAAGTCCCAGATTAGAGAGGTGTAGCAAGTATTGCAAGATCACCGACACCGGGCAGGAGAAGGGATCCTGAGACTGTTGGGTACACCAGACGGCAAAGCGACGCCATTTAAGGGCGTAGCATTTGCGGGTAGAAGGGCGTCGCGAAGCTAAGACGACCTCCTCCACCTCTGCCGGCAGGAGAAGGGGAGCAAGGACTACCCTCTCAGCAGCCAGGCCATGAGGTTTGAGAGACCTGAGGTTGGGGTGTAGTAGAGACCCCTGATCCTGAGTGAGGAGATCCGGTTGTACCCCCAGAGGGAATGGATCCTCCACCGCTAATTGCAGTAGGAGCGGAAACCATGGCTGTCTGGGCCAGCGAGGGGCCACCAGGATCATGAAGGCGTTGTCTCGGAGCACCTTGAAAAGAGTCCGAGAGACTAGCGGGATGGGAGGGAAAGCGTACAGAAGGCTCCCCGACCATGAAATCAGAAAAGCGTCCGCCGCAACCCGAAGGGGGTGTGGCTGACGAGAGCAGAAGCGAGGAAGCTGCCGGTTGTGAGGACTGGCAAAGAGATCCACCGTGGGGAGGCCCCACTTTAGGAAGAGCTTCTGAACTACCAAGGGATCCAGACGCCACTCGTGCGGCTGGAGGATCCTGCTGAGTTTGTCCGCCAGGCAATTCTCTTGGCCCGGGAGATAAACTGCCTTGAGGAGAATGCCGTGACTGATGGCCCAAGAGCAGAGCTTCTGTGCCTCCCGGCAGAGGAGGAAGGAGCCCGTGCCCCCCTGCTTGTTCACGTAGAACATGGCAACTTGATTGTCTGTCTGGACAAGGACGGACTGGTGAGAAGTCAGGTGGGAGAAGGCTTTGAGAGCCAGGCGGATCGCCCTGAGCTCCAGGAAGTTGATCTGCTGAGCAGACTCCCACGTGGTCCAGAGGCCCTGAGTACGTGCCCCTTGGCAATGTGCTCCCCAGCCCAGGAGGGATGCATCCGTGGTCAGCACCCGGGTCGGCTGAGGTGACTGGAAAGGCATTCCGAATATCAGGTTCGGCTGCCGAAGCCACCACCGAAGAGACGAGATCAGCGGCTCGGAGACGCGCACCAGGTCTGCTAGGCCGCCTGTGGCTTGTCGCCACTGCTGGCGGAGACACCATTGAGCAGGCCGCATATTCAGGCGGGCATTGGGGGTCACATGGACGGTGGAAGCCATATGGCCGAGCAGTCTCAGGAAGCGCCTGGCGGAGACCAGGGGCTGGCTGCGAAAACGGTCGGCTAGGTCCATGAGCCGTTGAGCCCTGTCGAGCGGTAGGTATGCTCGCGCCTGAGGAGTGTGCAGCCTTGCGCCGATGAACTCGAGATCCTGCGAGGGGAGCAAAGTGGACTTTGCGAAGTTTATAACAAAGCCAAGTGCTGCAGAAGAGTCACCGTGCGGCGCGTGGCGTTGGTGACCTCCCGAGCGGACGCTGCTCTGATGAGCCAGTCGTCGAGGTACGGAAAGACATAGAGGCCGTGAAGCCGGAGATGGGCCGCCACCACCGCGAGACATTTTGTGAAGACTCGCGGCGCGGAGGACAGGCCAAAGGGGAGTACTCTGTACTGGTAATGATTTCCTGCCACCACAAACCTTAGGTATTGGCGGTGGCTTGGGTGGATAAGGATGTGCGTGTAGGCATCCTTTAGATCCAAGGAGCATAGCCAATCTCCCTGCTGGAGGTAGGGCAGAAGGATTCCAAGGGTAAGCATTTTGAACTTCTCTCCCGCACAAGGAACTTGTTGAGGTTGCGCAAGTCCAGGATGGGTCTGAGGCCCCCTGTTCTCTTTGGTATTAGAAAATACCTGGAATAAAAGCCTTGACCTCTCAGGTGGTGTGGCACCAGTTCCACCGCCTGTTCCTGCAGAAGACCTGCTAACTCCTGAAGGAGTAATTCCCTGTGCAGAGGGGGTCGTGGAGGTTCTCCCGGAAAATAGGAGGGAGGGACCTGGTGGAAGTGGAGAAGATAGCCTTCCCGCACGACTTGAAGCACCCAGGCATCTGCGGTGATGCTGGACCACCTGTGGGCGAAGTGAACCAGCCGGCCTCCGGTGCTGGGAGGAACCAGCGGGGGGGGAGAGGCTATGCTTTGTGAGTCAAAAACCCCCACCCTGCTGAGCAGGGGCTGGTGGTGCAGGCTTGGGGGCTTCCTGCCTACGGGACCCGTTACCCCGTCCCTTGGCCTGCTGGCCCTGTTGGGGAGCTGCAGGGGCCTGATAATGGGGGTATTGTTTGTAGGCAGCCGCCTTCCTCGGGTAAAAGGACTTTTTCCCCGAGCCCTTCTTTTTCTGGGAAGGGGCGGAGGTCTTCCTAGAAAGCCTGGTCCTGGTGAGAGTCTCAGTCTCAATTTGCGCAGCCTTTTCCGCCATGGGCTTGCCAAAGAGGTTTTCGCCTCGGCAGGGGACATCGACCAACTTGTCCTGCACCCAGGGCTCAAGGTCTGACGACTGAAGCCAAGCCTGTCGGTGGGCACCGATGCCGGCTGCGGCCACTCGAGCCGATGCTTCAAAGCCATCATAGGCTGCTCGGGACATGAACTTTGAGCATTCCCGAATGCCAGTGGACAAGGCTAGGAACCTCCGCAAGGGTTCCTCGGACAAACCAGCAGAGAATCCGGCTAGCTCTTTAGCCAGATCCCGGAGATACATGCCCATGTATAGCTGGTAAGTCTGGACACGACATGCGAGCATAGAACCCTGGAAACACTTCTTGCCAAGGCCATCCAGGTTACGGGCCTCCCGGCCAGGAGGCACCGAGGAGTGCATCTTCTGGCTCTTAAGACGATGCATGGCCGATTCCACTACCATGGAATGGTGTGGCAGCTGTGCCTTTTGAAAGCCAGGGCTCTTGCGGACTCGATAGATAGAATCGACCCGCTTGCTCAGGACCGGCGAGGAGGCCGGACTCTCCCACATGCGGAAGAGTAGTCGTTCCAGCATAGGAGGAACCGGTACAGTAAAGTGTTCCCTCGCGGGAGAGTCATACTGGAGGGCGTCGAGCTCTTCGGCTCGAGGCTCCTCCTCGGGATCCGCAGGGAAGGCCAAAACCTTGGCCATATCCCTAACGAAGTCCGAGAACCGGGCATCCTCCGGGGGGGACTGCTTCCGAGGCTCGGACTCCGGTGAGTCCGATGGGACACACCGAGTCCGGAAAGAATCAGGCGACTCTTCCTCCTCAGACTCCCAGACCGACTCCGACGAGGACTCGGTGGGGTCGGCCCGGGCAGTGCGCGGCGCCAGCCGCCCCGACGCCGAGGGAGTCGGCGTCGGCGACCTCGGTCCCGAACGGGAGGCCGAGGGTGACCTCGACCGAGGACCGACTCGAGTTCTCATCGACTCGAGGATCGGCTCGGTCTCCGGGGTCGACTTGGACGTCGACGTCCCGGCGGTCGGGGCAGCGGCGCCAGCGAGGCCAGCGAGCAGTGCCCTCTGCTGGTCCATGAAGGCAGACAGTCTGCTCTCCAAGGCCGTCAACCTGAGTCCGAGCTCAGGTGACCCAGCAGCCCCCGACTCGGGCCCCGACGGCGTCGGGCCCGACGTCGGCTGTCGCGGAGGCGAGTCCAGAAGGACCACAGGACTTACCCGAGCAGGCATCTCCGACTCCAAGCGAGGTCGCTTCGGGATGTGTTCCTTCTCCAAGGACCCGGGGCGGCTGTCGGGGCTATGCGACCTGGCCCTCGCGGAACCAGGAGCGTCCACCGACGCCGCCCTCGCGGGTTTCACCTTCCGACGATGGTCCCCGGAGGGAGAACCCCGGTCGGAGGAACTCCGGCGACGGTCCGAGCTGGAGCCTTTCGACGCGGAGGCCTCCGACGAGGTCCGGGTACGGCTGGGGTCAGCGAAGATTCTCTCACGCTGATGCCGCCGACTTCTCAACGCCTTTGAGGACATTTTGCTGCAGGGCCCACAGATCAGTTCCTCATGATCCGGGCCCAGGCAGCGGAGGCAAAAGTCGTGTGTGTCAGTTAGTGACATATTTCGGTCACACTGACCACACCGCTTAAACCCACTGGCAGCCATCGGGGGAAAAAGGGCCCCTGCGAGGTCAAAGGACCGGGCTGCCAGGGAAAAATCGAAAACGAAAGCTGACAAAGTCAGAAAAACCGAAAAAAGTAAGAGGACTCGTGACCGGCGTCGCGAGTCCGGGCGGGAAAAGGATCGGCGTCGAACCGAAGGAAAAAGAATAAAATAATAAAGAAAATCGACTTTTTCGCGGGGACAAGACGGGGACATCTGTAGGGCTCCGCGGAAAAAAGAAGACTGGCTAAGATGGCACCCTCGGGCGGGAAGACGACCGCGCATGCGCGCTGCAATTCCCAAAGGCTTTCTTTGAAAGCTGGGGAAAATTGCTCCGCGAGGGCTCCGTCGGCGCCGACGTCACCCATAAGTGAGGACTGACTTCCTGCTTGGTCCTGGAGAAAAGACGGTACCTTAGCTTCTGCTGAAACTCTGGTGGCTGAGGTCCGATAAGTCTTTGAAGCAGCACAGGTCCAAAGAGGCAGCTAGGCTAGATAATGATACCCTTTCAGAGGCGAGCCGCGTGAAAGGGTATCTGTGAAAATCTTATCTCAGTCCTTAGGAGAAAGGCCTTGCAGACAGGTCAGGTAGCAAACACAAGGTACACAGGGCACAAATGGTAAAAAGGCACAAAAGTTCTTCTGTGCAGATTGTATTATTCTTTGTGATGAGGCCTTATCACTTTTTGGTAATTGGTTGGCATTAGACAATCCGAACAGTTCTCAGTGAATCAGGAGGTAGTCTACAGGCATCTTTTTTGCAGACAAAGGATCCATACTAAGATGTCACCAAATCCGTAAAAAAAAAAAAGGTTTGGACAAGTTCCTGGAGGAAAGGTCCAAAAACCATTATTAAAAGGGACTCAGGATATCACTGCTTGACCCAATACAAGCATTGTGGAACCTGTGTCTTCTGGGGAAACTGCTAGGTACTTGTGACCTGGATTGGCCACTGTTGGAAATAGGATACTGGGCTTGCTGAACCTTGGTCTGACCCAGTATGGCATATCTTATGTTCTTATGTCATGCGGAGAAAACAGTATGAACAGTAGTTTCTGAGTATAGGTACAAGTGTCCAAGGCCAGTAGAACCATCTATAGATAAGAACTGGAAAAGCAAATGTTCTTGCATGTGGGCAGTGAATTAGCCAGGAACAATGGGCTTCAGTATGCACACATATAAACTCTTAGCAAGCAGTTGCTTGAAGGTCAAGTCAGACTAGAAACACAGCAAAAGTTTCTTGTAACAGGAAACCATCTTGTTTGGTCTTCTTTGGTTCAGGCTTCAGCTTCTGAGCAGGCCAGAGATCTGCAGCCGCAGAATTGCAGGGGTACCAGCCCTACAGAGCATCCGCCTATATAAGTATAAACTGCATCAATGGGATGATAAATTGGGAAAGCTGCTTGTCAACTTAGTTCATCCAGTGAGGGCCCGCCACACAGTTACGAAGCTCAAGAGTGCCAATAGCAATCTCATCCTAGGCACAGGGGCAATTGCTCAGAAATTTGTGGAGTTTTTATAATCTCTTTACAGAGCAGAACATTCTGACGATTGGATGAGAGAGCAATTCAGAGTTCTGTATCTCCAGCAGCTGAGCGAGGCCAAACGTGAGTTATTAGACAGGCCATTAACAACAGGGGAGATCTTAGTCAGCATTAAGTGCCTCCAACCAGCAAAGACCCTGAGACCAGACGGTCTGGGGCCGGAATTTTATAAGATCCTGGGGGAGGTGGTGGCCTCAAGACTGAGACATGGGGGAGGCTGCCTGTGAGCAGGGGCGGCCCAAGGGGGGTGCGGGGCCATGTGCGGAGACGCGGTGCGGGGCCTCATTTGCATAAGTGGCCTTATTTGCATAAATATTTGCATAATGCTAACATACACTAACTTTTAGTAAACATGTCTCTTAATGAGTGTATGGATAAAGACAGACTAAAGATTTCTACATTACTATAATCCAGTGCCAACCGCCAGGCACATTAGGAACTACTACAAACACTGCCCATTTAGAACCAATAGCAAACCCGCCGTATCCTAACAGCACTACCAGGACTCACAAAGCACCATACCCTACCTATCAAAAGGCAACACTGCAAATATTAAACCAATACATTTCAGAGAACAACAATACATGACCTACTGGGGAAAGAGAACAAGTGGCAATGTCAAATAGGAATTACATAAACAGAATACCTCAGCTCAGTTACACATGCAGAACATAGACCATCACCAAACAAGGGATCACAATTTAGAAACAGGAAGGCAATAATTAAACTGGGAACCCCAAAAGCCAAACTTGGAATGTACAACCACACTGTAGAAATAAAACTATAAATTAATTTCCTCTTGTACCAAACAAAGCGCAGACGTTAATGATGCACATTTCCCAGAGCTTTCATATTCCAGTTAATAAATTCAAAATAAAGAGATATCTTTCTACCTTTTGTGCATTTTTTTTCAGTTGCAATTGCTCCAGCCACTTTCTTCTGGTTTCTTCATGTTTTCTGCTAACTCTCCATCATCTGCTGTCCATTTGTCCTTTCTTCTCTCTTCTAGTTTTTTTTTTTCCATTCTCTCTCTCTACATCTGCTTTAACATACTAATCTTTCTCCTTTTGCTCTTTCCTCATTCCTATTTCATCCACTCAAATTTTACCCCTCCATCCTCAATCCCCACTTACTCTCCCAATACCCGGCCAATTGTAGATTTTTTATCCCTCCCACACAAAATATTTTTCCCCTCTCCATTTTACTCTCCCAGCCCCATCCCATTCTAATCCTCCCCCAACATCAGCTCCCTTCTAGTTCCAGCCTCACCCAGCATCCATTCCCTTCTAGTCCCTGCATCAGCCCATTTCCAGTCCTAGCCCCCCATCAGCCCATTTCCAGTCCTAGCAACCCCCCAACCCAATACCAGTCCTAGCCCCCCCCATCAACCCACTTCCAGTCCTAACCCCATCAACCCATTTCCAGTCAGCCCCCATAGCCAATTGCCAGTCCTAACCCCCCCCCATCAGCCCACAGCCCAGTACTAGTCCTAACCCCATCAGCCCACCTCAAGTCCTAACCCCTCCCCATCAGCCCATTTCCTGTCCTAGCCCCCCCATAGCCCATTATCAGTCCTAACCCCCCCATAGCCCATTACCAGACAGCCCCATCAGCCAACAGCCCATTACCAGTCTTAACCCCCCCATAGCCCATTACCAGTTCTAACCCCCCAACAGCCCACAGCCCATTACCAGTCCTAACCCCATCAGCCCACCTCAAGTCCTAACCCCTCCCCATCAGCCCATTTCCTGTCCTATCCCCCCCATAGCCCATTATCAGTCCTAACCCCCCATAGCCCATTACCAGTCCTAACCCCCCATCAGCCCACAGCCCATTACCAGTCCTAACCCCATCAGCCCACCACCAGTGTTAACCCCCCCTCCATCAGCCCATTTCGTCCTAATCCCCATCACCCAATTTTCAGTTTAAGCCCCCCCATACCCCATTACCAGCCCTAACCCCCATCAGCCCACTCCCAGTCCTAATCCCACCAGCCCATTTCCAATCCTAATCCCCCATCACCCAATTTTTAGTTTAAGCCCCCCATAGCCCATTAGCAGTCCTAACCCCCATCAACCCACTTCCAGTCCTAATCCCATCAGCCCATATAAAGGCTTAGCTCCCCCATAGCCCATCTCCACTCCTAACGCCCCCAGCCCCTCCATAGCCCATCACCACTCCTAACCCCCCCCAGCCCCCCCATAGCGGATCACCACTCCTACACCCCCAGCCCCCCCATATCCCATCACCACTCCTAACCCCCCCAGCCCCCCCATAGCCCATCACCACTCCTAACCCCCCCAGCCTTCCCATAGCCCATCACCACTCCTAAGCCTCCCTGCCCCCCCATATCACATCTCCACTCCTAACCCCCCTAGCCCATCAGCTCTCCTAACCCCCCCCCCAGTCCATCAGCACTCCTAACCCCCCCCAGCCCCCCATAGCCCATCAGCACTCCTAACCCCCCCCCAGCCCCCCATAGCCCATCAGCACTCCTAACCCCCCCCCAGCCCATCAGCACTCCTAACCCCCCCAGCCCCCATAGCCCATCAGTACTCCTACCCCCCCAGCCCATCAGCACTCCTAACCCCCCCCCCAGCCCATCTCAGCCCAGCCCAAATTTTCTTTTTAAAAAAGCTGTCTTCTCCCGCTGCTGGGGCCGCCGCGGCAGAATCGAGTGTGCCGCAGGGCCCCCCCTGCCCAGCAGAGCCTGCCCTCCCCTGTATCCGCTCTCTCGTACAGCTTTCTGCAGTCTCACGTGCCGGCTTTCAGAGCGCGAAGGGACTAGTTTCCCTTTCGCGGCTCTGTTAAGCCCGCGGGGGCTGATGGGAATCTGGTTCACACAGACCAGATGGGTTTCATGAAGGGCCGTAGTGCGTAAACCACATAATCAGAGCACTAACGATGCTCCGAGAACACCATTCTAAGGAACAGGAAGTGGAAATAGTGAGCTTAGACACCGAAAAGGCATTTGATAGGATGACCTGGAACTATTTATTCTGGCCGTTGCCAAAATATGGCCTGAGGACCACTTTGTTCAATGGATACGAGCCTTCTATCATAGTCCAAGGGCTCAAGTGATGGTCAATAGCGGGCTGTTGGAGGAGTTCGAGCTGCATAGGGGCATCCAAGCAGGGCTGTCCTCTAGCCCCACTCCTATTTATATTAACGCTGGAACCCCTTGCAGTAAAACTGAGAGGGCTGGGGGGGGGGGGGGATTTCTGGGCTGCGAGTGGAGAACCAGATCTGTAAAATCAGTCTTTTCACAGACGATATGTTAGTTATAACATTGGGAATCTAGAAAAACTGATGAACCTTGTACACCAGTTTGGGCAGTTCTCTAGCCTCTGGATAAACACAGAAAAATCGGAAGCATGGCTGTTGGGGAAGGGAGCTGGAGAGAGCCCAGCAACTTACAATTTTTTCAGTGGTCGGTGCAACCTGTCAAATATCGGCATATATTTGCATTGGAATCCTAGGGATCTTTACTAGAAAAATATACAAAATAAGGTAAACTGAAACATCTATGTGAAAAATGGAGAGATCTTCCACTGACATTATTTGGTCAAGTGGCGCTAGTCAAAATGGCCATTTTCCCTAAAATCTTGTACCAGCTTCATATGCTACCACTGTGGGTTAGGCGGAGGGAAGTAGTGCAACTGAGGAGTGTGCTTCACCACTCCTTGTGGCGAGGCAGATGTGCCCACATTGGATATGCTAAACTGATTCTACATGAGACCCGAGGTGGAGTGGAACCAGATCTGCATGTTTATAATTTAGCTGCTTTAATGCACTGGATTAAGGAGGTCATGGGGGCGAGGATCGATATGCCCCTCCGGGATTACTAGATTGTTGGTGTTACCTTTACAGCTTTGTGAACACAAGTCACACTACTATCACCTGTTAGGGACCATCGTTTTTTTCATAGACTCCTTCCGTAGGGCATGGCAGTGGTGGGCAGAGGGTTTGACCTAGCAGGAGAGCGACACCCTTCTTGCAAATCTGACATAATCCAGGCTTTGCACCAGGTGCATATGAGGTGTGGGAATCAGAAGGGATTCCCCTGGACATGGCACAATTCTTAAGGTGGGGAGGGGGATCATTCCCAACTTTTGAGAGGCTGAGTGAGTTGCTTGGGCTGCCAGTCTCACACCAGTATTAATACATGCGACTTAAGCATTATTGGAAGCAATTAGAAAAAGTGTCCCCAGAGGGTCTGAAAGACATGCAATCTGATCCTGTGGTGGAACATGCAGTCTACATGGCAGAAGCTCCTCCAAGATATATTAAACACAAACTATATGGAGGATTTAACAAAAGCCTGGACCACAGATGTTGCAGATACAGTACAGGTAGAACACTTAGAGAAACACTTTCAGGACGTAAAAAAAGTGACTTGCAATAATAGGTATAGGGAAATGCAATATCAATATCAAATTCTGCATCGCTGCTATCTCACAAGAGCAAAGGGAATGGAGAGAGGGCTGTGGCAATCCGATAAATGTGAAAAGCGCTGTTTCAGGCAGACACATTCAATCATGCATTCCTTGAATGCCCTGAGGATGGGCTGGGCGATAGATATCACGCGAAAACGAATAGAATGGTCATATAGGTTACTGATGATGTGGGAGGAGGGCCCACTTAGGGATCAAAAGACCCAAAAGGCAGAGAGCAAATTCATTCAGCTGGGCATATAGGGAGTCAAACGGGTGATCTTGCAAAATTGGATGGGAAACCAGCCGCCGACATTCTCCCAATGGATAAATACAATGCATATGCTAGCACATGCTGAACCGTATGTATACAGAGACAACAAAATGCCTCAGTGGCTACAGTATAAACGGTCGTGGATTCGTTTCCGAATGCAATTCCTGTGAGGGGTGGAAGTTAAAGGAATAAAAGTAACAGAGGAGGACGGTGTAAGCGGTTGACTGTTAAATGCTAAGGGGGGCTGGGTGGAAAACTGACATGTAAGAGTGTAACACACAGCATTGATGTGACAAGTGTAAATGTTATCTGCATGGCGTTGAATGACTGTATTGTTGAGATATTAAATAAAATACAAATTAAAAAAAATAAAAATAAAAATAACCTAAGTCAGTTCAGACCGACTGAGTTGACGACAGGTGGCAAGGAAAGCAGAAAAAAAAAACTAGCCCATGAGGACTAAGAAAGAAAACCTTTTTCCAGTATGCAGGACATGTCCTGGGGGCTCTGCAGAAAAAAGAAGACTGGAGACGATGGTACCATGGCAGGTGGGAAGGCAGACGTGCATGTGCAGTGCCTCCCAAAAGCTTCCTGTGAAAGCTGGGGAGCGTTCCCATGTGGGGCTCTGTCGATGACGTCACCCATAGGTAAGGACTTATTTCCTGCTTGTTCACAGAGAACTCTCTATAGCAGGATAAAATCAAGATAAAACGTAACTATTTTTTTATATTTCAACACAGAGGGGTGACCTGTATGAAGCGGTAGGTACATCTATTCTAGCCACTTTACTGGGCAGACTAGATGGATCATACTGGTCTTTAAGATCCGCTGTTATTTACTATCCCTGTCATGGTAATAGAGAGGAAGTGACAAGAGTAGTACTGACAGCTCTCTCACCATCTGCTTCAGTCATGGCTGCAGAAGAAACAGGACTGAGTGGAAGCAGTAGCTGTCCACTCCTCCCATCCAGCAGCACTAGCAGGCCACCACCTCCTCCCATCCAGCAGCACTAGCAGGCCACCACCTCCTCCCATCCAGCAGCACTAGCAGATCACCACCTCCTCCATCCAGCAGCACTAGCAGATCACCACCTCCTCCCATCCAGCAGCACTAGCAGGCCACCACCTCCATCCAGCAGCACTAGCAGATCACCACCTCCTCCCATCCAGCAGCACTAGCAGATCACCACCTCCTCCATCCAGCAGCACTAGCAGACCACCACCTCCTCCCATCCAGCAGCACTAGCAGATCACCACCTCCTCCATCCAGCAGCACTAGCAGGTCACCACCTCCTCCCATCCAGCAGCACTAGCAGATCACCACCTCCTCCCATCCAGCAGCACTAGCAGATCACCACCTCCTCCATCCAGCAGCATTAGCAGGCCACCTCCTCCATCCAGCAGCACTAGCAGGTCACCACCTCCTCCCATCCAGCAGCACTAGCAGATCACCACCTCCTCCCATCCAGCAGCACTAGCAGACCACCACCTCCTCCATCCAGCAGCACTAGCAGGTCACCACTTCCTCCATCCAGCAGCACTAGCAGGCCACCTCCTCCATCCAGCAGCACTAGCAGATCACCACCTCCTCCATCCAGCAGCACTAGCAGGCCACCTCCTCCATCCAGCAGCACTAGCAGATCACCACCTCCTCCCATCCAGTAGCACTAGCAGATCACCACCTCCTCCATCCAGCAGCACTAGCAGACCACCACCTCCTCCCATCCAGCAGCACTAGCAGATCACCACCTCCTCCATCCAGCAGCACTAGCAGATCACCACCTCCTCCCATCCAGCAGCACTAGCAGGTCACCACCTCCTCCCATCCAGCAGCACTAGCAGATCACCACCTCCTCCATCCAGCAGCACTAGCAGATCACCACCTCCTCCCATCCAGCAGCACTAGCAGGCCACCAACTCCTCCATCCAGCAGCACTAGCAGGCCACCTCCTCCATCCAGCAGCACTAGCAGATCACCACCTCCTCCATCCAGCAGCACTAGCAGGCCACCAACTCCTCCATCCAGCAGCACTAGCAGATCACCACCTCCTCCATCCAGCAGCACTAGCAGGCCACCTCCTCCATCCAGCAGCACTAGCAGGTCACCACCTCCTCCATCCAGCAGCACTAGCAGGTCACCACCTCCTCCCATCCAGCAGCACTAGCAGGTCACCACCTCCTCCCATCCAGCAGCACTAGCAGGTCACCACCTCCTCCCATCCAGCAGCACTAGCAGGTCACCACCTCCTCCCATCCAGCAGCACTAGCAGGTCACCACCTCCTCCCATCCAGCAGCACTAACAGAAACATAGAAACATGATGACAGAAAAAGACCACAAGGCCCATCTAGTCTGTCCTTCCATAACAACAACTACAACAGTCCACTTTTTACCTTTAGAGATCCTCTGTGTTGGTCCCATGCTTTTTTGAATTCAGTTACTGTCCTCATCTCTACCACCTCCACTGGGAGACTATTCCACGGATCCACTACTCTTTCCGTAAAGAAATATTTCCGCATATCACTCCTGAATCTATCTCCCTTCACCCTCATCCCATGTCCCCTCGTCGCAGAACTTGCTTTCAATTGAAAGAGGCTCTCTCCCTGAACATTTATGCCATGGAGGTATTTAAACATCTCAATCATATCACCTCTATCCCGCCTTTGCTCTAAGGTGTACATATTAAGATCCTTAAGTCTGTCCTCATATGCTTTATAATGAAGACTACTAATCATCTTAGTAGCAACCCTCTGCACAGACTCCATCCTGTTCACATCCTTTTGAAGGTGCGGTCTCCAGAATTGCACACCATACTCCAAATGAGGTCGCACCAAAGACTTATACAGAGGCATTATCACCTCCTTTTTTCTGCTAGCCATTCCTCTCCTCCATCCAGCAGCACTAGCAGGTCACCACCTCCTCCCATCCAGCAGCACTAGCAGGTCACCATCTCCTCCCATCCAGCAGCACTAGCAGGTCACCACCTCCTCCCATCCAGCAGCACTAGCAGGTCACCACCTCCTCCCATCCAGCAGCACTAGCAGATCACCACCTCCTCCCATCCAGCAGCACTAGCAGGTCACCACCTCCTCCCATCCAGCAGCACTAGCAGGTCACCACCTCCTCCTCTTTACTTCAAACCACAGAGCACTTACCACAACCTGAACTGTCATCCATTGCTTATCCACTGTTGCATATTACTGCTACCCATTAATTGCATACCGTCGCCACCCATTGTTGGATAGTACCATCACCTACTGTTGTCTAGAACTGTTATCCACTGCTTATCCTCTGCTTGCTACCCATTGCTTGCACTGAACCACTACCCACAGCCTGCTTGTCTGCCTATCAAGTGCTATCCGTTGTTTGCCTAGAACCTGCTACTCACTGCTTGCTCAGACCTTGCTACCCACTACCATGGCCCCACATCTCATTGTCCTCTTCACTATCCTCCCCAACTGCCTCTCCTCCTAACAACACCCACCAACACCCTCCCTCCTCATCCCCCTACCCTTCCCCTACCTTCCTCACTTCCCCCTCCACTCTGCCCCCAGCCTAGCACCTGCCCCTGAGCTTCCTCACACCATCTCCCGCATTCAACCAGCCCCCCTCTCTACCTTCCTCACTTCCCCCTCGCCTTGCACTGGCTCTTGAGCTTCTTCACACCATCCCCCGCATTCAACCAGCCCCCCTCTCTTTAAGGCAACCCCACCCTCGCTTCCGCCGGACCATCTCCACTATACCTCACTCTCTAATACTCCTTCTCCTTCTCTCATCTGGTAACATCAATCCCAACCCTGCCCTCCCCCCCCCCCCGACTTCGTTCTCACACCAGAAAAAAGTTCCTCACGTACCCCATCTAATCTCATACACATGTTTATGTTTATTTTATTTGCTTGACCGCCCTTCAGTAATAATCAGAGCGGTTTACAATAAAAACTTCAATAAAGGAAGGCACAGGGCCAGAAAATGAAGAGGAAGTTACAATGTCTGATAGGACAGAAAGAGGAGAGCTAGCAGTATACCATAATCACAGGGAAGAGGCTAAGGGGAGGAGGAGGGGAGGTCAAAAGCCAGGGAGAAGAGGTGAGTTTTCAGTGCCTGTTTGAAGGAGGAGTGGTGGGATTCCAGACGGAGGGTAGTAGGTCGGGAATTCCAGAGAGCAGGACCAATGAAGAAAAGGGCTGAAGAACGAGTGGATTGAAGGTGGGCCCGGGAAGGAGATGGTAGTGCAAGGCGATTGAGATGGAAGGATCGAGGGGTGTGCCTAGGGGTTTGGAAGTAAAGTAGGTTTGCCAGATATTGCGGGGTAGAGGTGTGCAGCGCTTTGTGGACAAGTGTGAGTAGTTTAAACTGGATACGAAAAAACACGGGGAGCCAGTGGAGATGGATAAGAAGGGGAGTGACATGATCTTTAGGGGAGGAGCAGGTCACAAGTCTGGCAGCAGTGTTCTGGATTCTTTGTAGGCGGGTTAGTTGGAATTTGGTAATGCCGGTAAGTACCGAGTTGCAAAAGTCAAGACGGGAAATGACCAATGATAGCAGTAGGGTCGTAAGGGCAGAGGGAGAGAGGAAGGGGCGAATCGCACAAATTTGACGGAGGTAGAAGAAAGAGGTCTTGGTAATATGGGAAACATGAGCAGAGAAAGAATGATCAGAATCAAAGAACACACCAAGATAACGAAAAGTGGAGACCAAGGAAATGGGAATACCAGAGAAAGAGGGAGCCAGAGAAGGGGATTGGTGGCCATGAGGAAACCAAATTGCAGTAGTTTTGGCAAGGTTGAGATGTAGACAATTTTGGGTCATCCAGTTAGTAACAGCAGTGAGACAGGAGTTAAGCGGAGTAAGATCAGGGGACACAGGAGAGGTGTGGTAAAGGAGAAGAATATCATCAGCATAATAAAAGGCCGAAATCCCAAACTGTTGAATTAGCAAGGTGAGAGGAGTCAAAAAGAGATTAAAGAGCAAAGGGGCGAGAACAGAACCTTGGGGAACCCCACAGGAAAGGGGAAACGAGTCAGAAGGGGGGACAGATGGGGAGGAAGAGAGTACGGCACCAGAACGGGAGGAGAGAAAGGAGTGGAACCACCGATGAACCGTGCTGCAAAGACCAGCTTCACGCAACCGGGATAAGAGAAGGGAGTGATCAACCAGGTCAAAGGCAGCAGAAAGATCCCACTCTTTCCTCCTTCCACCCTCCCCCACTCATCCCACACTCAATTATCCTTAGATATCAACTCCAACCCTACCCCCAAAAATAATCCCTTATATAACCTACTCGATACCATCAATTTACCCCTCATTTCCCCTCCCTCATGTCCCTCTTGGAGAGCGCACCGAGTTAGACACACCCACCCACACCCTACTCCCTCTAAATCTCGGCATTACCCTAGAAATAGACCCCCACGCCACTCTGATAAGAAATCTACACGTAACTTATCCAACCTTATCCATATCCCTCTCCTCCCCCCTCCGGTTTTCATGTGCCCTATGGAACGCATGCTCAGTCATAAAAAAGAACGCTTTTATTCATGCTCTTTTCATCTCCAATGCCCTACACCTTCTTGCCTTGAATGAGACCTGGCTCCCCCCAGACACCGCATCCATTGCCTCTCTCTGCTATGGAGGCTACCAGTTCTCCCATACACCCTGACTTACTGGCCGCGGTGGTGGTGTCGGCCTCCTACTCTCTCCCTCCTGCCAATTCCAACCCCTTCTGCCACCCCATGGAGACTCCTTCAAAGTCCACTCCATTCGCCTCCTCTCGCCAATTCCCCTCCGAATAGCTGTTATTTATCACCCACCGGACAAATCCAAATCAACCTTCCTCACCGACTTCGACTCCTGGCTTTCTGCCTTCATGGATCCCTCCTCCCCCACTCTTATTCTTGGCAATTTCAACATTCACATCGACAACCCCTCCGACCCCCATGCCTCAAAGTTCCTCGCTCTTACCTCATTTGACCTCCAGCCCTGCTCCACTGCCCCCACACATCTACACGGCCACTGCCTTGACCTAATACTATTCTCCAACTCCTCTCCTTCAAGCTTCCGCAAATCAATCCTTCCCTCATCTGACCATCACCTCTTAACATTTACTCAACTACCGCCGTCCCAACCTCATCCTGTCTCCTCCGCCCTATTTAGAAACCTTCATACTATTGATCCCCTGACTCTCTCCTCCACCATCTCTCCATCTCTTTCCGCCATTTTATCCTCCAAGTCCGTCGACGAGGCATTATCTTCATACAATGCTACATTATCCTTAGCCCTTGACACCCTTGCCCCTCCCACCCCACGTCCTGTCAAACGATCTACTCCCCAACCCTGGCTTTCACCCACCACCCATTACCTATGCATCTGCACCCGTTCTGCCGAACGAGCTTGGTCCAAATCCCACTCCCTGGAAGACCTTCTACACTTCAAATTCATACTTGGCTCCTTCCAGTCTGCCTTAGCACTTGCCAAACAAGATTACCACATCCATCTGACCAACTCCCTTGCCTCTGATCCTCAAGGTCCCCCCGCCCCCGATCCCACCCTCCCTTTCTGCCCAAACCCTAGCCGACTACTTCCACGACAAAATTCACAAGATTACCCTCCAATTCCCTACCCCCCCCATCTACCTCCCCTCCTCCCCAATTCTCTTCTCCCACCCATACTCCCTCTGCCACCCTCTCCTCCTTCCCTCTGATCTCTGAGGAAGAAACTGCACTCCTTCTGTCCTCCTCCAAGCCCACCACTTGTTCATCAGACCCTATCCCCACCCATCTCCTGCGTTCCATCCCCCTCACCATTGCCCCCTCCATCACTCATATCCTCAACCTCTCACTCTCCACTGCAACTGTCCCTGCTGACTTCAAACATGCTGTTGTCACACCCCTCCTCAAGAAACCCTCACCTGACCCCACATGCCTTTCTAACTATCGACCCATCTCCCTCCTTCCCTTCATGTCCAAACTATTAGAACGAGTAGTCCACCGTCGCTGCCTCGACTTCCTCACCTCCCAGGCCCTCCTCGACCCACTTCAATCCGGCTTCCGTCCCCTACACTCCACTGAAACAGCACTCACAAAAGTCACAAACGACCTGTTCCTGGCTAAATCCAAAGGCCTCTATTCTATCCTCATCCTTCTTGACCTTTCTGCTGCCTTTGACACTGTTGACCACGACCTTCTCCTCATCACCCTCTCCTCGCTTGGCTTCAAGGACTCCGTACTATTCTGGTTCTCCTCCTACCTCTCCCATCGCTCATTTAGCGTATGCTCTGGTGGCTCCTCCTCCTCCCCTACCCCGCTCCAGGTAGGTGTACCCCAGGGATCTGTCTTAGGCCCCTTCCTCTTCTCTCTCTATACCCAAGGCCTTGGGGTGCTTATCTCCTCCCATGGCTTTCAGTACCATCTCTATGCCGATGACTCACAAATCTACCTCTCTACACCTAATATTTCTCCGGCAACCCAGTCCAAGATCTCTGCCTGTCTTTCGGACATCGCTGCCTGGATGTCTCATCGGCGACTAAAACTGAACATGGCCAAGACTGAACTCCTTGTCTTGCCACCTAACTCCTCCCCCCACTTCCCCTTCTCTCAATCCATGTGGATGGATCTACTATCCTTCCTGTTCCCTCGGCCCGCAACTTAGGGGTTATCTTCGACACCTCTCTCTCCCCTTCTCCATGCATATCCAGCTTGTAGCTAAGACCTGCCGCTTCTTTCTCTACAACATCGGCAAAATCCATCCCTTCCTCTCTGAACACACCACTAAAACGTTTATCCACTCCTTAATCTCCTCCCGCCTCGACTACTGCAACCTACTCCTTGCTGGTCTTCCCGTGAGCCACCTCTTTCCCCTTCAATCTATACATAATCACGCTGCTCGACTAATCTTCTACCAGCCTCGCCATGCCCATATTACTCCTCTTTTCAAATCACTCCACTGGCTCCCTGTCCGGCTCTGCATCCAATTCAAGCTTCTCCTGCTGACCTATAAATGCATTCACTCTATGGCCCCTCAATACCTCTCATATCTTATCTCTCCCTACATCCCCTTTCGAAATTTGCGTTCCACTAACAAATTACTTCGTATCAATGCCTTTCACCCGCACCGCAAACTCCCGACTGCGTTCCTTTCACCTTGCTGTACCTCACGCCTGGAACAGCCTACCTGCATCTGTGCGCCAGGCACCCTCCCTGGCCCTCTTCAAGTCCAGGCCGAAGACCCACCTCTTCATCATTGCATTCAGATCCTGACTCTTTCCTCCTCTCACCCCAAGCCCCGTCAACGTTTATGACCAACTACAGACCAAACTATACCTCACCGTACCTTGCGTAGAACCAATTAATGCTCATGTAGAACCGATTTATGCTCTGCACTGTTTTAACTAATGTATTATTCTAACTAGATTGTAAGCTCCGATAAGCATGACTCTGACGGGCAGGGACTGTCTCATGTATGCTGACTACCTCTTGTAGGTTAGCTGTACAGCACTGCGTGTATGGCGCTCTAGAAGTGCTAAATAGTAGTAGTAGTACCTCTGTCCTGGGCAACGGCAAATCATTAAGCAGAACTGGAGAGATCCATCCATCCCAATTCAAGATCCCTTCTTTCTCACCTCTCAGATTCTCCCTAACCTCCCCTCAAACCCGAGATCCCTTCTTTATTTCCCACCTCTGAGATTCTCTCTGTCACTTAAATCCTATCCCTTCCTCCTTCCACCCCCCCTCCCAAAACAAAAGGGGAACAACTACATTAACTGGACACACAAAATTGTTAGAAAATCACTATTTTTATAAAACAAAACATAATATACAAGTATGCATGCAAATCCCGTCCCCCGTTACAGCGCACACTTCTGGTTTATTTAGGGAAGCTGCAGTTTACCTTTATATGTTTCCCAGATGCCTCCGTTGTAGATTCTGGAATATATCACAAATCACCTGGGTTACGGCTTCTGCCAACTTGGGCTCTTTATAACATCTGGCCAGACACTGAAGAAGCTGCAATTCATCAGAATACGTCTCCCAGCTGCTTCAGAGGCCAACTCCAGGGACACTCCTGCAGATCTAAGAAGCATTACTTTAGCTCAGCAGATTTTTCCTGCTTTGTTTCCTACAGCCTGGTTCACAAACCCAAATGCTATCCCTGATCCCATATCTACTCCGGTAATGCTATTAGAGCACCTAACTTCAAGACCACCTCATGAGGCTCATTCACCTGCTCCAGTCTATCGCTGGCCACCTTCCTTCTTTCCTGAAAAGAAAGCAAGAAATTGTCCTTGATCCTTTGGACACAGCTAACTACAGACCTGCTTCCAACCTCCCTTCTGTTTCTAAAGCCATCCTAAACAAAAAACGTCTTCCAGCTCACTGATTACCTGCATTTCACATCAAGTGAGCTGGTTTCTGGCAGCACCGAATCAGCCCTTACCTATATGAAGAAATACTACTTTGTGATAAAACATATAGGGAGACCACATAATACTTTAGTATCCACCCTCTGGACAGATCCTATTCAATTTGTATCCTTTTGAAGGTGTGGTTTCCAGAATTTGACAAGTACTCCACCAAAGGCTTATACACAAGAACTCACCACAGAGATCAGACTAACTGGCCTGTAGTTTCCAAACTCCTCCTTGCTTCCTCTTTTGTGAAGGGGAATTAGGAATTATATCCACCTGTTTCCTCCAGGGCCACTTCAGACTCTAAAGAAATAATGAAAAGGTCGGATAGCAGAGCTACTAGAACTTTCC
Source organism: Ichthyophis bannanicus (assembly GCA_033557465.1). Classification (NCBI taxonomy): domain Eukaryota; kingdom Metazoa; phylum Chordata; class Amphibia; order Gymnophiona; family Ichthyophiidae; genus Ichthyophis; species Ichthyophis bannanicus. Next base: position 1,031,339,014 of record CM066034.1, read on the forward strand.
TAAGTTATTTCATTATTCTTGTTTGTATCCCATCAAGACCCGTCGCTTTGTCTACTTTTAGCTTACCTAGCTCCTGATGAATAGTCTTCCAAAAACTGATGTCTACCTCGCTTCCATGTTTTGTGCGAGTTTTCTGAAGTTCCACTCCTGTCCCTTCCTCTGTGAAAAAAGGAAAAGAAATATTTGTTAAGCAAATCCGATTTATTGTCATTGACGTTTACATTTTAATTTAATTTAAGCAGATTACTTCTAGCCCACTTAATCCCAGGAAATTTAAGCTGAGTTAGAGTAAGACAAGCGCTTAAACAATGGAACAATATAAGCCAGCCCTTGACAACTTTTCTTGCAATCTAGAAGCCAGCCGCTGAGACCTAAGTCACAGGACGCCGCCCCACCTTCATCCCCCACCCCTCAAAAAACTAGTGTATAGCAGTTCTGTCTTGGACCTAATTTACTAAGACTGTTTTCTCATTTTCTATGGGAAAAGAAAGCGTAATAAATCAGGCCCTTAACGTGTCCTTACACAGTGCCCCTTCTCCTCCTCCCCTTCCCACTACCATCCCCACACCCCTACCCCTGACCCTTTAGAACTACACCTGAGCAACTTCCTCTTTTATAGTAACATAGTAAATGACGGCAAATAAAGAACAGTATGGTCCATCTAGTCTGCCCAGCAATATGGCAGGACTAGGTGCACCCCTTCCCATGTCTTTAGGGAGTAGGTGCACGCCTTCTCATGTCTTTGTTTAGGGGTGCACCCACCAGGAGCAGGTGCACCCCTCCCCATATCTTTGAACCCACTGCTCCTCCCCCCATCGCTCCATGTAGGACACCCCTATTTGTTGAGAAATTAGATGGTTCAGTTTATTTTGATTTAGAGTGTTGCTGTAAAGTGATCCACTGTGTCTGTCCCAGGCCACTTTGAATTCCTTCACTGTGTTTGCCCCCACCAACTCCATCGGGAGGGCATTCCAAGCATCCACCACCCTTTCAGTGAAAAAGTATTTCCTGACATTGCCTTTCAATTTACCACCTTGCAGCTTCATGTCATGCCCTCTAGTTTTACAACTTCCCCGTCTCTGGAAGAGGTTTGTTTGTTCATTATTTCTCTTTAAGTATTTAAAGGTCTGAATCATATCTCCCCTATCCGTCCTCTCCTCCAAAGTGTACATATTTAGGTCTTGAAGTCTTTTCTCATAAAGCTTCTGACGCAGGCTCCAAATCATTTTGGTCGCCTTCCTCTGAACAGCTTCCATTCTTTTTACATCCTTTGCAAGATATGGTCTCCAAAACTGAACACAGTATTCCAAGTGAGGCCTCACCAGAAACCTATACAGTGGCACTAGTACCCTTTCCTTTCTACTGGTAATTCCTCTTCGAATGCAGCCCAACATCCTCCTGGCTTTTGCCACCTTGAGATCTACAGAAATAATCACACCGAGGTCTTTCTCCTGCTCCATGCACACCAACCTCTCGCCCCCTATTGTGTACATTTCCCTTTGATTTCTGCTATCCAAGTTGCCACCCACCCACTCCCTGGACCTTGAAGGTTAAGGGAGGGGCTGGCCTTGAATGCCCTTGAGGGTTAATGTTGTAGTTGTGTTGGTGCTCAAGTGATAAGGCAAGGCAAAGAATATTTCTTTTTTTATGAGGTTTATTTCCCGCTTTCGCAGTTCAAATGCAGCAGACGTAAATGAAATATGTGGTACAAAACAAGGTTAAGAAACTGAACTTAAACAAGGCTTTTTTCACTGCTTGACTGAATGTCCATTACTGATCACATTCCCCTGTCATGTGATCTCTTTTTCATTAAGGTAACAGAAACTCTGATACCAACAGTGCTCCTGAATTGCACAGAATAGGCTTCAACTTATTTTCTTCACAGAAGCTCTTTTATCACAGCAAACAGTGAGGTAACTTTGCTATTTTCTTACAAACAACACTGGCAAGCAAATCCCTTAAATGTCCTTTGGAATCATACAAGTGGAGCAATCCATCGGGACTTCCTGTTCTGTAGATGGCAAAGAAATTAAAGGCATTTCTTCTTGCCAGCTGATCAATGGCTTTGCTACGTTCTGAGTAGCAACTGCTCTGCTTATAAGGAACTCTCTGAATTCGGTGAGAAGTAATTCAGCCTGTGTATTTTCTGAGCTAGGCTGAGCAAATCCTCCTTCAGGTAAATGCTTGTTTATATTTCTTATCTCTAGGCAATTATCAGTGCTTTTACTTGGACAACATTTCAGCGTGCAAGCATTTCCCTTTCCCCACCTATCTCCACATGGCAGTGCAGGGTAAAACGCTCCAGCTGGGTCTAGAGAGTCTCTCAGAGTGTTAAAAGGAAAACAGTCAGGCTTTTCTTGACTTAACCAGTTAGTATCAAACTTTCTGCCTTTATCCTGTCTTTCACAATTAAAATTCACTCTTTCTGGCTTTCCACTGTTAAGTTTGCTAGCCGTGCCACACCCACCAGATACCTTGTGCTTGGGCTTCTTCCAGGGTAATTCCTTATCCCTTTGCCTCCTATTCCAAGGTTCCTCTGGGTCCTTTAAACTCCTGAGCTGCAGCCTTGGGTCTCTCAGTGCCTTAGAATTCTTCTGCTTCCAGAAATCTTTCTCTGCCTCTGAGTCTCCCAGCTCCTGTCTGCTCCTTCTTGGATCACAGCTTCTTAGTGGTTCTCTCTCTCTCGGTTCCTGTTCCTGGTCATCTGACCTATCCTCGTCCAGGTGCTTGTGTCCTTCTTCCCTCTCCTGGTGGTCCTCTCTTTGCTTGCTTGGCTTCTCTGTTTCTGGGTTTTTAACAAGCTGGCTGAGTGCTGCACTGCCCGCCTCCTGCTTGGGCATGCCCAATCAGGGACTTGGCTTTTCACCTGCCTTGAAGTGAGGAGTGGTTCCTGATTAGCTTTGCATTCTTTTTTCCTCTCAACAGAGAAAATCCTGCATTCCCCTGCAGTACCGGTTCTCTCCACCGGATCACTATTAGTTTCTCTTGCTTCATAAGAGCCTGCTATATCACAGATCCCCCCCCCCCTTAAGATATCACGGGCTGGCGTAGGCACGCCCGCACAGCACGTGATTCTATCTATGGGTTCAGTGGTGATGAGCTTCTGTTGGGGCTGTTGTCTGGGAGAGGCTATTGTGGCTATTTGGGCTAAAGCTACTCTCTCATGCCATGGCTTTAACACGTTGACATGGTAAACTTGCCTGCGACCTTTCCTATTCTCTACCAAGACAGACACAGGTCCTACAGCTTGTACTACCCGACACGGTCCTTTCCAATGGCTCTCAAATTTTGGTTCTGTCCCAGCCACCATTACAATAACTTTCTCTCCAACATTTAGTTGACGTTGCTTTGTGTTCCTATCATAGTAGGCTTTTTGTTTGGCCTGACTACGCTTTAGGTTATCCACTGCAACTTGTGAAGTCCGGCGTAGCCGTTTCTTTAAGTTTCTCAGGAACTCGGGCACTTCTACTTCCCTGGGATCGGGTTCTACCCACTGTTCTCTCAAAATATCGAGAATGCCTCGGGGAGACCTCCCGTATAGTAGCATTGTGTTCCTGAGGCCCGTTTTCTCTCTCGGCATGCATAAAGAACAAAGGGTAGCATTGTATCCCAATTGTCCATTTCCCCCTCCAAACTCCTACGTAACATCCTTTTAAGAGTCTGGTTTTGTCTCTCGACTAAACCGTTCGTTTGAGGGTGGTATGCTGCTGTCTTGATGTGGTGAATACCAAAGGCATCCCACACTTGTCCTAAGTATCTTGACATGAAGTTGCTCCCCCTGTCAGTGAGAACTTCCTTAGGGAAACCCACTTCACAAAACAACTTAATAAGTTCGCTTGCAATCACTTTGGCAGATATGGTGCGTAGTGGCATGGCCCACGGGAACCTTGTAGCGTGGTCTACCACCACTAAGATATAGCGGAAACCTCGGGGTGTTTTAATCAGAGGTCCGACAATGTCAACACCTATCCTCTGAATGGGATCCTTAATCACTGGTGATGGTATCATGGGGCCATCCCTGGGATGGGCTGCTGAAACCCTTTGGCACGCGGGGCAAGCCTCACAGAACTTGGCCGTCTCTTTGAAGACACCGGGCCAGTAGAACCTGGATAAGATTTGATCGAGGGTTCCCTGAATGCCTTTGTGCCCCCCAACAGGATGGTCGTGTGCCAACCGTAGCACTATATTTTTAAAGGTCGTTGGCACAACCAACTGCTTTCTACTATCTCCTGTGAAAGGATCTTTACTCTCCCTGTAGAGTATTCCTGCAGTCAGAATAAATCTAGGTAAGGTATCTCTAGTAGTCTGAGCCCATTTGAATGCCTGTGTGAGAGCGGGGTCCGCTTGCTGCTCATTTGGGAACGTGGGAAACTTATTCATTAGCTCCTCTGGTACCCATGGTAGCTCTTGCCCTGCCCGTACTTCAGACTTGTTCTTAGAGCGAGACTGTTTCTCCTTACGTTTCGCAGATTTAGGCTTCCTGACTTTAATGTCTGGAGTATCTATCAACGCATCATCAGAGGGGAGAACTTCTCCAAGATCCTTTGGCGTATCTTCTTCCTTTTCTAAGGCTGAGGACTGGGCTCTTGTGGAGACCATTGCACCTTTCACCTGCAACTCTCTTTCCATCTCCCTGAAGAACTGCGGCCAATCCCTGCCTAGAATTACTGCCTGGGGAAGTCCTGGGACAACTGCTAAGGGGACAGTCTTTGGTGCACCTAACCCTGCTATGCGTAACTTGTATACTGGGTAGGTAGAAGTTCCTCCATGGACGCACCTTATGTTAACTGAACTCACAGGCTGAATTACTTCCTTGCCCTGCATGGCCTCTATTCTCTGCCAAAACTCTTCAGAGAGCATGCTTAACTCCGCCCCTGAATCCAACAGAGCTTGAGTGGTAATTCCCTGTACTTCAATAGCAAAAAGAAATCCGGGTCTATCATCCATAGGACAACCTGCTATCAATGCAGTTTTTACAACACATTGTTTTTGCAAATGTCCCTCTTGCCCACATCTGTAACATTTTAGCCTATTCTTAGAGCTTTTCCATAAAGGGATGCACATTTTTACAGGGTCCTCATACACCCTTCCGTCCCCTTCTGATCTGCCATTGCCTGACTCCTGTGAAGTAGTGCCAGCTCTCTGGGCAGTTAGCTCTGCCTCTATATATCTCTCAGAGAGTGCAACAGCTTCTTGGGAAGTTTTGCAATTCTGCAAGATTAGGAAGGTGCGGATTCCCTGTGGTAGAGCGTTCATGTACTGCTCTAATGTCAAAGCATCCAGTATTGACTCCACAGACCTCCCTTCTGGAGTTAACCATTTATCAAGCAAGCTTTGAATCCTATGACATAATGACTTAGGCGTCTCACTCGGCCTCAGTCTCACACTCCTCAAACGTGTGTGGTAGACTAAAGGAGTGAGCCCTAATCTCTCCCTGATCACCTTTTTTACTTCATCATAATTGCCAGCCATGGCAGCAGGCATGGCGCGGTAAGCGGCCATCGCTTCCCCAGTAAGGGATGCTGCCAGTCTTAGAGCCCAGTGCTCCTTAGGCCATGAGCTAAGGCGAGCTACTCTTTCAAAGCTCTCAAGATAGTCATCAACGTCATCTTGATTGGTAAGCTGTCCAAAATTAAACACAGTTCCCGCCTGTAAACCCACAGGTTGTACAGGGCCTGTTAAAATGGAACCTGTTGTAGATGATTGTCCAGCGGTTTGCTTCTTCTCTTTCATCCATTCCTCCATGAGAGTGAGTAGAGGTTGCTGCTGTTCACGCATGCTTGCGTTGGCTTTCTCCTGGGCCTCTAACGCAAGATCTGTCTGGCGTTCCATCTGCGTCGCCATCCATTGAAAAATTTCTTTGGCGTCCATCGCCATCTTGGCATACCTGAAAGAAATAAAAAAAAAGAGACCCAAGTGCGGAAAACACAGTACACTTTGGCTATCTGCTCTTTTTTTTTTTCTTTCCTTTCTCCCTAGTCACCACTAGGCTTCACCCTTGCCCTGGTATCCTGGTTACCCGGGGTGGATACCCTTTACCTGGCTTAGGTGGTATACATTCAAGAATCCATAAAAAAACCAGCTAAATGTCAAACCACAAATAACTTTTTTTGTTGGATTGGCCAGCACAGTAAACAGGATCAATGCCTGTTACCACAGTGGCCCGTCCTTTTTAATCAATTTATGAAGTAAATTTAAAACAGCTCCCATTCAATGATGGCTGGTACTTAGCTTTGTGAACAGACGAACAGGCTGTGTAGACGTTGTAAGCAGCGAAAATTCGATGCCAGTTCAGTAGGTCATGTCGCTACGACGTGCCACGTTTCGGGGGTACACACATCCACCCCCTGCTTCAGGTCAGACCTCTGAATTAAGAAAGGAACGTCAGCCCTGGATGTCCAGCTGTAGAAGTGGTTTTTATATCCGACTTGCCATTGAGAGATCACAGGGAAGGACACGCCCCCCCAATTGTGATAGGCCAGGGAGGAACCAACCCAGTCAAAGAGGTGAAGCCACCAAACAGGTTCCACCTCCAGATGGGATAGGTTAATAGGTGATTGACAGATTTCAATGCAGGAAAGAACACTCATATCATCACATGTCCCAAAGTTTAGCGAATAGTGTACCAATCAATCTGTTGGTTAAGTCCATGAGGAGCAACTGAATTCAGTCGAAATATCCATTTCTGCTCCAAATTCTGCAAACGTTGGATCCGATCTCCACCACACGGATCCAAAGATACATGATCAAGAACTCGCCAACGGAGGTCCCCAAATGCATGAGAGTACTCGAGACAATGCCCGACCAGAGGAGCTGTCATTGAGTGGGTACGAATTCGAGAGGCATGTTCTGTCAGTCGTTGTTTAAAGGGCCGTGAGGTCCTACCCACATAGGGCAACTGACACGGGCAAACAATCAAATAGACGACATGATCGGTGTTGCAGTCAGTATGCCACCGAGTATAGTAAGAGCTGTTACTGCGAGTGTCCATCCAAAGAATGCCCGTCAGGGTGCCCGAACAGAAGGAACAAGACTGACAGGAAAAATGGCCCGCCTGGTCGTGGCATCGGAGAGGTTGATCCAAGGGGGACCTAGTTTTAACCAAAAAATCTCGCAAATTTGATCCACGGGAATAGGCAATTTGAAGTGGCAGTTGAAAACAGGAATGAATAGCCAAGGTGGGCCAAAACTGATGTATCAAACGAATCACTGCAGACGTGCCCTGCATAAAGAGGAAAACCCCCGTGATCTTTTCCTCAGATGATGTGGCCGCCTTAGGAATCAAAAGCCACTCCCTATGTGTGTGACATGCCCGTTTGTAGGCTGAACGAATCACTTTTGAGGGATATCCCCTGGAGAGAAGGCGAGTGGTTAAATCACAGGCATGATGTTTAAATTGCGATATCTCAGTGCAATATCTGCGAAGTCTCAAAAATTGGCCGTATGGTAAACCCCGTATTTGTGGTTTGACATTTAGCTGGGTTTTTTATGGATTCTTGAATGTGTTTTGACCCAGTCTCGAAGTATTTAGGTGTTCACTTAGGTGGTATACAAGCACCTCAGGAACAGAAGATCCTGTAGTCCTGCAGTCTCCTTCCTTGTCTGGGTTGGTCAGCTCTTCGGCTGGGCACCTCCTGGAAGTCAGCTTCTGCAGTTTCTTACTGTGGTTATTTCTTGGACCTGCGCAGTATCCTCAATACTACGCCACTTTGCCACCTACCCACTCCCTGGACCTTGAGGGTTAAGGGAGGGGCTCTCCTTGAATGCCTTGAAGGTTAATGTTGTAGTTGTGTTGGTGCTCAAGTGATAAGGCAAGGCAAAGAATATTTCTTTTTTTATGAGGTTTATTTCCCGCTTTCGCAGTTCAAATGCAGCAGACGTAAATGAAATATGTGGTACAAAACAAGGTTAAGAAACTGAACTTAAACAAGGCTTTTTTCACTGCTTGACTGAATGTCCATTACTGATCACATTCCCCTGTCATGTGATCTCCTTTTCATTAAGGTAACAGAAACTCTGATACCAGCAGTGCTCCTGAATTGCACAGAATAGGCTTCAACTTATTTTCTTCACAGAAGCTCTTTTATCACAGCAAACAGTGAGGTAACTTTGCTATTTTCTTACATACAACACTGGCAAGCAAATCCCTTAAATGTCCTTTGGAATCATACAAGTGGAGCAATCCATCGGGACTTCCTGTTCCGTAGATGGCAAAGAAATTAAAGGCATTTCTTCTTGCCAGCTGATCAATGGCTTTGCTACATTCTGAGTAGAAACTGCTCTGCTTTTAAGGAACTCTCTGAATTCGGTAAGAAGTAATTCAGCCTGTGTATTTTCTGAGCTAGGCTGAGCAAATCCTCCTTCAGGTAAATGCTTGTTTATATTTCTTATCTCTAGGCAATTATCTGTGCTTTTACTTGGACAACATTTCAGCGTGCAAGCATTTCCCTTCCCCCACCTATCTCCACATGGCAGTGCAGGGTAAAACGCTCCAGCTGGGTCTAGATAGTCTCTCAGAGTGTTAAAAGGAAAACAGTCAGGCTTTTCTTGACTTAACCAGTTAGTATCAAACTTTCTGCCTTTATCCTGTCTTTCACAATTAAAATTCACTCTTTCTGGCTTTCCACTGTTAAGTTTGCTAGCCGTGCCACACCCACCAGATACCTTGTGCTTGGGCTTCTTCCAGGGTAATTCCTTATCCCTTTGCCTCCTATTCCAAGGTTCCTCTGGGTCCTTTAAACTCCTGAGCTGCAGCCTTGGGTCTCTCAGTGCCTTAGAATTCTTCTGCTTCCAGAAATCTTTCTCTGCCTCTGAGTCTCCCAGCTCCTGTCTGCTCCTTCTTGGATCACAGCTGCTTAGTGGTTCTCTCTCTCTCGGTTCCTGTTCCTGGTCATCTGACCTATCATCGTCCAGGTGCTTGTGTCCTTCTTCCCTCTCCTGGTGGTCCTCTCTTTGCTTGCTTGGCTTCTCTAACTGTTTCTGGGTTTTTAACAAGCTGGCTGAGTGCTGCACTGCCCACCTCCTGCTTGGGCGTGCTCAATCAGGGACTTGGCTTTTCACCTGCCTTGAAGTGAGGAGTGGTTCCTGATTAGCTCTGCATTCTTTTTTCCTCTCAACAGAGAAAATCCTGCATTCCCCTGCAGTACCGGTTCTCTCCAACGGATCACTATTAGTTTCTCTTGCTTCATAAGAGCCTGCTACATCACAAAGTGCATGACACTGCACTTCTTCGCATTAAATCTTAATTGCCAAGCATTAGACCATTCTTCCAGCATTTGTAGATCTTTCCTCATGTTAAGCACTCCCTCGGGGGAGTCCACTCTGTTGCAAATTTTTGTGTCATCTGCAAAAAAGACAGACCTTTCCATTCAGGCCTTCAGCAATATCACTCACAAATACATTGAACAGTGCTGGGCCCAGGACCGAACCCTGAGGCACCCCGCTAATCACCTTCCTTTCATCCGAGTGAGCTCCATTTACCATCACCTTCTGTTGTCTGTCAGTAAACCAATTTCTGATCCAGTTTACCACCTTGGGACCCATCCCCAAACTACTGAGTTTATTGATAAGCCTCCTATGAGGGACAGTATCAAAGGCTTTGTGAAAATCCAGGTAGATGACATCCATTGCATGTCCTTGATCCAGTTCTCTGGTCACCCAGTCAAAGAACTCAATCAGATTTGTTTGGCAAGATCGTCCCTCGGTAAAACCATGTTGCCTTGGATCTTGTAACCCGCTGGTTTTGAGAAAGTTCACTATTCGCTCTTTCAGGAGCGCCTCCATTACTTTTCCTGCCACTGAGGTAAGGCTCATAGGCCTATAGTTTGACACTTCTTCACTGTCACCACTTTTGTGTAGAGGTACGACATCAGCCATTCTCCAGTCCTGAGGAACCTCTCCTGTTTCCAAGGATCTGTTGAAAACATCCTTTAACGGCCCTGCAAGAACCTCTCTTTCAGTATCCTGGGATGTATCCCATCCGGTCCCATGGCCTTGTCCACTTTCAGTTTTGCAAGTTGTTCTAACACCTCATCTTCTCTGAATGGTGTGGTATCTACTTCATTCCCATTTTTATATTTGGGAGTCACAGGTGGTCCTTCTCCAGAATTTTCTTTAGTAAAAACAGAACAGAAGTATTTGTTTAGTAATTTTGCTTTATCAATGTCATTTTCCACGAATCCGTTCCCAGCACTTGAGGCCTGCAATTCCACCTCTGATCTTCTTCCTTTCCCGAATATACCTGAAGAAAGTTTTGTCATCGCACTTAACATCTTTAGCCATCTTTTCCTCTGCTTGTGATTTTGCTATCCTTATTTCTCTTTTTGTCTCCTTTAGTTTGATCCTGTATTCATTTCTGTGTTCCTCTGTTTGCAAGCTTTTGAATTTTGCAAAAGCTGTGTTTTTGCCCTTATTTGAGCAGCCACTTCTTTGGAAAACCAAACAGGTTTCCTTCTCCTCTTGTTTTTACTTACTTTTCTTACATATTTATCTATTGCCCCTTTTAGTTTAGCCCATTGCAATTCCACTTCCCTTATCCCCTTCCACCCTGACAGCTACTCCTTTAGGTACTTGGCCATTTTATTGAAGTGAGTGTTTTTGAAGTTTAGGACTTTGAGCTTGCTATGATTGGACTGCACCTTGACTTTTATCTCAAACCACACCGTGTGATGATCACTGTTGCTCACAGGGGCATTCACCCAGACATTCGACATGCTATCACCTTCGGTGAGCACCAAATCCAGCGTTGAGCTTTCCCTTGTTGGTTCCATCACCATTTGCCTAAGTAACGAATCTTGGATAGCGTCCACAATTTTTTTGCTTCTTTCCAGATTTGCAGGAGTAATCCAATCCACATCGGGTAGATTAAAGTCACCCAATATGATCGCTTCCCCCTTTGTTGCTATCTTGGCAATATCTATAATCAATTCATTATCTCTCTCTTCAATTTTAGTCAGAGGTCTGTAGACTACAGCAGTATGGATGACAGTGCCATCTCCTCTTTCCAACACGATCCAGAGCACTGCTTCTTTTCCCCATGCCCCCTGCATTTCAGTAGCTTTAATATTGCTTTTGACATACAAGGCTACTCATCCCCCTTTTCCTTTTTCTCTGTCTCTTCTGAATAGATTATAGCCAGGTATGGCTATATCCCAATCATGTGATTCATTAAACCATGTTTCTGTAATGGCCACAATGTCCAAGTCCTTTTCCACCATTAGGGCTTCCAGGTCCGGAACTTTGTTGGCTAAGCTTCGAGCATTTGTGCTCATTGCTTTCCAGCATTTAACTGGCTTGTGTGTATTTTGCATTGATTTTGTACTACCCACTTCTTCCCAGTTGCTTTTGATGTGTTGTTTAAAAGTGTGGTTGTTTCTGTTATTCTGCTTTTGCAGGGGGTGACGTCCAGAACGTGACCTTCCCCATCCGTCACCCCCTTTTTCTAGTTTAAATGCAAATCGACATACTGCCTGAATTTTTCACGTAGGATTCTTTTCCCTGCAACAGAGAGATGTAGTCCGTCAGCACAGTATAGTCTCTTGTTGGTCCATGTGTTTTCCCAGTCACCAATAAATCTGAATCCTTCTTGTTTGCACCAGGTCTGGAGCCATGTATTAAAGCTGTTAATGCGATTTAGCCTTTTTGCCCCCTTAACTAGAACAGGTAGAACTTCTGAGAATGCAACAGGTAGAACTTCTGAGAATGCAACAGTCTTAACAATGGGCTTGCATGCCAGCATGCAGGTGAGGTCAGAGAGGCTGTTGTTGCCAAAAAAGCATCTTTCAGGAAATGGAAAAAAGAGCCAAACGACGAAACCTGGAAACAGCACAAGCACTGGCAAGTCAAATGCAAGGCATTGATAAGGCAGGCAAAGGGAGATTTTGAGAAGAAACTTGCTGCGGAAACAAAAACGCGAAGTAAAGACCTTTTCAAGTACATTCATAGCAAAAAACCTGTGAGAGAGTCAGTTGGTCCATTAGATGATAAAGGGGTTAAAGGAGCACTAAGAGGCGACAAGGCGATAGCGGAGAGACTGAATGAATTCTTTGCTTCGGTCTTTACTGAGGAAGATGTAGGGATGTTACCCATGACTGAAGTGGTATTTAAAGGTGCAGAAGAATTGAAGGAAATATCGATACATCGGGAAGATGTATTACAACTATTAGATAAACTGAAGAGTAGCAAATCACCTGGGCCGGATGGTATACATCCAAGAAACCAACCACACCACTTTCAAGCAAAGCCTGAAGACCCACCTGTTTTCCCTGGCGTTTGACCTTCCCGCCCCTTTCGTTTGATCTCTCTCGCTCTTCCCATTGTCTCTACCCTGGAGTATATGTTCTACTGTCTCGTCTTACCCCTCCTCTCCTTCTTTCTTTTCTGTCGAAGAACTGTAATTTCTTTTCCTATTTCTTTTGGCCTTGATTTTCCTTTGTTTTTTGAAAATTGTACACCGCCTTGATTTCAGTAGAAAGACGGTTCTATCAAATTTAGTAAACATAAACATAAACATAAGGGTGTTGAAAGAACTGAAATACGCAATTGCAGACCTGCTATTAGTAATCTGTGAACTATCATTAAAATCATCTCTAATACCTGAAGATTGGAGGATCGCCAATGTAACACCAATTTTTAAAAAAGGTTCCAGGGGTGATCCGGGAAACTACAGACTGGTGAGCCTGACATCAGTACCAGGAAAAATGGTAGAAACCATCATAAAGAATAAAATTACTCAGCATGTAGATAGTCATGACCTAATGGGAGACAGCCAACATGGCTTTAGACAAGGAAGATCTTGTCTTACTAATCTGTTATGTTTTTTTGAAGGAGTGAATAATCAGGTGGACAAAGGTGAGTCGGTTGATATTGTGTATCTGGACTTTCAGAAAGCCTTTGACAAGGTCCCTCATGAGAGACGTTTGGCAAAACTAAAGAGTCATGGGATAGGAGGTAGTGTACTATTGTGGATCAGGAACTGGTTAAAAGATAGAAAGCAGAGGGTAGGGCTAAATGGCCAATTTTCCCAATGGAGAAAGGTGAATAGTGGTGTACCCCAGGGATCTGTGCTGGGTCCGCTGCTTTTTGACATATTCATAAATGACCTGGAAAGTGGAATAACGAGTGAGGTTATCAAATTTGCAGATGACACAAAACTATTTAAAGTTGTTAAAACCCAAGAGGATTGTGGAAAATTGCAAGAGGATCTTGATAAATTGGAAGACTGGGCATCAAAATGGCAGATGAAATTTAATGTGGACAAGTGCAAGGTTATGCACCTAGGGAAGAACAACCCAAACTATGGTTACACGATGCAAGGCTCCACATTAGGAACCACCACCCAGGAAAAAGATTTAGGCGTCATTGTGGATACCATGTTAAAACCCTCGGCCCAGTGTGCAGCGGCAGCCAAGAGAGCAAATAGAATGCTAGGTATGATAAGGAAAGGAATGGAAAATAAAACAAAAGATATTATAATGCCTCTATATCGTTCCATGGTGAGACCGCACCTTGAATATTGTGTGCAATTCTGGTCGTCGTATCTTAAAAAAGATATTGCGATTTTAGAAAAGGTTCAGAGAAGAGCCACCAAAATGGTAAAGGGGATGGAAGGATACTCCTATGAAGAAAGGCTAAAAAGGTTAGGGCTCTTTAACCTGGAAAAGAGACGGCTGAGGGGAGATATGATAGAAGTCTATAAATTAATGAACGGAGTGGAACGGGTAAACGTAGATCGATTGTTTACCTTATCAGAATATAGAAAGACTAGGGGACATGCAATGAAGCTACAGGGTAAACTATTTAAGACTAATAAAAGAAAATATTTTTTCACTCAACGTGTAATCAAACTCTGGAATTTGTTACCGGAGGATGTAGTAAAGGCTGTTAATGTAGCTGGGTTTAAAAAAGGTTTGGACAAGTTCCTGGAGAAAAGGTCCATAAACCATTATTAAGAAGGGACCCAGGATATCAATGCTTGAACCAATACAAGCATTGTGGAACCTGTGTCCCTTGGGGAAACTGCTAGGTACATATGACCTAGATTGGCCACTGTTGGAAACAGAATACTGGGCTTGATGGACCTTGGTCTGACCCAGTATGGCATATCTTATGTTCTTATGTGTTTTTCTCCCAGAGACTGTAAGTCCTTTTGGACTGTAGAGACACTATTTCTAGCCAGGTCATTCGTACCCAAGTGGATGACATCAAGTTTAGAGTGTTTGCTTTCCGCGCTAAGTACATCAATAATTTGGTTTCTATTCCTGCCGGCTGAGGAGCCTGGGAGGCATTTGACTATCTTCTCTCCTTTGAACTGTGTTCCCAAGTTGGTGTCTCTGATGATGGAATATCCAAGTAGTAGTAGTTTTCTGTTTGGTGAGTTTTTCTTCATATTTTGTGCTTTAGCAGGAGATTGCAATACTCATACAAAAATCACCAAAAGAACCCCTAAAAAGTGACACTTATGTTTTTTTGTCGGATACTACTGAAAAAGGCACACACTTTATACTTCGTGCCTCCCCTTCAGTTGTCTCCCTTTTAATTAAACTTTAAAAAGTTCAAAGGTACTTAGCTTAGCAAAAATGCATCTTCTTCCATCACTCGCTTCAAAAACCAAGTAGAAGGTTAGCAGCAACTTGACTCAATCATCCAAATGAGAATACAAGTGTCCACACACAAATGTAGATCTCCACGCACGACGTGCACGTTTCGGGACGGATGTCCCTGTATCAAGTGCCAGCAGAGATGTAACTCAAATATTGCAAGTGCTGTCTTCCAAACTTCTCTCAACTGCCATGTTGTTGTTGTTAAGTGCCGTCGAGTCGGAGTTGACTCATGGCGACCCTCTGGATAGCTATCCTAAATTGTGTTCGGTCTTCAGTCAGGCGGCTCATTGTTGACAGACTGGTACCCGTAGCTGCTGTTATTGTAGCAATCCATCTCATTGCTGGCCTTCCTCTTTTGCGTTGACCTTCTATCTTGCCAAGCATGATGTCTTTCTCTAATGATCTCTCTCTTCGCATGATGTGTCCGAAGTATGAAAGTCGAAGTCTTGTCATCTGAGCTTCTAAAGAAAGCTTAGGTTTGATCTCTTCTAGTACCGACTGGTTTGTTCTTCGGGCAGTCCATGGTATACACAGTATTCGCCGCCAGCACCATAATTCAAAGGCATCAATTTTCTTCCTGTCTGTCTTTTTCACTGTCCAGCTTTCACATCCATATGATGTTATTGAAAATACCATGGCTTGAACAAGTCGAATCTTTGTATGGAGAGAGACATCTCTGCTCTTGAGAATCTTATCTAGGTCTTTCATAGCCATTCTGCCAAGAGCAATGCGTCGTCTGATTTCTTGACTGCTTGTTGCTTCTTTATTGATAGTTGATCCAAGTAGGTTAAAGTTGTTCACGATTTCAATTTCTTCTCCTTCAACGATGAACCTGTTGATTATGCCAGTTGTCATGATCTTTGTCTTCTTTACATTAAGGTGCAGGCCCATTTTGAGACTATGTTCTTTGATTGTGAGAAGCAAATGTTTCAGATCATCTTCACTTTCAGCCAGTAATGTGGTATCATCAGCATAGCGAAGGTTGTTGATGAGTCTTCCACCAATCTTCACACCTCTGTTGTCTTCATACAGTCCTGCTTCTCTGATGATTTGTTCTGCATATAAATTAAACAGGTAGGGGGAAAGTATGCAGCCTTGTCTTACACCTTTGCTTATTTTAAACCATTCTGTTTCTCCTTGTTCCGTTCGAACTGTTGCTTCTTGATCAATGTACAGATTACGCAAGAGAACGATCAGGTGTTCTGGTATACCCATGCTTCTTAATGTGGCCCAGAGTTTCTCATGGTTTACACAGTCAAAAGCCTTGCTATAGTCGATAAAGCACAAATAGATATCCTTTTGGTATTCTTTAGTCTTTTCAAGGATCCATCTCACATCCGCAATGATGTCTCTCGTTCCTCGCCCTTTCCTGAACCCTGCTTGCACTTCAGGTAGTTCTTGTTCTAGGTATGGCTGTAGTCTCTTTTGAATAATCTTCAGTAGAATCTTGCTGGCATGTGGGATCAGAGCGATTGTGCGATAATTTCCACAGTCAGTTGGATCACCTTTCTTTAGTATTGGTATAAACACAGATCTTTTCCAGTCAGTTGGCCATGATGTTGTCTTCCATATTTCTTGGCAGAGCCTTGTAAGTACGGTAACAGCTGCATCAGATTGCTGCAATACTTCTATGGGAATGCTATCAATGCCTGGTGCTTTGTTCTTTGATAAGGCTTTCAATGCTGCTTCAACTTCTTCTTTCATCACCAATGGTTCCTGATCATAAGGTATAGGTTGAAACGGCTGTTGGTCCACTTGATCTTTATCATATAAAAACTCTGTATATTCCTTCCACCTTTTCTTGATCTTCTCAGCATCATTCAACATAGAACCTTGAGCATCTTGTAACATTCCAATTCGAGGCTGGAACTTTTTCTTTAACTCTCGCAGCTTTAGGAAAGCCGATCTTGTTCTTCCTCTAATAGTTTCTGCTTCTATTTCCTTGCAAGTGTCATTGTAGTACTTTTCCTTGTCCTGTCTTGCTGCACGTTGGAAATCTCTGTTGAGTTCTGCAATTGTCTTTCTTTCTCCTTTGGCTTTAGCTTCTCTGCGTTTCTGGGCAATTTTCAGAGTTTCTTCCGTCATCCATTTTGGCCGTTTTTGCTTTTTCACCTTTTGTAGAGACTTCTCGCTTTCTTCCAGCACAACCTTCTTGATGTCATTCCATAACTCTTCCGGAGCTCTGTCATTTGTATCTAAGGCAGCAAATCGATTTTGCAGGCAGTCTTTAAATTCCAGTGGTATATTCTCAAGGTCATATTTTGGTGCATTCATGAGTGGTTTGCTCTTTTTCAACTTTAGCTTGAGTTTGCATACTAGTAGTTGATGATCTGTACCACAGTCAGCTCCAGGTTTTGTCTTTGTTGATGTTACAGAGCTTTTCCATCGTTGACTTCCACAGATGTAGTCAATTTGATTTTTATACAATCCATTGGGTGAAGTCCATGTGTACAGTCGTCGCTTGTGTTGCTGAAAGAAGGTGTTTGAGATGAATAGATCATTGGTCTTGCAGAATTCTATCAATCTTTCTCCAGCTTCATTTCTGTTGCCAAGTCCATATTTTCCAACTACTTTGCCTTCTTCTTTGTTGCCAACCTTTGCGTTCCAGTCACCCATGACTATCAGGATATCCTGTTTGCATGTTCTGTCAATTTCAGCTTGTACTTGTTCATAGAACTCTTCAATTTCATTCTCTTCTGCAGCTGTTGTTGGGCATATACTTGAATTATAGTTGTGTTGATAGGCAATCCTCGTAGACGAATAGAGATTAAGCGTTCGCTGACTGCATTGTATTTCATTACAGTTCTTGCAAGTTTCTTCTTTATTATAAATGCAACACCATTTCTTCTTTGTCTTTCATTTCCAGCATAGTAGACCATGTGATCATCTGATGCAAAGTGCCCGATGCCAGTCCATTTCAGTTCGCTGACACCCAACAGATCAAGTTGTACACGTTCCATTTCATTCTTGACCACTTCCAACTTCCCTTGGTTCATGCTTCGTACGTTCCATGTTCCAATGTGTAAGACATCTTTACAGCTTCTGACTCTCATTTCATGCGCAGCTACATCAGCAGTCAGACTTCCCGAAGGCTTTGATCCAACCACATCATAAATGCTGGCTTTACTCTGAAAAGTCTTCAGCTCTTCCCCAGTAGCTAGTTGAGTGCCTTCCGACCTGGGAGTCTCATCTTCCAGCACCATAGCACAATTTGTTTTGTTGTAACTATCCATTGGGTTTTCATGGCAAGATACAGAAGTAGATTGCCGGGCCTTCCTTCCGCGCAGTTTAAGTTTGGTGTTGTTGCCGTTGTCACAGAAATGTGATCCTCCGCCGTCAACACTATCCCATTCTGCTGCTGCCCAGATGGGTGGTTTGTCTTCGTCTGGCACCTCAGCTGAGACCTGTCCATCTTGGGAGACCCTGCCAGTAGTTAAACTACCGATAGTTTAGCTCTCAGCATCACTGATGCACACAAGCCCTCACAGCACGACAAGCTGCAAACCAACTGCCATACAACGCTGTAATTCAACCAACAGCTGATTCTTTTAAAGGGCAGAAAACTTGTAATTGGCTATTTCGTAGCTTTCAATCAAGACATCAACCAATGAGAAGGAAGGGGTATCCCACTGTGTAAGGGAATCCCTACTTCTCTTGGATGACTTCACATAAGGCTGGACCAATCAATCTCTTTGTTGAGACCCAGAGGGTGTACAGTTTTAAGACGATAGATCCACCTCTGTTCACAATGTTGAAGCTTGCCAGTCCGATCTCCTCCCCTGGTATCAGGGGGGATATGGTCAATAATGGACCCCCGAAGATCCGAGAAATCATGGTTACGTTGCAAACAATGCTCTACAATCGGGGCTGACTCAATTTTGCGCTGGAGCCGTGACACATGTTCATTCAACCGTGTCTTGGCCATCCGAGTCGTTCTGCCGACATACACAAGAGGACACGGACACTGTATAACATAAACCACAAAAGATGAAGTACAATCCGTCTCTCACCGTCGCTTAATCATTTGGCCAGTTAAAGGATGTGACCATGTAGAACCCGTTAATGAAGAAGCGCAATGTGAACAACTTCCACACTCAGTATGTCCATTATGTAGCAAGGGTGGAATAGGTGATCTATCCTCCACAGTCACTGTTCGAGCTAACAGATCTCCCAAATTAGCACCACGAGTAAAGGCCACCATAAGAGGTTTTTGAAAACAAGAATGTAAGGATAAAATAGACCAGTGTTTTTTAAGAATAGACACTACAGTAGTGCTCGAAGTCATATACGGTAAAATACCGACAAAAGATTGTGAAGATGTATCAGGGCCATTTGCCCGCGGGTCACCCAAAATCCACTCTCTATGTACATGTAGAGCACGACGGTACGCCAGCTCAATGACAGTAAGCGGATAGCCCCGATTAAGGAGTTGAAGGGGTTTGTTGATGTGTGGAGGCATGCTTTCTCTAGTAGAGTTGAGAGTTCATCTGCTTTTGTGCTGGGAGCTCCGTATGTTAGGCAAAGAGTTTGATTCTTGTTTGTGACTGAAAGGATGTCCAAGGTATTGCTTGAGATGCTTTTGGTTGCAGTGAACTGTAGACCAGGGGTACTCAAATCCAGTCCTGGGGGACCACAAACCAGTCAGGTTTTTGGGATATCCCTAATGAATATGCATGAGATACATTCAAATACAATGGAAGCAGTGCATGCAAATATATCTCATGCATATTCATTAGAGATATCCCAAAAACCTGACTGGTTAGCGGCCCTCCAGGACTGGATTTGAGTACCTCTGCTGTAGACGTTCCTTGGCTAGGATCATGACACTGCCTCCCCTCAGTTTGTCTCGAATAACTGAAGAATTTGAAATTAGCAGGTGCGAGTTGGTTCAGTAGGACACTATCCTTTTGGTGTTAGCCAGGATTCTGTGATATATAAGAGGTCCAGTTCATTGTCACTGATGAAGTCTAGGATGGTGTATATCTTATTGCGTGCGTATCGAGCATTTATGAGTGCGCAGTGGAGGGGTGGAAGGGGGGTTGTAAGGTAGGGTGTGATGTGGGTGATGGTGTGGTGTTAATTTGTATAAGTCTGGGTAGACCTCTGAATGGAGGTTTTCTCATATGTATCCAGGGGATAATGTGCTTGTAGCTGTGGATTATCAGAAGGAGTTTGGTGGTGGACGGGGATGCATCTATAAGGAGATTGTGATGAGGAGAATGTGGCTGAGGGTAATGGTGTTCATGTTGTCTTCTTGGTGCCTTGGTTAACTGTGTGTGTGGTTGATTGCTTTGGAATGAGGTTCAAGGAGGTTGCGTGTGGGAGTATGTTGCCAAGTAGCTTTGTAGGTATAATTAAGAGGGAAGTGAGATGGGAAAGGGGATAGTATGCAAGAAGAAAATGGCATGCTGAGATAGCTGGCAACAAAAACAGACATTAAAACTTTAGACAGGAGCAGCAGCAGCAGCACAACAACAACACCGACAGGCTAAAACAGATAAACTTCTATCTTTACAACCAAACTGACAAAAGAATGGGAGGGGGAGGTAGAGAGATGACTTTGCTAGAGTTGTCTTCTCATGCGCACACACAAAGGAGAAGGGCTTCATACAGCTTAGCCACAGACGCCCTAGACTGCAGGGAGAGATAAGGTAGCCACCCCCCAAATGACCAATCAGGGACCAAATGACCAATCAGCAGTTATGATATGACTTCAGATATGTCAACTAGATCATTCTGTAGAAAGAAGAAGTCAAAGGCCCCAGAGAATTCTTCCAAATTGCTATCCTGCTCTAACCCACGTGACAAACTGGTATGCTAAGACTGTATAAAAATCCAGCTTGAATCCTGTGTGAGTGCTGGACTCCTTGATAGCTTACTATGAGACAGCCTGTGCTATAGTAGTGAATAAAAAGGTATCTGCCTGGAAAATTTGTTTTTCTTTCTTGCCTTGCTTTCTGTTGTTCTCTCTTTACCAGGTATCATCTGGACTGGACCGGGACCCCACTAGATGCTCGTCCCATGACAGGAAGGACTCATACTTCGTGCTGCAGTCACTTCTTGGCGTGGTCAGCCTTGAGGGAAGATGGTGCAGTACTTTGGTAGATATGCAGCAAGAAAACTAACAAATAAAAAGATAGTAAAGTAAATCCTAAGATGCTGATCATGGCAGCAATAATACATATAAAACTACAAAATAAAGAGATTAATATTTTATACTTTTATGTGTTTCTGTAATAATATAATAGAAAATCACCAAATCAAGAAAGATAAAAACTCGCAGTTGTCATAAAAGTACTATATAAAGCAGTGTGGCTGCAGTGTTAGCAGGGCCGGCCCCAGAGTTGGTTCAAGGAGTTGGCATGCTAGGTAGACCTTAAGCTTTAACCCCACTCCCCCATCATAACATAGTAACATTGTATGTGCACAGACCCAGAGAAAACAGTTTTTCCAACTTCTGAGCCCTCACCAGAGGACTCAGAGAGATTATATAGACTTCTTATCAGATTATTACAGCATTTCTTCATGATTGGTCACTTTATTACAGTATAGTCGAGATTGGAGAAAGTCGACTGTACTCTTATCTCTAGCAAGCAGAGAGAGCAGCAGGACAAAGGAATAGGGGAGGGACAAGCATGTACCAGGGTATTACTTCACCAAGAGGGGTGTATCCTTTTCACTTAACCCTTCCAGCTCTCAGCCCTGCCTGGATTTCTACCTCAGTAAATGACAGCAATTGTTTAGCTTTCAATGCCCCGCAATTTGCTGTAGGCTTCGCCAAGAAGTTGCCACCCTAGGCAACTACCTAGTTTGCCTAATGGTCGGCCCCGCCCGGCGTGTTAGGGAAATAAGGGCTAGCAATCTCGGACTAGCTTTCCTTTTTTTATTATTATTTAACTATCATAAAATATTCCGTAAATCATAGAAGCAACTCCACATAAAAGCTAAAACAGTCCTAAAATCCGAGGCAGCAAGCAGCCTTCACGTCGGCGACACCGCCGACCCCCGACCCCGGGGCTACTACGGCGGAACTAAACCGCAACGGACTTCCTGACACGCCCCCAGATCCCTGGCTCGTGCGTGCGTTTCAAGCCTCACTATAAATCCCCCATTCTATAGAACGTCCGTGGGCATGCGTTCCAAGCCTCACTATAAATCCCCTACGCGATAGGATTGTAAGGATTCTGCGGCTGTGTGTTCCAAGCCTGACTGATGTAATGAATACGTTTCAAGCGTCACTATAAATCCATTACGCTATAAGACGTCAGGGATTCTGCCGAGATGCGTTCCAAGCCTCGGTTTGAGCAAACGTTGTTGGCAGGCACGTGGGTGCGTGGTAGCTTCGGGAAGGGCGTGAGAAGGAACGAGGAGGTCGGACGCGGTGAGCTGATGCGCGAGCCTGGAGCGTCTGGTATTACATTAGCGCCCATTCCCTTACAAATGCCTTCAGCGGCCTCGTTAGCCGTCCCCTGGCCTGTACTGAGAACCGGGAAACTAACGGTGAACAGTAGCCAATGCAGGTGGCAACTACCTGTCAGGTTCCGAGAGGCAGACGGGCTGCGAGCCGCTGGCACTCCGCTGTAACATTCCTTCATGGACTTTTCCTCCAGGATCTGCTCCAAACCTCTTTTTAACGCAGCTACTCTGACAGCTTTTACTACAGGGTTTGATTACACTTTCAGCGAAAACATAGTTTCTCCGGTTAGTCTGAACTGTTGCACATCGTAACCTCCTTGCATGTCCACCCCTCTTTCTACTTTTTAAGGAGTAAACAACCAATCTACGTTTACCCCTTCCACTCCATTCGTTACTTTATTACCCACTGTCCTGCTCCTCATAGCCCTCTTTTTTCCAGGATGTAGAGCCCTAACCTTTTAAGGAGGGGTGTCTTTCCATCCCCTTTATCATTGGGGTCCTCCTCTTTTCTAATTCCAATGTATCTTTTTTAACATATGAAAACCAGAATTCCACACAAGAAAATCCTCTTATGTATAATGGAACGTAATAGGAATTATAATATCTATAAATCAACACTTTATCATATATTTCTTAATATCAAATAACATTAATTATAGATATTGCAAAGATAGTCATGAAGGGGGGAGTGATCATCATGTTGGGTGACTTTAATTTACCTGATGTGGCTTGGAGTACTCCTGCAAATCTGGAAAGAATAAAAAAAAATTGTGAATGCCTTCCAAGATGTATTACTTAGACAAATGGTGATGTTACCAACTTGGGAAAGCTCGATGCTGGATTTAGTACACCCCAACAGAGATAGCATGTTGAATATCCGGTTGGGGGCCCATGTGAGCAGCAGCAATCATCACATGGTGTGGTCTGAGATAAATGCCAATGCGATAAAAGCAAGCTCAAAGTCCTAGACTTAAACACTGACTTCAGTAAAATGGCCAAGTACCTGAAAAACGAGTTGGCAGGATGGGACGGGATAAGGGAAGTGGAGTTGTTGTTGTTAAGTGCCGTCAAGTCGGAGTCGACTCATGGCGACCCTCTGGATAGCTATCCTAAATTGTGTTCGGTCTTGAGTCAGGCGGCTCATTGTTGACAGACTGGTACCTGTAGCTGCTGTTATTGTATCGATCCATCTCATTGCTGGCCTTCCTCTTTTGCGCTGACCTTCTACCTTGACAAGCATAATGTCTTTCTCTAATGATCTCTCTCTTCGCATGATGTGTCCAAAGTATGAAAGTCAAAGTCTTGTCATCTGAGCTTTTTTTTTTTTTTTTTATTGAGATTTTAAACATATACAAGAAAGTACGCAAGCAATCAAGATGCCAATGTCATTCCAGAAACATAAAAAAAAAAAAGGGAGAAACCCTCCAAATAGTAATAAGAGATAACACATCAGCATATCATATTCTTAGCCCACTATAAAGGGGAGAAATAAAAAGCAATTAATATAACCAAACATTCAGGAACCCAAATCCTACTACTAAGACAGCTCAACCCCATTATCCCCACTTCTCCTAACAAAGTGTGCACATTTATTTATTATCCAAAAATAACTGCAATTGAGAAGGATCAACAAAGGTATATTTAGACCCTTGAAATGTAATTAAACACTTATAGGGGTAATGAAGAAAAAAACTTGCTGAAAGAGCCAATACCTTAGGTTTCAAAGCTAAAAAAGCCTGTCTCCTAAATTGAGTGGCCTTACAGACATCAGGAAACATCTGCACCTTAGCACCACAGAACGGAACAGATGACTTTTTAAAGTACAATTTAAACACAGCGGATTTATCATACTCAGATACAAAAGTGACTACCAACGTAGCCCGAGTAATAATAGTATCCTGAGAATCCTCTAAGAATTTGGTAAGGTCAATGTCAGCGCCACCTTGGAGAGTATCACACCAGGTGCGCCAGCAGATACCTTCCTCCCAGTCAAATAATACAACTTAGAAACCAAAATAGAGTCGGCAGACCCCAGACCCAAAGACTCTTTTAAATACTTCCGAAATAATATATCTGCAGATAGCAAATGACATATAGGAAAGTTTAACAAACGAATATTTTTAGCTCTAAACAAATTGTCATACATTTCCATCCTATGATGAACATACAAACTCTCCTTAATACTTGAAACACTAGTAGCTTTAAGAGTTGCACACTGACTTTCACATTTAATAAGCTGAGAAGACATATTCCCTAAACGCTCTTCCACGTCAGACAGCTGGTCACTAACCTCCGAGGAGAAGTTACAGAGCTGTGAAACGGTGGGGGTTAGGATATTCTCTATACGGGTAATACTCTTCCATATGTCAACCAGAGTAACCTGGTTCTCAGGTACTTCCGCACTGACACCTGGAATAGAAACCCAAGCTACTGGTGTCAATTTCCCCCGTGGAACCACTGGGGTACTTTGCTTAGCATACTCCCCCACAGCTGCCGAAGAGGGTGGAGAAATCTATCCGGAGAACTTAGAGACGCCACTGATGAGCAAAAGGCCAGAAAATCCAGATCCAGGGACGCGTCAACTCCTACCTTTGCCTGGAGATGTTTGTCCATAGGGCCCACCACCGGATCAGCTTTCGCCTCTGGTATCACTTTCTTCTTCCTTTTCCCCATCACAGTCTCTGCGGCAGGCAGAACTTACTATATACTGCTCCTGCAAAGCTGCTGCGAGGCTCCAAGGGGCTCCCAAGGGGGTCATCTGAGCTTCTTAAGAAAGCTTAGGTTTCATCTCCTCTAGTACTGATTGGTTTGTTCTTCGGGCAGTCCATGGTATACACAGTATTCGCCGCCAGCACCATAATTCAAAGGCATCAATTTTCTTCCAGTCTATCTTTTTCACTGTCCAGCTTTCACATCCATATGATGTTATTGAAAATACCATTTATTTATTTATTTAACATTTCTTCTATACCGTGCTATTAAAATCAGTGTGGTGTACATTGAACAAAACATACTGCAATGCATACAGGCAACAGGAGTTTACAGGCAAAACATACATGCATGCAGGAGTTTACAGGCAACATTGAATTTACAAAGAACAGGGAAAAATAACACATGGGATAACCGGGAGAACTATGTACAGGTTAACTTTATACTATATATACTTCAACTATATACAATATTCTATGGCTTGAACGAGCCGAATCTTTGTATGGAGAGAGACATCTCTGCTCTTGAGAATCTTATTTAGGTCTTTCATAGCCATTTTGCCAAGAGCAATGCGTCGTCTGATTTCTTGACTGCTTGTTGCTTCTTTATTGATAGTTGATCCAAGTAGGTTAAAGTTGTTCACGATTTCAATTTTTTCTCCTTCAACGATGAACCTGTTGATTATGCCAGTTGTCATGATCTTTGTCTTCTTTACATTAAGGTGCAGGCCCATTTTGAGACTATGTTCTTTGATTGTGAGAAGCAAATGTTTCAGATCATCTTCACTTTCAGCCAGTAATGTGGTATCATCAGCATAGCGAAGGTTGTTGATGAGTCTTCCACCAATCTTCACACCTCTGTTGTCTTCATACAATCCTGCTTCTCTGATGATTTGTTCTGCATATAAATTTAGCAGGAAGGGGGGATGTATGCAGCCTTGTCTTACAACCTTTGCTTATTTTAAACCATTCTGTTTCTCCTTGTTCCATTCGAACTGCTGCTTCATGATCAATGTACAGATTGTGCAAGAGTACGATCAGGTGTTCTGGTATACCCATGCTGCTTAATGTGGCCCAGAGTTTCTCATGGTTTACATAGTCAAAAGCCTTGCTATAGTCGATAAAGCACAAATAGATATCCTTTTGGTATTCTTTAGTCTTTTCAAGGATCCATCTCACATCTGCAATGATGTCTCTCGTTCCTCACCCTTTCCTGAACCCTGCTTGTACTTCAGGTAGTTCTTGTTCCAGGTATGGTTGTAGTCTCTTTTGAATAATCTTCAGTAGAATCTTGCTGGCATGTGGGATCAGAGCGATTGTGCGATAATTTCCACAGTCAGTTGGATCACCTTTCTTTAGTATTGGTATAAACACAGATCTTTTCCAGTCAGTTGGCCATGATGTTGTCTTCCATATTTCTTGGCCGAGCCTTGTAAGTATGGTAACAGCTGCATCAGATTGCTGCAATACTTCTATGGGAATGCTATCAATGCCTGCTGCTTTGTTCTTTGATAAGGCTTTCAATGCTGCTTTAACTTCTTCTTTCATCACCAATGGTTCCCGATCATAAGGTACAGGTTGAAACGGCTGTTGGTCCACTTGATCTTTATCATATAAAAACTCTGTATATTCCTTCCACCTTTTCTTGATCTTCTCAGCATCATTCAACATAGAACCTTGAGCATCTTGTAACATTCCAATTCGAGGCTGGAACTTTTTCTTTAACTCTCGTAGCTTTAGGAAAGCCAATCTTATTCTTCCTGAAATAGTTTCTGCTTCTATTTCCTTGCATGTGTCATTGTAGTACTTTTCCTTGTCCTGTCTTGCTGCACGTTGGAAATCTCTGAGTTCTGTGATTGTCTTTCTTTCTCCTCTGGCTTTTTAGCTTCTCTGCGTTTCTGGGCAATTTTCAGAGTTTCTTCCGTCATCCATTTTGGCCGTTTTTGCTTTTTCACCTTTTGTAGAGACTTCTCGCTTTCTTCCAACACAACCTTCTTGATGTCATTCCATAACTCTTCTGGAGCTCTGTCATTTGTATCTAAAGCAGCAAATCGATTTTGCAGGCAGTCTTTAAATTCCCGTGGTATATTCTCAAGGTCATATTTTGCTGCATTCATGAGTGGTTTGCTCTTTTTCAACTTTAGCTTTAGTTTGCATACTAGTAGTTGATGATCTGTACCACAGTCATCTCCAGGTTTTGTCTTTGTTGATGTTATAGAACCTTTCCAATAAAAGGGGCAACAGATACATATGCAAGGAAAGTAAATAAAAACAAGAGGTTCTCCAAAGAAGTGGCTGCACAAATAAAGGCAAAAAGCATAGCTTTCACAAAATTCAGAAGCTCAAAAACAGAGGAACACAGAAACGAATACAGGATAAACCTAAGCAGACAAAAAGAGAAATAAGGATAGCAACATCCAAGGCAGAAGAAAAGACAGCTAAAGAAGTGAAGTGTGGTGATAACTTTTTTTCAGATATATTCGGGAGAGAAAAATCAGAGGTGGAATTGCAGGACTCAAAAGTGCCAGGAACGGATTTGTGAAAAGTGACGTTGAAAAAGTGAAAATGCTAAACAAATACTGTGATGGGGCCCGTGGGTAGAGCCCTCTAACCCTATATAGGCGGTTGCCTAGGGTCAGTAAAAATATGTATTCTGCTCTTGCTATGAAATAACAGAGTCTCTTAGAGCAAAATGTGAATAAGGAAAATAAGATGGGTTTTATTCCCCCTCCCGCTCGGACCATCAACAAGATCAAAAACTCCAGATACAAACAATAAACAAAAATGGTAACAGCAACTTCTGTTTCTTTGTTAAATTCACAAAGTTCCTTTTGTTACTTAATTAAGCAGAATGGTTGTACTTGTAACAAATGCTACAGTCCATGGGCATGGGGTCTGGAAGGCAGCTGTTGTCTTCCCACAGCATAGCCTCTCCAGCACTCCCCAAGCTCTCAGTATCACACTCTTCCAGTGTGGTGTATTCAGGCATGTCCCCTTGTGATAAATCACTACAGCTTTCAGTAAAGGTTCCTCTCTCCCCAGGTTGATACCTGTCTGGCCTGAAGTAGATTCTCTCTGGGTTTTCCTCCCAAAGTAAAGGTTCTGAATACCTTTTCTTCCTGCCTCTATTCTCAGGACCACGCCCTTGGCATGCATATGTTTCAAACCTGTCTTTATAAGAACAGGGATGCCTCCTATTATCCTTAGGTATTGTCTTGGCTCTTGGCTTACAGTGTCCCTTCTCTCTAGCCTCCCAGGCTGGCTGTGCAGTAGCAAAGTTAGTAGCAGCTTTACAGCTATTTCATACTGTGCAAGTATGTTTGGAGTTCCCATCCCCCAACACTCTCCTTCTGAACTGACCTGTGCTTATTGCTGGCACATACCGGTCTCCTGTATGATAGGACACTCCTGGCTTTTCTTGAGGTCTGTCTCGAGGGGCATACCTTCTCCCAGCACAGCTTGCCTTAAACCTTTTCTCCCGAGTGCTGTAGCTATCTTCACTTCCTGGTTCTCCGATAGCAACCTTTTCTCCCAGCACTCCTCTGGGGTTTCTGCTCAGCTGTCTGTAGCCACACCTCCTGCTGCTTTCTCTTGCTACGTCATCTGCTCTGGGCCCACCTGCTATTCCAGCTCCTGTGCTATTCTTAGCATTCCCTCGTACTGGTGAATGTAGGTGTGTCCATTTCTGTCCTCCCGGGCTTCAGCTCGCACTCTAGCTTTTGCCCTCCTCCTGGGTTTGGTCCTGGGCTTCTCTCCACTGACTGGAACCCTGTCTTATGTGATCCCCAGCCCTGCACGTGACGTGGGGATTTGCAATCAGGTGTTCCTGATGAGCTTTCTGTTTGGCACGTAGTAACAGTTTTCCCTGCTCAACTGTTTCCCTATGCCTCGTGTCTCTTTGCATAGCTGAATCTAAGGTAAGCTCTTCTTTTATCTGCACTTCCATGGGCTGTGTATCCTCTGCTGCACCACAATACTTATGTTTTTGCTAAAGAAAATCCTGGAGGACTGCCTGTGTTTGACAGATATACAAATGGGAATGGAGTGGATCTAACACATCTTCTTCTGTGAATGGTGTGGTAACAGCTTGCAAAACTGAAAGTGGACAAGGCCATGGGACCGGATGGGATACAGCCCAGATACTGAAAGAGCTCAGAGAGGTTCTTGCAGGGCCGTTAAAGGATGTTTTTAATAGATCCTTGGAGACAGGAGAAGTTCCACAGGACTGGAGAAGGGGTGATGTGATACCTTTACACAAAAGTGGTAATAGGGAAGAAGTGACAAACTACAGGCCAGTAAGCCTTACCTTGGTGGCGGGAAAAGTAATGGAGGCACTCCTGAAAGAGAGAATAGTGGACTTTCTCATAACCAACAGGTAGCATGATCCGAGGCAACATGGTTTTACCAAAGGACGATCTTGCCAAACATATCTAATTGAGTTCTTTGACTGGGTGACCTGAGAACTAGATTAAGGGCATGTGATGGATGTGATTTACCTAGATTTCAGCAAAGCCTTTGATACTGTTCCTCATAGGAGGCTTATCAATAAAGTAAGCGAATAGTGGACTTTCTTGAAACTAACAGGTTACGTGATCCGAGGCAACATGGTTTTACCAGTGGACGATCTTGCCAATTAAATCTGATTGAGTTCTGTGATTGGGTGACCAGAGAACTAGATTAAGGGCATGCAATGGATTTCAGCAAAGCCTTTAATACTATTCCTCATAGGAGGCTTACCAGTAAACTAAACAGATTGGGGATTGGTCGCAAGGTAGTTACCTGGATCAGAAATTGGTTGACTGACAGACAACAGAAGGTGATGCTAAACGGAACTCGCTCAGATGAAAGGAAGGTGATTAGCGGGGTGCCCCACGGTTAGGCCCTGGGACCAATACCGTTCAGTGTATTTGTGAGTGATACTGCTGAAAGACTGAATGGAAAATTCTGTCTTTTTGCAGATGACAAAAATTTGCAACAGTGAACTCCTGTGAGGACGTGGATAACATGAGGAAAGATCTACAAGAGCTGGAAGAATGGTCTAATGCTTGGCAGTTAAGATTTAATGTGAAGAACTGCAGTGTCATGCACTTGGGAAGCAGAAATCCAAGGGAACTGTATAGAAACATAGGCCATGTGGTCTTTTTCTGTCATCATATTTCTATCTAGTCTGTCCTTCCATATCAACAACTACAACAGTCCCCGTTTTTTCGTTAGAGATCCTCTGTGTTTGTCCCATGCTTTTTTAAATTCAGTTACTGTCCTCATCTCTACCACCTCCACTGGGAGACTATTCCACGGATCCACCACTCTTTCCATATATAAATTTTTCCGCATGTCACTCCTGAATCTATCCCCCTTCACCCTCACCCTCGACTTGCTTTCAATTGAAAGAGGCTCTCCCCCTGAACATTTATGCCACAGAGGTATTTAAACATCTCAATCATATTGCCTCTATCCTGCCTTTCCTCTAAGGTGTACATATTAAGATCCTTGTGATGAGGAAGGCACTGGTGAGTCTGCAGAGTTAGAGAAAATCAGTGATTGTACCTTTAAAAACATTCCAGCAGTGCACAGGCTTCAGAGCAAGCTTAGAGTTTCTGAGGCTAGGCTGCCACACCCAAGCTCTGCTGACGGAGTAGCAGGCTTGGAGCATGATTATGAACACCTGTTAAGGCAGAGAGAAACGCTGCCCAGGAAGCACCTTTATAAACCCTGCTTAGGGAAAAGCAGAGAGGAGAAGAGCTGCTCAGGAGGAAAAGCTTGCTCAGAAGGGAAGAGCAGAGCAAGCAAACACTCAAGGAGAGAGTCCAGGAAGACGGAGTCAGAGATGGACTCTGAGCAGGACTGGAAATTGAGCTGGAAGTTCCCAGAAAGAAAGTTCCTAGCAGAGGAAAGAAGGACCTGGAAAGAGTCTGGCACAAGGGAAACCAGGCAAGAGCTGCTCAGACGGAGAGAGCAGGGCAGGTTCCAAACTTCTGTTCTGACCAAGAGGTTCACAACACTCGGAGGTGGGTGCCTAGGTTTCAAACCAGGAGGCAGAAGAACCTAGCCTCCAACAAAGAGCCATGGTTAAACCTCAGAGGAACTGGGGCAAGAGAACCAGAGAAAGATATCCAGTAATACAGTTCTCCATATTCCTTACCAGGTAGAGAGGTCCTGGAGGGAGTTACAGGAATCCTCAGCAAGAATTCCACCAAAGGCAGGTCATGAGGGCTCAGTGCAGGATATAATTCCAGAGCAGGAGGAAATGCAAGTGGAGTATAATGAACCATACCCCTTGATTGCTGAACTGCCAATGGACTGGTTCTTTGTGTCGGGCAGAGGCTACTGAATCCTTGGTTAAGGAGTAGCAGCCTGAGTAAATGCTTTTGGGAAAAAGCACTATCAAGAAAACTTAACCTTGCTAAGGTAGGAACCAGGTTAAGTAAGACAAGCTTGCACAGCTCTGTATATTATCTCACTAAGGAAGCAGAAAGACATTCTTTACTTTGCTGAACCTAAGAAGCTGTACTTTTGATTTGCCTGTTTTGATTGATGAAACGTCTGCATCTGTTTAATGCCTTTGAGAAGTTACTCAGCTTAACGATGTAAATACTTTCTGTACTTTTTGTCCTGGAGGAAATATTCAGATACTTTGCGTTTGAACCTTATTTGTGCATATTTTGGGGAAATAAACTGTCATGTTTGCCTTCACTCGATGTCTCCACGACTAACACCTATTTGTAGATATTTCATGTAAATAGTTCACCCATGTTATCCAAGTTTGTACACCTTGTTCTCTGTAAAACCGAACAGCCTGTTCTGGTCTTTTGTTTTAATGTAAACCGCGCTGATGGCAAATAGTGCGGATATATAAGAAATTGTAATAAATAAATAAGATTGAAACTACAACTCCCAGAGGGCACTGCTCCTGAAGGAAATAGTTTTCCAAACCCTTTAAAGAGGACTAAAATGGCAACCCTAATCCCCTAAGCACGTGGCTGGGGATAGGGACACATGTGACAGTCTGTCCTCATTTGCTTTATAATAAAGACCATTAACCATTTTAGTAGCCACCCTCTGCACAGACTCTATCCTATTCACATCCTTTTGAAGGTGCGGTCTCCAGAATTGCACACTATACTCCAAATGAGGTCGCACCAAAGACTTATACAGAGGCATTATCACCTCCTTTTTTCTGCTAGCCATTCCTCACCGTATGCACCCAAGCATCCTTCTAGCTTTTGCCGTCGCCTTTTCTACCTGTTTAGCTACTTTAAGATCATCAGACACAACCACGCCTAGATCCCACTCTTCTTTAGTGGACAAAATTACTTCACTCCCTATACTATATTGCTCCCTTGGATTGCTGCAGCCTAAATGAATGACCTTACATTTTTTAACATTCAATCCCAGCTGCCAAATTCTAGACCATTCTTCAAGTTTAGCTAGATCCCTCCCATGTTATCTACACCTTCCTGGGTGTCTATTGCAGATTTTGGTATCATCTGCAAAGAGGCAAACCTTACCCGACAGCCCTTTCGCTATATCACTAACAAAGATGTTAAAAAGAATCGGACCAAGGACAGATCCCTGGGACACACCACTAGTAACATCCTTCTCCTCAGCGTGAGTTCCATTTACCTGTACTCTTTGTTGCCTCCCACCCAACCAATTTCTAACCCAAGCAGTAACTTTAGGGTCCATCCCTAGGGCGCTCAGTTTGTTTATAAGTCACCTGTGAGGAACAGTATCAAAGGCTTTGCTGAAATCTAAATACACCACATCTAGGGCTCTTCCTCGGTTCAACTCCTTGGTCGGTCAGTCAAAGAAATCAATCAGATTTGTCTGACAAGACCTGCCTCTGGTGAATCCATGCTGCCTCGGATCCTGTAATCCGCTGGACTCCAGAAACCTCACTATTTTCTCTTTCAGCAGCGTTTCAAATAATTTACTCGCCACTGATGTTAAATTAACCGGCTTGTAGTTTTCAACCACATCCTGGTGTGCACGTACCAGGAGAAGGACCTCGGGGTGATTATTTCTGAGGATCTCAAGGTGGCGAAACAGTGTGACAAGTTGGTGGCAAAAGCCAGAAGGATGCAGGTTGCATACAGGAGGCATTACCAGCAGAAAGGAAGAGGTACTAATGTCACTGTAAAAGTCGCTGGTGAGGCCTCACTTGGAATATTGTGTTCAGTTTTGAAGACAATATCTCGCAAAGGATATAAAAAGACTGGAAACAATTCAGAGGAAGGCGACCAAAATGATTTGGAGCCTGCATCAGAAAACGTATAAGATGATACTTGAAGACCTAAATATGTACACCCTGGAGGAGAGGAGGGACAGGGGAGATATGATTCAGACTTTTAAATACTTAGAGTATTAATGAACAAACAAACCTCTTTGAAAGATGGGTAAGCTGTAAAACTAGAGGGCATAACAGGAAGCTGCAAAGGGGTAAACTGAAATGCAATGTAGGAAATATGTTTTCACTGAAAGGGTAGTGGATGCTTGGAATGCCCTCCTGATGGAAGTGGTGGGGGCAAATACAGTGACTGAAGAAAACTCCATGATCTGAACACAATACCACAGCTCTTTAGGTCTCTGGTCCATCAAGCAGTGAGAGACAGGCAGAGAGTAATACAGAACACAATCACACACACAAGTGTTACTGTCTTTGAGCTCAGAGGGAAGACAACAAGCGGGTTATGGACATGCATAATTCCACGCTTATTGAATTCAAATTCCTCCTCCTAAAAAGCTCCTTTTTATTAGAGAAAAAGAGGAAGTAACAGTCATTTATTATAACCACGAAATAACACAAGGTGTCGCCAAAGTTCTTTTTACAGAGTAAGATCTGATTACAGTATATTAGATGAAATTTATAATTGCAAAAGTTGCAAAAATTATGTTTTGTCAGCAGTGACTGTACAATGAACTTTATGCTTGCACAGTTAATAGCCTATATTTACTCTTTTTGCTTGCGTTAACACTGTTCCATCTATTTTAAAGACAGTTACACAGAACTCATGATCATGACATCCTATTCTATTTAAAAGGAAGTAGGTGAGAAGTCAAACTTCTAAACACATTTTGTATCAAGAAATTCATCCATCTTCAATTACATATTGGGGATTCTGGTATCCCTTTATCTGTCCATTCCTACAGTCCTCCCTGTGATTCTATAAAGAATCATTACTAAAGAGCAGTAGTTGAAACATGTCCAATTCCAGAATAATCTTCTACAGTAGGCTTCATTTTACAGATGTTCTTTCAAAGTCCTAGGCACATCTGGTCCATAGGTGAGCTCCATCTTGTTCATTGGAAGAAATAGTTATACAAAATCATGTGACATTGTTTACCTTTGCTTAGCCTCAATAAAAATGTGTACAAAGAGCAAGACTTTACCAATTATTCTTGTAAGCACTACCTTTTCTAGCAGTGGCCAACTGCTTCTCGTAGATCTAGCAATAATTCAGAGACACCAGTCATCACTCCAGATTCGTCAGCAGCATCCTTTCTCACCATGGGCTGTGCTATGCACATCTTAGATCAATCTTTTTCAGTGACCATCCACCCAGGCTTCACTGCTGCGCATACATGAGTAGTTCCGCTGGAATCGTTGATCTTTATCAGGAGTCTCCATATCCAGTAGCATTTCATTCAGTCGTTTTCTTCATCTTCAGCCCATAGGATTCAGTGCATACAATATACAATTTGTAAAAATCCTTCTCCCCACTACAGCATCTCTCTTGATGCCATACAATTGCAAACAAGCACAATTATTCATCCCTAATGACAGTCTTAAATTGTTGAACAGAATTATATTATCTATTGTTAATTACAATACATCCATAGCTAGCACTAAATTATTACATAGCTAGTCTGTAACATACTTATTATTTTCATCCACATTCCTAAACTTATTCTGTCTACTTGCCAAATCAAATGTTAGCATGTGGCCTGATAGACACATTGCTTTTTCCTGTCAGGAACACAATTGTACATATTCATATCACTAATTATGTTTGTGATGTATTCTCCAGCTTTAACAATATACAAGATATAGTCAATCTGGTTATTCAAGGGGTAACAACATTAAAACATAACTAGCAGTTTATGACAAATAATTTAAACTCATTTCAATTGTTTGTCAACAATTATTAGGAAGGCTGTCTTATCTTAGGTGATGATTCAACTCACATTATTTTAAACATTATCACCACATCCTGCACACACAAACACCCCAATACCTCACTGGTCTTCTCCACTTCCATATCCCTACACGTAGTCTTCATTCTCTTCACATTAATCAACTTCACTTCCCCCCACCATCTCATGCACACTTACAGTCTACCCGTCATTCTGCCTTTTTCTTCCTTGGTCCAGCTCTGTGGAATTCTCTTCCTACTCCGCTCCGTCTGGAAGATAACTACCCCAATTTCAGGCCCCTACTTAAATCCCATCTGTTCACCTAGCATATAACCTCCCAGCCACACCCAACTGACCTGGTTTATCTATTTTTGCACTTTTTTCTTTGTTTTTTTGTTATTTTTTCTAATACTACTTTCCCCACTAATCACAGCAGTTCACATTGCAACTAAAACTTGGTACAGCACATTAAACAGGAACATTGATAACTTGAAAATTTTCTTTGTAAGGCAATGAGGGGGTTTAAGTGACTTATCCAAGGTCACAAGGAGTGCTAGTACTCTAGTCATTAGACTACTTCTCCATTCCATTCTAATTCACATAGACATCTAAGCTCACAAAGGAAGGAACATTTATATAAGGGTGTATACATTCATAAACTATAAAACCTTTTTTAACACCAAATTTGAACCAACTAGAAACTGTTAATTACCACTTCTTTTCAGAACAAAACAGCATAGTAGTAGAATATCAGCACATAGAGCTCCTCATGCAAGAAGCCTGAGGCAAAATCAGTATCAATCAAGTGGGCAGATAACTCAAGAGCTCTAGAAAGAGCAAACACTCCAGCTAGTTGAGCATTAGCAAATAGCAAAGCAGCCAACTCTGCACAGAATCAACTCTTATAATTGCATCAATTTTCCTTACTCATTGTGTAAAGCAGAACCATCAGTACAGAGTGAGGTCAAACAGTAACAAGAAAAGAGCTGGAAGAAAACTGTTTTTTTTCCAAGTGTAGAAGACACGAAAACTTAATGAGAGACATGTGTTAGTACTAGAAAATCAGTAATTTGGATTGCAAAGACTACTGCTACCAGAGACTAAAAACATGGAGGCATTCCTGCTACAACAGGGTCACAAAAGTCTGAAAAATAACCCAGTGGCTTACGTCCAATGGGAAATCTCTGAGTGAGAACACAGACAGTAGCAATAGAAGAGGTAGGCATATTAAATCTAACTCAGTGATACTAATTTAAAAATATTCCACCAGCAGCAAGGCATTTGCGTCACACTTGCAATTAATAACATCAGCTCTGCAGAGGTTTTTCATAATAAC
Source organism: Ichthyophis bannanicus (assembly GCA_033557465.1). Taxonomy (NCBI): domain Eukaryota; kingdom Metazoa; phylum Chordata; class Amphibia; order Gymnophiona; family Ichthyophiidae; genus Ichthyophis; species Ichthyophis bannanicus. Next base: position 1,031,375,208 of record CM066034.1, read on the forward strand.
TAAAACATACACAACATGAGAATTTAAGATCACTCCTCCAATCGACTCCTGCAGATTAGTTTAAAAGAGACTAAGAGAAATATCAGCATTTTTTCTTCAGACATTTACTCATACACTATCATAGTTGAACTTTCAACATTATACATATATTCGCCATACTGTTTTAATTACTTAATTCACTTGTTTGAATGTAATTGTATCATTCACTTTTTCCCTTTAAGTAAACAAACTTGCTTGACTTAACTGGAAAAAAATTGAATTGCTAGTCAAGTTAAGTTACTAACTTTTCTTTCCTTTAAAACACTTAATTTTTTTAAACCTTTATTACATCACACACTTATCAAATATCTAAATATATCAAAGCATGGAAGATCTTCCCGTTCATTCACATCAAATATAACTAGAAATACAATTTGGAGAATATATCATCAATTATTTTTTTCCTAAAGTATCCAGAGACATAAACACCAAGGAGTAATGTTTCTAATAATATTTTTCAGCATTTGCATTATTACACATAGAATGGAATCAGTAAATAAATTCTCATAACCCAAAATAAGTTCAGATCCAGACCTAAAAAACAAAACTTATTTACTATTTATATATAAGTAAGAGAAATAGTTAATCACATTTGGAGGTTTTTTTTTTTAACTTCCCTAATGGTTAGTCTAACAAAGAAAATCTTACCACAGTTGCTCAAGACTTTCTTCCTGCTAATATTGCAGTCATGCCAAGCTGTTATTTGTGCCGGAAACCTCCAAATTATAACTGCAGTATACTACACAGCACACTTCCCTAACCACTAAATTAGATAAAACAAACTTCATACTAAAGTTATGACATGAAAATTAGTCCTTCAAACTTTGTCTGATTAATTCTATTTTTTCATAGAGCAATGACTTAAGTTTTTCCCTGTAAGTTTCAGTTTCTTTTATATTTACACTATCCATCCTAAACACTTGATTTTTAAATTTTTCAAAACACAGTGTCAGTGGCTTGCTGCACTTTTCAGCCTTAAACTGCCACAAAACCATTCATGACTGATATGAGGTCACCCCAAATCATTAAGGGCCATCTCATACTGTAACTAACACAATTTGTCCTACTGAAATTTTCCACCAAGGGGGAACGGCAAACTGTGGTTACTGGCAGTCATCGAATATTAACATAAGGGCGCTTCACCAAAACCTGCGCCGCATTTCACAATTAGGGCTTCCTTTCTCTTGCCCCATCTCACTTCACTTATATAACTGAGATCTCTAATTAACCTTACTGGCTTTACATTACAATCACAATATACACACAGATATCTGTCAATTCTTTCACTCACGGCAACCACTGCCTGTGTCCTTGAGACTTGTCTGCTGTTTCCAACTGCTGAAGGAACACAGAGATCCGAGTCACGGCAGCACCAACTGACGAAAACTCCATGATCTGACCACAATACCACGGCTCTTTAGGTCTCTGGTCCATCAAGCAGTGAGAGACAGGCAGAGAGTAATACAGAACACAATCACACACACAAATGTTACTGTCTTTGAGCTCAGAGGGAAGACAACAAGCGGGTTATGGACATGCATAATTCCACGCTTATTGAATTCAAATTCCTCCTCCTAAAAAACTCCTTTTTATTAGAGAAAAAGAGGAAGTAACAGTCATTTATTATAACCACGAAATAACACAAGGTGTCGCCAAAGTTCTTTTTACAGAGTAAGATCTGATTACAGTATATTAGATGAAATTTATAATTGCAAAAGTTGCAAAAATTATGTTTTGTCAGCAGTGACTGTACAATGAAGTTTATGCTTGCAGTTAATAGCCTGTATTTACTCTTTATGCTTGCGTTAACACTGTTCCATCTATTCATCCATCTTCAATTACATATTGGGGATTCTGGTATCCCTTTATCTGTCCATTCCTACAGTGACAGAATTCAAAATGGCATGGGACAGACACACTGGATCCCTTTTATAGCAACAGGATAAAATCAAAATAAACATAATTATCTCTTATATCTCAGCAAATAGGGGTGATCTACACAGAGCGGTAGGTACACCCTAAACAAAGTTGTGGGGAGAGGTGACCTGCATGGAGCGGCAGGTGCACCTACTCTTGCCACCTTGCTGGGAAGACTCGATGGACCATATTGGTCTTTATCTATCGTCATATACTATGAGAGAGTGGGTGAAGCCTGAGGGGAGGTTATGAGAGAATGACTGGGTGAAGTTGGGGGAGGTTAGAGAGAGAGACTGGGAAAAGTCTGGGGAGAGATTATGAAAGAGAGACGAAGTCAGGGCGAGTTATGAGAGATACAGACTGGGTGAAGTCTGAGGAGATTATGAGAGAGTGGGTGGAGGGAGAAGTTATGAGAGACTGGGTGAAGTCTGTGGAGGAGGGTATGATAGAGAGACTGGGTGAAGTGTGGGGAGAGGTTAGGAGAGAGACTGGGGGGAGGTTATGAAATAAACTTGGTGGGGTGAGAGAAGAGAGAGACTGGGTAAAGTCCATAGAGAGGTTGGGCTAAATGGCCAATTTTCCCAATGGAGAAAGGTGAATAGTGGTGTACTCCAGGGCTCTGTGCTGGGTCTGCTGCTTTTTGACATATTCATAAATGACCTGGAAAGTGGAATAACGAGTGAGGTTATCAAATTTGCAGATGACACAAAACTATTTAAAGTTGTTAAAACCCAAGAGGACTGTGGAAAATTGCAAGAGGATCTTGATAAATTAGAAGACTAGGCATCAAAATGGCAGATGAAATTTAATGTGGACAAGTGCAAAGTTATACACCTAGGGAAGAACAACCAAAACTATGGTTATACAATGCAAGGTTCCACATTAGGAACCACCACCCAGGAAAAGGATTTAGGCATCATTGTGGATAACATGTTAAAACCCTCGGCCCAGTGTGCAGCGGCACCCAAGAGAGCAAATAGAATGCTAGGTATCATAAGGAAAGGAATGGAAAATAAAACAAAAGATATTATAATGCCTCTATATCGTTCCATGGTGAGACCGCACCTTGAATATTGTGTGCAATTCTGGTTGCCGTATCTTAAAAAGGATATAGACTTTTATTAGAAAAGGTTCAGAGAAGAGCCACAAAAATGGTAAAGGGGATGGAAGGATACTCCTATGAAGAAAGGCTAAAAAGGTTAGGGCTCTTTAACCTGGAGAAGAGACGGCTGAGGGGAGATATGATAGTCTATAAATTAATGAATGGAGTGGAACGGGTAAACGCAGGTCGATTGTTTACGTTATCAGAATATAGAAAGACTAGGGGACATGCAATGAAGCTACAGGGTAAACTATTTAAGACTAATAAAAGAAAATTATTTTTTCACTCAACGTGTAATCAAACTCTGGAATTTGTTACCGGTGGATGTAGTAAAGGCTGTTAGTGTAGCTGGGTTTAAAAAAGGTTTGGACAAGTTCCTGGAGGAAAGGTCCATAAACCATTATTAAGAAGGGACCCAGGATATCAATGCTTGACCCAGTACAAGCACTGCGGAGCCTGTGTCTTTTGGGGAAACTGCTAGTTACATATGACCTAGATTGGCCACTGTTGGAAACAGGATACTGGGCTTGATGGACCTTGGTCTGACCCAGTATGGCATATCTTATGTTCTTAGGTTAGGAGAGAAAAAGAGAGAGTGAAGTCTGGAGGAGTTATGAGAGACTAGGTGTAGTCTAGGGGAGATGTTATGAGAGAGAGATGGGGAAGTCTGATAGGAGGTTAAAGAGAGAGAGACTGGGTGTAGTCTGGGGTAGGTTATGGGAGAGAGAAAGGATAGGGGAGTTATGAGAGAGATTGGGTGAAGTCAGGGGAGGTTATGAGTAGAGACTGTGGTTTGGGGGGAGGGTTATGAGAGAGAGAGAGAGAGACTGGGTAAAGTCAGAGGTTTTGAGGGAAATACTGGGTGAAGTCTAGGGGGAGGTTATGAGAGACTGGTTTGGAGGGATGTTTTGAGAGAGAAAGACTAGAGTCTGGGGAGGAGGTTATGAGAGCGAAAGAGACTGGATAAAGTCGGGGGAGAGGTTATGAGAGAAAGAGAGACTGGATGAAGCTTGGGGGTGTTATGAGAGAGATACTGAGGTAAAGTCTGGGTGGAGAGGTTATGAGAGAGAGAGAGAGACTGGGTGAAGTCTGTGGGGGAGATTACGAGAGAGAGACTGGATGAAAGCTTTGGGGGGGGGGTTAGAGAGAGAGACTGGGTGAATCCTGGAGTGTTATCAGAAGGAAAGACTGGGTGAAGTCTGGGGAAGAGGTTAGAGAGAGACTGGGTGAAGTTTGGGGGGGGGAGCAGATTATGAGAGAGAAAGATACTGGGTGGAACCTGGGGAGGGAGATTGAGAGAGGGGCAGGGAATGCTAGGAGTGAGGCTCATGAGAGAGAGAATGGAGGAAGACTTATTTTGCTTCACATTTTACCAGGCCATGGTGATATTGAAGCAAAATGAAGTTGGCTCAGCTGCCGCTATAAAAGGTCGCTGTGGTAGGAGGAGGAGGAGTGGAGTCATTGCCTTTTGTTGGTACTGTGTAGTGGCACATTAAGGGCCTGCTTTATTAAGCCTTTTCCCATAGGAAATGAGAAAACAGTAAATCAGGCCCTAAAACATAAAAAAGAAACTGTGATGCATCTTTTTGGTTGGGGTGGGAGCCACACATTATGACCTAGGTCTTGGTGACCAACTTCTAAATTTTTATACTAGCTCTTAGATTCCAAGAAAATTTGTCCAGGTCTGCCTTTACCCAACCATTTTTCCTACATAAAATAGCCCTCCCAGCACTATTAATGCTGCCTGGGGAGAATATCTGCCCTTCCCTCCCAAGGGGCTTTAAGTAATCTTTGATGCAGTTAAGTGCAAGGAATATACCAGCTAGCATTGATGCTTGATCCATATATATCTGCTGTTTCATGAGTTTGCATACCTCACACATCAAAAGAGACAATACTTACAAACTGCTCATGAACCATTAGTACCTTCGAAAGTCCTCTATGTGCCCTGATGCTATCCGGTTAGCATTGGGATGGAGCAGGGGCAGAGGCAAGCGTTAACTGGGCAGCAGTGATTGTCCATGCTGCCGGGTTAGCGCTCTGTGCTGAAAAGATAAGCGAGGAAAACCATAGCGGCGCATAGACAATATCGGGTCCATAAACTATGCCATTCTGGGTCAGACCAGGGGTCCGCCCAGCCCAGTATCCTGTTTCCAACAGTGCCAGTCCAGATCATAGGTTCTTGTTAGGTTCCCAAAAGCTAGACAGATTTCCCCAGTCCCCTTTAATAATGGTCTAAAGACATTTCTGCCAGGAACTTGTCCAAACCTCTTTTCGGTCACCTTGATGTGTCCAGGCTCCCCCACCCCCTAACGTTCCCACTCCATTACCCCTAGGTCCCTACCCTACCCCCACCTCAACCAACACTAGCAATAATAACACTCCCCAACAGTAACAGTGCAAAAACTTAATAACAGCTTGATAATCAAAATAAAACTGCATCAGAGCAGCCTATCTTATCTCCACTGCCCAGAAACAGGCCCCGGGGGACCGAGAAGGGAGCATGGTCCGACAAAGAGAGGAGCCAAGCCCCCAACCCGTTCACCTCCCGCCCCCCATCCTACCGGCATGGTGAGCAGGGCTCAAAGTAGTATCCCCCATGGGGCTACACAGTCCAGTATAGTAAATGCCAAAGAGCCACAGGGAAAAAACATAGCTCGCAGCACTCAGGGCCCTCCCGGGAGTCCGGGCCCCCCCCCCCCCCGAGGGGAGCAGGCCCATCGGGGCAGTATCGCAACACTCCCTGTTCAAAGTCTCCCACTCTCCCCGGAGACTCACAGAATCAAGCACACAGAGGGATCCCCTCTGCATCTCGCAACCATCAATCCGGTGTGGTAGACACAGACGTGCCCTGTCTTTCCAGGTGTTCGACATAGACCGCTGCTTCTGCCGCCGAGCCAAACACCCGAGGCCGGCCCTCGTGGAACACGTGGAGGCGCGCCGGATACTGCACCGTAAATTTAATGTTCGCTGCAATCAGCCTTTGACAGATCGGGGCATAGGCTCGGCGACGCTGACTCACCGCCACTGAATAATCTTGCGTGATCCGAATTTTGGCGCCTTCCCGCTCTATAGTCCCTCGCCTCCGGGCCTCTCGCAGGATCGCCTCCTTCTGCTGGAACTGCAGGTATTTAGCCAGCACAATCCTGGGCCGGGCATCGTTGGGTTTCTGAGGGCCCACTCTATGCACCCGCTCAATCACCAGTGAGGAGCCCAGTTCTTTTTCCCCCAGCAAGGAGGCGGACAGGGCTTCAATGTATGCACGCAAGCCTTTATCGCCGATGGAGCTCGGGATCCCCAGGAATCTTAAATTGCTGCGTCTGGAGCGGTTCTCCAGATCGTCCAGCTTCTCAGCGTGGTCTTTCAGGGTCACCCGAACCTGCGCAAGCTCCAGGGTAAGTTTTTCCACCTCCTCTTCTGCCTGCGATAGCCGTGCTTCTGCGTGCTGCACACGGAGCCCAACGGCGTCAACCGTGTTCTGCACCGCCTCTATTTGAGTGCGAAGGGTCTCAAATTGCAAAGATAGGGCTTCCGAGACTGCCGCGGAGATCTCCATCACTGTTGCCGCCGGCACTGCAGCCGAGGAGGCCCCCGAGCTCGGAGGCGAGTCGGCCATTTTGGAGGTCCCCGGAGCACGTTCCTTCTCTCTCCTGCTAAGTCTCGCCGCTGCTGCCATCCTCATCAAAAGCGCCCGCTCAGTTTTAGTAGGTCTGCAGCACGTCCGTGGAGACAAATTCCTGCAGTTCGCACCGGTATAATGGGGCAGTATTAGCCGGTTTGGAGCGAGGGAGCCCGGAGCTCAGAGAGAACACAGCTTCCCCGGCTCACCACATCACGTGACCTCGTCCAAACCTCTTTTAAACGCAGCCACACTAAGAGCTTTTACTATATCTTCCAGCAACGAATTCTAGAGTTCAATTTTATGTTACATGTTTATTCACACTTTTAAAAATATAACACAAATTAGTAAAACAAGACTTACCTTGGCTAAATCCATGTTGGCTTTCTCTCATTAAACCATGTCTGCGCATGTGTTCAGTAGTTTTATTTTTCATAATAGTTTCTACCATTTTGCTCGGCACTGACATTAGGAACATCGGTCTGTAGTTTCCCAACTCACTCCTGGAACCCTTTTAAATAATTGGTATTCCATATCGTCCTGCTAGATCAGTCCAGACAAGTGGGTTGTGTTCCCCTACTAGCAGATTGGTGGAGACAAAGAACCAATGGAAAGCCCAGGTTTCAATGACATCATACATTTGCCTCTATTTACCTCAGCCACCAGTGGCCCCTTCAGTATTTCTTTGTCTCCAGCAAATGGTGGATGGATTTTCTCCTCTCTGAAGAAAATCTGAGGTTCCTGATCGTGGAACCAGTCTAGTCCCGGACCTCTGGGTTGCCTATCTCATCCAGCAGCTTGGAGACTGAGGAAACGCCTCCTTTTTGTGATGTCACCAGTATAACCACCCGGAATCCGCCTCCTGTCGCCAGTTACCTCAGTCTCCAAGCAGCTGGATAGATGGGGAGCCCGGAGGTCCGGGCTCACTGGAGAGGCAATTGAGTTTAGTTGTTTAGATTAGTTGGGTTACTTTAAAGAATTTGTTGGAATTAACAGAGGGAGTTTTGTTTTTAAAGACCTGTGCCTTTAAATTTGACGGCAAGCCTTTTCTTTCATTCTTTAACCTCTCCTCCCCCTCCTCCTGTCGGTAGCTACGGGTGAGTCAGGCCAGCAATTCTAAAGCGGAAGGGACTGCCTCCGCTTCACCTTGTGTGGCGGCAGATTATTTGGGGGGGGGGGAACCCGGAGCGGAGCCTGGCCAGCGCCGCACAGAAGTGTTTTGCCTGTCAGTGCGCTTGGCCGGCTCTCCACACCCGCTCGACTTCTGAGGGCTAGATTCAGCTGAGTAGTGTTTGCAGCCTTCCTCTGTTCAGCGGACACGTTCCTGGGCCGGCAGGAAGCGAAGCACGCTGAAATCGGGCGGATAGCTCGCTCTTCAGCCGGCGAAGGTGAGGGAGCAAGTTTTGAGGCGGTGCTTGTAACGCGTTTGGGCGTGAAGAGAGCAGCAGGCCCAACCGCGTGGCGCCGGTGCGGGCAGTCGCCAGGTCATCGACTAGTGTTTTCAAGGAGGAGTTAGTTCGTTGGGGGGCACCTCCTTGAGAGTTTCTTTCGTTTCTGTGCTCTTTGGTAGGTCCCCTTCCTATATAGGTTAGTTAAAAAAAAAAAAAAGTAAGAGGGTTCTTTTTGCTCGGGACCTTCACTGCATTGCACTGCCGTTTTCCCGGGGAGTGAAAGGAACTGTCTGGGAAGTGCAGGGTATGGAAGGCTGTACTTCAGCTGCCATGCCTTCTAAGCCTCTGTGTGTGGTGTGTGGAGCCAGAAAGGGCAAAGGTTCAGGTGTTTGTAAAGCCTGTATGGTAGAGGCATCTTCTGTAGAGCATACCCGGGAAGAAAAGGGGGAAGCTTCAGGGACCGAAGTGGAAGGCTCAGTCTCACAGGAATCAGGGGTGGCCCGGATGGAGCCGGTGGCTGGGCCGTCCTCCACCCCAGACACCCCCTCAGCTGGGGATGCCAAAAGACCTGGCGTCCATTTTTTCACAGGTGTTTGTGGCGCTGTTGCAGCAAACGGTATATGGTTGCGCTCAGCAGACGAAGGGTAACACGGACACGATCGGAGCAAAGAGGCTCGCGATGCACCTGCTGGCCGGGGATCCCCCGCACGGGGGAAAGAGGTCACATGTCGAGGGGGATACGACAGAGCACTCGGTGCCCTTGGAGGGTCCGATGTCGGATGAGGAGGGCCACAGTTTGGATTTGGAAGAGGAGCTAGAGGACGGCGAGCTATCAGAAAGAGAGGACCAGGCAAGGGTGGTCTGGGTCTTCAGAAGAGAGGAGCTGCCAGCGCTCATTGTAGAGACGCTGAAGGTACTAAATATGCCGGTCCCGGGGTCAGCAGAGAAAGAGTCGCTAGAGGATCCTTTTGTTGCAAGTGTTCAGAAAGAATCAACGAGTTTTCCCGGTACACAGGGTCTTTCAGGAGATGATTCAAGAGGAGTGGAACGTTCCGGAAGCACCTTTGAAAGGAGCCAGAGTCATGGGCCGGCTATATCCGTTGTTGGATCAGGATAAGGATGTTTTTAAGTCGCCCAAGGTAGATGCGGCCGTCTCGGCGGTGACCAAAAATACAACCATACCCGTGGGAGGGTAGTGTGGCCCTCAAGGATACTCAGGACAGGAAGTTGGATGTGTTGTTGAGACAGGTGTTTGAAGTAAATGCGTTATCACTCCAGGCAGCTATCTGCGGAGCATGGGTGGCTAGAGCCTGCCTTCGTTGGTCGCAGCAGGTACAAGGTGAGCAGATGAGTGAGTTAGCTGCGGAGGCGTCCAGGTTAGAGTCGGGAGCGGCTTACCTGGTGGACATTCATTATGATCTTATGCATGGATTGTCGAAGAGCATGGCATGAGCAGTGGCAGCACGGCGGTACTTGTGGCTATGCAATTGGGCGGCGGATAGTTCCTCTAAGGCTAGGTTGAGTAAAGTTCCCTTTAAAGGCCGCCTGTTTGGGGAAGATTTAGAGAAGCTGGTTAAGGATTTAGGGGAGTCCAAGGGAGGTAGATTACCGGAGGACAAGCCTAGGACAGGCTGAGCGATTCCTGTGGGCAGGGGGCAGCAGCGGGATTTTCGTTGGTTCCGATCCCAGAGATTCAATTCAGGTCAAAGAGGACGTTTCTCAAATAGGAACCAGAGCTTCAGGGGGTTTCAAGGAGCAGGAAGGGGTTTTGTGCCCTCATCCTCCTCTTCCTCCAATTCCAGAAAGCCACAATGAGATGAGAGGGACCCAGGTTCCCTTGCTTCCCATGGGGGGGTGATTGCAGGAGTTTTATTCTGCCTGGGTCCGAGTCACGTCAGATCAATGGGTGCTGGAAGTCATCTGATAGGGCTATGCACTGGAATTCTTGAAGCCAGTGCGTGACGCCTTCGTGCGGTCCCCCGGCAAATCGGCCGCCAAGTGCGAAGCCCTGCGGGGGACAGTACAAAGGCTGCTAGACCTCAAGGCGATAGTGCCGGTGCCGTCAGACCAATACGGCTGCGGTCGATACTCCATTTACTTCGTCGTGCCGAAAAAGGACGGGGGTGTCTGACCGATTCTGGATTTCAAAGGGGTGAATCGTTGTCTCCGGGTGTTGCATTTCCACTTGGAAACGCTGCGTTTCGTTATAGTGGCGGTACGAACAGGGGCGTTCCTTACCTCTCTAGATTTGTCAGAAGCGTATCTTCATATCCCTATAAGGCCGGAGCATCACACGTTTCTCAGATTTGCGGTTCCATTCGGCCACTTTCAATTCTGAGCTCTGCCCTTTGGACTAGCAACGGCTCTGCGAACCTTCACCAAGATCATGGTGGTAGTGGCAGCAGCCTTGAGAAAAGAAGGAGTCCTGGTGCACCCCTACTTAGACGATTGGTTAATCCAGGCAAAGTCAAAGGCAGAGAGCGAGACGGCTACGGCTCGGGTGGTAGCCTTTCTGGAAAGTCTCAGTTGAATAGTGTCATGAGGCTGGTACCAATAAAGATACAGAGTTGAAAAGAAACCCTGTTTTTCACAGAGCTCTAGGTGTGCAATTACCTAAAAGCACAGCTAGAGGGGGCAGGAGTGATTCTACAGAGGTTAATGAGGCTAGGAGATTAACCAGTTGCACCTGGAAATGAGCCCGGGAGATTCAAAGGGAAGATCCCTTTATAAACGGAAGCTTAATGCTAGCAAAGCAGAAGGAGAAGGAGCAGCAGGAAGAGAAGGAACAAGGAGTACAGCTGAAGTAGGAAGGAGAGACCTGAAGGAAGGAATCCTCCTTGAGCAAGCCCAAAAGGACAGAATTCACAAAGATAGAGTTCAGAGTGGCCAAGCTACGAGAGCCGCTGTTCAGAGGGAGTCTGCTAAGGAAAGCAGTCAGGCTGGAGGATATGCCACTCCCTGCTTAAGCAACGTTCCTGAGTCCAAAGCTAAAAGACATATACAGAGAGCCAGGCTTGGAGGAAACCCTGCAGGCATTGGAGTATGCTGAACAAGCTTTACCAGGTAACCGAAGGGAAGGATTTTCTAACAAAGCTACTTTGTCACTGAAGCATAGAGCTGGAGAATCCGCACCAGGTTTTACTAAGCTTTCAGGAAGTCCAGCACTACCCAGAAGCTACCGACAGAAAACCTGTTGTCACAGAGATGTGCATGAGAGAGAAGGCTCCAGAGCTTCAAGCTACAGAAACTCAAGGTATGAATGTTTTTTATTCCTGCTAAAGAAAGCTTAACTCCTAAAAGCACTGCTAAAGCTAAAACTCACTTTATAAGAAGAGGAAAGAAACCAGAGTAGTTTGAAGAACTGCCCAAAGACTTTAAAGCACAGTCTTATTGGAGGCAAGATACCAAAGGCAGTCCATGTAAAGCTGTAACTGCCAGGGACAGCGTGTGCTCTGAGGGGGAAAGTAGTGAAGCAGAATTTATGGAAATAGAAGATGCCAATACTATTCCCATTCCTCAGGAAGAAGCTATGGATTGTAGTTTGTGTATAGCTTCTAGCCTAGAATCCATAGCGTCCTTGTAAATAAGAAGTCTTGTTTAATTGCTTTGCCCTGGAATGAATTGAATTCCTCCCTTTAACCCTTTCAACTAATTGTGAAGATATTAACAATTGGTTTTACCTGCTTATTACTGGAACCTTTATGAACAAAGGACATTCTTTGATTTCTAGTGTCTTAATGAACCCTTGCACAGAGGGGAAATAAAAGCCTTGTTTCCCTACACTTGTGGCTTAATTATTGAGTTCTCACAAGGAGCTGAAATACCTAAGACCAATCTCCATTTTTGGCCTTAAAATACCCCACGCTCCTTGAAAATAAATATGTTGTACAGCATGCCCTTACCGCCCTTGACCACTAGGGGATGCCATCACGACAATAGTCAATATGAAAAAGAGTCAGCTGGTTCCCTCACAGACGCTGGACTACCTAGGAGCTCGATTCGACACGTGAGTGGGGAAGATGTTTCTCACAAGAGAGCGGGCGCAGAGCTTACGGAACTTAATCAAAAGATTCTTGCGTTACTGCCACGCGGTGGGTGCCTTGTATCTCCAGCTGTTGGGCACAATGGCGGCAGCGATAGAAACGGTGCCGTGGGCGAGAGCTCACATGAGACCTCTACAAAGAGCGTTGCTGAGGCGATGGTCGCATCAACAGGATTCGCTGTCCAGGAGACTGCCTTGCCCAGAGGAGGCCCGTCAGTCCCTGCAATGGTGGTTGAGTCCCAGTTCCTTGGAGAGCGGGAAAACTTTGGAGTCTCCTGCCTGGGTGGCCCTGATGACAGATGCCAGCCTTCTGGGCTGGGGGGCGCATTGTCAAGGCAGGTTCGCGCAGTTACAGCAGACGACTCAAGAAAAGACGTGGTCAATCAACCGGTTGAAGTTAAGGGCTGTGACTCTGGCCCTGCAGCGGTTTCGGACACTTCTCGGTGGCAGGGCAGTCCGAGTGTTTTCCGACAACGTGACGGCGGTAGCATATGTCAACAGGCAAGGGGGAACAAGCAGCGTAGCCCTGGAATCCGAGGCCGAAGTCCTGTGCAGTTGGGCCGAAGCGAACCTCCTAGATCTATCAGTGGCGCATGTAGCAGGGGTAGACAATGTGGAGCCGATTTCCTCAGTCGGCTAAGGGTGGATCCGGGGGAATGGGTCCTACACCCCGAAGTGTTTGAGATGTTGGTGCGCAGGTGGGGCATGCCAGTCATGGATCTCATGGTGACCTTCGCCTCGGCAAAGGCCAGTCGCTTCTTCAGCAGGAGAAGAGAGAGGATGTCTGAGCGCATCTAAGCCCTCTTTCAGGACTGGCCAGCAGGGCAGCTGTTGTAAGTCTTTCCTCCATGTGTCTTGATAGGAAGAGTGGTACAACGTGTCAAGCGTTTCAGAGGCCAAGTTATTCTGATAGCTCTGGACTGGCCTAGCCGCCCCTGGTACGGGGATCCGGTGAGGTTGTTGGTGGCAAAGCCCTGGCGGCTCCCCCCTCGGGCGGATCTGTTTCAGGGGCCGCTGTCAATGCCCCATGTGGATCGATTCTCCCTTATGGCTTGGCTCTTGAGAGGGCGCGGCTAAGGACTAGAGGGTATTCGGTGGCGGTCATTTCTACTTTGTTGAAGGCCAGAAAAAGATCTACATCCCTAGCATATGTTTGAATCTGGAGGGTGTTTGAAGCTTGGTGACTAGAGAAGAAGTGCGAGGCATTAAGGTGCACCATCCCTCAGATTTTGGAGTGTCTACAGGAGGGGTTCGAAAAGGGACTAGCGGCTGCTTCACTGCAGGTGCAGGTAGCAGCGTTATGTTACAGAGGCAAGTTAGGAGGTCAGACCCTCGGGAGTCAGTGGGATGTTAAACGGTTTTTAAGGGCTGTGTCTCTCTTGAGACCGGCATGCAGACACATCTTCCCTAAGTGGCGTCTTCCATTTATGCTAGACGCACTGTCGCGCAAGCCTTTCAAGCCGTTGTCGCGGGCTTCGCTCAAGGATCTCACGCTAAAGGTGGTTTTTCTGGTGGCCATCTGTTCGGCGAGGAGAGTCTCAGAGCTCCAAGCGCTATCTTGTTGGGAACACTATCTTTCATTTTTTGCAGCTAAGGTGGTCTTGAGACCCGTGCTAGCTTTCTTACCCAAGGTGGTCTCGGCGTTTCATGTGAACCAGGAAATTTCCTTGCCGGTCTTCTCAGAAGCTGCAGGTGGTTCGGTATCAAGGAAGCTGCATATTTTGGATGTCCGACGAGCTTTAAAGAAGTATCTTCGTCGGACGGCCAGTTTTCGCAAATCGGACAGACTTTTTGTCCTTTTCGCGGGTCGCAGAAAAGGAGAAGCGGCGTCCAAAGTGTCCATTGCAAGGTGGAGTGGTGCCGGAAGGACTCTGAGCTCATTCCACTAGGGCACAAGCAGCGTCCTGGGCAGAAGTTTGTTTGGTGCCTCCGGTGGAAATTTGTAAGGCAGCGACCTGGTCGTCGTTGAACTCTTTTGTGAAACACTACTGTCTAGATGTGCAAATGTCGGAAGAGACCCAGTTTGGATCGGCAGTACTTCAGGCTGGTCTTTCGGGTCCCTCCCGTTCTTAGTTCTTTCACTGCTCTAGTACAAACCCAGAGGTCCGGGACTAGACTGGTTCCACGATCAGGAAGGTTAAATTAGTCTTACCTGCTAATTGTTGTTTCTGAAGTGGGACCAGCCTAGTTCCGTATCCCTCCCTACTATTCTTATGTGGACAGAAGCCTGAAGTGTCTCTTTGGAGTACAGGTAAGAGCTGTTTTGTTATGGGTCTTCACTGTTCACTGGGGGGGGGGGGGGGATTACCTACAGTATAGAGCTTTCTTGTCAGGATACTTTCCTCTTTTTGGGTGAGAGTGGCCCGGTCAAACTTAAAGTCACGGTCCATCTAGGGGTTTTCTTTCCTCTAGGGCAGTGGTCACCAACCTCCAGAGGGCCGCGGGCCGCACAGCCGACTTCCGGGAGCCTCGCGGGCCGCACCCCCCTTCTCCCCGCCCCATTTGTAAAAGGATCCCTTCGTTTCAAGCAGAATAATATTTAAAGGAGGATAGGTACACTGTATCTTTAAGCGTGCCATAAGAAATCACAGCGCAGCTCTCTCCTCGCCAGACTCATCTGTCCCCAGGATGCACTCACCCCCATTAACAGTATCAACCAGGTATCCATCCCCGTGTCTCAGCCACGGCTAACCCCGAATTCATGCCAGGACCTTCCTTTCTGGTGTGCACTGGGCAAGGGATGTAGGGAATGTGCCGCAACAAGCTCTTAAAAGGAGTAAGGTGTAAATCTTTAAAATACCACCTCTGTGAGCATAGTCTTGTAATCGCAGCCTACGGAAGACTGTGATTATGGAAACTGCCTCTTCAAAATAAGTCTATTTGGATTTAACTCATACCTTTACTGTAGTAGATCAAGGCGAGTCACATGCAGGTACGCTAGGTATTTCGCTTTAGATGGAAGTACTTTTTAATATCAGGGCTCTGACTTCCGGCGTTAATTGCGCCTACAATACATGCGGTGTAAATTCCTTGGCGGGCCGCACCGGGGTAGAGCCTCGCGGGCCGCACGAAGGGACCTCGCGGGCCGCAGGTTGGTGACCCCTGCTCTAGGGGATCGCATAGGTTCAGTGTTTGCTGATAGTTTCTTACTATAAGTGGTTAATTCTTACTTGTTGCTCCGGTGAGTCTGCTTTGTCAATAGGATACTGGCATGCGCGGCGTTTTTTGCTTCAGTAGAGTTTAGAAAGATACGCCTTAAGCATGAGAAGAGCAGATTAATCACTGCATGCTGTATGCTGAACTCCCCCGAAGAAGCCTCACCAGCGGTGAAACGCAACAGCGCTTAGAATTTGCGTCGGGAGCTGGGAGATTCATCCTAACGTTAACCATTTTTTCAGATAAGTCTTTTTGACTTTCATAATTAAATTACAAAAGTTGGGATTCTCTACCCAGTTCAAGAAATCGAGTCACAGCAGAGTAAATTAAAGTCTGCAGTTATAAGCAACTTTTTATTGTAATACAAGGAATATATGGGTCCTTCATGTAAAGAAGGGGATAGTGAGTCTTCAGGTCTATAAAGTATTGTAGCCTCTAATGACCCTTCCTCATTCATTCTGAGACCCTTTTCCTTTGATTATTCATAGTATCTTTTGCATTTGAATTTGAGCAATTTTTGTAATAGGATACTGGTGACAGG
Organism: Ichthyophis bannanicus; assembly: GCA_033557465.1. NCBI lineage: Eukaryota > Metazoa > Chordata > Amphibia > Gymnophiona > Ichthyophiidae > Ichthyophis > Ichthyophis bannanicus. The sequence continues at coordinate 1,031,391,015 of CM066034.1, forward strand.
AGGCGGATTCCGGGTGGTTATACTGGTGACATCACAAAAAGAAGGAGTTTCCTCAGTCTCCAATCTGCTGGATGAGATAGGCAACCCAGAGGTCCGGGACTAGACTGGTCCCACTCCAGGAACAACAATTAGCAGGTAAGACTAATTTAACCATTGACAGGAAAATATTGATTAAACGCTTGTGAACAACCACCTTGAGGGTGACTCTCTCACTTAATCGCTGTGTAGGAGGCTGCACCAGACTGCGGTCTTTTTGGTAGCCTTAGGAGGAGGGATAATTGGTTCAGCTCCACGCCCTTATGATAAGGGCCCATTGAGCAGCCACAAAATTGGAAGGATTTGTAAAGATCTGGAAGAGTGCAGCAGTCTTATACAACCTCAGCGCCCCTTTCTCCTCTGTTCCCCCCTGCTCTTTACTGAAGATTGCAGAAAGCTCTCAGAGGAATCTGACTGCCAGCCACCGTAAACGCAGTGCTGCAAAGCCAGTGTAACAGTATCATGGGAGTAGAGCTGAGCCCGGCATGGATACTCTGCCTGGGGCTTTCAGGGGGTGAATACCAAGGCTTGACCTCGTCATTGTCCTTGTTGGGGACTCCTGAGTCTGTCTGTCTATGTGGGATGCAATTCGGGGTGGACTGCTGATGACTGTTGGCACAGTGTGGGGGTTTCCTGCCATTTCTGTACACGCTAGTAGCATGTTTTCCTCTTGTGCTCCTGGCAGTCGCACGGTCTTTAGGGGCGTTTTGCCCAAGCGGCTCCAACTTGCATTCCTACCTTAGTGTCTGTAACGCGCATTGCCATAAAAGTGCAGTTAATGTGGGCCATCACAGTCTTAGCACATGCTGTTGTGATACTTGCCTTAACTCTCTGTCTTCTTGCAGGAAACCTTCTTTGACCTGTGGCAAGCGATGTGCCTCATCTCTGGATCCTGAACTCTGCTCTTCTTGCATGGCAGTTTCTGAGATGTCCCTGGAGGGCCTGCTCCCCACCTCTTTCAGCTGGGGGATGTGATTAGTCCAGCCTTGCCTGCCTCAGGGCAGGAGGTGATGGATGGCACTATGGGTAAGGATATCCAGCTGGCTGGAGGATCCGGTGACCGTGCAGTGAGCCACTTATCTTCCTCTAGGGGTTCTGTAGCGGCTGTGCTCCCTGGTGTTGGAGGGTCATTTCTGAGAGGAGAGCCCCCAGTCTCTGGATTGTTCTCCCCAGAAGTTTTTGGTTTTTTGAAGCAGGCCTGGTCCTGGTGTGGAAATTCAGACCCTGTGACCTCTAGGTGCCCCCGGGCGCAATCTCGTGTGCGGCATGCGGGAAGTGGAAGCCCTGTTCAATTGTCTTTGACTAAGTGTTCCTAATGTGGGGCACCCCCTAGAGATGGGGAACAGCTGGGATCTGTCCGAGATTTTGGAGTTTCTGAGAGCACATTTCAACTTTTGAGTGGGCAGAATTTCCTGCCCGAAGAGAATGTTGAAGTTTGTTGGATTGCCTAGCGCTGTTCTGTGCACAGCAGGCTCCCAGAGTCTAGGATTCCCTTCAACTCCTCAGATTGATGGCGGTAACTATAGAGATTGTGGCGTGAGCACATGCTCACATGCGACTGTTCTAACGATCCTTGTTGACTTACATAAGAACATGAGATGTGAGATATGCCATACAGGGTCAGACCAAGGTCCATCAAGGCCAGTATCCTGTTTCCAACAGTGGCCAGTCTAGATCACAAGTACCTAGCAGTTTCCCCAAAAGACACAGGTTTCACAATGCTTGTATTGGGGCAAGCAGTGGATATCCCAGGGCCCGTTTAATAATGATTTATGGACCTTTCCTCCAGGAACTTGTCAAAACCTTTTTTAAACCCGCATACACTAACAGCTTTTACTGCATCCTCCGGTAACGAATTCCAGAGTTTGATTACACGTTGAGTGAAAAGATATTTTCTCTTATCAGTCTTAAATAGGTTACCCTGCAGCTTCATTGCATGTCCCCTAGTCTTTCTATATTCTGATAAGGTAAACAATCGATCTACGTTTACCCGTTCCACTCCGTTCATTAATTTATAGACCTCTACTATATCTCCCCTCAGCAGTCTCTTTTCCAGATTGAAGAGCCCTAACCTTTTTAGCCTCTCTTCATAGGAGTATCCTTCCATCCCCTTTACCATTTTTATGGCTCTCCTCTGTACCTTTTCTAATAACTCTATATCCTTTTTAAGATACAGCTACCAGAATTGCACACAATATTCAAGGTGTAGTCGCACCATGGAACAACACAGAGGCATTATAATAGCCTTTGTTTTATTCTCCATTCTTTCCTTATGATACCTAGCATTCTATTTGCTCTCTTGGCCACCATTACACACTGGGTGGAGGGTTTTAACATGTTGCCCACGATGATGCCTAAATCTTTTTCCTGGGTGGTGGTTCCCAATGTGGAACCTTGCATCGTGTAATCATAGTTTGAGTTGATCTTTCCTAGGTGCATAACTTTACACTTGTCCACATTAAATTTCATCTGTGATATGAATGCCCAGTCTTCCAGTTTATCAAGGTCCTCTTGCAATTTTTCACAATCCTCATGGGTTTTGAATAATTTTGTGTCATCTGCAAATATGATTACGTCGCCCGTTATTCCCATTTCCAGGTCATTTACGAATATGTTAAAAAGCAGCGGATCCAGCACAGATCCCTGAGGTACTCCATTCTGCTCCTTTCTCCATTTGGAAAATTGGCCATTTAACCCTACCCTCTGCTTTCTATCTTTTAACCATTTCCTGATCCACAATAGTACACTGCCTCCTATCCCATGACTCTTTAGTTTTGCTAGAGGTCTCTGATGAGGGACCTTGTCGAAGGCTTTCTGAAAGTCCAAATACACTATATCAACCAACTCACCTTTGTCTACCTGTTTATTCACACCTTCAGAAAAACATAACAGATTAGTAAGACAAGACCTTCCATGGCTAAAGCCATGTTGGCTGTCTCCCATGAAGCCATGACTATCTTCGTGTGCAGTAATTTTGTTCTTTATAATGGTTTCTGCCATTTTTCCTGGTATTGACTTCAGGCTCACCAGTCTGTAGTTTCCCGGATCACCCCTGGAACCCTTTTTAAAATTTGGTGTTACATTGGCATCCTCCAATCTTCAGGTATTACAGATGATTTTAATGATAGTTCATAGATTACTAATAGTAGGTCTGCAGTCTCATATTTCAGTTCTTTCAACACCCTTAGATGTATACCATCCGGTCTAGGTGATTTGCTACTCTTCAGTTTATCAAATAGTTGTAATACATCTTCGAGGTGTATTGATATTACTTTCAGTTCTTCTGCAGCATCACCATTAAATACCATTTCAGTCATGGGTAACATCCCTACATCTTCCTCAGTAAAGAAGCAAATATTCATTCAGTCTCTCTGCTATGGCCTTGTCCCTTGTTGTGTCCATTTTACCCCTCTATAATCTAATGGTCCAACTGACTCGCAGGTTTTTTGCTACAAATGTACTTGAAAAAGGCTTTATTACGCCTTTTTGCTTACACAGCAAGCTTCTCAAATTCTCTCTTTGCCTGCCCTATCAATGCCATGCATCTAACTTGCCAGTACTTATGATGTTTCCAGTTTTCGTAATTTGGCTCTTTTTTCCATTTTCTGAAAGATGCTTTTTTGGCAACAACAACCTCTCTGACCTCATCTTTAAACCATGCTGGCAGTTTTTTTTGAGCCGGCTGCTCCAAGAAGCAGTCATTTATTTTATCTAGAAACGTTATCTCCCTGGCATGTCTCTGGCATGTCCTGCCCTGACACTGACACAGTCAATGCCGGGGTAATTGAAATCACCCATTATTGTTACTGTGCTGTAACATTTGTTAGCTTCCCTGATGTCTTTGAGCATTTCATCATCCATTTGTTCATTCTGGCCAGGTGATCGATAGTACACCCTCACTGCCATTGCCTTCTCCTTCCCCCTTTTTACATGGAATTTCAATCCATAGAGATTCTACAGCAAATTTTGTTTCCTGCAAAACTTTACTCCTTTGTGACTCAATGCCCTCTCTAACAGAGTGCAACCCCTCCACCAATTTGATCTGCTCTCTATCATTACGATATAGTTCGTACCCAGGTATCAGTGTCCCACTGGTTGTCCTCCTTCCACCATGTCTCTGAGATACCAATCATATCTAACCTCTCATTTAGTGCTATATAGTCTATCTCTCCCATCTTATTTTTAGACTTCTAGCATTTGCATACAAGCATTTTATAGACTATTTTATTCATATTAATCTGGCTCTCTGTAGGCAGGGGTAATTTGGAATCTTTAAGCTCTGTATGCTCTGTACTCAAGGGCATTTGGGCTGCTTTAGTCTTTATTAGAACCTCAGTGCTGATATGCCCTAACTTCAGTCTTTTGCTAGTATCCTTCAAGGATACATTGTTCTGAATCTTGTGCTCTTGGGCGACTGTCAGCTTTCCCCTATTATTTAGTTTAAAAGCTTCTGTATCTCCTTTTTAAAGTTAATATCAGCAGCCTGGTTCCATCCTGTTTAAGGTGGAGCCCATCCCTTTGGAAAAGCCCCTCCTTTCCCCAGAATGTTTCCAAGTTCCTAACAAATCCAAAACCCTCTTCCTTGCACCATTGTCTCACCCACGCATTAAGATTCCGGAACTCTGCCTGCCTTTTGGGTCCTGTGCGTGGAACAGGAAGCATTTTGGAAAATGCTACCCTGGAAGTTCTGATGGTCTCCAAGTTCTCAGGAGTTTGAGCGCAGGCTCCCACTCCCTTTGATGGTGAGGTCCAGCCTATGGTGGTGGAAGCAGCCCTGTCATTTGAGGAAGGGCATGCCAGTAGACAATTTCTCCTGGATCTTCTTGACTTTGGATGCAAGTCTCTTGGGCTGGGAAGTCCATTGTCAAGACTGTATGGCCTAGAGCCATTGGAACTGCAGGGAATCAGTGGAAAAGCAATATGGTCCATCAGCCACCTCCAGGCGAGGGCCATCAGGTTGGCCAAGTGTTTTCAGACAATGCCACGGCAGTGGCTTATGTCAATTGACTAAGTAGCACGAGGAGTGCCGGGGTAACTCTGAAGAGGGTTCTCTTGTTTGGGTTGAGAAGCACCTCCTAGCCTTGCTTGCTCAGCATATTGCTAAGGTGGACAATGTGGACGTGGATTTCCTCAGCCAGTAGTGTCTGGATCCTGGAGAGTGGGAGTTGAGTTAGGTGGCTTTTCAGTTGATTCTGCGACGCTGGGGTCACTCTAAAATGGATCTGATGGTGAACTATTCCAATGCTGAAGTTTGCCGCTTATTTAGTTGCCACACGGAGACAGGGTCAGAGGTCATCTACGCCCTGACCCAGCTTTGGCCAAGTCAGCACTGACTGTGTTTTCCTCCGTGGCCCCTGCTGGGGTGTGTGATTCGGCATATAAAATGCCATGGGCAGGATTATTCTGGTGGTGCCGGATTGACTGAGAAGAGCATGGTCTGTGGGTGCCTCCTCTTCAGTTGCCTTCCTCTTGGAGCCTATTGCAGCAGGGACCGATCGTCTCTTAGGATCCAGTTCCCTTCTCGCTTATGGCTTGACTCTTGAAAAGAGACTGCTAGCATGTAAGGGTTAATCTCCTGCGGTGGTCCCTACTTTGCTAGGAGCCCGGAGGAGGTCTACCAGACTAGATGGACCATACTGGTCTTTATCTGCCGTCATATACTATGTTACTATGTTACCAAGCTAGCATATGTGCAGATATAGTGCCTCTTTGAGCGATGGTGCGGCACTCAGCAGTTAGCTCCTGAGGCGGCCAAGCTGCAGTCTCTGTTGACCTCTTTACAGGATGGCCTGGAGAAGGGCCTTTCACTTAGCTCCCTGAAAGTTCAGATAGCAGCTTTGGCCTGTTTCCAAGTCCTGGTGGCTTGTAAGTCTCTAGCCTTGTACCCGGATGTCTTGCGCTTTCTCCAGGGTGTACGGCGTCTGCGTCCTCCCCTCCAGTCTGTGATCCCAGAAAGGTACTCAGGGCTCTGATTGTGGCACCCATTGAGCCATTGAAGAGCGCTACTTTAAAGGATTTGGCATTTGACATTCTTCCTGGTCGCAGTTTGTTCCGCAAGGTGGATTTGGGAGCTGCAGGCTCTGTCTTGCCGAGATCTTTATCTGTATTTTTCAGAGGAGGCCATTTCCATTTGGCCTGTGCCTTCCTTTGTGCCTAAGGTGCTTTCTCCTTTTCATGTGAACCAGGTGGAATGCTTACCCTCCTTCTCTAAGGAGTAGTGTCGGAGAGGGAGGTGTGGTCTAGTGGTTGGGGTAAGGTACCTCAGGCCGGAAGGTCAGGGGTTCAAATCCCACTAGAGGACAGCAACTTTGGGCCGGAAGGACTGGGGTTTCTAGTCCCACAGGTGCTCCTTGTGGTCTTGGGCAAGCCACTTAACCCTCCATAGCCCATGTTCCCTGTAAGTATTAGCGTATGTGTCTCTCATATCCCCTCATGTTAAATGTATCACCCAATAGTGCTGTGACCACTTTGATTGAAGGATAAGGTGGTATACAAAACTGTCTAAATAAATAAATAAATCTTTGCCTTGTGGTTGTCCGGAGGGTGTTTCTCTGATATTTGAAGCTTACGAATTCCTTTCGTAGGTTCAACTATCTTTTTTGTACTGTTTGCTGGTCTCCGCAAGGGTAACGTGGTGGCTAAGTCGACTGGGGCACTGGATTTAAAAGGCCTTGCCTCTGCGAATCTGTTATGGAACCAGCCAATTTTGGAGGTTTTGTGCACCCATTCTACCCAAGCACAGGTGTCCTCATGGGTGGAGCTGAGCTCGCTAGCCCCTGCAGATATTTATCAGGCAGCAACGTGGGCATCGCTTTCCACTTTGTCAAGCATTACCGCTTGGATGTCCATGCAAGGGTAGACACGGCTTTTGGCTCAAGGGTTTTGCAAGCTGCTGTGTCTTCTTCCCACCCAATGAAGTTATAGCTTAGGTAAATCCCACTTGTCTGGACTGTTCTAGCAGGACAGTACGGAAGGTAACGTTTTACCTACCAGTTATGGTTATGGTTTAGGCATTTGATATACCACCCTTTACTTACGCATCAGAGCGGTTTACATGTATACTAATAGGTACTTTTTATTCCCTTGTCCCCGCAGGGCTCACAATCTAAGTGTACCTGAGGCAATGGAGGGTTAAATGGCTTGCCCAAGGCCACAAGGAGCAGCCATGGGACTAGAGACCCCAGTCCCTCCGGCCTGAGGTTACTTGTCCCCATGTGGGAATTGAACCCCCCGCCCTCTGGCCTGAGGTAACCTGTCCCATCCACTGAGTTAATTCCATTCCTTGAGTCCTACTAGACCAGTCCAGGGTCTGCCCCTGGAACTCTATTGCTCTGTTCTGCTGCTGCTGTACCCTTGCTTCCACTCTGATTTTTTTACTTGGCTCTGCAGGTTCATCATCTTCGGACAGCTTTCTGTTTATGCTTTTCTGTACATAGTTCTCTACTGTTGATCACTCATTGTTGGCTACGATTGAGGTTGTGTGAGGCTTGCCATATTTCTCCCATATGCTTTGGGATGAATACTGAAGGGACCTCTGGTTGCTGAGGTGAATACAGGCATGGGAGTGATGTCATTGAAACCTGTGTTTTTCATTGGTTCATTGTCTCCACCAATCTGCTGCTAGGGGAATACAACCCACTTGTCTGGACTGGTCTAGCAGGACTTAGGGTAAGGACATTAGCTAGTAAGTAAAATGTCACCTTACGTTGGCCACCCTCCAGCCTTCAGGTACTATAAACTATTTCACTGATAGATTAAAAATTATTAATAGTAGCTCTGCAATTTCATCTTTGAGTTATTTCGGCATCTTTGGTATATACCATCCAGTCCAGGTGATCTGCTTCTCTTTAGTTTGCCAACTCAGTCTACTATATCTTTCAGGTTCACTGAGAGTTGATTCAGCTCTTCTCACTCTTCACCATTAAAACCTTTTCTGACATGGGTACCTTCATTTAGGCAGTCTTGTACTAAAGGGTGCTAGCTGGCAGCAGGTGTTTTACATAAGAACATAAGATATGCCATACTGGGTCAGACCAAGGTCCATCAAGCCCAGTATTCTGTTTCCAGCAGTGGCCAGTCTAGATCACAAGTACCTAGCAGTTTCCCCAAGGGACACAGCTTCCACAATGCTTGTATTGGTTCAAGCATTGATATCCTGGGTCCCTTCTTAATAATGGTTTATGGACCTTGCTCCAGAAACTTGTCCAAACCTTTTTTAAACCCAGCTACACTAACAGCCTTTACTACATCCTCCGGTAACAAATTCCAGAGTTTGATTACACGTTGAGTGAAAAAATATTTTCTTTTATTAGTCTTAAATAGTTTACCCTGTAGCTTCATTGCATGTCCCCTAGTCTTTCTATATTCTGATAAGGTAAACAATCGATCTACGTTTACCCGTTCCACTCCGTTCATTAATTTATAGACTTCTATCATATCTCCCCTCAGCCGTCTCTTTTCCAGGTTAAAGAGCCCTAACCTTTTTAGCCTTTCTTCATAGGGAGTATCCTTCCATCCCCTTTACCATTTTGGTGGCTCTTCTCTGAACCTTTTCTAAAATCGCTATATCCTTTTTAAGATACAGCGACCAGAATTGCACACAATATTCAAGGTGCGGTCTCACCATGGAACGATATAGAGGCATTATAATATCTTTTGTTTTATTTTCCATTCCTTTCCTTATCATACCTAGCATTCTATTTGCTCTCTTGGCCGCTGCTGCACACTGGGCCGAGGGTTTTAACATGGTATCCACAATGACGCCTAAATCTTTTTCCTGGGTGGTAGTTCCTAATGTGGAACCTTGCATCGTGTAACCATAGTTTGGGTTGTTCTTCCCTAGGTGCATAACCTTGCACTTGTCCACGTTAAATTTCATCTGCCATTTTGATGCCCAGTCTTCCAATTTATCAAGATCCTCTTGCAATTTTCCACAATCCTCTTGGGTTTTGACAACTTTAAATAGTTTTGTGTCATCTGCAAATTTGATAACCTCACTTGTTGTTCCACTTTCCAGGTCATTTATGAATATGTCAAAAAGCAGCGGACCCAGCACAGATCCCTGGGGTACACCACTATTCACCTTTCTCCATTGGGAAAATTGGCCATTTAGCCCTACCCTCTGCTTTCTATCTTTTAACCAGTTCCTGATCCACAATAGTACACTGCCTCTTATCCCATGACTCTTTTTAGTTTTGCCAAACGTCTCTCATGAGGGTCCTTGTCAAAGGCTTTCTGAAAGTCCAGATACACAATATCAACTGACTCACCTTTGTCCACCTGATTATTCACTCCTTCAAAAAAACATAACAGATTAGTAAGACAAGATCTTCCTTATCTAAAGCCATGTTGACTGTCTCCCATTAGGTCATGACTATCTACATGCTGAGTAAATTTATTCTTTATGATGGTTTCTACCATTTTTCCTGGTACTGACGTCAGGCTCACCGGTCTGTAGTTTCCCGGATCACCCCTGGAACCCTTTTTAAAAATTGGTGTTACATTGGCGATCCTCCAATCTTCAGGTATTAGAGATGATTTTAATGATAGTTCGCAGATTACTAATAGCAGGTCTGCAATCTCATATTTCAGTTCTTTCAACACCCTTGGATGGATACCATCCGGCCCATGTGATTTGCTACTCTTCAGTTTATCTAATAGTTGTAATACATCTTCCCGATGTATCGATATTTCCTTCAATTCTTCCGCACCTTGTGATAAGGAAGCTTATCATAGCTCAGGAAGGGGCTATAGAAAAGTTGAAGTGTCTCTGAACAAGCAACCTGTCAGTGCTGGTAGAAATGAGAAAACAGAATTTTGCCATAAAAGACTACCAGTCCCAGAATGCACCAGGTTTCAACAGCCATTAGAGGAGCTGAAGTGGGGAAACGTGTGTTCAATCAGGAGGGCTATGAGGTAATCCCTAAGCACTCATCTCAAAGGGCAGGGCCTGATTCAGCACAGCTGCGCTGTGTTAGGGAGGAGCACTCATCCAGGCAGAATAAAGGTATAGTTTATTCTACAGATGACCATCTTCATGATCACCTTGGATATCCAGAGAAGGATCATCAGTTTCATCTGAAGGATCATCAGAAGCAGAAGCCAAACCGGACGGACAGAGAGGGAAAGAGACCCTTTGGAAGAAGGAAGAGAAAAGCCTTTGAGAGGTCTAAAAGCGTCCAAAGCAGTACGTATACTGGGAGGTATTCCAAGGGCCAGCATACACCATTGGACTGGGGAAAGCCAGAGGAATGGTGCTGCAGAGCTAGGAATCACCAGGGGCTACCTGTGAGGGAGACGGCTGCACGTGGAAGGGACCCTAAGACCTGTGCCAGAAGGTATGTGAAGAGAGATCCAGTGTCCAGGGTTCTGGATTGGAAGGCTGGACATAAGAACTGGACTACATACTGGCCAGGCTATATAGAGAGGAACTCTAGCAGCAATGGAAGCTCAGATATGAACACTGATCTATGCCCTAGCTATAACCTTGAAAGACAGCAGGGAAACAAGTATTCTCCTGAAAATGCTCCATTGAGAGATTCATCTGTGCCAATCCATGATATTGAACCCATGCTTGTTGAACAAGGGGGAATAATAGCAGATGAGGATCCTGTTTATATGGACTGCTCTCTATCTAAACTCCGTTGGTAACTTTCTGTTATAAAATACAGCAACCATCACAAAGAAATACAAATTTGTTCTTTAATATACTCAGAAAAGCTCCTGAAGCAGGATTTGACCCACACAGTGGAAGGCAAGCCAGCTAAGGGGTTTCAGCTGGTGACTGCTAGCAATTAAGCCTTACCTAATTGCTTGTGAGCTAGGAGAGAATCATTGCTGAATCTATGTGGGAAGTAATCAGAAGTTAACCTGAAAAGAACAGTTTGTTTCTTGCTTTGTAGCTTTTCATTTGTTGTTTTCCTGATTTGACTTTGTTTTTCCAAGTTAACACTGAAAGCAAGTTACCTAATTTATGTGCTACCAAGCATATCTGTGTTGGGAGAAATAACCCCATAAATAAATATCTTATTGGCTTTACCCAAGAGCACAACTAAATTATTGTCAGCAGCTGTGTCTGGTGTGAATGAACTACATTGCCCACAATACCTTGCAAATCATATAGATATATGCACTTGACAAGACTGTGAAATTTCTCACCCAGGCAGCCGTCTGACAACCTTTAAATACCACTCTCTCACAGGTTTTTTGCTATGAATGTACTTTAAAAGGTCTTTACTTCGCGTTTTTGCTTCCGCAGCAAGCTTCTTCTCAAATTCTCCCTTTGCCTGCCTTATCAATGCCTTGCATTTGACTTGCCAGTGCTTGTGCTGTTTCCAGGTTTCGTCGTTTGGCTCTTTTTTCCACTTCCTGAAAGATGCTTTTTTGGCAACAACAGCCTCTCTGACCTCACCTTTAAACCATGCTGGCAGTTTTTTGGACTTCCTTCCACTTTTCTTAAAGCGTGGAATACAGCTGGTCTGGGCTTCCAAGATAGTATTTTTCAACAACAGCCAAGCCTGATGTACGTCTTTAACCTTTGCAACTGCTCCTTTTAGTTTTTTCTTAACTGTTTTCCTCATTTTATCATAGTCTTCTTTTCGAAAGCTAAAAGGTAGTACTGTGGATTTCCTTACTATCCCTCCTCCACTAATTAAATCAAAGGCAATCATGCTATGATCACTATTGCCAAGTGGCCCTAACAACCTTATCTCTTGCACTAGATCTTATTAAAAGAGGGCTGCTACACAGTACCCTGTCGTATGCTGCTGAGGTAAGCTATATTCTGATTTGATTTAAATTATAGCTCTTAGCTGCTAGGCTCTAACTTCTTATGAAATTTAAACTACAAGCTCTCAGCTGGGTTCTAAATTTAACCAGAAAGCTCTCTTCTGTGTTTTAAATTTAAGCTAAAAGTACTTTGCTGATGCTAGGCCCTGAGTGACTATTAAATTTAAACTACAAGCTCTCTGCTGGGTATGAAATGTAACCAGAAAGTTCTCCTCTGTGTTTTAAATTTAAACTTAAACTGCTGCTACTAGGCCCTGACTGATTTAACAAAAAAATAGTGGGTTCACAGTTTAATTAGCTTTAATACAAAGAATTCCTTTTAGAAAATTACCAGAAGTATATACTCACAGTTGCAGATCTCTCTCCAGAAGTAACAGTCCCTTTTTCTAGTCCTTCAAGACACTTTTGGCACATTATGTACAATACCCTAGTCTCTCAGCTATGGCCTTTTCAAGTAAGTTAAAGTTTTCAACTATTTCAATTTCTTCTCCAATGATGAATTTGTTGATTTTTGCCAGTTGTCGGGATCCTTGTCTTAACGTTAAGGTGGAGACCCGTTTTAAGACTACTGTATTTTCTTTGATCTTGCTATGTTCCTTGATCTTGAGAAGCAAATGTTTTAAATCGTCTTCACATTCATTCAGCCAGTAATGTATCATCAGCATAGCGAAGGTTGTTGATGAATCTTCCATCAATCTTCATACCTCGGTTGTCTTCATACAGTCCTGCTTCTCTGATTTGTTCTGCATATAAATTAAAGAGGTAGGGGGAAAGTACGCAGCCTTGTTGTACACCTTTGCTGATTTTAAACCATTCTGTTTCTCCTTGTTCCGTTTGAACTGTTGCTTCTTGATCAATGTACAGATTGCGCAAGATAACTATCAGATGTTCTGATATATCCATGCTTCTTAATGTGGCTCAGAGTTTCTCATGGTTTACCCAGTCAAAAACCTTGCTGTAGTCGATAAAGCACAAATAGATATCCTTTTGGTATTCTTTAGTCTTTTCAAGGATCCATCTCACATCCGCGATGTCTCTCGTTCTTCGCCCTTTCCTGAACCCTGCTTGCACTTCAGGTAGTTCTTATTCCAGGTATGGTTGTAGTCTCTGTTGAATGATCTTCAGTAGAATCTTGCTACATGTGGGATCAGAGCGATTGTGCGATAATTTCCACATTCAGCTGGATCACCTTTCTTTAATAATGGTATAAACACAGATCTTTTCCAGTCAGTTGGCCATGAATTTGTCTTCCAAATTTCCTGGCAGAGCTTGGTAAGTATGGTAACAGCTTCATCCGATTACTGTAGTACTTCAGTGGGAATGTCATCAATACCCGGTGCTTTGTTCTTTGATAAGGCTTTCAATGCTGCTTTGACTTCTTCTTTCATCACCAATGGTTCCTGATCGTAAGGTACAGGTCGAAAATGTCCTCCTGGTTTACCATACCTCCCCTCTGCATCCAGACCTCTCAACACTTAATACCTGCCTTTGTGCTGTCACGGACTGGTTAAACACTAATCTTCTCTGCTTTAATCCTGCCAAAACCTCAGCATTATGGTTTTCATTTGATACCTCTATCCCGACCCTTTCACCCCTTCTGCTTGGTGTACAGGTTCCCCTGGTTTTCCTCTCTGGTATCTAGGGGTAATCCTGGACTCCACTCTTTCTTTTCAGGTCCACATTTCTGCCTTGTCTCGGGGTTCCTATTTTTTCTTCCGCCAGATTCTGACAGTCCGTGATATTCTGCCCTAGTTTGCTCTCACTACTCTCTCTTGCTCTCCCTTGTAATTTCCTGATTGGATTATTGTAATGTTATTTTTGCGGGTCTCCCCCACCATCAACTCCATCCATCGTTTTCAGCTAATCCAGAATGCCGCAGCCAGAATCCTATCCCATACCACCCGTTATGAGCATATCACACCCCACCTCATTATGTTGCATTGGTTGCCAGTATCATCTCGCATCACTTATAGGATTCTGTTTCTTACCCATGGGACCATTCACACCCACACTCCATAGTACTTGGCTGACGTCTTACACTACCGTTCTGTACCTCACACCATCTGGTCAGTACATAATCACTATCTGCACCGTCTATCCCCCACCTTGGCCCACCTAGAACAGACCTGCCATGCTGCCTTTTTCTTTCTTACTCCCTCCCTTTGGAACTCTCTCCCCCATACCCTTCGTCAGGAACAATCCTACCATACGTTCAAAGCCTTGCTCAAGACACACCTTTTTTGTCAGGCCTTCGATCTCCCTCCTTCTGGTTTGTAGTGTGCCTCTACTCATTCTCCTGTACTTCTGTCTGGTGTGAATGCTTCTATGTCCTGTCAAAATTGTAGTTCCTTTCCATTTCGGCTTTGGTCTCTGCTATTTGCACTTTGTACACCACTCTGATGTTGCCAAGGGCGGTTAATCAAGTCTCAAAATAAATATAAAGATAAAAGATTGTCTCTGTGAATGGAGCAGCATTCCAGTGCTCCGCCCCCACAGTCTTTCTGTTGGCTAGATGCTTCCCACAGTCTGTGTGACTACAGCAGCATTCCAGTGCTCCACGCCCACAACCTTCTCATTGACTGGATCCTACCCACAGTTTCTGTGACTAGAGCAGCATTCCAGTGCTCCACCCCTACAGACTTCCCATTGGCTGAATCCTACCCACTGTGACTATAGCAGCATTCCAGTGCTCCGCCCCCACAGCCTTCCCATTGGCTGGATCCTACCCACAGTCTCTGACTAGAGCAGCATTCCAGTGCTCCGCCCCCACAGCTTTTCCATTGGCTGGATCCTACCTACAGCCCTGTTGCTTCTTGCTTTAGGGCAGGCTCACTCACATGAGTCACATCAGGGGGAGGATTACTGAACTGTAGACAGAGGTTTTAAATTCTGAAAAGTATCCAGACATGTTAGTCTTCCTTCTAGTTTCCAAATATAAAAGTTAGTAGAATCCTTTCAGCCCTGACCACACAAGTCCTGAGCACACCCGATAGTGCCCCCCTAAACCTTTGACCCTGAGTATATTCCTAGTTTGCCAGTGCCTTAATCTCTCCCTGCCCATGGCAACAGATATTATTAGCTAGCAGTGCAGATGGCAACCAATAAGAAAGTAGTGCAATTCAGTCAGTAGCTTTCACAGTGGGGCAGATGCAGGGGGCAGTTGGCAAGGTGGTGGGACAGTTGTGGGGGGGTAGCTTTTGGGGATGGGATAGTTTGTAGGGTGATGGGGCAATTGTGGAGGTATTTTTTATGGATAAGGGCTGGGTGGGATGGGGTGTTTTGGGGATGAGGCAGTTTGAGGGTGGCGGGTAGTTTTTGGGGGTGAGACATTTGGCAGGGTGGTGGGGCAGTTGTGGGGAGGAATTTTTTGGGATTAGGAGCAGTTTGTGGGATGAGGGACAGCTGGGGGTATTGTTTGGGGTGAGGCAGTTGCAGGAGTCTTTGTTGACATGGGGCAGTTTGGCAGGGTGGTGAGGCAGCTGCATGAGATTGGTTTTTGGGTTGGGATAGTTATTGGTGTGATAAGGCACTTGTGAGGGTTAGGCATTTGCAGTGTGCTGAAGCAGTTGTTTAGAGGTATTGATTTTCGTGGCTGAGGGGCTATAGCAGGTTGGTAGAGCAGTTTTGAGGAAGTCCTTTTGGGGTGGGAGGCAGTGTGAAGGGTGGTGCAGGTAGTAAGAAGAGAACAGGGAGAGGGAGTTTGAAAGGAGCAATTCCCTAAATGCTGTGTTTTGCTGTATGTAATTTTGTATACTTAAGAAGCTGGAGCTCCTCTAATAGAAATGCATTGGGCTATTTTTTTTTTGGGGGGGGGGGGCTTATTTCTCGGGAGCTCCTGGTCCAATTTGACCCATTTCCAGACTTAATGTATCTTTTTAGCAGTTTTCCATAGACTACGTTTCATCTCATTTGAAATGTTTAGAGGGTTTTTTGCCCCCACACAAATAGACATTCTCAGCCCCTTTTGTACACTTCTTTTCAACTTCTGTTGGGTTGGAAAAAATTAAAAGTTAACCACCTCCTCTTAATGATCTGTTTAGAAATGGTCTATTGGGGGGTGGTCCTCCTTTTGTGAAGAGGCAACTGGTGAAAATGTATTCCTCTAAGTGGCTCCTGTAATACCTGGGCAAGCAGTAGACCGAATTCTGATGGCTATTGCTAACGGTGGCATCTTCTCTTCCAGACAGAAACCCACTGAGGCTGATGGATTTCCCAGGGGCACGAAGAGGCCAGAATAGCAGAGGTAGGTGATGAACAGCATTGGGAGGTTCCTGCTTGGGAGAGCACCCTCATTGTAAGCCTCTGCTAACGTTTATGCTCTGTTAGGCATCTTCTTGTACCTGTTTAGAATTTATTTATTTATATATTGTTTATTCTTTCTATATTTTTATTGTTATTACTAATAAACTTCTATGAAATGTTACTAGGCCCACAAACCTTTCATTCTCTACATAGATAACTCTGTCACAAGTATTTTTGAGCTTGCCTTAGCTCTTCTTGAAAATACCAACCTAATCTAATTATGTTTGATGTACATATGTATATAGTTTCCCTGTTGCTCCAAGTTTAATCTCCTGTTACAATGTAAGAACAGAACAGTCTTCTGACTGTGCAACCTTTGTTATATGTAAACCGCACTGATAACAAATAGCGCGGTATATAAAAGTTGTTAAATAATAAATAAATTTGCAGCGCTGTACAAACAAATATAAAGACAGTCCCTACTCGCCAGAGCTTCCAGTCTAATCAAACAAGACAAAGGTGAGAAAGAGAATAGAATAGGGAAGGGTAAAGAGATATAGGAAACAAGTGATTAGGATCCAAAGGCAGCCTTTAAGAGGTGACCATTTAGCTTCGATTCAAAAGGCAGATTTTCAGTGCTGTATCTCTCTCTTTAACACTTCATTGCCTCTGTACTCTGACTGCTGCTGACTGCACAGCTAGGAGTGCTGTTTCTTTTCTCCTCCCTATTTCTCTTTAAATATTTAACATTTTAATTTTTACCTTCGTCGTTCTTCCTGTGGAATCTGCCTGCTTCCATTTACCAGCCTCCCCGTCTCCCCCTCGCTGGGCTTCGTTCAGAAGTTTACTTCTCTGAGCACATGAACAACTGACCTTTCATTTGGTGAGACCGCACCTTGAATATTGTGTGCAAATCTGGTCGCCATATCTTGAAAAGGAAATAGCGTTATTAGAAAAGGTTCAGAGAAGAGCCACCAAAATGGTAAAGGGGATGGAAGGATACCCTTATGAACAAAGGCTAAAAAAGTTAGGGCTCTTTAACCTGGAAAAGAGACGGCTGAGGGGAGATACTACTGCTTTTGGATCTTGACTCACCTGATCTCCTTTGTGTTTCCTTACCATTCCCCCTAGATGTTTTCCATGTCAACAGCTACTGCGTTGTTGTTCTCAACTAAATTGTAAGCTCTGATGAGCAGGGACCGTATTTGACATGTGTCTGTGCAGTGCTGTGTACATTTTGTGGCACTATACAAATGTTCAGTAGTAGTAGGATCCAGGCCTACCCAGCTGTATATGTCATGTACTTGCGGGACATGGCGAAGGAACTCACCAGATTCTCGGCTGGTCTCTCCAAGGACCCTCTTCAGTGGTTCCGGACCCTGATCTCCATGATCAAAGAGTGCTCCAAATTTTTGACACGAGCGGCCTATGACGGCTTTGAGTTGACAGCTAGAGTAGCTGCAGAGGGCATTAGTGACCACTGCCAGGGCTAGCTACAATCTTCTGACTTGAAGCTGTGGGTGCAGGACAAGTTGGTCGATGTCCCTTGCTAGGGAGAGCCTCTTCAGCAAGCCCATGACAGATAAGGCTGCCGAACTGGAGTCTGAGCTCATGACCAGGACCAGGCTCTCCAAAAAGACCGCTGACCCTTCCCGAAGGAAGGCTTCAGGTAAAAAGCCCCAATACCTGAAGAAGAGGCAGGATTATGGAAACTACCATTTATTTATTTATTAGTTTTATGTACCGCTTTTCAGATAAAGCGGTTTACAGAGAACTGTTAAACATTAACAGGTTTCAGCATGGAATAAAGAGAATATATGAAAACATTAGCAAATGCATGGTGGCATGTAACAATGTAACTTATTTACAGGGTGAGGATACCCACTTAATAGTGGTGCATCTATTAGTATTAAACGACTGGATTTGGTTGGGTCCAATAACTTGGAAGGAGGTCAGTGGGTTAGAAAGGGGGTGGGGATGAAGAAGTAGTAGAGGAAACGGTATCCTGTTTGTGCTGTAGTCTGTGTATGTGGGGAAGAGATGTTGCGTTGGTTCATCTGGGCCAAAATGTTCTATGAACAGATGTGTCTTAAGTAGTTTCCGGAAAGTGATAAGATTTGATGTGGCTCTAAGCTTGTCTGGAAGGGAGTTCCACATCATTGGTGCAGTGAAGCTAAAGGCTCTGTTGGTTGTTGCCCTGTTGAACTTTCTGAATGTGTGTGACACGAGAAGTGTGTTCTGACTACATTCCCTTCTTATTCTGTCATTTGGGAGGTTCTTTATGAGGTTGGTTAGGTAGGATGGTGATATGTCCTTTATTAATTTGAATGTGGTCATTATTATTTTGTATTTGGTCCTGCCATGGATTGGGAGCCAGTACAGGTTGTATAGTATGGGTGTAATATGTTCTGTTGGGTTAGCCTTGACTACTATCCTATCAGCAACACGTTGGGCTATCATAAAGTTTTTTAAAACTTGAGTGGGTAGCCCTTGGAGGATAATAAATCAATATGGGGGAATACCATAGCTTGGAGCACTGTTCTGAAGTCTTGGTGTGGAAGAAGAGGCCTCAAATGTTTAAGACTTAGTTTGTTGTAGATTAGATCAGCTGTTCTAAGAGTGTTCACAAAGTGCATGACGATCGTAGCAGCATTCCTAAGAACTCGGGATATTTGTCATCCCTTGGAGTGGAGGAGTGGCCTAGTCGTTGTGGCAAGGTACTTCAAGCCAGAAGGTCGGGGGTTCAAATCCCACTAGAGGACAGCAACCTTGGGCTGGAAGGACTGAGGTTTCTAGTCCCACAGGTGCTCCTTGTGGTCTTGGGCAAGCCACTTAACCCTCCATAGCCCATGTTCCCTGTAAAATAGTTATCTCCAAGTTATAATACCCTGTTCAATGTAATTTCAGTTTGTTCAATGTAAACCGCACTGATGCAGAATAGCGCGGTATATAAGAGAATGTAAATAAATAAAATAAATAAATAAATAGATGACTGGCTCATAAGAGCAAGAACCTCTGAGGAAGCCAGCATGTCTCTCTCATGCACCATGCAGGTGCTACAACACTTAGTATTCATCGTAAATTTCCAAAGTCCCAATTAGTTCCCACTCAAATTCTAGAGTTCATAGGGGCTCTCTTAAACACTACAACTTCTGGGTCACATGGCATCAACAGTGCATATGCTCATCTACATATGCACATAGCCCAATGGACTCTGGCTTCACAGTGGACTCAAGCCTCAGGCCATCTCGGGAACAAGATATTTGTATCTCCACCTCTGGCAGCATCTCTCCAGTGGTAGTGGTCTCCAGAAGATCTCCTCATAGGGTCACCTTTTCAGATGAGTCCTCATCAATGTACCCTAACGTTGATATAGTGTTCGGTTGATATAGTGTATAGTGTATCTGAACTTTCAGAAAGCCTTTGATAAGGTTCCTCATCAAAGACTTTTGGCAAAACTAAAAAGTCATGGGATAGGAGGCAGTGTACTATTGTGGATCAGCAACTGGTTAAAAGATAGAAACAGAGGGTAGGGCTAAATGGCCAATTTTCCCAATGGAGAAAGGTGAATAGCGGAGTACATAAGAACATAAGATATGCCATACTGGGTCAGACCAAGGTCCATCAAGCCCAGTATCCTGTTTCCAACCGTGGCCAATCTAGGTCATACGTACTGTGATAAGGAAGCTTATCATAGCTCAGGAAGGAGCTATAGAAAAGGTGAAGTGACTCTGAACAAGCAACCTGTCAGTTCTGGTAGAAATAAGAAAGCAGAATTTTCCCATAAAAGACTACCAGTCCCAGAATGCACCAGGTTTCCAACAGCCATTAGAGGAGCTGAAGTGGGGAAACGTGTGTTCAATCAGGAGGGCTATGAGGTAATCCCCAAGCACTCATCTCAAAGGGCAGGGCCTGATTCAGCACAGCTGTGCTGTGCTAGGGTGGAGCACTCATCTAAGCAGAATAAAGGTAGAGTTTATTCTACAGAAAAGCATCCTCAGAATCAGCTTGGATATCCTCAGTTTCATCTGGGAGATCCTCAGAATCAGCTTGGATATCCTCAGCTTGGACATCTTCATCATCTGGAGGATCATCAGAAGCAGAAGCCAGAGCGGACGGACAGAGAGGGCAAGAAACCCTTTGGAAGAAAGAAGAGAAAAGCATTTGGGAGGTCTAAAGGAGTCCAGAGCAGTACGTATACTGGGAGACATTCAAAAGGCCAGCATACACCATTGGACTGGGGAAAGCCAGAGGAATGGTGCTGCAGAGCTAGGAATCTCCAGACGGTACCTGTGAGGGAGACGGCTGCACGTGGAAGGGACCCTAGGACCCGTGCCAGAAGGTATGTGAAGAGAGATCCAGTGTCCAGGGATCTGGATTGGAAGGCTGGACATAAGAACTGGACTACATACTGGCCAGGCTATTTAGAGAAGAACTCTAACAGCAATGGAAGCTCAGGTATGAACACTGATCTATGCCCTAACTATAACCTTGAAAGACAGCAGGGAAACAAGTATTCTCCTGAGAGTGCTACATTGAGAAATTCCTCTGTGTCAATCCATGATATTGAACCCATGATTGCTGAAGAAGGGGGAGCGGTCTTAGATACAGGCTGTGACTATATGGATTGCTCTCTGTCTAAACTCCTTTGGTAATTTTCTGTTACAAAGTACAACAACCATCACAAAGAAATACAAACTTGTTCTTTAATCTACTCAGAAAAGCTCCTGAAGTAGGATTTGAGCCACGCAGTAGGAAGCAAGCCAGCTAAGGGGTTTCAGCTGGGTAACTGCTAGCAATTGAGCCTTACCTAATTGCTTGTGAGCTCTGAGGGAATCACTTCTGAATCTATGTGTGAAGATATAAGAAGTTAACCTGAAAAGAACAGTTTTTCCCTTCTTTGTGGGTTTTGCTTGTTTGATACACTGCTAAGAAAATATTAGCTAAAGCCTACAGAAAAGACCAGTTTGTTACCAACCAGGTCTTTATTCTTTTCATTTGATTGCCTGACAAGTTCAGCTGTTTACCTGATTTATGTGCTACCAAGCATATCTGTGTTGGGAGAAATAACCCCATAAATAAATATCTTATTGGCTTTACACTTGAGCACAACTAAATTATTGTCAGCAGCTGTGTCTGGTGTGAATGAACTGCATTGCCCACAATCCCTTGCAAATCATATAGATGTATGCACTTGCCAAGACTGTGAAGATTCTCACCCAGGCAGCCGTCTGACAGTACCTAGCAGTTTCCCCAAAAGACACAGGTTCCACAATGCTTGTATTGGATCAAGCATTGATATCCTGGGTCCCTTCTTAATAATGGTTTATAGACCTTTCCTCCAGGAACTTGTCCAAACATTTTTTAAACCCAGCTACACTAACAGCCTTTACTACATCCTCCGGTAACAAATTCCAGAGTTTGATTACACGTTGAGTGAAAAAGTATTTTCTTTTATTAGTCTTAAATAGTTTACCCTGTAGCTTCACTGCATGTCCCCTAGTCTTTCTGTATTCTGATAAAGTAAACAATCGATCTACGTTTCCCGTTCCACTCCATTCATTAATTTGTAGACTTCTATCATATCTCCCCTCAGCCGTCTCTTTTCCAGGTTAAAGAGCCCTATCCTTTTTAGCCTTTCTTCATAGGGGTATCCTTCTATCCCCATTACCATTTTGGTGGCTCTTCTCTGAACCTTTTCTAATAACGCTATATCCTTTTTAAGATACGGCGACCAGAATTGCACACAATATTCAAGGTGCGGTCTCACCATGGAACGATATAGAGGCATTATAATATCTTTTGTTTTATTTTCCATTCCTTTCCTTATGATACCTAGCATTCTATTTGCTCTCTTGGCCGCCGCTGCTGCACACTGGGCAGAGGGTTTTAACATGTTATACACAATGACGCCTAAATCTTTATCTCCAGGAACAAGCAGGAATGTAGTCTTCACATATGGGTATCGTCGGTACCGACGGAGCCTGCGCGGGAACGCTCCCCAGCGTCCAATAGGAAAGCTTTTGGGAGCATCCCACAGCGCCTGAATGCTGCCTTCCCGCCTTTCCAACTGTCCCTCTCCAGTTCTTGGTTTTCCGCGGAGCCGACAAGTCACATACCCTGTTACTGCAAAAATATTTTGTCTTTAATCTTCGTTTTTGTGGTCGCGTCTGCCTTCCTTTGACACCATACCGGTACCGCCGGTTCTTTCTTCTTTCCTTAAAAAAAAAAAAATAAAAAATAAAAATTATAGTTTCTGAGGTGTTTAACTTTAGAAACCTTTTTTCCTTAGTGCTAGGTGCCATTTTGGGCACTAGGCCCAATTGTTTCCTTAAAAATAGAAAAACCTACTTCAGGTATTAAGAAATGTTCTAAATGTGGTGGTACTATTTCCGTCGCCGACACCCGCAATTGTTGTCTCAAATGTTTAGGTCCTGACCACTCTATTTCAGAGTGCCACTCCTGTGGAATGATGTCAAAAAGAGGCCGGCAGAACTGAGCTGCTAAACTTAGCACCCTTTTTCCCCTCAGACGAGGCATCTGTTGCATCGACGACCTCCAGGGCCTCATCTTCCTCCCATAGATCTCAGGTAACTAAACAAAAATCTAGCCGGTCCTCAAAGGGTAGATCTCCTTCTAAGTATCGAGATGCCCCTGGCGTTGCCCTTGAGGAATTCTCACCAGCAAAACTGCCCCGGCAGGAGGCTTCGGCTTCCAAAGCACTAACGGGGCTCCAGAATGTTCTCGAGGCCTCAACCTCAGCAGAACTACTGGCGCCATGCTCTGGGGTTCCGGCCGCTTCTACCGGTGCCAACACCCAAGCATCGGCAGCGTCGCTATACCAGAGATTCCTTGCTATCGAACGCAGTCTAGCGGCTCTTCTCACGGCTTCAGTACCGTTGAAACCGCTTCCGAAACCTCAACCGATACCGGTACCAACTGCATTAGCATCGGCGGGTATGCCACCCATACCAAGTCATGCGTATGTCTCTGGCATCGACAGATCGGTACCGGAACAACCCAATACCGACTTCGATCGATACCGGTACTGTACTTTGCACGATCACCGGGCTCGGAGGTATTTTGAATCCTCTGAGTCTGAAGACTCCGAAGACTCTGCTGATACAAGAGTACTTC
Organism: Ichthyophis bannanicus; assembly: GCA_033557465.1. Lineage (NCBI taxonomy): Eukaryota > Metazoa > Chordata > Amphibia > Gymnophiona > Ichthyophiidae > Ichthyophis > Ichthyophis bannanicus. The sequence goes on from CM066034.1 coordinate 1,031,414,217, forward strand.
TCCCAGAGGATTCCTCTTCTCCTCAGCGTAGAATGTCTCTGCCAGAGGATATGTCCTTTCAGGACTTTATCCGTGATGTGGCCCGAGGTCTTTCCATCACAGTAGTTCCTGAAAAAGAGCCTAAGGCAAAGGAATTGGAAATTCTCCAATATCCTAAGGCTCCCAAAGAGGCAGCTACTCTGCCTCTTCATTAGATTTTTACATGATCTTATGCTAAGGATGTAGGAAACACCTTTAACCACATCTCTTCATTCTCGAAGACTTGATACCATGTATCGAGTTCCACCTTGTCCTGGCTTTCAAAAAACTAAATTATCACACCATTCAATAGTGGTGTTATCCAGCCATGAGAAGGATGAAAAGTGCAAAGAGACATGCACCCAATCCTCCAGGTCATGAATGTAGGACTCTCGATACTTTTGGGCGTCGATGCTTCCATGCTCTCAGCTAGGATCAGTTCCTATATCTTGTATATGGGAATGTTCCTTAAAGAGGTCACAGGAGACTTGGAGCATATGAGCCCCCTCCTTCCTGATGACAAAAGGCAAGACTATCTTACCTCTAGTCAAACATGCTCAGGATGTTTCCAAGTTTGTAAATCGTGCAGCCTTTGACTGTTTTGAGTGCATAAGCAGAACCTCTGCTATTGCCATTGGTGCACGTCGGATAGCCTGGCATCAAGCATCTGACTTGGAAATTTGGGTACAGGATAAATTAGGAAACATTCCTTGCACAGGAGAAAATCTCTTTGGCAAGAATTGGCAGGAGAAGGTTAATGAAATAGATGCTGACAATATCACCTTGGATAGACTGTCCAAATCTACAGCCGATCCTGCAAGGAAAAAATCCTCTGTTGTTGTTAAGTGCCGTCGAGTCAAAGTCGACTCATGGCGACCCTCTGGATTGCTATCCTAAATTGTGTTCGGTCTTCAGTCAGGCGGCTCATTGTTGACAGATTGGTACCCGTAGCTGCTGTTATTGTATCGATCCATCTCATTGCTGGCCTTCCTCTTTTTCATTGACCTTCTATCTTGCCAAGCATGATGTCTTTCTCTAATGATCTCTCTCTCTGCATGATGTGTCCAAAGTATGAAAGTCGAAGTCTTGTCATCTGAGCTTCTAAAGAAAGCTTAGGTATGATCTCCTCTAGCACTGACTGGTTTGTTCTTCGGGCAGTCCATGGTATACACAGTATTCGCCGCCAGCACCATAATTCAAAGGCATCAATTTCCTTCCTGTCTATCTTTTTCACTGTCCAGCTTTCACATCCATATGATGTTATTGAAAATACCATGGCTTGAACGAGTCGAATCTTTGTATGGAGAGAGACATCTCTGCTCTTGAGAATCTTATCTAGGTCTTTCATAGCCATTCTGCCAAGAGCAATGCGTCGTCTGATTTCTTGACTGCTTGTTGCTTCCTCATTGATAGTTGATCCAAGTAGGTTAAAGTTATTCACGATTTCATTTTCTTCTCCTTCAACGATGAACCTGTTGATTATGCCAGTTGCCATGATCTTTGTCGTCTTTACATTAAGGTGCAGGCCCATTTTGAGACTATGTTCTTTGATTATGAGAAGCAAATGTTTCAGATCATCTTCACTTTCCGCCAGTAATGTGATATCATCAGCATAGCGAAGGTTGTTGATGAGTCTTCCACCAATCTTCACACCTCTCTTGTCTTCATACAATCCTGCTTCTCTGATGATTTGTTCTGCATATAAATTAAACAGGTAGGGGGGAAAGTATGCAGCCTTGTCTTACACCTTTGCTTATTTTAAACCATTCTGTTTCTCCTTGTTCCGTTCGAACTGTTGCTTCTTGATCAATGTACAGATTGTGCAAGAGAACGATCAGGTGTAATGGTATACCCATGCTTCTTAATGTGGCCCAGAGTTTCTCATGGTTTACACAGTCAAAAGCTTTGCTATAGTCGATAAAGCACAAATAGATATCCTTTTGGTATTCTTTAGTCTTTTCAAGGATCCATCTCACATCCGCAATGATGTCCCTCGCCCTTTTCTGACCCCTGCTTGCACGTCAGGTAGTTCTTGTTCCAGGTACGATTGTAGTCTCTTTTGAATAATCTTCAGTAGAATCTTGCTGGCATGTGGGATCAGAGCGATTGTGCGATAATTTCCACAGTCCGTTGAATCACCTTTCTTTAGTATTGGTATAAACACAGATCTTTTCCAGTCAGTTGGCCATGATGCTGTCTTCCATATATCTTGGCAGAGCCTTGTAAGTACGGTAACAGCCGCATCAGATTGCTGTAATACTTCTATGGGAATGCAATCAATGCCTGGTGCTTTGTTCTTTGATAATCTAAAGCAGGGGTGTCAAACTCAAATACACAGTGGGCCAAAATGTAAAACTTGAACAAAGTCGCGGGCCAGCATTGAACAAATGAACCTTTTAATATGGACCCAAACAAGATTTGCTTTAACATTGAATATGAAGCAACACTTATTACTATACAATTTATAACTTAATAGTTCAGATATGCAAAAACCAATTTCAAATAAAAAAAAAATCAATGACATTCATTTATTAAATAAGATTTAAATAATAATAAATAATAATTTTTAAAATAAAATAACAATAATAAAATTAATCAACCATTCAAGCCCATGTCTTGGAGTAGCAAGAAAAAGTGCATAAAGAAAACGTTAATTATTGCTCAGTTTGCTGCACACTGATCTAATCTGATGTGCCCAAGCCAGATACCTGGCATCTCTTCTTGGATGATAGTTCATCAATGTTTGGGCTCAGGCTTTGAGCTGAGGAAATCCTCAGTATCGAGCGAAGGTGTTCATCAGTCAGACGTCTCCTGTGAGATGTTTTGGTCATCTTCATCGAGGAGAAAAGTTGCTCACATAGATAAGTGCTGCCGAACATGGAGAGCATCTGAGCAGCTTGGGTGCGGAGCTGAGGCATTGTGTCAGGGATGAACTGTGGAAACTGGGCGGCGCCCACAGCATCATACTTTGACTTCAGCGTGTCATTACACTGGAGTTCAATTAGCTCCATTTGGAGGTTGGTTGGTGCGTTTTCCTCATTAACTGCAAAGGGATTACTGAGCAGTTCAAACCTACATTTCTGGACATCAAAGTCGGCAAATCGCCGGCTAAACTCAGCGCCGAGTACACTGAGTTTTTCAGCAAACTGTGCGCATGGGAACAAGTTGGTAAAGAACTGCGTTTTCATGGTTTGGCAGCAGGGAAAATGGCCAAGGTTTCCTTGCAGCATCTGATTCTCCCACAGGCACAGTTTAGTTTTAAAAGCCCTCACTGCAGCGTACATGTCTGTGATGATGCGCCCCCGCCCCTGAAGCTGCAGGTTCAGCGCATCGAGATGGCTCGAGATGTCACACAGAAAGGCCAGCTCACACAGAAACTTTTTCTCCCGAAGCTCTGCTGTGTCCTTCCCTTTGCTTTCCAGAAACTGACATATTTCCTCATGCAGCTCAAAACATCTATTCAGTACTTTTCCTCGGCTTAACCATCTCACCTCTGTGTGATATGGCACGTCTGCGTATTCCGAATCACACTCCTCCAGAAAAGACTTAAACTGGCGGTGATTCAGACCTTTGGCTCTTATAAAGTTAACTACTTCTGTTACTGTGGTCATAACATGTTCCATCTTTAGGGCTTTGCCACACAATGATTCCTGATGTATGATGCAGTGATAAACAGTTAGTTCACCTGCACAGTTCTCTTCCTGCATCTTCTCCTGGACCCTGCCCACCAGTCCACTTGTTTTACCGCACATCGCTGGCGCACCATCTGTCGTTAATCCCACGAGTTTATCCCACGGCAGCTTTATTTCAGTTACGCATTTGGAAACCTCCTCAAAAATTTCCTTTCCTGTGGTTGTGCCATGCATTGATTTGAATCCCAATAGCTCCTCCGTAACACACATATTTGAGTCCACTCCACGGATGAAGACTGACAGCTGAGCAGTATCAGATGCGTCGCTGCTCTCATCCACAGCAAGGGAGAATGCAACGAAATCTTTTCCCTTTTCCAAAAGCTGGTCATACAGATTGGTGGCAAGATCACATGTGCGATCAGCTACTGTGTTTCTGCTCAGGCTCACGTTTGAAAAGGCTTGCTTTTTCTCTGGGCACACGATGTCACAAACTTTCAACATGCACTTTTTCACAAACTCTCCCTCATTAAAGGGCCGGGCTGATTTTGCGATCTCTGCTGCCACAATATAACTAGCCTTTACAGCAGCCTCACTTTGTGATGTGGCTTTTTTGAACATATTCTGTTGTGAAACCAAACTTCTTTTCATCTCCTCCACTTTCTGGCTCCTTTGAGTCATGTCCAGGTCTTTGTACTTGTCATGGTGTTTTGTTTCATAGTGTCGTCGAATGTTATACTCCTTAGTTATAGCCACGTTGACTCCACAAATCAGACAAACAGGTCTGTCTTTTACATATGTAAACAAATATTCTGTCTCCCACCTGTCCAGAAAGTTCCTGTTGTCTGCCTTTCTTTTTGCCATTTTTGGGAAGGGGTTCCACAGTGACAGTTGTAGCTTGAGATCGCTATGACTTCTGTCACACAGGAGAGGGCATTTCTGGGACCTGTCCTGATTGACGCGCCAAAACAACAGCAAGGCATTATGGGATTTGTAGTATTAGCGATGAATGAATGCGCTGTATAATACCGGAGGGCGAGCTCTAGTAGTCATTTGGTATAGCCTCGCGGGCCAAATATAATTACACTACGGGCCAAATTTGGCCCGCGGGCCAGAGTTTGACACCTATGATCTAAAGTAACCACCTAACTAAAATTTCTCCCCAATATACAATTCTTATAAATTAGAGAAATAAATTAACCTAAGTCTAAAACTGACGTGTGTAGATCTGTAAATGTCGGAAAAGTAGCCTTGAGACAGTGTTACTATCTCTTGAAGCTAATATTCCATTTTACTCAAAATATTGAGCCCATTGAGAGCTTACGAAAATTAAGGTTTAACACCACATGAAAGTGTCACCAATAAATAAGAAAAAGTCATAAAACCACTTGTGAGTTTTTTTAGACAAAAGGCCAAAGCAATCCACTAGTAACCGGATACTTATCTAAAGTCTCTCCGTTTCATGAAGGTATGCGATTGGCCCGATGCTCTTCCTTGGATAAATATTCAAGGAGTTGAAATTGTGGGAAAGGTTCTTTGAGTAATAATCAGCACTGTTTAAGTAGCCAAAAAGCAGACACAGCACTGCGTTTCGGGCGGTTCAAAAGATTTTCGCCCTGTCTCAACGCTCACCAACTATATCCACTCTCTTCGTTATCGTCACTGATGCAAGAGTAAGACGCCAGCGCATGCTCAATATTGAGGAAGAGCATCGGGCCAATCGCATACCTTCATGAAACGGAGAGACTTTAGATAAGTATCCGGTTACACCACTATTCACCTTTCTCCATTGGGAAAATTGGCCATTTAGCCCTACCCTCTGCTTTCTATCTTTTAACCAGTTCCTGATCCACAATAGTACACTGCCTCCTATCCCATGACTCTTTAGTTTTGCCAAAAGTCTCTGATGAGGGACCTTGTCAAAGGCTTTCTGAAAGTCCAGATACACAATATCAACCAACTCACCTTTGTCCACCTGTTCATTCACTCCTTCAAAAAAACATAACAGATTAGTAAGACAAGATCTTCCTTGTCTAAAGCCATGTTGGCTGTCTCCCATTAGGTTGTGACTATCTACATGCTGAGTAATTTTATTCTTTATGATGGTTTCTACCATTTTTCCTGGTACTGACGTCAGGCTCACCGGTCTATAGTTTCCCGGATCACCCCTGGAACCCTTTTTAAAAATTGCTGTTACATTGGCGATCCTCCAATCTTCAGGTATTTAGAGATGATTTTAATGATAGTTCACAGATTAATGATAGCAGGTCTGCAATCTCATATTTCAGTTCTTTCAACACCCTTGGATGTATACCATCCGGCCCAGGTGATTTGCTACTCTTCAGTTTATCTAATAGTTGTAATACATCTTCCCGATGTATCAATATTTCCTTCAATTCTTCCGCACCTTTAAATACCACTTCAGTCATGGGTAACATCCCTACATCTTCCTCAGTAAAGACCGAAGCAAAGAATTTATTCAGTCTCTCCGTTATCGCCTTGTCGCCTCTTAGTGCTCCTTTAATCCCTTTATCATCTAATGGACCAACTGACTCTCTCACAGGTTTTTTGCTATGAATGTACTTGAAAAAGTCTTTATTTCACGTTTTTGCTTCTGCAGCAAGCTTCTTCTCTAATTCTCCCTTTGCCTGCCTTATCAATGCCTTGCATTTGACTTGCCAGTGCTTGTGCTGTTTTGAGGTTTCGTCGTTTGGCTCTTTTTTCCATTTCTTGAAAGATGCTTTTTTGGCAACAACAGCCTCTCTGACCTCACCTTTAAACCATGCTGGCAGTTTTTTGGACTTCCTTCCACTTTTCTTAAAGGGTGGAATACAGCTGGTCTGGGCTTCCAAGATAGTATTTTTCAACAACACCCAAGCTTGATGTACGTCTTTAACCTTTGCAACTGCTCCTTTTAGTTTTTTCTTAACTGTTTTCCTCATTTTATCATAGTCTCCCTTTTGAAAGTTAAAAGGTAGTACTGTGGATTTCCTTACTATCCCTCCTCCACTAATTAAATCAAATGTGATCATGCTATGATCACTATTGCCAAGTGGCCCCAACACCCTTATCTCTTGCACTAGATCTGGTGTTCCACTAAGGACTAGGTCTAATATGGCTTCCCCTCTGGTCGGTTCATGAACCAGCTGCTCCAAGAAGCAGTCATTTATTTCATCTAGGAACTTTATCTCCCTAGCATGTCCTGACGTGACACTGACCCAATAGATACCGGGGTAATTGAAATCACCCATTATTATTACTGCGCTGTAACCTTTGTTAGCTTCCTTGATTTCTTTGAGCATTTCATCATCCATTTGGTCATTCTGGCCAGGTGCTCGATAGTACACCCCCACTGCCATTGCCTTCCCCCTTTTATATGGAATTTCAATCCATATAGATTCTACAGCAGATTTTGTTTCCTGCAAAACTTTAATCCTTTCTGAGTCAATGCCCTCTCTAACATAGAGCGCAACCCCTCCACCAATTTGATCAGCTCTATCATTACGATATAGTTTGTACCCAGGTATCACAGTTTCCCACTGGTTGTCCTCCTTCCACCATGTCTCTGATATTCCAATCATATCTAACCTTTCATTTAGTGCTATATATTCTAACTCTCCCATCTTATTCTTTAGATTTCTAGCATTTGCATACAAGCATTTTAGAGAATGTATTTTATTCATGTTAATTTGGCTATTGTTAGACATGGGTAAATTGGGATCTTTAAGCTCTGTCTGCTCCATACTTGAGGGCATTTGGGCTACTTTACTTTTTTGTGGAACCTCTCTGCTTTTAGTAGTATCCCTCGACCATCCCAGGCAGGTTATGTCATTTTGCCCACAGATGGTACCAAATAACAGCAGAAAAATTGAACTCTGTCCATTGTACGAGAGGGGTACAAGCTTCATTTTCACAGCATGCCCCCTCCTACAATTGTAAGACAGTTCAATTCTCAGACCTCTCTCGACAGTCTCTTAGGTCAAGAAGTCACAATGCTCCTTGCTCAAAGAGCAATAGAGGAAGTACCCATTCCTCATCAGGGTACAGGTTTCTAATCCCCCTATTTCCTTATTCCAAAGAAAACAGGGAGACACAGACCCATTTTAGACCTCAGAGAATTGAACAAATATTTGTTCCGAGAGAAATTCAAAATGGTCTCTCTAGGAACTCTGCTGCCATATCTTCAAAGTCAGGATTGGCTAGATCTCAAGGATGCGTATACTCATATTCTCATCCATCCAAATCACAGGAGATTCCTCCGATTCCTGTTTCAAGGAAAGCACTACCAATACAAGGTTCTTCCCTTTGGCCTGGCTTCTGCGCCGAGTGTTCACAAAATGCATGGCTGTGGTAGCAGCATTTCTCCGCACTTTGGGAATATTCGTCTTCCCTTACTTAGACGACTGGCTCATTCAAGCTCCTACAGTGACAGAAGCCAGCTCTGCTCTGTTAAGCACAATGCGAATCCTTCAGTATTTTGGACTGGTCATAAACCTTCCAAAATCCAATCTTGCTCCCACTCAGTCCCTAGAGTTCATAGGAGCTCATCTGGATACCAGACAGACAAGGGCTTTACTTCCGCAGCCCTGCTGTTTTCGCATAGTACAACTAGCTTTCCAAGCAATGCTCAAACCTTGTCTCACTGCTCGGGAAGTGCTACAATTGCTAGGCCACATGGCATCCACCGTGCATGTGGTTCCTTATGCTAGTCTCCATATGCTAGCAGCCCAGTGGACTTTATCCACTCAGTGGACACAGGCCTCAGGCTGCCTGTCGGACAAAATAACAAACTCAAATCGTCTTATTTCGTCCCTCCAATGGTGGCAATTACCCAGAAACCTTCTGGTGGGGTCTCCTTTCCAGCAACCCCTGTCCCAAACCACCCTAACTGATGCATCACAGGTGGGATGGGGAGCCCACCTGCACGATCTCTCTACCCAGGGTACCTAGACTCCACAGGAGGCCTGTCTTCAAAATCAACCTCCTGGAGCTCAGAGCAATCTTATTTGCTCTTCGAGTATTTCACACTCAGCTCAGCTACAAGACAGTCCTAGATCAAACGGACAATCAGGTAGCTATGTTCTATGTGAACAAGCAGGGCAGAACAGGCTCTCTGTCACTATGCAATGAAGCTTTGCGACCATGGGCCCTCGCCAGAGAGCATTAGATTCATCTCCTTGCGGTGTAACTTCCAGGCATCCAAAACTCTTGGGCAGACAAACTCGGTCGAGTTCTGCTTCCACACGAATGGTCTCTCCATGCAGACCGGGTTGCCCAAATATTTCAGATTTGGGGAACCCCGGACATAGACCCCTTTGCAAGTCCGCTGAATGCCAAACTTCCCCGGTTCTGTTCCAGAATTCCGGCTCGATGTTGTCAGGTAAGGGACTCCTTCCTCCTCCACTGGAGTCAGGACTTCCTATATGCCTTCCCACCCATTCCCCTTATCCCCAAAACCCTATTCAACCTTCAGAGAGACAGAGGTCATATGATCCTCATAGCTCCACGTTGGCCACGGCAAACATGGTACCCTCTGCTCCTACATCTCTCTCAAGCTCCGTCTCTGGAGTTGGGATCCACTCCAGATCTTCTCTCCCAAAAAGACGGGATGCTCTGGCATCCGAATCCCCAGTTTCTGCATCTCAGGGCCTGGTTGCTGAAAGCCTAGAACTTCAGGATCTTAACCTTTCCCAATAGGTAAATGATATCCTTCATGCTTCCAGGAAACCATCCACAAAACGCTCTTATGCCTTTAAGTGGAAAAGGTTTGCCATATCGTGCTCGCAGTAGGGTCTTAACACTCTTGGTATACCTCTGGAATCGATACTGGAGTGTCTCCTTCATTTGTCAAATGTGGGTCTCAAGACAAATTCAGTAAGAGTCCATCTTAGTCCTATTGCAGCTTCTTACAAGCCTCTAAGTGGACAACCTATTTCCTCTCATCCTCTCATAGTGAGATTTATGAGAGGCCTTCTTTTAACAAAGCCTCCCATTAAGCCATCACCGGTGGCATGGGACTTAAGTCTGGTGCTTGGGCAGCTCATGAAACCGCCCTTTGAACCATTAGCCACTACATCTTTGAAATTCCTTCTTGGAAAGTCATCTTCCTCATTGCAATCACATCAACATGACGCATCAGTGAATTGCAAGCATTAGTGGCTGATCCTCCTTATACAAGGTTCCATCATGATAAGGTAGTTCTTAGGACTCATCCACACTTTATGCCAAAGGTGGTTTTGCCTTTCCATTTAAACCAAGCGGTTTACCTTCCTGTATTCTTTCCAAGGCCTCATGCCTCCAGTGCAGAAAGGAACCTTCATACCTTGGACTGTAAAAAGGCTTTGGCCTTTTACTTGCAAAGGACACAGCAACATAGAAAATCTTCTCAACTCTGTTGCTTTTGATCATAGTCATTTGGGACTTCCAGTTTCCAATAGAACTCTATCTAACTGGATTGCTCATTGCATATCCTTTGCCTATGAGAGTAAGAACCTTCCTCTTGAAGGCCATGTCACAGCTCACAATGTGAGAGCCATGGCAGCCTCAATGGCTCATCTTCACTCTGTGTCTATCGACAACATCTGTCGATCAGCTACTTGGGCTTCGGTACATACCTTCACAGCCCACTACTGCTTAGACAAGGACTCCCGCCGGGATGCCTTGTTTGGCCAGGCTGTTCAACACCTTTTTCAGACTTAATCAACTCCTACCCACCGTCCCTGTTAGGATGCCAGAGATCCATGGGGGGAAGTTTGGTCCTTTCACAAGGCCTAACAACTTCCTGGGGCCATCTCCCTGGCATCTGCAGCTAGGGAGTCCCCATATGTGAAGACTACATTTCTGCTTGTTCCTGGAGATAGCGTAGTTACTCCCCTGTAACAGCTGATCTCCGGGAACAGCAGGAATTTAGTCTTCACAACCCGCCCACCTCCCCTAGGAGTTGTATCTCTCTCTCTTTCTCTCTCCCTCTCTCTTTCTTTTGTCTCAGCTATAAACTCAACTGGAGAGGGACAGTTGGAAAGGCGGGAAGGCAGCACGCAGGCGCTGTGGGATGCTCCCAAAAGCTTTCCTATTGGACGCTGGGGAGTGTTCCCGCGCAGGCTCCGTTGGTACCAACGATACCCATATGTGAAGACTAAATTCCTGCTGTTCCCGGAGATCACCTGTTAAAGGTGAGTAACTACTCTTTCCTGGGTGGTGGTTCCTAATGTGGAACCTTGCATCTTATAACCATAGTTTGGGTTGTTCTTCCGTAGGTGCATAACTTTGCACTTGTCCACATTAAATATCATCTACCAGTTTGATGCCCAGTCTTTCAGTTTATCAAGATCCTCTTCGTAATTTTCCACAATCCTCTTGGATTTTAATAACTTTAAATAGTTTTGTGTCATCTGCAAATCTGATAACCACACTTGTTGTTCCCTTTTCCAGGTCATTTATGAATATGTCAAAAAGCAGCGGACCCAGCACAGATCCCTGGGGTACACCACTATTAACCTTTCTCCATCGGAAAAATTGGCCATTTAGCCCTAGCCTCTGCTTTCTGTCTTTTAACCAGCTCCTGATCCACTATAGTACACTGCCTCCTATCCCATGACTCTTTAGTTTTGCCAAAAGTCTCTGAAGAGGGACCTTGTCATAGGCTTTCTGAAAGTCCAAATACACTATATCAACCGACTCACCTTTGTCTACCTGTTTGTTCACACCTTCAAAAAAACATAACAGATTAGTAAGACAAGATCTTCCTTGTCTAAAGCCCTGTTGGCTGTCTCTTATTAAGCCATGACTATCTACATGTTCAGCAATTTTGTTCTTTTTGATGGTTTCTACCATTTTTCCTGGTACTGACGTCAGGCTCGCCGGTCTGTAGTTTCCAGGATCACCCCTGGAACCCTTTTTAAAAATTGGTGTTACGTTCGCCATCTTCCAATCTTCAGGTATTACAGATGATTTTAATGTTAGTTCACAGATTATTAATAGCAGGTCTGTAATCTCATATTTCAGTTCTTTCAACACCCTTGGATGTATATCATCCGGCCCAGGTGATTTGCTACTCTTCAGTTTATCTAATAGTTGTAATACATCTTCCCAATGTATCGATATTTCCTTCAATTCTTCCGCACCTTTAAATACCACTTCAGTCATGGGTAACATCCCTACATCTTCCTCAGTAAAGACCGAAGCAAAGAATTCATTCAATCTCTCAACTATCTCCTTGTCGCCTCTTAGTACCCCTTTAACCCCCTCTATCATCTAATGGACCAACTGACTCTCTCACAGGTTTTTTGCTACAAATGTACTTGAAAAAGTCTTTATTACGCGTTTTTGCTTCCGCAGCAAGCTTCTTCTCAAATTCTCCCTTTGCCTGCCTTATCAATGCCTTGCCAGTGCTTTTGCTGTTTCCAGGTTTCGTCGTTTGGCTCTTTTTCCCATTTCCTGAAAGATGCTTTTTTGGCAACAGCCTCTCTGACCTCACCTTTAAACCATGCTGGCAGTTTTTTGGACTTCCTTCCACTTTTCTTAAAGTGTGGAATACAGCTGGTCTGGGCTTCCAAGGTAGTATTTTTAAATAACACCCAAGCTTGATGTAAGTCTTTAACCTTTGCAACTGCTCCTTTTAGTTTGTTCTTAACTATTTTCCTCATTTTTTCATAGTCTTCCTTTCGAAAGTTAAAAGGTAGCACTGTGGAGTTCCTTACTATCCCTCCTCCACTAATTAAATCAAACGCGATCATGCTATGATCACTATTGCCATGGCCCAAACACCCTTATCTCTTGCACCAGATCTGGTGTTCCACTAAGGACTAGGTCCAATATGGCTTCCTCTCTGGTCGGTTCATGAACTAGATGCTCCAAGAAGTAGTCATTTATTTCATCTAGGAACTTCATCTCCCTAGCATGTCCTGCCGTGACACTGACCCAGTCGATACCGGGGTAATTGAAATCACCCATTATTATTACTGTACTGTAACCTTTGTTAGCTTCCTTGATTTCTTTGAGCATTTCATCATCCATTTGTTCATTCTGGCCAGTCGGTCGATAGTACACCCCCACTGCCATCGCCTTCCCCTTTTCACATGGAATTTCAATCCATATAGATTCTACAGCAAAATTTTAATCCTTTCTGACTCAGTGCCCTGTCTAACATAGAGCGCAACCCCTCCACCAATTAGATCAGCTCTATCATTACGATATAGTTTGTACCCAGGTATCACATTTTCCCAGTGGTTGTCCTCCTTCCACCATGTCTGAGATTCCAATCATATCTAACTTCTCATTTAGTGCTACATATTTTAACTCTCCCACATTATTTTTTAGACTTCTAGCATTTGCATACAAGCATTTTAGATACTGTATTTTATTCATATTAATTTGGCTATTGGTAGGCATGGGTAATTTGTGATCTTTAAGCTCTGTCTGCTCCATACTCGAGGGCATTTGGGTTACTTTACTCTTTTTTGGAACCTCTCTGCTTTTGGTTGTATCCTTCAAGGATACTGTGGTAAGGAAGCCTATCCTGAGTTAGGGGAAAGGGAAAAAGGCAAAGAGTTCGCCCTAATAAAAGGGTCCCTTTTGCATACAGGCCTAAGGTCCAAGACCCTTACATCAGTAAGCTCCCTGATTACTCAGGTGCCAGAAGGCAGAGTGATCTCCGTCATCTGGGGAGAGAGGAGGTGGGGCTAGAACCCTGGAGATATAAGCCTATGCTAGATTATAGGAAGGAGAAAGAGAAGGAGAGAGGGTGGAAGAAACCCCAGAAGCAAGGACTGAGGCAAAGGCAAGAGAGAGAGAAGTTGATACAAGCCCAAGGCACAGGTACGAGCCTAAGAAGCCTGAGTAATGCTGAGCAGAGCAGGAGAAGCCTGACTAATACTGGGCAGTGCAGAGGTGCAGTAGACACTCTCAGCTCTAACGAGAGGCTGTCAGCTGAGCCCAGAGAGCCAGAAGGAGAGTCAGTCTATGGAGCTAGGACAGCCTCATGCTGAGCTGAATGAGGAAGACACCCTCATGGATTGCTCTTTGTGCCAAGCCTTAGCCACAGAAGGATTGAAGGAAAGCCAGCCCAGAGAGAATACCCTCCAGAGAAAGGTAACCATAAGAAGCAGGTAGATGGATTGAAAGTTCCCACATGGTAAAGAGGGGAAGTTTTACTAAGACGTAAGAACAAGCTGGAGTTGTGAATTGTGCTTGTTAACCACCTACTACCTGTGAAGTGAGAGGGCAAGAAGCCAAATTAACTGTGAGGAAAAAGCTTTCTTTTTGCTCTTGAATTTTCCTGAGAAACCTGAATAGAACTTTGCTTGCACGTTGAAAGTTTGTTCCTGTTTGGAGTTTTTGTTTTGCTTGTTAATTGGAAAACAGCCTGGAAAGGTTGGAGACTGGAAAAGAAGGCAAACTGCCACAGAAGAAAGCCTGTTTTGTGCTTTAACCAGCAAGGCTAAAGGAATACTTTAAGCTGTCACTTTGGTTTGGGGTTTTCTTTTGCTTATATCCTGTTGTACTTTGAAGAAGCCTGGAGAAGTATGCCTGAATGTTGTATTTATGAACCTTTTTTTTGTGCTCCATAAATTTGTCATTGCCTTAGCCAAGGAGCCCGACTACAGCTTTCTACCTGAAGCCCATATATATCGCAATTAAACTACATTTCCCAGAAAACATTGCGGGGAACTAGTCAGTTAAGGCTGAAAGGGGAACGTTCCTTATACAACCACGCCCGTCTAAGCTGAAGGCGAGTGGTGAAGGCGTGCAATACATTCTTCCGAACCGTGCGCTCTTGTGCGACTGTCGGCTTTCCCCTATTATCTAGTTTAAAAGCTGCTCTATCTCCTTTTTAAAGGTTAATGCCAGCAGCCTGGTTCCATCCCGTTTAAGGTGAAGACCATCCCTTCGGAAGAGCCCCTCCTTTCCCTAGAATGTTCCCCAGTTCCTAACAAATCCAAAACCCTCATCCTTGCACCATCGTCTCATCCATGCATTGAGACTCCGGAGCTCTGCCTGCCTTTTGCGTCCTGCATGTGGAACGGGAAGCATTTCAGAGTACGCTACCCTGGAAGTTCTGCATTTCAACTTCCTACCTAAAAGCCTAAATTTAGCCTCCAGAACCTCCCTACCACATTTTCCTATGTCATTGGTACCGACATGTACCAAGACAGCAGACTCCTCCCCAGCACTATTTAAGACCTTATCTAGGTGGCGCGTGAGGTCCGCTACCTTCGCACCAGGCGATCCTCATGTCCACCAGCCACCCAGCTATCTACATGCCTAATGATTGAATCACCAACTATAATGGCTGTCCTAACCCTTCCCTCATGGCCCTGGAGAAACTTCCTCGGTGTGAGAGGGTTTTGCATCACCTAGAGGACAGGTCCTAGTTACAGGATCACTTCTGTTACGTGACCTCTCTTCTCCATGGCAACAGTGATGCTGCCAGACTGGAGGTTGGACTTCAGGACTATATCCCTGTAGGTCTCGTCTATGTACCTCTCTGTCTGTCTTATGTCTTCTCTGAGACCAAAGAGCTCCTTGCACCTACATAGTAACATAGTAAATGACAGCAGATAAAGACCAGTATGGTCCATCTAGTCTGCCCAGTATGATGGCAAGAGTAGGTGCACCTGCCGCTCCGTGCAGGCCACCCCTCCCCATGTCTTTTGTTTAGGGGTGAACATGCCACTCCATGCAGGACACCCCTATTTGTTGAGAAATTAGATGGTTCAGTTTATTTTGATTTTATCCTGTTGCGGTAAATGGATCCACTGTGTCTGTTCCATGCCATTTTGAATTCCGTCACTGTGTTTGCCCCCACCACTTCCATCGGGAGGGTGTTCCAAGCATCCACCACCCTTTTTGTGAAAAAGTCTTTCCTGATATTGCCTTTCAGTTTACCACCTTGCAGCTTCCTGTTATGCCCTCTAGTTTTACAGCTTCCCTATCTTTGGAAGAGGTTTGTTTGTTCATTATTTCCCTTTAAGTATTTAAAGGTCTGAATCATATCTCCCCTGTCCCTCCTCTCCTCCAAAGTGTACATGTTTAGGTCTTCAAGTCTCTTCTCATAAGGCTTCTGACGCAGGCTCCAAATCATTTTGGTCGCCTTCCTCTGAACAGTTTCCAGTCTTTTTGCATCCTTTGCCAAGATATGGTCTCTAAAACTGAACACAGTATCCCAAGTTAGGCCTTACCAGTGACTTGTACAGTGGCATAAGTACCTCTTCCTTTCTGCTGGTAATTCCTCTTTTTATGCCGCCCAACATCCTCCTGGCTTTTGCCACCGCCTTGTCGCACTGTTTTGCCACCTTGAGATCTTCAGAAATTATCACAGCAAGGTCTTTCTCCTCATCCGTGCATACCAAACTCTCGCCCCCTATCGCGTACATTTCCCTTGTATTTCTGCTACCCAAGTGCATGACTCTGCACTTCTTTTACATTAAATCTTAATTGCCAAGCAATTGACCATTCTTCCAACTTTTGTAGATCTTTGCTCATGTTAACCACTCCCTCGGGGGGAGTCCACTCTGTTGCAAATTTTTGTGTGATCTGCAAAAAGACAGACTTTTCCATGCAGTCCTTCAGCAATATCACTTACAAATACATTGAACAGTGCTGGGCCCTGGGCCTGACCCCTGGGGTACCCCACTAAACACCTTCCCTTCATCCGACTGAGCTCCATTTACCATCACCTTCTGTCGTCTGTCAGTCAACCAATTTCTGATCCAATTTGCCATCTTGGGATCCGTCCCCAAGCTACTGAGTTTATTGATAAGCCTCCTATGAGGAACAGTATCAAAGGCTTTGCTGAAATCCAGGTAGATGACATCCATCTCATGCCCCTGATCTAGTTCCCTGGTCACCCAGTCAAAGAACTCGATCAGATTTGTTTGGCAAGATCGTCCTTCAGTAAAACCATGTTGCCTTGGGTCTTGCAACCTGTTGGTTTTGAGAAAGTTTACTATTCGCTTTTTCAGGAGCGCCTCCATTACTTTTCCCGTCACTGAGGTAAGGCTGACTGGCCTCTGGTTTGACACTTCTTCCCTGTCACCACTTTTATGTAGAGGTGCCACATCAGCCATTCTCCAGTCCTGAGGAACCTCTCCTGTTTCCAAGGATCTGTTGAAAACATCCTTTAACGGCCCTGCAAGAATCTCTCTGAGCTCTTTCAGTATCCTGGGATGTACCCCATCCGGTCCCATGGCCTTGTCCACTTTCAGTTTTGCAAGTTGTTCTAACACTTCATCTTCTATGAATGGTGTGGTATCTACTTCATTCCCATTTTTATATTTGTGAGTCACAGGAGGTCCTTCTCCAGGACTTTCTTTAGTAAAAACAGAGCAGACGTATTCGTTTAGCAATTTCGCTTTCACGAGTCCGTTTGCAGCACTTCTGAGTCCTGCAATTCCACCTCTGATCTTCTTCCTTTCCCGAATATACCTGAAGAAAGTTTTGTCACCACACTTAACATCTTTAGCCATCTTTTCCTCTGCCTTTGATTTTGCTATCCTTATTTCTCTTTTTGTCTCTTTTGAGTTTGATCCTGTATTAATTTCTGTGTTCCTCTATTTGTGAAGTTTTGAATTTTGCGAAAGCTGTGTTTTTTGCCTTTATTTGAGCAGTCACTTCTTTGGAAACCAGTTCTTTGGAAAACCAGTTTTCTTCTCCTCTTGTTTTTGTTTACTTATCTGTTGCCCCTTTTATTGCCACCTTTAGTTTAGCCCATTGCAATTCCACTTCCTTTATCTCCTTCCACCCTGTCAGCTCCTCCTTTAGGTACTCGGCCATTTTATTGAAGTCGGCGTTTTTCAAGTTTAGGACTTTGAGCTTGCTATGATTGGCCTGTACCATGGTTTTTATCTCAAACCACACCGTGTGATGATCGCTGCTGCTCACAGGGGCACTCACACAGACATTCAACACGCTATCACCGTTGGTGAGCGCTGAATCCAGCGTTGAGCTTTCCTTGGTTGTTTCCATCACCATTTGTCTAAGTAACGCATCTTGGAGAGCATCCACAATTTTTTGCTTCTTTCCAGATTTCCAGAAGACATCCAATACACATCCGGTAGATTAAAGTCACCCAATATTATCGCTTCCCCCTTTGTGGCTGTCTTGGCAATATCTACAATCAGTTCATTTTCTATCGCTTCAGTTTGTGTCGGAGGTCTGTAGACTACAGCAGTATGGAAGACAGTGCCATCTCCTCTTTCCAACACAATCCAGAGCGCTGCTTCTTTTCCCCTTGCCCCCTGCATTTCAGTAGCTTTAATATTGCTTTTGACATACAAGTCTACTCCTCCTCCTCTTCCATTTTCTCTGTCTCTTCTGAATAGATTATATCCAGCTATGGCTATATCCCAATCATGCGATTAATTTAGCCATGTTTCTGTAATGGCCACAATGTCCAAATCCATTTCCACCATTAGGGCTTCCAGGTCCAGAACTTTGTTGGCTAAGCTTCAAGCATTTGTGCTCATTTCTTTCCAGCATTTAACTGACTTGTGTGTATTTTGCATTGATTTTGTTCTGCCTACGTCTTCCCACTTGTTTTTGATGTGTGGTTTAAAAGTGTGGCTATTTCTGATTTTAATCTGCTTTTGCAGGGGGTGACGTCCAGACCTTGACCTTCCCTATCCGTCACCCCCTTTTTCTAATTTAAATGCATATCCACATATTGCTTGAATTTTTCACTTGGACTACTTCTCGCTGTCCCAAGGAGAAGAATCCTATCAGCACAGTATAGTCTCTTGTTGTTCCATCTGTTACCCCAGTCGCCAATAAATCTGAATCCTTGTTTGCACCAGGTCTGGAGCCATGTATTAAAGCTGTTAATGCGATGCAGCCTTTTTGCCCCCTTACCAAGAACAGATAGAACCTCTGAGAATGCAACAGTGTTAACAATGGGCTTGAGTTTCTCTCCCAGAGATTGGAAGTCCTTTTGGACTGTAGAGGCACTGTTTCTAGCCAGGTCATTTGTGCCCAAGTGGATAACAACATCAAGTTTGGAGTGTTCACTTTCTGCTCTAAGTACTTCAACAACGTAGTTTGTATTCCTGCTGGCTGAAGAGCCTGGGAGGCACTTGACTATGTTCTCTCCTTTGAACTGTGTTCCCAAGTTGGTGCCACTGATGATGGAATCACCAATTAGTAGTAGTTTGCTGTTTGGTGAGGTTTTCTTCTTATTTGGTCCTTAAGCAGGAGATTGGGCTTGTCATTTAAGGGCCCTTCAGTTTCTTTGGATTGGACATCCTCATTTGCCAAGGAAGAGAAGTCATTATGCAGGGATATCTCCTGATACATGGGATGCCTCTGTGTCACGTGTCGCAATCTACCAGAACCCACTGTGATCCACTTGTCCCTGGGGTGTTTGATTCTTTGTGGGAGCGGTGGTGGACATTGTTCAGTTTGTATCCTAGAAGAGGTGTGCTTCATTGCAGCCAGTTCCTCCTTCAGTAGGGTCACCTCTTTATGCATGGCAGCTAGGTCTTCCCTTAGTAGAGTCAGTTCTTTGTGCATGGCAGCTGACCTGAGACACAGAGGACAAGCTCTTAGTTTCTAAATGATTCGTCTTGGAATGAATGTACTGCAGTTATTGCACTGAATACATGACATACTGAATAAGCAGTCCTAGAAGGAGAAGAGGAAGAAGAAAGGAAGAAGATGTGGGCTTTAACCCAAGTCAAAAGGATAGATGGCAACGTATTTGATTACTATATAGGCAATGCAGCCCCGGGGGGTAGGGTGGGCGGGAACCTAAGTGTCTCTGGCCAGAAGGCTGTTCCTGAACTGGAATCACCCACAGATATCTGCTCCAAGGCTATGCAGAAAAGCAGTCAGTCAGTCAGATTTATCCCCAAGCTTAATGTATAACCACAGTTAAAACTTTATATTAGCGATTTTCCCAAAACAGACAGTTAAACTCTATATTGGTAGCTAGATACCAGCAGAGATAAGAGAAAATTATAGTTTTTGCAGGCTTTAGGGCTACACAGTCAGAACTTTCCCAAAGTAAGGTATAACAGTTAAAATCTATATTAGCAACAAGTAAAAAGAAGATAGAAGCTGTAACTTAGCTCTTTGCAGGCTTTAGAAGCTGTGCAGACTGGAACAGACCGGAACTATGGCAGCCAGTAAGCTGATCTAATTAGCCCTTCCCCTGGGAGCTGGCTTGTACCAGAAAATTCAGACAGTGGAAGCCAAATAGTTAAGCTGAACTTATTGTTTCTTTCCTGTATCACACACAGCTGATTTAAGGGCTACACAGTCAGAATATTCCCAAAGTAAATACCTTCTAAAGCCTGCAAAGAGCTAAGTTACAGCTTCTATCTTCTTTTTGCTTGTTGCTAATATAGGTTTTAACTGTTATACCTTACTTTGGGAATATGCTGACTGTACCTAGTGCATACGTAAGACCTCTCACCAACTGGTAGAAAATCATACATGTGACACTCAGTGCAAAAGACTGGAAAGCCCCCATCTTGCTGCTGGACTGCTGTCTGCATCTTAGTTTTAAGTTTGTGTTTAGATCTTTTAAGTTCTTTACTTACTAAGGGTTGCCATGGATACTTCTACTATTAAAATTTTGCCTAAGACATTTAATATACCTTGTTCACCTGAAGCTTAATTAATCTCAGGTCCTTAGTGTATGACTGATTTGGGTAACGAGCTGCACCTGAGAGCACCTCCTTTCGTTTAAGATGTGTAAGTACCTATAAAGCTACGATTATCCCAGGGGTGGGTGGGTGTTGGGGAGGGAGGGAAATAACACTTATTAAAAGAGGGCTGCTACACAGTACCCTGTCCTGTGCTGCTGAGGTAAGCTGTGACCAACTTCATGGGTGTTTAACAGTCCCTGCTTGGATAGAAGGAGTCTTTCAAAATGGCCTTTTGACCTGCCATCTGGCGTTAACACCTATTGAAAACGTTTCACAGGTCTCTTGCCCCCTAGG
This sequence comes from Ichthyophis bannanicus, assembly GCA_033557465.1. NCBI lineage: Eukaryota > Metazoa > Chordata > Amphibia > Gymnophiona > Ichthyophiidae > Ichthyophis > Ichthyophis bannanicus. Next base: position 1,031,434,801 of record CM066034.1, read on the forward strand.
TAGAAGGCCTCTTTGTAAAGGTCTCTAGAAGACTTTATTTGTTGCTCAAAGAATACTGACCCTGTTTTGCCTTTTATGCTAAGTTATATTCTGATTTGATTTAAATTAAAGCTCTGTGCTGCTGCTAGGCGCTGACTTATTATGAAATTTAAACTAGAAACTCTCTGCTGGGTTCTAAATTTAACCAGAAAGCTCTCTTCTGTGTTTTAAATTTAAACTTAAACTGCTGCTACTAGGCCCCCAGGGATCTATGCTGGGTCCTCTGCTTTTTGACATATTCATAAATGACCTGGAAAAGGGAATAACAAGTGAGGTTATCAAATTTGCAGATGACACTAAACTATTTAAAGTTGTTAAAACCCATGAGGATTGTGGAAAATTGTAAGAGGATCTTGTTAAATTGGAAGACGGTGCATCCAAATGGCAGATGAAATTTAATGTGGCAAATGCAAAGTTATGCACCTAGGAAAGAAAAACCCAAGCTATGGTTACACGATGCAAAGTTCCACATTAGGAACCACCACCCAGGAAAAGGATTTAGGTGTCATTGTGAATAACATGTTAAATCCCTCCGCCCAGTGTGCAGCGGCGGTCAAGAGAGCAAATAGAATGCTATATATCATAAGGAAAGGAATGGAAATAAAACAAAGGATATTATAATGTCTCTGTATCATTCCATGGTGCGACCACACCTTGAATATTGTGTGCAATTCTGGTCACCTTATCTTAAAAAGGATATAGCGTTATTAGAAAAGGTACAGAGAAGAGCCACCAAAATGGTAAAGGGGATGGAAAGATACCCCTATGAAGAGAGGTTGAAAAGGTTAGGGCTCTTCAACCTGGAAAAGAGATGGCTGAGGGGAGATACGATAGAGGTCTATAAATTAATGAATGGAGTGGAACTGGTAAACGTAGATCGATTGTTTACATCATCATAATATAGAAAGACTAGGGGACATGCAAAGCAGCTACAGGGTAAAATATTTAAGACTAATAAGAGATAATATTTTTTCACTCAACGTATAATCAAAATCTGGAATTTGTTACCAGAGGATGTAGTAAAAGCTGTCAGTGTAGCTGGGTTTAAAAAAGGTTTGGACAAGTTCCTGGAGGAAAGGTCCATAAACCATTATTAAAAGGGACCCGGATTATCACTGCCTGACCCAATACAAGCATTGTGGAACCTGTGTCTTTTGGAGAAACTGCTAAGTACTTATGACCTAGATTGGCCACTGTTGGAAACAGGATAATTGATGGCTTGATGGACCTTAGTCTGACCCAGAATGGCATATCTTATGTTTTTAATGACGGATGCATCCAAACTGGGCTGGGGAATCCATCTAGGACATCTTTCCACGCAGGGCCTCTTATCACCACAGGAGTCACGACTCCAAATAAATCTCCTGGAGCTTCGAGCCATCTTCAGTGCTCTCAAAGTGTTTCAGGAACACCTTTCATACCACAGAGTCCTGGTTCAAACTGAAAATCAAGTTGCCATGTTCTATGTGACCAAGCAGCGGAGGAACAGGCTGTTGGTCTTTCTGCAAGGAAGCTCTATATCTCTGATCCTTTGCCATTGCTCACCACATCCACCTACAAGTGGTGTATCTTCCAGGCAAACAAAATGTCCTAGCAGACTAAGTCGGATCTTTCTTCCCCATGAATGGCCTCTCCACGTAGTCACAATATCTTACATCTTCCTGATATGGGGGACTCTAAAGATAGACCTCTTTGCCATCCCACAGAATACCAAGCTCCCACACTTCTTCACCAGGACTCTCACGTCGTACAGTCAGCAGGTGGATGCTTTTCACCTCCACTGGGGGCAAGACCTACTTTACGTTTTTCCCCTCATTCTCCTGACTCCCAAAACTCTGATGAAACTCCAGGCGGATAGGGGCTGGCCACATCAACTGTAGTTTCCTCTCCTCTTACGTCTGTCTCAGACAACTGATAGATATCGGAGCTGCACCAGATCTGCTCTCTCAGAGGGAGGGGATGCTGCTCAATCCCAATCCACAGTCGCTCCACCTCACAGCATGGCTGTCGAAGGCATAGCCTTTCAGCACCTTAAACTTTCTCAGGAGATCAAGGACATCCTTTTAGCTTCCAGAAAGCCATCCACCAGACGTTCCTATGCCTTTAAGTGGTGTAGATTTTCACTCTGTTGTTCACAAAGGGATCTTAATCCCTTCTGAGTTCTGGTAGAGGCACGTCTCCATTATCTCATCCACCTTTCCTCCTCTGATCACAAAACCAACTTGGTAAGAGTGCACTTAAGTGCAATTGCAGCCTCTCATCATCAGTTAAATGGGCAGTCTATCTCCTCACAGCCGCTAGTTTCACACTTCGAGAGGACTTCAGTTAATCAAGCCTCCCATTAGACCACCACCAGTGGCATGGGACCTTAATGTGGTTCTGGGGCAACTTCTCAAACCACCCCTTGAACCTTTAGCCACAACCTCACTCAAGTTTCTAACATTCTTTATCTTTATTTCCACATTTAATATACCGCTCTTTACCGATGGCATCAGAGCGGTGTACAATAATAAAATATATAGGCTGCTGAAAAGGAAAAGGAACGCCAAAAATTTTAAGAGACAGGATAGGGTGGAGAGAGAGAGTAAAGCAACAGGTAATGCAACGGGAGACGAAACAGAGAATTAAATACATTCAGGATCAGGGGGGTGGAGGAGAAAGGTTAAAAGCGCTGCAGAAAAGGTGGGTCTTCAGCCTAGCCTTAAAAGTTTTATAGGAGGGTTCTAAACGGAGAGCGACGGGAAGAGAGTTCCAGAGTTGCGGGCCCAAAAAGAAAAATGCTGAGGAGCGGGTGGACTCAAGATGAGCCTGTGAGGGGGTGGGAAGGGACATGCAGTTCAAGTGGACCGATCTAAGGGAGCGGTGAGATGAATGAAGATGTATTGAATTGGCAAGGTAGAGGGGAACACCGTTATGGATGGTTTTGTGCACATATATAAGGATTTTGAACTGTACACGGTAAACAAGAGGAAGCCAGTGTAGGTGAATCAGGATGGGGGTGATGTGGTCGAAGCGGGAAGCGTGAGTGAGAATGCGTGCAGCTGTATGGTGGACTAGTTGTAATCTTCGCAGTTGGGTTTGAGGGAGACCGGCGAGGACAACATTGCAGTAGTCCAGGTGGGATACCACCAGGGACAGTAACAGTGTAGTCAGGGAGGAGACTGATATAAAGGGACGGATGGCACGGAGTTGACGTAAGGTGTGAAAGGACCGCTGTACAACAGAGGAAATATGTTCTTTAAAGGATAAGGCAGAGTCCAGGGTTACTCCTAGATAATGTAGGGAGGAGACTACCGGCAATGGGGAACAGGACAAGGTAGGGGCAAGAGGGGGAATTGGGGCACCAAAGGTAAACCAAATGGCAAATGATTTTGAGAGATTCATGTGCAACAAATTAGTGGAGAACCAGGAGGACACTGAAGCCAGGCAAGAGTTAAGGGGGGCAAGATCTGGGGCAGAAGGGTCCGTGTGGTGGAGAAGAATGATATTGTCTGCATAATAGTGGGCCGAAATGCTATGCTGCTGAACCAGGAGTGCGAGGGGGGCCAAAAAGACATTAAACAGAAGAGGGGCAAGGACAGAACCCTGGGGGACACCACATGGGAGAGAGGGGTGGGAGGAGAGGAGGAAGAACCTGTGGAGACAGAAACGGTTTGGTGGGAGAGGAATGAGTGAAACCAAGAAAGAACAGAGCCAGAGAGCCCAATATCGTGTAAGCGGGTCAGGAGAGAAGGGTGATCTACAAGGTCAAAAGCAGCAGATAAATCTAAGGAAACGGCAATAGAGATGCGGCCTTGGTCATGTGCGATACGGACTTCATTGAGAAAGGAAAGCAAAATAGACTCAGTGCTGTGATTGGGACGAAAACCGGATTGGCGGGGGTGAAGTGTCAAGGTGGCCTCAAGATGAGAGGAAAGTTGTGCATAGACCAGTTTCTCAAGGAGCTTGGAAAGGAAGGGAAGATTTGAGATAGGGCGCCAGTTTGCTAGGGAGGACGGGTCAAGGGAGTCCTTTTTTAGGATGGGATGGATAATAGCGTGCTTCCAGACAGTGGGGAAAGAACCAGAGGATAAGCTAGTGTTGATAATGGAGAGTATGAAGGGAGAAAGGGCCAAAGAGGGGTCCAGAAGCCATTGGGAGGGGATGGGATCTGAGATGCAGGTGGTCTTTCGAATTGAAGAGTATACCCTGGAGAGGTCTGGCATAGTCACAGGTTGAAAAGAGGACAATTTATGGGAAAAGGAAGGGAAATGGGAAGAAGGGGAAGAAGGGGGGGAGTTAGGAGGAAGGGGAGAGGGAGAAGATCCTCTTCCTCACAGCCCTCACTTCAGCAAGATGCATTAGTGAACTTCAGGCCTTGGTGGCCGACCCGCCTTACACTTGGTTCCACCATGACAAGGTTGTCCTTAGGACTCATCCTCACTTCATGCCGAAAGTGGTTTCGCTCTTTCATCTGAATCAGGTAGTTTACCTTCCTATCTTTATCCCTAGACCGCATTCATCTAGGGCAGATTGTAAATGTACTCTGGCATTCTACCTTCAGTGGACACGAAAACACCAAAAGGTTTCTCAATTGTCCTGGGCCCAAACCATGACAGCACTGAAATTGTGAATAAACAGGTAGAAAAAGATGACTTGGTTGATATAGTGTATCTGGATTTTCAGAAAACCTTTGACAAGGTCCCTCATGAGACTTTTGGTGAAATTAAAGTCATGAGATAGGAGGTAGTGTACTATTGTGGATAAGGAACTGGTTAAAAGATAGAAAGCAGAGGGTAGGACAAAATGGCCGATTTTCCCATGGAGAAAGGTGAATCTCCAGGAACAAGCAGGAATGTAGTCCTCACATATGGGTATCGGTACCGACGGAGCCTGCGCGGGAACGCTCCCCAGCGTCCAATAGGAACGCTTTTGTGAGCATCCCTCAGCACATGCGCGCTGCCTTCCCGCCTTTCCAACTGTCCTCCTTCAGTTCTTCGTTTTCCGCGGAGCCAACAGGACCTATTCCCTGTCACCGCAGAAAATTCCGTCTTTAAAATTCTTTCTTGTGGTCGCGTTTACCTACCGCTCGACGCCTACCTGTACCGCCGGTTCTTTTCTTTTCTTTTCCTTAAAAAAAAACAACAAAAAAACCTTTAGACTTAGACTGTTTCTTTTCAGAAACTTTCCTGTTGTGGTGCTAGGTGCCATTTTGGGCATTAGGCCCCATTTTTCCAAAATCATGGAAAAGCCAACTAGTGGTTTTAAAAAATGTACTAAGTGTGGCGGTACCATTTCCGTCACTGACACCCATGATTGGTGTCTAAAATGTTTAGGACCCGATCATTCTCCAACTGAATGTCTCTTCTGCATGGGGATGACCAAAAGAGGAAGACAGAACCGGGCCACAAAGCTCGGTACCCTCTTTTCTTCAGATGCCAGATACATTGCATCGACATCGTCAAGGGCCTCTTCTTCCTCCCATGGATCTCAGGTAACTAAACACAAAAGCCGGTCCTCAAAGGGTAGCTCTCCTGCTAAGCATCGAGAGGCCATTGGCATTGCCCTTGAGGGAACCACACCGGCAAAACAGCCCCGGCGGGAGGCTTTGGCTTCCAAAGCATTGATGGGGCTTCAGGGTGTTGTCAAGGCCTCAACCTCGCAAGAACTTCCTGTGCCATGCTCAGGGGTTCCGGCCGTTCTTACCGGTACCGACACCCAGGCATCGGCAGCGTCGATAGACCTGAGCTTTCTTGCTATCGAACGCAGTATCGCAGCTCTTCTCTCAGCTGTGGTACCGGTGGTCCCAAGGGCACCAGTGCCGACATCGACACCGATGATGCCAGTACCGGTCCCAATGGTAACTCTTCCCATTCCACCTCCGGCTGGAGTGCCGACTTCGATCGGTACCAGGATCGTGCTTTGCAGGAGCATCGGGGTCAGGAATACTTCGATTCCTCCGATTCCGAAGACTCTGACAATTCTGCTGGCACTAGAGGGTTTCTCCTAGAAGATCCCTCTTCGCCCCAACGCAGAATGTCACCTCCAGAGGACATGTCATTTCAGGATTTTATCCGTGATATGGCTAAAGGTCTTTCAATCACAGTAGCTCCTGAAGAGGAACCCAGAGCAAATGAATTGGAAATCCTCAAATATCCTAAAGCTCCTAAGGAGGCAGCTACTCTGCCTATCCATGAAATTCTGCATAGCTTGATGCTCAGAATGTGGGAGACACCTCCTAACTACTTCTCCTCACTTGAGGAGACTTGATACTATGTATCGAGTCCCACCATGTCCTGGCTTTCAGAAAACTCAGCTACCACACCATTCAGTGGTAGTGGAGCAGCCATGCGTAGGATGAAAAGTGCAAAAAGACATGCATCCAATCCTCCAGGTCATGAATGCAGGACTCTGGATGCTTTTGGACGCAGAACCTTTCAGGCTTCCATGCTTTCAGCTAGGATCACCTCATATATCCTATATATGGGAATGTTCCTCAAATAAATCACAGGAGACTTGGAACTTATGAGCCCATTTCTCCCAGATGATAAGAGACAAGACTTTCTTACTCTGGTTAAGCATGCTCAGGATGTCTCCAAGTTTGTCAATTGTGCAGCCTTTGACTGCTTCGAATGCATCAGCAGAACTTCTGCTATTGCCATTGGTGCACGACGGATTGCCTGGCTACAGGCATCAGACTTGGAGACCTGGGTACAGAACAAGTTAGGCAACATTCCTTGCACGGGCGAGAATCTCTTCGGCAAGAACTGACAGGAGAAGGCTAACGAATTAGATGCTGACAATTCTACCTTAGATAGATTGTCAAAATCTACAGCCACTCCAGCCAAAAGGAAGCCTTATAAAAAACCCTCTTTTAGCAAAAAGAGGAAGTTTTATCCTTCCTGTACCCACAGACTCCAGGTCAGATTGCCCAAAAGGGACAAACTAGACAACAAAAGAAACCAAAAGGCCTGAGAGCCCAACCAGCTCTCCAGGTTCAGCCCCCTCAAGGGCTTTGACTCCTTCCTAGAGAGCTTTGCCTCCCTGCCTTTGAGGGGTCCTCAACCCCCCAATATTCCCGGCAGGTTATGCCACTTTGTCAACAGATGGCATCAGATGACAGCAGAAAAGAGGACTTTGTCCATTGTAGGGGAGGGGTACAAACTTCATTTTCGCAGCTTACCCCCTCCTACAATTCTAAAGCCGTTCAATTCACAAACCCCTGCAGACAATCTGCTAGATCACGAGGTCTCCACACTTCTTACCCAAGGGGCAATAGAGGAAGTACCCATTCTTCAGCAGGGTGCAGGGTTCTACTCCCCCTATTTTCTTATTCCAAAGAAAATAGGAGGATACAGACCCATTCTAGACCTCGGAGAATTGAACAAATATCTGTTTCGAGAGAAATTCAAAATGATTTCTCTGGGAACTCTTCTGCCATACCTTCAAAGCCAGGACTGGCTTTGCTTTCTAGACTTAAAGGATGCATACACTCACATTCTCATCCATCCAGATCACAGGAAATGTTTACGTTTCCTTTTCAGGGGAAGACATTTCCAGTACAGGGTTCTTCCTTTTGGTCTGGCTTCAGCACCAAGGGTATTCACGAAATGCATGGCAGTAGTAGCTGCATTTCTACGAACCCTGGGGATTTTTGTCTTCTCTTATCCGAGCCTCCACAGTGACAGAGGCCAGCACTGCACTGTCTCATACAATGAGAATCCTCCAATACTTTGTATTGGTAATAAACTTCCCGAAATCTCAACTAGTTCCTTCCCAATGCCTAGAATTCATAGGAGCCTGTCTGGATACCAGACAGGCAAGGGCTTTCCTTCCACAAGCCCGGTATCTTCGCATAATGCAGTTAGCTTCCCGAGCAGCAGGCAAATCCTCCCTCACTGCTCGGGAGCTACTGCAGTTACTGGGACACATGGCATCCACAGTTCATTTAGTCCCATATGCTCACCTCCACATGCGAGCAGCTCAGTGGACCCTGTGATAAGGAAGCTTATCATAGTTCCGGAAGGAGCTATAATAGAGGTGAAGTGACTATGAACAATCAACCTGTCTGTTCTGATAGAAATAATAAAACAGAATGTTTTCATAAAAGACTACCAGTCCCAGAATGCACCAGGTTTCCAACAGCCATTAGAAGAGCTGAAGTGGGGAAACGTGTGTTCAATCAGGAGGGCTATGAGGTAATCACCAAGCACTCATCTCCAAGGGCAGGGCTTGATTCAGCACAGCTGCGCTGTGCTAGGGTGGAGCATTCATCTAAGCAGGATAAAAGAAAATCTTATTCTACAGAGAATCATCTTGATCAGAAGCATCTTGATCATCAGAAGCATCAGAGGCACCTGGATCATCCTGACCATCATCATCAGCAGAAGCCAGAGCTGACGGACAGAGAGAGCAAGAAACACTTTGGAAGAAAGAAGAGAAAAGCATTTGGGAGGTCTAAAGGAGTCCATAGCAGTACGTATACTGGGAGGCATTCCAAAGGCAAGCATACACCACTGGACTGGGGAAAGCCAGAGGAGTGGGGCTGCAGAGCCAGGAATCCCCGGACGGCACCTGTGAGGGAGACGGCTGCACTTGGAAGGGACCTTAAGACCAGTGCCAGAAGGTATATGAAGAGAGATCCAGTGTCCAGGGATCTTGATTGGAAGGCTGGACAAAAGAATTGGACTACATACTGGCCAGGATATTTAGAGAGGAACTCTAAAAGCAATGGAAGCTCAGGTATGAACACTGATCCATGCTCTAGCTCTTCACTGGGAAGACAGCAGGGAAACAAGTATTGTCCTGAGAGTGTTCCATTGAGAAATTCCTCTGTGCCAATCCATGATATTGAACCCATGATAGTTGAAGAAGGGGAAGATGTTATAAATGGGGACTTTGAATACATGGATTGCTCTCTGTCTAAACTTCTGTGGTAATATGCTGTCACAATATACAACAACCATCACAAAGAAATATAAACTTGTTCTTTAATCTACTCAGAAAAGATTCTGAGTAGGATTTGAGCCACGTAATAGAAAGTAAACCAGCCAAGAGGGTTTCAGCTGGTAATTGTTAGCAATTGAGCCTTGCCTAATTGCCTGTGAGCTCTGAAGGGACACTTCTGAGTGTGTGTGAAGATACAAGAAGTTATCCCTGAAAAAGAACAGTTTTTTTCCTACTTTGTGGGTTTTGTTTGTTCTTTGAAGCACTGCTAAGAAGATATTAGCAGAAGCCTACAGAAAAGACCTTTCTGTTTCCATCAAGGTCTTTATGCTTTGATTTGATTGCTTAACAAGTTCAGCTGTTGTTTTCCTAATTTGTTTTTCTAAGTATAATACTGAAAGCAAGTATTCCTTTTTATGTGCCACCAAGTATATCTGTGTTGGGAGAAATAACCCCATAAATAAAATATCTTCTTTGCTTTACATTCGAGCAAGCACAACTAATTTATTGTGAACGGCTGAGTCTCGTATGAATGGACTACATTTCCCACAATCCTTTGCAAGTCATATTAATATTTGCCTTTGCCAAGACTGTGGACATTCTCACCCAGCGCCCCCGTTTACAACCCTCTCCACACAGAGGACACAGGCCACGGGTCATTTGTCGGACAAAATAACAATCTCTCAACGACTAATTTTGTCCCTCCAATGGTGGCAGTCATTAGAAAATCTGACAGTAGGGTCCCCTTTCCATCAAACCCCTCTTTCAGGCCACCCTAACAACAGATGCATCACAGGTGGGTTGGGGAGCACACCCGAATCATCTCTCTACCCAGGGCACCTGGACTCCACAGGAGGTTGGTTTACACATAAACCTCCTGGAGTTAAGAGCAATTTATTTAGCTCTTCGAGTGTTCTACGCCCAGCTCAGCTACAAGACAGTCCTAATCCAGACGGACAATCAGGTAGCCATGTTCTATGTGAACAAGCAGGGCAGGACAGGCTCTCTGTCGTTATGCAACGAAGCTTTACGACTATGGGGCCTCGCCAGAGAGCATCAAATTCACCTTCTAGTGGTATATCTTCCAGGTATTCAAAACCTTTGGGCAGACAAACTCAGTCGAGTACTGCTACCTCACGAGTGGTCACTACACCTAGACCAGGTGGCAAAGATATTTCATCTCTGGGGCACTCCAGACATAGACCTCTTTGCAAGTCCATTGAATGCCAAACTTCCCCGGTTCTGTTCCAGGATTCCGGCGCACAACTGTCAGGCAAGGGATGCCTTCCTCCTTCACTGGGGTCAGGACTTCCTTTATGCCTTCCCACCCATTCCCCTCATCCCCAAGACACTCTTTAAGCTTCAGAGAGACAGGGGTTGCATGATTCTCATAGCACCACGATGGCCACGCCAAGCATGGTATCCCCTGCTTCTACATCTCTCTCAAGCTGCACCTCTGGAGTTAGGGCATGCTCCAGATCTCCTTTCCCAGGAGAATGGGACGCTATAGCACCCGAATCCCCAGTCCCTGCACCTCACAGTCTGGTTACTGAAGGCTTAGACCTCCAGGATTTCAACCTGTCCCAGCAGGTAAAAGATATCCTTCAGGCTTCTAGGAAACTTTCCACAAGAAGATCTTATGCCTTCAAGTGGAAACGTTTTACTATATGGTGCTCCAAGAGGGGATTAAACCCCCTGGTCATACCCTTAGAATCGATACTAGAGTATCTCCTTCACTTACGAATTCTGGGTTAAAGACTAATTCGGTAAGAGTCCATCTTAGTGCAATTGCTGCTTGTTATAAGCCTCTAAATGGACAACCAATTTCCTCTCATCCACTCCTATCAAGATTTATGAGAGGCCTTTTATTAACTAAACCTCCCATCAAGCCGCCACCGGTAGCATGGGATCTAAATCTAGTTCTCGGGCAGCTCATGAAGCCGCCTTTTGAACCTTTAGCCACTACAGCCCTTAGGTTTTTGACTTGGAAGGTCATCTTCCTCATTGCAATCACCTCTGCCCGTCGCATTAGTGAATTGCAAGCTTTAGTGGCTGATCCTCCTTATACTAGATTTCATCATGATAAGGTTGTTCTTCGAACTCACCCACGCTTTATGCCAAAGGTGGTTTCGCCTTTTCATTTAAACCAATCAATTTATCTTCCTGTATTTTTTCCGAGGCCTCACGCCTCTAATGCAGAAAGAAACCTTCATACTTTGGATTGTAAAAGGGCCTTAGCCTTTTACATTCAAAGAACACAGCAACATAGAAAGTCCTCGCAACATTTTGTAGCTTTTCACCCTAGTCATTTGGGACTTCCAGTCTCCAAAAGGACTTTATCTATATGGATTGCCCAATGCATATCCTTTACTTATGAGAGTAAGGGTCTTCCTATTCAGGACCATGTCACAGCTCACAATGTGAGAGCCATGGCAGCTTCTATGGCTAATCTCCACTCTGTGTCTATCGATGACATTTGTCGAGCAGCCACCTGGGCTTCGGTTCACACCTTCACAGCCCACTACTGCCTAGATAAAGTCTCTCGTCGGGATGCTTTGTTTGGCCAAGCTGTTCTTCAAAATCTCTTTCAAACCTAAACCAACTCCTACCCACCAACCCTGGTGGGATGCCAGAGATCCATGGGAGGAAGGATTCTCACCTTCGGCGGTGGCACCTTCCTGGGGATATCTCCCTGGCATCTTCAGCTAGGGAGTCCCCATATGTGAGGACTACATTCCTGCTTGTTCCTGGAGATAGCGTAGTTACTCATCTGTAACAGGTGATCTCTGGGAACAGCAGGAATTTAGTCCTCAAAACCCACCCACCTCCCCTAGGAGTTCTCTCTCTCTCTCTCTCTCTCTCTCTCTCTCTCTCTCAGCTACAAACTTAACGGAAGAGGGACAGTTGGGAAGGCAGCGTGCATATGCTGAGGGATGCTCCCAAAAGCGTTCCTATTGGACGCTGGGGAGCGTTCCCGCGCAGACTCTGTCGGTACCGACGATACCCATATGTGAGGACTAAATTCCTGCTGTTCCCAGAGATCACCTGTTACAGGTGAGTAACTACGCTATATTGGAGTACCCCATGGATCTGTGCTGGGTCCGTTGCTTTTTAACAAATTCACAAATGACCTGGAAATGGGAATAATGAGTGAGGTAATTAAATTTGCAGATGACACAAAATTATTCAAAATTGTTAAAACCTATGAGGATGTGAAAAATTGCAAGAGGACCTTGATAAATTGGAAAACTGGACATCCAAATGGCAGATGAAATTTAATGTGGACAAGTGAAAAGTTATTCACCAAGGAAAGAACAACCCAAACTATGGTTACACGATGCAAGGTTCCACATTAGGAACCACCACCCAGGAAAACGATTTAGGCGTTCTCGTGGATAACATGTTGAACCCTCCACCAAATGTGCAGCGGCGGCCAAGAGAGCAAATAGAATTCTAGGTATCATAAGGAAAGGAATGTAAAATAAAACAAAGGATTTTATGATGCCTCTGTATCATTCAGTGGTGTGACCGCACCTTGAATATTGTGTGCACTTCTGGTCGCCGTATCTTAAAAAAGATATAGCGTTTTTAGAAAAGGTACAGAGAAGAGCTACCAGAATGGTAAAGGATACCCCTATGAAGAGAGACTAAAAAGGTTAGGGCTCTTCAACCTGGAAAAAAGATTGCTGAGGGGAGATATGATAGAGGTCTATACATTTTTTTAAAGCTTGGGAGAGGTTACTGTGCGGGCTCTGTTGGCACCAATGTCACCCATATCTGAGGACTGATTCCTGCTGTCCTTGGAGAACACTTGTTACAGGTGAGTAACTATATTTATCTTATCATACTCTAGTCCCCATTTTCATTATAGGGGTTATTTTGTCCCCCGAATAGCGGGGATGGACGTCCATCCCCGCTATTCGTGGGCTTCCCCGCCGGTTGTATGGGGAAGTTAGATGGGGACGGGGAGGGGGTAGAGTTAGGGTGGGCGGTGGGTGGTCGCCGGCCCTGGATGTAAAAGGCCGATTCTAATGTCGGCCCTGTACGTCCAGGGCCGGCGACTTGTATGGGGATGTTTTTCCATCTCTGAGGTGGAAAACATCCATAGACGTAATAGATCGGCGGGTCCGGGGCGGGACGGGGCAAGGGGGGGAGCCGAAGACATTCCCCGCAACCTGACCCTGGCCGTAGGTGGCCGGATCGGGGGTCAGGCTGCGGGGAATTAACTGCAGGAGCCAGCAGCTTGGATCGTAGCTTGTAAATGGAGCCACAGTGTTATGAGAACCGGACACCATGGTGCCGCAGCTCCATTTAAAATCCCTGACTGAGTTAGTTGGGCATGTCCTGTACGTGCATGCCAGGCTGAATCGCAGTCCCAGCCTGCATGTACAGGACTGTTCGTGATTCTGATCCCGCGGGTCGAGATGTGCGCCATGGGATCAGAATTGCAACGCCCTCTGTACATCCGGTCTGGAGGGCTTTGACGTCCGGGATGGAATCAGGCTATATGTGTTTTGTCTTGATTAGATTGTAAGCTCTGATGAGCAGGAACTGTGTCTTACATCTATATGTTCAGCGCTGCATACGCCTTGTAGCGCTATGCAATTGATTAATACTCGTAGTAGTATTAGTAGTAGTAGTTTCTTATAAAAACTCACATGACTGGAGGTCACACATCCTATCAGTCACAAAGCACATATCCAAAGCGGATATCCACTATGACCTTATCAGGGGGCTGTCGAACTCTATGGCGTCAGTAGTAACGGCCCGTCGCTATCTATGGCTGCGAAATTGGGCAGCGGATAGTTCCTTGAAGGCTTGCCTTAGTAAGCTCCCCTTCAGGGGTAAGCTGCTCTTTGGTGAAGATCTCGACAAGCTGGTTAAGGATCTGGGGGAGTCCAAAGGTGGGTAGCTTCCTGAAGATAAGCAGAAGCAGAGTCGCGATCCTCCGGCGTCCCGGAGTCAGCTGCGGGACTTCAGGTGTTTTCAGTCTTCATGGTTCATCCCTTTTCAGAGGCAGATTTTCCTCCAGGGGACAAGAGTTTCAAGGCTTCAGGGAGCAGGTAGAAGTTTTGCCACCCCTTGACCTTGGAGCCCAAAAACTCACAATGAAGCGAGGGAGGTCCAGGCAGGGGTGCAGCCCCTGTGGCATTTTTACCCAACCTGGACCCAGATCACCTCCGACTAGTGGGTTCTGGAGGCCATCTGAGAAGGTTACGTCCTCAGGTTTGCTCGCCCGCTGGGCGAGTCTTTCGTTCAGTCTCCCTGCAAAGCTTGATCCAAAGTGGCAGCGATTCAAGTAACTAACCTGATTACTTCAATTCAAAGCAGTGGTGCTGGTTCCTCCAGAGCAGTATGGCTGCAGTCGATACTCCATTTATTTCATAGTACTGAAGAAGAAACGTTCCTTCCATCTGATTCTCGATCTCAAGCAAGTGAACGCTGCCTGCAGTTTCCGTATTTTCACATGGCGATTCTGCGCTCCGTCATTGTAGCTGTCAGATCAGGGGAGTTCTTAACGTCCCTAGACTTGATGGAGGCGTATCTGGATATACCCATACAGCCTGAACACCAACGGTTCCTCAGGTTTGTGGTTCCGATGGGACACTTCCAGTTTTGTGTGCTACCATTCAGTCTTGCAGCGGCACTGCAGATCTTCACCAAGGTCATGGTGGTGGTGGTGGTGGCTCTCCGCCAAGATGACATATGGTTCATCCTTAGCTCGACAGACTGGCTGATTCGGGTGAAGTCCAGGGTCAAGAGCGAGTGAGTGACAGCTCGGGTGGTGCAGTTCCTCCCCAGCCTAGGTTGGGTGGTCAACTTAGCCAAAAGCCATTTAGTCCCTTCTCAAGATCTCGAGTACCTGGTGACTCGTTTCGACGCCCATGCGGGGAGTTTTTATCCTGGCACAGCAGGCTCGAGACCTTCGGGCTCTTGTCCTTCAGTTTCTAAGAAGGGCAGAGCCAACAGCCTGGCACTATCTTCAGCTTCTCAGGATCATGGCGGCTACTCTTGAGCTGGTGCCTTAGGCAAGGGCGCACATGCAACCCTTACAGAGGGCCTTGCTGCGGTGGTGATCGCACCAGGCTCAGCCGTTGTCTCAGAAACTTCCTTACCCGAGAGTGTCCAAATAGTCCCTCAAGTGGTGGTTGTGTTCGGAGAATCTTCTCAGGGGGATGCCCCTGGAATCACCGACTTGGTGCCCGGTGACCACCATGCCAGCCTGACCAGTTGGGGAGCCCATTTCGAAGGGCACTTTACTCAGGAACTCTAAAGCAAGGAGGAGGCCAGTTGGTCAGTCAGCAGACGGGAGATGCAGGCAGTATTCCTGGTGCTCTGGAGTTTCAAGATGAGGTTACAGGGAAAGGCGGGTAAGAGTCTGGAGAAGGAAGCCGAGGGCTTGCTAAGGCAGGCAGAAAGTCACCTCCAAGCTATGTCAGTGGCACACGTAGCGGGTACTGATAACGCGACAGCGGATTACCTGAGCCGGGTGCGAGTGGACCTGGTGGATTGAGTGTTCAACCAGGAGGTTTTCACCCAGATAGTAAGCCCCTGGGGCCCCCCAGTGATGGATTAGATGGCAGCCTTCCAGTCTGCCAAAGCATCCCGCTTTTTCAGCAGGCGGCGGGAGCGAATGTCAGAAGGCCTGGACGCGCTGATACAAAAGTGGCTTGACAAGGGGCTCCTGTATGTGTTCCCTCCATGGGCCCTCATAGGTCGGGTGGTGCAGAGGATCGAAGCTCATTGGGGCTTGGTAATATTAAGAGCTCTGGATTGGCCAAGGCATCCGTGGTACGCCAACCTCTGGTGACTTCTGGTAGATTGTCCATGGCGTCTGCCGGCTCGGGAAGAACTGCTGATGCAGGGTCCAGTGTGCATGCCCCATGGGGATTGATTCTGGCTTATGGCATGGCCCTTGAGAGGGCAAGACTGAAGAAGAAAGGCTACTCACTGTTTGTAATCTCTATTTTACTAAGAACCAGGAGCAACCTCTCTTGCCTTTGTGCGGGTTTGACGAATCTTCAAATCCTGGTGTGATGGGAGGCAGATTCAGCCATCCAAGGCTTTGATTCCTGATATTCTGGCTTTTCTTCAGGCGGGTTTCGACAAGGGGCTAGCAGCCAGTTCCTTAAGGGTGCAACTGGCAGTAATTGCCTGTTACCTTAGCAAGCATCAGGGAGTTTTGCTAGGGTCTCACCCAGACTAGCATGTTTCCTGAGGACAGTGATGCTTCTGCGGCCCCCAAGGAGGCCAGTGGTGCCCCCTTGGGATCTCAATCTCGTCTTAGCGGTGTTAATGGGGGCGCCGTTTGAGCCTTTCAGCAGGGCATCCTTGAAGGACTTAACCCTCAAAGGTGTTTTTTTTCTGGTGTTCGGTGCGCAGGATTTCAGAGCTTCAGACCTTGTTGTGCCGGGAACCTTTTCTCTCCTTCTCTCAAATGATAAGGTGGTTCTTCGGCCAGTACCATCCTTTCTCCCCAAGGTGCTTTCGGCCTTTCACTTGAATCAGGCCCTCTCTTTGCCAGTGCTGGGGATCATGGAAGGTTTCTCCGCTGGACCTCAGTTACACCTGTTGGACATCCGGTGCATTCTGAGGTGCTCTTTCAAGAGAACAAAGCCCTTCCGCAAGTCGAATTCCTTATTCATTTTGTTTGGCACGCAAAGGGGAGATGGCAGCGAAGGCTTCCATTTCGAGATGGATTAAGGAGGTGATTGCATCGGCCTATATCCTGAAAGGGAGACCAATGCTGGTGGGGTTGCAGGCACATTCCACGAGGGCACTGGCCGCCTTGTAGGTGGAGTATGTGTTGGTGCTGCCGCTGGAGATTTGTAAGGCAGTAACTTGGTCAACGCTTCACACTTTCGCTAAGCATTACCACCTGGATGTTCAGGTTGCTAGCGATGCCCAGTTCAGATTGGCGGTTCTTCAGGCCGGTCTGGCAGGTCCCTCCCAGTGATTTAATACTGCTCTGTTACATGCCAGAGATGCGGGATGGGACTGGACTGGAGGGATGATAAGGAAACTGAAATTAGACTTACCTGCTAATTGCTGTTCCTTGAGGAACTCCAGTCCAGTCCCGGATCTCTCCCTGAATGCCTGCAGACTAGTTTTTTTCTGGTGTCTGCAGCCTGACAGGGGTTGCAGGGGTATCAGGCTGAGGGGAGGAAGAAGTATTCTCCGGGAACAAGTAGGAAGTCAGTCCTCACATATGGGTGACGTCGGCGCTGACGGAGCCCTTATGTGGAGCAAATCCCCAGCTTTCTAAGAAAGCCTTTGGGAATTGCATCACGCATGCGCGGTCCACTTCCTGCCCAAGGGTGCCATCTTGCTTAGTCTCCTTTTTTCCGTGGAGCCCTTCGGACATAGTCCAGTTGTCACCACGAAAAAAGTGTTTAAAATACTTAAGTTTCATCTTTTTCCTCCAGTTCGACACCTGTTCCCCTTCCCGCTTTCGGCTCAGTACACAGGTATCAAGTCCTGTTTGATTTTTTTTTTGGTTTTTGTCCTTCATGACTAGCGTTCATGCTCTTTTTCTTTTTCACTGGCAGCCCGGTCTTCGACCTCGCAGGGACCCTTTTTCCCCCCGATGGCTGCCAGTGGGTTTAAAAAATGTGATCGGTGTACAAAATTAATGTCCTTCACCGATACACATGACTGCTGTCTCCGGTGCTTCGGGTCTGACCATGACCCAAAGGTCTGTGGCCCATGTAGGAAAATGTCCTTGAAGGCCCTGAGAAGCCTCCAGCAGCAGCATGATAGGATTTTTTCTGAGTCCGTACTTTCACAGGCCCAGACCTTGTCTAAGGCCTCGACATCTCGGGAACACTCTGAGCCAGAGCATCGTAGAGGTTCCTCGGAAAGAGGGGTCTCCCTCGCAGGAACATCGGAGGAAGAAAAAATCCTCGAAGGCGGCATCATTGGATGGCTCTGAACGGCCTGGTTCCTCCCAGGACTAGTCGCAGAGCCCTGAGCGACAGCCCGGATCCTCGGAGATGGAGCGCTCAGCAAAGCTTCCTCGACGGGACACGGAGCAGTCGAGGCAGGTAACAACTATCCTCACCGGGAGAGCCGGTGTCAGGCCCGACGGCGCCAGGACCTGACCCGGGGGCTGCAGAGCCTTCTGAACTTGGTCTCAGGATGGTGGCCTTGGAGCGCAGCATGTCTGCCTTCATGGACCAGCAGTGGGTGCTGATAGCCGGTCTCACCAGTCCTTCCGCTCCGACCACCAGGCCACCGACATCCAAGTTGACCCCAGAGGCCAAGCCGATCCTTGAGACCATGCGTATTCGAGTCGATCCTCGGCCGAGGTGTTCCTTGACCTCCCGTTCGGGACCGAGGTCATCAACGCCGATTCCACTGATGTCGGGGAGGTCGAAGCCATTTGATTCCTCATTAGGGGCACCGGGCTGAGAGACTGAGGAAGAAGAGTCTCCGGACACCTGCCGGCACAGGGACGTCCTGTCCGATTTTCCGGCGTCCGAACCTCAGAGAGGTTCCCCCCCCCACCCCCCCGGAGGACACTAGGTTCTAGGACTTCGTAAGGGATATGTCAAAGCTTTGGCGTTCCCTGTGGAGTCAGAGGAGGATCCTTGAGCCTAAGAGCGCGGGATCCTCCAGTATGGCTCTCCCCCCCGGGAGGCCTTTACTTACCAGTGCCTCTGATCCTGGAATGACTGATTCTCCACATGTGGGAGACGCTGGCATCGGCGCCAGTGATCAGAAGGCGGATTGACTCGATGTATCGGGTCCGCAAGAGTCCTGGGTTCCAAAAAGCACAACTGCCGCACAACTCCATGGTTGTGGAATCGGCCATGTGCCGGCTCAAGAGCCAGAAGACGCACTCCTCGGTGCCTCCTGGCAGGGAGGCCCGCAACTTGGACACCCTCGGCGGGAAGTGCTACCAGGGTTCTATGCTGACATGTCTGATCCAGGCATACCAGTTGTACATGGCCATGTACCTGCAAGACCTGGTGAAGGAAATCGCGGGGTTCTTGGCTGGTTTCTCCGAGGGACCTTTGCAACGCTTCAAGAGCCTGTCCACTGGAGTCCGTGAATCATAGGCAGCTCGAAGTTCATGACTCAAGCTGCCTATGACGGGTTCAAGGCAGCAGCCGGAGTAGCTGCGGTGTGCATCGGTGCATGCCGCCAGGCATGGCTACATTTGTTGGACCTCGAGCAATGGGTTCAGGACAAGTTGGTCGATGTCCCATGCCGGGGAGAGAACCTCTTTGGTAAATCCATGACTGAAAAGCTGCTGAGCTCGAGATCGAGTACATGACCAGGACACGGCTCTCGAAGACTTCTGCTCCTTCTAAAAAGAAGGGCTCTGGTAAGAAGCCCTTTTTCCTGAGGAAGGGTGCTGCTTACCGAAGCTACCCCCCCCCCCCCCCATTTCAGGCCTCCCAGGGGCAGCAGGCCAAGGGACAGGGGCATGGCCCGCGTAAACAGAAAGCCCCCAAACCCCAGGCACCGGCTCCGGCCCAGCTTGGGAGTGTCTTTTGACTCTCAAGTCATAGCCCCTCTCACCACAGGAGACAGGCTTGCCCTTTATGCCCACAGGTGGCCAGCCATCACCACAGATGCCTGGATCCTACAGATAGTTCATCGAGGCTGTCAGCTCCATTTGACCCAGGTGCCTCCTCCTTACTTTCCAGGAGAGCCTCTCAGGTCTCCTCTTCACTGGGACCTTCTTGTGAAGGAGTTAGCAGGTCTTCTTGAGGATCAGGCAGTAGAACCGGTGCCCCACAACCTACAGGGCAAGGGCTTCTATTCCAGGTACTTTCTGGTGCTGAAAAGGACAGGAGGCCTCAGACCCATCCTCGACCTGCGCAACTTAAACAAATTCCTGGTGAGGGAGAAGTTCAAGATGCTTTCACTTGGAATATTGCTGCCTTACCTCCGCCAGGGAGAATGGCTATGCTCCTTAGACCTAAAGGATGCGTATACACACATCCTAATTCATCCAGACCACAGACAATATCTACGCTTTGTGGTGGGGGAAAACCACTATCAGTATAGAGTGCTTCCCTTTGGCCTGGCCTCCGCCCCCAGGGTTTTCACAAAGTGCCTGGCGGTGGTGGCCGCCTTCCTTAGAATCCAAGGAGTCCTTGTTTTCCCCTACCTAGACGACTGGCTCATCAGAGCCACGTCAGCCATGGAGGTCCAACAGGCCACATCTCGCACCATTCAGGTGCTTCAGCATCTAGGGTTTGTAATCAATTTATTTATTTTATTTATTTATTTAGCTGTATTTGTATCCCGCTTTTCACCGGGTCAAAGCGGCGTTACATAAAGGGGGGGGGGGGAATTTACGTATAAGGGTGGGGCCATCACCGGGGAGGCTACATTGATGATTTCAACATAAGACATAGGACAGACTTTGGACTTGGACAGATTTTGGACATGGTCGGGTTAGTATAGTTTGAGTTAGGTGGTCATGGTGGGTGAGATCAGAGGTTATTGTGCTTTTTTGGTGGGGGTCATGTTGAGGTATTCCTGAAACAGGATGGTTTTCAGCTGTCTTCTAAAGGATAGTAGATCGGTGTTTCGGAGACAGCTCGGTAGAGAGTTCCATAAGGATGGAGCATACAGTTCAAAGGCTCGATTGCAGGTCCGTTGCGAGCATTTGGTTCTTTTGTGAGGGATGGTGAGAGAGTTGCTGGAGGCTTGTCTGGTAGTTCTGCCATGAGCTGGTCGAGACAGTAGGGTGTGGAGTTGGGAGTTCCGTGTTTGATGTATGGCTTTGTGGGTGAGTAGGATGGCTTTGTATTTAGTCCTTGCTTCGAGGGGGAGTATGTGTAGGTCTTTCAAAATTGTGGTGATGTGGTCGGTCTTCTTTGCTCTCTGAATGATTCTCGCTGTGGTGTTCAATGCTGTTCGGAGGGGGTTCGTCTGTGTGGCTGGAAGGCCATGGTATAATATGTTACAGTAGTCTAGATGTGGGAGCGTCATGGCTTGCATTACAGTTCAGAAGTCTTGATGTTCAAGAAGGGGTCTGAGACGTTGGACTGTTCTTGCCTTGTGGAATATAGTTCCGGAGGTTTTGGTGATTTGTTGCTTTAAGGTGAGTGCTTGGTCAATAATAATGCCCAGGTATCTTATTTGTGGTTGTATTTGAATGCTTGTGGTACCTATGTTGAGGTGTGTAGGTGGTGTAAAGTCCGGGTCTTTTGTGACTATGAGGGCTTCTGTCTTCTTTATGTTGATGGATAGGTTGTTTGCTTGTAACCAGTTGGACACCTCGGTGAAGCATGTTGATAGATGGGTGTTTGTTGGGTTCGTGGTTGTATTGGGGGCATAGAGCATGATATCATCAGCGTAAATGTGAAAGCTGATGTTGTGAGTGCGTATGACTGAGCAGAGTGGTTGAAGGTAAATGTTGAAAAGCAAGTCTACCCTAAGGCCCACTCAGCAACTAAAGTTCACTGGGGCCAGACTAGATACCCTTCAGGCAAGGGCTTACCTGCCAGTGGACAGGGCACAGAGACTTCTGGCCCTGGCATGTCAAGTGAGTCGCAGGTCCCACATATCAGCAAGACACTTCCTGCAACTACTCGGCCACATGGCCTCCACAGTCCATCTGATACCAAATGCCTGCCTCCACATGCGGACAGTTCAGTGGTGCCTCAGGGACCAGTGGACGCAAGCCACAGGAAGACTCAGGGACAGAGTCCAAAACACTACTATAGTCTTTGGAATTGTGGCTTCAACCAAAGCACTTGGAGGCAGGGTTGACCTTCCAGGTCCCTCAACACACGAGGATCCTAACTACGGATGCATCCTTGCTGGGCTGGGGAGCCCATTGCCAGGGACTTTGCACTCAGGGCGTGTGGTCTCCAAACGAGAGCACGCAACAAATCAATTTCTTGAAACTTCGTGCCATTCGTCTGGCTCTACGAGCCTTCTCTCAAACTTTGGCTCATCAGCCTGTCTTGGTACAAACAGACAACCAAGTAGCGATCTTCTATGTGAACAAGCAGGGAGGCACGGGGTCACACCTGCTGTGACAAGAAACCCCTGGATCTGTGCTCCTTTGCAGTCCGTAATGGCATACATCTGAGAGCAGTTTATCTGCCAGGCCAGGAAAATTACTTAGCCAACAGGCTGAGCAGGATTCTACAGCCTCACGAATGGCAACTGGACACCAGTGTGGCCCAATGGCTTTTTCAGACCTAGGGACAGCCGACATTGGATTTGTTTGCAAGCCCGCACAATCACCAGTTGTCCCGGTTTTGTTCACGGCAGCCACATTCAAACAGGGTGGCTGCAGATGCCTTTCTCATCTCATGGTCTGTGGGCCTCCTGTATGCGTTTCTCCCGACGCCTCTGGTGGCCAAAACTTTGTCCGAAATTCTCCAAGACACAGCCTCGGTCATCTTGGTAGCCCCAAGATGGCTGAGGCAACCCTGGTTTCTGCTTCTACTTCAACTAGCGTTGGAGACCCCAATCCTCCTGGTGTCTTCTCCGAACCTCCTGTCTCAGGAGGGGGGCACTCTTCTGCATCCCAACCTCAGCTCCCTCAACCTAATGGCATGGCTGCTGAAAGGGTAGTCCTCGTACCACTCCTTCTTCCGAGAAACGTGGAAGAAGGTTTACTGGCCTCAAGGAGGCAGTCAACTAGATGAACCTGTGCCTTTAAGTGGCGTAGGTTTGGAGTATGGTGTGAACAGCAGAAAGTGTATCCCTTCTCCTGCCAGGTGGCAGTGGTACTGCAGTATCTACTCCACCTTTTGGATTTGGGCCTTAAGTCCAACTCCGTCAGAGTTCACCTCAGTGCCTTGGCTGCACACCACTTTCCAGTGGAGGGAAAGCCTCTTCTGCACATCCTTTGGTGTCCAGGTTCCTGAGAGGCCTACTTCTACTGAAGCCCCCCCCCCCCCCCAGGTTCGCCCTCCGGCAACCAAGTGGGACTTGAATGTGGTCTTAGAGCAGCTTACTCTTCCGCCATTTGAGCCGATGGCAACCTGCCATCTACGCTACCTTTCTTGGAAGGTAGTTTTCTTGGTGGCACTCACGTCGGCTCGGCGAGTGAGTGAGCTTCAGGCCCTGTTGTCCGACAGTCCTTATACAAGGTTCTATAGGAACCGGGTGGTGCTCCACACACACCCCAAGTTCCTTCCGAAAGTGGTCTCTTCGTTCCACCTCAACCAGGAGGTAGTACTACCTACCTTCTTTCCCAGGCCGCATGCCAGTCAGGCAGAGACAGTTCTGCATACCCTGGACTGTAAGAGGGCGCTGGCCTTCTACATTCAGCATACGCAAGGCCATCGAAGGGCTTCTCAGCTCTTCATATCCTATGACCCCAGTAAGCTGGGGATGGCCGTCTCCAAACAGACTGTATTGCCTGGGCATACAGGGTGGCCGAGCTTCTGTTGCAGGGTCATGTTACGGCCCACCGGGTCAGGGCTAAGGCAGCATCAGTGGCTCATTCCCGCTCTGTTCCGCTGGCAGACATCTGCCGGGCCGCCACCTGGACTTCGGGTCAGACTTTTGCAACCCATTATTGCCTGGATAGGGAGTCCCAACGGGACAGTGCTTTCGGCCAGGCTGTACTCCGTAACCTTTTCGCGGTCTAGGCAACTCCTGCCCTCCGATCCTCTGTGTCAGGCTACCGGAGTACTCTCTCAGTTAGATTCCTATTGTGGCTGCTTGTGGCTCTCGTAGAGGGAGCCTATGTTTCAGCTGTGGGTTCTCGGTAGCCTATAGCTGGGGAGTCCCATATGTGAGGACTGACATCCTGCTTGTTACAGGAGAAAGCGTAGTTACTCACCTGTAACGGGTGTTCTCCGGGGACAGCAGGAATCAGTCCTCACGACCCTCCCTCCTCTCCTTCGAGTTGCAGTCCTATTATATTTTGTTCTTTTGCCGTCTTTTTAGCTATGTCATTTGACAAAGCAAGATGGCACCCTTGGGCGGGAAGGGGACCGTGCATGCGTGATGCAATTCCCAAAGGCTTTCTTAGAAAGCTGGGGATTTGCTCCACATGAGGGCTCCATCGGTGCCAACGTCACCCATATGTGAGGACTGATTCCTGCTGTCCCCGGAGAACACCTGTTACAGGTGAGTAACTATGCTGTCCGAGGGCTGGAGTGTTGTTCCAGGGGCTCACTTGGCACATTCTGCCTTATTTTGGGATATCTCAGGCAAGTCCCTACGCCTGCGGAGTGGGATCCCCTTCTCCTGGTGGTGGGGAATAGTAATTTACAGTGTGTTTGTACAGGAAAGTTTTACTTGGTTTTATTGACCATTTATGTATTGCTCCTGTGAGTCTGCTTTGTCAATAGGTTACTGGAGCTAGTGGGCGGTTCCTGCTGTATTAATACTGGAGTTATCAAAAGATGACATGCCCAGTCTCCAAGCTGCTGGAAGAGGTGCACTATCCACAGGTGTGGGACTGGACTGGAGTTCTCATGGAACAGTAATTAGCAGGTAAGTCTAATTTCACTTTCTTCTCTTTGTCAGGGTTTCTACCTGGTGTGCATATATATATCAGACCTTGACAAATTTTCTTGGAATTTAGGATCCAGCCTAAAACTTTAGGAGCCAGCCACTGAGACCTGCCCCAAAAGGTGACGTGCAGTTCCTTATGTCCCTCCAGGCCGGACTCATGGGTTGTGTCCCATTACCAGCAGTTGGAGACCGAGCAAGCATGCTGGGCTTTCGTGATGTCACAGTACAAGGGATCTGAGCTCCTCCTTTCATGCCAGCAGATGATGAATGAGCTCCTGTGTAGTCTGGACTCCAGTTTCACTTCAGTTTAAGTTATCTTGACTGGTTGAGGGAAAGTGCCTTACTGAACCTGTCCTGTTTGGTCAGTGGGAGGGGGTCATGGAACTGAGAGGGGTGACACACCTGGTGCTCTTGTTTCCACCCCCAGGAGAAGCTACCTGTTCGACTCTTGGTTTGAGCCTTTTGGTGCCGGTTCAGACAGTGCAGTTGTGCTGACAGCAGCTGGAAAAAATCAGGACAAAGAGAGCAGCGCTAAGAGCAGACAAGGCAGTGGTAAGAGCACCAGGATTCCCTGCACGAGGAGAGCATCATGTAAGAGCAGACAAGGCAGTGGTAAGAGCACCAGGATTCCCTGCGCGAGGAGAGCATCATGTAAGAGCGGACAAGGCAGTGGTAAGAGCACCAGGATTCCCTGCGCGAGGAGAGCATCATGTAAGAGCGGACAAGGCAGTGGTAAGAGCACCAGGATTCCCTGCGCGAGGAGAGCATCATGTAAGAGCGGACAAGGCAGTGGTAAGAGCACCAGGATTCCCTGCGCGAGGAGAGCATCATGTAAGAGCGGACAAGGCAGTGGTAAGAGCACCAGGATTCCTTGCGCGAGGAGAGCATCATGTAAGAGCGGACAAAGCAGTGGTAAGAGCACCAGGATTCCCTGCGCGAGGAGAGCATCATGTAAGAGCCGTCCAGTAAGCCTGACTTCACTGTCTTTCTTTTTTTGCCCAGGATTTTAGTCTGCGCTGGGGTCAGTAGCGTCAGCAGCAATAGAGAGTTTCCCTTGGTGATGCTACTTTACTTTCATTTTCATTTTCTTTATTTGTCTTTGGTTCTGTTGGTTTAGTTTTCAATTTCTTTACTGTCATCAGGGATGCCTTCTGAGAAGTCTGTATGTGTCTCCTACGGCAGCCGGCAGGAGACATTGATGGAAGCCGGGCTTTGTTGTGTTTGCGTTGCTGAGGGCAGACATGCAGAGGATCTTTTTTTGGTGGCCAGATCTGCTTTGCGGGGCTTGCAGGCACAATCAGCCATGGGCAGTCAGCCTTGGCCCAGGTCTCCTCAGCTGTGTGGGTCTCCATCAATTGCAGGAACGGCAGCTATTTTAAAATCGGCTCAGCGCGCTGACGAGCCATTTCCCACGGTCAGAGGGACACACAAGCAAGGAGTTTTTGGGGCTCATCAGCCTAGCCCCTCACAGGTTTTTACCCCAGATTATTCTTTTCCTCCACCAAACCAGTTGCATTAGGCAGGGCCTGCGGAGTTCAGCGGGTGGCAGCTGGGCTCCTCCTGGTCCATCGGATCTCAGGGCTGGGGAGAAAGAGAATCCTGGCCCTATGGCTACGAGCAGGCGTTTGGAAGTGAAACATTTGGAGGCTCAGGTTTCACTCATTTCAGAGGCCTCGGAGGATCCGATGGAGGGCCCCTCAGGGCTGTAGGGGGACCACTGTCCTATGGACCTCAAGGAGGGAGAGATTCTTCCAGGAGAGGACCTCAATATGGTGCAGGCTTTCCGCCAAGAGGAGTCAGCCTCCCTTATTGTGCATTCTTTGGGGACCCTGAATATTCCTCTTATGGCCTGGGGAGAAGAGGTAGTGCTAGAGGATACTGCTGCAGGGAGTGTGTTTGCCTCAGGATGCCTTTCCTGTGCACAGAGTGATTAAAGAGATGATTAATATGGAATGAGAAGTCCTGGAGGCAGGTCTGCGGGGAGGTAGAACGATGTCTCACCTAAGCCCTATCCCTTTGGTGGAGAAAGATCTTCTGAAGTTGCCAAAGGTGGAGACCTTGGTTTCGGTGGTCACTAAAATGACAACCATTCCTGTGCAGGGCAAGGGCCGCCTTGAAGGATGCCCAGGATAGGAAGTTAGAAAAATTGTTAAGGCAGGCCTTCAACATTAATGCCCTCTCCTTGCAAGCTTCTATTTGCGGGGCCTGTGTAACTCAGACATGTTTGAGATGGGCACAGAATGTGCCAGAGGCAGAGCAGTCTGCTCAGGGGGCACCGTCAGAAGCAACTAAGTTGGAGTCGGGAACTGCATTAAAGGCAGAAACCTTTTGTGATTTGGTAAGAGCATCAGCAAAGAGCATGGTTTCTGTAGTGGCTGCTGGGCGGTTTCTCTGGTTGAGAAATTGGTCAGCAGATGTTTCCTCAAAGATTTGCCTCAGTAAGCTGCCCTTCAAAGGTAAGTTACTGTTCAGTGAGGCGTTGGATAAGTTGGTAAAGGATCTTGAAGGCACCAAAGGGGTGAGGTTGCTCAAGGGCAAGCCTAAGAGTAGGAAGCCTTTGGCTCCGTCCAGAGTTCAAATTCGGGATTTTTGAAGGTTCCAAACAGTTTGATTTGCTCCATTTCAGCGAGCTCGCTACCCCTTGAGGGGACGGTTCTTTCAAGGTGGTAGGGGTGCAGACAAAGACTATTATTCGGGAGCCGATTTGGTTTCCAATAAGCCTCAATAAAGTGTGGCAGGCTCAGGCAGAGTTGATGCCAGTGGGAGGCCAGCTGTGGCATTTTTATTCTGCTTGGGTCCAAATTACCTCTGATCTGTGGGTATTAGAGGTCATCAGAGAAGAGTAGGCTCTGGAGTTCGCTCAGCTGATTCTTGAAGTCTTCATGGTGTCTCCATACAAGGTGTTCGCCAAGAGGCAGGTGGACACCTTGCGCAGACTGATTCAGTTGAAGGCCATAGTAAAGGTGCCTCCAAGTCAGTGCGGTTGGGTTATAGTGACCATAGATGTCAGTCTGACTTGTTGGGGAGTACATTGCAAGGATCAGGTGGCTCAGGGACATTGGTCACTGCAGGAGAACCCTTGGTCCATCAGTCATCTGCAGCTAAGAGCAGTGTGTCAGCCTCTTCAATTTTTCTTTCCTCACCTTCAGGACAAAGCGGTGAGAGTCTTCTCAGACAATGCTACCATGGTGGCGTACATCAATCGGCAGGGAGGCACAGGGAGTGTGGCCCTAGCGGATGAGGTGACTCCTCTGATGCGGTGGGCAGATGTCAACCTCGTAGTGTTATTGCAGCGCACGTGGCTGGAAAAGAAAACATACAGGCTGACTTCCTCAGCAGGCATCAACTGGATCCTGAGGTGGTCTCTGGAGGATTCAGTTTTCTGCAGCATAATGCGATGCTGAGGACCCCCTCATGGCCTCTGCCTACAATGCCAAAGTCGGTCATTTCTTCAGGATGTCGGAAGGTCTGGATGCCCTGGTGCAGAAGTGGCCCAAGAAGGGTCTCCTTTATGTGTTATCACCGTGGCTGCTGAAAAGGTGGCTTCTGCAAAGGATAGAGGCGCACCACGGGTTGGTGATTCTAATTGCTCTGGATTGGCCACACAGACCGTGGTACGTGAATGTCATCCGGCTGTTTGACGGGGTGCCCTGGCATCTTCTGATGGTCAGTCTATTGTCACAGGCTTCCATCTTCATGCCTCAAGTGGATGAATTCTGGCTTATGGCCTGGTTCTTGAAAGGGCTGTTGTTGTTAAGTGCCGTCGAGTCGGAGTCGACTCATGGCAACCCTCTGGATAGCTATCCTAAATTGTGTTCGATCTTCAGTCAGGCGGCTCATTGTTGACAGACTGGTACCCGTAGCTGCTGTTATTGTATCGATCCATCTCATTGCTGGCCTTCCTCTTTTGCGTTGACCTTCTATCTTGCCAAGCATGATTTATTTATTTTATTTATTTATTTATTTATTTAACAATTCTTTTATACCGCGCTATTACAATCAGTGCGGTGTACATTGAACAAGAACATACTACAATGCGTACAAGTAACATTGAGTTTTACATTGAACAGGGAATTTCAACAATAGGACAACCGGGGGAAATATGTACAGATTAACTTAATGTTATATACAGTAATATGAAACTCGTTTGGATGTTGCAATGATGTCTTTCTCTAATGATCTCTCTCTCCGCATGATGTGTCCAAAGTATGAAAGTCGAAGTCTTGTTATCTGAGCTTCTTAAGAAAGCTTAGGTTTGATCTCCTCTAGTACAGACTGGTTTGTTCTTCGGGCAGTCCATGGTATACACAGTATTCGCCGCCAGCACCATAATTCAAAGGCATCAATTTTCTTCCTGTCTTTTTCACTGTCCAGCTTTCACATCCATATGATGTTATTGAAAATACCATGGCTTGAACAAGTCGAATCTTTGTATGGAGAGAGACATCTCTGCTCTTGAGAATCTTATCTAGGTCTTTCATAGCCATTCTGCCAAGAGCAATGCGTCGTCTGATTTCTTGACTGCTTGTTGCTTCTTTATTGATAGTTGATCCAAGTAGGTTAAAGTTATTCACGATTTCAATTTCTTCTCCTTCGACGATGAACCTGTTGATTATGCCAGTTGTCATGATCTTTGTCTTCTTTACATTAAGGTGTAGGCCCATTTTGAGACTATGTTCTTTGATTGTGAGAAGCAAATGTTTCAGATCATCTTCACTTTCCGCCAGTAATGTGGTGGTATCAGCATAGCGAAGGTTGTTGATGAGTCTTCCACCAATCTTCACACCTCTGTTGTCTTCATACAATCCTGCTTCTCTGATGATTTGTTCTGCATATAAATTAAATAGGTAGGGGGAAAGTATGCAGCCTTGTCTTACACCTTTGCTTATTTTAAACCATTCTGTTTCTCCTTGTTCCGTTCAAACTGTTGCTTCTTGATCAATGTACAGATTGTGCAAAAGAACGATCAGGTGTTCTGGTATACCCATGCTTCTTAATGTGGCTCAGAGTTTCTCATGGTTTACACAGTCAAAAGCTTTGCTATAGTCGATAAAGCACAAATAGATATCCTTTTGGTATTCTTTAGTCTTTTCAAGGATCCATCTCACATCCGCAATGATGTCTCTCGTTCCTCGCCCTTTTCTGAACCCTGCTTGCACTTCAGGTAGTTCTCGTTCCAGGTATGATTGTAGTCTCTTTTGAATAATCTTCAGTAGAATTTTGCTGGCATGTGGGATCAGAGCGATTGTGCGATAATTTCCACAGTCAGTTGGATCACCTTTCTTTAGTACTGGTATAAACAGAGATCTTTTCCAGTCAGTTGGCCATGATGCTGTCTTCCATATTTCTTGGCAGAGCCTTGTAAGTACGGTAACAGCTGCATCAGATTGCTGTAATACTTCTATGGGAATGCAATCAATGCCTGGTGCTTTGTTCTTTGATAAGGCTTTCAATGCAGCTTCAACTTCTTCTTTCATCACCAATGGTTCCAGATCACAAGGTACAGGTTGAAACGGCTGTTGGTCCACTTGATCTTTAGCATATAAAAACTCTGTATATTCCTTCCATCTTTTCTTGATCTTCTCAGCATCATTCAACATAGAACCTTGAGCATCTTGTAACATTCCAATTCGAGGCTGGAACTTTTTCTTTAACTCTCGTAGCTTTAGGAAAGCTGATCTTGTTCTTCCTCTAATAGTTTCTGCTTCTATTTCCTTGCATGCGTCATTGTAGTACTTTTCCTTGTCCTGTCTTGCTGCACGTTGGAAATCTCTGTTGAGTTCTGTGATTGTCTTTCTTTCTCCTCTGGCTTTAGCTTCTCTGCGTTTCTGGGCAATTTTCATAGTTTCTTCCATCATCCATTTTGGCCGTTTTTTCTTTTTTACCTTTTGTAGAGACTTCTCGCTTTCTTCCAACACAACCTTCTTGATGTCATTCCATAACTCTTCTGGAACTCTATCATTTGTATCTAAAGCAGCAAATCGATTTTGCAGGCAGTCTTTAAATTCCAGTGGTATATTCTCAAGGTCATATTTTGCTGCATTCATGAGTGGTGTGCTCTTTTTCAGCTTTAGCTTGAGTTTGCATACTAGTAGTTGATGATCTGTACCACAGTCAGCTCCAGGTTTTGTCTTTGTTGATGTTATAGAGCTTTTCCATCGTTGACTTCCACAGATGTAGTCAGTTTGATTTTTATACAATCCATTGGGTGAAGTCCATGTGTACAGTCTCCGCTTGTGTTGCTGGAAGAAGGTGTTCGAGATGAATAGATCGTTGGTCTTGCAGAATTCTATCAGTCTTTCTCCAGCTTCATTTCTGTTGCCAAGTCCATATTTTCCAACTACTTTGTCTTCTTCTTTGTTGCCAACCTTTGCGTTCCAATCACCCATGACTATCAGGATATCCTGTTTGCATGTTCTGTCAATTTCAGCTTGTACTTGTTCATTGAACTCTTCAATTTCATTCTCTTCTGCAGCTGTTGTTGGGGCATATACTTGAATTATAGTTGTGTTGATAGGCATTCCTCGTAGACGAATAGAGATTAAGCGTTCGCTGACTGCATTGTATTTCATTACAGTTCTTGCAAGTTTCTTCTTTATTATAAATGCAACACCATTTCTTCTTTGTCTTTCATTTCCAGCATAGTAGACCATGTGATCATCTGATGCAAAGTGCCCGATGCCAGTCCATTTCAGTTCGCTGACACCCAACAGATCAAGTTGTACACGTTCCATTTCATTCTTGACCACCTCCAACTTCCCTTGGCTCATGCTTCGTACGTTCCATGTTCCAATGTGTAAGACATCTTTACAGCTTCTGACTCTCATTTCATGCGCAGCTACATCAGCAGTCAGACGTCCCGAGGGCTGGCTTTACTCTGAAAGGTCTTCAGCTCTTCCCCAGTAGCTAGTTGAGTGCCTTCCAACCTGGGGGTCTCATCTTCCAGCACTACAGCACAATTTGTTTTGTTGTAACTATCCATTGGGTTTTCATGGCAAGATACAGAAGTAGATTGCCGGGCCTTTCTTCCGCGCAGTTTAAGTTTGGTGGTGTTGCCGTTGTCACAGAAATGTGATCCTCCGCCGTCAACACTATCCCATTCTGCTGCTGCCCAGATGGGTGGTTTGTCTTGGTCTGGCATCTCAGCTGAGACCTGTCCATCTTGGGAGACCCTGCCAGTAGTTAAACTACCGATAGTTTAGCTCTCAGCATCACTGATGCACACAAGCCCTCACAGCACGACAAGCTGCAAACCAAGTGCAAACCAGTGCTTCAGTTCTTCGAATCAGCTAAGTAAAGAATAACTGTTTTTGATTAAACTGATGGAGTTTTTAAAGAAAATGATTAAATAGGATATAACCGAGTGGAGAACATGGTGTTCAGTCCATGTCCCTTTCCGGTGTTATCCAACAAAAAGAGTTGAAAAAGTTTCACGAGGGGTTTAGTGATATATATTTTGGGTAGCTTTCTTGTCCATGGCAGGCCATGTCCTTCAGCACACGTCCTTCAGCACACATGGCCTGCTGCTTCTGACTCCCCTCCGACAGTAAGTTACCTCCCCCTCTCTAGACGGCATCGGCGGCATCTGGAGGTGGCAGTGAGGCTGGGGTTTCTGCCTAGGGTGCAGAAACCCTTGGGCCAGCCTTTCATTCAGGTGTGGTGGATTTTTGAGAGCTGGTGCGAGGAGTGCAGTCTAAGGGCTCTTTTGGCCTTGGTTCCCCAGATGTTAGCCTTATTGTAGGCTGGGTTGGACAATGACCTGGCATTAAATTCCCTGCGGGTTCAGCTGGCCACCTTGACCTGTTATAGAGGTCAACTTCAGGACAGTTCCATAGCAGCCCACCCGAATGTGGTGCACTTCCTGCAGGCAGTCAAGCATGTTTGTCCACCTGTCCATCAGTTCATACCCCCATGGGATCTCAATTTGGTCTTGGTGGCCTTGACGGGGCCTCCATTCGAACCATTGGGGGCGGCTACCCTTAAGGATGTTTTTCTGATGGCTATCTGCTCAGAGCGGGGCACTTATTTATTTAACACATTTTTATACCGCCTTATCATATATTCAAAGCGGTTTACATTACAACTTCAATCAAAAAAGATACATAGAACAGGGGAAGTATAACTTAGATGCTATTACGGGAGGACCTCACTTGGTTTGCAGCTTGTCGTGCTGTGAGGGCTTGTGTGCATCAGTGATTCTGAGAGCTAAACTATCGGTAGTTTAACTACTGGCAGGGTCTCCCAAGATGGACAGGTCTCAGCTTCGGTGCCAGACCAAGACAAACCACCCATCTGGGCAGCAGCAGTATTGGGATAGTGTTGACGGTGGAGGATCACATTTCTGTGACAACAGCAACAACACCAAACTTAAACTGCGCAGAGGAAAGGCCCGGCAATCTACTTCTGTATCTTGCCATGAAAACCCAATGGATAGTTACAACAAAACAAATTGTGCTATAGTGCTGGAAGATGAGACCCCCCAGGTCGGAAGGCACTCAACTAGCTACTGGGGAAGAGCTGAAAACTTTTCAGAGTAAAGCCAGCATTTATGATGTGGTTGGATCAAAGTCCTCAGGACGTCTGACTGCTGATGTAGCTGCGCATGAAATGAGAGTCAGAAGCTGTAAAGATGTCTTACACATTGGAACATGGAACGTACGAAGCATGAACCAAGGGAAGTTGGAGGTGGTCAAGAATTAAATGGAACATTTACAACTTGATCTGTTGGGTGTCAGCCAACTGAAATGGACTGGCATCGGGCACTTTGCATCACATGATCACATGGTCTACTATGCTGGAAATGAAAGACAAAGAAGAAATGGTGTTGCATTTATAATAAAGAAGAAACTTGCAAGAACTATAATGAAATACAATGCAGTCAGCGAACGCTTAATCTCTATTCGTCTACGAGGAATGCCTATCAACACAACTATAATTCAAGTATATGCCCCAACAACAGCTGCAGAAGAGAATGAAATTGAGTTCTATGAACAAGTACAAGCTGAAATTGAAAGAACATGCAAACAGGATATCCTGATAGTCATGGGTGACTGGAACACAAACGTTGGCAACAAAGAAGAAGACAAAGTAGTTGGAAAATATGGACTTGGCAACAGAAATTATGCTGGAGAAAGATTGATAGAATTCTGCAAGACCAACGATCTATTCATCTCAAACACCTTCTTCCAGCAACACAAGCGGCGCCTGTACATATAGACTTCACCCAATGGATTGTATAAAAATCAAATTGACTACATCTGTGGAAGTCAATGATGGAAAAGCTCTGTAACGTCAAAAAAAACAAAACCTGGAGCTGACTGTGGTACAGATCATCAACTACTAGTATGCAAACTCAAGCTAAAGTTGAAAAAGAACAAACCACTCATGAATGCAGCAAAATATGACCTTGAGAATATACCACTGGAATTTAAAGACTGCCTGCAAAATCGATTTGCTGCTTTAGAAACAAATGACAGAGCTCCAGAAGAGTTATGGAATGACATCAAGAAGGTTGCATTGGAAGAAAGCGCAAAGTCTCTACAAAAGGTAAAAAAGCAAAAACGGCCAAAATGGATGACGGAAGAAACTCTGAAAATTGCCCAGAAATGCAGAAAAACTAAAGCCAGAGAAGAAAGAAAGACAATTGCAGAACTCAACAGAGATTTCCAGCATGCAGCAAGACAGGACAAAGAAAAGTGCTACAATGACGCATGCAAGGAAATAGGAGCAGAAACTATTAGAGGAAGAACAAGATTGGCTTTCCTAAAGCTACGAGAGTTAAAGAAAAAGTTCCAGCCTCGAATTGGAATGTTACAAGATGCTCAAGGTTCTATGTTGAATGATGCTGAGAAGATCAAGAAAAGGTGGAAAGAATATGCAGAGTTTTTATATGATAAAGATCAAGTGGACCAACAGCTGTTTCAACATGTACCTTATTTATTTATTTAGCTGTATTTATATCCCGCTTTTTCACTGGGTCAAAGCGGTCAATTGTGGGATACATTTAACACGAGGGGATATGAGACACATACACTAATACTTACAGGGAACATGGGCAATGGAGGGTTAAGTGGCTTGCCCAAGACCACAAGGAGTGCCTACAGGACTAGAAATCCCAGTCCCTCCGGCCTGAGATTGCTGTCCCCAGGTGGGACTTGAACCCCCCGCCCTCTGGCCTGAAGTACCTTGTCCTAACCACTAGACCACTCCTCCCTTATGATCGGGAACCATCGGTGATGAAAGAGGAAGTTGAAGCAGCATTGAAAGCCTTATCAAAGAACAAAACACCAGGCATTGATAGCATTCCCATAGAAGTATTGCAGCAATCTGATGCAGCTGTTACCATACTTACAAGGCTCTGCCAAGAAATATGGAAGACAACATCATGGCCAACTGACTGGAAAAGATCTGTGTTTATACCAATACTAAAGAAAGGTGATCCAACTGACTGTGGAAAATATCGCACAATCCCTCTGATCCCACATGCCAGCAAGATTCTACTGAAGATTATTCAAAAGAGTCTGCAGTCATACCTGGAACAAGAACTACCTGAAGTGCAAGCAGGATTCAGGAAAGGGCGAGGAACGAGAGACATCATTGCGGATGTGAGATGGATCCTTCAAAAGACTAAAGAATACCCAAAGGATATCTATTTGTGCTTTATCGTCTATGGCAAGGCTTTTGACTGTGTAAACCATGAGAAACTCTGGGCCACATTAAGAACCATGGGTATACCAGAACACCTGATCTTCTCTTGCACAGTCTGTACATTGATCAAGAAGCAACAGTTCGAACGGAACTAGGAGAAACAGAATGGTTTAAAATAAGCAAAGGTGTAAGACAAGGCTGCATACTTTCCCACTACCTGTTTAATTTATATGCAGAACAAATCATCAGAGAAGCAGGATTGTATGAAGACGATAGAGGTGTGAAGGTTGGTGGAAGACTCATCAACAACCTTCACTATGCTGATACCAAATTACTGGCTGAAAGTGAAGATGATCTGAAACATTTGCTTCTCACAATCAAAGAACATAGTCTCAAAATGGGCCTGCACCTTAATGTAAAGAAGACAAAGATCATGACAACTGGCATAATCAACAGGTTCATCGTTGAAGGAGAAGAAATTGAAATCGTGAACAACTTTAACCTACTTGGATCAACTATCAATAAAGAAGCAACAAGCAGTCAAGAAATCAGACGACGCATTGCTCTTGGCAGAATGACTATGAAAGACCTAGATAAGATTCTCAAGAGCAGAGATGTCTCTCTCCATACAAAGATTTGACTTGTTCAAGCCATGGTATTTTCAATAACATCTGGATGTGAAAGCTGGACAGTGAAAAAGATAGACAGGAAGAAAATTGATGCCTTTGAATTATGGTGCTGGCGGCAAATACTGTGTATACCATGGACTGCCCGAAGAACAAACCAGTCGATACTAGAGGGGATCAAACCTAAGCTTTCTTTAGAAGCTAAGATGACAAGACTTCGACTTTCATACTTTGGACACATCATGCGAAGAGAGAGATCATTAGAGAAAGACATCATGCTTGGCAAGATAGGTCAATGCAAAAGAGGAAGGCCAGCAATGAGATGGATCGATACAATAACAGCAGTTACGGGTACCAGTCTGTCAACAATGAGCTGCCTGACTGAAGACCAAACACAATTTAGGATAGCTGTCCAGAGGGCCGCCTTGAGTCGACTCCGACTCAACGGCACTTAACAACAGGGGAGGCCAAGTGGTGAACAAGATTTATACAGTGCTAGGGCGGAAGGGGGGAGAATTTATTGCTATCTCGGAGCTCCAAGCTTTGCCTTGTAGGGAGCCTTTTCTGGTCTTGTCAAAGGAGGTGGTGGCCTTCAGAACGGTTCCGTCCTTTGTGGCAAAGGTTGTTTCTTCCTTTCACCTGAATTAGCCAATATATCTTCTGGTCTTCTTGGATTTGGGTGACAATTCGGAGGCATGGCAGTTGCATCTGCTGGATATTTGCATGGCGCTCCATCAGTAATCAAGGCGATGCAGCTGTTAACATAAGAAATGCTATACTCGGTTAGGCCAAGGTCCATCAAGTCTAGTATCCTGTTTCTAAGAGTGGCCAAGCCTGGTGACAAGTACCTGTCAGGTTCCAGAAAAGGCGCACAGGCTCCACAATGCTCACCCTGGGGTAAGCAGTGGATTTCCCGGGTCCTCTTTAATGGTTTATGGGCCTTTCAACCCAGCTACACTAACAGCTTTTACTACATCCTTGGGTAACAAATTCTAGAGTTTGATTACACGTTGAGTAAAAAAATATTTTCTCTTATTAGTCTTAGATGAGTTACATTGTAGCTTCATTGCATGCCCTCTAGACTTTCTAGTTTTTGATGGCGTAAGTAACCGATCTATGTTTACCCGTTCCACTCTGTTCATTAATTTATAGACCTCTAGCATATCCTCCCATAGCCATTTCTTTTCTAAGTTGAAGAGCCCCAACCTTTTAAGCCTTTCCTCATAAGGGTATCCTTCCATCCTCTTTACCATTTTTGACGCTCTTCTCTGTACTTTTTCTAATTCTGCTATATTCTTTTTAAGATATGGAGACCAGAATTGCACCCAGTATTCAAGGTGCGGTTGCACCATGGAAGGATACAGAGGCGTTATAATATCCTTGGTTTTATTCTCTATTTCTTTTCTTATGATTTCTAGTATTCTATTTGCTTTCTTGGCTGTTGCTGCACACTAGGTAGAGGGTTTCAATGTATTATCCACGATGATGCCTATATTTATTTCCTGGGTGGTGGTTTCTAAGGTGGTACCTTGGATCGTGTAACCATAGTTTGGGTTGTTCTTTCCTAGGTGCATAACTTTGCACTTGTCCACATTCAATTTCATCTGCCATTTGGATTCCAGTCTTCCAATTTATCAAGGTCCTCTTGCACTTTTTCACAATCCTCATGGGTTTTAACATGGGTTTTGAATAATTTTGTCATCTGCAAATTTGATCACCTCACTCATTATTCCTATTTCCAGGTCATTTATGAATATGCTAAAAAGCAGCAGGCCCCTCACAGATCCCTGGGGTACTCCACTATTCACCTCTCTCCTTTGGCTTTTTAGCCCTACTCTCTGCTTTCTGTCTTTTTATCAATTCCTGATCCACAGTACTACACTTCCTCTAATCCCATGACTTTATTAATTTTACCAAGAGTCTCTCATGAGGGACCTTGTCAAAGGCTTTCAGAAAATCCAGATATACTATATTAACTGGCTCACCTTTGTTTACCTATTTATTCATACCAAAAAAGTATAACATGTAAGACAAGACTTTCCTTGGCTTTCTCTGTGACTATCTACATGCTCAGTAATTTTATTCTTTATAATGGTTTTTCTGTCAGTTTGCCCTGTATTGACGGCAGGCTCACCAGTTTTTAGTTTCCTGGATCATTCCTGGAACCCTTTTTAAAAATTGGCATTACATTGACCATTCTCCAATTTTCCGGTACTACAGATGATTTTAAAGAGAGTTCACAGCAGGGCTGGCCCGTCCATTTTGTGATAAAGCGTAGTTACTCACCTGTAACAGGTGATCTCCGGGAACAGCAGGAATTTAGTCTTCACATATGGGTATCATCGGTACCAACAGAGCCTGCGCGGGAACGCTCCCCAGCGTCCAATAGGAACGCTTTTGAGAGCATCCCTCAGCACATGTGCGCTGCCTTCCCACCTTTCCAACTGTCCTTTTTGTAGCTGAGTGAAAGGATAGAGGGAGAGAGGAAAGAGACAAAGGGAGAGAGAGAGAGACAACTCCTAGGGGAGGTGGGTGGGTTGTGAAGACTAAATTCCTGCTGTTCCCGGAGATCACCTGTTACAGGTGAGTAACTACGCTATCTCCAGGAACAAGCAGGAATGTAGTCTTCACATATGGGGACTCCCTAGCTGAAGATGCCAGCCTAAAAAGGTAGGCATCCTTCCTCCCATGGATCTCTAGCATTCCACCACGGTTGGTGGGTAGGAGTTGAATTAAGTCTGAAAGAGATTTTGAAGAACAGCTTGGCCAAAGAAGGCATCCCGACAGGAGGCTTTATCCAGGAAGTAGTGGGCTGTGAAGGTGTGTACCGAAGCCCAGGTGGCTGCTCAACAAATGTCATCGATAGACACAGAGTGGAGATTAGCCATAGACGCTGCCATGGCTCTCACATTATGAGCTGTGACATGGTCCTGAAGAGGAAGACCCTTACTCTCATAAGCAAAGGATATGCATTGGGCAATCCATTTAGATAAAGTACTTTTGGAGACTGGAAGTCCCAAATGACTAGGGTCGAAAGCTATAAAAAGTTGCGAGGACTTTCTATGTTGCTGAGTTCTTTGTATGTAAAAGGCTAAGGCCCTTTTACAATCCAAAGTATGAAGGTTTCTTTCTGCATTAGAGGCGTGAGGCCTCGGGAAAAAATACAGGAAGATAAATTGATTGGCTTAAATGAAAAGGCAAAACCACCTTTGGCATAAAGTGTGGGTGAGTTTGAAGAACAACCTTATCATGATGAAATCTAGTATAAGGAGGATCAGCCACTAAAGCTTGCAATTCACTAATGTGACGGGCAGAGGCGATTGCAATTAGGAAGATGACCTTACAGGTCAAAAACGTAACAACTGTAGTGGCCAAATGTTCAAAAGGCAGCTTCATGAGCTGCCCGAGAACTAAATTTAGATCCCATGCCACCGGTGGTGGCTTCATGGGTGGTTTAGTTAATAAAAGACCTCTCATAAATCTTGATAGGAGTGGATAAGAGGAAATTGGTTGTCCATTTAGAGGCTTATAAGAAGCTGCAATGGCACTAAGATGGATTCTTACCGAATTGGTCTTTAAACCAGAATTCGATAAATGAAGGAGATACTCTAGTATCGATTCTAAGGGTATGACCAGGGGGTTTAATCCCTTCTTGGAGCACCATATAGTAAAACATTTCCACTTGAAGGGATAAGATCTTCTTGTGGAAAGTTTCCTAAAAGCCTGAAGGATATCTTTTACCTGCTGGGACAGGTTGAAATCTTGAAGGTCTAAGCCTTCAAGCAACCAGGCCATGAGGTGCTGGGACTGGGGATTCGGGTGCCATAGCGTCCTATTCTCCTAGGAAAGGAGATCTGGAGCATGCCCTAACTCCAGAGATGCCACTTGAGAGAGATGTAGAAGCAGGGAATGCCACGTTAGGCGTGGCCATCGTGGTGCTATGAAAAT
Organism: Ichthyophis bannanicus; assembly: GCA_033557465.1. Taxonomy (NCBI): domain Eukaryota; kingdom Metazoa; phylum Chordata; class Amphibia; order Gymnophiona; family Ichthyophiidae; genus Ichthyophis; species Ichthyophis bannanicus. The sequence continues at coordinate 1,031,474,436 of CM066034.1, forward strand.
CATGCAACCCCTGTCTCTCTGAAGCTTGAAGAGTGTTTTGGGGATGAGGGGAATGGGTGGGAAGGCATAAAGGAAGTCCTGACCCTAGTGAAGGAGGAAAGCATCCCTTACCTGACAGTTGTGAGCCGGAATCCTGGAACAGAACCGGGGAAGTTTGGCATTCAGTGGACTTGCAAAGAGGTCTATGTCTGGAGTGCCCCAGAGATAAAATATCTTTGCCACCTGGTCTAGGTGGAGGGACCACTCGTGAGGCAGCAGTACTCGACTGAGTTTGTCTGCCCAAAGGTTTTGAATGCCTTGAAGATATACCACTAGAAGATGAATTTGATGCTCTCTGGCAAGGACCCACAGTCGTAAAGCTTTGTTGCATAACGACAGAAAGCCTGTTCCACCCTGCTTGTTCACATAGAACATGGCTACTTGATTGTCCGTCTGGACTAGGACTGTCTTGTAGCTGACCTGGGCGTGGAACACTCGAAGAGCTAAATAGATTGGTCTTAATTCCAGGAGGTTTATGTCTAAACCAACCTCCTGTGGAGTCCAGGTGCCCTGGGTAGAGAGATGATTCAGGTGTGCTCCCCAACCCACCTGTGATGCATCTGTTGTTAGGGTGGCCTGAAAGAGGGGTTGATGGAAAGGAGACCCCACTGTCAGATTTTTTAGTGATTGCCACCATTGGAAGGACAAAATTAGTCATTGAGAGATTGTTATTTTGTCCGACAAATGCCCCGTGGCCTGTGTCCACTGTGTGGAGAGGGTCCACTGAGCTGCTCGCAAGTAGAGGTGAGCAGATGGGACTACATGAACTGTGGATGCCATATGTCCCAGTAATTGCAGTAGCTCCGAGCAGTGAGGGAGGATTTGCCTGCTGTTTGAGAAGCTAGCTGGATTATGCGAAGACACCGGGCTTGTGGAAGGAAAGCCCTTGCCTGTCTGGTATCCAGACAGGCTCCTATGAATTCTAGGCATTGGGAAGGAACTAGTTGAGATTTTGGGAAGTTTATTACCAATCCCAAGTATTGGAGGATTTGCATTGTATGGGACAGTGCAGTGCTGGCCTCTGCAACTAGGGGCTCGAATGAGCCATTCGTCTAAGTAGGGGAAGACGAACATCCCCAGGGTTCGTAGAAATGCAGCTACTACTGCCATGCATTTCGTGAATACCCTTGGTGCTGAAGCCAGACCAAAAGGAAGAACCCTGTACTGGAAATGTCTTCCCCTGAAAAGGAAACGTAAAAATTTTCTGTGATCTGGATGGATGAGAATGTGAGTGTATGCATCCTTTAAGTCCAGAGAGCAAAGCCAGTCCTGGCTTTGAAGGTATGGCAGAAGAGTTCCCAGAAAAATCATTTTGAATTTCTCTCGAAACAGATATTTGTTCAATTCTCTGAGGTCTAGAATGGGTCTGTATCCTTCTGTTTTCTTTGGAATAAGAAAATAGGGGGAGTAGAACCCTGCACCCTGCTGAAGAATGGGTACTTCCTCTATTGCCCCTTGGGTAAGAAGTGTGGAGACCTCGTGAGCTGTTGACAAAGTGGCATAACCTGCCTGGAATAATGGGGGGTTGGGGACCCCTCAGAGGCAGGGAGGCAGAGCTCTCTAGGAAGGAGTCAAAGCCCTTGAGGGGGCTGAACCTGAAGAGCTGGTTGGGCTCTCGGGCCTTTTGGCTTCTTTTGCTGTCTAGTTTCTCCCTTTTGGGGCAACCTGACCTAGAGTTTGACTTTGCTGGATATAGGAAGGATAAAACTTCCTCTTTTTGCTAAAATAGTGTTTTTTATAAGGCTTCCTTTTGGCTGGAGTGGCTGTAGATTTTGACAATCTATCTAAGGTAGAATTGTCAGCATCTAACTCGTTAGCCTTCTCCTGCCAGTTCTTGCCGAAGAGATTCTCGCCCGTGCAAGGAATGTTGCCTAACTTGTCCTGTACCCAAGTTTCCAAGTCTGATGCCTGTAGCCAGGCAATCCGTCGTGCGCCAATGGCAATAGCAGAAGTTCTGCTGATGCATTCGAAGCAGTCAAAGGCTGCACGATTGACAAACTTGGAGACATCTTGAGCATGTTTAACTAGAGCAAGAAAATCTTGTCTCTTATCTGGGAGAAATGGGCCCATAAGTTCCAAGTCTTCTGTGATTTCCTTAAGGAGCATTCCCATATATAGGATATATGAACTGATCCTAGCTGAAAGCATAGAAGCTTGAAAAGTCCTGCTCCAAAAGCATCCAGAGTCCTGCATTCATGACTTGGAGGACTGGATGCATGCCTCTTTGCACTTTTCATCCTACGCATGGCTGATTCCACTACCATTGAATGGTGTGGCAGCTGAGTTTTCTGAAATCCAGGACATGGCAGAACTCGATACATAGTATCAAGTCTCCTAGAGTGAGGAGAAGTAGTCAGAGGTGTCTCCCACATTCTGAGCATCAAGCTATGCAGAATTTCATGGATAGGCAGAGTGGCTGCCTCCTTAGGAGCTTTAGGATATTGGAGAATTTCCAATTCCTTTGCTCTAGGTTCGTCTTCAGAAGTACTGTGATTGAAAGACCCTTGGCTATATCACGGATGAAATCCTGAAATATGTCCTCTGGAGGTGACATTCTGCATTGGGGAGAAGAGGGATCTTCTAGGAGAAACCCTCTAGTGCCAGCAGAATTGTCAGTCTTTGGAATCGGAGGAATCAAAGTATTCCTGACCCCGATGCTCTTGCAAAGCACGATCCCGGTACCGATCGAAGTCGGTACCAAGCTGACCCGGTTCCGCTTTGTCAATTCCAGCCAGAGATGGCAAGGGAAGAGTTCCCACCAGGGCCAGACTGCAAATGGGTGATGGGCTAGAATAGGACTGGAAATGGGCTGATGGGGGGGCATGGGAGAATGGGACTAGAAGGGAGCGGATGCTGGGTGGGTCTAGAACTATAAGGGAGCTGATTTTGGGGGAGGACTAGAAGGGATGGGGAATAGGAATGGAGAGGGGAAAAGGATATTTTATGTGGAAGAAAAGTCTACGATGGGCCGGGTATTGGGAGAGTAAGAGGGGATTGAGAATGGAAGGGTGAAATTTGAGTGGATGATAAAGGAATAAGGAAAGAAATGGGGGAAAGAGCAAAAAGGGAAACACAGGTATATAGAGAGAATGGAAAACATCTAAAAGAGAAGAAAGGACAAATGGATAGCTTGCAGAAGACACGAAGAAACCAGAAGAAAGTGACTGGAGCAATTGCAACTGAAAAATAAAATGCCCAAACAGAAGGTAGAAAAATACTTTTTATTTTGAATTTATTAACTGGAATATGTCTGGTCTGGGAAGTGTGTATTGCTAACATCTTTGCGTTTTTGTTTAGTGCAAGAGGAAATTACTTTATAGTTTTATTTCTCCAGTGTTGTACATATCATGTTTGGCTTTTGGGGTTCCCAGTTTAATTATTATCTTCCTATTTCTAAATTGTGATCCCTTGTTCTTTGTGTGGTGATGGTCTATGTTCTGTGTAACCGAGCTGAGGTATTCTGTTCATGTAGTTTCTGATTGACAGTCTCACTTGTTCTCTTTCCCCCAGTGAGATGTATTGGTATTTTCTAAGATGTATTGGTTTAATATCTGCAGTGTTGCCTTTTAATAGGTAGGGTTTGGTGCTTTGTGAGTCCTGGTAGTGCTGTTATGATAGGGTGGATTTGCTATGGATTCTAAATGGTCATGTTTATAGTACTTCCTAATGGGCCTGGTGGTTGTCACTGCAATGTAGTAATGTAGAAATCTGTTAGTCTTACTTTATCCAGACACTCATTAAGAGGCATGTTTACTAAAAGTGCATGTTAACAGTATGCAAATATGTATGCAAATGAGACCCCTTATGCAAATGAGGCCCACCATTAATATCTGCACATGGCCCTGCACCCCCCTTGGGCCACCCCTAGTTCACAGATTACTAATCGTAGGTCTGCAATCTCATCTTTCAGTTCTTTCAACACCTTTGGATGTTTACCATCTGGTCCCAGTGATTTGTTACTCTTAATTTTATCAAATAGTTGTAATACGTCTTCCCGATTTTATCAATATTTCTTTCAATTCTTCTGATACATCACCTTTATATACCATGTCAGGCATGGGTAACTTCCCTACATCTTCTTCAGTAAAGACCAAAGCAAAGAATTTATTCAGTCTCTCCGCTACAGCCATGTCCTCACATAGTACCCATTTTACCCCTCTATCGTCCAATGTCCAATTGACTATCCACGGGTTTTTTGATACGAATGTACTTGAAAAAGGTTTTTTTTTATGCGTTTTTGCTTCCACAGCAGGCTGCTTTTCAAATTCTCTCTTTGCCTGCCTTATCAATGCCTTGCACTTAACTTTCCAATGCTTATGTTGTGTGGCAAGGTCAGCTATCCTGAGAGGTGGGAGAGGTGAGAAGCATAACGAATTCACCCTAGTTAAGGGTCCCCTTCTAGGAGTGCAGGGGGAGAAAGCCACAGCCAGGTTTCAAAGACAGAAAAACCCCAGCTGGAACAGGTTTCGGCCAATGACTGATAAAGTAAGAAAGAGGGATTGCAAGCACGAGGACCAAAGCCCTTACTTTAACAAGTGCACTGATTATTCTAATATCAGAAGGCAGGGGGATTACCAACACCTGGAAAAGAAAGAGGTGGAGTTAGAACCCTGGCGGTATAAGCCTGGGTTAGATTATGCAGAGAGAGAGACGAGAAGGAGAGCAGCCGAGAGAGCAGCTGAGACAGAAGCAGAGAGGAGGAGTTGATTCTTGGAGAAGAGCTGAGCTACCCAGAGCTGAGAGAGCTGAATTCCCTGCAACAGGTTGGCAGCAGAGGTGGGGACCAGGAAGTGGAGAAGCTTTCAGACCACCAGAGAGGTTGTCAGCTGAGCAGTCTGACCAGGTCGGTGAGTCAGAACCCATGCAGTTGGGAGAACCAGTGTCAGAGTTGGGGGAAGAAGATTGCTTTATGGATTGCTTTTTATGCCAAGCTCTAGACAGGAAGTCTTGAGGAAAAGCTAGCCCTGAAAGAAGTAATTCTCCTTGGAAGTTAACCATATGGCACAAGCAGTGTGGAGGTAAATTCCTGTCTGTTTTAAAAAGGGAAATTTACTGCAACGTAAGCCTGATCAGGAAGCTCTGATTCATGCTTGTTTGTCATCTGTGTTTGAACTGTGCAACGGCAAGAAAAGCCAAGTTAGCTGCTTATAAGAGTGTTTGCTTGCTCCTCTCCTTTATGAAAAGCCTGCTAAGAGTTGTGATAACAGCTTGGAATGTTTGTTTTGTTCTAAGTTTGGTTTCACATAGAAATGCAGCCTAGAGAGGTTTTTGAGGTTGGCAGAAACCAAACTGCTGTGGAAGAATTAAGCTTGAATTTTTCTTTATGCTCTGATTAACAAGGACTAAAAAGGAAAGTGGCAGCCTAGTTTCTAAAGGTAATTGCTTCTGCAAGTAAGAGGACTTTAAAAAGCTATTTCTGAGTTCTTTCGGTTTATTTGCCAGTATTTGCTGTACCTTAAGCAAATCCTACAGTTATAATCCTGTAAATGATACCTTGAACCTGCTGTGTTTTGTGTTATGGAAATAAACTTTCTGTTACAAGCCTTACCCTCGGTTACCTCAACTACAAACCTTCTACTTAAAGCACCAACATATTTTAGCAGTACTACACTTCGCAGAAGCCAACACGAAGAAATAGGCTGCTAAGAGCTGATAGAGGAAGGAACCCTCAACCACCACGCCCCTCGACCACTAGAGGCAAGTGGCTTCGGGCGTTGTGCTTGTGACAGTTGTTATCCATGTTCGTCATTTGGCTCCTTTTTCCATTTCCTAAAAGATGCTTTTTTGGCAACTACAGCCTCTCTGAGCTCGCCTTTAAACCATTCTGGCAGTTTTTTGGCCTTCCTTCCATTTTCCTTAAAGCATGGAATACATCTGGTCTGGGCTTCCAAGATAGTACTTTTAAACACTTTCATGCTTGATGTAAATCTTTAACCTTTGCAGCTGCTCCTTTTAGTTTTTTCTTTACTATTTTCCTCATTTTATTATAGTCTCCCTTTTGAAAGTTTAAAGGTAGAACTGTGGATTTCCTTGCCATCGTTCTTCCATTTATTGTTTCGGAAGTCGGATTGCCTCTTTCTCCTGTTCGGGGGTCCTTGACATGGGGAAGCAGCATCCAAGTCGTCCATACACAGGTGGTTGCGGAAGGCTGTTGCCTTGGCGTACTTGCTCAAACTCAAGCCTCTTCCTGAGGGGTTGCACATTTTATTCAATCAGGGTGCAGGTGGAGTCTTGTGCCACTGGTAGAGATCTGTAAAGCAGCCACCTGGTCATCTCTGCACACGTTTGTGAAATATTGTCTGGATGTCCAGGATAAGTAGGACATGAGGTTTAGGGCTTGGATGTTACTGGCCGGTCATACGGGTCCTTCCATGCTTAAGTACTTCTGTGGTCCATCCTATGAGTCTGGACTGGAATGGAGGGACGATAAGGAAGGTAAAATTAGGCCTTAACTGCTAATTGGCTTTGTTTGAGTCCCTCCAGTCCAGGACCACCCTGCTGTGCTTTTTAGCTATATGAGCCTGGGGGGCAGGAGGGTCTGGCAGGTTTACATTTATTTACATTTACATTCTCTCTCTTATATACCGCGCTGTTCTGCATCAGTGCGGTTTACATTGAACAAACTGAAATTACATTGAACAGGGCATTATAACTTGGAGATAACTATTTTACAGGGAATATGGGCTATGGAGGGTTAAGTGGCTTGCCCAAGACCACAAGAAGCACCTGTGGGACTAGAAAACCCCAGTCCTTCCAGCCCAAGGTTGCTGTCCTCTAGTGGGATTTGAACCCCCGACCTTCCGGCCTGAAGTAACATAGTAACATAGTAAATGACGGCAGATAAAGACCAGCATGGTCCATCTAGTCTGCCCAGCAAGATGGCAAGAGTAGGTGCACCTGTCACTCTGTGCAGGCCACCCCTCCCCATGTCTTTGTTTAGGGGTAAACCCACCACTCCATGTAGGACATCCCTATTTGTTGAGACATTATATGGTTCAGAAGTTAGAAGGTACCGTTTATCTTGTTTTTATCCTATTGCTGTAAAGGGATCCACTGTGTTTGTCCCATGCCTTTTTGAATTCCGTCACCGTGCTTGCCCCCACCACTTCCATCGGGAGGGCATTCCAAGCATCCACCACCGTTTCAGTGAAAAAATATTTCCTGACATTGCCTTTCAATTTACCACCTTGCAGCTTCATGTTATGCCCTCTAGTTTTACAGCTTCCCCGTCTTTGGAAGAGGTTTGTTTGTTCATCATTTCTCTAAGTATTTAAAGGTCTGAATCATATCTCCCCTGTCCCTCCTCTCCTCCAAAGTGTACATATTTTAGGTCTTCAAGTCTCTTCTTATAAGGCTTCTGACGCAGGCGCCAAATTATTTTGGTCGCTTTCCTCTGAACACTTTCCAGTCTTTTTACATCTTTTGCAAATTACGGTCTCCAAAACTGAATACAGTATTCCAAGTGAGGCCTCACCAGTGACTTATACAGTGGCATAAGTACCTCTTCCTTTCTGCTGGTAATCCCTTTTTGTATGCAGCCTAACATCCTCCTGGCTTTTGCCACCACCTTGTCGCACTGTTTTGCCACCTTGAGATCATCAGAGATAATCACACCAAGGTCTTACTCCTGAAACGTGCATACCAAACTCTCGCCCTCTATCGTGTACATTTCCCTTGGATTTCTGCTACCCAAGTGCATGACACTGCACTTTTTTGTATTAAATCGTAGTTGCCAAGCATTAGACCATTCTTCCAGCTTTTGTAGAACTTTCCTCATGTTAACCACTCCCTCGGGGGAGTCCACTCTGTTGCAAATGTTTGTGTCGTCTGCAAAAAGACAGACTTTTCCATTCAGTCCTTCAGCAATATCACTCACAAATACATTGAACAGTGCCGAGTCCAGGACCGAACCCTGGGGCACCCCGCTAATCACCTTCCTCTCATCCGAATGAGCTCCATATACAATCACCTTCTGTCGTCTGTCAGTCAACCAGTTTCTAATCCAGTTTACCATCTTGGGACCCATCCCCAAGCTACTGAGTTTGTTGACAAGCCTCCTATGAGGAACAGTATTAAAGGCTTTGCTGAAATCCAGGTAGATGACATCCATCGCATGCCCCTGATCTAGTTCCTTGGTCACCCAGTCAAAGAACTCAATCAGATTTGTTTGGCAAGACCGTCCTTCGGTAAAACCATGTTGCCTCGGATCTTGCATCCTGTTGCTTTTGAGAAAGTTCACTATTCGCTCTTTCAGGAGCGCCTCCATTAATTTTCCCGCCACCGAGGTAAGGCTCACGGGCCTGTAGTTTGACACTTCTTCCCTGTCACCACTTCTGTGTAGAGGTACGACATCAGCCATTCTCCAGTCCTGAGGAACCTCTCCTGTTTCCAAGGATCTGTTGAAGACATCCTTTAACGGTCCTGCAAGAACCTCTCTGAGCTCTTTCAGTATCCTGGGATGTATCCCATCCGGTCCCATGGCTTTGTCCACTTTCAGTTTAGCAAGTTGTTCTAACACCTCGTCTTCTGTGAATGGTGTGGTATCTATTTCATTCCCATTTTCATATTTGGCAGTCACAGCTGGTCCATCTGCAGGATCTTCTTTAGTAAAAACAGAGCAGAAGTATTTGTTTAGCAATTTTGCTTTTTCAGTGCCACTTTCCACGAGTCCTTTCCCAGCACTTTTGAGTCCTGCAATTCCAACTCTGATCTTCTTCCTTTCCCGAATATACCTGAAGAAAGTTTTGTTGCTACCCTTAACATCTTTAGCCATCCTTTCTTCTGCCTTTGATTTTGCTATCCATATTACTCTTTTAGACTCTTTGAGTTGGATCCTGTATTCATTTCTGTGTTCTTCTGTTTGCAAGCTTTTGAATTTTGCGAAAGTTGTGTTTTTTGCCTTTATTTGAGCAGCCACCTCTTTGGAAAACCAAATAGGTTTCCTTCTCCTCTTGTTTTTATTTACTTTGTTTACATATTTATCTGTTGCCCCTTTTATTGCCTTCTTTAGTTTAGCCCATTGCAATTCCACTTCCTTTATCTCCTTCCACCCCGTCATCTCCTCCTTTACGTACTCTGCCATTTTATTGAAGTCAGTGTATTTGAAGTTTAGGACTTTGAGCTTGCTATGATTGGCCTGTACCATGGCTTTTATCTCAAACCACACCGTGTGATGGTCGCTGTTGCTCACAGGGGCACTCACGCAGACATTCGACACACTATCACCGTTGGTGAGCACTACATCCAGCGTTGAGCTTTCCCTGGTTGGTTCCATCACCATTTGTCTAAATAATGCATCTTGGAGAGCATCCACAATTTTTTTGCTTCTTTCCAGATATGCAGAAGGAGTAATCCAATCCACATTAGGTAGATTAAAGTCACCCAATATGATCGCTTACCCCTTTGTTGCTATCTTGGCAATATCTTTAATCAATTCGTTATCTCTCTCTTCAATTTGAGTCGGAGGTGTGTAGACTACAGCAATGTGGATGACAGTGCCATCTCCTCTTTCCAATGCAATCCAGAGCGCTTCTGCTTTTCCCCATGTCCCCTGCATTTCAGTAGCTTTAATATTGCTTTTGACATACAAGGCTACTCCTCCTCCTTTTCCATTTTCTCTCTCTCTCTTCTGAATAGATTATAGCCAGCTATGGCTATATCCCAATTGTGCGATTCATTAAACCATGTTTCTGTAATGGCCACAATGTCCAAATTCGTTTCCACCATTAGGGCTTCCAGGTCTGGAATTTTGTTGGCTAAGCTTCGAGCATTTGTGCTCATTGCTTTCCAGCATTTTCCTGGCTTGTGTGTATTTTGCATTGATTTTGTTCTGCCTACTTCTTCCCAAATGTGTTTGATGTGTGGTTTAAAAGTGTGGCTGTTTCTGATGGTGTTCTGCTTTTACTGGGGGTGGCATGCAGATGTTGACCTTCCACATCCGTCACCCCCTCTTCCTAGTTTAAATGTATATCCACATACTGCCTGAATTTTTCACTTAGGATTCTTTTCCCTGTAACAGAGAAATGTAGTCCATCAGCACAGTATAGTCTCTTGTTGGTCCATCTGTTGTCCCAGTTACCAGTAAATCTGAATCCTTGTTTGCACCAGGTCTGGAGCCATGTATTAAAGCTGTTAGTGCGATGCAGCCTTTTTGTCCCCTTATCAAGAATAGGTAGAACTTCTGAGAATGCAACAGTGTTAACAACGTGCTTGAGTTTCTCTCCCAGAGATTGGAAGTCCTTTTGAGCTGTGGAGGCACTGTTCCTAGCCAGGTCGTGTGTGCCTAAGTAGATAATAACATCAAGTTTGGAGTGTTCACTTTTTGCGCTAAGTAATTCAAAAACTTGGTTTGTATTCCTGCTGGCTGACGAGGCTGGGAGGTACATGACTATCTTCTCTCCTTTGAACTGTGTTCCCAAGTTGGTGCCTCTGATGATGGAATCTCCAAGTAGTAGTAGTTTTCTGTTTGTTGAGGTTTTCTTCATATTTGGTGCTTTAGCAGGGGATTGGGCATTGTCTGACTCTTTTAAGGGCCTTTCAATTTCTTTGGATTGGGCATCCTCATTAGCCAAGGCAGAGAAGGCATTGTGCAGGGATATCTCTTGATGTACAGGATGTCTCTGTGTTACTGGTCGCAATCTACCAGAACCCACTGTGATCCATTTTTCCTGGGGCTTCAGAGCTTCTCTCAGAGAGGGCTGGTTCTCTGTGAGGTGGTTCTGCTACTCTCTTGATAGTATTGTATATAGTTATATAACATGGTTTAAAGTTCTAACATTGTTCTCTGGAGTCTGCTTTATTTAACCAGTTTTCTTTACTGCCTTTTTCTTCAATCAAAGCGCTTTACATTATGTAATCACTAAAAACAGGAAATGGATATATTCCCTTGTCTCCAAAGGGCTCAGATATGCAACCTATGTGTATCTGAGGCAATGAAGGGTTAGGTGGCTTGCCCAAGGCAACAAGGAGTGCCTATAGGACTAGAAAACCTAGTCCCTCTGGCCTGAGATTGCTGTCCCTAGGTGGGAATTGAACCCCTGACCCTCTGGCCTGAGGTAGTGTTCCAACCACTAGGCCACTCCTTTCCTCCCCTCTTCTCCTCTGGTGTGAGAGGAGGAGCTCAGATCCCTTATACTGTGACATAACAAAAGCCTAGCATGCTCAGTCTCCATCTGCTGGTAATGGGACACAACCCATGAGTCTGAAATGGACTGGAGGGGCTCGAGGAAAGACAATTAGCAGGGAAGGCCTAATTTCACCTTTCTTTTTTAGGGTTAAAGCCTGATTTTGCTAAGACTCTTTTCCCAGTTGCATAGAAAAAGCTTAATATCAGACCCTTAATGTGTCACTGCACAGTGCCAATAGAATACAATGGCCGCACCCCTCCTCCTCTTCCTACCCCACTCCCCAGTAACTCTGTATATAAATGGAGCTTTTTTGCTTCACATCTCCCTTATACGCTCTGCACCTTGCATTCACCCAGTCTCTCTCTCTGTCTGCCATGACCCTCTCCCCCTCCAGTCTTCTTCCATTCTCTCTCATATGACTTCCCCAGCCTTCCTCCAGTCTCTCCCCCCCCCCCCGCCCAGGCTTCACCCAGTCTCTCCCCTCTTTCCCCCCCCCCCCCTGTCGCTCTCACTCACCAATTCTTGTGCTTGGTTGCAGTGCTTGAAAAATGCAATGTTTTTGACTTCTCTCACGGTGATCAGCATGCTTGTAACTGTGAGATTAGCCTGAACTTCCTCCACTGTGCGGCTCAGCCATGCAGAGAGCTGTGGCGGAGGAGCTGCAGCTAAATTGGGGAAATGAAATCCAAGGTGCCAAGATGCAATTTCTAGGTGTTTTGGCAACCTGGCACCCAGGATCTGTCAAGCTCTGATATCTATCTATCTATATGTATGTGTCTGTATAGGGGCTGGATTGCCGGCACTGATTCTACGGCATAGATTGCCTATATCACATCCACGTCTAAAATATGAAGAATTTCTAAAATAACCCCCTCTCGTTTTATTTATTTATATATAAATAAATAAAATGAGAGGGGGTTATTTTAGAAATTCTTCATATTTTAGACGTGGATGTGATGGCAGAAAAATGTGGAGGCCATGTCCACATTGATTTCAGAAAGCCCATGAGATCCATGTTTATGTTTGTTTGTTTGCCTTTATTTGATATACCACATTTATGTAAACAAGCAATGTGGTTTACAAAATTACAAATAAAACGTACATGAAATAAGAAAGGAACACCATTCTAACAAAGTAAAGAGGAGAGCTTGAAAGAAGCACAAAGGTAGAAAAAGGGTGGGAAGAGGGGAAAAAAGGATAACACTTCGGTAGCCCAGGCCTAGGGGATTTCAAAAGCAAACTTGAACAGGTGAGCTTTTAGAGATACCCTGAAAAGTTTAAAATTCACTTCTGAACGTAAGAGAATGGGAAGAGGGAGCTAAGGCAAAATAATGCAGACTGCCATGTGGATTTTAGTTTTGCTTTAGGCGGGGAAGGGATGTGGAGCAGATTTACATCTGCAAGCCTGCACTGCCCTACACACAGCTAAAACTAAACCTTCCTATCCTACGTGAAAAATTCAGGCAGTATGTTGATAAGCATTTAAACTAGAAAAAGGGGGTGACTGATGGGGAAGGTCAAGTTCTAGATGTCACCCCCTGCAAAAGCAGAATAACATCAGAAACAACCAAACTTTTAAACCACACATCAAAAACAAGTGGGTAGAACAAAATCAATGCAAAATACACACAAGCCAGTAAAATGCTGGTAAACAATAAGCACAAATGCTCGAAGCTTAGCCAACAAAGTTCTGGACCTGGAAGCTCTAATGGTGGAAAAGGAAAATATCCTTGACATGATCTTCGCCCCTCTGACAGCCCTTGACTCCAACACCATGCTTGACGCATCTGTAACACCAGTACCTTGGTCAGACCACAAGTTAATCACCTTCCCCATTCCCATCAAGAGCATGATATCATCATGCTTCAACAAAAACTCTATCATCTCAACAAAAATATCTTCTCGGAGCTTCAGAGCCTTCAACAAAGAACTTATTCTTGCTGAAACTCGTCCTCTCCTCAATGACTCCTCTCCTCAATGACTCCTCTCTCAACCTGGAGAACCTGATCACTGCCTGGAACAGCAATCTCAGCGTCGTTGCACTACAACCAAATCGAAGTAACAACCTGAAGAAAAGAAAATCATCTCCCTGGTTCTCCCCGGATCTACGAACCTCCCTCATACACCTAAGAAGATTGGAAAAACGTTGGCGTCGATCACGCTCCACGGAAGACCTAACAGCCTACAAATTACACCTATCCACGCACAGAGAATCAGTCATCACCAAGATGAAACAATTCCACACCGATACACTGAAAAGATCACTAAATAAACCACGTGATCTTTTCAATCTAGTTAAGACCTTAGCTAAGGAGCCCTCGTCCAAACAACCCGAACTCATTCACCCACAAGCGTTCGCTGAATATCTGCAATCCAAGCTGCTAACAACTGACACCATCGCAACAATCCCCTCTCAAGACTCCATCTTCCTATCTAACCTATCTATGTTCTCCACACCATCCAATAAACATATTGAGAACATTATTGCTGCCCTTAATACATCCACTGCACAAACTGACCCTTGCCCAGCCTTTTGGATAAAGGAGCTACGAAGTGATCTTAGCCCTCTCATCACTAGAATGATGAATTTATCCTTTACATCTGGGTCTTTCCCATCAGCCCTCAAGAGAACGTCCATTAGACCCCTCTTGAAGAATCCCAAACTCGACCCACAGAAAGTCGAATCTTATAGACCCATATCTAGTATTCCCTTTCTAGCTAAAGTAATTGAAAAGGTAGCTCAAAGTCAAATACAGGATCACATTGACACTGCATCCCCTCTAGACCAATGCCAGCATGGCTTCAGGGAGTTCCACGGTGTAGAAACCCTCCTCACCACCCTCTTCAACAACATCATCGCAGGCATTGACAACATCCGCCAAGGCTTCGTGCTTATTTTCCTGGACATTGCTGCCGCTTTTGTCTCTGTACATCACGATCTGTTACTAGGGCATCAACGACACTGCCCTGGCATGGTGCCGATCATACCTGGATCAGAGATGGCAGTATGTAACTTCAGGAACAGTAACATCCACACCTTTCCATCAAAAACAGGGTGTGCCACAAGGATCATCCCTATCATCACTCTTATTTAACATATACATTCAGCCAGTCTGCAACATCATCAAATCCTTCAAGGTCGACTGTCTAATATACGCAGACGACATTCTCCTCTACATGCCTTTTTCCACACTCAACATGGATCTTTCACCGATGACCAAATGCTTTGATGCAGTGTCTGAATGGCTTCAATCCCAAAACCTCCGCATTCAACACAGGAAAACGGAGGTTCTCTTCATCACTAGAGACTCATTGTTCACCCCCCCTTCACAGATAAAGGTGAAAGAAGCCGAGCTCCAAACAAAGCCTTCAATCCGATACCTTGGGGTCACCTTGGACCAGCGCCTGGATATGAAATTACATATATCCAACGTAGTCAGAGTGATTTATCTCAAAATCCGGACACTCCGCAACCTTCGCTCCTTGCTTGATCCTGAGGACTTCCGGACCATATTCCAAGCGTTAACCCTACCGCACCTCGACTACGCTAATGCCGTTTTTCAAGGTCTCCCACACTCCACCTTAAACCCTTTGCAACTTGCCATGAACACTGCGGCCAGAGTCCTCTACAGAGCATCAAGAAGGGACCATGTAACACCTATTCTAAAACAGCTCCACTGGCTCCCCATACACGGGAGACTGTCGTTCAAAACATTATTACTCACATTCAAGGCTATCAAAGGCATCACCTCCTCCTCTCTAATGAACCTTATTCAGACCGTTCCACCTAACAGAACTAGGAGAACTATATCTACAAACTCGCTAGTAATCCCTAAGGCAGCAACTAAATGCACACTAGCGACATCTAACAGGGCGTTCAGCTTCTATGCCCCTAAGTGCTGGAACACCTTACCACCTGAAATTCGGGCTATCTCTGATCTAACCTCATTCAGAAAGGCAATCAAATCCCATTTATTCTCCCACTACTACCTGAACATCCAATCACCGTCCTGACCACCAATCCTCTTTGAACACCCAACCCGATCTAAGAATAAATACTGATGTATATACATGTAAATTCATTGTAAATAGTTTCAGTTAACAATCTCCCCATGTATTATCCAAGTTCTTTTTCCTGTTCAATGTAAAACCAAAGAGCTTTTGTTCTGGTCTTGTTATATTGTAAACCGCGCTGATCCCAAATAGTGCGGTATATAAGAGCTTGTAATAAATAAATAAATAAAAGGACTTGGACATTGTGGCCATTACAGAAACATGGTTTAATGAATCGCATGATTTGGATATAGCCAGACAGAGAAAATGGAAAAGGGAGGAGGAGTAGCCGTGTATGTCAAAAGCAGTATTAAAGCTGCTGAAATGCATGGGGAAAAGAAGAAGCACTCTGGATCGGGTTGGAAAGAGGAGATGGCACTGTCATCCATACTGCTGTAGTCTACAGACCTCCCACTCAAATTGAAGAGAGAGATAACTAATTGACTATACATATTGCCAAGATAGCAACAAAGGGGGGAGCGATAATATTGGGTGACTTTAATCTACCCGATGTGGATTGGAGTACTCCTTCTGCAAATCTGGAAAGAAGCAAAAAAATTGTGGACGCTATCCAAGATGCTTTACTTAGACAAATGGTGATAGAACCAACCAGGGAAAGCTCAATACTGGATTTAGTGCTCACCAATGGTGATAGCGTGTTGAATGTCTGCGTGAGTGCCCCTTTGAGCAACAGCGATCATCACACGGTGTGGTTTGAGATAAAAGCCAAGGTGCAGTCCAATCATAGCAAGCTCAAAGTCCTACACTTCAAAAACACTGACCAATAAAATGGCCGAGTATCTAAAGAAGGAGCTGACAGGGGTGGAAGAGGATAAGGGAAGTGGAATTGTAATGGGCTAAACTAAAAGGGGCAATAAAAGGGACAACAGATAAATATGTAAGAAAAGTAAATAAAATCAAGAGGAGAAGGAAACCTATTTGGTTTTCCAAAGAAGTGGCTGCTCAAATAAAGGCAAAAAGCACAGCTTTCGCAAAATTCAAAAGCTTGCAAACAGAGGAACACAGAAATGAATACAGGATCAAACTCAAGGAGACAAAAAGAGAAATAAGGATAGGAAAATCAAAGGCAGAGGAAAAGATGGCTAAAGATGTTCAGTGCGGCGACAAAACTTTCTTCAGGTATATTTGGGAAAGGAAGAAGATCAGAGGTGGAATTGCAGTCGAACGGACTCGTGGAAAGTGACATTGAAAAAGAAAAATTGCTAAACAAATACTTCTGCTCTGTTTTTACTAAAGAAAATCCTGGAGAAGGACCACCTGTGACTCCCAAATATAAAAATGGGAATGAAGTAGATAACACACCATTCAGAGAAGATGAGGTGTTAGAACAGCTTGCAAAACTGAAAGTGGACAAGGCCATAGGACCAGATGGGATACATCCCAGGATACTAAAAACTCAGAGAGGTTCTTGCAGGGCCGTTAAAGGATGTTTTCAACACATCCTTGGCAACAGGAGAGGTTCCTCAGGACTGGAGAATGGTTGATGTCGTACCTCTACACAAAAGTGGTGACAGGCAAGAAGTGTCAAACTACAGGCCCGTGAGCCTTACCTCGGTGGCGGGAAAGGTAATGGAGGCGCTCCTGAAAAAGCGAATAGTGAACTTTCTCAGAATCAGCGGGTTACAAGAGGCAACATGGTTTTACCGAGGGACGATCTTGCCAAACAAATCTGATTTTCTTTGACTGGGTGACCAGAGAACTAGATCAGGGGCATGCGATGGATGTCATCTACCTGGATTTCAGCAAAGCCTTTGATACTGTCCCTCATAGGAGGCTTATCAATAAACTCAGTAGCTTGGGAATGGGTCCCAAGGTGGTAAACTGGATCAGAAATTGGTTGACTGACACACGACAGAAGGTGATGGTAAATGGAGCTCACTCGAATGAAAGGAAGGTGATTAGCGGGGTGCCTCAGAGTTCCGTCCTGGACCCAGCACTGTTCAATGTATTTGTGAGTGATATTGAAGGACTGAATGGAAAGGTCTGTCTTTTTGCAGATGACACAAAAATTTGCAACAGAGTGAACTCCCCCGAGGGAGTGATTAACATGAGGAAAGATCTACAAAAACTGGAAGAATGGTCTAATGCTTGGCAATTAAGATTTAATGCAAAGAAGTGCAGTGTCATGCACTTGGGTAGCAGAAATCCAAGGGAAATGTACGCGATAGGGGGCGAGAGGTTGGTGTGCACAGAGCAGGAGAAAGACCTCGGTGTGATTATTTCTGTAGATCTCAAGGTGGCAAAACGGATAAAATGAGGAAAATAGTTAAGAAAAAACTAAAAGGAGCAGTTGCAAAGGTTAAAGACGTACATCAAGCTTGGGTGTTGTTGAAAAATACTATCTTGGAAACCCAGATCAGCTGTATTCCACGCTTTAAGAATAGTGGAAGGAAGTCCAAAAAACTGCCAGCATGTTTTAAAGGTGAGGTCAGAGAGGCTGCTGTTGCCAAAAAAGCTTCTTTTAGGAAATGGAAAAAAGAGCCAAATAACGAAAACTGGAAACAGCACAAGCACTGGCAAGTTAAATGCAAGGCATTGATAAGGCAGGCAAAGAGAGAATTTGAGAAGAAGCTTGCTGCGGAAGCAAAAATGCATAATAAAGACTTTTTCAAGTGCATTCATAGCAAAAAACCTGTGAGAGAGTCAGTTGGACCATTAGATGATAGAGGGGTAAAAGTGGCACTAAGAGACGACAAGGCGATAGCGGAGAGACTGAATGAATTCTTTGCTTCGGTCTTTACTGAGGAAGATGTAGGGATGTTACCCATGACTGAAGTGGTATTTAAAGGTGCGGCAGAATTGAAGGAAATATCAATACATTGGGAAGATGTATTTCAACTATTTGATAAACTGAAGAGTAGCAAATCACCTGGACTGGATGGTATACATCCAAGGGTGTTGAAAGAACTGAAATATGAGATTGCAGACCTGCTATTAGTAATCTGTGAACTATCATTAAAATCATCTGTAATATCTGAAGATTGGAGGATGGCCAACGTAATGCCAATTTTTAAAAAGGGTTCAAGGGGTGATCCAGGAAACTACAGACAGGTGAGCTTGACGTCGGTACCGGGAAAAATGGTAGAAACCATCATAAAGAACAAAATTACTGAACATGTAGATAGTCATGGCTTAATGGGAGACAGCAAACATGGCTTTAGACAAGGAAGATCTTGTCTTACTAATCTGTTATGTTTTTTTGAAGGTGTGAATAAACAGGTAGATAAAAGGAAATAAGACTTATTAAAAGAAGGCTGCTACACAGTACCCTGTCCTGTGCTTCTAAGTCCAGCTGTGACCAACTTCCTGTGTGATTAACAGTCCTTGCTTGGATAGAAGGAGTCTTTCAAAATGGCCTTTTGACCTGCCACCTGACTTTAACACCTATTTAAAAAGTTTCACAGGTCTCTTGCCCCCTATGTAGAAGGCCTCTTTGTAAAGGTCTCTAGAAGACTATATTTATTGCTCAAAGAATACTGACCCTGTTTTGCCTTTTATGCTACGTTATATTCTGATTTGATTTAAATTACATCTCTTTGCTGCTGCTAGGCTCTGACTTAAAATGAAATTTAAACTAGAAGCTCTCTGCTGGGTTCTAAATTTAACCAGAAAGCTCTCTTCTGTGTTTTAAATGTAAACTTAAATTGCTGCTACTAGGCCCTGGCTGTTTTAACAAATACACTGGGTTCACAGATTAATTAGCTTTAATCCAAAGAATTCCCTTCAGAAAAATTCCCAGAAGTATGTACTCACTATTGCAGATCTCTCTCCAGAAGTAGTAGTCCCTTTTGTAGTCCTTCAAGACTGAGAATCACAGAACTCTGGTTGAACTATTTATGCCTGTGCTTCTGAGGTAAGCTGTAACCAACTTCCTGGGTGATTAACAGTCCTTGCTTGGATAGAAGGAGTCTTTCAAAATGGCCTTTTGACCTGCCACCTGGCTTTAACACCTATTTAAAAAGTTTCACAGGTCTCTTGCCCCCTAGGTAGAAGGCCTCTTTGTAAAGTTCTCTAGAAGATTTTATTTATTGCTCAAAGAATACTGACCCTGTTTTGCCTTTTATGCTAAGTTATATTCTTATTCAAATTAAAGCTCTTTGCTGCTGCTAGGCTCTGACTTGGTATAAAATTTAACTAGAAGCTCTCTGCTGTGTTTTAAATTTAAACTTATAGTGCTGCTACTAGGCCCTGACTGATTTAACAAATACACTGGGTTCACAGATTAATCAGCTTTAATCCAAAGAATTCCCTTCAGAAAAATTCCCAGAAGTATATACTCACTATTGCAGATCTCTCTCCAGAAGTAGCAGTCTCCTTTTGTAGTCCTTCAAGATGGCAGAGAGCCTTGGTGGCTCACCCAGCATACATCAGGTTCCATCAGAATAGGATAGTGTTGCAAACATATTCGTGTTTCTTGCCCAAAGTGGTCTCCTCTTTCTATCTCAATCAATCGATGGTTTGCCCACCTTCTTTCCCTGGCCTCACTCTAACTGTGCGGAGGTTACGCTGCACATGCTGGATTGCAAGCAAGTCCTAGTCATCTACCTCGAGCAGATGAAGGCACACCATTGTTCCACCCAGCTGTTCATCTCTTTTGACCCCAGCAAGCTGAGTTCTGCCATCTCCAAATGCACGCTGTCCATTTGGTTGGCAGAATGCACCTCTTTCACTTATGCCCAGGCAGGCCTGAGCCTTGATGGTCATGTCACGGCTTACAGCGTCCGAGCCATGGCTGCGTCGGTGACCAATGTGCTCGATTTCCATGGAGGAGATTTGCAGGGCTGCTATGTGGTCCACACTTTCACAGCTCACTACTATATGGATGGGGATTCCCGACACAACAGCAACTTTGGCCAAGCCATATTCCGGCATCCCTTTGGGGCAGGTTCAACTCCTGCCCTTTTGTCCGTCCAGGCTACCAAAAAGTGTCCTCTTAGTATTGTTGTGTGCCAAGGACACTGAATCAGTTGAATCCCGTAAGGGGACTACCCTCACTGTTTGTTCTGGTTCTCCAGTTTTGTTACCCCGGTTGGGCTTTTGCCTCCTCAGTTTTCGGTAGCCTGTAGCTTGGGAGTCCCATATGTGGGGACTTATTTCCCACTTGTCCACAGAGAAATCATAGTTCACCTGTAGCAAGTGTTCTCCGTGGGCACAGGAATAATTCCTCACAGCCTTCCTACCTCCCCGAGAAGTTGCTTTTTGTCTTTTGCTACTATTATACTGGAGAGAAGATGGTGCCGCAACAGGTGGAAGATATGCACGCATGAGCAGTGGAGTCTCCGAAAACACTTCCAATGGAAGCTGGGGAACATTCCCGTGCAGGGCTCCGTCGGGGACTTCACCCGTATGTGAGGATTTATTCCTGCTGTCCATGGAGAACACCTGCTACAGCTGAGTAATTATGCTGTATCAATGCTCCCTATAATACACGCCGCTAAAGGCTCTATAGCCAGCACAAACAGGGGGGAGAGAAGCAGAAGAGACCCTGTTAAAGCAAACACAGGCTTTAGAGCTCACATAGAGTGCCCTTGGGCAAGTCACTTTACTTTCACTTGACTTGGAAGAAAGGCATGGCAATCTACTTCCAGCCACACCTTCCCAAGAAAACACAGGGGCTGCTGGGTCACCAGGTGTTGGCATTGACTCAACGGCACACATTCCTTCACATAGTGCCCTGACACAAGCACAAAAATTACCCCTGAAGCCCATTCTCTCTAGCATCTGGAGCTTAAAGTGCAAATCCACTTGATCAAACACAATATCAACATCTATTGAGAGGAGAATAAAAGGGTTACCTCTTGGTTTGCCAATTTTGTTATGCCCCAGTTCAAACAGGCTTTTTAATGTGATCTGTGGCGATATTCAGCGACACTATCTGGATAGCTGGAGGAGTATTCTGTGCAATTCTGGTCGCCGTATCTTAAAAATGATATAGCGTTATTAGAAAAGGTTCAGATAAGAGCCACCAAAATGGTAAAGGGGATGGAAGGATACCCTTATGAACAAAGGCTAAAAAAGTTAGGGCTCTTTATTTATTTATTTTATTTATTTAACAGTTATTTATATACCGCTCTTTCCCATGTTTCAAGTGCGGTTTACATGTAACAGTAGGTTAATTGGTATGAAATATACCAGGACATTTTACATAGAACAGATAATTATAATTTACAAGGAAAATTGTAACATTACAAGTATAACATATTAGAACATATATACATTGCTAGTTAAATTATTAATCATCATGTAAATGAGTGTGTAGTATGGTTAAATTAGTGTATTAGTGTCATTTATTTTTGAAAATAGGGTATATAATATTAAAAATAAATGTTAGCCTGTATCCCTTTGAGAATTCTGTTTTGGGAGTGTATTATAGTGTAATGTAAATAAGTGAGTTTTTAATTTTTTTTTTAATTCTTTTATGTCAGACAGTAGGCGAATGTTGTCAGGTAAATTGTTCCAGAGTATTGGGGCAGAGTGTGAGAAAGCTCTCTTATTGGTTTGTTTTCTGGCTTTTGTAAAATCTTTTGGTATTGTTAAAGTATTTATGTTTCTGCTCCTTTGAGATCGTTTATCAATGTCAATGTTAATCAGTGTATTTAGTGCAGATGGTGCAATTTTATTTATAAGTTTAAATGTAGTGACAAGAATTTTATATTTGATTCGGGAGTAAATTGGTAGCCAATGAAGTTCAGCTAAAATTGGTGTAATATGTTCAAGTGGGCTTATATTCATAATCGTTCTAGCAGCTAAGTTCTGAGTTATTTGTATCTTTTTAATATTTTGTTTCGAAATACCATTAAGTATTGTATTTGCAAAATCGAAATATGGGGTAATAATAGCATGAATTATGTTAATAAAATCTTGTAGAAGGATCAAAGGTCTTAGTTGTTTTAGTGTTTTGAGTTTGTAATGTATATTTTTAGTTAAATATTTTATATGTGAATCCATATTTAGATTATTGTCAAGTATCACACCTAAATATTTTACTTCTTTTTTTATATTAATTTCATGAGTATCTAGTGTAATCGTGTTTGGGGGTATATATGTTTGATTTTTAGTGATAAATAAAATATCTGTTTTAGTAAAGTTGATAAGTAGATTTTGTTCTTTGAGCCACTCAGTTAGTTCATTAAAACATTCTGTTATTTTTTGGAGAGGTGGGTGTGGGATTTCAAATGGGAGGTAGAACATTATATCATCGGCGTAAATATGATAAAAGACATTGTGGCGTTTAAAGATGTTACAAACTGGTTGTAAGTAAATGTTAAATAATAGTGCAGATAAAGCAGATCCCTGCGGAAGACCTTGAGTTTGTTTGAAGGTGTTAGATATTTGGGTGAGGATTCTTACATTTTGGGTTCTGTTTGATAGATAGGATTTGAACCAATTATAAACAGTAGATGTTATACCAATTTTTTGAAGTCTGTTTAACATTGTTAAGTGATCAACACTGTCAAAGGCAGCTGATATGTCAAGGAAAACAAGAATAAAGGCTTGTTTAGTATTATCAATACCTCTTAATATTGTGTCATAAAGGATCGTTAGTAATGTTTCTACTCCATGGAAGGGTCTAAAACCATATTGATGTTCATCAAGAATGTTTAATGTGTCAATAAAATCTTGTAGTTGAATTTGTACAATTTTTTCAATAAGTTTAGCCATAAAAGGAATACTTGATATAGGTCTGTAAGATTTTGGGGATAGTTTATCTAATGTGTTATTTTTAAGTATAGGACGTATTTGAACATGTTTGAGAGATGGTGGTAAATAGCCTTTTTGCAAGGATAGATTCACTAAGGGTAGAATGAAAGAAGAGAGTATTGGGAAAGTCTTCTTTATCCAATCAACTGGGCATGGATCAAGGTATGAAGTTGTTGTATTAATGTTAGTTATTGTAGTTTTGAGAGTAGTTTTTGATATTAAGTTGAAGTTGGTCCAGTTATCAACTGTAGTTTGCTTTAATTGTGTTTTAATTTGTGGTTGAGTAATATTTGATGGTGTTATTTGTAGGTTTGTTTTGTTGCTATAGTATTGAGCTAATTCTTGTGGGGAGATATCTATTGATATTTCATCATTATTTAGTGTTTTGTTTGTTAATTTCTGTACTATACAGAATAGTTCTCTTGGTCGATTAGTGGCTCTTGATATTATATTAGAATAATAATTTTGCTTGGAGTTGTTTATTGTTTGTTTATAAATTTGTAGTGTTTTAGTGTAATTCTCATGATTTATTAATGATTTTGATTGTCTCCATTTCCTTTCCTCTTTTCTTAGTTGTCTTTTTAATGTTTTGATAGATGTATTAAACCATGGAGTATGTCTTTTTTCAATTTTATTGTTTATATTTTGGTTTGATTGATTTGGGTTATTTTCTGCTGCTTTGGAGATTATATTGTTCCAGTTTTTGATAGATTCTTCGAGATTTGTGGGTGTTTGTGTAAGGTGTGGTATTATTTGATCTAAAAATTCCTCTTCATTGAATTTTCTGAATCTTTTAGTTTGAGGAGGTTGTGGTTTTTTAGTATGATTGTTGTATGTGAAGGTTATATTGAATTTTAAAAGATAGTGGTCAGACCAGGGGACTGGAATGTTTGAGAGGGATTCAGAGTTATATAGGTTGTATATAGAGTTTGGTAGGAAGACCATATCAAGTGTTTTTCCTTTATTGTGTGTTTGTTCAGTTATTATTTGGTGAAAATCCAGATTATTTATCATTTCTAAGAAGTGATTAGAATGATTATTGGGTGTTGATGGAAGGTTAAAGTCTCCCATAAGTATTACAGGATTTGTGTCTGTGGATGATGCTAGTAATTCAATTAAGTTGTAAATTTTATCTATGTAGTATTCTGGTGGTCGATATATTAGTGATATATTTATGTTTTTAATTTTTATGGTGAGTATGTCAACATTGTCTATATTATTAGATGATATTAATTTTGCATTGAGGTTTTTCTTTAATATTATAAGTACTCCTCCTCCTTAACCTGGAAAAGACACGGCTGAGGGGAGATATGATAAAAGTCTATAAATTAATGAACAGAGTGGAACGGGTAAACATCGATTGTTTACGTAATCAGAATATAGAAAGACTAGAGGACATGCAATAAAGCTACAGGGTAAACTAAGACTAATAAAAGAAAATATTTTTTCACTCAACGTGTAATCAAACTCTGGAATTTGTTATCGGAGGATGTAGTAAAGGCTGTTAGTGTAGCTGGGTTTAAAAAAGGTTTGGACAAGTTCCTGGAGGAAAGGTCCATAAACCATTATTAAGAAGGGACCCAGGATATCAATGCTTGACCCAGTACAAGCATTGTGGAACCTGTGTCTTTTGGGGAAACTGCTAGGTACGTATGACCTAGATTGGCCACTGTTGGAAACAGGATACTGGGCTTGATGGACCTTGGTCTGACCCAGTATGGCATATCTTATGTTCTTATAGCTGTGTTAAAAGGTTGGCTATAAATATTCATATTTAAATTTGAAATCTTTTCTTCAGAGACATCAGGCTGGAGACAGTCTGGGCAGTCCATCAGCTTCTGGTAGTAAATCCATCTCTAGTTGAATCTAGGGTCTTGTCTAAATCAAATGTCCAAGACCTTAGAAATTCCCCAAAATAGATGGCAGAACATGTCCTTTGTCCTACCCATAGTCCTCATGGGGATGAGAATCTGCTGCAGCATGCTGGTTTTGCGTTCCTCCTCATGAACCTTAAAAACGTGACGTGTTCCATTGAGCCCAGTACCTTGTCTCAAATGATGCTTGATTTGGGTAACTTGACATAGTATCCAGCAGATCCTAATAGAAGATTAATTCCCTGTTTGTTCCTAACTCCTATAGGAAGTGCAGAAGCTGGTGTGCATGATTCTCCTCTTCCAGGAAATAACTTGTACAGGAATAGCAAGAGTGGCTGGTGTGCCACCTCCAGAAACTAACTATCTCCAGGAACAAGCAGGAATGAGTCTTCACATATGGGTACGTCGGTACCGATGGAGCCTGTGCGGGAACGCTCCCCAGCTTCCCAAAAAAGGAAAACTTTTGGGAGCATCCCACAGCGCCTGCGCGCTGCCTTCGTGCCTTTCCTAACCGCCTCTCCTCAGTTCTTCTTTGCCGCGGAGCCAGCAGGTCGAGCTCTGTCACCGCTGAAGAAGTTCTTTATTTTATTTTATTTCTTTGGTCGCGTGTCTGCCTCCACCGACTCCGGACCGGTACCGCCAGTCTTTTCTTTCTTTTCTTTAAAAAAAAACAAAAAAAAAAAACAATATATAATTTCCCTCACTTAGTGTATTTTTTCTCTTTGTGCCTTAGGCCTCACAAGAGACTTTTCCTCATGGAAAGACCAGCCTCCGGGTTTAAGAAATGCACTAAGTGCAGCGGTACTATTTCTGTTACAGACACCCATGAATGGTGTCTTAAATGTTTGGGTCCTGAACACTCCATTTCGGATTGTCCGTCCTGCTCTCTGATGTCTAAACGGGGTTTACAGAACCGAGCAGCTAAGCTCCATGTGCTGTTTCCCGCTGATGCAGCTTCGGTAGCATCGACGTCTTCCAGGGCTTCTTCTTCCCCCAATGGATCTCAGGTAACCAAACATAAATCTAGCCGGTCCTCGAAGGGTAAATCTCCCTCTAAGCATCGAGATGCCTCCGGGCTTGCCCTCGAGGATCCTGCACCGGCAAAACAACCCCGGCGGGAAGCTCCAGCTTCCAAAGCTCCACCTATGGGGTTACAGGTTGACATCGATGGCACGGCCTCAACCGATCACCTGTTAGAATGCTCTGGGGTACCGGCACAGTCTTCCGGTACCGAATTCCAGGCATTCATGGCGTCCATGGATCAGAATGTTCTGTCCATGCAGCGGGCTATCAATGCCTTCATTCAAGCTGCGACGCCGTTGATACCGCAACAAACTCCGTTGTCGGTATTGACTCGGGTACCGGCACCAGCGCCGGTACCGGTACCGACTGCATCGGCATCGACTAGGATACCGACTGCAGCGGTTCCCTGTCCAGGGCAGCTCCTCGGTACCGAGTCGGTACAGATGACCCCCGATGTCGATACCGCTCGATACGCGTACCGAGCATTAGAAGAGCACCCTGACAGACGGTACTTTGATTCCTCTGGTGATTCTGATACATCAGAGGAGTCTGCTGAAGTATCCATAGCCCTTCCTGAAGAGCCGCCTTCTCCAAAAAGAAGAATGTCTCCTCCAGAGGATTTGTCCTTTCAAGACTTCATAAGAGAAGTAGCTAAAGGACTTTCTATTTCAGTAACCTCTGAATCAGAGCCTAGAGCAAACAAATTAGATATTTTGGGTTATTCTAAGGCTCCTAAAGAGGCAGTCACCTTACCAATTCATGAGATTCTTTATGAACACATGATTGACTTATGGGAGACTCCTCTCACTATCTCTCCTCATTCTCGCAGATTGGACACTATGTATCGTGTCCCTCCTTGTCCTGGGTTTCATAAAACACAGCTTCCTCACCATTCCATTGTGGTGCAGTCAGCTATGAAGAGGATAAAGAGTACAAAGAGACACTCTTCTGCTCCCCCAGGAAGAGAATGCAGGACCTTGGATGCTTTTGGTAGGAAAATCTTCCAAGCCAGGATGCTTATTGCCAGAATCAATTCCTATAGTCTTTACATGGGTATGTTTCTAAAAGAGGTTGCAGATAAGCTGCACACTTTCCTCCCTTTTCTTCCAGAGGATAAAAGGGAGGAATTCCTCATTTGGCTTAAGCATACTCAAGACATTTCAAAGTTTTCCAACAGGGCAGCCTTTGACTCCTTTGAAGGTGCCAGCAGAGCTTCGGGCATTGCCATAGCTGCTCGCAGAATTGCTTGGCTCCAAGCTTCTGATTTAGAACCCTGGGTTCAAGATGGCTTAGGAAATCTTCCCTGTACAGGTGAAACCTTTTTGGCAAAGAATGGCAAATCAAAGCCACTCAAATGGATGCAGAAAATTCTGCTCTGGATAGACTTTCAAAGTCAACCTCCATTCCTGCCAAGAAAAAGACCTTCAAGAAGTCTTTTTTTCAAAGAGGGCAGATTCCCTTCTGCTTCTGGCCAACAATCTTCTACAGGTCGCTTTGCCACTAAGCGTCAGCAACCTAAACAGGCCAGGCCTAAGTCTACAGGGGCTGCTGCAACTCAGCAGACCCAACCTCCTCAGGGTTTTTGACTTGATGCTAGAGAACCTAGCCTTTCTGGCTCTAAAACAGCCAGAGCCTCTCACCATCCCAGGAAGGTTAGCTCATTTTGCTCCCAGATGGGAGCAAATTACATCAGAGCAGTGGACCCTCTCCATCATAAGAGAGGGCTACAAACTTCATTTCTCAGACCTTCCTCCCCACACCATGGTGAGACACTTCAATTCTCCCACATCTCTTCTCGGCCTTCTAGATCAGGAGGGGGCTACCCTTCTTGCCCAAGGGGCAATAGAAGAAGTTCCTCCTCTTCAACAAGGGTCAGGGTTTTACTCCTCCTATTTTCTCATTCCAAAGAAGACAGGGGGATACAGACCCATCTTAGATCTCAGGGAATTGAACAAATTTCTATGCAAGGAGAAGTTCAAGATGCTTTCTCTGGGCACACTCCTTCCATACCTTCAAAGTCAGGATTGGCTTTGTTCTCTAGATCTCAAGGATGCGTACACACATGTCCTCATCCATCCATCTCACAGAAGATTCCTCCGTTTTCTTTTCCAAGGAAAACATTATCAATACAGGGTGCTTCCTTTTGGTCTGGCCTCTGCTCCAAGAGTGTTCACCAAATGCATGGCAACAGTAGCTGCATTTCTACGCACTCTGGGAATATTTGTCTTCCCATACCTGGACGACTGGCTCATCCGAGCTCCATCTCAGTCAGAGGCCCAGATTTCCCTGGACCGCACAAGGCGCATTCTGCAGTATCTGGGACTTGTGGTAAACCTCCCAAAGTCTCAGCTCACCCCTACTCCAGTCCCTAGAATTCATAGGGACCTGGTTGGATACTACCACTGCAAGGGCCTACCTTCCTCAGGCCCATTGCCAACGTCTAGTGAAGTTAGCCTCCCAGATTCAGTCAAAGAACCACTTAACTGCTCGGGAGATGCTACAACTGCTAGGCCACATGGCTTCCACAGTGCATGTGGTACCCTATGCTCGCCTACACATGAGAGCAGCTCAATGGACTTTGTCCACCCAGTGGACTCAAGCATCAGGAGCTCTCTCAGACCAAATAGCAACCTCCAAACGTCTCTTTTGGTCTCTCCAATGGTGGATGTCCACTCAAAATCTGTTGCTGGGGTCCCCCTTCCAACAGTTGTTGCCCCAAGCAACCCTCACAACAGATGCCTCCCAAACAGGTTGGGGAGCTCATCTACAAGACCTCTCCACTCAAGGCACTTGGTCCCCACAGGAGACCTCTCTTCATATCAACCACTTGGAGCTTCATGCAGTTTTTCTAGCTCTCAAGGTCTTTCATACCCTCCTCGGCTACAAGACAGTCCTCATTCATACGGACAATCAAGTAGCCATGTTTTACATAAACAAACAAGGAGGAACTGGCTCTCTGTCGCTTTGCAACAAAGCTTTAAGATTGTGAGCCTTCGCTAGAGAGCATCATATCCATCTCCTGGCAGTATACCTCCCAGGAATCCAAAACTCTTGGGCGGACAGACTCAGTCGAGTTCTGCTTCCACACGAATGGTCCCTACACATGGATCAGGTACTCAGAATCTTCCAAGAATGGGGAACCCCGGACATAGACCTCTTTGCAAGTCCATGGAATGCCAAACTTCCCAGGTTCTGTTCCAGAATTCCATGTCAGGGAGTTCAGGCCAAGGATGCCTTCCTCCTTCATTGGGGTCAGGGCTTCCTGTATGCCTTTCCACCCATTCCCTTGATTCCCAAGACTCTGTTCAAGCTTCAGAGGGATCAAGGATCTATGATCCTCACAGCTCCACGCTGGCCACGCCAAGTGTGGTACCCTCTACTTCTGCATCTCTCCCAAGCCCCCTCTCTGGACTTGGGAGCTGCTCCAGACCTTCTGTCCCAGGAGGAGGGGACTTTGTGGCACCCAAACCCCAAGTCCCTTCACCTCAGGGCTTGGTTGCTGAAGGCCTAGGCCTTCAAGACTGGAATCTTTCTCAGCAAGTGAAGGATATCCTCCATGCTTCCAGAAAACCTTCTACTAGACGTTCCTATGCTTTTAAATGGAAAAGGTTTTCCATTTGGTGTGCTGACAAGGGTCTTGACCCTCTAGAACTACCTTTGAATTCTCTTTTGGAATATCTCCTGCATCTTTCCAATGCAGGCCTTAAGACAAATTCAGTAAGGGTCCATTTGAGTGCTATTGCAGCATCCCTTAAGCCTATCAATGGACAGCCTATTTCCTCTCATCCTCTTATTGCAAAGATTCATGAGAGGCCTAACTTTAACCAAACCTCCCATTAGGCCTCCTCCGTTGGCATGGGACTTAAATTTGGTTCTTGGTCAGCTCATGAAGCCACCTTTTGAACCCTTAGCCACCACCTCCTTGAAATATTTCCTGGAAGGTTATTTTCCTCATTGCAGTCACCTCAGCTCGCCGCATCAGTGAACTGCAGGCCTTAGTGGCTAATCCACCTTATACAAGATTCCATCATGATAAGGTGGTCCTTAGAACCAATCCACACTTTATGCCTCAAGTGGTCTCACCTTTTCATCTTAATCAAGAAGTCTAATTTACCTGTCTTTTTTCCAGCTCCTCATGCATCAAGTGCAGAGAGGAACCTCCATACTCTAGATTGTAAGAGGGCTCTTGCCTTTTACTTCCAAAGGACACAGCAACTTAGAAAGTCTTCTCAACTCTTTGTTGCTTTTGATCCCTCTCATCTGGGACTTCCAGTCTCTAAAAGAACACTGTCCAATTGGATTGCTCAGTGTATTTCTTTCGCCTACCAGAGTAAGAACCTTTCTCTGGAGAGCCATGTCACAGCTCATAATGTGAGGGCCATGGCAGCCTCTATGGCTCATCTAAATTCTGTGTCCATCGATCAGATCTGTCGAGCGGCCACCTGGGTCTCGGTTCATACCTTCACAGCCCATTACTGTTTGGACAAGGACTCCCGCCGAGATGCCTTGTTTGGTCAGGTTGTACTCAAACACCTGTTCCATTATTAATCAACTCCTACCCTCCTTCCCTGAATGGATGCCTGAGATCCATATGAGGAGGTAGAGCCCTTCCCAGGGTCTCATAACCTTGGGGATCTCCCAGGCATCTTTAGCTAGGGAGTCCCCATATGTGAAGACTCATTCCTGCTTGTTCCTGGAGATAGCACAGTTACTTACCTGTAACAGGTGATCTCTGGGAACAGCAGGAATAAGTCTTCCCAACCCACCCACCCACCCCATCCCACTAGGAGTTGTATCTCTCTATCTTTCCTTTCCTCTCTCTCTTTTTGTCTCAGCTTTAAAACTCGAACTGAGGAGAGGCGGTTAGGAAAGGCGGGAAGGCAGCGCACAGGCGCTGTAGGATGCTCCCAAAAGCTTTCCTTTTTTGGGAAGCTGGGGAGCGTTCCCGCGCAGGCTCCGTCGGTACCGATGTACCCATATGTGAAGACTTATTCCTGCTGTTCCCAGAGATCACCTGTTACAGGTAAGTAACTGTGCTTTATTTATTTATGCAGGCAATTTGAAGTTACAGAAGATACAACAACTTGTTACAGAAAATAATACAACAGAAGAATAAGAAGGCAACCAGTCTTCCCTAGCATTACACTAAAACATGAAGAACTACATTCACTAGCCCACAAGTGAAGAGGAAGGCCTAGACATAATCATAAGAAAAATTCCAGGAAATAAGACACAAGACTAATGCAGAATTTTAATTCACGAACTAAAATCCCCACCTCTAAGTTGAGGGGGTAGATGAAGGAGCCATAAGCTGCTGAGACGGAGCCACACTCTTACCTGCGACAAACTGAGTTAAGTGCGCTGGCTCAAAAAAGGTATAACTGACTCCCTGATATTTAATTAGATATCTACACGGGTAATGCAGGAAGAATAACCCACCCAACTGCAAAACCTGAGTACGGAGCAAAATAAACTGTTGCCTACGTTTCTGGGTGGCTATAGAGACATCAGGAAACATCCTAATTGCCCCCCCCCCCCAATAAAGGGCTCATTCCTAGCCTTAAAGTATAATTTCAGGAGTAAATCTCGATCAGGCTCAAGAACCAGAGACAGCAACAAAGTAGCCCTCAGGATAAATTCCGGATCTGTAGCCTCTAGGAACCCAGTTATATCCAAAGAGTCCATTGGTGGAGAATGTGCAGGTGAGGAAGCTCCATGGTCTTTACGCTTGGCGGTTTGCAGACAGAAAATTCTAGCCAAAGGGATTATCAATACAGACGTAGCATAAGAAACAAACAAGTCCTTTGGCGAGACAGCAGGAACACCAGGAAATTTCAACAAGTGTTGATTCCTCTTCCGAACAGAGTTCTCTGACATTTCAATCTTCCCATGGATATCAAATAAATCTTTAGTAACAGTACCTGAAATAGTTAGTGTCCTAGCTGAGCCACCTTAGAGCTTAATCGGGCCACCTCCTGCTTCTGGTGGTCTGAAGGCTGAACAATAGTAGCAAGAGCACTCTGGAGGGCACCAAACTGAGATGAAAAGGAAAGTTCAGAGCCTGTAAGCCCTCCCAGAGAGAGTCCAAAGTAACAGCTGTAGAACGGACAAGTAAATACTTTACTGGCTTTACCTCCTGTGTTCCCGTGACAGGCAATGAACTAGCAAGCAACCCATCCTCAGGCTCCGCAGGCAGTGGGGGCCCTACATTGGCAGCAGAGCTCTCCACCACTCCAACTGTCACCGCAGCCATGATGACTTCTGCTGCAGGACTCCCCATAAACCTTGGTGTGCTGGTCCCAACTCTCTCTTCGCCAAGAGAGTCTGCCTCTGCTGCTCCCAAGCTGTGGAGTGGGGGCTGAGCTGGAGAGGTTCGTGTCTCCTGGCTAAGGGTGACCTATAGCTCTGAGGGGCACAGCAAGCCGCCTCCTGCTTCTGACGCTTCAAGCAAGCTTTGCTCCGGAGTTCGCTCTGCATCAGCGGGCTCACGACTACATCGAGAGGACCCTTAGCCTCAGTCGTACTTTGTCAACTCCCAACCTTTAGCTTTCCACTTACGAGGCTTTTCTTTTTTAAGGTAAAAGGAAAAAAAAAAGGTAAAAGTGGGATGTGTCAGAACAACAGCTGTCCGCCATCTTGGCCGCCTTCCTCTCTCCAGAAATTAACTTGAACAGCAATAATGCAGGGGCTAATGTGCGGGAGCTTTTGTCTCCAGAAACAAGCTAGAATAGCAGTAATCCAAAGGCCAATGTGCAGGAGCATCTCCCTCCAGAAAATAGGTGAAATAGCAGTAATCCAGAGGCTAGCATAAGGGAGTCCCCCCCCCCCCCCCCCAAGTCCAAAAAGAAGTTAGAATAGCAGTAATCCAGAGGCCAATATGCGGGAGCTTCTGTCTCCAGAATCTAAGTGGAATAGCAGTAATCCAGAGAATAGCATAAGTGACTCCCCCCCCCCAACCAACTCTAGAAACAAGTTAGAATAGCAGTAATCCAGAGGCCAATATGCGGGAGCTTCTGTCTCCAGAAACTAAGTAGAATATTAATAATGCAGAGGCTAGCATTAGGGAGCTCCCCCTTCAGAAACGAGTGAGAATTACAGTAATCTAGAGGCCAGGAACTATATAGCAGTAATCGTTATATTTTGTTAAATGTTTTAATGTTTCCCTGTATCATTCTCAGTTCTATGTAAACCGTTTGACTTGTAGAAAAGCGGCATATTAAAACCGGTTAAATAAATAAATAAGCTAGGTGGAATAGCATTAATCGAGAGGCTAGAATAAGGGAGCTCCTCCCCTACTCTAGAAACAGTGGAGAATAGCAGTAATCTAGAGGCAAATTTGTGAGAGCTGCTGCCCCCAGAAACTAGGGGGAATAGTAAAAATGCAGAGACTAGCATAAGGAAACTCCCCCCCCCCTCAACTCCAGAAACAAGTTAGAATAGCAATAATCTAGAGGCCAATGTATGGGAGTGTCTGCCTCCAGAAACTACGTGGAATAGTAATAACCCAGAAGCTAGCGTAAAAAAGCCCCCCTCCAGAAACAGGTGATAATCGCAGTAATCGAAAAGCCAATATGCAGAGCTTCTGTCTCCAGAAACTTGGTAAATAGGAATAATCCAGAGGATAGCATATGGGACCTTCCCCCTCCAGAAACAAGTTAGAATAGCAGTATTCCAGAGTCCCAGGTGTGGAAGCCTCTACCTCCAGAAACTAAGTGGAATAACAATAATCCAGAGGCTAACATTAGGGAGCTACATCTCCAGAAACAAGGGAGGATAGCAGTATTCCAGAGGTAAATGTGCAAGGGTTTTTGCCTCCAGACACTAGGTGGAATAACGGTAATCCAGGGGCTAGCATGAGGGAGTTCTACTCCCAACTGAAGAAACAAGCTAGAATAGCAGTAATCCAGAGGCTAGCATAAGGGAGCTAGAGCTCCAGAAACAAGGGAGGATAGCAGTTAATCCAGAGGCCAATGTGCGGGAGTTTTTGCTTCCAGAAACTAGGTGGAATAACAATAATCCAGAGGCTAGCATAATGCAGCTCCATCTCCAACTGCAGTAACAGGTTAGAATAGCAGTAATCTAGAGGCCGATGTACGGGAGTGTCTGCCTCCTGAAACTAGGTGGAATAGTAGTAATCCAGAGGCTAGCAAAAGAGAAGTTCCCCTCCAGAAATTAGTGAGACTAGCACTAATCCAAAGGCCAGTATGCAGAGCTTTGGCCTCCAGAAACTTGGTGGAATAGCAATAATCCAGAGGCTAGCATAAGGGAGCTCCCCCCTTCAGAAACAAGTTAGAATAGCAGTAATCCAAAAGCCAATGTGCGGGAGCTTCCACCTCCAGATTCAAGTGGAATAGCAGTAATCCAGAACCTAATCAGGGGAGCTTTTGCCTCCAGAAACTAGGTGAAATAGCAGTAATCCAGAGGCTATCATAAGGGAGCCGACCCCGCAAAACAAAATAGCAGGAGTCGAGAGGCCAATGTACGGGAGCTTCTGCCACCGGAAATTAGGTGACATAGCAAAAATCCAGAGACTAGGAGAAGAGCGCTACCCTCCAGAAGCAAGTTAAGAATAGCAGTAATACAGAGGCTAATTTGCGGGAGCTTCTGCTCCAGAAATAAGGTGGAATAGCAATAATCCAGAGACTAGGATAAGGGAACTCCCCCTCCAGAAACAGGTGAGAAAAGCAGTAATCTAGAGACCACTGTGCGGGAGCTTCTGCCTCCAGAAACTAAGTGGAATAGCGGTAATCCAGAGGCTAGCATAAGAAAGCTCCCCCGAACTCCAGAAATGAGTCAGAATAGCAGTAATCCAGAGGCTAGAATAGGGAACTCTGCCCTCCAGAAACAAGTTAGAATAGCTGTAATCCAGATTCTGTCATAAGGGAGCACCCCTCCCATCTCCAGAAACAAGTTGGAATAGCATTGTGCAGGAGCGTCCGCCTTCAGAAACTAAGTGAAATAGTACTAATCCAAAGGCTAGCATAAGGGAGCTCCCCCTCCCCCCCCAAACTCCAGAAACAAGTTAGAATAGTAGTAATCCAGAGACTAGCATAAGGGAACTTTTCTGCAATTCCAGAAACAAGCTGGAATAGCAGCAATCCAGAGGCCAGTATGCGGGAACGTCTTCCTCCAGGAACTAGGTGGAATAGCAGTAATCCAGAGGTCAATATGCGGGAACGTCTTCCTCCAGGAACTAGGTGGAATAGGAGTAATCAAGAGGCTCTCCCTCTACTCTAGAAACAAGTTAGAATAGCAATAATATAGAGCCCAATGTATGGGAGCGTTTGCCTCCAGAAACAAGGTGGAATAGTAATAATCCAGAGGGTAGCATAAAAGAGCTCCCCCTCCAGAAACAGGTGAGAATAGCAGTAATCGAAAGGCCAATATGCAGAGCTTCTGCTTCCAGAAACTTGGTGCAATAGGAATAATCCAGAGGATAGCATAAGGGAGCTCCCCCTCCAGAAACAAGTTAGAATAGCAGTAATCCAGAGTCCCATGTGCAGAAGCTTCTACCTCCAGAAACTTAAGTGGAATAACAATAATCCAGAGGCTAATAATAGGGAGCTACATCTCCAGAAACAAGGGAGGATAGCAGTAATCCAGTGGCTAATGTGGGAGGGGGGGGGCATCTGTCTCCAGAAACTAAGTGAAATAATAATAATCCAGACACTAGCATAAATGAACTCCCCCTCCAGAAACAAGTTAGAATAGCAGTAATCCAGAGGCCAATGTGTGGGAGCTTCTACCTCCAGAAATTAGGTGTAGTAGTAATAATCTGGAGGCTAGCATATGGGAGCTCGTCCCCAACTCCAGAAACAAGTTAGAAGAGCAGTAATCCAGAGGCCAATGTGTGGGAACTTCTTCCTCCAGGTATTCGGTGGAAGAATAATAATCCTGAGGCTAACATCTCCAGAAACAAGGGAGGATAGCAGTCATCCAGAGGTAAATGTGCCAGGGGTTTTGCCTGCAAAGACTAGGTGGAATAGTAGTAATCCAGGGGCTAGCATGAGGGAGCTCCACCCCCAACTGCAAATCGAGCTAGAATAACGGTAACCCAAAGGCCAATGTGTGGGAGCATATGCCTCCAGAAACTACGTCGAATACCAATAATACAGGGGCTAGCATAAGGGAACTCCCCCTTCCAGAAAGAAGTTAGAATAACAATAATCTAGAGGGCAATGTGCGGCAGCGTCTGCCTCCAGAAACTAGGTGGAATATTAATAATCCAGAGGCTAGCATGAGGAAATTCCTCCTTCAGAAATAAGTGAGAATAGCAGTAATCTAGAGGCCAATGTGCGGGAGCTTATGCCTTTCGAAACTAGGTCTAATAGAAATAATCCAAACACTAGCATAAGGGAGCTCCACCCTCCAGAAACAAGTTAGAATAATAGTAATCCAGAGGCAGATTTGTGGGAGCTTCTGCCTCCAGAAACTAGGGGGAATATTAAAAATCTAGAGGCTAGTATAAGGAAGCTCCTCCCTAATTCCAGAAACAAGTTAGAATAATCCAGAGGCAAATTTGCAGGAGCTTCTGCCTCCAGACACTAGCAGGGTCATTTGAGCCAGCGAATAGTGGGGATAATCATCCTATTGGGACGTCCATCCCTGCTATTCATCCCCCTCTGCTAACCCCGACTAAGTTCCCCGTACATACAGGATGTTTATACAGGGAGGCTGGATAGGTGCGGGACAGAGGTGGAGTTAGGACGGGCAATGGGCGGTCTGCAGCCCTGGACATACAGGGCCAATTCGGATGTCAGCCCTATTCGCCTGGGACCGGCAGACTGAACAGGGAACTTTTTCCACCTCTGAGGTGGAATACGTTCTCCTAGATGGGGGAGTGGGGGACAGCAGGCCCGGTTGGCTGAAGAGGTATGAGGGGATGCTGGAGATTCCCCGCAGCCCGACCCTGGCCTTGGGAGACCAGATTGTGGGTCGTGCTGTGGGGAATGAAAGCAGTGGTTGGCGGCTGGGGATCGCTGCTCCTGAGTGGAGCCACGATACCATGGACACTATGGCGCCGTGGTTCCGATTAGGAGCATTGACTGAATTAGTCGGGCAGAGGTTTTTACGTGCAGGCAGATCGGAATTGGGTCCCGGTCTGCACGTACAGGCCTAGTCGCGATTCTGATCCCACTAGACTCCCCCTCAATTCAAGAAACAAGTTAGAATAGCAGTAATCCAGAGACCAATGTGCGAGAGCTTTCACCTCCAGAAACTAAGTGGCATACCAATATTCCAGAGGCTAGCATAACGGAGCCCCTCCCCCCCCCACAACTCCAGAAGCAAGCTAGAATAGCAGTAATCCAAAGCCCAATCTGGAAAGCTCCTGCAGATTGGGCTCTGGATCACTGCTCTTCTATCTTGTTTCTGGAGTTGTGGGGGAGCTCCCTTATGCTAGCCTCTGGAATATTGGTATGCCACCTAGTTTCTGGAAGCAGAAGCACATAGGCCTCTGGAATACTGCTATTCTAACTTGTTTCTGGAGGGAGAGCTCCCTTTCCCTAGTCTCTGGATTATTACTGTTCCAACTAGTTGCTGGAGGCAGAAGCACCAGCACATTGCCCTTTGAATTATTGCTATCCTCACTTGTTTCGGGAGGTGGAGCTAACATAAAATATGCCATACTGGATTAGACCATAGTCCATCAAGCCCAGTATCCTGTTTCCAACAATGGCCAATCTAGGTCACAAGTACCTGGCAGGTTCCCAAAAAGGCACACAGGTTCCACATTGCTCATCCTGAGGTAAGCAGTGGATATCCTGGGTCCTCCTTAATAATGGTTTATGGACCTTGTCCAAACCTTTTTTAAACCCAGCTACATTAACAGCTTTTACTATGTCCTCCGGTAACGAATTCCAGAGTTTGATTACGTGTTGAGTAAAAAAAATATTTTCTCTTATTAGTCTTAAATGGGATGCATTGTAGCTTCATTGCGTGTCCTCTAGTCTTTCTATTTTTTGATGGCGTAAACAATTTATTTATGTTAACCTGATGCACCCCATCCATTTATTAATAGATCTCTATCATATCTCCCCTCAGCCGTCTCTTTTCCAAATGGCATCAAGGACATTGTGCTAGAATGGTTCCACTTCTACCTGACCAATAGACAGCAACTGATCCGTACAAGCACGGCAACCTCCCCCCCTCTTTCAACACACCAAGGAGTACCCCAAGGCTCCACATTATCTACCATGCTCT
The DNA here is from genome assembly GCA_033557465.1 of Ichthyophis bannanicus. NCBI lineage: Eukaryota > Metazoa > Chordata > Amphibia > Gymnophiona > Ichthyophiidae > Ichthyophis > Ichthyophis bannanicus. The sequence goes on from CM066034.1 coordinate 1,031,512,474, forward strand.
TCAGTATCTACCTGCAGCTGCTCTGCTCGATAATACGCGCTCACAACATCAACTACCATATCTACGCAGACGACATAATGCTCTACGGACCAATCACAACCACCAACCCAACGTACAGTCACCTATCAGACTGCTTCACTGATGTCTCTAGCTGGCTACAGGAAAACAACCTATCCATAAACATCAAAAAAACAGAAGCCCTCATTGTGACTAAGGACCCAAACTTCACCTCTCTGACACACCTCACCTTAGGAACCACCCAAATACTAGTTCAACTCCAAATATTTGGGAATCATCATTGATCAAGCGCTTACATTCACACAACAGATTAAAAGGACTTCCAGAACAATATTCCACAAAGCAAGGACAGTACAACGGCTCAGACCACTCATTGACCCACAGGACTTCAGAACAGTCACGCAGGCTATGACGCTCCCCCACCTGGACTACTGCAATGCAATCTATCACGGACTACCCGCCATCCACACCAACCCCCTCCGGACCGCCTTAAACACCACCGCAAGGATCATCCAGAGGGCAGAAAAACATGACCACATCACCCCAGTCCTCAGAGAACTTCACATCCTCCCTCTCGAGGCAAGGATCAAATACAAATCTCTCCTACTCATCCACAAAGCCCTCCATCAAACACAGACCTCCCAACTCCGGATGCTACTACCTCAGCCTACACTCAACAGACGGACCACCAGCAACACCCTCACTATCCCCCACGAACGAACTAAGTTTAACCAACAAACCTGCAACAGAGCTTTCGAACTGTATGCGCCCTCCCTCTGGAACTCCCTCCCACACCAGATCCAAAGCAACAGAGACCTCTCCACATTCTGCAAACAGCTAAAAACCATCCTGTTTCATGAATATCTTGGATCTGAAACAGACATTTCTCACTAACTGCCCAACCAGTTCCTCCTACTTAAACCCCTCTGCTCCCATCTAAGAGTTTTATGTCAGCTGTCTAGCACTGTTACTCCTTGTTCAGATCTCCACTGTTGGCCCCCTGGTGATTGCCCCCCCCCCCAAATTGATCTTTGTCTCCCCCCCCCCTTTTTTTGTCTAAACCGCTTTGACCCAGCAAAAAGCGGGATATAAATGCAGCTAAATAAATAAACCTTTTAAGCCTTTCCTCATAGAGGTATCCTTCCATCCCCTTTACCATTTTGGTTGCTCTTCTCTGTACCTTTTCTAATTCTGCTATATCTTTTTTTAAAATACGGTGACCAGAATTACACACACTATTCAAGGCGTGGTTGCACCATGGAATGATACAGAGACATTATAATATTCTTGGGGGGTTTTTTAACCACATTTTTATTAAACATTGTGAAAGAAAGGGTTTACATACAGTGCAAAGCTATTCCAATGTCATCACTTCTATACCATATCATGTTCTCCCCCTTCCTCCCCTCACTCCTCCCTTGCTGCTTACCTAGTTCCAAATTTCTTCCTCCTTCCACTCCCTATTCACCTGCATCATTGCAACTCAAATACATTTCACACACAATCAATTACATTTCAAATTCAATTCAACTACCAATTGAATACACATTTCGTTCAGATGAATACCCCCCTTCCCATGCTTACACACATTTAAACAATAACAAAAACAGCAACTTAATTTAAAAAACCAACAGATTGCTCGTGCTGTCTCTCCCCCTCTTATTGACTCTTTAATGAGAGAGCCCCCCCCCCCCCGAGGACCTACCCCCACCCCTTCTATCTCTTTAGAAAAGGTTCCCATATTATGTGAAAGATCCATTCTTTCCCCCTCAACCGGTATGTTATTCTTGATTTTCTCCTCCATTTGTTTCCTTATGATTCCTAGCATTTTATTTCCTTTCTTGGCTGCCGCTGCACACTGGGCAGAGGGTTTCAACATATTATCCATTTTGACGCCTAATTCTTTTTCCTGAGTGTTGATTTCTAAGGTGGCACCTGGCATCATGTAACCAAAGCTTGGGTTGTTCTTTCCTAGGTGCATAACTTTGCACTTGTCCATATTAAATTTCTTCTGCCATTTGGACTCCCAGTCTTCCAATTTATCAAGGTCCTCTTGCAATTTTCACAGTTTTCTTGTGTTTTAACAACTTTGAATAATTTTGAGTCATCTGCAGATTTGATCACCTCACTCATTATTCCCATTTCCAGGTCATTTATGAATGTTAAAAAAACAGCGAGCCCAGCATAGACCCCTGGGGTACTCCACTATTTATTTTTCTCCATTGAGAAAATTGGCGATTTATCCCTACTCTCTGCTTTCTATTTTTTTTTCCAATGTTTATTTATGAACCACCAAGACAAACAAAAATATATATACAACAGTCATCCACCTCCCCCCTGGGGTTGACTCTGATCCCCAGGGTAGGGAACAATGATGGTCACAACATTTTCAAGTTATCCCCCCCCCCTGCCCCGATACCCCCTCTCCCTACCCCCCCCCCCACCCTCCCCCCACAACATACACACGACCGATCCACTTCCGGACCAGATCAGAAAACAGTACATCTCCCCGATATGATTCACACCCAATTAAGCCACTAATTAACATCCTAACTGCAGAACTGTTTATGTTTATTAAATTTGATAAAACCGCCTTTCTACTGGAATCAAGGCGGTGTACAATTTTCAAAAAACAAAGGAAAATCAAGGCCAAGACCAAGAGAAATCGGAAAAGAAATTACAGCTCTTCGACAGGAGAGAAAGGAGAAAAGGAAAGGTAAGACGAGACAGTAGATCATGCATTCCGGGGTAGAGACAATAGGAAGAGCGAGAGAGGTCAAACGAAAGGGGAGGGAAGGTCAAACGCCAGGGAAAACAGGTGGGTCTTCAGGTTTTGCTTGAAAGTGGTGTGGTTGGTTTCTAAACGCAGGGAGGAGGGGAGAGCATTCCAAAAAGCAGGGCCGGCGAAGAAAAAGGCAGAGGAGCGAGTGGATTGTAAGTGGGCAGATGAAGGGGAAGGAAGGGTGAGGCGGTTGAGGTGGAAGGAACGTGGGGTGTACCTGGGAGAGTGCAAGTGGATGAGGTCTGCTAAATACTGAGGGGTGCTGGTGTAGAGAACTTTGTGGACCAGGATAAGTAGTTTGTATTGGGAACGGACGGAGATAGGTAACCAGTGGAGACGGAAAAGTAGTGGAGTTACATGGTCACGGAGGGTGGCATGTGTGATGAGACGGGCTGCAGTGTTTTGGATTCTTTGAAGTCGAGATGATTGAGTTTTAGGGAGACCGAGAAGGACAGAGTTTGAGAAATCGACGCGTGACATGACTAGAGACAGAGATAGGGTAGTGAGAGCTGCAGAGGAGAGGAAAGGACGGATGGCCTGGATTTGCCGAAGAAAAAAAAAGGATGTTTTGGAAATGTGTGAGATGTGATCCTGAAACGAGAGTTCAGGATCGAAATGAACCCCAAGATAACGGAAAGAGGTGACTAAGGGAACGGAGGTACCAGAGAAGGAAGGGGCGAGTGAGGGAGGGGGAGCACCGTGAGAAAACCAGATTGCAACAGTCTTAGTGAGGTTGAGGTGGAGGCAGTTTTGGGTTAGCCAGTTGGTCACGGAAGATAGACAAGAATTTAGTACGGAAAGGTCAGGACAGGAAGATGAAGTGTGGTGCAGTAGGACAATATCATCTGCATAGTTGAATGCAGAGATGCCAGATTGCTGGATTAAGAGGGCTAGGGGGGCCAGGAAGAGATTAAAGAGGAGAGGGGCCAGCACCGAACCCTGAGGGACCCCACAAGGAAGAGGAAATGGGTCTGAAGGAGGGACAGCTGGAGAGGAGGAGAGAACTGCACAGGAGTGGGAAGAGAGAAAGGAATGGAACCAGCGGTGGACAACACTACAGAGCCCTGCATCCCGTAGACGGTGGAGAAGAAGAGAGTGGTCTACCAAGTCAAATGCTGCCGAGAGGTCGAGTGCAACCGCCACCGAGATGTCACCACGATCACGTGCAACGTGCAGTGCGTTAGTGAAAGCAAGTAGTACTGTCTCCACACTATGGCCCTGGCGAAATCCGGACTGACGAGGGTGAAGGTAGTTAGTGGAGTCGAGGTGGTGTGAGAGCTGAGCAAAGACTATTTTTTCTAGAAGTTTGGAGAGAAAGGGGAGATTAGAAATAGGGCGATAGTGAGCGGGAGACAGAGAATCAAGCGTGGGGTTTTTAAGGATAGGGCGAATCAGTGCGTGTTTCCAGGGGCGGGGAAAGGTACCGGAGGAGAGGCTTGAGTTGAACATAGAGAGGATTGGGAGTAGGAGTACCAGATGAGGGGTAAGTAACCAAGAGGAAGGAATGGGATCCAAGGCGCCAAGAGTCCTGGGACTCAGAATTTGTATATATGGGTCCCAGAGTAACAGAAAGACAGACCAGCGATTGGCATGGCCCCGTGCACCCTTTGCTTTCTATTTTTTAACCAGTTCCTGATCCACAATACTACACTGCCTCCAATTTGGCCAAGAGTCTCTCATGAGATACCTTGTGAAAGGCTTTCTGAAAATCCAGGTACACTATATCAACCATTTCACCTTGGTCTACCTATTTATTCACACCCTCAAAAAAATGTAACAGATTAGTAAGACAAATCTTTCCTTGCCTAAATCCATGTTGGCTTTCTCACATTAAATCATAACTATCTACATGTTCCATAATTTTATTCTTTATAATGATTTCTATCATTTAGCACAATACTGATGTCAGGCCCACCAGTCTGTAGTTTCCCGGATCACCCCTGGAACCCTTTTTAAAAATTGGCATTATATTGGCCATTCGCCAATCTTCAGGTACTACAGATGATTTTAGTGATAGTTCACAGATTACTAATAGTAAGTCTGCAAACTCATATTTCAGTTCTTTCAACACCCTTGAATGTATACCTTCTGGTCTAGACGATTGTCTGCTGTTCAGTTTATCAAATAGTTGTAATACATCTTCCTGGTTTATCAATATTTTTTTCAATTCTTTTGATGCATCACCTTTAAATACCTTTTCAGGCATGGATAACTTCCCTACATCTTCTTCAGTAAAGACCGAAGCAAAGAATTCATTGTCTCTCCACTATGGCCTTGTCCCCTCTTAGTGCACCGTTTGCCCCTCTATCATCCAATGGTCCAACTGGCTCTGTCACAGGTTTTTTTTGCTGCGAATGTTCAAATTCTCTCTTTGCCTGCTTTATCAATGCCTTGCATCTAACTTGCCAGTGCTTATGATGTTTCCAGTTTTCGTCATTTGGCTCCTTTTTCCATTTCCTGAAAGATTCTATTTTTAGCTACAACATCCTCTCTGACTTCGCCTTTAAACCATGCTGGCAGCTTTTTTGATCTTCCTTCCAGTTTTTTTAAAGCATGGAATACATCTGGTCTGGGCTTCCAAGATAGTATTTTTAAACAGTGCCCATGCTTGATGTAAATCTTTAACCTTTGCTGCTGCTCCTTTTAGGGTTTTTTTAAAATTATTTTCCTCATTTTGTCATAGTCTCCCTTTTGAAAGTTAAAAGGTAGTACTGTGGATTTTCTTGCTGTTCTTCCTCCATTTATTAAATCAAATGTAATCATGCTATGATCACTGTTGCCAAGTGGCTCCAATACCCTTATCTCTTGCACCAGATCCTATGTTCCACTAAGGATTTAGGTCCAAAATAGCTTCCCCTCTTGTTGGTTCATGACCCAGCTGCTCCAAGAAGCAGTCATTTATTTAATCTAGAAATGTTTTCTTCCTAGCATGCCCTGCTGTGACACTGACCCAGTCGATACCATTATTATTACTGTGTTATAACTTTTGTTAGCTTCCATGATTTCTTTTATCAATTCATCATTCATTTGTTCATTCTGGCCAGATGGCCGTGGAATTGCGGTGCACCATTGGTCCCTTCGACGCTCTGCCTCTTTGTGCAGTTTGAGAAAGCTCCGAGAGGAGACCTAACAATACTTTGACTTCCTCTCGGACTCCAACAGCTGGCAGACTAAGGTGGAATCAGATGTGTCCAACAACAGGTCCCCTAATCTTCCCATCGGACCCCTCTCCTATGCATGAATGCTGGAATTTGCCTCCGGAGGATGTGTCCTTCCAGGACTTCATGAGGAATATGTCCAAGGCCATCCCATTTTCCCTGGAGGCGGAGGATGGGCCAAGGGTGGAGGAACTGTAGATCCTCCAGTACCCTTTGGCCCCCAAGGAGGCAGAGACAATGACAGTTCACCGGATGTTGCAGAGGCTGCAAATGAGATTGTGAAAGAACCCTTTCATGGTGCCCTTGATCAGCCAGTGGTTGGACTTGATATACCGAGTCCAAAAGGCCCCAGAATTTGAAAAACTTCAACTCCCGCACCACTCTTTGGTGGCAGAGTCAGCCATGAAAATCAAGAGCAGTAAGTCGCACTCCCCGATTCCCCTCGAGTAGGGAGGGAGGAATTTGGACTACTTTGGCAGGCGGTGCTTCCAGAGCTCCATGCTAGTGACCAGGGTACTTTCGTAGCAGCTGTACATGAGCATGTTCCTGAAGGACATCATGCGAGATCTGGCCGAGATGGGCCCGCTCATTCCCCCTGAGCCACAGCAAGGACTGTTTTAAGTATATAATCTTGGCAACTTATGATGCCTTTGAGTCAGCCTGCGGGGTGGTGGCGGTGGGTATTGGGACCCGCTGACTTGCCTAGTTCCATTACTCTAACTTGAAACCTTGAATGCAGGATAAGTTAGCAGATATGCCATGCTGGGGAGAGAACTTCTTTGGGGAGCAGGTAGAGGCAAAGGCTGGTGATATAGAGAAGCAGCATATCATCTCACCAGGCTCTCGAGGAAGACCTCCGATCCTTCTTGCAAGAAGTTCCAGGGAAGGAAGACTTACTTCCAGCATAAGCACTGGTACTTCCCAAGCCCCCAAAGCTCTCAACAAAAGGCACAGGCTCTTTATCAGCAGCGTCGACAGAAACCTCAGAAAGCCTAGCCTGCCCTGCTGCCTAAGCCAGGGGTGGGAGTTTGATTGCTTCCTTCGGAGCATAGCCAATCTGCCAGTGACCACAGGGGAAAATCCCCCGGTTGGGGAGCAGCTCGTCCTTTTTGCCCACAGGTGGCCTCTTATCACTTCGGATGCGTGGGTGCTGCAGATAGTCCAAAGTGGCAATATGATGCACCTTGGTGAACTGCCGCCCACTTCCCCTCTGAAGGAATAGCCCCTCAACCCTTTGCATCTCAGCCTGCTGTGGGAAAAGGTCTCTGCTTTTCTGACTGATCTCGCCATAGAGCCGGTGCCCACCGATCCATTCCACCCACAGAAAATACCTCAGATTGGTCCTGGGGGATCAGCACTTTCAGTACTGAGTACTTCTCTTTGGCCTGGCTTCGGCACCCCATGTCTTTACGAAGTGTTTCTCGGTGGTGGTCGCTTATCTCCAGACCCTGTAGCTATTTGTCTTCCCTTACTTAGATGACTGGCTCATAAAGAACTCCACTCTGGACTGCATCCGGCAGTCGACTCAGCTGACCATCCAGGTACTCGAACTGCTGGGGTTCATGGTCAACTACCCCAAATCCCAACTCCAGCTTTCTCAAGAGTTAGAGTTCATTGGGGCCCTCCTTGACACTACTCAGGCTCATGCCTTTCTTCCAATAGATCATCTGCAGAGGTTTACGGCCCTAGTCAGTGATAACCAGCAGAGGTGCCAGATAATGGCTCGCGGGATGCTGAGGGTGCTCGGCCATATGGACGCGATAGTGCACATCACTCCCCTGGCTCATTGGTTGATGAGACAATGCATTTTGAGTATGCAGCAGAAACAGGCCATTGGCCGCCTCCGGGACCAGGTGACAGTCACCGTACGTCTGGTCCAGTCCGTGTACTAGTGGTTGGATCCTCAGAACTTGCTCAAGGGTCTCCCCTTTCAGACATCGCCTCCTCAGAGGATGCTGATGAGAGATGTGTCCAAGCTGGACTGGAGGGCACACTGGAATGGCCTACGCACGCAGGGCGTGTAGTCCGAGCAGGAGAGCCTTCACCAGATCAACTTCCTGGAACTGGGCCATTGCAAACATACTCTGGGCATTCCCGGTTCACTTTACCAACCAGATTGTTCTGATTCAGACTGACAATTAGTTGGCAGTGTACTGCATCAACAAGTAGGGAGGCATGGGGTCGTACTTCCTGTGCTGGGAGGCAGTCTGCTTATGGAAGTTCGCCATGGAACTAAGTGCCACTTTTTTGCCCAGGGAACTCAATTCCCTTGCAAACCGGCTGAGCCGTGTCCTCTATCTGCATTAGTAGACCCTCAACAGGGAGATCGCATGCAAGATCTTTCTGGAGTGTGGTATTCCCTCGATCTATTTACCACTCCATGCAGCACCCAAGTGGATCATTTCTGCTCCAGTGTCACTTTGAGCAACCGGCTAGCACAGGATGCTTTCGTCTTGCACTGGGGAGTAGGCCTGCTTTATGTGTATCCATCCATTCCATCCATTGTTCAATGTAAACCGCACTGATGCAGAATAGCGCGGTATATAAGAGAATGTATGTAAATAAATAAATAAATTCCTCTCATGGCAAAGACCTTGCAGAAACTTCAGACCAACGGGCATGATGATCCTCATTGTGCCATACTGGCCCAGGCAGCCATGGTTTTCATGGCTGCTTGAGCTCTCTCGGTGGGAGCCTCTACCACTGGCCTCTGCCCTAGACCTAATGTCACAGGAAGACGGGACCTTGCTCCACCCCAATGTCCAGTCCTTGGCCTTCACGACCTAGATGTTGAGTGGACAGTTCTGTCGGAGCTTAATCTGCCCAATAACATTACGGAAGTCCTCCTGGCCTCTCAGAAAGCTTCGATGCGACGGTCTTATGCTTTTAAATGGAGGATGTTCTCCTGGTGTGCTGACTGGGGCCTGGATCCCTTCTCTTGCACTGTGAACAAATTGCCGGAGTACCTTCTGCACTTCTTGGATTCAGGTCTTAAGTCCAATTCCTTATCTTCCCTCCAGTCCAGTCCCGCACTTCTGGGTAGTTTACCTCTTCCAGCATGTCGTCTTTTTGATGACACTAGTGTACATATGCAGCTGGCACTGCCAATCAGCCCCTGAATGCTCAGTCTCCAAGCATCTGGAGGAGGTAGTGAGCCAGGGTGCTGGACTCACTTAAAGGACAACTAAGGAGATAGGTTTAGTTAGAGTTTGCTTTTTATTTCCCCTGTTAAGGTGCAGGTTACTTTGTTTTTAAAGGCAGAAGTAAAAAAAAAATCTGAAGGAACGGAGAGAACCTGGGGGGGACAACAGGGCTGAGGGGAGGATATTTCTTTTCCCCCTCCCCCCCAGGATTTGGGGAGGGGGGAGAGATCTGTGGGGGCTTCCTCACTTTGAGACTTCTGGCGGCTCCCGAACCCATTATCAGGTGAGGAGCCGCTGCGGGGGCTGCAGTTGATTGACAAGAGTGAAAGCTGGCAGCCCCGTTGCCCCCCTCAGCAACGAAGCCAGGAAGGAATACTGAGCGCGAGGGGTAGAAAAAGTGGTTCCAAGGTAAGAGTGGCGGGGGGAAGGACAGCAAGAACCCCTAGCAACCACCGTAACACAAGGAGACAGAGGGCGGCCTGCATCCGCATGTTTGGGAGCCTGCAGTGGCGTGGGAAACTCTCCCTGCTGCATTTAGTTGCGATTTCTTCTTATTCAGGCCCGCATGTGTTTTAACCACCCTCTGTGTTTTGGGTGCCCGGGACAGGCATCCACCGGAGAATAAAGCAGAACAGAGCAGCTTCTTCCTAGGGGGCCATTTGCAGTTTCTTTTTAAATTCAATTTCAGTTAATTAGATTTTGGTAAATTGGTTTTATTTTATTTTATTTTAGTTCAAGTACTATAGTGCTCCATGCCTGAGCCCATGGAGGTGCACTGTGCTAGGGATCCTTTTACCTACCCGGGTACAGATTGAGGGCGTTCCTGGGGAGTACCCCCAGCCCTTCCCACCCTGCCGGTCAGACCGCAGTGCCTGGTATAGGATGGTATCAAGGGGGGTGAACACCACTTAATCCTTAAGCATTCCTTGTGTTATACAGCTCAAAACTTATTCAGTGCACAATGAACATAAGAACCTAAGATATGCCATACAGGGTCAGACCAAGGTCCATCAAACCCAGTATCCTGTTTCCAACAGTGGCCAGTCTAGGTCATAAGTACCTAGCAGTTTCCCCAAAAGACACAGGTTCCGCAATGCTTGTATTGGATCAAGCAGTGATATCCTGGGTACCTTTTAATAATGATTTATGGACCTTTCCTCCAGGAACCTGTCCAAACCTTTTTTAAACCCAGCTACACTAAGAGCTTTTACTACATCCTCCAGCAACAAATTCCAGAGTTTGATTACACGTTGAGTGAAAAAATATTTTCTCTTATTAGTCTTAGTGCTCCTTGTGGTCTTGGGCAAACCACTTAACTCTCCATTGCCCATGTTCCCTGTAAGTATTAATGTATGTGTCTCATATCCCCTCGTGTTAAATGTATCCCCCAATTGTGTTGTGACCACTTTGATTGAAGGATAAGGTGGTATACAAAACTGTCTAAATAAATAAATAATAAATGAATAATTAAAATAAGTAGGTTACCCTGTAGCTTCATTGCATGTCCCCTAGTCTTTCTATATTCTGATGACGTAATCAATCGATCTACGTTTACCTGTTCGACTCCATTCATTAATTTATAGACTTCTATCATATCTCTCTTCAGCCATCTCTTTTCAAAGTTGAAGAACCCTAACCTTTTTAGCCTCTTCATAGGGGTATCCTTCCATCCCCTTTACCATTTTGGTGGCTCTTCTCTGTACCTTTTCTAATAACGCTATATCCTTTTTAAGATATGGCGACCAAAATTGCACACAATATTCGAGGTGCGGTCGCCCCATAGAACGATACACAGGCATTATAATATTCTTTGTTTTATTTTCCATTCCTTTCCTTATGATACCTAGCATTCTGTTTGCTCTCTTGGCTGCCGCTGCACACTGGGCGGAGGGTTTTACATGTTATCCACAATGACGCCTAAGTCTTTTTCCTGGGTGGTGGTTCCTAATGTGCAACCTTGCATCGTGTAACCATAGTTTGGGTTGTTCTTTCTTAGGTGCATAACTTGCACTTGTCCACATTAAATTTCATCTGCCATTTGGATGCCCAGTCTTCCAATTTATCAAGATTCTCTTGCAATTTTCCACAATCCTCATGGGTTTTAACAACTTTAAATAGTTTTGTGTCATCTGCAAATTTGATAACCTCACTCGTTATTCCCTTTTCTAGGTCATTTATGAATATGTCAAAAAGCAGGGGATCCAGCACAGATCCCTGGGGTACTCCACTAGTCACCTTTTTCCACTGGGAAAATTGGCCATTTAGCCCTACCCTTTGCTTTCTATCTTTTAACCAGTTCTTGATCCATAATAGTACACTACCTCCTATCCCATGAATTTTTAGTTTTGCCAAAAGTCTCTGAGGGACCTTGTCAAAGGCTTTCTGAAAGTCCAGATAAACTATGACTTGATGCAGACCTGTGGGAAAAGCCTAACTAGATATGCCATTGTTGCTGGGCAGATTTCAGAGTGCTGTTGTGCCTGGTCAGTTGATGTAAGTGACAGTTGGTTGAAACATTGTGACTTTCTCCTGAGAAGGGTCAGACAAAATGTCAGAGACAGAAATAAATGAAATATGAGATTGCAGACCTGCTATTAGTAATCTGTGAACTATCATTAAAATCATCTCTAATACCTGAAGATTGGAGGATCGCCAATGTAACACCAATTTTTAAAAAGGGTTCCACGGGTGATCCGGGAAACTACAGACCAGTGAGCCTCACGTCAGTACCGGGATAAATGGTAGAAACCATCATAAAGAATAAAATTACTCAACATGTAGATAGTCATGGCCTAATGGGAGACAGCCAACATGGCTTTAGAAAAGGAAGATCTTGTCTTACTAATCTGTTATATATTTTTTTGAAAGTGTGAATAAACAGGTGGACAAAGGTGAGTCGGTTGATATAGTGTATCTAGACTTTCAGAAAGTCTTTGACAAGGTCCCTCATCAGAGACTTTTGGTAAAACTAAAGAGTCATGGGATAGGAGGCAGTGTACTACTATGGATCAAGAACTGGTTAAAAGATAGAAAGCAGAGGGTTGGGCTAAATGGCCAATTTTCCCAATGGAGAAAGGTGAATAGTGGTGTACCCCAGGGATCTGTGCTGGGTCTGCTGCTTTTTGACATATTCATAAATGACCTGGAAAGTGGAATAACGAGTGAGGTTATCAAATTTGCAGATGACACAAAACTATTTAAAGTTGTTAAAACACAAGAGGATTGTGGAAAATTGCAAGAGGATCTTGATAAATTAGAAGACTGGGCATCAAAATGGCAGATGAAATGTATTGTGGACAAGTGCAAAGTTATGCACCTACAGAAGAACAACCCAAACTATGGTTACACAATGCAAGGTTCAACATTAGGAACCACCACCCAGGAAAAAGATTTAGGCATCATTGTGGATAACATGTTAAAACCCTCGGCGCAGTGGCAGCCAAGAGAGCAAATAGAATGCTCGGTATGATAAGGAAAGGAATGGAAAATAAAACAAAAGATATTATAATGCCTCTATATCGTTCCATGGTGAGACCGCACCTTGAATATTGTGTGCAATTCTGGTCGCCGTATCTTAAAAAGGATATAGAGTTATTAGAAAAGGTTCAGAGAAGAGCCACCAAAATGGTAAAGGGGATGGAAGGATACTCCTATGAAGAAAGGCTAAAAAGGTTAGGGCTCTTTAACCTGGAAAAGAGACGGCTGAGGGGAGATATGATAGAAGTCTATAAATTAATGAACAGAATGGAACGGGTAAACGTAGATCGATTGTTTACGTTATCAGAATATAGAAAGACTAAGGGACATGCAATGAAGCTACAGGGTAAACTATTTAAGACTAATAAAAGAAAATATTTTTTCACTCAACGTGTAATCAAACTCTGGAATTTGTTACCGGAGGATGTAGTAAAGGCTGTTAGTGTAGCTGGGTTTAAAAAAGGTTTGGACAAATTCCTGGAGGTAAGGTCCATAAACCATTATTAAGAAGGGACCCAGGTTATCAATGCTTGATCCAGTACAAGCATTGCAGAACCTGTGTCTTTTGGGGAAACTGCTAGGTACGTATGACCTAGATTGGCCACTGTTGGAAACAGGATACTGGGCTTGATGGACCTTGGTCTGACCCAGTATGGCATATCTTATGTTCTTATGATAAGTGGGGAAAAAGTGCTGCATATAGGTTTGTAGCAGCTACAGTTTTGTTCTGTGGAAAACAGGAAGTATCTGCATACAAGAAATGTATGTAACTTTAAAGATAATCACAGTCAGTGGATAGGAGGCAAATGAAATCCTTCCATCTGTCTATGGTCAGTGAGTAACCTGACATGATCATCGCTTGTCTCTTATCCCAGATTATGTACCTATTAAATTTGTAATATTGCTTGTAAGAGAAGCCATTTGTAGTACTTAGTATAAAAACATAAACTTTACTCGGAGAAAGTGTCAGTTTGATTGGATCATTGCAAGGTCCATTTCATATCTTTAAGCGTACTTTGATATCCGCGTGGGCAGGGTTTTCCTGCCGGATCACTAGGCGCAGGAACTACGACACTGGATACGGCAGTTCCTGAAGATTTCAAGACCATCAGCATGGCATTATCTGCAGGTTTTGGGGACCATGGCGGCCGCTCTCAAGCTAGTCCCATGGGCAAGGGTGCACATGCGACCGTTGTAGAGGGCTCTGTTCCGTCGGTGGTCCCATCAGAGTCAACCCCTATCCCAAGTACTTCCCTGCCCGCGGTACACCAGGAGAGCCCTCAGTTGGTGGCTGCATGTGGGGAGCCTGGAAGGAGTTCCTGGTGTGGGCTCCACTGATGACCAATGCCAGCCTGTCAGGTTGGACAGCCCATTGCGAAGGACGCTTTGTTCAGGGACAGGAGTCCGCAGGAGGCCCTGTGGTCTATCAACATGCTCGAGATGCGAGCGGTGACCTTTGGCACTAGAAAGTTTTGAGCCATGGTTGCAGGGGAAGGTGGTCCAAGTCCTCTCGGACAATGCAACCACGGTGGCTTACATCAACCGGAAAGGAGGCACGGGCAGTGCAGCCCTGGAGGAAGAGGCTGAAAGGCTGTTCGGATGGGCAGAGATTCGTCTCCAGGCATTATCGGCGGCACACGTAGTGGGAGTTGACAATGTGATGGCAGACTACCTCAGCCGAGTGCATGTGGATCCCGGAGAGTGGCAGCTCAATCAGGAGGTGTTCGAGCAGGTGGTCCGCCAATGGGGCACACCGGTCATGGATCTAATGGCAATGTTTGAGTCGGCCAAGGCCTGCTAGTTTTTCAGCAGAAGAAGAGAGGATGTCCAAGGGCCTGGATACTCTAATTCAGCAGTGGCCCGAAGAGGGTTTTCTCTGTTTTTCCCCCGTGGGTGCTCATAGGCCGGTTAGTGCAATGGATAGAGGTGCATCAGGGATTTGTAGTTCTGGTAGCACCAGACTGGCCAAGGTGCCGGTGGTATATCGACCTGATTTGGATACTAGCAGATTGTACAAGTACATTCGTAGCAAAAGGCCTGTGAGAGAGTCAATTGGACCGTTAGATGATAGAGGGGTAAAAGGGGCAGTAAGAGGAGACAAGGATATAGCAGAGAGACTGAATGAATTCTTTGCTTCGGTCTTTACTGATGCCTCTGTATCGCCTCCATGGTACGACCGCACCTTGAATATTGTGTGCAATTCTGGTCACCGTATCTTAAAAAGGACATAGCGTTATTAGAAAAAGTACAGAGAAGAGCCACCAAATTGGTGAAGGGGATGGAAGGCTACTCCTATGAAGAGAGGCTAAAAAGGTTAGGGCTCTTTAACCTGGAAAAGAGACGGCTGAGAGGAGATATGATAGAGGTCTATAAATTAATGAATGGAGTGGAACGGATAAACGTGGATCAATTGTTTACGCTAGCAGAATATAGAAAGACTAGGGGACATGTAATGAAACTACAGGGTAAACTATTTAAGGCAAATAAGAGAAAATATTTTTTCACTCAACGTGTAATCAAACTCTGGAATCTGTTACCGGAGGATGTAGTAAGGGCTGTTAGTATAGCTGGGTTTAAAAAAGGTTTGGACAAGTTCCTGGAGGAAAGGTCCATAAACCACTATTAAAAAGGGACCCAGGATATCAATGCTTGACCCAGTACAAGCATTGTGGAACCTGTGGTCTTTTGGGGATATTGCTAGGTGTGTAGGACCTAGATTGGCCACTGTTGGAAACAGGATACTGGGCTTGATGGACCTCGGTCTGACCCAGTATGGCATGTCTTATGTTCTTATGACTGTGGTGACTTCCGGTTTGGAAGGACCTCTTGACGCAAGGGCCTCTTCGCATGCCCCAGGTGGATCAATTCTCGCTTACGGCATGGCTCTTGAAAGGACAAGGCTGAAGAAGAAAGGATATTCAGGCTTGGTGATAGCAACCTTGCTATAGGCCAGAGGAGGTCAATGAACCTGGCGTGCATCTGCTTAAGGCGCATCTTTGAATCATGGTGCAGAGAGAGGCAGGCGTGCAGTTCCACTGCCTCCGTCCCGGACATCTTGGCATTCTTGAAATCCGGTTTTGATAAGGGTCTAGCTGCCAGTTCCTTGAGGATGCAACTGTAGGTGATTTCCAGTTCTCACGGGAAAGTCCACGGGGTGCCATTGGGTACACAACCAGATGTGCTGAGCTTTCTAGGGGCGTTGACCCACTCTCCGTCTGCCAAAGAGGGCGGTAGTACCACCTTGGGATCTCAATCTTGTGCTGATGGCACTGTCTGGGGAACCCTTTGAGTCCAGCTTTCCTGAAGGATTTGACTCTGAAAATGGTATTCCTGGTAGCTATTTGCTCGGCATGTAGGGTTTCGGAGCTTCAGACTCTGTCATGCCAGGAGCTATTCCTTTGCTTCTCCAAGGAGAAAGTGGTCCTGTGCCCGGTACCTTCATTTTTGCCCATAGTGATGTCAGCATTTCATGTAAATCAGGCAGTTTCCTTACTGGTTCTGGCGAGTGCGGATGTGGGCAAGAGCAGATATGGGCCCTGCCACTCCACAGCTGTGCCACCTGGTTAGTAAAGAGACCGTCGAAGGTATGTGAAAAGGGCATCATCCTTTCTGAGATCAGACCATCTGTTGGTTCTGTTTGGCGAGCAGCGCAAAAGTGAGGCGGCAGCTAAGGCCTCCATTTCCAGATGGATCAGGGAGGGAATCACGTCAGCATACATCTTGAAGGGTAAAGTAGTGCCGGCGGGGTTGCGGGCACATTCTACGAGAGCTCCGGCAGCCTCGTGGGCAGAGTATAGTTTTGTTCCGCCTGTGGAGGTCTGTAGGGCAGCATACTTTCTCTGAGCATTTTCGCCTGGATGTCCAGGCAGCGGGGGACGCTCATTTCAGATCAGCAGTGCTTCAGGCTCATTGTGCGGGTCCCTCCCATTAGCTTAACTGCTCTGATACATCCCAGAGGTGCGGGACTGGACTGGAGGGATGATAAGGAAAGAGAAATTAGATTTATCTACTAATTGTTGTTCCTTGAGGAACTCCAGTCCAGTCCCGGAACCCTCCCTGAGTGCTTTCTGTGATAATCTGTGTACACCCCAGTCCTGAAGTTGGTTCCCTTCGTGGAGGAAGTGGCCAGGGGGAGCTGGGGAGGGAGGTGTAATCAGCATTTGGGGGTGGGGGGCGGACCAGAAGAGCTTTCGGTTGCTCACTCCGTGCTTGTTGGAGTTGCTCAGGCACTCAACAGGTAGGCCTCCCCATTCTGGAGGTGGGGATGGGGTAATGGGGTATCCTTCCCAGGGAATGGATGGGGTACTAGTTTATTTAGACGTAGAAGTGTTTGTTGCATGCTTAACTACTTATTTGTTGCTCCTCTGAGTCTGCTTTGTCAATAGATACTGGGGCTGGTAGGCGGTGCCAGCTGCATATGTACATTAGTGTCATCAAAAAGACAACATGCTCGGTCTCCAAACTGCTGGAAGAGGTACACTACCCAGAGGTGCAGGACTGGACTGGAGTTCCTCAAGGAACAACAATTAGCAGGTAAGTCTAATTTCTCTTTCTGTCATAGTCCACCTGGGCGTGTTTGGAGCCTACCATCGTGGCTCAGAGGGAAAGCCCATATCAGATCAGCCCTTGGTGGTTTGCTTCTTGCGGGGCTTGCTTCTCTCCAAACCATCTTTCAAGCCCCCGGCAGTGGCTTGGCAACTTAAGGTGGTTAATTGAGCTGCTTGCTTCCTGCCCTTTGAAGTTTCTAACCTGGAAGGACCTGTTCTTCGTGGGAGTGAGTTCGGCATGTCATGTCAATGAGCTCACGCGCCGTGCACCAGGTTGCACCAAAATAAAATGGTCTTACACACGCATCCATGTTTCCTATGAAAGGTGGTCTCTGCTTTCCATTTTAACCAGTCAGTCATGCTGCTGGCTTTCTTTCCCAGGCCTCACACCCACAGGGAGGATGAGTGGACGAAGGCCCACCAAACGTCCACCCAGTTGTTTGTCTCTTTTGACCCTAGCAAGCTGAGGGCTGTGGTTTCCAAATGCAATCTGTCGATATGGCTAGCAGACTGCATCTCTTTCGTTTATGCCCAGGCTGGCCTAAGCCTTGATGGTCATGTCACGGCTCATAGTGTTCAAGCCATGGCTGCGTCAGTGGCCAACTTGCACTCAGTTTCCATGGAGGAAATCTGCAGGGCTGCAAAGTGACTTCAGTTTACACACTCACATCTCGTTACTATCTGGATGGGGATTCCCGACTGACAGCAACTTCGTCCAGACCGTACTCTGGCATCTCTTTGTGAATTAGGTTCAAACTCCTTCCCACTGGCCTTTCTGTCCATCCAGGCTACCAAAAAGAAACTTTCTCAGTGAAAATATATGCTGAAGATGCTGAATCAGTTGAGTCTCCTCGGTGGACTACCTTCACTAATTATTGTTGATTCCCCAATTCTGTTTTGTCCTTGGGCTTTTGGCCTCCTCGGTTTTCAGTAGCCTATAGCTTAGGAGTCCCATACATGAGGACTTTCTATCTGCTGGTCCACAGGGAAGGTGTAGTTACTCACCTGTAGCAGGTGTTCTCCATGGACAGCAGGAATAAGTCCTCACAACCTTCCCACCTCCCCTAAGAAGATGGCACCATGGCAGGCAGGAAGGCATGCACACATGCGCCGTGGAGCCTCCTAAAAGCTTCCAATGGAAGCTGAGGAGCGTTTTTGCCAAGGGCTCCATTGGTGATGTCACCCATACATGAGGACTTATTCCTGCCGCTACAGGTGAGTAAGTATGCTTTCACTCCATTGTCGGTGTTTTGGGCAAAGGCAATCACCAAGGTACTGGACATTTTGTAGCTAATTGTGCAGCAGTGAAATACATTCCTTCCTAGCCCAAACCTGGTGGTCAACTGAGGTTTCTGGGTCATTTTGTCTCTATTTATCCTTCCCACTGATCACCTCCTCTCTGACCTCCTACTGTGTCCTCTCTGACACAGTATTTTATTTATTTAGCAACTTTTTAATACTGCTGTATCTACCAGTCACAGCGGTGGAACAGGTAGAACTAGTGTAACATTACATGGAACAGTTAATAAACATTTATCAAGTAAGCACTAATCCATAAGATAACATGCGAACAAGAATAACATGATAGGAGGAATAGGCATTAACATTTAACAAAACGGGTAATAAGGGGAAAGTTCTGATATATAGTTGGATTCTGAGGGGGGGTAATAGAGAGGAAGTGAGGAAACAAAGTGTGAGTATTGAAAAGTAGTAAGGGTGAGTGGGGGACTATGTGTCAGAGCCAAAAGTTTCAAGGAAGATGTGGGTTTTTACAAAATTCACCAATGTCTGTTAGTGATCATATCTCTGAGGTGAGGGAGTTCCAAACTGGGTGCATAGAAGGAGAAGGCTCTGCTAGAGGTGGAGAGGTTGGAAAGAGAGAATTAGTGGCTGGCTTTTATTTATTTATTTATTTATTTAGACAGATTTGTATACCACCTTATCCTAAAATCAAAGTGGTTACATCACAATTGGAGGTTACATTTAACATGTGGGTACATTACGACATTTAACATGAAGGTATTTAACAACATTTAGACAACACAATTGTGGTTACATTTAGCATGAAGGTTCTTAACAACCTTATGGAGGGTTACATTTAGCAAGGGTACTTAACTACATTATGGAGGGTTACATTTAGCCTGAGGGTACTTAACACCATTATACAATGAACTCGTAAGTCTAGTTGGGATGATTGGGTATTGAGTTGGCGGGGGTAGTTGCAATACTGTTCAGGTGGGGACTGTTGTCTGTCTCCTCATAGGTTTCTGTAAAGAGCAGGGTTATAAGAGCCTTGCGGAAGTCTTTGATGTCTTCTAATGCCCTCAGGCTTGTTGGGAGGGAGTTCCATAGTGTAGATGCCAGTAGTGATGGAGCTGTTCTTGAAGTATTTTGTTTAGTCTTGTGGTATCCTGCAGGTATGCCGATCGTGTTGTCATTATTGGTCCTTCTTGGTTTATTACTGATATCCCTTGTTATGATATCTTGGAGTACATCTGCCAAGAGATGGTGGATGATTTTGAAGATGATCAGGATTGTTTTAAATTTTGCTCTGGCCACCATTGGGAGCCAATGTAGTTGCTGTAAGATGGGGATTATGGGCTCAGTTCTTGGAATTTATTTATTTTATTATTTATTACAATTTCTTATATACCGCGCTATTTAGCATCAGCGCGGTTTACATCATAACTTAACGACCATAACAACAAGCTGTCAGGTTTTACATCGAACAGGAATACAAACTTGGATAACGGGGTTAACTATATACATAAGCTATTTACACTGGAAGGATAGGTAAAACCAGATAATGCATGTAAGGGCCTTTCTCGATTGGGTCGTTTCCTGAGAGGTATATCTAGATTCAATTGCTGTCAGGGAAGTATTGGAGGAAAAGGTGGGTTTTGATAGCCTTCCTGAACTGATATTGATTGGCTATGGCCCTAATGTCAGGGGGTAGAGCATTCCAGCATTTGGGAACATAAAAACTGAATGCCCTGTTTGTGGTTGTCGTGTTGGACTTTATCGATGTCTTTGGTATTGCTAGCAAGTTGACAGCTGTTGCTCTTCTGGATCTGTTGAGTGGGACAATGTGGATAAGATGTGTGAGTGAGGAGGCTGAAATACCTTTGATTGCCTTGAACGCTAACAGAAGGGTTTTGAAGGTGATCCTCCCATGGATCCGGTAGCCAGTGCAGCTGTTTGAGAATGGGGGTCACGTGGTCGTTTCTGGGTGCACCGTAAAGGACCCTAGCTGCGGCATTCATGGCCAACTGTAAGGGGGTTAGTGTGGATTGGAGGAGACCTTGTAAGATGGCATTTGCAAAGTCAAAATGCGGCAGGATCAGTGCTTGATATATGGTTCGGAAATCCTCTGGGTCCAACAGGGAGCATAGGTGCTTGAGTGAGCGGATTTTGAAATAGACTGCTTTGACTATGTTGCTTATGTGGCGTTTCATGTCGAGATGTTGGTCCAAAGTAACTCCAAGGTATTTTATTGTATCTTTGGTTTGTAAATCAGCTTCGTTGACACTGATGTGAGATGGGGGAGTAAAGTTGGCGTCTCTGGTGATGAATAGCACCTCTGTTTTTTTATGTTGGATGCGTAGGTTCTGTGTCTGGAGCCATGTTGAAACTGCATTGAAGCAGTCTGTTAGTGGGGTCAGGTCCGTGTGAGTTGTGGAGAAGGGCATGTATAATAGAATATCATCTGCATATATCAAACATTTCACCTTGAAAGATCTGATGATATTGCAGATGGGCTGCATGTAGATATTGAAAAGTAAGGAGGATAACGAAGAGCCTTGAGGTACCCCTTGCTTTTGACGGAAATGTATTGACTCTTCTGATCCAGATTTCACATATTGCCATCTACCCTCCAGATAAGATTTGCACCAACCTAGTGCATTGTCGCAGACGCCCTTCTCTTTCAGTCTTCCAAGAAGAATTTCGTGACTCACAGAATGTCTGTAATGATGCGTGCTGCAGTGTTCTGCACCATTTGGAGTGGGTGTAAGGTCTGCTGAGGAAGGCCTTGATAAAATGAGTTTCCGTAATAAAGTAGAGGCGTGATGAGTGCTTGGCACATTGTGCGGAAGTGGTCCTGGCAGCGTAATGGCTCGATCTTTCTTATGGTCCTCAAACGTTGATAGGCCTTGTTTGCAGTTTTGGTGATATGAGATTTCAGGTTCAGAGCTCTGTGCGTTATAATGCCCAGGTATTTAACTTCATCTTTGACTACTATGAGTTTATGTAGAATGCTGATAGTCTGTGGTAGAATGAAGGTAGGGTTCCTGGTGATGAACATTGCCTCAGTTTTCTCATAGTTGACCGTCGGGTTATTGGCTGTGAACCAGGTATTCATGTCTTCAAGGTATTTAGTTATTGTTATGGTGTTAAATACTAGTAGGTTGAGCATACACTATGATGTCAGCATAGATGTGATAGTGGAATTTGTGTCATTTGATGATACTGTATATGGGTTGGATGTAGATATTAAAGAGCATTGATGACAGGGCTGAACTTTGTGGCATTCCCTGCGTGACGGGGAACTGCAATGATTTCTTTTGGGCACATTTGACTTGTTGCATTCGATCTTCCAAGTAGGAGGTGAACATTTCAGGGTATTCTTGTGTAATCCTATCTGTTGCAGGTGCTGCAGTAATCTGGCATGGGACACTGCATCAAAGGCTGCCGAGATGTCCATGAACACTAGCAGGAATCCATTCTTTATGTTATCTATACCTCTTAGGAGATTGTCAAAGAAGGAAGTGAGTAGCGTTTCCACACTGTGCTGGGGTTTAAAGCCATGCTGATGGATGTCCAGTGGGGAATTCATGTCAATATGGTCCTGAAGTTGATTTTGCACTGTCTTTTCAATGATTTTTGCAAGGAATGGTAGGCTGGAGGTGGGACGGTATGATTTTGGTTCAGATGGGCTTAGGTTGTTGCTTTTAACTATCGGTCGTATCATGGCGTGTTTGAGGGATTGCGGCATGTATCCTTGTTGGAGTGAATCTTTGACAATTTATGAATGTGATGGGAGAGTTGGCTTCTTGTGATTTTGAGCCAAGCCACTGGGCATGGGTCTGATAGTGAGGTGGTTGTGTTGAGTCCATGTATTATGTCCTCTACTTGCTGTGTTGATGGTATGCTGGCGTCCTCCCAGGTTTGATGTTGCTGTTACATTTCGTGGTCATCTGTCTGTAGTGTGATGGAGCATGTCTGGGTGGTGTTTTTCGCTTTCATGTAGTCCGCAAATTCCTGTGGGTCAAGATGGTGGGTACAGTGCTGCGTGGTGTCCATAGTGAGCTTTTGGACAATGCTAAAGAGTTCTCTTGATTTGTTGACAGATTTCATGATTAGGTTGGTATGGTGCTTGATGGACCTTGGTCTGACCCAGTATGGCATATCTTATGTTCTTATGTGCTGCTGTTTACGCTCATTTATCAGATTGTTATATTCCAGTAGCTTGGCTCTGTATTGAGTCAGGGAGTTATGCAACTTGTTCCGCCTCCATTTTCTCTCCAGTCTTTGGAGAGTGTGCTTTGCATCTCTGATATCACTTGAGTACCAGGGGGCATTGGGTCTCTTTCATACTTGTGGTTTTGTACTCGAAGGGCTGATGCTGCATTAGATATTATGGAGTTCCATTTCTCTATGCTTAGGTCAAGGGTGTCACATTCTTGCTGAAGTTGTGGAATGATTTTGTCTATGAATGAGCCTTTGTTGAAGGCTCTATAACGCCTGGTTATATTCTCATCTTCCCTGTGTTGGGTGGGGTTATTCAGCATCAGGGTGAATTCTATCACATGATGATCTGACCAAGAGATCGGCATGATTGTTGGCGTTGTTGATCTGTTATTGAGAGGTTCATGGATGAGAGGCCGAAGGATGTCCGCTGAGAGATTGTGAAGGGTCTTGGAGATGCAGAGGGAGACTTTGTATTTAACTCTCATGTGGATGGGTAGCCAGTGTAGCTGTTTTAGCACAGGAGTAATGTTTGCTCGTTGACTAGTGCCTGTGATTATTCTGGCAACTGTATTCTGTGCAAGTTGTAGGGGGAGTAAATTGGCTTTTGGGAGCCGCTGGTAGATTTTGTTAGTACAGTCAATATTGAGTTGATGAGAGCTTGACAGCGTTTTTGAAGTCCAATAAATATCAAAGGTTTTGAACCATTTTCATTCTGAGGTATGCAGGTCTGGTTACCTATTTGATGTCAGCGTGGAAGTTCAGGTGTTGGTCCAGTATTATGCCAAGATATTTTACTTGTAGTGTTAATTAAGTTGGCCATGTTGACTGAGGATGATGATAAGAATGTGAAGGTTATATGGAGGAATTCTGGTTTGTTGAGATTAATGTGCATGTTGTGAAAGTTGAGCCATTGGATGACAGCATCAAGGCATTGATTTATCGTGAAGTAGTCAGGGTTATTAATGGTGAATGGTGCATAAATTAAAATGTCATCGGCATACAGATGATAGAGGATGTTGTGGTTCTAGATTATAAGAACATAAGATATGCCATACTGGGTCAGACCAAGGTCCATCAAGCCCAGTATTCTGTTTCCAACGGTGGCCAATCTAGGTCATATGTACCTAGCAGTTTCCCCAAGAGACACAAGTTCCACAATGCTTGTACTGGGTCAAGCATTGATATCTTCGGTCACTTCTTAATAACGGTTTATGGACCTTTCCTCCAGGAACTTGTCCAAACCTTTTTTAAACCCAGCTACACTAACAGCCTTTACTACATCCTCCGGTAACAAATTCCAGAGTTTCATTACACGTTGAGTGAAAAAAATATTTTCTTTTATTAGTCTTAAATAGTTTACCCTGTAGCTTTATTGCATGTCCCCTAGTCTTTCTATATTCTGATAAGGTAAACAAACAATCTACGTTTACCCGTTCCACTCCGTTCATTAATTTATAGACTTCTATCATATCTCCCCTCAGCCGTCTCTTTTCCAGGTTAAAGAGCCCTAACCTTTTTAGCCTTTCTTCATAGGAGTATCCTTCCATCCCCTTTACCATTTTGGTGGCTCTTCTCTGAACCTTTTCTAAAATCGCTATATCCTTTTTTAAGATACGGCAACCAGAATTGCACACAATATTCAAGGTGCGGTCTCACCATGGAACGATATAGAGGCATTATAATATCTTTTGTTTTATTTTCCATTCCTTTCCTTATCATACCTAGCATTCTATTTGCTCTCTTGGCTGCCGCTGCACACTGGGCCGAGCGCTTTAACATGGTATCCACAATGACGCCTAAATCTTTTTCCTGGGTGGTGGTTCCTAATGTGGAACCTTGCATCGTGTAACCATAGTTTGGGTTGTTCTTCCCTAGGTGCATAACCTTGCACTTGTCCACATTAAATTTCATCTGCCATTTTGATGCCCAGTCTTCCAATTTATCAAGATCCTCTTGCAATTTTTCACAATCCTCTTGGGTTTTAACAACTTTAAATAGTTTTGTGTCATCTGCAAATTTGATAACCTCACTCGTTATTCCACTTTCCAGGTCATTTATGAATATGTCAAAAAGCAGCAGACCCAGCACAGATCCCTGGGGTACACCACTATTCACCTTTCTCCATTGGGAAAATTGGCCATTTAGCCCTACCCTCTGCTTTCTATCTTTTAACCAGTTCCTGATCCACAATAGTACACTGCCTCCTATCCCATGACTCTTTAGTTTTGCCAAAAGTCTCTGATGAGGGACCTTGTCAAAGGCTTTCTGAAAGTCCAAATACACAATATCAACCGACTCACCTTTGTCCACCTGTTTATTCACTCCTTCAAAAAAACATAACAGATTAGTAAGACAAGATCTTCCTTGTCTAAAGCCATGTTGGCTGTATCCCATTAGGTTGTGACTATCTACATGCTGAGTAATTTTATTCTTTATGATGATTTCTACCATTTTTCCTGGTACTGACGTCAGGCTCACCGGTCTGTAGTTTCCCGGATCACCCCTGGAACCCTTTTTAAAAATTGGTGTTACATTGGCAATCCTCCAATCTTCAGGTATTAGAGGTGATTTTAATGATAGATTACTGATAGCAGGTCTGCAATCTCATATTTCAGTCCTTTCAACACCCTTGGATGTATACCATCCGGCCCATGTGATTTGCTACTCTTCAGTTTATCTAATAGTTGTAAGACATCTTTCCGATGTATCGATATTTCCTTCAATTCTTCCGCACCTTTAAATACCACTTCAGTCATGGGTAACATCCCTACATCTTCCTCAGTAAAGACCGAAGCAAAGAATTCATTCAGTCTCTCCGCTATCGCCTTGTCGCCTCTTAGTGCTCCTTTAGCCCCTTTATCATCTAATGGACCAACTGACTCTCACATTTTTTTTTCTACGAATGTACTTGAAAAGATCTTTATTTCGCGTTTTTGCTTCCGCAGCAAGCTTCTTCTCAAATTCTCTCTTTGCCTGCCTTATCAATGCCTTGCATTTGACTTGCCAGTGCTTGTGCTGTTTCCAGGTTTCGTCGTTTGGCTCTTTTTTCCATTTCCTGAAAGATGCTTTTTTGGCAACAGCCTCTCTGACCTCACCTTTAAAACCATGCTGGCAGTTTTTTGGACTTCCTTCCACTCTTCTTAAAGCGTGGAATACAGCTGGTCTGGGCTTCCAAGATAGTATTTTTCAACAACACCCAAGCTTGATGTACGTCTTTAACCTTTGCAACTGCTCCTTTTAGTTTTTTCTTAACTGTTTTCCTCATTTTATCATAGTCTCCCTTTCGAAAGTTAAAAGGTAGTACTGTGGATTTCCTTACTATCCCTCCTCCACTAATTTAATCAAAGGCGATCATGCAATGATCACTATTGCCAAGTGGCCCCAACACCCTTATCTCTTGCACTAGATCTGGTGTTCCACTAAGGACTAGGTCTAATATGGCTTCCACTCTGGTTGGTTCATGAACCAGCTGCTCCAAGAAGCAGTCATTTATTTCATCTAGGAACTTTATCTCCCTAGCATGTCCTGACGTGACACTGAACCAGTCGATACCGGGGTAATTGAAATCACCCATTATTATTACTGCGCTGTAACTTTTGTTAGCTTCCTTGATTTCTTTGAGCATTTCATCATCCATTTGGTCATTCTGGCCAGGTGCTCGATAGTACACCCCCACTGCCATTGCCTTCCCCCTTTTATATGGAATTTCAATCCATATAGATTCTACAGCAGAGTTTGTTTCCTGCAAAACTTTAATCCTTTCTGAGTCAATGCCCTCTCTAACATAGAGCGCAACCCCTCCACCAATTTGATCAGCTCTATCATTACGATATAGTTTGTACCCAGGTATCACAGTGTCCCACTGGTTGTCCTCCTTCCACCATGTCTCTGATATTCCAATCATATCTAACCTTTCATTTAGTGCTATATATTCTAACTCTCCCATCTTATTCTTTAGACTTCTAGCATTTGCATACAAGCATTTTAGAGAATGTATTTTATTCATGTTAATTTGGCTACTGTTAGACATGGGTAAATTTGGATCTTTAAGCTCTGTCTGCTCCATACTTGAGGGCATTTGGGCTACTTTACTTTTTTGTGGAACCTCTCTGCTTTTGGTAGTATCCTTCAAGGATACATTCTTCCGAACCATCCGCTCTTGGGCGACTGTCGGCTTTCCCCTAATATCTAGTTTAAAAGCTGCTCTATCTCCTTTTTAAAGGTTAATGCCAGCAGCCTGGTTCCATCCCGGTTAAGGTGAAGCCCATCCCTTCGGAAGAGCCCCTCCTTTCCCCAGAATGTTCCCCAGTTCCTAACAAATCCAAAACTCTCATCTCTGCACCATTGTCTCATCCACGTATTGAGACTCCGGAGCATACAGATAGCAACCTGCCTTAGCCTAGAGTTGTAGATAGTTTACCCAGTTCAACCCAAGTTCTTCTATCCTGTTTTATGTAAGTCCAGTATGGTTTCTCCTTACTCATGGATAATGTTTCTGTTATATGTAAACCAAGCTGATTTGAAGAGTGCGGTATATAAAATACTTTAAATAAATAAATAAATTTTGCATAGGATTGGATAAAAATGTTGAAGAGCAAGGAGGATAAGGCAGAGCCCTGAGGTAAGCCCTGCAGTAGTCTGAAAGGGTTGGAGGTTTCTGACCCTACTCTGACCTGTTGATAGCGGTCAACCAGGTTGAATCACTGTAGGGTTGTTTCTCTGAAGCCAGTTGCATGGAGATGTGAAATGAGGTGCTCATGGATAACAGAGTCAAAGGCTGCGGAGATGTCAAGGAAAATGATAATGAAGTCTTGTGTGTTTTTTTTCCTTACCTTTGATTAGTGTATCTCGAAAGGAGGTCAGTAGGGTTTCCATACTATGAATGGATTTGAAGCCATGCTTATGTTGGTGGAGGGGGGCATAGGAGTCCACATAGTCCTGTGTCTGAAGTTGCACTGCTTTTTTGAAGATTTTGGCATGGGAGGGGATACTGGAGATAAGTCTGTAAGAGGATGGTGATATTGGGTCGGCTGTAGGCTTTTTTAGTAAGGGTCTGATGGAGGCTTGCTTGAGGGCTGTTGGCATGTAGTCTAATGATAGTGAAGCCTGTACAATGAGAAGGGTGGTTGAGATGAGATCTTGCTTGTTCATTTTTCTCCAAGGGAATGGACATGGGTCGAGTGAGGAGGTGTTGCTGTTGAGGTTTCTGCTAATATTTTCTAGTTGCTGGGTAGACAAAGGGCTGAATCCTGACCAGGTTTGTTTGCTTGGGGTATTGGTGGAGTTGGTGCTGAGCCGGGTTGGTCTGATGGTGGATAATTGTTTAGATTGTAGAAACTGCACCAGGTCAGCTGGCAACAGGGTAGCATCAGACTTGCAAGTGGTTGGGCTTTTGAGCAGCTTCAAGTCTGTCGAATAGTTCTCTAGGCTGTTTGAGAGAGGATCTAAGTAGGTTTATTTATTTATTTATTTATTGATTGATTGATTGAACGGTTTTATATACCGCCTTTCAAAAAAATCAAAGCGGTTTACAAAGAACAAAACTTGAACATTACGTTGAAACTTATTCAAACAATTGAAATTACAGTGAACATTAAATTGTATATAATAAAAATGATAATTTGAGGGTTACAATGCTGAGTAAATGCTGATTAGGTATATAGATAGTTTAAACATATATACAGATTTAAATATTTACAAATTTCAAAAATCTTATCTGAGCAAGGAAAAATGTATTGTAGTTCACTAGAATTATTAGTGTAAAGAGTAAATGTGATAATGTGGAGAATTGGGTATTGTAAGATAGAGTAAGAAAAAGGAAAAAGTAAGTTGTGAATTAATGAATATGAGTATACATGAGTTTAAGTGGGAAATATTTCATCTATTGGTAATGATTCTCCAAAGTATTCTATAAATAGGTGAGTTTTAAGATCTTTTCGAAATGCTGAAAGATCTGTGATATCTCTGAGTTTATCCGGCAGAGCGTTCCATATTAAAGGAGCATTGAAGCTGAATGCCCTATTTGTTGTACAGTCAAACCTCGGTTTTCATGATTAATCCGTTCGAAAAAGTCTGACTAAAACCGAAACGTATGAAAACTGAAGCAATATTTCCCATAAGAAATAATGTAAATCCAATTAATCCGTTCCAGACACCCAAAAATATTCACAAAAAATACATTTTATAGAGAATAACTATATTTTTACATACAGAAAACAATGAGAAATAAATATAAATGACTAATGAAATGGATAAATGAACATTTAACATCACTGAAAGCAAGCTAAGTACAGTACTGTACAGTACAGTTTGTTAACATCTGGCCTTAGCCACCCCTGACAAGCTGCTGTGCCCAGCTCTCTTCGGAATCACATTGAATTCAGTCCATTAAAATACCTTTACATTATCTGCTCAATGCTTCAGAATGGCAGAAAATCTTAATGATATAGCTTCAGACGTACCCTGCAAGAGAAAGAACTGCCTCCCACATTCATGCAACATCTCCTGCTTACGTTGACAGCTTTTCTTCCCTGCTACCGGGACAAAATCTCAGTCAAAAGACGTTGAAAACCGAAGCAATGCATGAAAACCGGGACAAAATCTCAGTCAGAAAAGACGTTGAAAACCGAAGCGTATGAAAACCGGGGCAAATGAAAACCGAGGTTTGACTGTAGTTTTATTGAGTTTTGAAAAGTTGTTTGGAACAAGTAGTGTGTTCAGGTTCCTTTGTCTCACTGTTCTGGTCCTT
The DNA here is from genome assembly GCA_033557465.1 of Ichthyophis bannanicus. Classification (NCBI taxonomy): domain Eukaryota; kingdom Metazoa; phylum Chordata; class Amphibia; order Gymnophiona; family Ichthyophiidae; genus Ichthyophis; species Ichthyophis bannanicus. Next base: position 1,031,541,816 of record CM066034.1, read on the forward strand.
GAATGAATTGTCAGTAGATCAGTTAGATATGATGGGGCTATATCTCTTATCAGTTTGAACGTTGTTATGATAACTTTATATTTTATCCTACTTTGTATAGGTAACCAGTGAAGTTTGTACAGTATAGGGGTTATGTGTTCAGTTGGACCTGCATTTATAAGCATTCTTGCAGCAACATGTTGTGCTACTTTTAGTTGGTGTAAAGCGTGTTTTGTAATACCTTGAAGAATTATGTTACTAAAAGGTTGGTATAGTATGCTTTTTTTTCTTGAGAAGGGTGAGCGAGTGATATTCAGCCTGGGCAGTTATGTATGCCGAATGGTTGGATGGATCCTTCTGGCATCTCCATTTGTGCTCTAGTTGCCTGCATTTGTTTTTTAGGGATTTGAGATCAGGTGTGAACCAGGGTACATGATGTGTTCTCTTTAAACCAGATGGGCCGTTGGGCATATTAGTATAGGATGATATGCTGTCATTCCATTCAGATAGTGAGGGAGGAGTGGCTCAGTGGTTGGGACTGGTTACCTCAGACTGAAGGGCCAGGGGTTCAATTCCCACATAGGGACAAGAAACCTGAGGTCAGAGGGCCTGGGGTCTCTAGGCCCATGGCCACTTTTTGTGGCCTTGGGCAAGCCACTTAACTCTCTGTTCCCTCATCTATGCTTAGATTGTGAGCCCTTTGGGAACGAGGGAATACAAAGTGCCTGTTAGCATATATCTGTAAACCGCTTTGACCTGGTGAATAGTGGTATATAAGCACAACTAAATAAATAAAGTTGGTTGGGTCAGCTTGGGCCATTGGTAGGATGTTGCTGATGAAGGAGTCTCTATCAAATGCCTGAAACCTCTGTGTGTGAGATGGTTAAGCGTTATGGGTGGGTGCATTGAGGAGATTTGATAGGAAGACGGTAAGCAGGTTATAGTCTGACTAGAACACTGGGATGTTTTGGGTCATTGAAGAAAGGTGTTTGTGTGGCCAGATGGCTGGGGTAAATATCAGGTCTAGGGTTCCTCCCCTGATGTGAGGTGATTCTGAAATGATTGCTTGAGTTGGAGTGCTTCCATTGCTTGGAGGAAAGGTATGGAGTATTTGTTAGAAGCAGTGGGTAGGTTGAGGTCTCCCAGAAGAATGAACCATTTGTTGTTGTGGCTGTTGGAACATGTCTCCTCTATTAGTGGTGAGAAGTTGTTAGATCCCGCTGTTGGTGATCTATATGCAAGGCAGACTGATAGTTGGGTGTTGGATATGGTGATAATGTCCAAGTTGTCAGTAAAGCTGGAGTTGGTAATTTTTGAATTGGAGCTCCTCCTTGGCAATTATAAGTACACCTCCACCCCTTTTAGCTTCCCTAGAGTGATTGAAGAGCTGATAAGAAGGGATTGTAAGTTGATTTAAGAGGACAGTGTCAGATTCCTCAAGTCATGATTCAGTTATACACAATATATCAATGTGCTCTTCCTGAATTTATTTAACCAGGATGGGGATTTTGTTGTGAATGGATCGCATGTTGATGAGGGCACACTTAAGTGATTGGGTGGCAAGTAAGTAAGTGGATGGGGTAGAAAGTCTGGGGTATGGTTGAATCTTGATTAAGTTGTAAGTATTTCTGTTATGAGATTTGGAGAGAAGGGGTTGGAATCTACTGTTGTATGGGTGCTGTATGATGGGAATAATGGAAGCTATGGTGAGTGCAGATGTTTGGGTTATTGTGTGAATGGCAAGGAGAAGAATGATGAAATATGATGAGGTATAACATGGCGGATAAGTGTGTAGGAGTGCATGTGGGAGAGAATGGAACAGGGGCGAATGTTTAGTTGGTAGTTAGCTAGGTAAGTAAGCAGAACGGATAGGCAGTATTGGAGATGCAGTGTTGTGTGTGTGCGAAAGGGACTTACATGGGACTGTGGCAGGAGTTTTACAGTTGTCAGAAGTAGTGTAAACATGGAATGCCGGCAGCGTTGTAAGCAGTGGCTGGGTCACTCTATGGGCCACGCCTAAGATCTCTTTGCTGATCGGGGCTTTAAATTTAAAAATGAACGGCCACTGGTTGGATGTGCAGAGGAGCAGGGAGAAGCTCATCTCCTCACTCTCTGCCACTGCTGCAGGCTGCTCCCTTGTCGGTCTTCTCATGGCGTGTTGAGCAGGACCTTAAATTTAAAAGTGAACTTGGCCACTGGTTGGATGTGCAGAGGAGGGAGGAGCTCTCCGCTGGAGACTGCTCTTTCCTTCCCTACCTGTCTAACAGTTTCATGCACTGCTTCTTGCATTTTGTGAAGGATTAATTTAAATCCATTTTCTTTTTGCAGAGCAGAGAAGATCCCAGCAGGAGATTTATGTCGGGAACCTCCCCAGTAACATCAGCATGGTAAGTGTTTATGTTTATTTTTATTCAATACTTGATATACTGCTTTTAACCATATGCATCAAATCAGTTTACAAACAAAGCAAAACAAAACAAATTCCAAGCCATGTAAAGAAATTTACAAACAAAAAATATAAGTAAAAAATCAAACAAACAAAAAGTAGACAAACAAAAACCATACAGGTCTCATGGACAGCTCAGGGGCCCGCACCATTACAGGCCGTCATAGGCTTGTTCAAAAAAAATAAGATGATGTTTTTTAAAAGACTTAAAGGGAATTCTCTTGGCGAATATAAAGAGGAAGCAAATTTCACAAAGTATGAGCCAAAAAATAAAAGGCCGACTGCCTCATGACTTCAAATCGAGCAACAATTAAAGATGGCACAACCAGTCGATTTTCAGATTGGGAGCGCAGAGTCCTAGAAGGCGTAGAAGGAATAAGTGAATCAGAAAGATAGACGGGGACTCCAAAATAAAAAGCCTTAAATGCCAATAAAAAGACTTTAAACTTAATCCGATAGCGGAGAGGAAGCCAGTGATAAGATTTCAACAAAGGGATAACATGGTCCAAAGACCTAAGTAAGAAGCTTAATGACAACATTCTGAATTCTTTGCAAAGGTTGGAGGGCAGATAGAGGAGGTCCACTATAGAATGAATTTCCAGAGTCTACCCTACTAATCACTAAGAAAAAATCAAAGTAGTAAGCGCAGACTGATCTAAATAGGGCCAAAGGGAGTAGAAACCAGACTTTTCAGGGCATCCCTCCAGTCCATTCCAAACAAGTGGGTTATGCACACTAACCAGCAGGTGGAGCCTGAGGAACACTTTCTCAGTGCAGTAAAAATAGCCTGCGCCCACTGACTGAGCCAGTATTTCTCAGTCTCCAGCAGTTGGTGTGCATAGCCTGAGCTGGACTGGAGCTTTGCTTGAGGCCTAAAGCGGGAAGAGAGGGAGTAACTTTGTGCCAGGGGTGCAAAACCCAGAAGTTCCAGGTGCCTCCCCAATTTCCCCCAGCAGTCCCCTCTGCCTGGCTCCCTTCTTTCCTCCTCCCCAACCATTGGGAGTGGGCTGGAGGAAGCAGCACTATAGCCTGCCTTGCCTTGCCCTGCTCTGTAGCTTTTTTAAGTTGTTTAAAAAACAAATAAAAAAGAGCACCGAGGCAGGCACACGTGCTTCATCGGGGATCTGGCGATTCCTGCATAGGGGTGCCCCAGGTAAGTCCTGGGAGCCCTGGAGGGTTCCTTTTCCTCTCTTTCATTGTGCCTAGTTAGAGGAAGACAGGACACACTGCGACCACATGGATCGGGGCCGGTGTGCTCTGTGTGGCAGCCGCAGAGTACAGCTATCTGAAATCAGGCTGTGCCGTGGCTGCTGCAGATCTGGAGACTTGGCAGCAGAGGACCTCGTAGGGGCCCAGGATAGGTCCATGAAGGAGGCTGGAGAGGGTTCTGACTGCCAGGAGGCCGCAAGCAATGACAGTGATCCTGCGGTTTTGGTGGGAACTGCCGCCATCTTGGAAACTGCACTTTTGCCCAAAAAGGAGGAACTAGGGTCTTGGTTATTACAGAAATCCTGTGATTCTCATGGGAGAAAGGTCCCTAATCGGGTTGGGAGAGCCATAGACAACCCTTTCTCCCCCGAGTTCGTACTTCTGCTTCCTCATGCCTTTTTGATGAATCATGGTACTGAAGAGGCGCCTTCTCCAGCTCCTTTGGACAGGACAGAAGTAGTGGGGTGCAGAGTGTGATTCGGGTTCCTTTACCTCCCTGGAGCCACAAGACCCTCTTGAGGGAGCTGCAGACCTCCTGGATCAGTCCCTGGAGGAACTGGAGGAGGCTGAGTTCCCTGGAGTGGAGCATCCCTCCACCATCCAGATATTTCACCGGAACGAGCTTTCATTACAGAATTGCTTGCGGCTCTGGGTATCGCAGAGCCTGGGCTGGTGGTTCCAGACCCAGACGAGGATTTCCTTATGGAGGGGATTTGCTAGCCTTCACAGTCCTTTCTAGTCCATAGGGCCCTGCGGGCTATGATAGATGAGGAATGGACCATTCCGGGTGCGGGACTTTGGGTAGGATGGAGTATGGCTTGGCTTTATCCTATCCCACTGGAGGAGAAAGAGAAGCTGCGCCTTCCCAAGGTGGATGCCATGGTGGCAACAGTCACATGGAAGACCACCATTCTGATGGAGGGGGGCTTAGCTCTCAAGGATCCACAGGACTGGCTTATAGAGGCATTGCTCAAGCAGGCCTTCGAAGTCTCAGCCCTTGGCCTCCAGGGTGCTATTTGTGGGGCTTATGTGGCCCACGCTTCTCTCCGCTAGTCGCAGGGACCTCAGGAGGTTGATGGAACTGCCAGTCGGGCGGCAGATGCCTGTCTGGGATCCGGGACGACTTATCTGGCGGACTTATTGTACAACTTGTTGAAAGTGTCCGCCAAGATTATGACCACAATGATGGTAGCTCACTACTTGCTGTGTCTGAGGAATTGGTCGGCAGTTGTCGCTTTCAAGATGAAGCTCACAAAGTTTCCCTTTGCGGGCAGATTGTTCTTTGGGGAGGATCTGGAGAAGTTGGTAAAGGCCCTGGGAGAATCCAAGGTACCCCATGTGCCAGAAGATAAACCCAAGGTGGACAGAGGCAGCTCAGTTTGGGGCCACAGTGGCAACTTTTGGGGGTACTGGCCCTCTTGGGGAGGAAACTCCCAGAGGATTTGCTTCTTGCAGTGGGGCTAGCCCTTTCGTGGAGGAGCCTGGGGTGGCCAAGGGCTCACTTCCACCATCCCGGCCGCTTCCAAAACCCCACAATCAGGGTGCAGGGGCCCAGCAGTCGCTTATGACGCTTTCTCCCCACCTGGGCCCATATTACCTCCAATCCTGGGCTTTGGAGGTTATTCGCACGGGCTATGCCCTCAAATTCGTCCAGCCACTGACCAATCTCTTCGTGTTCTCCCCCTGCAGATCAGCCCAGAAGGCACATGCAGTGGAGGAGATGCTTGAAACTCAGTGGTGGTGCAGGCATGGCGGCATTCTACCTCCCTGGCTTATGATAGGGTTTGGAGACTTTTCAAGGCCATGTGTGCGGACTGGGAAATCCATCTCCTCGGGGCACCCATCTCAGTTATTTGAGGGTTCCTAGGCCGGTCTGGACAAGGGTCTAGTGTTGGGCTCTTTGCAGGTCCAGGTGGCGGCATTGGCGTGTTACCAGAGGTTCGTTCAGGGCATGTCCCTGGCCTACCACTCGGATGTAGTTTGGTTCTTGCAGGGTGTTAAGCACCTCCGTCCCCCGAACCAGCCGCTCGTTCCGGCCTGGGACCTCAATCTAGTCTTGAATGCTCTAGGCAGACTGCCCTTCAAAGCGCTTTGGGCAGCCTCGCTCAAGATTTGACCCTGATGGTGGTCTTCATTGTAGCCATTTGTTCTGCCCAGTGCATCTCGGAGTTGGAGGCACTGTCCTGCTGCGAACTCTTCCTGGTTTTCTCTAAGGAGAAGGTAGTCCTGTGGACAGTTCCTTCCTTTTTGCCCAAGGTGGTCTCGGAATTCCATCTCAATCAGATGGTCACTCTTACCTTGTTCGTGGGACAGTGGGGTTCTCAGGAATCTAATATTCTGCGCAAGTTGGATGTTCACAGAGTTCTAAAGCGTTATCTGGCAGTGACACAGATGTTTTGGTGCTCGGAGACATTGTTTGTCCTCTTTGCAGCCTGCAGAAAAGGGAGGTGGCCTCCAAGGCCTCCCTCGCCTGTTGGATCCACGAGGCGATTGAGTTTGCCTAGTTGTTGAAGGACAGACTGGTGCCGCTGGTCCTATGGGCCCATTCGATGAGAGCTCAGGCTTCATCCTGGGCGAAGCTGGGGAGGATGCCTCCTCTTGACATCTGTCGGGTGACCACTTGGTCCTCTCTGCATTCCTTTGTGTGGCATTCTCTGGGAACAAGCAGGAGGTCAGTCCTCACATATGGGTGACGTTGGCACAGATATAGCCCTCGCGGAAGCATTACCCCAGCTTTCAAAGAAAGCTTTTGGGAGATGCCACTACGCATGCATGGTCCCCTTCCTTCCCAGGGGTGCCATCTTGCTCAGTCTCCTTTTTTCCATGGAGCCCTTCAGACGTTTGTCTGGCTTGTCCCCGGAAAAAGTTGATTTTTCTCTCCGAGTTTCATATTCTCCGGTATCGCACCGGTACTCTTCCTGCCTACCGACCTCATTCCCTCAGCGTTGAGTTCGGTCTATTTTTGTAGTTTTTTGTTTTTTTCTTTTCCTGGCGTCTTTGTGCCTTTTTCTTCCACTGGCAGCCTGGAGAGTTTTCGACCTCGCAGGGGTACGTTTTTCCGCATTGGCTATCAGTGTCTTTAAGAAGTGTGATCGGTGCTCCAAAATTATTTCTTTGACCGACATACACAATTGCTGTCTCCGCTGCCTTAGGCCAGACCACGACCTGGCAGTCTGTGGACTCTACAAGAGGATGTCCAGTAAGGCCCTTAAGAGCCACCAGCAGCAGTGTGATAAGTTTTTCCCCAAGTGCACAGTGCCTGTAAAGGCCAGTTCCATCAAACAGAATTAGAAGACAGGCAGCACTAAACTCCTTAGCAGTACCAAAGGCCATAATAACATGCAATCTATCTACAGCGAACAGAGCTTTCTTGTTTTGCGCACCAAAATGCTGGAACTCTCTCCCTTCCGACATCCGTGCCATAGCCGACGTAACCCAATTCAGAAAGGCCATTAAATTCATCCTATTCACCAAATACTACCCCACATAAAACATAGCTTAACAGTCCCACCACTTATCCTTCCAATTTTTTTCTTGTTCTCTTACTCTCTTCCTTATGTCCTCCAAATCTGCTTCATTCTCGCCCAACAACCATGCTAAATCATGTACATAGTTCGATTATGTTATCTAGTTAACAGACTACATATTCCATGTATATAGTTCTCCCAGTTTGAACCAAGTTGTCACCCCTGTTATATGTAATACCGAACAGCCTGTTGTTCTGGTTTTGTTATTGTTCCCTGTGAACCGCGCTGATCTCAAAAAGTGCGGTATATAAGAAACTAAAATAAATAAATAAATAAATAAATCTGAGGCCCCCAACATCTCAGGCAGGGCCTTCTGAACCGGAGCCTCATCGTGGGTCCTCAGAAAGGGGGTCTCCCTTGAGGGAACCCAGAAAGAAGAAGAAACCCTCGAAGGCAGCGTCCTTGGATGGTTCCAACTGGCTGGGTGCTCCCCTGGCCCAGTTCCGCAGTCCAAGATGTTTGTCCAAGGTGTCGGAGAAGGAGCGGCCTGCGAAAGTCCCCTGGAAGGATCCGACTGCGGACCGGCCCCGATCCCCAAACACTATCCTCATCGAGGATTCCCATTCGGGGGAGCCGGCATTGGGCCTGTACCTTGGTGACCGCGCTGAATGCTGCAGCGCCTTCTGGTCTGGAGTCCAGAATGGCGGCCCTGGAGTGCAGTTTGTCTGCCTTCATGGACCAGCAGCGGGCACTGTTGTCTGCCACAACCGGTTCATCTGCCCCAACCACCGGGTCCTCGACGTCCAAGACGTCCCCAGAGGCTAAGCCGATTCTCAAGGTCCTTAGGCCTAGAGTCTATCCTCAGCTGAAGTCACGATCCGAATCCCGCTCAACGGGACTGCAGTCATCCCTGGCAAGTTTACCGGGCACTGGTTGCAGGGCATCGGAGGCCCCACAGCCCACGGAGCAGCCCTCCTATGAGTCCTCGATGGACTACTCCAAGTAGAAGATGGAGGATGAAGAGTCCCCCGATACCCGTCGCCACCGCAACATTCCATATGACTCTCCCGTCTCAGAGCCTCAACAGCAGTCCCTGCCCGAGGATATGGGTTTCCTTGATTTTGTTAAGGACATGTTTAAGGCCCTGGCATTCCCGACCGAGTCGGAGGAGTACCCTCTTGCGGATGAGTTGGAAATCCTCCACTATGAGGCCCCTCCGCGGGAATCGCTCATGGTGCCCCATCCCTACCATCCTGAAACGGCTGATGCTCCGAATCTGGGAGACGCCGGCTTCGGTGCCGGTGGTGAGGAAGCGGCTCAACTCGATGTATCGAGTCCACTGGAGCCCGATCTTCCAAAAGTCACAGCTGCTACAAAACACCATAGTGGTGGAGTCGGCTATGCATCGGCTGAAAAGCCAGAAGATGCACTCCTTGGCGCCCCCCGTCAGGGAGGCCCACACCCTGGATGCCCTCAGCAGAAAGTGCTATTAAGGCTCAATGCTCTTCGGCCATATCCAGGCCTACTAGCTGTACATGGGCATGTACCTGAGAGATCTGGCGAAGGAACTCACTGGGTTCTCGGCTGTTTTATCCAAGGAACCTTTGCAGCGGTTCAAGAACCGGGCCAAAGTAGTCCGCGAATGCTCCAAATTCATGTCTATGACAGGTTCGAGTCGGCAGCTCGAGTAGTGGCAGCTGGCATCGGTGCATGCCATGTTATATGTAAACCACACTGATTTGAAAAAGCACAGTATATAAAAGCAAATAAATAAATGACCGAAAAGGCTGCCAAGCTGGAGACCGAGTTCATGACGAGGACCAGGCTCTCTAAATAGACTGCTGCCCCTCCCCGACGGAAGGGCTCGGGTAAAAAAACCCTTCTATCTGAGGAAGGGAGCTGCTTACAGAAATTACCCATCTTATCAGGCCTCGCCAGCTCCCCAACAGGGTCAGCACGCCAAGGGACATGGGCATGACCCACATAAGCAGAAGGCTCCAAAACCGCAGGCACCAGCTCCGGCCCAGCCAGGGGGGAGTTTTTGCCTCCTTGAGCATAGCCTCTCTACCCCAAGGAGATCAGCAGCCCACGGGGGGATGTCTGGCCCTCTATGCCATCACCACCGATTTCTGGGCATTAAGGGTAAATCACGGAGGGTTACCTCCTCCACCTGACTCGGACACCTCCCCCTTATTTCCTGGGAGAGCCCCTCAGGTCTCCCCCCCACCAGGACATTCTTCTGAAGGAGTTGGCAGGTCTTCTCGAGGACAAAGCGGTGGAACCGGTGCCCCACCACCTCAAGGGCAAGGGGTTCTACTCCAGATACTTTCTCATGCCAAAGAGGACAGGGGGCCTAAGGCCCATCCTCGACCTGCTCAACCTCAACAAATTCCTGGTGAGGGAGAAGTACAAGATGCTCTCCCTTAGAACATTGCTGCCATACCTCCAGCAGGGAGATTGGCTATGCTCCTTAGACCTCAAGACTGCTTCTATACACATCATCCACCCCAACCACAGGCAGTACCTGCGGTTCGTAGTGGGGAGCAGGCACTTTCAGTACAGGGTGCTCCCCTTCGGTATAGCCTCTGCCCCAAGAATCTTCATAAAATGCCTGGCAGTCGTGGCCGCCTTCCTCTGGCTCCAGGGGGTCTTCGTCTTTCCCTACCTGGACATCTGGCTCATAAAGGGAGGCACAGCCTTAGAGGTGAAGCAGGCCATTGCACACGCCATCCAGGTTCTGTAACACTTGGGCTTTGTCATTAATTACCCCAAGTCTCACCTCCTCCCGACACAGTGTCTGGAGTTCATTGAGGGAAAGATTGATATTCTCCAGTCGAAGGCTTTCTTGCCCAGGGACTGAGCCGATTGTCTCAGGTCTCTAGCTCAGGACGTACAGTACCGTCCCTCGGTGCCCACCCGGCTTTTCCTGTGCTGCCTCAGGCACATGGCCTCCATGGTCCATGTCACTCCAGACGCTCGCCTCCACATGAGGGCGGCACAGTGGTGTCTCCAGGACCAATGGTCTTAGGCCACAGGCCGCCTCCCAGACAGAGTTTCTGTAACCCGCCAGTTGGCGGACTCCCTGGTTTGGTGACAGTCACCCCAGCATCTCAAGGCGGGTATGCCTTTTCAGGCCCCAAGCCCCTCGAGGGTCCTCACCACGGATGCCTCCCTGCTCGACTGGATAGAACACTGCAGAGATCTCCGCACCCAGGGCAACTGGTCACCAGACGAGAGCACCCAGCAGATCAATCTCCTGGAGCTCCAAGCCATATACCTAGCCCTGAGAGTCTTCCATCACCACCTGCGTCACCATCCAGTTTTGGTCCAGACAAACAACCAGGTGGCGATGTTCTACATGAAGAAACAAGGGGGCACGGACCCTTTGTCAGGAGGCTCTTGCCCTCTGCTCAAACGCAGTCCGACAGGGTATCCTCCTGTGGGCAGTGTACCTGCCTGGTCAGGACAGACAGCTGGCCAATAGGCTCAGCAGGGTTCAGCCACATGAGTGGCAGCTGGATCCCAGGGTAGCCAGTCAGCTCTTCCTTCTCTGGGGAGAACCCGTGATGGACCTGTTCACCAGCCTGGACAACTTTCAGTTGCCTCGCTTCTGCTCCCGGCAGGCCCACCCTTTCAGAGTGGCAGTGGATGCGTTCCTGGTCTCATGGTCGGAAGGCCTCATGTACGCCTTCCCTCCTACCCCGCTGATTGCCAAGACTTTGTTCAGGACCCTCCTTAACAGGGCCTCTCTCATCCTGATAGCTCCTCGGTGGCCCAGGCAACCAAGGTTCCCGCTGCTTCAACAATTGACGGTGGACACCCCCATCCCCTTGGGTACTGCCCTGGGACTCCTCTCTCAGAGGGGGGCTCTCTCTTGCACCCCAATCTGGGGTCCCTGTCGCTGACAGTGTGGCTGCTGAGAGAATGGCTCTGGCCCCTTCAACCTCCCAGTTGAAGTGGAGGACATCCTGCTGGCCTCTTGCAAGGCCTCTATTAAGAAGGCTTACGCCCTCAAATGGCACAGGTTCTCTTTTTGGTGCGCCGATCACGCGCTGACCCTTTCTCCTGCCTGGTGGTTCTGGTGTTACAGTACCTTCTCCAACTCTCTGTCTGGGCTCAATTCTAACTCTGTCCGGGTGCACCTCAGTGTCTTGGCGGCGCACCACCATACGGTGGATGGTAAGCCCCTCTCGGTCCAGCCATTGGTGACCCATTTTCTTTGGGGCCTGCTTTTATCAAAGCCCCCAGTTTGCACTCTGGCAACCAAATGGGACCTCTACCTGGTGTTGGAGCACCTCACTCATCTGCCTTTCGAACCTATAGCTACCTGCCACCTCTGTTACCTCTCTTGGAAGGTGGCTTTCCTGGTCGTGCTTATCTCCGTTCGCAGAGTTAGTGATCTTCAGGCCCTTGTGGCAGAGGTGCCCTATACCAGGCTCTACAAGAACAGAGTGGTGCTTCGCACGCACCCCAAATTCCTGCCAAAGGTATCACCCTTCCATCTCAACCAGGAAGTGGTGCTCCCTACCTTCTTTCCAAGACCTCACTCCAGTTGGGTGAAGACGGTCCTTCACATCTTGGACTGTAAGAGGGCTCTATCCTATATACAATGCAATCAGGGCCACCGCAGAGCTTCTCAGCTTTTCATCTCCTATGACCCCAGTAGGCTGGGGGAAGCGGTGACAAAGTGTACGCTGTCCACATGGGTGTTGGACTGTATCGCCCTCGTTTATGAGCAGGCGAGGCTCCCACTGGAAGGTCACGTCACAGCGCACCGTATCGGGGCCATGGCGTCCTCTATGGCAAACTTGTGCTCTGTCCCGATGGGGGACATCTGCCGGGCCACCACCTGGTCTTCAGTCCATACCTTCACAGCCCATTACTGCCTGGAGAGAGAGTTCCAATGGGCAGTGCCTTCGGCCAGAATGTGCTCTAACCTTTCGGGGTTTAGGCAACTCCTACCCTCCGACCCTTCTGTGTTCAGGCTACCGGAGTGCTGTTTCATCGGACACAGGGGTCCTACTGTGCTCTGTGGGCACAGACTCAATTGCTGATGCTTGTGGCTCCCCATGAGGGAGCCCATTTTTGCTATGGGCTTTCGATAGCCTGTAGGTGGGTAGTCCTATATGTGAGAACTGACTTCCTGCTTGTTCCCGGAGAAAGCATAGTTACTCACCGGGGACAGCAGGAATCAGTCCTCACAACTCTCTCTCCTCCCCTTGGAGTTTCTCCTTTACCATCTTTTATTTTTGCCGTCTTTTAGCTATGTCATCTGACTGAGCAAGATGGCACTCTTGGGCGGGAAGGGGACCACGCATGCGTGGTGGCATCTCCCAAAAACTTTCTTTGAAATCTGGGGGGGATGCTTCCACGAGGGCTCTGTCGGTGCCAACGTCACCCATATGTGAGGACTGATTCCTGCTATCCCTGGAGAACACCTGTTACAGGTGAGTGAGTATGCTTTATCGCTTGGATCTTCAGACCCAGCAGGATGCCAGCTTTGGGTTGGCGGTGCTGCAGGCAGGAGCTTTGGTTCCCTCTCAGTGTTAGTACTGTTCTGCTATGTCCCACTTGTCTGGACTGAACTGGAGGGATGCCCTGGAAGGTGAAATTAGACCTCAACTGCTAATTTTCTTTCCTGTAGTCCCTCCAGTCCAGTCCAGGATCCTCCCTCGTGTCAGGCTTTTTTGCGGGGCTCTAGTGCATTATTCTGTGAATATACACTATTTCCAGGAACAAGCAGGAATGTAGTCTTCACATATGGGTATCGTCGGTACCGACGGAGCCTGCATGGGAACGCTTCCCAGCGTCCAATAGGAAAGCTTTTGGGAGCATCCCACAGCGCCTGCGTGCTGCCTTCCCGCCTTTCCCAACTGTCCCTCTCCAGCTTTTTGTTTTCCGCGGAGCTGACAGGTCGCACATCCTGTCACCGCAGAAAATTCCATTCTTATACTTCTTTTTTGTGGTCGCGTCTGCCTTCCCTCGACGCTATACCGGTACTGCCGGTTCTTCTTTTCATTTCTTAAAAAAAAAAAAAAAAAAACGTAGTTTCTGGAGTCTTTCCTTCAGTAACTTTCTTCTGTGCTGCTAGGCGCCATTTTGGGCACTAGGCCCAATTTTTTCCTTAAACATGGAAAAACCTGCTTCGGGTTTTAAAAAATGTTCTAAGTGTGGCGGTACCATCTTCGTCACCAACACCCATGAGTGGTGCCTCAAATGTTTAGGTCCTGATCACTCTATTTCAGAGTGCCTCGCCTGTGGAATGATGTCTAAAGGGGCCGGCAAAACCGGGCTGCTAAACTTAGCACCCTTTTTCCCTCCGATGCGGCGTCCGTGGCATCGACGTCCTCCAGGGCTTCATCTTCCTCCCATGGATCTCAGGTAACTAAACATAAATCTAGCCGGTCCTCAAAGGATAGATCTCCTTCTAAGCATCGAGGTGCCTCTGGCGTAGCCCTTGAGGGATCTTCACCCTCAAAATTGCCCCGGCGGGAGGCTTCGGCTTCCAAAGCACTAACGGGGCTCCAGGATGTTCTCGAGGCCTCAACCTCGACAGAACTACTGAGGCCATGCTCTGGGATTCTGACCATTTCAACCGGCACCGATACCCAAGCATCGGCAACATTGATAGACCAGAGATTCTTGGCTATTGAACGCAGTCTGGCGGCTCTTCTCACGGCCTCGATGCCCCTGAAACCACTTCAGACACTTCAACCGGTACCGGCATTGACATTGGCGGGTATACCACCGGTACCGAGTCATGCGTCTCTATCCGGCATCGACAAGTCGGTACCGGACCTCTTCGATACCGACTTTGATTGGTACCGGTACCGTGCCTTGCACGATCACTGGGATCGGAGATACTTCGAATCCTCGGATGAGTCTGAAGACTCTGAATACTCTGCTGATACCAGAGTACTTCTTCCCGAGGATTTTTCTTTTCCTCAGCGTAGGATGTCTCCGCCAGAGGATATGTCCTTTCAGGATTTTATCCAAGATGTGGCCCAAGGTCTTTCCATCACAGTGGCTCCTGAAAAAGAACCTAGGGCAAAGGAATTAGAAATCCTTCAGTTCCCTAAAGCTCCCAAGGAGGCAGCTACCTTACCTATTCATGAGATCTTGCATGATCTTATGTTAAGGAAGTGGGAAACACCTCTAACCACATCTCCTCATTTCCGAAGACTCGACACCATGTATCGGGTTCCTCCTTGTCCTGGGTTTCAAAAGACTCAATTACCACACCAATCCATGGTGGTGGAATCAGCCATGAGATGGATGAAGAGTGCAAAAAGGCATGCATCTAATCCTCTAGGACGTGAGTGTAGAACTCTTGACGCCTTTGGACGTCGATCCTTCCAGGCTTCCATGCTTTCTGCTAGAATCAGTTCCTATATCTTGTATATGGGGATGTTCCTTAAGGAAGTCACAGAAGACTTAGAGCTTATGAGTCCTCTTCTTCCTGATGATAAAAAGCAAGATTATCTTGCTCTTGTTAAACATGCTCAGGATGTTTCCAAGTTTGTGAATCGTGCAGCCTTTGACTGCTTTGAATACATAAGCAGAACCTCTGCTATTGCCATAGGTGCACATAGGATTGCCTGGCTCCAGGCATCTGACTTGGAAATCTGGGTACAGGGCAAATTAGGAAATATACCTTGCACAGGAGAGAATCTTTTTGGCAAGAATTGACAGGAAAAAGCTAATGAGATAGATGCTGACAATATCACTTTGGATAGATTGTCCAAATCCACAGCTGATCCTGTGAGGAAAAGATACTCTAAGAAACCCTTCTTCAGCAAGAAGAAGACATTTTATCCCTCCTATACCCAGCAGGGTCATTGTCCAGGTCAGTCTGCCCAAAAGGGACAGCAACAGCAACCTAGGCAACAAAGGAAGCCAAAAGCTGCTAAGCCTCAACCGGCTCAGCAGACTCAGCCTCCACAGGGGCTTTGACTCCTGTCTAGAGAACTTTGCCTTCCTGCCCCTGAACGGACCAGAACCCTCCACCATCCCAGGAAGGTTATGTCATTTTGCCCCCAGATGGTGTCAGATAACAGCAGAAAATTGGACTCTGTCTATTGGACGAGAGGGGTACAAGCTTCATTTCCTCAGCATGCCCCCTCCTACAATAGTAAGACAGTTCAATTCTCAGACCTCTCTCAACGACCAGTTACGTCAAGAAGTCACAATGCTCCTTGCTCAAGGAGCAATAGAAGAGGTACCCATTCCCCAACGGGGTACAGGGTTCTACCCCACCCCCATTTCCTTATTCCAAAGAAAACAGGAGGACACAGACCCATTCTAGACCTCAGAGAATTGAATAAATTCCTGTTCAGAGAGAATTTCAAAATGATTTCTCTAGGAACTCTGCTGCCATACCTTCAGAGTCAGGCTTGGCTTTGTTCTCTAGATCTCAAGGATGCGTACACTCATGTTCTCATCCATCCAAGTCACAGGAAGTTCCTTCGATTCCTGTTTCAAGGAAAGCAATACCAATACAGGGTTCTTCCTTTTGGCCTGGCTTCTGCACCAAGAGTGTTCACAAAATGCATGGCTGTGGTAGCAGCATTTCTCCGCACCCTGGGAATATTCGTCTTCCCTTACTTAGACGACTGGCTCATTCGAGCCCCTTCAGGGCCAGAAGCCAGTTTTGCTCTGTCTCGCACAATGTGCATCCTTCAGTATTTGGGACTTGTCATAAACTTCCCAAAATCCAACCTTGCTCCCACTCAATCCCTAGAATTTATAGGAGCTCATCTGGATACCAGACAGACAAGGGCCTTCCTTCCACAGCCCCGCTGTCTTCGCATTGTACAGTTAGCTTCCCAAGCAGTGCTCAGACCTCATCTCACTGCTCGGGAAATGTTACAGTTGCTAGGCCACATGGCATCCACCGTGCATGTGGCTATTTTTGCTCGCCTCCATATAAGGGCAGCCCAGTGGACCTTATCCACTCAGTGGACTCAGGCGACAGGTTCCCTGTCAGACAAAATAGCAAACTCAGATCGTCTTATTTTATCCCTCCAATGATGGCAGTCAACCAGAAACCTTCTGGTGGGGTCTCCTTTCCAGCAACCCCTACCCCAAACCACTTTAACGACAGATGTTTCACAGGTGGATTGGGGAGCCCACCTGCACGACCTCTCTACCCAGGATACCTGGACTCCACAGGAAGCCTGTCTTCAT
This sequence comes from Ichthyophis bannanicus, assembly GCA_033557465.1. NCBI lineage: Eukaryota > Metazoa > Chordata > Amphibia > Gymnophiona > Ichthyophiidae > Ichthyophis > Ichthyophis bannanicus. The sequence goes on from CM066034.1 coordinate 1,031,558,103, forward strand.
ATCAGCCTCCTGGAACTCAGAGCAATTTTCCTTGCTCTTCGAGTGTTTCACACCCAACTCAGCTACAAGACAGTCCTAGTTCAAACAGACAATCAGGTAGCCATGTTCTATGTGAACAAGCAGGGTGGAACAGGCTCTCTGTTGCTATGCAATGAAGCTTTGCGACTATGGGCCCTCGCCAGAGAGCATCAGATTCGTCTCCTTGCGATGTATCTTCCAGGCATTCAAACCTCTTGGGCAGACAAGCTCAGTTGAGTGCTGCTTCCACACGAATGGTCTCTCCATACAGACCAGGTGGCCCAAAGTTTTCAAATTTGTGGAACCCCGGATATAGACCTCTTTGCAAGTCCGCTGAATGCCAAACTTCCCTGGTTCTGTTCCAGAATTCGGGCTCGAGGTTGTCAGGCCAGGGTTGCTTTCCTCCTTCACTGCGGTCAGGACTTCCTGTATGCCTTCCCACCCATTCCCTTAATTCCCAAAACCATGTTCAAGCTTCAGAGAGACAGAGGTCATATGATTCTCATAGCTCCATGTTGGCCGCGGCAACCGTGGTACCCTCTGCTCCTACATCTCTCTCAAGCTCCGCCTCTGGAGTTAGGATCTGCTCCAGATCTTCTCTCACAAGAGGACGGGATGCTGTGGCATCCCAATCCCCAGTCTCTGCATCTCAGGGCCTGGTTGCTGAAAGCCTAGAACTTCAGGATCTTAACCTTTCCCAACAGTTAAAGGATATCCTTCATGCTTCCAGCAAACCCTCCACAAGATGCTCTTATGCATTTAAGTGGAAGAGGTTTACCATATGGTGCTCGCAGAAGGGTCTTAACCCTCTTGCGATACCTCTGGAATCATTACTGGAGTATCTCCTTCATTTGTCAAATGCAGGGCTTAAGACCAATTCAGTGAGAGTACATTTGAGTGCTATTGCAGCTTCTTTCAAGCCTCTAAATGGACAGCCTATTTCCTCTCATCCTCTCATAGCGAGATTTATGAGAGGCCTTCTTTTAACAAAGCCTCCCATTAAGCCACCACTGGTGGCATGGGACTTAAATCTGGTACTTGGGCAGCTCATAAAACCGCCCTTTGAACCATTAGCCACTACCTTTTTGAAATTCCTGGAAGGTTATCTTCCTCGTTGCAATCACATCAGCATGTCGCATCAGTGAATTACAAGCGTTGGTGGCTGATCCTTCTTATACAAGGTTCCACCATGATAAGGTAGTTCTTAGGACCCATCCACACTTTATGCCAAAGGTGGTTTCGCCTTTTCATTTCAATCAAGCGGTTTACCTTCCTGTATTCTTTCTGAGGCCACACACCTCCAGTGCAGAAAGGAACCTTCATACTTTGGACTGTAAAAGAGCTTTGACTTTTTACTTGCAAAGGACAAAGCAAACATAGAAAGTCCTCTCAACTCTTTGTTGCTTTTGATCCTAGTCATTTGGGACTTCCAGTCTCCAAAAGGACACTGTCCAGCTGGATTGCACAGTGTATATCTTTTGCCTATGAGAGTAAGAACCTTCCTCTTGAAGGCCATGTCACATCTCACAATGTGAGAGCCATGGCAGCCTCAATGGCTCATCTTCACTCTGTGTCGATCGATGACATCTGTCGAGCAGCTACTTGGGCTTCAGTACATACCTTCACAGCCCATTACTGTTTAGACAAGGACTCCCGCCGGGATGCCTTGTTTGGTCAGGCTGTTCTTCAACACCTGTTCCAGACTTAATCAACTCCTACCCACCATCCCTGGTAGGATGCCAGAGATCCATGGGGGGAAGTGGAGCCCTTGCACAAGGGCGCACAACTTTCTGTGGCCATCTCCCTGGCATCTGAAGCTAGGGAGTCCCCATATGTGAAGACTACATTCCTGCTTGTTCCTGGAGATAGCATAGTTACTCACCTGTAACAGGTGATCTCCGGGAACAGCAGGAATTTAGTCTTCACAACCCGCCCACCTCCCCTAGGAGTTGTATTTCTCTCTTTTCTCTTTCCCTTTCTCTCTTGTCTCAGCTATAAACTCAACTGGAGAGGGACAGTTGGGAAAGGCGGGAAGGCAGCATGCAGGCACTGTTGGATGCTCCCAAAAGCTTTCCTATTGGACGCTGGGGAGCGTTCCCGCACAGGCTCCATCGGTACCGACGATACCCATATGTGAAGACTAAATTCCTGCTGTTCCCGGAGATCACCTGTTACAGGTGAGTAACTATGCTTTACGGGTACGCACATGATGGTAGACTCCCGGTTGAAGAAGATGTGTGCGTGCGTGTAGGTGTGAATTGCAGAAAAAACAAACAACGGATACAATTTGAGTAATTGGGGCTTCCTCTGGGGAAGTACTAGTGGATGTCTTTCCTTTTTGTTTAGTCATCTCTCGGGGTGGGCATTCCTGTCTCTCTGTAGAGTGCAGCGGTGATTGGCGCAAGGCTCCTACAGGCTGGGGTGATGCTTGGTTCTCTTAGTGGGGGCCTTTGTGTGTTGGGGTAGGGGCCCTGGCCTGGTATTCTTCTTGATGAGTGTCTAATACTGGTTCAGTCAGTAGGCACAGGCTATTTATACTGCATTGAGAAAGTGTTCCTCAGTCTCCACTTGCTGGTTGGCATGCATAAGCCACTTGTCTGGACTGGACTGGAGGGACTACAGGAAAAAAAATTAGCAAGTGAGGTCTAATTTCATCTTACCATATCTGAGATTTGATACACAACAACCGCTTGGCCCTCCCTTCCCCAGCCCGGACCCGTCTTGAGCACACTCATCATTCTGCTTTCTTCTTCCTTGGTCCTGCCCTGTGGAATTCCCTCCCCCCCCCCTCCCTCCGTGCAGAGCATTCCTATCCCAGGTTTAAATCATTGCTGAAATCCCACCTGTTCTGTCATGTTTTTGACCTATCCTCACCTCTTTCCTCCTAACCTTTGATTTTCTTCATGTGCCTTTTGCTTCTACATGTCTTATCCTCTCCACTTTCCTTTCTTATATTTTGGCATTCCTTTCCTCTCTGACTGCAGCATTTTACTATTGTAAACAGCCCTGATGCTTTGGCTTGGGTGGTCAATCAAGCAATATAATAAAGATAAAGCCTTTGTAAGCCAGCTGTCAAAATTGACGCCCAAAATCTTGAGCATACTGCAAAGCATACTCCATCTAAGATAAGTGCTGCAACTTGATAATCACTTTTAAAGCTGTTAACAATCTCTCATCTGCATCCTTATCCTCCCTCATCCATATCACATCCCCAAATAGAGCAAGAAGATCCACGTCTATAAACTCTCTAAAAGTCCCGAAGGCACTAACTGTTTGCACTAAATCGACAGCCAACAGAGCCTTTAGTCTCAGTGCCCCAAGATGCTGGAATGCATTACCCCCTGATAGCCGGGCTATTAAGAGCCTACCGCAGTTTAGGAAAGCCCTCAAATGCCACCTCTTCAACAAGTACCTGATTGAGTCCAACGACATCCCCTAGAGCCCAAAGATACCCAGCGATACCATTTCCAGACACATTTATGTTATCTCAACAACACACCAAGTTTGATACTCTAACCCATAGTGGTGTTTATGTTTCTATGAAACCTATGTTCTTATGATTCCTTGTAGTAAGTTTTGTAAATAGTTTACCCCTGTTATCCAAGTTTTTGTGCCCTGTTATCTGTAAACTCATACGTGTTAACTGTACTGAGCATTTTTGTTCCATGTAAACCGCGCTGATGATGAATAGTGCGGTATATAAGAGTAAATAAATAAATAATGGGAATGTTCCTGTGGGTTACCCACATAGCTCTACAATTGTCTGAGTTCAAGTTTAAGTGATGAGATTGAAGCCATTGAGAAATGGCAGCAAGACAGCAATTAAGAATATGCAATATAATATAAGGATCTATGTAAGCAACCAGCCCAATATCAGCCAAAAAAAGAGCCGAGAACTCAAGTGATTGTATAAGGGATGCCAAAGGGGCCAAAAAATATTAAATAAGAGGTGACAAAATAGACCCTTGAGGAACGCCATAGGAAAAGTGCCTCATGGAAGAAGTTTGAGAAATTCAGTGAACAGCAAAAGAACAGTCGATCAAAAGAGGAAAACCAATCAAAATCTTTCTGCCAATACAACACTGGCCAACCGCTGGAGTAGACGATTATGGTCAACTTGGTCAAATGTCGTTGAAAGATCCAAAGAAATAACAAGGGCATTATGCCTGGAGTCAAGAAATTGATGTATCTCACTAAGCATAAAGGTAAGACAGGTTTCCGTTCTGTGACCCGGCTGGAATCTGGGTTGGCGAGGCCGTAAAATATTTCTCTTCTCCACAGAATCCCAAAGTTGGCCAAATACTATCTTCTCAATAACTTTCACTAGAAAAGGAAGCATCAAAATAGTCTGATAACTCTTAAGAATTAGACTAACAGCGGCCTGCTTCCAACACCGCGGAAGGGTGCCTGAACTAAGTGAGGAATTAATCATCACCAACATATAAATGGGTGCAAAGACTGGAGCTTTGATTTTAGGAATGTAGCCGATAATGGATCTCGAACAGAGGTAGTAAGGCGAAGTTGAGTAAGAATATTCTGCAGATACAGAAGTGACACCGGTGAAAAAGAAGATCATAGCTCCATCAGAGCCAAAGGACAGTCCACGTCCAAAGAGGAAGACCAAGTTGAGTTAGTAAGGGGCGACCTTCAACGAGGAAGCCATAACTGGAAGCGATGGCCAAATAGTATGCACCTTAGAATTAAAAAAAAAAAAAAAAAGATACAAACTGTCCTGCAGAAGGGACATCAGGTGGCAAGGACCACATAGAGCGGGGATCCTTCAGGATTCGAAAAAGCTCTCAAGACTGATTAGCACTAATGGAAATTCACCGAGAATAAAAATTTATTTATTTATTTATTTAACAGCTTTTACATACCGTCTTTCTACAATCCAAGATGGTTTACAAGGAACAAAACATAGCAGTGTAACACAGCTGCCTTACAAGGAACAGTAAATTCTGAGCAAGGAACTGTGATGACAACCTGAGAGACATAAGCTCGAGCAGCATCCTTAAACCGATGCAAAAGGGCAGAGCATCTATGCTTTCTCCATGCTCTTTCCGCTTGACCCATGGACTACCTCAAAAACTGTAAACCCTCATGATGCCAGGAATTTACCTTCTGCTGCTGCAAAATCTTGCGCTTCAATGGGGCTACCAAATCAAGATCATGCAAGAGGGAATCATCCCAACAAGTGGCCTGTTTTTCCAATGGTAAATCAGAGAAATCAGATAAGAACATAAGAAATGCCATATTGGGTCAGACCAAGGTCCATCAAGCCCAGTATCCTGTTTCCAACAGTGGCCAATCCAGGTCACAAGTACCTGGCAAGTTCCCAAAAAGGCACACAGGTTCCACAATGCTCATCCCTGGGTAAACAGTGGATTTCCCAGGTCCTCTTTACAGATGGAAAAGACCATTCCTATAGAAAAACCTGAGTCCATATCATATAGAGATCAAGTCCAAATAACAGATGGACCTGAAAAAACAGGAATAAAAGAAGAATGAACAGAAAATGAACCAAGGAATGATTTGACCAGGGCAAAGTTAAAGAAGAAATTGATGCCAGTGTAGCCTGAAACATCACAAGAGTAAAAATAAGGTCAAGAATATGATCGGCTAAATGGTTGTGGACAGCCACTTGTGTCAAACCAGCAGTTATTCATTTATTTGGTTGTTCTATACCACCCCTTCCAGAGATCAGGGACAGTTAACAAAAACATGGTACATAGAACTATAAATTGAACTATATACACAGATACATGGAACTATAATTGAACTGTATACATAGGTACATCTAACATATGTTGAGTAGTGAAGCTGCTACATGAGATCTGTAGCCCAAACAGGAAAGAATTAAAACAGGGAAGAGGTTATACAGGAATGGGGGAATAAATTGAAATTAAAACTATATACAAATTTACATGTCAAATGAGATCCTTTGAGTTTGGGTGTGTAGAGGATGTTGTGCAAGTACGCTTAGTGTGGGTGGGTCAAGGGATGGTCATTGGGTGATGCTGTTTAACTATTTGCAGGGCGGAGTTTTCGTTTTTAGTGCCATAGTGATTGATGAATAGGTGCGTCTTGAGCTTCCTTCTAAATAACTGGAGGTCTTTAATCGCTCGTATTGGTAATAAGGAGTTCCAGAGATTCGGGGTGGTGAACTTGAAGGCTCTGGAGCTCGTGGTCTTTTTCATCCTACGAATATCGTGGGGTATTGCAAGTGAGTGGCTTGCATTTTGCCTCCGGGATCTGGAATTTGGTGGTGTTTGGATAAGTGTAGATAGGTGTGATGGGGAGATGTTCCTTATTCCTAGCTGACCTAGGATCATCTTTATCTTTATTTAAAAACGTAATATACCGCCAGAACCGAGGCATACGGCGGTTTACAATAAAAAACAGGGAGATACTGCTAAGGAAGAAAAGAGCAGAAAAATCATAAACCAATTATCTCAGACAGAAAATGGATAACAGATGTTAGATTGATATAAGTTATATCGACCCAATACTAACAAGAACTCAATATTTTCACATTGTCCCTTCATTGAGCTAAGCCCAAATGAATAGCTCATCCTTCGGTTCAATCTAACTATAACACTACTCACTCTACACTCTCATTCATACCTTTCTTCTTTTCTCTTTCTCCATTCAGTTTCATCTACCTCGTTTGTCCCACACTAACTCACGTTAGGAATTGCCTACGGGGCCCCTTCATTGAGCTCATCCTTCGGTTCAATCTAACTATAACACTACTCACTCTACACTAATACCTTCCTTCTCTTCTCTTTCTCCATTCAGTTTCATCTACCTCGTTTGTCCCACACTAACTCACGTTAGGCATTGCCTACGGGACCCCTTCATTGAGCTCATCCTTCGGTTCAATCTAACTATAACACTACTCACTCTACACTCTCACTAATACCTTCCTTCTCTTCTCTTTCTCCATTCAGTTTCATCTACCTCGTTTGTCCCACACTAACTCACGTTAGGAGTTGCCTACGGGACCCATTTTCATTGTATATAGTTACCTATATGAACCATACCTTTGTATATAGTTTCATAATGTTATTACTATAATCAGATGTTTAATATAATTAACAGTCTATTGTATATAGTTCACAGAAGTTCCATGTAAAAACAGCTCTGTTCACTGTTTCCTAAATTGTTCATTGTAAACCGCACCTGATCTTTGGAAGGTCGCAGTATATAAGCAACTGTTAAAATAAATAAAATAAATAAATAAAAAGAACGCCATTTATTAACAGGAAAGAGACAGCGAGCAACAGTAATAACAGAAGGATTGGGGTACTCTTAGTTATCAGCGAGGGAGGGGAGAGAGGGAAGAAGAGGGGAGAGGAAGGTCAAAGGCCGTGCAAAAAAGGTGAGTCTTGAGTTTAGCTTTAAAGGTAGGAAAGGAAAGTTCCAAGCGAAGGACAGATGGCAGGGAATTCCAAAGGCGAGGGCCGAGAAAGAAGAAGGCAGAAGAACGCGTGGACTTAAGGCGAGCCTGGGATGGGGGAGGAAGAAATAAGCAGTTGGCATGAATGGATCTGAGGATTCTTGGAGGGCAGTGGAAGTGAACTAGATCAAAAAGGTAAAGTGGGGTACCGGTATGATGTGATCTGTGTACAAAAATAAGGATCTTATATTGAATTCGGAAAGGAATAGGTAGCCAGTGCAGACGGATGAGAAGGGGGACGATATGGGCAGATCAGGAAGTGTGTGTCAGAAGACGAGCAGCAGTGTTGTGAATTAATTGAAGCCTACGGAGTTGAGTGAGGGGAACACCAGCCAGGGACGCATTGCAATAATCTAGGCGAGAAACTACAAGAGAGAGGAGCAAGGTGGTTAAGGAAGAAGGAGAGAGAAAAGGGCGAACCGCATGGAGTTGCCTGAGGGTGTAAAATGAACGTTGAACGACAGAAGAGATGTGATCTTTAAAGGTCAGAGCAGAGTCAAGAGTAACACCAAGGTAGCGTAGTGAGGTAACAAGAGGGATAGGGTCAGCTGAAAGAAGCGGAGCAAGAGAGGGGACAGGAGCACCAGCAGTGACCCAATATTTATTTATTTATTTTATTTATTTTTATTTCTTATATACCGCGCTCTTTTAATCAGTGCGGTTTACAAATGAACAAAATGTAAACACAATGACAGTCAGCATTGGTTTTTTACAATGAACAGGGAACAAAAACTTGGCAGAAAAACAGGGTTAACTATATACAGACAAGAGGCATAAAATAGAGTAAACTATGTACATGGCATTTTGGTTGATTAACATGGTAGTGGTAAATAGCTGCAATTAAAAATACAGTATAATTACAGTATGGATGGTGAGGACAGGTATGAGTTATCATGATTAGCCCTTTTCCACCGGGGACAGGTGGGAAAGACTAACATATAATATCGAATCTTGATGTAACCTACTCAATGTATATATAATCATGTATAATTATGTAGATAGTTATCCCCAGTTCACACCCAGTTTATCTTCCCTGTTATATGTAAACCTAGATCAGTCATGTATTGGCAAGTATATTGCTGTTCAATGTAAACCGCACTGATGATGAATAGTGCGGTATATAAAAAATGTTAAATAATAAATAAATAAATAACATGAGGGCTAGGATCAATTGTAGTCTCTTCCGGGTAGTAAAGTAGGAACAAGTGATATTTTAAGGCCTTTCTGAATGCCTTGAGACTTGTGATGGCTCTAATTTCCGGTGGGAGGGCATTCCAGGCTCTGGGCGCAAACAGTGAGAAGGCTCTAGAGGCTGTTGATTTAGAGCATTTCGTAAGGAGTTTCGGAAGGTCTATGGAGTTTAATGCAGCCGATCTCCTGGATCTGTTAGTTGGAGTGACATGTATCAAGTTGCTGATAGGTGATAGAGATGGGCTCTTTGCAGCTTTAAAAGTCATGACAAGGGTTTTATATAGGGTTCTGGTCTGGAGGGGTAACCAGTGTAAACTCATCAATATTGGAGTTATATGCTCTGAGCGTGGAGCACCTACGAGAATTCTCGCGGCCGCATTCATGGCCAGACAGAGGGGATTTAGAGTAGATTGTGGGAGACCGTGTAGTATAATATTGGCAAAATCCAAATGTGGTAGTACCAAGGCTTGGAAGATAGTGCGGAAGTCGGAGTAATCAAGAAGGGGACGGAGATTCCGAAGGGATCGAATCTTTTGGTAAATTGTGTTTGTTGCTTTCTTGATGTGTGCTGACATATCAAGCCGCTGATCTAATGTAATCTCTAGGTATCGGATTGTTGGTTGTGCCTTCAACTCAATGTTGTTTACTTGTAATGAGGTGGGGGGTATGAATGTTGGATTCCGTGTAACGAATAGGACTTCTGTTTTGTTATGATTTATACGTAGATTCTGTTTGATGAGCCAGTTAGATACAGCTTCGAAGCAATGAACTATTGATGTAAAGTCCGGTTGTTTTATATTGAATGGAGCATACATCAGGATGTCATCAGCATATGCTAGACATTGAATATTGAATGTATGTATCAAAGCACAGATTGGTTGCATATAGATATTGAACATTAATGCGGACAAGGATGATCCCTGAGGGACACCTTGTTTAAGGGGGAATGAGTCCGATGTTGCATCTCCTGTTCTGACTTGCTGCTGTCTATCCGATAAGTAAGATTTGCACCATTTCAGAGCTAGCCCTTGAATACCCTTATCTTTGAGGCGCTGTAGGAGAGTATTGTGATTTACTGAATCAAAAGCGGCAGCTATGTCAAGAAAAATGAGAATGAATCCTTGATGAATATTGTCGATGTTTATGATTAGGTTATTGAAGAGGGTTGTGAGGAGGGTGTCAACTCCATGTTCTTCTCTAAAACCATGTTGTGACGGGTCCAGAGGAGCTTCTGAGTCGACATGGAGTTGTATTTGTCGCTGTACTACTTTTTCCATGATTTTTGCTAGTAGAGGGATGCTGGGGATAGGTCTATAAGATTCGACTTTTGTTGGGTCTAGCTTGCTGTTCTTCAGGAGGGGGCGGATGGATGAATGTTTCAGGCTCTGTGGGAAGGATCCAGTTGAAAAGGAATTGTTGACAATCTTGCTTATAGTTGGGCTAAGTTCATGTCGTAGTTCTTTGATCCATCTGGCAGGGCAGGGGTCATTAGGTGCAGTAGTTAGGTTAATAGCTGTTCTCCAGGACCAAGCAGGAAGTCAGTCCTCACATATGGGTGACGTCGGCGCCGACGGAGCCCTCGCGGAGCAATTTTCCCCAGCTTTCAAAGAAAGCCTTTGGGAATTGCAGCGCGCATGCGCGGTCCTCTTCCCGCCCAAGGGTGCCATCTTGCTCAGTCTTCTTTTTTCCGCGGAGCCCTACAGACGTTGCCTGTGAATCCCCCGCAGAAAAGTTGATTTTTCTCTATTTTCTTTATTTTTCTTCGGTTCGACGCCGGTTCTTTTCCCGCCCGGACTCGCGACGCCGGTTACGAGTCCATCCGTTATTTTTCGGTTTTTCTTGTCCTTCGTGACAGACTTCGAACTTTTTTTCTTTTCCCTGGCTGCCCGGTCATTCGACCTCGCAGGGGCCCTTTTTCCCCCTATGGCGGCCAGTGGCTTCAAAAAGTGTGGCCTCTGTAAGAAACTCATGTCTCTTACAGACACTCACGACTTCTGCCTCCACTGCCTAGGCCCGGATCATAACTCCATGATCTGCGGGCCATGCGGCAAGATGTCCTCAAAAGCATTGAGGAGTCGGCAGCACCAGCAGGAGCGTATCTTCTCTGACTCCGGCCGGGCTCGGACCTCGTCAGAGGCTTCGACGTCTCGGGACTCTGGTCCTGAGCATCGTCGAAGTTCCTCTGAAAGGGGGTCTCCTACCCGGGATCATCATCGGAAGAAGAAACCCGTGAGGGCGGGTTCGGTGGACGCTCCTGGTCCCTCGAGGGCCAGGTCGCATAGCCCCGATTCCCGTCCCGGGTCCTTGGAGTCGGAGAGGCCGTCGAAACATCCTCGACTCGAGGAGGACTTGCCCGCTCACGTGAGTACTGTTGTCCTCGTAGACCAGGGGTCACTAACCTGCGGGCCGCATGCGGCCCACGAGGTCCCTTCGTGCGGCCCGCGAGGCTCTAACCCGGTTAACATTACGTGCGGCCCGCGGCATGCTCGGCGGGTTCAACGGCACGTGACCGGTTTCCCAAGAGCAGCACAGTGTCATCTGTGAAGCCGGACTTTAAGCGTTTGTCTGCTAGCATGAATCATCAGCCATCTCATTAAATTCAATAAAGGTGATCAGCCATTGTTTTCATAATTTTGCGTTTGTTGTTTTATTTCGCGGGGGCGGGGAGAAGGGGGGTGTGGCCCGCGAGGCTCCTGGTAGTCGGCTGTGCGGCCCGCGGCCCTCTGGAGGTTGGTGACCCCAGTCGTAGACTCTCCTCCGAAGGACCCGACGTCGGGCCCGACGCCGTCGGGGCCCGAGTCGGGGGCTGCTGGGTCTCCTGAGCTCGGACTCAGGTTGACAGCCTTGGAGGTCAGCTTGGCTGCCTTCATGGACCAGCAGCGGGCATTGATCGCTGGCCTCGCTGGCGCTTCTGCCCTGACCGCCGGGACGTCGACCTCCAAGTCGACCCCGGAGACCGAGCCGATCCTCGAGTCCATGAGGGCTCGAGTCGATCCTCGGTCGCGGTCTCCTTCGGCCTCCCGTTCGGGACTGAGGTCGTCGACACCGACTCCCTCGGCGTCGGGGCGGATGGCTTCAGTGCCTGCCCGACCGGAGCCGGTCGACTCCTCCTCCGAGGAGTCGGCCTGGGAATCTGAGGACGAAGAGTCACCTGGTTCCTTTCGGACTCGGTGTGTCCCATCAGACTCCCCCGAGTCCGAACCTCGGAGACGGTCCCCCCCGGAGGATACCCGGTTCTCGGACTTCGTGAGGGATATGGCCAAAGCCTTGGCCTTCCCTGCGGATCCCGAGGAGGAGCCTCGAGTCGAAGAACTCGATGCCCTCCAATATGACTCTCCCCCGAAGGAGGCCTTTATTGTACCGGTTCCTCCCATGCTGGAACGGCTTCTCTTCCGCATGTGGAAGAGCCCGGCGTCGTCGCCGGTATTGAGCAAGCGGGTCGATTCCATTTATCGAGTCCGCAAGAGCCCCGGGTTCCAAAAGGCACAACTACCGCACCATTCCATGGTGGTGGAATCGGCCATGCATAGACTGAAGAGTCAGAAGATGCACTCCTCGGTGCCCCCTGGTAGGGAAGCCCGAAGCCTGGATGCCCTCGGTAGGAAGTGTTTCCAGGGCTCTATGCTTGCTTGTCGAGTCCAGACGTACCAGCTCTACATGGGCATGTATCTCCGAGACCTGGCTAAAGAAATAGCCGGGTTCTCTGCTGGTCTCTCCGATGAACCTTTGCAGAGGTTCCAATCCTTGTCTACTGGTATTCAGGAGTGCTCCAAGTTTATTTCTCGAGCAGCCTATGATGGTTTTGAGGCTTCGGCTCGAGTAGCCGCTGCCGGCATCGGTGGACGCCGCCAGGCTTGGCTCCAGTCGTCCGACCTCGAGCCCTGGGTGCAGGACAAGTTGGTCGATGTCCCCTGCCGAGGTGACAACCTCTTTGGCAAGCCCATGGATGAAAAGGCTGCACAAATCGAGACAGAGACTCTCACCAGAACTCGTCTCTCGAGGAAAACCTCTGCCCCTTCTCAAAAGAAGAAGGCCTCGGGGAAAAAGCCCTTTTACCCGAGGAAGGCGCCTGCCTATAAATACTACCCTCAGTATCAGGCCTCCCCAGCTCCCCCGCAGGGAAAGCAGGCCAAGGGACGGGGTAATGGGTCCCGTAGGCAGCAAGCCCCCAAGCCTGCACCACTGGCCCCTGCTCAGCAGGGTGGGGGTTTTTTGACTCTCTCAGCATAGCCTCTCCCCCTCAGCTGGATTCTCTCAGCACAGGAGGCCGGCTGGTCCACTTTGCCCACAGGTGGTCCAACATCACCACAGATACCTGGGTGCTTCAGATAGTTCAAAAGGGCTATCTTCTTCATTTTCACCAGGTGCCTCCCTCCTACTTTCCAGGGGAGCCTTCCAGACTCCCTCTGCACAGGGACTTACTCCTTCAGGAGTTAGCAAGTCTTGTTCAGGACCGAGCCGTGGAACCGGTGCCCCACCACCTGAAGGGTCACGGGTTTTACTCCAGGTACTTCCTGGTTCCAAAAAGAACAGGAGGCCTCAGACCCATCCTGGACTTGCGAAACCTCAACAAGTTCCTTGCAAAGGAAAAGTTCAAAATGCTTACCCTTGGAATCCTGCTGCCCTACCTCCAGCAGGGAGACTGGCTATGCTCCTTAGATCTGAAGGATGCGTATACTCATATCCTTATTCATCCAGACCACAGACAATACCTAAGGTTTGTGGTGGACGGACGCCATTACCAGTACAGAGTACTGCCTTTCGGCCTCTCTTCCGCCCCCAGAGTGTTCACCAAATGCCTAGCAGTGGTGGCGGCCTATCTGAGGCTTCAGGGTCTCTTTGTGTTCCCATACCTGGACGACTGGCTCATCAGGGCCCAGTCTGCCCAAGAAGCCACTCAGGCTACTCATCGCACAGTAGCTCTGCTCCAGCACTTGGGATTTGTCATAAACTTCGCAAAGTCCACTTTGCTCCCCTCTCAAGATCTAGAATTCATCGGTGCCCGGTTGGACACTCTTCAAGTGCGGGCCTTCCTGCCTCTAGACAGGGCCCAAAGGCTCATGGATCTCGCCAGCCACTTTCACAGCAATTCCCTGGTCTCGGCCAGGCGATTTCTGAGACTGCTCGGCCATATGGCTTCCACGGTCCATGTAACTCCCTATGCCCGCCTGAACATGCGGCCTGCTCAATGGTGCCTTCGCAATCAATGGCATCAGGCCACTGGGAGCCTAGCGGACTCCGTACGGATCTCCGACCAGCTGGTCTCCTCTCTGCGATGGTGGCTTCACCTGCCGAACCTACTGCTCGGAGTGACTTTTCAGACTCCTGCGCATTCTCAGGTCCTGACGACCGATGCTTCTCTCCAGGGCTGGGGAGCACATTGCCAAGGGACTTGTACTCAGGGTCTCTGGACTCCTTGGGAGTCCGCTCAGCAGATCAACTTCCTGGAGCTCAGAGCCATCCGCCTAGCGCTCAAAGCCTTCTCTCACCTGATTTCTCACCAAGCAGTACTTGTCCAGACAGACAATCAGGTTGCCATGTTCTATGTGAACAAGCAAGGCGGAACCGGCTCCTTCCTTCTCTGTCAGGAAGCACAGAAGCTCTGCTCTTGGGCCGTCCACCGCAACATCGTCCTCAAAGCTGTCTATCTCCCGGGTCAAGAAAACTACCTGGCAGACAAACTGAGCAGGGTCCTCCAGCCACATGAGTGGAGGTTGGATCCGCTTGTGGTTCAGCGGATCTTTCTACGGTGGGGCCTCCCCACCATGGATCTGTTCGCCAGTCCTCTGAACCGGCAGCTTCCCAGATTCTGCTCTCGACAGCCGCATCCTCTCCGGGTGGCGGCGGATGCCTTTCTGATTCCATGGTCCACAGGCCTCTTGTATGCCTTTCCGCCCATGCCTCTGGTGTCTCGGACGCTCTTTAAAGTTCTCAGAGACAAGGCATCGATGATCCTAGTGGCTCCCCGGTGGCCGAGGCAACCTTGGTTCCCGCTTCTGATGCAGCTAGCGGTAGACACTCCTCTTCCACTGGGATTTCAGCCCGACCTCCTGTCGCAGGATCAGGGGACGCTCCTGCACCCCAACCTCCGGTCCCTTCATCTGATGGCCTGGCTGCTGAAAGGGTAGTCCTTGCTCCTCTCCAGCTGCCTCCAGATGTGGAAGAGGTCGTCTTGGCCTCCAGGAGACCTTCCACCCGGAAGTCCTACGCTCTTAAGTGGCGTCGGTTCTCCGTCTGGTGTACTCAGCAGTCTCAAGACCCCTTCTCCTGTTCGGCATCAGTGGTCTTGCAGTACTTGCTTTCTCTTTCTAATCTTGGCCTCAAGTCCAACTCGGTCAAGGTCCACCTCAGTGCTATTTCTGCGCATCACGTGCCGGTGGATGGTGGACTTCTTTCCAGCCACCCTCTGGTGGCTCGTTTTCTCAGAGGCCTCCTTCTCCTTAAACCACCTTTGCGCCCACCAGCCCCGAACTGGGATCTCAATGTGGTTTTACAGCGGCTTACCTGTCCGCCTTTTGAGCCTATGGCTACCTGCCCTCTTCGTTTTCTTTCCTGGAAAACCTTGTTCTTGGTGGCCCTCACTTCTGCTAGACGCGTTAGTGAGCTGCAGGCCCTAGTATCTGATCCTCCTTACACTAGGTTCTACAAGAACCGGGTAGTCCTACGGACTCACCCTAAATTTCTTCCCAAAGTGGTTTCCCCTTTTCACATCAACCAGGAGGTGGTACTTCCAACCTACTTTCCCAGGCCAGCCGAGCTGAAATGGTCCTGCATACCCTGGACTGTAGGAGGGTGCTGAACTTCTACCTTGACCGTACGCGGGAGCACCGACAGGCTGTTCAGCTCTTCGTGTCTTATGACCCCAACAAGTTGGGGCTCCCTGTCTCCAAGCGTACTCTGTCCATCTGGATTGCGGATTGCATCGCTTGGGCTTACGAGGCTGCGGGCCTCGTGCTGGAAGGTAGAGTCACCGCTCATCGTGTTCGGGCGAAGGCTACGTCAGTGGCTTACCTCCGCTCTGTTCCATTGGCAGACATCTACCGGGCCGCTACTTGGTCTTCAAGCCAGACTTTTGCAGCCCATTACTGCCTAGAGAGGGAGTCCCGCAGGGACAGTGCTTTCGGACAGGCAGTCCTCTGTAACCTCTTCGAGGTATAGGCAACTCCTACCCTCCATCCCGGATGTTGGGCTACCGGTTGGAGATGTATTCAGAGAAGATTCCTTCCTTCTGTGCTGCTGAGCTAGAGGGAGCTCATTTTTGTGCTTGGGGTCTCCGGTAGCCTTAAGCTTGGGAGTCCCATATGTGAGGACTGACTTCCTGCTTGGTCCTGGAGAAAGCGTAGTTACTCACCTGTAACAGGTGTTCTCCAGGAGCAGCAGGAATCAGTCCTCACAACCCTCCCTCCTCCCCTTGGAGTTGCAGTTTATGCTTTCGTTTTTGCTAATTTTTGCTGTCTTTTAGCTATGTCATCTGACTGAGCAAGATGGCACCCTTGGGCGGGAAGAGGACCGCGCATGCGCGCTGCAATTCCCAAAGGCTTTCTTTGAAAGCTGGGGAAAATTGCTCCGCGAGGGCTCCGTCGGCGCCGACGTCACCCATATGTGAGGACTGATTCCTGCTGCTCCTGGAGAACACCTGTTACAGGTGAGTAACTACGCTATATTGTTTCTTCGATCTCCTTGTTGGACACCTGGGAGAAATTGTCAAGCGTGGCTAGCTGGGATACAGTCTGTGGGGTGGAAGGTATTGGTGCTTGGAGGATCAAACTAGTCTGTATCATTTTCGATTGTAGGTAATCAGCATAATCTTGAGGGTTTGGCATAGGTGGTTGAGTAGTGGTTTGATCACCTGTTAAGGATTTAACAATATTGAAGAGGTCGTGTGGCTTGTTTAATGACCGCATTAGTGTGTCCGAATGGTATTTCTTTCTTCTCTCCATTGTCATCTTTCGGTGAGTTTGTAAGTATGAATTGTATGAGCAGAGTGAATCAGGAGACCGATAGGAACGCCAGCGTCTCTCAAGTCTACGAAGGTGGAGGAGAGAATCTCGAAGATCTAAGGAGATCCATGGTTTATGCTTGCCCTTGCTCTTAGGCCTGTCAGTGGCAGGGATGCAGGCAGCGGTTTTCAATGTGTTGTCCCAACTGGTTACTAAGTCATCTTGAGAAGGTAAGTCCTTGTGGAGAGCGGGTAGTATCTTCTCCAAGACTTCAATCTTATCAAAAGGACGAAAGCGTGATTCAAGGGCACTTGGGGGACGAACTGGTTTGTTACTGTCGGTGGTGAGGTATTCAGTAGGGATGTGAAAGAGGAGTAAACTGTGATCAGACCAAGGTATAGGTGTTATGGAGATCCGGAGCTTCTGAGGTGAGTTGGGTATCACTTGAGGAGCAAAAATTAGATCCAATGTGCTTCCTTTGATATGGGTGGGAGCGTCAATAAGTTGTTCATATCCTAGTTGGCTCATGGCTTTGAGGAATGCAGAGGAGTGCGAGGTTTGTAGCGATGGTAGGTTAAAATCCCCCACTATCCAGTTAGGGGATTGTGGGTTGGGAGAGTTACATGCAATGTTGACTATTGTTGGAAGGTCCTCTGGGGAGGGTGACGGTGCTCGATAGAGTAGATTGATAGTACAGCTCCTATTAGTTATGGAAAGAGCATCAAGGTGTGGTGAGCTGATGGTATTGCTCAGTTTGAATTGGAGGTCCGATTTGGCAAGAATGAGTGTGCCACCTCCTCTCTGGTTAGATCTATGGCAGGCATAGATGGAAAATTCTGGTGGGATCATCTGGTTGATGAGGACATTGTCATCGTCAGTTAGCCATGACTCAGTTATCAGTAGTATGTCCAAGTTATGTGGTGTTATCAGATCAATAGCTGCAGGCCATTTGGAACGTATAGATCTGGCGTTTATTAAGGCGCACTTGAGTTGACGGTTGGCCTTGTGCTTCACTGAGGGGTCTTTGTCAGAGAGCAGCAACGGGATATGTAGGAGGTGTGAATAAGGAGTTCTGGATCTCATGGTGGAGTTGCAGGGATATTCCGTTGAGCACTTTCCCATGCTGTAAAGGATAGGTATCTGCTTAATGTGAGGATCGAGGGCCAGTGTTATGACTGGGATCAATGCAATGAGCAGAATTAGGGCTAGATGATGTAATTGATACATGATGGGGGTCATGGCTGTTGGCAGTGTGGTAGACTGATGAGGAGTTATTTGAGTGACCTGGAATAATCAATAGAGAAAGTGATGCACAGTAATGCAACAAGATATGCAACTAGTTGGGCAGTTTGTTTCCTTAGTGGAGTGGTATTATCAATATGTTACTTTATCTCATTGGCAGAGAAAGGTAACATGTGAGAGCTAGCAGAAAGTAGGAAGTGGTAGTACTAGTGAGGAGTATTATATTGGAAATGAGGTTATCCCTGTGGTTTTTTAATCAGGCAATGATAATAATATGGCTAGTGGCTACAGTACAATAACAATGGTAAGGTTGTTGGCTGCAGAATAGTAATTAGCTATCAAGCAGACTACTGACCATAGTATTGTAGTAGCTGACAACAGTATAACAGCAACAGTGTAGTAATTAAGTATCAGTCAGGTTATTGACAATAGTATAATGGCTACAGTACAATAACAATGGTAAGGTTGTTGGCTGCAGAATAGTAATTAGCTATCAAGCAGGCTACTGACCATAGTATTGTAGCAGCTGACAACAGTATAACAGCAACAGTGTAGTAATTAAGTATCAGTCAGGTTATTGACAATAGTATAATGGCAATATGGGTACTGGTAACAGGACAATGGTGGTTATTAGTAAGGCTACAGGCAGTAGTGTAATAACAGTGTAGCAGAGCTATTGCGAGGTTATACTTGCGAAGAAAGCAGGGGAGAACAATCAGGGCAAATCTGTTGGTTCGGGACTTTTTGGCATATTGACTGGTTGCTGGTGCTCTGCTGTTCGTGCGAGTGGGTTAAGAATATGCCGTTGTGAGCGAGCTTGACCACAGGGGAGCTCAAGCTGCTAGGAGGATGAGAGATAGATCGGGATTTTACCCGCCGTAAGATTGAGGGGGCCACTGCCTAAGGGCCATGCCAAAGGGCCCTCTGGCGAGGCCCTTAGGTACGGGCCCGCCCAATGGCGCAAAGCTTTTAAAAGTGGAGACCAGCCCCGATTGGGCTGCAATGTGCAGCAGACCCCTCCCGCTGCTGGTGGCTCGATCCCCGGGAAGGGGAGAGCTGCTGGTGGTGGCGGGGGTTCAGAGGAGGCAGCGCCCGATGGCGCGAAGCTTTTAAAAGTGGAGACCAGCCCTGATTGGGCTGCAATGTGCAGCAGGCCCCTCCCGCTGCTGGTGGCTCGATCCCCGGGAAGGGGAGAGCTGCTGGTGGTGGCGGGGGTTCAGAGGTTTTAGATAAACATGTAAGAAGTTATCCAAAAACCAAGAGGAAACAGCGGAGAGACAGGCATTGAGGGGACCAATATTGGGATTTATGGAGTCGATGTGATAGAGAAGAATGATATCATCTGTGTAGTAATATGCAGAGATACTGTGCTGCTGGATAAGCAGGGAGAGAGGAGCTAAGAAGATGTTGAACAAGAGAGGTGCTAGTACTGAGCCCTGGGGGACACAGCAGTGAAGGGGCGTCGGACAAGAAGAATCAGTACCAGAGAGAACCGAGAAAGACTGATAGAAACATAGAAACATAGAAATATGACGACAGAAAAAGACCACATGGCCTATCTAGTCTGTCCTTCCATAACAACTACAACAGTCCACTTTTTGCCTTTAGAGATCCTCTGTGTTGGTCCCATGCTTTCTTGAATTCAGTTACTGTCCTCATCTCTACCACCTCCACTGGGAGACTATTCCACGGATCCACTACTCTTTCCGTAAAGAAATATTTCCGCATATCACTCCTGAATCTATCTCCCTTCA
Source organism: Ichthyophis bannanicus (assembly GCA_033557465.1). Lineage (NCBI taxonomy): Eukaryota > Metazoa > Chordata > Amphibia > Gymnophiona > Ichthyophiidae > Ichthyophis > Ichthyophis bannanicus. The sequence goes on from CM066034.1 coordinate 1,031,577,707, forward strand.
CCCTCATCCCATGTCCCCTCGTAGCAGAACTTGCTTTCAATTGAAAGAGGCTCTCTCCCTGAACATTTATGCCACGGAGGTATTTAAACATCTCAATCATATCACCTCTATCCCGCCTTTCCTCTAAGGTGTACATATTAAGATCCTTAAGTCTGTCCTCATATGCTTTATAATGAAGCCCATTAATCATTTTGGTAGCAACCCTCTGCACCGACTCCATCCTGTTCACATCCTTTTGAAGGTGCGGTCTCCAGAATTGCACACCATACTCCAAATGAGGTCGCACCAAAGACTTATACAGAGGCATTATCACCTCCTTTTTTCTGCTAGCCATTCCTCTCCGTATGCACCCAAGCATCCTTCTAGCTTTTGCTGTCGCCTTTTCCACCTGTTTAGCTACTTTAAGATCATCAGACACAACCACGCCTAGGTCCCGCTCTTCTTTAGTGGACAAAAGTACTTCACCTCCTATACTGTATTGCTCCCTTGGATTGCTGCAGCCCAAATGCATGACCTTACATTTTTTAACATTAAATCCCAGCTGCCAAATTCTAGACCATTCTTCAAGCTTAGCTAGATCCCTCCTCATGTTATCTACCCCTTCCTGGGTGTCTACTCTATTGCAGATTTTGGTATCATCCGCAAAGAGGCAAACCTTACCCGACAGCCCTTCCGCTATATCACTAACAAAGATGTTAAAAAGAATCGGACCAAGGACAGATCCCTGGGGCACACCACTGGCAACATCCTTCTCCTCAGAGTGAGCTCCATTTACCTGTACTCTTTGTCGCCTCCCACCCAACCAACTTCTAACCCAAGCAGTAACTTTAGGGTCCATCCCTAGGGTGCTCAGTTTGTTTATAAGTCGCCTGTGAGGAACAGTGTCAAAGGCTTTACGGAAATCTAAATACACCACATCTAGAGCTCTCCCTTGGTCCAACTCCCTGGTCACCCAGTCAAAAAAATCAATCAGATTTGTCTGACAAGACCTGCCTCTGGTGAATCCATGCTGCCTCGGATCCTGTAATCCGCTGGACTCCAGAAACCTCACTATTTTCTCTTTCAGCAGCGTTTCCAATAATTTACTCACCACCGAAGTTAAACTAACCGGCCTGTAGTTTTCAACCACATCCTTACTTCCACTTTTGTGTAAAGGCACCACATGAGCCTCTCTCCAGTCCTTTGGCACCACTCCCGACTCCAACGAGGCATTGAAAAGGTCAGTCAGTGGAGCTGCTAGAACGTCCCCAAGTTCCCTCAGTATTCTAGGGTGTATCCCATCCGGTCCCATCGCTTTGTCTACTTTAAGTTAAGCTAGTTTCTCACGAACACAGTCTTCTGAAAATAGTTCAAGATGTCCCTCGCTTCTGTTCTTATTTGATTGAAGAGAAAAGAATGAAACCAGTGAAGAACTGAGCCAGATAGACCAATGTACATTAAAATCTCCCAAAATAACCAAATTAGAAAAATTAACTGTGGTATCAGAAATAAGATTCAAAAGAGAATCCCACTGAAGCCTTGACAAACTTGAGGACAATAATGAAGAAGGACATACAAAGAAGGCTCTGAATGAATCCTAAAAAAAAAAAGAAATTCCTAATATGATAAGACCAACTGAACCTTAGAACAAGACAATATGGGCCTGATACTGATTTACAACAGCTATGGAGGGAGGAGTAGCCTAGTGGTTGGGGCAAGGTACTTCAGGCCGGAAGGTCGGGGGTTCAAATCCCACTAGAGGACAGCAACCTTGGGCCGGAAGGACTGGGGTTTCTAGTCCCACAGATGCTCCTTGTGGTCTTGGGCAAGCCACGTAACCCTCCACTGCCCATGTTCCCTGTAAGTATTTGTGTACGTGTCTCATATCCCCTTGTGTTAAATGTATCCCCCAATTGTGTTGTGACCGCTTTGATTGAAGGATAAGGTGGTATACAAAACTGTCTAAATAAATAAATAAATAAATAAATATGCACGTCTAAGGTGCATAGCTGTCGCTGCTGAACTTTGACCACGGATATTCAATCCAGGTCTATATCCGGCCACCAGAATTTAATATCTGGGTATGCCACAATGCACCAGAACGAGCTATGTAAATGCCGATGAATATCCCTCTATATAGCAGCTTTTACACGGGGCGTGCAGAAAGAACGGGAGAGCAGCGATCACCAGCGGAGGACATGAAAAACGGCTCCTCTGTGCTCCCTCAGCCTGCCATTCACAACGAGGCAAAAAAAGTTAAACCGCACTGCTGGGGCACGCCCGCGCCTTGCGGGCCCGTGCCTGAGGCCTCGCCAGAGGGCTCTTTGGCGTGGCACTTAGGCGTAGGACCGTGCGGGACAAGGAAACGGCTCCTATATAGTTGGTTCTGTTCACCAGTATATTTATTGTAGTTTAATGTAATCTATGTATTGTAGTTTCATATTGTCATTTTTTCCTTGTCTGATGTATTCCCAGTTTTCACTGCTTTTGATGTAATGATAAAGTGGTGCATGTATCCTTACCTTTGTATAACCTTGTATTGTTTTGTAACCGCTTTGATTGAAGGAAAAAGCAGGATTTAAGACTTGTCAAATAAATAAATAAATGCCATTCAATATTGAGACCTATAGAATTATCAAAAATAATAGCCACCCCACCCCCACCCCAAATTTTGAGGAATGATATCTTGACAAATAGGTATATCCAGGTGAGGAGGCCTCACATAGAAGGGAGAAATCACCATTCTTAAGCCAGGCTTCTGTCAAACACAATAGCTGAAGCTGATTGGCTAGAATGAGAGAAGAAACCAAAGCAGTCTTACGCCACATAGACCGCACATTCAAGAGACTGGCAGTAAAACTGAGTTACTTACCGGTAACGTGAGTTCTCCAGGGACAGCAGGATAAGTCAGCTACAAGTGGTGATGTCATCCGATGGCGTCATAGACGGAAGTACTCTCAGTAGCCCAGAAGGTTTTTTGCCCTCTGGGCATGGCTAGTAGCCCCACCTCTAGGCTCGCCCCTAGCTAGCCAGATCTTCCCAAGCTGAGGCACTGCCACGAGCTAGGAGGCGGCAATGCCGTGGAATAGCTACCCGCCGCCAGGGAGGAGGGTAGGAAAGTGTGGCTGACTTATCCTGCTGTCCCTGGAGAACTCACGTTACCGGTAAGTAACTCAGTTTTCTCCCAGGACAAGCAGGATGAGTCCAACCACAAGTGGTGCCTCCCCAGCTACACATGCAGCGGCGGGGGGGGGGGGGGGGTTAGAGGCCGGTAATTAAGGATGGAGGCAGGTTCATTCAGGTGCAACAATCCGGATTTAATGAGGCATATCAGCGCATCCCAACATTGGGGGCGAAGAAAGAGGTATATAAGGCAACATACGCAACCCAACATGGGTGTGGGGCAAGGGACTGTGCAACATAACATGTAAACAGCTGAGCAATACAGTGCGAACACTGCAACCGAGCAAATGGTGCAAACGAGCAAAATGTGCACTAGCAATCACAAGCAAGTGTAACTAGCAGCAATTATCGTGTAAACATGTGGCAACAGGTAGCAGCACAGAAACATAGTAACAATACAGCATGGCATAGTCAGACGGTCATTGTCACTCGAGCCCGAACCGGAGAGCACGATCTAAAACACAGCATCATGAGGAAACACAGCAGCATGAATACAGTATCACGAGTCACAAGGGTCCATATCTGTACCGTGATCTGGTGCCGGGGGGTGCAGCTGTGGATAACACTGCCCGGCCGAAGGCAGAGCCACCCTGATCAGCTTGATCCAAGCAGTAGTGTCTCTGGAAGGTTTGGATGGAGGCCCACATGGCAGCCCTGCAGATGTCGGGCAACGGAATGGAGCGCAGGTTGGCAATAGTGGGGCCAACGCTCGCAGGTGATGCGCCCTGACTCCTGTGATGGGCTGGGACCCCGATTGCGATAAGCAAAGGGAGATACAGGAGGAGATCCAGATGGACATGTTCATTTGGACACCGGGCGCCCCGGTTTGTTGGGGTCATAAGAGACAAAGAGTTGTGATCCTTTCTGCAGGGAGGAGGTCCAGTGTATGTAGCATCGTAAGGCCCTGACACGGTCCAGAGTGTGGAGCCTTTCCTGCTCCTGGTTGGAATGTGACTTGGGTTGGAAACAGGATAATTCAATGGTCTGATTAATGTGGAAGGCAGTCGCCACCTTGGGAACAAACCTGGGGTGTGTCCGCAGGCAGGCGCAGTCGTGGTGGAGTATGGTATAAGGCGGGTAAGCCACCAGGGCGTTTAGCTCGCTGATACACCTGGCAGATGTGATTGCTATGAGGAAGAGTGTTTTCCAGGAGACGAACTTAAGCTCCGCTGACTGCAGTGGTTTGAAGGGTTCTTCTGTGAGCTGATTGAGAACGATGTTCAGGCCCCATGCCGGGACTGGTTCTCGGACAGGGGGATGGAGGTTGGCCTGGCCTTTCATGAAGCGAACCACCAGTGGCAGCGCTGCTATCGACGTGTCTCCAGGACGGTGGTGGAAGGCCACTATGGCGGACAGGTGGACCCTGATGGTCTGGGTTTTCAATCCAAGCGCCGAGAGTTAGGCGAGGTATTGGAGGAGTTGAGGTACAGGGCAGGAGAACAGATCCAGATGATGTGACCCGCACCAAATGCTGAAGCGTCGCCATTTTAGATTGTATTGTGGATGGGCGACGAGCCACCAATATGACTTGCTGGACTCTGGCTGACAGGTCGAGGGATGCGAGAGTCATCCTTTCATCTTCCACGCCGTTAGCGCTAGCATTTTCAGGTTGGGGTGAAGGATTGTGCCGTTGTCTTGGGAGAGTAGGTTCGGCCTCAGGGGCAGGCGATGCAGGTAGGGGAACCAGACCTGCCTGGGCCAGTGTGGGACCACCAGAATGGCTAGTGCCCTGTCTCTGATCAGGCGCTGTATGGTCTGCGATATGAGCGGTGTGGGGGGGAAGGCGTAGATCAGGGGCCACTGTCCCCAGGTCACGTCGAAGGCGTCTGCTGCTACTCTGTTGAGCGTGGGTCTCTTGGAACAAAACAGGCGGCACTTGGTATTCTCCTCGGTCGCAAAGAGATCAATTAGCGGTCGGCCCCATCTCGTGAAGAGGGACGATGACACTTCCTCGTGGAGCACCCACTCGTGGGGATTTAGTTGTCTGCTGAGGCGATCCGTTAGTATGTTTTCTACTTCTGGCAGGTAGCAGGCTTGGAGGCTGCACTGGTGAGAGAGTGCCAGGTGCCAAGTTCGAAGCGCCTCTCTGCACAGGGGGCGTGACCCTGTCCCCCCTTGTTTGTTTATGTAGAACATGGCTACTTGGTTGTCGGTTTGAATTCTGACGGTCTTGCCCGTTACTTGATCTTGGAAGGCCAGAAGCGCATAGCGGACATTTTTTGAGCTCGAGGACATTGATGTGGAGGGACTTCTCTGGGGCTGACCAGGGGCCCTGTGTGTGGATCCTATCGCAGTGGGCTCCCCACCCCAGTGTAGATGCATCTGTGGTGATGGTGATTTGGTGGGCTGGCATTTGAAGGTGCCTGCCCTGTGCGAGATTCGCCGAGTGGGTCCACCAGCGAATGGCCTTGGTCACTGACGAGTCGATGGGAATCAGTGCAGACAGGGATTGGGAGTGCTGGCACCAGTGAGAGGGAAGGTGCCACTGCAGAATCCTCATGTGCAGCCTTGCGAGGGGGAGCACGTGGGTCGCTGCCGCCATATGACCTAGGAGGCGCAGAAGGGTTCTTGCCGTCGAGTGCGTGGAGCTGAGTACCCCGAGGGCAAGGGTGATGATGGCTTTCATCCTGTTCCGTGGAAGGGTTTAAAGAAGGTTTATGGTTTTAAAAAAGGTTTGGACAAGTTCCTGGAGGAAAGGTCCATAAACCATTATTAAGAAGGGACCCAGGATATCAATGCTTGACCCCAGTACAAGCATTGTGGAACCTGTGTCTTTTGGGGAAACTGCTAGGTATGTATGACCTAGATAGGCCACTGTTGGAAACAGGATACTGGGCTTGATGGACCTTGGTCTGACCCAGTATGGCTTATCTTATGTTCTTATGTTAAGGCTTTGGCCAGAGTTGTGTCTAGCCAAGCTCCTATGAACTCCAATCTCTGAACCTGGTTGAGGTGAGACTTCAGGTGGTTCACTAAAAAGCCAAAGGACGAGAGAAGGGACGTGGCTTTCTTGACTGCTACCCAGTGCTCTTATGGGGAGGCTGTGGAAAACAGCCAATCGTCCAGGTAGGGGAAGACACATACCCCGTGCTTGCGGAGATGCGCAGCTGCCACCGCAACACATTTGGTGAAGACCCATGGGACAGGTGAGAGTCCGAAGGGGAGGATTGGTAATGGTTCCCCAGGATTTGGAAGTGGAGGAATCTCCTGTGCTGCTTGTGGATGGGCACGTGAGTGTAGGCATCCTGAAGATCCAGCGAGGCCAACCACTCCCTGGGTTGGATGAGGGGTAGGATGGAGTTCAGCAAGTGCATCCTGAACTTCTCTTTTACTGTGAACTTGTTGAGTTTCCGCAGGTCGTGAATGGGTCGGACACCCCCCGACTTCTTGGGGACGAGGAAGAACCTGGAGTAAAACCCTGTATTGATCTCATCTGGAGGAATGGCTCGGGTTGTCAGGAGGGATATTATTTCCAAAGTCATGAGGAGGAGGTGCTGTGGTGGGACATTGCTCGCAGGCGGTGAACGTTGAAGTGGAGCTGAAGAGAATTTGATGCGATAGCCTTGTTCAATAATGTTAAGCACCCACTGGTCCGTTGTGATGGTCTCCCAGGCATGCAGGAACGCAGATAAGCAGCCCCCCCCCCCCCCCCGTGGGTAGGTGTGGGTTGGGCGATGAGTCAAAAACTAGGATTGCTTTTCGTCTGTGCAGATGGGTTTTTCTTCTGTGTGCACTCCTGTTGACGCGATTTCTATCTGTAGGGAGTCTGGTAGGATTGCTGTTTGTACCATGGTTGTTGCCATTTGCGGTACGTGTTGTAGCGCTTTGAAGATGACTTTTGGGTATTTCCCTTGCGGTAAGGGTGAGGGCGCTCCAACTCTTCTTCGGCGAGGGTTTGGAGGGTGGTGCAGTGCTCGTGCATATCGTTGACTGTGTCCTTGACCTTATCCCCGAAGAGGGCGTCTCCCGTGCAGGGGGTGTCGGCGATCTTGTCATGCGTGTCATAGCGCAGGCCGGAGGCCCATAGCCAGGCCAGTCGGCGTGCCGAGATGGCTTTCCCCGCGGTTCTGGTGGCTGCCTCGAAAGCGTCCTAGGCAGCTCAGCCCTGGTGTTTGGTGCAATTGTCAAGCTCCACCAGAGTTGTTAAGATTGCCGGCGGGGGCTCAGCGAGCTGGGAGATGGCCGTCTTGAGGTTAGCTATGAGTAGATCTTGATATAGGGCGTGCTGAAACTGGTGTGCCGCCACCCTGGCATTCAGCATGGCCGCCCTGGTAAACCCGTTTCCCTACATCGTCGAGGAGTTTATTGTCCTTCCCCAGAGTGGCATTGGTGGTATTTCAAGAGGATTTCGACCACTTGAGGGCTGACTCCACCACGATGGATTGATGGGGGAGTTGTTGCTTATCAAAGCCCGGCAAGGGTTGGACTACGTATTTTGCGTCCAATCTGCGGGGGCAGGGTTGGTTGGAGGCTGGGGTTAGCCACATTTTGGTGAAGTTGTCCCAGAGGAGCTGGTGAACAGGCAGGGAGGTAGTGGTCTTGGGAGCGTCCATGAATTTGAGGGCGCTCTGAACCTCGCTGCATTGGTCTGTGGCGTCGAGCGAGGCGATGGATAGCGCTGAAGTGATCTTGCGCAAAAACTTAGGGTAGGTCAGGTCCTCCCGTGGGTTGGTGAGGGCTGGGGAAATTTCCGCGGCTGGAGTGGAGAGGGAGTCTGCCGAGAGGGAGTAAGCAACTGTTCCTCGGCCCCGTACTCTGTCGGTTGCGTGGAAATCAGAGATTGCGGAATGGGTCCAGACTTGGAGGTGGAGGGCTCCAATAGTTGATGTGAGGAGAGGGTGGAGGCCCACTGCTTCAGCATGCTGGAGAGACGTTTGAGGGTCTTTGGTGGGTTAGCAGAAATAGGCTGTTAACAATGTAAAAATGTAAATAGTTTCCCAATGTAAACACAGTTCTGTGAAGGCATTGTGTATGAGTTATGTTCCATGTAAACCGCACTGATGTTGAATAGCGCGGGATAGAAGAAATGTAAATAAATAAAGAGGCGCAGCCCGTGGGAGTGGAGACGGTTGCTGGGGCAGAACAGTTGGCCCATCTGTGCCCTCCTGCTGCTCGCTCTCAGTTTCAAGAGAGGAGGAGGGGGAAACAAGTAAAACACCCTCTATGTAGGAGTGGCTGTGTCTGCTGCTGCTGGTGGAGCTGCTGCATCATCAAGATCATTTGCGATGGCTGCGGGCTGCCTCCTTGGATCGGTCTCTGTGTCACTGACGCGAGGAGGAGATGTTGCTGTGCCCCGAGTTGCTACGTCGCCGGTGCTCATGATCCCTGTGTCTCCTGTCCCGGCTGTGGTGCCGACAGGGTTCGGTGTCTCGTGCTGATTGCTGGTGGGCAGAATTGCTGCGCCGGTTCCACTCCCTGCGGTGTTGGCTCCAGCGCATGTCCCAGATCCAGCGTGTGCCCCGGCTCCGGCGCGTACCACGGCTCCAGCGCGTACCATGGCTCCAGCGCGTGCCACGGCTCCGGTGTCTGCCCTCCGAGTCTCTGTGCCGGTGCGCGGGGCTGAGCCTTGTGTGCCGGACTGACGCCCCTGTCAGCTGATCCGAAGCTGGATGTTCGCAAGCCGGAAGTCCCACGGAGGCGGGCCCTGAGGCAGTGGTGGCCATGGAGGCCGCATGGAGGGGCACATACGTGGTCAGCGTAGTTCTTCCATCGCGGCGGGGGATAGAGGCTTGACTAGGCACGTCCCTGGCTGGAGCAGAACCTGCTGAGCTGGGTAGCATATCAGCCGCCGGGAGATTGGTGGCGGCAGCAGCAACAGTCGGAGATGGAAGGGCCGCACCAGGCATGGGTGATCCTGGATCCGCGGTGGGGGTCAGGAGCTCTGAGAGAGCGTGGTGGCGAGACTTCCTAGCTCGGGAAGATATGCAGGCGCAGAGAGGGCAGTCTTCTATGGGGTGCTCCTTACCGAGGCAGCGGAGGCAAAACTGATGGGCGTCAGAGTTGCTCATCTTCCTGGAGTACTTGGGACATTTTTTAAACCCCGGCTTTGCAGGTACTTTCTTCATTGTAATTCTTTCTTGATAGTTGTCCCTTTTTAAGAATCATTGTTTGAGAGAGTGAGAGAAAGACATCTTGCTGGCAAGGCGGAAGACAAAGACTGGTTAGGTTGGGGGTGGACCTAGAGGTGGGGCTGCTAGCCATGCCCAGAGGGCAAAAAGCCTTCTGGGCTACTGAGAGTACTTCTGTCTATGGCGCCGTCGGATGACGTCACCACTTGTGGCTGACTCATCCTGCTTGTCCTGGGAGAAAAGAAAAACCAGACAGAAACTGTGCCGAAGAAACACGACCAGCTGAAGTAAAAGAGGCAAGACATCTTATCAGTAACGAGCTCTACCAAACCAAGGCACCAAGGGCCTATTCCCAACAATAGTAGGAATTGCACAGGGTGACATCAACAAACAAATAACAGAAAAAGAATCACAGAAAACCCTTAACACAATACTTATGGTAGAAAAGATGGAGAATATCTGGGAAATCCACACTAAAAAGCAAACCTCTAAATGCAGAAAAGAACATATGCCCCATGGAAGTGCCCCAAGGAGTACGAGATGTGCCACGGCACAAATTCCACAGGTGCCTTGATCTTAAAGGTCACTGCTAATACGACACCTCCAGGGAGCAGGGCTTAGAGCTGGGGCAGCAAGCACTAGGATAGGCACCGGAGTTTTGGTTTATGGTTTATTAAAATTGGATATACTGGCCTTCGCAGCAGCAGAGCAGTATACAATTAAAAATTAAAAACATAAGAAGGAAATGGAAAAGAACGCCAATAAAATTGCGTAAAGCTGAAAAAGAGGACATTGTAAGGGAAATGGGGGAGGGGGAGTGGAGGGGAGAGATAACAAGGGAATAGGAGAGACCAAATTCTAAGAGACCTGTGGAAATAAATTGAAAGAAGGGTTTTGAGGAGAGATTTACAATTTGGGAATGATAACTCCAGGCAGAGATCGTCAGGGAGAGAATTCCAAAGAATAAGACACAGAAAGCAGAGTGTCATGTATTTTATTTATTTATTTACATTCTCATATATACCGCGCTATTCTGCATCAGTGCGGTTTACATTGAACAAACTGTGGATCCGTAATGAGCATCTGAAGGGGAAGGGAGATGGATAGTTTTATTTCTCCAGGACCAAGCAGGAAGTCAGTCCTCACATATGGGTGACGTCAGCGCCGACAGAGCCCTCGTGCGGAGCATTTCCCCAGCTTTCAAAGAAAGCCTTTGGGAATTGCAGCGCGCATGCGCAGTCCCCTTCCCACCCAATGGTGCCATCTTGCTCAGTCTTCTTTTTTCCGCGGAGCCCGACGGACGTAGTTCATTTTTCCCCGAGGAAAGAGTTGATTTTTCCCTGTTTTTTCTCCGGTTCGACGCCGGATCCTTTTTCCGCTCGGACCGATACGCCGGTATCGAGTCCTTTCTCTCTTTTTCGGTTTTTGTCCTTTGTGACTGGCGTTCGCGCCTTTTTTCTTTTTTCCCTGGCAGCCCGGTCTTTTGACCTAGCAGGGGCCCTTTTTCCCCCGATGGCTACCAGCGGGTTTAAGAAATGTGATCGGTGTAAGAAACTTATGTCTCTTACCGACACACATGACTGCTGCCTCCGTTGCCTCGGACCCGATCATGACCCGATGATCTGTGGTCCGTGTGGCAAAATGTCCTCGAAGGTGTTGAGTCGGCAGCACCAAAAGGATAGGATGTTTTCTGACTCCGCGTCCGGCCAAGCCCGGACCTCGTCAGAGGCCTCAACGTCTCGGGACTCCGGCCCCGAGCAGCGTCGGGGTTCCTCTGAACGGGGGTCTCCTTCGCGGGAACATTGCAGGAAGAAGAAACCAGCGAGGGCGGCGTCGGTGGACGCTCCTGGTTCCTCGAGGGCCAGGTGGCATAGCCCCGATAGCCGTCCCGGGTCTTCGGAGTCGGAGAGGCCTGCCAAGCATCCTCGTGTCGAGATGGAGTCTCCTGGACACGTAAGTGCTGTTGTCCTCGTGGACTCTCCTCCGAGAGAGCCGACGTCGGGCCCCGAGTCGGGGGCTGCTGGGTCTCCTGAGCTCGGACTCAGGTTGACGGCCTTGGAGAGCAGCTTTGCTGCCTTCATGGAACAGCAGCGGGCATTGATCGCCGGTCTCACCGGTGCATCTGCCCCGACCACCGGGACCTCGACGTCCAAGTCGACCCCAGAGGCCGAGCCGATTCTCTAGTCCATGCGGGCTCGAGTCGATCCTCGGCCACGGTCTCCCTCGACCTCCCGTTCAGGGCCGAGGTCGTTGACGCGGAGGGCATTGGTGCCTGCCCGACCGGAGCCGCTCGATTCCTCCTCCGAGGAGTCTGGCTGGGAGACGGAGGACGAAGAGTCACCCGACACTCATCGGACTCGGTGTGTCCCATCGGACTCGCCCGAGTCCGAACCTCGGAGACGATCCCCACCGGAGGATACCCGGTTCTCGGATTTTGTGCGGGATATGGCCAAGGCCTTGGCCTTCCCCGCGGATCATGAGGAGGAGCCGAAGAGCTCGAGGCCCTCCAGTATGACTCTCCCCCAAAGGAGGCCTTTACTGTTCCGTTTCCTCCGATGCTGGAGCGGCTGCTCTTCCGCATGTGGGAGACCCTGGCCTCGACGCCACTGTTAAGCAAGCGGGTCGATTCAATCTATCGAGTCCGCAAGAGCCCCGGGTTCCAGAAGGCACAATTACCGCACCACTTCATGGTTGTGGAATCGGCCATGCATCGACTGAAAAGTCAGAAGATGCACTCCTTGGTGCCTCCCGGCCTGGAGGCCCGGAACCTGGATGCCCTCGGTAAGAAGTGCTTCCAGGGCTCTATGCTTGCTTGCCGTGTCCAGACATACCAGCTCTACATGGGCATGTACCTCTGAGACCTGGCAAAGGAGATTGCCAGGTTCTCTGCTGGTCTCTCCGAGGAACCTTTGCAAAGGTTCCAGGCCTTGTCCACTGGTATTCGAGAGTGCTCAAAGTTTATCTCTCGAGCAGCCTACGATGGCTTCGGCCCTAGTAGCCGGGGCCGGCATCGGTGCCCGCCGACAGGCTTGGCTACAGTCATCCGACCTCGAGCCATGGGTACAGGACAAGTTGGTCGATGTCCCCTGCCAAGGTGAAAACCTCTTTGGCAAGCCCATGGCTGAAAAGGCTGCAGAACTCGAGACCGAGACTCTGACCCGGACTCGGCTGTCCAGGAAAACCTCTGCCCCTTCTCAGAAAAAGAAGGGCTCGGGAAAAAAGACCTTTTACCCGAGGAAGTCATCTGCCTATAAACAATACCCTCATTATCAGGCCTCTGCAGCTCCCCAACAGGGTCAGCAGGCCAAGGGGCAGTGTCAAGGGCCCCGTAGGCAGAAGGCCCCCAAGCCACCTACACCGGCCCCTGCTCAGCAGGGTGGGGTTTTTTGACTCAGAAAGCATAGCCTCTTCTCCTCAGCTAGCTTCTCTCAGCACAGGAGGCCGGCTGGCCCACTTTGCCCACAGGTGGTCAGCCGTCACATCAGATACCTGGGTTCTTCATATAGTCCAAAAGGGCTATCTTCTCCATTTTCACCAGGTACCCCCCTCCTATTTTCCAGGGGAGCCTCCAAGACTCCCTCTGCACAGGGACCTACTCCTTCAGGAGTTAGCAAGTCTACTACAGGATCAGGCTGTGGAACCGGTGCCCCACCACCTGAGAGGTCACGGCTTTTATTCCAGGTACTTTCCGGTGCCAAAAAGAACAGGAGGCCTCAGACCCATCCTAGACTTGCGCAACCTCAACAAGTTCCTGGAGAGGGAAAAGTTCAAGATGCTTACCCTTGGAATCCTGCTGCCCTACCTCCAGCAGGGAGACTGGCTATGCTCCTTAGATCTAAAGGATGCTTATACTCACATCCTTATTCATCCAGACCACAGACAATATCTCAGATTTGTTGTGGGAGGAAACCACTATCAGTACAGAGTACTACCCTTTGGCCTGTCCTCCGCTCCCAGGGTGTTCCCCAAGTGCCTGGCAGTGGTGACGGCCTACCTGAGGCTTCAAGGTCTCTTTATGTTTCCGTACCTGGATGACTGGCTCATAAGGGGCCAATCTTCCCAGGAGACAAATCAAGCCACCCTTCGCACTGTGGCTCTACTTCAGCACTTGGAGTTTGTCATAAACTTCGCAAAGTCCACTTTGCTCCCATCCCAGAACTTAGAATTCATAGGGGCCAGACTAGACACTCTTCAAGCGAAGGCTTTTCTGCCTATGGACAGAGCCCACAGGCTGATGGATCTAGCCAGGCGGTTTCACAGCAATTCCCTGGTCTCTGCCAGGCAATTCCTGATACTACTCGGCCATATGGCTTCCACGGTTCATGTCACACCCAATGCCCGCCTGCACATGCGGCCTGCTCAGTGGAGTCTTCGCACTCAGTGGCATCAGGCCACGGGGAGCCTAGCGGACTCAGTAAGAATATCCGACCTGCTAGTCTCCTCTCTGAAATGGTGGCTTCACCTTCCGAATCTGGTACTCGGAGTGGTTTTTCAATCCCCTCCGCATTCTCAAGTGCTGACAACAGATGCTTCTCTTCTCGGTTGGGGAGCACATTGCCAAGGGACATGTACTCAGGGTCTCTGGACCCCTTGGGAGGCTGCTCAACAGATAAACTTCCTGGAGCTACGGGCGATACGCCTAGCTCTGAGAGCCTTCTCCCACCTCGCCTCTCACCAGTCTGTACTGGTCCAGACGGACAACCAAGTTGCCATGTTCTGCGTGAACAAACAAGGAGGCACAGGCTCCTTCCTTCTATGTCAGGAAGCTCAACGGCTGTGCTCTTGGGTTGTCAATCACGGAATCCTTTTCAAAGCTGTCTACCTCCCAGGTCAAGAGAATTACCTGGCGGACAGACTAAGCAGGATTCTGCAACCACACGAATGGAGATTAAATCCGTTGGTGATTCAGCAGATCTTTCTCAGGTGGGGCCTCCCCACCGTGGATCTTTTCGCCAGTCCTCTGAACCGGCAACTCCCGAGATTTTGCTCCAGACAACCGCATCCTCTCAGAATAGCAGCGGATGCATTTCTGATCTCGTGGTCCACAGGCCTGCTGTATGCGTTTCCTCCCACACCACTGGTGTCCAGAACACTATTCAAAGTCCTCAGGGACGGGGCTTCATTGATTCTGATAGCCCCCAGGTGGCCAAGGCAACCGTGGTTCCCGCTTCTGCTGCAGCTAGCGGTGGACACCCCTCTCCCTCTGGGGTTTCAACACGATCTCCTGTCTCAGGATCAGGGGACTCTCTTGCACCCCAACCTCCAGTCCCTTTATCTGATGGCCTGGCCGCTGAAAGGGTAGTCCTGGCTCCCCTCCTACTGCCTCGGGAGGTGGAAGATGTGGTCTTGGCCTCTAGGCGACAGTCCACCAGGAAATCTTACACTCTTAAGTGGCGTAGATTCTCAGCGTGGTGTGCTCAGCACAGCGAGAATCCCTTCTCGTGTTTGGTGGTGGTAGTATTGCAATATTTGCTTTACCTCTCCAATCTGGGCCTTAAGTCTAACTCTGTCAGAGTTCACCTTAGTGCTCTCTCAGCGCACCACTCGCCGGTGGACGGTACGCCTCTTTCCCACCACCCTTTGGCTCATTTTCTCAGAGGCCTCCTTCTGCTTAAGCCGCCTTTGCGTCCACCGGCCCCTGAGTGGGATCTGAATGTGCTCTTACAGCGGATTACTTGTCCGCCTTTTGAACTTATGGCTACCTGCCCTCTCCGTTTTCTCTCCTGGAAAACCTTGTTTCTGGTAGCTCTTACCTCTGCTAGGCGAGTGAGTGAACTTCAGGCACTAGTGTCTGATCCTCCTTACACTAGGTTCTACAGGAATAGGGTAGTCTTACGGACTCACCCTAAGTTTCTTCCTAAGGTTGTCTCACCTTTTCACCTCAATCAGGAGGTGGTTCTTCCGACCTCCTTTCCCAGGCCGCATGCCAACCGGGCTGAGATGGTCTTGCATACCCTGGATTGTAGGAGGGCGTTGTCCTTTTACCTTGACCGTACGCGGGAGCATCGGAGGGCTGTTCAGCTCTTCGTTTCTTTTGACCCCAATAAGTTGGGGCTACCTGTCTTCAAGAGTACTTTGTCCATGTGGGTCGCTGACTGTATCGCCTGGGCTTATGGGGCAGCCGGCCTCTCGTCGGAGGGTCGAGTCACGGCTCATCGTGTCAGGGCGAAGGCTGCGTCAGTGGCTCATCTCCGCTCTGTTCCGTTGGCAGACATCTGCCAGGCCGCTACTTGGTCTTCAAGCCAGACGTTTGCGGCCCATTACTGCCTTAAGAGGGAGTCCCGCAGGGACAGTGCTTTCGGACAGGCAGTACTCCTTAATCTCTTTGGGGTTTAGGCAACTCCTACCCTCCGGCCCTGGTGTTGGGCTACCGGTCGGGGGCATTCTCAGAGAAGATTCCTTCCTTACGTGCTGACGAGCTAGAGGGAGCTCATTTTTTCCGCTTGAGGTCTCCGGTAGCCTTGAGCTGGGGAGTCCCATATGTGAGGACTGACTTCCTGCTTGGTCCTGGAGAAAGAGTAGTTACTCACCTGTAACAGGTGTTCTCCAGGAGCAGCAGGAATCAGTCCTCACAACCCTCCCTCCTCCCCTTGGAGTTGCAGTCATATGATTTATTTTTGCTAATTTTTTGCTGTCTTTTAGCTATGTCATCAGACTGAGCAAGATGGCACTCTTGGGCGGGAAGGGGACCGTGCATGCACACTGCAATTCCCAAAGGCTTTCTTTGAAAGCTGGGGAAATGCTCCACACGAGGGCTCCGTCGGCGCCGACGTCACCCATATGTGAGGACTGATTCCTGCTGCTCCTGGAGAACACCTGTTACAGGTGAGTAACTACTCTTTACTTGATATACCGCCTATAGCGAGTAGCAATTAAGCGGATAAGGAAGTTACATTCAAGTACTGTATGTGTTTCCCTGTCCCCAGTGGGCTCGCAATCTACGGTCGTGTTGGGGCATGTGGGATGATACGAGAAGATCCCGACACCCCCGCACTACCCTACCTGATTGGTTTGCGGTGAAATCTGCTTTGATTCTAGGATAAAGAGGGATATAAATACTTTAAAATAAATAAATAATGTGTTTGTTTATTCGATTTGCTTGAGCAGCCTTCACATGAGCAGCAGGTCGGTATACAAAATTAAAAACAAAAAAAACAAAGATAAATTAAAGGAAAACAGAAAGGAACTCCATAAATTAAAAGGACAGTTAAAACCAACCATACCAGGAAGGGAGGACAGAGAGGGGAGGGGGGAAACTAAGAGGAGGTTAGGGAACTGGCACGTCAAAGGCAGTATTGAAAAGAAGAGAAGGTTCAAGTCTGAGGGCAATGGGGAGACAGTTCCAGGAGGCGGGAGCATTGAAGTAAAAGGTGGACGAATGAGTAGATGTCAGCTGAGCTTGGGAAGCTGAGGGGAGATGGATGTTATGGAGGGCATGATGTGAGGAATGCTACTATTGAGCATTTGTATAGAGCTACAAGACATACTCAAAGCTGCACAGACACGTAAGAGACAGCCCCTGCTCATCAGAGCTTATGTCTAGTCAAGACAGACAGTACAGTAGCTGTAGACATGGGATACATCTAGAGGGAATGGTAAGGAAACACAAAGGAGACCAGGTGAGTCAAGATCCGAAAGCAGCAGCAAAGAGGTGAGTTTACAGCCTAGATTTGAAAAGGGCCAGAGAAGGCGCCTGACGTACAGATTCAGGTAGTTTGTTCTAGGCATAAGGAGCAGCAAGGAGAAAGGAGTGAAGTATGGAGTTAGCAATAGAAAAGAAGGGCACAGATAGAAGCAATTTTCCAGAAGAGCAGAGTTTCTGGGGAGGGGTGTAGGGAGGTATAAAAGAGGAAAGCTAGTGAGGAGCTGCAGAGTGAATGCACTTATAGGTCAGCAGGAGAAGTTTGAACTGGATGCAGAAATGGATAGGGAGCCAATGAAGTGACTTGAGAAGAGGGATAATATGAGCATGACAAAGCTGGCGGAAGATTAACCGCGCAACAAAAGTGTTGAACAGATTGAAGGGGAGAGAGATAATTCAGAAGGAGACCAGCAATGAGCAGTTTACAATAGTCTAGACGGGAGGTAACTAAGGAGTGGAAAGTGTCTTAGTAATGTGTTCAGAAAGGAATGGGTGGATTTTGTTGATGTTATAGAGAAAGAAACTGCAGGTCTTAGCTAACAGATGGATGTGTGTGGAGAAGGAGAGAGAGGATTCAAAGATGATCCCAAGGTTGCGAGCCGTGGAAACAGGGAAGAATGGAGATTTATCCATAGAGACTGAGAAAGGAGGAAGGGAAGAGGAGGTTTTAGAGGGAAAAATAAGAAGCTTAGTTTTGGCCATGTTCAATTTCAAGCAGTGGTGAAACATCCAAATAGCAGTGTCAGAAAGGTGGGCAGAATGGAGGAACAAAGAATCAGAGACAATGGGGGAGATCAGGATGTGCAATTTATATTGGAAGATGGAATTTTACTGGGAGCCAGTGGTAATGGATGAGAAGTGGAGTAATATGTTCAAAGCGGGAGGCATGGGCTAGGATACGAGCTGCTGTATTTTGGATAAGCTGGATATGATGTAGTTGGTATTGTGGGAGGCCGAGGTAAGCGATATTGCAGTAATCAATCTTGGATATAACAAGTGTAAGAAGTAAAGTGGTCAAGGATGAGTGAGAGGAAAGGACAGACAGCACAAATCTGATGAGGTGAAAGAAAACAGCGACGGACTAAAGAAGAAAGATGAACCTGAAAGGATAAAGTAGAGTGGAGGAGTAGCCTAATGGTTAAGAACATTGGCTTGGGAAACCAGAGACCAGGGTTCGATTCTCACTAGCACTCCTTGTGGCCTTGGGCAAGTCACTTAACCCTCCATTGCCTCAGAAAAATCCAAGTTATCAATGTCCCTGTTTAATGTACCTTACCAGGTTTACATTTCAATGTAAACCGCTTTGATTGAAATGATACAGCAGTATATTAAACTTGTTAAATAAATAAATTAATTAATCAAGAATAACACTAAGATACTGGAGGGAGTCAACTACTGGAATGGAAGAACTGGAGAGGGAAGGAGCTAAGGTGAGAGAGGGGCTACCAAAGGTGAACCACAGTTCTGCAGATTTGCTGGGATTAAAATTAAGGAAGTTGTCAGCCAAACTGAGGTACTGGATAAACAGTCATTGAATGGAGAAAGGTCAGATGCAACTGGACTGGTATGATGAAGTAGTATGATGTCATCAGCATAATAATGGGCAGAAATTATATGTTGTTGTATCAAGAGTGTCAAGGGGATCAGAAAGATAATGAATAAGAGGGGCTCAAGTATGAAACCTCGAGGGACACCGCAAAGAAGGGGCAAAGAGACCCTTGCTGGTCTCCCTCTGAATCATCTCTCTCCCCTTTAATCTGTTCAACACTCTGCTGTGCAGCTAATCTTCCGCCAGCCTTGTCATGCTCATATTACCCCTCTTCTCAAATCACTTCATTGACTCCCTATCCGTTTCCACATCCAGTTCAAATTTCTCCTGCTGACCAGTAAGTGCATTCACTCTGGAGCTCCTCACTACCTTTCCTCTCTTATACTTCCCTATACCTCTCCCTGGAAACTCTGCTCTTCTGGCAAATTGCTTCTATCTGCCCTTTTCTTCTATTGCTAACTCCAGACTTCACTCCTTTCACCTTGCTGCTCCTTATGCCTAGAACAAACTACCTGAGTCTGTACATCAGATGCCTTCTCTTGCCCTTTTCAGATCCAGGCTGAAAACGCACCTCTTCACCACTGCTTTCGGATCTTGACTTGCCTGATCTCCTTTGTGTTACCTTACCATTTCACTTAGATGTACAGTATCTCGTGTCTACAGTTACTGTGTTGTCTGTCTTGACTAGATTATAAGCTCTGATGAGCAGGGACAGTCTTTTACATGTGTCTGTGCAGCGCTGCATACGTCTTGTAGCGCTATACAAATGCTCAGTAGTAGTAGCAGCAAAGAGGAGGAAACTGAGTTGTCTATGGAAACTGAAAAATGCTGCTGTGAAGGAAAAGAACAAAACCAACGAAGAACTGTGCCCCAAAGCCTAAGGTTGGGCAATCGGGTGAGAAGAGTAACAACATCAATGAGATCAAAGGCCAAGGAAAGATCAAGGGAAACCGCTACCGAGATATCACCATGATCGTGTGATTGGTGAAGCTCGCTAAGGAGGAAGGAGAGCAGTTTCGGTGCTATGCCCAGGGCGGAATCCAGATTGACTTGGGTGAAGAGCATGAGTGGAGTCCAAATTGGAGGAGAGTTGTGCAAAGACCAGCTTCTCAAGCAACTTAGAAAGAAAAGGAAAAGTAGTGACAGAACGATAATGAGCTGGCAAGGAGGGATCAAGGGATGGGTTCTTCAAGATAGGACGGACTATGACGTGTTTCTAGGAGATTGGGAAGGTACCAGAGGATAAGCTGCTATTCAGAATTGACAGGATCAGATAAAGTAGAGCAAGAGAGGGGGTAATAAGCCAGGATGATGGAATGGGATCAGCAGCAGAAGTGGTCTTGTGGAACGAAATGATGATATTAATGATTTCAGTGGATGAAACCTGTGCAAAGGATGACCAGGTGTGGGACAGGGAGGAACTAGGGAGAAAATTGGCAGCAGCGAGGTCAGGGGATTCATGTGGGGGGAGGTGACTGTGGGAGAGGAGACGGGGGGGAGACTTTGTTACAAAAATAATCAGTGAGAAGTTTTGGTAAAGGGAGCAAATGTTCAGAGGGAGAAGAAATTGCAGTGGATGGTTTTGAAAATGTGGCCAGGATGGAATATAACCAGCGGATGGAGTTTGAGGAAGAGGAGATGAGGGGAGAATAATAGGTTTTCTTAGCCATGTAGATTAAGGAGCGGTAATAGTGATGAAGAGCTTTCTAACGCTGAAGAGAGTTTCCTCCATAGTTGTTCAGCCCGGCGGAGCTGTCAACAGTGTAAGAGAAGGCCATGGTGGAATCACGGATGATTTTGTCTGGTGGAGCAGCTGTCGAGACAAAGAGGGGCGATAGTGTCAAGAGTGGAAGAGAGTGTTGAGAACCAGAGATTGATCTACATTTCAAAGAAAGCAATGGAAAATCAGATGGGAAGATTTCCTTGGCAGGAGGGAAACACTCAAGAGTATGAGAGGAGAAATTATGTGTGTAAGATGGAAAAGAGGATCCTAGGGGGGCGATCAGAATGAGGCACAGCTAGTGGGAAGTATTGAAAGGGAGAACAAGATAGAAGTGGTAAGACCAAGGGACAGGGATGGAAGAGAAAGAGGAAAGGGCCGAGGATAGAGGTGAAGAGGAGAAGACAAGGTCAAGGATATGGCCCGCAGTGTGGGTAGGGAAGGCTATATGTTGCAGGAAAGAGAGATCAGAGAGGAGTTGTAGAAGAGACTTGTCATGGGATTTAAGTGTGAGAGCGTAGTGGGTATTGAAATCACCCAGGATTAAAATGTGAGGGTAAAGTTAGGGAGTTTTCGGAAAGAGTGTGAAGGAGGGAATCCCAGAAATGAGGGCGTAGGGATGGAGGAACATAAATCAGCAGAAAATAGAGAGGAGGAGAACCGTCAAGACGGCTTAAGAGTGATTCTGGATAGGACAAAACTAGATTGGTGATTTCTGTTACTGGAAGAGTGACATGGAAGAGGGACAGCCACCCCACCACCAGTATGGCCAGCCTGGGTGTTGAAAAGGCCACATATCCAGGAGGGAGGCACCAGTGAAGAAGTCCTTCACCCTCCTTCAACCAGGTTTCAGTCTAGAAGAGAGCATCTAGGGAGTGCTGGACAAGAAGGTCATGTAGGAGTGGCCTAGTGGTTGGCGCAAGGTACTTCAGGTCGGAAGGTCGGGGGTTCAAATCCTACTAGAGGACAGCAACCTTGGGCCAGAAGGACTGGGGTTTCTAGTCCCACAGGTGCTCCTTGTGGTCTTGGGCAAGCCACTTAACCCTCCATAGCCCATGTTCCCTGTAAAATAGCTATCTCCAAGTTATAATGCCCTGTTTAATGTAATTTCAGTTTGTTCAATGTAAACCGCACTGATGCAGAATAGCGCGGTATATAAGAGAATGTAAATAAATAAATAAAAAATGTACTAGGAGAGTCTTCACTCTGAGAGATCTACAATTTAGTAATGCAGAATGTTGTTGTTGTTGTTAAGTGCCGTCGAGTCGGAGTCGACTCATGGCGACCCTCTGGATAGCTATCCTAAATTGTGTTCGGTCTTCAGTCAGGCGGCTCATTGTTGACAGACTGGTACCCGTAGCTGCTGTTATTGTAGCAATCCATCTCATTGCTGGCCTTCCTCTTTTGCGTTGACCTTCTATCTTGCCAAGCATGATGTCTTTCTCTAATGATCTCTCTCTTCGCATGATGTGTCCGAAGTATGAAAGTCAAAGTCTTGTCATCTGAGCTTCTAAAGAAAGCTTAGGTTTGATCTCTTCTAGTACCGACTGGTTTGTTCTTCGGGCAGTCCATGGTATACACAGTATTCGCTGCCAGCTGAGGTGCCAGACGAAGACAAACCACCCATCTGGGCAGCAGCAGAATGGGATAGTGTTGACGGCGGAGGATCACATTTCTGTGACAACGGCAACAACACCAAACTTAAACTGCGCGGAAGGAAGGCCCGGCAATCTACTTCTGTATCTTGCCATGAAAACCCAAATGCAGAATACAGAGAGAAAACAGGAAAAGCTGCAGGGATGGGAGGTGAGACAGATAGGACACAGCACCAGATTTTGAGGTACATGAATGGATGCTAAATGGGAAGGGAACAGGAGTGCATGGGGCGCCTGCCCCAAAATACTGGTATGGCTGATATAAAGAAGAAAAGGTACAAGCAGACAAATAGGGGGATAAAATCGTGATATCTACTACTAATTGTCATTTGTATAGCACTACAAGGCATTCACAGCACTATACAGACACATGTAAAAGACGGCCCCAGCTCATCAGAGCTTAGAATCTAATCAAAACAGACCTCACAACAGCTGAACATAAGGACAAATCTAGGGGAGTAGCAAGGAAACACATAGGAGACCAAGTGGATCAGTATCCAAAAGCAGATTCGAAGAGTTGAGTTTTCACCCTGGATTTGAAAAGGGCCAGAGATGAAGCCTGATGCACAGACTCGGGTAGTTTGTTCCAGGTGTAAGGAGCAGCAAATCAAAGTCTGGAGTTAGCAGTAGAAGAGATCTGCCAGAAGAGCGGAGCACCTGAGGAGGGGTGTAGGAAGAGATAAGAGAGGAAAGGTAGTAAGGAGCAGCAGAATGAGTGCACTTAAGGTAAGTAGGAGAAGTTTGAACTGGATACAGAAACGGATAGAGAGCCAGTGAAGCGACTTGAGAAAGAGGTTATATGAGCATGTAGAGGCTGGTGGAAGATTAGCTGTACAGCTGAATTTTGAAGAGATTGAAGGGGAGAGAGATGATTCAGAGGGAGACCAGCAAGGAGGAGGCTGCAATAGTTTAGATGGGGAGTTACTAAAGAGTGGATAAGTGTCTTAGCAATGTGTGTAGAAAGGAAGGGACACGTTTTGTCATTGTTATAGAGAAAGAAGCGATAGGTTTTAGCTATCTAGCTAAGGGAGGAGTGGCCTAGTGGTTGGGGCAGTGTACCACAGGCCAGAAGGTCATTGGTTCAAATCCCACTAGAGGACAGCAACCTTGGGTTGGAAGGACTTGGGTTTCTAGTTCCACAGGTGCTCCTTGTGGTCTTGGGCAAGCCACTTAACCCTCCATTGCCCATGTTCCCTGTAAGTATTAGTGTATGTGTCTCATATGTTAAATGTATCCCCCAACCGCTTTGACCCGGTGAAAAGCGGGATATAAATGCAGCTAAATAAATAAATATCTGTTGGATGTGCAGAGAAAGATAGAGCAAAGTCAAAGATGACCCTAAGGTTTCAAGCTGAGGAAACAGGGAGGAGTGTAGTATTATACACAGAAACAGAGAAAAGAGGTTTAGGGGGAAAGATAAGAAGTTCAGTTTTGGCCATGTTCAGTTTCAGATGGCGGTGAGACATCCAGGCAGCAATGTCGGATAAGCAGGCAGAGATCTGGGCCTGGATTCTGGTGAGATTTTAGGCACAGAAAGGTAGATCTGGGGGGATTTACCCAGAGGGTAGGGGGGTGGGGGGAGTTAGGGTAGGGGGTAGGGGGGGAGTTGGGATTAGTTGGAGGGAGGGCTGGAGGGGGTTTTGAAGTGGGAGTTATGCCTTGGGGGGGAATTGTATTGGATTTGTTGCTTGGTATTGTGGTCTCTGGTATCTTATTTTGTGGTTGTTTGTTTGTTGTATCTGTTTTGCTTTGTCATTTGAAAAATCAATAAAAGATTTAAAATAAAAAAAAGAAAGGTAGATCTGAAAGTCATCAGCATAAAGATGGTGCTGAAAACCATGAGAGGAAATAAGTGCACCAAGGGACAGAGTGTAGGGAGAGAAAAGGAGAGGTCCCAAGACAGAGCTCTGAGGTCCACCAACTGAAAGCGGGATGGCGGTAGAGGAGGAACCACCAGAATGTACACTAAAAGTGCAATGGAAGAGATAAGAAGAAAACCAAGACAGAATGGAGCCCCTAAATCCAAGTGAGAAAAGGGTATCGAGGATGGTGGTGATCAACAGTGTCAAAAGCAGCAGAAAGGTCAAGAAGGATGAGAATCGAGTAGAGACCTTTGGATTTGGCAAGCAACAAGTCACTGGAGACTTTGGCAAGAAACGTTTCCGTAGAATGTAGAGAACAAAAGCCAGATTGTAGAGGGTCCAGAAGGTCTTGAGGAGAAAGGAAAATCAAGACAGTGGCGGTGAAACACTCGGTCAAGTAGTTTTGAAGCAAAGGGGAGGAGAGAGAGAGGTCGATAACTGGAAGGAAAGATAGGATGTAATGAAGGCTTTTTGAGGAGAGGTGTAAGCACAGCATGTTTGAAGACCACAGGAACAGTTGCAGTGGAAAGTGAAAGATTAAGGATATGACAGATGGAAGGGATGACAGCAGAAGAGATAGAGCCTAGTAGATGGGAGGGGATGGGATCAGAGGATCAGGTAGTCAGTTTGGAGAAGGAGAGAAGATTTGTTATTTCCTCCTCAGTGATTTCAGAAAAGGAAGAAAGGGTGGCCGAAGATGAGGGAAGGCTTTGGAACTGAAGAGAAAAAAGATGAAGTGGAGGTGATCCTGCAGAGAATTCAAGGCTAATGTTTTGGACTTTGTCATGGAAGTAGTCAGCTGAGGTCTGGGCAGACAGTGAAGCAGGGATTGGGGGGAGGAGGGACCTTGAAGAGAGAGTTGAGCGTAGCAAATAGATAGCGAGGGTCATAGGCAAGAGAGTTAGTCAGATGGACACAGTAGTAGTCTTGCTTGGCAAGTGCTATGGCCGACTGGAAGGAGGTTAGAATGAATTTAAAATGTAAGTAGTCAGCAAGGGTACATGATTTAAGCCAAAGGTACTCAACTGAGTGGTCACAGGAACATAGGTAGCGGGTTGTCGAGGACAGCCAGGTTTGAGGTAAGCTTCGCCTCACAGGATGGGAGGAGCAAGTGCATCCAGAGCAGAGGAGAATATAGTGTTATAGGAGGATACTGCCCTATCCACAGACTCAGATGACATAGTGGAGGAAAGAGGTGATAAGACAGCAGTGGAGAGAGCTGAAGGGTCGATAGTGTGAAGATTCCTAAACATGTTGGTAGAGATTGGGCGAGACCAAGATGGGAGATGGTTGAGGGTGAATGGTAACAGGTGATGGTCAGATAAGGGCAGAACTGAGGTGGAGAAGTTTGAGGGTGATTAGTTGGAGAATAAGACAAAGTCAAGGCAGTGACCATACTGTGAATAGGAGTGGTAGAGCACAAATGGAGGTTGAATGAGAGGAGGTTAGGGAAAAGAGCTTTAAGGCAGAAGCTTTAAGACAGAAGACCAGTGGTGTAATGAACAGAGGCTAGTGGCTGGAGGACCTGATGTAAGGAAGTTGCCACTAGGAGTACTTACTGCTCCTCTGGCATGCACTGCCATGGCGCGAAACGTTGCAGATGGAGTCCTCTTATAGTGTTCCAGCTTTGTTTGGGATCACAGCCTCGTCACTTCTGTGGGAGAGACAGCAAATGACTGGCAGTAACCTTTGGGATCGCAGCTGCATCTCTTCCGTGGGAGGGACAGCAAATAACAAGCAGTAACCTTTGGGATCGCAGCCACGTGTCACTTCCATGGGAGGGGTGCTGGGTAGCAGCAGTGGATTTAGGGAAGAGCGAACGGATAGAGGGAATCTGCTGAAGGGCAAAGAGAGAGCATTTTATCATAGCACTAATTTGATCTGGAAGGTAAGACTGGTGTCAAGGATAACCCCAAGATACTTAAGTGATGGGACCAAGGGAAGAGGGAATCCATTGAGTGAGGAGGATGCTGAAGGAAAGATGGAAAAACCAGTAAGCCAGATAGCAGAAGGATTCAGTTTTAAGCAGTTGGAATGCAGCCATGAGGCAACCATCGCTGATCTCTCCCAGTTTAAAAAGGCCTTGAAGCATCACCTTTTCATCAAATATTTCCCAGAGAATACCGAAACACAAGCTCACTCAAATAGCAACAATCCCGTTCTTAACACGTAACCTCTGCCAACCCAGTAACACCTCTCACCTCTCTCTCATCCTAACAAAGTTCTCTTCATACAATAAGCCGTCCATATGTAAATAGTTCAATTACTATTATTCATTGTAAATAATTACCCCGGTTACCCAAGTTTCTGTCCCTGTTCCATGTAAAAAACAGATAATATGTATCTTATCTGATGTTTTATTGTTCTATGTAAACCGCGCTGATTATAAATAGTGCGGTATATAAAAGATGTTAAATAAAATAAATAAATAAATAACCAGGAAGAGACAAGAATTGATAGCACTGGGATCTGGAGAGGTCGAGTGTGTGTGAAAGAGCCGCAGGATGTCATCGGCATAATAATAGGCCAAGGCCCCCTGCTGCTGAATGAGAGTGGCTAGAGGGGCGAGAAAGATGCTAAAAAGTAAGGGAGCCAAAACTGAGCCCTGGGGGACACCGCGAGGGAGGGGAAAATATGTGGACGTGAAGGACTAGAAAGAAACACAGTAAGATCGATCGGAGAAAAAAAACTGAAACCACTGTAGAACAAGACCGTGCAGGCCAGCAGCTTGCAGACAAGAGAGAAGGAGGGAGTGACTGATGAGATCAAATGTGGAAGAGAGATAGCCAGAGATACATTACCCTTATCCAGTGATTCCCATGTTTCGCGAAAAACAGATAAGAGAATGGTTTCTGTGCTGTTTCCATCATGGAAGCCAGATTGTTGGGGATGTAGGAAGTTGGTCTTTTCAAGGTGGCTTCAAGCTGGGCGAAAACAAGTTTCTCCAAGATTTTAGACAGGAAAGCAAGATTAGAGACTGGACAGTGGTGGGTGAGAACAGCAGAATCAAGGGAAGGGTTCTTTAAGAGAGGACAAACTATTGCAGTTCCCCAACATTGTGGGAAAATTCCAGAGGTCAAACATTTGTTAAAGAGAGTAAGGATTCGGGGAGGAAGGCCAAGGAAACAACTGGAATCCAAGAAGAGGGAATCGGTTCGGAGATGCAAGTGTTTTTTAAGGAAATGTTGATAGCTTTAGTGAAGGGAGTCTGTGCGAATAGAACTGAACAGGCACCAAGTGTGGTTTAAAATGCAACCAGAAGAAGAAGAGGATTGTCCCTCCACGCTGGAGGAAGAAGGATCCTGGCTGGAGGATGGTAGACGGTTCGCAGGAATGAAATCACATTGCAACTGTAGAGATTTTTTATCCTGAAAGAATTGGGCAAACTGTTCTGCTATAGGAGCGGTCTCTGGAGAAGCCGAAGAGGGGAGGGTACAGGAGATGAGTTTCTTGTATCTTTTCTCTCCATTAGAGATGAGTTTAGTAAAATATTGCTTCTTGGCAGCTGATATTGCAGTTCTATAGTAGGAATTCAGGTCCTGGAAAGTGGCTAGTGTGGCAGGGGTGCGGAGACGGTGCTAGGCTGCTCAGACTAGCAAAGTTGACTGTGAGTGAGAAGAAGACCGGGGTGATACCACGGATGATGATGGAGTTTCCGGGGAGTGGGTCTAGGGGTAAGAGGGGCAAGAGAATCCAAAGTTGCACAAAGAACTGTGTTCCAGGTAAGGGCCTGCAAATCGACTGGGAGAGCTTGAAATAGGAGAGAGTCAGAAGAGGGTGTCTGTAATTGAGTACCAGAGGGAAGTAGGCCTTACTGGAGAGGGAAGTACTGGGGGAGATTTATGTGGAGAAGAGAGAGAGGTGAAAGACAACACTAAGATCAGTCCAAGGAAGAATTAAACCAGGAGAGAAAGACAACTGGAATGAGGATGCGGCAGGCATAAGAATAAGGTCCAGGGTGTGGCCACTACATGGGTAGGGAATGAGACATGCTGGAGGAGGGACAGGTCTTAAATATGAGAGAAAAAGAGTTTATCATGGTGTCTGAGAGGCTGGTCGACATGAATTAAAGTCGCCCAAAATTAGTAAATTAGGAAAAGCTATGACTGTTTCTACTAGAGACCTTTTCAAGTACATTCGTAGCAAAAATTCTGTGAGAGAGTCAGTTGGTCCATTAGATCAGTGGTCCCCAACCCAGTCCTCTGGGGCCCACAGGCCAGTCAGGTTTTCAGGATACCCACAATGAATATGCATGAGATAGATCTGCATGTACTGCTTCCATTGTATGCAGATCTATCTCATGCATATTCATTGTGGGTATCCTGAAAACCTGACTGGCCTGTGGGCCCCAGAGGACTGGGTTGAGGACCACTGCATTAGATGATAAAGGGGTTAAAGGAGCACTAAGAGGCGACAAGGCGATAGCGGAGAGACTGAATGAATTCTTTGCTTCGGTCTTTACTGAGGAAGATGTAGGGATGTTACCCATGACTGAAGTGGTATTTAAAGGTGCGGAAGAATTGAAGGAAATATCGATACATCGGGAAGATGTCTTACAACTATTAAACTGAAGAGTAGCAAATCACCTGGGCCGGATGGTATACATCCAAGGGTGTTGAAAGAACTGAAATATGAAATTGCAGAACTGCTATCAGTAATCTGTGAACTATCATTAAAATCATCTCTAATACCTGAAGATTGGAGGATCGCCAATGTAACACCAATTTTTAAAAAGGGTTCCAGGGGTGATCCGGGAAACTACAGACCGGTGAGCCTGACGTCAGTACTGGGAAAAATGGTAGAAACCATCATAAAGAATAAAATTACTCAGCATGTAGATAGTCACAACCTAATGGGAGACAGCCAACATGACTTTAGACAAGGAAGATCTTGTCTTACTAATCTGTTATGTTTTTTTGAAGGAGTGAATAAACAGGTGGACAAAGGTGAGTCGGTTGATATTGTGTATCTGGACTTTCAGAAAGCCTTTGACAAGGTCCCTCATCAGAGACTTTTGGCAAAACTAAAGAGTCATGGGATAGGAGGCAGTGTACTATTGTGGATCAGGAACTGGTTAAAAGATAGAAAGCAGAGGGTAGGGCTAAATGGCCAATTTTCCCAATGGAGAAAGGTGAATAGTGGTGTACCCCAGGGATCTGTGCTGGGTCTGCTGCTTTTTGACATATTCATAAATGACCTGGAAAGTGGAATAACGAGTGAGGTTATCAAATTTGCAGATGACACAAAACTATTTAAAGTTGTTAAAACCCAAGAGGATTGTGAAAAATTGCAAGAGGATCTTGATAAATTGGAAGACTGGGCATCAAAATGGCAGATGAAATTTAATGTGGACAAGTGCAAGGTTATGCACCTAGGGAAGAACAACCCAAACTATGGTTACACGATGCAAGGTTCCACATTAGGAACCACCACCCAGGAAAAAGATTTAGGCGTCATTGTGGATACCATGTTAAAACCCTCGGCCCAGTGTGCAGCGGCGGCCAAGAGAGCAAATAGAATGCTAGGTATGATAAAGAAAGGAATGGAAAATAAAACAAAAGATATTATAATGCCTCTATATCGTTCCATGGTGAGACCGCACCTTGAATACTGTGTGCAATTCTGGTCGCCGTATCTTAAAAAGGATATAGCGATTTTAGAAAAGGTACAGAGAAGAGCCACCAAAATGGTAAAGGGGATGGAAGGATACTCCTATGAAGAAAGGCTAAAAAGGTTAGGGCTCTTTAACCTGGAAAAGAGACGGCTGAGGGGAGATATGATAGAAGTCTATAAATTAATGAACGGAGTGGAACGGGTAAACGTAGATCGATTGTTTACCTTATCAGAATATAGAAAGACTAGGGGACATGCAATGAAGCTACAGGGTAAACTATTTAAGACTAATAAAAGAAAATATTTTTTCACTCAACGTGTAATCAAACTCTGGAATTTGTTACCGGAGGATGTAGTAAAGGCTGTTAGTGTAGCTGGGTTTAAAAAAGGTTTGGACAAGTTCCTGGAGGAAAGGTCCATAAACCATTATTAAGAAGTGACCGAAGATATCAATGCTTGACCTAGTACAAGCATTGTGGAACTTGTGTCTCTTGGGGAAACTGCTAGGTACATATGACCTAGATTGGCCACTGTTGGAAACAGAATGCTGGGCTTGATGGACCTTGGTCTGACCCAGTATGGCATATCTTATGTTCTTATGTTAGAGTAAGTAGAAGGAAGTCCCAGAGAGAAGCAGAAGGGATGGGGGGTGGGCATAGAGGAATAAAATATGAAAATCATGTGGGGGAGGGAGATGGACAAGTAGGATAGTGCAGTGAAGAAGTGACCTCAACAAGTCTTAAGGAGTTCCGATAGAAGATTGTGATGCCCCTCCCCCCCCTCTAGATGAGCGAAAGGTGGACAGCACATGAAAACTAGAGGGAAGACGGTGGTAGAGGAAAGCTTCTTCACCCTTTCTGAGCCAGGTTTCAGAGAGGAATAACAGGTCCAGAGAATGTTGTGTAATGAAGTCTAGAATGATTGCTGTTTTGGCGCTAATTGATCACAATTGAGAAGTGTATTGTAAGCCCCTATCAAGAGAGGAAGGGAGGGCAATGATAAAACTGCAGGAGTAGCAGTGGGTGGGGGCCTACATGGAATCTGGATCTAAAATGAGAAGAGGGCTCTTTGAGGGCCAACGGGACGATGTTCTGAAAACGTAGGGATAGAGATGGACATAATCCAGTTAATCCAAGTTGAATAGCCCTGTTTTCTGTAAGTCCAGCACGGACATTTACCTGTGTCTGAACAAAGTTGATGTTATTTGTAAACCGAGCTGATACCAAAGAGTGCGGTATAGAAAATAAATAAATAAATTTAAAAAAGGACAAATAGTAGTGAAAACCGGATACCATGATTAGTATAGAAACATAGAAATATGGAGTGGAGGAGTGGTCTAGTGGTTGGGGCAAGGTACTTCAGGCCGGAAGGTTGGGGGTTCAAATCCCACTAGAGGACAGCAACCTTGGGCCGGAAGGACTGGGGTTTCTAGTCCCACAGGTGCTCCTTGTGGGTTTGGGCAAGCCACTTAACCCTCCATAGCCCATGTTCCCTGTAAAATAGTTATCTCCAAGTTATAATTCCCTATTCAATGTAATTTTCAGTTTGTTCAATGTAAACCGCACTGATGCAGAATAGCGCGGTATATAAGAGAATGTAAATAAATAAATAAAATAAATAAATAAATAAATATGACGACAGAAAAAGACCACATGGCCTATCTAGTCTGTCCTTCCATAACAACTACAACAGTCCCCTTTTTACCTTTAGAGATCCTCTGTGTTTGTCCCATGCTTTTTTGAATTCATTTACTGTCCTCATCTCTACCACCTCCACTGGGAGACTATTCCAAGGATCCACTGCTCTTTCTGTAAAGAAATATTTCCGCATATTACTCCTGAATCTATCTCCCTTCACCCTCATCCCATGTCCCCTCGTAGCAGAACTTGCTTTCAATTGAAAGAGGCTCTCTCCCTGAACATTTATGCCACGGAGGTATTTAAACATCTCAATCATATCACCTCTATCCCGCCTTTCCTCTAAGGTGTACATATTAAGATCCTTCAGTCTGTCCTCATATGCTTTATAATGAAGACCACTAATCATTTTAGTAGCCACCCTCTGCACCAACTCCATCCTGTTCACATCCTTTTGAAGGTGCGGTCTCCAGAATTGCACACCATACTCCAAATGAGGTCGCACCAAAGACTTATACAGAGGCATTATCACCTCCTTTTTTCTGCTAGCCATTCCTCTCCGTATGCACCCAAGCATGAGTGAGTATGCCCCTAAGTATGAGTGATCCAAAGCCCAAAGAGAGATAAGAAGGATTGAACTTGGGGCTGGAGTGTCCACATTGAGCCACCCCAAGGAGCTTGCCTCAGATGAGACAAGTTCCAGGGGGTGGGGCCTAGAGCCGGGGCAGCAAGCACTAGGACAGGCACCGGAGCTGAGATGAGATAAGGTGTAGTGGAACACAGAAAGAGAAAACTACTGTTAAAACTAGTAAAAATGCTAGCCCCACAAACAGAGTTCCAACACAAGCAAGTGGTCTGGGCATCCCTGACTTCAGCTCACTGTTTTGCATTTACAATCTTTTTTGGGGGGGGGAGGCGGGGGGTTCAGTCATATCTGACTCTGCTAGTAGCTCTTCGGACTTTGCCCAGTTCTCGTCTTCCTGTACTTGGATGCTTTCTCACTCTGTCTGGTTGTCCTGAGAAATAAGGCGCATAAACTGGATACAGCAAAGAGCGGTAAAGCTGTGGTTACAATTTAAAGCCTTTTAGTTGACTTTATTGCTTCCAAGAGTCCATTTGTGTATTGGTCACTCTGTCTTCATTACAATTCCTAATCCCCCCCTTTCTCTCTTCATGTCTTCTCAATTTCAGCTCCTACACTATGCTCCATCCATCTTTCCACTCTCACCCCTCTTCATCTCACTCCTCACTTCCTTCACTATGGGAAGGTAGTGATTATGCCACTGTACAGATCTTTGGTGAGACTTCACCTAGATTTCTGTGTTCAGTTTTGGAGTCCGAATCTCTAAAAGGATATAGACAGGGTAGAGATGGGCCAGATGGAGGCTACCAAAATGTTATAGAGTTTGCACCAGAATCTTTGTGAGATCCAAGCTCCTAAATATGTCTGCTCTAGAGGGGAAGATAGAAACATTCAAGTACCTGAAAGATATTAATGCAGAAGTGGAGGAGCAGCCTGGATTCCAAGAGAGCAGGGTTTGAATCCCACTAACACTCCAGGGGAAATCGCAATCAGTGCTGTTACATGCCAGAGCGATGCACATTGCTAAGCAGGCTGTGGCAATATTGAGCCACTGCCCAGTCAGGCTGCAGAAGCTGAATATCGCCGCTGCCTGGTGAGCTTGCGGCAGTCCGAGTGGCCCGGATGTAGCCCTGGCATTGAATATCTGGGTTTTAAGTTCAGCGCCAGTGCTTAGCTGCTTTAGCAGCGCTAATCACTGTCGCTGAATATTGGGCCCTCAGTCCTTAAGCCCTTTAGGGATAGGGAAATACCTACAGTACCTAAATGTAACTCGCCTTGAACTACTGAAAAAGTGTCAGCTAAATACTGAAAAATAAATACAATTGAAAAAAAATATGAATGCATTAGACACTTAAATGAATTTGAAACAGTGACAAATAAGCGCATTGCATATGGAACTTCCTGAACGATGACTAGTTCCTTTGTCTGCTGCCGGCTGGCTACTCGCACTCTGCTGGCAGAAATTTCTGGGGAGAATACTGTTTGGTATCTTTATAAGCAAAATTACAGCGGGATTAGAAGAAAAAATTGGGGGGAGGAGAGGTTGCAGATGACACAAAGATCCACAGTAGCCAAAATTAGAAGTGAGCTTAAAAAGAAAAAAACTTGAGCCAATCAATTAAGATACAGTGCAGAACTGCAATGTCATCCATTTGAGGCCCAAAAAGCTCAAGGAGCTGTATAAATCCCACTCCTAGCAAACAGCCAAATACAAATCAAGATCAAAATCAACCTCCTTCTCCCCACAGGAAGTAGCCAAAAACCATACTTTTCCACAAGCTGTCCTTAAGTCAGAGATAGCCTGCATTGTAAGGTTTTCAAAGTCGCAGGAGGCATTGCGATGAATGGCAGTAAGCCTTGCCATACGGTACACAAAAACGGATCTCTAGAAGACATTAAATCCTTCCCTCCAGACTGAAGTTATCTCCTTCATCGCTGTGAGAATTCTGTTACATACCCACTATTCGTAATCTCCAGCCTGTGAGGCAATAAACCAAATCTGGGTTCCAGGGCTCTGCCATCATCCTGCAATAGCTCTTCACCTGAGGGCAGAGCCGTCACATGTGCAAGAAGCTACTGAGACTTGTAGATGTTATTTGGAGATTAGGGTCAGCTTGGATGATAGTTTGTATATGGGTATGTGTGGGCTGCATGGGTATTGGATGTGCTGTGAGAGGAAGAGCTGGAACATAAGATATGCCATACTGGGTCAGACCAAAGGTCCATTGAGCCCACTGTCCTGTTTCGCAACAGTGGCCAATCCAGGTTACAGGTACCTGTCAGGTTTCCAGTGGTAAACAGTGGGTTTCCTCAGCCCACTTTAATAATGGTCTATGGATTTTTCTTCCAGAAACTTGTCCAAACCTCTTTTAAACCGCTTTTACTACATCCTTCAGCAATGAATTCCAGAATTTGTTTGTATGTTGAGTGAAAATATATATCTCCAGGAACAAGCAGGAATGTAGTCTTCACATATGGGTATCGTTGGTACCGACGGAGCCTGCGCGGGAATGCTCCCCAGCGTCCAATTAGGAAGCTTTTGGGAGCATCCCACAGCACCTGCGTGCTGCCTTCCCGCCTTTCCCAACTGCCTCTCTCCAGTTCTTCATTTTCCACGGAGCCAGCAGGTCGTTGTTCCTGTCACTGCAGAAAAGGTTTTCCTTATTCCTTCTATTTTGTGGTTGCGTCTGCCTTCCTCGATGCTATAACAGTATCGCCGGTTCTTCTTTCTTTCTTTAAAAAAAAAATATATATATTCTATTTTCTTCCAAACTTTTCTTTTCCATGTGCATGTGCCATTTTGGGCCTTAGGCCCAAAATTTCCTCCACTATGGAAAAACCCGCTTTGGGTTTCAAAAAGTGCACCAAGTGTGGCGGTACCATCTCCGTCACCGACACCCATGAGTGGTGTCTTAAATGTTTAGGTCTTGACCACTCCATCTCTGAATGTATGGCTTGTGCCATGATGTCCAAGAGGGGTCGACAAAACCGAGCTGCTAACCTCAGCGCCCTTTTTCCCTCTGATGCAGCTTCTGTGGCATCGACGTCTTCCAGGGCTTCGTCTTCCTCCCATGGATCTCAGGTAACTAAACATAAGTTTGGCCGGTCCTCAAAGGGTAGATCTCCTTCCAAGCATCGAGATGCCTCTGGCGTTGCCCTTGAGGGTTCTGTACCGGCAAAATTGCCCCAGCGGGAGGCTTCGGCTTCCAAAGCATTATCGGGGCTCCAGGATGTGTTCGAGGCCTCAACCTCGGCAGAACTACTGGTGCCGTGCTCTGGGGTACCCGCTTCTTTCTCCGGTACCGATACCCAGGCATTGGCAGCGTCGATAGACCAGAGGTTCCTGGCTATTGAACGCAGTCTGGCGGCTCTCCTTGAGGCATTGACACCCTCGGAACCACGTTAGACAGTTCAACCGGCACCGGTATTGGTACCGGTACCGACAGCATCGACATCGGTGTCCGCTTTGCCGGCACCCAGTCATGCGATGCCTCTGGTACCGATACACTGGTACCGATTGCCCCCGGTACCGACTTCGGTCAGTATGGGTATCGGGCTTTTCAAGAGCTTCCGGACAGAAGGTACTTCGAATCCTCGGAGGATTCCGAGGATTGTGACAGCTCTGTCGGTACCGGAATACTTCTCCCGGAGGAGCCTTCCTCTCCTAAACGTAGGATGTCTCCTCCAGAAGATATTGCCTTTCAGGATTTTATCAGGGAGGTTGCTCGAGGTCTGTCCATTACTGTGACTCCTGAAACAGAGCCCAGGGCAAAGGAGTTGGAGATTTTACAATATTCCAAAGCTCCTAAGGAGCAGCTACCTTGCCTATCCATGAGATCTTACATGATCTCATGTTGAGAATGTGGGAGACACCTCTTACCACCTCTCCTCACTCTCGCAGACTGGATACCATGTATCGAGTCCCTCCTTGTCCTGGCTTCCAGAAAACTCAGTTTCCTCACCACTCTATTGTAATGGAATCAGCTATGAGAAGGATCAGGAGTGCAAAGAGGCATGCCTCTAATCCTCCAGGACGTGAGTGTAGAACTTTGGATGCCTTTGGACATCGTACTTTCCAGGCTTCCATGCTTTCTGCCAGGATCAGTTCCTATATTTTATATATGGGAATGTTCCTTAAAGAAGTCACAGGAGACTTAGAGATTTTAAGCCCTCTCCTTCCTGATGACAAGAGGCAGGATTTTCTCACACTGGTTAAATATGCCCAGGATGTTTCTAAGTTTGTCAATCGTGCAGCTTTTGACTGTTTTGAGTGCATAGGCAGAACCTCTGCCATTGCCATAGGTGCATATAGGATTGCCTGGCTCCAGGCATCTGATTTGGAGCTCTGGGTGCAGGACAAACTGGGCAATATCCCTTGTACAGGTGAGAATCTATTCGGCAAAAATTGGCAAGAGAAAGCCAATGAGTTGGATGCTGACAACTCCACTTTGGATAGGTTATCCAAAGCCACAGCTGATCCTGCAAGGAAGAAATCTTTCAAGAAACCATTGGGCAAGGTTGGGGCAAGGTACTTCGGGCCGGAAGGTCGGGGGTTCAAATCCCACTAGAGGACAGCAACCTTGGGCCGGAAGGACTGGGGTTTCTAGTCCCACAGGTGCTCCTTGTGGTCTTGGGCAAGCCACTTAACCCTCCATAGCCCATGTTCCCTGTAAAATAGTTCTCTGTGTGCTGTGCTTTCCTGTCTAATCAATGTGTTTATACCTCAAAAATTTCCTGTCATGATTTGACAATTTCCAATCTGTAATCAAAACCGCTGCTGATCGCTGGAAGTAGCGGTATACAAATCTATAATAAATAAATAAATTCTTCTCAAAAAAGAAGAGGTTTTATCCTCCTTATTCCCAGCAGGGATGTTCTGCAGGTCAGCCTGCCCGAAAGAGTCAGCAGCCACCTAAACAAAGGAAAGCAAAGACTGCTAAGCCTCAGCAGTCTCAGCCTCCACAAGGCCTTTGACTTTCATCTAGAGAACTTAGCCTTCCTGGCCCTCAATGGACCAGAGCCTTCCACCATTCCAGGAAGATTGTGTCACTTTGCCCCCAGATGGGGGCAGATAACAGCAGAACATTGAACACTCTCCATTATAAAAGAGGGGTACAGGCTTCACTTTCTGTGCATGCCCCCTCCTACAATGGTAAGACAGTTCAATTCTCAGACCTCTCTCATCAACCTGTTAGATCAAGAGGTCACTATGCTTCTTGCCCAAGGGGCAATAGAAGAAGTACCCATTCATCAACAGGGTACCGGGTTTTACTCCCCCTATTTCCTTATCCCAAAGAAAACAGGGGGATACAGACCTATTTTGGACCTCAGAGAATTGAACAAATTCCTGTTCAAAGAGAAATTCAAGATGATTTCTCTGGGATCTCTGCTGCCATACCTTCAGAGCCAGGTTTGGCTTTGTTCTCTAGATCTCAAGGATGCGTACACCCATGTTCTCATCCATCCAACTCACAGGAAGTTCCTTCGGTTCCTTTTTCAAGGAAAGCACTACCAATACAGGGTGCTTCCTTTTGGCCTGGCCTCAGCACCAAGGGTGTTTACGAAATGCATGGCTGTGGTAGCAGCATTTCTTCGCACTCTAGGAATATTCGTCTTCCCCTACTTAGACGACTGGCTCATTCGAGCCCCATCAGAGTCAGAGGCCAGGACTTCTCTATCTTGCACAATGCGTATCCTTCAGTATTTGGGGCTGGTCATAAACATCCCAAAATCCAGTCTAACTCCTACTCAGTCCCTAGAGTTCATAGGAGCTTTGCTGGATACCAGAAAAGCAAGGGCCTATCTTCCTCAGACCTGTTGCCTTCGCATGGTGCAGTTAGCTTCTCAAGCAGTGCTAAAGCCTCATCTCACTGCCCAAGAAATGTTACAACTTCTAGGCCACATGGCATCTACAGTGCATGTGGTTCCTTATGCTCGCCTCCATATGAGAGCAGCCCAGTGGACTTTATCCACTCAATGGACCCAGGCATCAGGGTGCCTGTCAGACAAAATAGCAAACACAAATTGCCTTATTTTGTCCCTCCGATGGTGGCAGTCCATTCAGAACCTGTTGCTGGGGTCCCCATTTCAACAACCTTTACCCCAGGCAACTCTCACAACAAATGCTTCACCAATGGGTTGGGGAGCTCATCTGCAAGACCTCTCCACCCAAGGCACTTGGACTCCACAGGAGACTCATCTACACATCAATCTCTTAGAGCTCAGAGCAATCTTCCTTGCTCTTCGAGTGTTCCATACCCTGCTCAGCTACAAGACGGTCCTCATTCATACGGACAATCAAGTAGCCATGTTCTACGTGAACAAGCAGGGGGGAACAGGCTCTCTGTTTCTTTGCAACGAAGCTTTGCGACTATGGGCCCTCGCCAGACAGCATCAGATTCATTTCCTGGCAGTGTATCTTCCAGGCGTACAAAACTCTTGGGCAGACACTCAGTCGAGTTCTGCTTCCACACGAATGGTCTCTACATGCAGACCAGGTGGCCAAGATTTTTCAAATTTGGGGAACCCTGGACATAGACCTCTTTGCAAGTCCGTTGAATGCCAAACTTCCCCGGTTCTGTTCCAGAATTCCGGCTCAGGGCTCTGAGGTCAGGGATGCTTTCCTCCTTCACTGGGGTCAAGACTTCCTTTATGCCTTTCCACCCATTCCCCTAATTCCCAAAACCCTGTTCAAGCTTCAGAGAGACAGAGGCCGTATGATTCTCATAGCTCCACATTTGGCCACGGCAAGTGTGGTACCCTCTACTTCTACATCTCTTTCAAGCTCCCTCCCTGGAGTTAGGATCTGCTCCAGATCTCCTATCTCAGGAGGATGGAATGTTATGGCATCCCAATCCCCAGTCTCTGCATCTCAGGGCTTGGTTGCTGAAGGCCTAGATCTTCATGATCTTAACCTCCCTCAGCAAGTAAAGGATATCCTTTATGCTTCCAGGAAGCCTTCCACAAGACGCTCTTATGCTTTCAAGTGGAAAAGATTTACCATATGGTGTTCGCAGAAGGGTCTTAACCCCCTTGCGATACCTCTGGAATCATTACTGGAGTATCTCCTTCATTTATCCAATGCAGGACTTAAAAACTAACTCAGTAAGAGTCCATTTGAGTGCTATTGCAGCTTCTTTCAAGCCTCTAAATGGACAACCTATTTCCTCCCATCCTCTTATAGCAAGATTTATGAAAGGCCTTCTTCTAACTAAGCCTCCCATTAGGCCACCACCGGTGGCATGGGACTTAAATCTGGTTCTTGGTCAGCTCATGAAGCCACCTTTCGAACCCTTAGCTACTACCTCATTGAAATTCCTTTCTTGGAAAGTTATCTTTCTCATTGCAATCACATCAGCACGCCGCATCAGTGAGTTGCAGGCATTAGTAGCTGATCCACCTTATACAAGGTTCCATCATGACAAGATAGTCCTTAGGACTCATCCACACTTTATGCCAAAGGTGGTCTCGCCTTTTCATTTAAACCAAGCGGTCTACCTGCCTGTGTTTTTTTTCCAAGGCCTCATGCATCTAATGCAGAAAGGAATCTTCATACTTTGGACTGTAAAAGAGCTTTAGCCTTTTACTTGCAAAGAACACAGCAGCATAGAAAGTCCTCTCAACTCTTTGTTGCTTTTGATCCTTCTCATTTGGGACTTCCAGTCTCCAAGAGAACATTGTCCAGCTGGATTGCTCAGTGTATTTCCTTAGCCCTCCAGAGGAAGATTCTTACTCTGATAGGCAATGTCACAGCTCACAATGTGAGAGCCATGGCAGCTTCAATGGCTCATCTGCCCTCTGTGTCTATCGACGACATCTGTCGAGCAGCCACTGGGCCTCAGTTCATACCTTCACAGCCCATTACTGCTTGGACAAGGACTCCCGCCGGATGCCTTGTTTGGTCAGGCTGTTCTTCAACACCTGTTCCATACCTAATCAACTCCTACCCACCATCCCTGGTTGAATGCCAGAGATCCATGGTGGGAAGTGGAGCCCTTTCAGAGGGACACACAACTTCTGGGGTCTCTCCCTGGCATCTAAAGCTAGGGAGTCCCCATATGTGAAGACTACATTCCTGCTTGTTCCTGGAGATAGCATAGTTACTCACCTGTAACAGGTGATCCCCGGGAACAGCAGGAATTTATTTATTTATTTAGCTGTATTTATATTCCGCTTTTCACCGGGTTAAAGCGGTCAATTGGGGGATACATTTAACACGAGGGGATATGACACACATACGTTAATACTTACAGGGAACATGGGCAATGGAGGGTTAAGTGGCTTGCCCAAGACCACAAGGAGTGCCTATAGGACTAGAAATCCCAGTCCCTCCAGCCTGAGATTGCTGTCCCCAGGTGGGACTTGAACCCCCGGCCCTCCGGCCTGAAGTACCTTGTCCTAACCACTAGACCACTCCTCCCTCTTAGTCTTCACAACCCACCCACCTCCCCTAGGAGTTGTATCTCTCTATCTCTTTCTCTTTCCCTCTCTCTCTCTTTGTCTCAGCTTTAAACTCAACTGGAGAGAGGCAGTTGGGAAAGGCGGGAAGGCAGCACGCAGGTGCTGTGGGATGCTCCCAAAAGCTTCCTAATTGTACGCTGGGGAGTGTTCCCGCGCAGGCTCCGTCGATACCGACGATACCCATATGTGAAGACTAAATTCCTGCTGATCTCCAGGAACAAGCAGGAATGAGTCTTCACATATGGGTATCGTCGGTACCGACTGAGCCTGCGCGGGAACGCTCCCCAGCGTCCTGAAAGAAAGCTTTTGGGAGCATCCCACAGCGCCTGCGCGCTGCCTTCCCGCCTTTCCCAACTGCCTCTCTCCAGTTCTTCTTTTCCGCGGAGCCAGCAGGTAGTGTTTCTTGTCACCGCTGAAGAATTTCTTATTTTCTTTTATTTTTCTTTAGTCGCGTGTCTGCCTTCTCGATTCCGCACCGGTACTACTGGTTCTTTATCTTTCTTTTAAAAAAAAAAAAAAAACTTCTACTTTTTTCAGTGCATTTTTCTTCTGGGGCCTTAGGCCTACAGAGATACTTTTCCCTCATGGAAAAACCCGCCTCCGGGTTTAAAAAATGCACAAAGTGCAGTAGCACTATTTCTGTCACCGACACCCATGACTGGTATCTAAAATGTTTAGGTCCTGACCACTCCATTGCGGATTGTGAGTCCTGTTCCATGCAGATTGCGGATTGTGAGTCCTGTTCCACAAGCATCCACAGCCACACACACAACTATACACACACCTACTCACTCACACAGTGCACACCAGCCTGTACCACCGACCCCACAAACCACCACCACCTCTCCATCTCACTCATAAACGCTCGCTCAGTCAGGAACAAATACCACATGCTCCAAGACCTGATCACAACTGAAAAGATTGACATCCTCTGTGTAACAGAAACCTGGCTAACAGACCACGACACAGTAATAATGAACCAGCTAACACCAAAGGGATACAGCCTTCAACACTGCTCCCGGACACATGCCAAAGGCGGAGGCGTAGCCATCATTGCCAAAGACAACCTCCACCTGCGGACCCACACCTCGGAAACCTCCAACGAAGCAGACATCCTTACCCTTACCAACAAACACCTCTCGATATGCCTGATCTACCGTGCACCCACCACAACCACCGACCTACCACAGATACTACACCTCATCTCCGAAAGCACCAGCCCTTCGAAGGAACAAATTATCCTAGGAGACTTCAACCTCCCATCACTCCAGGAAAAGCAAGCAGAAACCTTCCTCAACGCCATGACAGCAATGGACCTGACACAGATCATACAAGAACCAACACATGAAAAAGGAAACACACTTGACCTCATATTTCTAAACTCCCAAACCGCCTCCTCATACAGAAGACCAACAATCTCACCAATACCGTGGTCAGACCACTACATCATCAACATATCCCACACCTATCAACTCAAAAATAACAGAGAAAACGAACATCACGCAAGGAGATTCAAAGCATTTAACAAAGAAGACTTCCTAACGCAAACTCTGCCTAACCTACACACAAACTCCAACAACCTTGATGACCTGCTCCACAACTGGAATACCACAATCTCCTCAGCCGCCAGCACAACTAGAAACAAGACTAATACCAGACCCATCTCCTCAAAAGCCCGATGGTTCACCCCCACCCTCCGAAAACTGAAAACCAAACTTAGAAGAACCAAAAGGAAATGGAGAAAAACCAAAAGCGACAAAGACAAAGCAAAATACCTCCACGAACTCAATGCGTACCACTCAGAAACTGACAATCCAAAAAAAAACCTACCACACCAAAATCATCACAATAGCCATAAACAAACCTCGAGAACTCTTCCAAATTATCAAAAAACTGACAAGGGCACCCAGTAACTCTGACCAGCTGCCAGATATCCCCCCTGATCTTCTAGCCAGACAATACAAACAGCTTCAGCAACCACAAAGCTTACATCACTATGCTGAAACAACCAACACAAATTCATACCCCACCCTGAACAGCGACTGGAATACATTTGACAAAACCTTGAAAGAAGAAATATCTTCCACCATCTCCTGCTTGAACACCACCACCTCCCCGTTGGACTCCTGTCCTGCCGACTGGATAAAGAAAACCAAAGAAGACCTGAGCACACCATTAACCCATATCGTAAACAAATCCTTTACCCAAGGACACATGCCAGACGCCCTTAAGACCACAGTCATTCGACCAACCCTAAAAAAGCACAACCTAGATCCCCTAGACCCTGCCTCTTACAGACCAGTAGCGAGCCTCCCACTCACCGCAAAGATAATCGAGAAGATAGTCCAACGTCAGCTTCAAGAACACCTGGACGTCAACAATATACTGGACCCGCAGCAACACGGATTCCGACCATTACATGGGGTCGAGACACTCATGACCACACTGATGAACACCCTCATCATAGGAACCCAAGAGAAACACTCCGGATACATCCTAATTTTCCTAGATATATCAGCGGCCTTTGACACCATCTCCCATAACACCCTTCTCCACAGACTTCAAGCAATTGGGATCAAAGATACTGTACTCCGATGGTTCAGGTCCTATCTAACCAACCGACAGCAACTGATCCGCACCAAAACCTCAACCTCACCCCCATTCCAGCAACATCAAGGTGTACCTCAAGGATCCACATTATCAGCCATGCTTTTCAACATCTACCTCCGTCCACTCTGTTCAGTCATACGCACACACAACATCAACTTCCACATATACGCCGACGACATAATGCTCTACGCCCCAATTACAACCACAGACCCAAAAAACGACCAGCTATCAGCTTGCTTCACCGACGTATCCAACTGGCTACAAGAGAACAACTTATCCATTAACATAAAGAAGACCGAAGCTCTTATAGTGACAAAAGACCCAGACTTCAAACCACCCACTCACCTCACCATGGGAACCACGCAAATTCAAATACAACCACACATAAGATATTTCAGAATTATCATTGACCAAGCCCTAACCCTTAAACAGCAAATCAACAAGACCACCGGAACTGTATTCCACAAGGCAAAAACGGTACAACGTCTCCGACCTCTCCTCGAACTACAGGACTTCAGGACAGTAATGCAGGCTCTGACACTCCCTCATCTGGACTACTGCAACATAATCTACCATGGCCTACCTGCCACACAAACCAATCCCCTCCGAACTGCCTTAAACACCACGGCAAGAATAATTCACAACGCAAAGAAACGGGACCACATCACCCCAATTCTAAGAGACCTTCATATTCTTCCCATCGAAGCAAGAATCAAGTACAAAGCTCTTCTACTCACCCACAAAACCATCCACCAAACACAAGGCACCCCACTCCACACCCTACTACCTCGCCCAACCCACAGCAGAACAACCAGACAATCCTCCAACAGCTCCATTGCCGTCCCCCACAAAAGAACCAAAGCAACACAACGGACCTGCAACAGAGCCTTTGAACTCTATGCCCCATCCCTCTGGAACTCTCTACCAAACCACATCAAGAACAACGGTGATCTCCCTTCATTCAAAAAGCAGCTAAAAACCATCCTATTCCAAGAACATCTCTGAATAGGAACCCCTATTCTCTTCAAGATCCTCAGACCAATAACTGTCTATCTTGTCAGTCTCTATATCCATCCTAAATCATTAATGTTGAGCCCCCGGTGTTGCCCCCCCCCACACTTTTGATCCCCCCCCCCCCCCTGTTATATATCCCACCGCTTTGACCCGGTGAAAAGCGGGATATAAATACAGATAAATAAATAAATAAATGATGTCCAAAAGAGGGTTACAGAATCGGGCAGCTAAGCTCAGTACCCTGTTTCCCTCCGATGCAGCTTCCGTGGCATCGACGTCTTCCAGGGCTGCTTCTTCATCCCATGGATCTCAGGTAACCAAACTTAAATCTGGCCGGTCCTCAAAGAGTTCATCTCCCTCTAAGTATCGAGATGCCCCCGGGCTTACTCTTGAGGATACCACACCGGCAAAATTACCCCGGTGGGAGGCTCCGGCTTCCAAAGCACTACCTATGGGGTCACAGGTTGACATCGATGGCTCGGCCTCGACCGATCACCTGTTACAATGTTCTGGGGTACCGGCAGTTTCTACCGGTACCGATATCCAGACATTGGTGGCGTCAATGGATCAGAATATTCTGACCATGCAGCGTGCCATCACGGCATTCATTCAAGCTGCAACGCCTACGGTACCGCAACAAACCCCGTTGTCGGTACCAGTACCGATTCCGGTACAGGATCCGATTCCGGTTCCGATACCAGTACCGCCTGCATCGACAACAACATCAATGGCAGCGGTACGCTATCCAGTGATGCCTATCAGTACCGACCCGGTACCGATTACTCCCGATGTCGATACCTCCCGGTACACGTATCGGGCTCTACGAGAGCATCCAGACAGTCGATACTTCGATTCTTCTGAAGACTCTGACTCTTCAGAGGCCTCAATTGAAGCATCGGGGATCCTTCCTCAGGAACCCTCTTCTCCAAAAAGGAGAATGTCTCCTCCTGAAGACTTGTCTTTTCAGGACTTTATTAGGGAGGTGGCCAAAGGCCAGTCCATCTCAGTGACCTCTGAGACTGAACCTAGAGCCAAAAAATTAGATATCCTAC
The DNA here is from genome assembly GCA_033557465.1 of Ichthyophis bannanicus. Lineage (NCBI taxonomy): Eukaryota > Metazoa > Chordata > Amphibia > Gymnophiona > Ichthyophiidae > Ichthyophis > Ichthyophis bannanicus. The sequence continues at coordinate 1,031,622,334 of CM066034.1, forward strand.
AATATCCTAAGGCTCCTAAAGAGGCAGCCACCTTACCAATACATGAGATTCTTTATGAACACATGTTGGGCATATGGGAAACTCCTCTTTCCACCTCCCCTCATTCCAGAAGGTTGGACACCATGTATCGTGTTCCTCCTTGTCCTGGGTTTCATAAGACTCAGCTTCCTCACCACTCCATTGTGGTAGAGTCTGTTATGAAAAAGATCAAGAGTACAAAAAGGCACTCCTCTGCTCCTCCAGGAAGAGAATGCAGAACCCTAGATGCCTTTGCCAGGAAAATCTTCCAGGCCAGTATGCTTGTAGCCAGAATCAACTCCTGTCGTCCTTCCCTCTCCCTTGGTCAGATCATCACTGCCTTCTATTTTCTATCCCTGCCCCTCCTCCTGCCCCACTCCCATCTTCCAACTCCGGTCTCACACCACCACTTACTCATAAGATCACTGCGAACACTCTTAGCCAGTTCCCATGTCCTGCTAGTCTATTTCCCGCTGATTTCGAATCACTCTCTGTTGATGCTCAGGCCCAGTGTTGGAATTCCACTCTCTCAACTGCCTTGGACTCTGTTGCTCCCCTTCGTCCTCGCCCCCACCCTCGTCATTGCTCACATCATCCTTGCTTTTACCCTGGCCTTTTCCTACATCGCAAACACCTTCGCCGAGCGGAACGTCTCTGGCAAAAACATCCTTCTCCTGTCAATTTGTCAGCTTTTCGTCTTTGTCACCACCATTATCGCTCTTTACTCCGCACCGCAAAGCGTGATTACTATTCCAATCTTATCTCCTCCTCCTCAAACTCCTCACGTCGTCTGTATTCTATTCTGCGCTCTCTCACTGCATCTCATTCTGCCTCCTCCTCTCTCACTCCACCTACATCCTCTCTTCCTGACCCCTCCTCTCTCGCTACTTTCTTTGTTACTAAAGTGGACATGCTCCGCCAATCTTTTTCCTCATGTCCCTCTCCTCTTTCTCCTCCTGCTGCGCTCCCTTCTCCTTCTTATTCATCCTCATCCCATCCTGTTCCTGTGTTATCTCACTCTTGGTCCTCTTTTGAAATGATTACCCCCGCTTCTCTTCAACAGACTTTTCTCTCTATCCGTAAAACCACCTGCTCGACTGATCCCATCCCTTCCTCCTGACTCTTGGAACCCTCTCTAGCACTCCTCCCATACATCCTTCTCTTGTTTAATTCTAGTTTGTCCTCTGGCACTTTTCCCTCTAGTTGGAAGCACGCTGTTGTCCGTCCCATTCTAAAGTCCCAGTCTTCTGATCCCTCCGTTCTTTCTAACTGGCGTCCTGTATCTAATCTTTCTTTCCTTTCCAAATTCCTTGAAAAACTGGTCTTTATTCAACTCTTTTCTCACCTTGAGGCTTCTCTCGCTCTGCACCCTCGCCAAGCTGGTTTTCGCCCTACTCACAGCACTGAAACTGTTCTCCTTTCTCTTCTAAATGAACTTCACGCTGCTCACGATCGTGGTCTTTATACTCTGGCTGTTTCTCTCGACCTTTCGGCCGCTTTTGATCTTGTGGATCATCGCACCCTTCTCACTCGTCTTCAGGATGCGGGTCTCTCTGGTACCGTTCTTCGGTGGTTTCACTCTTTTCTTTCCGGTCGTTCTTTCTCTGTTGTTTCTGGATTCTCCTCCTCTGCCCCTACTCCCCTCACCTGTGGGGTTCCCCAAGGGTCTGTCCTTGCACCGCTTCTTTTCAATGTCTTCTTAGCTCCTCTTGCCCTCCAGATCCAACAGTTTAGTATCTCCGCATATTACTATGCGGACGATATCTTTCTTCTCCTTCATACCGACTCCCTTTCACCGGACATTACCTCTCTTAATCACTGTCTTGCCGCTATTGCCTCCTGGTTCTCTTCCAACTTCCTTCATGTGAATCCTTCTAAGTCACATGCTATTTGGTTCACGTTTGGAGCTCCTTCCCCCACTTGTGCCCCCTTTTTTTCTGCACAACCTATCCCTCTCGTTTCTTCCCTCCGTTATTTGGGTGTCACTCTTGATTCTTCCCTTTCCTTTAAGGATCACATTTCCTCCCTTGTTCAACGTTCCTTTTTCTCCCTTAGGCAACTTCGTTCGGTCCGTCCTTTTCTCTCCCCTTCTGCCCTGGCCACTCTCCTTTGTTCTCTTGTGTTGTCTCGTCTTGATTATTGTAACGTGTCCCTTGCTGGTTTGCCCCTTTCCCAATTGTCTCGTCTTCAACGTGTTCAGAACTCTGCTATTCGTCTTCTAGCTCATGCTTCTCGCTTTGATCACGTTACCCCACTCCTTCTTCAACACCACTGGTTGCCTATCCCCTTTCGTGTCCAGTATAAAATTCTTATTCTCACCCACAAAGCTGTTCGCACTGGCTCCCCCTCCTATCTTGCGGATTTGATCTACTTTCGCCCTCCCCACCGTTTGCTCCGTGCTATCCATACAAATCGTCTGTCTCTTCCCTCCCCTTCCCAGGCCCATCTTGTTTCTACTCGTTCTTCTGCCTTTTATTTTCTAGCCCCTAGTTTATGGAATTCCCTTCCCCCCCCCCGCTTCGTGCGGAAGAATCGTATCTTTCATTCAAGTCACAACTCAAGACCCATCTCTTCAGTTTAGCGTTTAACCTTCCCACCCTGGTTTCCCCCTCCCCCTCCGTTATTCCCCCTCCCCTCCCTTCATGATGTTGCAATCCCCTACCGTTGCATTGTAATTATTGTTCTTTCAGTGTTCTTCTTTTCTTCTCTGTCCTATCTATTTTATGGCGTTCCTTTCTTTTTCATGCAGCCTGTTTTTAATTTGTTTTATATTGTTTTATTGTAAACCGCTCAGGTGCCTCTGGTGTTGGGCGGTATATCAAATTTTAATTAAACATAAACATAAACATATAGTCTCTATATGGGGATGTTTCTAAAAGAAGTTACAGATCATATGCAAACCTTATCTCCTTTTATGTCAGAAGATAAGAGAGAAGAATATATCACCTGGCTTAAACATGCACAGGATGTATCCAAATTTTCCAACCGTGCAGCCTTTGACTCTTTTGAGGGGGTCAGTAGAGCCTCGGCTATTGCCATTGGTGCACGCAGAGTTGCTTGGTTGCAAGCCTCTGATTTGGAATCCTGGGTACAGGATGGTCTAGGTAGCCTTCCCTGTACAGGCGAAAACCTGTTTGGCAAAGATTGGCAGGCAAAGGCCAACCAGATGGATGCTGAAAATTCTGCTTTAGATAGACTTTCAAAGTCTGCTACTGCTCCTTTCAAAAAGAGGTTGTTCAAAAAGGAATCTTTCCCAAAGAAAGGGAAATTTTCTTCTTATGGTCAGGCCTCTTCTCAAGGTCGTTTTGCTACAAAGAGACAGCAACAACCAAAACAGGCCAAAACCCAGGCTGCGAGGACTGCTACGGCCCAACAGCCTCAGCCTCCTCAGGGCCTTTGACTTTCCACTAGAGAACTTAGCCTTTCTGGCTCTAGAACATCCAGAGCCCCTCACCATCCCAGGAAGGTTAGCTCACTTTGCTCCCAGATGGGAACAAATCACAGCAGAGCAGTGGACCCTCTCCATCATAAGGGAAGGGTACAAACTTCATTTCTTAAACCTTCCTCCTCACACCATGGTGAAACAGTTCAATTCTCCAACATCTCTCCTCACCCTTCTAGGTCAGGAGATTGCTACCCTTCTTGCCCAAGGGGCAAAAGAAGAAGTACCCCTTCAACAGGGCTCAGGGTTCTACTCCCCCTATTTTCTCATCCCAAAGAAAACAGGGGGCTACAGACCCATATTAGATCTCAGAGAATTGAACAAGTTTCTATGCAAGGAGAAATTCAAGATGACTTCTCTCGGAACTTTCCTTCCATACCTCCAGAGTCAGGACTGGCTTTGTTCTCTAGATCTCAAGGATGCGTACACCCATGTTCTCATCCATCCAACACACAGAAGATTCCTTCGCTTCCTGTACCAGGGAAAGCACTACCAATACAAAGTGCTTCCTTTCGGTCTGGCCTCTGCTCCAAGAGTGTTCACAAAATGCATGGCAGTAGTAGCTGCATTCCTACTCACTCTAGGAATATTCGTATTCCCATATCTGGACGACTGGCTCATCCGAGCTCCATCCCAGTCAGAGGCCCAGACTTCTCTAGCCTGCACAAGGCGTGTTCTTCAGTATCTGGGACTGGTAATCAACATTCCAAAATCCCATCTTACCCCTACTCAATCTCTAGAGTTCATAGGGGCCTTACTGGATACCACAACTGCAAGGGCCTATCTTCCCCAGGCCCGTTGCCTACGCTTGGTGCAGTTAGCCTCCCAGATTCAGTTAAAATCCCATTTAACTGCTTGAGAGATGTTGCAACTTTTAAGCCACATGGCATCCACGGTGCATGTGGTTCCCTATGCTCGCCTTCACATGAGAGCAGCTCAGTGGACCCAATCCACCCAATGGACCCAGGCATCAGGTTGCCTGTCAGACAAAATAGCAACCTCCAGTCGCCTATTTTCGTCCCTCCACTGGTTGAAGTCCACTCAGAATCTGTTGCTGGGGTCCCCCTTCCAACAGGTGTTACCCCAAGCAACCCTTACAACAGATGCCTCTCCAAAGGGTTGGGGGGCTCATCTACAAGATCTCTCGACCCAGGGCATCTGGTCTCCACAGGAGACATATCTTCATATCAACCTCTTAGAGCTCAGAGCAATCTTTCTGGCTCTCAGAGTCTTCCACGCCCTGCTCAGCTACAAGACAGTCCTCATCCACACGGACAAACAGGTAGCTATGTTCTACGTGAACAAGCAGGGAGGAAATGGCTCTCTGTCGCTTTGCAACGAAGCTCTGAGATTGTGGACCTTCGCCAGAGAGCATCAAATCCATCTCATGGCAGTATATCTTCCAGGAGTTCAAAACTCTTGGGCAGACAGACTCAGTCGAGTTCTGCTTCCGCACGAATGGTCCCTCCATGGTGACCAGATAGCCAGAATTTTTCGGATTTGGGGTACCCCAGACATAGACCTGTTTGCAAATCCGTGGAATGCCAAACTTCCCCGGTTCTGTTCCAGGGTTCCATGTCAGGGAGTTCAGGCCAGGGATGCCTTCCTCCTTCATTGGGGGCAAGACTTCCTTTATGCCTTTCCAGCTCTTCCCCTAATCCCCAAGACTCTGTTCAAGCTTCAGAGAGACAAAGGGACTATGATCCTCATAGCACCACTTTGGCCACGCCAAGTGTGGTACCCTCTACTTCTGCATCTCTCTCAAGCTCCCTCCCTAGACCTGGGGTCTGCTCCAGATCTCCTCTCCCAGGAGGAGGGAACCTTGTGGCACCCAAATCCTCAGTCTCTTCATCTCAGGGCCTGGTTGCTGAAGGCCTAGACCTTCAAGATTTACAACTTTCTCAGCAAGTGAAGGATATCCTTCATGCTTCCAGAAAGCCGTCCACCAGACGTTCATATGCTTTTAAATGGAAAAGGTTTTCCATTTGGTGTGCAGAGAAGGGTCTCAACCCTCTTGCAATACCCTTTAATTCTTTACTAAACTATTTGCTGCATTTATCCCATGCAGGCCTTAAAACAAATTCAATCAGAGTCCATTTGAGTGCTATTGCAGCATCCCTTAAGCCTCTCAATGGACAACCTATTTCCTCTCATCCTCTTATAGCAAGATTCATGAGAGGCTTTCTTTTGACTAAACCTCCCATTAGACCACCTCCAGTGGCATGGGACTTGAATCTGGTTCTGGGCCAGCTTATGAAGCCACCCTTTGAACCCTTAGCCACTACCTCCTTGAAATTCCTTTCCTGGAAGGTTATTTTTCTCATTGCAGTCACTTCAGCTCGCCGTATCAGTGAATTGCAAGCTTTAGTGGCTAATCCTCCTTATACAAGGTTCCATCATGACAAGGTAGTCCTCAAAACTAATCCACACTTTATGCCTAAAGTGGTCTCACCTTTAAATCTGAACCAGGAGGTGTATTTACCTGTCTTTTTTCCAGGACCTCATGCATCAAGTGCAGAGAGGAATCTTCATACCCTGGATTATAAAAGAGCACTTGCTTTCTACTTACAAAGGACACAGCAACATAGAAAGTCCTCTCAACTTTTTGTTGCTTTTGATCCTTCTCATTTAGGACTTCCAGTCTCCAAGAGAACTCTGTTTAATTAGATTGCTGAGTGTATTTCCTTCGCCTACCAGAGCAAGAATCTTTCTCTGGAGGGCCATGTCACAGCTCACAATGTGAGGGCCATGGCAGCCTCTATGGCTCATCTTAACTCTGTGTCCATCGACCAAATCTGTCGAGCAGCCACCTGGGCATCGGTTCATACCTTCACAGCCCATTACTGCTTGGACAAGGACAAGGGTTGCTACTAGAGTGATTGATGGGCTTCATTGTAAGGCATGTGAGGACAGACTTAAGGATCTTGATGTGTACACCTTGGAGGAAGGGCGGGATAGAGGTGATACGATTGAGATGTTTGAATACCTCCGTGGCATAGATGTTCGGGGGGAGAGCCTCTTTCAATTGAGGGCAAGTTCTGCTGCGAGGGGACATGGGATGAGGGTGAAGGGAGATGGATTCGGGAGTGATATGCGGAGATATTTCTTTGCAGAGGGAGTGGTGGATCCGTGGAGTGGTCTCCCTGTGGAGGTGGTGGAGATGAGGACAGTAGCTGAATTCAGAGAAGCATGGGACCAACACAGAGGATATCTGAAGGTAAGAGGTGGACTGTTGTAGTTGTTGTTATGGAAGGACAGACTAGATAGGCCATGTGGTCTTTTTCTGTCATCATGTTTCTATGTTTCCCGCCGGGATGCCTTATTTGGTCAGGCTGTTCTCAAACACCTGTTCCATACCTAATCAACTCCTACCCTCCATCCCTGTCTGGATGCCTGAGATTCATGGGTGCACGTGGAGCCCTTCCCAGGGACTCACAATCTGGGTGATCTCCCAGGCATCTCTAGCTGGGGAGTCCCCATATGTGAAGACTCATTCCTGCTTGTTCCTGGAGATAGCACAGTTACTTACCTGTAACAGGTGATCTCTGGGAACAGCAGGAATAAGTCTTCACAACCCACCCACCTCTCCTAGGAGTTGTATCTCTCTATCTATCTATCTTTCCTTTCCTCTCTCTCTCTCTCTTTGTCTCAGCTTTAAAACTCGAACTGGAGAGAGGCAGTTGGGAAAGGCGGGAAGGCAGCGCGCAGGCGCTGTGGGATGCTCCCAAAAGCTTTCTTTCAGGACGCTGGGGAGCGTTCCCGCGCAGGCCCCGTCGGTACCGACGATACCCATATGTGAAGACTTATTCCTGCTGTTCCCAGAGATCACCTGTTACAGGTAAGTAACTGTGCTTTCCCGGAGATCACCTGTTACAGGTGAGTAACTATGCTTTTCTTCAATTAGTCTTACATTTGCTGCATTGTAGCTTTATTGCATGCCCCCTAGTCTTTCTACTTTCTAAAGGAATAAACAGCTGATATATGTTCACTCGATCCACTTCACTCATTATTTTATAGACCTTTATCGTATCTCCCCTCAGACAATATTTTTTTCCAAGCTGCAGATCCTAACCTTTTATGCCTTTCTTCGTATGGATATCCTTACGTCCCCTTTATCATTTTGGCTACTCTTCTCTGTACCTTTTCTAATTCAGCTATATCATTTTACAGATATGGCGACCAGAATTGCACACAATATTCAAGGTGCGGTCACACTATGGAACAATACAGAAGCATTAATAATATCCTTGGTTTTATTCTCCATTCCTTTCCTTATGATTCCTAGCATTCTATTTGCTTTCTTGGCTGCCGCTGCATCCTGGGTAGAGGGCTTCAACATATTCAACATTTCTTTACGGAAAGAGTAGTGGATCCATGGAATAGTCTCCCAGTGGACGTGGTAGAGATGAGGACAGTAACTGAATTCAAAAAAGCATGGGACCAACACAGAGGATCTCTAAAGGTAAAAAGTGGACTGTTGTAGTTGTTATGGAAGGACAGACTAGATAGGCCATGTGGTCTTTTTCTGTCATCATGTTTCTATGTTTCTATCCACGATGACGCCTAAATCCTTTTCCTGGGTGATGGTTCCTAATCTGGAATCTTGCATCATGTAACTCTAGTTTGGGTTTTTCTTCTCTACATGCATAACTCTGCACTTTTCTATATTAAATTTCAGCTGCCAGCTTGGATGCTCAGTCTCCCAATTTCTCAAGGTCCTCTTGCAAATTTTTGCAATCCTCTTGTGTTTTAACAACTTTGAATAATTGTGTCATCTACAAATCTGATAACCTCACTTGTTGTTCCCATTCCCATATCATTTAGGAATATGTTAAAAAGCAGCGGGCTTAGCACATATCTGTGGAGTACTCCACTATTCACCTTTCTCCAGTGAGAAAATTGGCCATTTTGCCCTACTCCCTGTTTATCTTTTTTTTTTTTTTTTTTAAAGTTTATTTTTATTAATTTCAAACACCAAACAAAACATCTACATACTACAAATAAAACAAAGATCAAAAAGCAGTAGATCCACCAGCTAGCACAAAACCCCCCCACCCCCCCCTCCACCCCCCAGGGACCATCAGGGAGCATTCTCCTATGGGCAATGACCACCAACGCCAAACTTTCGGGCAGTTGACTCACAAAGCTGCTCAGACACGGGCAACAAACTCATTAAGAGCCTGCCATTTCACATGTTGAGCGACACCAAGGGGTCCACCTTTTCTGGGCAATTGTTCATATTTACCATACAGCGAAAGCTGATTCCACCAAGCAAGCCAGCTTACATCATAGGTATGTTTCCAATTACGGATAACCATATGCAAGGCCACCCCCAGCATGAAGTCAAATAGGAAATAACAGTCCTTATCCAGAGCAGGAATCTGAGCTTGAGATCGAAGGACTACTATGGTCCATGAGAGAGGCGCCTGAAACTTCAGCACAAGTTGTATCCTTTCCCAAACCCGCACCCAAAAGCCCCGGACACATGTGCAGCCAAACACAGTGTGCTCTAGCGTACCAACATCCCGTTGACATGACCAGCACTTGTTACCGGAAGTCTCATCCCATTTGGCCAATTTAACAGGCGTACAGTAAGCCCTATGTGCAAAAAAAAAGAGGGATTGGGTTAGTGATGCCGATCTGGACACCCTGACCGACTTGGACCAGAACCTAGTCCAACCCTGGGCAGGAAGGTCAACAGCAACTTCCTGTTGCCAAACACCCTTCAACCCCTGAATCCGAGAAGGGTCATTCTGCTTTAGCAGTCTATAGTACTGAGACGCGACCCCGGACTGCTGTACCACCTGTTGAATCACAAGCCCCACCTTGTCCTCCACAGCCAACTGCTGCAAATCCCCGATCACCTTCCCCACGCAATGCCTAATTTGCAACCACTGGAAATAGAAAGATCCAGGGAGATGATACTCCCTTTGTACCATATCAAACGGCTTCCAACTGTCCTGAAGCACAAGTTGCCCTAGCTCCCAAATGCCCTTCTGGTACCACTTGCGCCAGGCAAAAGCCTCACGCTGTATTTTAAATAAAGGGTTGTACCATAGGGGCATAGAAGCAAACACCTCCCTGTCATATAACAAAGCGCGCCGCAGAGTTGCAAAAGCTCTTTGTGAATCACAAATCATGGCTGGGGCAACCTCTAGTGGGCAAATCATCTGAGGTAGGAGATAACTAGGAATCGGGGCAGTGAGCTTCTGCTCCAGCACTAGCCAAGTAGGGCTCCGCTCCGTAACCTTCTCCAGCCATCTCGATCCTTGTTTAAGTAAGAAGGCAGAGTGATAAGCCCAAAAATCAGGGAAGTTAACCCCACCCTCCTCCTTCCTAGCCTTTAATTTTGCCAGTGCAATTCTGGGCGGCTTGTTGTTCCACAGGTAACGACTTAACAAACCCTCTATCTGGTGATAAACCTGCTTTGGGAAATAACAGGGGATCATTTCGAGGATATAGTTAATCTTAGGGGTAATGGCCATCTTAATTGTCTCTAGCCGTCCCCACCATGACAAAGCCAAAGGAGACCACTTACTAGACAAGTCCCGCACTAAATCCCTCAGCCAACAAGAGTTGAATCGAATGGTCTCGTCCAGCGGATAACAAAATTGTACCCCCAGGTACTTGATCATCTTCGGCTCCCATACCAAAGAAAAGTTCTCCACATCCCTTTTCTGCGCCCTCGAATTCATCGGAAACACTGTGGATTTTGACCAATTTACTTTGTAACCGGACAGGGAGGAATACCGATCTATAAGACTGAAAATCTGCGATAGGGAACTCGGAGTGGAGAATAAAAGCAAATCATCAGCATAAGCCGATAACTTGACTTCCAGGCCCGCCATATGGATCCCCTGAATGTGCTGGTTCTGGCGGATCAGCAATGCCAAAGGCTCCAGTGCAAAATTAAATAACAACGGGGAGAGAGGGCATCCCTGCCGGGTACCCCGACTCAGCATCATTCCCTTCGATTGCGTGCCGTTCACACAGATACAAGCAGTGGGGCGGGCGTATAACACTTGAAGAAGTTGGAGAAAACCATTACCAAAACCAAACCAACCCAGCACCGCTAGCATGAAAGGCCACTCCAGACGATCAAACGCCTTCTCGGCGTCGAGTGAAAAACCAATAACGGGGTAGTCCACTTGTTCAGCCCCTAATAAAGCATGACAGAGCAATCTGGCGTTATCGGCCGTAGACCTGCCCTCCACAAAACCACACTGGTCAGGGTGAATCAATCGGGGAGCAACTTCAGCCACCCGACAAGCCAGGATCGCCGCATAAATTTTATAGTCAGAGTTCAAGAGCGAAATGGGGCGGTAATTACTTACCAGCTGGGGATCCCTACCGGGTTTCTCCAACACAATAACATTCGCTGCAGCAAAAGCACCAGATTGAGACGGCTCTTGTGCCAAGGCTTGGAAATACAACTGAAGCTGCGGGGCCAACTCTGCCGCGAAAGTCTTAAAGAATTCAATAGGGAGCCCGTCTGGGCCAGCTGCCTTCCCCCCCGACAGAGAAGAAATCGCTTGATGTATCTCTCCTAGTGAGAAGGCAGCATCTAACCTATCCACTTCCTCTTCATCCAACACAGGCCTCTGCAGCTCAGCGACGAACGTCGCAAAACCCACCTCCGTGAAATCTACCTCAGAAGTATAGAGATCCCTGTAAAAGGCTTCAAAAGCTTCTGCGATCTCCACGTCCGTAAGCAGGAGACTCTGATCCTGAGGGTCACGGATAGCGGCAATCCGACCCGCCGCCCTACGGGCTCGCAAAGTATTGGCCAGCAGTTTCCCTGCCTTATTGCTCTCCCAGTAGTAGGTGCCATTCTGCACCTGTATACTACGCGACACCTCATCCGATAACAACTGGTTATATTGATAACGCAAACACTGCAATTTCAACAAGATACAAGGGTCAGAGCGGCGACAAAGGACCCGCTCACCCGCTTTTATACGAACCTCCAGATCCTGAAGCTGGGCCTTAGCCTGCTTTTGTTGCCAAATACTATAACTGGTAATCGTTGCTCTGATGGAGGCTTTAAAGCCTTCCCACCAGGCCCAGCCCAATGTATCCTGTACCTGGTTAAACTGGAAATAGTCCCGAATCGCCAACCGTATTATCGACCGAAACTCCTCCCGATCCAAGAGACTCCGATCGAAAGACCACCTCCCTGAAGGGGCATCAAGGGTACCTACCCCTAGCATTAAGGATATGGCAGCGTGATCTGAGATATGCATCGCGTGGATCTTTGACTCTATAGCCATAGAGACAAGTGTCTTAGAAATTAAAAGCACGTCTATCCGCGAGGAAGTCTTATGCGGGGGAGAATAGTAAGTAAACTCTTTGCCAGACGGATGCTGAAGCCTCCAAATATCGACCAACCCGATCCCCTCCAGTAGGGACTGAAGAATAGCATGAGCCCTCGAGGGCTTCACCGTTTTCACAGGAGTTCGATCTAAAAGAGGATCCAACACCAAGTTGAAGTCACCTCCCAAAACTAACGGCACAGACGAAGTCGCAAAAAGCTCTTCAGCAAGAGTGTTAAAAAAACCCGGACTATCAACATTAGGAGCATAGACATTAAAGAAAGTTATCTCCATTCCCCCCACTTTCAAGAGGGCTCTAACCCACCTACCTTCCGAATCCGAGCGGGTTTGGAGCACCCCAGGGTTCAGAGACTTCCGTACCAAGATAGCCACACCATTGTGCTTATGTATCGCAGCCGAAAAGGCTACAACGGTGAAAGGATGAATGCTTAGTTTCAGCGATTCTCTGGAGTCTAGATGAGTCTCCTGAAGAAACAGGACATCAGCTTTCTCCTGCCTCCCATACAGAATTATTTTCTTACGTTTAACAGGATTATTAATCCCCTTGACATTTAAAGAGAAAACTCTGATATGCACCATGTATAATCACAATATAGTCCCACTGCATGTGAATCCCTGGCCTCTCCACATATGCCCCTAGTGACATCAGCCCTGCCCCACCTTAAGGTATTAGCCCGTAAATAAGACCCTCGTAAACATACCGATCTTACCAGCGTACATTGCCACCCATACGCCCCGTGACCCCAATATCCCTGAGGGCCCCGGGTGAGAACCCTTTCTATCAAAATGATAGGTGAGCCCAGAGAAAACAAGATGGGCACAGAGGGGAAACATATACAATTAAGAAGCTACCCCCAAACCTTAGCCCAAGCCTAATTAACATAGAAACTATTATATAGGAGAATCTAAACCCAGCGCCCATCCGCAAACCCCCACCACCCACCAAACAAACCCACATACCCCAACACACAAGCAAACCATAACACCTGTTGCAAGAAAACAACCCTTACCCTCCATAAGCAAAGGAGAGCATCCCATAAACACAGACAGGGCCCCCCCACCAACCCCCATCCAACAGTCCAAACAACAGCACCCCCCGGACCCGTGACAGGCAAACAGCTCCTCCGAGAGTTCCAGCGCCAGACCTCCTTACTGGACCTCAGCGCATCTGCAATTGTTCTTTTTCCTCCAGGAACGCCGCCAAAGCCTCCGGATCCTCAAAGGTCCTGGTTTGGTTGTGTAAGGTCACGCGCATCCGAGCCGTATAAAACAGCCCAAACTTGGCTTGAAGTTGCTGCAAACGTGGCCGCAAAGCTAACAGGCCCCTCCGTCTATCCACTGTGTGTTTAGCAAAGTCCGGGAAAAAGAGCAACCTGTGCCCTTCGTATTCCACCGGGGCACGTACCCGGGAGGCCTCCATAATCTGCATTACTTGTTGGAACCGCAGTATCTTTAGGATAACCGGCCTCTCCCGCTTGCTGTTAAGTTGGGGCTGGGATGGAACCCGATGTGCACGATCTATCTCAAAAGGGAGCGAGAAAGAGAGTCTCAACACCTGTGGGATCATTTTCTGCAAAAAAGCCACCATATCTTTGCCCTCCGCCCCCTCAGGGATACCAACAATTCGCACGTTATTTCTTCTTGCTCTGTTGTTCCCTTCTTCCAGCTCCTTTTGCAGCGACTTAATTTGCTTCACCTGCCTTTCCAGAAGACACAATCTCTCAGCGTGCACACCCAATACACTCTCCGTCTTATCTTGCCTCAGGTTAAGAGCTTCCAAAGAGACTCGCAGCGCCCCGACATCCTCCTGGACTGCCGACAGTGCCTCCCCATTCGCCCGCACCATCTCCCGGACAGCACGCACCTCAGCGAGGAGCTCCTGCAGGGCCTCGGGTTCGCGCACAGGCGCCATCTTTTGCGGTGAGGGGGGCTCCGTTTTCGAGCGCTTTGTACCGCTGTTCGGCGCGTTCGGGAACTCAAGCCGCGTCGGCTTTGAAGCAGACATTCTCCTCCTGGCGCACAGACCCAAGCAGCCCTTTTCACACCACCGGGTTCGGGGAAAATTGCTCAGGATACTATCCTCGCCCTCCGGAGCAAATGCTCTATGCAGCCATCTTGCTCAACGCTAGGCTCCGCCTCCCTCCCTGTTTATCTTTTAATCAGTTCCCAATCCACAATAATACACTGCGCCTATCCCATGACTTTAATTTCCTCGAGTCTCATGAAGGACCTTGCCAAAGGCTTTCTGAAAATCCAGATACACTATGTCAACCAACTCACCTTTGTCTACATGTTTAATCACACCTTCAAATAAATAAAGCAGATTAGTGAGACAAGACTTTCTTTGGCTAAATCCATGTTGATTTTGTCCCATTAAACCATGACTATTTATATGTTCAGTAATTTTATTCTTTATAATGGTTTCTACAGTTTTTCCTGATACCAGCGTCAAGCTCACTGGCCTGGAGTTTCCCTAATCACCCCTTGAACAATTAAAAAAAATTGACATTACGTTGACCACTCTCCAGTCTTCAGGTGCTATAGATGATTTTAATGATAGTTTACAGATTAATAATAGTAGGTCTGCAATCTCATTTTTGAGTACTTTCAGCATCCTGGGATGTATACCATCTTGTCCAAGTGATTTGCTACTTTTTAGTTTATCAAATTGCTGTCTTACATCTTCCCAGTTTATCAAGATATGTTTCAGTTCCTCTGATACCCATGCCAGAAATGATATTTAAAGGTAGTGTAACTTCCCTATGTCATTTTCAGTAAAGACCAAAGCAAAGAATTCATTCAGTCTATCTGCTTTGGCCTTGTCCTCCCTTAGTGCGCCTTTTACTCCTCTATCATCTAAAGGTTCAACTGACTCTCTCAGAGGGTTTTTTTTTCACTATGAATATACTTGAAAAGGTTTTTTTAATGGGATTTTCCTTCCACGGCAAGCTTCTTTTCAAATTCTCTCTTTGCCTGGCTTATCAGTGCCTAGCATCTAAGTTTGCATGCTTATGTTGTTTCCTGTTTTTGTCATGTGGCTCCTTTTTCAGCTATAACAATCTCTCTGTCCTCACCTTTAAACCATGCTGGCAGTCGTTTGGTCTTTTTCCACCTTTCTTAAATTTGTTCAGTTTTTGCAGGCTTAGTGGCGGGAGTATGAAAGCTTTAATGATGCACATAAGGAGATCCCCATTTGTTCTGGGAAGCCAGCAAGGTAGTGTTGAGGGAAGAAATTCTGCTGTACGTGGTGCTCACCTTCCAGCAGCTTGGACACTTAGCATGTCATTTTCTTGATGACATTGATATACTTAGTCCGCTGGCTCCTAACGGCCCCAGTAAGTTCAGACTCTAAGAAGCAGGAGCGGGTGTTCCCAGGGGTCTGGGCTCACTTCAGGTATAGTGAAGGAAATCTTTTAGGTTAAGTGAAGGTAATTTTTGTCCTAAGGGATATTCCTTTATTTTCTTTAATTTCTTTATTTATTGGGACATGTGGTGTAGGAGGATGAGAGGGTACTTTCCTTATGAATTCTCTGTAAACCACCTAGACTTTGAGTGGGCAGTATAAATCCACTTAAATAAATAAGAGCTTTGATGTATTGCAGACACAGTTTGGCTGGAGAATCGGCAGTTCTGTGGGTTTCTTTGGCTGCGGCATGATCAGGGCCCACTGGCCAATGTGGTGTTTGATAAGATGCTTATGAAAGTAGATTCGAAGGTTAGAGTGTTTGTTATATGGGATATAAGGGGTCTGGAGTTAGCAGGGGTGGCTCTATAATGAGGCCGAGTGAGGCGGTGGCCTCAGGCGGCAACGTTTTGGAGACGGCAAAAAATGCCCACAAAAAGAACACCTCACTCGTCCTTCAAGCTGCCCCATATCCCCCCCCCCTTTCCTGTTGCCACGGAAGAGCCTTGCTGGTGCCTCGGCTCATCTTTACAGAGCCGCAGGAAGGAAAAGCATTTCTCTTTCCCGCGGCTCTGTTAAAGTTGAGCCCGCCATCATTGAGGGTAATCGAGGGATTTCTTGTCTCATGCGAGACAGGAAATGCTCTCGACCCCCAGCGGGCTCAACTTTAATAGTTGCAGGAAAGAAGAGAAATGCTTTTCCTTCCCGTGGCTCTGCAAAGGTGAGCCGGGGCAGCGATCAGGAAGTGCAGGGCTCTTCCGGGGAGGGGGGCTTGTAATGATGGTAATGAGCTGAGCAGGGCTGGGCTGGGGGGATAGCCATGGAAATGGTCTGGTTGGGGGAGTAGGACTGGTAATGGGCTGATCAGGGGGTTAAGGATTGGTAGTGGGCTGATTGAAGGGGGTAGCACTGGCAATGGGCTGATGGGGGCGAGAACTGGAAATAGGCTAATCAGGAAGGGCTAGCACTGGTAATGGGCTGATTGGGGGGTTAATACTGGTAGTGAGCTGATGGAAGGGCTAGCACTGCAAATGGGATGATGGGGGGCTAGAACTGGAAATGGGCTGATTATTTGGGCTAGAACTGGAAATGGGCTGATCGGGGGAGTTAGGACTGGAAATAGGCAGACTGAGGGGGCTAGGACTGGAAATGGGCTTATTGGGGGGGGGGTTAGGACTGGTAATAGGCTGATAGTGGGCTAGCACTGGAAATGAGCTAGGACTGGTTATGGGCTGATTTGGGGAGCTAGGACTGGAGTGGGCTGATAAGGGGGATAAGACTGGAAATAGGCTGGGACTGGAAATGGGCTGATGGGAGGAGAGAGCTGCTGGCACTGGAAGAAGACTGGGGGCTAGAACTGGAAGTGGGCTTATGGGGGGGGGGAGGGGAGGAGAGAGCTGCTGGCCCTGAAGGAAAACTGAGGGCTATGGCTACAAATGGGCTGATGCAGGGGGATGGGAAAATGGGACTGGAAGGGAACGGATGCTGAGATGGTCTGCCAGGGGAAGGAGGGGGCAGGAAAGGAGCTGACATGGGGGAGAAGCTGGGGATAGGAAGAAAGCTGACACGGGGAGGTGGGGGCAGGAAGGGAACGGAGAAGGAGGGGGCTGGAAGGGAGCTGATATGGGGGGAAGGAGGGAGCTGACACCTGGGGATGGTACTGAAGGGGAACTGGAAGGGAGCTGATACTTAGGGATGGGACTGATAGGTGGCTGGGTAATGGGAAGGAGGCTGGAAGGGAGCTGACACGTGGGGATGGCACTGGAAAGGGGGATGGACAGAGGGTAGCGAGATGACGGGGGTGGCGGCACTGGGAGTGGAAGTGAGCTGATACCTACAATGATATTTGGACTAGAAGGGGCTGAACAGTGGGGAAGGAGGGGGACTGGAAGGGAATGTACACCAGAGGCAGTCCTGGGAATGCAAGGTGGTTGACATTGGAAGGTACGGGGAGGGGAGGACTGGAAAGGGGCTGATACTGGGGAGGGTTATCAGGACTGGAAATAGGCTGATGGAAGAAAGTGAAGAAAACAAAAGAAGAGATAAGAAATGGCAGATGGACCATAGACCACAGAAAGAGAGCTAAGAGAATGCAGGAAAGCAGACGCCTCAGATTGGGACCAGCATGATCAGAGAATAAAATGGTCAGATAACAAAGGTAGAAAAATAATTTTATTTCATTTTAGTGATTGGACTTTGTGCTAGTTTTATATTTTACTCAGTATGGGGGAACTGCATCTCTTATTTATCTGATGTTGCACTGCATGTGGAGTCTGGCTTCTTGAGGTTTCAGTTTAAATTTTGTCTACAGATTTTTATTTTTACTTTAGATTGTGGTTACTTATTCTGTACTTGATATGAGGGTCTGTGTTCTGAGTGTGTGACTGAGGCTAGGTGTTCTGTTAACATGGAGTTTATGCATAAAGATCTATACTGTAAATTTGACATGTTCAGCTTTTCAAATTGGTGTATGGATGTTCCAGGGCCCACTGTAGTATTTACAGTGATACTTTTTTGGATGGGCTCCTTATGTGAGTTTTGGAAATTGGTGCTGATATGGTATGGTATGGTAGATTGCTTTATAGATACTCAGTGTCTTTGTTGTAGGGTTTTGTATTAGTTCACAATATGCCTGGTACAGGAGAGTGTTGTTAGTGAGATGATCAGAATCAGATTTTTTTTAAAGATATTTTCTGTGGGTGAATGTCCTGGTTCTGCTTTGCACCTACTGTTGAAGGGGGTTCTGTGGATGCAAAATATATGTTGAAAAAGAAAAGGCAAGAACCATAACGCAGTTTATAACAACAAAATAAAAATGAGTTATAATTTAGTTTTATAAACTGTGCTGTGGTTCTCGCTTTCTTTTAGTTCCTTGGTGTACAGACACCTTGCATTTCCTCCATATAATCTAATCGGCTTTTTGGTTTGGTTCAGTCCCTGATTGGAGTTTTGAGAAAGCCCCGCCCCCTCTACAGGTGGGGGGAGGGGCCCCATCTCATCCTGCGCCTCAGGCAGCTGATTGTCTTGAGCTGCACCTTGGAGTTAGAGCAGGTGGTGGGAGTATGGGTCAGGGATTTGAAAGTGGCTATGAATGTGGATGATTTCAGTGCGAGTGTGTTTGGGGTGTGTGAGTTGATGGGGATGTATGGTGTGGCAAGAGCATAATTTTATTTACCATTTTATATATGTATTCATGGTGGGCCTGCAATGCTGGTGTACTTCCGAGGAGTACTTGTCCTACAGTAAGTGTGGACTAACAGAGGACCAGAAGTGATACAGAGCTTAATAGAGTATAGTTGTATGCCACCTTCTGAATGCTTTGAAGATTTTTATCCAGGCCCTCCCAAAAACCTTTTTGAGAGTTTCGAAATGAAATAAATATCAGCCGTATAATCCCATTTTACAGAAGAGTGTTGAAAGTGCAGTTTACAGCAGCTCTTCATCTAGTGAAAGCCCAGATCTCCAGTGGTGAATCAAGGCATGTCAAACATTAGTTCCCTATCATTCCTCCAGTCCAGTCCTGCACTTCTGGGTTGTGCTCATCTTCCAGAAGCTTGGAGATGAGCATGTCATATTTTTGGCAACAAAACAAAACTATGTGGTCTTGTAGCAGAGCGATCTCACACTGACGCAAAGTTATAATCCTACGCTCTAACACTCTAATTTTTACTAACGGTTGAGATGCAGAATATGGGGTTTGCTTTACACGGGTCTCAGACTACACCATGGCATTAGTTTCAGGGTATTTACAGATCCCCCGTAATATGCCTGTTAGCATCAATGACCCGACTTATTGCAAAATTTTACCCCTTTCATGTGTCAGCAAGCAGAACATTTAATCCTCTACATAATTACAATTTAGCTCATATCGTTGACGTGCTCTGCTCAGGGACTTTGAGACTAAGCGAACCAGTCATGTACCTCTACAGAGCACATCAACGATATGAGCTAAGTTGTAATTATGTAGAGGATTAAATGTTCTGCTTGCTGACACATAAAATTTTGCAATAAGTCGGGTCATTGATGCTAACAGGCATATTACGGGGGATCTGTAAATACCCTGAAACTAATGCCATGGTGTAGTCTGAGACCCATGTAAAGCAAACCCCATATTCTGGATCTCGAGTTTTAGAGCGTAGTATTTTTGGCAACGCTCACCAGCTCCAGTATGCTCAGTCTTTAAGCAGCTGGAGGAAGCAGTGAGCCAGAGTGCTGGACTCACTGGAGGAACAACTAAGGAGAGAGTTAGGGTTTGTTTTTAATTTTGTTTTAGGCTGATATTCCTTTTATCTTTACTTTCATTGAGGATAGTTAGTAGTTAGGAGAGAGACAGGAAGGTGCAGCTCTTGAGCCAGCCGGAAAGGGTTCCACCCCCCCCCCCCCCCTCACATTGCCCTCAGACCTGGGGAACAGAGGAGACTTCGGGGGGGGGGTTTGAACAGCAGCAGAGAAAAGAGCTGTGAGTGCAGGTGGCTCCCAAACCCGTTACTGGGTGAGGAGCTGCATGCCGGGAACAAAAGGAAACCACAAAAATAAAGGGCCTCACAGAGCGCTTCCATCCCCGTCTCATCGCCGAAGCCTTGCAATGTGGCTGAGTGTGGGAGCGGTGGGCAGCATAATGTGCATCTGACCGGCAGCAGCAGGGGAAGAGTTGGAAGGCACGCTGACATGCAGTGACAGACCGCATTGCGCTTGCAACTGCCGACCCCGTGGTGAGAGTGGCCTAGAGGCGAGCAGAAAACAGGTTAGAGCGGAGCACAGGAAGCTTCAGTTGTTTGTTTTCGCCAGAACAGCCACACCAGCGGCTCCTTTTGCGCAAATGTTCTTTACTTTAGTTTCTAGTGGTAGTTTTGGTTTTCTATTTGTTCCCTGAGAGTATTTTAAAAAAAAAACAAAAAAACAGTAAAGAAAGCAAATGCAAGGGAACATAGGACCTGTCCCTTTCTTTCTTTTATTTCAGTTTTCAGGTCCCGGGTGTTTTTGTTTTTTTGTGGCAGGCGAGGCAGGTGCTAGGAGTAGCCCACTGACCATGCCCACCAGGCCTCAGTGCTTGGTGTGCGGCTCATGGAGAGGTGCGGTCGCAGACACCGGCATGTGCCGAGGATGCAAAATAGAAGCCTGGTCTGTGGAGCAGGTCCTCAATGAGGGTGCAGAGTAGGAGCACGCCTCAGGGACGCTGCAGGACGCAGCGGAGAAGGAGCCCAGGGTAGCGGGGACAGTTCCGTCACTGCTAGAGCTGGCGATCGAGGCCCACCCTTCGCCCAAGGCGTCCACTTCCAAAGCCCTGGGGGATGGGGGCCCAGAGGGATTCTCACCAGAGTTTGTCCTGCTCTTGCATAGGGCATTCTGTATGCGTCAGGAAGAAACCGGCAGGGTGCCACAGGAAAGCTGCCGCAAAAGGGCAGCAGAGATGAGAGAGGACGAGATTGTGACAGATACAGTTAAGAAGTGTAGATGAGGTACAGACTGGGAAGAGAAGTCGCCCTTGTTGGAAGGCTGGGCCGGCAAGGATCTGGACATGGACCTCAAGGCTGAGTGAGAAGAGCTGGAGGAATGTGAGATCCCGCTAGAGGAGCAGGCAAAGATTGTGCGGGTCTTCCACCAGGAAGAGTTGCTGGCCCTCATTATGGAGTCCTTAAAGGCTCTGAATGTGCCGGCTGGGCTTCCGATGGAAGAAGAGACGTTAGAAAATCCACTCATCCTGGTAGTGTGGAAGCCGCAGAATGTGTTTCCCAGGCATGGAGTGGTCAGGATGAGTGGGTCCTGCCAGAGGCTGGTCTCCGAGGAATGCAAACGATGTCGTGCCTTTACCCACTTCCAGAGCAGGAGTGGGAATTGCTCTGATCACCAAAGATAGATGTGGCAGTGTCAGCAGTGACCAAGAAGACAACAATCCCAGTGGAAGGTAGTACGGCGCTCAAGGATGCCCAGGATAGGAAATTGGACACCTTGTTAAAGCAAGCCTTTGATATCAATGCTCTCTCGTTGCAGGCTTCTGTCTGTGGGGCCTGCCTCCACTAGTCTCAGCAGGTTCTGGATCCTGGGAATGCGGCCAGGGACCCGACAGGAGTCGGCCAAGCTGGAATTGGGAGCAGCGTACCTCACTGACGCCTGTTACAATCTCATTAGGGGCCTCTCCAATAATATGGCCTCAATCGCAGCTCGTCGTTACCTCTGGCTGTGGAATTGGGCGGCAGATGGTCCCTCTAAAGCCCACTTTAGCAAGCTGCCATCAGAGGGAGGCTTCTGTTTGGAGAGGACTTGGAAAAGTTAGTGAAGGACTTAGGAGAGTCTAAAGGGGATAGTCTACCTGAGGACAAGCCAAAGCAGAGTCGTACCGCCCCTGCAGCATGGAGCCAGCCATGAGACTTTAAGCGGTTTCGGGCATCCCATCCAGGCCTCTATCAGCGGGGACATTTTCCCTCACGAGGCCAAGATTTTCAGGGGTTTCGAAGATGTATAGAGACTTTGGGGCCTCCTATTACTACTACTACTACTACTACTACTACTACTACTACTACTACTACTACTACTCAGCATTTATAAAGAGCTACCAGTTGTACGCAGTGCTGTACAGTACAGACATGTAAGACAGTTCCTGCTCATCAGAGCTTACAATCTAGTCAAGACAAAACACACAAACACACAAGTATGGAAGGTGTAGGCAGGGGTGGAACAAGGGGGAGAAAAGGAAGCTAGGTGAGTCATGATCCAAAAGCAGCAGCAAAGAGGTGGACTTTCAACTTGGACTTGAAGAAGGTTAGAGAAGGTGCCTGTTGTACAGACACAGGTAGTTTGTTCCAGGCATACGGTGCAGCAAGGTGAAAGGAGTGAAGTCTGGAGTTAGCAGTAGAAGAGAAGGGCACAGATAGAAGCAGTTTGCTAGAAGAGCGGAGTTCCCGAGGGGGGTTATGAGGAGAGATAAGAGATGAAAGGTACTGAGGAGCTGCTGAGTGAATACATTTATAGGTCAACAGGAGAAGTTTGAACTGGATGCGGTAACGGATAGGGAGCCAGTGAAGTGACCTGAGAAGAGGTGTGATGTGGGCATGACGAGGCTGGCGGAAAATTAGTCGCGCAGCAGAGTGTTGAACAGATTGAAGGGGAGAGAGATGACTTAGGGGGAGACCAGCAAGGAGCAGGTTACAGTAATCGAGATGGGGAGGTGACCAGGGAATGGACAAGCGTTTGAGTAGTGTGTTCAGAGAGGAGGGGCAGATTTTGCTAATGTTATAAAGAAAGAAACGGCAGGTCTTGGCTACGAGCTGGATATGTGTGGAGAAAGAGAGAGAGGAGTCGAAGACTACCCTCAGATTGCGGGCCGAAGAAACAGGAAGGATTACGGAGTTATCCACAGAGATTGAGAAGGGAGGGAGGGAGGGGAGGTTGTAGGGGGAAAGATAAGAAGTTCAGTCTTGGCCATGTTCAACTTCAAGCGGCGGTGAGACATCCAGGTAGCGACGTCAGAGAGGCAGGCAGAGATCCGGGTCTGGATTGCTGAGGAGATTTTGGGCGTAGAGAGGTAGATTTATTTATTTATTTATCTATTTTTTTCTATACCGCCCCTTCCAGAGATCAAGGGCGGTTTACATGGAACAGTTAACAGTTTTGTATACTTCTGTATACTTTTACATAGAACGGTAATTCTAACTATGTACAGGTAATAATGCATGCAACTGTGTCAAAACTATTTACATTGGCTATTTACAAAAGACTATAAAAATGTGTTACAGGGTACAATAGACATTGAGTATGTGTAGTTTTTGGAATTTATTTCCTTTTCATTGTAAGTCAAGTGTGTGTGTGGTGGGGGTCTATCTGGGTTAGTTGTGATTTCAGGAGTTTTGTGGGAGTGTGTCTGTGGTTGCTGGGAGGTAGGTCTTGGGGGGTAGGAGATTTCAAAATGCTCAGAGAATAGGTAAGTTTTGAGTTCTTTCCTGAATTGAAGGTCTTTTATCATGCGAAGGGTTATTGGGAGATCGTTCCAGAGGGTGGGGGCAGCAAATGAGAAAGCTCTGGAGCTTGTGTAGATCTGCGAGTCATCGGCATACAGATGGTACTGAAAGCCATGGGAAGAGATAAGTGCACCAAGGGACTGGGTATAGAGAGAGAAAAGGAGCGGACTCCTCATCCTCCTTGGGCTCCAAGAAGGTGCAGTGAAGTGACGGGGGGACCCAGGCAGGGTTGCAGCCTGTAGGGGGTCAGCTGCGGGACATTTATCCTGCCTGGGTCCAGTTCATGTCCGACCAGTGGGTCCTGGCAGTTATCAGAGAAGGCTACGCACTGGAGTTCGCACATCTGGTGACCCAGTCTTTTGTCCTCTCCCCCTGCAGGTCGCGAGGCAAGGTGGCGGTGGTAGAAGACACTCTGGCAAGACTTTGGCAGTTAGGGGCCATGGTGCCTGTCCCTCTAGACCAGTGTGGGTTAGGTCAATACTCCATTTATTTTGTGATCCCCATAAAAGAAGGCTCTTTCCGGCCGATTCTCGACCTCAAGTAGGTGAATCGTTGCCTGCTGGTGCGCGGAGACTCTTATCTCCGTTTTGCGGTGCCAATGGGACATTTCCAGTTTCGAGCCTTGCCATTCGGACTCACCTCAGCTTCTCGTATCTTCACAAAGGTCGTGGTGGTGGTGATGGTGGCGGCAGCGCTCCGCAAGGAAGGAATCTTGGTGCACCCATACCTCGACAACTGGCTGATTCGGGCAAAGTCCAGGGACGAGAGCGAGCAAGCGAGCAACGGCGAGAGTGGTGGAGTTCCTGCAAAGTCTCAGCTGGATAATCAACAGGGCCAAGAGTTGGCTAGTGCCAACCCAGCAGCACGAATATCTGGGGTCACGCTTCGACACCCACATAGGGAAAGTTTTCCTGCTGGGACTTCAGGCCCAGGGGCTGTGACGCTTGCTGAGCACTTCCTTGGGATGTCTGAACCGACAGCCTGGCATTATCTGCAGGTACTAGGGACCATGGCAGTGGCTCTTGAGCTTGTGCCCTCAGCCAGAGCCCACATGTGCCCCTTGCAGAGGGCGTTACTCTGCAGGTGGTCACACCAGAGGCAGCTATTGTCGCAGAGACTCCCCTATCCTCATGTGACCAGGAGAGCGCTCATGTGGTGGCTCTGCCTGGGGAGTATGGAGGAAGGTATGCCCCTCGAGTCTTCACAGTAGATCCCTTTGACGACAGATGCCGTTCTAGTGGGCTGAGGAGCCCACTGCGAAAGGAAATTTGCTCAGGAACAGTGGGACCCTCAGGAAGCCACTTGGTCAATCAACAGGCTGGAAATGGAAGGCGGTGGCTGTGGCTGCATGGGAAAGCGGTCCAAGTCGTCTTGGACAATGCCATCATGCTAAATTATATCAATCGCCAGGGAGGCATGGGCAGCTTGATGTTTAGAGGAAGAGGCCGAGATGCTGCTGGACTGGGCAGAGAGTCATCTCCAAGTCTTGTCGGTGGTGCACGTGGCAGGCATCGAAAATGTGATGGCAGATTACCTCAGTCAGGTGCGAGTAGACCCAGGCGAATGGGTGCTCTGCCAGGAGGTGTTTGCACAGGTGGCATGAAGATGGGGCATGCTGATCATGGACCTAATGGCAACATACGAGAATGCCAAAGCCAGCTGATTTTACAGCAGGAGAAGAGAACAGATGTTGGAAGGTCTGGATGCTCTGGTGCAGAGGTGGCCTGAGGAAGGACTGCTCTGTTTTGTCCGTGGGCACTCATAGGCAGGATTGTGCAGAAGATCGAAATACACCGGGGGCTGGTCATCCTGATCGCCCCAGATTGACCAAGGTGTCAGTGCTATGCTGACCTCGTGTGGTTAGTGCAAAGGGAGCCTTGGAGATTCCCGACACGAGAGGACCTCTTGGCTCGAGCCAGTGCGAATGCCCCAGGTGGATCGATTCTCGCTTATGGCATGGCTCTTGAGAGGGCGCATTTGAAGAAGAGGGGCTACTCAGGGCCGGTCATTACCACATTGTTGAAGGCCCGTAAGTGGTCCACCTCTTTGTCATACATTTGCGTGTAATGGCATTTTTAAGGTGTGGGGTGAGGAGAGTCAGTGTCATCCATCCGGGTCTACAGTGCTGGACATTCTGGCATTTTTGCAGGACAGTTTTGAAAAGGGCTTAGCAGCTAGTTCCCTGAAGGTGCAAGTGGCAGCGATTTCCTGCTATCTAGGCAAGGTCCAGGGAGTTTCATTAGGTTCACACCCGGATGTGCTGCGATTCCTGAAGGCGGTGAGTCACCTCCACCTGCCGAGGCGGCCAGTGCTGCCGAGCTGGGACCTCAATCTAGTGTTGGCGGCCCTTACAGGGGAGCTCTTTGAGCCACTGAGTCAGGCATCGATGAAGGACTTGACCCTGAAGGCGGTGTTTCTGGTCGCGATCTTCTCAGCGCCGAGGATTCCAGAACTGCAAGCCTTATCTTGTCAGGAGCCTTTCTTTTCAATCTCGAAGGAGAGGGTGGTTCTCCGTCTGGTACCCTTGTTCCTGCCTAAGGTATTGTCGGTTTTTCATATAAATCAGCCTGTGACCCTGCTGGTGCTAGGAAGGGCGGGAGGTGAGGTGGAGGATCCGCAGTTGCGACTCTTGGATGTCCGGAGGGTACTGCAGTGTTATTTGAAGAGAACGGCCGCTTTTCATAGGTCGGATTGCCTGTTCATACTTTACAGGGTGCCGTGGAAAAGAGAAGCAGCAGCCAAGGCATCAATTTTGTGTTGGATCAGGGAAGCCATCATATCGGTGTACATTTTGAAGGGGAAGGACCATCCCGCCGGGAATGGAGGCCACCTCTTGGGCGGAGTGCAGCTTGGTGCCTCCAGTCGAGATCTGTAGGGCGGCCACATGGACTTCCTTGCGTACGTTTGTTAAGCATTACCATTTGGATGTTCAAGAAGTGGGCGATGCCCGTTTCAGGTCTGCAGTGCTTAAGGCCAGGTTCGCAGACCCCTCCCGTGTCTAAACTACTCTGTTACATCCCAGAAGTGTGGGACTGGACTGGAGGAATGATAAGGAAAGTTAAATTAGACCTTGGAACTTAGATCTAAACACAAACTTAAAACTAAGATGCAGACAGCAGTCCAGCAGCGGGATGGGGGCTTTCCAGTTTTTTGCATTGAGTGTCTCATGTATGATTTTCTCCCAGTTGGTGAGAGGTCTTACCTGTGCACTAGGTGCAAGGAGCTCTTTGCTCTCAGGGAATGAGTCCGTTCTCTAGAGACTAAAGTAGCAGACTTGGAAATCATAAGACAGACAGAGAGGTACATAGACGAGACCTACAGGGATATAGTCCTGAAGTCCCAGCTCCAGTCTGGCAGCATCCCTGTTGCCATGGAAGAGAGAGGTCACGTGACAGGAGAGCATCACCCTGGTGTGGCAGGACGTGATCCTGCAACTAGGACCTGTCCTCCAGGTGATGTAAAACCCTCTCGCACCGAGGAAGTTTCTCCAGGGCCATGTGCCCATGAGGGAAGGGTTAGGATAGCCGTTATAGTTGGTGATTCGATCATTAGGCATGTAGATAGCAGGATGGCTGGTAGACGTGAGGATCGCCTGGTAATATGCCTGCCTGGTGCGAAGGTAGGGACCTCACGCGCCACCTAGATAAGGTCTTAGATAGTGCTGGGGAGGAGTCTGCTGTCTTGGTACTTGTCGGTACCAATGACATAGAAAAATGTGGTAGGGAGGTTCTGGAGGCTAAATTTAGGCTTTTAGGTAGGAAGTTGAAATCCAGAACTTCCAGGGTAGCATTCTCCGAAATGCTTCCTGTTCCACGCGCAGGACCCAAAAGGGAGGCAGAGCTCCAGAGTCTCAATGCGTGGATGAGACAATGGTGCAGAGATGAGGGTTTTGGATTTGTTAGGAACTGGGGCACATTCTGGGGAAAGGAGGGACTCTTCCGAAGGGATGGGCTTCACCTTAACCGGGATGGAACCAGGCTGCTGGCATTAACCTTTAAAAAGGAGATAGAGCAGCTTTTAAACTAGATATTAGGGGAAAGCCGACAGTCGCCCAAGAGCGGATGGTTCGGAAGAATGTATCTTTGAAAGATACTACCAAAAGCAGAGAGGTTCCACAAAAGAGTAAAGTAGCCCAAATGCCCTCAAGTATGGAGCAGACAGAGCTTAAAGATCCCAAATTACCCATGTCTAACAATAGCCAAATTAATATGAATAAAATACATTCTCTAAAATGCTTGTATGCAAATGCTAGAAGTCTAAAAAATAAGATGGGAGAGTTAGAATATATAGCACTAAATGAAAGGTTAAATATGATTGGAATATCAGAGACATGGTGGAAGGAGGACAACCAGTGGGACACTGTGATACCTGGGTACAAACTATATCGTAATGATAGTGCTGATCAAATTGGTGGAGGGGTTGCTCTCTATGTTAGAGAGGGCATTGAGTCA
The DNA here is from genome assembly GCA_033557465.1 of Ichthyophis bannanicus. Classification (NCBI taxonomy): domain Eukaryota; kingdom Metazoa; phylum Chordata; class Amphibia; order Gymnophiona; family Ichthyophiidae; genus Ichthyophis; species Ichthyophis bannanicus. The sequence continues at coordinate 1,031,649,936 of CM066034.1, forward strand.
GAAAGGATTAAAGTTTTGCAGGAAGCAAAATCTGCTGTAGAAACTATATGGATTGAAATTCTATGTAAAAGGGGGAAGGCAATGGCAGTGGGGGTGTACTATTGAGCGCCTGGCCAGAATGACCAAATGGATGATGAAATGCTCAAAGAAATCAAGGAAGCTAATAAAAGTCACAGCACAGTAATAATAATGGGTGATTTCAACTACCTCGGTATCGACTGGGTCAGTGTCACGTCAGGACATGCTAGGGAGATAAAGTTCCTAGATGAAATAAATGACTGCTTCTTGGAGCAGCTGGTTCATGAACCGACCAGAGGGGAAGCTATATTAGACCTAGTCCTTACTGGAACACCAGATCTAGTGCAAGAGATAAGGTTGTTGGGGCCACTTGGCAATAGTGATCATAGCATGATCGCCTTTGATTTAATTAGTGGAGGAGGGATATTAAGGAAATCCACAGTACTACCTTTTAACTTTCGAAAGGGAGACTATGATAAAATGACGAAAACAGTTAAGAAAAAACTAAAAGGAGCAGTTGCAAAGGTTAAAGACGTACATCAGGCTTGGCTGTTGTTGAAAAATACTATCTTGGAAGCCCAGACCAGCTGTATTCCACGCTTTAAGAAAAGTGGAAGGACGTCCAAAAAACTGCCAGCATGGTTTAAAGGTGAGGTCAGAGAGGCTGTTGCCAAAAAAGCATCTTTCAGGAAATGGAAAAAAGAGCCAAACAACGAAACCTGGAAACAACACAAGCACTGGCAAGTCAAATGCAAGGCATTGATAAGGCAGGCAAAGGGAGACTTTGAGAAGAAGCTTGCTGCGGAAGCAAAAACACGAAGTAAAGACCTTTTCAAGTACATTCGTAGCAAAAAACCTGTGAGAGAGTCAGTTGGTCCATTAGATGATAAAGGGGTTAAAGGAGCACTAAGAAGCAACAAGGCGATAGCGGAGAGACTGTTTGAATTCTTTGCTTCAGTCTTTACTGAGGAAGATGTAGGGATGTTACCCATGACTGAAGTGGTATTTAAAGGTGCGGAAGAATTGAAGGAAATATCGATACATCGGGAAGATGTATTACAACTATTAGATAAACTGAAGAGTAGCAAATCACCTGGGCCAGGTGGTATACATCCAAGGGTGTTGAAAGAACTGAAATATGAGATTGCAGACCTGCTATTAGTAATCTGTGAACTCATTAAAATCATCTCTAATACCTGAAGATTGGAGGATCGCCAATGTAACACCAATTTTTAAAAAGGGTTCCAGGGGTGATCCGGGAAACTACAGACCGGTGAGCCTGACATCGGTACCGGGAAAAATGGTAGAAACCATCATAAAGAATAAAATTACTCAGCATGTAGATAGTCCTGACCTAATGGGAGACAGCCAACATGGCTTTAGACAAGGAAGATTTTGTCTTTCTAATCTGTTATGTTTTTTTGAAGGAGTGAATAATCAGGTGGACAGAGGTGAGTCGGTTGATATTGTGTATCTGGACTTTCAGAAAGCCTTTGACAAGGTCCCTCATCAGAGACTTTTGGCAAAACTAAAGAGTCATGGGATAGGGGGCAGTGTACTATTGTGGATCAGGAACTGGTTAAAAGATAGAAAGCAGAGGGTAGGGCTAAATGGCCAATTTTCCCAATTGTGAAAGGTGAATAGTGGTGTACCCCAGGGATCTGTGCTGGGTCCACTGCTTTTTGACATATTCATAAATGACCTGGAAAGTGGAATAACGAGTGAGGTTATCAAATTTGCAGATGACACAAAACTATTTAAAGTTGTTAAAACCCAAGAGGATTGTGGAAAACTGCAAGAGGATCTTGATAAATTGGAAGACTGGGCATCAAAATGGCAGATGAAATTTAATGTGGACAAGTGCAAGGTTATGCACCTAGGGAAGAACAACCCAAACTATGCTTACACGATGCAAGGTTGCACATTAGGAACCACCACCCAGGAAAAAGATTTAGGCGTCATTGTGGATACCATGTTAAAACCCTCGGCCCAGTGTGCAGCGGCGGCCAAGAGAGCAAATAGAATGCTAGAACATAAGAACATAAGATATGCCATACTGGGTCAGACCAAGGTCCATCAAGCCCAGTATTCTGTTTCCAACAGTGGCCAATCTAGGTATGATAAGGAAAGGAATGGAAAATAAAACAAAAGATATTATAATGCCTCTATATCGTTCCATGGTGAGACCGCACCTTGAATATTGTGTGCAATTCTGGTCGCCGTATCTTAAAAAGGATATAGCGATTTTAGAAAAGGTTCAGAGAAGAACCACCAAAATGGTAAAGGGGATGGAAGGATACTCCTATGAAGAAAGGCTTAAAAGGTTAGGGCTCTTTAACCTGGAAAAGAGACGGCTGAGGGGGAGATATGATAGAAGTCTATAAATTAATGAACGGAGTGGAACGGGTAAACGTAGATCGATTGTTTACCTTATCAGAATATAGAAAGACTAGGGGACATGCAATGAAGCTACAAGGTAACCTATTTAAGGCTAATAAAAGAAAATATTTTTTCACTCAATGTGTAATCAAACTCTGGAATTTGTTACCGGAGGATGTAGTAAAGGCTGTTAGTGTAGCTGGGTTTAAAAAAAAGTTTGGACAAGTTCCTGGAGGAAAGGTCCATAAACCATTATTAAGAAGGGACCCAGGACATCATTGCTTGAACCAATGCAAGCATTGTGGAACCTGTGTCCCTTGGGGAAACTGCTAGGTACATATGACCTAGATTGGCCACTGTTGGAAACAGAATACTGGGCTTGATGGACCTTGGTCTGACCCAGATGGCATATCTTATGTTCTTACCTGCTAATTGGCATTCCTTGAGAAACTCCAGTCCAGTCCAGGATCCCTCCCTGATGGGCTAAGTTTGATAGTCCATTTCGCACCCCAGGCCTGAAGAGCGGGCCATTACTGGCTATTGGGCATCTGGGGGGTAGTCGAGTGGGAGGACAAGGGGTCAAGGCATCACTGGTTGCGGTGGCCATGTGAGGCGTAAGTGCTGTTGGGCCTTTTGGTGACCCAGTGTTTTTCTTGGGCATTCTACAGGTAAACCTCCTTGTGGGGGGAGGGAACATGGGAATCCCTTCTCTGGGGGGAGGGAGCATAAGGTTTTGGATACAGTTGACTACTTATTTTTTGCTTCTGTGAGTCTGCTTTGTCAATAGGTTACTGGAGCTGGTGAGCGGTGCCAGCTGGTTAAGTATTCTGGTGTCATCAAAAAGATGACATGTTCAGTCTCCAAGCTTCTGGAAGAGGAGCACAATCCAGAAGTGCAGGACTGGACTGGAGTTCCTCAAGGAACGCCAATTAGCAGGTAAGGTCTAACTTAACTTTCCATGGGTGAGATTCTAGGGATTGCAGATACAGGACAGACTTAAATTTCCTAGTCAGACTCATGAATGAGGGCCTCGTCCAGAGTGTACAGGCCTAGTGCAGAAAGGTAGCACATAATTATATCTTCACTTGATGCCTTTGATTTAAGACTATTTCTATAGACCGATCAATTTATCAGACATCTGACTTATCCATGCAGTTCGGATGTGTATCTGCAACTTGACATGTCACGTGTGCAGCCCTAACTCTGCTTATTCTGGGTTTCAGAGGCACCTTAAAAACCTGTTTTCCAAATATAAGCCAAAGCGTATCCAGAAAGTGGAGAATGAAAGAAAATGGTAAGGAATGAGTTCATATCAAACCAGTATCCTCCACCCTGCTTCAGGCTGTCTCATCCCTTCTGGTTTGGCTTTGCATACTACACCCCATCTCATTCTGTTTCATACTTTCTGTCCTTTTTTGGTTTGCACCTGTCTGTCTCACTGTCCCTCTGTTAGTCAACAGACCCCACCTCTGTCTCGGGCCATCTCATCCTGCCCTTAGCCTTTCTTGGCTTGTCTCATCTCACCCCCTCTTACTGACTCGCAGGTCTCTTGCCTTGTCTCGGTAGGTGTACTTACTGGGAGTCTGTGGTGCTCAGCCCTTATTCTTGTTCTTCTGACGCTGGCCGTGCAACGCACAAGGCTTATGTCATATTTTCTCTCATGATTTCTTTATCCAGCTATGCCTTCATTAATTTTGAGGATTCAGAGACACTGGAGCTGGCTGTAAAGCAGCTGAATGACACAATGTATGAGGGCCGACGTTTGGTGGTGTGCAGGGCACATCCAAAAGGGAAAGAGGCCATTTCCAGGAAGAACACAGGATGCAAGGTGAGGTGCCGAGGGAACTCACAGGGGCCTTAAATGGGTAAGACGCTGTGAGCTGTTAGGCTGCCCCCACTCTCACTCTTAACATTGGAAAGAGATCACAAAGGGGGTAAGTAGTGGTGGGGTGGGCACCTCTGGGTCACCTTGGGGTGGGAAAGGCTGCTTGGAGGCATACAGAGGTAGGAAGAAGAACATGGATGAGGCTGGAGGAAGGAAAGAGTGGGCAGAGACGGGACAGTGGATTAAAGGTAAAGTGTTAATTTTGGAGAAAGGGTGTGCAGGACATGAAGTGTGAATGAGAGTTTGAGATGGATTGCAGGGACTGCAGAAGGTTAGGACTCTGCCTGCAAGTGAACAGGATCTGGTATAAGTTTAGTGTTTGGTTTATTTAAGGATTTTTAGGAACATCTGGAAGATGATATCAGATGTGTGTTTGAAAGCTCCCAAGCACTCTTTAGAGGAATACTCAACCAAGAGTCAAGGCATCTCTTATCATGCAGAGTGGAAGCGACCAGGAAGGACTGTGCTGTGGATACTTCAGGCTGGAAGGTCGGGGGTTCAAATCCCACTAGAGGACAGCAACCTTGGGCCGGAAGGACTGGGGTTTCTAGTCCCACAGGTGCTCCTTGTGGTCTTGGACAAGCCACTTAACCCTCCAAAGCCCATGTTCCCTGTAAAATAGTTATCTCCAAGTTATAATGCCCTGTTCAATGTAATTTCAGTTTGTTCAATGTAAACCGCACTGATGCAGAATAGCGCGGTATATAAGAGAATGTAAATAAATAAAATTCTTGCCGCTCATTCCTCAGGGGTAGAGGGCAGACTTTCCCAACCTTTTTGGCAGCATGGACCCCTTTATTAGTCCCCATAATGTTTAGGGCTCTCAATTCATCTCTATGACTCTTTCTGGATTGCCTCCCCTTAGTTCCAAGCCTGCCCCCCTCCCCAGCCCTCTTTATCTCCCTTCCTGTCTGTACCTCTCTCTCTCTCTTTCTCTCTCCAACCAGTCCCCACCGGTTTAGTTTAGTTTATTTGAATATTTGACATTCAGCTTTTCCACATGAAAAGGATACTCAAAAGTGGTTTACAATGCAAATATAAAAATATAGAAATAGAAAATGTACATGTGTTTGGTGCTATAGAGAAGGGGTTTAATATAGCAAGGATCGAAGAGGAAAGAGACTGATGGAGGGCTGTCTCAGGCCTCCCTCTGAGGCTAGATCTGAAGATTCTTGCGCTGTCCTTCACTCCAGCCACTTCCAGTCGCTCTCTCTCCTTAGCCATTTCTCCACTGACAACCACCTCCAGTTTCTTTTTTTTCTCTCTCTCCTGTCCTACGGACCGACCCCCAGAGGTCTGCAGACCATGGTTTAGGAACCACTGGCATAGGGCATTAACCTCATTCTTGGCTTCTGCAGTCCCTCACTCACGAGCAGTGAATGCAAAGCCCTTTACTGGACAGTTTATGGTCATAGATGCGTGTTTGCGTGCGTGCGTGTTTGCATGTGTGCGTGCGTATGTGCATGTGTGCGCGTGTGTGTGTGTGTGCGCGTGTTTGCATGTGTGCACATGTATGTGTGTGTGTGCGTTTGCACGTGTGCGCATGTATGTGTGTGTGTGCGCGTATTTGCATGTGTGCGCATGTATGTGCGTGTGTGTGGGAGTATGCATTTCCATACTGAGATTCTAGCACTTGTGACTTTCCCATGAGGACATGGCTTTCCTGTCAGTGTCGTCGTGGTGGTTCTTTTGCTGCCTTCGATGCAGGTTCTGATGTAGTTTGGATTTTCCTTTGCCCTCGGCTGCACTATGACCTATCCTTTCTTTCTTTCAGCAGTCTGAGGACATCAGTGATGACTCCGAAGAGCGATCTGATATCATTAGTTTAACCAGTAAGTATCATAGGCCCAGCAAAAACAGTTTCCAAGAGACAGGAACACATGTCCAAGCTATTCGGTATGCTTACATTTCTGTAGTGCCTCATCCAAAAAACCTGAAAGCACTTCACAGGGAAAATCTTTTAAAGCAGTTCGTAGCCAGTTCTAGGTTTAAACACCAAAAACAAAAATTGAACCACCAGCTAAATGTTGGTAGAGTGCCTTAGAAAAAATATTTATTTATCAGACCATTTGTGTTTGAGGAATTAACCCCACTTTACCAAACAATCCGTTTTACTATATTATTTTACTTATATAAACAAACACATAAAATAATTTTGTTTAGGTTCACGTAGCTGCCGTTGAGACGTTAAGACATAAGGAACACCTAAGGAGCAGTGTGGTATGATCAACGCAGTAATCACACTTAAAGGTACTGCATCAGGAGCTCTTCCAGAGTTGCCCCAAAAGAAATCATCCAGAATTCACAGCCACAATACTCTGCCACAGGCCCTGAATGCTGCAATGGCGTCTGAAGCCACACAGACCTAATTCGCTAAGACAATCCATGCCTACCAGGAAACCAGTGACCAACCAACAATCAATCTGTTGTGATTCTGGAAACCTGGAGGTCATATAATAGAATACCAATCCAATTCAAGATTTAAACTACAGGGGGTCACGGTGTCCGAAACAAAAATTCAGCGCTGCTCACTCCTCTGTAGTTGGGCTGTCCAGTCGCCCTGTTGCAGGAGGAGGGGGCAATGTTTGGTCAATGTGTGGCTATGCTATAAACAATGGGACACGATTTGAGCTGAGAGGGTGCAATGAGAAATCTGAGATCTATGATGCACTAAACAGGGCAGGTAGTAACCCACAAGGGCAGATAAGGAGTAGATAAGAAGTATTGCCCTGATCTGTGAACTCTTGGAGGGGTCCCAGACTCCTGAGCCTTATTGGACTGGTTTCCAGTTCATGCTGTGTGCACCCTTCACCGTGGCCAAACCCAGCAATAATAGAGTGCTTCAAGGATATTGCTCAATGGCTAATGGCACACTTGCTATCAATAAACTACAATAAGACAGACTAGAGATGAAACATTCAGCCCCCCACCAAATCTGAAAGCAAGTGACATTGACCTGGAATTACAGCCCAAAGTCACTTAGGAATAACCCTGGACCAGTGATTAAAGATGAAGTCTCATTACTGCTACTAATACTACTAATCATTTGTATAGAGCTACAAGGCATACACAGCACTGTACATACCCTGCTCATCAGAACTTAGTCTAATCAAGACAAAGCACGTGTAGGCTGATTCGGATGGGGGGCTGTCTGGATGGAGCTGATGTTAATCCGATTCTGCAACTATGGGAGCTATACATCCCTGCAGTTGCAGAATCAGGGTGCTTAGACGGCCCGGCCGAGCCCCTGATTCTGCCATGGGGAATGTACAGGCTGCTGCCTGTCCAGCACGTCCAGTGCTCTGACTGCTGTGCTGGTGCCATGGCACCCGCAAGTCCAGCTGGAGGACCTGCATTGCTGGACCCCGAGCTACCCCCTCACCTTGCTGCCTGACGCCCTCCATTTGCACCCATGGCCAGTGTCAGTTGGTCTGTGCACTCCCCTGGCGGCATGAAGGGCTCAGAAGGGCTGAAGGCCTCAATTGTCAGGACACCCGGCACTGGTGGAATAAGCCGGGTGTCCAAGTGGCTGCCAGTGGACATATAGGGCCCTGACCTGCCTGGAAAGGCCCTGTACATCCGGGTGCTTTGGCCCACCCCTTCTCCATCCCGCCCTCTTCTGCCTCCATCCAGCGCTCCCCGCACAACGGCCCTGTATGTGCAGGGAGCAAGAAGATCTGAATACAGTCCTGGGCCTAAACGGGGGTTGGACATCCAGCCCCGCTATTCATGGGTCCAAATCGACCCCATAGTGAAACTGAGGACTAGAGTATGGTAAGATACACAAGTAACAATACGATCAAGGATTTATATCATAAAATACGAACCCTACAACAGTTATGCCCTCTACTTGAACCACACAATTTCTGCTCTGTGCTCTAGACTAATCTCTCCTCATTTCGACTACTGTAGCATCATATACCGTGGACTACCAAAATCTACTCTGCACCCATTACAAATGGCACAACACACGGCATACACATAATGCCATTACTGAAGATGTACATTGGCTTCCCATACAGAATGTGGCTGAATCAAATACAAAATCCTGCTATTGATCTTCAAAATCAGTCACAACCAATCAGCCTCCCATCTGCAGACCCTACTACACAGGTCTCAGAGCAACAGAGCCAGAAGACAAACCACCCAAAACATGCTGACAGCACCACTCAAAAAAACAAAATGCAACCAGTATGCTTGCACACGCTCATTCACACTCTATGCACCAGACATGTGGGATGCACTACCCGAAAGGAGAAGGAACATCACAGAACTCGCAGCATTCCACAGACAACTAAAGACTCAGCTATTCACCAGACACTTTGGATTAAATATATAGTAGCCTGATATTCTCCAGGACCAAGCAGGAAGTCAGTCCTCACTTATGGGTGACGTCGGCGCCGACGGAGCCCTCGCGGAGCAATTTTCCCCAGCTTTCGCAGAAAGCCTTTGGGAATTGCAGCGCGCATGCGCGGTCCCCTTCCCGCCCAGGGATGCCATCTTGCTCAGTCTCCTTTTTTCCACGGAGCCCTACAGACGTAGTTTGTTGTCGCCGCTGAAAAAGTTGATTTCTTAGTTTATTCTGTTATTTTCTCGGTTCGTGTGTCCTCTTCCCGCCGGGCCTCGCCTAAGGGGCCCGTTCACCGTTTTATTTTCTTTTTTCTCTCCAACTGGCATTCCCGCCTGTTTCTCCTTCTTCCCTGATAGCGCGGTCTTTTGACCTTGCAGGGGCCCTTTTTCCCCCGATGGCTGCCAGCGGGTTTAAAAAGTGTGATCGTTGTGTCAAACTCATGTCTCTTACTGACACGCATGACTGCTGCCTCCGCTGCCTCGGGCCCGAACATGACCCTATGAGTTGCGGTCCGTGCAGCAAGATGTCCTCGAAGGCGCTAAGGAGTCGGCAGTCGCAAAGGGATAGAATCTTCTCTGACTCCGCGTCCGGTCGGGCCCGGACGTCATCAGAGGCCTCGACGTCTCGTGGCTCCGAGCATCGTCGGAGTTCTTCTGAGCGGGGGTCCCCCGGCCGGGAACACCGTCGGGAGAAGAGGCCTGCGAGGGTGGCGTCGGAGGACGCTCCTGGTCCCTCGAGGGCCAGGTCGCTCAGCCCCGTCGGACGCCCCGGGTCCTCGGAGAGGGAGAGGCCTGCGAAGCTTCCTCGTCTTGAGATGGAGTCGTCTGGACACGTGAGTGCTATAGTCCTCCTGGACTCTCCCCCGGGAGAACCGACGTCGAGCCCGACGCCGTCGGGGCCCGAGTCGGCGGCTGCTGGGTCTTCTGAGCTTGATCTCAGACTGACGACCTTGGAGCGCAGTATCGCTGCCTTCATGGACCAGCAGCGGGCATTGATCACCGGCCTCGCCAGTGCATCTGCCCCGACCACCGGGACGTCAACGCCCAAGTCGACCCCGGAGGCCGAGTTGATCCTCGAGTCCATACGAGCTCGAGTCGATCCTTGACCTAGGTCTCCCTCGGCTTCCCGTTCGGGACCAAGGTCCTCGGCGTCGGGGCGGAGGTCTCCGGCCCCCGCCCGCACGGAGCTCGATTCCTCCTCGGAGGAATCGGGCTGGGACACGGAGGAGGACGAGTCACCCGGTTCTTTTCAGACTCGGTGCGTCCCCTCCGACTCGCCCGAGTCGGAGCCTCGGAGGCGGTCCCCCCCCCGGAGGATACCCGGTTCTCAGATTTCGTGAGGGATATGGCCAAGGCTTTGGTCTTCCCCGCGGATCCGGAGGAGGAACCTCGGGCCGAAGAGCTCGAGGCCCTTCAATATGACTCTCCCCCGAAGGAGGCCTTTACCGTACCGGTTCCCCCGATGCTGGAGCGACTTCTCTTCCGCATGTGGGAGAGCCCGGCCTCGACGCCGGTGTTGAGCAAGCGGGTCGATTCCATGTATCGAGTCCGCAAGAGCCCCGGGTTCCAGAAGGAGCAACTACCACACCATTCCATGGTGGTGTAATCGGCCATGCATCGGCTTAAGAGTCAAAAGATGCACTCCTCGGTGCCTCCGGGTAAGGAGGCCCGGAACCTGGATGCCCTCGGTAGAAAGTGCTTCCAGGGCTCTATGCTTGCTTGTCGAGTCCAGACATATCAGCTGTATATGGGCATGTATCTTCGAGACCTGACGAAAGAAATTGCGGAGTTCTCGGCCGGTCTCTCCGAGGAACCTTTGCAGCGGTTCCAGGCCTTGTCCACAGGGATTCGAGAGTGTTCAAAGTTCATTTCTCGAGCGGCCTACGATGGCTTCAAAGCATCGGCTCGGGTGGCCGGAGCCGGCATCGGGGCTCGCCGCCAAGCGTGGCTTCAGTCATCCGACCTCGAGCCATGGGTGCAGGACAAGTTGGTCGATGTTCCTTGCAGAGGTGAAAACCTCTTCGGCAAACCCATGGCCGAAAAGGCGGCGGAGCTCGAGTCGGAGACCCTCACCAGGACTCGCCTTTCCAGAAAGACCTCTGCCCCTTCACAGAAGAAGAAGGGCTCGGGGAAAAAGCCTTTTTACCCGAGGAAGGTGTTTGCTTATAAGCAACACCACCCACAATATCAGGCCTCAGCAACCCCCCCGTCAGGGGCAGCAGCCTAAGGGGCAGGGTAACGGATCCCGGAGGCAGAAAGCCCCCAAGCCCACTACGCAGGCCCCGGCCCAGCAGGGTGGGGGTTTTTGACTATGCCCGCATAGCCTCTCCCCCTCAGGGGCCTTCGCCCAGCACGGGGGGCAGGCTGACCCACTTTGCCCACAGGTGGTCAGCCATAACATCCGATTCCTGGGTGCTGCAGGTGGTTCAAAGGGGCTACCTCTTACTTTTTCACCAGGTGCCTCCCCCCTACTTTCCGGGGGAGCCTCCCAGACCCCCTCTGCACAGGGACTTACTCCTTCAGGAGCTGCAAGGTCTGCTTCAAGAACAGGCTGTGGAGCCAGTACCCCAACACCTGTGGGGTCACGGGTTTTACTCAAGATACTTCCTGATTCCAAAGAGAACAGGAGGCCTCAGACCCATTCTGGACCTACGCAACCTCAACAAGTTCCTGCAGCGGGAAAAGTTCAAGATGCTTATCCTTGGAACCCTACTGCCCTACCTCCAGCAGGGAGATTGGCTATGCTCCTTGGATCTAAAGGATGCTTATACACACATCCTTATTCATCCGGACCACCGGCAATATCTAAGATTTGTGGTGGCAGGGAATCATTATCAGTACCACGTACTGCCCTTTGGACTGTCCTCCGCTCCCAGGGTATTCATGAAGTGCCTGGCAGTGGTGGCAGCCTTCCTGAGGCTTCAAGGCCTCTTCGTCTTTCCATACCTGGACGACTGGCTCATCCGGGCATCGTCTGCTCCAGAGGTTACTCAGGCCACTCAACGCACAGTGGCTCTGCTTCAGCACTTGGGCTTCGTCATAAACTTCGAAAAGTCCGCTTTGCTCCCCTCTCAGGATCTCGAGTTCATAGGGGCACGGCTGGACACTATGCAGGCTCGTGTCTTCTTGCCTCTGGAACGGGCCAACAGGCTTATAGCTCTAGCCGGCAGGTTCAACAGCATGTCGCCGGTCTCTGCCAGACAGTTCCTGCAGCTGCTCGGGCACATGGCCTCCACGGTCCATGTCACCCCGAATGCCCGTCTACATATGAGACCTGCTCAGTGGAGCGTTCGCACTCAGTGGCATCAGGCCACAGGGAGGCTGTCGGACCTGATACAGATTTCCGACCGTCTGGTCTCCTCCCTGCAATGGTGGCTTCACCTGCCCAACCTGGTGCTCGGCATGACCTTTCAGTCTCCCCCGCCGTCCCGGGTGCTCACGACAGATGCCTCTCTCCTGGGATGGGGGGCGCATTGTCAAGGGACATGCACTCAAGGCCTTTGGACACCTTGGGAAGCCGCCCAGCAGATAAACTTCCTGGAGCTCCGGGCGATCCGCCTAGCTCTGCGGGCCTTCTCTCACCTCACGTTTTGTCAGTCCGTACTGGTGCAGACGGACAATCAGGTTGCAATGTTCTACGTGAACAAAGAGGGGGGCACGGGCTCCCTCCTCCTATGCCAGGAGGCTCGGAGACTGTGCTCTTGGGCAGTCGGTCACGACATCCTCCTCAAGGCGGTTTACCTGCCAGGGCAGGACAATTGCCTGGCGGACAAACTGAGCCGGATTCTGCAGCCGCACGAATGGAGGTTGAACCCCGCAGTGGTCCAGCAGCTCTTCTGCCGGTGGGGCTCTCCCACCGTGGATCTCTTTGCCAGTCCCCTGAACCGGCAGCTTCCCAGGTTCTGCTCCCGGCACCCGCATCCGCTCAGAGTAGTGCTGGATGCTTTCCTCATCTCGTGGTCCACGGGTCTGCTGTATGCCTTCCCTCCCACACCACTTGTGTCCCGGACATTGTTCAAAGTTGTCCAGGACAGGGCCTCCGTGATCCTGGTAGCGCCCGGTGGCCGAGACAACCATGGTTCCCTCTGCTTCTACAGCTAGCAGTGGACACCCCTCTTCCTCTGGGGTTTCGGCCCGATCTCCTGACCCAGGATCAGGGTACTCCTCTGCACCCCAACCTCCGGGCCCTGCACCTGATGGCCTGGCTGCTGAAAGGGTAGTCCTAGCTCCGCTTCTGCTACCCCCAGAGGTGGAAGCCGTCGTCCTAGCGTCTCGGCGTCCCTCCACCCGGAAGTCTTACGCCCTTAAATGGCGTCTCTTCTCGGTCTGGTGTTCTCAGCGATCTGAGGACCCCTTCGCCTGTTTAGTATCGGTAGTACTGCAGTATTTGCTTCACCTTTCCGATCTAGGCCTCAAATCCAACTCTGTCAGAGTCCACCTCAGTGCTCTCTCCGCGCACCATTCACCGGTGGAAGGCCAGCCTCTTTCCTCGCACCCCTTGGTGGCGCGTTTCCTTAGAGGCCTCCTTCTGCTTAAACCTCCGTTGCGCCCTCCGGCCCCTGACTGGGACCTCAATGTGGTTCTGCAAAGGCTTACCTGTCCGCCTTTTGAACCCATGGCTACCTGCCCTCTTCGTTTCCTCTCCTGGAAAACTCTCTTCTTGGTAGCCCTTACTTCCGCGAGGCGCGTAAGTAAGCTACAAGCCCTAGTGTCGGAGCCCCCGTACACTAGGTTCTACAGGAATAGGGTAGTCCTATGGAGCCACCCTAAGTTTCTTCCAAAGGTGGTCTCCCACTTTCACATCAACCAGGAGGTGGTTCTTCCGACCTTCTTTCCCAGGCCGCATACCAGCCGAACTGAGTCTGTTCTGCATACCCTGGACTGTCGAAGAGCCTTGTCCTTCTACCTTGATCGTACGCGAGAGCATAGAAAAGCGGTCCAGCTTTTCGTATCTTTTGACCCCAATCGGTTGGGGGTACCTGTCTCTAAACGTACCCTGTCCATCTGGGTGGCCGACTGTATCGCCTGGGCTTATGGGGCAGCCGGCCTCTCCTTGGAGAGGCGCGTCACGGCTCATCGTGTCCGGGCGAAGGCTGCGTCCGTGGCTCATCTTCGCTCTGTTCCATTGGCAGACATCTGCCGGGCCGCTACTTGGTCTACAAGCCAGACCTTTGCGGCTCATTACTGCCTGGAGAGGGAGTCCCGCAGGGACAGTGCTTTCGGTCAGGCAGTCCTCCACAATCTCTTTGAGGTTTAGGCAACTCCTACCCTCCGGCCCTGGTGTTGGGCTACCGGCCGGATTCGTATTCAGAGAAGATTCCTTCCCTCTGTACTGTTGAGCTTGGGGGAGCTCTTTAGGCTTGAGGTCTCCGGTAGCCTTAAGCTTGGGAGTCCCATAAGTGAGGACTGACTTCCTGCTTGGTCCTGGAGAAAGAGTAGTTACTCACCTATAACAGGTGTTCTCCAGGAGCAGCAGGAATCAGTCCTCACTACCCTCCCTCCTCCCCTTGGAGTTGCAGTCACTCTTATTGCATAGCTTTGCTAACTTTTTTGCTGTCTTTCCGCTATGTCATCAGACTGAGCAAGATGGCATCCCTGGGCGGGAAGGGGACCGCGCATGCACGCTGCAATTCCCAAAGGCTTTCTTTGAAAGCTGGGGAAAATTGCTCCACGAGGGCTCCGTCGGCACCGACGTCACCCATAAGTGAGGACTGATTCCTGCTGCTCCTGGAGAACACCTGTTACAGGTGAGTAACTACTCTGTCCTGATATATACATGCTCTCCCCCTCTAATCAAACACCCCACTTACCCCAACTTAATGTCCTCACTGCTTTTATATACACTTCCTCCTCTCCCTTAAGAGTTAATTAATAGCTAACTATAGTATAAAATGTATCCCCCATGCAAATACGTCAACAGTTGTAAAATCTATCCTCCACATAAATACGTTAACAGTTTTTGTGACATGTAAAAGTTTTACTGTATAAAAAATAGTTAAATAAAAAATAAATAGTCACAGAGATTTGAGGGTAGGATCCAACAAATGGGAAGGATGTGAGGGCAGAGCACTGGATTGCTGCTGTAGTCACAGACTGTGGATAGGAGCCAGCCAATGGGAAGGCTGTGGGGGTGGAGCACCAGATTGCCGCTTTAGTCACAGACTGGGCAGGATCTAGCCAATGGGAAGGCTATGGGGGCGGAGAACTGGAATAGTCACGCAGACTGTGGGTAGGAAATGGAAAAGCTGTAGGAGTGGAGCACTGGAATGCTACTCTAGTCATAGACTGTGGGTAGGATCCAGCCAATGGAAGGCTGTAGGGGTGGAGCCCTAGAATGCTGTTGTAGTCACAAACTGGGGTAGGATCCAGCCAATGGGAAGGCTGTGAGGGCAGAGCACTGGACTGCTGCTGTAGTCATAGACTGTGGATAGGATCCAGCCAATGGGAAGGCTGTGGGGCAGAGCACTGGAATGCTCCTCTAGTCACAGACTGTGGGCAGGATCTAGCCAATGGGAAGGCTGTGAGGGCAGAGCACTGGAATAGCCACACAGACTGTGGGTAGGTAATGGAAAAGCTGTGGGAGTGGAGCACTGGAATGCTGCTCTAGTCATAGACTGTGGGTAGGATCCAGCAGTGGGAAGGCTGTGGAGGTGGAGCACTGGAATGCTGCTCTAGCAACTCACTGTAGGTAGGATCCAGCCAATGGGATGGCTGTGGGGGCAGAGCACTGGAATGTGCTGTAGTCACAGAGACTGAGGTTAGGATCCAGCCAATGGAAAGGTTGTGGGGGTGCAGCACTGGAATGCTGTTCTAGTCACAAACTGGTATAGGATCCGGCCAATGGAAGGCTGTGGGGGCAGAGCACTGGAATACTGGTCTAGTCACAGACTGTGGGTAGGATCCAGCCAATAAGAGGGCTATGGGGGCAGAGCACTGGAATGCTGCTCTCGTCACAGACTGGGTAGGGCCCAGCCAATGGGAAGGTTATGCCAATGGGTGCTCACACAAGAGCAGGCATATACACAAGCAGACAGTATGGAGGTCATTCCAGAACACGAATATGGGGTTTGTCTATATGCTGGGAACGTTTATGTGCCTAAAAAGTCCCAGATCGTATTCTGGAACACTACTGACATGCATGTCCTCGGCATTAGTGCTGGGGTTCAGAAAGTGGGCGGGAGAGGGCAGAACCAAGGACATGGTCAGTCACGTAGAAAGCATATTCAGGAAAGGCTCATGTACATACTAAGTGTTTCCTGGAAACGTCCACGTTATTTCTCAAGGACCAAGAAAGAAGTCAGTCCTCACATATAGGTGACGTCGGCGCCGACGGAGCCCCCGTGCGGAGCATTTCCCCAGCTTTCAAAGAAAGCCTTTGGGAATGCAGCGCACATGCACGGTCCCCTTCCCGCCCAAGGGTGCCATCTTGCTCAGTCTTCTTTTTTCCGTGGAGCCCGACGGACGTGTTTCGTTTTCACCCGAGGAAAAAGTTGATTTTGTTCTGCGTAGACCCGTTTTCTTCATTTCGACGCCGGTTTCCCTTTCCCGCCTGGGCCCAATACATCAGTATCGAGCCCGGACTTATTTTTTCGTTTTTTGTCCTTAGTGACTAGCGTACGCGCCATTTTTCTGTTTTCACTGGCAGCCCTGTCTTTTGACCTCGCAGGGGCCCTTTTTCCCCCGATGGCTGCCAGCGGGTTTAAAAAGTATGATCGGTGTAAGAAACTTATGTCTCTCACCGACACACATGACTGCTGCCTCCGGTGCCTTGGACCCGATCATGACCCGATGATCTGTGGTCCGTGTGGGAAAATGTCCTCGAAGGCGTTGAGGAGTCGGCAGCACCAAAAGGAAAGAATCTTCTCTGACTCCGCGTCCGGGCAGGCCCGGACTTCGTCAGAGGCCTCGACGTCTTGGGACTCCGGCCCCGAGCAGCACCGAGGCTCCTCTGAAAGGGGGTCTCCCTCGCGGGAGCATCGCAAGAAGAAAAAACCCGGGAGGGCGGCATCGATGGACGCACTTGGCTCCTCGTGGGCCAAGTCGCATAGCCCCGAGCGCCGTCCCGGGTCTTCAGAGTCAGAGAGGCCTGCAAAACAACCTCGTGTGGAGATGGAGTCCCCGGATCACGTGAGTACTGTAGTCCTCCTGGACTCTCCTCCAGGGGAGCCGACGTCGGGCCCGACGCCGTTGGGGCCCGAGTCGGGGGCTGCTGAGTCTCCTGAGCTCGGACTCAGGTTGATGGCCTTGGAGTGCAGCTTGGCTGCCTTCATGGAACAGCAGCGGGCACTGATCGCTGGTCTCACCGGTGCATCTGCCCCGACCACCGGGACATCGACGTCCAAGTCAATCCTCCGCCAAGGTCTCCCTCAGCCTCCCGCTCGGGACCGAGGTCTTCAACATCGGTACCCTCTGCGTCGGGGCGGATGGAATCGGTGCCTGCCCGACCGGAGCCGCTCAATTCCTCCTCCGAGGGAATCGGCTGGGAAACGGAGGATGAGGAGTCACCCGACACCTTTCGGACTCGGTGTGTCCCATCGTACTCGCCGGAGTCCGAGTCTCAGAGACAGTCCCCACTGGAGGATACCCGGTTCTTGGACTTCGTGCGGGATATGGCCAAGGCCTTGGCATTCCCCGCGGAGCCTCGAGCCGAGGAGCTCGAGGCCCTACAGTATGACTCTCCCCCAAAAGAGGCCTTTACTGTACCGGTTCCTCCAATGCTGGAACGGTTGCTCTTCCGCATGTGGGAGGCGCTGGCCTCGACGCTGGTTTTGAGCAAGCGGGTCGATTCCATCTATCGAGTCCGCAAGAGCCCCGGGTTCCAAAAGGCACAATTACCGCACCACTCCATGGTTGTGGAATCGGCCATGCATCGTCTGAAGAGTCAGAAGGTGCACTCCTCAGTGCCTCCCTGCCGGGAGGCCCGGAACCTGGATGCCCTCGGTAAGAAGTGCTTCCAGGACTCTATGCTTGCTTGCCGTGTCCAGACTTACCAGCTGTACATGGGCATGTACCTTCGAGACCTAGCAAAGGAGATTGCCGGGTTCTCTGCTGGTCTCTCCGAGGAACCTTTGCAGAGGTTCAACGCTCTGTCATCGGGTATTCGTGAGTGCTCGAAGTTTATCTCTCGAGCAGCCTATGATGGCGTCGAGGCTTTGGCCCGGGTAGCCGTGGCCGGCACCAGTGCACGCCGTCAGGCCTGGCTACAGTCATCGGACCTCGAGCCATGGGTGCAGGACAGGTTGGTCGATGTCCCCTGCCGAGGTGAAAACCTCTTTGGCAAGCCCATGGCTGAAAAGGCTGCAGAACTCGAGACCGAGACTCTTACCCGGACAAGGCTGTCCAGGAAAACCTCTGCCCCTTCTCAGAAGAAGAAGGGCTCGGGGAAAAAGACCCAAGAAAGTCATCTGCCTATAAACAGTACCCTCATTTTCAGGCCTCTGTAGCTCCCCAACAGGGTCAGCCGGCCAAGGGGCAGGGACATGGGCCCCGTAGGCAGAAAACCCCCAAGCCACCAGCTCCAGCTCCTGCCCAGCAGGGAGCGGGGTTTTGACTCCAGTGGCATAGCCTCTCCTCCTCAGCTGGCCCATATCAGCACAGGAGGCCGGCTGGCCCTGTACGCCCACAGGTGGTCAGCCGTAACAAGGGATACCTGGGTACTAAGTATAGTCCAGAGGGGCTATCTCCTCCACTTCCACCAGGTACTTCCTCCTATTTTCCAGGAGAGCCTCCAAGACTTCCTCTGCACAGGGACTTACTCCTGCAGGAGTTGGCAAGTCTTGTAAAGGTCAAAAAATGGATGAAAAAAACTCTGTATTAAAACGTGAAAGTAAAAATATCACCAAAGGCTACCTAAATAATTCATAGAAATTTAGCATTTGCATAGCCAGAACAACCATACACAGAAGCAACCAAAGGTCTCAGTCTTCCCGGGCAAAAACAGAACCCGCCAGATGCATTCTGACAAGGTAAAGCCCCGATAACATCAGTGACCCATAGACTAACGTTGCTCTGAGATGGACATTAACCAGCTCTTTCACTTGTAAAAAGTCAATAATGTAACATTAGAAATTCCACAGTGTTAATAACGAAAGAGTGGTATGGTAACTTAGCTTTGCAGTCTGCAGCAATGCTCGTGAAGTGGTGCTAAGCCAATAGCAAAATCCCCATATGCGTATCACCTGAGAGGTTTCTTCAGGGGGTGGCTAGAAAGCACTTGAAGTTCACGAGATGAGAAGACACGAGCAGAATCCACCAACCGATACAGGCAGTGGAACCGGTGCCCCAACCGATACAGGCAGTGGAACCGGTGCCCCACCACCTGAGAGGGCAAGGCTTCTATTCAAGGTACTTTCTGGTACCAAAAAGAACAGGAGGCCTCAGGCCCATCCTAGACTTGTGGTATCTGAACAAGTTCCTGGAGAGGGAAAAGTTCAAGATGCTTACCCTTGGAATCCTGCTGCCCTACCTCCAGCAGGGAGATTGGCTATGCTCATTAGACCTAAAGGATGCTTATACTCGCATCCTCATTCATCCAGACCACAGACAATATCTCAGATTTGTAATGGGAGGAAATCACTATCAGTACAGAGTACTGCATTTTGTCCTAACCTCCGCCCCCAGGGTAATTCACCAAGTGCCTGGCGGTGGTGGCGGCCTACCTAAAGGTTCAAGGCCTCTTTGTCTTTCCATACCTGGACGACTGGCTCATCAGGGGTCAATCCCCACAGGAGGCCAATCAAGCCACCCTTCGCACTGTCGCTCTGCTTCAGCACCTGGGCTTTTGTTATAAACTTTGCAAAGTCCACTTTGCACCCCTCACAGAACATGGAGTTCATAGGAGCAAGACTGGACACCCTTCAGGCAAAGGCCTTTTTATCTGTGGACAGAGCCCACAGATTGATGGATCTAGCCAGGCAGTTCCACAGCAATTCTCTGGTCTCCGCCAGACAATTCTTGAGGCTCTTAGGCCACATGGCTTCCACGGTCCATGTAACTCCAAATGCCCGTCTACACTTGAGGCCAGCTCAATGGGGCCTCAGAACTCAGTGGCACCAGGCCACAGGAAACCTCACGGACAGAGTGAGGGTGTCCAAACTGCTCGAGTCTTCTCTACAGTGGTGGTTCCATCTTCCGAATTTAGTGCAAGGGATGTTCTTTCAGACACCTCCACACTCTCAAGTGCTGACAACCGATGCTTCTCTTCAAGGTTGGGGTGCACATTGCCAAGGAGCGTGTACTCAAGGCCTGTGGTCTCCTTGGGAGGCTGCACAGCAGATCAGTCTCTTAGAACTGAGAGCTATCCTCTTCGCCCTGAGAACTTTCTCCCATCTCCTCTCTCACCAGTCCATCTTGGTTCAGACAGACAATCAAGTTGCTATGTTCTATGTGAACAAACAAGGGGCACAGGATCCCACCTTCTATGTCAGGAAGCGCAGAAACTGTGCTCCTGGGCAGTCAATCACGGCATTCTTCTCAAAGCGGTCTGTCTTCCAGGTCAGGAGAATTACCTGGCGGACAGATTGAGCAGGATCCTGCAGCCGCACGAATGGCAGTTGAATCCTTTAGTGGTTCAACAGATCTTCCTGAGATGGAGTCTTCCAACCATAGATCTCTTTGCCAGTCCTATGAACCGTCAACTTTCCCAGGTTCTGCTCCAGACAACCGCATCCTCTCAGAGTAGCAGCAGATGCGTTTCTCATTCCATGGTCTACCGGCCTCCTATATGCGTTTCCTCCCACGCCTCTGGTGTCCAAGACACTGTTCAAGGTGATCCGGGACAAGGCCTCGGTGATCCTGGTGGCCCCCAGGTGGCCAAGGCAACCCTGGTTCCCACTTCTTTTGCAACTAGCGGTGGACACTCCTCTTCCTCTGGGGATGCAACCCGATCTCCTGTCTCAGGAGCAGGGATCTCTCTTACACCCCAATCTCCAGTTCCTCCATTTGATGGCCTGGCTGCTGAAAGGGTAGTTCTTGCGCCCTTACTACTGCCTAGGGAAGTGGAGGAAGTGGTCTTGACCTCTAGGAGGCAGTCCACCCGAAAGTCTTATGCCCTTAAGTGGTGTAGATTCTCTTCCTGGTGTGCTCAACACAACGAGAATCCTTTCTCATGTCTAGTACCAGTGGTAATGCAATATTTGCTTCACCTGTCCAACCTAGGCCTTAAGTCAATTCTGTGAGAGTTCATCTCAGTGCTCTTTCAGCGCACCACTCCCCAGTGGAGGGTCAGTCTCTCTCAAGCCATCCTTTGGTGGCTTGCTTCCTCAGAGGCCTGCTTTTGCTTAAGCCTCCAGTGCGTCCACCTGCCTCTGAATGGGATTTAAATGTGGTCTTGCAACGGCTTACTTGCCCATCATTTGAACCTATGGCTACTTGCCCTCTGCGCTTTCTCTCCTAGAAATCGTTGTTTCTGATAGCCCTTACCTCAGCAAGGCGAGTGAGTGAGCTTCAGGCCCTAGTATCAGATGCTCCTTATACTAGGTTCTATAGGAACAGAGTAGTCTTACGGACTCACCCTAAGTTCCTTCCAAAGGATGTCTCCTTCCACCTCAATCAGGAGGTAGTTCTTCTAACTTTCTTTCCCAGGCCGCATGCCAGCTGGGCTGAGATGGTCTTGCATACCCTGGACTGTAGGAGGGCGTTGTCCTTCTACCTTGATCGTACGCGGGAGCACCGGAGGGCTGTTCAGCTCTTTGTCTCTTTTGACGCCAATAAGTTGGGGTTGGCTGTCTCCAAGCTTACTTTGTCCATATGGGTAGCCGACTGTATCGCCTGGACTTACAGGGCAGCTGGTCTCTCGTTGCAGGGTCGAGTTACGGCTCACCGTGTCAGGGCGAAGGCTGCGTCAGTGGCTCATCTCTGCTCTGTTCCGTTGGCAGACATCTGCCGGGCCACTACTTGGTCTTCAAGCCAGACTTTTGCGGCCCTCTATTGCCTTGAGAGGGAGTCCCGCAGGGACAGTGCTTTCGGGCAGGCGGCACTCCATAATCTCTTTGGGGTTTAGGTAACTCCTACCCTCCGGCCCTGGTGTTGGGCTACTGTTCGGGGGCGTTATCAGAGAAGATTCTTTTCTTGCATGCTGAGGCTCTAGAGGAGGGAGCTCATTTTTCAGCTTTGGGTCTCCGGTAGCCTTAAGCTGGGGAGTCCCATATGTGAGGACTGACTTCCTGTTTGATCCTGGAGAAAGAGTAGTTACTCACCTGTAACAGGTGTTCTCCAGGAGCAGCAGGAATCAGTCCTCACAACCCTCCCTCCTCCCCTTGGAGTTGCAGTCCTATGTTTTTATTTTGTTATTTTGCTGTCTTTTAGCTATGTCATCAGACTGAGCAAGATGGCACCCTTGGGCAGGAAGGGGACCGCGCATGTGCGCTGCATTCCCAAAGGCTTTCTTTGAAAGCTGGGGAAATGCTCCGCACGGGGGCTCCATCGGCGCCGACGTCACCCATATGTGAGGACTGATTCCTGCTGCTCCTGGAGAACACCTGTTACAGGTGAGTAACTACTCTTTCTGCTGAAATGTGGTATAAGAAAAAATTCTGCTCTTCTCTGCAATGCAGCCCATATTGAAGAATGGTTTTGACAAGTATGTCATAAACTGGTGTAACCGCAATCTGGAAAAAACACAAGATGCAGTCATAGGGTACAGGGAGCCAGAGGTGAGGGAATGTTATAAAGTTTAGACACATTAATAAATACCCTTACAGAAATATTAAGAATTGCAATAGTGTTATGCAAGCTATGCACAAATGTGCTGTTTGTACTAAAGGAGGCAATCTGTGGGACCCTAACAATTCCCATGTTCAGAAAAATGGGACTGCTGATGCAGAGATAGTATGGGCATGAGCAGGGAAAGGATTCTTTTTTGGGTGAGAAATTGAGATCGTATTCGTAGTCTTGGTACCCCATTTGATTATATTAGGTACTAGCTGTTATTTATAGGTTCAGGTCATTTTTTTGGCAGAATCATGTTTCTGTGATGGAAAGGGAAGATGTGTGTGTGGTTTGAGAGGTGCACGGAGGGGATCTGGGGTGCTCATCTGCAATTCAGGGGGAAATTGAAAGCCTGTCCGGTACCTGAACCATATGGATTACCGCAGCGTCACCGGGTGCCAGTGTGATTGGGCAGTCAAACTCAGAGAGGGTTCACTATAGCTAAATGTCAAAACATATCCCTGTCAATAATAAGGGAGCCTCAGAATAAAGGTACTCAACAGTAAAAACAGCACTAATGCATGCCCGTAATGCACATTTTATAGGACCAATGGCGTTGCTGTTGAGCATGTATTAGTGCTGTTTGCACTGCTGAATGCCCGTATTCTGAAAATACCTATTATAGACAGGGATGTGTTTTGACATTCAACCATAGGGAATGTATGCTGATTCCTTCTGGATTATTTTTCATAGGGTACTCTAATAAGATCTGATATTGTTGGCAGTGTGATAGGGCAGCAGTACATCTACTGTGCCTGGCACTGGGAGACACGACTGATGTGGCCAACATTCCCCGGATTGTCCCATGTGGCCGACATCCCTACCCAGGCCAGGATCAATGAGAGCTGCGAGAGTGCTATCTGGAGTCTGGCTACTTGGAGTGATGGCACAGGGATCTCCCCTTCCATGCCCACACAGCCCTGACCAGGTGAGCAGTGCAACAAAGCTGGCTGTGGGAAGGCAAACAGGGGTGCCCCACAGGTAGTGGATGTATACAGACCGACATATGCCATGATGGGACAGGTGTAGCTGCTCTGAGAAATGCCAATACCCAGATAGGTGGGCCTCAGAAGCCATAGCCAGAAGACCCTACTACAGCTACAGATACTAATCATTTGTATAGCACTACAAGGCATACACAGCACTGCACAGACATGTACCAGATGGTCCCTGCTCAGCGAAGCTTGCAGTCTAGTCAAGACAGACAATACGCAGCTGTGGACAGGTTACATCCTGGGGGAATGGTCAGGAAACACAAGGGAGCTTAGGCGAATCAGATCCAGCAGCAGCAATGATGAGGTTAATGCTCAGCCTGGATATGAGAGGGGCCAGCAACGAAGCCTGACGTACAGACTCATGTTGTTTGTCCCAGGCATAAGGAGCAGCAAGGTGAAAGGAGCGAAGTCTGGATTTGGCAGTAGAAGAGAAGTGATCTGACAGAAGGCTGGCGTTCCCAGGGAGGGGTGTAGGGAGAGAGAAGAGGGGAATGGTAGTGCAGAGCTGCAGAATGAGTGCACTTATAGGCCAGAGGCCGGAACGGGCACACATTTGTTGCTCAGCATTATTATGCCTCCTTTGTGGTCCTACAATGTTAATTTGGGGTTTTGTGCACTTAGTGAGGGTCCATCCCTAGCAATTTAAGGCATATTTGTAGAGATTACCAGGGCAGGACTCACTGGGACCAGTTCCTAATGCCATGTACCATTTCATGCAAAATATATCCTGACATACATGTTCACATTTACTTTCTGGTATATCATATTGGGGTGCATTGGGCTTATCTAGCGCTTCTCAGGGCATGTGGGGGACTCGTATATGGTCTAGGTTGCAGCAGCTGTCATTTCTCATTGGTATTTATGTCTAGTGTGCATCATCAAACTACTGTCTCTGATGAGCAGCTTAGGAGATGCACGTTTTTCTTGAGGGGCGTGGTGTCCACGGGTACATTGCAGAGATGGGCAGGATCCAAAACCTTTTAAGTTTCAGAATACGGTGGGCACGGGGACGTCCAAAACATTTCCCCAAGGCATGGGGCCGGCTGAAATAGCGCTTGCATGTGCCCGCCAAACACATCTATCTCCCCAATTCCAGACCCGCGGGCATGTCCAGACCCGCAGATGTAGAATTAGGTTCAAAGGGGCCTGTTCTTGTTTTAGATGCGTCCACAGATCAGAAGTGCATCTTATGGAAACATACTCCACACGTATAAGTATTCAATGATATATTTAAGAATGTACACACATACAGGCACATACAACACATTCATACAAACACTTAGACATATTGATCCACAAAGATACATATATATGCACACACAAATATCAGATAATAAACATACAAAATACATACAGACAAACACACGCACACCCATACAAGTCGCAAAGAATTGGGGAAACTGGGTGTCCAAATGGCAGATGAATTTTAATGTGGACAAGTGAAAAGTTATGTGCTTAGTGAAGAACAATCCAAACTATGGTTACATGATGTAAGGTTCCGCATTAGAAACCACCACCCAGGAAAAAGATTCAGGTGTCATCATGGATAATATGTTAAAATCCTCTGCCCAGTGTTCAGCAGCGGTCAAGAAAGCAAATAGAATGCTAGGAATCATAAGAAAAGGAATGGAGAATAAAACAAAAGATATTATAATGCCTCTGTATCCTTCCATGGTGCGACCGCACCTTGAATATTGTGTGCAATTCTGGTTGCCATATTTCACCAGATATCTCTCTCTCTCTATATCTATGCTATATATATATAGAGGAATTGGAAAAGGTATAGAGAAGAGCGACCAAAATGAAAAAGGAGAAAGAAGGATAAGAAGGATGCTCCTACAAGGGAAGACTTAAAAGGTTAGGGATCTTCAGCTTGGAAAGGAGACAGCGAGGGGAGATATGAGTGGAGTGGAACAGTAGGAAGACTAGGGGATACACAATGACGTTACATTGTAGCACATTTAAGACTAATTGGAGAACATTATTTTCACTCAATGCATAATAAAACACTGGAATTCATTGCTGGTGGATGAAATAAAAGCTGTTAGTGTAACTAGGTTTAAAGAGATTTGGAGAAGTTCCTGGAGGAAAAGTCCATAAACCTTTATTAAAGTGGGCTGGGGACATCCACTGCTTACCCCTGGGATAAAGCAACATGGAAGCTGTCTTCCCTTTGGGAATCTAAAAGATACTTGTGACCTGGACTGGCCACTGTTGGAAACAAGAGTTACCATAGTGGGTCACACAAAAGGTCCCTCAAGCCCAGTATCCTATATGGAGGGGATATTCAGCCGTGGTGGCTAGTGCTTCTAAAGCGCATTGCTATTGCTGCTGAATACTAGCCCCGGATATTCAATGCCGAGCCCGTATCTAGCCATTGGCATTGAACATCCAGGTCTGCTGCACAGTTTGGAAGCTAACTGGGCAGCAGCAATATTGAGCTGCTACCCAGTTAGCTCCCTTGAGTAAAGATAGGCAGAGGAAATGCCGGCCCATCTACCCACAGGTTGCTAACCAGGCTGCGGTTCAATATCGCCACTGCCCGGTTAGCAAATGGTGCCACGTCTGCTCTGCCTGGAACGCCCACGGCACGCATTGAAGCTACATGGTCGGCATCAGGATGTGTCACGACGGAATCCATGTTAGTGCCGCTGAATATCCCTCTAAGTGTCATTTACACGGTTTACATATCTGTAAACCGTGTAAATACCTTTGAATATTGGGCCCTATGTTCTTATGTAATTCCATGAGCTATGCTGTGCATGCTTTCCCCACTTTTTATGAAAAAGGGTAGAAGGTGGTATCTAGACTCCTAGCTAGGGACTGGCTGCTCATCTGTCATCTGAACTTCAAGGTTCCAGGTTGAGGATGAGTCCCTTTAGTTTCCTGAATTACTATTCCTAGACCATTCAGTTAAGGCCTGTTGGGGATCTGAGTGTCCTCTGCTGTCTCCAGGCAGCAGTAGATTGAGAGGAGTGAAAGCCAGCAGCCCCAAGTTGTCCCCCCCCCCCCCCTCAGCGCTGAAGGGAAGGCTGAGCACAAGGACTAGAAAAGCCACACGGCAAAGAGGCCTCAAGATAAGAGTGGTGGGGAAGAGGACAGCACGAACCCCTAGCAACCGATGGAACACGAGGAGACAGAGAGCGGCCTGCAGCATCGAGGCACATGCCCCCTGCTGTGTTTAGGTACGATTTCTTCTTCAGGCCCATGAGCGTTTTTAACCCCCCACTGTGTTTTGGGCACCTGGGAGAGGCAGCCACCGGAGAATAAAGCAGGACAGAGCAGCTTCTTCCTAGGCTTCCATTTGCAGTTTCCTTTCAGTTTCTGTTAATTAATTTCAGTAAATTGGGTTTGTTTTATTTTATTTCATTTTAGTTCAGGTACTCTAGTGCTCCGTGCCTGAGCCCATGGAGGTGCACTGTGCTAGGGATCCTTCTACCTACCTGGGTACAGATTGAGGGCATTCCTGGGGAGTACCCGCAGTCCTTTCCACCATGCCGACCAGACCGTAGTGCTTGGTATGTGATGGTATTAAGGTGGGGGGTGAACCCCTCTTCATACCACATTCTTAAACATTCCTTGTGTTATACAGCTCAAAACTTATTCAGTGCACAATGACCTGTGGCAAAAGCCTAACTAAATGTGCCATTGTCTTATTGCTGGGCACATTTCAGAGAGCCGTTGTGCCTGGTCAGGAGATGTTTCAACAAACTGTCACTTACATTGTGACTTTTTTCCTGAGAAGGATCAGGCAAAAATGTCAGAGACAGAAATAAATGAAAGATAAGCTGGAAAAAGTCCAAGTAGCTATGTAGCTACAGTTTTGTTCTGTGAAACAGGAAACATCTTCATACAAGAAATGTATATAATTAGAAAGACAAAGACAAGTCAGTGGATAGGAGACAAATGAAATCCTTCCATCTGTCTGGCATGATTATCTTTTGTCTCTTAGTCCAGACTCTGTATCTACTAAATTTGGGATATTGCTTGTAAGGGAAGCTGTACTCCTTACAGCCATTGGTATTACTTATAATAAAAACATAAACATTTACTCAGAGAAAGTGTCAGAGTGTTTGGATCAGTGCATGGTCCATTTTATATCTTTGAGGTACAACATGGCAGCACAATCTAAAAATCCTCAAGATATGCGGGACCCGATGGGAAGCGGTCTTGGAGGCAGGCATCTGCTTAAACCGCATGCAAGAGGTTAGCTCATTGGAGCAGAGGTTAGGTCATTGGAGCAGGCCTGCAGGACGAGACGAGGCAGGGGGCGCCGTGTTACCTTCAGTGGATCCGGCCCCTGGTCCCTGGGCGACGCCCGGACAATCCACCCCTCAAGCCCAGGGAGCAATATGGCTCCCGGGGGGTTCTCACCAGAGTTTGTCTTTTGATTAAGGCGTTTTGCTATGTCAACAGGGCTTGGCAAGAGGCTCCTCAGCCCTGGAATGCAGGGATAAGAGGGCATTGGACGCAAAAGAGCATGAGTCAAGTGCAGTGGCGACTAAGCAGGCTAGAGGCTTAGAGGAATGGCAGCAATCGCCATTTTCTGAGGAGCTGGATGGGGAAGACCTTGACATGGAGCTAGATCTGCAGGAGGAATTGGAAGAAGGAGAGATCCCAGAACAGGAGGATCAGGTCCAGATTGTTTGGGTGTTCCGCCGGAAGGAGCTGCCAGCGCTCATTTTGGAGTTCCTCAAGGCTATGAATATGCCCGCTAATCTCCTGGCATAGGAAGAGACGCTGGAGGATCCACTGTTCCAGGCTAGATAAAGAAGAATTTTCAAACACATCTTGACAAACTACCCATACATGTTACAAACTCCAGCAGGATGCTCTCTTTGGCACGATGTAAGTATTATGCTGAGCATTAGCAGTAAATTTGAGAGATTAAGATCATACTCTACATACCCTGGCTTAGAAGTGAGGTTCACAACTACCATAGTATGTGCAAAACTAACCCATTTGGAGAAACTACCCTGAGGAAGACCTCTGTAAGTGACTCTTCTTCAATAGTCAACTAGGTTCACAGAATCCCAAAGTACAGTTAATCTTGTCCCAAAATAATGGAAGAGGAAAGCTAAGATAATACTCTGACTTAAAGATTGGCTTGCCCCAGTGTTGTCTTTGTCTTTCAGACCTTGGCAAAAGGGGATTACCTCTGATCTCCTTAAACATAAGCCTAAGTCTCTCCATTCATAGTAAATCTGGATTCCCTTGGTCAACTTCCTTCGAATAAGCGGTTTAACATTCCCCAAGGCTAAAAGGGCTTGAGTGGAGGATCTGGGTAACTTTTACTTGAATCACAAAATTATGTGTTTGAGTTTGTGGGGTGTCAACAAAATTGCAAGTGTGAAGTGCTGCTAGGTCCATGTCTTTCCCTCCATCTTTAATCCCTGGACAATCTCTCGCAAAATGTCCTCTTTCTCCACAATTAAAGTAGGATAGAAGTTGCAGATCCCTGGGACAGTATATGACATAAAGCTGTCCCGTCTCCATAGTCAGCTGCAGCCAGTCCACTTTCCACCAGTGGTTTTCAGTGTCCTAAAATGACTTTGCTCCCTTTGACCGCAGGTTTTTCAACATGAACTGAATGTGTCGAAGGCATTAGCTACTTCCAAGATGCCCTCTAAAGTAAGGTTTGGATTTTGACGAATCCACATAGGCAAATTTAAGCCTTCTATGAACTGTTCCAACAAGACTTTCTTGGGCACCTTTCGGCTGATAAAAGAAACCTCTCAGACTTTCTTCTGGTTGGAAGATTCCTTTCCGGAAGTGTTGTCTGTAACCTTCCAGGCTGCATTTTGTCCACTCCATAAAGGTGGCCTTGATGTCAACATATGTAGCTCTCCCTTCTGGGTTGGTATCATGGAAGGTTGTTGCCTGTCAATAAGTTACCTAGGTAAATGGTCCAGGCTGTCTCTGTTCATCCCACTAGGTGAACAGTTCTCTCAAAGGTCACCATGAAATAGTCCATATCCTTCTCTAGGAATTATCTTGGGCATAATGAGTTTTGGAAGGGTTGTCGTGCTGTATTTGCTTGAGGAACTTGTGCTGTGTGTATCAGGGCAGCCTGCAGCTGCTGCTCTCTGTCGGGGCCTGAGGTATCTGTTCCCTTATGCTGTCTTCCGGGGGCAGTCTGTCTACTAGATGCATCCTTGTGGATGGCCTGACTGTTTTGAAAGCAGCGGCTTTGTGACGCTGCTTTCAAACTGGAATCAGGCCGCCACTGCCTCCCGAATCCATTCTTGTGGCGGCAGCCCAATTCCATTTTGAAAGCGGCGGTGGCTCAAAATGAAGTTGGGCCATTGCAAGATGAGAAGATTGATTCGGGCAGCAGCAGGGCAAGGGTGGTGGTAGGAAAAGGGATGCTGGCAGCGACAGAAGGGGGGGCGGTGCAACAGGGGCTTCTGCCTGGGGCGGCAAAAACCCTTGGACAGCCCCTGGTCTCTTCTAAGTCCTACTTATGTTTCTGCAAAAGCATAGGAAGTAAAACAAAACAAAAACATCTGATTTCTGCCTACCTAGACAGGATTAAGCCCTTTAGTCCCATAATAGGTACTACAGCTGGAGGGATCTCCAAAGTCCCTTAAGAGAGCAGTGGGCCTGTACGAACAACAGGATCCCACCACTGCCACAATATGTTATAGCATGTGTAGATGGTCAGGGTTCTGGCTAGTGGTGAGGCTTGTAGACACAGTAAATCCAGCCAAACTCAGGTTTAAAACAAAAAGAAAAAAAGTTCTTTCACTTTAGCAAAACAATGTGCCTGGCTTGTCTTGCAGGCTCTAGACAAAATCATAAGTAAATATTCTGTACATGCCCTTGGGCCTTCCTTCTCTCATCTGGGTCTCTTCCCATCCTCTGGGCCTAGGCTTTTTACAATTCTTTACTTGGATCCTACCCATCTCCCGTGTTCCCCAGTTCTGCTGCCATTAACCCATTTTGGATAGCTCACATATTCTTTCTCTGTTCTGGATGATTTATTACACTCAAACAACTATGAAATACCGGCAATAATAAAACATATTAAAACTTTCCAGAAAATAGAAGTTTCACATAGTGTATGTTTTTCATACACTGGTCCAATATAGTATATTGTCCATCTTCAGAAAAGATAGGATTCAGTTCCAGTATTCATTGACATAAACATACTGTATGATACTATTGAAACTGCAGTTTTCATTTAAAACACTTTATTATGATATAATATAGTTTGTCAACAGTCCATTCTGACGGCGGAATATGATACACCTGAAAACACTTCTGATGCAGTGCGTTGATATTGCACCATTGAAACACCTAGAACAGAATGCTTGACAGAAATTAGTTTCGGCAACATATTAGCCCAGCGTATGAAAAACATACAAGGCCGATATACACACCAATAACTCTGATGCTAAGTAACTTACAGTTATCTAAACCTAACGTCTACAAATACTTTTATCTGCAAATTAGTAGCTATTACAGCATTATAAGCTACTTACTATTTTTCGTGATTTTTATGTTGAGCCGCCAGTACCGTCAAAATCAGCAAACTTTGAATACCTATTAAACTAACTAGATCTCAGATAAAAAATCTGTATATAACGCTTTTTGACATAACGATAATAGCTAAACATAGTTCCATTGAATTTATAATCATTAATTAGTAAACAGTTGAGTAGTACATATGGAAACCTTATGTATTGTCGGCGGGCCTCCTGCTTGGGCTGGTAGCCTGTGAGCAAGAGGCCCTTGCCTTATTGCCCTCTTTGAACAGTGTCCACAAATATGGCCGCCAGCTAGGATTGCTAGGAAATGTAGTTCAGCTATTCCTCAGAGCAAATAGTGTGACCACATGGTATTAGGCAAAAACAGAGAATATTTATTTTCGGGATTTCCCCTTCGCATCAAAATTCATTAGCACCGAACATAAATGGGATACATCTCCAAAGCAAAGAATAATAAAGTCCAACAGGTTGCATTCACATGGTCAGGAAATTCTGCTTCCAACATCAGTAGTTAACTTTTGCTCAAAGAACTATCTTACAAAGTTCAGGCTGTTAACTCCAGCAAAGCAACTTAACTTTTCTTAGAAGACTGTTTCTTTCACATCTTCTGTACAATGCAGATCAAAAGGTTCCAAAGCTTCCAGCAAGTTTTAATTCCTTCAGAGCATTGTAGTAACCAACACATTTGCTCTTAAAACTTCTGATAAGTTTTCTTGCTGTTCCTCTCAGCTTCCTAAAATAAGCTTTGCCCTGCTTCAAACAATCACTCTTTCACATGTGCTTAGGGTCAGGACATATTAAGCTCATTAGCCCTGCAGTATAAACATTGCATCTCTTCAGACTCACTCTCATACGGTTCATTGCACTCTCCTATCTCCATTTCCTCAACGGATTCATTGCAACTGTCTTCAAGTGGAACAGTATCATAGAGCTTCTTATTCTCACTCTGTAACAGTTCTTTTAGGTTTGACAATAAATGTTTCTTTTGCTCCATCTCAGCATACGTTAGACACGGAGTTTCTCTCGCTCTACTAAAACTCTCTGCTGCTGAGTCACAGCAGTTGTTAGCAAACTTCCTGTCTCTCATAGAAGTTTGTTTTGAGGCATTCTGGCTACGACAGCTTCTAGCACTTCTCTTTAGCTCTCTGACTATCTCTTCAGAGGGAGTTTGGCTAGGAAACACAGAAAGGCTTTTCTCCCTACCTCTGTAGTTTAGCTGGCTAGCTGAGTTGCTTCCCCCGCTGGGAACTGACTCTTCCAGCTTCCTTTCCCGACGGGACTTTGAAACACGCACTTGCCTTGGCTCTGGGCTTCTCAGCTGTTTCAATCCTTCCTGTTCGGGGCCATGCTGCTTTCCCTTCTCGTTCAGCTGCCTCTCTCCTGGCAGTCTCTCCTTCAGCTGTGTCTGCCTCTGATCTGTTCCTCTCAGATCCAACTGCTTGTCTCTCTTCCTCACTAACTGCTCAAACACTGCAGTTTTAAGCTGGTGCTTCTCAGGCACCACGCCCTTCTCCCTGCACACGTGGGAGCTGCTAGGGCTCAACCTAGCTCTGACGTGATGAAGTGGGCGGGGCTTGGTACTAACTGCATTCTGACTCGGAGGTTTGTGGTTGCTAGGGAAACCCTGTTTACTACTATTTTTAAAGGGACAGGATTCACTTTCTTGCCACTTCATCTCTTCTGAACAGCCTTCCTTACCACAGTATGTAAAACATATGCTGGTCCAAAACGGGTTAAGATAGGCATAAAGCTGGTCCCTTGACCTCCGAAAACTAAACAAGTTTTTGGTGCGGGAGAAGTTCAGGATGTTTTCCCTAGGCGTTCTGCTGCCCTTCCTCCGGCTGGGTACTGGCCATGCTCCTTAGATTTAAAAGACGCTTACACCTACATTCTGATTCACCCCCAGCACAGGCAGTATCTGCGCTTCAGGGTGCAGGGGGAGCACTTCCAGTACAGGGTGCTCCCCTTCGGCCTCGCATCCACCCCGCGGGCTTTCATGAAGTACCTTTCTGCAGTCGCTGCCTCCCTCAAGCGACAGGGCGTACCGGTCTTCCCTTACCTCGACAACTGGCTCGTCACGGGATCCTCGGTCGAGGAAACTCATGTGGTGGCATCTCACATGATCCTCCTGCTCAAGCGCCTGGGCTTCTTGATCAATTATCCCAAGTCCCACCTCGAACCAGGGCAGACCTTAGAATTCATTGGCGCACGCCTTGACACTTGGCAGGCAACCACTTTCCTGCCGACGGATCGCACCAACCTTCTCCGAACCTTAGCAGCCCAAGTCCAGAGCACCCCTCGGAAGACAGCCCGGACAATGCTGTGCCTCCTGGGGCATTTCTATGTTTCTATAAAATGTAAGGTCATGTATTTGGGCTGCAGCAATCCAAGGGAGCAATATAGTATAGGGGTGAAGTACTTTTGTCCACTAAAGAAGAGCGGGACCTAGGCGTGGTTGTGTCTGATGATCTTAAAGTAGCTAAACAGGTAGAAAAGGAGATGGCAAAAGCTAGAAGGATGCTTGGGTGCATACGGAGAGGAATGGCTAGCAGAAAAAAGGTGGTGATAATGCCTCTCTATAAGTCTTTGGTGCGACCTCATTTGGAGTATAGTGTGCAATTCTGGAGACCGCACCTTCAAAAGGATGTGAACAGGGTGGAGTCGGTGCAGAGGGTGGCTACTAAAATGATTAGTGGTCTTCATTATAAAGCATATGAGGACAGACTGAAGGATCTTAATATGTACACCTTAGAGGAAAGGCGGGATAGAGGTGATATGATTGAGATGTTTAAATACCTCCGTGGCATAAATGTTCAGGGAGAGAGCCTCTTTCAATTGAAAGCAAGCTCTGCTACAAGGGGACATGGGATGAGGGTGAAGGGAGATAGATTCAGGAGCTTTTATGTTAAACTATTTGGTTATTTATTTGCTTTTAGTGCTGTGTGCTCTGTTTTTGCTTTCCTTTCATTTTATGGCGTTCTTTTCTATGATTTGCAGTGTAGACCTTTTTTATTGTACACCGCTCTATGCTTCGGCAGTAGCGGTTGATCAAATGTTTTAATAAAGATAAAGATAAAGGAGTGATATGCGGAAATATTTCTTTACGGAAAGAGTAGTGGATCCATGGAATAGTCTCCCAGTGGAGGTGGTAGAGATGAGGACAGTAACTGAATTCAAAAAAGCATGGGACAAACACAGAGGATCTCTAAAGGTAAAAAGGGGACTGTTGTAGTTGTTGATATGGAAGGACAGACTAGATGGGCCATGTGGTCCTTTTCTGTCATCATATTTCTATGTTTCTGTTTCTATGTTTCTATATGGTCTCTACCTTCCATGTGGTTCTCCAGGAACAAGCAGAAAGTCAGTCCTCACTTATTCGTGACGTCAACACCAATGAAGCCCACGCGGAGCAATTCCCCATCTTTCAAAGAAAGCCTTTGGGATTGCTACCACACATGCGTGGTCCTCTTCCCACCCAAGGGTGCCATCTTGCTCAGTCTCCTTTTTTCCATGGAGCCCTTCAGACGTACATCCTCGTCCCTCAGAAAAAGTGTTTCTTTTTTGGCCTGCTGGCCATCTCTTTTCCAGTTGTACCGGTCCTGTACCCCTACACTTCGGCCCCGTGCTCTCGGCGGCACTCCAACCAGGGGTCCTCTGAAGTGGAGCAACACATGAAGAAGAAGGCCTCAAAGTCGCTGTCGGGGGCTCCCGACATGCGCAGGCGATCCCGTGCTCAGTCGCTCAGCCCCCTTCGACGTTCCTGAGAATCGAACAAGGAGCTGCCCCGCAAGGTACCTCACATAGTTACGGAGGCTTCTGGCAAAGGCGCCCAGTCTCTAGAGGGATGCCTGATCCGGTGACCCCAGGATCGGCGTCACAGGGCCCCACGCCCGTGTAGGAATCCCGCATGCTGGCAGTCGAACAAAACATTTCTGCGTTCATCGCTTCCCAGCAGGTGCTTACAGCCAGCTTCACTGACTCGCGCCTAGAGACCATGGTTCCCTCGCGTGGGACACCTAAACCCGTCCAGGAAACCCCCAAGAGCTGCGGATCTCGTGAGGGTCCTCGTTGGCAGTCTCGTTCGCCTTCCCGTTCCTTGAGGGCGAGATCATCCAGGGCCTCCGGCTCTAAGCAGGCCTCAGCCACTGGACAGGGCGACCTGCGCGGCTCAGATTCCTTTTCCGAGTTCTTTGACTGGGAATCCGATGGGGACACCTCCCCGGAAACCTGTGCACACCTGGATCTTCCGTCGGACGTCTCAATGGCGCTCGCTGCCTGAAAACACTTCTTTCCTGGTGTTCATTCGGGACATGGCTCGGGCCCTTAACTTGGCCACCCAGGCCGAGAAGGATCCTCGAGCTGAAGAGCTCGACATCCTCCAATGCGAGTCCTCACCTAGGGAGTCTCTGACGGTCCCGGTCCCTCCTTTTCTGTCCAGGCTGCTGCTCCATATGTGGGAGACACCTGCCTCAGTCCCCATCATGAGTAAGCTCCTCGACACCATGTTCAAGGTACAACGTGGCTCTGGGATCATGGTGGTGGAGTCGGCCATGAGGAAACAGAAGAGCCTGAAGTCACACTCCTCAGTCCCCCTGGGCTGGGAGTCAAGGGCCCTTGCCCCACCCTACGCCACAAGGCCTACCAGGGATCTATGTTCTCTGTTGCATTCAAGCGTACCAGTTATACATGGGTATGTTCTTGCACGACCTGGCCAAAGAGCTCGGGGGTTTCTCTGTGGGCCTCAAGGGTGAACCTCTCAACAGGTTCAGTACCCTGCTCAAGTCTGTCGCGGATTGCTCCAAATACCTTTCCGCCTACGATGGTTTCAAGTCTTCGGCTGGGTAGCAGCTGCGAGTATCAGGGCCTGTCGCCAGGCATGACTCCAATCCTCAGACTTAGAGCAGTGGGTGGAGGAGAAGCTCCTGGACATTCCTCACCTCGGTGAACAGCTTTTCGGCAAGCCGATGGAGGAAAAAGCCATGGAGATAGATGGAGTTCGTCACTAGACCCATCTCTCGCGCAAGACCTCAGCCCTCCCTTGGAAGAAGCAGCAGGCCAAAAAGCCTTTCTTCCTGAGAAAATTCCTTCTTTATTGTGACTACCCGCTGTATCCGACCACCACCACGCCAACCACTCCGGCACAAGGGAAGTCTGGCCAGGGTCACCGCAAGCGAAAGGGCCCAGAGCCCAGACCCCAGCTCCGCCACAACCCACACAGGGGTTTTGACACCAGCCACATAGCCTCTGGTCCTCCGGCATCTCAGCAGCCAGTGGGGGGATGCCTGTCCTCTTTCGCCCCTCAATGGGCTTCCGTCACCTCAGATGCCTGGGTCCTCCGGGTCATCTGGAACGGCTATCGCCTCCGTCTGGACAGGCTTCCCCCTCCCTTCTCCCAAGTGAAGCCTCCTCGACGCTCCGCGCACCAAGTTTTCCTGCAGCGAGACTTAGTCAACCTCCTCGCCCAACGAGTGGTCAAGAAGGTGCCGCCACACCTCCGAGGTCAGGGCTTCTATTCCCAGTACTTCCTCATCCCAAAGAAGATGGGGGGTCTGCGGCCCATCCTCGACCTCCGAAGGTTAAACAAGTTTTTGGTGCGAGAGAAGTTCAAGATGTTATCCCTTGGCGTTCTACTGCCCTTCCTCTGGCAGGATGACTGGCTATGCTCCTTGGATCTAAAGGACGCTTATGTCCACATTCTGATTCACCCTCAGCACAGGCAGTACATGTGCTTCAGGGTCTGGGGAGAGCACTTCCAGTACAGGGTGCTCCCCTTTAGCCTCACGTCCGCTCCACAGGTCTTCACAAAACACCTCTCCGCGGTCGCCGCCTGTCTCAGGGGTCAGGGTGTACCAGTCTTTCCCTACCTCGACGACCGGCTCATCACGGGATTCTCGGTCGAGGAAACTCCCCGGGCGGCATCGCGCACAATTCTTCTGCTCGAGAGCCTGCGCTTCTTGATCAACTACCCCTTCTCACCTCAAGCCAGTGCAGGCTTTAGAGTTCATCAGGGCACACCTCGACACTCAGCAGGCGATCACATTCCTGCTGGTGGATCATGCCGACTGCCTCCGAGCCCTGGCGGCCCAGGTCTAGAGCATCCCCGGGTCACAGCCCGAACTATGCTGCACCTCCTGGGCCACATGGCCTCTACCGGCCATGTGGTTCCCCACGCTCATCTGCACATGCGGATGGCCCAGTGGTGCCTCAGCGCCCAGTGGAGTCAGTCCGCCAGCCATCTGAGGGACCCCGTAAGGTCTCCTACAGCCTTCGCCTGTCCCTGGATTAGTGGAAAAGCCCCCACATCCTTCTCCGGGGTTGCCCTTCCAGACCCCGCAGCACGACCTGGTACTGACAACAAATGCCTCACTGTGGCGCATTATGCATGCAGGGGCAGTGGTCACCAGAGGAGTCACAGCAGCAGATAAACTTGCTCAAGCTCCGGGCGATTCGGTGGGCCCTGAGGGCCTTCGAGGACCACCTCCAAGGGAGGTCGGTGCTCATACAGACCGTCCACCGCGTGGCGATGTTCTACGTCAACAAGAAAGGGGGGACCAGATAATGCTTCCTTTGTCGGGAAGCAGTTCTCCTTTGTTCCTTCACCTCCTGTCGGGGGATGACCCTCAGGGCGGTTTACCTCCCGGGCCAGGAGAATGTCCTAGCAGACAGGCTCAGCAGAATCCTCTGCCCTCACGAATAGCGTCTGGATCCGGTGGTGGCCAGTTTATTTATTTATTTAACCATTTTTATATACCGACTTTCTACAAATCAAGACGGTTTACAAGGAACATAACAGACAGTATATTTCAACTGAGTACATTGTAACAAAAAGAATCAACGTATAAGTGATTAACAAGCAACATACTCCTTGCGGAGGTTTAAGAACTATTTACAAGGAGGCTTAACATGCTATTTACATGGAGGATTATCTAGGCTTAGCATACTATTTACATGGAGGATTATATAGGAGGGAAAAGTGTTCTTGAAAGAGATGAGTTTTCAATTTCTTCCTGAATTCAGAGTGATTGGTACAGTTCCGTAATTCGTGTGGTAAGGCATTCCAGATAGAGGGGGCTTAAAGGGAGAATGCACGATTACATGTGGCTTGGTTACAAGTTCTCTTGGATGTTGGGATGGATAGGCGGTTTTTGGTGATGGTGCGGCGCGTTCTTTTGTTGTTGGAATTGGATAAGAGCGAGGAGAGGCAGGGTGTTGACTGATTGGAAATGATTTTGTGAATGAGGGCGATTGCTTTGAATTTAGCCTGGATTGTATGGGGAGCCAATGTAGGTTGTAAAGGATTGGTGTTATGTGTGATCGTCTGGGGTTATTTGTAATGAGCCGAGCTATTGTGTTCTGTGCCATTTGGATAGGATGGAGGCTGTTCTTAGGAAGGCCATGATAAATGAGGTTGCAGTAGTCAAGGGTTGGGATGGTGAGGGCCTGGCAGACAGTGCGGAAGGAGTCTGGGTTTAGGAGAGGTTGGAGGTTCCGAAGGGTGCGTAGTTTTGCATATATTGAGCTAGAGGGTTTTTTTATCTGTTCATGGAATGTAAGATTCTGATCAAGGATAAGACCAAGATATTTCACTTGATTTTTAATGGTGAGGGTGATATCTCCAAGTGTAAGGGTTGAAGGTGGGGTGTAGGAGGCGTTGGTGAATACTTGGAGGACTTCGGTTTTAGATTGGTTGATTAAGAGGTTGTGATTTGAAAGCCAGTTGGCTGTTCCTTCACTGGGGGACTCTGACTATTGACCTGTTTGCCAGTCCACTGAATGCACAGCTCCCCCGCTTCTGTAGGCCGGTGCCGCACCCAAGCAGGGAGATCCCGGATGCGTTCCTTCTGAGCTGGTCCTCCGGCCTGCTCTATGCGTTCCCTCCCACTCCTCTAATTGTGAGGACCCTCTTCAAGGCTCAGCGGGACCGGGCATCGATGATCCTCGTAGCTCCCCCATGGCCTCGACAGCCCTGGTTCTTTTTCCGGCTATCATCGGAGCCTCCAGTTCCCCTGGGCTGTGCCCCGGGCCTGCTAACGCAGGAGGGGGGTGGGTGCTACACCCAAACCTAGCCTCCTTATCCCTCGCAGCCTGGCAGCCGAATGGGTTTCTCTAGCCCTGCTGGGCCTCCCAGAGGACGTCGAGGAAGACCTTGACTAGGTGAGTGTACGCCTTCAAGTGGCAGCGTTTCTCGGTCTGGTGCTCAGGGCTCCAGGTCGATCCCTTCTCCTGCTCCACTCGGTGGGTCCTTCAGTACCTCCTCCATCTCTCAAAGGAAGGCCTGAAATCAAACTCCGTCAGGGTACATTTGAGCACCATCTCAGCGAATCACCTCCCTGTCGAGGGAAAGCCCCTCTCAGGGCAACCCTTGGTCTCCCGCTTTATGCAGGATCTCTTGCTCTCCAAACCTTCCATCCGGGCACCTCCAGCGGACTGGAACCTGAACATAGTGCTCATGCAGCCTACATGTTCACCCTTCGAGCCGATGGCGACATGTTTGCTTCGGCACCTATCCTGGAAGTTGGTCTTCCTAGTGGCTCTGACCTCGGCCTGCTGAGTCAGTGAGCTCCAGGCTCTCATGGCTGAAGCCCCTTAAACTAGATTCTATAGGAATAGGGTGGTCCTCCATACCCACCCCAAGTTCTTGCTGAAAGTTGTC
This sequence comes from Ichthyophis bannanicus, assembly GCA_033557465.1. Taxonomy (NCBI): domain Eukaryota; kingdom Metazoa; phylum Chordata; class Amphibia; order Gymnophiona; family Ichthyophiidae; genus Ichthyophis; species Ichthyophis bannanicus. The sequence goes on from CM066034.1 coordinate 1,031,689,413, forward strand.
TCGGATTTCCATCTCAATCAGGAGATAGTCTTACCGACTTTCTTCCCGAGACCCCATGCTGACCAGATGTTGGTGGCTTTGCATACACTCGACTGCAAGAGGGTTCTTGCCTCCTATCTGCAGTGCACTCAGGCTCATCAGAAATCTGGCCGACTCTTTGTGACTTACGATCCCAATTGACTAGGGCAGGCAATCACTAAATGCACCCTCTCTATTTGGGTGGCTGACTGCATCGCCTTCGCCCAAGCAAAAGCGGGTGCCCCATTGGATCGATGAGTTACTGCACACGGTGTTTGAGCCAAGGTGGCTTCAGTGGCCTCGCTGTCTTCAGTGCCCCTGCGGGACATCTGCAGGGCAGCGAGCTGGTCTTCACCTTCGCTGCACACTACTGCCTGGAGAGGGAGTCTCGGGACAGCGCCTTCGGCCAGGCCATACTCCGTAATCTGTTCAGGGTATAAGCAACTCTTGCCCTTCGACCCTTCTCACGGATACCGAGGGTTTCGCCCTGTGGACCCGGGGACCCGAGGTCTCAGGCTCCTTTGGGCATCAGCTTCTACTCACAACCTCGCGGAGGTGTTTTTTGGTTACAGGTTCGGTAGCCTGTAGCTGGGGAGTCCCATAAGTGAGGACTGACTTCCTGCTTGTTCCTGGAGAAAGCATAGTTACTCACCTATAGCAGGTGTTCTCCAGGGACATCAGGAATCATTCCGCACTACCCTCCCACCTCCCCTGATGGGTTGCTGGATTTTTATCCTTCCCTTGCCATCTACTTGATAGGGCTTGAGCTAAGGGACCTGACTGAGCAAGATGGTATCCTTGGGCGGGAAGAGGACCACGCATGCATGGTAGCAATCCCAAAGGTTTTCTTTGAAAGCTGGGGAATTGTTCCGCATTGGCTCCATTGGTGCCGATGTCACACAAAAGTGAGGAGTGATTCCTGCTGTCCCCGGAGAACACCTGTTACAGGTAAGTAACTATGCTATCCTTACAAACTCAGACTGTAAGAAACGAACAGCTATTAAAACTTCCTCCTACCGCGTCAACACACCAAAAGACTTCACCAAGGTACGCAAGGACACCGCAAACCGAGCCCTATCACTGGCTGCAATTTGGAACGCCCTCCCCGATGAACTACGAGCAACAACAGACATCAAGGACTTTCGGAAACAGCTCAAGACGACCCTCTTCATAGAACACTACGGTGACGTCACATAGACGGGTCACCAGACAGTACCACAGCCCAACCACCCTCCCTTTTTGCCATGTACATAGTATTGATGTAAAGTCTGTGATGTACATAGTATTGTATAATAGCGCACGCTGTAAATAGCTCACCAAGAATCAACAACACTCTACACACACATGCATTTACTGTTTCAATGGATGCACACATAAGACTCAGTATTTTGTTGATTATTTGCTGTGTAGACCGCCTTGATTATAGGAGAAGGCGGTATAGAAATCCTTTTAAATAAAAAAAATAAATAAATGAACTGCAAATAGATATCTATTTATTTCTGCTCATTTCACATGACAACTCTCTATGTATGTTCTGATTAACATATAACAAAAATCCTTACGGTATGAAAATTATTCCTTCAAAACATTTTACAACAACAACAATCTCAATATGGAGGGTGATTAGTACAACAAAATTAAATGCTAATATCAGGCAATGAAGCACTTCCCATAACTTCAGAAGAAATAGCCAAGCTGGAAATCTGCTATCATCCACAGCATTGAAATGATTACCTTTACTAAACCAAAACAGAACTCAGCATATCGAAATCACAGCGCTACAACATATCTCCATTTTTATAATTAAATTAAGATCAGGAAAGCTTCCATAAGTGCACTTTTCTAGAAACCAAAACACATCCTCAAATATAGAAAACAATTGAAATTACCTTTAAGACCCAAGAATGAAACAAAACAAATCTGTGCAGTTGTTACACACTACTGATAAAACAGCATTTCAAATATCAACTTGCAAATCTAGCAGTATGGCTCTGAGCACAACTAGCCAGACTGTTACAAAATCTTTTACAACCAGAAAACATTATCCCTTTAAAACATGATGTCATTATGCACTTTCTCTTCTAATACAAGCAACTTATATTTTCACATGTACCATTGCCTCACCTCATTTAGGACGATACACTTGGGACTAGTGGGCAGCCTCCCTTAAACATTGCCTGCCATTTCATATTTCAACATTGAAACCTCTCTGAAAAAGTCCCTCTCTAGGGAAATAACAATGCTTCATTACCACTAGTCGTGCTCCAGAATTTTGCACACATACGGACTGCCTTTCTTAAACACTAAAGTCCATGATTGTCTGTATTCCTTTTTCACAATCCTCTCTGCTTTGTTTTGAATGAAGAAAAAGAAAGATCCATGGACAGCAGACCTGAATGTGCCCTGCTTCACCCCTCACCAGCAAGAGAACCTGGGCTCTTGGACTTCATCCCTTCTCTCAAAGCAGTGGGAGAGAGAGAGAGTAATAATACGTAATAAAACAATTCACACACACACAGAATTATGTTAAAGACACTGTAAACGTAAGGGAAGAGAGTCCAAGTCCTGCAAACTCAAGCAGTTCCTGTAATCCCCTTCCACCCGGCTAGACCAGAGCACCTCATTTATTGATAAGAAAAACTGGGTTGTCAGCACCATTTTTGTTACAAGTCTTATGGGACAAAGTAAGCAGAGGCATATGTATTGCTTAGCTGAATTAGAAGAAGCAAAAACATTCTGTCCTGTTCTGCTAAACATGGCCTTGGTTTTGGGTACACATATCTCTCCTGGCTGCTAGTGAATTCTAACCATTCTCCATATTAACTCTTTCAAAGGTCTCCGCTACCCCATTTCAAGTCCCTCTCAACAGACAGGAATAAGACTTTATTTCAGCTTATACACATACGAGGCATCGTTTTTTATGCTCCTTTCCCCTTCCCACTATCTTTTTTTTACACATTGAGGCCTTTAAACATGCTTGAGGGTTTCTGGGTTCATGTTTGTAGCACAGCTAAACAATGCAGTATAAATGAAATTAGTCCTATCTGTTGCTTTGCTGCTTGCAGGTGAACTCTGCTCAGCACTTGAGAGGAGGAGCCTCTGTGGAAACAGTGAATACTTATCCTGTGAAGAAGATGAACAGGAGATTTGCACAACCTGTGAACAGAGCGCGTACAGGAAACATGAGCAAGGGGAGCGCAGGACCCACAAGCAGAACAAGAGTGTGTGCATGAGGGCTATTCTGCGCCAGCAGTCCAGGAACCTAGAACTGGAGGAGAAAAAGCTTTTACTGGAAATGAAGAAACTTCAGCTGGAAATCGAGAAACTCACAAAAGAAAACTGTGTGTGTAAATGTGTGTGAGGCTATTGTATCATTACTATGAGGCTCCTTGGATATCAGTATCTGAAGCTATTACTAAGCGGGGGGGGTGGGAGACTTGCTCAGATAAATATTCAATGCTCTTGCTTGTTACTTGAGTATTTTTCTGGGGGAGAGAGAGAAGGCACCCTAAAAATTGTTAGTTACATTGGGACCCTCTTTCAGTGTGTGGGTATTGTTATTGGAGATGTTTACATGCTTATTGATGCATCAAAGTGTGATTTTGGTGTTCACTTGGAAGGTGATTATACCTGTACTTGCATCGATAAATAATTATTTAGGAATAACTTTAAAGGGACATTGCTGCTTATTTCTGGAAGCAACTGAGAAAATCACTTGCTCATGCAGGGCAGAGTGATTAGAGTCGGCTGCTTCAGCAGCCCTGGGTTTTCCCTGTGATTGCTTGGATGCATAGTTCTGCTTTAGTTAGAGAAATGAGAACCAGATGCATTGGGAGTGCTTGCAAGAAGTTAATTGCTTTCTTTACATTTCTTGTAAAAATATTTGAGAAGAAAGTGTAGCAGGGTTATAAAGTGCCATTGGCCCTCTGAATGGGTCTGTGAGGAGACCCTAAAGGAAACTAGAAATGATACCCATAAGCTCAAGGAAGCAATGAGTGTGGTCGGACCATCCTTGGGGGAGCTGTGAAGGATTACAGGGAGAAAGACTTAGGTGGTGATCCTTAGAGTGCGCTTCTCCTGTGTTCTTAATTCCGCTGAACGAGAGAGATGGAGGTCTCCTGACTGCCATCGCTTCCGTGGTGCGTCAAAAAAAGTCTCCTTCCAGCACTCATTACATTCTGGAAACAAACAAAATATGTTAATTTGCTAATTGTGAGGAATATACCACTTGGAAGCTGTTATGTGCATATTAAAGCACGTGTTGTACGCATCGTAATACCTTGTACAAGTGTTAAAAGAATAAAGTTCAGTTCATTTGCATTCTATCGTTTGTGGAACTTCTCCCACTTCGGCTAGTCTGAAAGATATCTGGGGCCACTAACAAAAACCCATCAGAAATGTTCCCTTTCACTCTAAGTCCCTTCAAGTTCTAACCAGTATGTTAGAACTGTGCGATGCAGGTGCTGAACAAACAAATAACATGTAAATTACCACAATATATCAGTCAAATAGAACCACAAATTAATCAGGTCACGACCACTCAAACACACCATAAAAAAGGGGGTCCAATCACAATTATAGAAATAAAGGGAAACAAAAAAGGAAAGACAATATATAATAAAGACAAATAGAAATAAAAAACAAAACTTTTGTCGGAAGATTTGTTGTGGAGGGGTAAAAAACTCAGATGAATAGCAAACCACTATTTTTGTTCTCTTTTAGTTTGCATTTATATGTAAGTATGCATATGTGGTATCCAAAAGCCAATGAGCAAGTGAAACAGATAAACAGTACTCTATAACCAAAAAATTCACTACTTAGCTGGCAGTCGGAGCTTCAAGACATGCATGGAAAAATCGCTGAAAGCAGGAGGATATTGCAGTTGAGCAAGTCAATGATCCCAGAGTGCTCAAAAAATGCTCAAAAGAGCCAGGATAACAACCGTGAAAAACAGCAACACACCACTGTTTCGGGTTCAAAAACCCTGCCTCAAGCTCTCAGAAAACTAATAAGAACATAAGATATGCCATACTGGGTCAGACCAAGGTCCATCAAGCCCAGTATCCTGTTTCCAACAGTGGCCAATCTAGGTCATACGTACCTAGCAGTTTCCCCAAAAGACAGGTTCCACAATGCTTATCCTTGGTCCCTTCGTAATAATGGTTTATGGACCTTTCCTCCAGGAACTTGTCCAAACCTTTTTTAAACCCAGCTGCACTAACAGCCTTTACTACATCCTCCAGTAACAAATTCCAGAGTTTGATTACACGTTGAGAGAAAAAATATTTTCTTTTATTAGTCTTAAATAGTTTACCCTGTAGCTTCATTACATGTCCCCTAGTCTTTCTATATTCTGATAACGTAAACAATCGATCTACGTTTACCCGTTCCACTACGTTCATTAATTTATAGACTTCTATCATATCTCCCCTCAGCCGTCTCTTTTCCAGGTTAAAGAGCCCTAACCTTTTTAGCCTTTCTTCATAGGAGTATCCTTCCATCCCCTTTACCATTTTGGTGGCTCTTCTCTGAACCTTTTCTAATAATGCTATATCCTTTTTAAGATACGGTGACCAGAATTAAACACAATATTCAAGGTGCAGTCTCACCATGGAACGATATAGAGGCATTATAATATCTTTTGTTTTATTTTCCATTCCTTTCCTTATGATACCTAGCATTCTATTTGCTCTCTTGGCCGCCGCTGCACACTGGGCCGAGGGTTTTAACATGTTATCCACAATGATGCCTAAATCTTTTTCCTGCGTGGTGGTTCCTAATGCGGAACCTTGCATTGTGTAACCATAGTTTGGGTTGTTCTTCCCTAGGTGCATAACTTTGCACTTGTCCACATTAAATTTCATCTGCCATTTTGTTGCCCAGTCTTCCAATTTATCAAGATCCTCTTGCAATTTTCCACAATCCTCTTGGTTTTTAACAACTTTAAATAGTTTTGTGTCATCTGCAGATTTGATAACCTCACTCGATATTCCACTTTCCAGGTCGTTTATGAATATGTCAAAAAGCAGCAGATACACTATATCAACCGACTCACCTTTGTCCACCTGTTTATTCACACCTTCAAAAAAACATAACAGATTAGTAAGACAAGATCTTCCTTGTCTAGAGCCATGTTGGCTGTCTCCCGTTAGGCCATGACTATCTACATGCTGAGTAATTTTATTCTTTATGATGGTTTCTACCACTTTTCCTGGTACTGACGTCTGGCTCACCGGTCTGTAGTTTCCCGGATCACCCCTGGAACCCTTTTTAAAAATTGGTGTTACATTGGCGATCCTTCAATCTTCAGGTATTAGAGATGATTTTAATGATAGTTCACAGATTACTAATAGCAGGTCTGCAATCTCATATTTCAGTTCCTTCAACACCCTTGGATGTATACCATCCGGCCCAGGTGATTTGCTACTCCTCAGTTTATCTAATAGTTGTAATACATCTTCCTGATGTATCGCTATTTCCTTCAATTTTTCCACACCTTTAAATGCCACTTCAGTCATGGGTAACATCCCTACATCTTCCTCAGTAAAGACCAAAGCAAAGAATTCATTCAGTCTCTCCTCTATCGCCTTGTTGCCTCTTAGTGCCCCTTTAACCCCTCTATCATCTATTGGACCAACTGACTCTCTCACAGGTTTTTTGCTACGAATGTACTTGAAAAAGTCTTTATTTCACGTTTTTGCTTCCACAGCAAGCTTCTTCTCAAATTCTCCCTTTGCATACCTTATCAATGCCTTGCATTTGACTTGCCAGTGTTTGTGCTGTTTCCAGGTTTCGTCGTTTGGCTCTTTTTTCCATTTCCTGAAAGATGCTTTTTTGGCAGCAACAGCCTCTCTGACCTCACCTTTAAACCATGCTGGCAGTTTTTTGGACTTCCACTTTTCTTAAAGCGTGGAATACAGTTGGCTTGGGCTTCCAAGATAGTATTTTTTAACAACACCCAAACTTGATGTAAGTCTTTAACCTTTGCAACTGCTCCTTTTAGCTTTTTCTTAACTATTTTCCTCATTTTATCATAGTCTCCCTTTCGAAAGTTAAAAGGTAGTACTGTGGATTTCCTTACTATCCTTCCTCCACTAATTAAATCAAAGGCGATCATGCTATGATCACTATTGCTAAGTGGCCCCAACATCCTTATCTCTTGCACTAGATCTGGTGTTCCACTAAGGACTAGGTCTAATATGGCTTCCCCTCTGGTCGGTTCATGAACCAGCTGCTCCAAGAAACAGTCATTTATTTCATCTAGGAACTTTATCTCCCTAGCATGTCCTGCCGTGACACTGACCCAGTCGATACCGGGGTAATTGAAATTACCCATTATTATTACTGCGCTGTAACTTTTGTTAGCTTCCTTGATTTCTTTGAGCATTTCATCATCCATTTGTTCATTCTGGCCAGGTGGTCGATAGTACACCCCCACTGCCATCGCCTTCCCCTTTTTACATGGAATTTCAATCCATAGAGATTCTACAGCAAATTTTGTGTCCTGCAAAACTTTAATCCTTTCTGACTCAATGCCCTCTCTAACATAGAGCGCACTATATGTCCCCAATTTGATCAGCTCTATCAATTGTAACCAACGTGCTGTAACGGCTACAAAAAAAACATCCAGATACAGTAAATGTGCCAGATAACTTCCTTTTGCTCCAAAAACCTGGTGTTTCCTTGAGTAGGATGGTGTCTGATGTCACCAAAAAGGCGGCTTTAGATAGCCAATAAGGAAAAAAGGTAGGGATTAACTGAGGAAGAATGAAAAAGTTCATTCATAAAATACATTCACAAGGTGCTTCACCAATCGATTTCTAAGTTCAAACCGAGGGAAGAGACCTTGTTAAGAGTAAAAATCCATCGTCGTTCAAGAATTTGTAATCTTTGCAGTCTCTGTCCCGAGGGTCAGGTGGAACGTGATCTATCACTCGCCACATGAAATCCAAGAAGGTATGTTGTGACTGAAGGCAGTGTGGAACCAACGATGCAGAAATGGTTTTGGTAGTAATTTTTGACTTGTGTTCAATTAATCTTTTCCTGACTGGTCAAATTGTTTGGCCCACATAACGTAAACCACATGGGCATATTAGCATATACACAACAAATCAGGAGTCACATGTTGTATGCCATTTTGCAATAAAAGGTCTGCCTTTTGGAACATCCTGCCATTGAGTGCCAACCTTAGAAGACTTACAAAAAGTGCATCGTGAAGAGTTGCATGAAAAATGTTCCAGATTAGTATGGGAGGAGATGGATCGATCCAAATTAACAGTAGAATGAGCCAATAAGCATAACACCGTAAACTTCATCTATAGAGCTCCAACCTCCCCTCCTGAAGATATCTCCAACATAATTGACTTAGCCTGTAACCCTGATAACCCACGCAAACCTAATTGGTTGTTTGGTGACTTCAACCTGGCATCCCTGCAAACCACCCATTCTGACTCCTTCCTCAAAGCAATGAACGAACTTGGCTACGAACAGATAGTGAATGCTCTCACTCACCACAGAGGAAATTCACTAGACCTGATCTTCGCCCCTCATTCGGCTACAAGACACAAACACGACTTCAACCTTTCCATCACTCCTGTCCTGTGGTCCGACCACAGCTTAATCACATTCCATATTCTATCACAACAAGATCAAGCCCCACTCAGCCATACAAATACAGCCTTCGCAGCAAATATTCGTCGCTTCAAACCCCTCGACAAGGATGAGTTTACCAAAAGCGCACTTCCATTACTCGATCAGACATCACATAACCTCGACGATGCAATCACTAGATGGAATGCCATCCTAAACTCATTCTCTCAGATGCCATCCACGGACAAATCATTAACCTCTAACAGACAGGAAAGAAAAAGACAGCCAGCTCCATGGTTTACAGATGAACTGCGGACATCTCTTCTTATCCTTAGGAAGCACAAAAGAAAATGGTGACGTTCTCGTTCCATAGTGGATCAATCAACATATATTGAACACCTAAAACTTCACTGTGAAACAATATATGACAGTATGAGAAAATACCACACCGAGCTCCTCCTTCGCTCTCTAAACAAACCCCGGGACCTCTTCAGCTTAGCAAAATCCTTGACTAAGGAACCATCCCCTCCACAGCAAGAACCAATACAACCCCAGTTATATGCTGACTACCTCCAAACCAAAACCCTCAAAATAGACACTACACCAAGACCCACACCTAGCCACATCCCCTACCTACAACCACCGCTTACAGAGCTTACACCTCCAGCCGTGAAAAATATCCAAGAACCTATTGCCACCATTAACACCACCACAGCACCAAACGACCCCTGCCCAGTGTACTGGATCAGAGTGATGCACACGGAACTCAGCCCATTTCTAGCCAACATCATAAGACTATCCTTCTCAACTGGAATATTCCCATCATCTCTCAAACAGACGTCTATACGGCCACTCCTGAAGAACAACAGACTAGATCCGCTGAAGGCTGAATCATACCGCCCGATCTCGAGTATACCCCTGTTAGCCAAAATAATTGAGAAGGTTGTCCAAAGACAGATCCAGCAACACATCGACATAGCAGCCCCTCTAGATCCCTGCCAGCATGGGTTTAGGGAATCACACGGAGTTGAGACACTACTTGCCACTCTAACAAACATCTTAAGCAGAGGAATAGATAATATCGAAAATGGGTTTGCACTTATCTTTCTCAACATTGCTGCTGCATTCGATTCCGTCAATCATGATCAGCTTCTTACACGCCTCTATGAGAAGGGAATCCAGTGCCTGGCTTGGGATTGGTGTAAATCCTACCTAGCGGACTGATGGCAACAGGTATGGATGGGATCCAACACATCCGAACCGTTCAAGCAACATCAAGGAGTACCCCAAGGCTCCTCGTTATCTGCGCTACTATTTAACATATACATGCAGCCTATATGCAAAATCATCCGCTCATACAATATCTCCAGCCTGACCTACGCAGATGATGTCCTGCTGTTTGCACCAATCAAAGTCATGCATCCCGACTTCACTGCTCTAGTGGAATGCTTCAATGCAATTACCGACTGGCTCCAAGCCCAGAACCTCCACATAAACTTTAAGAAAACCGAGGTCCTGTTCATTTTATTTATTTATTTAATATTTCTTTTATACCGCACTATTGACATCAGTGTGGTTTACATTAAACATAACATACATTGCAGGCTGATTGCAATGTATTTACATTAAACAGGGATTGTAACTAAGATAATTAGGGTAAAAACATCAAAAGTTATTACATTGTCAAGTATCTACAATTTTACATGGTGAATGCATTTCCTATTAGGTCTACACCGAAAAGTATCTTGTGAAAAGGTGGTACTTTAGGGCTTTCCTGAATTGGGTTAGGTTCATCACAAAAAACAAAAATTTTTCCCCTCCCACTACCTTGAAGGTGAGAGATGCAGAGCTCCCAAGCAAACCCGCCATAAGATACCTCGGCGTTATGCTGGACCAACATCTCGACTTCAAAGAGCACATAAAAAACACCACCAGGACCATATACAATAAAATCAGGAACTAAGGCACCTAAGACCCATGATAGCCTCTGATGATTTCCGAACTATATTCCAGGCGCTGGTAATCCCACACTTCGACTATGCAAACATCATTCTGCACGGACTCCCTAAGAATACACTCAACCCATTACAGCTTGCGATGAACGCTGCTGCCTGCGTTCTCTGTGGATTATCCAGAAGAGACCACATCACTCCCATCCTCAAGGAACTTCACTGGCTACCAATAAACAGCAGGCTTACATACAAGGCACTACTCACATTCAAAGTCGTCAACAAAATATCCCCCTCATCGCTCACGGTCCTCCTCACCCCCACCCCCACCCCCAACAATAGGTTGAGAAGAACAGTAACCGACAACACGCTAATTATCCCCAAGGAATCTACAAAATGTATGCAAGCAACTAGGAATAGAGCCTTCGCTTTCTTTGCCCCAAAGTGCTGGAACAACCTCCCACCAAATATCAGAGCGATCAGAGACCTTACACAATTCAGAAAAGCCATCAAGTATCTCCTATTTCTCCAACACTTTTCGCAGCCAAACAACCCCTCCCCAATTACCACATCCCAACCCATTCAAACAGCGCCTGACACTTCACAAACAAATTAGGACAATCTGAATTGCAGGACTATCCATTGGTATGTGCAACAATAACAATCTAAGATGTATATATAGATCGATGACAGAATACCATGTTTTATGCCAATACCGATACTGGAACAATTAACACATGTTATAGACTATAGGACTAATGTAAATAATGAGAAGACCCATTCCTAATCATGCAGTTTGTGTCCAGCATCTAATATGTAAATAACCACCCCGTTACTTCTCAGATGTCTATTGTGTAAATAGTTTACCCAGTTACTGCTCCAAGTTACCGACCCTGTTCAATGTAAGCGCAATGCAGATTTGACTGAATTGAGCAAGAATTGTTAAATGTAAACTGCAATGATACTAAAGAGCGTGGTATATAAAAGTTGTTAAATAAATAAATAAATCACAAATGTTACTGCCATATTGAAAAGCTACCATTAAATCCTTCTGACAAGGGTGAAGAGCCAAAATTTGCCAATATTTTCACAATATATTGACAACATGTGCTGAACCAATCATGTATGGTAAAACACCAACTATTTTAGCAGAAGATTTGTCAGATTGAGAGGGCAGAACTGGAGTCGTATTATCATTGAGCAGCCAGTCACAATGTACATGTTTTGCTTTTTTGTATGCGTTGGCTATAACCCAAGAGGGGTAACCTCATTGAAGCAAATGATGTTGCTGATCTCTAGAGTGGAGATGGAATTGATCAGAAGAACAAATCCATTTTAACTGAATAAATTGTCCAAACAGTAAATCTCGACACAAAGGGCCTGAGTGATAGCTCTGAAATCTTCTACCACTATTGATAACTTGGTGGTTAAAAATCCTTCATTATGGCTTCCTCTTGACCCCACTGAACCTCATATTTTGACATACTAACATTCAGTTCTGGCATATCTAGTCACAATAGAGAGCTCCTTTTCCCACCACTCTAACATCTTATGAGTTAGGCGGAGGAGTCCTAATGATGACGAAAAAGATATTAAATGCCAAATCAATCCAAACAAACATATCTAATAACATAGACACATTATTGATAAAAATCGGCCTCATGAAAATCTGCTTAATTTATAGGCCTCCAGACCAAAGTGCAGATTGCCTAGACTCCTTTATTGATCTCCTTAGCTCATCCACTGTACAAAACCCTGTAATCATGCTAGGTGATTTCAATCTCCCATCACTATCAACACATAACTCCAAATTATTTCTTGATGCTATATCAGATATAGATTATCATCAAATAATAAATACCGCAACACATATAAAAGGAGGAACACTAGACCTGATTTTTCTCCCCGATGCACTCTTCAAACTAATCAACCCAAATTCCATAGCACTCACAGAGACACCCTGGTCTGATCATTATACTATCAAAATAGACCTCACATATCTTACTACTAATGTCAAAAACTATACATTAAGTGGCCCCACGTCAAAATTTAAAAAGTTTAATGTAACGGAATTCCTTGACTCTACAATCCCCCACCTCTTGCCATCCACATCAGACCTAGATGACGCTGTCAACAACTGGTACAAAACCATCAATAATGCAGCCAAAAGCAACCACACAAATAAACAAAGGATACACCCCAAAACAAACAGTACACCATGGTTCAATAACACACTAAAACAAATGAAAAAAGAACTAAGAAAACACGAAATTAAATGGCGAAAATCTAAGTTGACTATACATAAGGAAATATACAATAACCATCTCATAAAATATAAAGAAGCACTAGATAGTACAAAGAAAAACTACTACGCAGCAACCTTATCAAAATCATTTAACAGACCTCGAGAGCTATTTTCTATTGTCAGAAACCTTACCAATAACACTCAAACTTCTAGCAATGAAATCACTGACATCTCAGTACAAACACTAGCCAATCACTACCAAAACAAATCAAAAAAACCTCAAATGTCATTAGATACAATTAACACCTCTCAGCAGCCTATTGATGAATGGTCAGACTTTTACCCCATTTCAAGAACGTCATTAAAAACTATCATATCTGGTCTCAATACCACAACTTCATATTTAGACCCATGCCCAGTATCATGGATAAAAAACACACTGCCAACTCTACTATCATTCATTCTCCCAATAGTCAACCTCTCATTAACCCAAGGTTACCTCCCACAATCACTCAAACACGCACAAATACGCCCAATTCTAAAGAATAGCAAATTAGATAAAACATCCCCAATATCATACAGACCCATCTCTAGCATACCATTTTTGGCCAAAATAATAGAAAAAGTAGTGCAATTACAGACACAGGAATACATAGACACATCTTACCCACTTGATGAGCAACAATATGGATTTCGACCCCGCCACGGAGTAGAAACACTACTTACTGTATTAATTGATACTCTCCTAAGAGGAATCGACAACCATAAACAAGCATTCATCCTCCTCTTCATTGACATATCAGCGGCCTTCGATAGTGTACATCACTCAATAATGCTCAGCAACTTAAAACAGATAGGCATAAACTCTACAGTACATAAATGGTTCACTTCCTATTTAAACAACAGAACACAAAATGTACGAATAGGTAATCAAACTTCAACTACATATAATCAAGAAATAGGTTTACCACAAGGATCTGCACTATCAGCCCTACTTTTTAACATTTACATAAAACCGGTCTGCAATATCTTTAAAAAATTTGGAGTACAATATCACCTCTATGCAGACGATATTATGATGTACATTCCATTTACTATCCCTAACCTACCATTACAACTCCTCTCAGACTGTTATAACGAAATCACAATTTGGCTAAAAACTCAAAACCTCCACATAAACCATGCTAAAACCGAAGTCCTAATTGTAACAAAAAATCAATCATTTATCCCCCCAACCCATATAACACTACAAGATCAAGAAATTAAAATAAAAAATGAAATAAGATATCTAGGTGTTATAATAGATACACACCTTACAATGGAAACCCACATTAGAAACACCATAAAGAAAATCTATTTCAAACTTAAAATTCTCAAACAACTACGCCCGCTAGTATTTGTACAAGATTTCATTAATATAACACAAGCTATTATAACCCCTCACTTTGATTTTGCCAACCTAATACTTATGGGCATTTCAAAACAGAACATTAAAAGAATTCAACTAGCCCAAAATGCAACGGCAAGAATTATATTAAAAATAAACTCACTCCAACACATAACACCAATACTAGCATCCCTTCATTGGTTACCAATACAGAGTAGGATAACATACAAAACAATAATTACCTCATTCAAAGCATTAAATGATATGGCTCCGACTACACTATGTAATCTAATATGCAAAGAAACACCTAAGACTACCCACAGAAAAGAACAATTAAATAAACTAAAGATTCCGAAGGACTTCATAAAAGCACACAAATTAACCAACAATAGAGCCTTCTCTCATATAGCTCCTACTATCTGGAATTCCCTACCAGAGGATCTACGATCTCTAACAGAGATCATGGAATTCCGCAAAAAATTAAAAACTTATCTATTCACCAAACACTATAACACCATGGAAAACCTTGCACTCAACTTAGATAAAGGCTAAACAAGTAACTGACAACATAAAGCACAACCCTTCCACCTAAATAGACCACACACATAGCGCAAACTAAAAGACTATCCAATCTCTTATGCCCTAATACCTTCCTCTTGTATATAGTTGTATCTATTATGTACTATATTATGTACGTAGACACCACTTTCTGTTAGTTAATTGTTTCAACACAGTTCCAGTTAAATTTGTTTAATTTATGATACTTTAAGACGTTCTATATATATCTAAGATGTTCTATGTAAAACAAACTTCGATTTGTTAATAGTTGTTATTTGTACACCGCAACTGATCTCTGGAAGATGCGGTATAAAAATGAGTGTTAAATAAATAAATAAATAAATGAGTTGAACGTAAAGCTTTACAGGATTTAAGCACTAATGAAGAACTAGTTATCAGGAATACTGATAAGGGTGGCTCCATTGAGGTGCAATCTTCGTAATCCTATCATCAACAGATATTTGCACACCTTTCAGATCAGAAATATTATAGACTGCTTGAAAGTGACCCAACGTTTAGGCTCCACACTGAAATTGCAGCAATAGTTCATCAAGCTGTTTTCTCTGCCCATTTAACGGCTAAAGAAGAAACATTTCTTACTCCATTACACCACCAGTCTTTTATACTGTGCAAAAAGTACACAAGTCCTTAATTAATCCTCCTTGTCAACCTATTGTTTCCTGCCGAGGCTCAGTTTTGGAGCCTCTGTCTGAATTTTGCACAGAAGATAGCACAGCTACAGTAGATCTTATTTAAAGGATACCATGCATTTTTTGTCGCAATTTCAATTTCGATCTAATACTGCCTGGTTGGTTACAGTTGATGTTATAGCTTTATATACTAATATAGATCAACGGGAGGCTTTGGATTTTGTTGCTGATCTTAAAATCTCATTACCAGATCATATTCCTAAGCCACTGTTCATGCGCTCCTTACATATGTTTTATCCCAGAACTACTTTTTGTATGATTCCAAATTCTATTTACAAGCTTTTGGTATTGCTATGGGGGCCACAGTGGCCCCCTCGGTTGCTACCATCTATATGGCCACCCTTGAGGAATCCCATATTTACAATTCTGACTGGTTTACAGTCAAAAGGGCATGGGACAGACATAGTGGATCCCTTTACAGCAACAAGAACATATCAAAATAATCTGAACCATCTAATAACCGGGTAAGGCGGACCGGCCTCCGCCACACCGCCACACCCCCCCCCCCCACCATCATAAAAAAGGTAGACCACACATATATGGGAATTCAACTGGTCGCAGCTTTATTGCCATAAACCATAACATCAACAATCCAACTTTACATTGTATTTCCCCCCCCCAGCAGAGCGAGCCCTCACAAGCCATGTGAATAGCAAAGTGATGCCGCTTCCGCTTCCGCCTTGTCCAGGCCCCGGCAAATTGCCTAGCCTCCCTCATCCGGCTTCGCCCTATTATTAGCAAAAGCCTGAGGGACCGCCCGGGCGGGGGTACCCCACCCCCGCCCTACTGTTTGGCTCCGGCTCCGGACCCCGGAAACCTCCGGGATCCCGCCACACCCCCTCCAGCTGCAACACCCCTCCATAGCCACCACGCCCCCGAACCCCAGTTAAAGGGCGGGAGGGCGGGACGACCGTCACCTCCGGCCGCCTCGAGAGAAAGGCCGGAGGACGCCGCAACGCTCCCCTTACTCTCCCCCCGAAACTCCTCCCCTCCTCCCATTGGCTCCCGCGCACCGCCCTGTGCCACGGGAACCAATGGGAGCCCTCCACGCACTGCGGGCCCCAACTGCGCAGCCACGCCGCGGCGGGCACGCGGCCGGCCGCCCCCCCCGGTTAATGTCGGCCGCTCGCACGCCCCGGGGGGGGGCAACGCGGCCTCACCATAACCGGGTAAGGCGGACCGGCCTCCGCCACACCGCCACACCCCCCCCCCACCATCATAAAAAAGGTAGACCACACATATATGGGAATTCAACTGGTCGCAGCTTTATTGCCATAAACCATAACATCAACAATCCAACTTTACATTGTATTTCCCCCCCCCAGCAGAGCGAGCCCTCACAAGCCATGTGAATAGCAAAGTGATGCCGCTTCCGCTTCCGCCTTGTCCAGGCCCCGGCAAATTGCCTAGCCTCCCTCATCCGGCTTCGCCCTATTATTAGCAAAAGCCTGAGGGACCGCCCGGGCGGGGGTACCCCACCCCCGCCATACTGTTGGGCTCCGGCTCGGGACCCGGTAAACCTCGGGGATCCCGCCACCGGCTCAGGCCCACCCCGGCCTGAGCCGCCCCCCCCTGGCAAAGCTGCGACCAGCGCCCCCCCGGTTCAGCCATTCCTCCAAGGCCCCCTGCCAAGGGTTGCGGAGCACATCCATCCCACCGGGGATAGGTGGACCCCATCAGCCCGAAACAGGCCCGCACCCTCCACCCCCAGCCCAGGGGTGCAAACGCGGGCCCCCGCCCTGCTCCCCCACCCATCCGCCAATTCAGTGATTGATCTTTGCTAGACCCCGCGACCCCCGCCGCTGAGCCGGGCAAGCAGGCCTTGGATCGATAGCTGACCACAGGAAAATCACAACCATGAAACATCTCCAATAGTGCTTCCTTGTCCCGAATCCCGGCCCAGGACACCAGATCGTGGCCACCCCAGTGTAGCAAAGGCAAGCTGAAGCCATCGCAGACGCGCTCTCCCAACCGTGAAACGGGCACCCGAACTGGTCCAACCAATCTTCCACTCATCCAGGCGTGTTGCTGCTCGCCAACCGGCCCCACTCGAATGAGTGGCCAAGCACCCAACAGCGACACGAGCCAGGAAGAACTTCTGCAAAAGAAAACAGATCCAAAGTTAGCCAGTCCCCCCCCCCCCTAGCGCCCTTACCGACGCGCACATCCCCGACACGCGCAGGACTTCCATCTTCCGATCCGCGTGATGTCCTGCTCAGGTAAGCCCACCGCCGCCGCACTAGCAGCTGCACAAGGACGAACTCGCCCAGAAGCAGATGCCCTGGAACTGGACAACACCGCCGCTGGCCAAACAGCACACGAGCGTTGCCGCAACTCAGGCAGAATGGGCCTCCCGCTGTCCCTGGCGACGGGCCAGAGCGCTTCCAGCCCTAGCAAGGAACTCGAACCCCGCCCCAAGCCCTACTTGCCGCAGCCCGAGACACTCCGGCGGAGTACGCCGCTGCCACGTACAGGCCAATCCGGCGATCGGAGGGTGATCACCCCCCCTCGTCCACGTGCACCCCAGAACCGCACGTGGATCCAACCCTCCGTCAGCCGCGCCACTACTTCCCCAGCCTCCCGCTCGATCCCGAAAAAGGTTAACTGAGTATGGGGGCCCTCCGGCTTCCCCCCCGCCATCAGAACTCCCCACTCCCCCTCCATTTGCATGAGCCGGACCAACAAGGCGTCGACGCGCCCAATCCGCGCCTCACCCACACCAGACATCCTCCAGTCAACGCACAACTTAAGCACCCCGCACCCGGCCTACTAACGCCCAATGCAGGACCGTACCAAATCGTTCCAGGTGCGCACCAGAGATAGAACACCCCAGAGGCAAACCCCTATCAAATCATTAACCAAAACCCCCAACAACGGGAATGCCTAAGGGCGCCTGGGCAATAGCCAACAAGACAAGATGCCATGTCCCCCTGGCCATCCGGCACCCCCGCCCGGCCCCCCGCACCAACTCCACCGCCGCGACCAAGGAAGCCCACGCACGTCACTGAATTCCGTGGGGGGATGATCATACCCTGCACCCCAGATGGGGTGGGTCAGGTGACGGATCAACCCCTATGCGCCTGGCCCCCCCGGGACGGGTGTCGCCCTGAACGGGCCCGCCACCCCCACAAGCGGATATTCACCGCTAGCTTATCCCGGAGAGAAGCCGTGGGAGGGGGCAAAGAACAAAGAAATCTGTAACTGACTGTACGCAACTAACTGTAACCACCACTGCCAGCGTACCAGCCCGCACTGGGCAAATGCGCCCTCCCCCACACCCTAGCCAGCCGCAGCAATGCCCGCGGGTTGTGCACCCCTTCGGTACCCTACCCGCTGCGCCATCAACCGTCTGCTACTGCCTACGGTCCCCAAAAGGCTTCCGACCCTCCAGTGCCGCTCCGCAAGTTTACGCCGCAGCTTACCCGGCCCGCCGTCCCACGCACCGTGAACGCTACCACCTACGACGGCGCCCCCCCCGAACCAACCAACCCTGTCCTCGCCCCCCCCCCCCCCCCCCCCGCCCTCGACCCGGCTCCCCTCCGACCCCGCCGAGAACCGACCCTGACGAGAACAACGACGTCACAGCGGACGTAGATGAACAGAAACCCGACGCCCGACGCAAACGGCCTGAGCGCCGCCATTTTCGGGCCGCCCACCCCCCTCTCCCCCCGCCACGATTCCCCCCGAAGACCCCGCCCCCACAGACTCACCTGCTGCAGCCGTCGCCTGGTCAGGCACCACTCCTGTCTCCGACCGACCCGGCACAACATGCCAGCGGACTCTCGAGCCTCGGGGACTGCCTTCGCGAAGTGCCCTGTGGGGAGAAACAAGGGAAAGACCCCGCAGCACCCGCTCCCGCCCAAGGCAGCTGCCCCGCCCCCAGCCAAGCCGCCCGGGAAGGGCCTTGCCCCCCTCCTTGCAAAGTTCCCAACCAGGAGAGCCGCAGCCCCCTCGTCCACTCCCACCCGTATTTAATAAGCCATTTAATACGACAAACAGCTGGAAAATAAGCCATCGTCAGTACAAATATACCAAAAGTTAGTGATATGACCATAGCACTGGCCCTGAATGAAATCACCCGCTATGACATTGAGGGCTACGCTTAATGAAACGGCAATCACTTAACCCGCACACCTACAAGGAAACCGTGACCATGCCCTTGCCAAGGCGCAGCGGCCGCAAGTGTCCTGTGTGATTTGCGTTACTACACCCCAAGGCGAGCCACTATCACATAGCTAGAGCAAGTGTGCGAGTCAGCCAAGTTTGAGTCAAGAATAAGCCACCTAGCTGTAATTCTTTAACCAAATCATGCACAAGATGCCATTTATTTGTTTGTTTATATTGAATTTTGCAAACTGTACAATCAGTGCAAGGACAGGCAATCATAAGTAACAGGCAATTAATCCACAGTACTTAGCCCACATGAAGGGAGCAGTACGAAGATAAGATTACACAAAGAAAATCAAGATGCATCGCCCATGAAATAACTCAGAAAAACCGAAAATAGAAAATTGGAAAAGAGAAGATACTAGGGCAGACCTTGAACCACTACACCTGCCCAGTGGGCTATTTGCCTTTCAGGAAAGCTTCGTGCTGCCAGCAATCAAAATGACATGTTTGCTCCGAAAAGAAATCAAATACTCACAAGGAATATAAACGAAAATAGCACCACTAGCTAATACTCTAGGCTTTAACTGAAGAAAAGACTTCCTGTGTAACTGAGTTGCCCTAGCCACATCGGGCAATACAAACAATTCCCCTCCACAGAATAATGTCCGCTTTTATCCAAAGTACAATTTCAAAACAATACTTTTATCAGTATCTGTAAGGAACGTCACAATCAGGGTAGGCGGACTTGAAATTTCCTCGAGGAGGTTTCAAGAAAGTTAGAAATATCGAAGGTATTTACCAATTCTTGGGCTACTGCATCTGGGACTTCCATTAACTGCTTACCAAACAAATAAAAGCAATTAGAGACAAAAATTTGATCAAGGTTAATTACTCACATTTAGAACTTCACTAAAATATTTCTTTAACCAAATTAACTATATTAAAGAACTTGTTCCGGGAAAATTGAGAAATCTCAAATTCCCAGAAAGCATAACATTTTCCATGGATTCTCACTGCCTGTGCAACACAATACCATCCTTAAGACCGGAGGTCACCGACTGCTAAATGAACTCTAAGCAGATAGATCCTCCACTTGAAACACATTCTCATACAACTGCTCTTCAGGGAAAGTCAACAACATGGACAGTATCACGAGAAAATGCAGCAACTTGATCAAATAATCTTTGGCAAATCAGGTGTTTGCCGACAAAGCCTGGCACCGCATTAGGGGTGGCAAAACCGGCCCGAAGCGTGTTCAGGTGTGTTCCCTGCACACATCCCAGCACTTAACCCGTCGCGCTCCCCCAAGCTCCACCAGCTGAAGCTCTCCCGAGGCCAACTCCTCCCCTGTGGCAGACCCAAGCCAGGCTCGGCAGAGCAGCCGCCAGCCCCAGAGGAGATCCGCCGACCCTCCCAGTCAGCACCGAGCCCGATCCAGCTCCCCGACAGCCATAAGCCAGCCCCGAGCCCGCTAAAAGCATCAGGCCCATCTCTCCAGCCCCCACGACAGCACAGCTGCAGTGCCAATGCCAGCCGTGAACCAGAGCTCCCAGCGAAACCTCTGCGTCCGATCCGCAGCCACCCCACTCACCCACCCACCAGCCACTCCAAAAGCAGCAAAATGTTAAAGCTGAGGACTCAATAGTCGACTCGAGTTTACCTGATCAAATTTAAAGGGCTGCTTCAGGATTAGTCACACAGCTAGCAGGGAACTTCCACTGAGATACCAACAAACTTTACTAATGGTTATTGAAGGAGGAAACAGGGTTGCATTCAAACAGATCTAACCAATCAGATCAAAGGGCTGTTAACCAATCCAAAGACTCATTGAGTCCCACAGGTTGTACCGAATTGAGAGAAAAAATTCATCTCTGCTCTAATCTTACCAGTTGTTACATACAATCCCGACTTGCACTATTGCTGATACAATCAATAACCAGCCAATGCAATTGTTGCCGTATGTGCTTTTGTTCCATAGAATGTTGCACCATAGGAGCGATAATAGTGCAAGTTGCAGGCGTGACTTACGTTCAATTAAACGTGTATCTCTTTACGGCAAGTTCTTCCCACATAAAGTTTGGAACAAGGACAGATAACAACATACGTAATGGAGATAAAGCATCAATAACCGGCCACCATTTAACATGCCGCCACTCTCGCATGGCCACAGCCCCAGCTCCAATCCCAAACCGCTCCCCGCACTCCTCCATCCATACATTCAACAGACCTGTTTATTCGTTCCTGCTGCACAGCGCTGCAGCAACGCCAGCCAGCAACCACCATGAGACCAGGGGGCACACAAATGGAGCCAAGGCCAACACAACCATAATCTTCAAACCTCTGGCTACACGCGACGACCGTCACCTCCGGCCGCCTCGAGAGAAAGGCCGGAGGACGCCGCAACGCTCCCCTTACTCTCCCCTCCTCCCATTGGCTCCCGCGCACCGCCCTGTGCCACGGGAACCAATGGGAGCCCTCCACGCACTGCGGGCCCCAACCGCGCAGCCACGCCGCGGCGGGCACGCGGCCGGCCGCCCCCCCGGTTAATGTCGGCCGCTCGCACGCCCCGGGGGGGGGCAACGCGGCCTCACCATTCCTTAACAAATAGGGGTGTCCTACATGGAGTGGTGGGATCACCCCTAAACAAAGACATGGGGAAGGGGGACCAGCACAGAGCGGCAGGTGCACCTACTCTTGACATCGTACTGGGCAGAATAGATGGAACATACTGGTCTTTATCTGCCGTCATTTACTATGTTACTATGTTATACTATGGGTTTGTTTTCTGGATGACATTTTCTTTTTGTGGGATCACACTGAATGATCCTTACTTGAATTTTTGGCATGGCTCAATACTGTCAAATCAAACATCAAATATACAGCCAAATATCATTTTGCTACTATTATTTTGGATGTTCATCTTTACAAACATGATAATATTTTATGCACTACTCTATTTCTCAAACCAGTACAACGGAATACACTTCTTCGATTTCAGAACTATCACCCAGGCCCTTTGCATCAAGCTTTACTATTTGGACAATTTCTTTGGTCAAAATGGATTTGTTCTTCTTCTGATCAATTCCATCTCCACTCTAAAGATTAGCAACAGTGTTTGCTTCAAGGAGGTTACCCCTCTCGGGTTATAGCCAACACATACAAAAAAGCAAAACATGTACATCGTGACTGGCTGCTCAATGATAATACGACTTCAGTTCTGCCCTCTCAATCTGACAAATCTTCTGATAAAATAATTGGTGTTTTACTATACATGATTGGTTCAGCACATGTTGTCAATGTATTGCAAAAATATTGGCAAATTTTGGCTGTTCACCCTTGTTTTCAGAAGGATTTAATGGTAGCTTTTCAACGTGGCAGTAACATTCGCGATTTAGTGGCTCATTCTGCTGTTAATTTGGATCTATCTATCTCCTCCAATACATGTCCTCAACAGACTACTCCGAGTGGGAGGCGAAGGATGAGGAGTCACCTGATACCCGTCGCCACCACAACGTCCCATCTGACTCTCCTATCTCAGAGCCTCGATGGCGGTCTCCGCCCGTGGATATGGGCTTCCTTGATTTTGTCAAGGACATGTCCGAGGCCCTGGCATTCCAGTCGGAGGAGGATCCTCTAATGAATTGGAAATCCTCCAGTATGAGCCCCTCTGCGGAAATCGCTCATGGTGCCCTTTCCTCCCATCCTGGAATAGCTGATGCTTCGAATGTGGGAGACACCGGCTTCGGTGCCGGCGGTGAGCAAACTGCTCAACTCGATGTATCGAGTCCACCGGATCCCGGGCTTCCAGAAGTCACAAGTGCCGCATAACTCCATGGTGGTGGAGTCAGCCATGCGTTGGCTGAAAAGTCAGAAGATGCACTCCTCAATTCCCCCCGGCAGGGAGGCCCACACCCTGGATGCCCTCGGCAGAAAGTGCTACCAGGATTCAATGCTCATCGGCCGCATCCAGACCTACCAGCTTTACATGAGCATGTACCTAAGAGACCTGGCGAAGGAACCTGCCGGGTTCTTGGCTGGTCTCTCCAAGGAACCCGTGCAGCGGTTCAAGAACCTGTCCAAAGCAGTCCATGAATGCTCCAAATTCATGCCTTGGGCGGCCTATGACGGGTTCAAGTCGGCGGCTCGAGTAGCGGTGACTGGCATCAGTGCACACCGCCAAGCTTGGCTACAGTTGTTCTATCTCAAGCAGTTGGTTCAGGACAACTTGGTCGATGTCCTCTACCAAGTACCTCTTTGGCAAACCCATGACCTAGAAGGCCGCCAAGCTGGAGACCAAATTCATGATGAGGACCAGGCTCTCTAAAAAGATCTCTGCCCCTCCCCGATGTAAGGGCTCGGGTAAAAACCCCTTCTACCCGAGGAAGGGAGCTGCTTACAGAAACTACCCACCTTATCAGGCCTCCCCAGCTCCCCAAAAGAGTCGTCATGCCAAGGGACTTGAGCAGAGCCCATGTCCCTCGGTGCCCACCCGGCTTCTCCTGCACCTTCTCTGGCACATGGCCTCCACAGTTCATGTCACTCCAGACGCTTGCCTCCACATGAGGGCGGCGCAGTGGTGTCTCCAGGACCAGTGGTCTCAGGCCACAGGCCGCCTCCAAGACAGAGTTTCTGTGACCTGCCATTTGGCGGATTCCCTGATCTGGTAGCAGTTGCCCAGCATCTTGATATGGGCATGCCCCAAGCCCCTCAATGGTACTCACCACAGCCACCTCCCTGCTTGGCTGGGGAGCCCACTGCGGAGATCTCCGCACACAGTGCAAGTGGTCACCAGACGAGAACACCCAGCAGATCAACCTCCTGGAGCTCCAAGCCATATACCTAGCCCTGAGAGTCTTCCATCACCACCTGTGTCACCAACCGGTTCTGGTCCAGACGGACAGCCAGGTGGCGATGTTCTACGTGAGCAAACAAGGGGGCACAGGGTCTCGGATCTTTTGTCAGGAGGCTCTAGCCTTCTGCTTGTATGCAATCTGACAGGCTATCCTCCTGTGAGCAGTGTACCTGCCCGGTCAGGACAACCAGCTGACTGACAGGCTTAGCAGGGTTTTCCAGCCGCACGAGTGGCAGCTAGACCCCCAGGGTTGCCAGTCGGCTCTTTTGGCTTTGGGGAGAACCCGCAATGGACCTGTTCACTAGCCCAGACAACTTTCAGTTGCCCCGCTTCTGCTCCTGGCAGCTCCACCCCTCCAGGGTGGCAGCGGACACATTCTTGATCTCATGGTCGGGAGGTCTCATGTACATCTTCCCTCCTACTCCGCTGATCACCAAGACTTGTTCAGGACCCTCTGCGACAGGGCCTCTCTCATCCTGATGACTCCTCAGTGGCCCAGGCAACCGTGGTTCCCACTGCTTCTACAGTTGATAGTGGACACCCCCATTCCCTTGGGGACTGCCCTGGAAGTCCTATCAGGAAGGGGGCTCTGTCGCTGACAGTGTGTCTGCTGAGAGGGTGACTCTGGCCCCCTTCAACCTCCCAGTTGAAGTGGAGGATATCCTGCTGGCCTCTCGCAAGGCCTCTACTAGGAAGGCTTACGCCCTCAAATGGTGCAGGTTCTCTCTTTGGTGCGCTGATCATGGGGCTGACCCTTTTTCCTGCCTGGTAGCTCTGGTGTTACAGTACCTTCTCCACCTTTCTCAGTCCGGGCTCAAGTCTAACTCCGTCTGAGTGCACCTTAGTGCCCTGGCGGCCCACCATAATCCAGTGGATGGTAAGCCCCCCTCGGTCCAACCGTTGGTGACCCGTTTTCTTTGGGCCTGCTATTATCGAAGCCCCCAGTTCACATTCTGGCAACCGAATGGGACCTCAACATAGTGATGGGGCAGATCACTCACCCACCCTTTGAACCTCTGGCTACCTGCCACCTTCACTACCTCTCTTGGAAGGTGGCTTTCCTGGTCGCACTTACCTCCGCTTGCAGAGTTAGCGAGCTTCAGGCCCTTGTGGCAGAGGTGCCCTACACCAGGTTCTACAAGAACAGAGTGGTGCTTTGCACGCACCCCAAATTCCTACCGTAGGTAGTGTCACCCTTCCATCTCGATCAGGATGTAGTGCTCCCTGCCTTCTTTCCAAGACCTCACTCCAGTCGGGCGGAGACGGTCCTCCACACCTTGGACTGTAAGAGAGCTTTGTTTTTTTATATCCAGCACACTCATGGCCACCGCAAAGCCTCTCAGCTTTTCATCTCCTACAACCCCAGTTGGCTGGGGGAGGCGGTGACCAAGCAAACGCTGTCCACAAGAGTGGCAGACTGTATTGCCCTTGCTTATGAGCAGGCGAGGCTCCTGCTGGAAGGCCGTGTCATGATGCACCATGTCAGGGCCATGGTGGCTTCGGTGGCAAATTTGCGCTCCATCCCGATGGTGGACATCTACCAGGCCACCACCTGGTCTTCAGTCCATACCTTTGCAGTCATTACTGCCTAGAAAGAGAGTCCCAACAGGACTGTGCCTTCAGCCAGGCTGTGTTCCGTAAACGTTTTGGGGTTTAGGCCACTCCTACCCTCCGACCCTTCTGTGTTCAGGCTACTGGAGTGCTGGTTTCTTTGGACACAGGCATCCTACTGTGGTCTGTGGACACGGAGTAAATTGCTGTTGCTTGCGGCTCCCTGTGAGGGAGCCCCTATTTTTGCTATGAGCTATCAGTAGCCTGTAGCTGGGGAGTCCCATATGTGAGGACTGACTTCCTGCTTGTTCCCAGAGAAAGCATAGTTACTCACCTGTAACAGGTGTTCTCCAGGATGGCAGGAATCAGTCCTCCCCACCCTCCCTCCTCCCCTTGAGTTGCTCCTTTACCATCTTGTTTTTGCCGTCTTTTAGCTATGTCATTTGACTGAGCAAGATGGCACCCTTGGGCGGGAAGGGGACCAAACATGAGTGGTGGTATCTCCCAAAGGCTTTCTTTGAAAGCTGGGGGGATGCTTCCATGAGGGCTCTGTCGGTGCCGACATCACCCATATGTGAGGACTGATTCCTGCTGTCCCCGAAGAACACCTGTTGCAGATGAGTAACTACGCTTTACTCAACTGCAATATCCTGCTTCCAGCGATTTTTCCATGCATGTCTTGAGGCTCAGGACTGCCAGCTAAGTAGTGAATTTTTTGGTTATAGAGTACTGTTTATCTATTTCACTTGGCTCATTGGCTTTTGGATACCACATATGCATACTTAAATACAAATGCACACTAAAAGAGAAAAGGAGTGGTTTGTTATTCGGAGGAGTTTTTTACCCCTGCACAACAAACCTTCAGACAAAAATTTTGTTTTTTATTTCTATTTGTCTTTATCATATATTAACTTTCTTATTTTGTTTCCCTTTATTTCTATAATTGTGTTTGGACCCCCTTTTTTATAATGTAAATTACCACAGCACTAAAACTTGTTCAGTGACGCACAAAATGGTGCATACAACAGCTGTAAGAATATAAGATATCCCATACTAGGTCAGACCAATGGTCCATCAAACCCAGTATACTGTTTTCAACAGTGGCCAATACAGATCACAAGCACCTTGTCAAGTTACCAAAAGGTAGACAGATTTCTTATCCCAGGGTAAGCAGGGGATTTCCCTTGTCGTCTTTAATAATGGTTTATGGACTTTTCCTCCAGGAATGTATCCAAGCCTCTTTTAAACCCAGCTTTCTCCGGGAACAAGCAGGAAGCCAGTCCTCAGATATGGGTGATGTCAGCATCGACAGAGCCCTTGCAGAAGCATCTCCCCAGCTTTCAAAGAAATCCTTTGAGAGATGCTACCACGCATGCGTGGTCCACTTCCCGTCCAAGGGTGCCATCTTGCTCAGTCTCCTTTTTTCCACGGAGCCCTTCAGATATTCGTCTGGCTTGTCCCAGGAAAAAGTTGATTTTTTTTCTTCTCTGAGTTTCATACTCGCCTCCGTTATCGCACCGGTACTCTTCCCACCTGCTGACCTTGTTGCCTTGGCATCGAGTCAGCTCATTTTTGCAGTTTTCGTTCTCTCTTTTCTTGGCACCTTCGCGCCTTTTTCTCCCACTGGCAGCCTGGAGAGTCTTTGACCTCGCAGGGGTACGTTTTTCCCCCATGGCTACCAGTGGCTTTAAGAAATGTGATTGGTGCTCTAAAATTATGTCCTTGACCGACACACATGACTGCTGTCTCCACTGCCTTGGGCCAGATCATGACCCGTCAGCCTGCGGTCTCTGCAAGAGGATGTTGTAAGGCCCTCAAGAGCTGCCAGAAGCAGCACAATAAGTTTTTCCCCAAGTCCCCAGTGCCTCTGAATGCCAGGGCCTTGTCTGAGGCCCCGACATCTCGGGCGGAACCCTCTGTACCAGAGCCTCGTCGTGGGTCCTTGGAAAGGGGGTCTCCCTTGAGGGAACCCAGGAAGAAGAAGATGCCCTCGAAGGCGGCGTCACTGGATGACTCCGACTGCTGGGTGCCCCCGGGCCCAGTCCCACAGCCCAAGACGCTGTGATAAGGAAGCTTATCATAGCTCAGGTAGGAGCTATAGAAAAGATGATGTGACTCTGAACAAGCAACCTGTCAGTTCTGGTAGAATTGAGAAAACAGAGTTTTCACATAAAAGACTACCAGTCCCAGAATGCACCAGGGTTCCAGCAGCCATGAGAGGGGCTGAAGTGAGAGAATGTGTGTGCAATCAAGAGAGCTATGAGGTAATCCCTAAGCACTCATCTCAAAGGGCAGGGCCTGATTCAAGACAGCTGCGCTGTGTTAGGGAGCAGCACACATTAGAACAGGATAAGAGTAGAGCTTCTTCTTCAGATAACTGTTTCAGCAACAGTTGGAAGAACAGCTTCAGAAAGAGTTACTACAAGCTCCAGCCCAGCTTGAGGGAGAGCTTCAGCAACGGCTACAAGCACCAGTATCACCTGGAGAAACAGAAGCCAAGCCAAGCAGATAGAGAGAGAAGGAAACTCTCTGGAAGGAAGAGAAGAAAGCCCATTGGAGGGTCTGGGAGATTCCAAGGCAGTACCCCTACTGGGAGGTATTCCAAAAGCCAGCAGAGTCCATTGGACTGGATTCAGCCAGAGGAATGGAGTGGCAGAGATAGGAATCACCAGTGGCTACCTGGAAGAGAGAAGACTGCATGTGGAAGGGACTTTCAGACCAAGGCCAGAAGGTATGTGAGAGAAGATCCAGTGTCCAGGGATCAAGATTGGAAGGCTGGACATCAGAATTGGATTACATATTGGCCAGGCTATACAGAGAGAAATAATGATAGCAGGAGAGGCTCAGGTATGAACACTGATCCAGACCCTATCTATAATAGAGAAGGGCAGCAAGGGAATAAGCATTCTCATGATAGTGCCTTAATGAAAGACTCATCTGTGCCAATGTATGATATAGACCCTATGATTGTTGATGAAGAGGGAGATACAGCAGATGAAAATATTTATATGGACTGTTCTCTATCTAAATGCTATTGCTAGCTTGCTATGAGCAAACACATCAGCCATCACAAAGAAACCTAACTTTGTTCTTTATTTCCACTGCAAACAGCTCTTAAAGCAGGATTTGGGTTCACACAGTAGCAGCCAGCCAGCTAAAGGCTTACAGCTGGTCAATTGATAGTAATTAAAGCTGCACCTGATTGTGTGTGTGAGCAAGGGAGAATCACTGCTGAGATCTGCATGGAAAATAAGCAGAAGTTAACCTAACCAGCAGAGTTTATTCTTTACTTTGTGCCTTTGTATTTGGTAATTATTTGCTAAGAAAACATTAGCTAATTGCCTGACAAGCTGAAGGTTGTTTTCTGGTTTATTTTGTGATTTTTGTTATCCATTTAAACACTGCAAGCAAGTAACCTCATTTATAGTGCTATCAAGCATACATGTGCTGGGTGAATTAAACCCCATCAATAAAAGAAGTATTTTATTGATCTTACCACTTGGTTTCACAACTCAAATTATTGTCATCAGCTGTGTTTGGGAGTGAATGAACTACAATACCCACAATACCTTGCAAGAATCATATGAATATATGCATCGTCAAGATTGTGTAAGTTCTCACCCTAGGCAGCCGTCTGACAACGCCTGTCTGAGGCGTCTGAGAAGGAGCGGCCTGCGAAGGTCTCCCGGAAGGAGCCGATCGCGGACTGACCTTAGTCCCCAGACACTATCCTCATCGAGGATTCCCCTTTGGGGAGCCAGCATCAGGCCCGAATCACTCGGTGCCCGCACCGAAGGCTGCTGAGCCTTCTGGCCTGGAGTCCAGAATGGCGGCCCTGGCCCAGTTTGTCTGCCTTCATGGGCCAGCAGCGGGCGCTGTTGTCCGGTACAACCGGTTCATCCGCCCTGACCGCCAAGACGTCCCCGGAGGTCGAACCAATCCTCGAGGTCCTCCATCATCAAGTCGATCCTCAGCCGAGGTCGCGATCTGAATCCCACTCAATGGGACCGTGGTTATCTCCAGCAAGTCTGCCGGCACCAGTCACAGGGCATCAGGAGACCCGAAGCCCACAGAGCAGCCCAAGTGGGAGAAGGAGGATCAGGAATCCCCCAATACCCATCGCCATTGCAATGTCCCATCTGACTTTCCCATCTTGGAGCCTCGATGGCAGCCTCCGCCCGAGGATATGGGCTTCCTTGATTTTGTCAAGGACATGTCCAAGGCCCTGGTATTACCAACGGAGTTGGAGGAGGATCCTGAGGCGGATGAGTTGTAAATCCTCCAGTACGAGGCCCCTCCGTGGGAATCGCTCACTATGCCCATCCCTCCCATCCTGGAATGGCTGATGCTCCGAATGTGGGAGACACCAGCTTTGGTGTTGATGGTGAGCAAAAGGCTCGATTCGATGTATCGAGTCCGCCAGAGACCGGGCTTCCAAAAGTCATAACTGCTGCACAACTCCATGGTGGTGGAGTCGGCCATGCATCGTCTGAAAACCCAGAAGGCACACTTCTCGGTGTCCCGTCCCCCCCAGGGAGGCCTGCACCCTGGATGCCCTCGGCAGAAAGTGCTACCAGCGCTTGATGCTCATTGTCTGCATCCAGGCCTACCAGCTGTACATGGGTATGTACCTGAGAGACCAGGTGAAGGAACTCGCCGGGTTCTCGGCGGAACTCTCTGAGGAACCTTTTCAGTGGTTCAAGAACCTGGGCAAAGCAGTCCGTGAATGCTCCAAATTCATGTCTTAGGCGGCCTATGATGGGTTCGAGTCAGCAGCTCGAGTAGTGGCGGCTGGCATCGGGGCACGCCGCCATGCTTGACTACAGTCATCCGACCTTGAGCAATTGGTTCAGGACAGATTGGTCGATGACCCCTGCCAAGGAGAGAACCTCTTTGGCAAACCCATGACTGACAAGGCTGCCGAGCTGGAAACCGAGTTCATGATGAGGACCAGGCTCTCTAAAAAGACGGAAGGGCTTGGGTAAAAAGCCCTTCTACCTGAGGAAGGGAGCTGGTCCAAAAACTACCCGCCTTATCAGGCCTCCCCAGCTCCCCAACAAGGTCAGCAGACTAAGGGACAAGGGCATGGCCCATGTAAGCAGAAGGCTCCAAAACCCCAGGCTCTGGCCCAGTCAGGGGGGAGTTTTTGTCTCCTTGAGCATAGCCTCTCTACCCCAAGCAGATCAGCAGCCCACAGGGGAATGTCTGGCCCTCTATGCCCAGAGGTGAGTCACCATCACCACCAGTTCCTCGGCACTAAGGGTAATCAGGGAGGGTTACCTCCTCCTCCTGACTCAGACACCTCCACCTTATTTCCCGGGAGAGTCCCTCAGGTCTCACCTCCACTGGGACCTTCTACTGAAGGATTTAGCAGGTCTTCTCAAGGACAAAGCGGTGGAGCAGGTGCCCCACCACCTCAAGTGCAATGGGTTGTACTCTAGGTACATCCTCGTGCCAAAGAGGACAGGGGGTCTAAGGCCCATCCTCGACCTGTGCAACCTCAACAAATTCCTGGTGAGGGAGAAGTTCAAGATGCTCTCCCTTGGAACACTGCTGCCATACTTCCAGCAGGAAGACTGACTATACTCCTTAGACCTCAAGGATGCTTATACCTACATCCTCATCCACCCCAACCACAGGCGGTTCATGGTGGGGGGCAGGCATTTTCAATACAGGGTCCTCCCCTTTGGCCTAGCCTCTGCCCCAATAGTCTTCACAAAGTGCCTGGTGGTCGTGGCTGCCTTTCTCCAGCTCCAGGGGATTTTCGTCTTTCCCTACCTGGACGACTGGCTCATAAAGGGCAGCAGCACAGCCTCAGAGGTGCAGCAGGCCACCGCATGCACCATCAAGGTTCCGCAATACTTGGGCTTTGTCATAAACTACTCCAAGTCTCACCTCCTCCCGACACAGTGTCTGGAGTTCATTGGGGCAAAGATAGACACTAAGAACATAAGAAATGCCATACTGGGTCAGACCGAGGTCCATCAAGCCCAGTATCCTGTTTCCAACAGTGGCCAATCTAGGTCATACGTACCTAGCAGTTTCCCCAAAAGACACAGGTTCTGCAGTGCTTGTACTAGGCCAAGCATTGATATCCTGGGTCCCTTTTTAATAGTGGTTTATGGACCTTTCCTCCAGGAACTTGTCCAAACCTTTTTTAAACCCAGCTATACTAACAGCCCTTACTACATCCTCCGGTAACAGATTCCAGAGTTTGATTACACGTTGAGAGAAGAAATATTTTCTCCTATTTGTCTTAAATAGTTTACCCTGTAGCTTCATTACATGCCCCCTAGTCCTTCTATATTCTGATAGCGTAAACAATTTATCCACGTTTATCCGTTCCACTCCATTCATTAATTTATACACCTCTATCATATCTCCCCTCAGCCGCCTCTTTTCTAGGTTAAAGAGCCCTAACCTTTTTAGCCTCTCTTCATAGGAGTAGCCTTCCATCCCCTTCACCAATTTGGTGGCTCTTCTCTGTACTTTTTCTAATAACTCTATGTCCTTTTTAAGATACGGTGACCAGAATTGCACACAATATTCAAGGTGCGGTCGTACCATGGAGCGATACAGAGGCATTATAATATCCTTTGTTTTATTCTCCATCCCTTTCCTTATGATACCTAGCATTCTATTTGCTTTCTTGGCCGCCGCTGCACACTGGGCGGAGGGTTTTAACATGTTATCCACGATGACTCCTAAATCTTTTTCCTGGGTGGTGGTTTCTAATGTGGAGCCTTGCATCTTGTAACTATAGTGGGTGTTGTTCTTTCCTAGGTGCATAACTTTGCACTTGTCCACATTAAATTTCATCTGCCATTTGGATGCCCAGTCTTCCAATTTATCCAGATCCTCCTGCAGTTTTCCACAATCCTCTTGGGTTTTAACAACTTTAAACAGTTTTGTGTCATCTGCAAATTTGATTACCTCACTAGTTATTCCCTTTTCCAGGTCATTTATGAATATGTCAAAAAGTAGCGGACCCAGTACAGATCCCTGGGGTACTCCACTATTCACCTTTTTCCATTGGGAATATTGGCCATTTAGCCCTACCCTCTGCTTTCTATCTTTTAACCAGTTCCCGATCCACAATAGTACACTGCCTCCTATCCCATGACTTTTTAGCTTCGCCAAAAGTCTCTGATGGGGGACCTTGTCAAAAGCTTTCTGAAAGTCCAGATACACTATATCAACCGACTCACCTTTGTCTACCTGTTTATGCACACCTTCAAAAAAACAGATCAGATTAGTAAGACAAGATCTTCCTTGTCTAAAGCCATGTTGGCTGTCTCCCATTAGGCCATGACTATCTACATGCTGTGTAATTTTGTTCTTTATGATGGCTTCTACCATTTTCCCTGGTACTGACGTCAGGCTCACCGGTCTGTAATTTCCCGGGTCACCCCTGGAACCCTTTTTAAAAATTGGTGTTACGTT
This sequence comes from Ichthyophis bannanicus, assembly GCA_033557465.1. Classification (NCBI taxonomy): domain Eukaryota; kingdom Metazoa; phylum Chordata; class Amphibia; order Gymnophiona; family Ichthyophiidae; genus Ichthyophis; species Ichthyophis bannanicus. Next base: position 1,031,722,825 of record CM066034.1, read on the forward strand.
GGCGACCCTCCAATCTTCAGGTATTACAGATGATTTTAATGAAAGTTCACAGATTACCAATAACAGGTCTGCAATCTCATATTTCAGTTCTTTCAACACTCTGGGATGTATACCATCCGGTCCAGGTGATTTGCTACTATTCAGTTTATCAAATAGTTGTAATATATCTTCCCGGTGTAGCGATATTTCTCTCAATTCCTCTGCAGTATCACCTTTAAATACCACTTCAGTCTTGGGTAACACCCCTACATCTTCCTCAGTAAAGACCGAAGCAAAGAATTCATTCAGTCTCTCTGCTATAGCCTTGTCTCCTCTTATTGCACCTTTTACCCCTCTATCATCTAATGGTCCAATTGACTCTCTCACAGGCCTTTTGCTACGAATGTACTTGAAAAAGTCTTTATTTCGTGTTTTTGCTTCCGTAGCAAGTTTCTTCTCAAATTCCCGCTTTGCCTGCCTTATCAATGCTTTGCATTTAACTTGCCAGTGCTTGTGCTGTTTCCAGTTTTCATCATTTGGCTCTTTTTTCCATTTTCCATTTCTTATTTTCCATCTTCAGTCGATGGCTTTCTTGCCCAGGGACCGAGCCGATCGTCTCAGGTCTCTAGCTCGGGACGTACAGTACTGTTCCTCAGTTCCCGCCCGGCTTCTCCTATGCCTCCTCGGGTACATGGCCTCCACGGTCCACATTACCCCAGATGCTCACCTCCACATGAGAGCAGCGCAGTGGTGTCTCTGGGATTAGTGGTCTCAGGTCACAGGCCACCTCCAAGACAAAGTCTCTGTGACTCGCCAACTGGCAGACGCTCTGGTCTGGTGGCAGTCACTCCAGCATCTCAAAGCAAGCATGCCTTTTCAGGCCCCAAGCCCCTCGAGGGTACTTACCACGAACACCTCCCTGCTCAGCTGGGGAGCCCACTGCGTAGATCTCCGCACTCAGGGCAACTGGTCACCAAACGAGAGCACCCAGCAGATCAACCTCCTGGAGCTCCGAGCCATTTATCGAGCCCTGAGGGTCTTCTGTCACCACCTGCATCACCAGCCAGTGCTGGTCCAGATGGACAACCAGGTGGCAATGTTCTATGTGAACAAACAGGGGGGAACAGGGTCTCATGCCCTCTGTTAGGATGAGCTGATGCTCTGCTCGTACGCAATCCAACAGGGTATCCTCCTGCGGGTAGTGTACCTCCAGGCCAGGAAAACCTACTGGCCGACAGACTCAGCAAAATTCTTCAGCTGCACGAGTGGCAGCTGGACCCCAGGGTAGCTGGTCGGCTTTTCCAGCTCTAGGGGCGGACCCATGATGAACCTGTTCACCAGCCTGGACAACTTTCAATTGCCCAGCTTCTGCTCCAGGCAGCCCCACCTCTCCAGGGTGGCAGCGGACACGTTCCTAGTCTCATGGTCAGGAGGCCTTATGTACGCCTTCCCTCCGACACCGCTGATCGCCAGGACCTTGTTTAGGACCCTCCACAATAGGGTTTCACTCATCCTGATAGCTCTTTGGTGGCCCAGGCAACCGTGGTTCCTGCTCCTTCTATAGCTGATGGTGGAGGACCCCATCCCCCAGGGGACCGCCCCAGGACTCCTGTCTCAGAAGGGGGACTCTCTACTGCATCCCATCTTGGGGTCTCTGTCGCTGACTGCGTGGCTACTGAGAGGGTGACTCTGGCCCCTTTCAACCTTCTGGTTGAGGTGGAGGACATTCTGCTGGCCTCTTGCAAGGCCTCTACTAGGATGATTTGCACTCTCAAATGGCACAGGTTCTCTATTTGGTGCACCGAACATGGCGCTGATCCTTTCTCCTCCGGGTGGCCCTGGTGTTACAGTACCTTCTCCACCTCTCTCAGTCCGGGCTCAAGTCTAACTCTGTCCGAGTGCACCTTAGTGCCCTGGCGGCACACGACCATCTGGTGGACGGTAACTCGTCTTGATCCGACCGTTAGTGATCCATTTCCTTCAGGGCCTACTCTTATCCAAGCCCCTGGTTTGCCCTCCAGCAACCGAATGAGACCTGAACGTAGTGTTGGGGCAGCTCACTCATCCACCCTTTGAGCCTCTGGCTACCTGCCACCTTCGCTACCTCTCTTGGAAGGTGGCTTTCCTGGTCGTGCTTACCTCAGCTCGCACAGTTAGCGAGCTTCAGGCCCTTATGGCGGAGGCGCCCTATACCAGGTTCTATAATGACAGAGTGGTGCTTCGCACGCACCCCAAATTCCTGCCGAAGGTAGTGTCACCTTTCCATCTCAACCAGGAAGTGGTGCTCCCTACCTTCTTTCCAAGACCTCAGTCCAGTCGGACGGAGACGGTCCTTCACACCCTGGACTGTAAGAGGGCCTTGTCCTTCTATATCCAATGCACTCATGGCCACCGCAAAGCTTCTCAGCTTTTCATCTCCTATGACCCCAGTAGGCTGGGAGAGGTGGTGTCCAAATGTACTTTGTCCACCTGGGTGGCAGACTGCATTGCCCTCGCTTACGAGCAGGTGAGGCTCCTGCTGGATGGCCGTGTCATGGCGTACCGTGTCAGGGCCATGGTGGCTTCGGTGGCAAACTTGCGCTCCGTCCTGATGGTGAACATCTCCCAGGCTGCCACCTGGTCTTCAGTCCATATCTTTGCAGTCCATTACTGTCTGGAAAGAGTTCCGACTGGACTGTGCCTTCGACCAGGCTGTGCAACTCCTATCCTCCAACCCTTCTCTGTTCAGGCTACTGTAGTGCTGGTTTCATCAGACACAGGGGTCCTACTGTGGTCTGTAGACACAGACTCATTTGCTGCTGCTTGCTGCTCCCCATGAGGGAGCCCCAATTTTTGCTATGGGCTTTCGGTAGCCTGTAGCTGGGGAGTCCCATATATGAGGACTGACTTCCTGCTTGTTCCAGGAGAAAGCGTAGTTACTCACCTGTAGTAGGTGTTTTTCCGAGGACAGCAGGAATCAGTCCTCAGAACCCTCCTTCCTCCCCTTGGAATTGCTCCTTCACCATCTTTTATTTTTGTCGTCTTTTATCTATGTCATCTGACTGAGCAAGATGGCACCCTTGGGTGGCTGTGTTTGTTTTTGATTTTGCTGCCTCTGACCTACCATTGCCTTCCTGTTGCTTTTTTTCTCTCTCAGATGAGCTTGAGCGGGAAAAATAGCGATGGGAAAGCAATGGTAGACCAGAGGTGGCAAAATCAAAAACGAACACAGCCATGACTGCTGGAGTGCCCGCCCACCTTGAAAATGCCGCCTGAGGCGACTGCCTCAGGTGCCCTAATGATAGATCCCACCAGAGCTACTGGCCCGTCAATACAAACAACTACACCGTCCTCAGAATTCGCAGCTAAACGTAGAGACAACTACAACAGACCTCCACCCTAACTTACACAGTGACTGGACCACATTCAAAGAAACTTCACCAGATGAAATATCAACCACATCTCCTGCCTCAACACCACCACCTCCCCGCTAGACCCCTGCCCCACTGACTGGATAAAGAAATCCAAAAATGAACTGAGCACGCCATTAGCTCATATCGTCAAGGAATCCTTCTCCCAAGGACCCATGCCAGATGCCCTCAAAACGTATTCAAAACACTGCTGCACGCCTTGTCACCCACTCCTCCCACCGAGACCATATAACTCCTCTGTTATTTCACCTCCATTGGTTGCCAGTTCCTTTCCGCGCTATGTTCAAATTACTGACCTTGGTTCACAAAGCTTTTCATGATAGCACTCCACAATATCTCACGGATCGCCTCTTTTTTTTTCACTCCCCCAGGCATACTCCCCGTTCATTTCATCTTAATCGTCTTACTCTCCCTTCCCCCTCCCGTGCTCACCTCCAGTCCACCCGCTGTACTGCATTCTTCTTTGCTGGACCTGCCCTTTGGAATGCCCTTCCCTCCGTCCTCCGTTTAGAACCCCAACACTCTACCTTCAAGCAGGACCTAAAAACCCATCTGTTTTCTTTGGCCTTTGATGTCTCCTCTCCTTTTGTATGACTCCTACCTTCCCTCTCCTTTTGTTTTCTCTTAGGCCTCTTTCACTTTTGTGTTTCGTCTGTCTGTTCTCTTTGTCATTCATCTGTCCTATAATATATTGTACATTTCCTTTCCTTTTTTACCGGCTTCCAGCCATCTTTTAATGGATTTTATTTTATTGTACACCGCCTTGGTTCTGTAGAAAGGCTGTTTTTATCAAATAATAAACATAAGCATACAATCATCCGACCATCATTAAAAAAGCAAAACCTAGATCCCCTAGACCCGGTATCCTACAGACCCATAGCAAGCCTACCCTTCACTGCCAAGATAATCGAGAAGATTGTCCAGCAGCAACTACAGGAACACCTGGATCTCAACAACATACTTGACCCACAACAACACGGCTTCCGCCCTCTACATGGAGTTGAGACCCTCATGACCACACTGATGAACACTCTCCTCATAGGAACACAAGAAAAACACTCTGGATATGCCATGATCTTCCTTGACATATCCGCAGCTTTCGACACCATCTCCCACAACATCCTCATACACAGACTATGGACAATTGGGATCAAAGACACTGTACTAAAGTGGTTCCAATAATACCTAACTAACAGAGAGCAATTAATCTGTACCAGCACCTCGACATCCCCCCCCCCATTCCAGCAACACCAAGGAGTTCCCCAAGGATCCACACTGTCAGCCATGCTCTTCAACATTTACCTTCAACTACTCTGCTCAGTCATACGCACTCACAACATCAGCTTCCACATATACGCTGATGATATGCTCTATGCCCCCATTACAACCACGAACCCAACAAACACCCATCTATCAACATGCTTCACCGAGGTGTCCAACTGGCTACAAGCAAACAACTTATCCATCAACATAAAGAAAACAGAAGCCCTCATAGTCACAAAAGACCCGGACTTCACACCACCTACACACCTCAACATAGGTACCACAAGCATTCAAATACAACCACAAATAAGATACCTGGGCATTATTATTGACCAAGCCCTCACCTTAAAGCAGCAAATCACCAAAACCTCTGGAACTATATTCCACAAGGCAAGAACAGTGCAACGTCTCAGACCCCTTCTTGAACATCAAGATTTCCGAACTGTGATGCAAGCCATGACGCTCCCACATCTGGACTACTGTAACATAATATACCATGGCCTTCCAGCCACGCAAACCAATCCCCTCCGAACAGCACTGAACACCACAGCGAGAATCATTCAGAGAGCAAAGAAAACCGACCACATCACCCCATTTCTGAAAGACCTACACATACTCCCCCTCGAAGCAAGGACTAAATACAAAGCCATCCTACTCACCCACAAAGCCACAATTCGAAACAATTCCATCAAACACAAGGTGTGCCTCAAGGATCCTCATTATCATCTCTACTGTTCAACATATATATGCAGCCCATCTGCAATATCATTAGATCATTTAACGTGAGCTGTCTGATATATGCGGATGAGATCCTCTTATATATGCCTTTCTCGACTGTTCAAATGGACCTTACACCACTTGTAGAGTGTTTCAATACCATATCAGATTGGCTACAATCACAAAACCTCTGCATCCAGCACAAGAAACAGAGGTACTGTTCATCGCTAGAGACCCTGACTTTACCCCACCACCCCATATAAGAGTCAAGGAAGCGGAATTACAAACCAAAGAAACAATAAAATACTTGGGGGTCACCTTAGACCAACACCTGGACATGAAATGTCATATAAGCAACATTGTCAAAGCTGTTTATTTCAAAATCCGTTCACTCAGGCATCTGCGCTCCCTACTGGACGCGGATGATTTCCGGACTATATACCAAGCACTGATCCTACCGCATTTTGACTTTGCCAATTCCATTTTACAAGGTCTCCCTCAAGCTACACTAAATCCGTTACAACTGGCCATGAATGCTGCAGCAAGGGTCCTCTATGGAGCCTCCAGAAGTGACCATGTGACACCTATATTAAAACAGCTTCATTGGCTACCAATACACGGATTATCTTCAAAACCCTACTCCTCTCATTCAAGGCCATCAAGTGCCTATCCTCTACTGCACTTACTGAGCTTATCCACACAGTGCCCCCCAACAGATCCAGGAGGTCAACAGCCCTAAATCTACTAATAACCCCGAAGACCTTGACTAAATGCAATAGTACAACGGCAAATAGGGCTTTCAGTCTTTACGTCCCCAAATGCTGGAATGCGCTCCCACCAGACATTCGAGCTATTGCAGACCTAACCCAATTCAGGAAGGCAATCAAATTTCACCTCTTCCTACAATGCTACCCTGCCAGCAATGAATCTAAGTAACCCCTCCTAAGAAACACCCATTCCTAGTCCTATTATAGTCTCAACCTCCTTCCTGCAGATCAGGCTCATGCTGTCTTAAGTATTCATGGTATTACATATAGCTTATCAGTCTCATTATTTATTGTATATAGTTTGTATATAGTTTAACCCTCTTATAGATTTATTATTTCATGTATATAGTTCAACCCTGTTATCCAATTTTGTACCCCTGTTCGATGTAAAACCAAACAGAGTGTGTGTTTTGGTCGTTTTGTTATACTGTAAACCGCGCTGATACCGAATAGTGCGGTATATAAGCAACTGTAATAAATAAATAAAGCCATCCATCAAACACAGAACTCCCAACTTCACACCCTACTGTCTCGACCAGCCCACGGCAGAACTACCAGACAAGCCTCCAGCAATTCCCTCACCGTCCCTCACAAAAGAACCAAATGCTCGCAACGGACCTGCAATCAAGCCTTTGAACTTTATGCTCCATCCTTATGGAACGCTCTACCGAGTTGTCTCAGAAATAATGCCGATCTACTATCTTTCAGAAAACAGCTGAAAACCATCCTGTTCCAGGAATACCTTAACACGACCCCCACCAAAAAAACACACTAACCTTTGATCTCGCCCACCATGACCCCCCAACTCAAACCTGTACTAACCTGATCACGTCCAAAGTCAGTCCCATGTCCAAAGTCTATCCTATGTTGAAACCATCAATGTCGCCTCCCCGGTGATGGCCCCGCCCTGATACTTAAATTCCCCCCTCCCCCTTTTTATGTAACTCTGCTTTGGCCCGGTGAAAAGCGGGATATAAATACAGCTAAATAAAATAATAAAATAAAATTCACCCCTGGAACCTATGCTGCCTGAGTGAAAGAGGTGCAATATATGCTCTAGGGGTGTGCAGAAAAAAAAATCCTTTGTTTCAATGGGGGTTTTCTTTTGCTTGTTTTGGTATTGTTTTGTAGTCTAATGGCTAGAGCTCTGGCTTGGTAACGAAGAGACGAGGCTTCAATTCCCACTAGCACTCCTTGTCTTAACCCTCCATTGCCTCTGAAGAAAGGCCTGGCAATATATTTCCAATCACACTGCCAAGAAAACCCAGGAGCTGCTGGGCCGCCAAGAGTCAGCATTGACTCGGAAGCACACATTGCATTTTTTTTTTAATAGAGCGCACTATTGCTGCTTTCATTTCAAAATGAAAGCTCATCCCTAATGTGCACCTTGATTGCCTAGACAGCCTTTGATGAAATTACCCTGTAGGAGCAATCATCAAAACAGCCTGCCTTAGCTGTGGGTATTTTTCCCTGCAGCATTTGTACTCATAATAAGGCACAAATCTGCAGTGGCTTTTGCTTTCATTATTTTCCCTGAAAAAGTTACACATAGAGATTGTGGCTGCTTTCTCTGTATGTATGTTTTTTTTTCATTGAAAACCGCACTTACAGTTTTGATTATAGAAAAACTACACATTGTCACTGATCCATCTTCTCCCTGCTCCTCGACTTGCCTTGGCTGTCTTTGGGCGAAAAGTACATTCATTTCCATGGAGGAATTATTATTTTGTCCACAGAAATGGCTTTCATTATTGCCCTCCCTTTATCTTGATAATATTGATAGGCAGATTACAAATCTAAGAAATAAACAATGTGCAAGCACGAAGAGAGAAAAATCATCAAGGACAAGAGGTGCTATCAGAGACACAGAAAATTTAATATAAAGATACTGAAAGAATCATTAGGTACCACTGTCTTGATTACTAATTCCTCCTCACTCCACGCTGATTCGTCCTAAGCTTCAGCGGGGAAAGTAGAGCGGAGGGGGCGGCACTCCTGCAGTTGCGGCTGTTTTGGTTTTGATTATGCTGCCTCTGACCTGCCACTACCTTCCCATTGCTTTTTTTCTCTCTTGGATGAACTTGAGCGGGAAAAATAGCGACGGGAAAGCAGTGGTAGACCAGAGGCAGCAAAATCAAAAACAAATACTGCCGGAGTGCCGCCCACCTTGAAAATGCCGCCTGAGGTGATCTCCTCAGGTGGCCTAATGGTAGAACTGCCCCTGCTTCTACTCCAGCTATTTCCTCATCCCCAAGAGTACAGGGGGCCTCAGGCCCATCCTGGTCCTGTGAGAGCTCAACAGGTTTCTGGTCCAGGAGAAGTTCAAGATGCTCTCCCTTGAAACACTGCTGCCATTCCTCCAGCAGGGCCCATAGCTAGAGCCCTACTAAGCGAATGGCACGAGAAGGATAAGAATAGCAACTCTTAAGCGGAGGTGGGAAGGTAGTGAGGACTGATTCCAGCCCGCTGGCACTGAGGGTAATCGAGGTATTTCCTGTCTCGCACGAGACAGAAAATGCTCCCGACCCTCAGTGGGCTCAACTTTAACAGCTGCGGAAAAGAAGAGAAATGCTTTTCCTTCCCGCAGCTTTGTAAAGGTGAGCTAGGGCACCGATCAGGATGTGCAGGACTCTTCATGGGGAGGGAGGGGGGCTTGGACTGGTAATGATAGTAATGAGCTGAGCAGGGCAGGGCTGGGGGTCGGGTTAGTCCCGGAAATGGTCTGATTGGGGGGTAGGACTGGTAATGGGCTGATCGGGGTGGGGGGGTTAAGGATTTGTAGTGGGCTGATGGAAGGGCTAGCACCGGCAATGGGATGATGAGGGGGGGCAGTGATAGAACTGGAAAAGGGCTGATCGGGGGAGTTAGGACTGGAAATAGGCAGACTGGGGGTGGCTAGGACTGGAAATGTGCTTATGGGGGGGGAGGTAGGACTGGTAATGGGCTAATGGGGAGCTAGCACTGGAAATGGGCTGATCGGGGAGCTAGCAATGGAAATGAGTTAGGACTGGAGTGGGCTGATAAGGGGGATAGGACTGGAAATGGGCTGATGGGAGGAGAGAGCTGCTGGCATTGGAAGAAGACTGGGGGCTAGAACTGGAAGTAGGCTGATGGGGGGAGGGGAGGAGAGAGCTGCAGGCCCTGAAAGAAAACTGAGGGCTAGGGTTACAAATGGGCTGATGCAGGGGGATGGGAGAATGGGACTGGAAGGGAACGGATGATGGGATGGTCTGCCAGGGGAAGGAAAGGGCAGGAAGGAAGCTGACACAGGGGGAAGGAGGGGGCTGGAAGGGAGCTGATATGGGGGGAAGGAGGGAGCTGACACCTGGGGATGATACTGAAGGGGGACTGGAAGGGAGCTGATACTTGGGGATGGGACTGGTAGGTGACTGGGTAATTGTGAGGTGGCTGGAAGGGAGCTGACGGGATGGCACTGGAAGGGGATGGACAGAGGGTAGGGTGACTGGAAGGGAGCTGACGGGGGAGGGCTGTGGCACTAGGAGTGGAAGTGAGCTGATACCTGCGATGGTATTTGGACTAGGAGGGGCTGGACAGTGGGAAAGGAGGGGGACTGGAAGTGAATGGACACTAGAGGCAGTCCTGGGAATGTGAGGCGGTTGACATTAGAAGGTACAGGGAGGGGTACAGTGGAAAGGGGAAAGAGGCTGATGGAAGGAAGTGAAGAAAACAAAAGAAGAGATAAGAAATGGCAGATAGACCACAGAAAGAGAGCTAAGAGAAGACAGGAAAGCAGAAGCCTCAGATTGGGACCAGCATGATCAGAGAATAAAATGGTCAGACAACAAAGGTAGAAAAAATAATTTTATTTCATTTTATGTTCCCTATTTATTTCATGTTCCCTGTAAAATAGTTATCTCCAAGTTATAATGCCCTGTTCAATGTAATTTCAGTTTGTTCAATGTAAACCGCACTGATGCAGAATAGCGCGGTATATAAGAGAATGTAAATAAATAAATAAATAAATTTTAGTGATTGGACTTTGTGCTATCTTTATATTTTAGAGAGTATGGGGGAACTGCATCTCTTATTTATCTGATGTTGCACTGCATGCAGAGTCTGGCTTCTTGGGGTTTGAGTTTAAATTTTGTCTACATATTTTTATTTTTACTTCAGATTGTGGTTACTTATTCTGTACTTGATGAGGGTCTGTGTTCTGAGTGTGTGATTGAGGCCAGGTGTTCTGTTAACATGGAGTTTGTACATAAGGATCTATACTGTACTGTAGTAATTTGACATGTTCAGCTTTTCAAATGGCTTATGAATGTTCCAGGGCCCACTGTAATATTTACACTGATGCTTTTTTTGGATGGATTCCTTATGTGAGTTTTGGAAGTTGGTGCTGATATGGTATGGTAGATTTGATCTATAGATACTCAGTGTTTTTGTTGTAGGGTTTTCTGTTAGTTCACAATATGCCTGGTACTGGAGAATGTTTGTTGTTGTTAGTGAGATGATCAGAATCAGATTTTTTTTTAAGTTATTGAGTTCTGTGGATGAATGTCCTAGTTCTGCTCTGCACCCACTGTTGAAGGGAGTTCTGTGGATGCAAAATATATGTTGAAAAAGAAAAAGTAAGAACCATAATGCAGTTTATAACAACAAAATAAGAATGAGTTATAATTTAGTTTTATAAACTGTGCTGTGGTTCTCGCTTTCTTTTAGTTCCTTGGTGTACAGACATTTTGCATTTCCTCCATATAAACTAATCAGCTTTTTGGTTTGGTTCAGTCCCTGATTGGAGTTTTGAGAAAGCCCTGCTGCGCCAAATCATCCTTCGCCTCAGGCAGCAGATTGTCTTGAGCCGCCCCTGACTAAGACACTTATCCACTCTTTAGTCACCTCCCATCTAGACCATTGCAACTTTCTCCTTGCTGGTCTCCGTCTGAATCATCTCTCTCCTCTTCAATCAGTTCAAAACTCGACTTTGTGATTAATCTTCCATCATCCTTGATATGTTCATATTACCCCTCTTCTCAAGTCACTTCACTGGCTTCCTATCCATTTCCATTTACAATTCAAACTTTTCCTACTGACCTATAAGTGCACTCATTCTGCAGCTTCTCACTAACTTTCCTCACTTATCTCTCCCTACACCCCTCCTGAGGAACTCCACTCTTCTGACGGATTGCTTCTATCTGTGTTCTTCTCTTCCACTGCCTACTCCAAACTTTGATCCTTTCACCTTGCTGCCCCTTACACCTGAAGAAAACTACTTGAGTCTGTACATCAGGCTTAAACTCACCTTTTAGAGGCTGCTTTTGGATCCTTATTCCCTTAGTCTCGTATATGTTTTCTTACCATATCCCTAGATGTATTCTTGTCCTCGGATGTATTATCTGTCTTAACTAGATTATAAGCTCTGATGACCATGAACCGTCTTTTACATGGCCTGTAAAGTGCTCGGTACACCTTGTAGTGCTATACAAATGATTAGTAATAGTAGTACTCCACTATTCACCTTTCTCCATTGAGAAACTTGCTCATTTAGCCCTACTCTCTCATTTCTATTTTTTAACTAGTTTCCAGTCCACAATAGTACACTGCCTCCTATCCCATGACCTTATAATTTCCTCAAGAGTCTGCCATGAGGGACCTTGTCAAAGGCTTCCTGAAAATCCAGATACTCTGTATCAACCAGCTCACCTTTATCTACCTATTTATTCTCTCCTTCAAAAAATATACCAGGATAGTGAGATGAGACTTTCCTTGGCTAAATCTCTGCTGGCTTTGTGCCATTAAACCATTACTATTTACTTATAATGATTTCTTCTACAGAAGGACCCAGACTTATGTAGCTCTGACATACATTGATCTGGAATTATATAAAACATTTCCAATATGTGCAAAAAATCTACAAAATTAACGGTAACATAAAATTCTGCCAGTTGCAAGAAAACGTTAAATTTCTGTGCGTGGCAACTCAAAGCTAATTCCATTAACAATGGCTTGTGGAAAATATTCATCTGACAGAAAGGGAGAGCCTGCTCGCAAGTATCATGTGATCGACTTGAAGACCAAAATGAAAATCATCCGCAAGCATGAAGGTGACCAAACCACCTCCATTGCTCGTGAACTTGGCTACTCACCATCTACAATCAACACCATCAAAGGCGACTCTGCCTGAACATTTCTGATCAAAATGGTTTGTTAATTGTTTTTTTGCCCGAAGTGGGAAAATAGTGTCATTAAAGCAACCTCCTTTTCAAAAATCTGCTCATTATTATTATTAATCATTTATTAAGAATTCATCTTAGACAACACATCTGACCATCCTGTCCATCTTGACGACATCTCTCCAAATATTAAAGTGGTCTACCCCCTTCCCCAACACTACCTCCCTACTACAGCTGATGGACCAGGGAGCCATCTCCAACTTTTCCTACTATCTGAGACAAACTCACTCAAGCCATTGATGCACTCGACTCCAACCCGAACTGATGTGCTGCGAAAATTATGGCAAAAATTTAACATTTATGATGCAATAAAAAATATTGCTTCAGCCTGGGCTGAAGTGACATAGGATTGTATGAAAGGTGTCTGGAAGTAATTAGCTCCTCATCTTGTTCTGGATTTTCAGGGGTCTGCAGATAATAATGAGATATTTGAACAGATGGCTGCAAAAATTGTAAAAGCTTGCAGAAAAGCTTCAGCTTGATGTTGATGAAGATGATGTAGACAAGTAGGTGAAGTCTCATGACAAAGAGTTATCAAAGAAGGAGTTAAACTTGAAGGCAAAGGTACGTAGCTGATAACATCAAGCATGACAATGAAGAGTTGGAAGTGTAGCCCAAACGTTTCATGACAGAGGATATGCGCGTAGCTGTACAATTGTTGAATAACCTCTATGAAGCTATAGAAAGACAGGATTCTGATGTATCCCAGTTTCTTCGGTTTCAACGCATAGTTTTTTTTTTTATTTATTTATTTACATTCTCTTATATACCGCGCTATTCTGCATCAGTGCGGTTTACATTGAACAAACTGAAATTACATTGAACAGGGCATTATAACTTGGAGATAACTATTTTACAGGGAACATGATGCCTTCTTATATTACAAAGAGGTATACTAAGAGAAGAAAAGGGCAGCTATTCAAACTTCTCTTGACCAATTTATCGTGAGACGAGAAGAACAACCTAGCACCAGCACTGACCCTGCATTTGGAGTAGAGCCATCGTCTGCTTCTTGTGCCACTACTGCCACCTCCATTGAAAACGACAGTGACTCCAGTATCGATTCTTAATTATTATTATCACCGTATTATGTTACTTTAATATTGACCTATGTATAGGGTTGCCGAACGCTCCACTTATGTAAGTTGGGAACTTTCTGTATTTTGCCCAGTACTGATGTCAGGCTCACCGATCTATAGTTTTCTAGAACACCATGGAACCCTTTTTCAAAATTAGCATTATGTTAGCCACTCTCCAATCTTCAGATACTACAGATGATTTAAATGGTAGTAATCTGTGAACTAAGTAGGTCTGCAATCTAGTTTTTTAGTTCTTTCAGCACCCTGGGATGTATACCATCCAGTCTAGGTGATTCGCTACTCTTCAGTTTATCAAATTGATGTATTATATTTTCCCAATTTATCAAGATTTGTTTCAGTTCCTCTGATACATCACCTTTAAATACCATTTATGGCATGGGTAACTTCCCTACATCTTCTTCAGTAACGACCAAAGCAAAGAATTCATTCAGTCTTTCCGCTATGGCCTTGTCTACCGTTACTGCCCCTTTTACATCTAATGGTCCAACTGACTCTCTTACAGGTTTTTTACTACAAGTGTACTTGAAAAAAGCTTTTATTGTAAAGCTTTTCCTTCCTCGGCAAGCTTCATTTCAAATTCTCTATCTGCCTGCCTTATTAGTTAGTGCCTTGCATCTATCTAACATGCCAGTGCATATGTTGTTTCCTGCTTTTGTCATTTATTTATTTAGCTGTATTTATATCCCGCTTTTCACTGGGTCAAAGCAGTCAATTGGGGGATACATTTAACATGAGGGGATATGAGATACATACGCTAATACTTACAGGGAACATGGGCAATGGAGGGTTAAGTGGCTTGCCCAAGACCACAAGGAGTGCCTACAGGACTAGAAATCCCAGTCTCTCCGGCCTGAAATTGCTGTCCCCAGGTGGGACTTGAACCCTCCGGCCTGAAGTACCTTGTCCTAACCACTAGACCACTCCTCCCTAAGGGCTCATTTGGCTCTTTTTTCCATTTTCTGAAAGATGCTTTTCTGGCAAATAAAAGCCTCTGACCTCATCTTTAAACCATGCTGGCAGTCATTTGGCCTTCCTTCCACTTTTCTTAAAGCATGGAATACATATGGTCTGGGCTTCCAAGATAGTACTTTTAAACAACGCCCATGCTTGATGTAAACCTTTAACCTTTGCAACTGTTCCTTTTAGTTTTTTGTAACCATTTTCCTCAATATATCATAGTCTCCCTTTTGAAAGTTAAATGCTAGCACAGTTGATTTCCTTGATATCCTCCCTCCATTTATAAAATCACATGTGATCATGTTATGATCACTATTTCAAGTGGCTCCAACACAGTTTTCTCTCATACCAGATCCTGCATGCCTCTGAGGACCAGGTCTAAAATAGCTTCTTTTGTGTCGGTTCCTGAAATAGCAGCTCCACGAAGCAGTTATTTATTTCATCTAAAAACTGTATTTCTCTAATATGCCCTGATGTAACATTGATCCAGTCAATACCAGGATAATTGAAATTACCTGTTATTAGTGTGTTATAATCTTTGTTATCTCCCCTAATTTAAGTTAGCATTTCATCATGTGACTGATCCTTCTGGCCTAGTGGACGGCAGTACACCTCAATGCCATTCCCTTCCCCTTTTTACATGGACTTTCTATTCATAGAGATTCTACAGTGTATTTTGTTTCCTGCAAAATCTTTATCCCATTTGACTCAATGTCCTCTTTAATATATAACTCAACCTCTCCACAATTTAATTTGCCTTGTCATTGTGATTTAAATTGTACCCTGGTATTACAGTGATCCCATTGGTTATCCTCCTTCCACCAGGTTCAAGATGCAAATTATATCTAACCTTTAATTTGGTGCTCTATATTCTCCCATCTTATTTTTTAAACTTCTAGCATTTGCATACAGGCATTTCAAAGTCTGTATTTTATTCATATTAGCAATCTGGTTATCAATTGACAGGGGAAATTTGGAATCCTTCAACTCTGTTTGCTCTTTAAGGCATCTAACTTACTTTTATTTTTGTTGGAACTTCTCTATTGAGATGCTCTGACTTCCCTGTTTTGCTAGTATCCTTCAAAGATACATTATTCTCCATGAGCAAGCAGGAAATAAGTCTTCACGTATGAATGGCATCACTGACGGAACTCCGCACAGAACGCTCCCCAAAGGAAATATTTGGGAGGTACACTAAGCATGCGTGCCTGCCTTTCCGCCCGCCGCGGTGCCATATTCTCCAGTCTTCTTATTTCTGCGGAGCCCTTATGTCGTGTTCCTGAAGTCCAGAAAAAAGTTTGATTCTCTAGGAACAAGTAGGAAGTCAGTCCTCACATATGGGTGATGGCACCGACAGAGCCCATGTGGAGCATTTCCCCAGTTTTCAAAGAAAGTCTTTCGGAATGCTACCACTCATGCGTGGTCCCCTTTCTCCCAAGGGTGCCATCTTGCTCAGTCTCCTTTCTTCCGCACAGCCCAACTGACGTAGTCCTCTATTCCCCCAGAAAAAGCGCCAATTTCTCCTTTCCTCTGGTGGTGCACCGGTCTCCTTTCCACCTCTAGTCGGCACCCTTGGCGCCAGTCTCGGCTCTTACCCTATTTTTTCTCTTTTTTTCTTTTTTCTTCAAGGTCCTCCCTCAACTGTCCTTTGTGCCATTTTTTGTCTGGGGTCATCAACCCTGGTCGGGTGTTCTCCCACCACATCTCCCCCAGTGGGTTCAAGAAATGCGACCGCTGCAGTCAGACTATCTCAGTCACATGACTGCTGCATTCATTTCCTGGGCCCAGACCATGACAGTTCCATCTGTGACCGGTGCCAGGTTATGAACCGCAAAACAAATAAACGGCAGTCGGAGTTGCAAGGGAAGCTGTTTCCAAGATTTGACTCTGCCTCAGCCTCCCCATCAGCGAGCCCTGAAGCCAGCCCTTCGCGAGAGGTGTGGGCATCCTTGGAGTCCCACGGTGGTGGCTCCTCCAGCATGGCCCTGGACCCTCCCAAGAATAAGAACTGGGACTCGAGCGACTCCGAGCAGCGCCCTCAGAAGGTATCGAGACAAGAGTCCTCGGCTGGCAGAGACCATGCCAGGACCCGTGAGCCTGTAGTCCTCCTCAAAAGCACACTCTCCAGAGTGCCAGCATCAGACCCGAGACCCTCCGTGTCCACGACGGGAGCTGCACAGCCATCAGACCTCAAGTCCCACATGGCGGCCTTGGACCAGAGCCTCTCCTCCATCCTGTCCTTGCAGCAGGCGTTGATGTCTGAGCTCTCGGCATCATCAGCCCCGACATTGGGCCCCCCTGACCTTGGGGGATTCCCAGGGCGTAAAACTAGGCACCGAGCACCACCTGCCTCGGGTAAGTCCTCGGCGTTGATCGAGGTCTCATTCACGCTCCTCAGAGATCCACTTTTCCCTGGCAAGTTTCTGGGAGTCCAACCCCAGGTCTTCCGGGGGGGCCCAGTTCCTCGGGGTGCCCCCAGGGCCTATTCCTCGACACACTTAGATTCTGATTGGGAAATCGAGGACGAGACCTCGCCGGAGACTTCCTGGCACAGGGACGTCCCCTCCTAACCGTCTCCCCCGGAGCCTCGGCGCCACTCTCCACCTGAGGACATAACCTTTCACGACTTCGTCTGCGACATGGACTGGGCTCTCTTGATCCAGACAGAGTCAGAGGAGAATTCTCGCACCAAGGAGTTCGAGATCCTGCAATATGAGTCCCCTCCAAAAGAGACTCCCACAGTGCCAGTTCCACCCATCCTCGAAAGGCTACTCCTCAGGATGTGGGAGACCCTGGCCTTGGTGCCAGTGGTCAGTTGGTACTTGGATGCCATTTACCGCATCTGGAAGGGCCCCGGGTTCCATAAGGCACAACTCCCCCACAACTCAATGGTGGTGGAGTCTCCATGCAGAAACTGAAGAGTCAGACGACCTTCTCCTCAGTTCCCCCCGGCAGGGAGGCCTGGGCCCTCGATGCCATAGGTTGCAAGTGCTACCAGGGCGTCATGCTCGGGTGCCAAATACAGGCATACGAGTTGTACATGGGGATGTACCTTAAAGGCCTGATACAGGAGCTCTCGGGGTTCTCGGCAGGCCTCGCCGGGGAAGCTCTGTAGAGGTTCCAGTCCTTGGTGGCAGGCATCCGGGACTGTTCCAAGTTCCTCTCCCGAGCCACCTATGACGGGTTTGAGTCTGCAACCAGGGTAGCAGCTGCTGGCATCGGCGCCCAGCTCCAGGACTGGTTACAGAACTCGGACATGGAGCAGTAGGTACAGGAAAAGCTGTTAGATGTCCTCTGCAATGGCAAGAACCTGTTCTGGAAACCAATGTCTGATAAGGTAGCTGAGAATGAGGCCGAGGTAGTAACCCGCCAAAGGCCCTCTCCAGGAAAAATCCTTGGGGAAAAGGCCCTTTCTCGAGGAAAAGGGGCTACTCCCAGGCCGGCCACCACCAGCCTTACTCTGGGCAACCATATTAGGCCTTACAGCTGAAAAGCCAGGGACATGGGTCCAGGAAGACCAAGGCTCCCAAGCCTCAGACACTAGCTCCCGCCCAAATGGGGGGGAGCTTTTGACTCCCGGGACTGGGCCTCCCCTCCTGCAGGAGTCCAACCTCCGCCCACAAGGGGTCATCTGGGCTCTTTTTCCCACAGCATTACCACAGACCAGTGGGTGCTGCAGGTGGTGAGAGAAGGTTACTTCCTCCATCTTCCCAGGAGAGCCATCACAGCCTATTCTCCACCAGGCCTTTCTCACCACAGAACTCACAGGCTTGCTCAGGGACAGAGCAGTGGAGCCTGTACCACAACACCTTTGGGGCAAGGGGTTCTACTCATAGAAACATAGAAAAATGACGACAGAAAAAGACCACATAGCCTATCTAGTCTGTCTTTCCATATCAACAACCACAACAGCCTCCGTTTTTCTTTTAGAGATCCTCTGTGTTTGTCTCATGCTTATGCTTTTTTGACTTTAGATATTGTCCTCATCTCTACCACCTCCACTGGGAGACTATTCCATGGATCCACCACTCTGTCCGTAAAGAAATATTTCTGCATATCAGTCCTGAATCTATCCCCCTTCACCCTCATCCCATGTCCCCTCGTAGCAGAACTTGCTTTCAATCGAAAGAGGCTCTCTCCCTGTGCATTTATGCCACGGAGGTATTTAAACGTCTCAATCATATCATCTCTATCCCGCCTTTCTTCTAAGGTGTACATATTAAGATCCTTAAGTCTTTCCTCATATGCTTTATAATGAAGACTGCTAACCATTTTAATAGCCACCCTCTGTACTGACTCCATCCTGTTTATATCCTTTTGAAGGTGCGGTCTCCAGAATTGCACACTATATTCCAAATGAGGTCGCACCAAAGACTTATACAGAGGCACTATCACCTCCTTTTTTCTGCTAGCCATTCCTCTCCGTATGCACCCAAGCATCCTTCTAGCTTTCGATGTTGCCTTTTCTACCTGTTTAGCCTCTTTAAGATCATCAGACACAACCAAGCCTAGGTCCCACTCTTCTTTAGTGGACAAAAGTACTTCACACCCTATATTGCTCCCTTGGATTGCTGCAGCCCAAATACATGACCTTACATTTTATAACATTAAATCCCAGCTGCCAAATTCTAGACCATTCTTCAAGCTTAGCTAGATCCCTCCTCATGTTATCTACACCTTCCTGGGTGTCTATATTGCAGATTTTGGTATCATCCACAAAGAGGCAAACCTTACCCAACAGCCCTTCCGCTATATCACTAACAAAGATGTTAAAAAGAATCGGACCAAGGACAGATCTCTGGGGCACACCACTGATAACTTCCTTCTCCTCAGAGTGAGCTCCATTTACCTATACTCTTTGTTGCCTCCCACTCAACCAATTTCTAACCCAAGCAGTAACTTTAGGGTCCATCCCTAGGGTGCTCAGTTTGTTTATAAGTCGCCTGTGAGGAACAGTGTCAAAGGCTTTACTGAAATCTAAATACACCATGTCTAGGGCTCTCCCTTGGTCCAACTCCCTTGTCACCCAGTCAAAGAACTCAATGAGATTTGTTTGGCGAGATCGTCCCTCGATAAAACCATGATGCTTCGTATCCTGTAACCCGCTGGTTTTGAGAAAGTTCACTATTCGCTCTTTCAGGAGTGTCTCCATTACTTTTCTCGCCACCGAGGTAAGGCTCACAGGCCTGTAGTTTGTCACTTCTTCCCTGTCACCACTTTTGCGTAGAGGTACGACGTCAGCCATTCTCCGGTCCTGAGGAACCTCTCCTGTTTCCAAGGATATTTTGAAAACATCCATAAGAACATAAGATATGCTATACTGGGTCATACCAAGGTCCATCAAGCCCAGTATCCTGTTTCCAACAGTGGCCAATCTAGGTCACAGGTACCTAGCAGTTTCCCCAAAACACACAGGTTCCGCAATGCTTGTACTGGGTCAAGCATTGATATCCTGGGTCCCTTCTTAATAATGGTTTATGGACCTTTCCTCCAGGAACTTGTCCAAACCTTTTTTAAACCCAGCTACACTAATAGCCTTTACTACATCCTCCAGTAACAAATTCCAGAGTTTGATTACACGTTGAGTGAAAAAATATTTTCTTTTATTAGTTTTAAATAGTTTACCCTGTAGCTTCATTGCATGTACCCTAGTCTTTCTATATTCTGATAATGTAAACAATCGATCTACGTTTACCCGTTCCACTCCGTTCATTAATTTATAGACTTCTATCATATCTCCCCTCAGCCGTCTCTTTTCCAGATTAAAGAGCCCTAACTTTTTTAGCCTTTCTTCATAGGAGTATCCTTCCATCCCCTTTACCATTTTGGTGGCTCTTCTCTGAACCTTTTCTAAAATCGCTATATCCTTTTTAAGATATGGCGACCAGAATTGCACACAATGTTCAAGGTGCGGTCTCACCATGGAACTATATAGAGACATTATAATTTCTTTTGTTTTATTTTCCATTCCTTTCCTTATGATACCAAGCATTCTATTTGCTCTCTTGGCCGCCGCTGCACACTGGGCCGACGGTTTTAACATGTTATCCACAATAACGCCTAAATCTTTTTCCTGGGTGGTGGTTCCTAATGTGGAACCTTGCATCGTGTAACCATAGTTTGGGTTGTTCTTCCCTAGGTGCATAACTTTGCACTTGTCCACATTAAATTTCATCTACCATTTTGATGCCCAGTCTTCCAATTTATCAAGATCCTCTTGCAATTTTACACAATCATCTTGGGTTGTAACAACTTTAACTAGTTTTGTGTCATCAGCAAATTTGATAACCTCACTCGTTATTCCACTTTCCAGGTCATTTATGAATATGTCAAAAAGCAGCGGACCCAGCACAGATCCCTGGGGTACACCACTATTCACCTTTCTCCATTGGGAAAATTGGCCATTTAGCCCTACCCTCTGCTTTCTATCTTTTAACCAGTTCCTGATCCACAATAGTACACTGCCTCCTATCCCATGACTCTTTAGTTTTGCCAAAAGTCTCTGATGAGGGACCTTGTCAAAGGCTTTCTGAGAAGTCCAGATACACAATATCAACCGACTCACCTTTGTCCACCTGATTATTCACGCCTTCAAAAAAAACATAACAGATTAGTAAGACAAGATCTTCCTTGTCTAAAGCCATGTTGGCTGTCTCCCATTAGGTCATGACTATCTACATGCTGAGTAATTTTATTCTTTATGATGGTTTCTACCATTTTTCCCGGTACTGATGTCAGGCTCACCGGTCTGTAGTTTCCCGGATCACCCCTGGAACCCTTTTTAAAAATTAGTGTTACATTGGCGATCCTCCAGTCTTCAGGTATTAGAGATGATTTTAATGATAGTTCACAGATTACTAATAGCAGGTCTGCAATCTCATACTTCAGTTCTTTCAACACCCTTGGATGAATACCATCCGGCCCAGGTGATTTGCTACTCTTCAGTTTATCTAATAGTTGTAATACATCTTCCCGATGTATCGATATTTCCTTCAATTCTTCCGCACCTTTAAATACCACTTTAGTCATCGGTAACATCCCTACATCTTCCTCAGTAAAGACTGAAGCAAAGAATTCATTCAATCTCTCCGCTATCGCCTTGTCGCCTCTTAGTGCTCCTTTAACCCCTTTATCATCTAATGGACCAACTGACTCTCTCACAGGTTTTTTGCTACGAATGTACTTGAAAAGGTCTTTACTTCGCATTTTTGCTTCCGCAGCAGCTTCTTCTCAAATTCTCCCTTTGCCTGCCTTATCAATGCCTTGCATTTGACTTGCCAGTGCTTGTGCTGTTTCCAGGTTTCGTCGTTTGGCTCTTTTTTTCCATTTCCTGCAATATGCTTTTTTGGCAACAACAGCCTCTCTGACCTCACCTTTAAACCATGCTGGCAGTTTTTTGGACTTCCTTCCACTTTTCTTAAAGCGTGGAATACAGCTGGTCTGGGCTTCCAAGATAGTATTTTTCAACAACAGCCAAGCCTGATGTACGTCTTTAGCCTTTGCAACTGCTCCTTTTCGTTTTTTCTTAACTGTTTTCCTCATTTTATCATAGTCTCCCTTTCGAAAGTTAAAAGGTAGTACTGTGGATTTCCTTACTATCCCTCCTCCACTAATTAAATCAAAGGCGATCATGCTATGATCACTATTGCCAAGTGGCCCCAACAACCTTATCTCTTGCACTAGATCTGGTGTTCCACTAAGGACTAGGTCTAATATGGCTTCCCCTCTGGTCGGTTCATTAACCAGCTGCTCCAAGAAGCAGTCATTTATTTCATCTAGGAACTTTATCTCCCTAGCATGTCCTGATGTCACACTGACCGAGTCGATGCCGGGGTAGTTGAAATCACCCATTATTATTACTGCACTGTAACTTTTGTTAGCTTCCTTAATTTATTTGAGCATTTCATCATCCATTTGGTCATTCTGGCAAGGCGCTCGATAGTACACCCCCACTGCCATTGCCTTCCCCCTTTTACATGGAATTTCAATCAATATAGATTCTACAGCAGATTTTGTTTACTGCAAAACTTTAATCCTTTCTGACTCAATGCCCTCTCTAACATAGAGAGCAACCCCTCCACCAATTTGATCAGCACTATCATTACGATATAGTTTGTACCCAGGTATCACAGTGTCCCACTGGTTGTCCTCCTTCCACCATGTCTCTGATATTCCAATCATATCTAACCTTTCATTTAGTGCTATATATTCTAACTCTCCCATCTTATTTTTTAGACTTCTAGCATTTGCATACAAGCATTTTAGAAAATGTATTTTATTCATATTAATTTGGCTCTTGTTAGACATGAGTAATTTGGGATCTTTAAGCTCTGTCTGCTCCATACTTGAGGGCATTTGGGCTACTTTACTCTTTTGTGTAACCTCTCTGCTTTTGGTAGTATCCTTCAAAGATACATTCTTCCGAACCATCCGTTCTTGGGCGACTGTCGGCTTTCCCCTAATATCTAGTTTAAAAGCTGCTCTATCTCCTTTTTAAAGGTTAATGCCAGCAGCCTTGTTCCATCCCGGTTAAGGTGAAGCCCATCCCTTCGGAAGAGCCCCTCCTTTCCCCAGAATGTTCCCCAGTTCCTAACAAATCCAAAACCCTCATCTCTGCACCATTGTCTCATCCACGCATTGACACTTCGGAGCTCTGCCTGCCTTTTGGGTCCTGCGCGTGGAACAGGAAGCATTTCGGAGAATGCTACCCTGGAAGTTCTGGATTTCAACTTCCTACCTAAAAGCCTAAATTTAGCCTCCAGAACCTCCCTACCACATTTTCCTATGTCATTGGTACTGACATGTACCAAGACAGCAGACTCCTCCCCAGCACTATCTAAGACCTTATCTAGGTGGCGCGTGAGGTCCGCTACCTTCTCACCAGGCAGGCATGTTACCAGGCGATCCTCACGTCCACCAGCCACCGAGCTATCTACATGCCTAATGATTGAATCACCAACAATAACGGCTGTCCTAACCCTTCCCTCATGGGCACATGGCCCTGGAGAAACTTCCTCGGTGCAAGAGGATTTTACATCACTTGGAGGACAGGTCCTAGTTACAGGATCACTTCCTGCCACACCAGGGTGATGCTCTCCTGTCACGTGACCTCTCTCCTCCATGGCAACAGGGATGCTGCCAGACTGGAGGTGGGACTTCAGGACTATATCCCTGTAGGTCTCGTCTATGTACCTCTCTGTCTGTCTTATGCTTTCCAAGTCTGCTACTTTAGCCTCTAGAGAACGGACTCGTTCCCTGAGAGCAAAGAGCTCCTTGCACCTAGTGAACACGTAAGACCTCTCACCAACTGGGAGAAAATCATACATGTGACACTCAATGCAAAAGATTGGAAAGCCCCCATCCCGCTGATGGACTGCTGTCTGCATCTTAGTTATAAGTTTGTGTTTAGATCTAAGTTCTTTACTTACTAAGGGTTGCTATGTATATTTTTACTAATAAAACTGTACCTAAGACGTGTAATATACCTTGTTCACCTGAAGCTTAACTAATCTCAGGTCCTTAGTGTATTACTGATTTGGGTAATGAGCTTCACCTGAGAGCACCTCCTGTCTTTTAAGATGTGTAAGTACCTATAAAGCTATGATTATCCCAGGGGTGGGTGGGTGTGGGGAGGGAGGGAGGGAGGGAAATAACACTTATTAAAAGAGGGCTGCTACACAGTACCCTGTCTTATGCTGCTGAGGTAAGCTATATTCTGATTTGATTTAAATTATAGCTCTTAGCTGCTGCTAGGCTCTAACTTCTTATGAAATTTAAACTACAAACTCTCTGCTGGGTTCTAAATTTAACCAGAAAGCTCTCTTCTGTGTTTTAAATTTAAGCTAAAAGTACTTTGCCGATGCTAGGCCCTGAGTGACTATTAAATTTAAACTACAAGCTCTTTGCTGGGTATGAAATGTAGCCAGAAAGTTCTCCTCTGTGTTTTAAATTTAAACTTAAACTGCTGCTACTAGGCCCTGACTGATTTAACAAAAAATAGTGGGCTCACAGATTAATTAGCTTTAATACAAAGAATTCCTTTTAGAAAATTACCAGAAGTATATACTCACAGTTGCAGATCTCTCTCCAGAAGTAACAGTCCCTTTTTCTAGTCCTTCAAGACAGAGGATCCTTCAAGACAGAGGATCCTTTAACGGCCCTGCAAGAACCTCTCTGAGCCAGGGCCGGCCCGTCCATTGAGCGAGAATGTTTTTTGCACAGGGCCCCACGTTTCAGGGGGCCCCGCGCAAAAAACATTCTGATCCTAAAGTAAAATTAAAAAAAAAAAAAAAAGCTGTCTTCTTCCGCTGCCGGGGCCGCCGCGGCAGTATCGAGTGTGCCGCGGGGCCCCCCCTGCCCAGCAGAGCCTGCCCTCCCCCGTATCACCTCTCTTCGTAGCTGCAGTCAGACGCGCTGGCTTTCAGAGCGCGAGGGGAGAGTTTCTCCCTCGCTGCTCTGTTAAGCCCGCGGGGGCTGATGGGAAGTTCCCATCAGCCCCCGCGGGCTTAACAGAGCCGCGAAAGGGAAACTAGTCCCTTCGCGCTCTGAAAGCCGGCACGTGTGACTGCAGCTACGAAGAGAGGTGATACGGGGGAGGGCAGGCTCTGCTGGGCAGGGGGGGCCCCGCGGCACACTCGATTCTGCCGCGGCGGCCCCGGCAGCGGGAGAAGACAGCTTTTTTTTAAAAACTTTTCTCTGGGCTGGGCTGGGCTGGGGGGATTAGGAGTGGTGATGGGCTGGGGGGGTTAGGAGTGGTGATGGGCTATGGGGGGTAGGAGTGGTGATGGGCTATGAGGGGGCTATGGGGGGGTTAGGAGTGGTGATGGGCTATGGGGGAGCTATGTCTTTATATGGGCTGATGGGATTAGGACTGGAAGTGGGTTGATGGGGGTTAGGACTGGTAATGGGCTATGGGGGGGCTTAAACTAAAAATTGGGTGATGGGAGATTAGGACTGGGAGTGGGCTGGTGGGATTAGGACTGGGAGTGGGCTGATGGGGAGGTTAGGACTGGTAATGGGGTATGGGGGGGCTTAAACTGAAAATTGGGTGAATGGGATTAGGACTGGGAGTGGGCTATGGGGGGCTAGGACTGGTAATGGGTTGGGGGGTTTGCTAGGACTGGAAATGGGCTGGGGGGATTAAGACTGGAGGTGGGCTGATGGGGTTAGGACTGGTAATGGGCTGTGGGCTGTTGGGGGGGTTAGGACTGGTAATGGGCTATGGGGGGGCTAGGACTGGAAATGGGCTGATGGGGGGGTTAACACTGGAGGTGGGCTGATGGGGTTAGGACTGGTAATGGGCTGTGGGCTGATGGGGGGGTTAGGACTGGCAATGGGCTATGGGGGGCTGACTGGAAGTGGGCTGATGGGGGGGTTAGGACTGGATGTGGGCTGATGGGGGGTTAGGACTGGAAGTGGGTTGATGGGGCTAGGACTGGTATTGGGTTGGGGGGTTGCTAGGACTGGAAATGGGCTGATGGGGGGCTAGGACTGGAAATGGGCTGATGCAGGGACTAGAAGGGAATGGATACTGGGTGAGGCTGGAACTAGAAGGGAGCTGATGTTGGGGGAGGATTAGAATGGGATGGGGCTGGGAGAGTAAAATGGAGAGGGGGAAAAATATTTTGTGGGAGGGATAAAAAATCTACAATTGGCCGGGTATTGGGAGAGTAAGTGGGGATTGAGGATGGAGGGGTAAAATTTGAGTGGATGAAATAGGAATGAGGAAAGAGCAAAAGGAGAAAGATTAGTATGTTAAAGCAGATGTAGAGAGAGAGAATGGAAAAAAACTAGAAGAGAGAAGAAAGGACAAATGGACAGCAGATGATGGAGAGTTAGCAGAAAACATGAAGAAACCAGAAGAAAGTGCCTGGAGCAATTGCAACTGAAAAAAATGCACAAAAGGTAGAAAGATATCTCTTTATTTTGAATTTATTACCTGGAATATGAAAGCTCTGGGAAATGTGCATCATTAACGTCTGCGCTTTGTTTGGTACAAGAGGAAATTAATTTATAGTTTTATTTCTACAGTGTTGTTGTACATTCCAAGTTTGGCTTTTGGGGTTCCCAGTTTAATTATTGCCTTCCTGTTTCTAAATTGTGATTCCTTGTTTGGTGATGGTCTATGTTCTGCATGTGTAACTGAGCTGAGGTATTCTGTTTATGTAATTCCTATTAGACATTGCCACTTGTTCTCTTTCTCCAGTAGGTCATGTATTGTTCTCTGAAATGTATTGGTTTAATATTTGCAGTGTTGCCTTTTGATAGGTAGGGTATGGTGCTTTGTGAGTCCTGGTAGTGCTGTTAGGATACGGCGGGTTTGCTATGCGTTCTAAATGGGCAGTGTTTGTAGTAGTTCCTAATGTGCCTAGCGGTTGGCACTGGATTATAGTAATGTAGAAATCTTTTAGTCTCTCTTTATCCATACACTCATTAAGAGACATGTTTACTAAAAGTTAGTGTATGTTAGCATTATGCAAATATTTATGCAAATAAGGCCACTTATGCAAATGAGGCCCCGCACCGAGTCTTCGCACATGGCCCCGCACCCCCCTTGGGCCGCCCCTGCTCTGAGCTCTTTCAGTATCCTGGGATGTATCCCATCTGGTCCCATGGCCTTGTCCACTTTCAGTTTTGCAAGTTGTTCTAAAACCTCATCCTCTCTGAATGGTGTGGTATCTACCTCATTTCCATTTTTATATTTGGGAGTCACAGGTGGTCCTTTTCCAGGATTTTCTTTAGTAAAAACAGAGCAGAAGTATTTGTTTAATATTTTCGCTTTATCAATGTCATTTTCCACGAGTCTGTTTCCAGCACTTCTGAGTCCTGCAATTCCACCTCTGATCTTCTTTCTTTCCCGAATATACCTGAAGAAAGTTTTGTCGCCGCACTTCACATCTTTAGCCATCTTTTCCTCTGCCTTTGATTTTGCTATCCTTATTTCTGTTTTTGTCTCCTTGAGTTTGATCCTGTATTCATTTCTGTGTTCTTCTGTTTGCAAGCTTTTGAATTTCGTGAAAGCTGTGTTTTTTGCCCTTATTTGAACAGCCACTTCTTTGGAAAACCAAATAGGTTTCCTTCTCCTCTTGTTTTTATTTACTTTTCTTACATATTTATCTGTTGCCCCTTTTATTGCCCCTTTAGTTTAGCCCATTGCAATTCCACTCCCCTTATCCCCTTCCACCCTGTCAACTCCTCCTTTAGGTACTCGGCCATTTTATTGAAGTCATAGGAGGCTTATCAATAAACTCAACAGCTTGGGAATGGGTCCCAAGACGGTGAACTGGATCAGAAATTGGTTGACTGACAGACAACAGAAGGTAACGGTAAATGAAACTCACTCGGTCGAAAGGAAGGTGATTAGCGGTGTGCCCCAGGGTTCAGTCTTGGGACCATTATTGTTCAATATATTCGCAAGTGATACTGCCGAAGGGCTGAATGGAAAAGTCTGTCTTTTTGCAGATGACACGAAAATCTGCAACAGTGGACTCCGCTGAGGGAGTGGGGAACTTGAGGAAAAATCTACAAAACCTGGAAGAATAAATCTTAACTGCCAAGCATTAGACCAATGTGAAGAAGTGCAGTGTCATGCACTTGGGAAGCAGAAATTCAAGGGAATCGTATGTGATAGGGGGCGAGAGATTGGTATGCACGGACCAGGAGAAGGACCTCGGAGTGATTGTTTTTGAGGATCTCGAGGTGGTGAAACAGTGTGACAAGGCGGTGGCAAAAGCCAGAAGGATGCTGGGTTTCATACAGAGAGGAATTACCAGCAGAAAGGAAGAGGTACTAATGCCACTGCACAAGTTGCCGGTGAGGCCTCACTTGGAATATTGTGTTCAGTTTTGGAGACCGTATCTCGCAAAGAATATAAAAAGGCTGGAAGCGGTTCAGAGGAAGGCAACCAAAATGATTTGGAGCCTGCGTCAGAAGACTTATGAAAAAAGACTTTAAGACCTAAATATGTACATTTTGGAGGATAGGAGGGACAGGGAGATATGAGTCAGACCTTTAAATACTTAGAGAGTATTAATGGACAAACAAACCTCTTCCAAAGACAGGGAAGCTGTAAAACTAGAGGACATAACATGAAGCTGCAAGGGGGTAAACTGAAAGGTAATGTCAGGAAATACTTTTTCACTGAAAGGGTGGTGGATGTTTGGAATGCCCTCCCGATGGAAGTGTTGGGGGCAAATACAGTGACAGAATTCAAAATGGCATGGGGCAGACACAGTGGATCCCTTTATAGCAACAGGATAAAATCAAAATAAGCATAACTATCTCTTATGTAGGGGTGACCTGCATGGAATGGCAAGTGCACCCATCGGTTGGCAGGCTCCCTCACCTGGTGGCAGTCCCCTCATCACCTCAGGGCAG
Source organism: Ichthyophis bannanicus (assembly GCA_033557465.1). Taxonomy (NCBI): domain Eukaryota; kingdom Metazoa; phylum Chordata; class Amphibia; order Gymnophiona; family Ichthyophiidae; genus Ichthyophis; species Ichthyophis bannanicus. Next base: position 1,031,751,588 of record CM066034.1, read on the forward strand.
GGATGCCCTTCCAGGCAGCAACGCCTCAAAGGGTCCTCACAACAGATGCCTCCCTCATGGGCTGGGGTGCACATTGCGAGGGCCAGTGCCCTCAGGGCAGCTGGTCCCCAGAGGAATTCCTCCTACAAATCAACTTCCTCGAGCTCAGTGCCATCTTCCTGGCCCTACAGGCCTTTCGCCATCTCCTGAGCAACCTCCCGGTCCTCACACAGACAGACAATCTGGTTGCCATGCTCTATGTGAACAAGCAAGGGGGCATGGACTCGTACTCCCTCTATCAGGAGGCAGTAGTTTTGCAGTGCACAACGGCATGCTCTTGAGGGCAGTGTACTTGGCGGGCCAGGACAACCACCTGGCAGACAAGCTCAGCAGGGTTCTTTGGCCACATGAGTGGTGCCTGGATCCCAGGGTGGCCTCTGCGGCAGACCCTGGCTGGACCTATTCGCTTCCCCGGACAACGCACAGCTACTAAAATTTTTCTCCCCTCAGCCACACCACAGAAAGAGGCAGCAGATGCATTCCTGATGTCATGGTCACAGGGCCTGCTTTATGCATTCGCACTGACCCCTCTAATAGCCAAGTGCCTTTTCAAGATCCAGAGCGAACATGCTTCAGTAATCCTGATTGCTCCCATGTGGCCCAGTCAGCCCTGGTTTCCCCTGCTGCTCTCCCTGTCAGTGGTAACCCCAGTACCACTGGTCCGGGATCCGGACCTCCTATCACAGGAGGGGGGATCCCTGCTACACCCCAACCTGGGGTCCTTAATGCTGACAGCATGGCTGCTGAAAGGGCAGTGCTGGCCCCTTTCAACCTCCCAGGTGAGATCGAGGAGATCCTCCTGGCCTCCTGGAAACCATCCACCAGAAAGGCTTACACCTTCAAGTGGAGGAGATTCTCAGTCTAGTGTGCAGAAAGGAATGAGAATCCATTCTCCTGTCAGGTGCAGCTCGTGCTGCAGTACTTACTGCACCTCTCACACTATGGCTTGAAATCTAATTCGGAGAGGGTGCATCTCAGCACCATAGCAGCTAACCATCACCCTATAGAGGAGATACCCCTCTCAGGCCAGCCTCTGATCTCCAGGTTCCTCAGGGGCTTCTGCTCTCCAAGCCTCCTCTCTGCCCTCCTACAGTGGAATGGGACCTCAATGTGTTGCTCTTTCAGCTCACCAGGCCACCGTTCGAGCCTTTGGTCACTTGCCATCTAAGGTATCTCTCCTGGAAGGTGGCCTTCTTGGTGGCTTTGACATCCGCTCACAGAGTAAGCAAGCTGCAGGCCCTGGTGGCGGATCCGCCATATACCAGGTTCTATGTGAACAGAGTGGTGCTTCGTATGCACCCCAAATTCCTCCCAAAGGTTGTGTCTGCCTTTCACCTCAATGAGGAGGTAGTTCTTCCCACCTTCTATCTGCAGCCGCACGCTAGAAAGGAGGAAGTGGTCTTACATACCATGGATTGCAAGAGGACCCTGTCCTTTTATCTGCAGAGGACCAAGGCCCATCACAAAGCTCCTCAGCTTTTTATCTCTTATGACCCCAACAGATTTGGGGCTACCTGTGACCAAGTGAACCCTGTCCACTAGGGTGGCGGACTGCATTGCCCTCGCTTATGAGCGAGCTGTCCTCTCGCTGGAGCACCAGATCACTGCTCATCATGTGAGGGATATGGCCATGTCAGTGGCCAACCTACTCTTAGTGCCGGTGCAAGAAATCTGCAAGGCCGTCACATGGTCTTCAGTTCATACGTTCACAGCTCACTACTGCCTAGAGAGTGAGTTCTGCAGGGACAGTGCCTTTGGCCAGGCAGTAATCAAAAGCATTCTCGTGTATAATCAACTCCTGCCTTCTGACCCTTCTGTATTCAGGCTACCGGAGTTATGGTGCTGCTGGACGCTGGAGTCTGCAGAGTCTCTTGGTAGGGACTCGCCTTCTGCAACTCACGGCCTCCTTTTTGGTCGCCTTTGGTGCGGTCGTGGTTCGGTCCTTGGCAGTCTGGAGCTAGGGAGTCCTGGAGAAAGTGTAGTTACTCACCTGTAACAGATGTTTTCCAGGGACAGCAGGAATCAGTCCTCACAACCCTCCCTCGTCCCCTTGGAGTTGCATCCTTTACCTTATTTTACCTTTTGCCTAAGCTATGTCATCTGACTGAGCAAGATGGCACCCTTGGGCAGGAAGGGGACCACGCATGAATGACAGCACTCCCAAAGGCTTTCTTTGAAAGTTGTGCAAATGTTCTGCGCAGGCTCCGTCAGTGCCAACATCACCAATATGTGAAGACTGATTCCTGCTGTCCCTGGAGAACACCCTGTTACAGGTGAGTAACTACGCTTTTTCTTGCCTTTGTGGCACAGCTTTTGCTTGTTGTTTTGACTTGCCAGTCATCGGTTAGCTCTTTTCTTAGGCTTTGGGTGTTTTTTTCTGTAGTTTCTTGCACCTTTTGGGCGTTTTTTCCCCTTTGGAGGCTTTTTTCTGTCCATGGCTATTTTTCAATTTGATTTTGCTAAGGTGGTACTTTTGGGCATGTCTAAACCAGTTAGCAGTTTTAAAAAAATGCACCAAATGTGTCAAGACCATTTCTGCCACCGACCGCCATAATTGATGACTACAATGCCTTCGACCCGACCACCAGCCAGCGTCCTGCAAGCTCTGCTTGCAGATGACATGTTGAGGGCTGAAAAGTCAGGAAAAGCAGAAGGAGGTCCTCTTTGGCTCATCTGATTCAGCATCCTTAGCTGACCCCCCCATCCAAGCCTGAAGTGGCCAAGGGAAAAGAGCAGGGGGCTCAGTCGGAGCAGAAGGATTTCAGCAGAGAGAGGCGACCCTCTGCAGAGACCCCGTCTATCCATGCACAAGGAGAAGATCTGTGTGCAGAACCACCACAGCCCCTCTCAGCGTGTGATGGATAGTGAAAGCCGGGGACAGCCTACCATGTTTCCCCAGTGGAAGGATCCAACCCAGATGGCGGAATCCATCCCAGTGCCCAGGAGGGCAACTGGATGTCTCCTGATGCTCCAGTCATCATGGACTCCCCCACCCAAGGGTTCACTGGCATGTCTGCAGCTGCTGCATTGACGTCCTCATCAGTGGTTTTTCTGAAGGAACGCCTACAAGCATTAGAAGCTCACTTGGCAGTGAAGCAAGCCCTGTGTTCCACAGGCTTCGTGGCGCAAAGTGCATCATCACTGCATTCCTTCCAGCCTATCCTGGACAACCAGGCTCTGCCCGTCGAGGCTAGGACATCAGATGGGAGATCGGTATCAACTCTGGTGACCAGAGCATCTCACCTCCAGTGTGTTGGAGTCCTAGGCCCTGGGGCATCACCATTGGCATACTTGGAAAAAGGGGGACCATCAGCATCCTCCCTCTCCTGAGCTGCACAGTCGGCGTTTGGAGGAGACTCGGCATTACTTCAACTTCCTCTCAAAGTAAGAATCAGAATGGGAAACCAAGGCAGAATCAACAGTGTCGGACCTTCAGACCCAAGATCTTCTGTCTGACTTGTCACCCCCTCCGGATTGGTGGAAGTAGCCCCTGGAGGACATGTCCTTCCAGGATTTTATTCTGGAATCAGAAGAGGAACTGAGGGCGGAGGAACTGGAACTCTTCCAGTACGCCTCAGACCCCTGTGAGGTGGTGACGGTTCCCATCCGCCATGTCCTGCAGAGGCTGCTACTGTGGCTGTGGGAGGCTCGGCTTATGCTGGCAGTCATCAGTCACCGATACTACTTCTGTACTGGGTCCATAAGGCCCTGGGGTTCGAGAAGCCTCAACTGCTCCACAATTCCATTGTGGTCAAGTCTGCTCTGAAGCATGCAAAGAGTGCTAAAACACACTCCTTGGCGCTGCCCAAGCATGAGGTGAAGACCCTGGACTACTTCAGGAGGAGTTGCTTCCAGGGTTCCATATTGATAGGCCCAGATCCTGGCCTACCAGACTTACATGGCCATGTTTGCCGTCATTTACTATGATCCTATGTTCCTCAAGGATGTCATGCTGGACATTGAGGACTTTGCTTCCCTCATTCTCAAGTACTGCCGCGAGTCCTTCTGAGACCTTGTAGCTCATGGCAAGAATTGCTCGAAATTTATGGTTCGGGGTGCTTATGATGCCTTCAAATCCGCCGTAGGCATCACCTCTTGGCGGATAGCCTGGTTACAGGCTATCTGCCCTAGAGCAATGAATCCAAGACAAGATTTCTAATGTTCCCTTCAGGGTGAGAACCTTTTCTACAAGCCTGTGGAGGAAAAGACCAAGTTGCTGGAGAAGGAGCAAGTGACCCTCACCAGGCTCTCTAGAAAGACTGTGGACCCTAAGCGAAAGAAGCAACAAACTAAGAAAGTTTTCTTCCCATGCCCACGACGGTACTTTCTGGCCAGATGCAGGTGTAGTCTAAGGCCCAGGTTCCCTGCTCGCAGCAGAAAGAGAAAACCCCGAAGGTGCAGCCCATCCCCCAGCCTAAGCTAGGTGAAGGTTTATGACAGGGTTCCTGCCGAAGTTCCCCCCTGGAGGTGTGGGGGGGGTGCGGCTTGTGTCCACTTTGACTACCAGTGGCCTCTCAGATACCTGGGTGCTACAGATCATTCAAAGTTGCTATTGGTTGCATTTCACCCAGCTACCACCCCCTTACAATCCCAGGAAGTACCCTATGGACCCTGTACACTGGACCCTCTTGCGACCGAGGTCAAAGCCCTGCTGGCTGACCTCACCATCAAGCCGGTTCCCATTCAGGTGCTTCAAAGGCTCAGCTTCGTGATCAACTATCCAAAGTCCCATCTCCAACCAGTACAGCAACTGGAGTTCATCAGGGCCCACATCGATGTCACTCAGGTGAAAGCATTTCTGCTGGTGGACCTCCTGCATCTCATCAAGAGGCAGCTGAGAAGACTAGAGAAGAAATGGAGACACTCCCTAAGTCCTTCCGACCAATCCATTTACTTGGCCCACTTGAAATCCCATCGTCAACTAACCTGGGACAAGAGAAAAGAACATCATGCAAAGCTCCTTAGTCGCTCTCTTAACAAACCGAAAGATCTCTTTCAACTAGTAAAATCCCTAACCAACGAGCCCCCTTCACCACAACAGGAACACATACATCCACAACTGTATGCTGACTACGTCCAATCCAAGGCGATTAAGATCACAACTCCAACCACAAGTGTAACCACACAATCTTCCAACGTCCAAATCATACTCAACAATTTCTCACCCCCAACCCCGAAGACAATCGAGGAAATTATAACATCCATCAACGCTACCACCGCCCCTAACGATCCATGTCCTGCCCATTGGATCAAATCATTAAGAACAGAGCTCAGTCCATATATATCAGCATTAGCTGACCAGTCACTTAGCACCGGGATATTTCCAACAGCCCTTAAACAGACCTCTATCCGCCCCCTTCTGAAAAACAATAAACTTGATCCAAAAAAGGAAGACTCCTACCGCCCAATTTCAAGTATTCCTTTATTAGCCAAGATCCTAGAAAAAGTTATATTGAGACAAATTCAACAACACATCGATTCCGAAGCCCCCCTTGATCGAAATCAGCATGGCTTCAGAGAAGCCCACGGAGTCGATACCCTTCTAACATCCCTAATGAACACGCTTATTAATACAACAAACAACATCAGGAACGGAGTTGCCATGATCTTCCTAGACATAGCGGCAGCATTCGACTCTGTTGACCACGACCAACTGCTTGCCCGTCTCTACGAAAAAGGGATTCAAGGAATCGCATGGAAATGGTGCAAATCTTACCTTGAAGACCGCTGGCAACAGGTACGGATTGGTAATACTACATCTCAGCCTTTCCAACAGAAACAAGGAGTACCGCAGGGCTCCTCCCTCTCAGCTCTGCTATTTAACATATATATGCAGCCCATCTGCAACATCTCCCGCTCATTTGTCATCATAGTCTGTATACTGTACTGTGAAATTACCTGTATACTGTATTGTGTATTCTTACCACCCAAAACTCAATTACCCCCTCATACTATATCCCAGAAACCAAAATGTCTCTCCACCTCATTACTCTCCTCAGTTTCTATCTTCTCACAGACTGGCTCGGAACCACCATTGCCTACTCCCCCACCTACAGTCTTATCCCCATCCTCAAAAACCACGGAAAGCAATGGGCAGGCAACCCTTTTCAGTATCCGACTAGGGAAACGCATATCCGACACTCCCACCTGATCCACATTGCAATACAGCAATCCAGCAACCTGAAGCAACACAAACCTTCGCCCTCACAAAACCTAAAATGTGCCCTTATAAATGCTCGATCAATTTGAAAAAAATGGCCTGTAATCCTAGACATAGTTACCCTCCATGATCTTGATGCTCTCATGATCACCGAAACCTGGTTATCTAAAGAAGACAATGTCCGTATCAACCAACTCATTCCACCAAACTTCACTATACACACAACCCACAGAGAAAACAAGAAAGGAGGAGGAGCACTCATACTCACCAAGTCTGAACTCCTCTTCAACATGACTAACTCCCATAGCACAAACAATCTGGACATAATCACCATAGCCAATAAACAATGCTCCATAAACCTGGTCTACAGAGCCCCCTCGAGCTCCCCAGACGATCTGCCCACTATATTGGATCTGGCCGCTAACACCAGCAACCCCAACACTCCCAACTGGATTATGGGAGACCTGAACCTCCCATCACTACAACAAAACCAATCCTCCTCACTCCTCAATGCCATCGAAAATCTTGGTTATAAACAAATGATCACTGAACCCACTCATACCAAAGGAAACATTCTTGACATGGTATTTGCCCCACACCATGTCTCCGAGCAAAACAGCAACATTGTAAAATCGATCACCGATGTCCCATGGTCTGACCATAAACTTATAAACCTACGAATCCCCCTGAACAACAGTCATAGTTTGAACACCAGCAAACTCGCCAATACATCCAGAGTAACACGGGGCTTTCGACCTTTCAACAGAGAACTTATTCTGTCAAGTACCCAACCAATCCTCAACAACACATCACTCAACCTCGACGAGTCAATCGCTGCCTGGAACAACAGCCTCAACGCTGTTGCTCAACTACCAAACAAAAAGACCTTATCAGGGAAAATAACCTCTGCTCCATGGTTTTCCCCGGAACTACGGGCCTCTCTTACGCACCTACGAAGGCTAGAAAAACGCTGGCGCCGCTCACTAGCTACCGATGACCACGAAGCCTACATTCTTCACCTCTCAACTCACCGCGAGGCAATCGCAGCCAGAAAGAAGCAATACCACTCAGATATGCTCAAGAGATCATTGAACAAACCTCGTGACCTTTTCAACCTGGTTAAGTCACTATCAAAGGAACCATCCTCTGAACAAACTAATGATATCCACCCGCAAGAATTCGCTGATTACTTGCAATCAAAACTCCTACAGACAGATGAACTCTCAAAAAACAATATACAAGAAATGACCTGCCCAACATCCCTATCTGCACTTAACACGCCTTCTTCTAAACACATTGAAGACACCATCTCCTCACTCAACACGACCACTGCGCAAACTGATCCCTGCCCAGCCTTTTGGATAAAGGATCTGCGGTGTGACTTTAGCACCTTCATTGCAAGAATCATGAACCTCTCTTTCACTACTGGCTCCTTCCCATCTGCATTAAAACGCACATCCATCAGGCCACTGCTAAAAAACGCTAAACTAAACCCAAAACGGCCAGACTCCTACAGGCCAATAGCCAGTATCCCCCTCTTAGCAAAGATCTTTGAGAAAGAGGCACAGCACCAAATCCAAGACCACATCGACTCAGCAGCCCCTCTAGACTATTCTCAACACGGCTTCAGAGAATTCCATGGCGTTGAGACACTGCTTACCACCCTCTTCAATGATGTTCTCAATACCATAGACAACATCCGACAAGGCGTTGTGCTAATCTTCTTGGATATAGCAGCAGCGTTTGACTCGGTAAATCACGAGATTCTCCTCGGTCGACTGAAAGGAAAAGGCATCTGCAACTCAGCACTTGAATGGTGTAAATCATACCTCGACACCAGAATGCAATACGTCAAATCCGCAACAGGAGAATCAAAACTCTTCCACCAAAGACAAGGCGTTCCGCAGGGGTCCTCACTCTCATCCCTCCTGTTCAACGTCTATATGCAGCCTATCTGCGATATCATCAGGTCCTTCAATGTGAAATGTATGATATACGCCGACGACATCCTACTCTACATGCCATTTTCCACAATGCAAATGGATTTATTGCCTATAACAAACTGCTTCGACGCAGTCTCACAATGGCTCCTGTCACAGAACCTCCGCATTCAGCATAAGAAAACTGAGGTTCTCTTTATCACAAGAGACCCCAACTTCACCCCACCACCACATATAAGTGTCAAGGGAGCTGACCTAGACACCAAGGATACTATAAAATACCTCGGAGTCACACTAGACCATAGGCTCGATATGAAATCACACATAAACAATATCGTAAAATCTGTATACTTCAAAATACGCACGCTCAGACATCTGCGTCCCCTACTAGACCACGAAGACTTCAGAACCATCTACCAAGCTCTGATACTGCCGCATTTCGACTTCGCCAATTCCATTCTACAAGGACTCCCACAATCCACCATAAGCTCCTTGCAGCTCGCAATGAACACCGCTGCCAGGGTTCTTCTAGGAGCGGCCAGAAGTGAACACATCACACCTATCCTCAAACAGCTCCATTGGCTCCCTATACACGGAAGACTTACATTCAAAACCCTCATTCTCACATTTAAGGCCTTAAATGGTTTATCGTCCACAGCACTTACTAAACTCATCCAATCCGTCCCATCAAATAGAAATAGGAGACATGCAGCATTAAACTCACTAACAACCCCAAAGGCTATAACAACGTGCAGCCTATCAACATCAAACAGAGCTTTCATGTTTAGCGCACCAAAATACTGGAATTCTCTCCCACCTGATCTCCACGCCATAACCGACCTAACCCAGTTCAGAAAGGCCCTTAAACTGCACCTTTTCATCAAATACTACCCCACATGAACCGTAACATAACAGCCTCACCCTAGTACAATCCACAATATCCCTCTTGTTCCAAGCATCCCTGCTAATTTTATGTAAATAGTTCGAGCATGCTATCTAGCTAATAGATTATATACTCCATGTAAATAGTTCTCCCATGTTATCCAAGTTGATACTCCTGTTATATGTAATACCAAACAGCCTGTTGTTCTGGTTCCTTTCTGTTATTTGTAAACCGCGCTGATGTCAAAGAGTGCGGTATATAAGAAGTTGAAATAAATAAATAAATAAATTTGGAATATCTTGTCTCATTTACGCGGACGATGTGCTTCTATTCACTCCAGTCAACGTTATAAAACCCGACTACACTACATTAATCACCTGTTTTGACTCAATCTCAGACTGGCTGCTCACTCAAAATCTCCGAATTAATTTCAAAAAAACAGAAGTCCTGATCGTCACAAGGAACAACGACTTCTCTCCTCCACCAACTCTAAGAACAAGAGATGCCGATCTACCACTCAAAACCTCAATACGTTACCTGGGTGTCATACTTGACCAGCGGCTTGAATTCAAAGAACATATAAAAAATACTGTAAAATCCATCTACTATAAGATCAGTACTTCTGTTTAAATTGTAATACAGTGTTAGTTGATTTACTGAATCATTCTGTTTAACCTTTAAACCCTTTGTTGCACAAGTTAAGATGTTCTATGTAAAAAGTTATAATTGTTCTATGTAAAACAAGCTCTGCATTGTTAATTGTTGTTAATTGTACACCGCAACTGATCGCTGGAAGATGCGGTATATAAATAAGTGTTAAATAAATAAATAAATAAATCAGAACACTCCGACACCTCAGACCTATGCTGGAACCAAGCTACTTCCGCACAATTTTCCAGGCATTAGTCACTCCTCACTTTGACTACGCAAATATTGTACTACACGGCCTGCCCAAGAGCACGCTGAATCCACTTCAACTTGCCATGAATACAGCGGCCAGGGTCCTTTATGGAGTCGCAAGGAGTCACCATATTACCCCCATCTTATTCGAACTTCACTGGCTCCCAATATCATACAGGAGTCTATACAAAGTACTCGTTTTGACCTTCAAAGCTTTCCACCAAATCTCACCACCATCGTTGTCCGATCTCCTGCATCACACAATGAACACCAGATCTAGACGATCCATAACAGATAACATGCTAACTATCCCAAAAGACTGCACAAAACTCACCCAGACAACTACTTCAAGAGCATTCTCATCCTTCGCCCCCAGATGCTGGAACGCGTTGCCACCTAGCATCAGATCACAACAAGACTTAGCTCAATTCAGAAAAGCTCTAAAAACACACCTCTTCATACAACACTTCTCACAATGTACGAGCTCTCCTACCCCCCCAATACAAACCAATGATCATGGCTAGCCGAATAAAATTCGCTATCTGTTCTAGGCCAAAACCTCACAGACCCCATCTTAGATCACAAAACATTTAAGAAGCTATTGTAAATAGTTGTAAATATCTGTTGTTTATTTTAACCCCAGTTCTCCATGTTCATATCCAGTTACCTGTAAACTTGACATATGTTTTATGTTTAAGTATAATGTTGTTATAATGTAAACCGCGCTGATGATAAAAGTGCGGTATATAAAAGCTGTTAAATAAATAAAATAAAATAAATAAATCAAGGTGGTAGGTGCATGCCAGCATCACACCACACCCTGTGGGCTGCTGAGAGCCCTCGGACATGGCGACCACAGTGCATGTTACCCCCTGGAGTTGTGGTCTGTGCTCGGGAGTCTGCGTCTGTTCCTACCATCAACCTCTTGCGATCTGCTCACAGCGGATGCCTCCAAGCTCGACTGCAGCATGCACCTGGATGGTCTCCGCACCCAAAGTCTTTGGTCTGAGAGTGAAAGCCTCCATCAGATTAACTTCCTTGTGTTCTGGGCCATCGCAAATGCTCTCCATGCCTTCAGGCTGTCAGACGGCTGCCTGGGTGAGAATCTTCACAGTCTTGCCAAGTGCATATCTCTATATGATTTGCAAGGGATTGTGGGTAATGCAGTTCATTCACACCAGACACAGCTGCTCACAATAATTAGTTGTGCTTTTGGGTAAAGCCAATAAGATATTTATTTATGGGGTTATTTCTCCCAACACAGATATGCTTGGTAGCACATAAAACAGGTTACTTGCTTTCAGTGTTAAACTTGGAAAAACAAAATAAGGAAAACAACCTTTGAACTTGTCAGGCAATCAAAGCAAAATAAATAAGACCTGGTGGCAACAAACTGGTCTTTTCTGTAGGCTTTAGCTAATATTCTCTTAGCAATGTATCAAACAACAAACAAAAGCCACAAAGAATGGAAAAACTGTTCTTCTCAGGTTAACTTCTTGTATCTTCCCACATAGATTCAGAAGTGATTCTCTCAGAGCCCACAAGCAATTAGGTAAGGCTCAATTTCTAGCAGTTATCCAGCTGAAACCCCTTAGCTGGCTTGCTTTCTATTGCGTGGCTAGAAATCCTACACAGGAGCTTTTCTGAGTAGATTAAAGAACAAGTTTGTATTTCTTTGTGATGGTTGCTGTACTTTATAACAGAAAATCACCAAAGGAGTTTAGACAGAGAGCAGTCCATGTAAACAGATTCTTCATCTGCTATCACCCCCTCTTCTTCAACAAGCATGGGTTCAATATCATGGATTGGCACAGATGAATCTCCCAATGGAGCACTTTCAGGAGAATACTTGTTTCCCTGCTGTCTTTCAAGGTTATAGCTAGGGCATAGATCAGTGTTCATACCTGAGCTTCCATTGCTGTTAGAGTTCCTCTCTATATAGCCTGGCCAGTATGTAGTCCAGTTCTTATGTACAGCCTTCCAATCCAGATCCCTGGACACTGGATCTCTCTTCACATACCTTCTGGCACGGGTCTTAGGGTCCCTTCCACGTGCAGCCGTCTCTCTCACAGGTACCGTCTGGAGATTCCTAGCTCTGCAGCACCATTCCTCTGGCTTTCCCCAGTCCAATGGTGTATGCTGGCCCTTGGAATGCCTCCCAGTATATGTACTGCTCTGGACTCTTCTAGACCTCTCAAAGGCTTTTCTCCTCTTTCTTCCAAAGGGTTTCTTTCCCTCTCTGTCCGTCTGGTTTGGCTTCTGCTTCTGATGATCCTCCTGATGATGAAGATGATCAAGCTCAAGCTGATTCTCTGTAGAATAAACTCTACCTTTATTCTGCCTAGATGAGTGCTCCCCCCTAATACAGCGTAGCTGTGCTGAATCAGGCCCTGCCCTTTGAGATGAGTGCTTAGGGATTACCTCATAGCCCTCCTGATTGAACACACGTCTCCCCACTTCAGCTCCTCTAATGGCTGTTGGAAACCTGGTGCATTCTGGGACTGGTAGTCTTTTATGGGAAAATTCTGTTTTCTTATTTCTACCAGAACTGACAGGTTGCTTGTTCAGAGTCACTTCACCTTTTCTATAGCTCCTTCCTGAGCTATGATAAGCTTCCTTATCACAAGGCACAGATATCCTTTGCTGAAGGGGGAGAAATGCAAATGACTGTGAACCCAAAGCCTGCTGGATTGATGGTGCTGACTGTTCCCCGAGAAGAAGAATGGCGGTTTTGCAGCGTATCTCCAACCAAGCCAGCTAGTTCCTGTATATCCACCAAACTTATAGCCCCGCCTGAAGTATGGGCAGAAGATAATCCACCTGGCCTAGCGAAGAACATAGCCCCTGTCATTGTCACCCTCAAGCCAGGAGCGGAACCAGTGCATGTGAAGTAGTATCCTCTTCCCCGACCAGCTAATGAAACTATTGAAGTATGGACTTCTCAAGGAGTGCCAGTCACCTTGGAACACCCCTCTTCTCCCAGTCAAGAAACCTGGGACAGGGGATTACCGCCCAGTACAAGATCTGAGGCGGGTAAATGATGCAGTTGAAACTATACACCCAGTAGTACCAAATCCTTATACTCTCTTGGGACTGACCCCCTCTGAAGCTACTCATTTCACCGTCCTGGACCTGAAAGAGGCCTTCTTCTGTATACGCCTAGCCCCCACCAGTCAACTTTTGTTCGCTTTTGAATGGCAAGACCCCACAACAGGAAGGCGGGGCCAACTCACCTGGACTCGATTACCCCAAGGATTTAAGAATTCACCTACTCTCTTCAGTGCTGTTTTAAATCAGGATCTTTCAAGCTACTATGTGAACCCAGGAGAAAGGGTTCTTCTCCAGTAAGTGGACGACTTGCTCATAGCCACAAATTCAGAAAGTGAATGTCTACAAGCCACCAGTGAACTTCTGTACCTTTTGAATGAGGCTGGATACAAAGTCTCAAGAGCCAAGGCGCGATTATGTCAAACAAGTTAAATATCTAGGATTCCAGTTGACCAGCAGAATACGGCGCTTGGGACCTGAACGCAAAGAAGCTGCATGCAGTATTCCCACTCCAACCACCAGGAGGCAAGTGAGAGCCTTCCTGGGGGCCGCAAGATACTGTCGCATATGGATCCCCAATTTTGCGCTGCTAGCAAAACCATTGTATCAAGCTACCAAAGGAATGGAAAAGTCTCCATTGAAATGGGGACTTAAACAGGATGCAGCCTTTCGATCTTTGAAAACCACTCTGATGTCATCACCAGCTCTGGGTCTACCAGATGTCCAGAAAACCTTTCAGTCTCTATGTCCATGAGTCACAAGGAAATGTTCTAGGAGTGTTGACTCAATCTCTTGGATCTTGGCAACGGCCTGTAGCCTATCTGTCAAAACAGTTGGATGTGGTAGCAAGGGGTTGGCCCCATTGTTTGAGAGCTGTTTCAGCTTCAGCCCTCCTAGTGAGCAAAGCAGACAAGCTCACTTTGAGACAGAATCTTCAAGTTAGCCCTCCTAGTGAGCAAAGCAGACAAGCTCACTTTGAGACAGAATCTTCAAGTTACTGCACCACACTCTGTTCTCACCCTTATGGAACACAAAGGAAGTTTCTGGCTAACGAATTCACGAATGTTGAAATATCAGAGCATGTTGTGTGAAAATCCCCAGATACAGTTAAAAGTTAGTCAAGCTCTGAATCCTGCAACATTGTTTCCAATTGGTCCTGGGCCCCCTGATCATGACTGTATAGAAACTATGGACACTGTATTTTCAAGTCGCCCAGATTTAACTGATGTTCCTTTGGAGGATCCTGAACAGACTTTCTTTATGGATGGAAGTAGTCTTGTCGTCATTAATGGACATTGTTGTGCCGGGTATGCAGTGGTGACCCTTGATCTGGTGGTTGAGTCCACAGCTCTGGCCCCAGGAACTTCAACACAGAAAGCTGAACTGATAGCTCTTACTAGAGCACTGACAATAGGAAAAGGGCTCTGTCTAAATGTGTCCACAGATTCCAAGTATGCTCTTACAACCTTGCATGCACATGGGGCCCTGTACAAAGAATGAGGGTTGATAACCTCAGGAAGCAAGTCCATTAAGTATGATCCCGAGATATTGACATTATCAGATGCATACTGCCTACAGATCTCAGAATTTAGGAAAAGTAGAATGTATGAATAGAACCCTGAAATCTCAGTTGTCCAAACTTTGCCAAGAAGTTCACCTGAAGTGGCCCCAGGTTCTTCCTATAGCCCTTCTTAGGATATACTTAGCCCCTACTAAGTCTTTAGGAGTTTCCCCTTTTGAGATTCTGTATGGGCGACCCCCGCCTATTGTATAGGGAATAAAGGGAGATATGGAACAGATTAGATCTGAAATTACTAGACAAGAACTATTGGTTTTAAGTTCTGTTTTGCAGAGTCTTCATACGTGGGTACAAGATCAGCTGCCCATCCATCTAACAGAACCCCTGTATCCTCTCAAGCCTGGAGTCTCAGTGTGGATCAAAGAGTGGAGAAAGACACCATTGGCACTGCATTGGAAGGGACCTTATGTTGTCATCTTATTAACCCCAACAGCAGTTAAAGTTGCAGAACTTGAACCCTGGATTCATCACAGTCAAATAAAGTCAGCAGCCATTGATAGCATTGTAGAAAGGAAGGCAGCTATGAAAAGTATTAGCTATGTGGCAATATTCCCCAATCCCCCAAGATGAGGCTTTTACGCAAGTTTAATATGTGATTTAATTCACACCCTTTCTCACTAGCGGGTGAGAATAATCAAAGGGGGGAATGTGGCAGGCTATGGCCTATAACAGTCTGCAAATATGGAAGGCCTGTAAGTTAGGCCCTGATTCCAACCCCCATCTCAGTAAAGAACCAAAGTTTGTAAAAGTTTGAGAGAAACGGTTTTAAATTGCTTAATAAGAAGTTTTAATGAATGCATAAACCTTTCATTATTCTCTTGTGCTGTGAAATAGAAATGTTTCAATACTTGCATTCCTAGAGCCAGGGACGACCTTGCAGTAGAGAAGTATCCAAACCTAGAAACTGCACCATTGTTAGAACAGTCCAAGAGGAGGGAGCTGGGTGCTAGGCCCAGGAGGGATCTCTGATTGGACAGGTGCAGGGGGCGTTGGAACCAATAGAAAGTTTGCATGTATCAAGCTGAAGAAAAAGGTATAAATGAATATGTTTCTGTAAGAACTTTGCTCAGTCCTTTTTGAAGCTTTGGCTAACTGAGCCATGTGCACAATAAATTGGCTTGGATCTTTGAACTGACTCCTGGTTTTATTTATTGCATGCTTATCAGCTGCTATAGCAGCACACAGCGCCATACCACATGGAGGGCACAGGCAGTGTGGGGGGCACCCGCCTTGGGTGATGGGGGTCTGGGCACACCACTGTTTGGAAAGAATAAGAAGCCACATTAGTTGTATGTGTGGTTTCTGCCAGATTGCCCGAATATACATTTTTGCTAAATAAAAGAATGTGTCTTTTATCCCACCTCCCTCTCAAGTACAATCTTTGATTTATAAACTTTTCTCTCACTTTAAGATGGCAAGAAGGAAATGTTTCAATAAGGAATTTAGATAAAACAAGAGAGTAACCCTGCCTTTATCAGTAGATTTACAGATGTCACCTTTGTAGGTCACAAACAAACTACAATGAAATACACCAAATAAATTTAAGGGACTTAATTTTATTTATTTTGGGGTCAATATTCTACTGCTACTACTATTTAGCACTTATATAGCGCCACGTACGCAGCGCTGTACAGACATACATACAAGAGACGGTCCCTGCTCGTCAGAGTCCTGCTCGTCCGAGCTTACAATCTAGTCGCGACAATACAGAGCATTAGTCAATTCGGTGCAAAGCACAATATGGTCTTTACAATTTGGTCATGGAATTGACGGGAGTCAGGTTAAGATAAAGAATAGAAGTCAGGATCTGAAAGCAACAGTGAAGAGGTGGGTCTTCAACCTGGATTTGAAGAGGGCTAGGGAGGGTGCCTGGTGTATAGACATAGGTAGGCTGTTCCAGGCGTAAGGTGCAGCAAGGTGAAAGGATCAAAGTCGGGAGTTAGCGGTGCGAGTGAAAGGCCTAGATAGAATTAATATTCAAAAGGATTGAGCTGGTTAGTTGGATCAGGTAACCGGCTAAACGATAGTGATGCCGACAGATGGCAGAAAAGACACCTTGTTAAATCCAGGGTGGGCAGTTGTGATGCTCTTCAGCTGCTAACCAGATAGCTAAAGGTCAATGGCTGTCTGTGCTTTTAGCCCTGC
Organism: Ichthyophis bannanicus; assembly: GCA_033557465.1. NCBI lineage: Eukaryota > Metazoa > Chordata > Amphibia > Gymnophiona > Ichthyophiidae > Ichthyophis > Ichthyophis bannanicus. The sequence goes on from CM066034.1 coordinate 1,031,768,282, forward strand.
TGACCAGATAACTGTTGGGATTACTGACAGTACAAGGCAAGCAATAAGCATCTCGTTTCCTCTCCTTTGCTGTACCATATCGCGTTCCTTATATACCATGTTTCAGATAACCAGCAAAGCAGTTCACAATGTGCTAAAATGAGTAGGGGGACAGTAAAGAGCAACGTGCAGCCCAGCCTTGGCAGAGAATCCAAGTGACATGGCCCACTGCAGGCTTCATAAGGTGTGAAAATACTTGTGTGGAAACGATGCCTTTGGCTGAGCAGTGAACTTTCAGTTCTGAGATAAGGTGGCATTGCACAGGGAGGGGCCCAGCAGGAGAAAGCTCTGATGGGGATCCAGAAAGATAACTCTTAATGAAGGTTTGACTAGCAAGTTACTTCACCATACTTGTCCTTCTAATTATCAAACCATCTCCTTTCTCCCATTCATTTCCAAAATTCTTGAAAGTGGAGTCCTCCACCGCTGTCTCAAATTTCTCTCCTCTCAAGCCCTCCTTGATCCACTTCAATCTGGTTTTTGTCCATTTCATTCTACTGAAACGGCTCTTACCAGTCTCCAGTAATCTGTTCCTCGCTAAGTCCAAAGGCCTTTATTCAGTTCTCATTCTTCTCTATCTTTCTGCTGCTTTTGATACTGTTGATCACCTCTACTCCTTGACATGTTATCATCTCATGGTTTTAGAGGCCCTGTCCTGTCTTGGTTCTCTTCTTAACTCTCCAATCGCTCTTTCAGTGTTTGCTCTGGAGGTTCCTCCTCTTCTGTCATCCTTCTCTCAGTTGGTGTACCTCCAGAGTCTGTTCTGGGCCCTCTCCTTGTCTCTCTCTACACCCAGTCCCTTGGTGCCTTCATCTCTTCCCATGGCTTTCAGTATCATTTTTATGCTGATGATTCTCAAATCTATCTAGCTACACCTGATATCTCTCCTTTGCTCCAAACTCATACCTCTACTTACTTATCTGACATTGCCACCTGGATGCCTCACCGCTGCCTAAAATAGAATATGGCTAAAAGTGAGCTTCTTATCTTTCCCCCTAAACCCTCCTCCCCCCTCCCTCCTTTCTCTATCACTGTTGACAACACTTTTCTTCTTCCTGTTTCCTCGATCTGCAACCTTGGGGTCATCTTTCACTCCTCCCTTTCCTTCTCCACACATATTCAACATATAGCTAAAACCTGTCGTTTCTTTTTCTACAACATTAACAAAATTTGTCCCTTCCTCTCTGAACACACTACTAAGGCTCTTGTCCACTCTTTGGTCACCTCCTGTCTTGACTATTGCAACCTCCTTCTTGCTGGTCTCCCTCAGTGTCATCTCTCTCCTCTTCAATCTATCCAGAACTCTGCTGCACAGATAGCAGCCAAAATGCTTCGGACACGAAAGCAGCTCTTCTAAACTAATTTAGGGCTGCTGAACACAGAAATCATAATGAAAATGGCTGATTAGGTCTAGTTGCTAAGATATATGCTATTAATTAGTCATTAGGGGCCATTAACTGTGTATTATGCAACATTTGCATGAGATTGCGTAATCTCTACTTGCAACCAATAGAAATATCTGTCCAAAACCAGATGATGCAATCAGTATTTAAATTTGCATCACTTGACAGTATAAATCTTAAGGTGTATTAGTCACAGAAAGATTAAAAATTAATTATTTTGCATTATTTTATGCCAATAGGTCAATCACAGCGTATTCGGTGATGCATCGTACTTGTGTTAATAATGCAGATAATTTCTGCTATATTTGTGGTGAAGTGACTTTTACATCACAAAAACAGAATATGACTGTGGCGGTTAAGAAAGCCTACAACATATTTTGGCTGCAGAATAGGAGATCAGGATAAGAGCTGGGCGCCACACACATGCTGCAATACATGTGCAACAAATCTCAGGCAATGGATGAATGGGAAAAGGCAATCAATGCCTTTTGCATTTCCAATGATCTGGAGAGAGCCCACGGATCACGTCAGCAATTGCTACTTCTGCATGGTTCCTCCAATTCAGAAAGGCATATCCAGAAAGAGTAAGTGGACCGTGCAATATCCAAACATTCCATCTGCAATACGCCCAGTGCCTCATGGAGAAGGGTTTCCGATTCCCAAAATGTCAGAATCATTATCATTAGAATCAAGTGAAGAAGAGGAAGAAGTTTGTAGTCATGAACTGTCAACCTCACGTGACCCAGAGTTTCTTCTGGCCACTGCTAATGAGCCATACCTCATAACGCAAGCTTTTGGGTTCCAGACTACAGCAGTGGAATCTTCTGGCTGGTGACGTTCGAATTTCTTTTTTCTGGGACCATCAGAAAGACTTGGGGGGATGTTTACTAAATCGCGTTAGTGCAGTTCGCGTTAGTATTCGCGTTAAGAAGACAAACCCCCAAATAAGGAGATGGGCGGGACAACAGAAGATCTAACGCGCGGTACAGAACTAACGAGCGCTACGTGGCGCGTTAGAGGAGTCACCGCGCGTTAAGCATAAGAAGCCTCGTAGACATACCTGACCCATACAGAGCTGTAGCATAATGGTTACTGCAGTGACTGCTGATACGGGCAGCATGGGTTCGAGTCCCCAGGGTGCCAGATGCAGAAGGCTGGCTGATATAGTAACCTGTATATGATACAGTGAGGGAAGGGGCATTTATTTGTTTCCTTTTGGAGGGGTGCAAGCAAACACACCCACACATCAGATAGTGAGTGAGGGGCCCTATATTATTTTTCATGTATGTGCTGCAAGGTTGCTAGCAAACACACCCACACAGTGGTGTCCACAAAGTTGCTGCAGAAGGCACTCCATAACGCACAACATAGGCCACACGATAAAGTGGAGTGTCCACAGAGGCACATCAAAATGTCCCCCATAGAGCAGTCCATAAGGGAACATAAAGGGAGCCAGATAAGGTGACACATGGCGCACCCTATGACGCTCATTACGGTAATATCACGCTTGAGAGGCTGTCGCTGGTAGTAGTCCTGCGTATGTAAAAGATATAATGCAGCAGACACCCCTATAAAAGGAGTCCATTGTGGGTCTGAACCCATGACTACTGGTGCCACAGCTCATTGTCAATCCTAGCCCCCCCCCCCCATCAGCCCATTTCTAGTCATTTCCTAGCCCCACCATCAGCCCATGTCAAGGCATAGCTCCCCTCCACTCAGCCCATTACTAGTCCTATCCTAGCTGTTCCATCAGCCCATTTCCAGTCCTAGCAACCCCCCAACCCATTACCAGTCCTAGCCCCCCGTCAATCACCTCCCAGTCTTAACCCCCATCACCCCATTTTCAGTTGAAGCCCCCCCTATAACCCATTACCAGTCCTGACCACATCAGCCCACCTCAGGTCCCAACCCCTCCCCATCAGCCCATTTTCTGTCCTAGCCCCCCTATAACCCATTATCAGTCCTACCCCCCCATCAGCCCACTGCCAGTCTTAACCCCCCCAGCCCATTGCCTGTCTTAACCCCCCTCCCTCCCTCCCTCCCTCATTGCCAGTCCTAACCTCCCTCCCTCCCTCCCTCCCTCGCCCATTGCCAGTCTCAACCCCCCTCCCTCCCTAGCCCTTTGCCAGTCCTACCGGCCCCCCCCCCCTCGGCTGATGGCAATTTAAAAACCAAATAACGCTTGCCACTGCCACGGTGGCGGCATGGAGTGTCCCGCGGGGCTCCCTCTGCCCGGCGGGACTCTCCCGGCGCGGCTCAGCCCCTCTCTGCCGGCTTGCAGATACGCGAAGGGAGAGAGAGTCACCCTCGCGTCTCTGTTAAGCCCGCAGGTGCTGATGGGAAATCTTCCATCTGCCCCTGCGGGCTTAACAGACGCAAGGGAGACTCTCTCCCTTCGCGTATCTGCAAGCCGGCAGAGAGGGGCTGAGCCACGCCGGGAGAGTCCCGCCGGGCAGAGGGAGCCCCGCGGGACACACCATACCGCCGCCGCAGCAGCAGCGGCCACTTTTATATTATTTCTACCAATTACGAAAGGGAAGAATGTTCTTTGCGCGGGGCCCCCCGAAACGCTGGGCCCTGTGCAAAACACATTCCTGCTCAATGGACGGGCCGGCCCTGGGTGCACCCTCTGTGTTTCCCCCCTAACCCCACCGGTACATACACACCTCAGCCGCCCTTCCCTTGCCACCACAGGCCACCAATATGGGACATGGCTGGATAGGATACACAGGCCATCCACTTCCCCCCGCCATATGTCCCATTGTCACTCTGTGCTGTCTGCCCCGCACCTACCAACACACATGCTGTTGCACGTCAGTCAGGCACGCCACTCCCCACCCCTCTTGGTGGGCCACCCACACAGCAACGTAGCTGTGACATGTCTGTGGGGGGTGCCCACGCCACATACCTTACCTGTTCGACGTCCACCCTTGGCCCCAGTAGTGCCCACTGCCACACCCATCACTCGCACACCACTGTCATCAGGCAATGAGGGACATCTGACCAACAGGTACATATGTTTCAACCAACATTTATAACTCTTTTTTAAAACATATTTACAGTATTTAAAGTTACACAGACACGTGACATCCGGCTGACATGGCCCATGCTGTCAGTTGATGGCCGGCATGGCCAAACACGCATGCCACTGCAAATTGCAGTGTCCGCTCCCATCCCTGTGGCCAATGTGGTGGACATTCAATGGCACGGTGCGTCACAGGGTGGGTGTGCCATGTGTCCCCACACATTACACACCCTGGGGACCCCTGTTGGATGGTGGCTGACCGTCTGCGGAACGGCCAGGGCGGTCATCCCGCTCCCGCAGACGGTCAGCCACCATGGACAGGGTTGCCAGCACCTGGCCCTGGATTAGGGCGAACTGCCTCTGGGCTTGTGCCTGGGCACGCACAGCTGCAGCCAGGCGCAGGCCGCACATGCAGCCGCACAGACACACATCTCCCCGTGTCTGTGTGGCTGCATGGACAGCAGAACTGCCTGCGGCCATGTGTGGCAGGCACACGTCCAGAGGGCCTGCCGCGCCCTGATCATGGGGCAGGTGGCTGGTGCCCCCAGTGCCCTGTGGCGGAGCGTGCCATTGGGGAACTGCCCTTGCCCCACCCCCTCCGCTGGACATCCCCTCCCTCCCCCCTGCCTCCAACACCCTCCCCACAACCCCTTCCCCCTCCCCCCCTGCCTCCCCCTCCCTCTCCCTGCCTCCCACCTCCCCCCATTCCTCTTCCCTTCCACTCACATCCCCCCCCTCCTCATCCTGCTCCCCAGGCTCCACACCATCAGTCCCCATTTCCCTAGCATCCCCCACATTCCCTCCCATCTGGCCCCCATCATCACCCCCCTCCTCCCCCTCATCATGGCGTGGGGATGCGCGCTCATTCCCATCCTCGGCTCCCCGCTCTGGTCCGCCATCCTCATCCTCGTGCTGCTCCTGGTCTCCCTCCCGGGCCGCAACGTCTGGGGGCTCCTCCGGCCCCTCGTCCACGTTGGCTGCACGTGCATCAGCTGTGGGAGAGATAACACATGTCATCCCCTGGGGAAACATCCTCTTCCCCTGTCACTGTGGACCTGTGGTTCCACCACTCGTTCCCCTACATGTCCATGTCGCGGTACTCACCATTCTGCTGTGCCATCCTCTCGCGCTGCACCCTGGCAATGAAGCGGGGGTACCGGGCCCTCAGCTCGCGAGCCTTCTTTCGAAGGTCCTCCACCTGTAGGGGTGACAACGAACATTGCCCTTAGCTACCATGGGGACACGTGGTGGGTCCCTGCCTCTGCATCAACCACTCTCATTGCATACAACAAGCGCCTGCCCCTATTGGGTGGGCGCTCATGCCCCCTTGCGTTAACGTGTGACAGCCCCATGTGTGGGCCACACACACATCACCCTGGTCGGTGCACCATGTGCACTGTATGTGCGGCCCACGTACATAACACATCACAGCTGTGTGTGCCACCTACACACATCTGCATGTGCCAATCAGCCACATTTTGGGTGGGAGGTTGTCACCTACAGTCCTCACTAGGATGCCCTTAGGCTGTGGTTTGTCCTTTGTGATCCCATACAGGGCCTGTTTCCCAGGGAACAGGGTCGGTGCTGGGGACCCCTTTAGGGGCCTACATCTGCTTGGAGCTGGGGTTTGTGTTTTGTGCTCACAGAAGGCACCAGCAGACAGTGGGCAGGGTGGAGGGGGGATTCCCTCATTTGGGCCTACATCTGCTTGGAGCTGGGGTTTGTATTGTTTAATCACACAGTGCACCAGCAGACAGTGGGCAGGGTGGAGGGGAGTTGCCCTCATGTGGGGCCTATATCTGCTTGGAGCTGGGGTTTGTGTTTTGTGATCACAGAAGGCACCAGCAGACAGTGGGCAGGGTGGGGGAGAGATGCCCTCATTTGGGGCTTGCAGCATCAGAGGATGCATTTTGCAAATGTGTTGGTTAAAGGAGATATGGTGCAGACCCCCTTCCTTTCCTGTTGGCCTGAGAGGTGGGACTGGGGTGTCTTGTGGATGGGGGACATCCCTGGCCTGCAAAGGCACCCTATACCATACCTCTGTGATCTGTGGTGCTGCTCTGCCATGGTTGCAGCTACCCCCTTGGGGCAGGGGTGCCTTTTTCAGGGGTGTGTGGCAGACTTTGCTAGCCGCAGGATGTGTCAGCACCTGCTATTCCCTGTCAGTGCATTGTGTATTTGTGCTGACGTTACTGGGTGTGTTTTGTTTTGTCTCATCATTTGGGGGACTTGTCCCCATGCACTTACCTCACGTGGGTAGTCTGAGCTCCTGTTGAACCTATGGGCCAGGCGCTCCCAGGCCCTCCTGACCCTTGCAAGGTTCTGCCTCCTGGATGAGCCAGGGAAGAGCCTCTGCTGGCGGAGGCAGAACAGCTCTGTCAGCAGGTATATGTCACGCTGGCTGAAGGGAGGCTTCCTCGACATAGATGCCATTTCTTCCAAATGCCTTTGCTGCTCAGCCACGTGCGTTGCTCGGTGCGTAGCCACGTGCGTTGCTGGGGGCGTGGCCACGTGCGTTGCTGTGGGCGTACGTGCGTGCGTTGCTGCGGACGTACATCGTAGGAAGATGTACAGAGACAGAGCACTAAACACAGAGCTATAGCACAATGGTTAGTGTACTGACCACTGTTACAGGCAGCATGGGTTCGAGTCCCCAGTGTGCTGTGAGAGGGCATGTTTTCCTTTACGTCGAGTACTCCATACAGAAAGAGACCCTCGCAGTGTGTGTAACAATGTACGTTGGGGTGTGCGTGCGTAGCGTCGCGCGTACAATCGTGCGTGGGTATGTGTGTTTTTACCTGTGTGGGTATCATATATGACAGACTCGGTAGGGTGTCCTGCACCTATGCACAATGCTAACAGATGTACGTGGGATGGCCTATGGGTTATCAAAGCCTGTGAGCAGGCGCTGGATTCCCCAGGGTTGGGTTGCGCCAGTCACACCCATGATGCACTGCACATGCAAATCAGCTGTCCACAGATAAACACAAGATGGGGAATGCACACCCACAGCACCTCGGCCTGGTAGGGGGGAAGCGACCATGTGCACCCCCACAGCACCTCGGCCTGTAAGGGGGTACTGACCGTGTGTTGTACCGGCACAGGGTGGCCACACACCGTCACAGCGTGCGGGTACTGTGCTCACCCTGAGGGTGCAGTGAGGCGCCAAGCACCAGGTCCACAGCAACGTCCATGGCTGAAAGAGGCCATGGTGCAGGTCCACAGCAGTGTTATAGTGTGAGACAGGTAGTTTCTGCAGTAACACCTTGGACATCTCTGTCTGTATCAGTCAGGTGTAGCCCCCATGGACCCCCCAGGAGGGCCCATGCACCACCACTCCCTCCCCCAGGGCGGCAAACAGGGTCTCCTATCAAAAGATACAACATCTACCTCCCTGCAATGTGGACATAGAGGGGAACATCAACCCCAGTCCTGCTGAGGGACACACACCCCACAGAGCAGTCAATGCAGCTCTGTACACATCCAGAACACAATAGCAGACAGACATTAGGCCTAGATATGGCATGCTGCACCCCACCACTATCTGATATTCCCCTGGTGCAAGCCATCAGCCACTGCACCCTGCAAGCCACTCCATCACAACACATACCAGCTGCAAATAGTCTGCTAGTGCCCAGTGGAGATGCCTGCACCCAGAACTGGGATGTCAGCATACACAGTCAAATCAGTGACAGGGCCCCATAAGGCAACCCATATATATCACATGAGAGAAATACTAGATAGCACTATGGGGGTGCCTAGCCATGCTGTGGTCACTGCACAGTCAGGGTGAGAGTGATCTCTCAGCAGCACATACTGAGGTCACCCTGTCTGTGTAGGTGGTGGCCGGCCACTACAATGTGCCTGTCATTGCCCTATGCCCTGTGCAGATGCGCCCTGGCCAGGCCACCCTGTCCGGCCTCTACCCATGGTACCTTGCTCCTCATTATGCACATTGGCAGCCCAATACTGGCAACATTGCTGGCAGTGTGGCCTGTGGAAGGTGTTTGCAGCCACCACACACTGGATAGACAGACAACCACCCCCACACCGATGTCACCATTGTGCTACTATAGAGGTGGTCAGCAGCCATACACACCACACCAGTCCTGGGCATGGTACAGGCATGGATATGGTACACAAGACTGTTGGGGGGTCACTCCCCAGGGTGGTGAACACTGTCAGAGACCAGACCTGCAGCACACACCGCAGACATCAGAACGATTGTTATGATGGAGCTCAATGAGCAAAATGTGCTTAACAGAGGAATTGATATCTGCCAGTTCTCATAGCAAACGTTTGATAGCTGTGTACCATATACCCAGGTGTAGGGTGGCATTGCTAAGGTATGCAACTGCTAGTATTGGGAGATACAGGCAGGACCCAATTTCTTGCCTCTCCAGGTGGCATTGGCCAATGGGGCCTGTGGGTGGGTGTGTGGCCCTGTTGGCTGCTGATTTACGGCAGAGTTCCCCAACTCCAGTCCTGGTGTTCCAAACACTGTTCGGGTTTTCATGCTGTCCCTCATAAATATGCATGAGCTACATCTGCATAACATGGGGGTGGTGCATAGCTATGCAGCACAGGCATCTTTCTTGGAGGCAGTATGTAACCGGAATGTTGTGGGGCCCTCCAGGACTACATTTGCGAAACTCTGCTTTACGGTAATGTGCCTGTTTCTGGTGTGGTAAAATATAGGCCATGCGTATGTTCTCTGCAATAAAGGTGTGTCTTTACTATCAATGTTTAGTAGTGGGTAAAGCTATGGGGTCTGGGTTGCCAAGAGCCCCAGCTGGGATTTGAACCTGTGACCCTCTGGTCTTACAGGCACTGGCTGTGTCTGTTGCACCACACTGTAGCCACAGAGACAGTGCAGTCCCTGGAGTTAGTTAAACCGGCCTGACGAGTCAGAAACCCTGCTCTGCAACAGGTTTATTGTGACCTCATTTACCTTGTATGCAGACAACGGTGCACATAAACCTCAGAGAATACCTCACAAAAGGGGCACACACCCATAACCAAGCTGGGCAACAATGATATCATTGGGAAACATTACACAACACTCCCAGGACAATCCATTACAATGAAATGATATTTAAAAGGGTCTGTGAAGCGTAGACCCTTCCACACATCATTTCATTTTTATTTGGTGCTTTCCAGGCAGTGTTGTTCCTTGTTGCCCATTGCTATCACTGTTGCCCAGCTGTATTATGCTTTTTAAAATGTTTCCTGTGGTCATTTTTAACGTTTTATGTGTTATTTTGTTCAGTGCACATGTATCACACTGCTCACGTTTTGTGGGTTTCCCCGGTTTTTCTATACATTGCTGACGGAAATGGTTTCTCTCTTCCCTTTAAATGCCTTTAACGGCAGGTTTTCATTCGCGTTGGAATTGAGCTCAGAAATTCAGCGCGTTAGTGTGAGGGGAGCCTCTCCCCGCCCACTCTCCGCCCATTGACCCCTTCTCTCCGCCCACTCTCCACCTTCTGCGCTGTTTTAACGCGCCGCGGGGCTTTACGATCGTTAAGCGCGGTTACCGCGCGTAGTACGACGTTAACGGTCGTTGGCGCGTGTTTACGCGCGTTACACTGCACTTACGGTCGTTAACGTCATACTACGCGCGTTATTCACGTTTAGTAAACATACCCCTTGGTGTCATTCCTTTTCAAAGAAGGTGATCTTGCTGCATGCAACAACGTAAAAGGTTTAATGGCAGCTCTCAATATCAATTACAATGCAGATGATTGGATGCTCTTCATTGATTCATCCAAAGCAAGTCTTAAAGCTGTATAATAATAGCATAATGGCAACTTGCTACCATCAATTCCTATTAGCCATGCAGCTTTTAAGAAAGAGACTTATGACAATATGAAACAACTTTTGAAATGTATAAACTGTGATCAACATCTATGGTCAATCTGTGGTGACTTCAAAGTGGTCGCCCTCTTGCTTGGTCTTCAGGGTGGATATACCAAGTACTGCTGTTTCCTGTGTGAATGGGATAGTCGTGCTAAAGATTGTCATTTTGTCAAAGGGGACTGGCCACTCCATCATTCACTGGATCCTGGAAGCAAAAATGTTCTGTTTCCAGCACTTGTAGACAGCAACAAGATTTTGATCCCTTCCTTGCACATCAAGTTGGGACTATTGAAAAACTTTGTCAAGGCGATGGATAAAACTAAACCAGCTTTCAGGTATCTTAGTGGTAAATTTCCTAGACTGAGTGATGCCAAAGTTATGGAAGGAGTTTTTATTGGCCCTCAGGTTCATGCACTGCTTCAAGATGACGAATTTCTTTGTTTATTGCGTGGAAAGGAAAAGGCTGCATGGATAGCATTTGAATCAGTGACACAAAATTTTCTTGGAAACAACAAAGCAAATAATTACCAAGAGATTGTTCAAGATCTTCTGAAGGCATACAAAAACCTTGGTTACAACATGTCCATAAGATTCATTTTCTTCACTCTCATCTAGATTTTTTCCCATAAAATTGTGGAGCATTAAGTGATGAACATGGAGAACGATTTCACCAGGACATTGCAGCCATGGAAAAGAGGTATCAGGGTAAATGGAGTCCATCAATGCTTGCAGACTACTGCTGGACAGTGACAAGGGATATTCCATTGCTTCAGTACAAGAAACAGATCAGGAAGAGTCGTAAAGCCACTGAATGAGAACAAAAATTGCTAGAATGTACTTACAAATGTTCTTAATGAAAGTTGAATTGCAGACATAATTACTCCTCTGTTTCTTCTAAGTATGTTTATGAACTTTATTTTATAAAAACATGCTTGTTATTGTGCAAAGTTTCATTTGTAATAAGATTTTGATTTACATCTAAGGATTTAGGCTTGATTTTCACCATACATAGTGGTAAAATATACATTCTTCAATATATCATAGAAACAGGAGCTAATTGACCAATTTCACTATCAGATTTGAATTCAGCGTATCAAATTCATTAAGAAATAGCACATTTAATTTCTGAAGCAAACAATTTTGAAAATTTGTAGAACAATCTTCCGCCAGCCCCGATACACTGCCTTCTAAAATCACTTCACTGGCTCCCCTTCCGTTCCATATCCAATTCAAACTTCTCCTTCTAACATATAAATGCATTCACTCTACTGCCCCCCATTACCTTTCCTCTCTTCTCTCTTCCTACACCCCTCCTCATGAACTCCGCTCCTCCTCTGGCTTTTTTCTCTCTATGCCCTTTTCTTCTGCAAACTCCAGACTTCGATCTTTTCACCTTGCTGCTCCTTATGCATGGAACAAACTTCCTCTGTCTTTACGTCAAGTCTCATCTCTCTCTCTCTTCAAATCCATGCTAAAGGCTTACCTCTTTGAGGCTGCAGTTATTTATTATTATTTATTTATTTGTTTACAGTCTCTTCTATACCGCACTATTCGGCATCAGCGCGGTTTACATGGAACAAAAATACTCAGTACAGTTAACACGTATGAGTTTACAGATAACGGTAAAAAACTTGGATAACAAAGGGCAACTATTTACAAAGCAAACTGCATAAAGTCATACGAACAGGTAGGTTTCATAGAATCATATGAGCCACTTGGAGTTAGAGTATCTATCTAGGCGTGTTGTTGAGGATCCCATTGATTGCTAGGGGTGTTGTGTCATTGCTATCCATGAGGTACTTGATGAAAAGGTGGTGTTTGAGGGCTTTCCTGAACTGTGTCAGGCTCCTGATTGCCCGAATATTTGGGGGTAATGCATTCCAGCATATTGGCGCCCAGAGACTAAAAGCCCTGTTGGTGCATTTTGTTAGTGCCTTCGGAACTTTTAGAGAGTTTATAGCCGTGGATCTTCTTGCTCTATTTGGGGATGTGGTGTGGATGAGGGCGGTTAAAGAGGCAGAGGAGTTTGTTAACAGCTTTGAATGTGAGTAACATGGTCTTAAAAATGATCCTGGCCTGGATGGGTAGCCAGTGTAACTGCTTCAAAAGAGGCGTCACATGGTCGCTCCTGGAGACTCCATGCAGAACCCTCACTGCCGCATTCATGGCGAGTTGTAGCGGGTTCAAGGGTGGATTGGGGGAGGCCTTGTAAAATGGCGTTGGCATAGTCAAAATGAGGTATTATCAGCGCCTGGTAGATTGTCCTGAAATCATTTGGTTCAAGCAGGGAGCGTAAATGCCTGAGTGAGCGGATCTTGTAGTAGATTGCTCTAACTGTGTTTCCTATGTGCACTTTCATGTCCAGGTGTTGATCCAAAGTGACCCCTAGGTAACATTTGGATCCTAATCCCTTGTTCTCTTTGTGTCTCCTCCCCTATTTGAACCCCCTTGTTTCTCTTGTGTTGTTCTGTCTATCTTGATTAGATTGTAAGCTCTACGAGCAGGGACTGTCTTCCCTATATGTTTGTAGAGTGTTGTATATGCCTTGTCGTGCTATATAAATGATTAATAGTAGTAGTACTTGATAATGAGCCCCTCATTTTAAATCCCATCTTCCTGCTTTATGCATGACCCCCTTCCCATCCCCCATTCCATCCGCATATACAAGGCCCCACTGCAAGGCCAGCCAAGGAGAGGCAGATAGAGGTACATGGGCCGTTTCACAGCACGTATTGTTTTACCTGTTCTGAGGGGGGGGGGGACACTTTCAAAAGCCCATTTCACACAAGGAATCATAAGCTGACGAGGCTGCCGTATAACTTTAAATGGATAAATCATCCATTTAATGATACAATTATTATTTTCAGTGGCAAAACACGTGTTGCTACTAGAAATCCAAATAGTTCTTATCCATTTGAAGTGTTACATACATGTTGGCCTGTAAATGTAGCAGCTGAATTTTGACACAGAGTTTGTCTGCCTTACTGTACCCCAACCCACTCCCCTTTTTTAAATGTATTATTTTGAATAGTTTTCAAATAAAATGGGCAAAGCTATGCATAGATCTGACCTGCACTTGAAAATAAATAGTACTTATGAGGTTGGCGTGGCCTCGGACCATGCCAGCCTCATAAGTATCAACCTGCCCTACAACCCTTTGAAAATCACCTTCTCCATGTTTCTCTGTTTCACACACACGCATACAGACATCGTAAGTCTGCAGCATGACAGCGCTGACCCCTTGCTCATAAAAAGGACAATAACAATGAACCTGTGTAACCAGTCTGGCCGCATGTTCCTAAGAAGGGGCTGATCATTTCCTCATGCCTGTGTGAGGATGTCTCTGTCATCCTGCGGGCTCTAAGCACAGGAACCAGACTTTCAGGTAAGCCTAGATGAGGTGAGAGCATCACAGCAGAGTAGATCGGAGCCTGATCTAACAATGTCGCATTTTCTCCTGCCACCGATCACTTTCACACTAATTCTGCTTCTCACAGAGGGTAAGTGACCTTGTTTTAGTAATATAGAAACATGACGGTAGAAAAGGCCACATGGTCTATCTAGTCTGCCCTTCCATATCAACTACCATAGTCCCCTTTTGTTCCTTTAGAGATCTTCTGTGTTTGGGAACAGAGACTTACCTGTTAAGCAGACACTCGCTCTGCCCCTTCAGGAGTGTGCTGGGTAACAGCTAAACTGTAGTTTAATATGTTGAAAAGTTGGAATGATGGAAAATCCTGAATTTTATCACTGCTTCTGCATTAACGTCAGCAACAGAAAGCACTCACAGAGGACCTGAAGACTCTGTGATGCTATTCCAGTATCCTACCAGGTCAATATTCAAAGCCTTTAGCCAGCTGGTCAATGGGAGAGTGGCAGGCTAAGTGCCGCTGGATATCTCCTCAGGCTGCCCCAACACTATCTGGTTAGTACAGGAGAGGTACCGGTGCCAGCTGGGTAAATACCAGCACTTACACCGTAGCAACTGAAAATCACACTAACTGGGTAAGCGTCCGTCCGGTCCACATATTCAGCCACAGCTCCTGTCCGGATACTGCTACTAAATATGTGACAAGTATTTAAGTGCCACAGCTGACCCCGTGGCGTCTTAATATCAGCAGTTTTGAAATTTGAGCCCTATGTATTTGAAACGATGATCATCACCTTGGTCTTTAGTTAGGGGATTAATTAAGTCTAAATGGAGTAGAGACTGAAGGGCACAGACTGACGGCCAAGATGTGACAGAGAGGATCCTACCCGATTTTATAAAGCCAACACTGAGATCAAGTAACTTTGACAGGTTTTGGTCTGTTTCAAATAAAGTATTTCTACAAGTTGGTTGCAAAATTTCTGGGGGATTTTTATTTATTTATTTAACATTTTCTATATACCGCCTTTCAGATTCTCAAGGCGGTTTACATAGAACAGCACTTTGTTTACATAAAACGCTTTTTCAGAACTATATACAAGAGATGTTAACTGTGTTTACATTTAACAATTTAACTATTTACATGGAGTGCGAGCTCTGCAGGGTGCCTGAGAATTTCAGCTCTATCTGGCGTGGTAGTCACAAGTGGGCCTTGCATGTTTTACTTTTAGACCAGCAGCACTCAGGTTTGCAGGTTGAAGATAGAACAGAGAACCAGAAAAAAAAGAAGAAAGCCTTCCGCAATAGTACACAGGTAAAGGAACAAGCGGAGGGCAAATGCCACGGCCAACAAGGATAATGTAGATAAAATCAATCTTTATTGGAGACCCAAGAAAGATTGATTTTATCTACATTATCCTTGTTGGCCGTGGTATTCGCCCTCCGCTTGTTCCTTTACCTGAAGATAGAACAGAAACAATTTTAAAGTCAATTCTACATCTGTTATGAACAGCTGTGGGGGTTTGGGGTCTCTAGTAGATCTGTTAGATTTGTCCACTGCCTTTGACATTTACCTAGAGAGACAGAAACAGAGTGAACTAGGAATCAGAGGTTTGACTCTCTAGGGCAATTTCTCCAAATACGTTCGTTTTGCGCATACCATGACAGTTTGGCAGTTTGGCCATGTCATGATTTAGGTGCTCTGTTAAAAAGAGATCCTTGCTCTAGATTCTTCCCAGTGTCTTAAGGGACCGAGCTGTGTTCAAGTTATTCCTGCTATTTCTGCATTTAAACTTGTGAATCAAATTGATTGATTTAACCCTTTCCGCGTTGATAAATTTTCTGTCACTCATGCCAGATCGAAGTAAATTTTAACAAGAAGTTGCCCAAATTACAAGCAATATAACCTACACATTCTACAGTTACCAGTCATATTGTATTTTGGTTAAGACAGGTAGAGCATAAACTAGCATGTTCTTCATATGTCCCACAGGGTGGGAGAGATGATCGGAATGGGAAAATGTAAATGTCCCATGGGGAGGGTTAGCTGAGTGGAAATGGTTACACCCTACATCCTAAGTAGGTCCAAGTCCCCATCCCCCCTCCCCTTCACCCCCACATAAAGTGTCCCTGGTGACACAAGTGAGCCCTTGGATTCTTACCCACCTTCTGACCTCACAACTATCCAAGCTGAAACAAGTGGGCCCCCATCTCATACCATTCAAAACCCTTAACTTCCCCCCAGGGACCTCTAGAGGTTGAGAGGCAGAAGCATTGTCCTATAAGACAGACTGACCTCTACTGGTGCATCTTGACACACTGCTAGGGATTGGGTGCCGCCACTTTGCAAGCTAGTGGTGCTGGATGCAGGAGTAAATGGACGTCACTCCTGCCTTCCAATTTTTGGAGAAATGTGGGGTGGATCAGGGGCTCCAGGCCAGTACAGGCTTTCTGGTTGAGGACTTCCCTGACCTGAGGTACACTGGATCAGATAGCTCTGGGGGGAGATGATTGGGGGAAGGGGGAGTCTGCAGAGTCATGGGAAGGTGATTGGAAGTGTCAGGGGTGAAGGGAATGGGAGCTTTGGGGGGAAAGGGAATTGGGAGCATTAAGGGGGCAATCAGGAGGGGTCTGGAGCCTACTGAGCCACCAGGAACATATTTCACTGTGGGGTAGGAGACAGGAGTTGGGAATTCCAGCCTGTTTTTTATTTGTCTTTCCAGAACTTAGGGCTCATGAAGGAAATAAGCACAATTCTGGGTTGGTGCTAACCTGGCTACCTGGAAAAAATGAACTTTAAATAAATTCTGACTCTGACAATGCAACATGTGTGTTGGTTGGTATGATACTAATGGCCCATTCAATGGGAATAAATAGCCTAAACGCAGAAGTTTAAAAAGTATCCACATCACACAAAATTTAACCCTAAATTCGATCTGTAGCCAATGAGGCTGCTGTAGTGCTGGGAAGATATGATTGAACACTTCAATCCAGAGATTATATGGGCAGCCACGTTAGAGGCTGCGCGTTCCAGGTAGAGTATATTACACTAATCCATGGACAACAGGACAAGCACCTGCAAAACAGAGTGAAAATCATAGTCTTCAAAGCTGTCTCAGGATCATAAAACAATCCTGATGACATTCCTTAACTGTGAGTAACTTCAAACACATTAACCTCACTCCCAATGTTCCTTAGGTATGGTTTAAAATACAGAAAAGTGTTCCGATCAGTGATTTTTCAATGCACAGATGTTATCCAATTGTCATCTCCTCTTGTTACCTCAATATCCAGATACGTTATTTTATCTTTATGGTATTCATGCATAAATTTAATATTCACATCGCATTGATCCATCCATATATAAAATGATTGTAAACTAGCTTCTGATCGGAACACTTTTCTGCATTTTAAGTGCCCACCCCACGCAATTAAAATCTAGTCTTCCCCTATCTCAATTTTTGCGGTATCAATGCAATTGTTCAGATATAAATGAGTATCGAAGATTGTTGCGACAGTTAAAGAGTAATTTCAGGGATAGGGGATATCCACAAAACATAGTGCATCGGGCATATAAATGAGCACTTTGTAATGATAGGGGACTGTTGTTAAGGTCTCGGAGGAGCAATCAATCAGGAGATTTGGAAAGTGATCATATTAATTTGATCACGGCTTACTCCCCGCTCAGTTTTAGCATTCAAAAGATACTAAAAAAACATAGTAACATTTTAAAAGCGATACCGGGCTTTGATAATAAGCAACTACGGTGTGTATGGCGTAGGGGTAGGAATTTAAAAGAAATATTGAGTCCAGCCGAGTTGAAACCTCTTATGTTTGATATGCTAGCAGGGGGGCAGAGAGGCCATAAGAAATGTGGATTATGTACTATATGTGATGTAACCATGGAAATAGGCGATTTCACTCATAAAGGGAAGGAGTATGGGATCAGGAGTAGCACTACGTGCGAGTCAACGTATGTGGTTTATATAATTAAATGTCCATGCGAATTGCTATATGTGGGGAAAACTATCCGCCCATTCAAAATTAGGATGGGGGAACACAGAAGTAGATTGAAATGCAAGAAAAAAGAAGCCCCCATAGTGCAACATTGTTTAACTGAAGGGCATGTGTTTGAACAATTACGATGTCGGTGTGTGGATCAAGTAACAGCAGGGACAATGGGTAGAACATTAGATCAAAGTTTGAAAATTAGAGAAATGGATTTTCAGATTGTGTACGACAGCACCCTTCGGCTTAAATGCAAATTTGGAGTGGGCGGCCTGTCTTTGATTGATAGTAGGGTTAAAAGGGCAGTAACAATCTAAGATCCGCATGCGTGGCATTTTTTTGAGAAGGAACCACAGCCCGGTGTGAGGAGAGGTTACAGTTCTCCACTGTTGGATACGTGTGCAGCATCGTTTGAAAGGTTCGATAATAAGTCTATATGTATGGATTTTTTTAGGTAGAGAGGGTTGGTAATAAGGAAGTTGTTTTGATTTTCTTTTTAGGAAGAGAGAACAAATAGAAGATCCGCTGAAGAACCAGTTTCAAGAGAAACGCGAGGGCGCCTGAGATAATGGCGTTGGGAAAGTTTTGATGAAGGGAAGCTTTTTCAATAGATTCATGGGAAATCTCAATAGTGTTGGGATAGTATCAATTGAAGAGGAGTTACATTAAGAAAATAAGAAGAAAACATTTGCAGTGAGCTTTCTCATCACAAATTGCTGAGAGAAGAAGTTTAAGCGTTCCCTAATTAGTTCTCCAGTTATGAATTGATAAGTTTTTTGGAAAACTGGATCATATCCGTTTGTGAGGTCATTGATGTCAATGGGCACAGAATGAGGACATGTAATTGGTCCAAACAATAGTGCCATGTGTTGTCTGAGACCTCAGGGGTATGATTATCAACATAAACATGGAAAACCATACCTAAGGAACATTGGGAGTGAGGTTAATGTGTTTGAAGTTACTTGATAGTATTCCTTAACTGTGGGCAACAGGTAAGTTTTGTGTCAAGCAGGATACCCAAGTAACATACTTCCTCTTTAACATTCATCGTGTGACCTCCGAGCCCTATTTGCTGAGGCAACTCATCTGAACTATTGTCCTGAAAGAAGATGAGTTTGGTCTTATCCATGCTGAAGCACCGGAAATGTTTCTCCAGCCACTGGGCACCTTGTAAAATTCCTTGCAGCGTGTTTACCACTGCCTTAGCCGCTTTACCATATGCAGGTGTGGATGGCATGACGTCATCCGTGTAAAGCCTATGCTCTAAATTCTGGGTTCTACATATGTCACAGATGGCCTAAGGTATAAATGAAAACAGGAGAGCCAATTAGGTTCACCCTTGTGGAACAGCTTTTGCTAGTGGAATTACGACCGAGACCTCATCAGCCAGGCACACCTGCTGTGTCCTATAAGTTAAGAGCAATGAGTTAAGAGATGATTTTGGGCAGATAACCCACAATCATGTCCAAGAAAATGTCAACCTTGTCAAGTCTTCTCTGGGCACTTCCCAGTGGGAACAGCCAACTAGAAAATCATCCAAGGTACACCCAAGAGGTTAATCTCTTGCATGTTTTATAGAGCCTTCTGGGTGAAAAGGTCAGTTATTAATCTGTAAACTAAATTAAATTCAAACACAGACACACAGCTCCAGCATTATGAAGAAACTTAGTTCCATACTGTGATCTGGGTTACACACACATTCCCTTATGACCACCAGGACTGAGTATTGTAATACTTCATTCTAGGGAGCCAAGGCAGCTTCTAATGAGACCAAACACTGTCTCCTCTTCGGGAAGAGAAAGTTTGATATTACCCCATTGGTGACTCACCTTCACCGCCTCTTGCTGGAATTTAAGCTTCTCTTTAAAGTGCTGTGTCATAGAGTCAGAATCCTAAAAACCTCTCCTAAGGTTTTAGCTAATTCTTTCATTATCCCCATATCAGGACTGTAGATTCCAGGTCCAGCCAAGGTTAAACTGACCATCACTGGGTTCAGTTCTATAGCTCTGATTGTGTTGAATTCCAGTCCTGGAGAGTTATGTCAGAAATCAAATTATTTGTTATTTTTGCAAGAACACCAAGGCCTGACTGCATGTCCAAGCAGTAGTTCTTTATGTTGCTTTACATAAGAACATAAGATATGCCATACTGGGTCAGACCAAGGTCCATCAAGCCCAGTATCCTGTTTCCAACAGTGGCCAATATAGGTCATACGTACCTAGCAGTTTCCCCAAAAGACACAGGTTCCACAATGCTTGTACTGGGTCAAGCATTGATATCCTGGATCCCTTCTTAATAATGGTTTATGTACCTTTCCTCCAGGAACTTGTCCAAACCTTTCTTAAACCCAGCTACACTAACAGCCTTTACTACATCCTCCGGTAACAAATTCCAGAGTTTGATTACACGTTGAGTGAAAAAATATTTTCTTTTATTAGTCTTAAATAGTTTATCATGTCCCCTAGTCTTTCTATATTCTAATAACGTAAACAAGCGATCTACGTTTACCCGTTCCACTTTGTTCATTAATTTATAGACTTCTATCATATCTCCCCTCAGCCGTCTCTTTTCCAGGTTAAAGAGCCCTAACCTTTTTAGCCTTTCTTCATAGGAGTAGGCTTCCATCCCCTTTACCATTTTGGTGGCTCTTCTCTGAACCTTTTCTAATAACGCTATATCCTTTTTAAGATACGGCGACCAGAATTGCACCCAATATTCAAGGTGCGGTCTCACCATGGAACGATATAGAGGCATTATAATATCTTTTGTTTTATTTTCCATTCCTTTCCTTATGATACGTAGCATTCAGTTTGCTCTCTTGGCCGCCGCTGCACACTGGGACGAGGGTTTTAACATGTTATCCACAATGACGCCTAAATCTTTTTCCTGGGTGGTGGTTCCTAATGTGGAACCACCACCACCTGGATCCTTTAGATGATAGAGGGGTTAAAGGGGCATTAAGAGGCGACAATGCGATAGCGTAGAGACTGAATGAATTCTTTGCTTCGGTCTTTACTGAGGAAGATGTAAGGATGTTACCCATGACTGAAGTGGTATTTAAAGGTGTGGAAGAATTGAAGGAAATATCAATACATCGGGAAAATGTATTACAACTATTAGATAAACTGAAGAGTAGCAAATCACCTGGGCCAGATGGTATATATCCAAGGGTGTTGAAAGAACTGAAATATGAGATTGCAGACCTGCTATTAGTAATCTGTGAACTATCATTAAAATCATCTCTAATACCTGAAGATTGGCAGATCGCCAATGTAACACCAATTTTTAAAAAGGGTTCGAGGGGTGATCCGGGAAACTACAGACCGGTGAGCCTCACATCAGTACCGGGAAAAATGGTAGAAACCATCATAAAGAATAAAATTACTCAGCATGTAGATAGTCATGGCCTAATGGGAGACAGCCAACATGGCTTTAGACAAGGAAGATCTTGTCTTACTAATCTGTTATGTTTTTTTGAAAGTGTGAATAAACAGGTGGACAAAGGTGAGTCGGTTGATATAGTGTATCTGGACTTTCAGAAGGCCTTTGACAAGGTCCCTCATCAGAGACCTTTGGCAAAACTAACAAGTCATGGGATAGGAAGCAGTGTACTACTGTGGATCAGGAGCTGGTTAAAAGATAGAAAGCAGAGGGTTGGGCTAAATGGCCAATTTTCCCAATGGAGAAAGGTGAATAGTGGTGTACCCCGGGATCTGTGCTGGGTCCGCTGCTTTTGACATATTCATAAATGACCTGGAATGTGGAATAACGAGTGAGGTTATCAAATTTGCAGATGACACAAAACTATTTAAAGTTGTTAAAACCCAAGAGGATTGTGGAAAATTGCAAGAAGATCTTGATAAATTGGAAGACTGGGCATCAAAATGGCAGATGAAATTTAATGTGGACAAGTGCAAATGTATGCACCTAGGGAAGAACAACCCAAACTATGGTTACACGATGCAAGGTTCAACATTAGGAACCACCACCCAGGAAAAAGATTTAGGCGTCATTGTGGATACCATGTTAAAACCCTCGGCCCAGTGTGCAGCGGCAGCCAAGAGAGCAAATAGTATGCTAGGTATCATAAGGAAAGGAATGGAAAATAAAACAAAAGATATTATAATGCCTCTATACCGTTCCATGGTGAGACTGCACCTTGAATATTGTGTGCAATTCTGGTCGCCGTATCTTAAAAAGGATATAGCGATTTTAGAAAAGGTTCAGAGAAGAGCCACCAAAATGGTAAAGGGGATGGAAGGATACTCCTATGAAGAAAGGCTAAAAAGGTTAGGGCTCTTTAACCAGGAAAAGAGACGGCTGAGGGGAGATATGATAGAAGTCTATAAATTAATGAACGGAGTGGAACGGGTAAACGTAGATCGACTGTTTACGTTATCAGAATATAGGAAGACTAGGGGACATGCAATGAAGCTACAGGGTAAACTATTTAAGACTAATAAAAGAAAATATTTTTTCACTCAACGTGTAATCAAACTCTGGAATTTGTTACCGGAGGATGTAGTAAAGGCTGTTAATGTAGCTGGGTTTAAAAAAGTTTGGACAAGTTCCTGGAGGAAAGGTCCATAAACCATTATTAAGAAGGGACCCTGGATATCAATGCTTGACCCAGTACAAGCATTGCGGAACCTGTGTCTTTTGGGGAAACTGCTAGGTACCTACGACCTAGATTGGCCACTGTTGGAAGCAGGATACTGTGCTTGATGGACCTTGGTCTGACCCAGTATGGCATATCTTATGTTCTTATGTTCTTATGTTCTTTTCATGTGTTCATTCTCTGCTCATGTAAATTCCTTTCCTAGGAGCACTCCTGGAGCAGGCAACCAGTCTACATGCCTATGAAATCGTTACTCCTCACAGGCTAACAGACCAGAAGAATCAAGGCACAAGTACAGATGGAGCAACACAGGTATCTGCAAAAGAGTCTCCCGTTCTACTCTCATCACTACTCTCACACAGAGCAATGGGATCCCACTCGCACCTCCCGTCACTGCTCTCATACATTGCAGTGGAGTCTCCCACCCTTCTCCCACCACCCCCCTCACACATTGCAGTGGAGTCTCCCACCCTTCTCCCACCACCACCCTCACACATTGCAGTGGAGTCTCCCACCCTTCTCCCACCACCACCCTCACACATTGCAGTGGAGTCTCCCACCCTTCTCCCACCACCCCCCTCACACATTGCAGTGGAGTCTCCCACCCTTCTCCCACCACCACCCTCACACATTGCAGTGGAGTCTCCCACCCTTCTCCCACCACCACCCCCCCTCACACATTGCAGTGGAGTCTCCCACCCTTCTCCCACCACCCCCCCTCACACATTGCAGTGGTTTCTCCCTCCCTACTCCCACCACATCTCTCACACATTGCAGTGGAGTCTCCCACCCTTCTCCCACCACCCCCCTCACACATTGCAGTGGAGTCTCCCACCCTTCTCCCACCACCCCCCTCACACATTGCAGTGGAGTCTCCCACCCCCACCCTCACAAACAGCAATGGGATCTCACTCGCACCTCCCATCACTGCCGCTCAAACATTGCAGTGGAGTCTCCCACCCTTCTCCCACCACCCCCCTCACACATTGCAGTGGAGTCTCCCACCCTTCTCCCACCACCCCCCTCACACATTGCAGTGGAGTCTCACTCGCACCTCCCGTCACTGCCCCTCACACATTGCCATGGAATCTCAATCTAAGAACATAAGAACATAAGATATGCCATACAGGTCAGACCAAGGTCCATCAAGCCCAGTATTCTGTTTCCAACAGTGGCCAATCTAGGTCATATGTACCTAGCAGTACATACTTTACTCCCCTCACTGCTCCTCACATGCTGCAGTGGGATCTCATTCACACCTTCCATCACCGTCCTTTACACACTGCAGTTGGGTCTCACTCGAATCCCCCATCACTTACTTTCTGCACCACTAGAAGTTTTCATTATAGCTAATGTAATTAACTAATTAGAATTGTATGCCTATCATGTCATATGTTATGAATATCAATGAGTCTATAATTAATTAAAAGGAATCAGTCATTTAAAATGCAAAGCCCATTCATTAAATCTGTTTTTGAACTAAGTATACAAATTAAGGATACAAGAAATGTAACTCTCGGCTAGGAGGGTGGTGCAGGCCTCTGGACTCCCCTGTCTTTTCCTTCTAGAGTCACCAGTGGCAGAACCTCTCCTTGGGACCCTGACCCCTTCCTTCTCCTTTCCCCAGCAATAACACGCCCCTCCATGTGGTTACAATAGACCTTCATGATGAGCTACCCCAGAGGTGAGGGGCTGGCACTGAAAGAAAACTAAATGACACTGGAGGAAACCGAACCTGAATAGAAAATGTTTAATCAAATTTATTTGAATGTAGAAATAGATTAGAAGAACAAGTTGTGGAGGACTAGTGCTCCTTTATCAATCTAAACTTTCCATCAAAGAACTCCATGCACCTACCATTCACTATCCTGAATCCCTTTTCCTCTGGCTCAATGGAAACCCTGCCCTCCACTTCCTTCTCCAGTATTTTCCTCCCTCACTATCCTCTGACCTTTGGGATTCGCTGTTACTGATGCTTTCAGAAACTACTCTTGCCTATTCTAATCTAGAATTCTTAGAGACTTTAGCATCCATCTAGACTCCCCCTCCAGACCAAAAGACCATGCTTTCCTTAATCTCCTCAATGATCTCAATCTCTCTCATTCAACATAATCTCCAGGAACAAGCAGGAATACGTCATCACATATGGGTACGTCGGCACCGACGGAGCCCGCGCGGGAAAGCTCCCCAGCTTTTCAGATTAAAAGCTTTTGGGGCCTCCCACTGCACATGCGCGCTGCCTTCCCGCCTTCCTGACCAGCTCTCGTCAGTTTCTTTTTTTCCGCGGAGCCAGCAGGTCGTGTTCCTGTCACCGCTGAAGAAATTGTTGATTTTATTGTTTTCTTTAGACCGCGTACCTGCCTTCCCCATTCTGAAACCGGTACTGCCGGTCTCTCTTTCTTTCTTTAAAAAAAAAAAAAAAAATTTTTCTTTTCTTCAGCACAGCTTGGTACTTTGTTAGGCCTTCAGGCCTACACAAATTCTCCTCATGGAGAAGCCAGTTCCTGGTTTTAAAAAGTGTACCAAGTGCAGTGCTGTCATTCCTCTTACAGACACCCATGAATGGTGTCTTAAATGTTTAGGACCTGACCATTCCATACCGGACTGCCCATCCTGCTCCCAGATGTCGAAACGTGGATTGCAGAACCGGGCCAACAAGTTCCATGTGCTGTTTCCTTCAGAAGCATCACAGTCATCCAGGTCTTCCTCTCCGGATGGATCTCAGGTAACCAAAACTCCAGTGGGCAAATCCTCTAAAAGCAAATCTCTTTCTAAAGATCGAGAGGCTCTCAATTCTGAGTTCGAGGATTCTGCCCAGGCCAAAAAACCCCGGCGGGAGGCTCCGGCCTCCAAAGCAATCATGGGGTCACAGGTTGACATCGATGGCGCGGCCTCGACAGATCACCTGTTGTACTGCTCTGGGGTACCGGCCCATACCGGTACCGACATCCAGGCAGCAGTGGCGTCTATGGGCAATACTGTCCAAGTCATGCAGCAGGCCATTCTGGCTTTTATTAATGCTGCTACGCCCTCGGTACCGCAGCCAGCGGTACCGGGTCCGGTTCCGGTAATGGCTTCCATACCGGAACCGAGGCCATCGTCTTCCAAACGCAGATCGGTTACGCATGCCGGATCCGGGCTTTTGCCCGGTACCGATCCCATACCCGGTACGCCCGATGTCGATACCGAACGGTATGCGTATCGTGCGTTGGAAGCACATAGAGGATACTCTGCTTCTTCAGAGGATTTTAATTCCTCTGATGATTCTGATGAGTTCTCCCTTGATCTTCCTGAGGAGCCTTCTTCTCCTAACAGGAGAATGTCTCCACCAGAGGATTTGTCCTTTCAGGACTTCATCATAGAAATGGCTAAAGGTCTTTCTATTGCTTCATCCTCTGAAAAGGAACCCAGATCAAAGAAACTGGATATTTTAGGATACTCTAAGTCTCCTAAAGAGGCAGTCACCCTGCCTATCCATGAAATCCTTCAAGAACACTTGATGGACTTATGGGAGGCTCCTCTAACATTGTCTCCTTCTTCTCGCAGGTTGGACACCATGTACCGTGTCCCCCCTTCTCCTGGTTTCCAAAAAACCCAGTTGCCTCACCATTCTATTGTGGTGAAGTCTGCAATGAAGAAGATAAAGAGTACCAAAAGGCACTCTTCTACTCCTCCAGGGCGAGAATGTAAGACTCTAGACTCTTTTGGCAGGAAAATTTTCCAGGCTACTATGCTTATAGCCAGGATTAATTCCTATAGTCTTTACATGGGCATGTTTCTCAGTGAAATCGCTCTAAAAGTTCGGCATTTTGCCCCCTTTATCCCTGAGGATAAGAGGGAGCAGTTCATTTCCTTAGTGAAACACCTTTTGGATATTTCAAAGTTCTCCAACAGGGCAGCTTTTGATTCCTTTGAGGGTGCTGGTAGGGCTTCGGGCATTGCTATAGCAGCCCGACGTCTTGCTTGGCTCCAGGCTTCTGATCTAGAACCTTGGGTCCTAGATGGCTTACGAAATCTGCCCTGTACAGGTGAGAACTTATTTGGTGAGGAGTGGCAAATTAAGGCCACTCAAATGGATGCAGAAAATGCCACCTTAGATAGACTTTCTAAGTCTACCTCCACTCCTGCCAAGAAGAAGTCTTTTAAGAGGCCTTATTACAAGAAGTCCAGATTTTCTACAAATACTGGCCAACAATCCTCTCAGCCTCGTTTTGCTGCTAAACGTCAGCAACCTAAACAGGCAAGGTCAAAGCCTGCGGCGTCTGCTACGCCTCAGCAGGCTCCACCCCCTCAGGGGTTTTGACTTGCCACTAGAGAACTTAACTTTTCTGGCTCTAGAACAACCAGAGCCCCTCACCATATACCCGGAAGGTTAGCTCACTTTGCTCCCAGATGGGAGCAAATTACATCAGAGCAATGGACCCTCTCTATCATCAGAGAGGGTTACAAACTCCATTTTTCCGACCTTCCTCCTTATACTATGGTGAGGCAGTTCAATTCTCCCCCATCTCTCCTGGCCCTCTTGGGTCAGGAAGTCTCCTCCCTCCTTGCCCAGGGGGCAATAGAGGAGGTCCCTCTTCTTCAACAGGGGACGGGATTCTACTCCCCTTATTTTCTAATACCAAAGAAGACAGAGGGCTTCAGACCAATTCTGGATCTGAGAGAATTGAACAAATTTCTTTCAAGGAGAAATTCAAAATGCTTTCTCTGGGCATTCTCCTTCCATACCTTCAGAGTCAGGATTGGCTTTGTTCTCTAGACCTAAAGGATGCGTATACACACATACTCATCCACCCATCCCACAGAAGATACCTTCGATTTCTTTTTCAGGGAAAACATTTCCAGTACAGAGTACTCCCCTTCGGTCTAGCCTCTGCTCCAAGAGTGTTCACCAAATGCATGGCAGTCGTAGCTGCCTTTCTAAGAGGCCTGGGAATTTTCATATTCCCATACCTGGACGACTGGCTCATCCGAGCTCCCTCTCAGTCCCAGGCCCAAATTTCCCTGGACCGCACAAGGCGTCTTCTGCAGTATCTAGGACTGGTAGTAAACCTTCCCAAGTCTCAACTAATCCCTACTCAGTCTCTCGAGTTCATAGGGGCCCAGTTAGACACCATCACTGCAAGGGCCTACCTGCCTCAGGTCAGGGCCCAACGCCTGCTGAGTTTGGCCTCCCAAGCTCAGTCCAGCAGTCATTTGACAGCCCGGGAAATGCTGCGACTTCTGGGCCACATGGCCTCCACGGTACATGTGGTGCCCTACGCTCGTCTGCATATGAGAGCAGCTCAATGGACCTTGGCCACCCAGTGGACTCAAGCATCTGGAGCGCTCTCCAACCAAATACTCACCTCAAGCCGTCTATTTTGGTCCCTCCAATGGTGGACATCCACCAAGAATCTGTTGTTGGGGGCCCCCTTCCAACCTTTGTTGCCCCAAGCAACCCTCACAACAGATGCCTCCCAAACAGGGTGGGGAGCTCATCTTCAGAACCTCTCCACTCAGGGCACTTGGTCTCCACAGGAGGCCACCCTTCATATCAACCTCCTGGAACTGCGAGCGATTTACCTTGCCCTCAAGGTCTTCTCTACCCTCCTTGTCAACCTGACTGTCCTAGTTCAGACAGACAATCAGGTAGCCATGTTCTATATAAACAAACAAGGAGGGACAGGCTCTCTGTCGCTTTGCAACGAAGCTCTCAGAATATGGGCCTTCGCCAGAGAGCATCAAATTCACCTTCTTGCAGTGTATCTTCCAGGAGTTCAAAACTCTCGTGCAGACAGACTCAGTCGAGTTCTGCTTCCACACGAATGGTCCCTACATATACAGATACGCAGACTCTTTCAGGAATGGGGGACCCCGGACATAGGCCTCTTTGCAAGTCCGTGGAATGCCAAACTTCCCCGGTTCTGTTCCAGAACTCAGTGTCAGGGAGCTCAGGCCCACGATGCCTTCCTCCTGCATTGTGGTCAGGAATTCCTCTATGCCTTTCCACCCATTCCTCTAATATCCAAGACTCTGTTCAAGCTCCAGAGGGATCACGGGACTATGATCCTCATAGCTCCCCGCTGGCCACGCCAGGTGTGGTTCCCTCTACTTCTGCATCTCTCCCAGGGATCCTCCCTGGACCTGGGAGCTGCGCCAGACCTTCTGTCTCAGGAGGAGGGGACTTTGTGGCACCGAAACCCCAAATCCCTACATCTCAGAGCTTGGTTACTGAAGGCCTAAGTCTTCAAGACTTTAATCTTTCTCAACCTGTGACAGATATCCTTCATGCCTCTAGGAAACCTTCCACGAGGCGTTCTTATGCTTTCAAATGGAAACGTTTTTCCATTTGGTGTGCTCAGCAGGGTCTTGACCCTCTAGCACTTCCTTTGAATTCCCTCTTGGACTATCTCCTGCATCTTTCAAATGCAGGCCTTAAGACGAATTCAGTAAGGGTCCATTTGAGTGCTATTGCAGCATCCTTAAAACCTATAAATGGACAACCTGTCTCCTCTCATCCTCTTGTTGCACGTTTCATGAGAGGCCTGACTCTAACTAAACCTCCCATCCGACCTCCTCCGGTAGCATGGGATTTGAACCTCGTTCTAGGTCAGCTTATGAAGCCACCTTTTGAGCCTTTGGACTCTACCTCCTTCAAATTTCTTTCCTGGAAGGTTGTTTTCCTTATTGCAGTCACTTCGGCTCGCCGCATCAGTGAACTGCAGGCTTTAGTGGCTCATCCACCTTATACTAGGTTTCATCATGATAAGGTGGTCCTTAGGACGAATCCCCACTTTATGCCCAAAGTGGTCTCGCCTTTTCATCTTAATCAAGAGGTATATCTACCTGTCTTTTTCCCGGCTCCTCATGCATCCAGTGCAGAGAGGAACCTTCATACTCTGGATTGTAAAAGAGCTCTTGCCTTTTACCTCAACAGGACTCAACCACATCGAAAGTCTTCCCAACTTTTCGTGGCTTTTGATCCTTCTCATTTGGGACTTCCAGTCACCAAGCGTACACTTTCCAATTGGATCGCTCAGTGTATTTCTTTTGCTTACCAGAGTAAGAACATTTCTATGGAGGGCCATGTCACAGCTCACAATGTGAGGGCCATGGCCACTTCTATGGCTCATCTTCACTCTGTGTCCATAGATCAGATCTGTCGAGCAGCCACTTGGGCCTCGGTTCATACCTTCACAGCCCATTACTGCTTGGACAAGGACTCCCGCCGGGATGCCTTGTTTGGTCAGGCTGTCCTCAAACACCTGTTCCATACTTAAACAACTCCTGCCCACCTTCCCTGGATGGATGCCTGAGATCCATGCGAAGATGGTTTACCCTTGGAGGGGGATCTCCCAGGCATCTTAGCTAGGGAGTCCCCATATGTGATGACGTATTCCTGCTTGTTCCTGGAGATAGCACAGTTACTTACCTGTAACAGGTGATCTCTGGGAACAGCAGGAATTAGTCATCACAACCCACCCACCTCCCCTAGGAGTTGTATCTCTATCTATCTATCTTCCTGTCCTCTCTCTCTATTGTCTCAGCTTTAAACTCGAACTGACGAGAGCTGGTCAGGAAGGCGGGAAGGCAGCGCGCATGTGCAGTGGGAGGCCCCAAAAGCTTTTAATCTGAAAAGCTGGGGAGCTTTCCCGCGCGGGCTCCGTCGGTGCCGACGTACCCATATGTGATGACTAATTCCTGCTGTTCCCAGAGATCACCTGTTACAGGTAAGTAACTGTGCTTTCCCTGCACCACACATAATGCTGGCTTTACACTTGACCTTGTCCTCACACCCTCTACTGCCCTGTTAACTCCACTGACGTTTCCACTCTTACAATTCCCTGGTCCGACCATTACTATGTCTTTTTTTATGTCTCTTGCCCTGTAGTGCCCTCTGATCGGATTCTATCAGTCCTGCAGATTTGCCCCCTGTGTGAAACGACAAATTACTTCTTCTATTCTATAACTGCTTCCATCTTCAGATGGTTATTCCCCCCTGATTTTGCCTCTCAGCCGCCTGACGTACAAGCCCATACTTGGAGCACTGTACTTACTGCAGCATTGGATAAAGCAGCACCTCTTCGTCCGGTTACGGGGCGAACAAAAGCTAAATCCAATCACTCTGCCTGGTACCATTCCGGCCTTCGCTCTCAGCTTCGTCGTGCACAGCGGTGGTGGCATAGCCATCCCTCATCTGGTACCCTCTCCCATTTTCAGCATTCCTACAAGTCCTACCATTCTGCAATGCATGCTGCTAGCCAGTCTTATTACACTATGCTCATAACCTCCTCCTCCAACTCCATCAGACAGCTCTATTCTATCCTTCATTCGCTTTCTGCAGACTACTCCAGCTCTCTCGCCATCCCTGGATAGCTCACTGAACCCTACACCACTTGCCTTTTTCTTCAGAGATACAGTTGATAAATTGCGCTCCTCTTTTGCCATCCATCCTCCCCCTCCCCTATCTTCCACACCTCTTCGCATTTCGCAAACAGATGACTCCTCCTCTGTTCCCCCATCCAACTGAGCCTTAGCCCACACCTGGTCCTCTTTCCGACCAATCTCTACTTTAGAGCTACATCAAGTTCTATTCTCATCCCGGAAAATGACTTGTTTGCTGGATCCAATCCCATTGCATTGGTTATCTGACCCATCCCTCACCCTGTCACGAATCATCTTAACCATGTTTAATTCCAGTCTGTTTTCTGGCATTTTCCAAACCCCCTAGAAATTGGCTGTTTGACCAATTCTTAAAAAAACAGCACTGGACCCCGCAATACCTGCACATTGGTACCCCATTTCGAATCTTTCCTTTTTGACTAAAGTTCTTGAAATGTTGGTCTTCACTCTATTGTCATCACATGTTGAATCTGCCAATATCCTCCACCCCCGCCAATCTGGATTTCATGTAGGCAACAGCACTGAAACAGTCCTTTCATTTCTAAATAAACTGTACATCACACATGATCGGGGTGACATCTCACTGGCCATCTCTCTCGATCTATCTTCTGCCTTTGACTTAGTCGATCACACTGCCCTTCTTTATTGTCTTTATGACTCTGGGATTCGGGGTACTGTGTTACTTTGGTTCCACTCCTTCCTCACTGCCAGTTCCTTCTCTATGCACCTAAACTCTGCCTCCTCAGCTGCAGTACTCCTTGTTTGTGGTGTTCCACAGGACTCTGTTTTGTCACCTCTGCTTTTTAATATTTTCCTAGCACCCCTGCCACTCATAGTACAACAAAACCCGGTGTCAGCATACTATTATGCTGACGACATAATCCTCCTCTATCACACCAGTCTTGTTGCAATTGATCAATCTCCACTTAATGAATGCCTTGCACACATCTCCACATGGATGTCAACTAACTTTCTGCATCTTAAACCCTCTAGGTCAGCAGCAATGTGGTTTTCAGTTAGTACCCCCTGCCATTTTGTAGCTCCTCTTCTCGATTCTGTTTTTATCCCCCTGGTGGCCTCTTACCGCTAACTAGGCATCACTCTGAATTCAACACTTTCGTTTCAAGAGCATTTATTCAACCTCATTCGCCGTTCCTTCTTTTCGTTATGTCATATCAGAGCAGACCATCCATTGCTGTCTCCCTCCGCAATCACTACTTTTCTATTATCACTAGTAATGAATAGAATGGATTACTGTAATGTTGCATTGGCAAGTTTGCCTCAATATCAGCTGCAGTGTCTCCAGCTGCTGCAGAACATTGCAGCATGCATTATCACACATGCCAAATGCTCAGACCACGTCATTCCTCTTCTCGTTCACCTCCATTGGCTTCCCCTCCATTTCAGAATTCAATACAAAATCCTGATCTTGACACTCAAAGCTATTAATACCTCCATGCCCCAGGATCTGGCTAATCTCATACACTTGCATACCCCCTATCACCAGCTCCGGTCCATTCATGCCAACCGGTTATCCCTCCCCTCACCATCCCAGGCTCACCTAGAACTTACTCGTCATGCTGCCTTCTTCTTCTGTTGCTCCTACACTCTGGAACTCCCTGCCGTCCACACTCCATCTTGAACCTTCCTATCAGAAATTCAAGGTACAACTAAAAACCACTTATTTCAACAAGCCTTTGACATCCCATTTGCCAACCCACAGTAGTCCCCTGTTTGTCTACCTTTTCCTGCTGTTCTTCTCTGGTTAATATCTTGACCATTCTCTCTCTTTCCTGTCAATCACTGGTGTTCCTTTTCCAATTTCTTAGCTTTGCAGTATTATTGTTGGTGTTGTAAACCGCCCTGATGCCATGGCCTGGGCAGTATATCAAGTGTGAAATAAAGATAAAGATACAACAAGCAAGGACAAATGCCACGTAACACTTTGAATGAATCTAGAGATAATAGTACCAATATTGAAATGTACCAATATTTTTGCCCCTTGTGACACTGCCATATACTAATGGAGTATATGTGTGCTCTACTTGACCTCGGCAAGTCTCATCCCGTTGTGAATCAGCACTTGCCTTAGATTGTTCTCTCTTTTCACTTCTGTGCAGTGTCCCACCCTCTCTATTCTCTTGCTGTTTTTTAGTTCAATTAGGAAAGTGTTCTAGCTAGGGTAAAATAGTAACATGCAGTAGTACATGACGGCATATAAAAGAACAATATGGTCCATGTAGTCTGCCCAGTAAGCTGGCTAGAGTAGCCGCCGCTCCTTGCAGATCACCCTCTCTATTGCTTTGTTTAGGGTTGTACCCACCGCTCCATGCAGGCCACTCCCTCTATTGCTTTGTTTAGGGTTGTACCCACCGCTCCTTGCAGATCACCCTATGCCTTTGTTTAGGGTTGTACCCGCCATTCTGTGCAGGTCACCCCCTCTATGTGTTTGTTTAGGGTTGTACCCACCACTCCATGCAGGCCATTCCCCTCTATGGCTTTGTTTAGGGTTGTACCCGCCGCTCTTTGCAGATCACCCTCTCTATGCCTTTGTTTAGGGGTGTACCTGCTGCTCTGTGCAGGTCACCCCTCTATTTGTTGAAGGGTGTGTGGGGTGCACATTTAATCTCATAGAATGTTGTTACAGAAATTCATTTTTTTCTTGTTATTGATGACTTAGTGGGTCATTTTTAAAATGGGGGGGGGGGGGCACTGGCAAGTCCATGGATAAACCTGTGAGTAATATTCAAAAGGAAAATGCACAGACTTTCCCTCTGAAAATTCAAGTTCAGTGTGGACTGCAGGCACTGCTGTACCATAAGAACATAAGATATGCCATACTGGGTCAGACCAAGGTCCATCAAGTCCAGTATCCTGTTTCCAACAGTGGCCAATCTCGGTCACAAGTACCTGGCAGGTACCCAAAGTCCACTGCTTCCCCAATGCTCGTCCTGGGGTAAGCAGTGGATTTCCTGGGTCCTCTTTAATGGTTTATGGACCTTTCCTCCAGGAACGTGTCCAAACCTTTTTTTAAACTTAGTTATAGTGACGGCTTTAATTACACCCTCTGGTAACAAATTCCAGAGTTTGATTAAGCACTAAATGAAAAAATATTTTCTCTTATTAGTCTTAAATGGGTTACATTGTAGCTTCATTGCATGTCCCCTAGTCTTTCTACTTTTTGATGGCATAAACAACCGTTTGCCCGTTCCACTTCATTCATTCATTAATTTATTGACCTCTATTATATCTTGGTTTGCAGCTTGTTGTGCTTTGAGGGCTTGTGTGCATCAGTTAGGCTGAGGGCTAAGCTATCAGTAGCTTAACTACTGGCAGGGCCTCCCAAGATGGACAGGTCTCAGCTGAGGTGCCAGACCAAGACAAACCACCCATCTGGGCAGCAGCAGAATGGGACAGTGTTGGCTGCAGAGGATTACATTTCTGTGACAATGGCAACAACACTAAACCTAAACTGTGCAGAAGAAAAGCCTGGCAATCTACTTCTGAATCTTCCCACGAAAACCCAATGGATAGTCACAATAAAACAAATTGCACTATAGTGTTGGAAGATGAGACCCCAGATCGGAAGGCACTCAACTGGCTACTGGGGAGGAGCTGAAGACTTTTCAGAGTAAAGTCAGCATTTATGATGTGGTTGGATCAAAGCCCTTGGGATGTCTGACTGCTGATATAGATGTGCATGAAATGAGAGTCAGAAGCTGCAAAGATGTCTTACATATTGGGACATGGAATGTACAAAGTATGAGCCAACGGAAGTTGGAGGTTGTCAAAAATGAATGGAACTTTTTACTGATCTCAAATCTGCTCCAATGTAGTAGTGAAGCCAGGTCGTAACCCTTTATTCTGGGCTGCTCCTATTTTTCAGCCCTGCTCCAGAAAATGGAGGAAGATTCATCTCTGATTTAAAGGGGGGGGGGAAGACTTGTAGGACACACAGAATAGTCTTATTGCCCCTCAGTCCTGGATCTTCTCCTGCCATCTTGAGACAGAAACCTGATAATGGGGAGGGGTCTCAGGGTAGAGCCTGCAAATATATGCAGAATGTCTAATCTATTAATATGTAAAGATCAGTTAAGAGTATGATGGAGTATTTCCTGCCAGCAAATGATGAATCTTCAGTGATGGAGAGATAAGAAGTTTATCAAACTGAGAGACACAGTTGATACCATATGAGATAGTTATGATCTTAAGTAAATATGGATGAAATTATGTTTGTCACATTGCATTGTCTCATTGTAAAATCTAATCTAGAATATTTTAGTCTTTTCATTTAATATTGGATTCTGCTCTTCTGAATGGGACCTGGAACAATGTCACCAATTGAAATCCAGAGATTCCAGCAGACGGAATTGGCCAGAGTCCAGATGGAGCAGACCATCCTGAGAAATCCGAACTACACACCGCAGAAATGTGTGAGGGAGTCCCTATCTGTATCAGTGTGTCACATTGAAAAACGGCCAAGATATCCACCTATGAGAATGAGAGATTCTACTTTTGAGAAAAAGCGAACTTACACTTAAACTTCAGTGAAAAGTGAAGACCAAATTATTTGAAAATAGGAAAAGTACTATTAGACTGATTGGGAACTTTTGGGACTGATTGTGTTGTTATCCTTTTATTATCATCTTCTTAGAAAATAACTGAAATCTACAAGCCATTTGGGCTACAGCAATTGCAATTCAAAGCTTTCTTCATCACTTTGTTGAATATTTGATGTGTTCAGTATTATTGCAAGCTGTATGTCTTCCATTCTCTTAGAATGTTGCCCTGCTGGTATTCCAGACTCGGAGGAGGCCTAACAGCTTTCTTTATAACTCGTTTAAGTATTGCTGTTTTTGGTATTCTTGCATGCTGTATTTTTCTGTTTTATTAGGATGCTGTAAGAAAATGATAATGCAAAGCAGC
Source organism: Ichthyophis bannanicus (assembly GCA_033557465.1). Lineage (NCBI taxonomy): Eukaryota > Metazoa > Chordata > Amphibia > Gymnophiona > Ichthyophiidae > Ichthyophis > Ichthyophis bannanicus. The sequence continues at coordinate 1,031,803,912 of CM066034.1, forward strand.
CTCAGATGTGGGGGCATACAGTCCCTCATGACAAGCCACTGGATTATAGTGATCCTATTGCAAATGGAAGCACAGAAAATGGACCAGCTGCCACGGAGGATGACTTGGCCGTTCTTCAAAACCCAAAAGACTGAGGCACCAAAAAGGAAAGGAGAATGAGCTGGTTCAGCTCCAACCAATTTTATGAGAACAGTTGTTTTTTTGTGTCTCTTCTCATGGTTTCATGGGAGACAAGGAAGTTTGGCCTTAACATTTCTGTATGGAGAGTGTTAGGAATCCTACCAGGATGGAGGATGGTCAAGGCAATGACATATCAAAGGTTCATTCTGAAGATCTGTGCAAGATTCAGCAGTATAAAGGTTGAAAAGAGCAGGAACCGATTCTTTGGGGACACCGTTTTCAGGGATCCTGATGTGATGCTCCATCCTCTAACTAACAGCTGGTGATGATTTCTTGTATTACTCTTATCATAGACTGATCCAGGAGACAGTTCTGCATCACAGCTTACGATGTCCTAAGCAGGGGAGAGGTCAATAAACACAGCACCACACTTTTTACTGATCTCAAATCTGCTCCAATGTAGTAGTGAAGCCAGGTCGTAACCCTTTATTCTGGGCTGCTCCTATTTTTCAGCCCTGCTCCAGAAAATGGAGGAAGATTCATCTCTGATTTAAAGGGGGGGGGGGAAGACTTGTAGGACACACAGAATAGTCTTATTGCCCCTCAGTCCTGGATCTTCTCCTGCCATCTTGAGACAGAAACCTGATAATGGGGAGGGGTCTCAGGGTAGAGCCTGCAAATATATGCAGAATGTTCTGAAACTATTTGCTGCAGAGGAGCATATAACAGAGGTAACGGCCGAGTGTGGGCGGGACAGCCTTCTCTTTCACTATTATTCAGAGCCAGAGAACTCTGTCCTCATCAGGCAGACTGTTTATAGCTTTGCTTGTAACTTTCTTACTATTTGTTTTTGCCCAAATAAATTATTTTATTATGGAATAAGCAGAGTGTCGCCTGATTGATTATTGTATCCACCCCAGGGGAGATTTGTCCGAGCACCCTGGCGGACACGTGTACAACTGTATTGGATGAGTGTCAGCGAACTGAAATGGACTGGCATTGGGCATTTTGCATCAGATGATCACATTGTCTACTTTGCTGGAAATGAAAGACAAAGAAGAAATGGTGTTCCATTTATAATTAAGAATAAACTTGCAAGAACTGTAATGAAATACAATGCAGTCAATGAACGCTTAATTTCTATTCGTCTACGAGGAATGCCTATGAACACAACTATAATTCAAGTATATGCCCCAACAGCAGCTACAGAAGAGGATGAAATTGATGAGCTCTATGAACAAGTACAAGCTGAAATTGACAGAACATGAACACAGGATATCCTGATAGTCATGGGTGACTGGAACGCAAATGTTGGCAACAAAGAAGAAGGCAAAATGGTAGGAAAATAAGGACTTGGCAACAGAAATGAAGCTGGAGAAAGACTGATAGAATTCTACAAGACCAACCATCTATTCATCTCAAACACCTTCTTCCAGCAACACAAGCGGCAACTGTACACATGGACTTCACCCAATGGATTGTACAAAAATCAAATTGACTACATCTGTGGAAGTCAACGATGGAAAAGCACTATAGCATCAACAAAGACAAAACCTGGAGCTGACTGTGGTACAGATCACCAACTGCTAGTATGCAAACTCAAGCTAAAGTTGAAAAAGAGCAAGCCACTCATGAATGTAGCAAAATATGACCTTGAGAATATACCACTGGAATTTAAACACTGCCTGCAAAATCAATTTGCTGCTTTAGATAAAAATGATAGAGCTCCAGAAGAGTTACAGGATGACATCAAGAAGGTTATATTGGAAGAAAGTGAGAAGTCTCTAGAAAAGGTGAAAAAGCAAAAACGGCCAAAATGGATGACGTAAGAAACTCTGAAATTGCCCAGAAACACAGAGAAGCTAAAGCCAGAGGAGAAAGAGAGGCAATAGCAGAACTCAGAGATTTACAACATGCAACAAGACAAGACAAGAAGTACTACAATGAAGCATGCAAGGAAATAGAAGCAGAAACTATTAGAGGAAGAACAAGATTGGCTTTCCTAAAAGCTACGAGAGTTAAAGAAAAAATTCCAGCCTCAAATTGGAATGTTACAAGATGCTCAAGGATCCATGTTGAATGATGCTGAGAAGATCATGAAAAGGTGTAAAGAATATACAGAGTTTCTATATGATAAAGATCAAGTGGACCAACAGTCGTTTCAACTTGTACCTTATGATCTGGAACCACTGGTAATGAAAGAAGAAGTCGAAGCAGCATTGAAAGCTTTATCAAAGAACAAAGCACCAGGCATTGATGGCATTCCCATAGAAGTATTACAGCAATCTGATGCAGCTGTTACCATACTTACAAGGCTCTGCCAGGAAATTTGGAAGACAACATCATGGCCAACTGACTGGAAAACATCTATGGTTATACAAATACTAAAGAAAGGTGATCCAACTGACTGTGGAAATTATCACAAAATCACTCTGATCCCACATGCCAGCAAGATTCTACTGAAGATTATTCTCATAAACTACAACCATACCTGGAACGAGAACTACCTTAAGTGCAAGCATGGTTCAGGAAAAGGCGAGGAATGAGAGACATCATCGCGGATGTGAGACAGATCCTTGAAAAGACTAAAGAATACCAAAAGGACATCTATTTGTGTTTTATTGACTACAGTAAGGTTTTGACTGTGTAAACCATGAGAAACTCTGGACCACATTAAGAAGCATGGGTATATCAGTACACCTAATCGTTCTCTTCCACAACCTTTACATTGATCAAGAAGCAACAGTTCGAATGGAACAAGGAGAAACAGAATGGTTTAAAATCAGCAAAGCTGTATGACAAGGTTGCATACTTTCCCCATACCTGTTTAATTTATATGCAGAACAAATTATCAGAGAAGCAGGATTGTATGAAGACAACAGAGGTGTGAAGATTGGTGAAAGACTCATCGAGAACCTTTGCTATGCTGATGAAAGTTGGACAGTGAAAAAGATAGTCAGGAAGAAAATTGATGCCTTTGAATTATGATGCTGGCAACGAATACTGTGTATACCATGGACTGCCAGTACTAGAGGAGATGAAACCTAAGCTTTCTTTAGAAGCTCAGATAACGAGACTTCGACTTTCATACTTTGGACACATTATGTGAAAAGAGAGATCATTAGAGAAAGACATCATGCTTGGCAAGGTAGAAGGTCAACGCAAAAGAGGAAGGCCAGCAATGAGATGGATCGATACAGTAACAGCAGCTACGGGTACCAGTCTGTCAACAATGAGCCACCTGACTGAAGACTGGACACAATTTAGGACAACTATCTAGAGGGTTGCCATGAGTTGACACCAACTCGACGGCACTTAACAACAACAACAATATCATATCTTCTTTCAGCCATCTCTTTTCCAGGATGAAAAGCCCTAACCTTTTCAGCCTCTCCTCATAAAGGCATCCTTCCATCCCCTTTACCATTTTGGTGTCTCTTCTCTGTACCTTTTCTAAGTCTTCTATATCCTGTTTAAGATACAGCGACCAGAATTGCACACAATATTCAAGGTGCGGTCGAACTATGGAACGATACAGAGGCATTATAATATCCTTTGTTTTATTCTCCAATCCGTTCCTTATGATTCCTAGCATTCTATTTGCTTTCTTGGCCACTGCTGCACACTGGTCCAAGGGTTTCAATATATTATATTACTGAAGCACATCCCCACTCAAATATTTGTAGCTACACCAACACACCTAGTCAGCTAGGAGAACACACTTAGCAAGGTGTCCTTGGCCATTGAATTACATGTTACATTATTCTGTGACTCTAGTGTGTAAATAGTTACCCCTGGTTATCCAAGTTTTGCTGACCTGTTAATTGTAAACTCTCCCTTGTTATCCAAGTTTTGCATCCTGTTATTTGTAAACTCAGACACATGTATTCTGTCTGATTTTTCTGTTCCATGTAAACCGCGCTGATGCCGAATAGTGAGGTATATGAGAAATTGTAAATAAATAAAATAAATAAATAAATAAATTATTCACGATGAAGCCTAAATCCCTTTCCTGGGCAGTGGTTTCTAATGTGGAACCTTGCATCGTGTAACCATAGTTTGGGTTGTTCTTCCCTCAGTACATAACTAAATCCAAGTCAACCTCTTCCATTAAAGCCTCAACATCAGGAATCTTAATTCCCATATCACAGGCATTAATGTACACTGCTTTGCAGATGTTGTCCCTTTTACCCATTTCTATAGAGGTATTTAATGTTTTATTTAACTGAGGACTTTCTTCACCCATCCCCACGAATCAGTTTTGAAGCCCTTTTCAGTGGGTTAGGCAGTCTGCTGCGGATGACCTTTCTTGGATAGGTGGACGTCATCTCTGCTCAGCAGCCCTTAGAAAATTTAATACCTGAGGAGTACAGTGACTTCAAAAAGCTTGCCTTCCTCTTTGAACCGGACAAAAGACTGAGTCAGGTCTATCTTATGAGCGAACTACAATCACAATTGAAAACATTTCAAATTCACTCAATTGTATTTTCTTAATTTCAACTCATTCTCTTACTTGCCAGCGGTCTCAGATAAACGATATTTGTTTGACACTTTTATCTGGGTAATTTAACTCTCCCCATATAGTGTCCGTTCACATCAATGACCATAGGCAAGTATATTTTTTCAATTATTTACCAGTTGTATTGCTTATTTCTTTATCTTTTTTTTCTTTTCTTTAAAAACTTTGAATAATAATCACCACTCCACTTATCTTATGCCGAATGGTGCCTAAAAAGCCCCTTTCAACTTGATGGAAAAACCCCAATGCCACAATAATCTAAGCGCTCTAGCGTTTCTCCTGTTGGGTTTGTCAAGGGGATAAATACATTGCTTCTCTTCGGGACTACTTGAATACTCATTTTCTTCAATGTCCTTGTAATGTTTTCTCTGATGGCGTCCCAGTTCTCATTACTTTTCACCGGTCATGAACGCTGTCTATCGTTGTATTGCTCCTTTTGTTTATGGGGAGAGTTAAATTACCCAGATAAAAGTGTCAAACAAATATCGTTTATCTGAGACCGCTGGCAAGTAAGAGAATGAGTTGAAATTAAGAAAATACAATTGAGTGAATTTGTTTTCAATTCCTCTTTGAACCGGCAGGTTAGAGAAGAAGAAAAAAATTGTAGTAGCAGAAAAAAAGCTTTGCCTAAGAACACAAAAATTCCCTTTTTGCAATACAGCTACAAATCAACAAGTTAGCTATTTCAAATGTAAAAAAAACCTCTTTAAGAATGCTCAGGCAGACAGTTTGTATTCAAGAGTCACAGAATTCCCTTGCTTGCATTAGAGACCCTCTAAGTGTGTCTTGATATGCATAAACACTTAGCTATATATTTATGTTTTTATTTCCCTTAGATTTCTAAGAGGCTGTCCACTTTGAGACAGACCATTGCAGAATTTGAAAGACACTCTGAGCGGCATTCTGTCTGGGATGTTCATGCCTCCGTGCACCCGACCGGAATTGGACGCACAGGGGCAGACACGATTCTGATCCCTCGATGCACGTCTAGCCCCGTGGGATCAGAATCGAGACTAGGCCTGTATATACAGGCCTGGGACCCAATCCCAGTAAGCCTGCATGTACAGGCCTCCACCCGGCTAACTCAGTCAGGGCTCCTGAATGGAGCCGCCGGGCCATGGTGTCCAGTTACCATGGCACTGTAGCTCCATTCAGGAGCTGCGATCCCTGGCTGCCAACCTGTTCTGCGATCCCCTGCAGCCTGACCCCTGATCTGGCCTCCCAAGGCCAGGGTTGGGCTGCGGGGAATCACCAGCACCTCCTCTGAGTCTTTCCGCCAAGGACAGCTGTCCCCCGCCATCGGGGAACTTATTCCACCTCAGAGGCAATGGAGAGTTAAGTGACTACCCAAGGTCACAAGGAGTGCCAGTGGGAATCAAACCCTGGTCTCTTGGTCATCTTTTTGACGTGTAAAAATCATTTAAGTTTTACTTTTAGCAGTAATGCTCCTCTTGCTATTTATGGCTCCCACCATCTCCTTTGGGAGGGCGCTCCAGGCATCCACCAGCTTTTCCATGAAAAGATATTTCCTGATGTTGCTTTTAAGTTTACCTCCTTGCAGCTTCAGCTCAGGTCCACTCTTATAGCTTTGCCCTCTTTAAAAAAAGGTGTGTTTGTTTAGTTAATCGCAGGTACATGCAGACATTGATAATGAAGCAGTCCTCTGAGGATGCGTAGAGTGATTAGGAAACCTAACCCCGTTCTCTTCTGTTTTCAGGCACACAGCGGGGATAGCATCTCTTTTTCCATTCAAATTGCTGGACGTGTCCAAATACTGAAACTGAAGAAAAACAAGTATGTCTCAAAAGCATTCCTGACACTCTTGGGGAAATTTATAGCATTAATTAATATTTTTTGGAATCATTTTAGAAGGACCTGAGTATATAGAAGAGAATTTTCCATGCACAAGTACACTCTTATAAAACTGTGCAGGGTTATATGGGCATGAAGTGGCTGCTTGGGAAATGTGAAGGAAGATTTTAGATGGTACGTGGAGACTGGAATTGAGACATTGAAGTCACGACACTCCATTCCGATGGTATTTTAGAAACGATTCTGCTAAAGGTGGAGCCAGTTCTAAAACACTCATGAACACTAAACTTACGGCCACTGCATGCTGACACCCCTGCACTACCCTACTTGATTGTTTGCAGTGAAATCCGCTTTGATTCAAGGATAAAGCGGGATATAAATACTTTTAAATAAATAAATAAAATACACCGAAGGAAGTGCGGGAACGTGTCCACATGCTACTGAAGGATCCAAAAGCAGCCTCGAAGAGGTGGGTTTTAGCCTGGATTTGAATAGGGCCAGAGAAGAAGCCTGACACACAGACTCCGGTAGTTTGTTTCAGGCATATGGAGCTGCCAGAGAGGTGGAGTTCACGGAGGGGTGTAGGGAGAGATAAGAGGAAAGGTAGTGAGGAGCCGCAGAATGAATGCACTTATAGGTCAGTATAGCGCTACAAGGCATACACAGCACTCTGCATATAGTTGTAAGACACAGTTCCTGCTCATCAGAGCTTACAATCTAACCAAGACGAACAACATTGCAAAACTGGAGACTAGAGTATGTACGATACACAAGTAGCGGACAAGAGAGTGAGGAGCATCAGGATCCAAAAGCAGCCTCAAAGAGGTGGGTTTTAGCCTGGATTTGAATAGGACCAGAGAAGGATCCCGACACACGCACTCAGGTACTTTATTCCAGGCATACGGAGCTGCAAGGTGGAGTGAATGAAGCATGCTAAGTCTATCACTGAATGTGGGCCTCCAGTGTCCCTGAGTGGACCCCTTGCACCCCCTGAACAGGGTCTGCAGCTATCCATGGACCTGGAGGGCCATTTTATCCATGACTGCAGGGGTGCTCAGCCTGGGGGATGTGTGGGATTCACCACCTCCATGTGATGTATTCCCAGAACCCCTTCCAGATGGGGGGGGGCATGAGAGCCCTCTGTGGGTGGATGGCTTTGACCACCTTTCATAGTCGTCTCCCCTACCCCCAACATGGGGAACACACTCCACAATGGCTAAGGTGCTGCCCGAGCCCATAACCCCCCCCCCCCCCCAAAGAGGCCGTATTTATGTTCCCTGCAGCTAAGGTGAACAGCCACCCTTGGTACTTCAGGGTGAGGGGTACATATCCCTGTTGCCCATGATGGACACTATGGACATCTTGATCCTATACATGACCTGCTGCATCTCCAGATGCCACTTCGCACCCTATCACCTACGGTTTGAAACGCAGCACATACTCTCTGCATGCTCCGCCCTCTTGTACTTACCACCTGCGCACTGAGCTGTGCTGCCTCTTCTGCCCACTTCCGGTCATCTCTCTGTTCTGGGCTGGCCAGTTACTAACTTCCTCTATGAGTGCTAGGGGCACAGTTTTTACTGTCCATAGTGAATCAGAGGCCCACAGATGCCCCAATATCACACCTGTAGCTTTCTATTTCTCAGCGCACTTTGAGACTGCGCACACTATGCGCATGCGTTAGTGCCCAGCATTCACTATGCCACATAGTGCTCTGCTAGAGAGGTGGATATTTAACTCCTGTGACGACTTTGCTGTGAGTTCTAGCTGTCTATTTCATTATTTATATATTTATTTATTGTTGTCTTATTGGTGTGCTACTTCACCTCCCCTGTTCCCTTTAGTTCTGCGCTTCAGCTTTCTCAGCTGTATAACTTACCTTGCCTCTCTCAACTAACTAGCCTTTGTGTGGTAGCCAGGTTAACTGTTACTTTAAATTAAATATCTCTCCCTGCTCTGTCCCCAGAATCTGCTGCGTTTTAAACTTTTTTTCCTGCTCTAGCCTACCTGAAGGACTACCCCCACCCCCCCTGCTGAGGTATTGTGTAGCCTTCTTCCTGTCTCCTCCTCCCACGTGTGCATAGTCTGTTTGCCTCTTTCTGCTCTGGGAAGAGCAGTGCCCTCACAGTGCTCTGCTAGAGAGGTGGATATTTAACTCCTGTGACGACTTTGCTGTGAGTTCTAGCTGTCTATTTGATTATTTATATATTTATTTATTGTTGTCTTATTGGTGTGCTACTTCACCTCCCCTGTTCCCTTTAGTTCTACGCTTCAGCTTTCTCAGCTGTATAACTTACCTTACCTCTCTCAACTAACTGGCCTTTGTGTGGTAGCCAGGTTAACTGTTAACTCATTCAGAATACCGCTGCCCGTGTTATTACTTTCGCCCGTCGCTTCGATCACATTACCCCCATTCTCATTCGTCTTCATTGGTTGCCCCTCCGTGTTCGGTTTCATTATAAACTCCTTATCCTCACTCATCGTGCAATTTACACTAACAACCCTCTATACCTGGCTGATTTAATTTCTCTTCACACGCCTTACCGTCAACTCCGCTCCCTTCACGCTAATCGTCTGGCTTTACCATCCCCGTCCCATGCACATCTAGAAAAGACCCGTCATGCCGCATTTTTCTTTCTTGGTCCTTGGCTGTGGAACGCCCTGCCTCCGTCCCTTCGTTTAGAACCCTCCTATCCTCAGTTCAAAGCCTCACTCAAAACCCATTTGTTTCAGAAAGTGTTCGATCTTCCTCCTGATTTCCCTCCCTGATACCGCTCTAGGTTGATGTTCCTGTCCTAGCTCAGTTTGGTCCTGCTACCCCCTTTGTCTGCCTCTGTTGGTTGTGCTGTTTGTCTTTTGTCTGTGTTTGGTTGTTGATTATTGTTTATCGTTTATAAGGTTATTGTGCTATTCTTTTTCTTTCTTTCCTATTATTTTTGGCGTTCTTTTTCTGTAGTTTGCAGTGCTGCCTTTTATTTTGTTTGTACACCGCTTTAATGTCCCGACAAAAGCGGTTTATCAAGTGTGAAATAAAGATAAAGATAAAGATACTTTAAATTAAATATCTCTCCCTGCTCTGTCCCCAGAATCTGCTGCGTTTTAAACTTTTTTTCCTGCTCTAGCCTACTTGAAGGACTACCCCCACCCCCCCTGCTGAGGTATTGTGTAGCCTTCTTCCTGTCTCCTCCTCCCACGTGTGCATAGTCTGTTTGCCTCTCTCTGCTCTGGGAAGAGCAGTGCCCTCACAGTGCTCTGCTAGAGAGGTGGATATTTAACTCCTGTGACGACTTTGCTGTGAGTTCTAGCTGTCTATTTGATTATTTATATATTTATTTATTGTTGTCTTATTGGTGTGCTACTTCACCTCCCCTGTTCCCTTTAGTTCTGCGCTTCAGCTTTCTCAGCTGTATAACTTACCTTGCCTCTCTCAACTAACTGGCCTTTGTGTGGTAGCCAGGTTAACTGTTACTTTAAATTAAATATCTCTCCCTGCTCTGTCCCCAGAATCTGCTGCGTTTTAAACTTTTTTTCCTGCTCTAGCCTACCTGAAGGACTACCCCACCCCCCCTGCTGAGGTATTGTGTAGCCTTCTTCCTGTCTCCTCCTCCCACGTGTGCATAGTCTGTTTGCCTCTCTCTGCTCTGGGAAGAGCAGTGCCCTCACAGTGCGCTGCTAGAGAGGTGGATATTTAACTCCTGTGACGACTTTGCTGTGAGTTCTAGCTGTCTATTTATTTATTTATTTGTTGTCTTTCTTGGTGTGCTACTTCACCTCCCTGTTCCCTTTAGTTTTGTACTTCAACTTTCTCAGCTGTATAACTGCTCTAGCCTACCTTAGGGACTAACCCCCCCCCCCCCCCCCCCCCCCACTGAGGGTACAGGACAGGGTACCTTGTAACAGCCCACTTTTAATAGGTCTTATTTCCCTCCCTCCCTGACACCCACCCGCCCCTGGGGTAATTGTAGCTTTATAGGTACTTACACGTCTTAGAGGAAAGGGGCTGCTCTCAGGTGAAGCTCTTTATCCAAATCAGTCATACATTGAGGACCTGAGATTAATTAAGCTTCAGGTGAACAAGGTATATTAGAGGTATTAGATACAATTTTATTAGTATAAGCTTCTACACCAACCCTTAGTAAGTACAGAATTTACAGACCTATACACAAGCTTTAAACTAAGATGCAGACAACACTCCAGCAGCGAGATGGGGGCTTTCCAGTCTTTTGCATTGTGGCACATGTATGATTTTCTCCCAGTTGGTGAGAGGTCTTACGTATGCACTAAGTGCAGGGAGCTCTTTGCTCTCAGGGAACAAGTCCGTTCTCTAGAGGCTAGAGTAGCAGACCTGGAAGACATAAGAAAGACAGAGAAGTACATGGACAAGACCTACAGGGATATAGTACTGAAGTCCCACCTCCAGTCTGGCAGCATCCCTGTTGCCATGGAGGAGAGAGGTCACGTGACAGGAGAGCATCACCCTGGTGTGGCAGGACATGATCCTGTAACTAGGTGATGTAAAACCCAGGTGATGTAAAACCCTCCAGGTGATGTAAAACCCTCTCGCACTGAGGACGTTCTCCAGGGCCATATGCCCATGAGGGAAGGGTTAGGACAGCTGTTATAGTTGGTGATTCAATCATTAGGCATGTAGATAGCTGGGTGGCTGGTGGACGTGAGGATCGCCTGGTAACATGCCTGCCTGGTGCGAAGGTAGCGGTCCTCATGCACTGCCTAGATAAGATCTTAGATAGTGCTGAGGAGGAGTCTGCTGTCTTGGTACATGTCGGTACCAGTGACATAGGAAAATGTGGTAGGGAGGTTCTGGAGGCTAAATTTAAGCTTTTAGGTAGGAAGTTGAAATCCAGAACTTCCAGGGTAACGTTCTCTGAAATGCTTCCTGTTCCACGTGCAGGACCCAAAAGGCAGGCAGAGCTCCGGAATCTCAATGTGTGGATGAGACAATGGTGCAAGGATGAGGGGTTTGGATTTGTTAGGAACTGGGGAACATTCTGGGGAAAGAAGGGACTCTTCCGAAGGGATGGGCTTCACCTTAACCAGGATGGATCCAGACTGCTGGCATTAACCTTTAAAAAGGAGACAGAGAAGCTTTTAAACTAGAAAATAGGGTGTAAGTTTTGGTCAGTTATTCTTCTGTAGGTCCTGGGTTCATTTCACTTCACAGACGCAGGAGGGCTTATAATAAGACAACCCAACAGGTGTGGCTTGGAGAAAGGTTTTTTATGTAAAAATAGGCTTAATACATAGGTATTGAACAGAGGTATATAGTGATTGTTACAGAGCTGTTTCAGTGTGCATTAATGAATCTATGTGTGCATGTGTGAAGTGTGAGAGAGATAGGCCCGAACATGTGGCTCAGAGCCTCATGGAGAGAGAGAGAGAGGGGGGGGGAGGGGTGAAGGGAATTGATTATCCGAGCCGCCTGTCCTTCATGTCCACTGGATGGTGGGAGAGAGAGAGAAGCAGGAAGTGTGTCTGTCCTTTATAGTGCCTCTCCAGCACTTCCCCTTGAGGTCTGCTATTGTCTTTGGCCACTCCCTTTGAGGTCTGCCCTTCTTGATTTAGCAAGGAGGGGCTGCAGACAGGTCCTAGAAACTGACATCACCAGGGGGTCAGAGTTTAAGTTTTGGAGACTGAATTCACCAGAGTCCACAGCTGCATGAAATGTATGCTGACATCTCCCACACCTTTTTTATTTTTCTTTATAATTTGTGCCTGGAAATGGTGGAAGCAAGCCAGTGGTACCTGTCCCAGCTGCCATTACCTGATAGTAGGCAGCTTGTCTAATACCTCCTGTATTAAATACCTTGCTATGTCCAGCAGGTCCCCTGTCCTGCACAGTACTGTCTCTAGTGTTCTAGAGATAAACAAGTCTCCTTATGAGTCCAAACCTCGTGTCTTAGGTAGAGCAGCCACTACTGGGGGGGGAACCCAATATGCCACTTACGTGCCCGTCTTAGAGAGAGTGAACAGTGCATAAGGTCTGCAGGAATTTTTAAGGAGGCTAAAACCAAAAGGTACCAGGATGCTATGAGTGAGGATAGGAAGCAATACTAGACTGCAGCTGACTCTGGTATTCAGTGTAATAGGAAATGCCAAATTAGCCAAATTAGCAGGCCGAATTAGCCTGGATGTAGGTGTGGATGCTGGAGAGGTTCAGTGTAACTACCTTAAAATGTTGTTGTTCTGTATGACATGCGCTGCAAGGAAATGTACATTTTTTTCATCTTACAGCACAGGAAAATTACGATAATGCATAGCAATGTTTGTACAGCAGTTAAAATAATAATAGGGTGAATAAAAACATTAAAGACATGATCAGCAGTAGGTGAGTAACCAAATAACAATTCCCACACAGACACATGAGCATCTTGTAGCAAGTGTCCAACAATTTGTTGAATGTGTCCATTCTCATAAGCGATGGTGTGATTCACTTCAGTGGATGTTGTTTTAAGGTGATCAATATAGGCATGGAGTTCTGTAAAGTTGAGCAGTTTATGTGGTGTCTCTTCTCCCATGCCAAGTGGTAATGGATGCACAGCATATGAGATAAAGTCTGGAATGTCCATAGAGTCATTGGTAACCAGCGGTGTGGAATAAGTTGTCCCATTAATGGTGAGGGAGACCAGTGGTGTATGACTGCACCAGGTATTGTTTAGTAAATAGTTTGAACTGTACAACAAAGTGTTCTTGGGAAGGCGAATGTCATGCATTCTGGGAGCAATCGAAAAAGAAACATTCTGGGGAAAGAACAGATGAAAACAAAAGTGTCCAGCTCCAAGGTAATACAAACTGTGTGAGGTAGTCAGGGAATATGAGAGCTTAACAGTCAGGGAGCAAGAGGAAGATTTGTTCCAGCAGGAGGTGTCAGCCTCTTTAAACTGGTGAGGTTGACACTTGAACTGAAATGTAGTCTGCTCGCACAAACTGGGGGTCCATCGGCTTGAATGAAGTCCAGGTGTCGTCCAGTGGCTGTACCCATGTGAGATGGTCCACAGGATACATAAGCATATTATCAAACTGCACCCCAATATTAACAACAGGATAAATAACTGTGTGTTGTCCTGACCATGGGATCAAAGTACAGATAGAGCAGCCTTGTGGTGAACAAATGGGAACACTAACTGTCCACCAATCAAGATGAGCTATAGCAAATTCCGGTATTTTGGTACTAGCCATATGAGTGAGAGATGGTGGCCAGTGTCCTAACTTAGCAGTGATCAGAATTTCCTTTAGTATAGTAATAAGCTCGATCTGTACTTGATCACAGGCAAGAGCCCAGAAAATATTCTTTCCCAATCTATATTCTGCATGTGCTAAGGTAACAATATTTTGTTCTATAATGGGAGATATAAGAGCAAAGGTATCTACAACTACATTGGACAGTTTAGAGGAAGCTTCATTAATAATATGTTGTGAGGTAAAACCATCAGCAGCATGCTGAGCAGTGGATCCCATTTTATTACGGAGCACCTCTATATCAATTATATTAAGGGCACCCAGTGCAGTCCCTGTGCCACCTAACATTGTATCAATTAATTCACGCTTGTGTCGAAATTGCTTGGCTCGGGGTGTTACTGACTGCATATCAAACCAAGTATTGAGCATTTGTATGTGGTTGGCAACAAACTGAGAGCAATTTGGATATTTGTGAGTAACTAGAAACAATTTGGGAAATAGATGCCAAGTAAGAAAATGGTATTCCACATCATATAAAACATCGTGTGGTGCATCATATTTAATCTGAAAGGGATGTCCTTCCTGAAATGGGTGGATATCAGAAAGGTAGAGTACAGGAGGAGCAGAAGTAGTGGGAGGGGTGGGATGAGGGGTGGTAGGTAAACAAGATACATCCAAAAGGAATGAAGTCTCAGTGATGTGCTGTTGATCACTCACAACCCATGTATAAGTTATTTTCCAGGTACCTTTATCCTGACAGGAAATATTGTACAAAATCAAAGCAGGAGGACCTAGAAAGTAACGTTCAGGGCATTCCCTCAATTCTTGTGTCCGTTCTAGAGAAGTGGAAACTGGTGGCTCCCACACTACTTGAGTGATGTTTAATGAATAGAACACTGGCTTGTCCTGTACCGAACAGAAACTCAGGATGACCAGATCCTTTCCTTCCGGGAACGGTGGGGGTATTTCTTGATAGCGATATACCCCACCTGTGGAGTTAGCCCAGCCAATCGTGCATATTCGGATGATAGTTTCCTGTAATGAGACTTGAGTAGAAGAGAGCAGATACAAGAACAACAGGAAACCGAGACATAATAAAAGCAAACTTGTTTCACTCTACTAGGGAGTAAACTAATGCTCCCCACTTATACTATGTAACAACAAAACAAACAAAAAAATTAATAATTTTTACTACTTATTTACATAACTATTAAACACATGTTAACTATACAGCAGAAGTAAATAGTTACTGTCCTCAAGCGACTTTTGTTCAGAAAGCAGCTGTCCGTGCTGTCTTCATAAAGCAGCTGTCCATGCTGTCTTCAGGTGGTAGCTGAAAACAAAGACTGATAAAACACATATTACCCATATGGTTTTAACTGGGTGATGTGTTTCCAGTACTGCTGGTTGTCAGGCATTAGGATCTGGTATAGGCTTGGGCCTAAGGTATCAGTAACTAAGTATGGTCCCTCCCACTGTGCAGTTCCAAAGGGGAGATTTGGTCTAGGTCTCATCTCTGCAAGACACTAGTGACAGGGCTTCCTTCATGTATTCATGAAATATTGATGGGGAATCCTTATATCCCTGTGGAAGCACAGTCCATGCACACTGTTTCGGCCAGGCAGGTGAATTGCATGTGGAAGAAATAGGTCTAATCAGACCCCTCTCCTCTAGTATCTTCACAATTTTAGTCACTGGTTCTATAGCCTGATGAGGTACTGGGTATTGCTTCTGTGGTGGAGGATCCTCACCTTCCAACAGTATTTCTGTGTGCATTTTCCCACAATCTAACTTGTCTTGAGGCCAGACTGGAATATCAGCCACCTCTGAAGGAATTACACACAGATCATACTGTTGAGCTGCCTTGCTGCACTGAGTTGCTAACTGCATGGGAATGACTTCATGCACTAAAGTTTTAGAAGCACTTGCAGTTCCTGAATACTGCCACAATTTAAGATTAGCCATATCCACCACCAAATTTAACTGGTTGAGAACATCAATTCCAATTATTTCTTTTGGTGTGTTCACTATAGTGGAGGCAGTGGTTTCTAACATTTCCTTGTTTTGTTCACTGTGCACAGGGATACCCCATTTAACTGGGATAGCCACACATTTGGAAGCTGTGTCATTAATTCCTTGAATTTCATAAATTTCCATATTTTCCTGATCTGCAGTGGGAGAAGCTCTGTTTGTAAAACTAATTCCAGCCCCTGTGTCAATCAAAGCTAGTTTATCCTGACCCCCTACTCTACTGATAACATTGGGGCGTGCACAAGAGTCCAGTATCAAGGGTGTTACAAGCCTTAAATTGTGTCCTGGGCCTGTGTCCATTTCATCATCCAGAGGCTCTGGAATTGAGTCCTCTGCTGAGATAAAGGAGGCAGGCTGGGCTATGAAGGCTTGAGACATTTTGATATCTGAACTCAAGAGGTCAGGACATCCCTATGCACTAGCCTTATGTTTGTCCTGACTGCTTGTAAATCCTGTTTTAATTTATCTATTTCTATCTGCAGTATGTGTTTGTCTTGTTCCCATTTAGTTTTCTCCTTTTCTAGCCCATCTCTCTGTGCTTTGAGCTCCTGAAAAGGAATGTAACCTGAGGAGTTTCTAAAAGTACCTCTGCCATGTGCTCTCCAAGGTGTGTGTCCTCTGTCTGTGTTTCTTGTGTACTGAGAGGATACCTCGGCTTGCCACTTAGGTGTGTGTCCTCTGTCTGTGTTTCTTTTGTACTGAGAGGATTCCTTGGCTTGCCACTTCCGTGCTTCTGATACTGTAATGACCTGCGAGGGCTGGGTCTTCCAAACAGACCCAATTCTGAGCATTAAAGTATCAAAAGGTGTTGCTTCAGAGTCTTCAGAAAATAACAGAAGGTGTTTTGTAATCTCAGGGGATAGCAATTCTAATAAAAATTCCTTATGCATGCTCTCCCCATAATCTTCTGCCTTGGGCCAGGACTCCTGCTCATTAAGAACTGCTTTTAAAATCCAGGCTCTATATGCAAACTGTTCCAGTGTATCATTTGGTAGAGGTGAAATAATTTTAAATACTTGCATTGGGGAACAGTGAAATAGTTTCTCAGTACCCCTTTTAACCAACTGGTATGGGTGAGTGAGAGAGCCAACTCTATAATAGTGTGGGCCCAGAGCCAGATGCATAAGTCTATCAAAGTCTGATTGTTTTCTTCTGTATTTCCCTAGACCCCAGTGAATCAGAATATCAATCGCCCATTTAACCCACTGATTTACATTAAGAGGCATAGTACCAATTTTCTCAACTATTTTTTCAATATCTTTATCTTTTAAATTTTCATGCAACATTACTTTAACTGGTGCTTTGAGTTCAATACTGGGTGCCATGTCTAAGTCATCTGAATTATGCTCCAGACAGAGATCCTGATTATTGCTGGGATCTGGCAGAGATAAACTATCATGATTTTCCTGCTGTGATTCATCTGTGTTCTTCCCATTCCTAAGTCCAACTATGCATACTTCTGTATTCTTTTGTTGCTGATCATAGGCATAGGGGGCTGAGGGAGGGGTGGGTGTTGGCTTTCTTGCAGAGGCCAATTGATCTTTAACGTGCCTCAATTCAAGTTTAAGTGCTTCTAATTGCTCACTAACAGTTATAAAAGAATTTGTGGCTTGTATCACTTGAGTTCTTTGTATAGAGATGCAAATTTGTGCCTCCTCAAGGTCTTTGGTCAATTGTGTGCACTGAGAAGTCAGTTCAGAGTTGTCTTTTTTCATGCTAATGAGTCCCCTGCACATGCCTTGGATAAAAAGGCATTTTCTTTTATTTGTTTTCTTTTTGAATTCTTGATCATGGTTTAACATTTGTCTTTGAATATTATACCATGATGAGTCAGGGAATTCCCCTTCAAATGGACCTCCTTTTCTCTTACAGTATGAAATTATAATTTCTTTAAGTTCTTTAAAATCAAATGCTTCCATATTTGATACTGCAGAAAGGCTGTAGTTGGACTATCTCAAATGTGTAACCTTAGAAGGAGGAATGCTAACTTAAAAAGTGCTTCTTACCTATTTAACAGGGTGGAAGTTTTAGGGTGAAGTTATAGTAAGAAGGGTGTTAGTAGATTAACAGAATTGTATCAATTGCAGCCAGCTTTAAGCCTGCTCTCATTAAGATAGTTACTGACAGGAGACAGAGAAATAAAAGTTAAAAGGGACAGGAGATTAACAGAATTGTCAGATATTCCTGCTCACACCAAGATATATACTGACAGGAGAGAGAAATAAAAGTCAAACAGACAAGAGGTAAATTAGTGTTACCAGGAAAGATGTATATTGTACTCTATGAGGGAATATTTAACTGTGTAACTCTGTATTTTCTTAGCAGCTCAAATACTATAGAAAAATCATTAGCAAGCCTATACATCAAAATAAGACAATTGCAAGCCACTCTGTGTGATGTCCTTAAAATTCTAGATTCTTACAGAGCCTTTTGACAATAAAAATCTCACTTTGTCTAACCCACAAAACAAAATTGTAAATGGTCACATGGACTTTCGATTCTGTCTCACTCTGTCTGAAATCTACTTAATGTATTATACAAAATTATTACTTACCCAACTGGAGATCTGCTGTGAAATCCGAGAGACGAGCCCCATAAAGATGTAAGTTTTGGTCAGTTATTCTTCTGTAGGTCCTGGGTTCATTTCACTTCACAGACGCAGGAGGGCTTATAATAAGACAACCCAACAGGTGTGGCTTGGAGAAAGGTTTTTTATGTAAAAATAGGCTTAATACATAGGTATTGAACAGAGGTATATAGTGATTGTTACAGAGCTGTTTCAGTGTGCATTAATGAATCTATGTGTGCATGTGTGAAGTGTGAGAGAGATAGGCCCGAACATGTGGCTCAGAGCCTCATGGAGAGAGAGAGAGAGGGGGGGGAGGGGTGAAGGGAATTGATTATCCGAGCCTCCTGTCCTTCATGTCCACTGGATGGTGGGAGAGAGAGAGAAGCAGGAAGTGTGTCTGTCCTTTATAGTGCCTCTCCAGCACTTCCCCTTGAGGTCTGCTATTGTCTTTGGCCACTCCCTTTGAGGTCTGCCCTTCTTGATTTAGCAAGGAGGGGCTGCAGACAGGTCCTAGAGACTGACATCACCAGGGGGTCAGAGTTTAAGTTTTGGAGACTGAATTCACCAGAGTCCACAGCTGCATGAAATGTATGCTGACATAGGGGAAAGCCGACAGTTGCCCAAGAGCGCATGGTTCGGAAGAAGGTATCCTTGAAGGATACTACCAAAAGCAGTGAGGTTCCAAAAAATAGTAAAGTAGCCCAAATGCCCTCGACTATGGTGCAGACAGAGCGTAAAGATTCCAAATTACCCATGCCTACCAATAGCCAGATTAATATTAATAAAATATAGTATCTAAAATGCTTGTATGCAAATGCTAGAAGTCTAAACAATAAGATGGGAGAGTTAGAATATATAGCACTAAATGAAAGGTTAGATATGATTGCAATCTCAGAGACATGGTGGAAGGAGGATAACCAGTGGGACACTGTGATACCTGGATACAAACTATATCGTAATGATAGAACTGATCAAATTGGTGGAGGAGTTGCACTCTATGTTAGAGAGGGCATTGAGTCAGAAAGGATTAAAGTTTTGCAGGAAACAAAATTTGCTGTAGAATCTCTATGGATTGAAATTACATGTATGAAGGGGAAAGTGATGGCAGTGGGGGTGTACTATCGACCGTCTGGCCAGAATGAACAAATGGATGATGAAATGCTCAAAGAAATCAAGGAAGCTAATAAAAGTCACAGCACAGTAATAATAATGGGTGATTTCAATTACCCCGGTATCGACTGGGTCATTGTCACGGTAGGACATGCTAGGGAGATAAAGTTTCTAGATGAAATAAATGACTGCTTCTTGGAGCAGCTTGTTCATGAACTGACCAGAGGGGAAGCCATACTGGACTTAGTCCTTAGTGGAACACCAGATCTGGTGCAAGCAATAAGGGTGTTGGGGCCACTTGGCAATAGTGATCATAGCATGATCGTGTTTGATTTAATTAGTGGAGGAGGGACAGTAAAGAAATCCACAGTACTACCTTTTAACTTTCGAAAGGGAGACTATGATAAAATGAGGAATATAGTTAAGAAAAAACTAAAAGGAGCAGTTGCAAAGGTTAAAGACTTACATTAAGCTTGGGTGTTGTTTAAAAAATACTATCCTGGAAGCCCAGACCAGCTATATTCCACGCATTAAGAAAAGTGGAAGAAAGTCCAAAAAACTGCCAGCATGTTTTAAAGGTGAGGTCAGAGAGGCTGTTGCTGCCAAAAAAGCATCTTTCAGGAAATGGAAAAAAGAGCCAAACGACGAAAACTGGAAACAGCACAAGCACTGCCAAGTTAAATGCAAAGCATTGATAAGGCAGGCAAAGCGAGAATTTGAGAAGGAACTTGCTACGGAAGCAAAAACACGAAATAAAGACTTTTTCAAGTACATTCGTAGCAAAAGGCCTGTGAGAGAGTCAATTGGACCGTTAGATGATAGAGGGGTAAAAGGGGCAGTAAGAGGAGACAAGGCTATAGCGGAGAGACTGAATGAATTCTTTGCTTCGGTCTTTACTGAGGAAGATGTAGGGATGTTACCCAAGACTGAAGTGGTATTTAAAGGTGATACTGCAGAGGAATTGAGAGAAATATTGCTACACTGGGAAGATGTATTGTGGGCTTAGTCTAGCCCTCCCCTCACCAGCAACCTTGCAGGGCTCTTGGAGCTACAGAAGACTACATTCAAAACAATGGGAAGGTAATTCAAAGACAGCAATAAAATACAACACAATTCTATAGAAATACACCAAAGCTTTGTGGAGAGAAACAACAGAACCAAGTTCTCCTTGTTTACTCTAACTGATAGCCATGGTTCACTTTATTTATAAGGCTCTTTTGGATGATACAGCATAATTTCACTTTATTATGACACGTCAATTATTACGTCTTTATCACATCATAGGTCAACTTTAATCAGTGTGGGTCAGTATGAGGAGACATACATGGAGTCCAAGACATAATTGTTTACTGCTGACTGGGTCGGTGTGAGGAGACATACACATATTCCAAGACATAACTGCTTGATATCTAATAATTGTTTACTGCTGACTGCTTGGTATCTACTAATCCCTGAGACTGCAAGGCTAGAGTACAAGCTGCCCTTTCTTGTTTACAGGACATGTAAACCCTCACTTAGTAAGCAAATATATGAAGTTTTATTTCTAAGCAAAGTTCTGAACAGAATTATCTCTTTCTCAGGTTTAGTCAGTCTAATAGTGTAGACATGCTTTCAGTCC
Source organism: Ichthyophis bannanicus (assembly GCA_033557465.1). Taxonomy (NCBI): domain Eukaryota; kingdom Metazoa; phylum Chordata; class Amphibia; order Gymnophiona; family Ichthyophiidae; genus Ichthyophis; species Ichthyophis bannanicus. Next base: position 1,031,824,888 of record CM066034.1, read on the forward strand.
CTCCTCTGATTCTGTAAAGAATCATTTCTAAAGTAAGGAAACTCATATATTGCCATTAAAAAGAATTAAAACTAAATTCTGGGTCAATCCGTAACATCAATGTAGGGGTCAGTGATTCTACTGCTTTTTTACAGAGAGCTGTAAAAGGTGAAGAGGTGGAAAGAAACCAGTGCTGACATAGAAAAACAGCCCCAAGGTACATAGAGGATTAATACTTCTAGAATGAAAATTCCCAAAATACCAAGCAAAGAAGCTAATAAGCCATACAAAGGCCTGGATAATTCCAAAATGAAGAAACAGAATCAAAGAGAACTGAAAAGGAACTTACATAACTCTCACTTGAAACAAAAGTACGGTTGCTAACTTTATCTAATAGGCCTTTCACTATTTTCCCATTGTTATCAAGCATACTACAACAAAAATCAACTATTATTCCACACACACCATTTTCCTTTGCTAGGAGAAAATCTAAAACCATTCGGTTCTGGGCTGCATAAGCTGACACTTTGTTTACTGGACCATGCAATACACACTAATTGCCTCAGTAAGAAGCAGAGCAGCCACTATGACTTCATCCTGAGGCGATACATCCCTTTTTCTTCCTAAAGAGTTGTTCAGGATTGATAACAAATTAATATAGCAAAGTTCAATGTACTATGGGGTATCCACCAGGGCTATATAGCAAGCACCTGACCAACCTCTGGGAGGCTCTGCAATACAAAAGTACCACACACACAACATAATCTCCTTCTAAAACCACTAAGCTCTCTGCTCAGATTGTCATATTCGGAGGACAAGATATATTCTGTATATTCTATATATTCCGTATACAATTACTCAAAACCACTTTAACTCTGGTTAGGTATGCCTAGGTCAGAACTAGAGGCATCCAAAAGGGTAGCCAGAACTACACACCTGGTTCCCTTTAACTGACATTACTTGTAAATTACTGAAATATAGGAACTTGCACATGGGATCTTCATACCTATATCTTTAATTATTCTAGGTTCTATGTTTGTATTTGTGTTTGTATACAACCATATATCACAAAACTCTTCAAAGGTCTTAGACCTAACTCTTGGTAGAAATCCATGCTGAGTAGCTGTCACTGTTGGAAGGCAAACAGCAACCTTTGATAACTTGAAATGATTTTGTCATCAAGTGTAAATGTGCCTCAAAAATATTTGGATATTCCCTCTAACATCCTCATGATTCTGAATACAATACTGCTTCATTAATAATATGCCACAGCACATCTAGGACCAGATTAGGAAATATGCATAGCCACAAAAATATTCTAAAACAAACTAAAGATATACCTACTCTTCTTAATACTTTTCTTAAGATGATGAAGAGATATACTATAGCTATACTGGCCCTCTAATTCTCAATTACTTTATTAAGTAGAGGTCAAGTACCTAAAGGTCATTACATATATATCAAGAAAATACTAATCTAAACTAACCTCATCCCTCTAAGCCTTACTATAAATGCTAAATAAATGCATTTTACATGACTAGTCCATTTAGAATTTACTTAATACAATAATCTCTCTGTAATGTCACTGTTGTTCTTTCAGAAAATACTTTAAATCATAAAAGTCCTTTTCTTCAATAACACTGTTGTCCAATAAGTCTCTGCGTTGCAAACTCTTGATTCACCGACATAGGAAGCCACCTTCTGAGCTTGTGAGGGGGCCACTGTATAAGATGCATCCAACGAGAATGTCTTTTCACTTTACAAGCTGAGTATCCCACCAGGAACACACGACATGGACCAGGAACTTGGGAGCCAGGAGTGTCTTCGGATGCAGTCTTAATCAGGACCCAATCTGGTGACTTCACCTCTGATGAAATAATTCTGCGGATCCTGGATATACAGAACTTGTCATCTCATTAAGGAGTCACTTGCAATAAAAGGAAACAAGATAGGACTGAGTGTAACCGTGCACAATAAGTTAAGATATCGCTGCGCAACACCTGGGGGTCTGGGATAACTGCCAAGGCATATGGAGAAGGAACTAGACATCCATTAACTATTTCAAATGGTGTCAGGCTGGAGGAAATACACACTGCCATAAGGGCAAAGGGAAAAGCTTTTATTCAATCGGAGGCTGTATCAGAGTGCATAAGTGACCTTTTGGGAATACGACCTCCCTCCTCTGATACAAGGCAGATCTACAAAACAGGTTGCAAAATAAAAAAAAAATGAATTCAGTAGGCAGGCATATGTATACTGTCCCTAATCTAACCCTACAATGCCAATCCTGAAACAGTTTAAACAGATTGTACCAAAGAAAACAATAACAAAAAGACAAAATGCATAACCACGGCGGTAAAGCTTCTGCTGTAGAAACAAGGCAAGTAGAAAAAAAGACGGTCAGGGCAAATAAACAGATGATTCGCTTTCCAGCAGCCCGGAACATCACGAAGTCCAAAGCTAGGTTTCAAAAGAAGTATCTTCAAAAAGAGATGAAAGAGAAAATAAAGTCATCTTTAACAGCTAAATACTGCAATGTCAGTAACACTGATGCTTGAAAAACAACTTGCCGTGCTTTCTTTTTTTTTTTTTTTCATTTGTCTGCAAAACGGTTGTCCTTTTGCAAATACGTCTGCTAACTGCCGCTGTAGAACCAGACAACCAGGAAGTTTCATTTGTAAAAAAAACACTGCTATTAAACTGTGTAGACATTGCAGGAGTCTCAAAGTTATTTCATCAATTCGCTCTGGTTTACAACCAGTCGAGAAAGCTTACAAAGCGCACACAGATAACAGAGACATCAGAAATAGCCACAAACAATTTGAATAGTTGACAATAACCATGGCACTCTTCCCAGTACATTCCTACATTTAAAACAAACCTCCCACTGCGATAATGTGAAAGCTACGCAATAACAACAGTTTGGGAAACAAATTGCAGTTGAGACAGATTTAACCCTCAAACCTAACTTAGCAATATAAGCTAAAGACCAATAACATACTTAATTTAATCTACATCAAAAACAAATCATTCACATAATAAACTAAAGAGGAATGGTTGAGTCTTACATCAAATAATGCAGTTCCTAGGGCCGGTGCAAATATGCAAGACTAACCTTCAAAAAGATCAAATGAAAACAAAACTGCTTTTTCTTCGCCAAGTCATACTGAAAATAAGCAAATCGCAAATCTACAACAAAAGTCCAGGGAGAAATTGGCAAAATCACATTATTTACTGCTCACAGGTTCTGCACAAATCTATAAGTCTTACCGTCAGCCTTCCGCAGACAGTCTCACCTGTAGCACAGGAAGAACTGAAGTCTTACATAATGAAGTGACACTTTGTGTCCGGAGATCTTCAAGCAGAGAACAGTTTTCTTCACCAGCGGCTGCTGGAACAGCTTGAGTCTAGGAAACTGAATTCCAGGTTTCATGACGATCTGCACAGGCAGGATAGAAAGGCATCCAATATCTGATCCCAGCATTGTCCATAAAGAAGCTCTCCAGGATGAATGATTTCTGGAGATCTGCAGAACACAGCACTTCAGAGAGAATACAGCTGGTCTTCACACTCAGCCAGGATAGAGTGCAATCAGCAGCTTCCGGAGTTCTCTGACCATCAAGACTCTGATTCCGGAGACAGTCTCACTGCAAATGCTCAATAACAAACTTATCTGAACTGTCTCGCTGAGGATTCCTATGACCTTCTCTTGCTCCGATCCTACCCCTCCCCCTGCTCCTGGGAGAAGTTGAGCAATTTAGTCATTTCATATCAAATGTTGGCTTACGGTACTGAAACTTAGAGCAGCTGTTCTAGCCGGCCAATCTGTCATTGAAGCTTTAAAAAAATACCTTTTACTCACGGGATTAAACCATTTAAAAAAACAATTAGTGAATCCTGCCTTAAAGATGTTAATCTCAACCAATCCTTCCACAAATTTTCATACTACTGTAAGTGATACTAACAAAAAATCATCTTTTTTTCTTTTATTGACCACTAAAACAAAATTATCTCTTTGAGTTTTCTCTTGGAAATTTATCACAGGGTATGTCACAAACTAGATAAAAAAATCTGCTGGGTTATAAAACGCAGTTCTAAGCAAATTATCTAAAACAGCCCAAGTAGAACATGAACTATTATGCTGACGTAAAACAGTTTGAAGAAAACTTATAGCACCATGTAATTGAATACATTTCTCTCTATAGGTCATAAAATGCTTATTCAGATCCTTTTCAATATCATCAACAAATTTACTAGAAATTCCTAATTCCTTTGTAGCAGAAATATCATTTCTTACTGTTCCCTTTAAGGAATCTATGATATGTACAGTACATTCTATTTCACGACTAAGAAGGGCATTCATTTCTCTGAGCTGAGAAACATTGCAAGTACCAAAATTCTCAATTTGTGCATTCCCCAATAATCTTTGTTTATTCCTTATCTCTTCCCTTAACTTCGCTGCACGGGTAACCCTCTCCCTCTCAGAAACTACATAATTCTCAGAACAAACAGGGAGAGACGTCGGGAATACACCTGGAACCCTTCCAGCTTCAATTGCAGCCACCTCTGCATCATACTCTGGAGAAAAAATGACTGGGACCTTCCCTGCCCAGGCATTATCAATCTCTTTCTCCTGTGGTTCACCCGTTTTATCAGCATACCAAAATATAAACAAATCATTTTTCATAACATGTGCCTTTCGCTGCCACCAACCAAACACCAGCCCTTCACGGGCATCACATACTCTGTGTTTAGCCTGCAAAGCACATTTCAGATAACAAAGCTTATCTATAGAAAATGTTCCCTCCAAAGGAAACTGTAAAAGCACATTATCATTAGTCACTGCATACCAGTGCACAACATAATTAGTAGCCATATCTCCATACTTCTCACGCATACAGTAAGAAGGGCTACCTTTCTGAAGAGCTAAACCCACAGCCCTAACATGCCATTCACACAATTGAGACAAATCCTGTTCACCCAACAGATTGCTCATTGCTGGCACATATAATACTCACAAACATCTTCTGCCCTTGCCAGGAATGTTGAAATATGTAGAACGGACACGGCACCAACTGTGGGCTTAGTCTAGCCCTCCCCTCACCAGCAACCTTGCAGGGCTCTTGGAGCTACAGAAGACTACATTCAAAACAATGGGAAGGTAATTCAAAGACAGCAATAAAATACAACACAATTCTATAGAAATACACCAAAGCTTTGTGGAGAGAAACAACAGAACCAAGTTCTCCTTGTTTACTCTAACTGATAGCCATGGTTCACTTTATTTATAAGGCTCTTTTGGATGATACAGCATAATTTCACTTTATTATGACACGTCAATTATTACGTCTTTATCACATCATAGGTCAACTTTAATCAGTGTGGGTCAGTATGAGGAGACATACATGGAGTCCAAGATATAATTGTTTACTGCTGACTGGGTCAGTGTGAGGAGACATACACATATTCCAAGACATAACTGCTTGATATCTAATAATTGTTTACTGCTGACTGCTTGGTATCTACTAATCCCTGAGACTGCAAGGCTAGAGTACAAGCTGCCCTTTCTTGTTTACAGGACATGTAAACCTTCACTTAGTAAGCAAATATATGAAGTTTTATTTCTAAGCAAAGTTCTGAACAGAATTAACTCTTTCTCAGGTTTAGTCAGTCTAATAGTGTAGACTACCCTGTACAAACAAACATGCTTTCATGTATTACAACTATTTGATAAACTGAATAGTAGCAAATCACCTGGACTGGATGGTATACATCCAAGAGTATTGAAAGAACTGAAATATGAGATTGCAGACCTGCTATAAGTAATCTGTGAACTTTCATTAAAATCATCTGTAATACCTGAAGACTGGAGGATCGCCAATGTAATGCCAATTTTTAAAAAGGGTTCCAGGGGTGTCAGTACCAGGGAAAATGGTAGAAACCATCATAAAGAACAAAATTACACAGCATGTAGATAGTCATGGCCTAATGGGAGACAGCCAACATGGCTTTAGACAAGGAAGATCTTGTCTTACTAATCTGGTGTTTTTTTTGAAGGAGTGAATAAACAGGTAGACAAAGGTGAGTCAGTTGATATAGTATATCTGGACTTTCAGAAAGCCTTTGACAAGGTCCCTCATCAGAGACTTTTGGCAAAACTAAAAAGTCATGGGATAGGAGGCAGTGTACTAATATGGATCGGGAACTGGTTAAAAGATAGAAAGCAGATGGTAGGGCTAAATGGCCAATTTTCCCAATGGAAAAAGGTGAATAGTGGAGTACCCCAGGGATCTGTACTGGGTCCGCTACTTTTTGACATATTCATAAATGACCTGGAAAAGGGAATAATTAGTGAGGTTATCAAATTTGCAGATGACACAAAACGGTTTAAAGCTGTTAAAACCCAAGAGGATTGTGGAAAACTGCAGGAGGATCTGGATAAACTGGAAGACTGGGCATCCAAATGGCAGATGAAATTTAATGTGGACAAGTGCAAAGTTATGCACCTAGGAAAGAACAACCCACACTATGGTTACACAATGCAAGGTTCCACATTGGGAACCACCACCCAGGAAAAAGATTTAGGAGTCATCGTGGATAACATGTTAAAACCCTCCGTCCAGTGTGCAGCGGCGGCCAAGAAAGCAAATAGAATGCTAGGTATCATAAGGAAAGGAATGGAAAATAAAACAAAGGATATTATAATGCCTCTGTATCATTCCATGGTATGACTGCACCTTGAATATTGTGTGCAATTCTGGTCGCCATATCTTAAAAAGGATATAGCGTTATTAGACAAGGTACAGAGAAGAGCCACCAAAATGGTAAAGAGGATGGAAGGCTACTCCTATGAAGAGAGGCTACAAATGTTAGGGCTCTTCAACCTGGAAAAGAGACGGCTGAGGGGAGATATGATAGAGGTCTATAAATTAATGAACGGAGTGGAACGGGTAAACGTAGATCAATTGTTTACGCTATCAGAATATAGAAAAACTATGGGGCATGTAATGAAGCTACAGGGTAAACTATTTAAGACAAATAAGAGAAAATATTTTTTCACTCAACGCATAATCAAACTCTGGAATTTGTTACCGGAGGATGTAGTAAAGGCTGTTAGTGTAGCTGGGTTTAAAAAATGTTTGGACAAGTTCCTGGAGGAAAGGTCCATAAACCATTATTAAGAAGGGACCCAGGATATCAATGCTTGACCCAATACAAGCATTGTGGAACCTGTGTCTCTTGGGGATACTGGTAGGTACGTATGACCTAGATTGACCAGTGTTGGAAACAGGATACTGGGCTTGATGGACCTTGGTCTGACCCATTATGGCATATCTTATGTTCTTATAGTGATGCGGGTAGCGTACTGCAGCCACACCCCTGTATTTACCACAGCCACTGGTCACCATGTGAATGCCACACATTAACCCCATACTCCCGCCACGCTTTAATAAACAAGTATTGTATTGTAGAAGGCTTGACCAGGATAGGATGGAGTCCAGTCCCTCCCTTGTGTTGGTGTTTCTAGAGCCAGTCCAGAGGATGTGGGGTATTTCTGCCTTGCTGCTGGGTTTTGTGTTGGGTTCCAGGATTCTTGTCTTATTCCAGTCTTTCTGGATTCTTGCTGTTGTGCATCTGTTTGAGTCTTGTTCATATTCAGGTACAAAGTAAGGTGCTGTTAAACCTGCCTTGCTATGCTAAACATGAAGGACCATTGCCTTTTTGTTATTTAAGTTGCCTTTGAGATACTCCATCTGCTTTTACATTCTTTCCCTAAAGTGACCCCAGATCCAGGGAGGTGCCCACATTCCAGCCAAAGTCTTCACCTGTAGAAGGTCATTTTATAATTGGGGACCAAGTTAAACATGTTTTTGAGACTTATCTTTATAAAATACTAAACGGAAGTGACAGAGTAATGCATGATCATTACTCCAAAGCTGGTGAAAATGATTATAAAATACAATAATTGTATCTGTTTGCACAGCCCACATTCTGCCCAACTCTGCCCCTGTGCATGCCCATATTTAAAGTAGGCACCATGCAATTAACGCACTATACATGGCAAGATATGCATGGAAATAGCAGCATGAATGTGTGTGGTCTAAAATTACTCCCATTACGCCTGTGGCAGTGATACTCAAACAACAGACAGACAGTGCCATGGATTGATCCTTACAAGAAATCCTAATAGTAAAGCCATGCTATGATTACTGGAGTAATGGCGCAAGGGTTACCCGTCCAATCATACTGAGAGAAGCAGATGAAGACTGGCAAGTCCATCTAATCAGCTCATGATAACACCTGGCAGTACCCTGCTAAGAACAAAGAGAAAACCCGTGTGATATCAGTCTAGCTGTGCTAGTTCTGTCTGAGCTTTACTTATCGATCCTACTCGGGGTTACCTACATGATAATGATATGAGCTATGGCCTTGAGGCTGTGGGGGGTTATTATGCAAAACACTGGTGAGAGTTTTACATAATGGGGGTACTATGCATGCAGCTCTATCTCATACATATTCATTAGGAGTATCCTGAAAACCTGGCCTCTTTGCAGCCCTCGAGGACGGAGCTTGTGCGTTCCTGATGGGACCCCCTTGTCATAATGCCAGTGGTTACTCTGGGGATGTTTCAGAAGTTACTCTTATGGATCACACTAGTTGTTATGGGGTAATGTCTTCAGATGGGTTAGTTTTGCAACATACCATGACAGGAAAGAACCACACTTTAAGCCAGGGAATCCTGGAGATGATCTCAGTCTCTCAGATTTACTGCTGGTTTTTATATTGAAATATCTTCATATTTAAATTGTGTCAAAAAGTTCACAGGGTGTAATATGCTCAAGCAACATATCCAGTAGGATGGTCCAAAAAAAACAAACTAACAGATTTCAGTTCTCTACAAGGCTGGTTTTGTTCTTTATCATATTTATAACAAACACACAACATTTTAATGAAAATAAATAACATTTAGAGGTCACTCCATTTGGCAGTTTTTATATCATCTGAACTAAACAGCAGACAACTGGAATGTCTGGTAACGGTGGTCGCTGAAGGTTCTGCACCATCTATTTCTTTGTTTCTGCTGAGACTCTGTCATGAAAAAGAGCTAAGCCTGCCAAATGTTCAGACAAAAAACAGAGGTGCCTTGAAAATGCAACAGCCTAGTTTGGGTAAGTCTTAAGAATTGATAAAAATTCAATTTCATTGGGAGGAACTTGGATTGCAAATGGTGTTTCATTCCACTGTCTGACTGACAAACAGCGCCAAATCTGGGATAGTCTTTGACTCATATGCAGTCTTCCTGACCTGAGCCTTAAAAAGAAATATTTTCAATACATAAATGCCTTTTCCCATCCATAAAATGTTCAGAATGGGGCAACCTCTAAATGTTTTGCAATCAGGCTGAAATTTCACAGGTAAACAAGCTTTCACTAATGGACAAAAATAAGCCTTGTGGAGAAATGATTCTACAAACAATAAATTTTTGCATTGGTTTGTGGACCACCCTAATATCCAGGTGTGCTTGGAAGTTCTTTTCAAAAAAAGCCAGGCTCACTCATTAAAATGGGGATGATTTTAGTATCTTTCTGGCACATTGTCCGGTCTCTGATTGTAGCTCTTGGTACTTGTAAGATCTCAGTACAGTGTTATCTATATGATACAGGCAGGGCTTTTCTCTGGTATTATTATTAGATGCCTCATGTGTGTGTCTTTAATTTACTTACAGAAAACTGCTAAATGAAGACTTTACCACATATATGTACAGTAAGGATGGGACACTGGACATCTCTAAATCAAAAACTCAGGTATTGTCAGCTAATACTCTCATTCAGAGACCCACCTATTGCCCCGTCTGTTGAGGCTACACATGAGCGGAGCACCTCACCGAAGTCACACATGCAGAATAGAGATAGATCCTTGGCAAACATCAAATAAATAATGACCATGAATTGGAAATATGCAGGCTGAGAAAACAGAAACCAAAACAGGAGCCAACAAGTTCTTAAAGCACTGATAGAATTCGACTGGGAGCCCATCAGGGCCTGGAACCTTTCCCTTTTGCAAACTGTCAATGGGCCTACATACCTCATCTAAAGAGATGACAGCAGTTAAGGACACCAGAGAAAAGGATGATGAAGCTAAGTATGGAGTTTGAGTGATATAATGATGAATGACATCACTATCAATAGGTTTCTCAGTCAAGAAAGTAGAATAATAATAAGATACCTCGACATCCAAGATATATTTGGAGTCTATCAGAATTCCAAGCAGGGTATCATAGAAGCCCTTGACCAACGTCTTCCTTACAACACTGAAATATATTTCCCATAATTTCTCTCAAATAACAAGGAAGCATACCTATCATACTGTAGGGACTATATATGATGTTTATTTATTTATTTTTATTTATTTAACACTTATTTATATACCGCATCTTCCAGCGATCAGTTGCGGTGTACAATCAACAACAGTCAACAATGCAGAGCTTGTTTTACATAGAACAATGATAACTTTTTACATAGAACATCTTAACTTACACAACAACGGGTTTAAAAACTAAGCAGAATAATTCAATAATTCAACTAAGACAGAATGTGTAACAGTTAAAACAAAAGTACTGTCCCTATAACATAGGCAGATTATGACAGTTGTAACTATATACAGGTAGAATTTCAATGCATAAGAGTGGGGTGATTATACATTTAAGTTTTGTATGTATTGTTTGTAGTAGGGAGTATAAACTTTATTTTGGGCAGGTTCGTGTTTAGCCATTATCTAAGTTGAGTGGAAGGTTTTCCATGGTATTATAGTGTTTAGTGAATAAGTATGTTTTCAATTTTTTTCTGAATTCTGTTATCTCTGTTAGTGATCGTAAGTCCTCTGGTAATGAGTTCCAGACTGTTGAGGCTATGTGGGAAAAGGCTCTATTATTTGTTAATTTGTGAGTTCTTATATATTCTTTCGGCATTTTAAGTTTATTTGATTGTCCTTTTCTATGAGTGGGCTTAGGTGGTTCTTTGCTTATTAGGTTACAGAGTGTCTTCGGGGCCATGTCATTTAGGGCTTTGAATGTAGTTATTATTGTTTTGTATGTTATCCTGCTTTGTATTGGTAACCAGTGAAGGGATGCTAGTATCGGTGTAATGTGTTGGAGTGAATTTATCTTTAATATAATTCTAGCTGTTGCATTTTGCGCAAGTTGGATCCTTTTGATGTTTTGTTTAGAAATGCCTATAAGTATTAAGTTGGCGAAATCGAATTGGGGAGTTATGGTAGCCTGTGTTATATTGATAAAATCTTGTATAAATACAAGGGGGCGTAATTGTTTGAGGATTTTAAGTTTGAAGTAGATTTTCTTTAATGTATTTCTAATGTGCGTTTCCATAGTAAGGTGTGTATCTAAGATAACACCTAGATATATTATTTCATTTTTTATTTTAATTTCTTGGTTTTGTAGTGTTATGTGGGTTGGAGGAGTGAATGAATGGTTTTTTGTTACAATTAAGACTTCAGTTTTAGCGTGGTTTATATGGAGGTTTTGGGTTTTTAGCCAGTGTGTGATTTCATTGTAGCAGTCTGATAGAAGTTGAATCGGTAGGTTAGGAATCGTAAAAGGAATGTACATCATGATATCATCCGCATAAACGTGATATTGTACTCCAAATTTTTTAAAGATATTGCAGACCGGTTTTATATAGATATTGAAAAGTAGGGCTGAAAGTGCTGAACCTTGTGGTAACCCTATTTCTTGTTTGTATGTGTTGGATGTTTGATTACCTGCTCTTACATTTTGTGTTCTGTTATGTAAGTATGAAGTGAACCATTTATGTACGGTGGAGTTTATGCCTAACTGTCTTAGGTTGTTGAGTAATATTGAGTGATGCACGCTATCAAACGCTGCTGATATGTCGATGAAAAGGAGAATGAATGCCTGTTTGTGATTGTCAATTCCTTTTAGGAGTGTGTCTATTAATACTGCTAGGAGTGTTTCTACTCCATGGCGAGGCCGGAAACCATATTGTTGTTCATCGAGTGGGTAAGATAAGTCTATGAATTCCTGTGTCTGTAGTTGCACTACCTTTTCAATTACTTTGGCCAAGAATGGTATGCTAGAAATGGGCCTATATGATGTTGGCGATGTTTTATCTAGTTTGGAGTTCTTTAAAATTGGACGTATTTGTGCATGTTTGAGCGGGGATGGAAGGTATCCTTGGGTGAGTGAGAGGTTTACTATTGGGAGAATATAGGATAGTAGAGTTGGTAGTGTGTTTTTTATCCATGATACTGGGCATGGATCTAAGTACGAAGTTGTGGTATTTAGGTTGGAGATGATTGTTTTTAATGACGCTTTTGATATGGGGTAAAATTCTGACCATTCATCTACAGGTTGATAGGTGAAGTTGAAGTTGATATTTTCTGAGGGCATGGCAGGTTTCTTAGATTTGTTTTGATAATGATTAGCTAGGGTTTGAACTGAGATGTCAGTGATTTCTTTGCTAGAATTTTGCTCATTATTAGTTAATTTTCTGACTATGGAAAATAACTCTCTAGGTCTATTGTATGATTTTGTTAGGATTGCTGCGTAATAATTTTTCTTTGTGCTGTCTATTGTTTCCTTATATTTTGTTAGATAGTTATTGTATATTTCCTTGTGTACAGACAACTTGGATTTCCTCCATTTCGATTCAAGTTTTCTTAATTCTTTTTTCATTTGTCTTAGAGTGCTATTAAACCATGGTGAACTATTTGTTTTGGTGTATATGGTCTTTTTATTTGGTTGACTATTTTTAGCTGCATTATTAATAGTATCATTCCAGTTATTAACAGCATCATCCAAATTAGTTGTTGATAAGAAGTAGGGGATTGTTGAGTCAAGGAAGTTTGTTTCATTAAATTTTTTGTATTTTGTAGTGGGGGAACTTCTTATGTAATTATTGACGCTGGGGATGGGATATGTGAGATTTATTTTGATGATAGAATGATCAGACCAAGGTGTCTCTGTGCATTCAATGGAATTTGGGTTAACTAGCTTGAAGCTAGCAGCTGCAATGGCCTCAGTCCTAGCACCATCATTTATAAGCCACCCTAACTGCTTATGTAACACTGTGTGTTTCGTCTCCCTCAAAAGACAATGAGCTCTAGAGATACATTGGATAAAGGATTTTGACCGAGTTTTAAACAGATCCTACCACTCAATGATGGAGGGGAAACCTCCAGTAATAGAGAACTGGCCCTCGAAAAAAAGAAGAAAGGCGTTTCTGATGACAGCTTCCTGCAAGACCAAGGAATTAAGACGCCACAGACTAGGGCCACACTGCCAGGAATCCAGATGTCCAATACAGACTGTTAAGAAATGGTGGTCAGAAAACTCAACCACCTGCATTTAAGAGATGAGAGGTTTAAACCTTGAGAAACCTTAAATAAACTTTAAGTAAACAACTTAAAATTCTAAACAAGGGAGAGAGTTCTGTGTGAGAGGGAGCTGCTGTGATTCCACCTGTGCGGCTTGGGACAGTAGTACCCGGTGGAGGCTTGCAGTGTCAGCGTGAAGGCAGGAGGAGGACGTGCCCTGCCTTGGAGGACCCTTCCCTGCTCGATAAAGCCTGGAGGTACCTGGCAGTTTGTTGGAGAGAGTTCTGTGTGAGAGGGAGCTGCCGCGATTCCACCTGTGCGGCTTGGGACAGTAGTACCCGGTGGAGGTTTGCAGTGTCAGCGTGCAGGCAGGAGGAGGACATGCCCTGCCTTGGAGGACCCTTCCCTGCTCGATAAAGCCTGGAGGTACCTGGCAGTTTGTTGGAGAGAGTTCTGTGTGAGAGGGAGCTGCTGCGATTCCACCTGTGCGGCTTGGGACAGTAGTACCCGGTGGAGGCTTGCAGTGTCAGCGTGCAGGCAGGAGGAGGACGTGCCCTGCCTTGGAGGACCCTTCCCTGCTTGATAAAGCCCGGCGGGTTCTACGCAGCCGTGTGTCGCGGCCTGCGTGGCGTGGCCTAAGGGGCGTGGCTCAAGGGGCAGGTTATGCCCCCCTTTGGTGCCCCTTACGTGCACTGGAGGTGCACATGTTTTTTGGTGAGGCCTACCTTTAGTTATGGGTAAGCGTAAAGCTAAGACTGGTTTAAAATCTGGAGAGGAAGTTGTAATAGGGAAAGTGGTCGGCCCCATGGATAAACATGTTCAGTCGCTACTGCCCGAGGTTCAGTCACCGGAGGGTGCTTCGTTGAGCCCTATACTCCGGTCTCCTCCTCCTCTGCCTGAGCCGTCTCTCTCATCCACACCGTTGGAGTCTCCTCTCGGTGGTCTACTGTCTGTTGTGCAGCCGGTGTTTTTGGCTAAGGCGGACACAGGAACTCTTTCCTCCCCCGTGCGAGAGGTGACTGTAATGGACATTTGGTCAGCTATACAGAATATAGATAAGCGTTTGACTTCTTCTGTGTCCCCTCTATGTGTATTTTCCCAACAGGTGGTGGATAAATTGCAGCATATGGATAAGCAAATTGATGATTGTACTAAGTTGGCTGCTCGGTCTGATCTCCGGCTTCAATCCTGTCTTGATGCAGATGTTTCCTTATCTAGAGAGCTTTTTTTCAGTTTCTTACAGGACAGAAGTCTTGGAAAATCACTCACGAGCTTGCAACTTACATTTTTTAAATTTTCCTTCTACACATTTGTTGTCTCCAGAGATTTTGTTGGGGAAATATGCTTTAGAAGTATTGCATTTAGATGGGGACCTAGCAGCTGCTCATATGTATTACCTCCCGGTGGCTTCTCCTTCCACTGGGCAGCCTGAGCGGGGTTTGTCCCCCCCGGGCTGTTCAGTGGAACAGAATTTAACCGCTTTTCTGGAGGATTCCTTAGATGTAATTTCAAAGCGTAGTACTTTGGTTGTTAGGTTCAAGTCTGAGCCCGCCAAACTACGCGTCTTGAGAGCATACTTTAAGTTTAGAGATGCTCTCTTTTGTGGACATAAACTTCAGATTTTTCCTGATGTCTGCCCTAGTACTCAGGCACGGCGAAAGCAGTTTTTGCTTTTGAAACCTCGTGTAGTGGCGTTGGGGGCTACCTTTTTTTTGAAGTTCCCTTGCCGCTGCATTATAACCCTGGGGGGACGTACCTATGTATATACGGATGTGAAATCTTTACAACAGTTTCTGGATGGGAAAGAGGCAGGTCAGAATTCGGTGGAGGAACTGACATAGTTTATTTAGCTCCCTATTTTGGAGTTTACACTCCCCTTTTCTTTATCTAAGCTTCTTATATTGAGTATTACTGTATCTTTCTCTCTTGATGTGGTAGGTGAATCATGATGCTTTGTTGATTTTGGATTGTGAATTGATTGTCCTATATTATTGTTTCTTGTATGTATGTTATTTTGAAATTTGAAAATGCTTAAATAAATAATTTTAAAAAAAAATTCTAAACAAAACCTTAAAACTAAGATGCAGCGAGATGGGGGCTATCCAGTCTTTTGCACTGACTGTCACATGTACGATTTTCTCCCAGTTGGTGAGGGGTCTTACATGTACACTAGGTGCAAGGAGCTCTTAGCCCTCAGGGAACAAGTCCAATCTCTGGAGGCTAGAGTAGCAGAGTTGGAGGACATAAGGAAGACAGAGAGGTACATAGATGAGACCTACAGGGACGTAGAACTGAAGTTGCACTTCCAATCTGGCAGCCTCTCAGTTGCCATGGAGGAGAGTAGTCATGTGAAAGGAGAGCATCAACTTGGAGTGGCAGAAAGTGATCCTGTAGCTAGGATTTGTCCACCAGGAGCTGTAAAACCCTCTCACATCGAGGAGGTTTCTCCAGGGCCATGTGCCCACAAGGGAAGGGTTAGGACAGCTGTTGTAGTTGGCAATTCGATCACTATGCATGTAGATGGCTGGTGGATGAGAGGATCGCCTGGTAACATGCCTGCCTGGTGCATAAGCAGCGGACCTCACATGCCACGTAGACAAGATTTTAGATATTGCTGGGGAGGAGTCTGCTGTCTTGATACATGTTAGCACAAATGACATAGGAAAATGTGTGAGGGAGGTTCTGGAGGCCAAATTTAGGATTTTAGTTGGAAGTTGAAATCCAGAACTTCCAGGGTAGCATTATCTGAAATTCTTCCCATTCCACGCGCAAGACCCAAAAGACAGGCAGAACTGCAGAGTCTCAATACGGGGATAAGACAATGGTACAAAGAAGAGGATTTTGGATTTGTTAGGAACTGGGCAACATTTTGGGGAGGGGAGAGGCTCTTCTGAAGGGATGGGCTCCACCTTAACCGGGTTGGAACCAGGCTGCTGGCATTAATCTTTAAAAAGGAGATACAGAAGCTTTTAAACTAAATAGTAGGAGAAAGCCAACAGTCACCCAGGAGCACATGGTTCTGAAGGATGTATCCTTGAAGCAAAACAGGGAAGTTAGGGAATCCCGACAGAAAGGTTGCAACAAAGATAAAAGTAACCCAGATGTCCTTCAGTACATAGCCAAAAGATTCCAAATTACACCTATCAAATGATAGCCAGATTAATATGAATAAAATACAACCTCTAAAATGCTTGTATGCAAATGCCAGAAGTGTAAAAAATAAAATGGGAGAGCTAGAATATATAGCTCTAAATGAGAGGTTAGAAATGATTAGCATCGCAGAGACGTCCTGGAAGTAGGACAACCAATAGGACACTGTGATACCTGAGTACAAATTATATTGCAGTGATAGAGAAGATCAAATTGGTGGAGGGGTTGCGCTATATGTTAAAGATTGCATTGAGTCACATAGGATTAAAGTTTTGCAGGAAACAAAATACACCATAGAATCTCTATGGATAGAAGTTCCATGTAAAACGCAGAAGGCGATGGCAGTGTGGGTGTACTACCTGACCGTCTGGTGAGAATGAACAGATGGATGATGAAATGCTAAAAGAAATCAGAGAATCTAACAAAAGTTACAATACGGTGATAATGGGCGATTTCAATTACCCTGGTATTGACTGGGTCAATGTCACAGCAGGACATGCAAGAGAGATAAAGTTTCTAGATGACATAAATGACTGTTTCTTGGAGCAGCTGGTTCATGAATCAACAAGAGGGGAACTATTTTGGACCTAGTCCTTTGTGGAACGCAGGATCTGGGGCAAGAAATAAGGGTGTTGGGGCCACTTGGCAATAGTGATCATAGCATGATCGCGTTTGATTTAATAAATGGAGGAGGTACAGTAAGGAAATCCACAGTACTATCTTTTAATTTTCAGAAGAGAGACTATGATAAAATGCAGAAAATAGTTAAGAAAAAAAACAAAAAGAAGCAGCTGCAAAGGTTAAAGATTTATATCAAGCCTGGACATTGTTTAAAAGTACTATCTTGGAAGCCCAGAACAGTTGTATTCCATGCTTTAAGAAAAGTAGAAGGAAAGCCAAAAAATGCCAGCTTGGTTTAAAGGTGAGGTCAGAGAGGCTGTTGCCAAAAGGCATCTTTCAGGAAATGGAAAAAGGAGCCTATCACAAACCCTGGAAACAACATAAGCATTGGCAAGTTAAATGCAAGGCAATTATAAGGCAAGCAAAGAGAGAATTTGAAAAGAAGCTTGTTCGTGGAAGCAAAAATGCATAATAAAAACCTTTTCAAATACATTCGTAGCAAAAAACATGTTAGAAAATCAGTTGGACCATTGGATGATAGAGGAGTAAAAAGGGGCGCTAAGGGAGGCAAGGCCATAGTGGAGAGACTGAATGAATTCTTTGCTTCGGTCTTTACTGAAGAAGATGTAGAGAAGTTACCTATGCCTAAAATGGTATATAAAGATGATGTAGCAGAAGAATTGAAAGAAATATCTATAAACCAGGAGGATGTGTTATAACTATTTGATAAACAGAAGAGTAGCAAATCACCTGGACCAGTTGGTATACATTCAACGGTATTGAAAAAACTGAAATATGAGATAGTACTTTTAAACAACGCCCATGCTTGATGTAAATCTCTAACCTTTGCAGCTGCTCCTTTTAGTTTTTTAAAGTCCTCACCATCATACACAAAGCTCAGAATGGCCTCACCCTCCAGAACCTCTTAGCTGTCAATCAGCACCCCCAGCTCCACCAGGCCCCACATACAGAGCACACTAAAGCTGCTCAACCTCCCAATGAAGATTCGCAAGAGCACCCAATATGCCCGCCTGAGATCCTTCCCACTCTACACCCCCACACTCTGGTACTCTCTGCCATCCACCCTCAGAAGTATTCAGGCAGCTAAAGACTTTAGCAAGTGCCTAAAGACCCCCCTTTTCCATGAGCACTACGGCACATGCTAGCCCTCTAAAGAATCCACCAAACGGACTTCTGCGCCCAATCTTTGAACCTCTTGTACCCACCAGTGATGGACCCCACTACCCTCACACTGTGTCTCCTCTATTGAATGTACACTACCTGTAACTGAACTTGTCCCACCCACTACTCTCTCATCCTGTCTTTCTACTTTAATTGTTCACCGTTTTGACTGGTAGAAAAAACAATATACCAAAATCAGTTAAATAAATAAATTGCAGAACTACTATTAGTAAACTGTGAACTATCATTAAAATCATCTCTAATACCTGAGGACTGGAGAGTGGTCAGTGTAACTCCAATTTTTACAAAGGGGTCCAAGGGTGATCCAGGAAACTACAGACCAGTGAGCCTGATGTCAGTACCGGGCAAAATGGTAGAAATCATTATAAAAAATAAAATTACTGAACATGTAGATAGGCATGGTTTAATGGGGGAAAGCCAACATGGCTTTAGCCAAGGAAGGTCTTGTCTTACTAATCTGTTATGGTTTTTTGAAGGTGTGAATGAACAGGTAGACAAAGGTGAGTCGGTTGATATAGTGTATCTGGACTTTCAGAAAGCCTTTGACAAGGTCCCTAATGAGAGACTCTTGGTGAAATAAAAAAGTCATGGGATAGGACGCAGTGTAGTATTGTGGATCAGGAACTGGTTAAAAGATTGAAAACAGAGAGTAGGGCTAAATGGCCAATTTTCCCAATGGAGAAAGGTGAATAGTGGAGTACCCCAGGGATCTGTGCTGGGTCCACTGCTTTTTAACATATTCATAAATGACCTGGAAATAAGAATAATGAGTGAGGTGATGAAATTTACAGATGACACAAAATGATTCAAAGTTGTTAAAACGCAAGAGGACTGTGAAAAATTGGAAGACTGGACATCCAGATGGCAGATGAAATTTAATGTGGACAAGTGCAAAGTTATGCATCTAGGAAAGAACAAACCAAACTATGGTTACACGATGCAAGGTACCACCTTAGAAACTACCACTCGGGAAAAAGATTTAGGCTTCATCGTGGATAATATGTTGAAACCCTCGGCCCAGTGTGCAGTGGTGGCCAAGAAAGCAAATAGAATTCTAGGAATCATAAGGAAAGGAATGGAAAATAAAACAAAGGATATTATAATGCCTCTGTATCGTTCCATGGTGCGACCTCACCTCGAATATTGTGTGCAGTTCTGGTTGCCGTATCTTAAAAAGTATATAGCTGAATTAGAAAAGGTACAAAGAAGAATAACAAAAATGGTAAAGGGAATGGATGAATACCCCTATGAGGAGAGGCTTAAAAGGTTAGAGCTCTTCAACCTGGAAAAGAGATGGCCGAGGGGAGGTATGATAGAAGTCTATAAATTAATGAGTGGAGTGGAACGAATAAACGTAGATCGGTTGTTTACGCCATCAAAAAGTAGAAAGACTAGAGGATATACAATGAAGCTACAATGCAAAACCATTTAAGACTAGTAAGAGAAAATATTTTTTTACTGAACGTATACTCAAACTCTGGAATTTGTTACCGGAGGATGTAGTAAAGGCTGTTAGTGTAGCTGGGTTTAAAAAAGGTTTGGACAAGTTCCTGGAGGAAAGGTCTGTAGACCATTATTAAAGAGGGCCTGGGAAATTGACTGCTTTCCCCAGGACAAGCACTGTGGAACCTGTGTGCCTCTTTGGGAACCTTCCAGGTAGTTGTGACCTGGATTGGCCACTGTTGGAAACAGGATACTGGGTTTGATGGACCTTGGTCTGACCCTGTAAGGCATTTCTTATGTTCTTACGTTATGTTCTTATGTAAACATAAACCCTATCAATCCTACTTTTGCTTTCACCACAGTGACAGGTAAAATTGAAGGCCTTTGCCCATGAAGAAAAACATCCTTGAGTCGAGCCATTTGAGTCATGGAGGAAAAATAGAGATATTATACCAGGGATCATCTCCCTGTCCTATCACCAGCTGCCGTGATGGGGTTAAAAACACCACCTAAAACTACTAATTTAGAGGTAAAAAGATATGGTTAAATAGCTTGAAACAACTGCTTGTGTTCCCATAGTCTGAGGGGCATACACATTCACAAGAGGAAATGCAGTGTTATGATAAGAAATATCCAGAACAAGACATCTGCCAGTGATCAATTCAAGAACATGGTGTAGCTGAAAGTCAGCAGATTAGAACAAAATGGAAACCCTACTTTAAGGCTCCTCAGCAAAAGACCACACTGAGGGCCCCAATTGCCTGGCTTTTTTTGCATGGTACATTTCTGACAGAGAACCAATCTTAGCGGTATGTTTACTAAAGAGCACTAACGTCGCAGCGGTGACATTGTCACGCGATAAGTGATGTTATCGTGCGATATTACCGCACGATAACGTCACTTATCGCGCAATAATGTCTCCAGCGGCGTTAAGGTGCACAGAGGGTGGAGTAAGTCGTTCCAGAGGGCAGAGAGAAGGGGTCAATGGGCGGGGAGAGGCTCCAGGCACACTAACGCTGTAAAATCAGGGTCTGAAAATTAACACCAGTGAAAACCTCGCGTTAGAGGCACATCTGCAGGAGAGAGAAACCATTTCTGTCAGCAATCTACAGCAAAGGCAGGGAGACAAAGAAAAGTGATAGTAGTGATACATGTGCAGCAACAGCATAGTGCCCAAGTACGAAAGGGCACCACGGTGAGGCTGCAAATGGGGTACAGGGGGCTGCAGGCGGGACATGCAGTGGGGCAGCTGGGGCACAGGGTGGACTAAGCAGATGCCTAGGTGACACACAGGAATGTAGAAACGGAAAACCAGCAAGACAGCAACTGACCAAGGGCAAACATGTGCACGAGTGTGTACCCAGCAAGTACCCCAAAAGGCACATAACATTGGCAGGAAGTGCTGGGGGGAAGCGTGGATGTCTTTGCAGGCACCCCTACCCCATATCACACACCATAGGCAGCCGCCTATCGGCACACTGGATGGCCTGGGACTGCGTACCACTAGCACCACCAGCACAAGGGCATGTCAGCATGGTGGCGGAGCGGTGCTGGTGGTGGAGGGGGCAGTGGCATCTGCCCACATCAGACCAAGACCAAGCCCCGTTTAGGTGGGGGCCGTGCACTGCAACAGACAAGGTCTGTCTGACGAACAGTCATTGTATTCCCAGGGAATGATCTGCCTCTGTGACAACAGTTTGGTGCAGTACACACAGCCAGTATATTCAGGGGCAGAAGGTCACAGGTTCAAGTCCCAGCTGTGGCTCCTGCAGACCATGTCCCTATATTTTACCCAGTACTAAACCGTGGTAATAAAGATGGAACCTTTATTGCAAATAAAATAAACACGCCATAAACACCTATAGTTTTACTCTACAGAGCACATACACCATAAACATGTGCAATCCCTAGAGCAGAGTTTCCCAACTGCAGTCCTGGAGGGCCAAACACCATTCAGGTTTCATGCTGTCCCTAATAAATATGCCTGTGCTGCATTTGTATGCACCGCCCCCATTGTATGCAAATGTATCCATGCATATTCATTAGGGACAGCATGAAAACCTGAACCGTGTTTGGCCCACCAGGACCAGAGTTGGGAACTTCTGCCCTAGAGCAGCGGCCAACAGTGGCACAAACACCCACACCCACAGGCTCCACTATCCAACGGCTCATGGAGAGTCAAGCTGTTGGGCCCTGCGCAGAGCAGCATCTACCAATACTAGCACCTGCATACCTTAACAATGCCGTCTTAAACTTGGAAACACGTTCCACATATATCAAAAGGTTTCTATGATTAATGTCAGATAACAAATCCTAAGCTAAACACAATTTGTTGACAGAGATTCATCATAACAACCTTTCTGATATCTGTGGAGTGTGTTTCAGCTTTTGTTTCTGACAGTGTTTACCACCCCAGGGAGTGACCCTAACAGTATTGAGTACCATAGCAATGCCTGCACTGTGCCCAGGACTGGTGTGACGGCTAGGGCTGCCAACCACCTCTATATTTACACAATGCTGAAATAAGTGTGGGAGTGTGTGTATGTCAATCCAGTGTTTTGTGGCTGCCTACACCTTACTGAGCCCACAATGCTTGCACTGTTTCCAGTGTTAGCCTGCCAATGTGCATAATGAGGAGCAAGGTACTGTGGGTATGGCCCAGACAGGATGCATCTGCACAGGACATAGGGCAATGGCTGGGACATTGTAGTGCCCGACCATCACCTGCACAGACAGGGTGGTCACAGCATGTCATGCTGGGGGGGGTCACTCTCACCCTGACTGAGCAGTGACCATGGCATGGCTAAGTTCCCCCATAGTGCTATACAGTATTTCTCTCAAGTGATATCTATGAGTTCCCTTTTCTGGGGCCCAATCACTGACATACCTGCTTGGTGTGTGTGCGCTCACATCCCATTTTTGGGTGCACACAGTTCCTCCAGGAACATGCACTATGTACTAGCTAGCAGACTGTCTGTAGTTAGCATGTGTATGGCTGGAACACCTTGCAGGGTGGAGACTGACTGTGCCCTCTGTTGGTGAATGTCAGATAGTGGAGGGGGGCAACTGAGGTTTTCCAGGCCTACTGCCAGTGCCCTATGTGATGCGTACAGATCTGCATTGACTGCCCTGTAGGGTGCCTATTCCCCAGCAGGACTGGGGTTGATGGTCCTCTCTACTGCCACCATTACAGAGATGTAGAATGTGGATTTGTTGGTGGGAGATCCTGTCCCCCACCCTGACCCAAAGAGGGTGGGTTGGGTGGTGCTACATAATCTGCTTTTGGGTCCCAAACACCACCCTTCTCTTATAACATGTGACCATGGCAACCACACAGGATATGCACTATTCTGGGTGCATCATAGTCCACAAGGGCTAGACGTGACTGGGAAATACAGATGGACACAGGTGTAGCCTAGGCGTGTCTGCAAGGACTACCTATCACACACTGGCACTGATGGGGACCTGCAGCATAGCCTATCTCAGCCAAACCAGGTGCTGCGGACCTGGTGCTGGGTGCCCCACCTCACCCTCAGGGTGAGCACAGGAACCGCACAATGTCACAGCTGTAGCTACTCTGTGCCAGTAACACACACGGTCAGTTCCCCCTACCAGGCCGGGGTGCTATAGAGGCGCATACCCCATCTTGTGATCAGATGTAGGCTGCTGATCTGCATGTGCAGTGCATCATGGGTACGGGTGGGTTTACCCTATCCTGGTAACCACAGCAGACAGTTTGTGTGGTGACCTGCAGTCTTTCTGTAGCCAGCCAGCGGTGTGCTAGATGCTATAGAGATGTAGCCCACTGGTTATGTCAATGACTGTGAAGGCAGAGGTATGGGTTTGATCCCACAGTGGTGTTATTTAATAAGGCTGTCTGAGGCTTTTCCTTTTAATTTAAATCAGTGCTGCCAGCAGAAACACCCTCACAGTGCCGTAGCCTAAGGTGCCTCATAAGGCGCCCTATAGGGTGCCCTATAAAGCGCCCTATAGGGCACATTATAAGGTGCCTTGGCGGATAGGGCACTTTATAATGTGCCTTATAGGGCGCCTTATGCGGCACCTTAGGTTACCGCACTGTGAGGGTGTTTTTGCTGGCAGCAGTGATTTAAATTAAAAGGAAATGCCTCAGACAGCCTTCCTACATAACACCACTGCGGGATCGAACCCATGACCTCCACCTCCACAGTCATTGCAGTAACCAGTGGGCTACATCTTTATAGCTTCTAACACTGCGCTGGCATGAACCTAGGGTTAACGCGCGTTAATGTGCCATGGCGCCATCGCACAATACTGATTCCTTGCAACCTTCCCTCCGGACCGCCCACTACCTTTTATTGCATTCTTCACATTAACGCTGCAACTAGCACCAGTAACATTAAGACGGTTTAGTAGACATACCCCTTAGTTTCCTGCAAAAAAGACATAATAAATGTCTTGCCAAGAAAGGAAATCAAATGCTAATAGCTGTGATTTAATTATCTTAATGCTGGCCACATTCAAAGTAGAAAGGCGCAATGGAAGACCATCCATGTTGTCAAACATTACATTTACTCTTTTTCTGTTGACCATCAATTTCCTCCAGCCCTCGCTTAGAAGACACTCCTGAAGGGACCACTCCATTGGGGTCCACTAATACTTCTTCCCAGTCAGTCTTGAGAAGGAAAGGGGAGTCAATACTTAAAGAATCAGATTTCGTTTTGACTTTCTTTTGTCGATGCCATCAAGAATATGAGCAGTATCTAGAGGCTAAACAGGGTCTCTTTGTGCTGAAGGGACAGAAGAATCTAGTGACTGAGGCAAATCAGAAATCTAGTCACTAAGTGATGGCAGATCACCACCTACTCTTCTGTCTTGCCCAACAGCAATAGAAGAAACCCTATCATAAACCTCCAGCAGTACCTCTCCTATGATAATATCAGGCAAAAGCTTTCGACAAGCGCTGTCTGTGACGCAGAAGACAAACTGTAAGAGGCGAAGGGTCTCCTGAACCAGTATCATCTGGAAGATATCTTCAACTGGGACCCTCCTTAGTTTTCTTTCCCCCGTTGGTATGATGTTCTCTTTTACCCTTCACACTCTTAATCCCGACTTGTCCTGTGCATCGTTTAATAGGCCCAGAAATTAAATACTCGTCTCTATTATCAGGGTCTTGACAGTCTTGAAGGGCCTGGAACTTGTTATGGATCATCAGACCCAAAACAGCACTAAAAGGACCAGACTACTTGGATGAAGCCCCCTTCCTACTTTTGAACACCTGCTGCCTACAGAACGTTCCCAAACTGTCCTCCTCCCATGCCTTCACCACCTAATGGCAGGGTGGAGAGAGCACCTTCCCTTTCAATCTGAGATGAAGCACACTGGCTCAGAGTTTCCTCAGAAGAGAGTAACAGGAGGATATGCTAATTACATGGAAGCCAAGACTCGAGACTCAGCAGGGGATCTATTATTACATGTGACAGGGCACTTACTAAATGGATGACCCAATGAAGCATTGCATCATATCTGGCCACATCCCTAATTCATTACACAATGCACATTTCTGTACACTGCAGTTCATACTGAGATATTTATTTATTAATACATTTCTTCTATACTGCCCCTTCCAGAGATCAAGAGTGGTTTACAGTTAACAATTTATTTATTTATTTATTTATTTATTTAACTATTTCTTTTATACCGCCCCTTCCAGAGATCAAGGGCGGTTTACATATAACAAGTTAACAGTCATGTACACAGTTTGTATACATTTTACATAGAACATAGAACAATAGAAATCAACTATTTACATTAAACAGTAAATATAACATTTATAGGTATTAAAGCAAACACATTAAACTTTATACAAATGAATATTTACAGTGTGTGGTGTGTGTGGTGTGTGGGGCAGGAATTGGTGTAGGTGCTGGAATTTAGTTCCTTTTTTCGTCTTCAAGGTGTGAGGGGGGGGAAAAGTCTTGTGGTTACATTGTTGGGTTAGGGGATTAAGGGAGTTTGTGTATGTGTGACCATGTTTGTTGTGGAGCTGGCTTTGGGGGTATAGGGGATTTCGAAGTGTTCAGTGAACAGGTAGGTCTTTAATTCTTTTCTGAATTGGGTGAGGTCTCTTATGGTGCGAAGTTCAATAGGGAGGTCGTTCCAGAGTGTAGGGGCAGTGAATGAGAATGCTCTGGAGCTAGTGGAATTCTTAGTTTTACGGATGGCTTTTGGTATGATGAGGGAGTGGGCAGCGTTCTGTCTGAGGGTCCTTGTCGATGTTGGAGATTGCAGTAATGTGGATAGGTGTGAAGGGGTTATGTCATTTATGAGTTTATAGGTTGTTAGGATAATCTTATATTTGATTCGGCTGTTTATAGGGAGCCAGTGGAGTTCCAGCAGTATTGGGGTTACGTGGTCTGTTAGGCGAGCTTTAGAGATTACCTTTGCACAGATGTTTTGTGCTCTTTGGAGAAGGTATATGCTTTTTTGGGGGAGGCCTATTAGGAGACTATTGCAATAGTCGAAGTGTGGGGTGATCAGTGTACTTACTACGGATCTAAAGTCTTGTGTTTCAAGGAGTGGCCTTAGGTGCTGAATAGTTTTGAGTTTATAGAAAATGGTTTTTACTATTTGTTTTATGTATGGTAGCATGGTGAGGGTGTGGTCTATTATTACTCCTAAGTATTTTACCTGTTTTCTGACGGGTATGGAGGTTTTGTTGATTGTGATTGTTTCTGGGTATGTGTTCTCAGTCGTGGGTGGTCTTGTCACAAACATTGCCTCAGTTTTTTTGAGATTTATGCTAAGGTGGTTCGTTTCCATCCAGGAGGAGGTCTCAGCCATGCATTTGGATAGCGAGTCATATGTAGGGTTTTTAGCATTTATGGGGATAGCTAACATGATGTCATCGGCATATATAAAATGGTTAATCCTGTGTTTTTTAAATATGTCTGTTATCGGTTGCAGGTACAAGTTAAATAAGAGGGCTGAAAGGGCTGATCCCTGGGGTATTCCCTGTCCTTGAGGGAATGTTTCTGATGCTTGTTGGTCAATTTGGACTCGTATTAATCTATGTGAAATATAGGATTTGAACCAGTTAAGGACAATCCCGACTATTCCTAGGTTTTCTAATCTGTTGATCAGTGTCATGTGATTAATGTTATCGAAGGCGGCAGAGATATCTATAAATAGGAGTAAGAAGCCTTGATGTTTGTCATCTGTGCCCTTGATGAGGAAGTCCATAAGGGTGATTAGGAGGGTTTCTACTCCATGGAATGGGCGGAAACCAAATTGGTGTGAGTCAAGGGGTTTGTGTTCATCAATGTGTTCTTGTAACTGAATTTGAATTGTTTTCTCTATTATTTTGGCTATGAATGGAATGCTGGCTATGGGTCTGTATGAATTCGGGTCTTTTGAGTCGAGCTTATTATTCTTTATTATTGGTCGGAGTGTTGTGAGTTTTAGGGCATCAGGCATGATGCCCTGTGAAAGGGATTGGTTAACGATGTATTGTATATTTACCACCAGTTCATCTCTTGCACTCTTAATCCATGACACGGGGCATGGATCGAGTGGGGAAGTGGTGGTGTTTATCATAGTTATGATTTTGAGGAGTTGTTTTTGTTCTACCAACTGGAAACTTGTCCATTCATGTGGGATTTTCGTGTTTGATAATACAGGAGTTGAGGTAGTGGTTTTGAACAATTGAACAACTTTTACATGGAACAGTGGTATTAACTATTTTTTTAAAGTGCCATCAAGTCAGTGTTGACTTATAGTGACCGAGCTACCTCTGGGTTTTCTTGGCAATGTATCAGTGGAAGTAGATTGCCAGCCTTTTCTTCTGAGGCAATGGAGGGTAAAGTGACTTACCCAAAGTCACAAGGAGTGCCAGTGGGAATTGAACCCTTGATCTTCTGGGTACTAGGCAGTTGCTCTAACCAATAGGCTACTCCTCCACTATTTACAGGGAACATATTGTATAAACAAACTTGTGTGTCAACTTTCTATTTACATATATACAGGAGTCAGCCTATTCTAAACTTAGCTTTTTCTTCGGATGGGTGGGGCAAGGCTCTGGGGTTGTTTAAGTAGGGGACGAGGGAGGGGGGAAGTTAGTAGGTTGGTTCTGTATTTGTTGAGAGATTGTTTGTGGGAGGTGAGGGGTTTCAGTTGGGTTTTCAAAGTGTTCAGTGAAAAGAAGTGTTTTGAGTCCTTTTCTGAATAGTTGGAGGTCTTTTGTCATGCGGAGAGTTAGTGGAAGTTCATTCCAAAGGGTGGGAGCAGCAAAAGAAAAAGCTCTGGAGCTTGTGGTTTTCTTTGTCCTGCAGATGGTTTTGGGTATGACAAGTGAGTGACTTGCATTTTGTCTGCCTGATCTGGATTCTGGTTGGGAGTATAGGAAGGTGGTTAGGTAGGAGGTGGAGATGTTCAAGATGTCCCTCGCTTCTGTTCCTGTTTGTGGGTGTTTTCTGAGGTCCTGTTTCTGGTTTATCATCTGTGAATACAGAACAGAAATATTTGTTATCAATTCCGCTTTATCCTCATCAGCTTCTACATATTCCCCCCCTTCACCCTTGAGTCTGACATACCACGTTTGCCCTTCTTCTCACTAACATATCTGAAAAATGTCTTATCCCCCCCCCCCCCCCATTTTATTGCATTGGCTATTTCCTCCTCTTTTTGAATCTTTGCTTTCCTGACTACTTTGCTAGCTTCTCCAAGTTTTTCCAAATATAGATGCCTGTCTTCCTCTCTCTGTGATCTTTTGTATTTCATGAAGGCCTCCCTCTTTTTCTTCACCTTTTCAGCTATTTCTTTCGAAAACCATAGCGGTCTCCTTTTCCTTTTACCTTTATTTACCATTTTAACAAAAAGGTTGGTTGCCCTTAAAATATCCCCTTTCAGTTGTTTTTCTACACCCCCCCCCCCCAGCTGTTCCCATCCCGGTAACAGCTCCCTGAGGTATTGGCCCATCTTGGCAAAGTTAGTTTTCCTAAAGTCTAAGACCCTTGCTTTCGAATTGATTCTATCAGCCCTAGTCCTAATACTGAACCACACCATCTGGCGATCACTGGATGCAAAATTATCTCCCACTATAACATCAGAAACACTTTCACCATTGGTAAGCACCAAGTCCAGTATGGCCCCTTGAAGTGTGGGTTCTGTTACCAGTTGCCTGAATAGTTCTCCCTGTAGAGAATACAGGATTTCCTTACTTCTAGATGATACTGCAGCAGGAATGTGCCAATCAACATCTGGCATATTGAAATCCCCTATCAGTAGCACGTCCCCTTTCCTAGCAATGCTGTGTATGTTTTCAATTAACTCTCCATCCACCTCTTCCTCCTGTGAGGGTGGTCTGTATATCACGTCAGTGCAAATAGATTTCTCTTTCCCCTCTTTCTAGTTTAGCCCACAGTGCCTCTTCTCTCCCTTTTAAGCTCTGTAATTCCAAAGCTTTAATATAATTTTTTACATATTTATTTTATTTATTTAACAATTTTTCTATACCGCCTTTTCATTTAATCAAAGTGGTTTACATTAACTTCAACTTTTACATAGAACTTGTAAGTGTAAACAATAACATCAAAACTTAAACAATCACATAAGAGTTTCAAAGGAGAATGAAAGGGAGAGGTCAGGTGGAAGTACTGAAATTAAACTTATATACATCGTAACAAGAGTGACGGGTAGATGGATGGTGCAGAAAGCACAACTTATGTAAATAGGCATTTGCAGTGGGGTGGGCAAGGTACTGTGGGATGACTAGTGTGATTAGTGCCACTCCTCCTCCCCTTCTTCCTACCCTGTCCTTTCTGAATAAAGTATAGCCAGGTATAGTTACACCCCAGTCATGGTTTTCTGTGAACCATGTTTCTGTAACTGCCACTAAATCCAAGTCAGCCACTCCCACCAAAGCTTCAACATCAGGGATCTTATTTCCCATGCTACAGGCATTTATACACACTGCTTTCCATATGTTACCCCTGTTACCCATTTCCATAAAGGTATTTAATGTATCATCTACCTGGGGGCTTTCACTTACCTGGGGGTTTTCTTCACCCATCACCAACGAATCTAGTTTAAAGCCCTGTTCAGTAGATTAGCCAGTCAACCTTTCTTGGACAGACTTCCTGGGGGGGGGGGGGGGTGGAGCTGCTCTCTTAGTGCTGCTACTGGACCTACGGCTGGGGGCAGAAGAGAGGATGACAAACCAGCAGCATCATTTCCTCTCTCTACTGACCCCTCTCCCTGATCCTCACCAGCTGGCACGTTAGCAGTCTCTTCAGTCAGTGCACTTTCAACCGCTGATGATACTGGATGTAAAACTCACCCATGTGGATCGCTTGGATTCTTCATCCGCTGAGAATAGCGTGAGGCTCATCTGCTTTCACCTGCTGCTTCTCTCGTGTTCCCCCTGCCTTGCAGCATATCACTCTCACTTTGCACCAGACATGGACATCTGCTCTTCCACAGCTGCACCAGAAAATGCAGCTCTTTCTAACCTCCTCCTCCTAGAGGAGCCCATAACCATATTCCGGGAAGGCCCTGTCTCTTTCTGTGCACCCGTGCCACACTGCTCGCACCTTCTCTTCCTTCTTTCTTTCTACAACCATTGGTGTGGAGGAGGAGCCTAATGACTACAGCACTGGCTTTGATTCCTTGTGGCTTAAAGCTGCCAAAGCCCCAGCACAGGAGGGAGAACTGCTGATTGAATCTGCATTGGGGCAGGAAGAGGGGCCCCAGTGCAGGATGAGGGGCCACAGTGCAGGAAGAGGAGTCACAGTGCAGGAAGAGGGGCCACAGTGCAGCAAGAGGGACCCCAGTGCAGCAAGAGGGACCCCAGTGCAGGCAGAGGGGCCACAGTGCAGGAAGAGGGGACAATGATACTGGATGTAAAAACACATCTATTCCAAGAATACTTCAATTTGACAGAAATAACATAAAGTAATTCCAGGATTAAATCAACTTGTCAGATTTTTTACACCTTTACCAGTTAGAAACTTCAAACCCACAGAGAATCAAATAAAAATCTACCTATACTATCGTTCACAAATAATGTATATAGTTAATTATATAACATGTATGTTTGACATTACTTCATGTATACAGTTTTTTATATTTAATGAGCTATCCTAATGTTTTAATGTTATTATCTTACAGTTTTATGTATACAGTTATTATGGTTCTACTTATTGAGTTATCATAATGTTCTAATGTTATTACCCTACGGTTTTATGTAACTGCTAAACTATGCAGAGTTAATTGTTAGATGTAAACCGCTGCTGATCACTGGAAGGAGCGGTATAAAAATGTGCTAAAATAAAATAAATAAAAATGTTTTTGTTTATTGCTTTTCCCAAATGAAAACAGGGGCTTTTCATCAGGACTAATTCATGAGTGATTGAAGCTTAAAGCTTCTGCCCCCATGCAAACAGGAAGTCAGTGTCAGTTGTCAAAGGGGGCGGAGGTCAAACAGCATTGCAGCACCAGAGGTGTAGGTAAGCACTGTGGGGCTGTGCTGCAGGTTCCAGAGAGCGGCGGCAGTGGCAGCGGCAGTGGGTTGCTCCTGCACCATTAATACTTTAGATGGCCACCTAGTTCACTGATGGTCACAGTATATTTGCCTTGGCTCCTTGTTGCCTTTCCTGAAATAATACAGCAAAAAAAAAAAAAAAAATTTCAGAGGATTGTGTCTTGAGAGATGATTCAGCATTTACTGGGAGGAGAGTTCGATCTGAAAAAAATAAGAGAAAGCTTACCCAGGGCTCATAAGTGGTTAATGCAGTCCTGCAAGCAGCCCACTAGCAGAAAAATAAAGCAAGGGAGCAGCAGGGGCCACAGAAATGGCATTGGCCCCATGGCACCCATGGAGGGTTCCAACTAGGGTTGCCAACTGGCTCCAGATTTATTTTTATTTTTTACATTCTCTTATATTTTTATTTTTTATTTACATTCTCTTATATACCGCGCTATTCTGCATCAGCGCGGTTTACATTGAACAAACTGAAATTACATTGAACAGGGTATTATAACTTGGAGAAAACTATTTTACAGGGAACATGGGCTATGGAGGGTTAAGTGGCTTGCCCAAGACCACAAGGAGCACCTGTAGGACTAGAAACCCCAGTCCTTCCAGCCCAAGGTTGCTGTCCTCTAGTGGGATTTGAACCCCCGACCTTCCGGCCTGAAGTACCTTGCCCCAACCACTAGGCTACTCCTCCACTCCGACAGGTTCAATCCAGTCCTGGGTTTACCTCATTGCATGCAGGGATATGTAGTTCTGATTTCTCCATTGCACTCTATAAGAAAAGGAAAACTACAAGTAACTGCATGCAATAGGGTAAACCCAGGACTGGAGCAAGCCTGTCGGATGCATCTGGAACCTAGTCCCAACTTGCATAGAAAACTGATCACAGGCTGCATCGGGCCACGCAGATGAGCACTGCAGTGGCAAAGAAGAAAAAAAGAGCATGGTGCTGAAGAAAGCAAGATCACGGCAAAAAGGGAATCCCAGCAGGGAAATTCAAGCAGGCAAGTCCAAAATTCCCTGCCCAGAAAACATTTTTTTTTAAAATTTGGAGATGCAGCAAGAGAGCCAAGTACAACACACTGAAATCAATGAAAGGAAAACTAACAATCAAATAAAGAAAGAAAAGACAAAAATGCATGCAGATCAAAGGGAAGAGAGGCCTGGGCCTGACTTACCCACTGCCCTTGGAAACTCCTGTTCCTCTCAGCCCTACCAATGCTGGAACCGCAGTAACAGCGCTGGGCACAGGACAGATGTTGTCTCAAGAAGATAGGGATGTAAGAGTTTCTTTGAGCTCCAAACACCATTGTGCCTACAGTTCTCAGTCTCATAGGCCACAGCATCTCCTGATGTGAGTCAAAGGAGACAAACCTATCTGCACTGCTGCACTAGTCCACTCACCATGCCACCTGCTGGAAGCAGCTAATACTGGCTTCTCTCAGAGCTGCCCCAGAAAATATACCAAGTGATGACATCACTGAAAACTGCTCCAGTCTGCCTCCACCTGCTGGCTAAAGAGCATAATCCACTCCTCTGGACTGCTCTAGTAGGATAATTAGGAAATTAAATGTCACCTGATATTCAGACGCTCAGTCTTCCAGTTTATCAAGGTCCTCTTGCAATTTTTCACAATCCTCATGGGTTTTAACAGCTTTGAATAATTTTGTGTCATCTGCAAATTTGATAACCTCACTCATTATTCCCATTTCCAGGTCATTTATGAATATGTTAAAAAGCAGCGGACCCAGCACGATTCACCTTTCTCCATTGGGAAAACTGGCCATTTAGCCCTACCCTCTGCTTTCTATCTTTTAACCAGTTCCTGATCCACAGTAGTACACTGCCTCCTATCCCATGACTTTTTAATTTCCTCAAGAAACATTCAAGTGCTTTCTGTCTCTCTGTTACCCCCTCATGTTAATACCCAAGAACCCTCTGCCTGTCTGTTACCCCCTCGCGCTAATACCCAAGTACTGTCTGTCTTGCAGGGGGATTGCTATTACCAAGGATTTGTTGAAGGTGTTGAAAACTCTATGCTTGCCCTCAGTACGTGTCACCGCCTCAGGTAAGTGCCCCACTCCCTCCTATCAGTGAGGCAAAACTCAATGCTATGTATTGGGCCTGGAAAAAAGCAGATGATCATATGAGCAGGCCAGAGGAACATCTGTTCATACGTACGCATTTACTCTGTGTGATCCTGTGAGAGAACCTTTTCTATAATATCTGCAGATAGTCCAGTGGGTATGTGAAAAAGAAACATAAAGGCCCAATATTCAAAAAAATCATCTGAGCTCCTAAATTTAGGCGTCTAAATTTGTCCCCTATTTTCAGTGAAACTTAGGAGCTCAAGGTTTTTTTTCTGATGAAAATTTACTTAAGTTTAGGAGTTGAAAAGTTCTTGGGGCGATGTTGAGCAGCGGTGGCTAGCCCTTCTTACACAAAACCTAAACCCGAGTCCTGTCCAGCCCTGGCACTGAAGATCCAGGTTGCCCAGATTGCCAGGAAGCGGTGAAAATTAGGCCGGCCTTTGCTGCACCTTACTTTCTCTCCGGGCATCAGCTCAATATGCAACCACTGCCTTCTCCTTGCATGCACCCCCTATCTGGAACTTACTCCCATCGAAATACGAGCAGCAAATATCATTGCAGGCTACAGAACACTTCGGATCCAACGCCTAATGGTCAACATGAGCCCTAAACTTCTATTGGCTCATAAGGTCATTTCCCCCCCATCTGGTTAAATTTCCTATAATCCTTAATCAGTATTTCAGCTCATAACAACACTCTGAGTTCCACTGGATTAAAACTTTCACTGACTTTTCTCTTAATCAATATGTTTCTATCTTTTATACCCCATCTACAGTCCCCCATTATAATGTGCTGCCACCTGTTGTTAAAGTTAATTTATTCTCATCAAGTTCCTTGTAAACATTCTATAACTTAAGCTAAATGTACACCGCTTTGACTTATGGATAAAGAGGCACATTCCTATCTGGATGTCCAACCCCTTGTCCGGGTGCCCAGAATCGGGTGCAACGGCTGCACCCAATTCTGATCCTGCAGGGGCTAGACGTGACCGCGGAATCAGAATCGGAAACAGCGCTAAGACATCCAGGCCATGCCCCAATTCTGGATGCCCAGCACACACAACGGACTCTCTGGATAGCCCAGCCAGGTCCTGAATGGAGCCGCAGTGCCATGGTGTCCTGTCTCCATGGCAACGTGGCTCCATTCAGGAGCCGCAATCCCCGACTGCCAACCAAAGTCCCCTTTCCCCGCAGCCGACCCCCAATCTGGCCTTCCATGGCCAGGATCGGGCTGCGAGGAATCCCCTGTACCTCTTCACCTCCTCTGCTGGTCCCAGCTCAGCTGTCCTCTGAAGTCTAGAGGGACTTATTCACCTCCAAGGTAGAATAAGTCCCCCATCCATTTTGAAGACCCCAGACATAAAGGGCCAACCACAGAACTGGCCCTGTACATCAGGGGTCAATGTCCACCCACGGCCCGCCCTCACTCATTCCCTGGCCCGCCCCCTGCTGCCCACGAACAGAGCTCCCTGCACAGATCGGGTGAACGTGCGGGGAGTTCTGTATCCCCCTGCGCCAGCCAGATGGATAGTGGGTCTGGACGTCTGGATCGGACGTCCAGATCTGCTATTCTGGTCTCAGAATAGATCCCAAAGTGATATAAAGAAGATGATAAATAGGCTTCCAGTTCTGGTGTGGATGTGAGTGGCGGTGTTAGAGCGCGGCTCTGGGCCATTATATTATCAAAGCGTGTTTTTCACTCACCGGGGCACTCCTTCAAGGGCTAGTCGGTGTCAGGGAGATGCCCAAAGTACTAAGAATGCAGCCGGAGGAGTCTATGAAAGACCTTCAGATTCGTCTTGATAATGGGCATTTATACACTTCTTTATATCGTAAATCTGTTCAAAGGAACAGTTTACTGCACTACAACAGTTACCATCCTGGTCCCCTCCGACGTGGGCTTCCCTATGGACAATTTCTCCGACTGCGTCGTCTATGTCATTCTATTGAGGAGTTTAGATTTCATGCTACTGATCTTAGCCATCGGTTAAAATCTCGGGGATACCCGGCCTCTGTAGTTGCTCAAGCATACAAAAGAGCACGCTACACTCATAGAGAATGGCTGTTGGACCCTACGTATTCTTCTTCAAGATCTGCAGATGAATCTAAGATAACGGGGATATTGCCCTATACAGCCCGAAGTATGGATGTGCTACGGATTCTTAAAACACATTGGCCAATTCTTCAACTACATGATTGTTTTAGTGTGCCTTTACAGATTGCTTTTTCTAGGGGTCGCAATCTAGGTAATATTTTGGTAAAAACATCTATGCAAGAAGATCGGTTACAATTTCATCCCCCTACTACTGGCCATACTGCGTGTCAGCAATGTGTTTTCTGTGCTACAACACTTACAGGGATAGATTGGCAACATCCGAAGACTCATCGAGTGTATCAACGTCGTTGGGATACGACTTGTGATTCTACTTTTGTAGTGTATTTAATTCAGTGTCCATGCTCCCTTGTTTATGTTGGGAGAACAATACGCCCTATTAAACGTCGTTTAAGTGAACATGCCTCACGTCTTCGTCATGCAATACTTTCTGCTCCGTTGGTCTCTCATTGTATTGACTTTTGCCATACTTTTGATCATCTCAATTGGACTATATTGGATCAAGCTCCTAATAATCCCCGTGGAGGGTCAAGAGAAGATAAACTCCAATTTTTGGAACAACGTTGGATATTTTATCTTGACTCAATTGAGCCGGGAGGTCTCAATAGAGAAATTGAATGGCAGAGCTTGCTTTGAATGAATGTTGTCGTCACTCAAATTATAACCAATCAGATCAGGGGTTCCCCGTCATGTGGGGGTTTGCCCGATCTGATAGGTTGGTTCTCTCTTTAAATGGCGTTTGTTCCGCCATTATACAAAAGATATGACCTATGCTGCAACGACAGCGTTACTCAGGATGATTGCTGAATTTGTGAATTTTGGACTTTACACTTGATACAGGGTGCTAATGCCCGAAACGCGCGCGTCGTGTTGAGATCTCTCCAAAATCAGCGTTTCAATCTCAGATACGTTTTCAGCTTATTTTCTGAAATTTTTGAATATATTTTTACTTATGGTGAAGAACCTTAATATAATAAAAGTGGTTGCCCGCTTGGTGTGGGTCGGCTCTTTATCCGACCTTCCTCCGGTCAGCTCCGACAAAAAAATTACATGTAAATAAATTTAAGGTCTTGGTTCTGTGGTTGGGTTTTGATTTACTTGCTAATTAGCCCTTACCTGCAGGTTTTTTGCTATTGTAAAAAAGCTAAGAAAGCATTGCCTATGGAGAAGAGCCCTGGGCCTGCAATGGCATCTGCACCTGAACTCGGGCAAGGCGGAAGTGACGAAGTGGGCGCTGTGGACAGCATGGCAATGCTACTTAAAGAGATCTGTGACTCTAAGGTGGAGATTATAGATACTGTTTCTGCATGGTTTACAGAGAGCTTTGACTCTTATAGGTCGCCTGCCTGAGGCTGAGGAGCACGTGGGGCAACTAGAAGACCATGAAGCCCAGGAGGCAAAGAAGGTGGAATGGCTCCGCAAGGCGGTGAGGTGGCTGGAAGATAAGGTGGAGGATCACGAGAACCGGGATTGCTGAACATGCTTATTTTCAGTGTGCTGGAGGGGGCTGAGCTGCCTAATGCCTGAGCTTTTGTGAAGCAGTTGCTTGACCTATGCTTTCCTTTCCAATTGCAGTGTCCGCCTATGAAACTGAGTGGGCTCATCGGAAGACACAGCTTAGTCCGGGGCCAAGGAAATGACCGCATGCCCTTATAGTGCGCTTACTGCACTATCAGGAAAAGCAGTACGTGATCCTGGAGGCTTGCAAGTCTAAAACTGTGAATTATAAAAATTGGAAGATTTCCATATTCCCCGATGTTAGCACAGAGACCATCAGGAAATGTAAAGCTCTTGTGCCCTACTGTGAACCTCTTAACAAGGCTGGGCTCCCTGCCCGGCTGACTGCGGTGTATCAAGGGGAGCGTCTCTTCCTCCGCTCTCCAGATGATGCGGAGCATCTACTACAACATGCATGAGGTTGTTCTGAGGGCTGTGGGAATCCCAGCATGGGAAGTGCTGATCTGGAGTAGAGGATGAGCCCAGAATGCAGTGCGGTGTCTGCCCAGTCCTCGTCCCCAGCATCACCCCCTGCAAGTGGAATATATGCCTCTCCTCTAAAGGTGACAAGTGCAGGAAGCGACGACAGTGTGGGGATGTGAGAGACTCACGTCTGAAGGTTGATATCCCAGCCGGGGAGTGAGACACCCCCATTCCTCTCCCTTTGTGTGAAACTGATAATGTGGGTATTTGTGAATTGCTGTCTGTCATTTTCTGATCATTGCAAAGGGTGCTGGCAGACCCAGGTTATTAACGTTGTATGATGGGGCCTCATCATCATTACTGCACTCATCTATATGGGCCTGTGGGAGGGAGTAAGTGGGTGTGCTGTGGATGTTTTTCTTCTCTGTTAGTTGGGTAGTTAACCCTTTTCTTGGGCGCGGGTCTCTTTGTAATGTTAGTGGCTGCCTTTAGCCTTCGGTTGCCGACTAAGTCCTGCTTTTCGGGCCCTGATTGGGCATTTAACAGGAGGGGTCCTAGATGTTAGTTGCTGGGAGAATGGCCTACACAGCCTGTGCCCATGGGGAACCAGGGTGCCTGTAAAGTTTATTCTGGAAAAGAGGATTGTTGTGCCTGTTTTGTACATAGGTTGCTTTGTTGTTTGGGATGTCGGTATGGGCAGCGTGCGTGGATGGTGGGAGACGGAGGGCATTCTGGGGAGTGGCTGGGGCGGACCGGGGGGAGGAAATGTCTGGGTTGGGATGATGTGCCTTTCTCATTTCCTGCTCTTTTTCAAACTCCGTAGCTTTCTTACTTCAAACCATGCCGCTTAAGCTTGCCACTCTGAATGTTGGGGGGCTCAATGACCCGATTAAGAGGAAAAGGGTGCAGAAGGAGCAGGTGGATATTGCCCTACTGCAGGAGGTGAGGCTGGTCCCCTCGGAGATGGCTACATTGCAGGCGGATCACTGGGGACAGGTTTACTACGCCACCTATAAATCCAAAAAAAGGGTGTGGCAATTTTGATAAGTGCCTTTTTATCCTTTATGAGTCTGGGGGGACATGCAAGGTCGTGCTGTGTGGGTGGTGAGGTGGGTAGAGAACCAGGACCTGTCACTCTTAAATATCTATGACCCCAGAAGTCCTAAGGGGAATTTCTTCAAACAAGTGTTGTCTGTTTTTGAGTAAAAGGCCCGGGGCTCTGTTTGGGTGAATTGTGTTCTGAGCTCTTTAGACTGGTCTGGCCCTGTTCAGCAGGTGCATCTGCTGCCGGAGAGTAATGCCCTCCATCAGGCCCCTGTAAAGCTGGGTTGAGTGGAGATATGGCGGATCATGCACCCCAGGGACCATAACTATACCCACTGCTCAGCTTGGACCCAGGGATATTCTCGACCGGATCTTTCTTGGAGTTGGAGATATCCTGGGCAGAGAACATCCAGATAGTGTCTTTGCCAGTTAGTGATCATGGTATGGTGTGCCTCCTGCTAGATCTCAGGTGCCAGGTGGGGGAGAGTGGCATGCCCAGAAGACAGGCGAACGTGCACCTTCTCAGGGAAAGGGGGTGCAGGATTTGATGTGGACCAGGTGGGCAGAGCTTTTGACCCATAAAGATACAGAGGGTGTCCCTGCAGGTTTGCTTTGACCTTGCAATGGAAACGGCAGAGGGAGGCGGAGCTTGCCCGCTTGCAGGACCAGCTAGAACAGCTACAGGGTGAGCATAAGTGGATGGGTAGCAGGAGAGTGTATCTCCAGCTGCTGGAGGTTTGTTGCAAGATTGAGGCTATTGAGGTGGAGCGGATAGAATTTCTGAGCAGCAGGTGCATCTCCTCCTGCCATATTGCTGGGCAGATTAGATGGACCATACTGGTCTTTATCTGCCATCATTTACTGGTTACTATGGCTCACTGAACGCAACTTTCTGGCATATAGGGGCCAGGCTGAAAAGCTGCTGGCTTGGCAGCTCTGGAAAAAAGAGGGCCGGCCGGCTTATCAGCATCGGATTGTGCAGAGAGAGAACGCTGGCAGTGCCTTACCTAACCCTGTGCGAGCAGTGCAGCCACACAGGGCGCAAAGAAATAAGGGCGCATTTGCCAGCCTCGGCTCCCCCCCATGCTGCTGCCCTTACTCCGCTGCTGATTTTCATGTTTCCTTGGTGTCTGCGGAAGCAGCGTAGTGGACAGCAAATTGAAAAAAAAAAAAGAAAAAGCGAGTCTTTCCGATTTGCTGCTAGCATGCAGGTCTGATCCCTCCCTCCTCCGATGTATGCCTGCGCCAGAGAAGGGAGGGACCAGACCAGCCTTTCAAACCTAGGTCTTTGCCCACACTTGAATGGCTGGTCTGGTCCCTCCCTCCTGTGGCACGGGCATACATCGGAGGAGGGAGGGACCAGACCTGCATGCTAGCAGCAAATCGGAAAGAGCCGTGTTTCTTTTTCTTCAATTTTATGTCCATTCTGCTGCTGCCAAGGAAACATGAGAAGCGGCAGCGGGGGAAGCCAGCTGGTCATGGAAATGTGCGGAGATGCTGGGCAGGGGGCAAATGGCAAACCTGTGCTGGGGGAGGGGGCATTGCACAGGGCGCATTATGGCTTGGTGCGGTCCTGAACGCTGCTATTACCCAGGCCTTTCAGGCCTTCTATGCCTCCTTGTGCTCATCCGAAAGTGCTGTACCACTGGCAAACCTGTCTGCCTTTTTGGATAAGGTTTCCCCCCCCCCCCCCCGCCCTCCGGCTATGGCCGTGTAGCAGCAGGAGTTCCCGAATGGAGATATCACTCAAGTTGATATTGAATTGGCGATTGGTTCCCTCGCTTCAGGTAAGGCCATGGGAACTGATGACTTCCCCATTGAGTAGCATAAGGGATTGAAGGACTCTCTTGCATCAGGTCCCACTTCTCCTCTGCTATGGCCCCACATCACATTGTCCTTCTCTTCCTCATACTCTCCAACTGCATCCCCTCCTACCAACACCCTCACTCCTCTTCCCCCTACTCTCCCTCCATCTTCCTCACTTCTCCCTCCATTCTGTTTCCTAACCTAGCATCTGCCCTTGAGCTACATCTCATCCTCCCCCTTATTCAACCAGCCCCTCTCTCGTTAAGGCAACCCCACCCTCGCTTCCGCCGTACTGCCTCCACTTTACCCCGCTCTCTACTACTCCTTCTCCTTCTCTCATCAGGTAATATCAATCCCAACCCTGGCCCCCTTCAATTTCTTTCTCATTCTAAGAAGAGCTCCTCACACACCTTATCTAATCTCATCCATATCCCTCTCCTCCCCCTTTCTGCCCTCCTTCACTCATACCCCAATCTCTCAACCAGAGATACCAACCCCAACCCTATCCCCTTTAGAGTTCTGTCTCACCCTATAAAGAAATTCTCACATGCCCTATCTGATATCATTAATATTCCCCTTTCACTTCCCCTCCCTCATGCCTCTCCTGGAGGGCACACTCATCCAGAGATACCCACCCATACCTTGGTCCCTCCAGACCTCTGTATTTGGCAATAGATCCTCACGTAACAGCCCCCCTAGACCGCTGCCTCACTGTGAAAAGAAATCCTCACGTAACTTATCCAACCTTATCCATATCCCTCTCCTCTCCCCCTCCGCTCTCCCGTTCTCATGTGCCCTATGGAACGCATGCTCACTCGCTAGCAAACTTCCTTTTACTCATGATCTCTTCATCTCTAATGCACTACACCTTCTTGCCCTAACCGAGACCTGGCTCCTCCCAGACGATACCACATCCGCTGCTGCTCTCTGCCACGGGGGCTACCAGTTCTCCCATACACCTGGTTCCACTGGCCGCGGTGGTGGTGTTGGGCTCCTACTTTCTCCCTCTTGCCAATTCCAACCCCTCCTGCTGCCTCAATCACCCTCCTCCCTCTCCTTTGAAGTCCACTCCATTCACCTCTTCACACCACTCCCCCTCCATGTAACTGTTATCTATCGCCCACCCGACAAATAAAAATCAGCCTTCCTTACCGACTTCGACTCCTGGCTTTCCGTCTTTCTAGACCCCTCTTCCCCCACTCTTATTCTTGGCAACTTTAACATTCACCTCAACAACCCCTCCGATCCCCATGCTTTAAAGCTCTTCGCCCTCACTTCCTCGTTTAATCTCCAACTTTGCTCCACTGCCCCCACCCACCTGCACGGCCATTGCCTTGACCTGATACTCTTCTCTAACTCTTCTCCCTTAAACTTCCACAACTCAATCCTTCCCTCATCTGACCATCACCTTTTAACCTTCAATCTTCAGCTCCCACTGTCTCAACCCTGTCCTGTCTCCTCCAACCTATTTCGAAACGTTCATAATATTGATCCCTTGACACTCTCCTCCACCATCTCTCCATCTCTTTCCTCCATTTTGTCCTCCAAATCTGTTGACGAGGCAGTAGCCTCTTATAATGCTGCACTATCCTCGGCTCTTGACACTCTTGCCCCGCCCACCCCTAGTCCCGTTAGACGTTCTGCTCCTCAGCCCTGGCTTTCATCTACAACTTGCTATTTACGCATCTGTTCCCGTTCTGCTGAACGTGTCTGGACCAAATCCTGCTCCCCTGAAGACCTTTTTTTTTTTTTTTTTTTGGTTCCCCTGAAGACCTTCTACACTTCAAATTCATGCTTGTCTCCTTCCAGTCAGCCATAGCACTTGCCAAACAAAACTACTTCATCCATCTGACTAACTCCCTAACCTCTGATCCTCGCCGCCTCTTTAATACCCTCAGTTCTCTCCTCAAGGTGCCCCCACCCCCAGTCCCGTCCTCACTTTCTGCCCAAACCCTTGCCGACTATTTCCATGACAAAATCCAAAAGATTACCCTCCAATTCCCCACACCCTCATCTACCTCCCCCTCCCCAATTCCTCCCCCCCTTCCTGACTTCCTCTGCTACCCTCTCCTCCTTCCCTACGATCTCTGAAGAGGAAACCGCACTTCTTCTTTCCTCCTTCAAACCCACCACCTGTTCCTCTGACCCTATCCCCACCCATCTTCTACACCCCATCTCCCCCACCGTTATGCACTCCATCTCTCATATTCTCAACCTATCACTCTCCACTGCAACCGTCCCCATCGACTTCAAACATGCCATTGTCACACCTCTCCTCAAGAAACCCTCACTCTATCGCACCTGTCCTTCTAATTATTGACCCATCCCCCTCCTTCCCTTCATATCTAAACTTCTAGAATGAGCAGTCCACCGATGCTGCCTCGACTTCCTCACCTCCCAGGGCCTCCTGGACGCACTACAATCCAGCTTCCGTCCCCTACACTCTACCGAAACGGCTCTTACAAAAGTCTCCAATGACTTGTTCCAACCTCATTTTCCTTCAGCCTACCCCCCGTCTGTTCCTTGCTAAATCTAAGGGCCTCTACTCTGTTCTCATCCTTTTCAACCTCTCCGCTGCCTTTGACACTGTTGACCACAATCTTCTCCTCTCCACCCTCTCCTCGCAGGGTTTCAAGGGCTCCGTATTATCCTGGTTCTCCTCCTACCTCTCCCATCGCTCCTTTAGTGTATGCTCTGGCGGCTCCTCCTCCTCTCCCACCCCACTCCATGTTGGTGTACCCCAGGGATCCATCTTGGGCCCCCTCCTTTTCTCTCTCTATACCCAATCCCTTGGCGCGGTTATCTCCTCCCATGGCTTTCAGTACCATCTCTATGCCGACGACTCCCAAATCTACCTCTCTACACCTAATATTTCTCCAGTAATCCAAACCAAGATCTCTGCCTGCTTTTCTGACATCGCCGTCTGGATGTCTTATCGCCGCCTGAAACTGAACATGGCCAAGACTCACCCCGGATGTGCTGTGACTGCCCCTCCTACCTAGGGCCTTACCGCTCTCCTCGTCTCTTCTCCTCCCCACTGCTATGTTCTCAGTACTTGTGTATATGGGCCTCTCTCTCCTATTTATTATTACTCTGTGTACCCCTGATATAAATGA
The DNA here is from genome assembly GCA_033557465.1 of Ichthyophis bannanicus. Classification (NCBI taxonomy): domain Eukaryota; kingdom Metazoa; phylum Chordata; class Amphibia; order Gymnophiona; family Ichthyophiidae; genus Ichthyophis; species Ichthyophis bannanicus. The sequence goes on from CM066034.1 coordinate 1,031,868,237, forward strand.
CCACACTACCTGGGGTTTCTGAGGTTTATTTTCTTGAATGCTTGTATTGGTTATAGAACTACTGGTGTATCTTGTGTTTCTGCTTTGTTTATGTTTTTTGTTATTGGTTTTATTCTCGCAATTTATAAATAATGTTCAATAAAAAAAAAAGCTGCTGAGACCACGTGATGTGGTGAGCTGGAGTAGCTGTGTGCAGCTCGAGCTCCGGACCCCTTACCCTTAAACCGTGGCTTGGAACCGGTTCGGAATACCCATTCCTGCCCCAGAGTGGGCTGATAGCCTGGCACAACAAGGGCTTCTCCTCTGTGTACCGAAATGGCCTCCGCGGCAAAGGCAGGGAGAAGAGACAAGGAGCGCGGTGCCGGGCCATCCAAAATGGCGAGCTCCCCCTTGAAGCAGAGCGGATTGGCTGACTCCCCCACTATGTCCGCGTAAGTCTCGGCAGCGGTCAGGGATGCACTAGCGGGTCAGTTTGATGCCTTACATCTTAAAATGGATACTATCCAAACCACACTGGAGGCGTTGGGGACCTGTGTACAACTCACCGAGGAGCGTATTTCCCGGGCGGAGGATGAGCTGGAGACACTCCGGAAGGAGCTCCGGGCCGCCCAAAAGCTGTCGCAGGACCATGCGGCTAAATTGGATGACCTGGAGAACAGGTCCAGGCGGAACAACCTGCGCTTCCTGGGAGTAGCTGACACCGTGCAGGACAAAGACCTTAGGCAATTTGTGGAGGCCTTGGCGACTTCTCTCTGCGAGACCACAGGAGGTAATAGCCCAGTTATTGTGGAGCGCGCCCACCGGATAGGGCCTAAACAATCTGCGACAGACCGCCGGCCACGTGTAGTCCTGGCGCGGTTCCTCTCCTACCCCCAAAAAGAAGAGCTGCTTAGGGCCGCGCGGCAGAAAGGCTACATGGAGAAGGATACCATGCGCATCCGCGTCGCCCAGGATTATTCTACTGCCTTGAGCCAGCGTCGAAAGAGCTATGCCTCGGTCTGCCAGAAGTTGATTGCGTCTGATTTCCGCTTCAGTGTGCAGTACCCTGCCCGCCTGTTGATCTGGCACCAGGGGACACGCCGGATCTTTGAAACCGCGGGTGAGGCGAGTCTGTACGTGGAGTAGCTTAACAGGCCAGAGGCAGAGTGACCGGTTGAGTGCGGAGCCTGTGTGCAATTGGGCTCGGTTTTGCTACTCCTGACCCTTGAGAACAGATTTTAGGGTAGGCCTCACGTTTTGGAGACTGTGGTATGTGTCCTGGACTTTTGGCCCATCAGTGAAGCCATGCGATTGCGGGAAGGTGCCTTGGACCCAGACGGGACATTGAATGCCTGATGGGGTGATGCTGGTTTTTCCTGTGGGTGGGGCGCACTCCATGTTGTCTCCCCCTTCCTCCCTGAGGCCTAGACTCGTTGCTGCGGGTGGAAGGGGCCTGATGGGAGGGGTTTTTTCAGAGGGCCCTGGAGCTTGCCGGGTCTGAGAGCCGCTTGCCCCCCCTCTCACGTTCGTTGGGCTTGCGCCTCTGTGGAGTGCCCCCCACCCAGTTTGGGTTTGTATTTGTGTTGGTGCTGCTCTGTTTTTGGGTGGTTCTCCGGGGGTAGAGTAGGGGGGACTACGAAAGGCCTTGTTCCCTTGGTGCTCTTCCCCCCCCCCCTTTTTTTTTTTTTTTTTTCTCTCTGCCGGCTAAGGGTGTGGAGGATGGCTGGGTGGGGTTGGGGGGTAGGGGTTGGGGGAAGACGCGCTGTAAGCGGCTCTGGGGGGTCGCGGCCCGGGCGGGGGGGGGGGGTTGGCGGGGGAGATGGAGGGGATTAGTGTTAGCCTTTGTTGGGTTAGGGTATTTCATTTGGGTACGTACACAAGGGGGGGGTCCTGCTCACATCCTTAGTGTCTCCCATGGGTAGGAGGTGGAGTGTATGTAAGGGGGGGGTTGGATGGTGGGTGGGGGAGGGGGTGGAGAGTGGGGGAGGGTAAGGGACGTAAGGGGGGGGGGACGGGAGCTGGGAGGGTGGGAAGGGATAGGAGGGAGGGGGTGGGGATACTCTGCACTCTTTTGAGACTCTGTGGAAGATATTGTATTCTATTTCTGATTGGAGAAGAGCCTCCGGCTGGGGGTGTCTTTTTCGTTAATTTGCAGCAGCTCATCTGGTGGTTCCTAGCCACTATTCCGTATTTAGACTGGGTGGCAGAGCATGGGGGGCTCCAGGCTGGGGGTGCCCCTCTGTGCTGTTTCGCTTCTTACCTTTGGTGGGGCCTTGACACTGCCCCTTTGCTCTGAGAGTTATTACCTGGAATGTCTGCGGTCTGGGTAGTCCCATTAAAAGATATAAGGTGCTCCAGGCCCTAGCCAGGAATGGCTGTGACGTTGCCCTGTTACAAGAAACCCACCAGACGGCGGAAGAGCATCGTAAACTCTGTAGAGCCTGGGTGGGGCAGGTCTGGGGATCCCCGGCCGTGGGGAATAAAGGGGGGGTTGCCCTCTTGGTTCATAAGAAAATTCGCTTTGTAGCGGAGACTGTTCTAGAGGATGCTGCGGGTCGGTCACTATTGGTCCATGGTCAACTGGAAGGGAAACTGGTGACATTCAGGACCTTTTATGGACCCAATGTCTCCGATCAGGGTTTTTATAACACCTCGGCCTCCAGAGTGGAGCGGCTCCCTGAGTGCCCCTTGATCTTGGGGGGAGATTTTAACGGGGTTTTGGATGTTGAATTGGATACTTCCCGAGGGGGGGGACCGCCGGGGCAGGCGCTGTCTTCTCGGTTGTTACAGCGTTTTTGTAAATGGCTAGACGTAGTTGATCCGTGGCGTTTGCTGCATTCTACTGAGAAAGATTTTACGCACCAATCCAGGGCGCACGGTACCAGCGCCCGTATAGATTATTTGTTCGTATCTCGGGAACTGTTTGCTCGCACCGAGGGAGCTCAGATCGGGCCTCTGGAGGTATCCGACCATGCCTTGGTGTGGCTAGATTTGAGCTGGGGGGCTGACCCTGCCAAGCCGCGTCTATGGCGGTTCCCCTTGGGGCTCTACCATGACATGCAATTTCGGCAGTTTTTGCGGCAAAGATGGACTGAGTTTGCTAACGACCATATGGTTCATGAGGACGACCCGGAACTGATCTGGGAAACGGGAAAAGTGGTCCTCCGGGGGGACATCATAGGTTATGCTGCACGGAAGCGCCGGATTCTCGCGGACCGTATCCTTGCATTGGAGCATCAGGTCACCAAACTTCGGAGGCGGTGTGCCCAGCGTCCGTCAGTTGAGAATAAGAAGCTCCTTTGGGAGGCCCAGGTGGATCTCAACGAGCTTTTGCATCAGAAAGCCAAGAAATCCCTCACTTACTATCGTTATCGGTTACATTGTCATGGTGACAAGCCTGGGAAGTTGTTGGCTCGATGCTTAAGGGGACGGAGGGGCTCCACGCTGGTGGCGGGGCTGCGCGATGCTCAGGGAACCGTGTACAAGGCGAGTGGGGATATTGCCCAGGTGTTTCGGGGCTTCTTCCAGACACTGTATGCAGCCGAGCCTGGTTCTACTGTCACCCTGTCTGCCTATCTCCGGGACTTGAATTTGCCACGGCTCTCTGAGACGCAGAGGGAGGTGCTGGATCAGCCCCTCACGGTCCAGGAGATACAATCGGTTATTTCTGCTGCCGCTTGTTGTAAGGCCCCGGGTCCGGATGGGTTGGGTGCGGAATTCTATAAAATACTGGGGGATCGTATTAGTCCAGTGCTGAGGGAGGTGTTTGGTGCACGGAGGGACCAGGGGGCCTTTCGCTGGGGGCAAAATCATGCCCATATTACTTTGATTCCTAAACCAGGTAAAGACCCGATGCTAGCCGCCTCTTATCGACCTATTTCCCTCCTCAATTTCGATCTGAAGGTTCTTGCGAAAGTTCTGGCCCTCCGACTGGCTGATGTCTTGGGGACCCTCATCCATGGAGCACAGGTGGGCTTTGTCAAGGGAAGATACGCCGTTCGCAATATCCGCAAAATCTTGGCCTCCTTAGAGTGGGTGCATGCTAGACAGATACCCTCGCTGCTTGTTAGCTTTGACGCCGAGAAAGCCTTTGACAGGGTGAATTGGCAATACTTATGGGACCTGTTGCCCTGTTATGGCCTCGGGGACACCTTCTGTAGAATGGTGCGGAGTTTATATGCAGCGCCGACGGCGGGAATACTGTGTAACGGTGTGCTCTCAGACAGTTTCCCGCTGGAGAGGGGGACACGCCAAGGCTGCCCCCTATCTCCGTTATTATTTGTTCTCTCATTGGACCCCCTGATCCGCACTGTTGTGAGTTCAGGGGCGATCGTGGGGGTGAAAATGGGAGCGCAGGACTTTGTCATCTCGGCATTTGCGGACGACTTGTTAGTCCATGTGACTTCCCCGGCCACCTCCCTTCCGAAATTGCTGGAGGAATTTGGGAGATATGGGGCCATGGCAGGCTTCCGCATTAATTATGAGAAATCTGAGGCACTGGATATCTTGGGGCTCCTTCGCGGATCCTGGAGTGGATCTTTCCCCCTTCGGTGGGCGGCTGAGGAGTTTGTCTATCTGGGTATCGTGCTACCCCGCCAACCCCATAGGTTATATAAGTGCAATTTGGATCGTATATTGCGGTCTCTCACAGCCCAGTTGCAGTTGTGGGAGTCCCTTCCTTTGTCCCTGTCTGGGAGGATTGCGGCGATACAGATGGTTATATTACCCCGTATTTTGTACTGGTTACAGACTCTACCCGTCTGGTTACTCCGTCGGGATCTGTGCCGGGTGGAAGCCTTACTCAGGGGGTTTCTATGGGGGGGGAAGAGGGCTCGGATTCCGTGGGGTCGGCTTCTGGGGAAATGGAAGGATGGGGGTATGGGCTTGCCCGACCTGAAGTTATATGGGCGACTGGTTGGGGGAGAGGGATGATTACACGGCTCGGGATGTGGAGGAGTGCTTAGTAGCTCCGTGGACTCTGTTGGGGGTCCTTCAGGGGAGATACGTTGACTTGCCCGAGACGATTCGGAGGAGCGCCTTGGTGGACTCGGTACGACGGACTTGGCAGCAGCTTAACAAATATTGGATGGCACCTTGGGCTGTTTCAAGTTGGTTGCCCTTGCGAGGGAACACCCAATTCCCTCCGGGGTCTGACTCGGCGGTGTTTCAAGACTGGTGGGCACGTGGGATACGGCTGGTGGGACATTTGGTAGACCCCTCGGGTCGTTGTAAATCTTTTTCGGCCCTAAGCCGGGAATATGATTTGCCGCCCCGGCATTGCTTTACTTACATGCAAGTTTCTCATTACGTGGCCTCACTGCAGGGGGAGGCGCTGCATGCTGACCGTTCGGCCAAGATTCTGGAATTTTTTGGGTTGGGGAAGGATGGTCCTCCATCCATCTCCCAGTTGAAAAGCCGGCTGGAGTACTACCGGATGCGTCCGGACTACCGCAGTGTGGAGTTGGCTTGGGCTGCTGAGCTGGGTGAGGAGGTGGCTCCAGGGTTGGTCGGTCAGGCCTTGAAACGAATTGTCCGTTTGGCACAGGGGGCTCGTTGGAGGGAGCTTCAATTTAAGTGCGTGACCAGAGCTCACTTTTTCCCGCGGCGGGCTTATCGTAGCCGGCTGGAGACGGATGGTAGCTGTCCTCGCTGTTCTGCACCATTGGCGACCTTGCTGCACATGTGGTGGGGTTGTCGGAGGGTGCGACCCTATTGGGCCAGGATTCGGGACTTTCTTAGTCGGTTGCTGCAACAGCGAATTCGCTGGACTGGCCTCTTTGTGGTTCTGGACCAGATGGCACCCCCATGGCCTACTAAGGCAGGGGAACGTATGCTCTTGCGTAAGGCCTGTCTGGTGGGTAAAGGGCCGATTCTTCGGTTGTGGAGGGAGCACCAACCGCCTACTTTTAGTGAGTGGCGGAATAGCTTTCACCACCTTATGCTGATGGAGCGTTGGCTCGCAGGGGGCAGTGTCAAGCGCTGGACAGTGTTCATGTCAATATGGGAGCCTTATATTCAGCAACTGGGGCCTCGCTGCCGTAATGAACTCCTCCAGATGGGCTGCTGATTTTCGCCTTCCTTGATCTGGCTGTTGTGGAGTGCGGGGGGGGGGGGATGGATGGGGGGAGGGGGGGGAGGAGGGGTTTATCTGTAAAAATGCCACCTGTTGGTTCTTTTTGCTGTTGCCTCCCGGAGGGGATAAGAGTACACCCCTGGTGGAGGGTTTGTTTATTGTACTGTATGGTTGATAGTCCTTGGTGGCTAAAAATAAAGTATTATTAAAAAAAAAAAAAAAGCTGCTAAATAAATATCACTGCTGCCTGGTTATGGCTGCTGGAAGGCCCTGAGGCAGCAGTAACACCTGGGAATGTCTAGTGGCACTGAGTGATAGAAGACTGACTGTGCTTAGTAGCTCTGCAAACCGCCTTAATCCCCCCCCCCCCCCATGCTTATAAATTTAGGCCTGACATTCATTTGCTTAGATTTATGAGCCTAATTTAGTTGCCTGGTGATTATTTTTCATGCCCTAGTAAATTTTCAGAGAGGTTCTCAGAGTTAGGAACATAAAACTCTTTGAATATTGGCCTCAAACGTTTTGCTGTTCTGGACGAATCCTTTTAGTACATCTGGCTCTAGATGTTTTTTGCTCCCAAAGAAACCTCCAGAGGCATGTCAGGTGACGTCGCTTTCCCGGAACATTTTTGGAGCATGGTGTAAAATATTTTCCATTAACTACTGCATTCACCAACCGAAACTAGATCACACAGACAAAACGCAGCCCATTCCCTTATCACACCAAAAGCTTTCAGGAAGACAAAGAAAACCACTAGCTCCAGAGCATTCACATTCACTGCCCCTACGCTCTGGAACGACCTCCCAATAGACCTTCGCATCATAAAAGACCTCTCTCAGTTCAGGAAAGAACTAAAAACTTACCTATTTACTGAACACTTTGAAATCCCATATTCCCCCAAAACACCTCCACAACAACCATGGACTTACACACACAAAACCCCCATAGAGAATAGAATTGCTCAGCATGTAGATAGTCATGCTAATGTGTCCTCTGTGGTCTGGCCAGATCAGGCCATATCACACCAATACTTAGAGATCTCCATTGGCTACCGATATACTCCAGGCTAACATATAAGATTCTGCTAATAACATTCAAAATTATCAACATTGCCCCCAACTCTCTCAAGGAACTGATCACACCTACTTCAAAAACTAGAGCTAGGAGGACAGCAACAGACAACACCTTGATTTTCTCTAAAGACTCCATAAAGTGCTCACAAACAACCAGGAGAAGAACCTTTGCCCACTACGCACCAAAATGTTGGAACGCCCTCCCTCCAGAAATCAGAGAGATCCGAGACCTTCTACAATTCCGGAAAGCAATAAACCACCTCTTTCTGCTCCATTTCTCTCAAGCGGCTACCCTGACTCCAAGAAACCATCCCCCATCCCCTACTAGAGCCCCATACACAACATAACGCTCAAGTCCCAAGCATTTTCTTGCCAGCCTTACAGCATCTTACTTACTCTCTGATTAACACACCCAACATCCAAATCAGAAGACCTACACTACTGAACATGCTAACTGTACCTAAGCTCACCACAAGGTGCACGAAGACAACTACCAAAAGAGCTTTTTCAATTTATGCTCCGACAGCCTGGAATGACCTCCCCACTAGTATTCGATCCATATCCAGCCTCACCTCCTTTAGAAAGGCAATAAAACACCACCTTTTTCTAATTCACTATCCTGAAACCAAGCCCGAAAAACATAAGTCATTCGCACTCACCCCACACCTTAACTGCCCTAACACCCAACATGAGAATGGCTAGGTGCTCCTCTCCCTTTAGCTCTACACATTATCCCACTTGACCTATATATGCTCACGGTAGACCTCAATGACTAGAATATTTAACTCTATGTAAATACTTTGTATATACCATGTGAATAGTTTCCCTGTTATCCCAGTTTTGATGATGCCTTGTTCTATGTAAGCACATTGTGATATTTAATGCATTGTTGCACTGTTCAGTTTTAATGTAAACCGCGCTGATCTCAATAGCGCAGTATATAAAAAATAAAAATAAATAAAATAAATAAATAAATAAATACTCAAAACTAAATAACTCTCATTCCCCGACTGCCACCCCCACACACACTCCCGACTTACGACATAAAAGGAAATAAATTCCAATACCTAATTACACATGCCCTACACACAACACTCAACCACTGTAAATATCCAATGTAAATAATTTAATGGTTGTTTGTATTATTAATATCTCATAAAGTTGAAGTTTATTATTCAATGTAAATAGTTAAACCTGACCGTTCAATGTAAATAGTTGAATCTGATTGTTCAATGTAAATGTATACAACTGTGTACAATTGTTAAGATGTTTCATGTAAACCGCCCTTGATCGCTGGAAGGGGCGGTATAGAAGAAAATAGATAAATAAATAAATAAATAAAACTTGTTATTGAAAGTCCTGGTCTTAGCATCATAAATGTAATTTTCCTTTTTATGCCATTTGTGTGGCTTTAGTGAGAGCAACATTTGCTCTGTTGCACAGAGAACTATATACTTGTATATATAACTATAACTATATACTTGTATATAGTTACAACTGTCATAATCTGCCATGTTATAGGGACAGTACTTTTGTTTTAACTGTTATACAATCTGTGTTAGTTGAATTACTGAAGTATTCTGCTTAGTTTTTAAACCCTTTGTTGTACAAGTTAAGATGTTTTATGTAAAAAGTTATTATTGTTCTATGTAAAACAAGCTCTGCATTGTTGACTGTTGTTGATTGTACACCGCAACTGATCGCTGGAAGATGCGGTATATAAATAAGTGTTAAATAAAATAAATAAAAAAATAAATAAATATAGCTGAGACATAAGTACAGCAGATGTGACATAGGAGTTCAGGCTCATCTCTGCTTCCCATGGGAATCTGTCCCCATCTCCAATAGGGTGGGAGGGCGCGGGACCTCGTCTCCTTCTGTGTGATGGCAAAGTGGTTCAGGACCCCATCCACTCCAAGAGTGGAGAGGGTCAGGACCTCATCTCCTTCTTTCTGAAAGCCCAAGGCTCAGGACCTTGTGTCTTCCTGAGGTCTGAGTGTTTCAGGACCATACCACCTTCTTTTTGAGAGTAGTAGCTCAGGACCCCATCTGCTCCAAAAGTAGAGAAAGCCAGGACCCTATACCTTCCTTTTTCTAGGTGGAGAAGTTCAGGACCTGCCCCCTCGCCTCTGAGGATGGAGTGACTGAATTTACCCTATCCACTCTCTCATTCATTTGAAAATATTTAGTTGTGTCAGTTGCTTCTTGATTTATTTTTTATGCAGAGGAGTTATTCAGGTTGGTGAGAGGAATTATGGCATTGAACCTCTGATGGCATCCTTCACGGGTGAGCACCTTCTCTTCCAGCTGCCACACCTCCCTAGGAAGCCCCTTGATTGTGGCGTGCCCAGTGTTGACCTGCCTCACCAAGGAAACTTCTCACCGGGATCCTTCCATGACAGGAACAGCTTCCTTCGTAATCAGAGTGAAAAGGCATTTCATAGGGTAAAGTGAGAGACAAATCGGAAAAAAGAAACAAAGAGTTGTGTATAGAGAGGGAGGAGTTTACGGATCCAAGCTGGTGCACTCACACACCATACTCCCAATCAATGACATATCTGCACAGAAACACAACAGCACACTTCACACACAGACCTATTCTCATGTATAGAGGTACACAGAAACTTCTCACATGTACAGAGAAATGCAATATTGCCCACACGCAGCTACACACATTCACAGAAACACCAAACACACACAGGTACAGAGAAATACCTCACGTATGCCACATGTACAGATAAAAGGTAGTTACTCACCCATAGCAGGAGTTCTCTGTGGACAGCAGGAATTAGTCCTCATGTATGGATGACATCCCCAAAGAAGCCCCGCATGGGAATGCTCCCCAGCCTCTACTGGAAGCTTTTGGGAGGCTCCACCACACCTGCTTCCCACCTGCCGCCACAGTGCCATCTTAAAGCAGTCTGATAACATAGTTGTAGCAGAAGACAACTCCTCAGGGAGGTGGTAGGGTTGTGAGGATTAATTCCTGCTGTCCATGGAGAACACCTGCTACAGGTGAGTAACTACCTTTTCTCCGTGGACAAACAAGAATGAGCCCTTACATATGGGACTCCCCAACTACAGGCTACCAAAAACCAAGGCGGCCACTGAGAAGCCCACAGTGGCAAACTCACCTGTGAAATGGCAAGAGGTCAGAACAACTTGACCACCAACTATGTACAAAATGAGAGATTTTCTCTCCTCCCTTTTTCTTTTTCTTCTTCTTTTTTTTTTGGAAGCCTGGACAGAATAGACTGGGCCTACGGTGGAAGGAGTTGGATTCTAATTCCCAAACAGATTCCGGAGAACAGATTGCCCAAAGTTGTTATTGAGAATCCTCCTCTAGGCAGTAGTGAGATGTCAATGTGTGGACTGAAGACCACGTTGCAGCCCTGTGGATCTCTTCCATGGAGACAGAGCATAAGCTGGTCACTGATGCAGCCATAGCGGTGACACAGAGAGCTGTGACATGACCATCAAAGCTCAGGCCTGCCTGGGCATAAGCGAAACAGATGCAGTTGAAAGAGAGCGTTTGGAAACCGCAGCTCCTAGCTTATTAGGGTCGAAAGAAACAAAAAGCTGGATAGACTTTCTATGGGCCTTTGTCCGCTCCAAGTAGAAGACCAAGGCTCGCTTGCAGTCCAACATGTGCAATACAGCTTCCACTCTGTGTGCATAAGGTCAAGAGAAAAATGTCGTAACAATTACATAGTAACATAGTAAATGGCGGCAGATAAAGATCAGTATGGTGCATCTGGTCTGCCCAGCAAGGCGGCAAGAATAGGTGCACCTGCTGCTCCATGCAGGACACCCCTCCCCATGTCTTTGTTTAGGGGTGAACCCATTGCTCTGTGTAGGTCACCCCTATTTGTTCAGATATAAGAGATAGTTATGTTTGTTTTGATTTTATCCTGTTGCTATAAAGGGATCCACTGTGTCTGTCCCATGCCATTTGAATTCTGTCACTGTATTTGCCCCCACCACTTCCATCTGGAGGACATTCCAAGCATCCATCACCCTTTCAGTGAAAAAGTATTTCCTGATATTGCCTTTCAATTTTCCACCTTGCAGCTTCATGTTATGCCCTCTAGTTTTACAGCTTCCCCGTCTTTGGACGAGGTTTGTTTGTTCATCATTTCTCTTTAAGTATTTAAAGGTCTGAATCATATCTCCCCTATCCTTCCTCTCCTCCAGGGTGTACATATTTAGGTCTTCAAGTCTCTTCTCATAAGTCTTCTGACGCAGCCTCCAAATCATTTTGGTTGCCTTCCTCTGAACCGCTTCTAGCCTTTTTATATCCTTTGCAAGATATGATCTTCAAAACTGAACACAGTATTCTAAGGGAAGCCTCACCAGCGACTTGTACAGTGGCATTAGTGCCTCTTCCTTTCTGCTGGTAATTCCTCTCTGTATGCAACCCAGCATCCTTCTGGCTTTTGCCACTGCCTTGTCGCACTGTTTCACCACCTTGAGATCGTCAGAGACAATCACTCTGAGGTCTTTCTCCTGGTCCGTGCACACCAACCTCTCTCCCCTATCTCATACAATTCCCTTGGATTTCTGCTTCCCAAGTTCATGACACTGCACTTCTTCACATTAAAGCTCAACTGCCAAGCTTTAGACCATTCTTCCAGCTTTTGTAGATCTTTCCTCATGATATCCACTCCCTCAGCGGAGTCTACTCTGTTGCAAATTTTGGTGTCATCAGCAAAAAGACAGATTTTTCCATTCAGCCCTTTGGCAATATCATTCACAAATATATTGAACAGTACCAGTCCCAGGACCGAACCCTGGGGCTCCCCGCTAATCACCATCCTTTCATCCAAGTGAGTTCCGTTTACTGTCACCTTTTGTCGTCTGTCAGTCAACCAATTTCTGATCCAGTTCACCATCTTAGGACCCATCCCCAAGCTGTTGAGTTTATTGATAAGCCTTCTATGAGGAACTGTATCAAAGGCTTTGCTGAAATCCAGGTAGATGACATCCACTGCATGCCCTTGATCTAGTTCTCCGGTCACTCAGTCAAAGTACTCAATCAGATTTGTTTGGCAAGATCGTCCTTTGGTAAAACCATGTTGCCTCGGATCATGCAATCTGTTGGTTTTGAGTAAGTCCACTATTCGCCCTTTCAGGAGCGCCTGTATTACTTTTCCCGCCACCGAGGTAAAGCTTACTGATCTGTAGTTTGTCACTTCTTCCCTATTACCGCTTTCATGGAGAGGTACCACATCAGCCCTTCTCCAGTCCTGTGGAACTTCTCCTGTCACCAAGGCTCTATTAAAACATCCTTTAAAGGCCCTGCCAGAACCTCTCTGAGCTCTTTCAGCATCCTGGGATGTCTTCCATCCGGTCCCATGGCCTTAGCCACTTTCAGTTTTGCAAGCTGCTCTAACACATCATCTTTTGTGAATGGTGGGGTATCTACTCCATTCTCATTTGTATATTTGTCAATCACAGGTGGTCCTTCTCTGGGATTTTCTTTAGTGAAAACAGAGCAGAAGTATTGGTTTAGCATTTTCGCTTTTTCATTGTCACTTTCCACGAATCCGTTCCCAGCACTTTTGAGTCCTGCAATTCCACCTCTGATTTTCCTCCTCTCCTGAATATACCTGAAAGGTTTTGTCACCACACTTCACGTCTTTAGCCATCTTTTCTTCTGCCTTTGATTTTGCTATCCTTATTTCTCTTTTTGTCTCTTTTCTTGTATTCTTTTCTATGTTCCTCTGTTTGCGAGCTTCTGAATTTTGTGAAAACTGTGTTTTGCCTTTATTAGAGCAGCCACTTCTTTGCAGAACCAAATAGGCTTCTTTTTCCTCTTGTTTTTATTTACTTTCCTTATGTATATATTTGTTGCACCTTTTATTGCTTTCTTTAGTTTAGCCCATTGCAATTCCACTTCCCTTATCCCCTCCCACCCTACTGACTCTTCCTTCAGGTACTTGGCCATTTTACTGAAGTCAATATTTTTGAAGTCTAGGACTTTGAGCTTGCTGTGATTGGATTCCACCTTGGCTTTTATCTCAGACCACACTGTGTGATGATCGCTGCTGCTCACATGGGCACCCACCTGGATTTTCGACACGCTATCTCCGTTGGTGAGCATTAAATCCAGCATGAAGCTCTCCTGTTCAATTCCATCACCATTTGTTTAAGTGACGCATCTTGGAAGGCATCCACAATTTTTTTACTTCTTTCCAGATCTGCAGAAGGAACACTCCAATCCATATCAAGTAGATTAAAGTCACCCAATATGATCACTTCCCCTTCATAGCTATCTTTGCAATATCAACAATCAATGCGCTATCCATTTCTTCAGTTTGAGATGGAGGCCTGTAGACTATACCAGTATGGATGACAGTGCCATCTCCTCTTTCCAACACAATCCACAGCGCTTCTTCTTTTACCCACGTCCCCTGCATTTCAGCAGCTTTAATATTGCTTTTGACATATAGGGCTACTCCTCCTCCTTTTCTACGCTCTCTGTCTCTTCTAAATAGATTATAGCCAGCTATGGCTATATCCCATTCATGTGACTCATTAAACCATGTTTCTGTAATGGCCACAATGTCCAAGTCCATTTCCACCATTAGGGCTTCCAGGTCAGGAACTTTGTTGACTAGGCTTCAAGCATTTGTGCTCATTGCTTTCCAGCATTTGTTGACTGGCTTGCCTGTATTTTGTATGGATTTCGTTCTACATGCCTCTTCCCATGCTTGCCATTGATGTGTTCTTCAAGTGTGTGGCAGTTTCCAATGTTGTTTTTCTTTTGCTGGAAGTGACGTACTGAACTTGTCCTTCTCCATCCATCACCCCCTTTCCCTAGTTTAAATGCCTGTGCAATACTGCCTGAATTTTTCACTTAGGATCCTTTTCCCTCCGGCAGAGAGATGTATTCCATCAGCACAGTATAGTCTCTTGTTGATCCATATATTTCCCCAGTCGCCAATGTATGTAAATCCTTCTTGTTTGCACCAGGTTTGGAGCCATGTATTGAAGTTGTTTATGTGATGCAGACTTTCTGCCCCCTTACCATGAACAGGTAGAACTTCTGAGAATGCTACAGTGTTAACAATGGGAGAATGCTACAGTGTTAACAATGGGCCTGAGTATCTCTCTCAGAGTCTGGAAGTCCCTGTGAACTGTAGAGGCACTGTTTCTAGCCAGGTTATTTGTACCCAAGTGGATGACAATATCAGTTTTGGAGCGCTCACTTTCTGCACTAACTATGGCAGCAATTTGCTTTGTATTCCTGCTGGCTGAAGAGCCTGGGAGGTATTTGATCATCCTCTCTCATTTGAGCTGTTTTCCCAAATTGGTGCCTCTGATGATGGAATCTCCAAGGAGTAGTAGTTTTCTGTTTTGTGATTTTTTTTCTTCCTATTTGGTACATTATCAGTAGATTTGGCATTAAGTATATCATTTAAGGGCTTTTCAGTTTCCACGGATTGAGCACCCTCATTATCCAAGACAGAGAAAGCATTGTGCAGGGATATCACTTGATGTATAGGGTGTCTCTCTGTGTTACAGGTCGCAACCTGCCAGAGCCCATTGTGATCCATTTGTTCCTGGGCTGTTTGATTCTTTGTGGGAGTGGTGGTGGATTTTGTTCAGTTTGTACCCTAGAGGAAGTGTGTTTAATTGCAGCTAATTCTTCCCTTAGTAGAGTCAATTCTTTATGCATAGCAGCTAACTTGAGTCATATAGGGCAAGTTCTTAGGTTCCAAATGATTCTTCTCAGAATGAAAGCACCATGCTTATTGCATTAAATACACAACATTCTGACATAGCTGTCCTAGCAGGAGAAAAGGAGAAAAAGTGGGTGTAACACCTAATTAAAGGACAGATGTCAATGTATATGATGACTATATTGGCAATGCAACCCAGAGGTGGGTGGGGTGAGGGGTAGGGTAGGCAGGAACCTAAGTGTCCCTGGCCAGTAGGCCTTCTATGAACTGAGGGCATACTCAGATATCTGATTTAAGGGCTACACAAGGAACGTAGGCAGGCTGAAGATTCCCAAAAACCTATATTCAACAGGTAAAGTTTATCAAAAAACAGGCAATGATAAAGTTTGAAAGCCTTAGCTGAGTGTATAGTCTCTTGAAGTTCTGGTGAGCAGGTGGAAATCCAATACCACTTTCAGAAGGAATTTAGGATGAGTGTGATGGTAGAATTTGGTGCAAGGCAGATGAACCTCTAGGGCCTGAAGCTCGCCTACTCTGCATGCTGAAGTGATCGCCACCAGAAACAGGACCTTCCAGTTCAAGAACTTCAGAGGACAGGAACTGAGCAACTCAAAGGGAGCTTTCATGAACTGTGCAAGAATCACACTGAGGTCCCAAGACACTGTGGGAGGCTTGTAGGGAGGCTTTAAGAGAAGCAACTTCCACATAAAGCAAACAACTAAAGGCTGTACCAAGATGGACTTCCTTTCACACCTTGATGGTAAGTTCCAGTCGCACTGAGGTGGAGTTGGACTTCAGTCCCAACTCAGAGAGACGTAGAAGATATTCAAGCAGTTTTTGTGTGGAACAGACAAAAAGATCTAGGGCATGGTTCTTACACCAAACCTCTTCCATTTTTAAGAGTAAGACTTTTTCGTACAGGCCCTAAGGACGTCAGTCACACTGTCCGGCAGGTTGAGCTGAGACATTAGCCTCTCAACTTCCACGCCGTGAAGGACAAAGACCAGATGTTAGGGTGCAACATCGTCCCACCCTCCTGCGATATCAGATCTGGTGCATGATCCAGCCAGAGAGCTGTAACAGGAGAGGAAACCAAGACTGTCAGGCCCAGTAGAGAGTGATGAGAATCATCGTGCCTCGGTCTGTTTTGAGCTTCAGCAGGGTCTTTGCAATGAGAAATATTGGAGCATATACATACAGAAGACCATCCCCCCAGTGCAAGAGGAAAGCATCCACTGCTAGTCTGCTGTGTGATCTTACTCTGGAGCAGGATTGATCCACTTGGGCATTCTGCGGGGTGGCAAACAGATCTATCAAGAGAGTGCCCTGCTCTCAAAAGATGCAAGTTGCAACTCCTCTGTTCAGCGCCCACTCATGCAGCTTGAGAACTCGATTCAGTCTGTCTGCCAAAGTGTTTTGCTTGCCTGGCAGATAAGTGACTCTCAGGTCCATCCCATTTGCGATGGTGAACTTCCACAACCTTACTGCCTCCCAACACAGGAGGCACGAGTCCATTCTTCCCTGCTTGTTGATGTAGAACATGATGATCTGATTGTCGGTCTGTACCAGAACAATTTGGTTGGTCAGTCGATCTTGAAAAACTCTTAGTGTTCACCACCTCTCATAGCTCCAAGAAGCTGATCTGATGAAGGCTTTCTTGGGTGGACCATTTGTCCTGGGTGTGCAGCCCATTGAGATGAGATCCCCACCTCAGCTTGGAGGCATCTGTCATCAGAACCTTTTATGGTGGACCAATCTGGAAAGGAAGACCCTTGAGCAAATTGTGGTGACTTGTCCACCAGTGTAATGAATGAACGAGAGGGGTGGTGACCTATAGATGATCCCTGAGTCGACCCATGGCCTGGTTCATTGAGTCCACTGGGATTGCTTCATCTGAAGGCGTGTCAGAGATGTGATGTACACCGTGGAGGCCATGTGGCCTAGCAGCAGTCAACATCCTGTGAGTTGTTACCTGTTGACTCACTAGTCTCCCACACCAGAGTGGTCAATCTGAGAAGTTGGTTGTGGAGGAGGAAGACTCTCGCCTGAGTCATGTCAAGCAGGGCCCCTATAAACTCCAACTGTTGGGCTGTGGGTGGGATTTTGAACCCCAGTAGTTCCCACACCCGAATGGTTAATCATGTTGATTCTTGAACTCCTTCCGGAGTGGCGTTCTTGATCAGCCAATCGTCCAAATAGGGGAAAACAAGCACAACCAGCATCCATAGGTAAGCAGCCACTACCACGAAGCATTTTATGAAAACACGAGGTGCTGAGGGCAGGCCAAATGGCAATACCTGATACTTGAAGTGTTGTCCACCCAGGACGAATCTGAGATACATCCCGCTCACAGGAAGTATCTGTATGTGGGTATATACATCCCTCAGATTCAGGGAGCATAGCCAATCTGCTTTTTGCAGGTAAGGAAGCAGAATGCCCAAACTTTTCCAATTTCTCAGCGGGCAGAAAATGGGCCAAGTCAGCTCGGTCACACATGATATCTTTCAAGAACATGCCCATGTAGAACTGGTAAGAGGCCACACAGGCTACGAGCATGGAACTCTGAAAACACTGCCTCTCGAAGGAGTCCAATATCTGAGCTTCCCTCCCTGGGGGCGCAGAGGCATGAGTCTTGGTAAGCTTGATCCTCTTCAAGGCAGATTTGACCACCAACAAATGGTGAGGGAGCTGAGGTTTCTCGAACCCAGGAGCCTTTTGCACTCTGTACAAAGAGTCTAGCCATCTACTAACAGGAGGTACAATGAGGAGGGTTCTCCTACATTCTCATCTATACTTTCTGCAGGATACGGTGCACGGGCACTATCACTGTCACCTTAGGGGCTGAGGAATACTGTAAGATTTCCAGCTTCTCTGCCCTGGGCTCATCTTCAGTCTCCAAAGTGAATAGGATGGTCTTGGCCATATCCCTTACAAACTCCAGGAAGGTCATGTCCTTCACTGGCTCCCCTTCTATTTCCATATCCAATTCAAATTTATCCTTCTAACATATAAATGCATTCACTGTACTGCCCCTCATTACCTTTCCTCTCTTCTCTTGTCCTACATCTCTCCTCGTGAACTCCACTCCTCCTCTGACTTTCTTCTCTCTATGCCCATTTCTTCTTCTGCAAACTCCAGACTTCAATCTTTTCACCTTACTGCTCATTATGCATGCAATAAACTTCCTATATCTTTATGTCAAGTCTCTTCTCTCCCCTTCTTCAAATCCATGCTAAAGGCTTACCTCTTTGAGGCTGCATTTGGATTCTAAACCCTTGTTTTCCTTGTCTCCTTCCCTATTTGAACCCACCTTGTTTCTCTTGTATTGTTCTGTTTGTCTTGATTAGATTGTAAGCTCTATGAGCAGGGACTGTCTTCTTTATATGTTTGTACAGTGCTGCACACGCCGTGTAGCACTATATAGTAGTAGTGTAAGGGTCTAATGGGAGCTTCAGGGATCTACCTTCTGACAAGTTCTCCAATTTCACGCTGGTGGCCCAGCCCACTGAGTCCAACTCAGAGAGGAAGTCAAAGTACCGTTGAGTCTCTGCCTGAATCTCCCTCATGCTTTGAGGGGAGTGAGAGTCCCTTCTGGAATGGTGTTGCACTGATGCCCTCCTAGGTTTTGAGGGTGCATTGGACCCTGACCCGCTAGAGAGGGATATCGGTGTCAGGAGTCCTTCGATGCCCCAAATGTCAATGCCTCTTCCACAGGCAGTGCATGCATCTCCAGGAACAGCTGCATGGCAGACAATGTCGAAGGTGCTTCTCCATGGCTGATGATTCCAAAGGCTCTGGGGCCTGCGCAACTTCAACCGACTGATGTACCTGATATCTGTACAGGGTATTGGCGGCTGGGTCACGACTGCTGGTGCCCCTCCGATGTCCTGGAGGATGAACTCTCCTCCCTTCGGGACATCTTTGAGGGGCACTCACATAGATCCCCATTGCTCTCGACATCTCGCCTTGAAGGATTCTGATGCCGATGCTGCACCAGTCTTCACCCAGTGTTCGCTGTGGTCACCTCTCAACATCGATGAAGATGAGGCTGAATCCTTCCTCATCTTTAGGTGGAGCTCGATCGATGCTGATGCTCCAGGGCACTAGGGGTGCTCTGCTCTGATTGAAATCAAGAAATTCAAGGGTAGCGTTCTCCAAAATGCTTCCCATTCCACGTGTAGGACCCAAAAGGCAGGCAGAGCTCCAGAGTCTCAATGCGTGGATGAGACAATGGTGCAGAGATGAGGGTTTTGGATTTGTTAGGAACTGGGGAACATTCTGGGGAAAGGAGGGGCTCTTCCGAAGGGATGGGCTTCACCTTAGCCGGGATGGAACCAGGCTGCTGGCATTAACCTTTAAAAAGGAGGTAGAGCAGCTTTTAAACTAGATAATAGAGGAAAGCCGACAGTCGCCTAAGAGCGGATGGTTCGGAAGAATGTATCCTTGAAGGATACTACCAAAAGCAGAGAGGTTCCAAAAAAAGAGTAAAGTAGCCCAAATGCCCTCGAGTATGGAGCAGACAGAGCTTAAAGATCCCAAATTACCCATGTCTACCAATAGCCAAATTAATATGAATAAAATACAGTCTCTAAAATGCTTGTATGCAAATGCTAGAAATCTAAAAAATAAGATGGGAGAGTTAGAATATATAGCACTAAATGAGAGGTTAGATATGATTGGAATATCAGAGACATGGTGGAAGGAGGACAACCAGTGGGACACTGTGATACCTGGGTACAAACTATATCGTAATGACAGAGCTGATCAAATTGGTGGAGGGATTGTGCTCTATGTTAGAGAGGGCATTCAGTCAGAAAGGATTAAAGTTTTGCAGGAAACAAAATTTGCTGTAGAATCTCTATGGATTGAAATTCCATGTAAAAAGGGGAAGGCGATGGCAGTGGGGGTGTACTATTGACCGCCTGGCCAGAATGAACAAATGGATTATGAAATGCTCAAAGAAATCAAGGAAGCTAACAAATGTTACAGCGCAGTAATAATAATGGGTGATTTCAATTACCCCGGTATCGACTGGGTCAGTGTCACGGCAGGACATGCTAGGGAGATAAAGTTCCTAGATGACATAAATGACTGCTTCTTGGAGCAGCTGGTTCATGAACCGACCAGAGGGGAAGCCATATTAGACCTAGTCCTTAGTGGAACACCAGATCTAGTGCAAGAGATGAGGGTGTTGGGGCCACTTGGCAATAGTGATCATAGCATGATCACCTTTGATTTAATTAGTGGAGGAGGGATAGTAAGGAAATCCACAGTACTACCTTTTAACTTTCAAAAGGGAGACTATGATAAAATGAGGAAAATAGTTAAGAAAAAACTAAAAGGAGCAGTTGCAAAGGTTAAAGACTTACATCAAGCTTGGGTGTTGTTGAAAAATACTATCTTGGAAGCCCAGACAATCTGTATTCCACACTTTAAGAAAAGTGGAAGGAAGTCCAAAAAACTGCCAGCATGGTTTAAAGGCGAGGTCAGAGAGGCTGTTGTTGCCAAAAAAGGATCTTTCAGGAAATGGAAAAAAGAGCCAAACGACGAAACCTGGAAACAGCACAAGCACTGGCAAGTCAAATGCAAGGCATTGATAAAGCAGGCAAAGGGAGAATTTGAGAAGAAGCTTGCTGCGGAAGCAAAAACGTGAAATAAAGATTTTTTCAAGTACATTCGTAGCAAAAAACCTGTGAGAGAGTCAGTTTGTTCAATAGATGATAGAGGGGTTAAAGGGGCACTAAGAGGCGACAAGGCGATAGCGGAGAGACTGAATGAATTCTTTGCTTCGGTCTTTACTGAGGAAGATGTAGAGATGTTACCCATGACTGAAGTGGTATTTAAAGGTACGGAAGAATTGAAGGAAATATCGATACATAGTGAAGATGTATTACAACTATTAGATAAACTCAAGAGTAGCAAATCACCTGGGTCGGATGGTATACATCCAAAGGTGTTGAAAGAACTGAAATATGAGATTGCAGACCTGCTATTAGTAATCTGTGATCTATCATTAAAATCATCTCTAATACCTGAAGATTGGAGGATCGCCAATGTAACACCAATTTTTAAAAAGGGTTCCAGGGGTGATCCGGGAAACTACAGACCAGTGAGCCTCACGTCAGTACCGGGAAAAATGGTAGAAACCATCATAAAGAATAAAACTACTCAGCATGTAGATAGTCATGGCCTAATGGGAGACAGCCAACATGGCTTTAGACATGGAAGATCTTGTCTTACTAATCTGTTATGTTTTTTTGAAAATGTGAATAAACAGGTGGACAAAGGTGAGTCAGTTGATATAGTGTATCTGAACTTTCAGAAAGCCTTTGACAAGGTCCCTCATCAGAGACTTTTGGCAAAACTAAAGAGTCATGGGATAGGAGGCAGTGTACTACTGTGGATCAGGAACTGGTTAAAAGATAGAAAGCAGAGGGTTGGGCTAAATGGCCAATTTTCCCAATGGAGAAAGGTGAATAGTGGTGTACCCCAGGGATCTGTGCTGGGTTCGCTGCTTTTTGACATATTCATAAATGACCTGGAAAGTGGAATAACGAGTGAGGTTATCAAATTTGCAGATGACACAAAACTATTTAAAGTTGTTAAAACCCAAGAGGATTGTGGAAAATTGCAAGAGGATCTTGATAAATTGGAAGACTGGGCATCAAAATGGCAGATGAAATTTAATGTGGACAAGTGCAAGGTTATGCACCTAGGGAAGAACAACCCAAACTATGCTTACACGATGCAAGGTTGCACATTAGGAACCACCACCCAGGAAAAAGATTTAGGCGTCATTGTGGATACCATGTTAAAACCCTCGGCCCAGTGTGCAGCGGCGGCCAAGAGAGCAAATAGAATGCTAGGTATGATAAGGAAAGGAATGGGAAATAAAACAAAAGATATTATAATGCCTCTATATCGTTCCATGGTGAGACCGCACCTTGAATATTGTGTGCAATTCTGGTCGCCGTATCTTAAAAAGGATACAGCGTTATTAGAAAAGGTTCAGAGAAGAGCCACCAAACTGGTAAAGGGGATGGAAGGATACTCCTATGAAGAAAGGCTAAAAAGGTTAGGGCTCTTTAACCTGGAAAAGAGACAGCTGAAGGGAGATATGATAGAGGTCTATAAATTAATGAACGGAGTGGAATGGGTAAACGTAGATCGATTGTTTACATTATCAGAATATAGAAAGACTAGGGGACATGCAATGAAGCTACAGGGTGAACTATTTAAGACTAACAAAAGAAAATATTTTTTTATTCAACGTGTAATCAAACTCTGGAATTTGTTACCGGAGGATGTAGTAAAGGCTGTTAGTGTAGCTGGGTTTAAAAAAGGTTTAGACAAGTTCCTGGAGGAAAGGTCCATAAACCATTATTAAGAAGGGACCCAGGATATCAATGCTTGACCCAGTACAAGCATTGTGGAACCTGTGTCTTTTGGGGAAACTGCTAGGTACGTATGACCTAGATTGGCCACTGTTGGAAACAGGATACTGGGCTTGATGGACCTTGGTCTGACCCAGTATGGCATATCTTATGTTCTTATGAGTTCGAGAGCTCCTCAATGTCCAGGACTGGCCCATCCACTAAGCAAACTAGGCGGCAGCCCTGGGTGGGTGGTGGCAGTGGCACACATGGTTGGTCGCACTGCCCCCCCTCCCCCGCCAGCTGCCGCCAATTCTGTTTGGGTGGGAGATGGGCAGCAGCAGTATTTTCACAAATGGCGGCAAAAAGCCGCCGCTTTTGGAAATACTGTCACTGCCCGCCTCCCCCTCCCGAGATGGAATGGGCAGCGGTGGCAGCTGGGGGGGGGGGGGGTGATGTCAGCTGGGGTGGGTGGCATCAACGGAGGGGGCAGCAAAGTCGGGGTTTCTGCCTAGGTCGGCCCTGTTGATGTCAATGCACCGCAATCGTCCGATGCAGCCTTTAAAGCCATTGAGACTGATGTTCTTGAAGCCAAAGAAAATGGATCAGACTTTTGAGTGCCAAAGAATGAATCATGCTGCTTTGCTTGACCTTTGAGTCTCTTCTTGTCATCTGCAAATACAAATTACAAGAAGAGTGTGGATGATTGGGTCCCAGGCATTGTAGGCACAGTTATGGGTATCCGTGGTGGATATGTTCCTAGAGCACTTGGAACATTTCTTAAACCTGCTGGTGGGTTTCTGAGACATAGCATCCAGAAAAATAGCCATGGCCAAGTCAAAGTGCTTGATTTTTGGAGAGGCTCAACTAGGGTACCGGCATTGAGAAGACAGAGAGGTCGCAGCAAGGAGAAAAAGCGATGGAGGTAGAAGAAAACAATTAAGGGAACAGAGAAACCGTGATTGGCAGGCAAAGTGAAGGAAAAGGCAAAAAAGGGACAAAAACCTGGTGGAAAAACACCCCCGCAGGGGAGAAGGAAAGTTTACCAAGTGAAGAAAGACTTGAACATGTCCATGGGGCTCCGCGGAAAACAAAAAACTGGTTTAGGATGGCGCCATTGTGGCAGGCGGGAAGGAGTAACGCAGACACAGTGGAGCCTCCCAAAAGTTTCCAATAGAAGCCGGGGAGCATTCCCATGTGGGGCTTCGTCGGTGATATCACCAGTACATGAGAACTCATTCTGCTTGTCCATGGAGAAAGTATTCCGCACATGCAGCTATGCGTGCTCTCAGAAACACAAACACGCCTACACACACAGGTACACAAGTATTTAATTTATTTATTTGATTTTACATACCACACTATTTTCAAAATCAGCACAGTTTACATAGAACAGATGTCAAAGAACAGAACAATAACATCAGCTATTGCACCATAAACAATAAACATTTTACATTAAACAGGGGAGTCAACTTGAGTAGTAATAGGGAGAACTATCTACAGGATGTTTAGTGGACCGTGAGAAGTAGGTAGATCTGAGCTATTGCTGGCAGGCGTGATCCATAGAGTAGCTATAGTATATGGTCATAATACAGTTCGAAAAGATGTGCCTTTATCGCTTTCCTGAAGGTTGACGGGTCGGAAATGGAACGGGGGCGGGCACACAGAAACACTGGCACATGTATGAAGAAACTCAGCAGTATTGCACACAGACATCTCATATGCCCACCCAGACATGCATACACATTCAGGTACACAGAAACACAGCAGCTCTTGAGTATAAACGTAGACAGAAACACTCCAGCGCACCTTATAGATCAATGCAGGGTTGCAATAAAACCTGAGTCTGCCTGCAGATGATTTTCTATGTTTGGTGTCCCATAGCTCAAGCGAGCAGTCCTGCCTGTGACCAGCATCGTGGAGCTGCTCATCGTCGTGGATAATAACCGGGTAGGCAATATCGCTGCACTTTCTACTGCCCTCCTCACACACCACTTTTGCTCCCTAAGTGACTGGTTCCTCTGCTTTCTCAGTACAGACAGAAGAGCTCGAATGAAGAAGCGGTGAAGCAGGATGTCCTCGAGCTTGTCAATGCTGTGGACATGGTAAGGTGCACTCATCGCTGCCACCAAATGCTCTTTGCAGTTATTGCTTGATGTGCTTTGATGTTATTGTTTATTTATTTATTTACATCATTTGATTAATTACCTGTCCTTTATCTGTTACAGACATCAGAGCAGAGTATAATGAAATAATAAATGCAATGGGGGCTTTCTGCCATGGCGGCCATTTATTACTGGTTGTAGAAATACCAACTTAAACTTAATCCAGTAAAGTCTGTGGTTCTCTGGTTCACTAAATGTGAATAAATGAATTAACAAATACAATTTCTCTTGTACCAAGAGAGACAATCATGATATTTGAAAGGAACTGAACTACCTTTTGACCTAATAAACACTAACTTTGAAAGCCAGGGTCCAGTTGACAAGTAGCAGCTGTAATAAAGGTTCGATTTTCACTATTTCTCAATGTGATAACTGGAACTACCTGGTTCTAACATAGTAACATAGTATATGACAACAGATAAAGACCAGCTTGGTCCACCTAGTCTGCCCAGCAAGGTGGCAAGAGTGCTTGTAGCTGCCACTCTGTACAGATTGCCCCCCTCTATGCCTTTGTTTAGGAGTATACCCACCTTGCGTGCACGTCACCCCCCTCTGTTTGTTAAAGTATGTTGTTAAGTGCCGTCGAGTCGGTCTCGACTCATGGCGACCCTCTGGATAGTTGTCCTAAACTGTGTTCGGTCTTTAGTCAGGCAGCTCATTGTTGACAAACTGGTATCCGTAGTTGCTGTTATTGTATCATTCCATCTCATTGCTGGCCTTCCTCTTTTGCATTGACCTTCTATCTTGCAAGGCATGATGTCTTTCTCTAATGATCTCTCTCTTCGCATGATGTGTCCAAAGTATGAAAGTCGAAGTCTTGTCATCTGAGCTTCTAAAGAAAGCTTAGGTTTGATCTCCTCTAGTACAGACTGGTTTGTTCTTCAGGCAGTCCATGGTATACACAGTATTCGCCGCCAGCACCATAATTCAAAGGCATCAATTTTTTTCCTCTCTATCTTTTTCACTGTCCAGCTTTCACATCCATATGATGTTATTGAAAATACCATGGCTTGAACAAGTCAAATCTTTGTATGGAGAGAGACATCTCTGCTCTTGAGAATCTTGTCTAGGTCTTTCATAGCCATTCTGCCAAGAGCAATGCGTCATTGGATTTCTTGACTGCTTGTTGCTTCTTTATTGATACTTGATCCAAGTAGGTTAAAGTTGTTCACAATTTCAATTTCTTCTCCTTCAACGATGAACTTGTTAATTTTACCAGTTGTCATGATCTTTGTCTTCTTTACATTAAGGTACAGGCCCATTTTGAGACAATGTTCTTTGATCTTGAGAAGCAAATGTTTCAGATCATCTTCACTTTCAGACAGTAATGTCGTATCATCAGCATAGCGAAGGTTGTTGATGAGTCTTCCACCAATCTTCACACCTCTGTTGTCTTCATACAATCCTGCTTCTCTGATGATTTCTTCTGCATATAAATTAAACAGGTAGGGGGAAAGTATGCAGACTTGTCTTACACCTTTGCTTATTTTAAACCATTCTGTTTCTCCTTGTTCCGTTCAAACTGTTGCTCCTTGATCAATGTACAGATTGTGCAAGAGAATGATCAGGTGTTCTGGTATACCCATGCTTCTTAATGTGGCTCAGAGTTTCTCATGGTTTACACAGTCAAAAGCCTTGCTATAGTCGATAAAGCACAAATAGATATCCTTTTGGTATTCTTTAGTCTTTTCAAGGATCCATCTCACATCCGCAGTGATGTCTCTTGTTCCTCACCCTTTCCTGAACCCTGCTTGCACTTCAGGTAGTTCTTGTTCCAGGTATGGTTGTAGTCTCTTTTGAATAATCTTCAATAGAATTTTGCTGGCATGTGGGATCAGAGCGATTGTGCGATAATTTCCACAGTCAGTTGGATCACCTTTCTTTAGTATTGGTATAAACACAGATCTTTTCCAGTCAGTTGGCCATGATGTTGTCTTCCATATTTCTTGGCAGAGCCTTGTAAATACGGTAACAGCTGCATCAGATTGCTGTAATATTTCAATGGTAATGCCATCAATACCTGGTGCTGTGTCCTTTGATAAGGCTTTCAATGCTGCTTCAACTTCTTCTTTCATCACCAATCGTTCCAGATCATAAGGTAGAGGTTGAAATTGCTGTTGGTCCACTTGATCTTTATCATATAAAAATTCTGTATATTCTTTCCACTTTTTCTTCATCTTCTCAGCATCATTCAACATAGAACCTTGAGCATCTTGTAACGTTTCAATTTGAGGCTGGAACTTTTTCTTTAACTCTCGTAGCTCTAGGAAAGCTGATCTTGTTCTTCCTCTAATAGTTTCTGCTTCTATTTCCTTGCATGCGTCATTGTAGTACTTTTCCTTGTCCTGTCTTGCTGCACGTTGGAAATCTCTGAGTTCTGGGATTGTCTTTCTTTCTCCTCTGGCTTTAGCTTCTCTGCGTTTCTGGGCAATTTTCAGAGTTTCTTCCGTCATCCATTTTGGCTGTTTTTGCTTTTTCACCTTTTGTAGAGACTTCTCGGTTTCTTCCAACACAACCTTCTTGATGTCATTCCATAATTCTTCCAGAGCTCTGTCATTTGTATCTAAAGCAGCAAATCAATTTTGGAGGCAGCCTTTAAATTCCAGTGGTATATTCTCAAGGTCATATTTTGTTGAGGACAGACTTAAGGATCTTAATATGTACACCTTAGAGGAAAGGCGGGATAGAGGTGATATGATTGAGATGTTTAAATACCTCCGTGGCATAAATGTTCAGGGAGAGAGCCTCTTTCAATTGAAAGCAAGTTCTGCTACGAGGGGGACATGGGATGAGGGTGAAGGGAGATAGATTCAGGAGTGATATGCGGAAATATTTCTTTACGGAAAGAGTAGTGGATCCATGGAATAGTCTCCCAGTGGAGGTGGTAGAGATGAGGACAGTAACTGAATTCAAAAAAGCATGGGACAAACATAGAGGATCTCTAAAGGTAAAAAGGGGACTGTTATAGTTGTTATGGAAGGACAGACTAGATAGGCCATGTGGTCTTTTTCTGTCGTCATATTTCTATGTTTCTATGACTGATTTAACTAATACATTGGATTCTAACTTACACAGAGTAATCAGCTTTAATCTAAAGAATTCCTTTTTCCCCAAGATTTAGAAAAATTCCCAGAGGTAAATACTTACAATTGCAGATCTCTCTCCAGAAGTAACAGCCCTTTTTGTAGTCCTTCTGTGAACTATCATTAAAATCATCTGTAGTACCTGAAGACTGGCCAATGTAAGACCAATTTTAAAAAGGGTTCTAGGGGTGATCCAGGAAACTACAGACCAGTGAGCCTGATGTCAATACTGGGCAAAAAGGCAGTAACCATTATAAAGAATAAAATTACTGAACAAATATAGTCATGGTTTAATGGGAGAAAACCAACATGAATTTAGCCAAAGAAGATCTTGTGCTACTAATCTGTTATGTTTTTGAAGGTGTGAATAAACAGGTAGATAAAGGTGAGCTGGTTGATATAGTGTATTTGGATTTTCAGAAAGCCATTGACAAGGACCCTCATGAGAGGCTCTTGGCAAAATTAAAAAGTCATGGGATAGGAGGCAGTATACTATTGTGGATCAGGAACTGGTTAAAAAAGATAGAAAGCAAAAGTGACTTGGAAATAGGAATAACGAGTGGGGTGATCAAATCTGCAGATGACACAAAATTATTCAAAGTTGTTAAAACACAAGAGGACTATAAAAAAATACAAGAAGATCTTGTAGTTTGCACCAGTGTGAGGTCCTAAAGTCAGCAATGTGTAAATATGTATATAAGTACCATGTGTAAATATGTATATAATGTACCCTGTGTGAAATCTTTACATCAATCCACTGTAAATTTGTAACCTTATTTTTGCTGTGTGCTACCTCCCCCTCCCTGATCTCAATGTATATATCCCTAATTTCTGGCCCGTACAGCCATTCTCTCCATGTATAGTTACTGCTGCTGATCACTGGAAGCAGCGGGATACAAATGTACACTAAATAAATAAATAATAAATTGATAAATTGGAAAACTGAACATCCAATTGGCAGATGAAATTTAATGTGGACAAGTGCCAAAGTTATGCACCTAGGAAAGAACAACCTAAACTATGGTTACACGATGCAAGGTTCCACATTAGGATTTAAGCGTCATCGTGGATAACATGTTGAAACCCTCCGCCCAGTGTACAGTGGCAGCCAAGAAAGCAAATACAATGCTAGGAATTATAAGTTAAGGAATGGAGAATAAAACAAAGGATGACATCACAATGCCTCTGTATCGTTCCATGGTACGACCGCACCTTGAATATTGTGTTGCAATTCTGGTTACCATATCTTAAAAAGGATATAGCAATATTAGAAAAGGTACAGAGAAGAGCCACCAAAATGGTAAAGGGGATAGAAGGATACCCCTTTGAGGAAAGTCTTAAAAGGTTATTTCTCTTTAATTTGGAAAAGAGACAACTGAAGGGAGATATGATAGAGGTCTATGAATTAAGGAATGGAGTAGAAATGGTAACATAGATCAGTTCTTTACTCCATAAAAAAGTAGAAAGACTGGGGACACGCAATGAAGCTACAGTGTAACTCATTTTAGACTAATAAGAGAAAATATTTTTTCACTCAACGCGTAATTTGGAGCTTGTTATTGGAGGATGTAGCAAAAGGTGTTAGTATAGCTGGGTTTAAAAAAGGTTTGGCAAGATCCTGGAGGAAAGGTCCATAAACCATTCCTAAAGAGGACCTGGGATATCACTGTTTGACACTATACAAGCATTGTGGAACCTGTGTCTTTTGGGGAAACTGCTAGGTACTTGTGACCTGGATCGGCCACTGTTGGAAACTGGGATACTGGGCTTGATGTTCTGACCCAGTATGGATTATCTTGTGTTCTTACATTTAGAGGGGAAATGAGAATGGGGCAGGTATCTCCACAGACAAATCAGCATGCTCACACCCACGCCCCTCTTCCACATGCTCACGCACACGCACACACACACACACATTGCCAATTGGCTCCAGATGCACCCGGCAGGTTTCATCCAGTCCTGGATGTACCCCATTGCATGCAGGGACATGTAGTCTTGCTTTTCTTATGGAGTGCAAAGGAAAAATCAGAACTACATGTCCCTGCATGCAATTAGGTAGACCCAAGACTGGATCAAGCCTGTCGGGCGCATCTGGAGCCAGTTGGTAACCCTAACACACACACACACATACACCTCTATTTTCTCAAAAGTAAAGGCCTGGTAATCTACTTCCAGTTATGTACCTTGCCAAAAAAGCCCAAGGGGTCCTGGATCACCAGGAGTCACATTAACAAAAAGACCTAAAAAATGATCGAAGATATATGTATCAATATTGACTCAAAGGCACACATTGCATTTTCAACACACACACACATGCCCTCTTCCCTCTAACCCAGGAATGGTGAATTCCGGTCCTGGTGCACCACAATCCAGCCTAGTTTTCATGATGTCCATAATGAATATTAATGGATATATTTGCATACAATGGGAGGCAATGGATGCAAATATATCTCATGAATATTCATTAGGGACATCATGAAAACCAGTCTGGATTGTGATACACTGGGACCAGTGTTAGCCACCCCTACCCTAACCCCTCCACACATACCAACCTTCAGACATACCCTCATACACACTCACACATGCATATACCTGAATCCTCACATGGCTCCATATCCCCTCCAGGTCTCATGATGTATGTACTGTGTATTTCACAGATGTTCAAACCCCTGAATATCAAAATTATTCTTACTGGACTAATAATTTGGCGTGACACCAATCCAATTGAGGTTTTAAATGGTACAGCTGGAGATGTCCTGGGAAGATTCAGTGCTTGGCGAGGCAACGAGAAAGGACTGAAAAGAAGTGATATCGCCCATCTTCTAATGTGAGTGATTTAATCATGGGGTCTTCTCCTCCTAATATACCATGGGATACGCCCTCTTCTCGCAGAACATGAGATTCCCCACCTCCTAATGTAAGTGACTGTATCATGGGATCTCCTTCTGCATATGTTAAGGATGGCATAGCGTCAAATATGGTAAATATTTTGCTGGAAATAAAATATAGTGTTGATTCTTTATGAATAGAAGTTCCATGTGTGATGGGAAAGAGTAAAGCAATGGGAGTATACATCCATCTTTCTGACCAGAATGAAGAAACAGAGAGTGAAATGCTATCAGATATTAGGAAGGCTAATAAAATTAGCAACACAATAATGGGAGATTTCAGTAACTTCAGCACTGTTTGTGTGAATGTGTTATCAAGCCATAGTAAGGAGATAAAGTTTCTGGGTGCCATAAATGACTACTTCATGGAGCAACGGGCATCAGAACTGATAAGAGGGGGAACTTACATTAGACCTGATTTTCAGTGGATTGCAGATGCCAGGGTTAATAGTGGTGGGACCACCACCAAGCGGTAGTGATCACAATCAAATTTAATTTTCTATAAATCGCTGGAGGGAAAAGGACAGCAGAGTTGCCAAGTTACCCAGGTCTAGCAGTGAGATTTTTAAGCCAGTCCTGGATTTCTGACAATCTCCTTCTGATGCATTATGGGACCTGCAGTATTGATTTCAATGAGTAAAATCAGGGACTACAAACACCCTACTGCATTGCAAGGCAAATTTAAAACCAGAATTGGCAAAACAAAAATCTCACTCCTTGAACTGGGGAACTTGGCAACTTCTGGAATAGGTAAAACTACTGCAACACCTTTTAAATTTAAAAAGGGAGACTAAGGAAAATGAGGAAATTACAAAGGAAATTAAGTAGGAGCTGTAAGGATTAAAAGCTTGTGTTAAGTTTTGAAATGAAATGAAATGGAAAGCAGGATAAAATGAAAAGATTAGAAAGCAGCATTAATTCTGGGAAGCTAGATGCAGAGGAGTAGCAACACGAGAGAAAATTTGAAAAGATGTTTCTCCTAGAGGCGAAAATGAGTAACGCAAATTTCTTCAGATACATCAAACCAAGAAGTCTTTGGGAAAGTCATTTGGACCACTACATGATCAAGAGGTAAAAGGAGCACTCTGGAAGATAAAGCCATCACAGAAAAACTAATCAGATTCTTTGCTTTGTTCTTTATTGTGAATGATTTTGGGGAGATATCCATGCCTGAAACTCTTACGAGATGATGAGTCAGAGAAACAGAAGGTTGTTCAAGATCCTACTGAGAGACTAAAGAGGTGTTTGATGTTCAGATCAGAATTCTAAAAGAATTCAAATATAAAACTGCAGATCAGCTAGTGGTGACCCTTATGAGGAGAGGCTTAAAAGGTTAGGGCTCTTCAACTTGGGGAAAAAATGGCTGAGGGAAGATATGATAGAGGTCTATAAATTAATGAAAGGCATGGAACAGGTAAATGTAGACTGGATGTGGGCTAGGCGGCAGATCTCTATGGGCGGCAGGCCATGTGTTTTGGCACACATGACCTGTACCAGCCAAGCCGCGCCACCCTCCCTCTGTGCTGACCCATGCAATGATGCTACCCCCCGCTGCCGCTGATTCTGACAGCAGGGGGGGACAGCTCGGCGGAAGCCATGTGCTTTGGCACACATGGCTTGTCGCTTCTGGCCCCCCGAAGTTATGTCAGAAGGAGGTCAGAAGCAGTAGGGCATGTGTGCCGAAGCACATGGCCTGCTGCCGAGCTGAATTGCGCTCCCTCTTGACCCCATCGCTGGAATCATCGGCAACAGGGGGCAGAAGCGTGACTCAGCATGTGAGGGGGGGGGCACAGCTGGGGCTTCTGCCTAAGGTGGCAAAAAGCCTTGGGCTAGCCCTGGTCAGTTGTTTAGAACTTAAAAAAGTAGAAAGACTAGGGGACACACAATCAAGCTACAATGTAGCCATTTAAGACTAATTAAACTCTGGAATTTGTTACCAGAGGATGTAGTAAAAGCTGTTAGTGTAGGGGGATTTAAAAAAGGTTTGGACAAGTTCCTGGAGAAAAGGACAATAAATCATTATTAAAGAAGACCAGAGAAATCCACTGCTTACCCTGGGATAGGCATTGTGGAACCTGTGTGCCTTTTTGGAAACCTGCCAGGTACTTGTGACCTGGATTGGCCACTGTTGGAAACAGGATTCTGGGCTTGATGGACCTTGTAGATATTGTTGCTATAGCAGAGACGTGGTCCAATGAAACCCATGAATGGAAGGTGATCGTACCAGGCTATAATCCGTTCAGGAAGGATGGAACTGGCAGAAAAGGGGGAGGAGTCGTTCTTGATGTAAAATGAAGGGAGGATGAGAATAGGCACAAGCACTATGGCCTACTTGGAAAGGGCAATGGCACTTCTATCCACACTGGTGGGGCTACAAACCCCTGACTCAGGCAGAGGAACAAGACAGCAGTCTGGTCAAAGCATCCAAAAGATGGGAATGAAAGATCTGGGTAAAAAGCAGGAGCTTGTGGATGCTCTTCGAGTGTATCAAGAAATTAAATAAAGATAAAGGGTTCTGCTTAGACGAATGGCGATGGAATCTACAAGAAAACTGATGAAGCTAGACGTAGCCTTGCAAATGGAGACAGTGGGGGTCATCCCAAACCGCGAATAGTGGGGATGGAGTCCAGTCCCCGCTATTCCCCTGGACCTGATTCTGGCACTAGAGCTCCCCTCACGTACTAGGCTTTTGTGTGGGGAGCTCTGAACTAGGGCAGGAGGGGGTGGGCTGGAGGAGGAGTGTAGGCAGGGCAGAGACTGGCTCATGACCTCAGACATACAGGGCCAATTCCAGTCGCGGCCCTCTATATCCGAGGGTGCAAGAATGACCGGGGAACTTATTCCTCCTCAGAGGTGGAATAAGTCTCCTCAGTCAAGGCGAACATCACCAGCAGGCCCCACAAATCAGGTGAGCGGCAGCAAGGGGTTCCCCACAGTCTGATCCTGGCCTTGGCAGGCCCCTCCGGGGGTCGGGCAGGGGGGAAAAGCACTTTTGATGTGCGGCAGGGAATTGAGGCTTCTGCGTGGTGTCCCAGTGCCATGGCAATGAGACGCCATGGCACCAAGGCTCCAAGCAGGAGCATTGGGAGGGTTAGATGGAGCCATGGCTGGATGTGTAGGGCAGCTGAATCAGGGCCCATCCAAGCTGTTTGCCACAATTCTGCTCCTGCAGGAACATCTCACTCCCATGGGTGCAGAATCGGGTGCAAATCCGGCCTGTCCAGATTTTGGATGTCCAGACGGGCCTTGATCATAATGGGCCTCAGAGTCTCTAATGTGCAGCTAGGTGCTCACCTGAGTACCAGTAATCATCAGAAGGTAGAGTGGAGATGCATGACGTTCAAGTCTTGGAGAACATGAGAGGGTGGGAGGAGCTAAAATGCAGTGAAAGAGGAGTGAACTCGACTAGAAGGCAACAAATCTTTACGTAGGCCAAAGAAATAAGCACCGAAGTAAAGTCTGAGAAAGCTGCCGCCGCGTTTGTGCTGCTATTTCAGTAATCAGCTTTGTGCTTGGCTTGCAGAGGACGGGATTCCTTCAGTGGCACCATTGGAATGGCCTTTGTGGGGACTGTTTGCTCTCCGACTCTTGGAAGCTCCATCAGTGCGGTAAGGATAAGTCACAGTTAAACTCACCCACTCAGATTTTGTTCTCTACCTGCTGAAGGTCCTTCCATACCTGTTTTCTCTCCCTAGTTAT
Source organism: Ichthyophis bannanicus (assembly GCA_033557465.1). Classification (NCBI taxonomy): domain Eukaryota; kingdom Metazoa; phylum Chordata; class Amphibia; order Gymnophiona; family Ichthyophiidae; genus Ichthyophis; species Ichthyophis bannanicus. The sequence continues at coordinate 1,031,902,255 of CM066034.1, forward strand.
ATTTCTCTGCATGTACCACAGCTACTACTTACCATTTCTATAGCGCTACTAGCAATGGTGGGATTCGATCTCAACTGAAACCGATTCGGATAGATGCCGCCACTGAGAGAACCGAGCATGTGGCAGCACGGCATGCTCAGACCGCTGGCAGCCACCTCAGGGCAGCAACTCCCTTGTGGCCCAGTGGTCCAATGCCCCACCTGCCAGTGGTTTGACGGCATCGGAAGCTTCTCATGATGCCGCTGTACCCCAATGCCGTTAAATCACTGGCAGATGGGGGGATTCCCGCCAGTGCAGCGCCAGCATCGGGATACCGTTTTCAGCCCAGTTCGACAAACGCAGTCCGTCACAGGAACCAGTTCACCTGAAGCGGCCGAATTCCACCACTAGCTCCTAGGCAAACACAGAGCTGTCTGCACACAGGCTAGAGATAGAGAGTCTCTGCTCACCAGAGCTTACAGTCTATTCCAGAGAGACGGAGATTAGGGCGCTGCATTTATTACACAGAGCTGTCTGCACACAGGCAAGAGATAGAGAGTCTCTGCTCACCGGAGTTTACAGTCTATTCTAGAGAGACGGAGATTAGGGCGCTGCATTTATTACACAGAGCTGTCTGCACACAGGCAAGAGATAGAGAGTCTCTGCTCACCGGAGTTTACAGTCTATTCTAGAGAGACGGAGATTAGGGCGCTGCATTTATTACACAGAGCTGTCTGCACACAGGCAAGAGATAGAGAGTCTCTGCTCACCGGAGTTTACAGTCTATTCTAGAGAGACGGAGATTAGGGCGCTGCATTTATTACACAGAGCTGTCTGCACACAGGCAAGAGATAGAGAGTCTCTGCTCACCGGAGTTTACAGTCTATTCTAGAGAGACGGAGATTAGGGCGCTGCATTTATTACACAGAGCTGTCTGCACACAGGCAAGAGATAGAGAGTCTCTGCTCACCGGAGCTTATAGTCTATTCCAGAGAGACGGAGATTAGGGCGCTGCATTTATTACACAGAGCTGTCTGCACACAGGCAAGAGATAGAGAGTCTCTGCTCACCGGAGTTTACAGTCTATTCTAGAGAGACGGAGATTAGGGCGCTGCATTTATTACACAGAGCTGTCTGCACACAGGCAAGAGATAGAGAGTCTCTGCTCACCAGAGTTTACAGTCTATTCAAGAGAGACGGAGATTAGGGCGCTGCATTTATTACACAGAGCTGTCCGCACACAGGCAAGAGATAGAGAGTCTCTGCTCACCGGAGCTTACAGTCTATTCAAGAGAGACGGAGATTAGGGCGCTGCATTTATTACACAGAGCTGTCTGCACACAGGCTAGAGATAGAGAGTCTCTGCTCACTGGAGCTTACAGTCTATTCTAGAGAGACGGAGATTAGGGCGTTGCATTTATTACACAGAGCTGTCTGCACCCAGGCAAGAGATAGAGAGTCTCTGCTCACCGGAGCTTACAGTCTATTCAAGAGAGACGGAGATTAGGGCGCTGCATTAATTACAGAGAGCTGTCTGCACACAGGCTAGAGATAGAGAGTCTCTGCTCACCGGAGCTTACAGTCTATTCTAGAGAGACGGAGATTAGGGCGTTGCATTTATTACACAGAGCTGTCTGCACACAGGCAAGAGATAGAGAGTCTCTGCTCACCGGAGCTTACAGTCTATTCAAGAGAGACGGAGATTAGGGCGCTGCATTTATTACACAGAGCTGTCTGCACACAGGCTAGAGATAGAGAGTCTCTGCTCACCGGAGCTTACAGTCTATTCCAGAGAGACGGAGATTAGGGCGCTGCATAAATTACACAGAGCTGTGTCCACACAGGCTAGAGATAGAGAGTCTCTGCTCACCGGAGCTTACAGTCTATTCCAGAGAGACGGAGATTAGGGCGCTGCATTTATTACACAGAGCTATGTGCACACAGGCTAGAGATAGAGAGTCTCTGCTCACCGGAGCTTACAGTCTATTCCAGAGAGACGGAGATTAGGGCGTTGCATTTATTACACAGAGCTGTCTGCACACAGGCAAGAGATAGAGAGTCTCTGCTCACCGGAGCTTACAGTCTATTCAAGAGAGACGGAGATTAGGGTGCTGTATTTATTACACAGAGCTGTCTGCACACAGGCTAGAGATAGAGAGTCTCTGCTCACCGGAGCTTACAGTCTATTCAAGAGAGACGGAGATTAGGGTGCTGCATTTATTACACAGAGCTGTCTGCACACAGGATAGAGATAGAGAGTCTCTGCTCACTGGAGCTTACAGTCTATTCAAGAGAGACGGAGATTAGGGCGCTGCATTTATTACACAGAGCTGTCTGCACACAGGGAAGAGATAGAGAGTCTCTGCTCACTGGAGCTTACAGTCTATTCAAGAGAGACGGAGATTAGGGCGCTGCATTTATTACACAGAGCTGTCTGCACACAGGCAAGAGATAGAGAGTCTCTGCTCACCGGAGCTTACAGTCTATTCAAGAGAGACGGAGATTAGGGCGCTGCATTTATTACACAGAGCTGTCTGCACACAGGCTAGAGATAGAGAGTCTCTGCTCACCGGAGCTTACAGTCTATTCTAGAGAGACGGAGATTAGGGCGTTGCATTTATTACACAGAGCTGTCTGCACACAGGCAAGAGATAGAGAGTCTCTGCTCACCGGAGCTTACAGTCTATTCCAGAGAGACGGAGATTAGGGTGCTGCATTAATTACACAGAGCTGTCTGCACACAGGCAAGGGAAAGAGCGTCTCTGCTCACTGGAGTTTACAGTCTATTCAAGAGAGACGGAGATTAGGGCGTTGCATTTATTACACAGAGCTGTCTGCACACAGGCAAGAGATAGAGAGTCTCTGCTCACCGGAGCTTACCGTCTATTCCAGAGAGACGGAGATTAGGGCGCTGCATTTATTACACAGAGCTGTCCGCACACAGGCAAGAGATAGAGAGTCTCTGCTCACTGGAGCTTACAGTCTATTCTAGAGAGACGGAGATTAGGGCGCTGCATTTATTACACAGAGCTGTCTGCACACAGGCTAGAGATAGAGAGTCTCTGCTCACTGGAGCTTACAGTCTATTCTAGAGAGACGGAGATTAGGGCGTTGCATTTATTACACAGAGCTGTCTGCACCCAGGCAAGAGATAGAGAGTCTCTGCTCACCGGAGCTTACAGTCTATTCAAGAGAGACGGAGATTAGGGCGCTGCATTAATTACAGAGAGCTGTCTGCACACAGGCTAGAGATAGAGAGTCTCTGCTCACCGGAGCTTACAGTCTATTCTAGAGAGAAGGAGATTAGGGCGTTGCATTTATTACACAGAGCTGTCTGCACACAGGCAAGAGATAGAGAGTCTCTGCTCACCGGAGCTTACAGTCTATTCAAGAGAGACGGAGATTAGGGCGCTGCATTTATTACACAGAGCTATGTGCACACAGGCTAGAGATAGAGAGTCTCTGCTCACCGGAGCTTACAGTCTATTCCAGAGAGACGGAGATTAGGGCGTTGCATTTATTACACAGAGCTGTCTGCACACAGGCAAGAGATAGAGAGTCTCTGCTCACCGGAGCTTACAGTCTATTCAAGAGAGACGGAGATTAGGGCGCTGTATTTATTACACAGAGCTGTCTGCACACAGGCAAGAGATAGAGAGTCTCGGCTCACCGGAGCTTACAGTCTATTCCAGAGAGACGGAGATTAGGGCGCTGCATTTATTACACAGAGCTGTCTGCACACAGGCTAGAGATAGAGTCTCTGCTCACCGGAGCTTACAGTCTATTCCAGAGAGACGGAGATTAGGGCGCTGCATTTATTACACAGAGCTGTCTGCACCCAGGCAAGAGATAGAGAGTCTCTGCTCACCGGAGCTTACAGTCTATTCAAGAGAGACGGAGATTAGGGCGCTGCATTTATTACACAGAGCTGTCTGCACACAGGCAAGAGATAGAGAGTCTCTGCTCACCGGAGCTTACAGTCTATTCCAGAGAGACGGAGATTAGGGCGCTGCATTTATTACACAGAGCTGTCTGCACACAGGCAAGAGATAGAGAGTCTCTGCTCACCGGAGCTTACAGTCTATTCAAGAGAGACGGAGATTAGGGCGCTGCATTTATTACACAGAGCTGTCTGCACACAGGCAAGAGATAGAGAGTCTCTGCTCACTGGAGCTTACAGTCTATTCAAGAGAGACGGAGATTAGGGCGCTGCATTTATTACACAGAGCTGTCTGCACACAGGGAAGAGATAGAGAGTCTCTGCTCACTGGAGCTTACAGTCTATTCCAGAGAGACGGAGATTAGGGCGCTGCATTTATTACACAGAGCTGTCTGCACACAGGCTAGAGATAGAGAGTCTCTGCTCACCAGAGCTTACAGTCTATTCCAGAGAGACGGAGATTAGGGTGCTGCATTTATTACACAGAGCTGTCTGCACACAGGCTAGAGATAGAGAGTCTCTGCTCACCGGAGATTACAGTCTATTCCAGAGAGACGGAGATTAGGGCGCTGCATTTATTACACAGAGCTGTCTGCACACAGGCTAGAGATAGAGAGTCTCTGCTCACTGGAGCTTACAGTCTATTCCAGAGAGACGGAGATTAGGGCGCTGCATTTATTACACAGAGCTGTCTGCACACAGGCTAGAGATAGAGAGTCTCTGCTCACCAGAGCTTACAGTCTATTCCAGAGAGACGGAGATTAGGGCGCTGCATTTATTACACAGAGCTGTCTGCACACAGGCTAGAGATAGAGAGTCTCTGCTCACCGGAGTTTACAGTCTATTCTATAGAGACGGAGATTAGGGCGCTGCATTTATTACACAGAGTTGTCTGCACACAGGCAAGAGATAGAGAGTCTCTGCTCACCGGAGCTTACAGTCTATTCAAGAGAGACGGAGATTAGGGCGCTGCATTTATTACACAGAGCTGTCTGCACACAGGCTAGAGATAGAGAGTCTCTGCTCACTGGAGCTTACAGTCTATTCAAGAGAGACGGAGATTAGGGCACTGCATTTATTACACAGAGCTGTCTGCACACAGGCAAGAGACAGAGAGTCTCTGCTCACTGGAGTTTACAGTCTATTCTAGAGAGACGGAGATTAGGGCGTTGCATTTATTACACAGAGCTGTCTGCACACAGACTAAAGATAGAGAGTCTCTGCTCATCGGATCTTACAGTCTATTCCAGAGAGACGGAGATTAGGGCGCTGTATTTATTACACAGAGCTGTCTGCACACAGGGAAGAGATAGAGAGTCTCTGCTCACCGGAGCTTACAGTCTATTCAAGAGAGACGGAGATTAGGGCGCTGCATTTATTACACAGAGCTGTCTGCACACAGGCAAGAGATAGAGAGTCTCTGCTCACTGGAGTTTACAGTCTATTCTAGAGAGACAGAGATTAGGGCGCTGTATTTATTACACAGAGCTGTCTGCACACAGGGAAGAGATAGAGAGTCTCTGCTCACCGGAGCTTACAGTCTATTCAAGAGAGACGGAGATTAGGGCGCTGCATTTATTACACAGAGCTGTCTGCACACAGGCAAGAGATAGAGAGTCTCTGCTCACTGGAGTTTACAGTCTATTCCAGAGAGACGGAGATTAGGGCGCTGTATTTATTACACAGAGCTGTCTGCACACAGGCTAAAGATAGAGAGTCTCTGCTCATCGGATCTTACAGTCTATTCCAGAGAGACGGAGATTAGGGCGCTGTATTTATTACACAGAGCTGTCTGCACACAGGGAAGAGATAGAGAGTCTCTGCTCACCGGAGCTTACAGTCTATTCAAGAGAGACGGAGATTAGGGCGCTGCATTTATTACACAGAGCTGTCTGCACACAGGCTAGAGATAGAGTCTCTGCTCACCGGAGCTTACAGTCTATTCCAGAGAGACGGAGATTAGGGCGCTGCATTTATTACACAGAGCTGTCCACACACAGGCAAGAGATGGAGAGTCTCTGCTCACTGGAGCATACAGTCTATTCTAGAGAGACGGAGATTAGGGCGCTGCATTTATTACACAGAGCTATGTGCACACAGGCAAGAGATAGAGAGTCTCTGCTCACCGGAGCTTACAGTCTATTCAAGAGAGACGGAGATTAGGGCGCTGCATTTATTACACAGAGCTGTCTGCACACAGGCAAGAGATAGAGAGTCTCTGCTCACTGGAGCTTACAGTCTATTCTAGAGAGACGGAGATTAGGGCGCTGCATTTATTACACAGAGCTGTCTGCACACAGGCTAGAGATAGAGAGTCTCTGCTCACTGGAGCTTACAGTCTATTTAAGAGAGACGGAGATTAGGGCGCTGCATTTATTACACATAGCTGTCTGCACACAGGCAAGAGATAGAGAGTCTCTGCTCACTGGAGCTTACAGTCTATTCTAGAGAGACGGAGATTAGGGCGCTGCATTTATTACACAGAGCTGTCTGCACACAGGCAAGAGATAGAGAGTCTCTGCTCACCGGAGCTTACAGTCTATTCCAGAGAGACGGAGATTAGGGCGCTGTTTTTATTACACAGAGCTGTCTGCACACAGGCAAGAGATAGAGAGTCTCTGCTCACCGGAGCTTACAGTCTATTCAAGAGAGACGGAGATTAGGGCGCTGCATTTATTAAACAGAGCTGTCTGCACACAGGATAGAGATAGAGAGTCTCTGCTCACTGGAGCTTACAGTCTATTCAAGAGAGACGGAGATTAGGGCGCTGCATTTATTACACAGAGCTGTCTGCACACAGGCAAGAGATAGAGAGTCTCTGCTCACCGGAGCTTACAGTCTGTTCTAGAGAGACGGAGATTAGGGCGTTGCATTTATTACACAGAGCTGTCTGCACACAGGCTAAAGATAGAGAGTCTCTGCTCACCGGAGCTTACAGTCTATTCCAGAGAGACGGAGATTAGGGCGCTGCATTTATTACACAGAGCTGTCTGCACACAGGCTAGAGATAGAGAGTCTCTGCTCACCGGATCTTACAGTCTATTCCAGAGAGACGGAGATTAGGGCACTGCATTTATTACACAGAGCTGTGTCCACACAGGCTAGAGATAGAGAGTCTCTGCTCACCGGAGTTTACAGTCTATTCCAGAGAGACGGAGATTAGGGCACTGCATTTATTACACAGAGCTGTCTGCACACAGGCAAGAGATAGAGAGTCTCTGCTCACTGGAGCTTACAGTCTATTCTAGAGAGACGAAGATTAGGGCGCTGCATTTATTACACAGAGCTGTCTGCATACAGGCAAGAGATAGAGAGTCTCTGCTCACCGGAGTTTACAGTCTATTCTAGAGAGACGGAGATTAGGGCGCTGCATTTATTACACAGAGCTGTCTGCACACAGGCAAGAGATAGAGAGTCTCTGCTCACCGGAGCTTACAGTCTATTCTAGAGAGACGGAGATTAGGGCGCTGCATTTATTACACAGAGCTGTCTGCACACAGGCTAGAGATAGAGAGTCTCTGCTCACTGGAGCTTACAGTCTATTTAAGAGAGACGGAGATTAGGGCGCTGCATTTATTACACATAGCTGTCTGCACACAGGCAAGAGATAGAGAGTCTCTGCTCACTGGAGCTTACAGTCTATTCTAGAGAGACGGAGATTAGGGCGCTGCATTTATTACACAGAGCTGTCTGCACACAGGCAAGAGATAGAGAGTCTCTGCTCACCGGAGCTTACAGTCTATTCCAGAGAGACGGAGATTAGGGCGCTGTTTTTATTACACAGAGCTGTCTGCACACAGGCAAGAGATAGAGAGTCTCTGCTCACCGGAGCTTACAGTCTATTCAAGAGAGACGGAGATTAGGGCGCTGCATTTATTACACAGAGCTGTCTGCACACAGGATAGAGATAGAGAGTCTCTGCTCACTGGAGCTTACAGTCTATTCAAGAGAGACGGAGATTAGGGCGCTGCATTTATTACACAGAGCTGTCTGCACACAGGCAAGAGATAGAGAGTCTCTGCTCACCGGAGCTTACAGTCTATTCTAGAGAGACGGAGATTAGGGCGTTGCATTTATTACACAGAGCTGTCTGCACACAGGCAAGAGATAGAGAGTCTCTGCTCACTGGAGCTTACAGTCTATTCAGGAGAGACAGAGATTAGGGCGCTGCATTTATTACACAGAGCTGTCTGCACACAGGCAAGAGATAGAGAGTCTCTGCTCACTGGAGCTTACAGTCTATTCAGGAGAGACAGAGATTAGGGCGCTGCATTTATTACACAGAGCTGTCTGCACACAGGCAAGAGATAGAGAGTCTCTGCTCACCGGAGCTTACAGTCTATTCTAGAAAGACGGAGATTAGGGCGTTGCATTTATTACACAGAGCTGTCTGCACACAGGCTAAAGATAGAGAGTCTCTGCTCATTGGAGCTTACAGTCTATTCAAGAGAGACGGAGATTAGGGCGCTGCATTTATTACACAGAGCTGTCTGCACACAGGCAAGAGATAGAGAGTCTCTGCTCACCGGAGCTTACAGTCTATTCCAGAGAGACGGAGATTAGGGTGCTGCATTTATTACACAGAGCTGTCTGCACACAGGCTAGAGATAGAGAGTCTCTGCTCACCGGAGCTTACAGTCTATTCCAGAGAGACGGAGATTAGGGCGCTGCATTTATTACACAGAGCTGTCTGCACACAGGCTAGAGATAGAGAGTCTCTGCTCACCGGAGCTTACAGTCTATTCCAGAGAGACGGAGATTAGGGCGCTGCATATATTACACAGAGCTGTCTGCACACAGGCAAGAGATAGAGAGTCTCTGCAATATCACCTCTTGCCGTTTAGTCTCTGTGGCGCTTTCCTCTGGGCGCCAAAACCGGATATTCAATGGCATTGAATATGCGGGGTTAGGGGTGTGCCTGCCTAGTTGAATATCGGGCCCTATATGTCCCTCAAATGAATGGCTTTGAAAATTTCCCTCCCAGTAAATCAGTGAAGAAATGAATCAATTAACTACTAAATATACAGTAACACCCCCTGGCCAGGGCTGCGCATTACAGCTCCCTCTGTTGCGGGCCGACTATTTATTTATTTATTTAATGTCTCTTCTACACCGCGCTATTTAATATCAGTTTACATACAACAGAGCTGCTCTGTATTTACAGAGAAAAGTACTATAACTTGGACATTGCTGGGGTAACTATTTACAGAGTATATATAAATCTTTACAGAGTGTGAGAGTATATACAAGCTGCTATTTACAAGGTGTGCGTAATCAAGGCTGGCGCCACTTCAACCAGGGTAGGGGTATATACATGCTGCTAATTACAAGTAAGCATAGTCGACTATGAATTTCTTCTCCTAAGTGCTGCGAGAACCGTCTCAGGAAGTAGCCGTGTTGTCTGTCATGGCTATGAGACAGAGACCCGAACAGATCACCAAGAACCAAGTGATTGCTTGGTTGAAGTTCTTTTGTTGACCGCCAATGACTATAACTTGGATCATGTATGAGAGTTGCCCTGAGGTATCATGAATTCAATATTATGCCACTATTAGACGTTCTGGTGATAAAGCAGTGTCAGAACCTGGGACATTGCAAGGACAATGCCAAAAAAACAGATCTTGTCACATGTTCTGGTCTGAATGTAGAGGGACAAGCACACAAGAAAATCTGAGAAACAGTTTACTGGCACGCAGAGGAAGTGTACTGAAAGATGGAAGATTGTGCATCTTCAAAAACTCCCTGCTGTGCAGCTGAGCTGCTAGACGTCATATCTGACAGACAGTAGGTGCTCAAACGGAAATACAAACTATATCACACCACACTTAATGTGCCAGGTCCACAGAGGAGAGGTTAAGCCCATGAGAAGTCGCAATCCATGGTCAAGACCGTATGTGAATTTCTAGGACATATGTGGCAAAAAAATTTCCAAATCAAATTTTACACCAGCTCAGTGGCACACATAGTTTTTTATTTCTTTATTTTATTTCTTTAAAAAATGTCCAATCACAGCAAGCTCAAAGTCCTAGACTTCAAAAACACTGACTTCAGTAAAATGGCCAAGTACCTGAAGGAGGAGTTGGCAGGGTGGGAGGGGATAAGGGAAGTGGAATTGCAATGGGCTAAACAAAAGGTGGCAAGAAAAGGTGCAACAGATACGTATGTAAGGAAAGTAAATAAAAACAAGAGGAAAAGGAAACCTATTTGGTTCTCCAAAGAAGTGGCTGCATAAATAAAGGCAAAAAACACAGCTTTCATAAAATTCAGAAGCTTGCAAACAGAGGAACACAGAAAAGAATACAGGATCAAACTTAGATAAAAAGAGAAATAAGGATAGCAAAATCAAAGGCAGAAGAAAAGATGGCTAAAGATGTGAAGTGTGGCGACAGAATTTTCTTCAGGTATATTCGGGAAAGGAAGAAGATCAGAGATGGACTTGCAGGACTCAAAAGTGCTGGGAATGGATTTGTGGAATGTGACATTGAAAAAGCAAAAATGCTAAACAAATACTTCTGCTCTGTTTTTACGAAAGAAAATCCTGAAGAAGGACCGCCTGTGATTCCCAAATATACAAATGGGAATGGAGTAGATACCACACCATTCACAGAAGATGATGTGTTAGAACAGCTTGAAAACTGAAAGCGGACAAGGCCATGGGAATGGATGGGATACATTTATTTATTTACATTCTCTTATATACCGTGCTATTCTGCATCAGTGTGGTTTACATTGAACAAACTAAAATTACATTGAACAAGGCATTATAACTTGGAGATAACTATTTTTTTTTACAGGGAACATGGGCTATGGAGGGTTAAGTGGCTTGCCCAAGACCACAAGGAGCACCAGTGGGACTAGAAACCCCAGTCCTTCTGGCCCAAGGTTGCTGTCCTCTAGTGGGATTTGAACCCCTGACCTTCTGGCCTGAAGTACCTTGCCCCGACCACTAGGCCACTCCTCCATTCCCACAATACTGAAAGAGCTCAGAGAGGTTCTTGCAGGGCCGTTAAAGGATGTTTTTAATAGACCCTTGGAGACAGGAGAGGTTCCACAGGACTGGAGAAGGGCTGATGTGGTACCTCTGCACAAAAGTGTAATAGGGAAGAAGTGACAAACTACAGGCCAGTAAGCCTTACCTCGGTGGCGGGAAAAGTAATGGAGGCACTCCTGAAAGAGCAAATATTTATTTATTTAACTGTATTTATATCCTGCTTTTCACCGGGTCAAAGCGGCGTAACATTAAAAAGGGGGGGAGGGGGTGGACAATAATCAAATTCTGGGGTTGGGGCTATCACCGGGTGGCCAACATTGATGATTTCAACAAATAATGGACTTTCTAGAAACCAACAGGTTGCATGATCCAAGGCAACATGGTTTTACCAAAGGACAATCTTGCCAAACAAATCTGCTTGAGTTTTTTAATGGGTGACCAGAGAACTAGATCAAGGGCATGCGATGGATGTGATCTACCTAGATTTCAGCAAAGTCTTTGATACTATTCCTCATAGGAGGCTTATCAACAAACTCAACAGCCTGGGGATGGGTCCCAAGGTGGTGAACTGGATCAGAAATTGGTTGACTGACAGATAACAGAAGGTGATGGTAAACAGAACTCACCCGGATGAAAAGAAGGTGATTAGCGGTGTGCCCCAGGGTTCGGTCCTGGGGCCGGTACTGTTCAATGTATTTGTGAGTGATATTGCTGAAGGACTGAATGGAAAAGTCTGTCTTTTTGCAGATGACACAAACATTTTCAACAGTATGGACTCCCCTGAGAGAGTGGATAACATGAGGAAAGGCGCTATAAAACAAAAGGGTTCAACAAAGGGTGCTTCCCTCATTTTCCAACTCTTCGGTCCCGACTGAGCATCAGGGGAGGAATCAGAAGCAGCAAACCACTTCAGCTCCCGCCTCCAAGACCCAATCTGGAGGTCTGTGCATGGTCAAGACAAACTACCACTGAATTCATCTCTGATCTGAGACCCAGCAGCTCCCCCTGCCTTTCTCTCCAACTGCTACAAGCTATCCTGCCGATGCCAAGCACTGACTGACCTCCACAACGCTAACTCTGTCTCCAGTTCCTCTGCTTCACCTGATTACTGCACAAGCAACTCCACCTACAGACTGCTTAAGAAGACTTCAAACTGTGAGCAGATTACTTCACACATGAACCCCCTTCACAGCCTGTACACCGCACACACAGGACTCACAAATGTCTACTGAAGCCACAGAAGCTCAACTGGCTGACTCCCCATGGACTATACGCCATCATCTCAGCACTATTCCTGATCTCTCAAGTACAAAGCACCTACTTCTATTCCACCCTCACTACAGCCCTTCAATATGGGCTCCAAACATTTTTCAGATAAAAAGATTGTTCCAGAACAAGAAGCCCCATTGATCTTGAAGATTGTGAGTAGGGCTTTGTGCTTTATCTGCTCCTCTATGGGTAGCCAATGTAGGCATTTAAGCATTGGGGTGATGTGTTTGCTTCTGGATGCATTCCATAGGATTCTTACAGCTGTGTTTTGGGCTAGTTGTATTGGGTGCAGGGGCAGATTTACTGTGAAACTAATCCCTGAGGGGCCCCAGAAGTGACTTTAGTCCACATTGCTTAAAAATTTTGGGTCTACTGTATGAGAAGGGATTTTTAAATTTTTGTTGTGGTCAAGTGGGAAATCAACATTGATTTGATGCTGGAGTTGATTTTGTGCGACTTTTTCTCTTATTTTGGCCAGGAATGGTAGGTGGTGATGGGCCTGTAGGAGTCTGGTTGGTTTTTGTCAAGGCTTGTCCCTTTCATTAGTGGGCAGATGGAAGCTACCTTCAGTTCTTCTGGCATGTCCCCTTGGAGGAGCAATAGATTTAACATTTGAGCGTTGTGGGGATCAATGCTGCTCTTGTTATTTTAATCCAGCTCACTGGGCAGGGGTCCAGTGGGGATGTTTTTGATGACTCGATCCAGTTGTTCTGGTGGTGTGGTTGAGAATGAGTCCCAAGTGATGATGCTTGGTTTGTAGTTTTGGCGTTTGTGCTGGTGTCAGTATTGTGTGAGGGCTTGGCTCTGGAGGTGGTCTAACCATCAAATGCTCCTAGTACACTCATTACACATACAATACCTAAATATATTTCCAATTAACTGTAAACAATAATAATTACCCTAAATTACAACAGGGGTTAAGAATGACCTCAGGATGGCTATACACCCTACATATGGCAAAATTAATCACCGTCGGGATTAGCAGACGCTCACATCACAGGTCTCTAACCTCCCCCTTGATTTATACTGCCCAATATTTTTAAATAATTTAAACAAACCAACCCAACATTTATATCCAAAAAAGTACTTTTCAGGATTCCCAATGTTCTTACTATAAGACTACAAAATACATATACAAACACTATAAAGACAAAACAGTGTCTAAATTCTCACATAGATTCCAAAACCCACTCATTATAAGTCTTTGTCCTGTTTCCTGTAAGAAAACAAAATAACTACATAAGCACAATGTTACCGACATTCCTTAGAGCAAGATCACATTCACTTATCTTAACAGCCCGCGGATTCTGCGTCATTCTCAAAAGCCGGCAGCCAGAGCAGTCGCACTTCATCCACATTTATTCATATCGAAGCTCCTGTTAGTAACAAATACCTTTGTTTCGCCAAAAAGGCTTCTTCAGGGGTTTCTTGCCAAAAAGATTTCCTCAAAGATTTCGGGGACAAGGCACACAAAATGTCTACTGCTTTCTGGACACAGAAAGTGGTCTGCAATGAGCTGTGGCGTCAGGTGTCTTTTTTCTTCTTGCCTGTGGGATTTTCTATCATTGTCTTGATTAAGTCAAATAACTTTCTGGGCCTGTTAAGTGAGCGTTATAGGAGCTCGGAGAAGTACTCTTTTTTTGCTTGGTATGCTGCTGCTTGATATTCATGGAGTTTTGCCATGTACGCTTCCAGGTTGTTCATTGATTTACATTGTCGACATCTTCTTTCTAGTAGCCTAAGCTTACGTTTTTTTATTTTTAGTTGTATGTTGTACCATGTAGTTGTGTTTTGCCTGTGTGAGATTGCTGGAGCATGTGGTTTGATTGCTATGTTGGCTATTGTCTAGTTCCAGTTTCAGACGACAGTGTTGAGGTTTTCAGAGGTGTGACCAAGGACAGATCCCTGGGGCAGTGGTAACCACCATCTCCTCAGAGTGAGCTCCATTTACCTGTACCCTTTGTCGCCTCCCACTCAACCAATTTCTAACTCAAGCAGTAAATTTAGGGTCCATCCCTAGGCTGCTCAGTTTGTTTATAAGTTGCCTGTGAGGATCTGTGTCAAAGGCTTTACTGAAATCTAAATACATCACATCTAGGGCTCTCCCTCGGTCCAACTGCCTGATCACCCAGTCAAAGAAATCAATCAGATTTGTCTGACAAGACCTGTCTCTGGTGAATCCATGCTGCCTTGGATCCTGTAATCTGCTGGACTCCAGAAACCTCACTATTTTTTCTTTCAGCAGCGCTTTCAATAATTTACTCACCACCATTTTACTGCATTGGCTATTTCCTCCTCTTTTTGAATCTTTGCTTTCCTGACTACTTTGCTACCTTCTCTAAGTTTTTCCAAATCTAGATGCCTGTCTTCCTCTCTCCGTGATCTCTTGTATTTTATGAAGGCCTCCCTCTTTTTCTTCATTTTTTCAGCTACTTCTTTTGAAAACCATAGCTGTCTCCTTTTCCTTTTATTTACCATTTTAACAAAAAGGTTGGTTGCCCTTAAAATATCCCCTTTCAGTTTTGCCCACTGTTTTCCTACATCCCCCAGCTGTTCCCATCCCGCTAATGACTCCCTGAGGTATTAGCCCATCTTGGCAAAGTTAGTTTTCCTAAAGTCTAAGACCTTCACCTTTGAATGGATTCTAACAGCCCTAGTCCTAATACTGAACCACACCATCTGGTGATCACTGGATGCAAAATGATCTCCCACTATATCATCAAACACTTTCACCATTGGTAAGCACCAAATCCAGTATGGCCTCTTCACGTGTGGGTTCTGTTACTAGTTGCCTGAATAGTTCTCCCTGTAGAGATTCCAGGATCTCCTTACTTCTGGATCAGAGGTTCCCAACTCCGGTCCTGGATGGCCGATCACCATTGGGGTTTTCAGGTTGTCCCTGGTGAATGTACATGAGATGCATTTGAATACAACGGGGGCAGTGCATGCAGGTGCATCTCATGCATGTTTATTGGGGATGGCCTGGGGACCTAAATGGTGTTTGGCCCTCCAGGACTGGAGTTGGGAACCTCTGTTCTAGATGATACTGCAGCAGGAATGTTCCAATCAACATCTGGCATAATGAAATCCCCTATCAGTAGCACTTCCCTTTTCCTAGCAATGCTGCGTATGTCTTCAATTAACTCTCTGTCCACCTCTTCCTCCTGTGAGGGAGGTCTTTATAACACACCAATGCAAATAGATTTCTCTTTCCCTCTTTCAAGTTTAACCCACAGTGCTTCCTCTCTCCCTTTTAAGCTCTGTAGTTCCGAAGCTTTAATATTATTTTTTATATGTAGTGCCACTCCTCCTCCCCTTCTTCCTACTCTGTCCTTTCTGAATAAAGTATAGCCTGGTATAGTTACATCCCAGTCATGGTTTTCTGTGAACCATATTTATGTAACTGCCACTAAATCCAAGTCAGCCTCTCCCAATATCTGGGATCTTATTTCGCATGCTACGGGCATTTATACACACTGCTTTCCATATGTTGGTCCTTTCACCCATTTCCATAAAGGTATTTAATGTTTCACTTACCTGGGGTCTTTCTTCACCCATCCCCAATGAATCTAGTTTAAAGCCCTCTTCAGTAGATTTAGCCAGTCTACTACTGAAGACATGTCGACCTTTCTTGGACAGATGGATGCCATATCTGCTATGCAACCCTTGGAACAGCATCCCATGGTCCAGGAAACCAAAACGCTCTTAATGACACCATCCACGCAGCCATGCATTGATCTCCAGGATGCGAGTTTCTCTGCCTTAGTCTCTACCCTCAACAGGTAGTTTGAAGAGAAGACCACCTGCACCCCTATTTGCGTCACCCTCTGTCCCAGAGCCATGAAGTCACTCTTGATATGCTCAGAGGGGTACCTGGCAGTATCATTTGTGCTGACATGGATTAGCAACATTGGGTAATAGTCTGTGGGCTTGATGAGTCTCGGCAAACTCTCCTTAACATCTCAGATTTTGGCACCTGGCAGATAGCATACCTCTCTGGACATCGAGTTTGGTCGGCAGATGGACGCCTCAGTACCCCTCAGAGAGTTATCAACCACCCTTTGCTTCCTTGTGGTCACTGATTCTGCAACTTTGGGGTGCTTGAGCTCTGGTTCTTCCCTTGCCAAGGATGCTGTCACCTCCTCCACTTCCAGGGCTTGTCAGACGGGTGCCTGGGTGAGAATGTTCACAGTCTTGGCAAAGGCATATATTAATATGATTTGCAAGGGATTGTGGGAAATGTAGTCCATTCACACCAGACACAGCCGCTCACAATAATTAGTTGTGCTTGAGTGTAAAGCCAATAAGATATTTATTTTTGGGGTTATTTCTCCCAACACAGATATGCTTGGTAGCACATAAAACAGGATACTTGCTTTCAGTGTTAAACTTAGAAAAACAAAATCAGGAAACAACAGCTGAACTTGTCAGGCAATCAAAGCAAAAGAATAAAGACCTGGTTGGTAACAGAATGGTCTTTTCTGTAGGCTCTAGCTAATATTTTCTTAGCAGTGCTTTAATCAACAAACAAAACCCACAAAGTAGGGAAAAACTGTTCTTTTCAGGTTAACTTCTTATATCTTCACACATAGACTCAGAAGTGATTTCCTCAGAGCTCACAAGCAATTAGGTAAGGCTCAATTGCTAGCAGTTATCCAGCTGAAACCCCTTAGCTGGCTTACTTTCTACTGCCTGGCTCAAATCCTACTCAGGAGCTTTTCTGAGTAGATTTAAAGAACAAGTTTGTATTTCTTTGTGATGGTTGTTGTACTTTGTAACAGTAAATTACCAAAGGAGTTTAGACAAAGAGCAATCCATGTATTCACAGCCTGCATCTGCAACCCCTCCCCCTTCTTCAACAATCATGGGTTCAATATCATGGATTGGTACAGAGGAATTTCTCAATGGAGCACTCTCAGGAGAATACTTGTTTCCCTGCTGTCTTTCAAGGGTTTAGCTAGGGCATAGATCAGTGTTCATACCTGAGCTTCCATTGCTGTTAGAGTTCCTCTCTAAATAGCCTGGCCAGTATGTAGTCCAGTTCTTATGTCCAGCCTTCCAATCCAGATCCCTGGACACTGGGTCTCTCTTCACATATCTTCTGGCACGGGTCCTAGGGTCCCTTCCAAGTGCAGCCGTCTCCCTCACAGGTACCGTCTGGAGGTTCCTAGCTCTGCAGCACCATTCCTCTGGCTTTCCCCAGTCCAATGGTGTAAGCTTGCCTTTGGAATGCCTTCCAGTATACGTACTGCTCTGGACTCCTTTAGACCTCCCAAATGCTTTTCTCTTCTTTCTTCCAAAAGGTTTCTTGCCCTCTCTGTCCGTCCGCTCTGCCTTCTGCTTCTGATGATCCTCCAGATGATGAAGCTGTCCAAGCTGAGGATATCCAAGCTGATTCTGAGGATGATTCTCTGTAGAATAAACTCTACCTTTATTCTGCTTAGATGAGTGCTCCACCCTAGCACAACGCAGCTGTGCTGAATCAGGCCCTGCCCTTTGAGATGAGTGCTTGGGGATTACCTCATAGCCCTCCTGATTGAACACACGTTTCCCCACTTCAGCTCCTCTAATGGCTGTTGGAAACCTGGTGCATTCTGGGACTGGTAGTCTTTTATGGAAAAATTCTGTTTTCTTATTTCTACCAGAACTGACAGGTTGCTTGTTCAGAGTCACTTCACCTTTACTATAGCTCCTTCCTGAGCTATGATAAGCTTCCTTATCACATACCCCCCTGCTTAAGTTATTACGGACTGGTTTAACTGGTGAAACTTCTTTCATACAGTCCGTAATACCTACGAGAGTGTTATCTTTTTGAAGCTCACTTACTTCCTGACTGGCGTCAGGGTCATTATTATTTACAGGCCTCTCCTTCCAAGACTTAAGTACATTAATATGGTAGGTCTGTCTACGCCCTCTTACATTTTCTACCATATAAGACACTGGGCTCACTTGTTTAACAACCTTCCATGGCCCTTTCCACTGTACTTCAAATTTTGGGGCTGTACCTGCTACTTGAACCAAAACTTTTTCACCAATGCTTAATTGGCGGCTTTTGGCCTTCCTATCATACCACCCTTTCTGGTGAACTTGACTGTCCTGCAGGTTCCTCTCAGCAACCTGCGAGGTCCTTTTCAAACGTGCTCTCAAGTCACGTAGAAACTGTGGCACTTCCTGACTTCCTGGTTCAGGATCAATCCATTGTTCCCTCAAAATATCTAATAAACCACGTGGAGCCCTACCATACATCAGTTCATATGGAGTTATACCTAGGGACACCTGAATTCTTTCCCTGCAGGCATATAAGGCAAAGGGCAATAACATATCCCATTCTTTTACCTCTCCTGCTAACCCCCTTCTCAACATTTGTTTGAGAGTTTGGTTGAATCTCTCCACCAAACCGTTTGATTGTGGATGGTAGGCTGAGGTTTTCACGTGATGAATGCCAAAGGCATCCCAGACCTGGGCCAAATATTTGGATACAAAATTGGACCCTCGGTCAGTCAACACCTCTCTTGGGAATCCCACTTCACAAAACAATTTTACTAGCTCTAAAGCTATGGTTTTTGCAGAAACATTCCTCAATGGTATGGCCCAGGGAAACCTTGTTGCCTGATCTACCATAACTAGGATGTATTGGAAACCTCGGGGCGTTTTGACTAATGGGCCTACAATATCCATGGCAATGCGACCAATTGGGTCTGTGATAATTGGCATGGGAATCAAAGGCACCACCGGTGGGTGAGCCGCTGTAACTCGCTGACACGCTGGACATGCAGCACAAAACTGGGCAGTTTCTTTGAAAATACCTGGCCAGTAAAAGCGCATAAGTATTTGATCCAGCGTTCCTTGCATCCCTTTATGACCTCCAACTGGATGAT
The DNA here is from genome assembly GCA_033557465.1 of Ichthyophis bannanicus. NCBI lineage: Eukaryota > Metazoa > Chordata > Amphibia > Gymnophiona > Ichthyophiidae > Ichthyophis > Ichthyophis bannanicus. Next base: position 1,031,921,312 of record CM066034.1, read on the forward strand.
CATGTGCTAATCTAAGTACTAGCCCTTTGAAAGTTGTGGGTACCACCAATTGTTTACGTATGGTCCCATTTCTGGGGTCCTGACTCTCTCTATATAATATTTCATTATTTAGTCTGAATCTGGGCAACTCCTCCCTGACCTCATGAGCATACTTAAAAGCTCGGGTGAGAGCTTGATCAGCTCGCTGTTCTTGTGGAAAGTTAGGAAACTTTGTCACTAACTCAGCTGGCACCCAGGGTAAACTTTGACCAGCTAACATCTCAGCCCTACCCTGTGCTCTGCAAAGTCTCTCACGCCGCCTTTGTGCTTTCAACTTTCTTACTTTACCAGACTCCTCCCCCTGACCCCCTCCCCCTGAGGTATCCTGTAACCTTGTTCCTGTTTTCTCCACGTGTGCATAGGCTGTTTTAGTTTGCTTTTCTCTGATCAGAGAAAGGCTGAACTTTTACAGAGCTCTGCTAGTGAGTGGATTTTTGCCTCCTGGGACATCTTACTGTGAGTTCTAGCTGTTTATTTAATTATTTACTGTTTGTCTAACTGTTGTTTGTTTAATTATTTAGTGTTTGTCTTAGTGGTGTGCAAGTTTCAGCCTTCTCAGCTGTACTTACCTTGCCTCTCTCAACTGGGCTTTGTGTGGTACCCCCATCCCCCTGCTGAGGGTTCAGGACAGGGTACCTTGTAACTGCCCTCTTTAATAGGACTTATCTCCCCCCCTCCCTCCCCAGCACCCACCCACCCCTGGGGAAATTGTAGTTTTATAGGTACTTGGACATCTTAGAGGAAAGGGGCTGCTCTCAGGTGCAGCTCTTAATCCAAATCAGTCATACACAGAGGACCTGTGATTAATTAGCTTCAGGTACACAGGGTGTATTAGGGGTATTAGATACACTTTTATTAGTATAAGCATCTACACCAATCCTTATTATATACCGATTTAAAAGACCTAAACACAAGCTTTAAACTCAGATGCAGTCAGAGGTCCAGCAACGAGATGGGGGTTCTCCAGTCTTTTGCATCGAGTGTCACATGTATGATTATCTCCCAGTTGGTGAGAGGTCCTACATATGCACTAAGTGCAGGGAGCTCTTTGCTCTCAGGGAACGAGTCCGTTCTCTAGAGGCTAGAGTAGCAGACCTGGAAGACATAAGAAAGACAGAGAAGTACATGGACGAGACTTACAGGGATATAGTCCTGAAGTCCCACCTCCAGTCTGGCAGCATCCCTGTTGCCATGGAGGAGAGAGGTCACGTGACAGGAGAGCATCACCCTGGTGTGGCAGGAAGTGATCCTGTAACTAGGACCTGTCCTCCAGGTGATGTAAAACCCTCTCGCACCGAGGACGTTTCTCCAGGGCCATGCCCCCATGAGGGGAGGGTCAGGACAGCTGTTATAGTTGGTGATTCAATCATTAGGAATGTAGATAGCTGGGTGGCTGGTGGACGTGAGGATCGCCTGGTAACATGCCTGCCTGGTGCGAAGGTAGCAGATCTCACGCACCGCCTAGATAGGATCATAGATAGTGCTGGGGGGGAGTCTGCTGTCTTGGTACATGTTGGTACCAATGACATAGGAAAATGTGGTAGGGAAGTTCTGGAGGCTAAATTTAAGCTTTTAGGTAGGAAGTTGAAATCCAGAACTTCCAGGATAGCGTTCTCCGAAATGCTTCCTGTTCCACGTGCAGGACCCAAAAGACAGGCAGAGCTCCGGAGTCTCAATGCGTGGATGAGACAATGGTGCAAGGATGAGGGTTTTGGATTTGCTAGGAACTGGGGAACATTCTGGGGAAAGGGGGGGCTCTTCCGAAGGGATGGGCTTCACCTTAATCAGGAAGGGACCAGACTGCTGGCATTAACCTTTAAAAAAGAGATAGAGAAGCTTTTAAACTAGAAAATAGGGGAAAGCCGACAGTCACCCAGGAGCGCACGGTTCGGACAAAGGTATCCTTGAAGGATACTACCAAAAGCAGTGAGGTTCCAAAAGGGAGTATAGTAGCCCAAATGCCCTTGAGTAAGGAGCAGACAGAGCATAAAGATTCCCCATTACCCATGCCTACCAATAGCCAGATTAATATTAATAAAATACAGTCTCTAAAATGCTTGTATGCCAATGCTAGAAGTCTAAACAATAAGATGGGAGAATTAGAATATATAGCATTAAATGAGAGGTTAGATATGATTGCACTCTCAGAGACATGGTGGAAGGAGGATAACCAGTGGGACACTGTGATACCTGGATACAAACTATATCGTAATGATAGAGCTGAACAAATTGGTGGAGGGGTTGCACTCTATGTTAGAGAGGGCATTGAGTCAGAAAGGATTAAAGTTTTGCAGGGAACAAAATATGCTGTAGAATCTCTATGGATTGAAATTCCATTTATGAAGGGGAAGGTGATGGCAGTGGGAGTATACTATCGACCACCTGGCCAGAATGAACAAATGGATGATGAAATGCTCAAAGAAATCAAGGAAGCTAACAAAAGCCACAACAGAGTAGTAATAATGGGTGATTTCAATTACCCCGGTATCGACTGGGACAGTGTCACAGCAGGACAAGCTAAAGAGATAAAGTTTCTAGATGAAATGAATGACTGCTTCTTGGAGCAGCTGGTTCATGAACCGACCAGAGGGGAAGCCATACTGGACCTAGTCCTTAGTGGAACGCCAGATCTGGTGCAAGAAATAAGGGTGTTGGGACCACTTGGCAATAGTGATCATAGTATGATCATGTTTGATTTAATCAGTGGAGGACAGATAGTAAAGGAATCCACAGTACTACCTTTTAACTTTCAAAAGGGTGACTATGATAGAATGAGGAATATAGTTCGGAAAAAACTAAAAGGAGCGGTTCCAAAGGTTAAAGACTTACAGCAAGCTTGGGTGTTATTTAAAAATACTATCCTCGAAGCCCAGACCAGCTGTATTCCACGCATTAAGAAAAGTGGAAGGAAGTCCAAAAAACTGCCAGCATGGTTTAAAGGTGAGGTCAGAGAGGCTGTTGCTGCCAAAAGAGCAACCTTCAGAAAATGGAAAAAAGAGCCAAATGATGAAAACTGGAAACAGCACAAGCACTGGCAAGTTAAATGCAAAGCATTGATAAGGCAGGCAAAGCGGGAATTTGAGAAGAAACTTGCTACGGAAGCAAAATCACGAAATAAAGACTTTTTCAAGTACATTCGTAGCAAAAGGCCTGTGAGAGAGTCAATTGGACCATTAGATGATAGAGGGGTAAAAGGTGCAATAAGAGGAGACAAGGCTATAGCAGAGAGACTGAATGAATTCTTTGCTTCGGTCTTTACTGAGGAAGATGTAGGGGTGTTACCCAAGACTGAAGTGGTATTTAAAGGTGATACTGCAGAGGAATTGAGAGAAATATCGCTACACCGGGAAGATATATTACAACTATTTGATAAACTGAATAGTAGCAAATCACCTGGACCGGATGGTATACATCCCAGAGTGTTGAAAGAACTGAAATATGAGATTGCAGACCTGTTATTGGTAATCTGTGAACTTTCATTAAAATCATCTGTAATACCTGAAGATTGGAGGGTCGCCAACGTAACACCAATTTTTAAAAAGGGTTCCAGGGGTGACCCGGGAAATTACAGACCGGTGAGCCTGACGTCAGTACCAGGGAAAATGGTAGAAGCCATCATAAAGAACAAAATTACACAGCATGTAGATAGTCATGGCCTAATGGGAGACAGCCAACATGGCTTTAGACAAGGAAGATCTTGTCTTACTAATCTGATATGTTTTTTTGAAGGTGTGCATAAACAGGTAGACAAAGGTGAGTCGGTTGATATAGTGTATCTGGACTTTCAGAAAGCTTTTGACAAGGTCCCCCATCAGAGACTTTTGGCGAAGCTAAAAAGTCATGGGATAGGAGGCAGTGTACTATTGTGGATCGGGAACTGGTTAAAAGATAGAAAGCAGAGGGTAGGGCTAAATGGCCAATATTCCCAATGGAAAAAGGTGAATAGTGGAGTACCCCAGGGATCTGTACTGGGTCCGCTACTTTTTGACATATTCATAGATGACCTGGAAAAGGGAATAACTAGTGAGGTAATCAAATTTGCAGATGACACAAAGCTGTTTAAAGTTGTTAAAACCCAAGAGGATTGTGGAAAACTGCAGGAGGATCTGGATAAATTGGAAGACTGGGCATCCAAATGGCAGATGAAATTTAATGTGGACAAGTGCAAAGTTATGCACCTAGGAAAGAACAACCCACACTATAGTTACAAGATGCAAGGCTCCACATTAGAAACCACCACCCAGGAAAAAGATTTAGGAGTCATCGTGGATAACATGTTAAAACCCTCCGCCCAGTGTGCAGCGGCGGCCAAGAAAGCAAATAGAATGCTAGGTATCATAAGGAAAGGGATGGAGAATAAAACAAAGGATATTATAATGCCTCTGTATCGCTCCATGGTACGACCGCACCTTGAATATTGTGTGCAATTCTGGTCACCGTATCTTAAAAAGGACATAGAGTTATTAGAAAAAGTACAGAGAAGAGCCACCAAATTGGTGAAGGGGATGGAAGGCTACTCCTATGAAGAGAGGCTAAAAAGGTTAGGGCTCTTTAACCTAGAAAAGAGGCGGCTGAGGGGAGATATGATAGAGGTGTATAAATTAATGAATGGAGTGGAACGGATAAACGTGGATAAATTGTTTACGCTATCAGAATATAGAAGGACTAGGGGGCATGTAATGAAGCTACAGGGTAAACTATTTAAGACAAATAGGAGAAAATATTTCTTCTCTCAACGTGTAATCAAACTCTGGAATCTGTTACCGGAGGATGTAGTAAGGGCTGTTAGTATAGCTGGGTTTAAAAAAGGTTTGGACAAGTTCCTGGAGGAAAGGTCCATAAACCACTATTAAAAAGGGACCCAGGATATCAATGCTTGGCCTAGTACAAGCACTGCAGAACCTGTGTCTTTTGGGGAAACTGCTAGGTACGTATGACCTAGATTGGCCACTGTTGGAAACAGGATACTGGGCTTGATGGACCTCGGTCTGACCCAGTATGGCATTTCTTATGTTCTTATGTTATTAAATCATCATGAGAGGGTAAGTCTCCTAATAACTCTGCCTGCTCCCCCTCCTCCTTCTGCTGGCTCTCTACCTTAGCCTGCGAGCGGGTGGATACAAGGCCCCTCTTGTTACCTATAGTTTGGCCTTCTGGAAGCTTAACCATCTTTTTAGCTAGGGACTGAGGACTTCCAAAGAAAGGCCCGGGAGCTAATTCCATTATTCCTTCTCCCTCCTTCTTTCCTAGCCCTTCCACTAGACCCTGCTTAAATCTTGGCCAGTCCTTTCCTAGAACCAAATCAAAGGGTAGCCTAAGCACCACTGCTAACAGGACTTTCTCTTGTTCCCCCAGGCACTTAACCTTTAGCCTATAGGTGGGATATGATGTTGCAGCACCATGAATGCATCTGATGTGAACTTGGCTTTCAGGGGTTCTAGGCACAAATCCTTCTTGGGCCTCTATTCTCTTCCAAAGCCTTTTTGACATCATACTCTGGTCCGCCCCAGAGTCTAACAAAGCATTTGTGGTAATTCCTTGCACATCAACCATCAAAAGAAATCCTTCTTTGGGCTGTTCTAAATCCACACCCATTAAGCTAGTGTGTGTCTGGCATCCCTTTTCTAAATGTCCCCATTTTCCACATTTGAAACATTTCTTTTTGCTCCACTGTGTCATCTGGTTTGGCACAGTACATTTATTTTCAGAAACATTTTTAACCAATTTCTTTTCTGATACAGCACAGCTTGCCTCAGCACCAATCTTCAGAGGGCCACCCATTCTATGGCAAGCCTGCGTGGCTTCCAAGAATCTCTCTGCTAGCATGGTTGCCTCTCCAAGATTTTGGCAATTTTGCTGTATAAGGAAAGTGTGCAAATCTTTAGGCACAGCAGACATAAATTGTTCAAGCATAATAATGTCTAATAACATTTCCACCGTCTTTTGCTCAGGCTCCAACCATTTTACAGCTCTGATTCTCTGACTCAGAGCCCTGGGTGTTTCACCCACTCTTAAGGTAGTAGCTCTAAACATTCGCCTATACTCTGAAATAGACAACCCTAGGCGATCTCTAATAGCAGCCTTTACATCCTTATAATTCAAAGCCTGGGCTGCTGGCATTGCTCTATAAGCCGCAAGCGCCTCTCCAGTTAATGAGGCTGCCAGCCTTACTGCCCACTGGGTCTCTGGCCATGCTAATGCTTGTGCCACTCTTTCAAAAGACTCTAGAAAATCATCAACATTATCATCTGGAGTTAGCTTCCCAAAACTAAATGCCCCAATTCCCTGATTGAGTCCCACACTGTCCACATGTGGTGTACCAGTATTTTCTGCTGGTCTTGCATCTGGTCCACTTTGGTTCTGCAGTTCAACTAGGGCTTGCACCAGATCAAGCACTGGCTTCTGCTGGTCCATTAAGGCTTTCATAGCAGTGTCCTGAGCCTGCTGTGACAGCTCCTGTTGCCTGCTAAACTGGGCTGCCATCCAATCAGCTAATTCCCTTGGATCCATCTTGATCCCTGCAAGAAAACACAAAACAAAACCCACAGTGCACCACCTTCCAAACAGGTGTTTTTTTCTACTTTTTTTTTTCAATTACCCCTGTGCCTTACTCCCATCCACCACTAGACATGCCCAGGTACTTGTTACCTTATGCCAGTGATGAATCCAGCTCTGCACAGGGTCTTTTCTTCCTGGAACAGCTACCTGGAACAGCCACCTCTCCTCCAAAGTGCAGTTGAGGGAAAATCTTTTCTTTCAGCTTTTAAGCTTGAACTGTCTTTTCCTTCAGACTTGAGTTGTAATCCTTAGCAAGTAAATCCCTTTGCGCAAAAGCAATCCGAAAAACTACGCCATTTGTCAGACGGTTTCCTGGGTGAGAATGTTCACAGTCTTGGCAAAGGCATATATTAATATGATTTGCAAGGGATTGTGGGAAATGTAGTCCATTCACACCAGACACAGCCGCTCACAATAATTAGTTGTGCTTGAGTGTAAAGCCAATAAGATATTTATTTATGGGGTTATTTCTCCCAACACAGATATGCTTGGTAGCACATAAAACAGGATACTTGCTTTCAGTGTTAAACTTAGAAAAACAAAATCAGGAAACAACAGCTGAACTTGTCAGGCAATCAAAGCAAAAGAATAAAGACCTGGTTGGTAACAGAATGGTCTTTTCTGTAGGCTCTAGCTAATATTTTCTTAGCAGTGCTTTAATCAACAAACAAAACCCACAAAGTAGGGAAAAACTGTTCTTTTCAGGTTAACTTCTTATATCTTCACACATAGACTCAGAAGTGATTTCCTCAGAGCTCACAAGCAATTAGGTAAGGCTCAATTGCTAGCAGTTATCCAGCTGAAACCCCTTAGCTGGCTTACTTTCTACTGCCTGGCTCAAATCCTACTCAGGAGCTTTTCTGAATAGATTTAAAGAACAAGTTTGTATTTCTTTGTGATGGTTGTTGTACTTTGTAACAGTAAATTACCAAAGGAGTTTAGACAAAGAGCAATCCATGTATTCACAGCCTGCATCTGCAACCCCTCCCCTTCTTCAACAATCATGGGTTCAATATCATGGATTGGTACAGAGGAATTTCTCAATGGAGCACTCTCAGGAGAATACTTGTTTCCCTGCTGTCTTTCAAGGGTATAGCTAGTGCATAGATCAGTGTTCATACCTGAGCTTCCATTGCTGTTAGAGTTCCTCTCTAAATAGCCTGGCCAGTATGTAGTCCAGTTCTTATGTCCAGCCTTCCAATCCAGATCCCTGGACACTGGGTCTCTCTTCACATACCTTCTGGCACGGGTCCTAGGGTCCCTTCCAAGTGCAGCCATCTCCCTCACAGGTACCGTCTGGAGGTTCCTAGCTCTGCAGCACCATTCCTCTGGCTTTCCCCAGTCCAATGGTGTAAGCTTGCCTTTGGAATGCCTTCCAGTATACGTACTGCTCTGGACTCCTTTAGACCTCCCAAATGCTTTTCTCTTCTTTCTTCCAAAAGGTTTCTTGCCCTCTCTGTCCGTCCGCTCTGGCTTCTGCTTCTGATGATCCTCCAGATGATGAAGCTGTCCAAGCTGAGGATATCCAAGGTGATTCTGAGGATGATTCTCTGTAGAATAAACTCTACCTTTATTCTGCTTAGATGAGTGCTCCACCCTAGCACAGCGCAGCTGTGCTGAATCAGGCCCTGCCCTTTGAGATGAGTGCTTGGGGATTACCTCATAGCCCTCCTGATTGAACACACGTTTCCCCACTTCAGCTCCTCTAATGGCTGTTGGAAACCTGGTGCATTCTGGGACTGGTAGTCTTTTATGGAAAAATTCTGTTTTCTTATTTCTACCAGAACTGACAGGTTGCTTGTTCAGAGTCACTTCACCTTTACTATAGCTCCTTCCTGAGCTATGATAAGCTTCCTTATCACAGGCTGCATAATGGTTCTTCAGTTCAAGGGCTGGAGAAGTTGGATTGGTGATTCTGCAGGCCATGATGACTTGTATCTAACCTTCATTATTCTGTAGGCTCCCATCTTCTCTGCTGGAGAGCTTGGATGTTGCAAAAAGCATCTCATCAATGTACTTCTGTCTTGAATGCTCCTCAGCCTCACCATCACCTCTTTGAGTTCCTCAACTTGTTTCCTGAGAGCTTCTTCCTGCAGGCATCCTGCACATGGAACTGGTCCTTCAACTGGCATTGGGACCTCTGTCTGGACAGATGAAAAAGCTGTAACAGGGGCAACAGCTTTGCCATACAATTTTTCCCAACCATTGTTCAGTTGGTGGTGCTTAGGTATCTGTTAAAGCAAAAGAGAGAGAGACATTACCAAAGTATCGTCTGGTTTCCCAGCTGTCCTTTCAGAGAAAAAGCAGTTAAATTTCTTTAAGTGTGTTCAAAATGTGCTGTTCCAGGTTCCTGTGTGTAGTTTGTCCTCGCTTGGCTTTAGGGACTCTGTTCTCTCCTGGTTCTCCTCATATCTCTCCCATCGCTCCTTTTGTGTATGTTCTGGTGGATCCTCCTCCTCTGTTACCCCGCTCTCAGTTGGTGTCCCCCAGGGTTCTGTCTTGGGTCCCCTTCTTTTTTCTCTCTATACCCAAGCCCTTGGTGCCCTTATTTCCTCTCATGGTTTTCAGTACCATCTCTATGCTGATGACTCCCAAATCTATCTCTCTACTCCTGATCTTTCTTCTGCTTTCCAGTCCCGGATCTCTTGCTGTCTCTCTGCCATTGCTACCTGGATGTTCCATCGTCGCCTGAAATTGAACATGGCCAAGACTGAACTTCTCTTTTTTTCTCCTAAAATTTCCCTTTCTCCTTCTTCTTTTTCAGTCTCTGTTGATGGCTCTGTTCTCCAACCTGTCTCATCTGCTTGCAATTTGGATTCTATTTTTGACTCTTTGCTCTCTTTCTCCTCTCATATCCAACTCATCGCTAAGACCTGTCGCTTCTTTCTCTTCAACATTGGCAAAATCCGCCCCTTTCTCTCTGAGCTCACTACTAAAACCCTCATCCATTCCCTAATCACCTCCCGCCTTGATTATTGTAACCTCCTTCTTGCTCGTCTCCCTCAGTCTCATCTCTTCCCTCTTCAGTCTATTCAGCACTCCGCTGCCCGTTTGATTTTCCGTCAGCCTCGTTTTGCCCACATCACTCCTCTCAGATCTCTTAACTGGCTCCCTATCCGTTTCCGTATTCACTTTAAGCTTCTCCTTCTGACCTATAAGTGCATTCACTCTGTGGCTCCTCAGTACCTTTCTTCTCTCATTTCTCCCTATTTCCCCCCTCGTGTACTCCGTTCTTCTTCCCAGTTGCTTCTTGCTATGCCCTTCTCCTCTATTGCCAACTCCAGATTCCGTTCTTTTCACCTTGCTGCTCCTTACGCTTGGAATAAACTTCCTTTGTCTATTCGTCAGGCATCTTCTTTGCCCCTCTTCAAACTCAAGTTAAAAGCTCATCTTTTCGCCTCTGCCTTTGGCTCTTGATTTTGCTGTTCTCCTTCCTTCCCCTCTTTTATTTCACCTTTCTTTCTTCCTCTTACACTTGTTCTTACCTCTTTCCTGTGTCCTGTCTCTCCTGCGCTTGTCTCTTTGCCCTTGTTCTTATCTTTTTTCTACTCCTTTTCTTGTTTTGTCTTTTTAGATTGTTTGAGCAGGGACTGCCTTTTTGTGTTTTCATTGTACAGCGCTGTGTGTGCCTGGTAGTGCTTTATAAATGCTTAGTAGTAGTAGTAGTGATTGATTTGTGGTGTGATTTTTTTTCCAGGAAGTCTTTCTTTTCCAGATTGTGGAATCTGCATGTTGAGGCTTGCATGTGTGGGTCCTTTTGGAAAGCTGGTCTGTACGGGAGCAAGAAGTGGATGATTTTGTGGTCAGACCATGGGACTGTGTATGTAGTGGGTGGGGGGAGGCGGGTGGTTCTTAGAATCTGTTGTGGAGCAAAAATCAGGTTGAGTGTGCTTCCTTTGTTATGTGTTGGTTCATTGATTAGTTGTGTGTATTCAAGGGTGTCCATTGCATCTAAAGAGTTGGAAGGAGTGAGTTTGAGATCAGCCAGTAGGAAAAGTTGATTTTCATGCCATTTCAAGTAATGTTGCAAGTCCATCGGGGGGGGGGGGGGGGGGCGGCGGTATATGTGGAGCCCGATTCCAGTAAGGGCACGTCTGGGCCGTCCGGATGGCCCCAAGCAAGACGGGCCCATTTGGACCCAATTCTGGGCCGCAGGAACAAAACGTTTCCATGGTAGCCAGAATCGGACCCGAGGACGGCCCGGTGTGCCCCTGCCACCTGCAGGGATGTCCTCCCCACAGGTACCCCCAACTCCGGTGTCTTTGACCCCCTTTTCCCCGCTGCCCAACCCAAGGTTGGCTTGCCATGGCCTGGATTGTGCCACAGGGACCCCCCTGCACCCAGCCCCTACCCCGGGGGAAGGGATCTCCAGACCCAATCACCAGGTTTTAGCTGCTTATTCCACCTTTGAGGTGGAATAAGCAGCACGTCCCCATGGGCCCAGCAGGATGTACAGGGCCATGACCTGAATCGGCCCTGTAGTACTACTGGGCTGGCCCAGCCCCGCCCCCCGCCGGCTCTCCCTGTCCTGATGCACAGGACATACAGGGAGAGCCGGAGGGGGAATCGGACCTCGTAATTCGCGTTTCAGAATCAGGCCCTAAGCATATTGTTAGGAGGTTGTTTGTTATGGATAATGTATCTAGTCCCGTAATGGTGTTGCTGCAAGTGTGGAAGTTGAGGTGGTTTTTTGTTATGATAAAGACTCCTCCACCTCTACATTCGGTTCTTGAAGAGATGAAATTGTTGTAATTGGGTGGTAGTAGTTGATTGATTATCACGTTGTCTGCCTCCATGAACCAGGATTCTGTGATGCACATGGGGTCTAGCACATTGTCCATAAGGTAGTCTGTGAGGATCTGTGTCTTATTGTGTGCTGATCATGCATTGATTAGAGTGTGTTTTAGGTGGTATGTGTTGTTGGTAGGGTCATGCTGAGATGTATGGAGCGATAACTGTTGTGATTCGATGTGAATGAGATGTTGGTAAGGTCTGGTTCTTGTTCTGGTGCATGGGGAGGTGATTAGGTGGTGTGTGTAAGAGTGTATGATTGGAATGTGTCTGGATGATGTAGTGTGTTAGGATGGCAGTGAGGAACAGAAGGCTGAGTAGAATAGTGAGTGTGGGCATGTTTGCGTGGGTGGTATATGTTTGTATGTTGATTTGTTTTTGTGCTAGTTGTTGGTGAAAAGCTTAGACTTGTTGTGGGCTTAGCTATGTAAGCTTGTGCTGTATTGATGATGGCTTGTGAATTGTTGCTGTTGTTATAGGTGGTTGTATTGTCTGGTAAAGGATGTGGTCCTTTAGGGTCAGTTGTTGCAGTTCAGTGACAGTATAGCGCTGGTATTTAGCTTGGTTTGACGTTTATCTTCAAGGTTGTGTACACTGTTCCTTGCATTGAGGAGGTTCTTTGTTGGGTTAGTTTGGGGTATTTTCTCCAAATGGGTTAATTTTGCAGATACCATGACAGTCATGAACCTCACTTCTAAGCCAGGGTATGTGGAGTTTGATCTCAGTCTCTCAAATTTACTGCTAATGCTCGGCATAGTACTTGCATTGTGCCAAAAAGAGCCTCCTGCTGGAGTTCGTAAGATGTAACAGATATAGGAAGTTTGTCAAGATGTGCTTGGAAATTCTTCTTTACTAAGCCTGTCACTCCCAGTACAATGGGAAAGAATTTTGTATCTTTTTTCCACATTTTCTTCATCTCTGACTGCATTTCTTGGTACTTCAGGACCTTCTGCCTCTCCAGGGGATTCACAGCACAGTCTCTCAGTACTGACACTTCTATTATCAATGCCATTCTGGTATTCTTCTCCTTTACCACTATGTCAGGTTTCGTCGCATTCAGTTTCTTATCGGTCGGAATGGGAATGTCCCAGGTGATCAGAATCTCTTCATTCTCCATTATTCTCTTAGGGTCATGATTCCAGTGCTTTTGAGGCACAGTGATGTTGTAGTGTTTCCAGCGTTTCCAATGGAGGAAGCATGCTAATTTGTCGTGCCTTTCTTTTTTTTTTATAATTAAAATTTTTTATTAGCACACATCATACAACTCTACACATAACAGAGAACTACCACCCCATCGGGTATAACCCATTGTACAGTCCATATTCCTGCTACAAATATGAGAAATCCCCTCTCCCGGTGTGTACCTGATTTACAACCATTTTTTTTTTACGTTATACAATTTCTACCACAACCCCCCCACCCTCTGAGATCTCCCTCCCATACGCTAATGAACTAACATCTCCCAACCTAACTGATAAACCTCTGAGTTATAAACACAAATTTACCAGACCTATACATTACCCCCCCCCCCTCCGTCTATAGAAACACCCCCACACTACCCCCCTCTCCTCAATAACACTTTACAACATAAGACAAAAATCCTTAACACTGTCCCGAATAACATGTTATATCAGTCATACATTACAATCCCCATAAAGACTCCCCATCAATAATAGATGGCAACATTACTACCCTTCCCAGAACTTATACCAGTGATGTAAATTAGAATAAGTCTAATCCTAACCCTTCCCTTCATCCTGCCCCCTCCCCCTGCCCCTGCTCACGCCACTGTTCCACCCCCCCCTCCCTCCACTGCTCATACTGTCTCCACACCCTGTTATACCTATGAATAGTATGTTTTTGATGCGCTTCAATGGCACAGAAGCTCCACAATTGCTCCATTCTCCCCACCACCTCCGCTAGCGGAGGGACATCCGTTCTCTTCCACCATTGGCGAAGGCTCATCTGGCCCGCTATTACACAGTACCCCTGTAGTCTCCCTAACTCCTCCTCTCCCCCCCCTCCACCCCCTCATTCAATATTACCATACTGGGAGTAAACTGCACCGCTAGCTGGTATGCTATCTCTTGGGCCCGTAATTTACTCAGCTCCGCTCTTACCCTATTGAGCTCCGCAATTATATGCGGATCGGACACTCTCTGATGCACCCCTTCCAACCCTCTCAACTGTCTTAACAGTTCAGTTTCCACTGCCCCCTTTTCCCTTTTTACTTGCACCCCCAAACTAACCAGCTGTCCCCGAATAACCGCCTTTAGCCCATCCCACACCACCCCCATGGGCACTTCCCCTGTGTCGTTTAACCGAAGGTATTCCTTTATATGCTCCTTAATCTTTCCCACGTGCTGCTCTTCCTCAAGCAGGGAGTCATTAAGTTTCCAAAATTTTAAACTTTCATCCGTTCTTCCCATATCAAATTGAACACTCACTGGCGCATGGTCTGACCAAGTTATTGAGCCATGTTCCACTTCCTTTATTCTCTCTACCCATTGACCACCCACCCAAATCATATCTAACCTGCTGTAGGTGCCGTGTACCGGGGAGTAGAAGGTGTATTTCTGTTCTCCTGGATGCTAGCTTCTCCATATATCTACTAAACCCAATCGTTCCCTCATTTTATGCAGGCTTCGCCTATCTCCTCGCCCTCCACCCCCCTGCCCCCCGCTAGTATCCACTCTGGGATTGCACGTCAAATTAAAGTCACCTCCCAAGATTATTTGGGTGTTCCCAAATCCCTCCAACTCCTTCAAAATTTGCTCATACGCCTCCCCCTGCTTCTCATTGGGGCCATATAAACTTATCACCCACACCTCTTCCCGCTCAATTTGCAATAGCACCCCCACCCCCCGCCTAAAACCCTTCATCATATTCTGGTATTCCCTCCCCCCACAAAGATTCCGACCCCCCCCTTTCCTAGGACTTACTCTCTGACCCGCCAAAAACACCTTGGGGTATTGCCTAGATTCCAACATATACTCCTGCCCCACTCGCAGGTGTGTTTCTTGTATGCACAGAATATCCGCCCCCACTCGCAGGTGTGTTTCTTGTATGCACAGAATATCCGCCCCCACTCTTCACCCTCCATCTCCACCAAACTTCTTTTCTGTCACGAACGCAAGCCCTTCACATTCATTGTCGCAATTGTTAACCTTCTCCGCTGCCCGTTCCCATTCCCCTCCCCCTGTTTCTGCCTCACCTTCCTTCCCCACCCTCCCTTACCCCTCCCCTTCCCCTTGTCCTGAATACCCACTACTGTATACTAAAAGGTTCGTCCAATCTCAACTCGAGAATGAGTTACAATACTGGCTATAGTAACACTGTTTATAGGTCTCAGATTCGATAAGCACTCATTTAGGACCCACGTCCTTTCACTCGGTGCTGTCGTTCACATCAATGACCCCAGTGTTTCTTAGCTATCAGGTGCTTTATGAATACAAGTGCTGTATTACTTTTAAAATATAACTTAACTTAAAACCGCAGCCCTGAGTTATATTTTAAAAGTAATACAGCACTTGTATTCATAAAGCACCTGATAGCTAAGAAACACTGGGGTCATTGATGTGAACGACAGCACCGAGTGAAAGGACGCGGGTCCTAAATGAGTGCTTATCGAATCTGAGACCTATAAACAGTGTTACTATAGCCAGTATTGTAACTCATTCTCGAGTTGAGATTGGACGAACCTTTTAGTATACAGCAGTAATTCGTCCAGAAGATCAGACCTAATTGGTTGTATCAAGGCTGAATACCCACTAGCCTCCCCAATCCCTGCTGACCCCTCGCCCGCTCTCCCCTCCCCCCCTCCCCCTTCATCCCCTCCTCATCCTCCTGCACTTCCAGAGGATAACTCAGGAGTAGTGCACCCCTACCTTCCCCAGCCCTTATACTTCCATAAACCTTTCCCCCCGTCCCCACATCCCGTTCATCTCTCCCCCCACCCTCCTCCACCAGCCCATACTCCAACACCCCCTCCCTCCCCCACCTCTCCTTCCTCCTCACTCCTACCCTCTCCCACCTGTTTCACTCCCCACCCCCACCCACCGCTCATTTAAGTGCTCACCCTCTTCCTTCTCCATCAACCACCATGTTCCTTTCCCTACCCTACTCCCCCCGACTCCCTCTCCCCACCCCTTACTCTCCCTGCCACCCCACCCTCCTCCCCCTCCACAACCTTACATGTTTCACAAAACCATCCTAATAAACATTCTTAAACAACATACTCCCCCCTCGCCCCTCCATACATAACCAGCAAATCTCAGTCCTCAGGCATCTTCAGGTTTCATCCACCAACCGATCCTCATGCCGCTCTTGCCCTTGTCCTGCCACCCGCTTGCTCTTTCTCTCTTGGCTGCCTCCACGTTGCTCCTGCCCCCTTCCTGTTGAGGGACCTGACTCCAGGGGTATCTCCTGAGACCATAGGCCCGCTTCACGTAGTATCTTCATCGCTGCCTCTGGTGTCTGTGTCCTCCATGACCGTCCTTTAAGGGTAAACGATAATCCAAATGGGTGTAGCCACCGATACTTAACTCCTGCTCTCCGCAGTATTTGTGTAGCTGGCTGCATCGCCTTCCTCCTCTGTAACGTGCCTGCTGATAAGTCCTCATATATGTTCACTTGGTATCCCTGCCAAATTAGGGCTCCACCCCTCTTCATTTTGTTGACAATTTTCTCCTTGGTTTTATATCATGCCAAACATATTATAATATCCCGGGGCCTATTTCCAACTGGTGGCCCCAGTGCTCTGTGCGCCCTTTCAGGTTGTATGTCCACATCCGCCATCTCCTCACCATCTTTCTGTAGTACCTCAAGACACACAGACCTGGCCACTTTTGCACAATCTTGGAATTCTTTCTCTTCTGGAATTCCACGAATTCGCAAATTATTGCGCCGTGTTCTATTTTCCAAATCCTCCAGCTTGTACAATAGGGCCTCGTATTGTGATCCCAGCTTCGCCCCCGTCTGTACCTCTCCTGCCTGTTTCAGTTCAAGCTCTTGCAATCTGTTTTCGTGGTCTCCCATTCTGCACAGCAGCTCTCCCACTTCTTCTTTCAGAGGCCCCAGCAGCTCATTAAGTTCACTTTTCACGGACTGTACTTCATTTTTGATTTCAAGAAACCACTACCTAAGCTCCGCTCTGGTAATATTTGGCGCAGGATCCATTCCAGGGGCTTTCACATTCGCCACCTCTCCTTCTCCCCCCTGCTCTCCTGGCCCCTCCTGGTGCTTTTTGTTCTCATTCTGCCCTGGTTCACTCTTCCCTCCTTGTGGCCCCGAGTATACATATTCTCTGAGGTCCGCTGCTTTTCTTCTGGTTGTCATCTTTGAGCCACTCTTGCTTCCCAATATTGGATGGATCTCCTTGTTTACAGCCACTCCAGCCCAGTATTCAGACTTTTTCTGTCTGTTCGCAGTCCACCAGGGCACACTCTCTCCCTGCCTTCGTTAGGGCAACTCCCGAGCCTCTCACGGCCCCTCCCAGGGTCTCTCCGACCTCACAGCACTTCCCTCCGGTCACTGCGCTGCAGATCTCCAACTCCAGATGCCAGCACGATGCTTGCTACTTGCACCCCTCCGTCCCTTCTCACCTCCAACTCCTCGATTTCTCTGCTGCTTTGCTGCCTGAAGGACTCCTTGCAGTTGGGAGTATGGGCCTCCGGCTCCTCACTGCCTATTTCCTGCTTCTCCTGCAGACCCCGCCGTCGCTCTGGCCGCCATTTTGATTTCACACACGGCTGCCCTCTGCTCCCGCGGCTACCGCTCACCGCCGCTGAATTTTGTTGCCACCGGCTTTCTGCCGCCCTCTGCCACCTCCCGCCGGCTTCCTACACCCGGGGTGTCTATTTTCCACCTCTGGGGGGCTCCGCTTTCCTCCCGATGCCAGGGTCGGTGCCGGAGCAGCTCTCTCAAGCTGCCATCAGCTCCGGTGATGTCACTTCCTCCCTTGTCATGCCTTTCTGTATAGAAATTTTCCACCGTTGACCCAAGATGGTGGCGGAGTAGGACGCCAAAGTGGGAGCTCCGAGCTGGATTGCTGTTTCAGCCATTTCCGATGGGGAAAAAGAGAAAACAATGTACCCGAAAGCCCTCTAGTGCTCTCTCTCCTTCGGTTGGCCTAGTGCAGCCCTCAGTTGCCATGTTTTGTCTTCCATCGGTGTCGTCCATGGCCTCAGCTGATCTGCTAGGTTCCTCAGCAGATCTGAGCAATGGGGTGGATTCGAGCCCCGTCCAAGCGCTCCTGCCGCAGCTCGGAAGTGAGTGCTTCGAGGAGGGGGAGCATGAGGTAGTGTCTCTGCATCGGGAGGTTCCTGACGCTTTGGAGGGCTCTCTCTCGAAGCCGGTGTTGGTGGTAACTGCTGTGGGGAATGGAGCTGTGGTTTCTTCTCCCGAGGGTAGTGTGCAGGTAGAGCAAGTGAAGACCAGCTCCCTGACCTTGGTTGTCCGGACTTTTGTATGTTTGGAAAGACCAGCGCTAGTAACACTTGATAGCTTATGGGAAGCAATATCCTCGCTCCAACAAGCCCTTCTTCATATGGTGGGGTCTTTTACTCAAGAACTGGCATCCGTTAAGGCTCAGTGTTTGATGGTGGAGACGGAGTTAGCTGGGCATGCTTCACGGGTGACCTGGCTGGAGACTGGGGTGGAAGAACTGCATACTCTTGGTGGAGTACATTCCAGGGAGCGTTTGATTCAAGCACGGAGGATTTATTTAACAGTTTTTCTATACCGCCTTTATCCAAGGCGGTTTACATGGACAATCAATTGTGTTGTAATAATTTGAGGTTTTTGAATTTCCCTTGATCCCCATTGCTGGAACCTGTGGATTTGGTCTGTAAGTACTTCATAGATGTCTTGCGAATGTCTGTTGAATCCTTGCCCCCTATAGTGTGGGCACAATATGTGGTGATATCTTTTTCTGTTCCAGGCACGGAGTTGAACTCTGGAGGTGATACGGGACCTGCCCAGTTGGACCTTTCAGGGTTTATGGAAAGCTCCCTGGAGATAATGACCAGTCGAGCCACCTGTTGATGTGCTTTGCATTAGAATCCGACCGGAACTCTGTCCTATGGTTATATTTCCGCATTATCTCTTTTTCTCAGTTTATGGGGTCAAAAATTTCTATATTTCCTGATTTGGCTAGGGATACCCAGAAAAGGCAGAGAGATTTTCTGGCCTTGCACCAGAGAGTCGCCGTACAGGGAGCACAATTTAGATTAAAATATCCTTGTAAGTGTATTGGGTTATATCAGTCTAAGCAATTTCTGTTTTTTGAACCTCTGCAACTTGTGCAATTTCTTCAGAGTAGGGAAATTGGGAGGGGGGGGGGCAGGAATGAGTTTCCTATACCGGCTGCCAGGTATTCTATCTATGCTCCTATGATTTTCTTTAGTCTCTGAGGGTTACATGTGTGTAGCCCTCTATGCACTATTTCCTTTACTTGGGTCCTTATTGTTGTTTTATATTTTGTGAACTAAACCATGTTGGCATTATTTCTTTAAGGGGGATATTTTTCTTTGTATGAACCATCCGCTACCTGGGTATCACCTTAGACCAGCAGCTCGACATGAAAGCACATATAAGCAACACCATCAAGGCAATCTATCACAAGATACGCACAATTCGGCACCTACGACTCCTACTGGAGCCTGACAATTTCCGGACCATCTTTCAAGCACCTGTAACCCCCCACTTCCACTACGCCAACGCCATTCTGCATGGTCTCCCTAAGAGCACACTGAACCTACTACAACTAGCAATGAACACCGCTGCCCGCATCCTGCACGAAGCCTCTAGAAGAAATCACATAACTCCAATCTTGCAACACCTCCACTGGCTTCCGATCCACTGCAGGCTCACCTTCAAAGTACTACTGTTGACATTCAAAGCCATTAACAAACTGTCCTCCACCTCCCTCACGGACCTTATCCACACCCCTCCTCTGAACAGATCCAGAAGGTCATTCGCTGCTAACACACTCGCAATCCTCAACGCAATAACAAAATGCTCCCTTGCAACAAAGAACATAGCCTATGTGTTCTACGCACCTACACTCTGGAATGCCCTCCCAACCACTATCCGAGCTATTACTGACCTCACGCAATTTAGGAAGGCACTAAAGCACCATCTTTTCCTCCAACATTACTCTCATACCGGTGACATAACACAACCCAGCATACCTTCCCACCCATCATGACGACACCACCAACTCACACACGTCATGTTGATGTAACCATATCCATCAATACAATATCTCAACCTGTAAATAGTTGTCAGAACATGTCATGTTGACAAACATATCCGTGACACAATTGCTCAGTTGGTATATAGTTACCCCTGTTGAAACCCAAGTTGTAATACCTGTTCTTTGTAAAGTTCAATGTATGTTTCAGCCTGCATTGTACAAATTAATGTTACTTGTAAACAGCACTGATTCAAAAGAGCGCAGCATAAAAAAAAAGTGTTAAATAAAAAATAAATAAATAAAAATAAAACATTCTGCTATTCATATTGTAAGCCTGTTGGCTGACTGTGTCACCCTAGGCAGCTGCCTAGATGGAGACCCAGTTTGAGTTGTGGAAGAATAATGACTCAAGAGTCATGTCCAAAGTGGAATTAAGGATGGGATTTATTCCCTGTCCCATGCGGATGGCTTTCAGATAAGGATAACACAAATTAAGCTGTTACATCACAGCCAAAAGAACACTTTAACAAAACCAAGCTTCTTCTTTGTTTTCCCCAAAACACAAAAGTATTATCTTCCTCCAAAGAAATCAAAAACACACTTCCTTTTCTTCTCTTTAACGCAGAGATTCTAAATCATCTGTTACTCCCAAACTGCAATCCATTGGCTCCTGAATATTCTCTGGGATAGTGCTTTCCCACTGCATCCCCTCTTGGGCTTGACCTGCGTAGGATCTCTGAGTTTTTGCAAACCTGTACTCCGACCTCTGCTCTGGGGTAAACTCTGTTCTTGGGAGATACAAGTGCTGCTGCTGGGGGTCAGAGGCAACAGGAGCTGGGCTGGGGAATTCTTCCCAGTCCCTAAGCCATTGAGGGGAACTCTTGCTTCCTATATGCTTTGCTTTGCTTCTCCTCCCCGAATCTACTCCACTCCCTTTATAATACAGAGGGTACTTATCTTTCCCACGAGAGAATATGGCTTCTAGTCCTTCTTCCTCTAGCCAGGGTTTTCTATCAGAGCTGCAGACTGCCTTGCCCCGGCAGTATCTGATGCTGGGTCTAGCAAGGTAGCACTTGCTTCCTGCTTCCTGTGAGACTCTCAGAGTGTGACCTTTGCTCTCTGGTGATCTGACTGCTTGCCTGGGTGCGAGGACCCCTCTGGTTGGGAAGACCTTAGCTCTATCTCTCCTGATCCACTCGGGTTCGTCAGACTGCTTCTGCTCAAACCTGGATCTCCAAGACAGCGGGTCTCTTACTGTTTGGTCTGGAGTTCCCAACTCAGCCTCTCTGAGGATCTCTCTGCTCCTTGTCTGTTTCTCCAGGCTAGGTTCCAGACTCTCCTCCACACTCTGGCTGTGCTCTAGGCTTGTTTCCCTTGCTTGGGGAAAGCTTGTTCCGTCTCTGAATCTGAAACTGCATCTGGGTCTCAGTCTGACTCTGCCTGTGAGTTCACCCTCCTCTTCACTTGATTTTCCCCTGGTTTTATTGAGCTGCCTATTGGACGTGGAACGTGACTGTTCCCACAGGTGAGCCTGATTAGAGCTCTGAATTCTCTCTGCGTCACTGCAGCCCTGAGGAATGTTTGTTTCTTCACTCCCTGCCCCCTTGCACTGTGAATGTCTCCACTGACCCTATGACTGTGAGGTAAGCTCTTCATTTCTAAACCCTTTTAATACTTTAGACTCTGCGCTGTCTACCTCATGACATATCCCCCCACTTAAGCTATTTCGGGCTGAGGGACCCATGTCACTACAGCACGGAATACGTGAGAGGGCATCAGCATTTAGATGTAGCCTGCCCACCCTGTGTTTTACAGTGAAATTAAAGGCCTGCAGGGCCAAATGCCAGCGAGTGAGCCGTGGGTTCTGGTTCTGCATGGTACCCAGCCACTTCAGAGGAGCATGATCGGTGACCAGTGTAAAATGGCGTCCCGTGAGGTAAAATCTAAGGGCCTCCACTGCCCACTTGATCGCTAGGCACTCCTTTTCTACGATCGCATAATTAACCTCCGCTTTGGACAGCTTCCTGCTTAAATATAGAATGGGATGTTCTATCCCCTCAAATTCCTGTGATAGTACAGCCCCAAGACCCAATTCGGAGGCATCCGTCTGGAGGATAAAAGCCTTATGGAAGTCCACCCCCCGTAAGACAGGGGCTCGACAGAGCCTCCCCTTCAACAGGAGAAATGCTCTCTCCGCCTCTGCCGACCACGCCAGGTTATTTGGGCCGTTTTTCCGCAACATTTCAGTTAGGACCGCACTCTCATCCGCAAATCGCGGTATGAACCTGCGGTAATAACCCACCAAACCCAGGAAGCTTCGTAGGTGCTTCTTGGTTAGTGGTCGTGGGAAGTTTTGCACACTTTCTATCTTGCTACTTAAAGGTCGAACTACACCCCTCCCGACCAGGTGTCCCAAATATTTCACCTCAGCCCCTGCGAACAAACATTTTGCCGGGTTGAGGGTCTAACACAGCCTCCACTCTAGGCAGGTGTTGTGCCCAATTTTCACTATGAATGACTATGTCATCCATATATGTCATCGCATATCGGCGGTGGGGCCGTAGCACCTGATCTACTAAGCGTTGGCAGGTTGCCGCTGCCCCATGTAACCCGAATGGCATTCGCTTAAATTGAAACAACCCCAGGGGCGTGCTAAAGGCCGTCTTCGGCCTGGAGGCCCGGGTAAGCGGAACCTGCCAGTAACCTTTCGTAAGATCGAGGGTGGTGAGGTACCGTGCCTGCCCCAGTTGAT
The DNA here is from genome assembly GCA_033557465.1 of Ichthyophis bannanicus. Lineage (NCBI taxonomy): Eukaryota > Metazoa > Chordata > Amphibia > Gymnophiona > Ichthyophiidae > Ichthyophis > Ichthyophis bannanicus. The sequence continues at coordinate 1,031,943,649 of CM066034.1, forward strand.
CAAGCAACTCCTCGATCCGGGGCATGGGATAGGCATCGAAAAGGGAGATGGCGTTGACCCGCCTGAAATCAATACAGAAACGCAGGCTCCCATCCGGCTTTGGCACTAAGACTACCGGACTGTACCAAGGGCTTTTTGACTCCTCGATGATTCCCATTTTTAGCATTACCCTTACCTGTTCCATTACTTCTCTCTTACGGGCCTCCGGCAGGCGATAAGGCCTTTGCCGTACTATTTCCCCAGGAGGTGTATGAATCTCATGTGCTACCAGCCCCGTCTCTCCTGGTAATGGGGTGAGGACGTCCCTGAAACTTGCCAGCAAGTGTGCTAACTGGCTTCTCTGCTGCTGTGATAACTCCTTCCCTATCCTGGGAGCAGGGTCTTCCTTACAATCCCTCACCTGGGGTCCCAACTCTTCTTCCGGGTTTTCTTCCGCTAGGGCGGCCATGGCCTTCACCTCCTTTTGCCCTGTGGACCCAAAACCGGCCTCGCCACGGCTCGTGGGAGACAACCTTGGCATTTCCTTTAAGTCGGGGAACGCCACGCGCTCACAAATGAGCTGGCCTACTCTGTCCCCAACCTTCACACAAAAATCCTGCTCGCTAAAATTAAAAAGTAGGATTTGGACAACCCCCCTATAATCTGGGTCGATAACCCCCGCTCCCACATCAATAAAATATTTGGCTGCGAGCCCCGACCTGGGTGCTATCCTACCATAGCAGCCTGCTGGCAACTGGATTTGTAACCCGGTGCTTATCAATGCTTTTCCCCTTTTGGGGACTACCTCCTCTACTGCACTGAAGAGGTCGTACCCGGCTGCGGCAGTACTGGCCCTCTGTGGCTCTTGAGCGGTTGGGACTACCTTACAGTATTTTAGAAAGAAACCCTCTTTCGGGGCTGCGCTGCAATTTCCTGGGGTTCCTTTCCCGACCTCCCTTCCTTTGGGTTTTCTGAACAATTGTCCCGGGATTAAGGTCATTAGACCCTCTCCACCGCCCTTGCCTGCCAGGGGTTGTAGGGGCCCTCCCTTTCCTTGCTTGTTTTCCTTCTGGGTGGCAACCGGAACTTCTGCCTGCCGCACAGGTAATTCGCTAGGGGCCCTTTCTTCTTCCCCTATTAGGCCTTCGCCTAGGCCTTCCTCCAGTAGCGGCCAATCTCGGCCCAACACCAGGTCAAAAGGAAGGCGGGGAACTAATGCCACTGGAATCTCTTCCCGGGTGCCTAACCCTTTTATAGCTAAGGTGTAAAGTGGGTAAGGGTTAGATGCTCCATGGATGCATCTTATTTTGGCCATGCCTTCTGGTTGATCAGGGGCGGATGGGCTATAGGTTTGTAAGTGATGCCAGAACCTCTCTGACATCATTGTCTGATCTGCCCCTGAGTCAAGCAGGGCTTCAGTCGGCACACCTTGCACATCCACCTTCAGACGGAAACCCTCTTGTGTATATCTGGCTTTTTCCCCAATCAGGGCTGTGCGCTTTTTACCTTCATACCGTTTGGAACCCATTCTCCCACATTTAAAACACATTAAGTGAGCATCATCCAACATTTTTTTACCTATACACGGTAAACTTATTGTGGGGTCGTTTGTCTCTCTGCTGAAATTTGCCTCATCAGGTGAGCTGCTAGCTTCCCCGGGCGGGCCATGGGCTATCTGAGCCTCCATAAACCTTTCCGTTAAGAGGGCAGCCTTGTCTGACGTCTGACAGTTCTGCAGAGTGAGAAAGGCCCGTACCTCCGCGGGCACAGCTTCCGAAAACTGTTCCAATACTAGCATGTCTACAATACTTTCTTTGGTTCTACCCTCTGGTGTAAGCCATTTCCCTACCAGGCTCCGTATCCGTTGGCCTAATGCCTTCGGAGTTTCGCCTGGTTGCATTCTTGTGGCTCTCAGCATTCTTCTATACACCATAGGTGACAGGCCTAGCCTGTCCCTTATGGCTATTTTTACCTCTTTATAGTCATTGGCCTGGGCGGCCGGCATAGCTTTGTACGCAGCTAGGGCTTCTCCCGTCAGGGAGGTAGCTAAACGAACCGCCCATTGCTGCTCAGGCCAGCCCGCACCTTGAGCTACCCGCTCAAATGCCTCGAGAAAATCGTCTATGTTATCCTTCCCCGACCACTGTCCAAAGGATAAACTCCCACATGTTTGTGGGCCTACCCCACACCAATGTCCTTCAGTCCTGCGGTCAGTCTGCCGCTCCTGCAGTAGAGCTTGTAGAAGATCTGTCAGCGGTTTCTGTTGCTCTTGCGTCGCTGCCAGTGCTTGGATCTGGCACTGCTGGGCCAGGTCACGCTGTTTCTCGAACTGTAATCCAATCCAGTTCATGATGTCTGGTGAGGTTTCCATGCTGGCAGCCTGCAATAAATCAAGAAAAAGACACCAAGTGCGGAATCCTTTTTTTTTTTTTTGAATACAGCTACCCTGGGATTTCAGGTCTCCCGGATACCTCTTTACAGAATCCCACCCCGGCTGTACCCAGATACCTTTACCTGAGCCAGGTGGTGATTCTGGCGTTGAAAAGGTTCTCGGCTCCTCTTAATCCTGGAGTTGTCTGGGGTGTGGCACAAAGTAGTCCCGGTCGTGTTCTCTGGCGTTGGTGAGTCCTTGTAGCTTATGCGGTGTTCCTCTCTTCAGGCATCCGAAAAACTACGCCATTTGTAAGCCTGTTGGCTGACTGTGTCACCCTAGGCAGCTGCCTAGATGGAGACCCAGTTTGAGTTGTGGAAGAATAATGACTCAAGAGTCGTGTCCAAAGTGGAATTAAGGATGGTATTTATTCCCTGTCCCATGCGGATGGCTTTCAGATAAGGATAACACAAATTAAGCTGTTACATCACAGGCAAAAGAACACTTTAACAAAACCAAGCTTCTTCTTTGTTTTCCCCAAAACACAAAAGTATTATCTTCCTCCAAAGAAATCAAAACACACTTCCTTTCTTCTCTTTAACGCAGAGATTCTAAATCATCTGTTACTCCCAAACTGCAATCCATTGGCTCCTGAATATTCTCTGGGATAGTGCTTTCCCACTGCATCCCCTCTTGGGCTTGACCTGCGTAGGATCTCTGAGTTTTTGCAAACCTGTACTCAGACCTCTGCTCTGGGGTAAACTCTGTTCTTGGGAGATACAAGTGCTGCTGCTGGGGGTCAGAGGCAACAGGAGCTGGGCTGGGGAATTCTTCCCCGTCCCTAAGCCACTGAGGGAACTCTTGCTTCCTGTATGCTTTGCTTCTCCTCCCCGAATCTACTCCACTCCCTTTATAATACAGAGGGTACTTATCTTTCCCACGAGAGAATATGGCTTCTAGTCCTTCTTCCTCTAGCCAGGGTTTTCTATCAGAGCTGCAGACTGCCTTGCCCCGGCAGTATCTGATGCTGGGTCTAGCAGGGTAGCACTTGCTTCCTGCTTCCTGTGAGACTCTCAGAGTGTGACCTTTGCTCTCTGGTGATCTGACTGCTTGCCTGGGTGCAAGGACCCCTCTGGTTGGGAAGACCTTAGCTCTATCTCTCCTGATCCACTCGGGTTCGTCAGACTGCTTCTGCTCAAACCTGGATCTCCAGGACAGCGGGTCTCTTACTGTTTGGTCTGGAGTTCCCAACTCAGCCTCTCTGAGGATCTCTCTGCTCCTTGTCTGTTTCTCCAGGCTAGGTTCCAGACTCTCCTCCACACTCTGGCTGTGCTCTAGGCTTGTTTCCCTTGCTTGGGGAAAGCTTGTTCCGTCTCTGAATCTGAAACTGCATCTGGGTCTCAGTCTGACTCTGCCTGTCAGTTCACCCTCCTCTTCACTTGATTTTCCCCTGGTTTTATTGAGCTGCCTATTGGACGTGGAACGTGACTGTTCCCACAGGTGAGCCTGATTAGAGCTCTGAATTCTCTCTGCGTCACTGCAGCCCTGAGGAATGTTTGTTTCTTCACTCCCTGCCCCCTCGCACTGTGAATGTCTCCACTGACCCTGTGACTGTGAGGTAAGCTCTTCATTTCTAAACCCTTTTAATACTTTAGACTCTGCGCTGTCTACCTCATGACAATATTCATATTTATTTTCTGGATATTTTTGTTAAAACTTCATAAATAAAAAATAAAAATGAAAACATTTCCGCCATTAGAACTTCACAGCCTGCTATAAGGTGAGTCACTGTTTCCAGCTTAGCAGATAGGGTCCATTGGTGATCCTGCAGAATGTATGGGGCTTATGATTCTGGTCGGAGCAGCGCTGCATTCTGTGACGGTGACCAGGTGGTGTCTGTTATTGAGCTCTATTCTTTTCTGGTCCATACCACACCAAAGGGCTCTCTGGTGGGGCCCTTAGGCACAGGCCCACCAAGTGTGGGCATGTCTCCGGTGTTGGGGTTTCAAATGCAGGAGAGGCTGCTGTGGACCGGTGGCTGCAGGAGCGGGGAGGAGCTCACTCTCTTGTTCCCTGACGATCAGGCAGTTTACCTCCGTTAGGTAAGAAGACATGCAGTTGTGGTCCACATTATTGGCACCCTTGCATTTTAGGTATGTTGTGTATAATATCTTGAGAAATAATTGGAAATATTCCAACTGCATGTCATCATAATATTTTAATAGTATTTTCAAAAGTATACAACAAAACAAAGATGTCTGTGCAACTTAGACGTAGCATAGTTTGAGAAAAAAATCAAAATATGACCAGGACAGGATTAATGGCACTCTTCATTAATATTTGGCTGTACAACCCTTGGCAGTGATGACAGTCTCCAAATGTTTCTTGTAGCCAATGCCATCTATACGTTTTGTGCATCTGTCTGCTGGTAGTTTCTCCCATTCTTCAACTGCGATTTGTTCCAGCTCATGAATGTTTCCAGGATTCCATTTACCAATGGCAGATTTCAGCTCTTTCCAAAGGTTCTCGATTGGATTGAGATCAGCAATTGCTGTCCAGTTTAAAACAGTCCCTATTAACACCGATTTTCTGTTTGAATTCGTTGGAACCTAAGTGTTTAAATAATCAAATAGAGTGCACTAGTGTGTTAATAGGTTGGTGGCTCAGTGGTTGGGACAGGTTACCTCAGGCTGGAGGGCCAGGGGTTCAATTCCCATGTAGGGTCAAATAACCTCAGGCTGGAGGGGCTGGGGTCTCTAGTCCCATGGCCACTCCTTGTGGCCTTGGGCAAGCCACTTAACTCTCCATTGCCTCAGGTACACTTAGATTGTGAGCCCTTTGGGGACAAGGGAACAAATAGTGCCTGTTAGCATATATCTGTAAACTGCTTTGACCTGGTGAAAAGCAGTATCTAAGCACAGCTACATGAATAAACGAACATCTGGAATGGATATGGGGCTCTGGCTTGTTGGTAAGGCACTAGCCATGAGCTAGTGGTTGATGCAGTTGTGTTGTTTTCTTCCTGATGCAAGGCATGTTGGTCTGAAACGTGATCCCATGTCAGAGATTAGTTATGTAAGTATTTGTAGTACTATTGTGATACACATTCAGATGAGACCAATGAATGATACTGCTGGGATTTGAAGAGATGCAGGTAAACCTGTTTGTTGAATCTCCAGCTATACTCTGATGGTCTCTCTGTCCGTGTTTTGGTTCACGACTGCATGATGATAAAATTGTATGATTGATGTGTCATTTTCATAATAAGGCCTGGTGGTAGATAGGTTGGGAGTTTGTGAGCATATTATATATTTGTAGTCCTACTCCTGGGCGTGAGGTTCAGTTTTGATCATAATAATCATGTCCTGGCAATGTCCCAGTTTTTATACTACAGTTCAATCGAAAAGTCTCTCCACACTGAGCGCCGAACCAAAAGCAAAGGCAAACTAACCTCACAGTGTCCGAATGCCCCAGCTCCAGAGTTGTCTCATTGCAGTGGTCATCTCTGACATCCCCTGCACCTCTCTACACAAAGTGCGTCACCACGGGTCCCCAGGATGAAGCAGCTGTGACTATGTGTGGTGAGCTGCTTTGTCCCGGGGACCCGCGATGATGCACTCCAACTGTCCAGAGAGGCGCAAGGGAACTGGCTGATTGGTGATGCTCAAGGTACTCAAGGGGAGCAGCACTTGGTCGGTGACCACTGCGAGGACAACTCTGGAGCTGGACCATTTGGACACAGTGAGGTTAGTTTGCCTTTGCTTTCATGCTCAGATGTGGAGAGATTGCAATTGTACTGTATTTCCTAACCTAATTGTTACCCTATTTATTTAACTAGGCGTATATACAGCTTTTCTACCAGTCAAAGCGGTGTACATTCAGATACTGTATATATATTTTTCCCTTGTCCCTGAAGGGCTCACAATCTGTTTTTGTACCTGAGGCAATGGAGGGTTAAGTGGCTTGCTCAAGACCACAAGGAGCACCTGTGGGACTAGAAACCCCAGTCCTTCCGGCCCAAGGTTGCTGTCTTCTAGTAGGATTTGAACCTCTGGCCTGAGGTAACTTGCCCTAACTACTAGGCCACTCCTCCCAAAAGTCATTTTACCTTATGAATGTATATAATGTACATAAGTTAACTGTTTTTATTTATTTAACATTTCTTATATACCGCCTTTCATGATATCAAGGTGGTTTACATTGAACAAACTGAAATTACATTGAACAGGGCATTATAACTTGGAGATAACTATTTTACAGGGAACATGGGCAATGGAGGGTTAAGTGGCTTGCCCAAGATCACAAGGAGCACTTGTGGGACTAGAAACCCAAGTCCTTCCGGCCCAAGGTTGCTGTCCTTTAGTGGGATTTGAACCCCCAACCTTCCGGCCTGAGGTAACTTGCCCCAACCACCCTACCCCTACTCCCCAATGTTCTCTGTAATAAGTTGATGTTAACCGTAAACTGCTTTCATAATTTGAAAAGCGATATAAAAGAAAATTTAAATAAATAAAATAAATGTCCTACTATTTCTTTTTTTAATTGGTCTTGTTTTATTTGATTCTTTTATGTGTCAAATATGTGTGCATATATAGTCCAAAGCTATTTCGCTAGCCACTTTTTGTAGGAGATATTGGACATTAAAGGGTTGAACTGCAAGGGTGCCAATAATGTCAACCATCATTGTAGATGGGGAGCAGCATTTGGGATTTAGTGTTGGTGCAGTAAGGATTGTAGAGGAAGATAACAAGACCTGAAAGGGCTGACCAGTGGATGTGATAGAGCTCGATACTTTAACACATGCTGGACCCACTAGGGTTGGATATGGAGGGCAGTGACCTGTGACTGGGGAGCTGCTGTTGGAGTGAATACGGATTCTACTCGGGCTGCTTCGGTCTTTCCTGCTGCCTGGGAGTATTATTAACCTCTCCCGCCCCTTTCCTAGGTTAATAATGGCGCTGCTGTATCCTTTGCTTCTATTGTCGCACATGAGCTGGGACACAATCTCGGAATGAACCATGACGAAACCAGGTGCACCGGCAGCTATTACATCATGAACAGTGTGTCCAGGTAGGAAGAGGCTCGTCTAGAAAGCTACAGTTAACCACTTTATCTTCTTACATTTATATTGTTTATTGATTTATTTATGCATTTTGATATACCGCCATTAACACAAGAAATTTGCTAATATGACGGTTTAAAAACATTTTAGCCAAGATGGCAATCTGACAGATACATACATAAAAGGAAAGTCAATAGCAAAAGCTACATAAAATAATAAAACCAAACACACAAGAGAGGAAACAAGAGGGCCGGGGAGTTGAATTCACTGTAAAACTGTATACACAAAGAACCAAGAGAAGGCATGGAAGAGGGCACCAGGTCCTAATATTACAATAAATCAAGTAGATTTATTTTATTTATTTAACAGGTTTTTTTTATACCACTTTATCATTTCAATCAAAGTGGTTTACATTGTAACTTAAGCTTGGTAATGTGCATTAAACAGGGACATTGATAACTTGGATTTTTTCTGAGGTACTGGAGGTTGAAGTGACTTGCCCAAGGCCACCAGGAGTGCTAGTGGGAATCAAATCCTGTTCTCTTGGTTCCCAAGCCATATGTAATGATTCATAGATACAATGAATATTATGCTGTAAGATGCTCGCTGAAAGTTTTTTTTTAACAGCCATGTTTTAAGTGGTTCTTTTACATTTTTATGTGAGCTCTCAGCTCGAATTTCAATGGGAGCAAATTCAGACAAACTAGGTTGTCACCTAGGGCTGGAACTTCTGAGGTTGGTGAGAAAAGAGCAGGGCATTCAAAGCTAAACAATAGATTTTGACAGCTGGGGGGGGGATAGGGGTACAGGTTCTAAAGTTTAATGTTTGCCTAAGGTGCCAACACCTTTAACAAAATCTGCAGCCAGCCCTGCTGAACGATATTATTATTTTTTTGTTTTGATTGTTTAAGAATCGTTCTGGAGTATAGTGACCAATTGACTTTTTTGTGGAGCCCTGGGTGTAAGGCATTGGGTGCCCCAGGCAAAAGTCCAGCCTTATGCCTCCTTACCCCCAAGATTTTGATAAACGTATCCAACGAGAATCCTGTAAAAATGCAAACTGAACATCATGGGGGGGGGGGGGCATATTCAAAGGCACTTACATGGTTTGATTCGGGGTAATTTCTCCTAATGGGTTAGTTTTGCGCATACTATGGCAGTCATGAACCTCTCTTCTAAGCCAGAGAATGTGGAATATGATCTTAATCTCTCAAATTTACTGCTAATGTTCGGCGTAATACTTCAGCTTGTTGCTCTGGTCTTTTTGTTATATTGTAAACCGCGCTGATGCTAAATAGAGCGGTATATAAGAGCCTGCAATAAATAAAAATAAATAAATAAAGAGAGCCTCCTGCTGGAGTTCATAAGATGTAACATGTATGAGTAGTTTGTCAAGATGTGCTTAGAAATTCTTCTTTATAAGGCCTGTAGCTCCCAGTACAATGGGAAATATATCTGTATCTTTCTGCACAATTTCTTGGTCTCTGATTGCATTTCTTGATACTTCAAGATCTTCTCCCTCTCCACGCAATTCACAGAATAATCACTCGGTACCGACACTTCTATTGCCGTTCTGATGTTCTTCTCCTTTAACACTATGTGAGGTTTTCTGGCATCCAGTTTCTTATCCGTCGGAATGGGAATATCCCAGGTGATCATAACCTCTTCATTCTCTGTTATTCTCTTAGGGTCATGATCCCAGTGCTTTTCAGGGACAGTGATGTTGTTGTGTTTACAGAGTTTCCAGTGGAGGAGGCGTGCTACTTTGTTGTGCCTTTCCATATAGAAATTTTCCGCCATCAGAACTTCACAGCCTTCTATTAGGTGAGTCCCTGTTTCCAGCTCTTTCTTACAGAATCGGCATATGTCTGTTGTGCCAGTTTTTTCAGTACACACCGTAAACCATCTCATCCGCAATCCGCTGTCTTGGGCTGCAACTATCAATCTTTCATCCTTCGGTTTCAGTCTACCTTTCCTCAATCATTTATGTATCTGTTCTTGATCGACAAAATGTTCTTGGAGTAACACTCTTTATTTTCCACTGTATTTGTGCATTTGCCACTTGGTTTTCCTCGTCTGCTGACCTAATTCTTTGAAGAGTTTTTTTCTCTTGTTTTGCAAATTCTGTTACTTTCTTTCTCATGCACACCTGTGGATTCTCGTTTATTCCTTCTAATCATCGGAACGCTTGTCCAAGTTTGATGATGGAGACAGATTCTGGACGTTGACTTTCATATTTCAGCACTTTTTGTGTATTTGGATTCGATGATGCTATCAGATAGGCTTGGAGGTCTATGATAGTAGCTCTGTAGGTGTAGTCAATTTCTATAAGTCCTAGCCCTCCTTCAGCTCTAGGGATGTACAATCTTGGCATACACTGATTCTTGTAAATTACTTCAAAAGCATGGAGGAGTTTTCTTGTTCGCACATCCAGTTTTTCGAGCTCTTTATGAGGCCAATCCACAATCCCAAAACTGTAGGAGAGTACAGGAATTGGCAGCTGATTGATGGCTTGTATCTTATTTCATGATGTTAAAGCACTTTTCAATAGCAATTTTAATCTCCTGTAATATTCTTTACTGATCTTCTCTCTCAATAGTTTTTGCCCGAGTGTCATTCCTTCCTCTATTCCGAGATACTTATATACGCCTTCCTATTCAAGGTCCTTGATATTACAGACCCTCAGCAAGGGAGATGTTTTCGGTTTTGCTCAATTTTCCTCTGAAAAATGTTGCCTGAGCACATTTTTCAAGGCCAAAAGTCATCCTGATGTCATCAGAAAAGCTTTTCATCACATGAAGCTGCTCTGCTAACTGTTGGTCGCTAGAACTGTAGAGTTTCAGATCATTTATAAATAGCAGATGGTAAGCTGCACTGTGTAAATGCCGTGGTGTGGGATATTCAGGGGCCCTAACAAGGATAGTGCCGCTAAATATCTGCGAGTGCCATTGCTATATGCCCCAGTGCTAAATGGGTAGCATGGGGGTGTGCAGGGCCATTCCAAAGTGGCATCCATCACTAACCAGGCAGCTGCTCGATGAGCCATACGTGGCTGGAAACCCTGGTCTAACTTTTGCCGCAGAACCTAACTCGCAGCAGCTGAATATTGCAACTTCCCAGTTAGCTTCATGGTAATCAGGGCAGCCCAGATATTAAATACCCCCCGCATTGAATATCCAAGTTTAAAGTTCAGCACCGGCGGCCAACTGCTTTAGAAGCACTATGCGTCAGCACTGAATATAGGGCCCCATACTTTTAAATATTAAAGATTACTTTAGATGCATGTGTGTATCTGCTCTTTCTGCAGTAACAGGATGTGCTGAGGGCTCTGTGAATGTGTCTGGCTGTCAGGATATTCACCTGTGCTTTGTATGCATGTGTGTGCCTGCTCCCCCTGCAGTAAAAGGATGTGCTGAGGGCTCTATGAGTGTGTCTGGCTATCAGGATATTCACCTGTGCTTTGTATGTATGTATGTGCCTGCTCTCCCTGCAGTAAAAGGATGTGCTGAGGGTTCTGTGAGTGTGTCTGGCTGTCAGGATATTCACCTGTGCTATTTATGTGTGTGTGTAGCTGCTCTCCCTGTAGTAAAATGATGTGTTGAGGGCTCTGTGAGTGTGTCTGGCTGTCAGGATATTCACCTGTGCTTTGAATGTATGTGTGTGCCTGCTCCCCCTGCATGTAAAAGGATGTGCTGAGGGCTCTGTGAGTGTGTCCGGCTGTCAGGATATTCACCTGTGCTTTGCATGTATATGTGTGCCTGCTCTCCCTGCAGTAAAAGGATGTGCTGAGGGCTCTGTGAGTGTGTCTGGCTGTCAGGATATTCACCTCTGCTTTGGATGCATGTGTGTATCTGCTCTCCCTGCAGTAAAAGGATGTGCTTGAAGGCTCTGTGACTGTGTCTGGCTGTCAGGATATTCACCTGTTCTTTGTATGCATGTGTGTGCCTGCTATTTCTGCAGTAACAGGATTTGCTGAGGGCTCTGAGTGTGTCTGGCTGTCAGGATATTCACCTGTGCTTTGTATGTATGTGTGCCTGCTCTCCCTGCAGTAAAAGGATGTGCTGAGGGCTCTGTGAGTGTGTCTGACTGTCAGGATATTCGCCTGTGCTTTGAATGTATGTGTGTTTCTTCTCCCCCTGCATGTAAAAGGATGTGCTGAGGGTTCTGTGAGTGTCTCTGGCTGTCAGGGTATTCACCTGTTCTTTGTATGCCTGTGTGTGCCTGCTCCCCCTGCATGTAAAAGGATGTGCTGAGGGCTGAGTGAGTGTGTCTGGCTGTCAGGATATTCGCCTGTACTTTGTATGTATGTGTGTTTCTTCTCCCCCTGCATGTAAAAGGATGTGCTGAGGGCTCTGTGAGTGTGTCTGGCTGTCAGGATATTCACCTGTTCTTTGTATGCCTGTGTGTGCCTGCTCTCCCTGCAGTAAAAGGATGTGCTTGAGGGCTCTGTGACTGCGTCTGGCTGTCAGGATATTCACCTGTTCTTTGTATGCATGTGTGTGCCTGCTCTTTCTGCAGTAACAGGATTTGCTGAGGGCTCTGAGTGTGTCTGGCTTGCCTGTTGGTTGGGCCAGCCCTAAAGATAGCTTCCATCTAGATACTGGTGCTGAATATGCAGATTTTATTCTGCATTGGTGGTTTAAAGGCACTAATAACTGTGGGTGAACCTCGGCCTGTGAGTTATTTAATATCCACACTTGATGAGTCCATTGTTCAGTGTCTCATTAAGGAGCGGAGGAGTGGCCTAGTGGTTGGGGCAAGGTACCACAGGCCGGAAGGTCAGTGGTTCAAATCCCACTAGAGGACAGCAATCTTGGGCCGGAAGGACTGGGGTTTCTAGTCCCACAGGTGCTCCTTGTGGTCTTGGGCAAGCCACTTAACCCTCCATTGCCCATGTTTCCTGTAAGTATTAGTGTATGTGTCTCAAATCCTCTCGTGTTAAATGTATCTCCCAACCGCTTTGACCCAGTGAAAAGCAGGATATAAATGCAGCTAAATAAAATATGTCCACAGTCTGCCCCAGCATCTTTGCTACAGACCAACCCAGTTAGAGAAGGGCAAGGTCAGTGCTGGTGCTACAGCCCCTGTCCAAACAACCTAGACCACATGAAAAGCCAGGTTGGAATTTACCCAGTTAATACAGCTGAAGCCAGGTATTCAGCAGTAGCTCCTACCATGTAGCTTTTGCGAACCTGCCAAGTACTTGTGACCTGGATTGGCTGCTGTTGGAAACAGGATACTGGGCTCGATGGACCTTGGTCTGACCAATATGGCAGTTCTTATGTCATCTGGTTACTGCTGTGGTGTTTAAATGTTGGCATTTGTGAACAGTAGTCAGATAAAAACTTCCATACTAGATCAGACCAAAGATCCATCAAGCCCTGTATGCAGCGATGCTCATGCCATGCCCCCCACCCCCTCCACCGAGCCGTGCCCTGCTTGTATGCCATTTCTAACAGTGGCATTTCCAGGTCACAAGTACTTTGCATATCCCAAAAGTAGGACACACAGAGCGGAGGCAGACCAAAGGCCAGGGATCATTACAAGGTCTGATGATATGGCACAAGAGTTTGAAGTGAAAGTCTGAATCCTGCCTTTTGGAAATAAACCCTTACACTGGGAGTCTGACGCCTGATGAAGGCGTTTTAGCAAAACTTGGCTGAGTCTGACTTTTTCCAGTAAAGATAGTTACAACATATGGCCTTTGGTCTGCCTCGGCTCTGTATATCGACAGAGTTTTGCCCTTCTGATTCTTCCGGTGCTGAGATTCAGATTTCTCAGGGATAAACAGTGATTTTCTCCGAGACTATGTTAACAGCGGTTTATGGACTTTTCCTTGAGGAACTTGTCCAAACCATTTATAAACCCAGCTACACTGACTGGTTTTACCATTCGTATTGTCGCCCACTCACCCCCACAGAGGCCATAGGCATGGGTGGATTAGCAGGGTAAGTTCTTTAATAGCTGTGGAGTATAGTAGAGAGGCTTGGCAATGCCCTCTGGGATTTGTAGTTCCACAACTTTAGCAAAAAGAAAGTAGTTGTAGTCGGAGTGATAAGGATTTAAACAGGATTTATTCATAAGAACATAAGAACATAAGATATGCCATACTGGGTCAGACCAAGGTCCATCAAGCCCAGTATTCTGTTTCCAACAGTGGCCAATCTAGGTCATATGTACCTAGCAGTTTCCCCAAGAGACACAAGTTCCACAATGCTTGTACTGGGTCAAGCATTGATATCTTCGGTCACTTCTTAATAATGGTTTATGGACCTTTCCTCCAGGAACTTGTCCAAACCTTTTTTAAACCCAGCTACACTAACAGCCTTTACTACATCCTCCCAGGGTTGGATTTTCACACAATGAAATAAGGCAACACAAAAACCATACGTCTGGTATCAAAGTTAAAGAAACATTTGAACAAAGGATATGCTTATCTTTAGCTTTCACAATGGAGGCAAAAATGGTAAAAGAAAACAGTTTCCTTCACAAAATTCTTCCTGTCTGTTTTCTTTATGAATTAGCTCCAACAGCTCTTCAGCATAGAGAAGATATGCTATCAGATAAGGTATATGTACAGTCCATGTAAATATCACCGTTAGACTCCTCACACGGATCACATTGCATCTCTTCTATATCTGGGTAAGTTTCCCGGTGAGTGAAACTTCTGTTCTGACTGCTGAGTTCCTCTCTATAGCTTTGGGAGTTCCCTTCCCCCACCAGCCTAGAGGTGGATGGGTAATTACCGTAATCACTATAGTCTCTCTCAGAGGCGGCACATAATTCTTGGTAAGTACAGGGCTGACTGCTATAGTCTAAGCTTCTTCTATTAGGAAGAATAAGGTTACCTTTCAGCAGTTTCCCTTCAACGTTCCTCCCTCGAGCACAGCTCTGCTCGTGGGAAGGCTTTTCACTCCATGTCTGTTTGAGCTTTCTCCTTGGCACCAAATTATCTTCAGGATAATGGTTTTCTCCTGCTTGGTACCTTGTTCTGGGTGACTGGTCTTGCCTTAGCCTGGCCTCAGAGCTACTACCTCTGCTTCCTCTGTAGCAAGGTTCTCGGAAGCACTGGTCAGCTGTGCACTGCTCTTCCAAACAGCCCTTCCTGGGTTTCTCAGCACTGCACCTCCCTGGTAGTCTCCTTTGGTCAGCAACTGGTTTTAACCAGCATGGAGATCCTTCTCTCCTGCCTCTCAGGCTTCTCTTCCTGCTTGGAGTTCTCCTGCTATCGGGACTTCTCTCCCTGCCAGCACGTCTCTCCTCAGCAGTTCTCTCTTTTGCAGTTCTCCCTTTAGCCACTTCTGCACTACTCTCAGGTGAGTGATTTTTAACTGCGTAGCTTGTGATGTTGGCTCCACCCCTTGTCAGCTGCCCCTCATCCCCTGATGAGCCACGAGCTAGCTTTGAGTCTGGGCGTTCCCCTACACCACGTGAAATAGCTTGTGTATGGTTCCTATGGCAACCTTTGGCCATGTGTATCTCTGAGCTGTCAAAGTTAGCACCGTTTTGTTCAGAATCCCCTATCTCCATGGGCTCTGACCGCTGCACCTCATGACAGATCCCCCCCCCCTTAAAACATTGCGGGCTGCCGAACTTTCAATCGGACAGCTCGTAATCCGGGAGAGCGCATCCGCGTTCCCATGAAGTTTCCCAGCCCTGTGTTGTATAGTAAAATTGAATGATTGTAGCGCCAGATGCCACCTGGTCAACCGCGCGTTGCTATTCTTCATTTGATTCAACCATTTCAGAGGGGCTTGGTCTGTTATCAGGAGGAATTTTCTACCTGTCAAGTAGAACCTGAATTCCTCAATAGCCCATTTTATTGCCAGGCACTCTTTTTCAACTGTCAAATAGTTTTTCTCTGCCTTGGAAAGCTTCCGGCTTAGATAGGTGACCGGGTGCTCCACCCCCTCAAATTCTTGGGATAATACTGCCCCCAACCCACTCTCTGATGCATCTGTCTGCACTATAAAAGGTAGACTGAAGTCTATCCCCCGCAGTACTGGGACTGTGCAGAGTTTTCCCTTAAGGGCGGTGAATGCCCTTTCAGCTTCTGGGGTCCACTTCACGGTGTTGGGAGCGTTTTTCCTTAGCATTTCCGTAAACAAAATGCTTTCCTCGGCGAACCTAAACATAAACCTCCTATAATAACCGATTAACCCCAGGAAGCTGCGTACCTGTTTTTTTGTGACGGGACGGGGAAAATCCCTGACGCTTTCAACTTTATTGGCTAAGGGTTTTACTATCCCCCTCCCCACCATGTGGCCCAAGTATTTTGCCTCCTCGGTGGCAAACACGCATTTCGCTGGGTTAAGGGTTTAAAAACCCGCTTTGCGTAGCGCACGGAGCACAGCCTCCACCCTAGTGAGGTGTTGGGTCCATGTTGTGCTGTAGATGACTATGTCATCCATATAGGCCAGGGCATAGTCATGGTGAGGCCTCAGCACCTGGTCCACCAAGCGCTGGCAGGTGGCTGCCGCCCCGTGCAGCCCAAACGGCATCCGCCTAAATTGAAACAGCCCTATGGGGGTGCTGAATGCCGTTTTTGGCTTTGACTCGCGTGTAAGGGGTATCTGCCAGTACCCCTTGGTTAGATCTAAAGTGGTTAGGTATCTGGCCTGACCCAAACGATCTAACAAATCATCTATACGCGGCATCGGATAGGCGTCGAATTGCGAAATCTCGTTTACTTGCCGGAAATCGATGCAAAACCTAAGTGTTCCATCCGGCTTCGGAACTAAAACTATGGGGCTTGACCACGGGCTGTGGGATTCCTCAATTATGCCCATCTGAACCATCTCTTTCACCTGTTTGATCACTTCAGCTTTTTTGGCTTCGGGCATGCGGTAGGGCCGCTGTCTGATTGTCCGCCCTGGTGACGTAATCACCTCATGGGTGACTAGATGGGTTTCGCCCAGCTTTGTTGTAAGGACATCACCAAATCTCCCTAACAATTGGGCCAACTCTTGTTGCTGCTGCAAAGATAGGCCTACGCCCAATCTAGGCTCTGGATTTTCCTTCCAATCGGCGGTCTGAGGCCCGAGGTCCTCCTCTCGCCTTTCCTCCGCCAGGGCTGTCATCCCCTTAATTTCCCTTTGGCCTGTGGAACCAAACCCACCCGTTCCCCTAGTAGTGGAAGTTAATTCAGGAACCTCTTCTACGGTGGGGAACCCTACACGTTCACACACCAATTGTGCAATGCGCTCGCCCTCTTGAATTTTGACGTCCTTTTCCCCAAAATTAAAAAGGAGGACTTTTATAAGGCCTCGATAATCGGGGTCTATCACCCCTGCCCCAATGTCTATAAAGTGTTTAACAGCCAGGCCCGACCTTGGAGCTATTCGCCCATAACATCCCTCAGGTATCTTTATTTGTATCCCCGTGTTAACTAGGGCCTTCCCGCCTTTTAATACTATGGCCTCTTCAGCACTGAAAAGGTCATATCCGGCTGCCCCAGCGGTAGCTCTTTGTGGGCTTTTTGCTTTTGGAGTGGCCCTGCAAAATTGCAGCACAAATTTCTGCTTCTTCGGTGGTGCTTCACTGACTCGGGCCTGGGGTTGGATACTAGCCCTTTTTGGCTTTCCAAACAGGGGGCCAGGGATCTTGGCTGTTAAGGCTTTCAACCCTATTCCTGGTGTCTCTGTTGGGTGTGGGACAAACTCATAGCCTAGTCTATTAAGGCCCTTTTCTATTTCCTTGCAAAAAGGTGGCCAATCACGCCCCAGAACAATTTCATGGGGTAACCGTGGGACAATGGCAGCTAGTAGCGAGTGTGTGGTTCCCAGCCCTGTTACAGATACCATGTGTAAAGGATAAGGTGACGATGCACCGTGCACGCATTGTACGCGGACCTGGCCCTCTGCTTGACTCGGGAGTGATGAACGGCGCCTCTCGATGGCATCCCAGAGCCTGCGGGAAATCATGCTCTGGTCAGCCCCCGAGTCGAGCAGTGCCAGCACTTCTACCCCTTCTACCTTAACATGCAGAAGAAATCCGTCCTGTGCTGGCTTGTCCACTCCAGACATGAGGACAGTCCGCTTGGTGCAGTCCTTTTGGAAATGTCCAGCTCTCCCGCATAGATAGCATTTCCCTTTATGTGCAAGCCAAATATTATCATTAGCATCCATATTTTTTACATTACACATTTTCCTCTGGGGATACCTCGCTCTCTTACAATCTGCCATACCCACTGCCTGCATTACCCCAAACCCTGAGGTGTCAGCTATCTGGGCTTCTAAAAACCTATCTGCCAGACTAGCTGCTTCATCGGTAGATTGGCAGTTTTGTAAGGTCAGGTATGTTTTCATTTCTGTCGGCACAGCTTGGATAAATTGCTCCAAGACCACTGTGTCCAGTATAGATTCCATGGTTCTCCTTTCTGGAGTTAACCACTTCCAGGCCAAATTCCTCAATCTCTGATGCAAGGCTTTTGGTGTCTCCTGCAACTTCATTTTGGCCTCTCTGAACATTCTCCTATAATGTGAGGTAGTAAGCCCTAGCCTATCCTTGACTGCCTTTTTTATTTCGCTATAATCAGCAGCAAGGGTTGCAGGCATTGCCTTGTAGGCTGAGAGGGCTTCACCGCAAAACGAGTTGCCCATTGCTCACTAGGCCATTTCAGGGCCTCGTCTATACGTTCAAATGCATCAATAAAATCATCTACATTGTCATGAGGACTCAATTGCCCTAGAGAGAATGCATGACTAGCATTTAGTCCTACCCCTGGTATTATTGAGGGGCTTTCAGTCCTAAGTTCTTGTGGTTTCCTCAAAAGCGCTTCCATAGCGTCCAACAGTGGTTTCTGTTGCTCCCTCATCATACTGGCACTTTGCTCCTGGATATGGCGAGCTAGTTCAAACTGCTTATCCCACTGCAGTTGCATCCACTGCATGACGTCTCTGGGCTCCATTCCTCCCGTCTGTACCCTGTGGAGAAAAGAGAAGAAAAAAAACACCAAGTGCGGCACCTTATATTTCCTCTCCCCTTAATCCTTCAGCACAGCAGCGCCCTCTTTCCTGCACAAATCCTCCCACGTTTATGCCCCAGGTAACGTTACCTTAAGCTTCGTGCAGAGGTCAGCTTACAAGAAAGGTTACTGCTTCCTTCACCGACTGGTCTGTCAGTAAACTTGCTTCCAAGGTCTTCAGGTACCGTAGCAGTTTCTTTACTAGTGTTCTTTTTATTTCAAGGTAAAAATCCGCAAAACTACGCCAGATGTCGCCCACTCACCCCCCCAGAGGCCATAGGCATGGGTGGATTAGCAGGGTAAGTTCTTTAATAGCTGTGGAGTATAGTAGAGAGGCTTGGCAATGCCCTCTGGGATTTGTAGTTCCACAACTTTAGCAAAAAGAAAGTAGTTGTAGTCGGAGTGATAAGGATTTAAACAGGATTTATTCCCTTCCCAGGGTTGGATTTTCACACAATGAAATAAGGCAACACAAAAACCATACATCTGGTATCAAAGTTAAAGAAACATTTGAACAAAGGATATGCTTATCTTCAGCTTTCACAATGGAGGCAAAAATGGTAAAAGAAAACAGTTTCCTTCACAAAACTCTTCCTGTCTGTTTTCTTTATGAATTAGCTCCGACAGCTCTTCAGCATAGAGAAGATATGCTATCAGATAAGGTATATGTACAGTCCATGTAAATATCACCGTTAGACTCCTCACACGGATCACATTGCATCTCTTCTATATCTGGGTAAGTTTCCCGGTGAGTGAAACTTCTGCTCTGACTGCTGAGTTCCTCTCTATAGCTTTGGGAGTTCCCTTCCCCCACCAGCTTAGAGGTGGATGGGTAATTACCGTAATCACTATAGTCTCTCTCAGAGGCAGCACATAATTCTTGCTAAGTACAGGGCTGACTGATATAGTCTAAGCTTCTCCTATTAGGAAGAATAAGGTTACCTTTCAGCAGTTTCCCTTCAACGTTCCTCCCTCGAGCACAGCTCTGCTCGTGGGAAGGCTTTTCACTCATTGTCTGTTTGAGATTTCTCCTTGGCACCAAATTATCTTCAGGATAATGGTTTTCTCCTGCTTGGTACCTTGTGCTGGGTGACTGGTCTTGCCTTAGCCTGGCCTCAGAGCTACTACCTCTGCTTCCTCTGTAGCAAGGTTCTCGGAAGCACTGGTCAGCTGTGCACTGCTCTTCCAAACAGCCCTTCCTGGGTTTCTCAGCACTGCACCTCCCTGGTAGTCTCCTTTGGTCAGCAACTGGTTTTAACCAGCATGGAGATCCTTCTCTCCTGCCTCTCAGGCTTCTCTCCCTGCTTGGAGTTCTCCTGCTATAGGGACTTCTCTCCCTGCCAGCACGTCTCTCCTCAGCAGTTCTCTCTTTTGCAGTTCTCCCTTTAGCTGCTTCTGCACTACTCTCAGGTGAGTGATTTTTAACTGCGTAGCTTGTGATGTTGGCTCCACCCCTTGTCAGCTGCCCCTCATCCCCTGATGAGCCACGAGCTAGCTTTGAGTCTGGGCGTTCCCCTACACCACGTGAAATAGCTTGTGTATGGTTCCTATGGCAACCTTTGGCCATGTGTATCTCTGAGCTGTCAAAGTTAGCTCCGTTTTGTTCAGAATCCCCTATCTCCATGGGCTCTGACCGCTGCACCTCATGACAGTATCCAAAAGCGAGAGCATGTATCACTGAAATGTAGTGCAAGGACAGCCGTGAGCGTTTCAAGCACAATGCCGCAATGTTAATTAAACAACTTCAATGTCCAAGGAAAAGACCCGGGGGGAGAAGGGGGGTATTCAAAGGGATTAACATAGTAGCAACACGCATGTTGGGCATTCCAGTGACAGAGCAGGGGCTGCACCCAAGCTTAGCTGGTCAGTGGCGATATTGAGCCGCTGAGCCGCTAACCAGCTAACCTAAACTGGCAAAAGTTAGACAGAAAAAAATGCTGCCTTAACTGACTGGACATCTAAATCGCTGACTATCTGGGCCTAATTTAAAGCGGTGCCAGCCAGCTGCTTCATCTGCGCCCTTCCGATCTCTTACTTTACAACTATTTATTAAATAAGCAGAATTGCACTTACTTTGATAGTTGCAATGAAGAGGCAGCATTGTTCTGGTTCAACATGCAACAGGCTGGGTCTGTCTGAATGATCTGCTCCAGCTAGACTGTTGCTGAAGAGCCCACTCAACACCAACACAAGCACCAGACTCAGAAGGCGCAACAAAATGGACATCATCCTAACCTCCAGAACCTATACTAAAACCATCCAATCCACATCCGGGAGGACATTATCCCCAGCAGCACCTGCCCCCTGGAACTCCCTTCTGTATGACCTAAGAGCCACCACTGATGCGCTAAAGACTTCCAGAAAAAGCTAACAACCTTCCTCTTCATAGCCCACTTTGGGAGCCTCACCTGGTGTATAGCATCCTCTCTCCTCTCACTGGTATCACGAGCATAAGAACATAAGAACATAAGATATGCCATACTGGGTCAGACCAAGGTCCATCAAGCCCAGTATTCTGTTTCCAACAGTGGCCAATCTAGGTCATATGTACCTAGCAGTTTCCCCAAGAGACACAAGTTCCACAATGCTTGTACTGGGTCAAGCATTGATATCTTCGGTCACTTCTTAATAATGGTTTATGGTCCTTTCCTCCAGGAACTTGTCCAAACCTTTTTTAAACCCAGCTACACTAACAGCCTTTACTACATCCTCCGGTAACAAATTCCAGAGTTTGATTACACGTTGAGTGAAAAAATATTTTCTTTTATTAGTCTTAAATAGTTTACCCTGTAGCTTCATTGCATGTCCCCTAGTCTTTCTATAGTATCTCCCACATGTATCTCCCTCCACCCCTGTTACTTTGTATACTCTTCAAGTTGCCTGTAAACCATTTTGATTGTAGGGAAAGGTGGTATAGAAAACCTACTAAATAAATATATAAAAGGTGGGTGGTGGAATTGGCTGAACACTGAAACTGTAGCAGGGGTGGATGATGGAAGTTCAATGCTGACTAGAAGGACTGGAGGCTGAAAAAGGAGAGTGTGGTGAAAGGATTTAATTTTTTAACAGGTTTTTTATACCATGTTATCCTACAGTCAAGGTGGTTTACATTGAAACAAAACTTAATACATTGTAACAGGGCAATGACTTTGGATAACTATTTTACTAGAGAATGCTATAAAACATAACACCTCAGAAATCAGACAGAGAATCATCTACATCGTACCCACCACCTCTCCCCCACATAATGAACAAAAACTTAAACCCACAGGCTCTGCACTTAAGTGTTACCTTATAAATGCTAAGTCTATACGAAATAAAATTCCAGTCATCACTGACTTGCTGTCAGAAAATAAGCCATATATCCTCTGCGAAACTGAAACATGACTATCAGAACTAGACAGAGTATTACTGAACCAATTGACATTCACTAACTAGGACCTCTCATTGCCCACAGACCTCCAGGAGAGGTCGTGGAGTCCTCATTCTCATTAAATCTCAACTCAGAGCCTCTCTGAAGTGCGCTGAGAACATTGATAACAAAGAGCTACACAGGACAGAAATGCCTCGTCTATCATTCTGCCTTACATATACAAGAAGAGCCTTATATCCATCCTGGACATGGTCTGCTCCAGCACAATAAATAAACAAGCAATAGTACTAGGGGATTATAACCTCGCTTCTCTTAATTCCATCCACACTGCAATGTTCCTGCATATCATGGCTAAGTTAGACTTTCACCCAATCATAAAAGTTCCAACTCACACAAGAGCGAACACTCTAGACCTCATCTTTGTCCCTGGCACAATTGCCTATAGCTCCAGTCCTGCTCATCTTCAGGCTTTGCCTGTCCCATGGTCAGACCACTATCATACCACCAAAACCACTCGATATCTAAACCCTCCTATGCACCACGCACAAATTATAAAAAGTTTGACAAGGATAACTTCCTACGTGAAGTCATACCAGATATTTCCACTCCATTTAATGATCTTGATAGCTATATTACTAAGTGGAACAATTCAATAGAGAAAGCTGCACTACTTCCAAGAAAACACAATAAGCAGTGTAATAGAAGGAAAAACATTTCGGAACCTTGGTACTCTCAGGAAATAAGACGGATAAAAAGGCAACTGAGAAAACTAGAAAAAAAAATGGAGATCATCAAACACTCATCAGGATCAGCAATTATACATGGATAAGCTACAATTATACCGAAATACGATAAACCACAACGAACTAAACTGTCATAAGAGAATCCACATGAGAGCTCTTTGAGATTGTAAAAAATCTAACAGGTACTCCGAATCACCTAAATAGCCCTCCCATAACATCTCAAGCTCTTGAAAATCACTACATTAATGAACTTGCATCTTCTCCTGTCTCCATGATACCAACTTCCCCCATTATAACACCCAACTCAATTTGGTCCACTTTCCACAAATTAAATCTTAAAAAACTCAATAAAGTTATCGTCAACATCAACACCACAACCTCAAGTCTTGATCCTTGTCCAGTAAACTGGCTAAAAGTGTCCCGTACAGACCTAGCACCATACACCCTTGATATGGTCAACACATTTATTTATTTTATTTATTTATTTATCTATTTCTTCTATACCGCCCCTTCCAGAGATCAGGGGCGGTTTACATGGAACAATTTAACAGTTTTGTATACGTTCGTATAACATTACATTGAACAAGAACTTTTTAACTTTTTACATATAACAGAACAGTAAATTAGCAAAACTATTTACAAGGTGTATATCTTGATCAGAAGTTTCTAACTTTTTACAGGGAGTCAGCAGCGAGCTGACATTTCTATTTACAGGTGTTATTTACAAAAAGATTAGGATACAGTGTAGTGAATTCACTATTCAAGTGTGTGTGTGTGTGTGTGTGTGTGTGTGTGTGTGTGTGTGTGTGTGTGTGTGTGTGATAATGCCTAAACTTCTGAAGCGAGCCTCAGTTCACCCAATATTAAAAACGATTCTCTTGACAAACTCTGCCCTGCATCATATAGACCAATATCAGCCTTCCATTTTTAGCCATAATGATAGAAAAAGCTGTTTACGCTCAACTCCATGACCACATTGATACTCATGCTTCACTAAACGAGCTCCAGTACAGATTCAGGCCATATCATAGTACTGAGACCCTGCTAATTGGGCTCTTTGACAAACTGATAAAGGTCATAGATAACCCTAAACGAGCAGTCATGCTAATATTTTTAGATATAGCTGCCGCTTTTGATTAAATTAGTCATTCAATCCTCATTGAAAGGCTCAAGCAAATTGGATTATATGGGACGACTTTAAAATAGTTCCAATCTTACCTCATCGATTGATCTCAACAAGTGAAAATAGGGTAAAAGACATCAAAGTCATTCTCACAGAAACAAGGGAGACCAGAGGGCTCGGCGCTTCCCACCCTATTATTTAACATATATTTGAAACCTATCTGCAACATCATCCAAGGATTCAATGTTGGTTATTCCATTTACACAGATGATGGAATGCTATTCCTCTCCTTTGATTTAGCAAAATCTGACTTTACCCCATCACCTCATGCTTCTCTAAAGTTGCACAATGGCTAAACAACTGTAACCTCAAAATTAATTATAAGAAAACGGAGGTATTAATTATTACAAGAAACATACATTTTACCCCCCTCATTTCATAATAGAAGATGTAACGCTACCAATAAAGAATGAGGTAAAATACCTCAGTGTCACTCTTGATAGTTCTTTAAACTTAACAACACATCTTAAAACAACAGCTGGTCTAATCTACCACAAACTAAGACTTATTAAACATTTGAGACCCCTTCTTCCACACCAAGACTTATTTATTTTATTTATTTATTATTTATTTTATTGCTTTTATATACCGCGCTCTTTAAAATCAGTGCAGTTTACAGATACCAGTTTTGTGCAGAACAAGGGAACTGTTATGCACTTACATTGAAAGGGTGATACAACTTGGTTTTCAACTGGGGAAACTATCTACAGCTATCTACAACTATCTACAATATAAACATGAGTTGACTGTCTAAACAAGAGTTGTCTGTAATTTACAATTCTCTAGCAGGGTGTATGGTGGGTGAATGTGAGTTGCTGGGTTGTGAGTAGTGAGTGAATTTGAGTTGCTGGGTTGTGAGTAGTGTAGAAGAAAGAGGTGGTGCTTTAGGGCTTTTCTGAATTGGGCAGGATCCGTGATCGCTCGGATGGTGGTTGGGAGCGCGTTCCAGCAGCTGGGAGCATAGAACTTGAAGAACACTGCTCCAAGCTATGGTATTTCCCCATATTGATTTATTATCCTCCAAGGGCTACCCACTCAAGCTCTAAAACACTTTATGATAGCCCAACTTGTAGTCAAAAACAAAAATTAGAGCAAAAAATAACTGAGTGTTATAATACATATTTGTATGTTGGAAGATTGGCCTTGAGGGACAATCCCCTCTCGCGGCCTCTCTTTCGTTTTAATCAGTGATAGGTTCTTTTTTTATTAGAAACCTTTGTTATAATCATGTGAAAGAAACCCACATTTATGTGCCCCTACATAATTAAAACATTCAAAACCTTTGTGAAACTATGTGATTTGTGTACATATCCCCTCTTGAGAAATCGTACCATAAACCACAGTAATTCACTCAAATAACTGCAGTAGTTCATCTCAGCCACATATATGAAAGTGCAAAAACGTTTATGCACTTCTCTGAGAAGATAGCCTCCACAACCATTCTTCTTTGTAGAGAGGCTTTCTTTGAAGAACCTTCGAGGCACCAGCAATGAACACAGCACTGCATTTAGGATGTTGTCAACAATACATGCCCTGCTTCAACGCTCCAGGAAACGCAGTAGTAAATGGCATCCAAACTTTGTAGACACCATGGAAACAGCTCAGATTTATACCACTTGAGCAATGAATGAAGGAATCAGGAACCAATCATCAATCGCCACATCACAAGAGGCTTGCACAATCAAGTTCCTGATTCAAACCATAAGAACATAAGAACATAAGATATGCCATACTGGGTCAGACCAAGGTCCATCAAGCCCAGTATCCTGTTTCCAACAGTGGCCAATCTAGGTCATACGTACCTAGCAGTATCCCCAAAAGACACAGGTTCCACAATGCTTGTACTGGGTCAAGCATTGATATCCTGGGTCCCTTCCTAATAATGGTTTATGGACCTTTCCTCCAGAAACTTGTCCAAACCTTTCTTAAACCCAGCTACACTAACAGCCTTTACTACATCCTCCGGTAACAAATTCCAGAGTTTGATTACAGCTTGAGTGAAAAAATATTTTCTTTTACTAGTCTTAAATAGTTTACCCTGTAGCTTCATTGCATGTCCCCTAGTCTTTCTATATTCTGATAATGTAAACAAGCGAACTACGTTTACCCGTTCCACTCCGTTCATTAATTTATAGACTTCTATCATATCTCCCCTCAGCCATCTCTTTTCCAGGTTAAAGAGCCCTAACCTTTTTAGCCTTTCTTCATAGGAGTATCCTTCCATCCCCTTTACCAATTTGGTGGCTTTTCTCTGAACCTTTTCTAATAACGCTATATCCTGTTTAAGATACGGCGACCAGAATTACACACAATATTCAAGGTGCGGTCTCACCATGGAACGATATAGAGGCATTATAATATCTTTTGTTTTATTTTCCATTCCTTTCCTTATGATACCTAGCATTCTATTTGCTCTCTTGGCCGCCGCTGCATACTGGGCCGAGGGTTTTAACATGTTATCCAAAATGACGCTTAAATCTTTTTCCTGGGTGGGTGTTCCTAATGCGGAACCTTGCATTGTGTAACCATAGTTTGGGTTGTTCTTCCCTAGGTGCATAACTTTGCACTTGTCCACATTAAATTTCATCTGCCATTTTGATGCCCAGTCTTCCAATTTATCAAGATCCTCTTGCAATTTTCCACAATCCTCTTGGGTTTTAACAACTTTAAATAGTTTTGTGTCATCTGCAAATTTGATAACCTCACTCGTTATTCCACTTTCCAGGTCATTTATGAATATGTCAAAAAGCAGCGGACCCAGCACAGATCCCTGGGGTACACCACTATTCACCTTTCTCCAATGGGAAAATTGGCCATTTAGCCCAACCCTCTGCTTTCTATCTTTTAACCAGTTCCTGATCCACAATAGTACACTGCCTCCTATTTCATGACTCTTTAGTTTTGCCAAAAGTCTCTGATGAGGGACCTTGTCAAAGGCTTTCTGACAGTCCAGATACACTATATCAACCGACTCACCTTTGTCCACCTGTTTATTCACACCTTCAAAAAAAACATAACAGATTAGTAAGACAAGATCTTCCTTGTCTAAAGCCATGTTGGCTGTCTCTCATTAGGCCATGACTATTGTGACACAGCAGATCTGTCCTATGCTATAGAAGTGCAGAATTCTGAGAGAAACAGGTCAGATTCTGTCAGGCAGTCTAATCAGAAGCTTCCCTGTTGCCCTGAGCAACCTAGGCAAACACAAGGTTTGCAGCCTTGCCTCCCTGACAAGCAATTCTCACAGAGAAAAGAGAATGATTTGCACGTGAGGGAAGCCACGCCTTCAAGGCACTATAATACCTGCTCAGGCAGAGGAGCAAAGGGGTGGAGTTGCAGTTGCAGTTCAAGCTTGGGTACCTGTTCTTGTTATTGTGGTGATTCAGGTTATGATTCCAGTCCCAGACTAGGCTCAGGTTGGGACTCAGAAGAATTCAATTTCAACTTACCTTGCAGAAGGAAAGCAGGTTTTACTTCACGTCAGAATCCAGGCTGGTTTCCAAAGCCTAAGGCAGCTTACAGAGGTAATTGCCAAGGGGGTTGGAGAGGAAGCTGCCCTGAGTGTGACCCAGGAAGCTCTAGAGAGAGTTGGAGGAGGGGCTACACTAGACATGCTGGCAGAGACAGAAGCCAGAGTGAGAGAGAGCTGATTGATTCCGACGGCACTGAATTTGCAGGCACACGCTGTGAACCACTGAGGATTCCCCCAGGAGAAGCTCACAGTAACCCCAGGAGTGGAGTGAGGAAAGCTGCAAAACCAGAGGTCAGTAAGAAGTTAACCAAACCTCTGACGCAGGGAGAATTTCCCCAGCTCTTTGAGAGTGTGGAACGTGACATAAGCAGGAAGCCTTATGTAAATGAGAAACAAGGTGTTAAGACACAGTTGCCTTACTTTGAAAGAAATCCTATTGTGGAAGATGTGTGTATGAGGGATATAGAGGATTGTATGCATGAAAAGTCCAGACACCGATTAACTAAAGGGAAGTCTGTTTGCCATGAAAACCAGCAGTTTGAGCTAGCAGCCATTAAGGGAAACAGAGGGTTTAAAGATAGCCCGAGATCAAAGCATACTAGGAAGCCTGTCTTTCTACCCTCCTGTTATAACGTTGATGATAATTTCTGGCCATGCTCTTATGAAGAGGGCTTAATAAACTCTGGAGAAGAAACAGGGTTGAGAAGCATACAATCGGGCTGTGCAAAAGACAATGACATAGAACCCATGTGCACAGAGGATAATACTTTGTCTCCACAGTATGAACAGATGGATTGTTCTCTAATGTTGGAAGAAGAGCCAATCTCTTTATTATAAAGTTCTGAGCAATTGATTTCATAACACTGTTTGAAGCTAAGAGGAAGCGATTAGCTGCAGTGAAAAGTGAATGTGTTTGGAAGCAAGTTGCTATACTTTACTTTGTCAGTTTGTATCCTGAGTTTTCTTTGAGTTGCTGTACTATTTGAAAATCCTAAAACCCCGGGAGGGGAAATAAAACCCTTATTTTGAACTTTAACCACTTTGGACTCACAACTACAATTATTCCTTAGTGAAAGATTCATGCACCCCTATTAACCTAGCCTACTGCCTACGCCTCGGCTTCGCTGGGATATAGGGGGTGACAAAATGGCGCAGTAGTTGGATTTTTGAAAAAAAAAAAACAGCACTCGATACTACTAACAAGCTCTACAAGGAAGGTACGGCTGATTGGAAAAAAAAAAAAAGTGTGTGGAATTGAAAATCCTGAAAAAGGAAAAACCTGCACCGGAGTGTCGGGAGAGGATCTCCACATCCAGAGCTGGCCAAGACCTTTTTCTCAAGGCAAGATCCTACACCGTGATCAGGTACAAGTGACTGGGCACGGGTAGCAAGGATTGAGTGAGAAAAAGGGGGAAAAAAGAAAAGTTAAAAACCAAGTAGCAGCGAAGGGACAGAAAAAAGTGTGTTCCGCACTTGGTGGGCTTGTTTTTCTTTTTCTTTCAGATATCGACGCTGAGATGGACCCCGCTGAAATGCGCAGCTGGATGGAGGCCCAGTGGAAGGCCCAGGGAGAACTCGCACGGCAGGCACAAGAGAAGACGATGGCTGCAATGGCAGCGCAGCAGAAGCCCCTTCTTGAGATTCTCACTGCGCTGGTGAAGAGACTGAGCCCCACAGAGGAGGACATTGTTCAAGTGACCCCTGTGGTAGGACTAAATAGTTGTAATGCATTGGCACTAGGGCCTTTGCAGCATTCTGACAGTTTCGACGATTATGCAGAAGCTTTTGAGCGGATCGCTGTAGCGGCCCGGTGGCCACTAGATCAGTGGGCAGTACGATTCGCCGTGTCTCTAACAGGAGAGGCACTAGCTGCGTATAAGGCGATGCCCGCTGATCTAGCGTCCCAGTACCATGAGGTAAAACTCGCAGTCAGGGATAGGCTAGGGCTGACGCAGACCCATTACCGCCGTCTCTTTAGGCAGGCCAGGATCCTGCCAAAAGAAACACCAAAGGCCTTGATGCAAAGGTTAACAGGCCTGGCATCAAAATGGCTTGCTCCCGAAACAGCTACAGTAGCCTCCCTGCTAGATGCTGTAATACTGGAGCAATATTTTGAAGCCATACCCCCAGAAGTAAAAGCCTTTCTCTTTTTGCAAAAATGTAAGTCCACAAAGGAAGCAGTGCAGCTAACCGACTGCTATTTTGAGGCAGAATTAGCTGGTGCTTCTCAAGGCCAAATGTTAAAGGTTACAGGCAGGGAAAGAATGCCAGGGACAGGAAGAGCTTACTCCCAAAGAGGGCCTAAGAAAAATGAAAAGAGTGCTGAGGTAATGAGATGTTTCCAATGTGGAGAAAGAGGGCACATTCGCAAATACTGTACTGAACATGTCGCCCTGATATCTGGGGGGGAGAAACACACGGGGGAAGGGTTCGTGATAGATGTTCTGGTGGAAGGTGTAAAAGCCGCCGCGCTCCTGGACACTGGAGCGGACCAGAGCATGATCTCTCGCGAAATGTGGGAAGCCATTCAGGCACAAAATCCTTCTATATTGAATGGTGTGAATGGACGTGTGAGAGTAAGGTGCGTTCACGGAGCTTCCTCCTTCTACCCCTTGTATGAGATGTGTGTGAGGGGGTTAAATACCATAGGGAGGGTATTAGTGGCTGTTGTCCCTCGACTTCCCTTTGGGGTAGTTTTAGGGCGAGACTGGCCCCCATTTGAAGAGGAAATGGGTAGGGACCTTGAAAGGAAGTCAGGCCTAGGCCAAGAGAAGTCCCTAGGTGAGGGTGAAGCGCCACCTCAGAACCCCAAGATAGAAGCCATTGCCCAAAAGATACCAAAGCCTCTATTTGGAAAACCCCGAATAGAGACAGTACCCCCGGTTAAAAAAAAATTTGTGTTGAAATTCGTGAAAACAGCCCCACAGGCAAAGAGCCCACAGAGAGCTACTGAGGCCTCGGCGGGTTACGACCTATATAGCAATGAGGATATAATAATTCCCAGAGGAGGAAAGAGCCTTGTGAACACCGGGATACAAATTCAAACACCCGAGGGATGCTATGGCCGCATAGCACCCCGGTCGGGCCTGGCAGCCCAGCACTTTATCGACGTGGGGGCAGGGGTAATAGACCCCGACTACCGGGGTGTAGTTAAAGTCCTTCTTTTTTAATTTCGGGAAAGAGGATTTTACAGTGAAGAAAGGGGAAAGGATAGCTCAACTTATATGTGAGCGTGTAGGGTTCCCCATGTTAGAAGAAGTACCTTCCTTAACCCCCACCGATCGAGGGTCAGGAGGGTTTGGGTCCACAGGGGAAAAGGATATAAAAAGCTTAGCGGCTATAGCAGAGGAGAGGAAGGAAGAGGACTTAGATCCACAACCTTCCGATTGGAGGGAACAACCAGAGTTGCGGACGGGGGCAGAACTGTCTGAGCATCAGCAAGTAGAGTTAACCCGTGTACTGAAAAAGTTTTCAGATGTCCTTACTGCTGTGCCCGGCGAAACGCGCCTGGTGGCACATGAGGTCACCACAATCCCGGGGAAAATAATCAGACAGCGCCCATACCGGTTGCCCGAAGCTAAGAAAAAAGAGGTTATCGCCCAAGTTAAGGAAATGGTGGAGATGGGGGTGATCGAGGAGTCCCATAGCCCGTGGTCTAGCCCCATAGTCCTAGTGCCCAAGCCCGATGGTACACTTCGTTTTTGCATCGATTTTAGACAAATTAATGCAATATCCCAATTCGATGCGTATCCTATGCCAAGGATTGACGACCTATTAGATCGTCTGGGACAGGCCAAGTTCCTTACAACCCTCGACCTCACAAAAGGATACTGGCAAATCCCGCTGACGAGGGATTCAAAGCCAAAGACAGCCTTTTCAACTCCCATAGGCCTTTTCCAGTTTAGGCGTATGCCCTTCGGGCTACAGGGTGCGGCGGCTACTTGTCAGCGACTGATCGATCAAGTCCTGAGGCCGCACCAAGAATACGCTATCGCCTACATGGACGACGTAATCATCCATAGTAGCACATGGCTAGAGCACCTATCCCGAATTGAGGCCGTATTACAGGCCATGCGAAAGGCAGGCCTTACCCTAAATCCCAAAAAGTGCCTTTTTGCAGCTAGGGAGGCCAAATATTTAGGACATGTCGTAGGGAACGGGGTAGTCAAGCCCCTAGCAGATAAACTGGAAAGTGTACGGAATTTTCCGCAACCGGTAGACAAGAAGCAGGTTCGTAGCTTCTTAGGCCTGATAGGCTACTATCGGAGGTTTCTCCCCAGATTCGCTGAAGAAACTAGCATTTTTACGGGGATGATAAAAAAGAACGCCCCTAATAGGGTGTGCTGGACTCCGGAGGCAGAAGAGGCATTCGTCTCCCTGAAGGAGAAGTTGTGTAGGGCTCCCGTATTAAGGGGAGTCGATTTCAGGCTGCCTTTTATTGTCCAAACGGACGCCTCTGAGACAGGACTCGGAGCCGTCATGTCCCAGAAGTTTGAAGGGGTGGAACACCCGGTAATGTACTTAAGCAGAAAGCTATCCAGCGCAGAGCGGAAGTATTCAACGGTGGAGCGGGAATGCTTGGCCATCAAGTGGGCAATAGAGACCTTAAGGTTTTACCTAACGGGGCGAAAATTTAAGTTGGTTACAGACCATGCGCCATTAAAATGGCTCAGCCAAATGCGCAACAATAATGCCCGTCTTACAAGATGGCACTTGGCCTTACAAGCCTTTAGTTTTGAGGTGCAACACCGAGCCGGGAAGCTGCATGGGAATGCTGATGCCTTAAGTAGGATTACACGCTGTCAGACGAGGACGTCAGCAGCGTGTAATAACTTAAGGAGGGGGATATGTGACACAGCAGATCTGTCCTATGCTATAGAAGTGCAGAATTCTGAGAGAAACAGGTCAGATTCTGTCAGGCAGTCTAATCAGAAGCTTCCCTGTTGCCCTGAGCAACCTAGGCAAACACAAGGTTTGCAGCCTTGCCTCCCTGACAAGCAATTCTCACAGAGAAAAGAGAATGATTTGCACGTGAGGGAAGCCACGCCTTCAAGGCACTATAATACCTGCTCAGGCAGAGGAGCAAAGGGGTGGAGTTGCAGTTGCAGTTCAAGCTTGGGTACCTGTTCTTGTTATTGTGGTGATTCAGGTTATGATTCCAGTCCCAGACTAGGCTCAGGTTGGGACTCAGAAGAATTCAATTTCAACTTACCTTGCAGAAGGAAAGCAGGTTTTACTTCACGTCAGAATCCAGGCTGGTTTCCAAAGCCTAAGGCAGCTTACAGAGGTAATTGCCAAGGGGGTTGGAGAGGAAGCTGCCCTGAGTGTGACCCAGGAAGCTCTAGAGAGAGTTGGAGGAGGGGCTACACTAGACATGCTGGCAGAGACAGAAGCCAGAGTGAGAGAGAGCTGATTGATTCCGACGGCACTGAATTTGCAGGCACACGCTGTGAACCACTGAGGATTCCCCCAGGAGAAGCTCACAGTAACCCCAGGAGTGGAGTGAGGAAAGCTGCAAAACCAGAGGTCAGTAAGAAGTTAACCAAACCTCTGACGCAGGGAGAATTTCCCCAGCTCTTTGAGAGTGTGGAACGTGACATAAGCAGGAAGCCTTATGTAAATGAGAAACAAGGTGTTAAGACACAGTTGCCTTACTTTGAAAGAAATCCTATTGTGGAAGATGTGTGTATGAGGGATATAGAGGATTGTATGCATGAAAAGTCCAGACACCGATTAACTAAAGGGAAGTCTGTTTGCCATGAAAACCAGCAGTTTGAGCTAGCAGCCATTAAGGGAAACAGAGGGTTTAAAGATAGCCCGAGATCAAAGCATACTAGGAAGCCTGTCTTTCTACCCTCCTGTTATAACGTTGATGATAATTTCTGGCCATGCTCTTATGAAGAGGGCTTAATAAACTCTGGAGAAGAAACAGGGTTGAGAAGCATACAATCGGGCTGTGCAAAAGACAATGACATAGAACCCATGTGCACAGAGGATAATACTTTGTCTCCACAGTATGAACAGATGGATTGTTCTCTAATGTTGGAAGAAGAGCCAATCTCTTTATTATAAAGTTCTGAGCAATTGATTTCATAACACTGTTTGAAGCTAAGAGGAAGCGATTAGCTGCAGTGAAAAGTGAATGTGTTTGGAAGCAAGTTGCTATACTTTACTTTGTCAGTTTGTATCCTGAGTTTTCTTTGAGTTGCTGTACTATTTGAAAATCCTAAAACCCCGGGAGGGGAAATAAAACCCTTATTTTGAACTTTAACCACTTTGGACTCACAACTACAATTATTCCTTAGTGAAAGATTCATGCACCCCTATTAACCTAGCCTACTGCCTACGCCTCGGCTTCGCTGGGATATAGGGGGTGACACTATCTACATGCCGAGTAATTTTATTCTTTATTTATTTATTTAACAGTCGCTTATATACCGCTACCTTCCAAAGATCAGGTGCGGTTTACAGAAAACAGGTAAAGAAACAGTGTAACATATCTGTTTTTACATTAAACATCGCTTGAATTATGTACATCTTAACTTTAACAATTAAACTTTAGAGAACTATGTACAATCAACAGATGTTGAATTAAACAAAAAACGTAGCCATTTACAAGCATCGTAAACTGTGTATAATGGTCATATTTTCATGGGTCATTATGGGATTATGCTCAAAGTGTTATATATTATCCCTTTTCATTTTGGTATTGGGAATTCGCAAGTGGACCGTAGTGGGAGCTAAACAAGTGAGTTTTTAATGTTTTACGTAGTTCTTTAAGATCAGATAAGGCTCTTATTTCTTCAGGTAGGGAGTTCCAGAGTATTGGGGCTGCATGGGAAAACGCTTTTTTATTTTTTGTTTTTTTAGTCTTTGTGAACTCTTTCGGAATCCTTATTTTATTAGTGTTGCATCTTCTGTGAACAG
Source organism: Ichthyophis bannanicus (assembly GCA_033557465.1). Classification (NCBI taxonomy): domain Eukaryota; kingdom Metazoa; phylum Chordata; class Amphibia; order Gymnophiona; family Ichthyophiidae; genus Ichthyophis; species Ichthyophis bannanicus. The sequence goes on from CM066034.1 coordinate 1,031,977,725, forward strand.
TTTGGGGTGTGTCTTTAGTGAGGAGTTTGTTTAGTGTAGCTGGGGCAGTATTATTTAAAGCTTTGAAGGTGGTTATTATTAATTTATAGTTTATTCTGCATTGAATTGGGAGCCAGTGTAGTTTAGCTAAATAGGGTGATATGTGCTCAAATGGGTGTACCTTCATTATGGTTCTAGCTGGGTGTACCTTCATTATGGTTCTAGCTTTATGATGGTTTCTACCATTTTTCCCGGTACTGAAGTCAGGCTCACCGGTCTGTAGTTTCCCGGATCACCCCTGGAACCCTTTTTAAAAATTGGCGTTACATTGGCGATCCTCCAATCTTCAGGTATTAGAGATGATTTTAATGATAGTTCACAGATTACTAATAGCAGGTCTGCAATCTCATATTTCAGTTCTTTCAACACCCTTGGATCTATACCATCTGGCCCAGGTGATTTGCTACTCTTCAGTTTATCTAATAGTTGTAATACATCTTCCCGATGTATCGATATTTCCTTCAGTTCTTCTGTACCTTTAAATACCACTTCAGTCATGGGTAACATCCCTACATCTTCCTCAGTAAAGACCGAAGCAAAGAATTCATTCAGTCTCTCCACTATTGCCTTGTCGCCTCTTAGTGCCCCTTTAACCCCTCTATCATCTAATGGACCAACTCACTCTCTCACAGGTTTTTTGCTACGACTGTACTTCAAAAAGTTTTTATTTCGCGTTTTTGCTTCCGCAGCAAGCTTCTTCTCAAATTCTCTCTTTGCCTGCCTTATCAATGCATTGCATTTGACTTGCCAGTGCTTGTGCTGTTTCCAGGTTTCGTCATTTGGCTCTTTTTTCCTTTCCTGAAAGATGCTTTTTTGGCAACAACAGTCGCTCTGACCTCACCTTTAAACCATGCTGGCAGTTTTTTGGACTTCCTTCCACTTTTCTTAAAGCGTGGAATACAGCTGGTCTGGGCTTCCAAGACAGTATTTCTCAACAACACCCAAGCTTGATGTAAGTCTTTAACCTTTGCAACTGCTCCTTTTAGTTTTTTTCTTAACTATTTTCCTCATTTTATCATACTCTCCCTTTTGAAAGTTAAAAGGTAGTACTGTGGAGTTCCTTACTATCCCTCCTCCACTAATTAAATCAAACGCAATCATGCTATGATCACTATTGCCAAGTGGCCCCAACACCATTTGGAGAAACAGATGACATATTAAAAATCCAGGACTGTTCACAGTATTGAAGATTTTGCTCTCTATCCCCACCACAAGGGTTTTCTGGAACAAAATCCAAAACTCTCCATTTTCAAATCACAGAATGAATGATCATTGTCCAAACAATGTTGAACTATAGGAGCACTCAATGTCCAGTTTCTTAAATGAGAGGCATGCTCACGTAAACATACACGAACTGGACAAATGGTGCGTCCTATATAGATCAATGAGCACGGGCATAATAGCAGATACACCACAAAAGCTGTAGAAGAAGTAGTGTGCCATCTAGCTTGATGTTTTTTTCAAATTTGGAAAGCACCACTCATATCCATTTATAGATTGTGTACAATAATCACATCCTCCACACGCAAAATGTCCCAAAGAGTCAGAGTCCAATGTATAGGCGGTCTATCTAAAGAAGATGTAGTCCCAATAAGATCACGAAGATTTGAGTCCCTAGTATAGGCTACTTGCAATGGCTTTTGAAAACACGAATGCAATGATAAAACATCCCAATGTTTTTTTCAAAATTTGTCTAATTTGATTGGAATAGGTCATATATGGGACTATGCCCACAAATTTTTCAGACTTTTCAGATGAAGCCAAGAAAAAAGAATGATTTGATGTAGGCGTAGGTGAGAAAAGCCGTTTACGATGGGTAAGACACGCCCTTTTATATGCCATCTTCAATATGTCTATTGGGTACCCGCATTGTTGTAGGCGCTTAAATAAATCTTTTGCATGATATGTATAGTCCTCCATATTTGAACAAATCCATCGAAGACAAAGAAATTGGCCATAGGAAGACGCTTTTTAAGGGTCACTGGATGAAAACTTGAGAATTTAAGCAACATATTTCTTTGAACTTCCTTCCTAAATAGAGTAATATGAAGTTTGCCCTCCTTTTTAACCACTAATACATCTAAAAATTCTGATTCTCCCACCGGCTCTCTCTGTATGTCCTGTGCATCAGGACGAGAAGAGCCGGTGGGCCAGCCCAGCAGCACGTACAGGGCCGATTCAGGTCACGTCCCTATACAGTGGAGATTATGGATATGAAAACAGTATCTGAATTCAAAGAAGCATGGGACAAACACAGATAGGGTTGTCAACCGGCCGGTTTTCAGCCGGCCTGGCCGGTTTTTCCATGGCCAGGCCGGCTGCCGGCGCAGAGGTAAAACCGGCCCTTGAAAAGCCGGTTTTTTGCTCTGGCCGCAAGATCGGAAGCAGCCAGAGCAAAAAAACTTCTTTTCTTCCGATCCGAAGAAGTCCGCGGAGTTAAAAACAAAACCAGCTCGCACACCGGAAGGCTTCAGAGGGAGCCGGGGAAGCCCGCGCGAGGCCCCGGCTCCCTCTGTACAACTGCCAGCGTGAAGATCCTTTTCCTTCACGCTGGCGGCTGTTTCTGTGAAGCCGCGATTGCTGGGAAAGGTTAAAGGCAAAAGTCTATGATGGGCCGGGTATTGGGAGAGTAAGAGGGGCTTGAGAATGGAAGGGTGAAATTTAAATGGATGATAAAGGAATAAGGAAAGAATTGGGGGAAAGAGCAAAAGGGAAACAATCAGTATGTTAAAGCAGAAATAGAGAGAGAATGGAAAAGAGAAGGAAGGACAAATGGATAGCTCGCAGAAGACACGAAGAAACCAGAAGAAAGTGACTGGAGCAATTGCAACTGAAAAATAAAATGCCCAAACAGAAGGTAGAAAAATACTTTTTATTTTGAATTTATTAACTGGAATATGTCTGGTCTGGGAAGTGTGTATTGCTAACATCTTTGCGTTTTTGTTTAGTGCAAGAGGAAATTACTTTATAGTTTTATTTCTCCAGTGTTGTACATTTCATGTTTGGCTTTTGGGGTTCCCAGTTTAATTATTATCTGACCAAGGAAGTTAGCCTATACGTATCCTCGGTAATTTTTGTGGGTGGGGCTGGGGGCGGGGCAGGGCGGGGCAGGGGTGGGACTAGGGGCGGAGAATGAACATAAGAACATAAGAACATAAGATATGCCATACTGGGTCAGACCAAGGTCCATCAAGCCCAGTATTCTGTTTCCAATAGTGGCCAATCTAGGTCATACGTACCTAGCAGTTTCCCCAAGGGACACAGGTTCCACAATGCTTGTATTGGTTCAAGCATTGATATCCTGGGTCCCTTCTTAATAATGGTTTATGGACCTTTCCTCCAGGAACTTGTCCAAACCTTTTTTAAACCCAGCTACACTAACAGCCTTTACTACATCCTCCGGTAACAAATTCCAGAGTTTGATTACACGTTGAGTGAAAAAATATTTTCTTTTATTAGTCTTAAATAGTTTACCCTGTAGCTTCATTGCATGTCCCCTAGTCTTTCTATATTCTGATAAGGTAAACAATCGATCTACGTTTACCCGTACCACTCCATTCATTAATTTATAGACTTCTATCATATCTCCCCTCAGCCGTCTCTTTTCCAGGTTAAAGAGCCCCAACCTTTTTAGCCTTTCTTCATAGGAGTAGCCTTCCATCCCCTTTACCATTTTGGTGGCTCTTCTCTGAACCTTTTCTAAAATTGCTATATCCTTTTTAAGATATGGCGACCAGAATTGCACACAATATTCAAGGTGCGGTCTCACCATGGAACGATATAGAGGCATTATAATATCTTTTGTTTTATTTTCCATTCCTTTCCTTATGATACCTAGCATTCTATTTGCTCTCTTGGCCGCCGCTGCACACTGGGCCGAGGGTTTTAACATGGTATCCACAAGGACGCCTAAATCTTTTTCTTGGGTGGTGGTTCCTAATGTGGAACCTTGCATCGTGTAACCATAGTTTGGGTTGTTCTTCCCTAGGTGCATAACCTTGCACTTCTCCACATTAAATTTCATCTGCCATTTTGATGCCCAGTCTTCCAATTTATCAAGATCCTCTTGCAATTTTCCACAATCCTCCTGGGTTTTAACAACTTTAAATAGTTTTGTGTCATCAGCAAATTTGATAACCTCACTCGTTATTCCACTTTCCAGGTCATTTATGAATATGTCAAAAAGCAGCGGACCCAGCACAGATCCCTGGGGTACACCACTATTCACCTTTCTCCATTGGGAAAATTGGCCATTTAGCCCTACCCTCTGCTTTCTATCTTTTAACCAGTTCCTGATCCACAGTAGTACACTGCCTCCTATCCCATGACTCTTTAGTTTTGCCAAAAGTCTCTCATGAGGGACCTTGTCAAAGGCTTTCTGAAAGTCCAGATACACAATATCAACCGACTCACCTTTGTCCACCTGTTTATTCACTCCTTCAAAAAAACATAACAGATTAGTAAGACAAGATCTTCCTTGTCTAAAGCCATGTTGGCTGTCTCCCATTAGGTCATGACTATCTATATGCTGAGTAATTTTATTCTTTATGATGGTTTCTACCATTTTTCCCGGTACTGACGTCAGGCTCACCGGTCTGTAGTTTCCCGGATCACCCCTCGAACCCTTTTTAAAAATTGGTGTTACATTGGCGATCCTCCAATCCTCAGGTATTAGAGATAATTTTAATGATAGTTCACAGATTACTGATAGCAGGTCTGCAATCTCAAATTTCAGTTCTTTCAACACCCTTGGATGTATACCATCCGGCCCAGGTGATTTGCTACTCTTCAGTTTATCTAATAGTTGTATCGATATTTCCTTCAATTCTTCCACACCTTTAAATACCACTTCAGTCGTGGGTAACATCCCCACATCTTCCTCAGTAAAGACCGAAGCAAAGAATTCATTCAGTCTCTCCGCTATCGCCTTGTCACCTCTTAGTGCTCCTTTAACCCCTTTATCATCTAATGGACCAACTGACTCTCTCACGGGTTTTTTTGCTACGAATGTACTTGAAAAGGTCTTTATTTCGCGTTTTTGCTTCCGCAGCAAGCTTCTTCTCAAATTCTCTCTTTGCCTGCCTTATCAATGCCTTGCATTTGACTTGCCAGTGCTTGTGCTGTTTCCAGGTTTCATCATTTGGCTCTTTTTTCCATTTCTTGAAAGATGCTTTTTTGGCAACAACAGCCTCTCTGACCTCAGCTTTAAACCATGCTGGCAATTTTTTGGACTTCCTTCCACTTTTCTTAAAGCGTGGAATACAGCTGGTCTGGGCTTCCAAGATAGTATTTTTCAACAACACCCAAGCTTGATGTACGTCTTTAACCTTTGCAACTGCTCCTTTTAGTTTTTTCTTAACTGTTTTCCTCATTCTATCATAGTCTCCCTTTCGAAAGTTAAAGGGTAGTACTGTGGATTTCCTTACTATCCCTCCTCCACTAATTAAATCAAAGGCGATCATGCTATGATCACTATTGCCAAGTGGCCCCAACACCCTTATCTCTTGCACTACATCTGGTGTTCCACTAAGGACTAGGTCTAATATTGCTTCCCCTCTGGTCGGTTCATGAACCAGCTGCTCCAAGAAGCAGTCATTTATTTCATCTAGGAACTTTATCTCCCTAGCATGTCCTGTTGTGACACTGACCCAGTCGATGCCGGGGTAATTGAAATCACCCATTATTATTACTGCACTGTAACTTTTGCTAGCTTCCTTGATTTCTTTGAGCATTTCATCATCCATTTGTTCATTCTGGCCAGGCGGACGATAGTACACCCCCACTGCCATCGCCTTCCCCTTTTTACATGGAATTTCAATCCATAGAGATTCTACAGCAAATTTTGTTTCTTGCAAAACTTTAATCCTTTCTGACTCAATGCCCTCTCTAACATAGAGCGCAACCCCTCCACCAATTTGATCAGCTCTATCATTTCGATATAGTTTGTACCCAGGTATCACAGTGTCCCACTGGTTGTCCTCCTTCCACCATGTCTCTGATATTCCAATCATATCTAACCTCTCGTTTAGTGCTATATATTCTAACTCTCCCATCTTGTTTTGTAGACTTCTAGCATTTGCATACAAGCATTTTAGAGACTGTATTTTATTCATATTAATTTGGCTATTGGTAGACATGGGTAATTTGGGATCTTTAAGTTCTGTCTGCTCCATACTCGAGGGCATTTGGGCTACTTTACTCTTTTTTGGAACCTCTCTGCTTTTTGTAGTATCCTTCAAGGATACATTCTTCCGAACCATGCGCTCTTGGGCGACTGTCGGCTTTCCCCTATTATCTAGTTTAAAAGCTGCTCTATCTCCTTTTTAAAGGTTAATGCCAGCAGCCTGGTTCCATCCCGGTTAAGGTGAAGCCCATCCCTTCGGAAGAGCCCCTCCTTTCCCCAGAATGTTCCCCAGTTCCTAACAAATCCGAACCCCTCATCTCTGCACCATTGTCTCATCCACGCATTGAGACTCCGGAGCTCTGCCTGCCTATTGGGTCCTGCGCGTGGAACGGGAAGCATTTCGGAGAACGCTACCCTGGAAGTTCTGGATTTCAACTTCCTACCTAAAAGCCTAAATTTAGCTTCCAGAACCTCCCTACCACATTTTCCTATGTCATTGGTACCAACATGTACCAAGACAGCAGACTCCTCCCCAGCACTATCTAAGACCTTATCTAGGTGGCGTGTGAGGTCCACTACCTTCGCACCAGGCAGGCATGTTACCAGGCGATCCTCACGTCCACCAGCCACCCAGCTATCTACATGCCTAATGATCGAATCACCAACTATAACTGCTGTCCTAACCCTTCCCGCATGGGCACTTGGCCCTGGAGAAACCTCCTCGGTGCGAGAGGGGTTTACATCACCTGGAGGACAGGTCCTAGTTACAGGATCACTTCCTGCCACACCAGGGTGATGCTCTACTGTCACGTGACCTCTCTCCTCCATGGCAACAGGGATGCTGCCAGACTGGAGGTGGGACTTCAGGACTATATCCCTGTAGGTCTCGTCTATGTACCTCTCTGTCTGTCTTATGTTTTCCAAGTCTGCTACTCTAGCCTCTAGAGAACGGACTCGTTCCCTGAGAGCAGAGAGCTCCTTGCACCTAGTGCACACGTAAGACCTCTCACCAGCTGGGAGAAAATCATACATGTGACACTCAATGCAAAAGACTGGAAAGCCCACATCCCGCTGCTGGACTGCTGTCTGCATCTTAGTTTTAAGTTTGTGTTTAGATCTTTAAGTTCTATATGTACTAAAGGGTGCAATGGATATTTATACCACTAAAACTGTACCTAAGAAGTTTAATATACCTTGTTCACCTGAAGCTTAATTAATCTCAGGTCCTTGGTGTATGACTGATTTGGGTAATGAGCTTCACCTGAGAGCACCTCCTGTCTTTTAAGTTGTGCAAGTACCTATAAAGCTGTGATTTTCCCAGGGGAGGGTGGGTGTGGGGAGGGAGGGAGGGATATAACACTTATTAAAAAAGGGCTGCTACACAGTACCTTGTCCTGTGCTGCTGAGGAAAACTATATTCTGATTTGATTTAAATTATAGCTCTTTGCTGCTACTAGGCTCTAACCTATTATGAAATTTAAACTACAAGCTCTCTGCTGGATTCTAAATTTAATGGGTGGAGCATGGCGAGCCACAGGTGTCGGGTTTTTCTCGGTGAAAAAGTTGGCAACCCTAAACACAGAGGATCTCTAAAGGAAAAAAAGGGGACCATTGTAGTTGTTGATATGGAAGGACAGACTAGATAGGCCATGTGGTCTTTTTCTGTCGTCATTTTTCTGTGTTTCTATGTTTCTATGCTGCCTTGCCTGTGGGTTTGTGCTACTTATTCCACCTCAAAGGTGAAATAAGCAGCACTTTTGGCACAATTGGGGCTGGTGTGTGGCGACCCGCTGCCTGATCCAGACTACAGCAGGCCAGCCTTGAGTCGGATGGCGGGGAAAAGGAGGGCCGGAGTCACGGGAGTCAGGGGCACCTATGGGGAGGACGTCCCTGCAGGCGGCAAGGGCACACCAGGCCATCCTCGGGCCTGATTCTGGCCATCGTGACAACGTTTTGTTCCCGCAGTCCAGAATTGGGTCCAGAGAGGCCCATCTTGCTTGGGCCGTCCGGCAGCTCAGACGTGCTCCTACCGGAATTGGGCTCCACATGTCTTTTCCTTAGTGAAGTAGGCTGTAAATAAGTGAGTCTTGAGGGCCTTTTTGGATGTTAGTAGATCCTTTGTGACCTGGAGTTTATATGGGATTGAGTTCCAGAGTGAGGGCACATATAGGGAGAAGGCTCTACTGGATGTGGTGGTGCTGGATCTGCTGAAGGATGCTGGGGTTGCTAGGGTGTTCTGGGTGCCGGTTCTTCTTGTGCGGTTATCTTTGGTCTCATGTATTATTGTTTGAAGGTGAGTAGCTGATAGGCCATTGAGGATTTTTAAAACTGTAATGATGGCTTTAAATTTTGTGCATTCAATGACAGGTAGCCAGTGAAGCTGTTTGAGCAATGGAGTTATGTGCTTGGTTATGTTGGCGTTGCAGAGAGTACGTGCTGCTGTGCTGAGGGCTAGCTGAAGCAGGTGGATTGTTTTCTTAGGCAGGCCTTGGAGGATGAGTTGCAGTAGTCCAGATGTGGGAAGATGAGAGCTTGAAGGACTGTAAGGAAGTTTTGTTGGGTTAAGAGAGGCTTGAGATGTTGTACAGTCTTGAGTTTATAGTATATGCACCTGGTGATGTTTCTTATGTGGGCAGAGAATGTTAGGTGTTGATCAAGGGTGATACCTAGATAATGTATCTCTTGTTGTACATGAAGTTGGGTGCCATTTAGGTTTATGGTGTCCAGCGGAATGAAGCTGCTGTCTCTGGTGATATATAGAGCTTCGATTTTATTGATGTTCATAGCCATGATTTGACTGCGGTAAAGCATTCTGTTAAGGTTGTGATGTCAGGGTTCAGTGTATTGATGGATGCACAGATCATGACATCATCAGCATATATGTGGTAGAGGACATTGAAGGTTTGTATGATAGTGCAGATTGGCTGTATGAAGATATTGAATAATAGTGCAGAGAGGGTGGATCTTTGGGGGACTTCTTGGGTTTGAGTATATGGTCTTGACTTGGTAGAGCCTGATTTTATCTGAAGTCGTTGGTCTGATAGATAGGATTTGAACCAGCTCAGAAGGATCCCTGTTAGTCTTATTGTTTGAAGTCTTTTGATGATTAGGGCATTTTATTTATTTATTTATTTAAACATCTTTTATATACCGCTACCTTCCAGTGATCAGGTGCGGTTTACATAAAACAGTCAAGGAAACAGGATAACATATCTGTTTTTACATTAAACATTGCAGGAATTATGTACATTTTAACTCTGACAATTAACTTAGGTGAACTATGTACAATCAACTATGTACAGTAAGCAAAAGTGATTTCAACGAGAGGGGTAGTGTCGCCACCTCCTGGCCGGGCGTATAGCCGGGCAGCAGGAGTGTGTTGCCTGGTTGCCCTTAGAATAAGTTTCCCCAAGATGGCTACCAGCTAGGGCTGCTGGGAGCTGTAGTTTGCTTATCCTGGCAGGCAAATTAGTGTGACCACAAGTGGTTAGGCGAAACAGAGAATATTTATTTGTTCTTGGGTTTTACACCTCGCATCAATAGTAACAGGGCTGAACAGAAAAACTGGATACTTCTCCAAAACAAAGGAATAAAGTTCACAACAACGTATTCATAGGTTGGTCAGCTTCAGCAATGGCTAACTTGGACACCGAAACTAGCTTACCAAGCTCAGGCTGCTAACTTCCTTACAGGCAAGTTACTTTCAACAGAAGACTGTTTCCTCACAGTTTCCTTCCATACACAATTAGCTTCAAAATGTCCATTGAGTTTTCTTTCAGTTGTAAGCATTGAGGAGAAATAGCTTGGGTTAAAACTACCAACTATTTTCTCTGCTGTACCTTTCACTCAAATCAGCTTCCTTATTTTAAACATTCACTCATTCTGCCGTGCGTGGGGTTCAGCACACTTGCAGCTCATTTGTCCTACAATAAGCACATTGTATTTCTTCAGGACTATTCTCATAACCTTCACAGCAGCTTTCTATTTCCATTTCTTCCACAGAATCATTACAATACTCTTCAGAGGGTACCTGGCTGTAGAGCTTACTATGCTGCTTCTGCAGCAATTCGTTTAACTTTTCTAATAATATTTTTTTCTGCTCTATTTCCTCATAGAGCCTTTGGTCAGGGAATGCAGACAAACTATTCTCCCTATTTCTACCAGTTAGCTGGCTAGCTGAATTGGTCCCTCCAGTAGGAACTAACTCCTTCCATTTTCTCCTGTGCAGGGATTCTGGAACAATCACTTGCCTGAATTCTGGGCCTCTTAGTTGCTCCCCTCCTTCCTGCTCACAGCCATGCTGCCTTCTCTCATGAGATATGGGGCATGAGATATGGAGTCGAATGCTACTTTGATATCAAGGAATACAAGTAAGTAGCTGGTGTGTGGTCTGTCTGTGCCTGTTTAGGAGTGCTGTGAGGGATTCTACTCCATGGTGGGGTCAAAAGCTGTATTGTTGTGGGTCGAGAGGGGAGATTATCTTGTGATCTGACCAGCGGACGTCATTGGTATTTGGAGGTGGGATGGCGTGGCTCTTGACAATACTCTGTGATAAGATCAAGTCAAGGGTGTTTCCTTTGTCATGTGTAGGTTGAAGGATGAGTTGAGCATAGTCCAGAGCTTCCATGGCCTCTAGAAAGGTCGTTGTTTTGTTTGGTGTGGTGGAGGTGAGGTTGAGGTCACTGAGGAGGGTGAGGTGGTGTGTGATTTGTGACTGCATGCTGCTTCTATTAGTGTGTCAAGCTGGTCAAGACTGGCACTGGGCGATCTGTAGGCAAGTAGGATGGTTATGTTGTCATTTGTTATTGTTATGGTGTTCAGTCCTTTGTCTGAGGTCTTGGTGAGGGTACGGAAGTTGAAGGTTTTCTTGGCTAGGATGAATACACCTCCTCCTCGACACTGCATTCTTGGAGAGTGGAAGAGGCTGTAGTCGTGTGGCGTTTGCTGATTCAGTAGGACATTATCTATTTCATTAAACCAAGATTCAGTGACACATAGGATGTCTATTTTGTTGTCCAGTAGGAGGTCCGTGAGGAGTTGAGTTTTGTTACGTGCTGATCTAGCATTGAGTAGGGTGCAGTTCAGGTGAGAGGTGTTGTATGTGTGTATGTGTAGATGGGATGTGTGTGGGTGCCTGTGTTTTAATAAGTATGATATGTTGTGTGCCTCTCGGTTTGTTTTTGTGGATGGTAGGTGGTGGCAGGATGAGTGGGTCTGGGTAAGAGCATATGATAGGCAAGAATGTATAAGTGGAGGTAAGAGATAGCAACGAGGAGTGTAGTGAGGCAGAGAGCAAGGAGAAGGGCCAGTGGAGTCATAGTTCTCTTGTTGTTGAAGTCAGCTAGATTGGTTGATGGAGTTCAGCTGAGGTGCTCTACTCTATGTGTCTGAGGAAGCTTACCGATTGGAGGAGGGCTCTGGGTTGTTCTGTGGTTATTCCTGCACTTAAAGCTTGGCTGGTGAGTTGTTGCAGTTGTTTCAGGTGTTGGTCTTTGCCGTCAGTTGTTGATTTGGTTGGGACTGCTTGCTGGGCGAGGAAATCTGCCAAGGGCGAGTCTGAGCGTTTGTTCATGAGACAGAGGTGAGTGCAGGTTGTGGTGGGGATCAAAGTTTGTGGTGGTGCTTGTTCTTACTAATTGCCCCCGTCTAAGGGCCATGCCAAAAGACCCTCTGGTGAGGCCCTCAGGCACAGTCATGCCTGGAGGCATTTGATTTTTAAAAGTTCTTGGCGGGTTGTTGATTGGCAGATTGGCCTTGTGGAGGCAATAGGAGAGGGCTTTCCTTCCCATTCACCTCCCCAATGCTGATCGGGCTGTCTGGTGGCTGTGGCGCCATTGTTCAGGATGTTGGAATTCCAGGGGGAAGGAGCATGAGAAGAGGCAGGGGAGCTTTGTTTCTGTCCCCCAAAATGGAGATTTTTGTACTGAAAGGAGAGTGCAGGGGATTACCCAAAAGGTTAGAGGAAGCTGCAATTAACCAATGGGGACAAAAGTGTTACACTGGGCTGAGGCAGGAATCCAGAAAGGTCTCAAGGAGGCTAGAGGGAATGGGTCACCTATTAACCTATAGAAGCAAGGATTACAGAGCAAACAGGAAGCTGCTTGTACTAATTTAACACCTAGCATACCATGATATCAGTACAGAATACAGTGAAAAACATGCACACAGACTGTGGGGACAGAACAATCTTCAGGAAATTACAACTGATAAAGAGGCCACCAGAAGGTTAATCAGAAAAGCTGAACATAAGATATGTCATACTGGGTCAGACCAAGGTCCATCAAGCCCAGTATCCTGTTTCCAACAGTGGCCAATCCAGGCTACAAGTTCCTAGCAGTATCCCCAAGAGACACAGGTTCCACAATGCTTGTCCCGGGGTAAGCAGTGGATTTCCTGGGTCCTCTTTAATAATGGTTTATGGACCTTTCCTCCAGGAACTTGTCCAAATCTTTTTTAAACCCAGCTACACTACCAGTCTTTACTACATCCTCTGGTAACGAATTCCAGAGTTTGATTATGCGTTGAGTAAAAAAAATATTTTCTCTTATTAGTCTTAAATGGGTTACATTTGTAGCTTCATTGCATGTGCTCTAATCTTTCTGCTTTTTGATGGAGTAAACAACTGATCTATGTTTACCTGTTCCACTTCATTCATTAATTTATAGACCTCTATGATATCCCCCCTCAGCCGAAAATGCCAACTCACCTTCCTCTTCACTGATAGAAATAATAAAGAGAATCCAAATGCAACTCCATGTGATACAGACCAACCCTAGAGGAACCTGCAGTGTAATACCCTGGCAATCGCCACTCCTCTGCTGCGGCTTAACTTTCTACATGACTTGTTAACGGAGAGGCTCAAATGTATGTCCTACTGTCATACAGTGTTCAGGGCCTTAGCAAGGGCTTTGTGAGTGGCCCACACACAGAAGGGGATGCTGATAACATCACTAGGCTTACAGGAAGCTCAAAAAGAGTGAATGTGGTGGGGGGAGGGCACCAGATTCATTAATCGCACAGGGTGCACTTCTAGCTTGGTACAGTCCTGATAGCGTTTAACATTAGGGTTCACAAACAGTTCTTATGCTCTGTCCACTGCACTTTCCCAGATGGGTTAGTCCTACCCAGGTAAGTAGCTGCTCTTCTGGGCTCACGTCACTCAACGGCTTCGGGTGCTGCAGGTCCCTGCTCCCAGGAACCTCTTGGGAAAACTGGTGTGGATTCTAACTTGGGACGCCCAAGGCCTTAAGAACAGTGTTCTTACAAAGGATGTGGTCCAAAAATAAAATCTTTACTGAAAATTATTTTTCTTCAAAGCAACATAGCATAAGCACAAAAGAACAGCACAAGGCCTGAGTCTTTCTCTTCCTCTCTCTAACTGTGCCATAGATGTATTTTAGGGGGGTGAGGAGGAGCATTGTCCCCCCAAACAAACCGTCAAAATGGAGGAAACATCTGGGATTTCTTGCCCTCTTCCCCCCGATGGCCTTGACCCTTTATGTCTGCCTGCTGGGATCCTGTTTTCCGTGGACAGAAGGGGCCACAATCGCAGCCTGCAGCACAACAGGTTGTGTATGTGGGGTGGGGGGGAATGAAGTGAGGTAGAGAAGCAGGTACAACTTAAAGGGGCACTCGGCCTATTAAAAGAGGAGGATGGGAGGATGAAAGGGAGAGTCTGGAAGGGTAACAGAGGAGAGGAGCCAGCAGGAGAGGCGTTGGATGGGGAGAGAAGAGTACAAGGTGTTGCCAAAAGGTACATTCCCCTCCCCCCACACCACATACTCACAGGCACCCCCACCTCCACATGACAGACATGCACCCCACCCACACCCACACAGGCACCCCACCTCCACACGACAGATATGCACCCCAGCTCCACACTACATACACCCCCACCCACACCCACACAGGCACCCCACGTCCACAAGACAGACATGCACCCCAGCTCCACACTTACACCCACACAGGCACCCCACCTCCACACAACAGACATGCACCCCAGCTCCACAGCTCCACACTTACACCCACACAGGCACCCCACCTCCACACAACAGACATGCACCCCAGCTCCACACTACATACACACCCACACCGGCACCCCACCTCCACACAACAGACATGCACCCCAGCTCCACACTACATACACACCCACACCGGCACCCCACCTCCACACAACAGACATGCACCCCAGCTCCACACTACATACACACCCACACCGGCACCCCACCTCCACACGACAGACATGCACCCCAGCTCCACACTACATACACCCCCACCCACACCCACACAGGCACCCCACGTCCACAAGACAGACATGCACCCCAGCTCCACACTTACACCCACACAGGCACCCCACCTCCACACAACAGACATGCACCCCAGCTCCACACCCACACCCACACCGGCACCCCACCTCCACACGACAGACATGCACCCCAGCTCCACACTACATACACACCCACACCGGCACCCCACCTCCACACGACAGACATGCACCCCAGCTCCACACTACATACACCCCCACCCACACAGGCACCCCACCTCCACACGACAGACTTGCACCCCAGCTCCACACTACATACATCCACACCCACACCCACACAGGCACCCCACCTCCAAATGACAGACATGCACCCCAGCTCCACACGACAGACATGCACCCCAGCTCCACACTACATACACCCACACCCACACAGGCACCCCAGCTCCACAGCTCCACAGCTCCACACTTACACCCACACAGGCACCCCAGCTCCACACGACAGACATGCACCCCAGCTCCACACTACGTAGACACCCACCCACACCCACACAGGCATCCCACCTCTGCACCACACAGAAAGAGCCTCCCCAGCTCTGCAGCACACACACCCCACCCACTGCCACATCCCTCACACAGACAAGTGCACCACCGTTGCACCACACACATGTACAGACACTTTGCAGATATAAATTGATCCAGGCCTCCTACCATCCTCCTTCAGATGCTCCAACTCCCCTACTTAACCTCCTGGCATCTCAGGCCACTTGACCTTTCCCTAGCCACCAACCTATTATCCTCTCCCCCCCCCCCCCCTCAAGCTCTTTATCTCTCCCCTTCCCTGCCCCTCAACAAGTTAATGCTACCTTAAAGCTATTTTTGCTCCATGCTTATGTTTGTTTATTGCATTTATATACTACGCAGCATGTATACAGGTATTCCACATTAAGCTATGATGTTCTATGCTATGTTTAGCTTTTGATTGTTCCGTATAATCCAAGTTCTATGTAGTGCTGAGTTCAGTTCCATGTAAACCATCCTGACCTTTGGAAATGTAGCAATAAAAGCTGCTAAATAAATAAATAAAATATCCAAAATTATAACTATTGCTATCTGTATTTTTGTCCAAAGATGTCATGCAATATATGAATTCTGGCACTGGTCTCATTAGATTTGAAAACATGAGACTAGCGTGAGAGACAATGGGCGGGGTGTGTGAGGAGGTCCAAGTACTAGCTCCTAAGATTTTAGCCTTACTCCTAAATCCACACAAAATTTGTTGAGTCCAGCAATGGAGACACAGCTGCACAAATAAAATCCCATTACCATGTGCACCTCTCTGCTAGCTGCTGCTTTTACATTTGCTGAGCAGTAACATGAGGCATAGTTCTCTCTGATCCCACATGAAGGCAACACTGCCTCACCCCATGATCTGTCCCCTCCCTCGATTCCAGTGATTCTTGTTCAGAGATGGGCTGAGGGGAGAGTCAACACTGCACAATCAGAGACATGGCCACCTCTGAGCAAGTGGCACCGAGATTGACGGAGGGGGAAGACTATGGGGAGAGGCTGTGCTGCCTACATGTGGGATCAGCAAGACCTGTACATCTCATGCTACTGCTTAGCAAAGGTGAGGTAGTGTCATCTGCCTCCTCTATTTCTTGTGTTACACTGCAGAGAGAGCTTGGCTTGTTGGGGTTTCAATTTAATTTTGTCTACATATTTTTACTTTGAGTTTGTTATAATTTATTCTGTATTTGAGGGTATAATTGTATTCTGCCTGTGTGTTCTGTTAGCATGGAGATTCTTTGTAGTATATGTAGTAATCTGGCTTGTTCAGTTTTCCGAATAGGTGTAAGGATGTTCTAAGGCCCACTACAATATAAGAACATAAGAAATGTCATACTGGGTTAGACCAAGGTCCATCAAGCCCAGAATCCTCTTTCCAACAGTGGTCAATCTAGGTCACAAGTACCTGGCAGATCCCAAAGTGGATTTCCCAATCCAGGCCACAAGTTCCTAGCAGGTTCCCCAAAAGACACAGATTCCACAGTGCTTGTCCTGGAGTAAGCAGTGGATTTCCTGGGTCCTCTTTAATAATGGTTTATGGACCTTTCCTCCAGGAACTTGTCCAAACCTTTTTTAAACCCAGTACGCTAACGGCTTTTATTACATCCTCCAGTAATGAATTCCAGAGTTCAAATACGCATTAGTGAAAACATATTTTCTTTTCCTAATCTTAAATGGACTATATTGTAGCTTTATTGAGTATCCCCTAGTCTTTCTACCTTTTGAAGGAGTAAACAACTGATCCACATTTACTTGTCAGGGCCGGCCCGTCCATTATCGAAAATGTTTTTTGCACAGGGCCCCGAGTTTCAAGGGGCCCTGCGCAAACAACATTCTGCATCAGTCCCTTCGGCACTGGCTTTCAGAGCCGCGAAGGGAGAGTTTCCCTTTCGCAGCTCTGTTAAGCTCGCTGGGGCTGATGGGAAACAGGAAATGCCTGTTTCTCATCAGCCCCAGCGGGCTTAACAGATTAGAATTTATTAACTGGAATATGTCAGCTCTGGGAAATGTGCATCATTAACATCTGCGCTTTGTTTAGTAGAAGGGGAAGTTAATTTATAGTTTTATTTCTACAGTGTTGTTGTACATTCCAAGTTTGTCTTTTGGGGTTCCCAGTTTTTATTGTTGTCCTGTTTCTAAATTGTGATTCCTTGTTTGGTGATGGTCTATGTTCTGCATGTGTAACTGAGCTGAGGTATTCTGTTTATATAATTCCTATTTGACATTGCCACTTGTTCTCTTTCCCCAGTAGGTCATGTATTGTTATTCTCTGAAATGTATTGGTTTAATATTTGCAGTGTTTCCTTTTGATAGGTAGGGCCTGGTGCTTTGTGAGTCCTGGTAGTGCTGTTATGATACGGTGGGTTTGCTATGGGTTCTAAATGGGCAGTGTTTGTAGAGGTTCCTAATGTGCCTGGCGGTTGGCACTGGATTATAGTAATGTAGAAATCTTTTTGTTTTTCTTTATCTATACACTCATTAAGAGGCATGTTTACTAAAAGTAAGTGTATGGTACCATTATGCAAATATCTATGCAAAGGAGGTCCCTTATGCAAATGAGGCCCACACCAAGTCTCCGCACATGGCCCCACACCCCTCTTGGGCCGCCCCTGTTACATGTTTTCAAAGATGAAGAGCCCTAATCTTTTAAACCTTTCCTCATAGGGGTGTCCTTCCATCCCCTTTACCATTTTGGTGGCTCTTCTCTGTATCTTTTCTAATTCTGCTATATCCTTTTTAAGATAGGGTGACCAGAATTGCACACAGTATTCAAGGTGCTGCTCTTATCTGGGTAAGCTTCTTATTGCATTATTTTTAGAAGCTGGTGTCGTTATGGTATGGTAGACTTGCTTTATAGGTCTTCAGTGACGTTTGTAAGGTTTTGTGTTAGTTCACAAAGTGCCTGGTACTGGAGAGGCCGTTAATGAGATGACACCAGAATCAGATTTTTTTTTTCTTGTGTTCTATGGTGAAATGTCCTAGTTCTGCTTTGCACCTACTGTTGGAGGAAGGGTATCTCCAGGAACAAGCAGGAATGAGTCTTCACATATGGGTACGTCGGTACCGACAGAGTCTACGCGGGAACGCTCACCAGCGTCCAATCAGAACGCTTTTGGAAGCATCCCTACATGCCTGCGTGCTACCTTCCCGCCTTTCCCAACTGCCTCTCCTCAGTTTTCGTTTTTCCGCGGAGCCGGCAGGACGTCCTTCAGTCACCGCAGAAAATTCTTCTTTTATTTTTTATTTTTCTTGTGGTTGCGGCTGCCTTCCCCGACGCCACCGGTACCGCCGGTGTTTCTTTTCTTTTTTCTTCTAAGTTTTCCTTTATAAGGAATACTTTTTTCCTTCTTAGGGCCTGACGGGTTTTTTCGGCCTGCTAGGCCTACTCTCTTTTCCTCATGGAGCCGCCAGCCACTATCCCTAAGAAATGTTCAAACTGTGGCGGTACAAAATTCATTTTAGACACTCATAATTGGTGTCTACCCTGCTTGGGTCCTGACCACTATCCCCTGGAGTGTCCCTCCTGTAACAGTATAGTTGGAAGAAGTCTTCAACATCGAGTTCACCTCGATACGTGGTCCCCATTCAACTTCAGGGCACCGTCCACCTTTTCTTCTTCACAGGATCAGGTAACCCAAAAACAGTCTGTCAAGACTTGCCAGTCCTCGAGTGGTAGTTCTCATGCGCAGCATAGAGAAGCCTCTGGCCTTGCTCTCGAGGACACACTGGCTTTAAAATCCTGGTGGGAGTCTTCGGCCTCCAAATCCTTAGTGGGGTTTCAGGTTGTTCCTGAGGTTCACCCCTCTCCGAACATACCTGAGCCATGCTCGGTGGTGGCATCCGCTTCGAGCGGTACCGATACCCCGGCATCGGCAATGGTGTTGGATGAAACATTCCTCACCAAAGATCGTAGTCTGGCGTCCTCAGTACCTGCGGGCCCGTTGGATACGCTACAGACCGATCTTCCAGTATCGGTATCGATACCGGTACCGGTACTGGTACCGACGTCGGTACCCTCCAGATGTGCATCGATAGACTCGCTTCCCTCGATGCCGAGTCTAGAATCGATCTCCAGTCTGGAGGACTGGGTACCGACTCGCCTTGGTACCGATACCGGACGGTACTGAAGGCACAGTTCCGATGATCCATGTCGGGCACCCTCGGTTTCTTCGATACCGTTAGGGCTGTCACCGGCTGGCTTTCATCTACAGGTATTGGATACGGTGCCTGATTCGGTACCGGTATCCACATTACCAACGCTGTCGGTACCTTCCATGCTTCTTTCATCAGGCTCGCTTTCCTCGGTACCGAGTTTGGAATCGATCCCTAGCATGGACGATGCACTACCGACTGTTGCTGGTCCCGACCTCCTGCGGTACCGGCGACCATCCTCTAAGGATCCAATACTTCACCCTTTAGGGTCTTCTATTCCTCTAAATTTGGATAGATCCCTGGGTGCCAATGCTAGTTCTTCAACAGATCTAGCCTGTCCTCCTCTTTCTAGTGGATTTCCCTCTGGGGATTTTTCTTTTCAAGCATTCCTGCTTGATATGGCAAAGTCACTTGCCATTTCTGTACCTGGTCAGGATCCTGCACCAGGGAATACAGAATCCCTGTATATTCCCTGGAGTCCAAAGGAGAAAATCATGCTTCCTTTGCATCAGACCTTGCAGGATCTCCTCTTTCGAATGGGGGAAACTCCTTTAACGGTACCCCCACCTTCTAGGGCAACTGATCTTCTATAAAAGGTGCCCCCCTCTCGAGGTTTTCAAAAGACTCAACTTCCTCATCATTCCATTGTTGTAGAATCAGCAATGAGGCGTATTAAGAGTACTAAAAAGCACTCTTCTTATCCGCCAGGTCGTAAGTCTAAGACTTTAGATGCCTTTGGACGCCAAACCTTCCAGGCATCCATGCTTTCAGCAAGAATTCTCTCATATATTTTCTATATGGGATTATCTCTTGAAGAGGTCACAAAGAAATTACTGCTTTTGACCCCTTTTCTTCAAGAGTCCAAAAGAGCAGACTATTCCTTATTGGTTAGTCATGCTCAAAATATCTCTAGGTTCCTTACTCGTGCTTCCCTAGACTCCTTTGAGTCTGTTAGCAGAACATCTGCTATAGCTATAGGGACATGACGTAAGGCCTGGCTCCAAGTTTCAGACTTGGACAAATGGGCACAAGAAAAACTGGGAAATACTCCTTGCACTGGAGAAAATCTTTTCAACAAGGAGTCTTTACTCCAAGTTGCTCAGTTAACCACTGACATTGCTGTTTCCAGAGGCTGTTCTACGCCTTCCTCTTTCCCATTTGGTAGGAAATTTCCTAACAAACTTTGTTCCCCTAAGGGGAAAGAGTAGTTACTCACCTGTAACAGGTATTCTCCAGGAACAGCAGGAATCAGTCCTCACATATGGGTGACATTGACGTCGATGGAGCCCTTGCGGAGCATTTCCCCAGCTTTCCATGAAAGCCTTTGGGAATGCAGGCACGCATGCGCGGTTCCCTTCCCGCCTAAAGGTGCCATTTTGCTCAGTCAAATAACATAGCTAAAAAACAGCACACAAAAATGTAAAAGAAACTATGTAGAACTGCAACTCCCAGGGGAGGAGGGAGGGTTGTGAGGACTGATTCCTGCTGTTCCTGGAGAACACCTGTTACAGGTGAGTAACTACTCTTTCTCCAGGACCAAGCAGGAAGTCAGTCCTCACATATGGGTGACTCCCTAGCTCTGGGCTACCAAGGAACCCAGGCTGAACAAGAGAACTCCCTCTAGTCCCAGCATCAAAGAAAGGCTTTTCACTGACAGAACCTCCACCGGTAGCCCAACAGAGGGCAGGAGGGCAGGAGTTGCCTAAACCTCAAAGAGATTCCGGAGTACTGCCTGGCCAAAAGCACTGTCCCTACGGGACTCCTTTTCCAGACAATAATGGGCCGCAAAGGTCTGGCTTGAAGACCAAGTAGCAGCCTTGCAGATGTCAACCAACGGTATAGAGCGGAGATGAGCCACTGAGGCAGCCATTGCCCTGACACAATGGGCCGTGACCCGACCCTGCAAAGGAAGGTCAGCCGCCCTGTAAGCCCAGATGATACAGTCAGCCACCCAGATGGACAAGGTACGCTTGGACACAGCCAACCCCAAATTATTAGGGTCAAAAGAGATGAAGAGCTGAGTAGCCCTTCTGTGCACCTGCATACGGTCAAGGTAGAAGGATAAGGCCCTCCTACAGTCCAGGGTATGCAGAACTGCTTCAGCCTGGCTTGCATGAGGCCTAGGGAAGAATGTTGGAAGAACCACCTCCTGGTTGAGGTGGAAAGAGGAGACAACCTTTGGGAGGAACTTTGGATGAGTCCTAAGGACTACCCTGTTCCTATAGAATCTGGTGTAAGGCCTGTCACAGACCAGGGCCTGAAGCTCACTCAGTCGCCTAGCCGAGGTAAGGGCTACCAAGAAGAGTGTCTTCCAGGACAGGAAGCGGAGAGGACAAGTAGCCATCGGCTCAAAAGGTGGGCGAGTCAGTTGCTGCAAGACCACATTCAACTCCCACTCAGGAGCAGGAGGACGGATTGGAGGCTTGAGCAAGAGCAAGCCTCTGAGAAACCGGATACCAAGGGGTGAACCGACAGAGAATGTCCTTCCACCAGTGAGTGGTGAGCTGCTAGAGCTGAGAGGTGGACCCGAACAGAATTGGATTTAAGCCCTTGATTTGACAAGTGCAGTAAGTACTGAAGCACTATTGGTACAGTACAGGAGAAAGGATCCTCTGTACGTAGGTGACACCACACAGAAAACCTTTTCCATTTGAGAGCATAGGTTTTCCTAGTAGACTGTTTCCTAGAGGCTAGGACAACCTCCTCAACTTCCGGAGGTAGGCCCCAGGGAGCCAAAACTACCCTTGCAGCCTCCATGCCATCAAATTGAGAGCTTTGAGATTGGGGTGCAGAAGGGAACCCTGATCCTGAGAGAGAAGGTCGGGTTGCAACCCCAGAGGCAGTGGGGGATCCACTGCCAGCTGAAGGAGAAGTGGAAACCAAGGCTGTCTCGGCCACCTGGGAGCCACCAGTAGGGCCGAGGCCTTGTCCTGAAAAATCTTGAACAGAGTTCGGGCCACCAAGGGCGTGGGAGGAAACGCATATAGGAGGCCCTGAGACCAGGGAATCAGAAAAGCATCTCTGCTATCCGCAGAGGATGCGGTTGCCTGGAGCAGAACCTTGGCAGCTGCTTGTTCAGTGGGCTGGCAAACAGATCTATGGAGGGAAGTCCCCATTTCAGGAAAATCTTCTGAACCACCAAAGGATGGAGCTGCCACTCATGGGGCTGCAGAATCCTGCTCAACCTGTCGGCCAGGGAGTTTTCCTGGCCAGGGAGATACACAGCCTTGAGGAGCATGTTGTGCTTGAGGGCAAACAAGCAAAGGTCCTGTGCTTCCTGGCAAAGGAGCCTGGACCCAGTTCCGCCCTGTTTGTTCACATAAAACATGGCTACCTGGTTGTCCGTTTGAACTAGGACAGACTGATGAGCCAGGGCTGGAGAGAAAGTCTTGAGGGCCAACCGAATAGCCCTGAGTTCCAGTAGATTGATTTGCTGTGCGGCTTCCCAGGGAGACCACAGGCCCTGGGTGCACTTGCCTAGACAATGAGCTCCCCAGCCCTGCAAGGAGGCATCCGTGGTCAACACCACTGTGAACCCAGGAATCTGAAAAGGCACCTCTTGCAGCAGATTGGGTGGATGTAGCCACCAGCTGAGGGATTTCAGAAATTGTCTGGACACCCTTATCCTTTCTCTGAGGCTGCCTGTGGCCTGTGACCACTGAGACCGAAGGCACCACTGTGCAGGCCTTATATGGAGCCGGGCATTGTGGGTCACATGGACTGTCGAAGCCATGTGGCCTAGAAGCCTCAGGCAGAGTCTGGCGGAGACCAGTGACCCGCTGAGAAACTGACTTGCCAAGCTTATCAGTCTTTGGGCTCTGTCTTCGGGCAAGAATGCCTTTGCCAGCAGAGAGTCCAACCTTGCCCCTATGAACTCCAAGTTTTGGGATGGGAGCAAAGTGGACTTTGCGAAGTTTATGACAAACCCCAGGCTTTGAAGAAGAGCAATAGTTCTGAGGGTGGCTTGTCTTGCCTCCTGGCACGTCAGACCCCTGATGAGCCAGTCGTCCAGATAGGGGAAGACAAAGATACCCTGATTTCTCAGGTAGGCTGCCACCACTGCCAGACATTTGGTAAAGACCCTGGGAGCGGAGGTTAGGCCAGAAGGTAGTACTCTGTACTGATAATGGTTTCCTCCCACAATGAACCTGAGGTACTTTCTGTGGTCTGGATGAATGAGGATGTGAGTGTACGCATCCTTTAGATCTAAGGAGCATAGCCAATCTCCCTGCTGGAGGTAGGGCAGAAGGGTTCCAAGAGTAAGCATCTTGAACTTTTCCTTCTCCAAGAACTTGTTGAGGTTTTGGAGATCTAGAATAGGTCGAAGGCCACCGGTTCTTTTGGGTACTAGGAAATACCTGGAGTAGAACCCTCGACCTTGTAAGTGGGGAGGCACAGGTTCCACTGCCCTGTCCACCAAAAGACCTTGTAGCTCCTGAAGGAGAAGATCTGTATGCAGGGGAGGCCTTAGAGGCTCCCCTGGAAAGTATGGAGGAGGCAGTTGTTGGAAGTGTAGTGCATAGCCCCTGTGGACTATTCTTAACACCCAACTGTCTCCAGTGATGAGTGGCCACTGGTGGGCAAACAGAGCGAGGCGACCTCCTGTGCAGGGTTGGGAGAGTAGGGACAGAGAGGCTATGCCTAAGGAGTCAAAAACCCCCACCCTGCTGAGTGGGAGCAGGGGCCAGATGCTTGGGGGTCCTCTGCCTACGGGGCCCATTACCCTGCCCCTTGGCTTGCTGACCCTGAGGGGCAGCTTGGGCAGCCTGATATTGTGGGTACTGTTTGTAGGCAGTGCCCTTCCTCGGGTAAAAGGACTTTTTACCCGAGCCCTTCTTCTTGTGAGAAGGGGCAGTAGTCTTTCTAGACAGCCTTGTCCGTGTGAGGTACTCGGTCTCGAGCTGTGCGGCCTTCTCGGTCATGGGCTTGCCAAAAAGGTTCTCACCTCGGCAAGGGACATTGACCAACTTGTCCTGAACCCATGGCTCGAGGTCCGATGACTGCAGCCATGCCTGGCATCGAGCCACGATGCCGGCTGCTGCAACACGGGCCGAAGCCTCGAAGCCATCGTAGGCAGCATGGGACATAAACTTAGAGCATTCCCGGATCCCCGAGGACAAGGACTTAAACCTCTGCAGTGGTTCCCCGGAGAGACCAGCAGAGAACCCAGCCAGCTCCTTGGCCAGGTCTCGCAAGTACATGCCCATGTAGAGCTGGTAAGACTGGACACGGCAAGCAAGCATCGAGCCCTGGAAGCACTTTCTACCAAAACCATCAAGGTTTCGGGACTCCCTGCCAGGGGGCACCGCGGAGTGCATCTTCTGTCTTTTCAGGCGATGCATGGCTGATTCCACCACCATGGAATGGTGTGGTAGCTGCGCCTTCTGAAAGCCAGGACTCTTCCGGAGTCGATAAATCAAATCGACCCGCTTGCTTAAAACCGGCGCCGAGGCCGGTGCCTCCCACATACGGAAGAGGAGCCGTTCCAGCATCGGAGGAACCGGGACAGCAAAGGCCTCCTTCGGAGGAGAGTCGTACTGCAGGGCCTCGAGCTCCTCAGCTCAAGGCTCCTCCTCGGGGTCCGCAAGGATAGCCAATGCAGTGGCCATATCCTGAACGAACTCCGAGAACCGGGTATCCTCCAGAGGGGATCTACTCCGGGGTTCAGACTGCGGTGAGTCCGTTGGGACGCACTGAGTCTTGAAGGTGTCAGGGGACTCCTCGTCCTCCGTCTCCCATGCGGACTCGTCCAATGAGGATTCGGGGTCCGACCTCGCGGGGCCTGCGAGCACCCGCCCCGACGCCGAAGGCACCGGTGTCGACGCCCTCGGTCCCGAACGGGAGGTCGAGGGAGACCACGACCGAGGTCGACCTCGAGCCTTTATGGCCTCGAGTATCGGCTCGGTCTCCGGGGTCGACTTCGATGTCGATGTCCCAGTGGTCGGGGCAGATGCGCTAGACAGGCTGGCCATCAGTGCCCGCTGCTGTTCCATGAAGGCAGACAGTCTGCTCTCCAAGGCTGTCAACCTGAGACCCAGTTCAGGAGACTCAGCAGCTCCCGACTCGGGCCCCGGGGAACCGGCGTCGAACCGGAGAAGAAAAAATAGCAAAGAATCGCAAAAAAGTCAAACAATTTTCCGGGATGACTAGGACTCACGTCCGGTGGGCTTCACGGAAAATGAGAGACTGAGCAAAATGGCACCTTTAGGCGGGAAGGGAACCGAGCATGCGTGCCTGCATTCCCAAAGGCTTTCATGGAAAGCTGGGGAAATGCTCCGCAAGGGCTCCATCGACGTCGATGTCACCCATATGTGAGGACTGACTTCCTGCTTGGTCCTGGAGAAAAAGTTTTATCCATCTTCTGCCCATCATACAGATGTTCCCAAACAGGGGAAACATCGCACTGGTCTAAAGAAACCACAACCTCAACAGGTTCAGGAAACCCAGCAGTCGCAGGGTTTTAGATAGATTATCATTACATCTCCTGTTGGTGGTTACAGTTTGCAGTCTGCTTCTTTCACTTGAAGCATCTACACTAATTTCATCCTAAATTCTCATGGATCTCTCTTCACGAGACATCCTTTCTTTTTGCTCTAAGAGTCTTTATGATGATCATGTCTATAGTTAACAGGTTTCTCTTCCTCATACTGGGAGAAAGAGATGTGACAACTATCAATAAGACAGTTTTTCCCTGTACTAGCATGTATCATCTTACCTTTCAGAGACTTACTACATAGTCAGTCTTCTTCAACTCTGTCGTACCCCCCTCTCACTACAACATTTGGTTTGTAAGAGTGGCTCTATTACACTGGTAAGCCCCTATGGTTCTCTACCTATTCCACAAAGGGGGTTTCCCTTCCAGAGTTGTCTCCCCTTTTTTTCATATTCTTACTTTAGGGCAGCTTATCAGACAATAAGGAAGTCTTACCACTCCTGCTTATGTCTGTTGCTTCTTTTTCCAATCTAAAAAAAAAGGGAAAAGAAATTTTTTTCTGCTGCCCTTGTAGTTGCTGCAAATGCAGCAATTCCTAGTGGTTAAGCCACTGGTTGTGTTCTCCACACAACCAGGGTTTGTCCTCCACTATCAGTCCTTCTGGCCTTACTGCTAAACCCAAAACAGGTTATCAACCTTTTTTGGAAACCCTATTATCACAGACTCGTTGGTTGACTTCTATTCTTCGCCATCTCCAATTCCCTTGTTTTTGGCAGAATAGTTTAAGTAACCTACTGGCTTTAAGCAGCCAGTTTTTTCTTTTAATCAACCTCTAACATGCTCTCTGCAACTCTACAGAGTAGCTTTGCACTATGGGCCCTTGCTAGAGAGCATTAGTATCTTGCCTAGCAGATAATCCCAGATGGTTAGGAGGGGTTCACCCAGTCATGCTCCCATGACTGGTAGGTGTTCGCTACCCTTACCATCTCATCTAAAATCTCTTTTCGAGACAAAAGACACAGGCCTTACATCACGTGAAAACCTAAAGAATGGCCAATTCCCTGGCTTGGTCCGTATTTTCTTTGGACTTCTCGCCAGGGATAGTTTTCTTTCAGTTGCAGCTCAGGGACGCCTGATACCCATCTTGCCCTCATAGGCGGGTCAATATGGTATCTTATTCCAGTGGCGTCCTCTATCCATTCACCATACTGCAGTTCTAGAGAGATCTGGACTTGCTGCCTGCAGACTGAGGTTATCCTCTGCATTTTTCATGTAGGCCATCCTGGTTATTCAAGAGCTCGAATTCTTAAAGGAATCTGGACTCCTCTTTGTCAGGGAGACCATTCCTCTGACTCTGTCAATATCAGGGAAAGAAGGTTCTCTATACATCTATTCAAGCAGGCATCACCCTTCTTGCTATTAGATGAGTCTTCCCTCTATCCCCATATCCCTATGGGGATCTAGTTATATAGCCATGTCTCCATCTACCCACATAGAGACCTGTGTCTATATGTCTACATATTTATATACAATGTATATATATATATATATGTATCTCTGTATCTTCCGCCCAGGTATATCTCTGTATATATATATATATATATATATTTCTGTCGAGATATATCTTCTAGGTAGATATGTATCTACGTACTTATCTATCTCTCTGTCTAAGTTCATATATCCATATATTCCTATATGACTCCGACGGATGTGCACTACCCCTATCAATGCTGTGACAGCATGCTTAGGGTTCTACACATATAACCACTCCCTGTGGTAATTAACAAATATTTTGTTTCTCTCACCATAACCTCTACAGCTTTACATGTACCTTTTTTCTTTCCTAATTGACCTAATTTAGGAAAGACATTACAGATTTCCAGTCAATCTAAAGCTGTAACGCTTCATAGGTCTGTCCTTACTTTGCTATCGGATATAGGGGTCTCCATACCCCTTCTCTCCTACAGAGACTCTTTCTTTTGTCAGTCCAAATCGGTCAGACATATTTTTCCTTTTGGTCCTAGCATTGTACTGTTCTTCGACCAAAAGGGCTTAAACTTTCTCTAATAGTACCTTCTGCATTTCCCGCTGAAGCCCTACCTCATTGTACTACCCCAGTTTTCCCTTGGGGCTATTTCTCACCCTGATGGGTTCTGACCTCCACTTGTCTTCCTACAGTTTATTACCTCTACTTCAAAGTGAGGTACCCCTTGAGGATCTTCTACTGGCTCTTCTAGCAGATCCATAAGAACCTCAATAGACTTTTACAATACCACCAAGGGAGGTCCATATTAGAATATTGCATTCAATATTTTTATTAGTAAATGTCATCTATACAGGATCTTCCTCCTTAGAAGTCCTGTTCTAGTCCAGCTGTTCCACAGCACCTTTCCTATAATTCAACTCCTAACCTCCATCCCCAGGATGCCTGAAGTTCTGAGGAGTAGCATGGCTCTTTCTACATTCGCTATATGCTAGGACTCCCTCTGGGCATCTTAGCTTGGGGAGTCCCCATATGTGAAGACTCATTCCTGCTTGTTTCTGGAGATAGCACAGTTACTTACCTGTAACAGGTGATCTCTGGGAACAGCAGGAATAAGTCTTCACAACCCACCCACCTCCCCTAGGAGTTGCATTTCTCTATCTCTATCTTTCCCTTCCCTCTCTCTCTCTCTCTTTGCCTCAGCTTTAAAACTTAACTGAGGAGAGGCAGTTGGGAAAGGCGGGAAGGCAGCGCGCAGGCGTGTTGGGATGCTTCCAAAAGCGTTCTGATTGGATGCTGGGGAGCGTTCCCGCGCAGACTCCGTCAGTACCGAAGTACCCATATGTGAAGACTTATTCCTGCTGTTCCCAGAGATCAACTGTTACAGGTAAGTAACTGTGCTTTCTTGGACACAAAATAGTAAAAAAAAAAAAAAAGAGGGTACCATAGCACAGTTTCTAATGCTAAAATAAAAATAGTTATAATTTATTTTGGTGTTAGAAACTGCGCTGTGGTTCTCTTTTTCTTTTTGTCCCTTGGCATGTGAGCACCTTACATTTCCTTTGTTTTTGCATAATATATATTTACAGCTGTTGGAATTTTTATCTTAGAGTGCCAGGCTAAATAACTAAACAGCTACAAGTTTTGCTGCATTTTAATTATATAGCCTGGGAATATGTTGCTTTTCCTTTTTTTATTTTTTTGGCAAAGCCACTGAACAAGAGCCTCTGCTCCCTCTTTGAGTATTTTGGGGGGTGCAGCTCATCCCTCGCCTGTGTGATATATTGGTTTCCTATTTATTTAATGGGGTTTTAAGATAACCATAATGAATATGCAAATATGACACCCCATCCTTTGTCCCCCCCCCCCCCTCCAAATGAAGCAGTCAAACTATGCCCATGAACTGTGCTTCCTGGACCCCAAGGACCATATTCATTCCTGGCCTCCAGAGCTTGTGTTTCTCCTATGTTTCCTCTCCTTCAGACTCCTGGATGCAGCTTTACCCTTCTGCTCTTTATAGACACCGTTCAAAGTACAGCTTTAGATCAATGTCAAGTCAGAAGCACCTAGGGCAAACTCTGCTGCTAGGTCCTCAGATTCTTCTAGAGCAGGGACTTAGAATCAGAGTTTAGGTTATTCCTTCTTTGGCTCCTTTATCCTCCTGTGGATGAGAACTAGGACCAAGTTTTCAGGCTGCCTCCCCCCCCCCCCCCCAACAAGACAGAGAGAGCGAGCACATTCCTGCTCCTTCCTCCTCTAACATCCTGCAACTTCCCAAAGCTTCACATGGACACTAGCTGGAATCCACCATATTTCAGCCTGGGAGAGTCCGATAGTGAGTTCTACAAATACCATATTGATGGATAGTGAATGTATATCTGAGCTTCATAAAGCAAAAACCTGTTCTAAAATAAATGAATGACGAGATTGAGGGACCAGTAAAGGCAATTAATGGTTAACGTCCTGCTGTAACCTGCCAGAGACAGCAAGGTCTTCAGTACTTGCAGTGCGGATGACTTTGAGAAGCTGATCATGAATGGGCAAGGCGTGTGCCTGAAGAACCCTCCCAACCCCATCAATGTCATTACCGAGGTCATGTGCGGCAATGGAGTGCTGGAGATTGGTGAGGAATGTGATTGTGGCCCTGTGCAGGTAAGTATGGTGCAAGGATCCAATTTCCCCGCCCCCCCCCAGCTGCTTTTCCAAAGAAGCGCCATGTCCCCTCTGCTCTGCTGAATGTTATCCCAGCTGCCCTCTTGCTTTTACTCAACTAGGAATCATTGGTGCTTCTCCAGGGCTTTCCTGAATTATGTTCCCATTTGTCTTCTCTGCCTCCCCCCTTTTGGTGAAGAGATCTTTCTTGATGCTATCCCTTGATGTCTCATAGGGCGACTTCCTTTCTATGAGAGAGATTTTGCTTCCTTGCTGTATTTATTGGGGTATTTGAGTGCCTCTGCTATATCCCTCTCTGTCTTGCCTCTCCTCCAGGATTTTCGGTGTGAGCAAATTCTGCACTATTTTGTTGCCTTTTGTCCCCATCTACCTGCAGCTGTTTTGCAAGGCTGGGCCCAGGGCAGAAACTGATGAGGGAGTCCCAAATCTATACCTCCTTTAGCTTGCGGAAGACATGGGGGCCCCCTGTTTGCCACCCCTTAATGCTGGCCTGCTCTATAATTGCATTTGGAGACATAGACCCCCAGAATGGACACAATAACCTCCCTGGGCACCCTGGTATCTCTCTAGCTCTGGCCACATTAGATGTGCAGATTATTATTATGATGGGGGAGCATGACGCAGTCTGGATGCATTCACGATGCTGCCAGCAAAATTTTCATAAACAGCATTTGCAGTTAGTGGCCCAGGCAAGTTTTCGGTCTCACACTGACCACTGCAGCTCTGTTTGGGCTTGGCAAACGAAAGTCATGACAGGACATTGGAGCTGCTAGAGAGCTCCCTCTTTCCTACTGTATTATGCTGGTTGCTAGTTAAACTGGAAGTTAGTTTAAAATGCTCTATCTGGTTTTCAGAGCCCTAAGGCCTGTAGGACTGGCATATCTGAGGGATCATTAATCTGCTATATATATTAACATAGAGGCACATTCATAGAGTGCGTCCAGGCTCCTGTGCGTTCGATCGGAACGGGACGCACAGAGGCAAAAGAAATTTTGATCCCGCAGGGGCTTGACGTGCCCCGCGGGATCAGAATCGGGTTTGGGCCTGTGCTTGCAGGCCGGGATCCGATTCCGATTGGCCGGCACTTATGCACCCCTGCCCTGCTAACTCAATCAGGCTCCTGAATGGAACCGCGCTGCCATGGCGTCCCGTTCCCATAACATCATGGCTTCATTCAGGAGCCACGATCCCCTGCCATTGACCACATTCTTTTTTCCCCCGCAGCCCAACTCCGATCTGGCCTTCCATGCCCAGGGTCGGGCTGCAAGGAATCCACTGCACCCTCTCACCTTTTTGATGCTGCCCAGGTCTGCCATTCCCCATCCAGTTTACCGACCCCGGATGTACAAGGCCGACCTCAGAATACCCCCTCCCACCCCCGGCTAAGTCTCCCCATACAAACTCCTTGTTCGTACAGGGAGGCTTCTGCCAGAGACAGAAGGGGAACGAATAGCGGGGATGGACATCCCAATGGGGCGTCCAACCCTGCTATTCGTGGGACAGAATAGACCTCATAGTGTATGACGGCAGATAAAGACCAGTATGGTCCATCTAGTCTGCCCAGTAAGGTAGCTAGAGTGGTTGTACCTGCTGCTCAATGCAGGTCAGCTCCCCTCTATTAAAAGACATTTAAGTTTGCTTTGATTCCATCCTCTTGCTATAAAGGGATCCACGGTGTCTGTCCCAGGCCATTTTGCATTCTGTCACTGTATTTGCCCCACCACCTCCATCGGGAGGGCATTCCAAGCATCCACCACCCTTTCAGTGAAAAGTATTTCCTGATGTTGCCTTTCAGTTTACCCCCTTGCAGCTTCATCATATCCCCTCTAGTTTTACAACTTCCCTTTCTTTGAAAAAGGTTTGTTTGTTAATTAATACCCTTTATGGATTTAAAGGTCTGTATCATATCTCCCTTGTCCCTCCTCTCCTCTAGCATATACATATTTAGGTCTTTGAGTCTCTTCTCAGACATCTTCTGACGCAAGCTCCAAATCATTTTAGTCATATTCCTCGGAACCGTTTGAAGTCTTTTTATATCCTTTGTGAGATATGGTCTCCAAAACTAAATACAATACTCCAAGTGAGGCCTCACCAATGCCTTGTACAGGGGCATTAGTACCTCCTCCTTTCTGTTGATTATTCCTCTCTGTATACAGCACAGCATCCTTCTGGCTTTGACTACTGCCTAGTCACATTGTTTCGCTACGTTGAGATCCTCAGACACTATCACTCTGAAATCCCTCTCCTGGTCCGAGCACACCAACCTCTCGCCTCTTATTGCATATGATTCCTTTGGATTTCTGCATCCCATGTGCATGACCCTGCACTTCTTCACATTAAATCTTAACTGCTGAGCATTACACCATTCTTACAGTATTTGTAGATCTTTCCTCATGTTGTCCAATCCCTCAGAAGTGCCCAATTCTGTTGCAAATCTTTGTGTCTTCTGCAAAAAGGCAGACTTTTCCATTGAATCCTTCTGTAATATCACTCACAAATACATTGAACAGGATCAGTCCCAGGACTGATCCCCGAGGCACACCACTACGCACCTTTCTTTCTTCTGAGTTCCATTTACAACTACCTTCTGTCGTCTGTCAGTCAACCAATTTCTGATCTAGTTCACCAACTTAGGACCTATCCTCAGGCTGCTCAGTTTATTGATAAGTGGAGGAGTGGCCTAGTGGTTGGGGCAAGCTACTTCAGGCCAGAAGGTCAGGGGTTCAAATCCCACTAGAGGACAGCAACCTTGAGCCAGAAGGACTGGGGTTTCTCGTCCCACAGGTGCTCCTTGTGGTCTTGGGCAAGCCACTTAACCCTCCATAGCCCATGTTCCCTGTAAATAGTTATCTCCAAGTTATAATGCCCTGTTCAATGTTTGTTCAATGTAAACCACACTGATGCAGAATAGCATGGTATATAAGAGAATATAAATAAATAAAAATAAGCCTCCTATGAAGAACAGTATCAAAGATTTTGCTGAAATCTATGTATACCACATCCATTGAATGCCCTTAATCTAGTTCTCTGGTTACCCAGTCAAAAAACTCAATCAGATTTTTTTGGCATGATCTTCCTTTGGTAAAACCATGTTGCCTCAGATCATGCAATCGATTGGTTTCCAGAAAGTCTACTATTCTTTCTTTTAAGAGCACCTCCATTACTTTTCCCGCCACTGAGTAAGGTTTACTGGCTTGTAGTTTGTCAACTCTTTCCTATTACCACTTTTGTGAAGAGGTACCTCATCAGCCCTTCTCCAATCCTGTGGAACCTCACCTGTCTCCAAGGATCTATTTAAAACATCTTTTAAAGGTCTTGCTAGAACATCATTGAGCTCTTTCAGTATCCCGGAATGTATCCTATATACATTTATAGGATCATTCTGAGCCGCATCCATCCCCGCCAAATGCCTGAACTGTATCCCTTGCCCAAAGCTCCCCACATATACATAGGAGATGTATGGAGAGCTCTAGATGGGGGCGGGAGAGGGCAGGCTGAGGGAGGAACGAGGGCGGGTGGTGGGCGGGGATGCGACCCCAGACATACAGGACAGATTCTGAGGTTGACCTTGTACGTCCAGCGTCACCAACCTTGAAGGTGGAATAAGTCCACCTGGACGTCAGGGGAGGGCAGTGCAGGGCCAAGTCAGTGGGGCGAGGGGATGTAGGAGCTTCCTCACAGCCCGACCCTACCTTTGGAAGGCCGCATCAAGGGTCGGGCTGCGGGTAATGAACTTTGTGACGGCAGCAGAGAATCATGGCTCCTTAATTGAGCCATGGTGCCATGGCAACAGGACGCCATAGCACCGCGACTCCATGCAGGAGCCAGGGCAAGCCTGTGTGGGGAATCTATTGGATGTCCGGTGGGACAGAATCAGGGGACGGCCTGCCCGTCCAGGCACGAGCTGGCTGTCTAGACCCGATTCTGATCCTGCGGGAACGTCTAGCTCCTGCGGGCTCAGAATCGGGAACTAGACCAGTCCGTCCAGATCCTGGACATCTAAGCAGGCAGGACATTCCCCCTTCGGAATTGGGCCCTTACTGACTGTTTATCTTTGTGTCAGGGTGCATATTGATTGACTTGTCCATTAAAGGAAGTGATGGAGATGATATCTGCATTGAAGAAATCATCTTGGAAGGGGAGGAAAAGATTGTGGAACTCAGCAGTTGATGTGAATGGACTGTCATATTTCTTTTTTTCTGCCTGTAAGGAAAGGTAGACCAAGCTGACTACATTTATAGACTAGTCCAGCCTCTTGAGTCCCATTCACATGGCCAGTCTAGATTCCCTCTTTCAAACATCTAAAAATTACTAAGAGAGTTTGAGGCTTGCTTGAAAATGTTGGCCTTGAAGCTTTTCCTGGTCTGGGATCTCTCTACACAATAAGCCTGATTGATAAATCTGTCCCTCCCTCTAAACACAAATCATAGAACAGAAGAAGTTGAGAGTAGGCTGTCCTGTCTCCTTTCTGAGAGGAGGAAACGCCATGTGTACACACACTGTTGGCATGCTGTACAAGTCTCATAGCGAGTGTGTCTGAAGCTGGCGGTGCCAGCTTCATGGGCAGAGACAAATATGAGGAACCCTGGTGCTGTGCCAGAGGAATGTGTTTCAGGTTGGCAGGTGTAGGCACAGAGTCATGAGTTTGAGCAGGTATTAGTTGTGTCCAGAGATCTCGGTGCTGTGATGGGACAGTGTATCTGAGGGTGGCAAGGGATATCACTGAGCTGTGCCGAGATCCCAGCAGCGTGATTATATTTCTTTCTGCCCCAGGAATGTCAAAGCCTCTGCTGCAATGCTAAGACCTGCAAACTGAAACCTGGCTCCAACTGCGATCAAGGGCTGTGCTGTGAGAACTGCAAGGTAATGTCTTTGTCCTGCCCTTCCTTTTACCATTAATGCCAACAGCAGCCCTCACCCTCCACTTTTCTCTCCAGTTTAAAGATTCAGGCACAGAGTGCCGTGCAAAGAGTAACGAGTGCGACCTGCCTGAGTACTGTAATGGGAGCTATGCACTGTGCCCCGTCGATGTGTACGTCATGAATGGATATCACTGTGACAGCAAACATTCCTACTGCTTCAATGGCATTTGCCAGACCTATAACTCCCAATGCCAGGCTTTGTTTGGGGAGGGTGAGTGCCTCAGTTCTTTTCACATGACAGGCCCTACTCCCTTCACTTTGGCCATCCTCCCGATTCCATTCACATGGTTGGACCCCTTCCCTTGATCTGACCAGTCGCCATCTCTCCTTCGCTCTGCTTATCCTTCCTCTCCCCCTATCTCTCTTTCCCTACATCCGGCCAGCCTCATTCTCCTTCACTCCGTCCATCCTCTCTCTTTCCCTTCACATGGCCAGACTTCTACTTACCCTCTTCTGTCCTATGTCCATCACTCAGTTCTCCCATCAACTTGCCTCTCCCATCATGCAGCTTCCCCTTCAGTTCCCAATGCTTTTCCTTACTCTCCCCATCCCCCCTCCCCTCTCTCATCCAATGATTCATTTCATTTCATGTACATGTATTGAGCAGATAATAATAAGCACAGTCATGGAAGGGTCAGCCTTGGATTTGTTCATAAATGATTCATTTTGTTTCCAAGGTGCAACAAAAGCAATTGACCAGTGTTTCTGGGAAGCAAATATACGAGGAGATAAAACTGGAAATTGCGGAATGTCAGGCACAACCTACAGGAAATGCGCCCCCGTGTAAGTATGCAATGTGCAGAACATTAGGATTAGTAGATAGAGGGAGGATGAATGGGACATGCTCATCAAGGAGAGATTTGCAAGACATGCATCACATGAAGATTGTGCAGAAAGGAGGTGGGCAGCACATCTGTCACCATGGGATTATTGCAGGGCAAGGGCATGAGCAGGATGTGATCAGTGCATAGAGCAAAGATTCGTCAGTAGGTGCTACTGATTAATGACTAGAGATATGTGCACGTCATGCCCACCAACTAATTATTACACAGAAGAAAGTTTTGCAGAACATGTGCCATCCAGTGGCTAATTCACAGATATGTGCAGGACATGTGCGATCATGTAACTAGTATGCAGACAGAAGGGGGTGGTTCTGTAACGAACCACATACATTTCTGCATCATTAACATGTGCAAGTCACCTGTTTCCAATGACTTATGCATGATGATGGGTGCTTACTTGCATGGTAAGTATGCGCAGCAGGACAATGGCGTGTAGTTTCAGAGCAAGCATGCAAATGGGCGGAACACAGGGAAACGCAAAGTAAGTTATAGAATACTATGAAGCACATTTTCTACAAATCTAGTCATGGGCATTTACGCCAAGTCTAAGATTATTGGAAATGGCCATGCTTAGATTTGGCGCATTCATCATGCCCCTATTCTATAAAGTATGCACGTACATTACTTAATAGAATAGGTGCTACAGACAGGCATGAGATCACACGTTAAACTCTGCATGCTTTGAAATGTGCAGAACATATGCTATCATGTGGCTGGTATCCAGACAGGAGATGTGTAGGACATGCACTATGAAGCGACTAATATAGACCTGAGATGTGCAGGACCTACACCATCACATGAAGGACTTTTAGACAGGAGATGTACCATCTAGCGAGGAACGCAGAGATAGAAGACACACATGATTAAGATTCAGATGAAGATAAGGTAGTTAATCCCCTGCAACAGGTGTTCTTTGAGGACAGCAGGAATAAGTCCTCACATATGGTGATGTCATCCGACAGAGTCCACACAGGAATGCTCCCCAGCTACTAATGGAAGCTTTAAGAAGGCTCCACTTCACATGCATGCCATCTTCCCACCTGCCGCGGCAACGCCGTTTTACCTCAGTCTGATACTATTGCTGTAAGTCACTTAACCCTCCATTGCCTCGGAAGAAAGGCCTGGCAATCTACTTCCGGTGACACTGCCAAGAAAACCCAGGAGCTTCTGGGTCGCCAGGAGTCAGGACTGACTCGAAGGCACACATTGCATTTGTGATACTATTGCTATAGTAGAAAACACCAGAGGAGATGGGAAGATTGTGAGGACTTATTCCTGCTGTCCACGGGAAACACCTGCTACAGGTGAGTATCTACTTTTTCTCCATGGACAGGCAGGAATGAAGTCCTCACATATAGGACTCCCTAGTTACAGGCTACCAAAAGCCAATGAGAATGCAAACCAGCCCAACAGGAGCAACTAAGTCCATCTGCTTATATAATTATGTATAATGCAAGTTGTTAGTCTCTTTTCCTTTTTTTTTAAGGTAGCCTGAAGAGAAAAGAATGGGCCTGGGGGGATGGAGATGGATAATCCCCAAACAGATTCTAAAGTACTGATTAGCCAAAGTTACTGTCATGTTGGAAATCCCCTTCTAAACAGCAGTAAAATGTGAATGTGTGGACAGAAGATCATGTTGCATAGAGACCAAGCACAAGTTGGCCACCGACGCAGTCATGGCTCTGACATTGTGAGCCAAGGCCTACCTGGGCATAAGCAAAAGAGATGCAATCTGCTAGCCAAATTGAAAGAGAGTGTTTGGAGATGGCAGCACCTCGCTTGCTGGGGTAAAAACCCCCCAAAAAGTTAGATGGACTTTCTATGGGATTTTCTCCATTCCAAGTAGAAGGCTAAAGCTCGTTTACAGTCCAACATGTGTAACACAGTTTCCCCTTTGTAGGCATGAGGTTTTGGGCAAAAATGTTGGTAGAACAATTGACTGATTAAGATGGAAATCTGATACTGCTTTTGGAAGGAGTTTTGGATGAGTACAAAGGACAAGTCTATTATAATGGAATTTGGTGTAAGATGGATGAACTACGAGAACCTGAAGCTCATTCACTCTACGTGCTGAAGTGACCACCACCAAAAACAAAACCTTCCAAGTCAAAAACTTCAGATGGCAGGAATTGAGTGGCTCAAAATTAGTTTTCATCAGCTATGCAAGAATCACATTGAGGTCCCAAGGCACTGCTGGAGGTTTGGAGGGAGGCTTCAAGAGAAGCATCCCTTGCATAAAGCGAACAACTAAAAGCTGTGCAGAGATAGACTTCCCCTCTATACCTCAATGATAAACAGCAATTGCACTGAGGTGAACCCTAAAGGAATTGGACAAGTCCAGACTCGGAGAGGTGTATAAGATACTCAAGCAATTTTTGTGTGGGACAGGCAAAAGGATATAGGGCATGGTCCTCACACCAGACATCAAACCTCCTTCATTTGCATGAATGAGATCTTCTTGTTGAGGCCCTCCTGGAGGCCAAAAGGACATCAGTCATGCCAGCCAGCAGGTTGAGCTCAGATAACATCAACCTCTCAACATCCATGTAGTGAGGGCCAAGGACTTGATGTTAGATGGTGTGCAACATCATTCTGTCTTCCTGCGAAATCAAGTTGGGGGCCTGGCCCAGCTGGAGAGCTGTAGCAGGAGAGGAATCAAAGCTGTTGGGGCCAATAAGGAGGAATGAGAATCATCATGCCTCCATCTGTTTTGAGCTTAAGGAGGGTTTTTAAGGAGAGGTATTAGAGGATATACATACAGAAGACCCTTCCCCCAGTGTAGGACAAAAGAATCCGAGACTAGTCTGCTATGTGATCTTACCCTGGAACAGAACTGATCCAGTTGGGTATTCTGAGAAGTCATGAACAGATCTATTGAGGGGGTACCCCACTCCCGAAAGATGTGAGCTGCAATTTCCCTGCCCAGTGTCCATTCGTGTTGCTGTAGAACTCGACTCTGACAGAGTATTTTGCTCACCTGGTAGGTATGTGGCCCTCAAGTCCATCCCACATGCGATGGCAAACTTCCACAACCTGAGCACTTCCCAACACAGAAGGTATGAGCCCATTCCTCCTTGCTTGTTGATGTAAAACATTGTGCCTTGATTGTCCGAACCAGGACAATTTGATTGGCCAGTCAATCTCTGAAAGCCTTTAGCTAGAAACATAGAAACATAGAAAAATGATAATAGAAAAAGACCACATGGCCTATCTAGTCTGTCCTTCCATATCAACAATTACAACAGTCCCCTTTTTACCTTTAGAGATCCTCTGTGTTTGTTCCATGCTTTTTTGAATTCAGATACTGTCCTCATCTCTACCACCTTCACTGGGAGACTATTCCACGGATCCACCACTCTTTCCGTAAAGAAATATTTCCGCATATCACTCCTGAATCTATCCCCCTTCACCCTCATCCCATGTCCCCTCGTAGCAGAACTTGCTTTCACTCGAAAGAGGCTCTCCCCCTGTGCATTTATGCCACGGAGGTATTTAAACGGGTCAATCATATCACCTCTATCCCACCTATTCTCTAAGGTGTACATATTAAGATCCTTAAGTCTGTCCTCATATGCTTATGGCTCTTAACTCCCAGAGGTTGATCTGGTGGAGACTTTATTGGAAGGACCAATTGCTCTGAGTGTGAAACACATCAAGATGAGCTCCCCAATCCAGTCTGTCATCAAAACGTTATGGGGAAGAGCAATTCTCTTAGATATATCTTTGTCATAGGACATATCCTTGTCCTCAGCTGTTGTGTTGTCTGTATTGACTAGATTGTAAGCTCCGATGAGCAGGGACCATCTTATACATTGTACAGTAACATACATAGTAACATAGTATATGACGGCAGATAAAGACCAGTATGGTCCATCTAGTCTGCCCAGAAAGGCGGCAAGAGTCGGTGCACCTGCCGCTCCGTGCAGGTCACCCCTCCCCATGCCTTCGTCTAGGGGTGTACCAACCACTTTGTGTAAGTCACCCCTATTTTTTCAGATATAAGAGATAGTTATGTTTATTTTGATTTTATCCTGTTGCTATAAAGGGATCCACTGTGTCTGTCCCTGGAGTGGAGTAGCGTAGTGGTTAGAACACTGGCTTGGTAACCAAGCAACCAAGGTTTGATTCCCACTAGCACTCCTTGTGGCCTTGGGCAAGTCACTTAACCTTCCATTGCCTCAGAAGAAAGGCCTGGCAATCTACTTCCAGTGACACTGCCAAGAAAACCCAGGAGCTTCTGGGTCGCCAGGAGTCAGCACTGACTCAAAGGCACACATTGCATTTTTGTGTCTGTCCCATGCCATTTTGAATTCTGTCACTATATTTGCCCCCACCACTTCCATCGGGCGGACGTTTCAAGCATCCACTATATAGATTTCTTTGGCCTTTGAGAAAATAGTGGATGCAATATAGGAATTACCTAACTTTATAAAAAAAAAGAGTTCAAATTTTCTGCCTGTTCTAGAAAAGTAGCTTTATAAGAATATTTTTGGCCTGTATTGCAGAGACACGTCTTTGCTCTGGTAGGTAACAGCTGCCCTGCAGGGTCTCTGTCTTAGGAACTCGTAGCTTACTGCCACTTATTTCTCACCCTCCCTCACCTCACCCACCCACCCCAGGGCTGGATGTTCTTAGTCACCCAAAGACACACAGTCGCTTGTCCTAACTTTAGTGGAAAGCACATCTCTGTTGCTTTTTCATCTACCAACTTCTCCACACACACTAATCAAAGTTATTTTTAACTGGTGCAATAGCTGTGGTGCTTTAATCCTCAGGAAAATAATTTGGAGCCTTTGAGCTTGTCCTATCCATTTTACATTATCTACCATGGAAAAAGAACTGACTCAATTGAGGGAAGACTTAGGTGCCATGAAACGAACCTCCCCCATGATACAGCTTGCAAACAATCCATGCAACTCCCTCAAAAAATACAACAATGCAAGAACAAATGGATGACAGTGGTTCCAGCCGGTTACGACACATCACACAGAGACACCAACTCCACCTGGAGATACCCCTGCAGAATACCCTCTCCACCCTGGTAAACTAGGATTCTCCATTAATGGAAACTGAGGTGGCCTTAGACAAGAAAGTCGACATGTAAACCAGAAATAGATCCTTCGCCATCTTTGCCCCGAGATGCTGGAACAACATCCCTTCACACATAAAAGCAATTAGGGACCTTTCTCGTTTCAGGAAAGCTCTTAAGCATCACTTGTTCCTCCTTCACTTTGCCCACCCTAACCAAATACACCCACTACCCACACCGCAACTCACTCACGAAGACCCTAACACACCCTTAACCTGACTTTGACAAAGCATAATTCAGACCCCTCCATCATGGGTTATATATTGTATATAATCTCCCAACAAGTCAGTTTACCTGTATATAGTTTGTATTCTGAAACTGTACATAGTTCCCCCAGTTCTTTCCCAAGTTATCCACCCAGTTATAATGTAAGCCTAAGGCCGTTTGTCTATGGCATCATTGTTATTTGTAAACCGCACTGATACGAAAAGCGTGGTATAGAAGAACTGTAAATAAATAAATAAATATGGACAAAGAGAGGGGCTTAACTCAATGATCATCTCTATCAGCCCTTTAATTTAACATTTATCTCCAGCCAATCTGTAGCATCTTCCATAAGGTTTTTTTTTTGTATTTAACTTTTTATTGACAACAATTCCATTGCAAAAACACAAACATTGTGTCAGTATACCAACTAGACATACCAAAAACTGACCATTTACACTAACTTCCCTCCCCTCATGCCCACCATTTCAACAGACAACAACAGCACTTCCGTCCCCCTGAAACTCCCGGCATACAAGATGTTCCCTCCCCCCTCCCAATAGAGCATATTACGCCTCCAGCATCATAAACCAGGCCAATACAACTAGCCTTCTCCCCCCGTGTGGAATTGTGTTTTTATAAGTAGAGGCCATCCACTGCCCCCGCCAGCCTCCATGACTCACCTCGTCCCCCCTCCCTGTTATCCCCCAACCCCTTCCCTCCACCCACTTCCCCCCCTCCCCCCACCCTCTTAGCCCCCCCTACCCTCCCCTCATACCCCCCTAACTCCCCTTCCCCCCCCCTTCCCCCCACCCCTTCTATTGCAGGGTATCTTTCCGCAGATAACGCAACACCTTGTCCCACTGCTGCTCAAATCTATCCACTCTTTGCCTTCGTGCGGCTGTCAGTTTTTCCATCAAGTACACTTGACTGAGGCGCTCCACACACTGCCCCACCTGCGGTGCGTCCCGCTGCCTCCAGCGATAAGCCAGCTCACAACGGGCCGCACTCAGACATGCCATTACCTGCCTCTTATCTTGGGCCAGCCCCCCTTTGCTCCACCACCCCATTAAATACCCACTGGGATCTAGCGGCACCTCCCGCCCCACCACCTCCCTTATCCAATCCCGGATCGCCCCCCAATATTGCTGTATCCGCAGGCACTTCCACCAAATATGAAAGAACGTGCCCACCTCCCCACACTCCCTCCAGCACATATTGGACACCCTAGGAAACATCTGATGCAAACGGGCTGGAGTTTAATACCACCGCATGACCACCTTGCACCAATTTTCCCTGATAGCTATCGACAGTGGCAATAGCCTCATCTGGTCGAACACATTCTTCCATTGCCCCTCCTCTAGCTCCATCCCCAAATCCCCCTCCCACTCCCGCATGCATCTGTGCTTCCCCCCCCAAGGGCCCCTGAATAGCCTTATACAGCGCCGAAATGAGCCCCGGGGATGTCTTCTTCCCATACCAAACCACCTCTAGCGGGGTATAATCCCGTTCAAGACCCTCTTTCCCTAATTTCCGCCGGAGGAAATTTACCACCTGCCCATAATAGAAATAATCCCCATCGCGCAGCCCATAGAGCTCTTGCAATGTCGCAAATGGGACCCACTCTCCCCCATCTATAAACTGATAGAAGCACTTCAACCCCTCTCTTGCCCACCTTCGGTATCCCCCCCCTTCCCTCCCAGGGCGGAACTCCTCCGTATGGCATAGTTCCCTCATCAATGAAAAGCGCGCTCCCCCACCTTCCCCAGCCCCCCCTCTGAGCTTGTCCCACTCGCGAAGCACATGGCTCACATAAGGGTTAGCCCGCACCACCACCCCCCTTTCCCCCCTCCCCATCCATGGGAGCCCTGCTAAGGACCTCCCCCCACCACTGTCCTCCAGCTCTACATAATTCTTCCTCTCCCCCCCTTCACGCCAATCCATCACATGGCGAGCCTGGGCGGCCCAGTAATAGACCTGCATGTTGGGCACCCCCAGTCCCCCTTCCTCCCTCTTCCGATAGAGCACCTCTCGCGCTATCCTGGGCGGGCGTCTCCTCCAGATATACTGATTCACCTGCCGCTGTAAGCGCCGCAGATGTGCTCCTGGAATGGCCACCGGCAAGGCCTGAAAGTAATACAGCACTCGTGGAAGGATATTCATTTTTACCGATGTTATCCTACCCAGCCAGGAGACTTCATAACTCATCCACCTCTGGAAGTCCTGTTCTATCTCCTTCCATAACTTGCCATAATTAGCCTCATACATCCCTCTTGGCTGAGGAGTAATGTTGACCCCCAGGTATCGAATGGCCCTCTCAGCCCATCTAAATGGGTAAACCCGCTGCAACCTTTCCAACCGTGGCTGGGACAAATTAATGTTCAGGGCCTCAGTCTTGTCTGGGTTCACCTTGAACCCCGATACCTCCCCATACCTTCCTAGCTGTCTTAGAATCTCGGGTAAGGACTCTTCAGATCTTCCATAAGTTTAAAGTGGAGTATCACATCTATGCGGACGATATAGCATTATATCT
This sequence comes from Ichthyophis bannanicus, assembly GCA_033557465.1. Taxonomy (NCBI): domain Eukaryota; kingdom Metazoa; phylum Chordata; class Amphibia; order Gymnophiona; family Ichthyophiidae; genus Ichthyophis; species Ichthyophis bannanicus. Next base: position 1,032,021,049 of record CM066034.1, read on the forward strand.
TCCATTTGATATTGCAAGCCCTAACCTCTATCTGATAATGTCCTGCTTCAGTGAATTCTCAAAGTGGCTTAACTTCCATCTGCAGATTAATTTAAAGAAAACTGAGATACTATATGTAACCAGGAACCATGACTTTAAACCTCCCTCAACTTTACACCTAAAAGAAGCTGTTTTACAGGTTAAAAAAACGAGGAGAAATACCTTGGCATTACTCTAGATCAATTCCTTAGCATGACCACCCATATAAAATTAACTCCTGGTAAGATCTATTACAAACTAATGATGATTCAGCAATTGAGACCACTGCTATCAAGCTACGACTTTCGGTCTGTCGTTCAGGCAATGATTACCCCACACTTTGATTATTGCAACAGCATTTTCCAGGGCCTCTCCAAACAGGCAATAAGCCAGTTACACATGGCCCAACATGTAGCTGCCCGAATTATTTGGAAAGTTAATAGAACTGAATCTTGGTTGACTGATTCTGACTCAGTCCTCCTTAACCACCTTATCCCTCCCACAGGACAAACCGCCACCTACACCTGCCACAGGACAAACCACAGGACAAACACCTACACCTGCCACAGGACAAACTGCAGAGGGGGAGGTGCATTCATTCTTGCAAAGACGTAGCTCCAACTCCAACTGCTCTATTCCACTAGCACCACAAACCTAGATTCAATAGTCATAGCCAACAATACATATCAATTTGCCTCATTTACAGATCCCCATCCTCTTCCCCAGATGACCTTTCAACTATAATTGACCTCGTTTGCAACCCTAGTAACCCTCTCATACCAAACTGGATAATGGGCGACTTCAATTTACCAGCTCTCCAAAGCAACCATGCTAACGCTTTCCTTGAAGCTCTCACCGAGTTGGGATACAAACAGATGATTGATGCCCCTACCCATTCAAAAGGAAACAAACTAGATCTCGTCTTTGCACCACTATCGACTACCAAATTAAACTACAACCCCTCTCTCTCGATCACCCCGGTCCCATGGTCTGACCACAGCTTAATTAATTTCCAAATGCCGATGCTTTGGGCTCACAACACCCCTCGAGAGGACACCGATGCTACATCAGCCCCACAAGACGATTCCGGCCTTTCAACAAGGAGGAGATAATCGATAGTCCTGCCACACCTCAGTATGGCATCACCCAGTCTCGAGTCGCTGATATCCACCTGGAACAATAAACTCAGCTCCTTCACACTCCTACCTACTTCAAACAGAGCACCAAAAAGGAGGCATACAGCTCGATGGTTTTCCTCAGACCTACGAACCTCACTACTCCACCTAAGGAAGCGCAAAAGACGGTGGTGCCGCTCACGCTCCTCAGACGATCATGGAGCCTACTCATCCCACCTTAAAGTACACTGTGAAGCAATCTCCAATAAGATGAAGGAATACCATTCGGAGATCCTGCTCCACTCCCTAAACAAGCCTCGTGACCTCTTTAACATCATAAAGTCCCTCACTAGAGAGCCATTTCCTGACCAACCTGGTTTCCTATATCCTCAGGACTTTGCTGATCACCTGCATTCCAAAACCTGCATTCGGTATAGAAGAAACTGTTAAATAAATAAAATAAATAAATAAATAAAATCAGCCGAACCAACACCTCCCTCCCTAATTCTACACCAATCCACATACCACGTTCCCAAGAACAACTGACCTCCTTTACGCCCCCTTCTGAGAGGTCTATCAAGGACACTATCATATTCATCAATATCACCACATCACCCAATGACCCCTGCCCAGCATTCTGGATAAGATCCCTACAGCACTGTGTATACCTTGTAGCACTATACAAATTATCAGTAGTAGTAATTTGGAATGGAAGACCTTTGGGCAAATTGTGATGGATTGTCCATCATTGCAATCTCTGAATGAGTGGGTTGGTGACATACAGAAGATCCCTGAGTCAACCTGTGGCTTGGTCCACCAAGTTCTCAGAGTCCACTGAGCCTGTATCATATGAAGATGTGCCAAGGGTGTTATGTGTATCATAGAGGCCATATGACCTAGTAGAGTTAACATTTTGCGAGTCGATACCTGCTGACTCAGTTGAGTCTCCTGCACTTGTGTTGTCAATCTGTGGTCTGTTGTGTGGGAGGAAATATCGAGCAGGGCTCCAATGAATTCAAATTGTTGGGTAGGCTGAAGATGGAATTCTGGGTAATTTATGATGAACCCTAGTAGTTCCAGCACCCAAATGGTCAACCGTGTTGATTCTCAAACTCCTTCTGGAGTGGTACTCTTGATCAACTAATCATCCAAATAGGGGAAAACAAATGCTCCCAGCATCCGGAGGTAAGCTACTACTGCAAGGCATTTTGTGAAAGCACATGGTGCTAAGTAAAAGGGCAACACTTGGTACTGGAAGTATTGTCCCCCCCAGGATGAATCTGAGATACTTCCTGTGAATGGGATGTATCTGTATGTAGGTATAAGCATTCTGCAGATCCAGGGAGCATAACCAGTCTTCTTTTTGAAGATAAGGAAGCAGGATGCCCAGAGAAATCATCCTGAACTTTACCTTGACAAGATATCTGTTCAGATCTCTGAGGTCTAGGATGGGATGGCATCCCCTTGTTTTCTTGGGGATCAGGAAATACCTGGAATAAAATCCTCACTCTCTTTGCTCTGGTGACATGAGTTGGATTGCAAAATCCCCTGAGAGGGCAGTGATTTCTTTCTGAAGCACTTCCTGATGCAGAAGGTCAATGTGATGTAGGGGTAAAAGGTGTGCTGAGAGAAGACAAGGCCATAGCAGAGAGAATGAATTAATGTTTTGCTTCAGTCTTTACTGAAGAAGATGTAGCAAACTTACCCATGCCAGAAATGATATTTAAAGATGATGTATCAGAGGAATTGAAATAAATCTTGATAAATCAAGAAGATATAGTACAGCTAATTGATAAAATAAAGAACAGCAAATCACATGAACCAGATGGCATACATCCCAGGATGCTGAAAGAACTGAAATATGAAATTGTAGAACTACTATTAGTAATCTGTGATCTATTATTAACATCATCTGTAGTACCCAAAAATTGGAGAGTAACACCAGTTTTTAAAAAGAGCTCCAAGGGTGATCCAGGAAACTACAGACCCGTGAACTGACGTCAGTACCAGGCAAAATAGTAGAAACCATTATGAAAAACAAAATTACTGAACGTTTAGATAGTCATGGTTTAATGGGAGAAAGCCAACATGGATTTACCCAAAGAAAGTCTTGTCTTACTAATCTGTTATGTTTTTTGAAGGTGTGAATGAACAGGTATATAAAGATGAGCTGGTTGATACAGTGTATCTGGATTTTCAGAAAGCCTTTGACAAAGACCCTTATGAGAGACTCCTGGAGAAATAAAAAAGACAAGGGACAGGAAGCAATGTACTAGAGTACTGTGGATGAGGAACTGGTTGAAAGATAGAAAGCAGAGAGTAGGACTAAATGGCCAGTTTTCTTAGTGGAGAAAAGTGAATAGTGGAGTACCCCAGGGATCTGTGCTGGGCCTGCTACTTTTTAACATATATATAAATGACCTGGAAATGGGAATAATGAGTGAAGTGATCAAATTTGCAGATGATATCAAATTTTTCAAAGTTAGAAACAGGATACTGGGCTTGATGGACCTTGGTCTGACCCAGTATAGCATATCTTATGTTAAAACATAAGAGGATTGTGAAAAATTGCAAGAGGACCTTGAAAAATTGGGAGAGTGAGTGTCCAAATGGCAGATGAAATTTAATGTGGACAAGTGCAAAGTTATGCAGCTAGGAAAGAACAACCCAAACTACAGTTACATGATGCAAGGTTCCACATTAGGAACCACCACCCAGGAAAAGATTTAGATGTTATCATGGCTAATACCTAAGAGAAATAAAGGACCTCTCAACACTCCGAAAAAAAACTTAGAACGCACCTCTTTATTCTTCACTTTGGAAATGAACCTAATAGTAACAACCCCACCCGCTTCACTAATTGACCCATCCGTCAAAATTCATCCTCCCCCCCTCCCCCCGCTAGCTGAGCTATCCAAACCAATATCCTTTCACATTTGACAGTCAAACTTGTATATAGTTTTACGTTTACAACTGTTTTATTTTAAAATAATATTAATGTAAATAGTTATAATTTGTTCTTTGTAAATGAATACGTACCATCCATTATACTATTCTAAGTTTGTTTCATTGTAAACTGCATTGGATTGCCCAGAAAATGCGGTATAAAAATTTATAACAAATAAATAAAATACATTGAAACCCTCCACCATTGTGCAGCAGCGACCAAGAAAGCAAATAGAATGCTAGGAATCATAAGGAAAGGAATGGAGAATAAAACAAAGGATATTATAATGCCTCTGTATCGTTTCATAGTGTGACCGCACCTTGAAATTGTGTGCAATTCTGGTCGCCATATCTTAAAAAGGATATTGCAGAATTAGAGAAGAGCGATACGAATGGTAAAGGGGATGGAAGGATACCCCTATGAGGAAAGGCTTAAAAGGTTTGGGCTCTTCAACTTGGAAAAAAGGTGGCCGAGAGAAGATATGATAGAGATCTATGAATTAATGAAGAGAGTGGAACAGGTAAACGTAGAACGGTTGTTTACTCCATCAAAAAGTAGGAAGATGAGAGGACATGCAATGAAGCTACAATGTAACTCATTTAAGACTAAGTGGAGAAATACTTTTTCACTCAGTGTGTAATCAAACTCTGGAGTTGGTTACTGGAGGATGTAGCAAAAACTGTTAGTGTAGCTGGATTTAAAAGAGGTTTGAACATATTCCTGGAGGAAAAGTGCATAAACGGTTATTAAAGAGGAAATCCACTGCTTACCCATTGGACAAGCAGCATGGAATCTGTCTACCTTTTGGGAACCTGACAGGTACTTGTGACCTGGATTGGCTACTGCTGGAAACAGGATAATGGGCTTGATGGACCCTTGATCTGACACAGTAGGGCTATCTTATATTCTTAAGTTGCATTCTCAGTGGGCAATTTGGAGGTTGGTCAAATAGATGTAATTTGCAACTGCTATGGACAATTTGCAGAACCGAGGTGTCTGAGGTTATGAGAGGCCACCTTTGAGCAAAAATAGCGGGCCTTCCGCTGACAGGAGCGTTTCCATTGTGGTTACTGGTAGAAACCATCAAAACCCCACCCCAAGCTTTGGCTGAGGAACAGTCTGGGGCATCTGAGGCTTCTCCCATCGTGGTTGTGGTCGAGGAGCCTGTTTTGGTTGGGAGGTTTTGGACCCAGAAAAGTACCTATGCCTTCAATAGTAATAGGTGGTTTTCTGGCCCCCTCCTTGGTACCTTTTGCAGTAGGAGGCTGGCTTGGATATGCACCTTGAGAGATTCAATGCAGCCAGCATCTCTTTGACTTGTTCTCTGAAGAGATTCTCTCCATGGCACAGCATGTCAGCAAGCTTGTCTTGTATAGATTGTTTCAGGCCTAAGGACCAGAACCAGGCGAGGTTCCAGACTCCAATACCTATAGGAGAAGCTCTTGATGCTATCTCAAAGATATCATAGGTTGTTCAGATCATGAACTTTGAGCAGTCCTTTCCCTGAGCCATTAGGGAATGATACTGTTCCAGTTTCTCCAGAGGGAGATACTGAGACAGATCAGTGAAGTCACACATGATGTTCTTCATTAACATGCGCATGTACAGCTGGTAAGATGGCATGCAAGCCATGAGCATGGAACTCTGAAATAATCTTCTCCCAAAAGAGTCCAATTTCCGAGCTTCCCTCCCATGGGATGCCAAGGAGTGAGTCCTGGAACTTTTGGGTTTTTTCAGGTTGGATTTGACTACAAAGGAATGGTGTGGAATTTGGGGCTATTCAAACCCCGGAGCCTTCTGAACTATATACATTGAGTCAAGCCTTCTACTAACTGGAGGTACAGTGAGGGGGTTCTCCCACATTCTCAGCTACACTGTCACCGCTTCCTTAGGTACGGAGGAGTAGTGAAGAATCTCCAACTCTTCTGCCCTGGGCTCATCCTCAGTCTCCAAAGAAAATGATATGGCCTTGGCCATATCCTTGACAAAATCTTGGAAGGTCATATCCTCAGGAGGGGACTTGCATCACTCACGAGGAGGAGAATGATCTGATAAAAGCTCTGGAGCCCTGTCCTCTGACAAGTCTTCAGACTCGACATCGGTTACCCAGCCTTTTGAATCAGACTCAGAGAGAAAGTCAAAGTACTTCTGAGTCTCTGCCTGGATCTGTCTCCTGTCCCTCAGAGATCAGCAGCTTCTTCAGGAGCAATGATTTATTTATTTTATTTAACAGTTTTTTTATACTGCTTTATCATTTCAATCAAAGTGGTTTACATTGTAACTTAAACTTGGTTGTTGTTGTTAAGTGCCGTCGAGTCGGAGTCGACTCATGGCGACCCTCTGGATAGCTATCCTAAATTGTGTTCGGTCTTCAGTCAGGCGGCTTATTGTTGACAGACTGGTACCCGTAGCTGCTGTTATTGTATCGATCCATCTCATTGCTGGCCTTCCTCTTTTGCGTTGACCTTCTATCTTGCCAAGCATGATGTCTTTCTCTAATGATCTCTCTCTCCGCATGATGTGTCCAAAGTATGAAAGTCGAAGTCTTGTCATCTGAGCTTCTAAAGAAAGCTTAGGTTTGATCTCCTCTAGTACTGACTGGTTTGTTCTTCGGGCAGTCCATGGTATACACAGTATTCGCCGCCAGCACCATAATTCAAAGGCATCAATTTTCTTCCTGTCTATCTTTTTCACTGTCCAGCTTTCACATCCATATGATGTTATTGAAAATACCATGGCTTGAACAAGTCGAATCTTTGTATGGAGAGAGACATCTCTGCTCTTGAGAATCTTATCTAGGTCTTTCATAGCCATTCTGCCAAGAGCAATGCGTCATCTGATTTCTTGACTGCTTGTTGCTTCTTTATTGATAGTTGATCCAAGTAGGTTAAAGTTATTCACGATTTCAATTTCTTCTCCTTCGACGATGAACCTGTTGATTATGCCAGTTGTCATGATCTTTGTCTTCTTTACATTAAGGTGCAGGCCCATTTTGAGACTATGTTCTTTGATTGTGAGAAGCAAATGTTTCAGATCATCTTCACTTTCCGCCAGTAATGTGGTATCATCAGCATAGTGAAGGTTGTTGATGAGTCTTCCACCAATCTTCACACCTCTGTTGTCTTCATACAATCCTGCTTCTCTGATGATTTGTTCTGCATATAAATTAAACAGGTAGGGGGAAAGTATGCAGCCTTGTCTTACACCTTTGCTTATTTTAAAGGACTAGAAAGGGGGACTGTTACTTCTGGAGAGAAATCTGCAACTGTGAGTATATACTTCTGGTAATTTTCTAAAAAGAATTCTTTGTATTAAGGCTACTTAATCTGTGAACCCACTGTTTTTTGTTGGATCAGTTAGGGCCTAGTAGCAGCAATTAAAGTTTGAATTTAAAACACAGAGGAGAACTTTCTGGTTACATTTCATACCCAGCAGAGAGCTTGTAGTTTAAATTTAATAGTCACTCAGGGCCAAGTAACAGCAAAGTACTTTTAGTTTAAATTTAACACACAGAAGAGAGCTTTCTGATTACATTTGGAACCCAGCAGAGAGCTTGTAGTGTACATTTAATAGTCACTCAGGGCCTAGCATCAGAAAAGTACTTTTAGTTTTAAAACACAGAAGAGAGCTTTCTGGTTAAATTTAGAACCCAGCAGAGAGCTTGTAGTTTAAATTTCATAAGAAGTTAGAGCCTAGCAGCAGCTAAGAGCTATAATTTAAATCAAATCAGAATTTAGCTTAGCACAAAAGGCAAAACAGGGTCTGTACTCTTTGAGCAACAAATAAAGTCTTCTAGAGAGCTTTACAAAGAGGCCTTCTACCTAGGGGGCAAGAGACCTGTGAAACCTTTTCAATAGGTGTTAACACCAGGTGGCAGATCAAAAGGCCATTTTGAAAGACTCCTCCTATCCAAGCAAGGACTGTTAATTACCCAGGAAGTTGGTCACAGCATTACCTTAGCAACAGAGGCATAAATAGCTCAACCAGAGCTCTGTGATCCTCTGTCTTGAAGGACTAGAAAGGGGGACTGTTACTTCTGGAGAGAAATCTGCAACTGTGAGTATATACTTCTGGTAATTTTCTAAAAAGAATTCTTTGTATTAAAGCTACTTAATCTGTGAACCCACTGTTTTTTGTTGGATCAGTTAGGGCCTAGTAGCAGCAATTAAAGTTTGAATTTAAAACACAGAGGAGAACTTTCTGGTTACATTTCATACCCAGCAGAGAGCTTGTAGTTTAAATTTAATAGTCACTCAGGGCCAAGTAAGAGCAAAGTACTTTTAGTTTAAATTTAACACACAGAGGAGAACTTTCTGGTTACATTTCATACCCAGCAGAGAGCTTGTAGTTTAAATTTAATAGTCACTCAGGGCCAAGTAACAGCAAAGTACTTTTAGTTTAAATTTAACACACAGAAGAGAGCTTTCTGGTTACATTTAGAACCCAGCAGAGAGCTTGTAGTGTACATTTAATAGTCACTCAGGGCCTAGCATCAGAAAAGTACTTTTAGTTTTAAAACACAGCAGAGAGCTTTCTGGTTAAATTTAGAACCCAGCAGAGAGCTTGTAGTTTAAATTTCATAAGAGGTTAGAGCCTAGCAACAGCTAAGAGCTATAATTTAAATCAAATCAGAACTTAGCTTACCTCAGCAGCACAAGACAGGGTACTGTGTAGCAGCCCTCTTTTAATAAGTGTTATTTCCCTCCCTCCCTCCCCACACCCACCCACCCCTGGGATAATCATAGCTTTATAGGTACTTACACATCTTAAAAGACAGGAGGTGCTTTCAAGTGAAGCTCATTACCCAAATCAGTCATACACTAAGGACCTGAGATTAATTAAGCTTCAGGTGAACAAGGTATATTAAATGTATTAGGTACAGTTTTATTGGTATAAATACCCATAGCAACCCCTAGTAAGTAAGAACTTAAAGATCTAGACACAAACTTAAAACTAAGATGCAGACAGCAGTCCAGCAGCAGGATGGGGGCTTTCCAGTCTTTTGCATTGAGTGTCACATGTATGATTTTCTCCCAGTTGGTGAGAGGTCTTACGTGTGCACTAGGTGTAAGGAGCTCTTTTCTCTCAGGCAACAAGTCTGTTCTCTAGAGGCTAAAGTAGCAGACTTGGAAAACATAAGACAGACAGAGAGGTACATAGACGAGACCTACAGGGATATAGTCCTGAAGTCCCACCTCCAGTCTGGCAGCACCCTTGTTGCCATGGAGGTCACGTGACAGGAGAGCATCACCCTGGTGTGGCAGGAAGTGATCCTGTAACTAGGACCTGTCCTCCAGGTGATGTAAAACCCTCTCGCACCGAGGAAGTTTCTCCAGGGCCATGTGCCCATGAGGGAAGGGTTAGGACAGCCGTTATAGTTGGTGATTCGATCATTAGGCATGTAGATAGCTGGGTGGCTGGTGGACGTGAGGATCGCCTGGTAACATGCCTGCCTGGTGCGAAGTTAGCGGACCTCACGCGCCACCTAGATAAGGTCTTAGATAGTGTTGGGGAGGAGTCTGCTGTCTTGGTACATGTCGGTACCAATGACATAGGAAAATGTGGTAAGGAGGTTCTGGAGGCAAAATTTAGGCTTTTAGGTAGGAAGTTGAAATCCAGAACTTCCAGGGTAGCATTCTCCGAAATGCTTCCTGTTCCACGCGCAGGACCCAAAAGGCAGGCAGAGCTCCGGAGTCTCAATGCGTGGAGGAGACAATGGTGCAGAGATGAGGGTTTTGGATTTGTTAGGAACTGGGGAACATTCTGGGGAAAGGAGGGGCTCTTCCGAAGGGATGGGCTTCACCTTAACCGGGATGGAACCAGGCTGCTGGCATTAACCTTTAAAAAGGAGATAGAGCAGCTTTTAAACTAGATATTAGGGGAAAGCCGACAGTCGCTGTGGTGAAGAGTGCCCTCCTGAGGAAATGGAGACTGAAGGAAATCCTGAAAAGCAGCAGGATTTACACAGGATTTTCAATCCTAGAAGAAAAAAACCCTCTTCTGTTGAGCTGAGAATGGAGACCAGCCCAGGGGAGGAGTTGAGCAATGCTGATTGGGCACACCCAGGGGTTGGACGGGGTGTGGCTGGAAAAGAATCCCTTTTTGAAGTGGTGAATGACGCTGCTAAAGGGAAACAGAAAAAGAAAAGCCATGAGCAGATGACCTGTGAGCAGAGGGCTTGTGAACAGACGAGCTGTGAGAGGACGTTTGGGACGTCAGATGAGACCGAGTCAAGCAGTGAGTGCAAGACCAGGAAGCAGTTTGGATGCACGTCTGAGCCTGGTAGCAACAGAGGACCAGCAAGGATTTTTACAGGTTCTGTGAAAGGAAGTCCTGTGAGAAGTGGACGGAGCCCTGGTTTAGAGTCCTGGGAAAAGGCAGAGCCCTCAAATAGAAGGCCTCCAAGGCAGACACCTGCAAAAGGTAACTCATTCTATGGGATACAATTTGGACCGGAGAGACCCAGGAGCACTCACAGCTGGAAAGCTTTTGAGCTACCTAAGAGGAGAGGAGCCTGGCAGAAAGAAAGCAGTTCCCATAGGAGTCATGATAGAGAAGGTAAAATTCAATCTCCTATGTTTGGGGCTTTGTTAAAGGATCCCAATTGTTACCCTGATTTATTTAAGCCAAGAGCTGAAGGGGGAAGCATTACTGACCGGGAGAGAAACCCAGTATTTGCTGACAACTGCTTGTCGGGAAATGAACAGGCTGAATTGCTCCTCCAGGAGTTTTAAACAGTTCTTAGAGTTGAAAGCAGGCAGACAGCCAAAGCTGAATGAGGACACTAGTTCTGTGCAGTCAGAAGATTTAATGCAGATAGATTATGCCTTACCTTCTACAAACTCTGACAATTGTAGCATGGACTGTTCAATATGCTGTAAGGAAATAACAGTATAAAGAAGCTTGCTATACCTTGTATGGAAAGAATACAACGTGGTAGTTTCTGCTGCCGTGCTTGGAAACTTGATTGTTTGCACCTGAGTTTGAGCTCACACTTTGAAAGGAACAGTGACTGTTATGAGGCTGCAATGTATGTGAGTCACCTCTTGAGGCAGAGCTGAGTTAAGCTCCATAAGAAGGAAAGCTGATCCTATTTTTGGTTGTCTTATATTCCTGAGTTTCTTCTGTTCCTATTTAAAAGCACCATTTATGTTCATGTATTTGAATTTTGATGCGCTGGAGGAATTTCCCCAACACGAATAAATATTCTTGCAAAAGCCTTACCGTCTCTGGCACAACTACATTTATTCCTGAGAGAAGGGAGAACCAACTACATTACCCATAATTCCAAGGGAACAGTTTACCTCCATTCCTCACGGGACAATAGGCCACTCCTGTCCGTTAGCCCTAGGGTGGGGGCAGGAGCGTCGCATCACCCAAGAGCGGATGGTTCGGAAGAATGTATCCTTGAAGGATACTACCAAAAGCAGAGAGGTTCCACAAAAGAGTAAAGTAGTCCAAATGCCCTCAAGTATGGAGCAGACAGAGCTTAAAGATCCCAATTTACCCATGTCTAACAATAGCCAAATTAACATGAATAAAATACATTCTCTAAAATGCTTGTATGCAAATGCTAGAAGTCTAAAGAATAAGATGGGAGAGTTAGAATATATAGCACTAAATGAAAGGTTAGATATGATTGGAATATCAGAGACATGGTGGAAGGAGGACAACCAGTGGGACACTGTGATACCTGGGTACAAACTATATTGTAATGATAGAGCTGATCAAATTGGTGGAGGGGTTGCGCTCTATGTTAGAGAGGGCATTGACTCAGAAAGGATTAAAGTTTTGCAGGAAACAAAATCTGCTGTAGAATCTATATGGATTGAAATTCCATATAAAAGGGGGAAGGCAATGGCAGTGGGGGTGTACTATTGAACGCCTGGCCAGAATGACCAAATGGATGATGAAATGCTCAAAGAAATCAAGGAAGTTAACAAAAGTTACAGCGCGGTAATAATAATGGGTGATTTCAATTACCCCGGTATCAACTGGGTCAGTGTCACGTCAGGACATGCTAGGGAGATAAAGTTCCTAGATGAAATAAATGACTGCTTCTTGGAGCAGCTGGTTCATGAACCGACCAGAGGGGAAGCCATATTAGACCTAGTCCTTAGTGGAACACCAGACCTAGTGCAAGAGATAAGGGTGTTGGGGCCACTTGGCAATAGTGATCATAGCATGATCGCCTTTGATTTAATTAGTGGAGGAGGGATAGTAAGGAAATCCCCAGTACTACCTTTTAACTTTCGAAAGGGAGACTATGATAAAATGAGGAAAACAGTTAAGAAAAAACTAGAAGGAGCAGTTGCAAAGGTTAAAGACGTACATCAAGCTTGGGTGTTGTTGAAAAATACTATCTTGGAAGCCCAGACCAGCTGTATTCCACGCTTTAAGAAAAGTGGAAGGAAGTCCAAAAAACTGCCAGCATGGTTTAAAGGTGAGGTCAGAGAGGCTGTTGTTGCCAAAAAAGCATCTTTCAGAAAATGGAAAAAAGAGCCCAACCGCCAAACCTGGAAACAGCACAAGCACTGGCAAGTCAAATGCAAGGCATTGATAAGGCAGGCAAAGAGAGAATTTGAGAAGAAGCTTGCTGCGGAAGCAAAAACGCGAAATAAAGACCTTTTCAAGTACATTCGTAGCAAAAAACCTGTGAGTCAGTTGGTCCATTAGATGATAAAGGAGTTAAAGGAGTACTAAGAGGCGACAAGGCGATAGCGGAGAGACTGAATGAATTCTTTGCTTCGGTCTTTACTGAGGAAGATGTAGGGATGTTACCCATGACTGAAGTGGTATTTAAAGGTGCGGAAGAATTGAAGGAAATATCGATACATCGGGAAGATGTCTTACAACTATTAGATAAACTGAAGAGTAGCAAATCACCTGGGCCGGATGGTATACATCCAAGGGTGTTGAAAGAACTGAAATGTGAGATTGCAGACCTGCTATCAGTAATCTGTGAACTATCATTAAAATCATCTCTAATACCTGAAGATTGGAGGATCGCCAATGTAACACCAATTTTTAAAAAGGGTTCCAGGGGTGATCCGGGAAACTACAGACCGGTGAGCCTGACGTCAGTACCAGGAAAAATGGTAGAAACCATCATAAAGAATAAAATTACTCAGCATGTAGATAGTCACAACCTAATGGGAGACAGCCAACATGGCTTTAGACAAGGAAGATCTTGTCTTACTAAACTGTTATGTTTTTTTGAAGGTGTGAATAAACAGGTGGACAAAGGTGAGTCGGTTGATATTGTGTATCTGGACTTTCAGAAAGCCTTTGACAAGGTCCCTCATCAGAGACTTTTGGCAAAACTAAAGAGTCATGGGATAGGAGGCAGTGTACTATTGTGGATCAGGAACTGGTTAAAAGATAGAAAGCAGAGGGTAGGGCTAAATGGCCAATTTTCCTAATGGAGAAAGGTGAATAGTGGTGCACCCCAGGGATCTGTGCTGGGTCCGCTGCTTTTTGACATATTCATAAATGACCTGGAAAGTGGAATAACGAGTGAGGTTATCAAATTTGCAGATGACACAAAACTATTTAAAGTTGTTAAAACCCAAGAGGATTGTGAAAAATTGCAAGAGGATCTTGATAAATTGGAAGACTGGGCATCAAAATGGCAGATGAAATTTAATGTGGACAAGTGCAAGGTTATGCACCTAGGGAAGAACAACCCAAACTATGGTTACACGATGCAAGGTTCCACATTAGGAACCACCACCCAGGAAAAAGATTTAGGCGTCATTGTGGATACCATGTTAAAACCCTCGGCCCAGTGTGCAGCGGTGGCCAAGAGAGCAAATAGAATGCTAGGTATGATAAGGAAAGGAATGGAAAATAAAAGAAAAGATATTATAATGCCTCTATATCGTTCCATGGTGAGACCGCACCTTGAATATTGTGTGCAATTCTGGTCGCTGTATCTTAAAAAGGATATAGCGATTTTAGAAAAGGTTCAGAGAAGAGCAACCAAAATGGTAAAGGGGATGGAAGGATACTCCTATGAAAAAAAGGCTAAAAAGGTTAGGGCTCTTTAACCTGGAAAAGAGACGGCTGAGGGGAGATATGATAGAAGTCTATAAATTAATGAACGGAGTGGAACGGGTAAACGTAGATCGATTGTTTACGTTATCAGAATATAGAAAGACTAGGGGACATGCAATGAAGCTACAGGGTAAACTATTTAAGACTAATAAAAAAATATTTTTTCACTCAACGTGTAATCAAACTCTGGAATTTGTTACCGGAGGATGTAGTAAAGGCTGTTAGTGTAGCAGGGTTTAAAAAAGGTTTGGACAAGTTCCTGAAGGAAAGGTCCATAAACCATTATTAGGAAGGGACCCAGGATATCAATGCTTGACCCAATACAAGCATTGTGGAACCTCTGTCTTTTGGGGAAACTGCTAGATACGTATGACCTAGATTGGCCACTGTTGGAAACAGGATACTGGGCTTGATGGACCTTGGTCTGACCCAGTATGGCATATCTTATGTTCTTATGTTCTAACCATTCTGTTTCTCCTTGTTCTGTTCGAACTGTTGCTTCTTGATCAATGTACAGATTGTGCAAGAGAACGATCAGGTGTTCTGGTATACCCATGCTTCTTAATGTGGCCCAGAGTTTCTCATGCTTTACACAGTCAAAAGCTTTGCTATAGTCGATAAAGCACAAATAGATATCCTTTTGGTATTCTTTAGTCTTTTCAAGGATCCATCTCACATCCGCAATGATGTCTCTTGTTCCTCGCCCTTTTCTGAACCCTGCTTGCACTTCAGGCAGTTCTTGTTCCAGGTATGATTGTAGTCTCTTTTGAATAATCTTCAGTAGAATCTTGCTGGCATGTGGGATCAGAGCGATTGTGCGATAATTTCCACAGTCAGTTGGATCACCTTTCTTTAGTATTGGTATAAACACAGATCTTTTCCAGTCAGTTGGCAATGATGCTGTCTTCCATATTTCTTGGCAGAGCCTTGTAAGTATGGTAACAGCTGCATCAGATTGCTGTAATACGTCTATGGGAATGCAATCAATGCCTGGTGCTTTGTTCTTTGATAAGGCTTTCAATGCTGCTTCAACTTCTTCTTTCATCACCAATGGTTCCAGATCATAAGGTACAGGTTGAAACGGCTGTTGGTCCACTTGATCTTTATCATATAAAAACTCTGTATATTCCTTCCATCTTTTCTTGATCTTCTCAGCATCAATCAACATAGAACCTTGAGCATCTTGTAACATTCCAATTCGAGGCTGGAATTTTTTCTTTAACTCTCGTAGCTTTAGGAAAGCTGATCTTGTTCTTCCTCTAATAGTTTGTGCTTCTATTTCCTTACATGCGTCATTGTAGTACTTTTCCTTGTCCTGTCTTGCTGCACGTTGGAAATCTCTGAGTTCTGTTTTTGTCTTTCTTTCTCCTCTGGCTTTAGCTTCTCTGCGTTTCTGGGCAATTTTCAGAGTTTCTTCCGTCATCCATTTTGGCCGTTTTTTCTTTTTTACCTTTTGTAGAGACTTCTCGCTTTCTTCCAACACAACCTTCTTGATGTCATTCCATAACTCTTCTGGAACTCTATCATTTGTATCTAAAGCAGCAAATCAATTTTGCAGGCAGTCTTTAAATTCCAGTGGTATATTCTCAAGGTCATATTTTGCTGCATTCATGAGTGGTTTGCTCTTTTTCAGCTTTAGCTTGAGTTTGCATACTAGTAGTTGATGATCTGTACCACAGTCAGCTCCAGGTTTTGTCTTTGTTGATGTTATAGAGCTTTTCCATCGTTGACTTCCACAGATGTAGTCAATTTGATTTTTATACAATCCATTGGGTGAAGTCCATGTGTACAGCCGCCGCTTGTGTTGCTGGAAGAAGGTGTTCAAGATGAATAGATCGTTGGTCTTGCAGAATTCTATCAGTGTTTCTCCAGCTTTATTTCTGTTGCCAAGTCCATATTTTCCAACTACTTTGTCTTCTTCTTTGTTGCCAACTTTTGCGTTCCAATCACCCATGACTATCAGGATATCCTGTTTGCATGTTCTGTCAATTTCAGCTTGTACTTGTTCATAGAACTCTTCAATTTCATTCTCTTCTGCAGCTGTTGTTGGGGCATATACTTGAATTATAGTTGTGTTGATAGGCATTCCTCGTAGACGAATAGAGATTAAGCGTTCGCTGACTGCATTGTATTTCATTACAGTTCTTGCAAGTTTCTTCTTTATTATAAATGCAACACCATTTCTTCTTTGTCTTTCATTTCCAGCATAGTAGACCATGTGATCATCTGATGCAAAGTGCCCGATGCCAGTCCATTTCAGTTCGCTGACACCCAACAAATCAAGTTGTACACGTTCCATTTCATTCTTGACCACCTGCAACTTCCCTTGGTTCATGCTTCGTACGTTCCATGTTCCAATGCGTAAGACATCTTTACAGCTTCTGACTCTCATTTCATGTGCAGCTACATCAGCTGTCAGACGTCCCGAGGGCTTTGATCCAACCACATCATAAATGCTGGCTTTACTCTGAAAAGTCTTCAGCTCTTCCCCAGTAGCTAGTTGAGTGCCTTCCAACCTGGGGGTCTCATCTTCCAGCACTACAGCACAATTTGTTTTGTTGTAACTATCCATTGGGTTTTCATGGCAAGATACAGAAGTAGATTGCCGGGCCTTTCTTCCGCGCAGTTTAAGTTTGGTGTTGTTGCCGTTGTCACAGAAATGTGATCCTCCGCCGTCAACACTATCCCATTCTGCTGCTGCCCAGATGGGTGGTTTGTCTTGGTCTGGCATCTCAGCTGAGACCTGTCCATCTTGGGAGACCCTGCCAGTAGTTAAACTACCGATAGTTTAGCTCTCAGCATCACTGATGCACGCAAGCCCTCACAGCACGACAAGCTGCAACCATTAAACTTGGTAATGTACATTAAACAGGGACATTGATAACTTGGATTTTTCTGAGCAATGGAGGGTTAAGTGACTTGCCCAAGGCCACAAGGAGTGCTAGTGGGAATCAAACGCTGGTCTCTTGGTTCCCAAGCCAGTGTTCTTAACCATCAGGCTGCTCCTCCACTTGTCTGGATTTCACAGAAACATAAAAACATGATGGCAGAAAAAGACCATATGGCCTGCCCTTCCATATCAATTACTATAGCCCCTTTATTTTCTTTAGATTACCACTACTACTGAACATTTGTATAGCGCTACAAGATGAATGCAGTGCTGCACAGCCACACGTAAAAGATGGGCCCTGCTCATCAGAGCTTACAATCTGTCTTCTGTGTTTGTCTCATGCTTTCTTGATTTCAGATACTGTCCTTGTCCCTACCTCTCCACTGGGAGACTATTTCACGCATCTACCACTATTTCTGTGAAGAAATATTTCCATGTGTTACTCCTGAGTCTATCCTCTTTCACCCTCATCCTATATCCCCTCATTGCAAAGCTTACTTTCAACTGAAAGAGGCTCCCCTTAAACATCTCTATCATTTCTCATCAATCCCGCCTTTTGTCTACATACTGAGATCTTTAAGTCTGTCCTCATATGGTTTATAACAAGACCACTGACCATTTTGGGGCCACCCTCTGCACCAACACTTTCCTGTTTATATCCTTTTGAAGGTGTGGTCTCCAGAATTGCACACAATACTCCAAATGAGGACTCACCAAAGACTTATATAGAGGCACTATCACCTCCATTTTTCTGCTTGCTATTCCTCTCCCTATGCATCCAAGCATACTTCTGGCTTTTGCCATCACCTTTCCTACCTGTTTAGCCACTTTAAGATTTTCAGACACAATCATGCCCAGGTCCTGCTCTTCTTTCATAGACAGAAGTACTTTGCCCCCTACACTGTACAACTCCCTTGGATTTTTGCAGCCCAAACTTATTTTTTTTCATGCCATCAAGTCAGTGTTGACTCCTAGCGACCCAGCTACCTCTGGGTTTTCTTGGCAATGTATCACTGGAAGTAGATTGCCAGCCTTTTCTTCCAAGGCAATGGAGGGTAAAGTGACTTGCCCAAAGTCACAAGGAGTGCCAGTGGGAATTGAACCCTTGATCTTCTGGGTACTAGGCAGTTGCTCTAACCACTAGGCTACTCCTCCACTCCAGGCCTTGCCTTTTTTAGCATTAAATCTCAGCTGCCAAATTCTCAACCATTCTTCAAGCTTAGCTAGATCCCTTCTCCTGTTATCTACTCCTTCCTGGGTGTCTACTCTATTGCAGATTTTGGTATCATCCACAAAGAGGCAAACCTTGCCCAAGAGTCCTTTTGCAAAATCACTAACAAAAATGTTAAAAAGAATCGGACCAAGGACAGATCTTTGGGGAACACCACTGGTAACCTCCTTCTCTTCAGAGTAAGCTCCATTTACCTGTACTCTTTGTTGCCTCCCACTTACCCAATTTCTAACCCAGTCAATCACTTTACAGTCCATCCCTAGGGTGCTCAATTTATTTGTAAGTCACCTGTGCAGAATGGTATCAAAGGCTTTACTAAAATCTAAATACACCACATCTAGGGCTCTTCTTCGGTCCAACTCTCTGGTCACTCAGCCAAAGAAATCAATCAGATTTGTCTGACGAGACCTGCCTCTAGCAAACCCATGCACCCTTGCAGGGGCGGCCCAAGGGGGGTGCGGGGCCATGTGCGGAGACTCGGTGCGGGGCCTCATTTGCATAAGTGGTCTTATTTGCATAAATATTTGCATAATGTTACCATTCACTAACTTTTAGTAAACATGTCTCTTAATGAGTGTATGGATAAAGAAAGACTAAAAGATTTCTACATTACTATAATCCAGTGCCAACCGCCAGGCACATTAGGAACTACTACAAACGCTGCCCATTTAGAACCCATAGCAAACCCACCGTATCCTGACAGCATTACCAGGACTCACAAAGCACCAGACCCTACCTATCAAAAGGAAACAATGCAAATATTAAACCAGTACATTTCAGAGAATACTGGGGAAAGAGAACAAGTGGCAATGTCAAATAGGAATTACATAAACAGAATACCTCAGCTCAGTTACACATGCAGAACATAGACCATCACCAAACAAGGAATCGCAATTTAGAAACAGGAAGGCAATAATTAAACTGGGAACCCCAAAAGCCAAACTTGGAATGTACAACAACACTGTAGAAATAAAACTATAAATCAATTTCCTCTTGTACCAAACAAAGCGCAGACGTTAATGATGCACATTTCCCAGAGCTTTCATATTCCAGTTAATAAATTCAAAATAAAGAGATATCTTTCTACCTTTTGTGCATTTTTTTTCAGTTGCAATTGCTCCAGCCACTTTCTTCTGGTTTCTTCATGTTTTCTGCTAACTCTCCATCGTCTGCTGTCCATTTGTCCTTTCTTCTCTCTTCTAGTTTTCTTTCCATCCTCTCTCTCTACATCTGCTTTAACATACTAATCTTTATCCTTTTGCTCTTTCCTCATTCTTATTTCATCCACACAAATTTTACCCCTCCATCCTCAATCCCCACTTACTCTCCCAATACCCGGCCAATTGTAGATTTTTCATCCCTCCCACACAAAATATTTTTCCCCTCTCCATTTTACTCTCCCAGCCCCATCCCATTCTAATCCTCCCCCAACATCAGCTCCCTTCTAGTTCCAGTCTCACCCAGCATCCATTCCCTTCTAGTCCCTGCATCAGCCCATTTCCAGTCCTAGCCCCCCATCAACCCATTTCCAGTCCTAGCTCCCCCATCCATTTTCAGTCTGAGTCCCTTCATCAGCTCATTTCCAATCCTAGCCCCCCATCAGCCCATTTCTAGTCATTTCCTAGCCCCACCATCAGCCCATGTCAAATCCTAGCCCCCTCCACTCAGCCCAATTCCAGTCCAAGCCCCCCCCATGAGCCTACTTCCAGTTCTAGCCCCTCCATGAGTCCATTTCAATTCAAGCCCCCACCACAGCCCATTTCCAATCTTAGCTCCCCCCCAACAGCCCATTTCCAGTCCTATCCTAGCTGCTCCATCAGCCCATTTTCAGTCCTAGCTCCCTTCCCTCACAGCCCATTTCCATTCCAAGCTCCCTCCCCATCAGCTATTTGCAGTTCAAGCCTCCCCGTCCACTCAGTCCATTTCCAGTCATAGCAATCCCCCAACCCATTACCAGTCCTAGCCCCCCATCAACCCATTTTCAGTTTAAGCCCCCCTATAACCCATTACCAGTCCTAACCCCCCCATCAGCCCACTTCCAGTCTTAACCCCATCAGCCCATTTCCAGTCAGCCCCCCATAGCCCATTGCCAGTCCTAACCCCCCCCATCAGCCCACAGCCCATTACCAGTCCTAACCACATCAGCCCACCTCAAGTCCTAACCCCTCCCCATCAGCCCATTTCCTGTCCTAGCGCCCCCATAGCCCATTAGCAATCCTAACCCCCCATCACCCTATTTCCAGACAGCCCCCATCAGCCCACAGCCCATTACCAGTCTTAACCACCCCCCCCAGCCCATTTCCAGTCCTAACCCCCCATCACCCCATTTCCAGTCAGCCTCCATCAACCCCCAGCCCATTACCAGTCTTAACCCCCCCTAGCCCATTTCCAGTCCTAACCCCCCCTCACCCCATTTCCAGTCAGCCTCCATCAGCCCCAGCCCATTAGCAGTCTTAACCCCCCCTAGCCCATTTCCAGTCCTAACCCCCCCTCACCCCATTTCCAGTCAGCCTCCATCAGCCCCAGCCCATTAGCAGTCCTAACCCCCCCTAGCCCATTTCCAGTCCTAACCCCCCCAGCACATTTCCAGTCCTACCCCCCCCAGCACATTTCCAGTCCTAACCCCCCCTAAGCACATTTCCAGTCAGCCTCCATCAGCCCCAGCCCATTAGCAGTCCTAACCCCCCCTCGCCCATTTCCAGTCCTAACCCCCCCCCAGCACATTTCCAGTCCTAACCCCCCCCTAGCACATTTCCAGTCCTAACCCCCTCCCAGCACATTTCCAGTCAGCCTCCATCAGCCCCAGCCCATTAGCAGTCTTAACCCCCCCCAACCCATTTCCAGTCCTAACCCCCCCTCACCCCATTTCCAGTCAGCCTCCATCAGCCCCAGCCCATTTCCAGTCCTAACCCCCCCCAGCACATTTCCAGTCCTAACACCCCCCCCCAAGCACATTTCCAGTCCTAACCCCCCATCACCCCATTTCCAGATAGCCTCCATCAGCCCCCCAGCCCATTACCAGTCTTAACCCCCCCCCCCCCCTTCCCTTCCCTTCCCTTCCCTTCTGGCAAATTAAAAAAAAAAAAAAAAAACTGGCTCTAGCTGCTGCCGCTGCCGCGTCCGTCGCAGCAGCGGCAGAATGGAGTGTCCCGCGGGGCCCCCTCTCCTCGTTGAGCCCTCTGCAAGGGCTTTCAGATTCGCGAAGGGAGAGTGCTCCCTCGCGTCTCTGTAAAGCCCGCAGGGGCTAATGGGAGATTTCCCATCTGCCCCTTTAGACGCGAGGGGCTGATGGGAAATTTCCCATTAGCCCCTGCGGACTTTACAGAGACGCGAGGGAGCACTCTCCCTTCGCGAATCTGAAAGCCCTTGCAGAGGGCTCAACGAGGAGAAGAGGCCCCGCGGGACACTCCATTCTGCCGCTGCTGCGACGGACGTGGCAGCGGCAGCAGCCAGAGACAGGTTTTTTTTAAAAATGTAATTTAAAAAAAAAAAGCAGAATGTTCTTTGCGCGGGGCCCCCTGAAACGCGGGGCCCTGTGCAAAAAACATTCTTGCTCAATGGACGGGCCGGCCCTGCACCCTTGGATCCTGTGATCCACTGGCCTCCAGAAACCTCACTATCCTCTGTTTTAGCAGTGTTTCCATTAATTTACTCACCACAGAGGTCAGACTAACTGGCCTGTAATTCTCAACCTCATCCTTACTTCCGCTTTTGTGTAAAGGGACCACATGCACCTTTCTGCAGTCCTCTGGGACCACCCCCGATTCAAAAGAAGCATTGCAAAGATCAGACAGTGGAATCCTGTCTCTCCTTCTCAACACACATCCAACTGATAGCTAAAACCTGCTGTTTCTTTCTCTACAACATTAACAAAATTTGCCATTCCTTTCTGAACATGCTACTAAGACACTTATCCACTAGGGTTGCCAACTGGCCGGTTTTCAGCCGGCCTGGCCGGTTTTTCCATGGCCAGGCCGGCTGCCGGCGCAGAGGCAAAACCGGCCCTTGAAAAGCCATTTTTTTTGCTCTGGCCGCAAGATCAGGAGCGGCCAGAGCAAAAAAACCGGCTTTTCTCCCAACCCGGAAGGCTTCAGAGGGAGCCGGGGAAGCCCGCGCGAGGCCCCCGCTCCCTCTGAACAGCCGCCAGCGTGAAGAGCCTTTACCTTCATGCTGGCGGCTGTTCCTGTGAAGCCGCGATTGGTGGAAAAGGTTAAAGGCAATGCCCTTTAACCTTTTCCAGCATTCGCGGCTTCACAGGAACAGCCGCCAGCGTGAAGGTAAAGGCTCTTCACGCTGGCGGCTGTTCAGAGGGAGCCGGGGCCTCGCGCGGGCTTCCCCGGCTCCCTCTAAAGCCTCAGACAGCCGCGGTTTTGGGGGGGGGAGGCCAAGGACTGCCTGGGCTGTGATGGGGGAGGGGGCCTGGACTGGAAAAGGGCTAGGAGGGGGGAATTTGACTGGAAATGGGTTGTGATGGGGGGGGGGACCTGGACCGGAAAAGGGCTATGGGGGGGGGGGACTTGGACTGGAAAGAAATGGGCTGTGATGGGAGGGGACCTGGACTGTAAAAGGGCTATGGGGGGGGGGGGGGACAAGGACTGGAAAAGGGTTTTGTTGGGGAGGTGGAACTGGACAGGGAAAGGGCAAGGGGGGGGGACAAGGACGGGAAATGGGTTGTGATGGGGAGGGGGACCGGGACGGGAAAAGGGCTATGGCGGGGGGGGGGGAACTTGGACTGGAAAAGGGCTATGGGGGGGAACTTGGACTGGAAATGGGCTATGGTGGAGGGAAGGGGAACTTGGACTGGAAATAGGCTGTGATTAGGGGGACTTGGACTGGAAATGGGTTGTGAAGGGGGGGGACCTGGACTGGAAAAGGGCTATGGGGGGGCATTGGACTGGAAAGAAATGGGCTGTGATGGGGAGGGGGACCTAGACTGTAAAACGGCAATGTGGGGGGGGGGGGGACATGGACTGGAAATGGGTTGTGATGGGGAGGGGGATCTGGACTGGAAAAGGGCTATGGGGGGGAACTTGGACTGGAAATGGGCTATGGTGGAGGGAGGGGAACTTGGACTAGAAATAGGCTGTGATTAGGGGGGCTAGGACTGCAAATGGACTGTGATGGTGGGGGGGGTAGGACTGCAAATGGGCTGTGATGGTGCGGGGGGACTCGGACTGCAAATGGGATGTGATGGGGGGGCCTAGGACTGGAAATAGGCTGTGATGGGGGACTTGGACTGGAAATGGGCTGTGATGGGGGGGGGGCTAGGACTGGAAATGGCCTGTGATGTGAAGGCTAGCACTGGAAATGGGCTTATGAAGAGCTGGAATAGGACTGGAAATGGGCTGTGATTGGGGGGGGGGGGGCTAGGACTGGAAATGGCCTGTGATGTGAGGGCTAGCACTGGACATGGGCTGATGAGCTGGAATAGGACTGGAAATGGGCTGATGGGGGCTACAATAGGACTGGAAATGGGCTGATGTGGGGCATGGGAGAATGGGACTAGAAGGGAGTGGATGCTGGGTGGGTCTAGAACTATAAGGGAACTGATTTTGGGGGAGGACTAGAATAGATGGGGAATGAGTGGAGAGGGGAAAAAATATTTTGTGTGGAAGAAAAGTCTATGATGGGCTGGGTATTGGGAGAGTGAGGGGCTTGAGAATGGAAGGGTGAAATTTAAATGGATGATAAAGGAATAAGGAAAGAATTGGGGAAAGAGCAAAAGGGAAACAATCAGTATGTTAAAGCAGAAATAGAGAGAGAATGGAAAACATCTAAAAGAGAAGAAAGGACAAATGGATAGCTCGCAGAAGACACGAAGAAACCAGAAGAAAGTGACTGGAGCAATTGCAACTGAAAAAATGCCCAAACAGAAGGTAGAAAAATACTTTTTATTTTGAATTTATTAACTGGAATATGTCTGGTCTGGGAAGTGTGTATTGATAACATCTTTGCGTTTTTGTTTAGTGCAAGAGGAAATTACTTTATAGTTTTATTTCTCCAGTGTTGTACATTTCATGTTTGGCTTTTGGGGTTCCCAGTTTAATTATAATCTGACCAAGGAAGTTAGCCTACACGTATCCTCGGTAATGTTTGTGGGTGGGGCTGGGCGGGGCAGGGGTGGGACTAGGGGCGG
The DNA here is from genome assembly GCA_033557465.1 of Ichthyophis bannanicus. Taxonomy (NCBI): domain Eukaryota; kingdom Metazoa; phylum Chordata; class Amphibia; order Gymnophiona; family Ichthyophiidae; genus Ichthyophis; species Ichthyophis bannanicus. Next base: position 1,032,045,442 of record CM066034.1, read on the forward strand.
AGAATGGGTGGAGCATGGCGAGCCACAGGTGTCGGGTTTTTCTCGGTGAAAAAGTTGGTAACCCTATTATCCACTCCTTAATCACCTCCCGTCTAGACTATTGTAACCTACTCCATGCTGGTCTCCCTCTGAATCATCTCTCTCCCCTTCAATCTGTTCAACACTCTGCTGCACAGCTAATCGTCATGCTCATACTACCCCTCTTTTCAAGTCACTTCACTGGCTCCATTTCTGCATCCAGTTCAACCTTCTCCTACTGATCTGTAAGTGCATTCACTCTGCAGCTCCCCACTACCTTTCTTCTCTTATCTCTCCCTACACCCCTCCCTGGAAACTCTGCTGTTCTTGCAAATCGCTTCTATCTGTGCCCTTCTATTGCTAACTCCAGAATTCATTCATTTCAATTTTCTGTTTCCTTATGTCTGGAACAAACTACCTGAGTCTGTACATCAGGCGCTTTCTCTGGAATTCGTTACCGGAGGATGTAGTAAAGGCTGTTAGTGTAGCTGGGTTTAAAAAAGGTTTGGACAAGTTCCCGAGGAAAGGTCCATAAACCAGAGGTCCCAGGAAATACACTGCTTGCCCCAGTACAAGCATTGTGGAACCTGTGTGTCTTTTTGGGAAACTGCCAGAAACTTGTGACCTGGATTGGCCACGGAAACAGGATACTGGGCTTGATGGACCTTGATCTGACCCAGTGTGGCATTTCTTATGTTCTCTGACCTTTTTCAAATCCAGGCTGAAAACTCACTTCTTTGCTGCCTCTTTCGGATCTTGACTCACCTGATCTCCTTTGTGTTTCCTTACCATCCCCCCTAGATGTATCCCATGTCTACAGCTACTGTGTTGTCTGTCTTGACTAGTTTGTAAGCTCTGATAAGCAGGGACTGTTTCTTACATGTGTTTGTGCAGTGCTGCGTATGTCTTGTAGCGCTATACAATGTTCAGTAGTAGTAGTCCAAGTTCTTTCTATACTCTGGGATGTATGCCATCCGGCCCCATCGCTTTGTCTACTTTTAGTGTAGCTAGTTACTCACAAACACAGTCTTCTGAAAATTGTTCAAGATCCCCTTCACTTCTGTTCCTATTTGGGGGTGTTTTCTGAGGTCCTGCTCCTGACCCTTCATATGTGAACACAGAACAGAAATATTTGTTAAACAATTTCACTTTATCCTCATCAGCTTCTACATATTCCTCACCTTCACCCTTGAGTGTGACAATACCACTTTTGCACTTCCTCCTCTCTTGTTAACATATCTGAAAAATGTCTTGTCCCCCATTTTATTGCATTGGCTATTTCTTCTTCTTTTGGTATCTTTGCTTTTCTGACTATTTTCCTAGCTTTTCTTTTTCAAAATAATTATGATTCTTTTCCTCTTTTTGTAATCTCTTGTATTTTATGAAGGCCACCATTTCGAGGGTGCATCATATCCTGAAACTCTAAAGAGTAATATCGGCCAGGCAGGCATCGGTGTTGGGGCCCTTCGATGCCATGATGTTGATGCCTCTCCTGAAGCAAAGGTGTGCGTCTCAAGGATCATTTGGATGGTTGCTGATGTTGATACTGCTGATCTCAAGGTATTGGCCTGCTGCATGGCCAGGAATGCCGCAATCCATTCTTCTAGAGTCTGCAGAAGGCATTTCTCCATGGCTGCTGACTCTGAAGGCTGTGAGAACTCAGTAACCTTGATCGATGTACTCAGACATTGTAAAGGGTTATCGGCATCTTGGTCTCAGATCTCAGTAGGTTGTCATAACCTCTCCTAAGTCCTGGTGATGAGCTCTCTTCTCTTTTGGGCAGATTGGAGGGTCATTCTCATGGCCCTCATCAGTCTCAATGCTGTGTCTCAATGGGCTTTGACGCCGGTGCACAGAAGCCTTCACTCAGTGCTTGGTGTGATCACCCAATAGTACAGATGAAGATGAAGCTGAATCCTTCCTCACCCTCGGGTGGAGATTGATTAACGGCCAATGCTCTGGGGTCCGACAGGAGCTCTGCTCCAAGTAGGCTTGAGATCTTGATGTCGAGGCACTGCCAGCATCCAATGCAGCCTTCAAAGCCACTGAGACTGGTGTTGCCTATGCTGATGGATCGGAATTCTGAGTGCCAAAAAGTGATTTGAACTGTTTCTCTCTACCCTTAAGGCCTCTTTTTGTCATCTGCAAAGACAAATTACAAGAGGGCTGATGATCGGGTCCCAGGCACTATGTGTATCCATGGAGTATATAATCTATGAGCAGCGGGAAGGCTTTTTTTTTTTTTTAACTTGACAGATTTTGTGACATATCAGCTGGAAAAACAGCCACAGTGAAATCAAATGGCTCAATCTTGAAAGAGCAGAACCCACAGCTGGAGCACTAGCACCTAAGTGGACAGAGGTGCCACGGAAAAAGAAAGGAAACTTAAAATGATTGATACCACTAACAAAAGAAAAAAAGAAGAAAAACCATGATAAGAAGGCAGGAAAAAAAACGGAAGTACCATGAAGATGGCAGAATCCCCAATGAGGGGAAAATTTACTAAATAGTAGAAACATCGGTAAACCTGTCCATTGGGCTCCGCAGTAAAACCAAGATTCAGGTAAAATGTCACCACGGGAAGATGTCTTGTAGAGCCTTCCAAATGCTTCCATGCATGCTCCATTGGACGATGTCACCCAGATGTGAGGACTTCATTCCTGCTTATTTATGGAGAAAGAAAATATACCATTATCTAAAATTACTTTGTATCTAATGTTCTGACAGTCATCTATATAAATTCATTCATATTTATGTCATGTATTTGTGTCTTTTCTTTTTTGTAGGGATGCCCTATGTGGAAAGCTCCAGTGTCAGAATGTGAAAAGTAGCCCTGATGCCATAGTGACAACTTTTATCACTAATGGGGCAAAATGTACCAGTGCGGACTTCGACCTAGGAACTGATGTTCCTGATCCTGGTTTGGTTCATCAGGGAAGTCCTTGTGCAGATGGAAAGGTAAGGAAGAGACAAATGATAGGGTCTATACAGAATGTAAGTTCCTTGAGCGGTGGTGGACACATCTCAGGGAATGGAAGAGGCAGACCGGGTCTGTACAGAGTGTAAGCTCCTTGAGCGGTGGTGGACACATCTCAGGGAATGGAAGATGCAGACAGGGTCTGTACAGAGTGTAAGTTCCTTGAGCGGTGGTGAATAGATCTCAGGGAATGGAAGATGCAGACAGGGTCTGTACAGAGTGTAAGCTCCTTGAGCGGTGGTGGACACATCTCAGGGAATGGAAGAGGCAGACAGGGTCTGTACAGAGTGTAAGCTCCTTGAGCGGTGGTGAATACATCTCAGGGAATGGAAGAGGCAGACAGGGTCTGTATAGAGTGTAAGCTCCTTGAGCGGTGGTGGACACATCTCAGGGAATGGAAGATGCAGACAGGGTCTGTACAGAATGTAAGTTCCTTGAGCGGTGGTGAATAGATCTCAGGGAATGGAAGAGGCAGACCGGGTCTGTACAGAGTGTAAGTTCCTTGAGCAGTGGTGGACACATCTCAGGGAATGGAAGAGGCAGACAGGGTCTGTACAGAGTGTAAGCTCCTTGAGCGGTGGTGGACACATCTCAGGGAATGGAAGAGGCAGACAGGGTCTGTACAGAGTGTAAGTTCCTTGAGCGGTGGTGAATACATCTCAGGGAATGGAAGAGGCAGACAGGGTCTGTACAGAGTGTAAGCTCCTTGAGCAGTGGTGAATACATCTCAGGGAATGGAAGAGGCAGACAGGGTCTGTACAGAGTGTAAGCTCCTTGAGCGGTGGTGAATACATCTCAGGGAATGGAAGAGGCAGACAGGGTCTGTACAGAGTGTAAGCTCCTTGAGCAGTGGTGAATACATCTCAGGGAATGGAAGAGGCAGACAGGGTCTGTACAGAGTGTAAGCTCCTTGAGCGGTGGTGGACACATCTCAGGGAATGGAAGAGGCAGACAGGGTCTGTACAGAGTGTAAGCTCCTTGAGTGGTGGTGAATACATCTCAGGGAATGGAAGAGGCAGACCGGGTCTGTACAGAGTGTAAGCTCCTTGAGCGGTGGTGGACACATCTCAGGGAATGGAAGAGGCAGACAGGGTCTGTACAGAGTGTAAGCTCCTTGAGCGGTGGTGGACACATCTCAGGGAATGGAAGATGCAGACAGGGTCTGTACAGAGTGTAAGCTCCTTGAGCGGTGGTGGACACATCTCAGGGAATGGAAGAGGCAGACAGGCTCTGTACAGAGTGTAAGCTCCTTGAGCGGTGGTGAATACATCTCAGGGAATGGAAGAGGCAGACCGGGTCTGTACAGAGTGTAAGTTCCTTGAGCGGTGGTGGACACATCTCAGGGAATGGAAGAGGCAGACAGGGTCTGTACAGAGTGTAAGTTCCTTGAGCGGTGGTGGACACATCTCAGGGAATGGAAGAGGCAAACCGGGTCTGTACAGAGTGTAAGCTCCTTGAGCGGTGGTGGACACATCTCAGGGAATGGAAGAGGCAGACCGGGTCTGTACAGAGTGTAAGCTCCTTGAGCGGTGGTGGACACATCTCAGGGAATGGAAGAGGCAGACAGGGTCTGTACAGAGTGTAAGTTCCTTGAGCGGCGGTGAATACATCTCAGGGAATGGAAGAGGCAGACCGGGTCTGTACAGAGTGTAAGTTCCTTGAGCGGTGGTGGACACATCTCAGGGAATGGAAGAGGCAGACCGGGTCTGTACAGAGTGTAAGTTCCTTGAGCAGTGGTGGACACATCTCAGGGAATGGAAGAGGCAGACCGGGTCTGTACAGAGTGTATGCTCCTTGAGCGGTGGTGAATACATCTCAGGGAATGGAAGATGCAGACAGGGTCTGTACAGAGTGTAAGTTCCTTGAGCGGTGGTGAATACATCTCAGGGAATGGAAGAGGCAGACAGGGTCTGTACAGAGTGTAAGCTCCTTGAGCGGTGGTGAATACATCTCAGGGAATGGAAGAGGCAGACCGGGTCTGTACAGAGTGTAAGCTCCTTGAGCGGTGGTGGACACATCTCAGGGAATGGAAGAGGCAGACCGGGTCTGTACAGAGTGTAAGCTCCTTGAGCAGTGGTGGACAGATCTCAGGGAATGGAAGAGGCAGACAGGGTCTGTACAGAGTGTAAGCTCCTTGATCGGTGGTGGACACATCTAAATGAATGGAAGAGGCAGACAGGGTCTGTACAGAGCATGGACTCCTCTGGAGGTGATGTGCATTAGGCAGACACAGTCCATACAGAGTGTAGGTTCCTAAGGAGGTGATGTTCAGATGGCAGGCTACGGAAGAGGTAGACAACGGTCGTACAGAGTGTAGATTCATGAAGAAATGGTGTGCAGATGACAGAATGTGGAAAGGGCAAACAGGATTTGTAGAGTGTGTAAGCTCCTTGAGTAGCAGTGGACAAGTCAGGGAATGGAAGAATCAGACAGGATCTGTTTAGGACCCTTCAGTCCTCTCCACTCTTATTCACTATATCATTTATATCTGTTGATGAACATAAGAACATAAGATATGCCATACTGGGTCAGACCAAGGTCCATCAAGCCCAGTATTCTGTTTCCAACAGTGGCCAATCTGGGTCATATGTACCTAGCAGTTTCCCCAAAAGACACAGGTTCCACAATGCTTGTACTGGGTCAAGCATTGATATCTTCGGTCACTTCTTAATAACGGTTTATGGACCTTTCCTCCAGGAACTTGTCCAAACCTTTTTTAAACCCAGCTACACTAACAGCCTTTACTACATCCTCCGGTAACAAATTCCAGAGTTTGATTACACGTTGAGTGAAAAAATATTTTCTTTTATTAGTCTTAAATAGTTTACCCTGTAGCTTCATTGCATGTCCCCTAGTCTTTCTATATTCTGATAAGGTAAACAATCGATCTACGTTTACCCGTTCCACTCCATTCATTAATTTATAGACTTCTATCATATCTCCCCCCCAGCCGTCTCTTCTCCAGGCTAAAGAGCCCTAACCTTTTTAGCCTTTCTTCATAGGAGTATCCTTCCATCCCATTTACCATTTTGGTGGCTCTTCTCTGAACCTTTTCTAAAATCGCTATATCCTTTTTAAGATACGGCGACCAGAATTGCACACAATATTCAAGGTGCGGTCTCACCATGGAACGATATAGAGGCATTATAATATCTTTTCTTTTATTTTCCATTCCTTTCCTTATCATACCTAGCATTCTATTTGCTCTCTTGGCCGCCGCTGCACACTGGGCCAAGGGTTTTTAACATGGTATCCACAATGACGCCTAAATCTTTTTCCTGGGTGGTGGTTCCTAATGTGGAACCTTGCATCGTGTAACCATAGTTTGGGTTGTTCTTCCCTAGGTGCATAACCTTGCACTTGTCCACATTAAATTTCATCTGCCATTTTGATGCCCAGTCTTCCAATTTATCAAGATCCTCTTGCAATTTTTCACAATCCTCTTGGGTTTTAACAACTTTAAATAGTTTTGTGTCATCTGCAAATTTGATAACCTCACTCGTTATTCCACTTTCCAGGTCATTTATGAATATGTCAAAAAGCAGCGGACCCAGCACAGATCCCTGGGGTACACCACTAGTCACCTTTCTCCATTGGGTAAATTGGCCATTTAGCCCTACCCTCTGCTTTCTATCTTTTAACCAGTTCCTGATCCACAATAGTACACTGCCTCCTATCCCATGACTCTTTAGTTTTGCCAAAAGTCTCTGATGAGGGACCTTGTCAAAGGCTTTCTGAAAGTCCAGATACACAATATCAACTGACTCACCTTTGTCCACCTATTTATTCACTCCTTCAAAAAAACATAACAGATTAGTAAGACAAGATCTTCCTTGTCTAAAGCCATGTTGGCTGTCTCCCATTAGGTTGTGACTATCTACATGCTGAGTAATTTTTATTCTTTATGATGGTTTCTACCATTTTTCCCGGTACTGACGTCAGGCTCACCGGTCTGTAGTTTCCCGGATCACCCCTGGAACCCTTTTTAAAAATTGGTGTTACATTGGCGATCCTCCAATCTTCAGGTATTAGAGATGATTTTAATGATAGTTCACAGATTACTGATAGCAGGTCTGCAATCTCACATTTCAGTTCTTTCAACACCCTTGGATGTATACCATCCGGCCCAGGTGATTTGCTACTCTTCAGTTTATCTAATAGTTGTAAGACATCTTCCCGATGTATCGATATTTCCTTCAATTCTTCCGCACCTTTAAATACCACTTCAGTCATGGGTAACATCCCTACATCTTCCTCAGTAAAGACCGAAGCAAAGAATTCATTCAGTCTTTCTGCTATCGCCTTGTCGCCTCTTAGTGCTCCTTTAACCCCTTTATCATCTAATGGACCAACTGACTCTCTCACAGGTTTTTTGCTACGAATGTACTTGAAAAGGTCTTTATTTCGCGTTTTTGCTTCCGCAGCAAGCTTCTTCTCAAATTCTCTCTTTGCCTGCCTTATCAATGTCTTGCATTTGACTTGCCAGTGCTTGTGCTGTTTCCAGGTTTCGTCGTTTGGCTCTTTTTTTCCATTTCCTGAAAGATGCTTTTTTGGCAACAACAGCCTCGCTGACCTCACCTTTAAACCATGCTGGCAGTTTTTTGGACTTCCTTCCACTTTTCTTAAAGCGTGGAATACAGCTGGTCTGGGCTTCCAAGATAGTATTTTTCAACAACACCCAAGCTTGATGTACGTCTTTAACCTTTGCAACTGCTCCTTTTAGTTTTTTCTTAACTGTTTTCCTCATTTTATCATAGTCTCCCTTTCGAAAGTTAAAAGGTAGTACTGTGGATTTCCTTACTATCCCTCCTCCACTAATTAAATCAAAGGCGATCATGCTATGATCACTATTGCCAGGTGGCCCCAACACCCTTATCTCTTGCACTACATCTGGTGTTCCACTAAGGACTAGGTCTAATATGGCTTCCCCTCTGGTCGGTTCATGAACCAGCTGCTCCAAGAAGCAGTCATTTATTTCACCTAGGAACTTTATCTCCCTAGCATGTCCTGACGTGACACTGACCCAGTCGATACCGGGGTAATTGAAATCACCCATTATTATTACTGCGCTGTAACATTTGTTAGCTTCCTTGATTTCTTTGAGCATTTCATCATCCATTTGGTCATTCTGGCCAGGTGCTCGATAGTACACCCCCACTGCCATTGCCTTCCCCCTTTTATATGGAATTTCAATTGATATAGATTCTACAGCAGATTTTGTTTCCTGCAAAACTTTAATCCTTTCTGAGTCAATGCCCTCTCTAACATAGAGCGCAACCCCTCCACCAATTTGATCAGCTCTATCATTACGATATAGTTTGTACCCAGGTATCACAGTGTCCCACTGGTTGTCCTCCTTCCACCATGTCTCTGATATTCCAATCATATCTAACCTTTCATTTAGTGCTATATATTCTAACTCTCCCATCTTATTCTTTAGACTTCTAGCATTTGCATACAAGCATTTTAGAGAATGTATTTTATTCATGTTAATTTGGCTATTGTTAGACATGGGTAAATTGGGATCTTTAAGCTCTGTCTGCTCCATACTTGAGGGCATTTGGGCTATTTTACTCTTTTGTGGAACCTCTCTGCTTTTGGTAGTATCCTTCAAGGATACATTCTTCCAAACCATCCGCTCTTGGGCGACTGTCGGCTTTCCCCTAATATCTAGTTTAAAAGCTGCTCTATCTCCTTTTTAAAGGTTAATGCCAGCAGCCTGGTTCCATCCCGGTTAAGGTGAAGCCCATCCCTTCGGAAGAGCCCCTCCTTTCCCCAGAATGTTCCCCAGTTCCTAACAAATCCAAAACCCTCATCTCTGCACCATTGTCTCATCCACGCATTGAGACTCCGGAGCTCTGCCTGCCTTTTGGGTCCAGCGCGTGGAACAGGAAGCATTTCGGAGAACGCTACCATGGAAGTTCTGGATTTCAACTTCCTACCTAAAAGCCTAAATTTTGCCTCCAGAACCTCCCTACCACATTTTCCTATGTCATTGGTACCGACTTGTACCAAGACAGCAGACTCCTCCCCAGCACTATCTAAGACCTTATATAGGTGGCGCGTGAGGTCCGCTACCTTCGCACCAGGCAGGCATGTTACCAGGCGATCCTCACGTCCACCAGCCACCCAGCTATCTACATGCCTAATGATCGAATCACCAACTATAACGGCTGTCCTAACCCTTCCCTCATGGGCACATGGCCCTGGAGAAACTTCCTCGGTGCGAGAGGGTTTTATATCACCTGGAGGACAGGTCCTAGTTACAGGATCACTTCCTGCCACACCAGGGTGATGCTCTCCTGTCACGTGACCTCTCTCCTCCATGGCAACAGGGGTGCTGCCAGACTGGAGGTGGGACTTCAGAACTATATTCTTGTAGGTCTCGTCTATGTACCTCTCTGTCTGTCGTATGTTTTCCAAGTCTGCTACTTTAGCTTTTAGAGAACGGAATTGTTCCCTGAGAGCAAAGAGCTCCTTGCACCTAGTGCACACGTAAGACCTCTCACCAACTGGGAGAAAATCATACATGTGACCAGGGGCGGCCCAAGGAGGGTGCGGGGCCATGTGCGGAGACTCAGTGCGGGGCCTCATTTGCATAATGGGCCTTATTTGCATAAATATTTGCATAATGTTACCATACACTAACTTTTAGTAAACATGTCTCTTAATGAGTGTATGGATAAAGAAAGACTAAAAGATTTCTACATTACTATAATCCAGTGCCAACCGCCAGGCACATTAGGAACTACTACAAACGCTGCCCATTTAGAACCCATAGCAAACCCGCCGTATCCTGACAGCATTACCAGGACTCACAAAGCACCATACCCTACCTATCAAAAGGCAACACTGCAAATATTAAACCAATACATTTCAGAGAATACTGGGGAAAGAGAACAAGTGGCAATGTCAAATAGGAATTACATAAACAGAATACATCAGCTCAGTTACACATGCAGAACATAGACCATCACCAAACAAGGAATCACAATTTAGAAACAGGAAGGCAATAATTAAACTGGGAACCCCAAAAGCCAAACTTGGAAGTACAACAACACTGTAGAAATAAAACTATAAATTAATTTCCTCTTGTACCAAACAAAGCACAGACGTTAATGATGCACATTTCCTAGAGGTTTCATATTCCAGTTAATAAATTCAAAATAAAGAGATATTTCTACCTTTTGTGCATTTTTTTTCAGTTGCAATTGCTCCAGCCACTTTCTTCTGGTTTCTTCATGTTTTCTGCTAACTGTCCATCGTCTGCTGTCCATTTGTTCTTTCTTCTCTCTTCTAGTTTTTTTTTCCATTCTCTCTCTCTACATCTGCTTTAACATACTAATCTTTCTCCTTTTGCTCTTTCCTCATTCCTATTTCATCCACACAAATTTTACCCCTCCATCCTCAATCCCCACTTACTCTCCCAATACCCGGCCAATTGTAGATTTTTCATCCCTCCCACACAAAATATTTTTCCCCTCTCCATTTTACTCTCCCAGCCCCATCCCATTCTAATCCTCCCCCAACATCAGCTCCCTTCTAGTTCCAGTCTCACCCAGCATCCATTCCCTTCTAGTCCCTGCATCAGCCCATTTCCAGTCCTAGCCCACCATCAACCCATTTCCAGTCCTAGCTCCCCCATCCATTTTCAGTCTGAGTCCCTTCATCAGCTCATTTCCAATCCTAGCCCCCCATCAGCCCATTTCTAGTCATTTCCTAGCCCCATCATCAGCCCATGTCAAATCATAGCTTCCCTCCACTCAGTCCAATTCCAGTCCAAGCCCCCCCCCAATGAGCCTACTTTCAGTTCTAGCCCCTCCATGAGTCCATTTCAATTCAAGCCCCCACCACAGCCCATTTCCAATCTTAGCTCCCCCCAACAGCCCATTTCCAGTCCTATCCTAGCTGCTCCATCAGCCCATTTTCAGTCCTAGCTCCCTTCCCTCACAGCCCATTTCCATTCCAAGCTCCCTCCCCATCAGCTATTTGCAGTTCAAGCCTCCCCTTCCACTCAGCCCATTTCCAGTCATAGCAACCACCCAACCCATTACCAGTCCTAGCCCCCCATCAACCCACTTCCAGTCCTAACCCCCCCATCACCCCATTTTCTGTTTAAAGCCCCCCCCTATAACCCAATACCAGTCCTAACCCCCCCATCAGCCCACATACAGTATTAACCCCCTCAGCCCATTGCCAGTCCTAAACCCCCCCCATCAGCCCACCTCAAGTCCTAACCCCACCCCCCAGCCCATTAGCAGTCCTAACACCCCCCAGCCCATTAGCAGTCCTAACCCACCCCCAACCCCAGCCCATTAGCGGTCCTAACAACCCCCCCCAGCCCATTAGCGGTCCTAACAACCCCCCCCCAGCCCAGTAGCTGTCCTAACAACCCACCCCCACCCCAAGCAGTCCTAACAACCCCCCCCCAGCCCAGTCCAGCCCATTAGCGGTCCGAACACCCCCCCCAGCTCAGCCCATTAGCAGTCCTAACAACCCCCAGCCCAGCCCAGCAGCAGTCCTAATAACCCCCCCAGCCCATTAGCAGTCCTAACAACCCCCCCCAGCCCAGCAGCAGTCCTAACAACCCCCCCAGCCCAGCCCATTCCATTAGCAGTCCTAACAACCCCCCCAGCCCATTATCAGTCCTAACAACCCCCCCAGCCCAGCCCATTAGCAGTCCTAACAACCCCCCCCAGCCCAGCCCAGCCCAGCCCATTAGCAGTCCTAACAACCCCCCCCCCCGCCCCGCCCAGCCCATTAGCAGTCCTAACAACTCCCCCCCCAGCCCAGCCCAGGGAAAATTAAATAAAAAGAAAACCTGTCTGCTGCCGCGGTCGGGGCCGCCGCGGCAGAATCGAGCGTGCCGCGGGGCCCCCCTGTGCATGGCAGAGCCTGCCCTCCCCTGTAGCAGCTCTCTCTTTGGAGCTGAAGTCAGACGCGCCGGCTTGCAGAGCAGAGCGCGAGAGAAGAGTTTCTCCCTCGCTGCTCTGTTAAGCCCGCGGGGGCTGATGGGAACTTCCCATCAGCCCCCGCGGGCTTAACAGAGCAGCGAGGGAGAAACTCCTCCCTCGCGCTCTGCAAGCCGGCGCGTCTGACGTCAGCTCCCAGAGAGAGCTGCGACAGGGGAGGGCAGGCTCTGCCGTGCACAGGGGGGCCCCGCGGCACGCTCGATTCTGCCGCGGCGGCCCCGACCGCGGCAGCAGACAGGTTTTTTTTTTTTTTTTTCAATTTTACTTTTCGAAAAGAATGTTTTTTGCGCGGGGCCCCCGGAAACGCGGGGCCCTGTGCAAAAAACATTCTCGCTCAATGGACGGGCCGGCCCTGCATGTGACACTCAATGCAAAAGACTGGAAAGCCCCCATCCCACTGCTGGACTGCTGTCTGCATCTTAGTTTTAAGTTTGTGTCTAGATCTTTAAGCTCTTACTTACTAGGGGTTGCTATGGGTATTTATACCAATAAAACTGTACCTAATACGTTTAATATACCTTGTTCACCTGAAGCTTAACTAATCTCAGGTCCTTAGTGCATGACTGATTTGGGTAATGAGCTTCACCTGAAAGCACCTCCTGTCTTTTAAGATGTGTAAGTACCTATAAAGCTATGATTATCCCAGGGGTGGGTGGGTGTGGGGAGGGAAATAACACATTAAAAGAGGGCTGCTACACAGTACCCTGTCTTGTGCTGCTGAGGTAAGCTAAATTCTGATTTGATTTAAATTATAGCTCTTAGCTGCTGCTAGGCTCTAACTTCTTATGAAATTTAAACTACAAGCTCTCTGCTGGGTACTAAATTTAACCAGAAAGCTCTCTTCTGTGTTTTTAAACTAAACATACTTTTCTAATGCTAGGCCCTGAGTGACTATTAAATGTACACTACAAGCTCTCTGCTGGGTATGAAATGTAACCAGAAAGTTCTCCTCTGTGTTTTAAATTCAAACTTTAATTGCTGCTACTAGGCCCTAACTGATCCAACAAAAAACAGTGGGTTCACAGATTAAGTAGCCTTAATACAAAGAATTCTTTTTAGATAACACTATACTCTACTCTGCTTTGGATGCTCTCATTGCTCCATTCCACGTCCTGTGAGGCATACTATACCTCAGCCTTGGCTGATCTCTCAAATTCACTACCCACATTTCTGTGTCAGCTCTGCCGAGTTCCTTTGCTTTAAATCCCATACCCATGCTGACTTGTTTCCAGTCTACCATAGCACTTGCCAAGCAAGAGTATGATGTCCATCTGACATATGTCTCTTGCCTCTGATCCACGCTGTCTCTTTGCAGTGCTCAATTCTTTCCTCAAAATACCTCCACCCTGACACCTCCTTCACTTTCTGCCCAAACTTCGGCTGACTACTTCCATGGTAAAGTCCACAAGATTAGTCTTGAGTTCTCCTCTGGGTCACCTGCATTGCCCTTCCCCCTCTTCACTCTCAAATCCTTTCTTCAACCTCTGTCACCCTTTCTTCCTTTTCTAAAATCACTGTGGAGGAAACTATGCATCTTCTCTCCTCTTCCAAATACCTGCTCCTCTGATCCCATTTCTACCTGTCTACTGAGCTTTATCTCCTCTGCTGTCATCCCTTCCATCTCTCATGCCCTTAACCTCTCTTTTTCCACCACAACTTTCCTGCTGTGGTTGCAACTCTCCTCAGAAAAAAACTTCTCCAGACTGTACTTTCCCTTCCAATTATTGACTCATCTCCTTCTTCCCTTTCACTTCTAAACTTCTCGACCATGCTGTTCACCTCTGCATATTAGCTTTCTTTCCTCTTATGCTATTCTGGATCCACTGCAATTTGGCTCTTTGGTTGGGACAGGATACTGAGGGCCAGGGGTTCACTTCCCATGTAGGGACCAGTAACTTCAGGCTGGAGTGACTGGGGTCTCTAGTCCCATGGCTACTCCTTGTGGCCTTGGGTAAGCTACTTAATCCTCCATTGCCTCAGATATAGAAACATGATGACAGAAAAAGACCACATGGCGTATCTAGTCTGGCCTTCCATATCAACAACTACAACAGTCCCCTTTTTTTCTTTAGAGATCCTCTGTGTTGGTCCCATGCTTTTTTGAATTCAGATACTGTCCTCATCTTTACCACCTCCACTGGGAGACTATTCCACGGATCCACCACTCTTTCCATAAAGAAATATTTCCGCATATCACTCCTGAATCTTTCCCCTTTCACCTTCATCCCATGTCCTCTTGTAGCAGAACTTGCTTTCAATGGAAAGAGGCTCTCCCCCTGTGCATTTATGCCACAGAGGTATTTAAATGTCTCAATCATATCACCTCTATCCCGTCTTTCCTCTAATGTGTACATATTAAGATCCTTAGGTATGCTTAGATTGTGAGCCCTTCAGGGACAAGGGAATAAAAAGTGCCTGTTAGAATATATCTGTAAACTGATCTGATATACACAGTAAAGGGTAGTATATCAAGTGCCTAAAACCATATATTCTACAGAAACAGCCCTTGCCAAAGTCTCTAGTGACTTGCTCCTGGCCATATTCAAGGTCCTTTACTCAGTTCTTGACCCAGCTTTTGCTTTTGACACTGTTGATCACCACCGTCTCCTCAATACCCTATTCTCACTTGTATTTTGAAGCTCTGTTCTGTCTTGCTTTTCTTCTTATCTCTCCCATTGGACTTATAGCATCTGTTCTAGCAGATCCTCCACAACTGATGTCTTGCTTGCAGTCAGTATACCACAGGGATCTGTCTTAGGATCTCCTCTTTTCTGTCTATATCTATATTCAATCCCTTGTTGTCCTGATCTCATAAGAATATAAGATATGCCACACTGGGTCAGACCAAGTATCCATTAAGCCCAGTATCCTGTTTCCAACAGTGACCAAGCCAGGTCACAAGTACCTGTGAGGTTCCCAAAAGGTACACAGATTCCATGTTGCTTGTCCAATGTGTAAGCAATGGGTTTCACTGGTCCTCTTTAATACACTACACTAACAGCTTTTACTACATCCTCTGGTAATGAATTGCAGAGTTTAATTATGTGTTGAGTGAACAAATATTTTCTACGATTAGTCTTAAAATGTGCTAGGTTGGAGCTTCATTGCATGTCCCATAGTACACAACTGATCTACATTAACCCGTTCCACTCCATGCATTATTTTGTAATCTTATATCATAAATTCCCCTCAGCTGTCTCTTTTCCAAGTTGAAGAACCCTAATATTCATAGGAATATCCTTCCTTCCTCTTTACCATTTTTGTCGCCCTTCTCTGTACCTTTTCTAATTCTGCTATATCCTTTTTACGATACTGTATGGTGACCAGAATTACACACAATATTCAAGGTGTGGCTGCATCATGGAGCGGATACACAGGCATTATAATTTCCTTAATTTTATTCTCCATTTTTTTTTTTATGATTCCTAGCATTCCATTTGCTTTCTTGGCCGTCATTGCACACTGGGCAGCGGGTTTCAACGTATTGTCCACATGGTGCCTAAATAATTTTCCTTGGTGGTGGTTCCTAATGTGGAACCTCGCATCGTGTAACTGCAGTTTGGGTTGTTGTTCCCCAAGTACATCATTTTGCATTTGTCCACATTAAATGTCATCTGTCATTTGGATGCCCAGTCTCCCAAAATATCAAGGTCCTCTTGCAAGCTAGCTTTTAGTATCATCTGTACACTAATGACTCTCAGTTTATCTCCCTGCACCTGAAATCTCTCCGGGAATCCTGGCCCGTATCTCGGCTTGCTTGTCTGAAGTTGCTGCCTGGATGTCACACTGCTGTCTGAAACCGAACATGGCTAAGATAGAGCTTTTTATCTTTCTCTGGAAACCCACCTCTCCCCTTTCTCCTTTATCTATTTCTGTGGATAACACTGTCCTCCTCTCCACCTTTCTCTGCCCGTATCCGACAGATAGTTAAAACCGGTCATTTCTTTCTCCATCAGCAAACTTCATCTTTCTCCAGGACCAAGCAGGAAGTCAGTCCTCACTTATGGGTGACGTCGGCGCCGACGGAGCCCTCGCGGAGCAATTTTCCCCAGCTTTCAAAGAAAGCCTTTGGGAATTGCAGCGCGCATGCGCGGTCCTCTTCCCGCCCAAGGGTGCCATCTTAGCCAGTCTTCTTTTTTCCGCGGAGCCCTACAGACGTCCCCGTCGTGTCCCCGCGAAAAAGTTGATATTTCTTCATAATTTTATTTCTTTTCCTTCGGTTCGACGCCGGTCTTTTCCCGCCCGGACTCGCGACGCCGGTCACGAGTCCTCTTCTTTTTTCGGTTTTTCTGACTTAGTCAGTTTTCGTTTTCGGTTTTTCCCTGGCAGCCCGGTCCTTTGACCTCGCCGGGGCCCTTTTTCCCCCGATGGCTGCCAGTGGTTTTAAGCGGTGTGGTCAGTGTGACCGAAATATGTCACTAACTGACACACACGACTTTGCCTCCGCTGCCTGGGCCCGGATCATGAAGAAATGATCTGTGGGCCCTGCGGCAAAATGTCCTCCAAAGCGTTGAGAAGTCGGCGGCATCAGCGGGATAGGATCTTCGCTGACCCCAGCCGTACCCGGACCTCGTCGGAGGCCTCCGCGTCCAAAGGTTCCAGCTCGGACCGTCGCCGGAGTTCCTCCGACAGGGGTTCTCCCTCCGGGGACCATCGACGTAAGGTGAAACCCGCGAGGGCGGCGTCGGTGGACGCTCCTGGCTCCGCGAGGGCCAGGTCGCATAGCCCCGATAGCCGCCCCGGGTCCTTGGAGAAGGAGCACCTCACGAAGCGACCTCGCCTGGAGTCGGAGCTGCCTGCTCGGGTAAGTCCTGTGGTCCTCCTGGACTCGCCTCCGCGACAGCCGACGTCGGGCCCGACGCCGTCGGGGCCCGAGTCGGGGGCTGCTGGGTCGCCTGAGCTCGGACTCAGGTTGACGGCCTTGGAGAGCAGACTGTCTGCCTTCATGGACCAGCAGCGGGCACTGCTCGCTGGCTTCGCTGGCGTCGCTGCCCCGACCGCCGGGACGTCGACGTCCAAGTCGACCCCGGAGACCGAGCCGATCCTCGAGTCGATGCGAACTCGAGTCGATCCTCGGTCGAGGTCACCCTCGGCCTCCCGTTCGGGACCGAGGTCGCCAACGCCGACTCCCTCGGCGTCGGGGCGGCAGGCGCCGCGCCCTGCCCGGGCCGACCCCACCGAGTCCTCGTCGGAGTCGGTCTGGGAGTCTGAAGAGGAAGAGTCGCCTGATTCTTTCCGGATTCGGTGTGTCCCCTCGGACTCACCGGAGTCCGAACCTCGGAAGCAGTCCCCCCCGGAGGATGCCCGGTTCTCGGACTTCGTCAGGGATATGGCCAAGGCTTTGGCCTTCCCTGCGGACCCCGAGGAGGAGCCTCGAGCCGAAGAGCTCGACGCCCTCCAGTATGACTCTCCCGCAAGGGAACACTTTACTGTGCTGGTTCCTCCTATGCTGGAACGCTTACTCTTCCGCAAGTGGGAGAGTCCGGCCACCTCGCCGGTCCTGAGCAAGTGGGTCGATTCTATCTATCGAGTCCGCAAGAGCCCTGGCTTCCAAAAAGCACAGCTACCACACCATTCCATGGTAGTGGAATCGGCCATGCATCGTCTTAAGAGCCAGAAGATGCACTCCTCGGTGCCTCCTGGCAGGGAGGCCCATAACCTGGATGGCCTTGGTAAGAAGTGTTTCCAGGGCTCTATGCTTGCGTGTCGTGTCCAGACCTACCAGCTAGGGAAAAACAAGGGGGAACAGCTGCTCTTGCAGGAAACACAGGAAAGCAACAAAGGGCAAGAGTCGTCGGTGGGTGTAAACGAATTTTTATTAACCCCTACGCGTTTCGGCCGTAGCCTTCTTCAGGGGGCACACAGCTAAATGACATACAACATATAAAACATATAAATATATTAAAAATGTTAAAAACATATTTGCCTATGATATTGGACCAATATTATAAATAAATACATAAAAAACGTATTCATGTACATGTGCTCACAAATCCAAAAGTTTTTAAAAAACATACATCTATAATGAACGAAGAAAAAACAGGGTGGAATCACGGAATAGATAAACAATAAATGTTCAAATAAAATAATGTATATTCAAAAATATATGATAACAAACTTGTTATATGATATGGGACAAAGGGAGGGAGGGAGGAAGGGAGGGAAAGGTGAGGACAGGGAGAAGGGGAGGGAATGGGAGGAGGAGAAGGAGGGGGAAGGAGGGAGGGAGGGGAGGAGGAAGGAAAGAGGAAGGAGGCGCGCAAATCGGCGTTTTTAAAGACACCGTTTCAGTTGACATATCCTTTGCTGTTCCAAGAACAAGTTTTTCACGATTCGAACAGGTGCGTTTTTATCTAATATAAATCTCGAAAGTCATGTCCTCGCAACGATTTAATGTTTTTTATATTTGTTGCCTATCTATCTCCTACATTGTATTCATTAGGTCCGTTTTTTGTGAAATAATATAGATTTCTCTTTGCATCACATTAGTCTTATAGGCTCAAAACAAGAACCTTTTTCTTCTAATTTGAATTTAGACTCTGTACATCATTCACTTTTTATTAAGACTGATTTTCAATAATTATTATATACATATATATATTTTTTTGAAGAGCATTCATACACATTTTTAGCCATCTTCAGGATCGTATTGAAGTTCGCATGTAGCAGGTTTACATATGAGCATTACAACACAATTGCCACAAAAGATGCAACATTCTATTAAGCCTTAACATAGCGTAATTGATCTAATCCACCCCCTACCTACCACCCCTACCCTCCCCTCATTCCCTCTTCTTCCTCTCCCCTCTCCTCTCCTCTCTCCCCCTCCCCCCTCCCCCCTCCCCCTCCCCCTCCTCCCTCCCCCCTCCCCCTCCCCCTCCCCCTCTCCCTCTCTCCCCCTCCTCCCCCCTCCCCCTCCCCCCTCTCCCTCTCCCCCCCCTTCCCCCTCTTCCCTCCCCCTCCCTTTCCTCCCCTCCCCCTCTTTCCTCCCCATCTCCCTCTCCCTCCCCCTCTCCCCTCCCCCCTTTGAATAAATGATTCATAATCAAAGTTAGGCTTTTAGACTCAACATTCCCCCTTTTTTCACTGAATAAAATTTAGTACCAAGTCTGAGTACACTGCGTTGTATCGTTCTATCGTTATAATAGTCTCCTCAATCATTTTTTATATATCTTTTTCATACATATATTTTTTTAAGTAACATAACATATATATTTTTCACGTATATATAATTTTTCAAATTACACAAAAATTACTTTAATAGTTTATATAGATGAATTTTCCAATATGTTTATTTTTACAATGTTTTTGCAGATGATATAGACACACAATAGAAGGTTTATATGTAAGTAAGAAGTGAATCTTCTTTATTTTCTTAGCAAAAATTTATTGTCACTTTGCTTTTAAGTACAATCTATTATCTAGTATTATTATAAAGCCATTTTCTGTCGTATCTTACTTTACCCACTATCATCTCATTTTTAAGGCTCACAGATTGTTTGGCTAAAGTGCACACACAAGTCCCCTTCCCCCTCACCCCGCCCCCCCTTCCCCTCCCCTGTCCCCTCCATCTCCCTCCCCCTCCCCCCTCCCCTCCTCTCCCTCCCCCTCCCCCCTCCCCCCTCCCCTCTCCCCTCCTCTATCCATCAAACAATACTCATAATATATGTTATTTGTATCTTAGTTGCTTTGGTGAATATAATTTACGGTTTGCAGATTTCATCGATCATACACATGTAAGTCATTTAATCAAGTATCTTTCTCTCCTCCTCCACATGCCCGCCCCCCCTCCCCCTTCCTCCCCTTCCCTCTCTTCTCCCTTTCTACCCCTCCGCCCCTCCCCTCCCCCTCCCCCCCTCCCCCCCTTCCCTCCCCCCCCTCCCCTCC
Organism: Ichthyophis bannanicus; assembly: GCA_033557465.1. NCBI lineage: Eukaryota > Metazoa > Chordata > Amphibia > Gymnophiona > Ichthyophiidae > Ichthyophis > Ichthyophis bannanicus. The sequence goes on from CM066034.1 coordinate 1,032,065,296, forward strand.
CCCCTCCCCCCCTCCTCCTCTCCCCCCCCTCCACCCCCCCTCCCCCCTCCCCCCCCCCTCTCCCCCCCCTCCCCCCCTTCCCCTCTTCCCCATCCATTTCCTCTCTCCCCCTTACCTCCTCCTTCCCCCTCCCCCTCCCCCCTCCCTTCCCCCCCTCCTCTCCCCTCTCTCCTCTTTCCTTTCCCCCCTTCCCCTCCCCCTCCTTCCCCTGCTCCCTTCCCCCTTCCCCTCCTTCCTCTTTCCTTCCTCCTCCCCTCCCTCACACCATCCCCCTCCTTCTCCTCCTCCCATTCCCTCCCCTTCTCCCTGTCCACACCTTTCCCTCCCAACCTCCCTCCATCCCTATTTACCAAATCAAATAACAAGTAAGTTATCAAATATTTTTGAATATAAATTATTTTATTTGAAAAATTATTGTTTATCTATTCCGTGATTCCACCCTGTTTTTTCTTCGTTCATTATAGATGTATGTTTTTTTAAAAACTTTTGGATTTGTGAGCACATGTACATGAATACGTTTTTTATGTATTTATTTATAATATTGGTCCAATATCATAGGCAAATATGTTTTTAATATTTTTAATATATTTATATGTTTTATATGTTGTATGTCATTTAGCTGTGTGCCCCCTGAAGAAGGCTACGGCCGAAACGCGTAGGGGTTAATAAAAATTCGTTTACACCCACCGACGACTCTTGCCCTTTGTTGCTTTCCAGACCTACCAGCTATACATGGGCATGTATCTCCGAGACCTGGCTAAAGAGCTAGCCGGATTCTCCGCTGGTTTGTCCGAGGAACCCTTGCGGAGGTTCCTGGCCTTGTCCACTGGCATTCGGGAATGCTCAAAGTTCATGTCCCGAGCAGCCTATGATGGCTTTGAAGCATCGGCTCGAGTGGCCGCAGCCGGCATCGGTGCCCGCCGACAGGCTTGGCTTCAGTCGTCAGACCTTGAGCCCTGGGTGCAGGACAAGTTGGTCGATGTCCCCTGCCGAGGCGAAAACCTCTTTGGCAAGCCCATGGCTGAAAAGGCTGCACAAATTGAGACTGAGACTCTCACCAGGACCAGGCTTTCTAGGAAGACCTCCGCCCCTTCCCAGAAAAAGAAGGGCTCGGGAAAAAAGTCCTTTTACCCGAGGAAGGTGGCTGCCTACAAACAATACCCCCATTATCAGGCCCCTGCAGCTCCCCAACAGGGCCAGCAGGCCAAGGGACGGGGTAACGGGTCCCGTAGGCAGCAAGCCCCCAAGCCTGCACCACCAGCCCCTGCTCAGCAGGGTGGGGGTTTTTGACTCACTAAGCATAGCCTCCCCCCCCGCTGGTTCCTCCCAGCACCGGAGGCCGGCTGGTTCACTTCGCCCACAGGTGGTCCAGCATAACCTCAGATGCCTGGGTGCTTCAAGTCGTGCGAGAAGGCTATCTTCTCCACTTCCACCAGGTCCCTCCCTCCTTTTTTCCGGGAGAACCTCCACGACCCCCTCTGCACAGGGAATTACTCCTTCAGGAGTTAGCAGGTCTTCTACAGGAACAGGCGGTGGAACCGGTGCCCCACCACCTGAAAGGTCAAGGCTTTTACTCCAGGTATTTTCTGATACCAAAGAGAACAGGAGGCCTCAGACCCATCCTGGACCTGCGCAACCTCAACAAGTTCCTCATGCGAGAGAAGTTCAAGATGCTTACCCTTGGAATCCTTCTGCCCTACCTCCAGCAGGGAGATTGGCTATGCTCCTTGGATCTAAAGGATGCCTACACGCACATCCTCATCCACCCAAGCCACCGACAATACCTAAGGTTTGTGGTGGCAGGAAATCATTACCAGTACAGAGTACTGCCCTTTGGCCTGTCCTCCGCACCGCGCGTCTTCACAAAATGTCTCGCGGTGGTGGCGGCCCATCTCCGGCTTCACGGCCTCTATGTCTTTCCGTACCTCGACGACTGGCTCATCAGAGCAGCGTCCGCTCTGGAGGTCACCAACACCACGCGCCGCACGGTGACTCTTCTGCAGCTCTTGGGCTTTGTTATAAACTTCGCAAAGTCCACTTTGCTCCCCTCACAGGATCTCGAGTTCATCGGCGCAAGACTGCACACTCCTCAGGCACGAGCATACCTACCGCTCGACAGGGCTCAACGGCTCATGGACCTAGCCGACCGTTTTCGCAGCCAGCCCCTGGTCTCCGCCAGGCGCTTCCTGAGACTACTCGGCCATATGGCTTCCACCGTCCATGTGACCCCCAATGCCCGCCTGAATATGCGGCCTGCTCAATGGTGTCTCCGCCAGCAGTGGCGACAAGCCACAGGCGGCCTAGCAGACCTAGTGTGCGTCTCCGAGCCGCTGATCTCGTCTCTCCGGTGGTGGCTTCAGCAGCCGAACCTGACATTCGGAATGCCTTTCCAGTCACCTCAGCCGGCCCGGGTGCTGACAACAGATGCATCCCTCCTGGGCTGGGGTGCGCATTGCCAAGGGGCACGTACTCAGGGCCTCTGGACCACATGGGAGTCTGCTCAGCAGATCAACTTCCTGGAGCTCAGGGCGATCCGCCTGGCTCTCAAGGCTTTCTCCCACCTGACTTCTCACCAGTCCGTCCTTGTCCAGACGGACAATCAAGTTGCCATGTTCTACGTGAACAAGCAAGGGGGCACGGGCTCCTTCCTCCTCTGCCGGGAGGCACAGAAGATCTGCTCTTGGGCCGTCAGTCACGGCATTCTCCTCAAGGCAGTTTATCTCCCAGGCCACGAGAATTACCTGGCGGACAAACTCAGCAGGATCCTCCAGCCGCACGAGTGGCGTCTGGATCCCTTGGTAGTTCAGAAGCTCTTTCTAAAGTGGGGCCTCCCCACGGTGGATCTCTTTGCCAGTCCTCACAACCGGCAACTTCCTCGCTTCTGCTCTCGTCAGCCCCACCCCCTTCGGGTTGCGGCGGACGCTTTTCTACTCTCATGGTCGGGAAGCCTTCTGTACGCTTTCCCTCCCATCCCGCTAGTCTCTCGGACTCTTTTCAAGGTTCTCCGAGACAAAGCCTTCATGATCCTGGTGGCCCCTCGCTGGCCCAGACAGCCGTGGTTTCCGCTCCTGCTGCAATTAGCGGTGGAGGATCCATTCCCTCTGGGGTTTCAACCGGATCTCCTCACTCAGGATCAGGGGTCTCTGCTACACCCCAACCTCAGGTCTCTCAACCTAATGGCCTGGCTGCTGAGAGGGTAGTCCTTGCTTCCCTTCTCCTGCCGGCAGAGGTGGAGGAGGTCGTCTTGGCTTCGCGACGACCTTCTACCCGCAAATGCTACGCCCTTAAATGGCGTCGCTTTTCCGTTTGGTGTACCCAACAGTCTCAGGATCCCTTCTCCTGCCCGGTGTCGGTGATCTTGCAGTACTTGCTACACCTTTCTAATCTGGGACTTAAGTCCAACTCCGTCAAAGTTCACCTCAGTGCTCTTTCGGCACATCATGTGCCGGTGGACGGCAGACCTCTCTCCAGTGACCCTCTCGTAGCGAGGTTTCTCCGAGGTCTCCTTCTACTTAAACCACCTCTGCGCCCGCCAGCGCCTGACTGGGACCTGAATGTGGTTTTGCAGCGGATCACCTGTCCGCCTTTTGAACCTATGGCTACCTGTTCTCTCCGTTTTCTGTCTTGGAAAACACTGTTCTTGATAGCCCTCACTTCCGCTAGACGCGTAAGTGAATTGCAGGCCCTCGTGTCTGATCCCCCTTACACTCGGTTCTACAAAAATAGGGTAGTCCTACGGACTCACCCAAAATTTCTTCCAAAAGTGGTCTCCCCTTTTCACATCAATCAGGAGGTGGTGCTTCCAACCTTCTTTCCCAGGCCACACTCCAGCCGAGCTGAAACGGTCCTCCATACCCTGGACTGTAGAAGGGCTTTGAACTTCTACCTTGACCGTACGCGGGAGCACCGTAAGCTGCTCAGCTTTTTGTGTCTTTTGACCCCAATAAATTGGGGCTCCCGGTCTCCAAGCGTACCCTGTCCATCTGGGTTGCGGACTGTATCTCTTGGGCTTATGGGGCAGCCGGACTCTCCTTGGAAAGTCGAGTCACGGCTCATTGCGTTCGGGCAAAGGCTACGTCAGTGGCTTACCTCCGCTCTGTTCCGCTGGCAGACATCTGCCGGGCCGCTACTTGGTCTTCGAGCCAGACTTTTGCGGTCCATTACTGTCTCGAGAGGGAGTCCCGCAGGGACAGTGCTTTCGGACAGGCAGTCCTCCGTAATCTCTTTGAGGTCTGAGCAACTCCTACCCTCCATCCCGGATGTGGGCTACCGGTGGGTAATCATTCAGCGAAGATTCTTTCCTTCTGTGCTGCTGAGCTAGAGGGAGCTCATTTTTGTGCTTAGGGTCTCCGGTAGCCTTGAGCTTGGGAGTCCCATAAGTGAGGACTGACTTCCTGCTTGGTCCTGGAGAAAGCGTAGTTACTCACCTGTAACAGGTGTTCTCCAGGAGCAGCAGGAATCAGTCCTCACAACCCTCCCTCCTCCCCTTGGAGTTGCAATCGTCTGCTTTAGTTTTTTTGCAAATTTTTATGCTGTCTTTTTAGCTATGTCATCTGACTGGCTAAGATGGCACCCTTGGGCGGGAAGAGGACCGCGCATGCGCGCTGCAATTCCCAAAGGCTTTCTTTGAAAGCTGGGGAAAATTGCTCCGCGAGGGCTCCGTCGGCGCCGACGTCACCCATAAGTGAGGACTGATTCCTGCTGCTCCTGGAGAACACCTGTTACAGGTGAGTAACTACGCTTTTCCTTTCTGAGCACACTACCAAAAGGCTTATCCATTCTCTAGTCGCCTCTCATTTAAACTACTGCAACATGCTCCTTGCTGGTCTCCCCCTAAATCATCTCTGTCCTCTTCAATCCACTCAAACGTCAGCTACACGGCTAATCTTTCACCAGTGTTGCTATTTTCACATAACCCCTCTTCTCAAGTCACTTCATTAGCTCCCTATCTGTTTTCGCATCCAGTTCAACTTTCTCCTACTGACCTACAAGTGCCTTCATTCTCTGACTCCTCACTATCTCTCCTTTCCTACCTCTCCCTACACCCCTCCTCGGCAACTGTTCATTAGGCAAATCACTTTTATCTGTGCCCTCCTGGGCCACTATGCCTGGAATTGACTATCTGAGTCAGTACATCAGGCTCCATCTCTGGTCCTTTTCAAATCCAGAGTAAAACCTCACCTTTTTGAAGATGCTTTTGGATCCCGGTCCCCCTTATTCTTCTGTTTACCACTCATGTGTTTTTTAACCATTTCCCTGAATGATTTACTCTAGTCCCCTGTTATTTAGTTTCTCTGTCTTAGCAGATTGTAAGTTCTTTGGAACAGGGACTGTATTTTATATCTATGTGAACAGTCCAAACACGAACGCACACCACACACTCGCAGAATTCCAGAGCGAGGTGAAATCAACAGAGTTTATTGAAGAACAAAGAGGAATACCAATAACGTGATACGGCTGAGTTTTGGCAGAGCCTTCGTCAGGGGTAAAGGCAAAAGCTAGAAGCACAGTTTGGTCCATGAATGTGAAGTGCCGCAGTAGGAGTCAATCGATCTTAGTGTGCAAATTGTGGTTAAAAAAGGATTCCAGTGTATACCGCTGAGCACGGTCAGCATACTGGCACAGCATTCAGGAACCTTTACCCTGATGAAGGCTCTGTCGAAACACGGCAATGTTGGGTTATTGATATTCTTTTTGTTCTTCAATAAACTCTGTTGTTTTCGCCTCACTCTCGACTTGCAACATTTGACTTTTGCAAGTGTGTGGTGTGAATGCCTGGCAGCACTATACAAATAAGGAGGAGTAGAGGTATAGATGGCAGGGAATGGAAGAGTCAGGCAGGGTCTGCACAGCGCGTGGACTCCTCAAGAGGTGATGTGGTGGCAGCGGGACAGAGAAGGAACTGAAAAGTCAGGGCTGTGACATTGTGTGGCCCAAGGGCATTGAAAATACATGTTGGAAGCTGTTGTGATTCCCTTTAAGACAGAGAAGTAGAGTGGATGAACTCTGCTCACCAAGAGTTTATGTTGTTGTTATATAAATATGGCAGATAATTTCCTGATTTCTACTGGTTTGAATTAAAGACAGTTGTTAATTGTCTCTTGATTGTGTCTCCCTTACAGATCTGTGTAGACTATCAGTGTGTAAATGCAACAGCTCTGGGATACAGCTGCGATGTGGCACAAAAATGCAACAGCCGAGGTGTGGGTAACACATTAGTGCTCTGATAACATAAACGGTAAAGCTGCACCCCTGCTGCCATCGAGGGGGAAATGCAGTGGGTGAAGGTGTAGATGGGTGTGTGTCAGAGAAACACATGGTGTGAGGCTGTTGCGTGTCTGTGTAAGGTTGCTCTGGAGTTGTGTGTTAGAATCTTCTAGGCTTTTACTAAGGAGAGAGTCCATAGAGTAAGAACGGAGGCTTCCACAGCTTATGTAATTTCACGTCATGTTTTAGCCCATCCCTACAGAAGGGGTGTCAAAGGGGTGCAGGTCATTTCCAGTCCACTGCAGTCCATCGCCCCATTCTAACCTGATTCTGCAGACACTGGTAGATCCCAGCACGTGCAGCTTGTCTTGCAGGGTGACCCGCAGCTGCCTTGGACCGGGGGCCCCACTAGCAATTTCTCCTCATCAGCCTCGTTTCCTCTCTTGTTGTCAGATGAGGACTTCTGAACAGTGTTTAGGCTTTGCTACTATTGTAATACTATGTATCAGGTCTTGCCAGCCTACAAGATCATAAAATCAAAACGCAAAGGTTGAACCCTAAAGAGCTTAAAGACATATCAAATTGTATTATTTTTTGAGGGGGGGCTTCATTCTGCAAGCATACAATAAAATGTTAGGTCCAGATAAAATCTTTATTTCCTTTCACTAAAACCCATTTTCTTGAAGGATATAATTATGAAGCCCACGTCAATCTTCCATATAAAAGTCTGTTTAAGTATATAATTGACATAGCAACATTTCTAATCGCTGCAAGACTTTCAGGCCACCTAAGCCTCCACTTAGCTTGTTAATCCTGCATCAGGAGAATTATTCCTCCAAATCCTCTCAAAATATCTTGCCCTTGTTGTTGCTGAATCGCCAGCATCGTCTGTGGCTTTCATGTGTCTCACTATTCTTCACTGCAGCGTGCTATCAGCATCCTCAGCGACAACAGACACCGCTTTACTACTTCTGCTCTTGTTTTTCAAACAGACAACTTCCACTTTCCCCGCCCCGATCATCAAGAGCCCAACTACAGCAAAAACCTCTGTTCAGTCTTCCTATTACCCCTTTCCAATGGGCAGGGACATGATCGAGGTCTGGAACTTGGCTTCAATACAATGAGGAGCTAATGAGGCTGATATATTGAGTCTTTAAACATGATTTATGTTCTGAAAGCCATGTTTTCATAGATCTATTGGTTTGGCCAATGTATAGTTGAGGGTAAAGGCACCAAATCATATAGATCACAAAGCTGGATAAACAAGTGGTAAAATAAAATCTGTGTAACTGGCTCTATCCAGATTTGACCTTCAATAGTCTGGACAAAATATAAGCATTTATGGCATTTAAAATGTCCCAATTATCATTACATCTTGATCATTGTTTGGAAGAGCTGCTTTCATAGCCCAATTAGCCACATTTCACCCTATAGGACTAGGCTGATAGTGAAGCAGCAGAGGACGGCACATGTGCTGTAAACCCCGCTTTTGAAACCGTTTCTCTGGCTTCCAGTTACACCTAGAGGAAAAATGTTTTTTTAGTGCTGACTCAGCTGCTCCTGGGTTTTCTTGACAATGTATCATCGGAAGTAGATTGCCAGCTTTTTCTTCTTAGGCAAGGGGGGGGGGTAAAGTGACTTGCCCAAGGTCACAAGGAGTGCCGGTCTTCCAGTGCCAGAGTGACCACTTTAGATCTCTCCGCCGCAGGGTCACCCACCTTAGGGGTTTCAGGGCCTCAGTAATCAGTGTTCAAGTTCTTAGTCCGTTTTCAGCAGTTTCTTGGGCACGCCCCATTAATTTTGTAGGCGCCCACTTCTGTGTAAAGATTTCCTACCACTCAGCTACTCACTCTGGGGGTTGATTTGCCATTTTTTTAGGTCAGGAATGAGAGTTCTTCCCTCACACATGCTCACTCCTGCCTTGCATCAGTGACCTCAACTTTACTCATTATTTTATAGACCTCTATCATATCTCCGCTTGCTGTCTCTTCCTCAAGCTGAATAGCCTGTGAAAAAAATCTCCCCTAACCAAGTATTTGTCCATCTAAATCACCTTTATATTAGTTACAAAGCAGATCTGCATGAAAGGAGATCTCTACAAAGATCTGAGACCGTTCTCTATTCCCCCCTAAGAGTCAGAGCCTAATGTTGAGCCCAGTTCATCCATATGGATGATATAGAGTCCTCCTTTCTTATGAAATACTATATAGGGAAAGGAGAGAAATGGGATTGTTAGATTACTCTCTAGAAATTTCTGTACCAGAAAACGTCCTTTTCGTAATGCATACTATAAAAATACCTTGGCCTATAAATACAGATGCTCAGCTACCCAGGCTTCTTCAAGCCCTAATCTTTTAAACCTTTCCTTGTAGGGGTATCCTTCCATCCCCTTTATCATTTTCATGCCTCTTTTCTGTACCTTTTCTAATTCCGCTGTATCCTTTTTAAGATATGGTGACCAGAACTTCACACAATATTTCAGATGCCATTGCACCATGGAGTAATAGAGAGGCATTATGATGTCATCCTTTGTTTTATTCTTCATTCCTTTCCTTATGATTCCGAGCATTCTATTTGCTTTCTCGCTCACTGCTACACATGGGGCAGAAGGTTTCAACATGTTATCCACGATAACGCCCAGATCCTTTTCCTGAGTGGTGATTTCTAATGTGAAACCTTGTATTGTGTAACTGTAGTTTAGGTTGTTCTTCCCTAAGTGCATAACTTTGCACTTATCCACATTAAATTTCATTGTCCACTTGGATGCCCAATCTCCTAATTTCTTAAGGCCCTCTTGCAATTTCTCACAATTCACTTGTTATTTAACAACTCTGAATAATTTTGTGCCATTTGCAAATTTGATCACCTCACTTGTTCCCATTTGCAGATCATTTATAAACATGTTAAAAAGCAGCGGTCCCGGGACAGATCCCTGGTATGCACCCCACTGAGAAAAGTGACCATTTAGTCCTACTGACCTGGAACACCACTCATTGCATGGACTTTTCTTTGACAAACTGAGTGAAAGATCCTCTAAGGCCTTGCAGATAATTGTTCCCACCCCAGAATCCTTTTTCTAGATATTGCACATTGTGGTAGTGTGGCATGTGGTGGGAAGGAGTTTTCTTTTCAACACAGGGCAGACAGCAGTTCGGGGAAACAAAAGCAACTTTATTTCTGTCCCAGCTTGTTAAACCTCCACAAGCTGCTTCTCCCGGCCCTTCCTCCAGCTGTAACTAAAGTTCCTACCTGAGAACTCCTCTGCACAGTTTGCCTTGGAAAGACTTCTGGCTCCACGAGCCTCCCTCCCTCCTGCAGCCTACTGGGTTCTTAACTTCTCCTTCTGAGCCACACCCACCCAGCCCTGAACTCTGGGCTGCAGACTCCCTTAACGGGGACCTTTGATAATCCCTTTAGAAAGGGACAGGTAACATCTATATACTCCATTACATACACTCTGCAGCCTTTGAAGCTCGACTTGTATTTTCAGGGAAAAAAGGAGCTCTAAGTATATGAGAAACACAAGGTGTGTATGTGTGAGAGACAGAGAGATAAGTCATAGAACAAGAGGTTGCTTTAGTGATGGATATGTATGAAAGAAATAGAGGATGTGAGGGTGTGTGTGTGTGTGTGTGTGTGTGTAAGAAAAAGAGAAACACTGGGTGTGAAGCTATGATGAGGTGTCTGTCAGGGAGACAGGAAGAAATACGGGACCAGTGGAGTGTGGGTGTGAATCTATGAAGCTCTCTCTGTAAGGGACACTGGTGAAGAGGCAGAGAGAGTGATACAGGGCCGGCAAACGATGTCTTCATCTATCCAGGGTGTGGGGGGAGGGGAGGAGAGGGGGAGGGTATGTTTGCTGTTAATATAATGCTCTCTCTTGTGTTGTGTAATTTAGATTTGCAATAACAACGGGAACTGTCACTGTGACAAGGGCTGGGCCCCCCCATTCTGTGACAAATCTGGCTGTGGGGGAAGTGTGGACAGTGGTCCTACCTGCATAGGTAATCAGTATTCTCTTTATTCTCATAGGACCCTTCCCCCAGTGTTGCCCTTCATGGATGTTACTCACATTAACCAATCCGAGCCAAGGATAATGCACTGTGATTTCCCCTCCCCCCCCAGGCACCCAATAATACAGGCAATGAACATCTTGCTGTAGTAACCCTCTTCCCTCATAAAGAAGCCTTACCTCCTCATTTTCTAATCTGGACCATTGAACGCGTCATTTTGATATCCTCTCCTGCCTGGTAATTTAATCTGAGCCATAAATGCCTCATTGTAATAAACTCCCCTGTCCCTCAACAATTAATGAGAGTGACAAATGCTACACTATGAAAACTCCTGCACCCTAAACAATGAGTCCAGATCATGGACCCTATATGGTGATACGCCCTCCCTGCCTTTGATCATTAATTCAGACCACGAATACCTATGATATGCCTTCTCCTTGATAATTAATCCAGGCCTTGTAAAGCCATAGAAACAGAGAAAATGATGGCAGATAAAGACCAGTCTGCCCATCCATACCTGATACTAAGCTATACAATCCCTTCCTGTCCCTCAGAGATCCTCTGTACCTGTCCCATGCATTCTGGAATTCAGATACAGTTCTCATCTCCACCAGCTCCACTAGGAGGCTGTCCCATGCATCTACCACCCTTTCCATAAAGAAATATTTCCTCAGATTACTCCTGAGTCTCTTTTCACCTTCATCCCATACCCCTTCATTGCACTAGGCCAGGGGTCACCAATCTGCTGCTCGCGGCCCGCATGCGGCCCGCGAGGTCCCTTCGTGCGGCCCGCGAGGCTCTACCCCGGTGCGGCCCGCCAAGGATGCTGCTACAAGTACCGGCAAACTCACTGACTCCTTCTTCTGCAGCCGCGGCTCCCTGCCTCTTAGGGAACCGCGGCTGTGCTTGTAAAATCATCGTGGAGCCCTTCCTGTCTTGACGGGCTCCGTGCAGCATTGTCCCGCCTCCAAAGGAAGTGGTAAACAACTTTCTTTAGAGGCGGGACAATGCTGCACGGAGCCCGTCAAGACAGGAAGGGCTCCGCGATGATTTTACAAGCACAGCCGCGGTTCCCTAAGAGGCAGGGAGCCGTGGCTGCAGAAGAAGGGAGGGAGCTGACATGGAATAATTTTCAAAGCAGAAGTACAGGTATGAGCATTGTTTTTTTTCGCGGGGGCGGGGGCGGGGAGAAGGGGGGTGCGGCCCGCGAGTCTACCGGTAGTCGGCTGTGCGGCCCGCGGCCCTCTGGAGGTTGGTGACCCCTGCACTAGGCTCTCCTCCTGCGTGTTTATGCCACAGAGGTATTTAAGTGTTTCTGTCCTATCATCAATTCAAGCTAAAGCTGAAAAAGAGCAAGCCACTCATGAATGTAGCAAAATATGACCTTGAGAATATACCACCGGAATGTAAAGACTGCCTGCAAAATCGATTTGCCATTTTAGATACAAATGACAGAGCACCAGAAAAGTTATGTGGCAATACCAATAAAGTTGTGCTCGAAGGAAGTGAGAAGTCTCAACAAAAAGTGAAAAAGCAAAAACAGCCAAAATGGATGATGGAAGGAACTCTGAAAATTGTCAGGAAACGTAGAGAAGCTAAAGCCAGAGGAGAAAGAGAGACAATCACTGAACTCAAAGCGTAGTTAATTACCTGTAACAGGTGATCTCCAGGAACAGCAGGAATCAGTCTTCACATATGAGTGACATCAGCACTGACGGAGCTTGGCGCGGGAACACTCCCCAGCATCCAAAAGGAATGCTTTTGGGAGCGTTTCTCCATGCATGCGTGGTTGCCTTCCCACCTTCCCTCCTGGTCTCTTCAGTCAGGTATATAGCGGAGAAATAAAATATTGTATACCAGGAATGAGAATAAATATCGGACAACTTGATGGGGAGGTGGGTGGGTTGTGAAGACTGATTTCTGCTGTTCCTGGAGTTCAGCTGTTACAGTTGAATAACTACGCTATCTCCAGGAACAAGCAGGAAGTCAGTCTTCACATATGGGACTCCTTAGCTCCAGACAACCAAGCAAGAGAAGCAACCCAGTACAGCCGGAGGTTGCAGCCAGGATCTGACAGACTCAGCTCGTTCAGAGCATTCCTCATGGGGTAGTCAGATGGGCGGTGGGCAAGTTGTCTAAATTTGAAAGAGGTTATACAGAATTGCTTGTCCGAATTGAGCATCAGCTCTGGAGTCTTTATCCAGGCAATAGTGTGCTGCGAAGGTATGCAGAGAAGACCATGTTGTCGCTTGGCAGATCTCTGAGATAGGGACAGAGCGGAGGTTAGCTACAGTAGCTGACATGGCTCTGACACTATGAACTGTCACATGGTGTGGTAGAGACAGCCCAGCGAGTAAGCAAAGGATATGCAATCTGCTAACCAGTTTGAAATTGTTCTTGTGGATACTGATGCCCCTAGATGACTTTGGTCAAAGGAGACAGACAACTGAGAGGATTGGCAATAGTCCTTAGTGCGGTCTAGAGAGAACGCCAAGGCTCTCTTGCAATCGAGAGTATGAAGTTTGGCCTGAGCCAGAGAGGCGTGGGGCCTTGGAAAGAAAGTTGATAGCGAGATCGATTGGTTCAAGTGGAAAGAGGTGACAACTTTCGGCAAGAACTTAGGATGTGTGCAAAGGACCACCTTGTCATGGTGAAAAGTGGTATAGAGCACATAGCTTACTAAAGCTTGCAGTTCACTAACTCTACGAGCTGAGGTGACTGCTATGAGGAAGAGAAACTTCCATGTTACAAACTTTAACGGAGCCAACCCTATTGGTTCAAAAGGATTGCGCATGAGTTGTGCAAGGACAACATTCAGATCCCACGGGGTGGGAGGGTGGAAAGGTGGTTTGGTCAGGAGAAGACCCTGCATGAATCTGGCCACTAAGGGATGCGCTGAGACAGGGCGGTTCCCGAGTGTATGATGGGAGGCCGCAATGGTGGATAAATGTACTCTCACCAAATTGGTCTTGAGACCAGATGAAGACAAATGTAGGAGGTACTGGAGCAAGTCCGGAATGGGACATGTGAAAGGATCCAGTGTTTTAAGAGAATACCAGATAGAAAACCTGCACCATTTAAAGGTGTAAGAGCATCTGGTTGAATCCTTTCTTGAAGATAAAAGGACATGCAACACATCCTCTTGGAGATCTAAGTGTGAGAGGAAAAAGCACTCAGCCTCCAGGCCATCAGGTGGAGCGGCTTGAGGCTGGGGTGCAGGAGAGTCTTCTGATCCTGGGAGAGTAGTGTTGGTGAATAACCGAGCCAGAGGGGAGGTGCTTGAGAAAATTGAAGAAGCAGAGGAAACCACAGTTGTTTGGCCCAGTAAGGGGCAATGAGAGTCATTTGTCCCCGGTCGGCCTGGAGTTTGAAGAGTGTTTTTGCTATAAGTGGAAGTAGAGTGAAAACATAAAGGAGCTCTTGACCCCAATGGATGAGGAATGCATCCAATGATTCCCTGAGAGGAGAAGGAATCCTCGAGCAAAACTGAAGTAGCCGGGCATTGAGGGGAGATGCAAAGAGCTTGATTAGTGGCATCCTCCAGAGATTGAACAAATGTTGGGTTACTTGAGGATCCAGCATCCACTCATGTGGATGGAGGATCTGGCTTAGCCTGTCAGTTAATTGATTCTGTGCTCCTGGGAGGTAGACTGCCTGAAGGTGAATACCTTGAGGAATTGCCCATTTCCAAAGACGAATGGCCTCCTTGCATAGAGTTTGAGAGCTTGTCCCTCCTTGTTTGTTGTTCGCCTGTACAAGAAGAGAATGTCCCCTGAGTTGGGGAGAGCAGACTCTGAGAGCATTGAAAACTGCTCTGAGCTCTAGAACATTGATTTGGAGGAGCACTTCCTGGGTGGACCAAAGGCCCTGCATTGTGAGGCCATTGAGATGGGCTCCCCAGCCTAGTTTTGAAGCATTGGTCATTTGGATAGACTGTGGTGCAGACTTCTGAAAAGTGACCCTTTGACTAGATTCTGTGGTGTGCACCACCAGTGAAGGTCTGCTCTCATCTGCTGAGTGATGCTAATGAGGTTGGAGAGGCGACCTGTGGACTGCTTTCACTGCTGTGAGAGAGTCCACTGTCAGATCCTCATGTGAAGATGTGTGTAGGGCATGACATGGACTGGGGAAGCCATGTGGCCTAAGAGGCATAGAAATGTTCTGGCTGTAACGGCGGATTGCTGCTGGACCTGTGTGGCTAAGGCAATGAGATGGAGGCTTTCCTCTGGCAGGAAAGCTCTGCTTCTTACCGTGTCTAAATGAGCTCCTATGAACTTGAGGTCCTGAGTTGGGCTGAGATGTAATTTTGGATAATTTATTACAAAACCTAACTCTTGGAGGACATAAATGGTTTGATTTAGGGTGGAGGTGACTGCTGAAATGGAGTCTGTCCTTAGCAGCCAGTCCTCTAAGTAGGGGAACAGAAAGATCTCCAAAGTTCGTAGGTAGACCACTACAACAGCCAAACACTTTGTGAAGACTCTGGGTGAGGCCAGTTCAAATGGGAGGACTCGGTACTGATAGTGGTTGCTCTGAAAAACAAACCTGAGAAACTTTCCGTAGCCTGGGTGAATCAGGATGTGTATATAAGCATCCTTTAGATCCAGAGAGCATAGCCAATCATTTCATTGGAGGTATGGCAGAAGGGTGCCTAGAGAAATCATCTTGAATTTTTCCTTGATGAGAAATTTGTTGAAATTTCAAAGCTCTAATATAGGCCTGTGACCTCCTGTCATTTTTGGAATTAGGAAATATCTGGAGTAGAACCCAAGACCCTGTTAGGCTGAGGGAACCTCTTTTATGGATCCCTGTCTCAGCAGTGAGTGGCTTTCCTGTTGAAGCAAGGAGGAGTGAAGGAGATACAGGGTGGGTTGTCCCACAAAATGAGTGGGAGGAAGAGTCTGGTATGTTAGTTGTAGGCCCTGACTGACAAGATGTAGGGTCCAGGACTCAGAAGTGACGCTGATCCAGGGGTGTGCAAAATGCACTAGTCTTCCTGGGATCATGGGAGGTGGAGGGAAAATTGGCCATGCTCTTCTTGAAGCAGTCAAAAACTCTGAGGCGGCTGAGCAGTCGCTGCAGGCTGTGGTTTGGTATCGTTGGACTTCCTGACCTGTTTCTGGCTTTGTTGCCTCTGTTGCTGTTGTGGGGCAGAGTAGTCAGAATACGCCTGATATGGAAGATAAAACCTCTTTTTCTTAGGGAAGAATGGTTTCTTGGAGGTAGTCTTCTTAGAAGGGTCTACTGTTTTTCTTGATAGCCTCTTCATGGTGAGATCATCAGTTTCTATCTCTCCGGCCTTTTCCCTCCACCTCTGGCCAAAGAGGTTTTCCCCATTACATGGTGTATTTATTAATTTGTCCTGGACTCACTGTTCCAGGTCAGATGCTTGGAGCAATGCTGTTCTCCAAGCCCCTGTGCAGGCAGACGTGGATCTACTATTAGCCTCAAAAGCATCAAATGTTGCTCTTGTCAAGAATTTGGATGTATTCTGGGCATGTGTCACTAAGACCTTATGAGACGCCTGCTTGTCAGGAGGCAATAAAGTGGTAAACTCTGACAAATCCCTCGATACATCCTTGAGAAACATACCCATATATAATATAGATGAGTCTATTCTAGAGGCTAGCATGCTAGCTTGGAATGCCTTCCTTCCAAATGCATCCAGGGTCCTGGCTTCTCTCCCAGGAGGCACTGTGATTTTTCTGGCTCTTTATCCTCCTCATGGCAGACTCCACAACCATGGGGTGGTGGGGAAGTTGTGGTTTTTGAAAACCTGGTGAGGGAGGAACTCTACACAGGGTATCGAGACCCTTGCTTACCGCAGGGGTTGGCATGGGGGCTTCACACATTCGAGTCATAAGGCTCTTTAAGATGCTGTGCACCGGGGGGGTAGCAACCTCTTTCGGTGCTGATGGGTACTGGAGTATATCGAGCTTTTCAGCTCTTGGCTCCATTTCTGTAGTCACTGAAACATCAACAGCTGCCGCCTTAATAAAATCTTGAAAGGACATGTCCTCGGGCAGTGAATGCCGACATTCATAAGGAGGTGATGGATCTGACAGTGCATCTCTGGGTGTATCGGACTCGATGGATTTCACCTTGGAAGCTTCCTCGGAATCGGAAAGAAGTCAAAATAATCTCTATGAGATGTTCAATACCTTCGCTGCTCAGAACCTCGTAGTTTGGATGTAGAGGATATCGGAACCAGTGGCACCAACGGTCTTGGTATCGGCTGCTCTGAGCTATGTGAAGCAGGGCTTGACTGTGGAAGAGTGCTGAGCTCTGTAGATATCTTTGGTATTGGCAGAATCAGTGCCGGTGCTGGCTGCAGAGCACTCTATATCATCGGCGTTACAGCTGCTAAGAGTTTAGCGATGCTACTCTCTATGGCGATGACATGGTTATCCAATGATGGTACTGGAGGAGGAGTGGCTCCTGACACAGATGTGTGGGCCACAACTCCTGATGACTGGACCTTGGAGGCATCCCCAAACCCCTGTGTGGCTTTGGAGCGTGACACCTCCCACCAGGGTTTCTTAGATGGACGGTCTACATCGTAATGCGATGAATGGTGATGGAGATGCATGGTGTCAGAAGCCGACACCAACCTGGAAATCGATGACATCGATACCGAGGCCAATGTCGTCTTCTTCTTAAGCACTGGTGACTCTGAGCGATGCTTTTCCTTTGCTGGTGAGGACTTAGATGCATGGGAAGACTTTGATGGAGTTGATGCCCTGAGGAGTGCACCGAAGAAGCTGAGTCTGTAGGACACAGCTTAGCCTTCTGTTTGTCCTGGTTCTTCCAACCTCTGGAACTCATATGTTGATAGGAGAGACAGGAATCAACATCGTGGTCTAGATCTAAATATTTTAGGCACCAAGCATGCTCGTCAGTGATGGAAATTGTGCTGGAACTTGGAGCATTTCTTGAACCCACTTTGGACTTTCTCCATATTTGTGAATAATATGGAGGCAAAATTGAATTGGGCAATGGTGCCCAAGGAGGCCGTAGGCCTCAGACAGAATAGTTGAAAAAAATTAAATAAAAGAAAATTTCAGAAAAATAAAAAGGGGAACCGGAATCGACGGGGAGCCGAGTCGGTCGACAGGAAGGCAATCAGGGTACTTTTGATGATTCTTGGAAGAAATTTTTGAAGTCTCTAGTCACAGCTGACAGGGACGGGGTCCCAATGGCTCTGTGGAAAAAAGACGACTAAGGAGACCAGGAGGGAAGGCGGGAAGGCAGTTACGCATGTGTGGAGGAACGCTCCCAAAAGTATTCCTATTGGATGCTGGAGAGTGTTCCCATGCCGGGCTCCATCGGTTCCAATGTCACCCATATGTGAAGAATGACTTCCTGCTTGTTCCTGGAGATCAGAGATTTCCAATATGCAGCAAGACGAGACAAGGAGAAGTACTATTAGAGGAAGAACAAGATCGGTTTTCGAAAGCTACGACAGTTAAAGAGAAAATTCCAGCCTCAAACTGGAATGCTACAAGATGCTGAAGGATCTATATTGAATGATGCTGAGAAGATCAAGAAAATGCAGAAAGAATATACAGAGTCACTAAACTATAAAGAACAAGTGGACCAATAGCCATTTCAACCTTTACCTTATGATCAGGAACCATTGGTGATGAAAGAAGTCAAAGCAGCATTGAAAGCACTATCAAAGAAAAAAACACCAGGTATTGATGGCATTCCCACAGAAGAATTAAAGCAATCAGATGCAACTGTTGCGATACATACAAGACTTTCCCAGGAAACATGGAAGACAACGTCATGGCCAGCTGACCGGAAAAGATCTGTGTTTATACCAATATTGAAGAAAGGTGATCTGTGGAAATTATTGCACAATCGTTCTGATCCCACATGGCAACAAAATTCTACTCAAGACCATACTGCAGAGACTACAGCCATACCTGGAACGGGCACTGCCTGAAGTGCAAGCAGGGTTCAGAAAAGGGCAAGGAACGAGAGACATTGTGGATGTGAGACGGATCCTTAAAAAGACAAAAGAATACCAAAAGGATATCTATATGTGTTTTATTGACTACAGCAAGCCTTTTGACTGTGTAAAACATGAGAAACTCTGGGCCACATTAAGAAGCATGGATATATCAGAATACCTAATAGTTCTCTTGCATAACCTTTACATTGATTAAGAGGCAACAGTTTAAACGGATCAAGGAGAAATAGAATGGTTTAAAATCAACAAAGGTGTACGACAAGGCTGCATACTTTCCCCACTTACCTGTTTAATTTATATGCAGAACAAATCATCAGAGAAGCTGGATTGTATGAAGACAACCGAGGCGTGAAGCTTGGTGGAAGACTCATCAATAACCTTCACTATGCTGACAAAACCACAATACCTGATGAAAATGAAGGTGATCTGAAACATTTGCTTCTCAAGATCAAGGAACATAGTCTTAAAATAGGCCTGCATCTTAACCTAAAGAAGACAAAGAGCCTGACAACTGGCAAAATCAATGATGAAGAAGAAATTGAAATAGTGGACAACTTTAACCTGCTTGGATCATAATCAATAAAAAAATGACAAGCAGTCAAGAAATCCAGTGATGCATTGCTCTTGGCAGTATGGCTATGAAGGACCTAGAAAAGATTCTCAAGATCAGAGATGTCTCTCTCCATACAAAGAGATTTGTCCAAGCCATGGTATTTGCAGTAACATCTTATGGATGTGATAGTTGGACAGTAAAAAGGACAGATAGGAAAAAAATCAATGTCTTTGAATTATGGTGCTGGTGAAGAATACTGTGGATTGCTCAAAGATCAAACCAAAGCTTTCTTTAGAAGCTCAGATGACAAGACTTAGGCTTTCACACTTTGGACACATCATGTGAAGAGAGAGATCATTAAAGAAAGACATCATGCTTGGCAAGGTTGAAGGTCAACGCAAAAGAGGAAGACCAGCAATGAGATGGATTGATACAACAGCAGCTATGGTGCCACGCTATCAACAATGGGCCGCTTGACTGAAGACCAAACACAGTTTAGGATAGCTATCCAGAGGGTCGTCATGAGTCAACACTGACTTGACAGCACTTAACAATATAACAACAACATTCTATCACCCCTCTTCCGCCTTTCTTCCAAAATACTTCCTCCCAAAGAATTAATGCAAGCCATGGATCCCTTGTGATACTCCTTTTCCCTGACCTTCCAACCTCCAGGCCATGAACACTGCATTGTGATAGTCCTCCTCAAACACGACATTGTCAGTCATTTATTAGTAACCTGTAACCTATCATCCAAAATGTTCACAAAGCCTGAAGATTGGCAGTGGCCAACATAAGGCCAGTTGTTTAAAAGGGCTCCAGACATGACCTGGGAATCTACGAGGTGTGATCAAAAAGTATCAAGACTTGTTGTGTCGGCCTGAAGTTTCAGCGAGGTCTTCGCCATGAGCAGAATGGACAGATACCATTAAAGCAGAGCTACTCCCCAATGCAGGAGGAAGGAATCCAACTTCAGTCAGCTGCTCGAAGCAACCCTGGAGTAGAACTGATCCATTTGGGTTTTGTGCAGAATGGCGAGGGGGTACCGCACTCCCAAAAGATCCTGCAAGTGACCTCCCTGTTAAGGTTCCACATGAGGCTGGAAGATGTGACTCAACTGGTCCGCCAGGGAATTGAGCTCCCCAGGCAGATAAGTGGCTCTCAGTCCTATCCTGTGAGCGATGGCAAACTTCCACAAGTGGACCACCTTCCAGCACAGGAGATACGACCCTGTGACTCCCTGCTTTTTGACATAGCACATTGCCACCTGATTGTCAATCTGAATCAGAACAATCTGGTTGATGAGATAAACCCGGAATGCTTGGAGGGCATTCACAGTGGCCCGGAGTTCCAGGAAGTTGATCTGGTAAAGACTCTCCTGTTTAGACCACATGTCTTGTGTGCGCAGGTCATCCAAATGGGCCCCGCAGCCCATCTTGGATGCATCCATTGTTAACGTCCTCTGTGGAGGTGACATCTGAAAGAAGAGACCCTTAAACAAGTTCTGTGGCCCCAGCTACCAGTGCAGGGACTGGACCAGAGGCACTTGATCACCACCTGATCCTAGAGGCAGCCCGTGGCTTACTTCCACGCCATACTCAGAGTCCATTGAGCTTGTCTCGTTGACAGATGAGTCAGAGAAATGACGTGCCCTGACGAAGCCATACAGCTGAGCACCTTCAGCATCCCACGGGCTGTTATCTGACACCTCTGCTGGGTATCATGGACTAGGACCGTCAGCTTCTGCAGGTGATCCATTGGAAGAAAGGCCTGGGCCTGGGCCCAAGTAGCATCAAAGAGGGCTGGAGGTGGAACTTGTGGTAGTTGACCACGAGCACCAGCAATTCAAGCATCTGGGTGGTCAGCTGATTCAACTGCTGGATGCCATCCAGAGTGGAGCTCTTTACGCGCCAGTTGTCTAAATAAGGGAAGATGAATACCCCCATGGTCAGGAGATAAGTGGCCACCACCTTGAGACAATTCGTAAAGACACGGGGTATCGAAGAGAAATACTCGGTACTGGAAGTGCCGATCCCCCACAATGAATCTGAGGTATTTTCTGTGGGAAGGATGGATTGGTATGTGTGTATACGTGTCTTTGAGATCCAATGAGTATAGCCAATCGTCGTCCTGTAGGTAAGGGAGTAAGGGAGCAGGGTCTCCAGCGAGACCATTTTGAACTTTTTTGCACCAGGAAGGTATTGAGATCTCAAAGGTCTAGGATGGGTCGAAACCCTCCCGTCTTTTTTAGCTGGAGGCACTGGCTGTATGGCAAGATCGACCAGAAGAGTGGAGATCTCTCCCTGCAGCAAGTTGCGATGCAGAGGGTTGAGGGATATTCCCTCGGGGGGGGGGGGGGAATGGGACAGCAGCTCAGCTCAGTGCAGCATGTATCCGCTTTGGACTATCTGCAGCACCCAGGCACCTGAGGTGATGAGAGGCCACCTGTGGGCGAAAAGGATGAGCTGCTCCCCCCCTCCACAGGGAGTTTTCCCCCTGCGGTCACTGGCAGATTGGCTATGCTCCAAAGGAATCAGTCAAAACCCCGCCCCCCCCCCCCCCCCCCGGCTTGGGCTGTGGGACAGGCTGGGCCTTCTGAGGCTTCTCTCAATGCTGCTGACGAGGAGCCTGTGCTTTCTGCTGAGAGCTTTGGTGCTTATGCTGGTCATAAGTCTTCATCTGGTATTTCTTACGAGTGGGATCAGCAGTCTTCCTCGAGAGCCAGGTGAGGGTGATATGCTGCTTCTCAATATCACTAGCTTTTGCCTCTACTTGTTCCCTGAAGAGGTTCTCTCCTTATTATCCACCAGCTTATCCTTATTTATTTATCAGTGCGGTTCACATGGAACAATTAAACTATGCATTTCACAAGGATGATCTGCGTTTACAATTAACAGGTGATAGAACTTGGGTCAAGAACATTGGTAACTATTTACATCTGTACAATAGTGATAAGGAGTCCCATTTGTACAATAGTGATAAGGAGTCCTATCCTGCACCTATTGCTCCAAGTCTGAGGACTGGAGCCAGGCAAGCTGTCCAGCCCCAATGCCCACTGCCGCTGCCCTGCAGGCAGATTCAAAGACATCATAGGTCGCCCTGACCATGTACTTTGAGCAGTCCTTACCATGGCCCACTACGGTGCGAAAGGAGTACAGTCACTTAGGGGGGATGAGCAGGCCCTTCTCGTCAGATCTAGCATAATGTCCTTCAGGAACATGCTCATGTATAGCTGGTACAAAAGGACCCTGGCCACCAGCGTGGGGTTCTGGAAGCACCACCTGCCAAAGGAGTCCAAAGTCCTTGCCTCTCTACCTGGGAGCATCAAGGAGTGAGTCTTATTGCTCTTGATTCACTTCATGGCAGACTCTACCACCAAGTAGTGTGGGAGTTGATGCTTCTTGAACCCTGGGGTCTTTTGGACCCGATATATCCCACATCCTCATTTCTAGCCTCTGAAATTCCAGTGCATTGGCAACATCACCACCTCCTTGGAGACTGAGGGGTACTGGAGGATCTCCAGTTCCTTCACCCTGGGCTTATCCTCTGCTTCCAGGGAAAAAGGAATGGCCTTGGCTATATCCCGCACATGTCCTTGGAAGGACATGCCCTCTGGAGGCGACTTCTGCAGAGGACATAAGAACATAAGAACATAAGAAATGCCATACTGGGTCAGACCGAGGTCCATCAAGCCCAGTATCCTGTTTCCAACAGTGGCCAATCTAGGTCATACGTACCTAGCAGTTTCCCCAAAAGACACAGGTTCTGCAGTGCTTGTACTAGGTCAAGCATTGATATCCTGGGTCCCTTTTTAATAGTGGTTTATGGACCTTTCCTCCAGGAACTTGTCCAAACCTTTTTTAAACCCAGCTATACTAACAGCCCTTACTACATCCTCCGGTAACAGATTCCAGAGTTTGATTACACGTTGAGTGAAGAAATATTTTCTCTTATTTGTCTTAAATAGTTTACCCCGTAGCTTCATTACATGTCCCCTAGTCCTTCTATATTCTGATAGCGTAAACAATTGATCCACGTTTATCCGTTCCACTCCATTCATTAATTTATAGACCTCTATCATATCTCCCCTCAGTCGTCTCTTTTCCAGGTTAAAGAGCCCTAACCTTTTTAGCCTCTCTTCATAGGAGTAGCCTTCCATCCCCTTCACCAATTTGGTGGCTCTTCTCTGTACTTTTTCTAATAACTCTATGTCCTTTTTAAGATACGGTGACCAGAATTGCACACAATATTCAAGGTGCGGTCGTACCATGGAGCGATACAGAGACATTATAATATCCTTTGTTTTATTCTCCATCCCTTTCCTTATGATACCTAGCATTCTATTTGCTTTCTTGGCCGCCGCTGCACACTGGGCGGAGGGTTTTAACATGTTATCCACGATGACTCCTAAATCTTTTTCCTGGGTGGTGGTTTCTAATGTGGAGCCTTGCATCGTGTAACTATAGTGTGGGTTGTTCTTTCCTAGGTGCATAACTTTGCACTTGTCCACATTAAATTTCATCTGCCATTTGGATGCCCAGAGGAGATGGGTCTGACAGAAAATCAGGGGAACCTGCTGTTGGACACTTCCGAGTCCACCTCAGTCTCCCAGCCATTGGAGTCCAACTCTGACAGGAAGTCAAAGTATCAACGTGTCTCCTCCCAGCACTCTCTCAGACAACTGGAGGGACTATACCTTGTGTCCTTCCAGTACTATGGGAGATGAATTCTCCTGTCAGGGCACTTTAACGGGCCATTCTCAGCCATCAGTCTTGTTGCGTTGGGAAGAGCACCAATGTCGATATATGTGGGTTTTAGCCCAGTGCTCGGACACCTTCTTTGACACTGATGGAGTTGAAGAGGAGTCCATCTGTGATTCCAGATGAAAGTCAATCGAGAGCCTTCACTCTTGGCCACCATGGCCCCTTGATTCTGAGTGCGCTTGAGCACCCCTGGATGTCAGTGCCTCTACGGATCCTTGAAAGGACATTGGGACTAATGATGGGCTGAAGATGTGGAATACGATGGCCCAAAGAGGGACTGCTTCTCCAGGCCCCTCCTTGTCATCTGCAGGCACAGATTACAAGAAGCGGGCTGGTGGTCGGGACCCAAGCACTAAAGCACCAACTGTGCTTGTCCATGACTGAGATGGTCCTAGCACATTCGGTGCACTTAAAACCGCTGGATGGCTTCTGGGACATTCCAGGAACACGGCCATGGCGAGATCGAACGGCTTGATGATGCCAGCTGAGGGAAGAAAATAAAGGAAAAAAATAGAAAAAGAGAATTCAAAACAAAAGTGCCGGTACCAGAGCCGATGCTACCAATGATAGGCAGTTGAAAAACAAAATAACCCACAAGAGGGTAAAGAGGAGAAAAGATTTTCTAATGGTTGCAAGAACAAGCAGACCCTGGACTGACAACAATTATAGATGGAAAACCTTGTTTATTACGCCCCGACGCGTTTCGGCTAACCAGCCTTCTTCAGGGGGTCTTAAAAGGAGCACACCTTAAATCTGTCATGTAGAGCACTAAAGACATAAATCAGGTGTTATTCGCGTATTTTGAGCAGCATTGCTGTGTACAACATACTTCATGCTTTTAGCATCCTACATGCCTGTACATTTCCAGTAGTAGTTCAAGGTGGGTTGCAATCAGGTATTGTAGGTATTTCCCTGTCCTCAAAGGGAGGATTAAGTGATTGCCCAAGGCCACAAAAAGAGCCCGTGGAGCATCCCAGGGGCATTTGACAAATGACATTTAATATAGAAAAATGCCAAGCGATGTAAATATTGCAAAATAATGGGTTGCGAGTTAGGAGTTACCACCCAAGAAGAAAGATCATGGAGCCATTGTGAAGAATATTTTGAAAGCTTCAGCCCAGTGTGCATCAGCTGCCAAAAAAGCAAATAGAAAGTTAGGAGAATATCATTCTGCCTCCCTGGCGTGGCTGCACATTGAGTACTGTGAGCAATTCTGGTCCCCCCCCCCCCCCCACATCAACTAGAAAAGGTACAGAGAAAGGAACACCTCCCATTGAAAGCTAAACAGGTTAGACATAACAGTGACAGAGGGGATGTTATAGAAGTTTATAAAATAAGCGAGTGGGAAGGAATGCAAAAATTGACCTTTCAAACAATAGGACACTCCATGAAACTAATGACCAACAGACTGCAAACAGCTCGTACAAAGTATTTTTCACACAGCGCATACCTAAGCTGCGGAAGCTGCTGCTGGGGGACATGGTTAAGGCAACTAACAGTTACTTAGTGGGATTTAAAAGAGGCTTGGACAATTTCCTAGAGGGAAAGTCCATAAAATATTATTATCCAGTAGACTTGGGAGAACCATTGCTCATCCCTGGAAATGCCTGTGAGTGACAGACCTACTTTCTGGGATCTGCCAGGGATGCTAGGCTCAATGGACCTTGGTCACACTCAACATGGCTTTTCTTACGTTCTTCAAACAGACCAGGTACACCACATTGTAATACCCCTCTTCTCTTTAATTAATCTGCTCCATGAACTTGCTTTGTCTGATAATTAATCTGCAAATCAATTTGGTCTCTTCATGAACGTGTATAATCAAAACTTATTAAGGTGCGTTCAAATTTAACATCATAAAAAGGCACAAACTTCTTTGTCAATGTTATCAATGTTATCCTTATAGAGCAACAACCTGTTTCTAAGGTCTCAGACTTCTTATAGCACAACTAGCAGACCCAAGTCTTGCTGTTAGTGCTGGATCGCATCAATGACCTTTATTTTAGAAACCGGTTCGTTTTTTTACTTTTTGTGCACCCAGTTGAACCGTCACTTCATAACATAAGATGTTTCATAACTATATGTTATAAAAAACAGCTGATTTAGCATTTCCATCACTTAGCTGTAAATGTTTTCAATCCAAAGTTCACTGCTGTGCATATCATTAGTCCAAAAGATCCCGATGCTCTTAAGAGGCGCCTCTGAGGCGTTTCACTGCCTGCAGTTTCTTCAGGGGATCCCAATCTCTCACCCTTTCAGTGCTCTAAAAAACAAACATGACACTTTCAACTAACATACTCTGTAATCTACTCACCACCCTTATATACTATAAAATTAAAATGTAATTAAACAGTCCTTTGTTTCGCTTACTCTATGTCGATGCTGCCCGCGTTGCAATGCTCTCTAAAAATCTTCAGTCGTAGAATCGTCTGGCTTCACAAAAAACGCCGCGCATGCGGGGTATCCTACAGACCTGCTTTTTATAACTAGAGCCATCTGTTCTTCACAATCTCAACCCATTAGCACCCTTCTTCCGGAATGATATTCTGCCATTAAAAAACTACCCAGCTCCATTTAAAGATGAACTTGCTTATTAATGCCTTGGCTGCCAGGAAATTGTGAGCTCTAAATACAAGTCTTCCAATCTATATCAATGTTCAATCCTGAAGGAATCACCGTGTTCAATTTGAAAATCCATTGTTGTTCTCTCTTTAAAAGAGTTTCATCCAGTGTCTTTCCTTTACGACCTCCTGTCACTTGTTCAATTACTATGCAGCTTAATTGGGTGAAAGTATGGCCCATTGCCAAACAATGCGGAACCATTGGCGCTTCCACCCTACCACATTTCAGGCGACTTTTATGTTCTCTCAACCTTGTTTTCAGTGAGCGTGACGTTTTGCCAATATACCAAAGCTCACAAGGGCATTGAATTCCATATACCACTGCTCCTGACTCACAATTGGTGTGTGATCGAAGATGATAAACTGTTTGCTTACAGACAAACGTAGCCGCTTCTAGCATCACTGGACACATATCACAATGTCCACATTTTTTATGGCTGCCACTTATAGCGTTTGGTGTCAAAGGAGGAAGAACCGCCGGGCTCAACCAATCTTTTAATGTGCATCCTCTCCTCCATACACAGCGAATGCGTTTATCTGTTAATCCCGGGACCGTTCTAAGAACATTCTTATGTTTATTCAAAATATGTTGTATGGAATTACTGAGCGGAGAGAATGTTGTCACCAAATTGACAGTGGTCAAATCCTTTTTCGTCTGCGTTTTATTTGATATATCACTAAGGAGTAGAGGCCTGTGATTATATAAAGCTCTCTTATAAGCTTGGGATATTACTTTGTAAGGATAACCTCTACTCAAAAAATTCCTAATTAAGTGTTTTTGCCTGTTGTTTGAACTCTTCCGTATCCGAACAATTTCTACGAAATCGGAGAAATTGTGAAAAAGGAAGCCCTTCTTTCAATTTTCTAGGATGCTTACTCGTGAAATGTAGTAGGGCATTCCGATCTGTCAGTTTTCTAAAGACGGAGGTTTACCAGGTATTGATGTCTCATTCTATCTGGACATCCAAATATGTAATCTTCTGTTTATGATATGTATAAGTGAATTTAATGTTGGCATCACATCCATTAATCCATTGCACAAACTGTAAAAAAGTGTCTTCTGTGCCTTTCCACAGAAGAAACACATTGTCAATATATCTCTTCCATATAAGCAGATTAGTTTTATACGGAGAAATTGATAACCAGTGAGATTCAAACCGACTCATATAAAAATTGGCAATGGACGGAGCACAGGTTGCTCCCATAGCAACCCCTGCTATTTGTTTATATAACGTTCCTTCAAATTCATAGTAGTTTTGAAAAATAGCCAATCGTGCTAAGGCTAGAAAAAAATTTAGTTTGGGGACCTGAAATGTCATCCCTCAAGGAAAGAGTGGATTGAACTATGGATATAGCTGCACCTTGTGGTATATTTGTATATAGTGATACCACATCCATGGTGACCAGTAAGGTATCAAGATCCTTCGACCACTCGGTCATATCCTCTACTAGTCTTAAGAATTGTGTGGTATCACGCAAATATGACAGTATGGTGGACAACAAAGGGCGCAAAAATGAGTCAAGATATATAGACAGTGGTTCTAATACATTCCTTCTCGTCGAGACTATCAGTCTCCCTGGGGGCTGTTGTAAACATTTGTGTATTTTAGGGACTAGATACAATTTTGCTGTTGTTGGAGTAGAAACATTTAAAATTTGAAACTCCTTTTTCGAAATCAATTTATTCTCTAAAGCTGTTTGTGTTAATTGTTTGATTGTTGCTTGTAACTCCTTCTGCGGATCCTCTATCAATGGTATATAAGTTGTTTGATCCCGCAATTGACATTCTGCCTCTTGCAAATAATCCTTACGTGTCATCACTACTATTGCTTCTCCTGTGTCAACTCTTTTTATGACCAAATCTGTTCTGTTGTGCAGTTCCTTCAAAGCTTGTCCTTCTATTTTCGTTAAGGCGGTATTAGACAATAGGGCATCTCGTTCCAACTCAGCAATATCCTGTAACACCAAATCTTTAAAAATAGCTATTGCGGCAGGCAATGGAGTAGGAGGTGACCATTTGGAAGGTAGTGGTAATGGAATTCGCTGGGAATATACCACAGGACTTGGAAGTGTGTTTTCCCTTGTTATTTCAGCGTCTTGGGAATAAAAATAATGTTTTAAATGTTATATTCCCAGCGAATTCCATTACCACTACCTTCCAAATGGTCACCTCCTACTCCATTGCCTGCCGCAATAGCTATTTTTAAAGATTTGGTGTTACAGGATATTGCTGAGTTGGAACGAGATGCCCGATTGTCTAATACCGCCTTAACGAAAATAGAAGGACAAGCTTTGAAGGAACTGCACAACAGAACAGATTTGGTCATAAAAAGAGCTGGCAAAGGAGGAGCAATAGTAGTGATGACACATAAGGATTATTTGCAAGAGGCAGAACGTCAATTGCGGGATCAAACAACTTATATATTTATTTATTTATTTATTTATTTATTTATTTAACATCTCTTCTATACCGCGCTATTACAATCAGCGCGGTGTACATTGAACAAAATACTGCAATGCATACAGGCAACATTGAGTTTACAGAGAACAGGGGAATATATAACATGGAATAACAGGGATAACTATGTACAACCAACATTATATTATATATATACTTTAACTATATACAATATTCAAGCTCGAATGGATATTGTGCGTGTATTCATGTGGGTGGTACGGGTAAATGGTAGTCATGTGGGCTATCGTGTAGTCTAACCATTTTCTGGTTGTATTAGGGTGCTAAGGCGTCTGGTGTATGTGGGAGGCATGTTGGTTGTGTGAGTGTCCATGATCACTTCTGGGTAGAATTTTGTGAATAGGTGATGCTTCACGGCTTTTCGGAATTGTAATAGACTTTTGATGCCACGGATTTCGTGGGGAAGTGTATTCCAATTTAGGGGTGCGAATATTGAGAAAGCTCTATTCGATGTAGCTTTAGTACATGATGTCATCATCTTGGGAACTATTAAGGTGTTCATAGCAGTAGTCCTTCTGTTCCTATTTTCGAGGGTGTTATGAATTAGTTTGCTGATTGGTGACGGTGGGTAATTATTCATGGCTTTGAAGGTCAGGACAAGAGACTTATATAGGAGTCTGGCTTGTAGAGGTAGCCAGTGTAGGTCTTTCATGATAGGCGTTATCTGAGCAGATCTTGGTGACCCAGAGAGGACTCTTGCAGCTGCATTCATAGCCAGACGAAGTGGATTTAAAGTTGATTGAGAAAGCCCGTGGAGGATGATGTTCGCAAAATCAAGATGTGGGAGGACTAATGCCTGAAAGGTTGATCGGTAGTCAGTATAATCAAGTAGGGGGCGGAGGTGTCGCAGTGTTGTCACGTTCTTCACATGCGTTGACATATCCAGGTGTTGGTCCAGTGTGATGCCGAGATATCGGATTGTGGGTTTGGACGTCAGTTCTATGTTGTTGACCAGTAGCGACGGAGGAGGTATGAACTTACGATTCCTTGTAACAAAAAGAACATCAGTTTTGCTATGATTTATTCTTAAGTTTTGGGTCAGCAGCCATTCAGCTACTGCTCCGAAACATAAACCATTGATAGAGGATCCGCAGAAGGAGTTACAAGCGACAATCAAACAATTAACACAAACAGCTTTAGAGAATAAATTGATTTCGAAAAAGGAGTTTCAATTTTTAAATGTTTCTACTCCAACAACAGCAAAATTGTATCTAGTCCCTAAAATACACAAATGTTTACAACAGCCCCCAGGGAGACCGATAGTCTCGACGAGAGGGAGTGTATTAGAACCACTGTCTATATATCTTGACTCATTTTTGCGCCCTTTGTTGTCCACCATACTGTCATATTTGCGTGATACCACACAATTCTTAAGACTAGTAGAGGATATGACCGAGTGGTCGAAGGATCTTGATACCTTACTGGTCACCATGGATGTGGTATCACTATATACAAATATACCACAAGGTGCAGCTATATCCATAGTTCAATCCAATCTTTCCTTGAGGGATGACATTTCAGGTCCCCAAACTGAATTTTTGCTAGCCTTAGCACGATTGGCTATTTTTCAAAACTACTTTGAATTTGAAGGAACGTTATATAAACAAATAGCAGGGGTTGCTATGGTTATCAATTTCTCCATATAAAACTAATCTGCTTATATGGAAGAGATATATTGACGATGTGTTTCTTCTGTGGAAAGGCACAGAAAACACTTTTTTACAGTTTGTGCAATGGATTAATGGATGTGATGCCAACATTAAATTCACTTATACATATCATAAACAGAAGATTACATATTTGGATGTCCAGACAGAACGAGACATCAATACCTGGAAAACGTCCATCTTTAGAAAACTGACAGATCGGAATGCCCTACTACATTTCACGAGTAAGCATCCTAGAAAATTGAAAGAAGGGCTTCCTTTTTCACAATTTCTCCGATTTCGTAGAAATTGTTCAGATACGGAAGAGTTCAAACAACAGGCAAAACACTTGACTAGGAATTTTTTGAGTAGAGGTTATCCTTACAAAGTAATATCCCAAGCTTATAAGAGAGCTTTATATAATCACAGGCCTCTACTCCTTAGTGATATATCAAATAAAACGCAGACGAAAAAGGATTTGACCACTGTCAATTTGGTGACAACATTCTCTCCGCTCAGTAATTCCATACAACATATTTTGAATAAACATAAGAATGTTCTTAGAACGGTCCCGGGATTAACAGATAAACGCATTCGCTGTGTATGGAGGAGAGGATGCACATTAAAAGATTGGTTGAGCCCGGCGGTTCTTCCTCCTTTGACACCAAACGCTATAAGTGGCAGCCATAAAAAATGTGGACATTGTGATATGTGTCCAGTGATGCTAGAAGCGGCTACGTTTGTCTGTAGGTAAACAGTTTATCATCTTCGATCACACACCAATTGTGAGTCAGGAGCAGTGGTATATGGAATTCAATGCCCTTGTGAGCTTTGGTATATTGGCAAAACGTCACGCTCACTGAAAACAAGGTTGAGAGAACATAAAAGTCGCCTGAAATGTGGTAGGGTGGAAGCGCCAATGGTTCCGCATTGTTTGGCAATGGGCCATACTTTCACCCAATTAAGCTGCATAGTAATTGAACAAGTGACAGGAGGTCGTAAAGGCAAGACACTGGATGAAACTCTTTTAAAGAGAGAACAACAATGGATTTTCAAATTGAACATGGTGATTCCTTCAGGATTGAACATTGATATAGATTGGAAGACTTGTATTTAGAGCTCACAATTTCCTGGCAGCCAAGGCATTAATAAGCAAGTTCATCTTTAAATGGAGCTGGGTAGTTTTTTAATGGCAGAATATCATTCCGGAAGAAGGGTGCTAATGGGTTGAGATTGTGAAGAACAGATGGCTATAGTTATAAAAAGCAGGTCTGTAGGATACCCCGCATGCGCGGCGTTTTTTGTGAAGCCAGACGATTCTACGACTGAAGATTTTTAGAGAGCATTGCAATGCGGGCAGCATCGACATAGAGTAAGCGAAACAAAGGACTGTCTAATTACTTATTATTATTTTTTAACTTTATAATATATAAGGGTGGTTAGTAGACTATAGAGTATGTTAGTTGAAAGTGTCATGTTTGTTTTTTAGAGCACTGAAAGGGTGAGAGATTGGGATCCCCTGAAGAAACTGCAGGCAGTGAAACGCCTCAGAGGCGCCTCTTAAGAGCATCGGGATCTTTTGGACTAATGATATGCACAGCAGTGAACTTTGGATTGAAAACATTTACAGCTAAGTGATGGAAATGCTAAATCAGCTGTTTTTTTATAACATATAGTTATGAAACATCTTATGTTATGAAGTGACGGTTCAACTGGGTGCACAAAAAGTAAAAAAACGAACCGGTTTCTAAAATAAAGGTCATTGATGCGATCCAGCACTAACAGCAAGACTTGGGTCTGCTAGTTGTGCTATAAGAAGTCTGAGACCTTAGAAACAGGTTGTTGCTCTATAAGGATAACATTGATAACATTGACAAAGAAGTTTGTGCCTTTTTATGATGTTAAATTTGAACGCACCTTAATAAGTTTTGATAACACAGGTACACTAAAAAATTTTTTTTTTAAACTGCCTCTAATGTTTCGATTGATTTTTACGTTTTTTGGTGCGCTGAATCCAAATCTGGTAACCAATTTGCTCCATCACGTACAGATTTTTTGCTACATTGGGTTAGCAGTTTGAGGTGAACGTTTCAGATTGAGTGTGATCGAGATAAAAGTTTCTTGGATGAATTCTTTATACTAATTCTTTAGTAGTTATTCAAATAAGAATAAAGAAAATTGTAACAAGGCAGCACATAAGAATAATGTCAACAAAACACACTGTGATGGTAGCAAAATTGTCTGCACTTAAAACAGCCACATACATGTGCACAAACATTGAGCATATAAGAGCGAGGTTAGACACAAAGCAAAGCAAAGAAATGTGCAAAAAATGTTGTACAGGTATGTATGTAAGAATAGAAAACGCAAACCGCACCATTGCAATACATGAAGACAAACACCCGATGGTGTGAAAATAAAATTCTAATAAATGAGATCCGACACTGTGGTAATAACTAGCAAATTTTTATTTCAAAGTTTAGTAAAAACACGATATTTGTCAACACAGTTTAGATTTTAAAGTCATTCTTGGTTCAATCAATCTCCTGGTGGGCCCGTTTCTTCTTCCCCCGAATGCTTCTCTTGGTGCGCTGCTTGGCGTATTTTTCATCTGGGGTTTCCCGCAGCAGCAACCAGCAGAAATCAGCCATCATAGTGGTGTTCCATCTTCCTTGGTACCTTCTCTCTGCGTCCTTGATGTCCTGGTGAAACCTTTCACCTTGTTCTTCACTGTACGCCCCCAGGTTTTCGGGAAAGTAGTTCACATGGGAGTGCAAAAAATGGACTTTCAGGCTCATGTTACAGCCTTGTTCTTTGAAGGCATTGAGCATCCTGGCAACAATATCCTTATAGTTCTCATCCCGCCTGTTCCCCAAGAATTTGAGAACAACATCCTTGAAGGAATCCCAGGCTTCTTTTTCCTTCTCAGACATCGTTTCAGCGAATGCTCCATCTGAAATGAGTTTCCTTATATCAGGGCCAACAAACACTCCTTCCTTTAGCTTTGCTTCAGAAAGTTGGGGGAACTTTGAGCAAAGGTACCGAAAGCACTCACCATCTTTTGGAAGGGACTTGATGAATTGCTTAATGAGACCCAACTTAATGTGGAGAGGTGGTAATAGAATTTTATCACGAGGTACCAAGCTCTCATGAAGAACATTTTTCTCACCGGGTCTCAAATACTCCCGAAGTGGCCAGTCTTTTTTCCCCCAGTGTAGGTCGCGGGCCCGGCTATCCCACAAGCAAAGGAAGCAGGGATATTTGGTGAAACCGGATTGCTACCCTAATAGCATGGATAGAATTTTAAAGTCTCCACAAATCATCCACTTATGCTCATCATAACGAATCTTCTGAAGAATCAGGGCCAAATTCTCGTATTTTTCTTGGAGAATAACAGAGTGAGCAATAGGAACTGAAGCGAATGTGTTGCCATTATGAAGAAGAACACCTTTTATGCTGTCTTTTGACGAATCAATGAACAGCCGCCATTCAGCAGGATCATACTTGAGTTTAAACTTTTCCATCACTCCGTATATATCGTTGCAAAATACCAAATCTTCCTCTTTGCTGAAATACTTCAAAAATTGTGTCTCACGGTTGCGGTACCAATAAAAAGTTGTTCCTGGTGACAATAGATTTTTTTGTTTAAGCCAAGAACCTAGCAGTTGGGCAGCATCTTTTGGGAGTCCTAAATCCCGGACTAAATCATTCAATTCAGCTTGAGAGAAAAGTTCAGGTTTCGGATCTGGTTCAGTTTCAAACTCGGAAGTACTGGACTCATCGGGAAAAGCCATCTGATGAGTCTCATCATGATCAGAACCGTCCACACAAATATGATCCAAAGATTTTGGTGGTTCAGGCACAGGTACTTCGTTGCTATGAGGCATAGGCCTAATTGCTGAGGGAAGGTTGGGGTAACTTATTACGTTCTTATTTTTTAAGTTGTATCCCTTCACAATGCAAGAGCAAAAATAGCAGTCACTGCTGTGGTCTCTTTGTTCACTCCACATCATAGGTATTCCGAAACGAAATGCTTGTTTTTTACCTTTCATCCATAAGCGTAGATCTTCCTCACATGTCTTGCACACTTTGTGAGGAGCCCACGGTTTGTCTTGATCGCCTAACTTCAAACCGAAATAGGCGAAATATACTTTTTTAATAAATGCAGAAATGTTCCTCTGCCGCTTTTTTCACGGTATATTCCCCACAAATAAAACAAAAACTGTCCGGAGAGTTGACGCAACCTCTGGCTCTGTGAGCCATCACAAATACACAGCACTGCAAACTACAACTGTAGTGAACCACTTCGGAATAAAGCTGGATTACGACTGAGCAAACAAAAGGTAATAATGAACTTGCAAGAAACTGAAATTTGACAGGAACGTTCATGTCGCAACCACCGTGTTTGAGCGAGCGAACGAGGCGAGGCGAACAGGAAAGAACATGTGCCAGCGCGAGTACTGGATTTAGCCCCCCGCCTCCCAATTGTCCTGTTAATGTATAAATGAATACAAAACACTCTAAAATATCATGAGGGAGTGTTTCTAGTTAGTTAACCATTACAACCTCTATTTTGGGCCAAGAAAATAAACTGCAGTCGGCTAAAAAGAAATGATGTGAACATTCCTTATATGGGTAAGAAATCTAATTTTGCAAGAAAACGTGACGTGATGGAACATTTTGGCTATTTTTCCTGGATTCAGCACCCCAAAATCTATAGGAATCAGTTGCAAAACTGGAGGCAGTTTTTTGGTAGTGTACCTGTGTAATTAATCTGGGCAAAAACCAAAGGGAGCAATGAGGGAAAAAACAGTCCTTTATTCAGAAATGCCCTGATACAGCCATGTTTTGGCACAGCTGTGTTCCTCAGGGGGACCTCAAGAGGCAAAAACAAACAATAAAACATCAATACTGCACATTAAACACATATAATTAAAAGCAAATACATAAATAAGGCCATAAATGTACTATTATGAGCATTAATTAAAAGCTCTTTAGACCGTTTAAAAACTATAAATACAATAAAAGAACCATACTAAAAGGGACAGTGACATGAAATAGATAATAACAATAATAAGTATAATACGATGAACTAAAGGAATCAAAAACATAATGATTATCATAAAAAAGGGGGAGGGGCATAAAGACTTGAAGAGCTGATAAGAAAGAAATACAGAATCAGAGAGGGTATGAACAGTATAAATGTGCAAACGTTGCCTAAAGCCATAATGTGGCTACCTTGTGATACCACACTGCTCTTTCTGCGCAGATACATCTCTCCGAGACGGCCTGCTGATCTTTTTCCTGCTAGTGCTCCCTCTCCTGGTCGTGCTGTTTATCTGCATCGCTAAGAGAGATACCTTGAGGAGGATATTTTGCAGGAGGAAGACGCGGTTCAGGTACAGTAGTGTCTGGATCATTCTCTGGGCTTCTGCTTTATAGCGCCTGGAACTAGACTTGCTGCCCATCAAGCCCCACCGTGTTCTGGCTGCCTATATGTTCTCTCTAAGGAGTAATGTAGGGACAAGTAAACATGGGTTGTGCATTCATAGGCAATTCTGCAAGGGTGAAAAAAGAGCTTTTACCCTTGATATAATGAACTAAAAGCCCTTGAGCCTTCAGATAATTCTTGCTTATTTTTATTTTGTAATTTACTTCATTTTTGGTATTTTATCCATTGGTTTTTACCCCATTTTTAATGGGGTTTTTTTGTTCATTTGATCTTTTTCCCTTTGTCTCCCTTTAACTTGTGCAATATTTTCTTTCTGAATACACAACTGTCTAGCACCATCGCCAAGAAAGGTTTCCCTTAGTCTGAAGTAGCTTTCTTAGATGGTCAAACCATATTTGGTTTGATAAGCTATTTTATTAGGGACACAGGGTCCTTATCTGGTTGGCAGCACCTGCTAAATGGAAGTGGCAGTGAGATGGATATTTGGTGGTACTGTTCAGCGAGCACTGCTTAATATTCTTTCTGACCAGCTTAGCGCTATCTGGACAGTGAGGCGAGGGTGGAGCTGCAAGTTATTCTTTAACGGTGATTTTCAGTGCCGCTATACAAATGGCTAGCTGGACAGCTTAGGATAGCTGAAAATTGCCACTATATGCTGACCACAGTGGCCAGATATTCAGGGCCGGCCACTATCCAGATACTGGCATTGAATATTTGGTTTTATTTAGCAGCAGCACCGCTGACCACCAGGGCTAAATATTGACCTGATAGGAACACAGAAAATGATGGCAGTTAAAGACCATACTACCTATCCCACACCAGCTACTAAACTCTCCAAGCTCTTCCTCTCCCTCTGTACTTGTTCCATGCTTTCTTGAATTCAGAAACACCACCACCTCCACTGGGAGGCTGATCTATATGTCCATTACCCTTTCCATAAGAAAAATGATTTCCTTAGATTACTCCTGGATATGACCCTTTCACCTTCATCCTCTGATCCCTCATTCCAGAACTTCCTTGCAATTGAAAGGGGCTTGCCTTAGACCTTGGAGGTATCTAAATGCCTCTATCATATCTCCCCTCTCCCACCTTTCTTCCAAAGAGATCTTAAGTCTGCCCCATATGTTTTATGGTGAAGCCCACTGACCATTTTGGTAGCCACCCTCTGCACCGACTCCAACCTGTTTATATCCTTTTGAAGGTGCGGTCTCCAGAATTGCACACGATACTCCAAATGAGACCTCACCAAAGACCATCGCCTCCTTCTTCCTGCTCTCCGTTCCTCTCCTTATGTACCCAAGCATCCTTCTGGCTTTTGCCGTCACCATTTCTACCTGTTTAGCCACCTTAAGATCATCAAAAACAAACAATCACCTCTAGGTCCTGCTCTTCGTTTGTGGAAAGAACTTCAACCCCTACACTGTACCGCTGCCTTGGAGTTTTTCAGCTCCAATGAGTAACCCTGAATTCCTCAGCATTAAAATTTAGCTGCCGCAGTATAGATAATTTTTCGCTAGATCCCTCCTCATGTTTCCCACACCTTCCACAGTGTCCCCTATTGCAGAAGGGCAAACGTTTCCCAGTAATCCTACTGTAATATCACTTAAAATGAATACCAAGAACTGGTACCTGCAGCACACCACTGGCACAGTAATTCCCCTTTCTTCAGAGTGAGCTCCATTTACCTGTAACCTTTGTTGCCTCCCACTCAATGAGTTTCTAACATAATCAGTCACTTTAGAGTGCATCCGTACAGTGCATCATTTATTTTCAAGCCACCTATAGGGAACCATGTCAAAGTCTTTGCTGAAATCTTAGTGCACCTCATCTAGCACTCTCCCTTGATCCAGCTCTCTGGTCGCCCAGTCAAAGAAATTGATCAGATTCATCTGACAAGACCTGGCTCTAGTAAAGCCACGCTGCCTCAGATCCCACAATCCACTGCATTCCAGAAACTGCACGTTTCCATTCATTTATTCATCAAGGAGATCAGACTGACTGGCCTGTAGTCCCTTCTGCTTTTGTGAAGAGCAGCCGCATGCACCCTTCTTCAGTTCTCTGGGATGTTCCAGACCTTAAGGAAGCCTTGAAAAGGTCAGTCAGCACAGCTCCCCGATCTTCCTTTCACAACGCCATTTTCCCACTTCCTATTGGATATAAGGTAATGTGATCACTGCGTCAGTCCACTTTAAAGGTTAATAAATAAAAACAAAAATAGAAGTCAATAACTTTTTATTTAGCTTTTATAAACCTCACTTGGTTTGCAGCTTGTCATGCTGTGAGGGCTTGCGTGCATCAGTGATGCTGAGAGCTAAACTATCGGTAGTTTAACTACTGGCAGGGTCTCCCAAGATGGACAGGTCTCAGCTGAGGCGCCAGACCAAGACAAACCACCCATCTGGGCAGCAGCAGAATGGGATA
The DNA here is from genome assembly GCA_033557465.1 of Ichthyophis bannanicus. NCBI lineage: Eukaryota > Metazoa > Chordata > Amphibia > Gymnophiona > Ichthyophiidae > Ichthyophis > Ichthyophis bannanicus. The sequence goes on from CM066034.1 coordinate 1,032,103,423, forward strand.
GTGTTGACGGCGGAGGATCACATTTCTGTGACAACGGCAACACCACCAAACAAACTGCGCGGAAGAAAGGCCCGGCAATCTACTTCTGTATCTTGCCATGAAAACCCAATGGATAGTTTATTTATTTATTTATTTTATTTACATTCTCTTATATACCGCGCAATTCTGCATCAGTGCGGTTTACATTGAACAAACTGAAATTACATTGAACAGGGCATTATAACTTGGAGATAACTATTTTACAGGGAACATGGGCTATGGAGGGTTAAGTGGCTTGCCCAAGACCACAAGGAGCACCTGTGGGACTAGAAACCCCAGTCCTTCCGGCCCAAGGTTACTGTCCTCAAAACAAATTGTGCTATAGTGCTGGAAGATGAGACCCCTAGGTTGGAAGGCACTCAACTAGCTACTGGGGAAGAGCTGAAAACTTTTCAGAGTAAAGCCAGCATTTATGATGTGGTTGGATCAAAGCCCTCGGGACGTCTGACTGCTGATGTAGCTGTACATGAAAAGAGAGTCAGAAGCTGTAAAGATGTCTTACGTATTGGAACATGGAACGGTACGAAGCATGAACCAAGGGAAGTTGGAGGTGGTCAAGAATGAAATGGAACGTGTACAACTTGATCTGTTGGGTGTCAGCGAACTGAAATGGATTGGCATCGGGCACTTTGCATCAGATGATCACATGGTCTACTATGCTGGAAATGAAAGACAAAGAAGAAATGGTGTTGCATTTATAATAAAGAAGAAACTTGCAAGAACTGTAATGAAATACAATGCAGTCAGCGAATGCTTAATCTCTATTCGTTTACGAGGAAAGCCTATCAACACAACTATAATTCAAGTATATGCCCCAACAACAGCTGCAGAAGAGCATGAAATTGAAGAGTTCTATGAACAAGTACAAGCTGAAATTGACAGAACATGCAAACAGAATATCCTGATAGTCATGGGTGACTGGAACGCAAATGTTGGCAACAAAGAAGAAGGCAAAGTAGTTGGAAAATATGGACTTGGCAACAGAAATGAAGCTGGAGAAAGACTGATAGAATTCTGCAAGACCAACGATCTATTCATCTCAAACACCTCCTTCCATCAACACAAGCAGCGACTGTACACATGGACTTCACCCAATGGATTGTATAAAAATCAAATTGACTACATCTGTGGAAGTCAACGATGGAAAAGTTCTATAACATCAACAAAGGCAAAACCTGGAGCTGACTGTGGTACAGATCATCAACTACTAGTATGCAAACTCAAGCTAAAGTTGAAAAAGAACAAACCACTCATGAATGCAGCAAAATATGACCTTGAGAATATACCACTGGAATTTAAAGACTGCCTGCAAAATCGATTTGCTGCTTTAGATACTGTCACGCCCTTAGCCCCTTACAGACAGTATGGAGGGGCGTGCTTGTCATAGGAGAGATTCACCATTTAGCCTTTACCTGACTGGCTGCCTTGTAATGCCTCATGGGAAATGTAGTCCAGTCAGAAGGTACTTGGCTTCAGGTAAAAAAACACATTTGTAGTTGGCTTGAGTGGTAAGGCTTTGACAGATATTTATTTATGGGGTAACCGCTAAGGTCATAAATTAACACCTTTGGATTGTTTCTCCAGGATTCTTTCAAACATACATCAGGATATAACTGAACTCAAAACAAAACACACACAACAGATCCAATATGTAAATAGCTGAATGATCCATGTACATATGTTAATAATTTATTTGCACATAGTTACCCTGTTCGTTTGTTTCCTGTACAAAACCCCGTTATATTGTAAATGCAGTGAAGTCCCCTGCTCTGCATAATTGCGTTACATATAAACTGCACTGGTGTAAAGAGCGCGGTATATAAGAAAGTTAAATAAATAAATAAAAACAGCTTATAATGTTCTTTAGCATAAAGAGAAGTCCTTTCAATAGCTAATGCTACCTGACACGGCTAGCAGTGCTGTTCAAAACAAACAAAATCAAAACTTTTCTTACTTTCACCGTCAGCACGGCTTCAGGTTGTGCACTGCACTGGCTAGCAGCTGTTTAACAAGTTGTAATTAGACAGCTGCAGTTTGCTCAGCAAAGGAATTTATCCTTTAATACAGGACTTTCACAAGTTATCTACAGGCTCTCAGGGTTACCAGACTCTGGAGGTTTTCCTTACGATTGACTCCCTTCCAAACCCTCTGTATTTGAAGATTGGCATAAAGAGCAATCCATGTATGAGTCTTCTTCTTCTACAGCTAGGTCTTGTTCACCCAGTTGCATTGGCTCTACCTTAGTTTCTGGCTCAGAGGGCTTAGCTGACTGCCTTCCCTTAGGGCAAAAGCTGTCTCTTGCAACTCTGTAGTGCTCCAAATTAGACAAGCTTCCAATGCTGCTACCTGGGTCAAGGCTTGTACCAGCTTCTCCTCGCTCATGCTCTGGCCACCATTCACCTGAGCTTCCTCGTCCTGTCCTCCAACTTGTGTTCCTTGTTCCTGCTGTTCTTACTGTTCCAGCTCCATTCCTCTTCAAGTAAGCATTCCTACTCCTCTCCCCCTCTGGATAATCTGAGCTAGACTTAAACCTCTCAGGCTCCAGCCCCACCCCTTCTCCTCTCAGGTGTTGGAGATCAAACTGCCTCGTGGCAGCTGAGTGATTGGGGAATTCAGTGACGTAAGGGATCCTTACCCTGGGCCTGCATTCCCTCTCCTTTTCTCCACTAGGGGCATTCTGCAACCTATTGCAGCTAGGAAATACCTGCTTTCTAGGTGTAAATGGAGTTTTGTGTCTCTGACCTTGTAAAATAGGTCCTTTGATAAGGGTGAATTCCTTCTCTTTATCCCTGTTTCCTAAGTCCTGATAAACTTCCTTATCATAATACAAATGACAGAGCTCCAGAAGAGTTATGGAATGACATCAAGAAGGTTGTGTTGGAAGAAAGCGAGAAGTCTCTACAAAAGGTGAAAAAGCAAAAACGGCCAAAATGGATGACGGAAGAAAGTCCAAAAATTGCCCAGAAATGCAGAGAAGCTAAAGCCACAGGAGAAAGAAAGAAAATAACAGAACTCAACAGAGATTTCCAACGTGCAGCAAGACAGGACAAGGAAAAGTACTACAACGATGCATGCAAGGAAATAGAAACAGAAACTATTGTGGAAGAACAAGATCCGCTTTCCTAAAGCTACGAGAGTTAAAGAAAAAATTCCAGCCTCGAATTGGAATGTTACAAGATGCTCAAGGTTCTATGTTGAATGATGCTGAGAAGATCTAGAGAAGGTGGAAGGAATATACAGAGTTTTTATATGATAAAGATCAAGTGGACCAACAGACGTTTCAACCTGTACCTTATGATTGGGAACCATTGGTGATGAAAGAAGAAGTTAAAGCAGCATTGAAAGCCTTATCAAAGAACAAAGCACCAGGCATTGATAGCATTCCCATAGAAGTATTACAGCAATCTGATGCAGTTGTTACCGTACTTACAAGGCTCTGCCAAGAAATATGGAAGATTATTCAAAAGAGACTACAACCATACCTGGAACAAGAACTACCTGAAGTGCAAGCAGGGTTCAGGAAAGGGCGAGGAACGAGAGACATCATTGCGGATGTGAGATGGATCCTTGAAAAGACTAAAGAATACCAAAAGGATATATTTTTGTGCTTTATCGACTATAGTAAGGCTTTAGACTGTGTAAACCATGAGAAACTCTGGGCCACATTAAGAAGCATGGGTATACCAGAACACCTGATCGTACTCTTGCACAATCTGTACATTGATCAAGAAGCAGGAGTTCGAACAGAACAAGGAGAAACAGAATGGTTTAAAATAAGCAAAGGTGTAAGACAAGGCTGCATACTTTCCCTCTACCTTTTTAATTTATATGCAGAACAAATCATCAGAGAAGCAGGACTGTATGAAGACAACAGAGGTGTGAAGATTGGTGGAAGACTCATCAACAACCTTCGCTATGCTGATGATACCACATTACTGGCTGAAAGCGAAGATGATCTGAAACATTTGCTTCTCACAATCAAAGAACATAGTCTCAAAATGGGCCTGCACCTTAATGTAAAGAAGACAAAGATCATGACAACTGGCATAATCAACAGGTTCATCGTTGAAGGAGAAGAAATTGAAATCATGAACAACTTTAATCTACTTGGATCAACTATCAATAAAGAAGCAACAAGCAGTCAAGAAATCAGACGACGCATTGCTCTTGGCAGAATGGCTATGAAAGACCTAGATAAGATTCTCAAGAGCAGAGATGTCTCTCTCCCTACAAAGATTCGACTTGTTCAAGCCATGGTATTTTCAATAAATACAACCTAACCAAAATTCTCTACAAATATAAAATCCAAAAACAAATTGAGAGAATAGCTATTCAGAGCTAGCATGTGTGAGTGTATTATAATATAATGTCGGAAGTATAGCCATGAAGCGAGATTCACCTCTTGAAGCTAATCTTCCATTTTACTCAATTATGATTGAGCCCATTAAAGAGCTAACAATAAATAAGGTTAAAACACTACAAAAGTGCAACCAATAATCTTCATGCAAAATGATTAATTTGCCAGGATAAGATGAACCATTAAAAGTCTATGCTGGAGCTCAAAACAGCCAGAATTTGGAAAAAAATAACTTATCTGAATCCAACCAAGTCCGACGATGAGCAGCAATCCGTAGTAGCAGATTTTAAAGTCCATCCAGATAGACTTCTGGTGTTGCTGGCAACATCACCAGAAGTCTATCTGGATGGACTTTAAAATCTGCTACTACGGATTGCTGCTCATCGTCGGACTTGGTTGGATTCAGATAAGTTATTTTTTTCCAAATTCTGGCTGTTTTGAGCTCCAGCATAGACTTTTAATGGTTCATCTTATCCTGGCAAATTAATCATTTTGCATGAAGATTATTGGTTGCACTTTTGTAGTGTTTTAACCTTATTTATTGTTAGCTCTTTAATGGGCTCAATCATAATTGAGTAAAATGGAAGATTAGCTTCAAGAGGTGAATCTCGCTTCATGGCTATACTTCCGACATTATATTATAATACACTCACACATGCTAGCTCTGAATAGCTATTCTCTCAATTTGTTTTTGGATGGTATTTTCAATAACATCATATGGATGTGAAAGCTGGACAGTGAAAAAGATAGACAGATAGATAGATAAAAAGATAGATAGTCATTGTTGACAGACTGGCACCCGTAGCTGCTGTTATTGTATCAATCCATCTCATTGCTGGCCTTCCTCTTTTGCGGTGACCTTCTACCTTGTATGTGGGGCCTATCCTACAGAGTGAAGTACACATGTACTTTATAGAATAGGAGCATAAATGGTAAGATACATGCACCAAATCTAGGCGCGACCACTTACATCAACCCTAGATTTGGCGTAAATGCCCACACCTGGATTGTTGAAAACATGCATAGATTACACAGGTACACTAAAAAATTTTTTTTTTAAACTGCCTCTAATGTTTCGATTGATTTTTACGTTTTTTGGTGCGCTGAATCCAAATCTGGCAACCAATTTGCTCCATCACGTACAGATTTTTTGCTACATTGGGTTAGCAGTTTGAGGTGAACGTTTCAGATTGAGTGCGATCGAGATAAAAGTTTCTTGGATGAATTCTTTATACTAATTGTTTAGTAGTTATTCAAATAAGAATAAAGAAAATTGTAACAAGGCAGCACGTAAGAATAATGTCAACAAAACACACTGTGATGGTAGCAAAATTGTCTGCACTTAAAACAGCCACATACATGTGCACAAACATTGAGCATATAAGAGCGAGGTTAGACACAAAGCAAAGCAAAGAAATGTGCAAAAAATGTTGTACAGGTATGTATGTAAGAATAGAAAACGCAAACCGCACCATTGCAATACATGAAGACAAACACCCGATAGTGTGAAAATAAAATTCTAATAAATGAGATCCGACACCGTGGTAATAACTAGCAAATTTTTATTTCAAAGTTTAGTAAAAACACGATATTTGTCAACACAGTTTAGATTTTAAAGTCATTCTTGGGTCAATCAATCTCCTGGTGGGCCCGTTTCTTCTTCCCCCGAATGCTTCTCTTGGTGCGCTGCTTGGCGTATTTTTCATCTGGGGTTTCCCGCAGCAGCAACCAGCAGAAATCAGCCATCATAGTGGTGTTCCATCTTCCTTGGTACCTTCTCTCTGCGTCCTTGATGTCCTGGTGAAACCTTTCACCTTGTTCTTCACTGTACGCCCCCAAGTTTTCGGGAAAGTAGTTCACATGGGAGTGCAAGAAATGGACTTTCAGGCTCATGTTACAGCCTTGTTCTTTGAAGGCATTGAGCATCCTGGCAACAATATCCTTATAGTTCTCATCCCGCCTGTTCCCCAAGAATTTGAGAACAACATCCTTGAAGGAATCCCAGGCTTCTTTTTCCTTCTCAGACATCGTTTCAGCGAATGCTCCATCTGAAATGAGTTTCCTTATATCAGGGCCAACAAACACTCCTTTCTTTAGCTTTGCTTCAGAAAGTCGGGGGAACTTTGAGCAAAGGTACCGAAAGCACTCACCATCTTTTGGAAGGGACTTGATGAATTGCTTAATGAGACCCAACTTAATGTGGAGAGGTGGTAATAGAATTTTATCACGAGGTACCAAGCTCTCATGAAGAACATTTTTCTCACCGGGTCTCAAATACTCCCGAATTGGCCAGTCTTTTTTCCCCCAGTGTAGGTCGCGGGCCCGGCTATCCCACAAGCAAAGGAAGCAGGGATATTTGGTGAAACCGGATTGCTGCCCTAATAGCATGGATAGAATTTTAAAGTCTCCACAAATCATCCACTTATGCTCATCATAACGAATCTTCTGAAGAATCAGGGCCAAATTCTCGTATTTTTCTTGGAGAATAACAGAGTGAGCAATAGGAACTGAAGCGAATGTGTTGCCATTATGAAGAAGAACACCTTTTATGCTGTCTTTTGACGAATCAATGAACAGCCGCCATTCAGCAGGATCATACTTGAGTTTAAACTTTTCCATCACTCCGTATATATTGTTGCAAAATACCAAATCTTCCTCTTTGCTGAAATACTTCAAAAATTGTGTCTCGCGGTTGCGGTACCAATAAAAAGTTGTTCCTGGTGACAATAGATTTTTCTATTTAAGCCGAGAACCTAGCAGTTGGGCAGCATCTTTTGGGAGTCCTAAATCCCGGACTAAATCATTCAATTCAGCTTGAGAGAAAAGTTCAGGTTTCGGATCTGGTTCAGTTTCAAACTCGGAAGTACTGGACTCATCGGGAAAAGCCATCTGATGAGTCTCATGATCAGAACCGTCCACACAAATATGATCCAAAGATTTTGGTGGTTCAGGCACAGGTACTTCGTTGCTATGAGGCATAGGCCTAATTGCTGAGGGAAGGTTGGGGTAACTTATTACGTTCTTATTTTTTAAGTTGTATCCCTTCACAATGCAAGAGCAAAAATAGCAGTCACTGCTGTGGTCTCTTTGTTCATGCCACATCATAGGTATTCCGAAACGAAATGCTTGTTTTTTACCTTTCATCCATAAGCGTAGATCTTCCTCACATGTCTTGCACACTTTGTGAGGAGCCCACGGTTTGTCTTGATCGCCTAACTTCAAACCGAAATAGGCAAAATATACTTTTTTAATAAATGCAGAAATGTTCCTCTGCCGCTTTTTCACGGTATATTCCCCACAAATAAAACAAAAACTGTCCGGAGAGTTGACGCAACCTCTGGCTCTGTGAGCCATCACAAATACACAGCACTGCAAACTACAACTGTAGTGAACCACTTCGGAATAAAGCTGGATTATGACTGAGCAAACAAAAGGTAATAATGAACTTGCAAGAAACTGAAATTTGACAGGAACGTTCATGTCGCAACCACCGTGTTTGAGCGAGCGAACGAGGCAAGGCGAACAGGAAAGAACATGCGCCAGCGCGAGTACTGGATTTAGCCCCCCGCCTCCCAATTGTCCTGTTAATGTATAAAATGAATACAAAACACTCTAAAATATCATGAGGGAGTGTTTCTAGTTAGTTAACCATTACAACCTCTATTTTGGGCCAAGAAAATAAACTGCAGTCGGCTAAAAAGAAATTATGTGAACATTCCTTATATGGGTAAGAAATCTAATTTTGCAAGAAAACGTGACGTGATGGAACATTTTGGCTATTTTTCCTGGATTCAGCACCCCAAAATCTATAGGAATCAGTTGCAAAACTGGAGGCAGTTTTTTGGTAGTGTACCTGTGTTATAGCATTTTATAAGTTAGAGGCGTAAATTTAGGCCCTGTCTACACTCCATCCCTGTGCCCACCTAAACTGAATGTAGACACGACAGGACTTACTTGCGCGCTTACGAAATAAGTGACCACATAAAACATTGTTTTTTTAAAGTGCTGTCAAGTCAATGCTGACTCCTGGCGACCCAGCAGCCTCTGGGTTTTCTTGGCAGTGTGACCAGAAGTAGATTGCCAGGCCTTTTATTCTGAAGCAATGGAGGGTAAAGTGACTTGCCCAAGGTCACAAGGAGTGCCAGTGGGAATTGAACTCTGATCTCCTGGGCACCAGGATGTTGCTCTACTAGGCTACTCCTTTAAATAGGGATTTACACGCATTTCTAGTGTGCAACTTTCCACACGCACTTTCTAGAATTATCACTTTAATGTTCTTTTAGTTTCTGATGTTTGTAACTCTCACAGCGGCTACCTACAGCTATGTGGCAAACTTCAGGGAGGTAACAGTGCCCCTGCATGTGATGTGTGATCACTACGGGAAATTTAGTGGGAGGCCAATGACACCTTAGATCCACTCAGTGCCTGCTTTATCCACTCTCAAGGAATCAGACCAGGCCAGAAACTGTTGTCCTGAACCAAAGGATTACTGCAAAAAAACTTTTGAGGGACCACTGATGACAATAAAATACTGGCAGAGGAATGGGGGTTTCAGGAAAACCATAAAAAACATTCCTCTTCTCCATACACTATGGTCCAGACCCATGAATCATTTCACCTTGATATGTTCCGTCTGGACTGATTATGTTCCTCCCCTCCCGTCCCCTGTCCTCCGTCCCTGGCACAATGTAATCCTCTGCTTTATATTACAACTCATGCATTTAACACTCTTATACTGAAGTACCTGTATCACCACCAATGCTCCCTGTTTAAGCTTCCAAGTTAATCTTCCCTGTTCAATGTAAAATTCAGTTTGTTCAATGTAAACCGCTTTGAATCTATGATAAGGCGGTATAGAAAACTTTTTAAAATAAATAAATAATCACCAGTTATATTCACTCTGGGGTCAACTGGACTCTCCCTTCCAGGTGGAGAACGCCTCTTCACCAGCTCCTTCCCTCACAGTACCTTGTAGAGTTGGATGTTGGACTAGGCCGTGATTTCAGGCCTTGCATTTCTTAGGCCTAGTCCTCCTTTTCTCCTCTGTATCCTTTCCTTTCATTGTCCAGCAATAGGGACAGCTGCTCTCTAAGTCTCCTTCTCTCCTGCTTTCCCCTTCACTCCCTCCTTGTCACTATTATGTTGCTGGTCCCCTGGCTGGGCGCTCCAGACACAACGCCTCAACGCCTTATAATGAACTGGCTGTGGAGTCAAGGACATCTGTTGCTGTGGTTTAGCCTGCTGCAGACACCTGGGTGGTACAATGGCTAGTCCAGCCAAAGACAAGAAACTGCCTCTAGGCTGGGTATTTCTCTCCCAGAGAAGTCTCCTCCCAGAATTTCTGGAAAAACTACAAGAGGCATAAAGAGGTCACAATGTAATATTTTAGTAGAGCCACTAGAGATCTCTGCCATCCATATAAGGTTCTACACAAATAAAATGTATTATTTATTTACATTTCTTAACCGCAGGTCTGAACATGACTCCAGAATAAAACAGAATACAAAACCACTTAACCAGTTTACATCATAGTAACTTCCCTTAACCTCTCCCAAATGGGCACTGATAGCACTTTTGTAAATAGTCTCTTCCCAATGACATGCCCATCTGGGCCGGGGTCTTGATTCCCAGCGTGTATATAGTTACCTGATTTTGTCCAAGTTAGATCACCTAGGCCACAATGTATACGTTATTGTTGTATGTAAACCGCGCTGATTTTAAATAGCGCGCTATAAAAGAGATATTAAATAAATAAAATAAAATAAATAAATCTCTTACCTTAACCTCAGTGGAAGGGCAGGTGCCTGGACTGAAACAGTCCTATCCTATGTTTAGGAGTTTTATATTTCACAGGTAATCTAACATTGAGAAGGGCCCCACCTTGCAGTCTCTTCAAAGGTTTCCCTCAATTGACTGAAACATTAGCAGGAAACCCCTACTGAAAGAAATGGGATCTGCCAGGCTCTTAAAGGGGCCTCAGCATAGATATGTAAGAAAGTATAGAGCACGCCCTTCCAAAAACAGAACAAAATAAAATAAAAGCAACCTTTTCCTTTCAGAAATGGCAAAACAGCAAATCCTCCACTGACACCAAAGGAAAGGAAAGTGTGGCTGTAGCCAGGTCTCCCGTGATGCCGTCTCCTTCCCTCTTTGAAGACACTGTGGCTGTGTGACATCTGATATGTGATCAGAGGATTTTTTCTTCCCCCAGGTCTCAGCATGTGCAGCCAAGGACACGGAATAACCAGACCGTCGGGAATTCGTCATCAGCCCACCAGGTAGGCCGACTCTCTCAGGAGCTTTATTTATTTAATTTTATTTATATTTATTTATGTAATACGTTTTTTATACCGCTTTATCATTTTAGTCAAAGCGGTTTACATTGTAACTTAAACTTGGTAATGTATATTAAACAGGGGCATTGACAGCCTGGATGTTTCTGGGCAATGGGGGATTAAGTGACTTGCCCAAGGCCACAAGGAGAGTCAGTGGGAATCAAACCCTGGTCTTCTGGTTCCCATGCTTTAGTTTCCAGATTATGTCCTTTAATGGGTTCTTCAGAAAATCTCTCCTTCTGTCTGTGCTGAGGTGCTTCGAGGCACACAAACCTGCAATCTGAGGAGTAATAAAGACCTTACGGTCCACTGAATGTACTTAGGAGCCCATTTACTAAAGTTAGCATAGTGGTAACTGCTGCCATGCTGGTAAATCCGCCCACACTATCTGCATGCTGTGCTATGGAGAAGGAACGAGGCACAGACTGTACATAGTGTTAGCACATGGTACTTTACTGGGCACTAACTCTGTGTTACGTGAACCACACAGAAATCTCTGACCCCCCGCTACTTACTGGGGGTGTCCCTGATGGCTTAGTACAGGAGGCAGGTTAGCGCATCTGACTCCTGGCAGTAGTTGCGCACATCTTAATGTCATTCCTCATCCGATGCCGCCTGATCTCGGGATCTTTCCCTCATTTCCTCACAACTTGGGATCCTCTGTGCTTAGCACAGGTTTTGTTAAATTTGAAAGCCAAAAAACGGAAAAAATATTTTCTCTTATTACTCTTAAATGGGTCACGTTGTAGCTTCATTGCATGTCCCCTAGTCTTTCTACTTTTTGAAGGCATAAACAAACGATCTACATTTACCATCACCATTTGTCTAAGATGCATTACTTAGACAAACGGTGATGGAACCGACTAGGGAGAGCTCGATGCTGAATTTAGTACTCACCAACGGAGATAAGGGTGTCAAATATCCAAGTGGTTGCCCATGTGAGCAGCAGCAAACATCATACGATGTGGTTTGAGATAAATGCCAAGGTGGAATCCAATCACAGCAAGTTCAAAGTCCTAGATTTCAAAAACAATGACCAGTAAAATGGCCAAGGAGGAGTTGGCAAGGTGGGAAGGGATAAGTGAAGTGGAATTGCAGTGGGCTCAACTAAATTTATTTATTTACATTCTCTTATATACCGCGCTATTCTGCATCAGTGCGGTTTACATTGAACAGGGCATTATAACTTGGAGATAACTATTTTACAGGGAACATGGGCTATGGAGGGTTAAGTGGCTTGCCCAAGACCACAAGGAGCACCTGTGGGTCTAGAAACCCCAGTCCTTCCGGCCCATAAAGGCAATAAAAGGGGCAACAGATACATACGTAAGGAAAGTAAATAAAAACAAGAGATAAAGGAAACCCATTTGGTTCTCCAAAGAAGTGGCTGCTCAAATAAAGGCAAAAAACACAGCTTTCACAAAATTCAAAAGCTCGCAAATAGAGGGACACAGAAAATAATACAGGATATAACTAAAAGAGACAAAAAGAGAAATAAGACTAGCAAAATCAAAGGCAGAAGAAAAGATTGCTAAAGATGTGAAGTGTGGCGACAAAACTTTTTTCAGGTATATTCGGGACAAGAAGAAAATCTGAGGTGGAATTGCAGGACTCAAAAGTGCTGGGAACGGATTCATGGAAAGTGAAATTGAAAAAGCGAAAATGCTAAACAAATACTTCTGTTCTGTTTTTACTAAAGAAAATCCTGGAGAAGGACTACCTGTGATTGACAAATATATAAATGGGAATGGAGTAGATACCACACCATTCACAGAAGATGATGTGTTAGAACAACTTGCAAAACTGAAAGTGGACAAGGCCATGGGACCGGATGGGATACATCCTAAGATACTGAAAGAGCTTAGAAAGGTTCTTGCAGGGCCGTTAAAGGATGTTTTTAATAGATCCTTGGAGACAGGAGAAGTTCTTCAGGACTGGAGAAGGGCTGATGTGGTACCTCTCCACAAAAGTGGTAATAGGGAAGAAGCGACAAACTACAGGCCAGTAAGCCTTACATCCGTGGCGGGAAAAGTAATGGAGGCGCTCCTGAAAGAGAGAATAGTGGACTTTCTCAAAACCAACAGGTTGCATGATCCAAAGCAATATGGTTTTACCAAAGGACAATCTTGCCAAACATATCTAATTGAATTCTTTTACTGGGGGACCAGAGAACTAGATCAAGGGCATGCGATGAATGTGATCTACCTAGATTTCAGCAAAGCCTTTTTGATACTGTTCCTCACAGGAGGCTTTTCAATAAACTGAACAGCTTGGGGATGGGTCCCAAGGTGGTGAACTGGATCAGAAATTGGTTGACTGACAGATGACAGAAGGTGATGGTAAATGGAACTCACTCGGATGAAAGGAAGGTGATTAGCGGGGTGTCCCAAGGTTTGGTCCTGGGACCCGCACTGTTCAATGTATTTGTGAGTGATATTGCTGAAGGACTGAATGGAAAGTCTGTCTTTTTGCAGATGACACGGAAATTTGCAACAGAGTGGACTCCCCTTCAGGGAGTGGATAACATGAGGAATGATCTACAAAAGCTGGAAGAACGGTCTAATGCTTGGCAGTTAATGTGAAGAAGTGCAGTGTCATGCACTTGGGAAGCAGAAATCCAAGGGAATTTTATGCAATAGGGGGCGAGAGGTTGGTGTGCACGGACCAGGAGAAGGACCTCAGAGTGATTGTTTCTGAGGATCTCAAGGTGGCGAAACAGTGTGACAAGGTGGTGACAAAAACCAGAAGGATGCTGGGTTGCATACAGAGAGGAATTACCAGGAGAAAGAAAGAGGTATTAATTACACTGTACAAGTCACTGGTGAGACCTCACTTGGAATATTGTGTTCAGTTTTGAAGACTGTATCTTGCAAAGGATATAAAAAGATTGGAAGCGGTTCAGAGGAAGGCGACCAAAATGATTTGGAGCTTGCGTCAGAAGTCTTATGAGAAAAGACTTGAAGACCTAAATATGTACACTCTGAATGAGAGGAGGGACAGGGGATATATTTATTTATTTTATTGCAGTGTTTTTCTATACTGCCCCTTCCTAAGATCAGGGGCGGATTACAATAAACAAATAATTTACATAGAACAATTTTATAGAGATATGATTCAGACCTTTAAATACTGAACAAACAAACCTCTTCCAAAGACAGGGAAGCTGTAAAACTAGAGGGCATAACATGAAGCTGCAAGGGGGTAAACTGAAGGGCAATGTCAGGAAATACTTTTTCACTGAAAGGGTGGTGGATGTTTGGAATGCCCTCCCGATGGAAGTGGTGGGGGCAAATACAGTGACAGAATTCAAAATGGCATGGGACAGACACAGTGGATCCCTTTATAGCAACAGGATAAAATCTAACTAAACATAACTATCTCTTATATCTAAACAAAGGAGTGACCTACAAGGAGTGGTGGGACACCCTTAAACAAAGGCATGGGGAGGGGTGACCTGCATGGAGCGCAGGTGCACCTTCTCCTGCCGCTTTGCTGGTCAGACTAGATGGACCATACTGGTCTTTATGTGCCGTCATATACTATGTTACTATGTTACCCATTCCACTCCATTAATTTATAGACTTCTATCATATCTCCCCTCAGCCGTCTTTTTTCCAGGTTGAAGAGCTCTAACCTTTTAAGCCTTTCTTCACAGAAATATCCTTCCATCCCCTTTACCATTTTGGTGGCTCTTCTCTGTTCCTTTTCTAATTCTGCTATATACTTTTTAAGATATGGCAACCAGAATTGCACACAATATTCAAGGTGCGGTCTCACCATGGAACGATACAGAGGTATTATAATATCTTTTGTTTTATTTTCCATTCCTTTCCTTATCATACCTAGCATTCTATTTGCTCTCTTAGCCGCCGCTGCACACTGGGCCGAGGGTTTTAACATGGTATCCACGATGACACCTAAATCTTTTTCCTGGGTGGTGGTTCCTAATGTGGTACCTTGCATCGTATAATCATAGTTTGGGTTGTTCTTTCCTAGGTGCATAACTTTGCACATTAAATTTCATCTACCATTTGGACGCCCAGTCTTCCAATTTATCAAGGTCCTCTTGCAATTTTTCACAATCCTCTTGGGTTTTAACAACTTTGAATAGTTTTGTGTCACCTGCAAATTTGATCACCTCACTCATTCCCATTGCTAGTCATTTATAAATATGTTAAAAAGCAGCGGGCCCAGCACAGATCCCTGCGGTACTCCACTATTTGCTTTTATCCATTGAGAAAATTGGCCATTTAGCCCTACTCTCTGTCTTCTATCTTTTAACCAGTTCCTGATCCACAATAGTACACTGCCTCCATTCCCCTGACTTTTTAATTTTGCCAAGAGTCTCTCATGAGGGAGCTTATCAAAAGCTTTCAGAAAATCCAGATACCGTATATCAACTGGCTTGCCTTTGTCTACCTGTTTATTCACACCTTCAAAAAAAATAACAGATTAGTAAAACAAGACTTTCCTTGGCTAAAGCCATGTTGGCTGTCTTCCATTAAGCCATGACTATCTACATACATAGCAACATAGTAAATGATGGCAGATAAAGACCACTATGGTCCATCTAAGTCTGCCCAGTAAGATGGCAAGAGTAGGTGCCCCTGTTTGTTGAGAAATTAGATAGTTAAGTTTATTTTGTTTTTATCCTGTTCAGTAATTTTATTCTCTATAATGGTTTCTACTATTTTGCCCAGTACTGATGTCAGGCTCACCGGTCTGTAGTTTCCTGGATCACCCCTGGAATCCTTTTTAAATATTGGCGTTACACTGGCTGTTCTCCACTCTTCAAGTACTACAGATGATTTTAATGATAGTTCACAGATTGCTAATAGCAGGTCTGCAATCTCATATTTCAGTTATTTCAGTACTCTTGGATGTATACCATCCGGTCCAGGTGATAATAAATAGTTGTAATACATCCTCCCAGTTTATTGTATTTCTTTGAATTCTTCCAACACTTCACCTTTATATACCATTTTAGGCATGAGTAAATTCATCAGTCTCTTCACTATGGCTTTGTTCCCTCTTAGTGCCCCTTTTACCCCTCTATTATCTAATGGTCCAACTGACTTTCTCACAGTTTTTTTGCTACGAATGTACTTAAAAAGTTTATATTATGCATATTTGCTTCCACAGCAAGCTTCTTCTCAAATTCTCTCTTTGCCTGCCTTATCAATGCCTTGCTTCTAACTTGCCAGTGCTTGTGCTGTTTCCAGTTTTCATCATTTGGCTCTTTTTTCCATTTCCTGAAAGATGCTTTTTTGGCTGCAACAGCCTCTCAGATCTTGCCTTTGACCACAGAGACTATAAGCCAGGGGCGAGTGGACTGTGGGGAGGGAGGGTGGGATAATAAGGAAGAAGAGAAAGAGAGAGAGAGACACACACATAACTGAAAACAGAGAGGGAAAAGTGAACAAGATCACAAACAAAAATACTGAAAAGTAAGGCCCTCTAATAATGGAAATATAAATAAATAAATAACATATACAAGCAGACAAACCTTACAAGCAAGCGGTTAAAAAGTCAGACTCTAGCCAGAAGCTAGCAGCACAGTATGTAATAGACTTGCACGGTCCAAATTTCAGGGGGTTAGATACATCTTTGTGGATCGCAGCCACTCGACTCAGTCTATTACTAGTAAAAGCTTAGAATCAGTCCTCAGAACCAATGAGTCCTGCTTCATAAGGGAACTGGGCAGAGCGATAGATTGAATATTGCTGCATCGGTTGGGTGTCTAATTTCCTTAAGATTTTCCTTTAACTTTCTCATTGGCACTTTCTGATTATTTGTGGGTTGGTGAATGTCTTTGTCTTTTCTGCCATCGCTTGTTGGCTTCATTTTTCTTGTATGTTTATTCTTTTCAGTAACAGGCATATATCTTGTGTTTAATTTCAAAATTGCATAAATTAAAAAAAAAAAAGAGGAAGGTGGATTTCCGACTACGGTTTTTTGAAAATCCTCTGACCAGAATAAGCTGCTCCATTACAAAAATTGCTGCATTGGGAGTTTAAAAGAAAATTTACCCATAAGCCAGTTTTTAATATTAAGTTTAATATCAAGTCCAGCAGTGGGTATGAAACCGAGATTTAGAGATAGGGGACACCCTATCAATTGTATTCAGTGGGCATATTGTAGGGTCCAAAAATCCGATATACATGAGCTGCTAGCTAATACATCGAGGGACACTAGTACACGTCATGTATGCATCTTGCAGTTTTCCTGTCTGTCAGAGGACATCAAGAGAGCTGTGAGGAAGCACTAGCCCATTGTACAGGGTTTTGAGTACTTCACTGACAAGGAGATTTTGATAGCGCATACTAGAGGTGAAATTTTAGAGATATTTTGGTCCCGTCTGCTTTGTATTCCAAAAGAAGAGGCAATCAGGTATTTGGACACTTCAAACGTGGCAGCTGTTTGTTCTGTAGTCAGATGTTATAGATGGATATTTCCAGGATCCACACACTGGACACTGAGTGCTTCTGCAAGCAATCTCGAACTGTAATTCTAGCAATATGATTTATGTTATCAAGTGTTCCTGTGACTTCCTTTATTTAGGACCAGACTTGCAGAGCATAAGAGCTGAATAAAAAGAAATTTTGACTGTCCCTTTAGTGGAACATTGCATTGTTTTGAAACATACTTTTGAAAGTTTGAGATTTTGAAGATGGTTACCGTGTCTTGGTGAGGGGGTGATGTAAATCGGTTCCTGTTGAGGGAGGAGCATAAGATGATGTTTCAGCTTGATACTGTGCACCCCAATGGGTTGAACCAAGAATTAGATTTGTCAGTTTATTTATAGGTTGGGGGAGGGGCTACCACCTTTTGAAGGAAATATTTTGACTGTTTTTTATTGCAATGATTATTTTTTTAGCTCTAGTGTCTGCAGATCTTTTTGTTCTGTTTTTTCCTTGTTTTGTGTTTTATGTTTTTTGGGGTACCCCCCTTATTTGTAAAAAACAATAGTTTTTAGGGTTATTTGGTCTTTTGTAACGAGATTGTTTCGGCAGCGCTTGTCACTTAGGTTTGTTTTGCGGGAGGCGGCCCTGTTTAGAGTGTCAGGAGTACGGAGGAAACGCGATTGAGTAAGTCTAGAGGTATTTTTCACTAGCTGGAAGGCAACAGTGTGTTTTGAGTATTTTTAGGGTTGTCTAAGACGCCTGTTTTATTACTCATGGTGCCTCGGATGATTTGTACATTTTCCTGCCACTTTGGCAAGTGTGACTGCAGGTGCTGTTTGATATGAATGTTTGGTATAAAGGTTTATATTGTTTCTTTTTTGGCAGGCTATATAATAAGAAGCTACCTTGGTGAGGTGTATGAATGTTGTTGGGATGGTTGCATTGGCTTATATTAGCTAATAATAAGAACATAAGATATGCCATACTGGGTCAGACCAAGGTCCATCAAGCCCAGTATCCTGTTTCCAACAGTGGCCAATCTAGGTCATACGTACCTAGCAATATCCCCAAAAGACACAGGTTCCACAATGTTTGTATTGGGTCAAGCAGTGGATATGCTGGGTCCCCTTTAATAATGGGTTATGGACCTTTCCTCCAAGAACTTGTCCAAATCTTTTTTAAACCCAGCTACTCTAACAGCTTTTACTACATCCTCCAGTAACAAATTCCAGAGTTTGATTACACGTTGAGTGAAAAAATATTTTCTCTTATTAGTCTTAAATAGGTTAAACTGTAGCTTAATTGCATGTCCCCAAGGCTTTCTATATTTTGATGGTGTAAACCAGGGGTCTCAAACACGCGGCCCGCGAGACAACTTTGTGCGGCCCGCGACGGAGGAAAACAAAAAAAACCCCAAAACCCTGGCTTCTGCCGTTGCCGCCGTGGCAGCGGCAGAATCAATTGTCAAATTTTTAAAAAAACTGACTTCTGCTGCTCAAGCAGCAAAATCAGCTGTCCTGCGGCCCCTTCCCCTGTGCCCAGAGATCCGAGTCTGCTCTATCAGCGGCGTGCTTTTCAAGCCGCGAAGAGAGTATTCCCCTCTCGCGCGGTTTCAAGCCGCGCGAGAGGGGAATACTCTCCTCGCGGCTTGAAAAGCACGCCGCTGATAGAGCAGACTCGGATCTCCGGGTACAGGGGAAGGGGCCGCAGGACAGCTGATTTTGCTGCTTGAGCAGCAGAAGCCAGGTTTTTTTTTAATTTACCTGGGGGGGGGGGGTGTAGGACTGGAAATGGGCTATTAGCTTGGCAGGGCAGGGGGGGGGGTATGACGGGAAATGGGCTATTGGCAGGGGGGGGTATGACTGGAGATGGGCTATTGGCAGGGGGGGTTATGACTGGAGATGGGCTATTGGCAGGGGGGGGGTTATGACTGGAGATGGGCTATTGGCAGGGGGGTTATGACTGGTAATGGGCTATGGTGGGGGCTAGGACTGGAAATGGGCAGGTGGGGGTTAGGAAGGACTGGAGGTGGGCTGACGGGGGGAGTTAGGACTGGTAATGAGCTATGGAAGGGCTGACTGAAATGGGGTAATGGGGGTTAGGGCTGGAAGTGGGCTATTGGCAGGGGGTTATGACTGGTAATGGGCTATGGGGGGGGGGGGTAAGACTGAAAATGGGGTGATGGGGGTAAAACTGGAAGTGCGCTATGGGGAGGTTAGGACTGGTAATGGGCTATGGGGGGTCTAGGACTGGTAATGGGCTGGGGGGGGGGGTTGCTAGGACTGGAAATGGGCTGAGTGGAAGGGGGGCTTGAACTGCAAATGGCTGATGGGGAGGGGGGCTTGGAATGGAAATGGGCTGTAAGGGGAGGGAGCTAGGATTGGAAATGGGCTGATGGGGGGCTAGGATTGGAAATGGGCTGATGGTGAGGCTAGGATAGGACTGGAAATGGACTAATGGGGGGACTAGAAGGGAGCGGATGCTGGGTGGGGCTGGAACTAGAAGGGAGCTGATGTTGGGGGAGGATTAGAATGGGATGGAGCTGGAAAAGTGAAATGGAGAGGGGAAAAATATTTTGTCTGGGAGAGAAGACAAATCTACAATTGGCCAGGTATTGGGAGAGTAAGTGGGGATTGAGGATGGAGGGGTAAAATTTGAGTGGATGAAATAGGAATGAGGAAAGAGAAAAAGGAGAAAGATTAGTATGTTAAAGCAGATGTAGAGAGAGAATGGAAAAAAAACTAGGAGAGAAGAAAGGGCAAATGGACAGCAGACGATGGAGAGTTAGCAGAAGACATGAAGAAACCAGAAGAAAGTGGCTGGAACAATTGCAACTGAAAAAAATGCACAAAAGGTAGAAAAATATCTCTTTATTTTGAATTTATTAACTGGAATATGTCAGCTCTGGGAAATGTGCATCATTAATGTTTGCGCTTTGTTTAGTACAAGAGGAAATTAATTTATAGTTTTATTTCTACAGTGTTGTTGTACATTCCAAGTTTGGCTTTTGGGGTTCCCAGTTTAATTATTGTCTTCTTGTTTCTAAATCTTTTAGTCTTTCTTTATCCATACTCATTAAAGAGGCATGTTTACTAAAAGTTAGTGTATGGTAACATTATGCAAATATTTATGCAAATGAGGCCCTTATGCAAATGAGGCCCCGCGTCTTATGCGGCCCCCGGGTTACTTTACAAGTCCTCATTTGGCCCTCAAAGCAATTTGAGTTTGAGACCCCTGGTGTAAACAATCATAGTAACATAGTAGCATAGTAACATAGTAAATGACGGCAGATAAAGACCAGTATGGTCCATCCATTCTGCCCAGCAAGGCGGCAAGAGTAGGTGCAACTGCCGCTCCGTGCAGGTCACCCCTCCCCATGCCTTTGTTTAGGGGGGGTACCCACCGCTCCGTGTAGGTCACCCCTATTTGTTGAAATAGTTAATTATGTTTATTTTGATTTTATCCTGTTGCTCTAAAGGGATCCACAGTGTCTGTCCCATGCCATTTTGAATTCTGTCACTGTGTTTGCCCCCACCACCCATCGGGAGGACATTCCAAGCATCCACCACCCTTTCAGTGAAAAAATATTTCCTGATATTGCCTTTCAGTTTACCTCCTTGCAGCTTCATGTTATACCCTCTAGTTTTACAGCTTCCCCGTCTTTGGAAGAGGTTTGTTTTTCATTAATACTCTTTAAGTATTTAAAGGTCTGAATCATATCTCCCCTGTCCCTCCTCTCTTCCAAGAAAACTTCTCTATGCTTACAAGCTAATTTATAAGACCTGATGTATGCCAAGACTTTGATGGTGTAAAAAATCAATCTATGTCTAGCCATTCCATTCCATTCATTAATTTATACACCTCTATTATATCTCCCTCAGCCATTTAATTTCCTGGTTGAAGAGCCCTAACCTTTTTAGCCTCTCCTCATAGGGGTATCCTTCCATCCCCTTTAGCATTTTGGTGACTTTTCTCTTTACCTTTTCTAATTCTGCTATATCCTTTTTAAGATACGGTGACCAGAACTGCACACAATATTCAAAATGCGATCGCACCATGGAATGATACAGAGGCATTATAATATCCTTTTTTTATTTTACATTCCTTTCCTTATGATATCTAGTATTCTATTTGCTTTCTTGGCCATCGCTGCACACTGGGCGGAGGGTTTCAACATGTTATCCACAATGAAATCTTTTTGCTCGGTGGTGGTTCCTAATATGGTTGTTGGTTGTAATGGTCAAGGATGTGTCATGCTGCTGATTAAGTGTGCAAAAAATAAGACTGTTCACAACTAATCATCAAACTAATAGTGCAATTAGTTAAGAGACCATCAGACTGAGTGCTTTTGCAATGCACAAAGCCCACAGCACCATCATCGGTCTCAAAAAATGTGCAATATTTTATTAAATCCTTAACAACTAAATTTCTAAATTATTGTTTGTCAAACTGAGTATATTTTAAAAAAGGTAACTGCCTGAAGACATCTGACATGAATTCATGTTTCAGGATCCAATAAGCCTTGCTTCGGGGGCAACATTCAAAGTATATAGTTTTGAAACAAAAAAAGCAACGCTCTTGCAAACATCTTTCCGGAAGGCTGATTAAATGTGACTGATCTTCAGCGGCGGTGGCTAGCATAGCGCATAGCCGTTGCGGCAGCTGACTATCTGGATCGCTGCACAGCCTGGAAGCTAAGTGGGCAGCGGCGATATTAAGTTGATGCCTGGTTAGCTGCTGTGGGTTGAGCTAGGGCAACCTTTGCCATGCCTATCTTTACCCGTGTGTCGCTAACCGGACAACAGCTCATTATCACCGCTGCCCAGTTAGTGATGCTGCCGCCTCCATGCCACCCTGGAACGCCCACGATATTCCCCGATGCTAATCGTGTAAATGTCTTTCAATATACCCCCCGTTATTTATTAGATAAAAAAGATCCACAAGGGGCAGTATATGTTACTTTAGCCTGTATAAGTGACTTGACTTTTGAGCTCCTAAATGTTTGAAGACTTATGCATTTTCTTGCTTTGGTGAGAGGTGGATACCATGCCTTCTCTTATTATGCGCCCAGTCAATGGAACAAATTACCATGCAGTCTGAGAGAGATTAAAGACCTTAGTTCTTTCAGGAAGGAGCTTAAAACATACCTGTTCACCCAACACTTTCACGACTTACAAACTACACTCGAGCAAATTGCACAAGATTACACAACTCAACTAACACAAGTTTGCTCAACCTAACTCAAAACCCACTTTCCCATACTTTACTCATACTGAATGTTAGTCAGTCCTATAATGACTGTTGTAAATAATCTCTCTGTTTTAGAATTCCATACTTCAGTATCTCCTATAATGATTATTTTAGTTTTCTTGTCTATTATAATTTTTCCATACTATACTATCATCTGTAAATAATGAATAATTTCTCTCAACCAATGTAAATAGTTAATATGTTTTCCTTATATGTTAGTTACCTATGTACTTAATGTTCCATGTAATTTAATGTTAATGTTTTGACACGTTCTCTGTAAACCGCCCCTGATCTCTGGAAGGGGCGGTATAAAAAAACGCACAAATAAATAAATAAGTTTTTATTCTTATTACTATTGTTTTAGTCAATTGGACTTTTTTGAAGGGTTTGTAAGTGTTCGTATTAGTTTTTGTAGGTGTGACCTATCATTAGTATCACTTTGACAACTATTGTCCCATCTAAGGGTAAGCCATCTCTTTACAGAGATGCATCTATTTATTTATTTGTCTGTTTTATTATTTGTTTTTACATATCTTTTAGGCATTTTATGAACACTTATATTTGTGAAGAAACATGAGGGCAGAAAAAAAAACCACATGGCCTATCTAGTCTGCCCTTCCATGTCAACCACTACAACAGTCCCCTTTTTTCCTTTAGAGATCCTCTGTCTTTCTTCCATGCTTTTTTGAATTCAGACACTGTCCTCATGTCCACCACCTATACTGGGAGACTATTCCACGGATCCACCACTCTTTCCTAAAATAAATATTTCCGCATATCACTCCTGAGTCTTTCCCCTTTTACTTTCATCCTATATCCCCTCCTGGGCATTTATGCCACGGAGGTATTTAAATGTCTCAATCATATCACCTCTATCCCGTCTTTCCTCTAAGGTGTACATATTAAGATGCTGAAGTCTGTCCTCATATGCTTTATAATGAAGACCAATAACCATTTTAGTAGCCACCCTCTGTACCGATTCCATCCTCTTTATATCCTTTTGAAGGTGCGGTCTCCAGAATTGCACACTATACTCCAAATGAGGTCGAACCAAAGACATACAGAGGCACTATCACCTCCTGTCTTCTGCTGGCCATTCCTCTCCTATGTACGCAAGGATTCTTCTAGCTTTTGCCGTCGCCTTTTCTACCTTTTTAGCTACTTTAAGATCATCAGACACAACCACGCCTAGGTCCCGCTCTTCTTTTGTGGACAGAAGTACTTCACCTCCTATACTGTATTGCTCCCTTGGATTGCTGCAGCCCAAATGCATGACCTTGCATTTTTTAACATTAAATCCCAGCTGCCAAATTCTAGATCATTCTTTAAGCTTAACTAGATCCCTCCATATGTTATCTGGGTGTCTATTGCAGATTTTGGTATCATCCGCAAAGAGGCAAACCTTACCCGACAGCCCTTCCACTATATCACTAACAAAGATGTTAAAAAGAATTGGACCAAGGACAGATCCTCTCAGAGTGAGCTCCATTTACCTGTACTCTTTGTCGCCTCCCACCCAACCAATTTCTAACCCAAGCAGTAACTTTAGGGTCCATCCCTAGGGTGCTGTTTGTTTATAAGTAGCCTGTGAGGAACGGTGTCAAAGGCTTTACTGAAATATAAATACATCACATCTAGGGCTCTCCCTCAGTCCAACTCCCTGGTTATTTGCTATTTGATAAGTTTTAAATGTTTGTTCCCCAATTTCTCTCTTTGGTATATTTTGGACTGCCGTTGCGTTGGTTTGTTTTGTGCGCCGTCGTGGTAGGATTCCTCTCTTTTGTGGGCTCTGCAGAACAGGGCATGTTGTGCATAGTTGTGGCCAGTGTCCTCTACCGCTGTTTACGGTGGAGAGTTTTCTCCTTTAAGATGACTCTCCTCATTGGTTTTAATCTCTTCTTTGTGCCTCACACTGTGTTTTTCACTCTGGGGCCAGTGAGATAGGGTTGGAGCTCAGATCTCTTCATTTCCTTTTGCTAATGCAAGGCACAAAACAGGGAAAAACTGTTAGTCCACCAGCCCCAACTGAGCAATTTTCTGTTAGTGACTCTACATTGCCTGCTGACGCTCTTCTTCCTCTATGGCACAAGCAATGCCAGCAGCGTCCAGGAGGGGAGGAGGAGCCTAATGGTTAGAGCACTGGCTGGGACTCAAAAGACCAGGGTTTGATTCCCACTAGCACTCCTCAAGGCCTTGGGTAAGTCACTTAACCCTCCATTGCATCAGAAAATTCCAAGTTATCAATGTCCCTGTTTCAAGATTAAATTACAATGTAAACCACATTGACCAAAATGATAAAGTGGCATAAAAACACCCTGTTAAATAAGTAAATTAAGCACTGCAACAGGCAGCAGTGTAAAACGTGCTGGTACAGCCACATTGACATTTCAAATAATGACTCTTTACCAGTCCTAGAATCCTCATTCACACTGTGTGTTTAATTTACTTCTAGGGTGGAGCATCCAAGCCCAACGTCTTTATTATACCCCATTTAAGGTTTGTAACTATCGTATCTTTTAACCTATTCTCAGGTACTCTATAACCAATCTTACAACTGGGGTTCTGCCAAGACAGGGAAGGTGCAAGAGAAAGTGTGCAGGCAGGAACTCAGCACTGCAAGCAGAGGGGAAAGCAGGAACTCAGCACTGCAAGCAGAGGGGAGACAGGAACTCAGCACTGCAAGCAGAGGGGGAAGCGGGAACTCAGCACTGCAAGCAGAGGGGAGACAGGAACTCAGCACTGCAAGCAGAGGGGGAAGCGGGAACTCAGCACTGCAAGCAGAGGGGAGACAGGAACTCAGCACTGGAGGCAGAGGGGAAAGCAGGAGCTCAGCACTGCAAGCAGAGGGGAGAGCAGGAACTCAGCACTGCAAGCAGAGGGGAAAGCGGGAACTCAGCACTGCAAGCAGAGGGGGAAGCGGGAACTCAGCACGGGAGGCAGAGGGGAGACAGGAACTCAGCACGGGAGGCAGAGGGGAGACAGGAACTCAGCACTGCAAGCAGAGGGGAAAGCGGGAACTCAGCACTAGAGGCAGAGGGGAAAGCGGGAACTCAGCACTGCAAGCAGAGGGGAAAGCGGGAACTCAGCACTGCAAGCAGAGGGGAGACAGAAACTCAGCACAGGAGGCAGAGGGGAGACAGGAACTCAGCACTGGAGGCAGAGGGGAAAGCAGGAACTCAGCACGGGAGGCAGAGGGGAGACAGGAACTCAGCAGTGGAGGCAGAGGGGAGACAGGAACTCAGCACTGGAGACAGAGGGGAGACAGGAACTCAGCACGGGAGGCAGAGGGGAGACAGGAACTCAGCACTGGAGACAGAGGGGAGACAGGAACTCAGCACGGGAGGCAGAGGGGAGACAGGAACTCAGCACTGGCGGCAGAGAGGAGAGCAGGAACTCAGCACTGCAGGCAGAGAGGAGACAGGAACTCAGCACTGGAGGCAGAGGGGAAAGCAGGAACTCAGCACGGGAGGCAGAGGGGAGACAGGAACTCAGCACTGGCGGCAGAGGGGAGACAGGAACTCAGCACTGGCGGCAGAGGGGAAAGCAGGAGCTCAGCACTGCAAGCAGAGGGGAAAGCGGGAACTCAGCACTGCAAGCAGAGGGGAAAGCGTGAACTCAGCACTGCAAGCAGAGGGGGAAGCGGGAACTCAGCACGGGAGGCAGAGGAGAGACAGGAACTCAGCACGGGAGGCAGAGGGGAGACAGGAACTCAGCACTGCAAGCAGAGGGGAAAGCGGGAACTCAGCACTGCAAGCAGAGGGGAAAGCGGGAACTCAGCACGGGAGGCAGAGGGGAAAGCGGGAACTCAGCACGAGAGGCAGAGGGGAAAGCGGGAACTCAGCACTGCAAGCAGAGGGGAAAGCGGGAACTCAGCACGGGAGGCAGAGGGGAGACAGGAACTCAGCACAGGAGGCAGAGGGGAGACAGGAACTCAGCACTGGAGGCAGAGGGGAAAGCAGGAACTCAGCACGGGAGGCAGAGGGGAGACAGGAACTCAGCACTGGAGACATAAGGGAGACAGGAACTCAGCACGGGAGGCAGAGGGGAGACAGGAACTCAGCACTGGAGACAGAGGGGAGACAGGAACTCAGCACGGGAGGCAGAGGGGAGACAGGAACTCAGCACTGGCGGCAGAGAGGAGAGCAGGAACTCAGCACTGCAGGCAGAGAGGAGACAGGAACTCAGCACTGGAGGCAGAGGGGAAAGCAGGAACTCAGCACGGGCGGCAGAGGGGAAAGCAGGAACTCAGCACTGGCGGCAGAGGGGAGACAGGAACTCAGCACTGGCGGCAGAGGGGAAAGCAGGAGCTCAGCACTGCAAGCAGAGGGGAAAGCGGGAACTCAGCACTGCAAGCAGAGGGGAGACAGGAACTCAGCACTGGAGGCAGAGGGGAAAGCAGGAGCTCAGCACTGCAAGCAGAGGGGAGAGCAGGAACTCAGCACTGCAAGCAGAGGGGAGACAGGAACAGCACTGGAGGCAGAGGGGAAAACGGGAACTCATCACTGGAGGCAGAGGGGAGACAGGAACAGCACGGGAGGCGACAGGAACTCAGCACGGGAGGCAGAGAGGAAAGCGGGAACTCAGCACGGGAGGCAGAGGGGAGACAGGAACTCAGCACGGGAGGCGACAGGAACTCAGCACGGGAGGCAGAGGGGAAAGCGGGAACTCAGCACGGGAGGCAGAGGGGAGACAGGAACTCAGCACGGGAGGCAGAGGGGAAAGCGGGAACTCAGCACTGCAGCAGAGGGGAGACAGGAACTCAGCACGGGAGGCAGAGGGGAGAGCGGGAACTCAGCACGGGAGGCAGAGGGGAAAGCGAGAACTCAGCACTGCAGCAGAGGGGAGACAGGAACTCAGCACGGGAGGCAGAGGGGAAAGCGGGAACTCAGCTCAGGAGGTAGAGGGGAAAGCAAGCTACGCATTCCCACACAAATCCCTTTGTGGCAGCCCTTCTCTTGCTGTCCCTCCCCAGCCCCACAAGAATGGCAAAGTACCCATGTGCTCCACCCCTGCACTCTAGAAGTGCCCTTTGGTAGCGCAGTCAGCTGGTATCAAGAACTGGGCAAAATCATTCAAAGCTTGATCGTTGTGCTGCTTGGTGTGCCGTAGCTCCTGCTGGGTGCCCATTCCGGGGTGGGGTCGAGGAGCTGTCCATCATTGCACATCCACTTCCTGAGCATGGGGGATCTGCAGGCAGCTAACAAACACATTAGTACAAAGGCTGTATATGGAGGGCAATTTGTACATGTCCTGGGTAAAATGCATCGCGTTAAGGTCCCTTGCAAGTCACATGAGTTTTAGTGCCTAGGCCCCTGGTGATGCCTTTTGACGGTGTACGCTTTAACTCTGCAGGAACCCTGGGCCATCTGGAACATCAGCACCGCCTCCAAGACCTCCACAGCCCACCAGACTCCCACATGGAGCTGTCTGATTCCACGTGACACTGGACACAGCATTAAGTACTGGAATTACAGGCTCCCTTTGGAAAATGGGACGCGGCAGTGGGCTCCGTGTGGGTCACCTCTTTTATGGAAAACTAGAATAAAAGTCTGATCTGATAATTTAAAAAATGATAAACAATTTCTTGACTGTGAAAACCAGATTAAAATAAATGACTCATTCCTGGTTATGTACAGAATAAGCGGCTGAAGGGTGTCTTGAGGCTTTGGCTGGAGATTTCTAGTCCAGCACTGTAACACTAGATCCTCCACCCCCATGTAAATTCAGAGAGATGAGTCTCTAATGGAAAGAAATCGCAACTATGACTTCTCACCCAGTACAAAACCTCTGCTCAAAGGTGTGGGGGGAGGGTCTGAAGCTTGTGCTTATGTAATATTGAGGCAGCTGATGTCATCACAGAAGAGCCAATGACATCAGCAGCAGGGGGTGTCAGGGCGATGTACCTTGTCAGACGGCTGCCTGGGTGAGAATCTTCACAGTCTTGGCAAGTGCATATATCTATATGATTTGCAAGGTATTGTGGGCAATGCAGTTCATTCACACCAGACACAGCTGCTCACAATAATTAGTTGTGCTTTTGGGTAAAGCCAATAAGATATTTATTTATGGGGTTATTTCTCCCAACACAGATATGCTTGGTAGCACATAAATCAGGTTACTTGCTTCCAGTGTTTAACTTGGAAAAACAAAATCAAAATCAGGAAAACATTCAAACTTGTCAGGCATTAGCTAATGTTTTCTTAGCATATATCAAACAACAAACAAAAAGCCACAAAGAAAGAAAAAAACTGTTCTTTTCAGGTTAACTTCTGATAACTTCCCACATAGATTCAGAAGTGATTGTCTCCTAGCTCACAAGCAATTAGGTAAGGCTCAATTGCTAGCAGTTATCCAGCTGAAACCCCTTAGCTGGCTTGCTTTCTACTGTGTGGGTCAAATCCTGCTTCAGGAGCTTTTCTGAGTAGATTAAAGAACAAGTTTGTATTTCTTTGTGATGGTTGCTGTACTTTATAACAGAAAATCACCAAAGGAGTTTGGACAGAGAGCAGTCCATATAAACACATTCTTCATCTGCAATCATTCCCCCTTCTTCAACAAGCATGGGTTCAATATCATGGATTGGCACAGATGAATCTCTCAATGGAGCACTTTCAGGAGAATACTTGTTTCCCTGCTGTCTTTCAAGGTTATAGCTAGGGCATAGATCAGTGTTCATACCTGAGCTTCCATTGCTGTTAGAGTTCCTCTCTATATAGCCTGGCCAGTATGTAGTCCAGTTCTTATGTCCAGCCTTCCAATCCAGATCCCTGGACACTGGATCTCTCTTCACATACCTTCTGGCACAGGTCTTAGGGTCCCTTCCACGTGCAGCCGTCTCTCCCTCACAGGTAGCGTCTGGAGATTCCTAGCTCTGCAGCACCATTCCTCTGGCTTTCCCCAGTCCAATGGTGTATGCTGGCCCTTGGAATACCTCCCAGTATACGTACTGCTCTGGACTCTTCTAGACCTCTCAAAGGCTTTTCTCCTCTTTCTTCCAGAGGGTTTCTTTCCCTCTCTGTTCGTCCGGTTTGGCTTCTGCTTCTGATGATCCTTCAGATGAAACTGATCAAGCTCAAGCTGATTCTCAGGATACTGAGGATGATTCTCTGTAGAATAAACTCTACTTTTATTCTGCCTAGATGAGTGCTCCTCCCTAACACAGCGCTGCTGTGCTGAATCAGGCCCTGCCCTTTGAGATGAGTGCTTAGGGATTACCTCATAGCCCTCCTGATTGAACACATTTCCCCACTTCAGCTCCTCTAATGGCTGTTGGAAACCTGGTGCATTCTGGGACTGGTAGTCTTTTATGGGAAAATTCTGTTTTATTATTTCTACCAGAACTGACAGGTTGCTTGTTCAGAGTCACTTCACCTTTTCTATAGCTCCTTCCTGAGCTATGATAAGCTTCCTTATCACAACCTTCATGAACTTCAGGCCTAAAATACTTTAAGAATATGTGAAAGTTTTTCTTTTAACAACGATGTAGAAAACAAAACTTAGGAGAGCTTTCATGAACAAGAGTCTGCTCCGGGACAAACTGCCAATGATGCCTCTTCCTACCCACTCAGTCTCCTGTTTCTCTCCCCTCTCTCCAGGCACTTTCCTCCAGACATACTCCCTTCCTCCTCCCACCTCCCTCCCACAGACCCTGTCCCACCATCCCTCTTCTCCCTCCATCCGTCCTTCCCTCCAGACATACTCTCCTCCTCCCCCCCCACTGTCCCACCATCCCTCTCCTTCCTCCATCCATCCTTCCCTCCAGACATACTCTCCTCCTCCTCCCCCCAGACACCATCCCTCTTCTCCCTCCATCCCTCCAGACATACTCTCCTCCTCCTCTCACCTCCCTCCCTCCAGACACTGTCCCACCATCCCTCTCCTTCCTCCATCCGTCCTTCCCTCCAGACATACTCTCCTCCTCCTCTCACCTCCTTCCCTCCACTGTCCCACCATCCCTCTCCTTCCTCCATCCGTCCTTCCCTCCAGACATACTCTCCTCCTCCTCCCCCCAGACACCATCCCTCTTCTCCCTCCATCCGTCCTTCCCTCCAGACATACTCTCCTCCTCCTCTCACCTCCCTCCCTCCACTGTCCCACCATCCCTCTCCTTCCTCCATCCGTCCTTCCCTCCAGACATACTCTCCTCCTCCTCCCCCCAGACACCATCCCTCATATCCCTCCATCCGTCCTTCCCTCCAGACATACTCTCCTCCTCCTCTCACCTCCCTCCCTCCACTGTCCCACCATCCCTCTCCTTCCTCCATCCGTCCTTCCCTCCAGACATACTCTCCTCCTCCTCTCACCTCCCTCCCCCCAGACACCATCCCTCTTCTCCCTCCATCCGTCCTTCCCTCCAGACATACTCTCCTCCTCCTCTCACCTCCCTCCCTCCAGACACTGTCCCACCATCACTCTCCTCCCTCCACCCGTTCTTCCCTCCAGACATTCTCCCCTCCTCCTCCCACCTCCCTCTCTCCAGACACTGTCCCAAACTCTACCCCTGTTCACACCAATAGTGAATGTAGATATCATGAAATTAATGCACATACCATGGCATAATTTTATAAAACTCCAACCAGACAGCAAAATCACAATTGCAAAAAACGCAAAGGAATCAGTCAGAAGCAAGGTGTAAACCAAAGGTCAATTTTTATTCCAGGGAGTCGCCAAGGACCCTGAAGACCTGACATGGCACTGTCTTCATCAAGGCTAGGGGCCTCTGTCAATATAAATATTTAAAAAAAAACAAAAAGCACATTATTAATTACTAAGAACATCAGAAAACTGAAAACATTGAAGAACATAAAAATATATTTTTAAAAAAGGGCCTGATTCCAGGGTGGAGTAGAAGCCCTCTGTGCGCCCTGCCGGAACAAGATGCACACAGGGCATCGTGATTCTGATCCTGTGGGGCACATCAAGCCCCACGGGATCAGAATTGCAAACAGTTCTGTATGTGCAGGCCGGGACTGCAATTCAGCCCAGCCTGCATGTACAGGACAACCCTAACTCAGTCAGGGCTTTACAATGGAGCCGCAGCACCATGGGTCCAGTTGCCATGGCACCACGGTTCCATTGTAAAGTCGCAATCCCAAGCTGCTGGCTACAGAACTGGTTTCCAACGTCTGGGACCTTCAAGGGTACCAGTCGAGCGATTGTATGCGGTCGACATACCACGGGAGACTCGGCCAGACCGAGTCTCCCAACAACACCTTACTCCGATGCGCTTAACCAATCGATCTATGAATGCCGCCGTTGGAAAGACATAGAAAAAGAAAAACCGGATGATGGCCCCCGTTGTTTCAGTGTGTCGATGTCTTCCGATATCCTTTTGCGTTGACTGCTGAAGACATGACCTGTTTTTGCAGACTGCAACATCGCCATAAGGTCCATTATTGGCTGTCCCTTTTTTTTTTTTTTTTTTTGCGCGATCGATCTGTGGGAACACCTCCGGATGCAACTCCATTCTCTGGTTCCTACCCGGACCCTGATGAGGAAATCCGTCAGCACATTATCCTTCCTCGCAACATGTGTTGCCGAGATCACTGGAAGTAGATGCTCTATCTATGCTAACAGCTCCTCTGCCTGGGCCTCCATGGCCACACTCCCGGTTTCGCCCTGCAATTGATGCAGGCCAGCGTCGCGGAGTTGTCGGACAGCTGGTGCACCGCTCGACTTGCACCGTAGCTTCAAACGTCTGCCACTCAAAGCCTACCATTCGCAGTTCCAGCCGGATGAGTGACCACTGGGTCTCTGGCGTACTCCAAGAGCCTGGCACAAAAAGAACTCTGCAATGTAGCTGAGTTCCACAAAGTATATATACCCCATCCTTCTACAATTTAAGATGGTCTACCAGGCACCTAACCCTAAAGAGCATCACATCCACTGTACATGCAACCGAACTCTCTAAATATGAACATACAGGAATCCACAGTTTGCCCCGGTACCAGCATTGGGTAGTCTACTTGTCCTTTTGGGAAGCTACCAGGCACTTGCGATCTGGATGGCCCACTATTGAGGACAGTATACTGGGCTTGAAGGAGCTTGGTCTGACCCATTAAGGCATTTCTTGCTTTCTTATGAAGAGAACCTCCAGAAGGTCCCTGCCTGGAAGTAACAGACTGAACCTCGCCCTATGGACCTGTGGGGAGCTCACATGGTTAGAAGCCCTTGACTCAGAAGCAGTGAGGCTCAGCGATGACTTGGAGAGAAGGGAAGCCTAGTGGTTGGGGCAAGTCGTCAGAGGCCCAAGAGGTTGAATCCCCCTTGAAAACTGCAACCTTGGTTCCTAAGAACTGGATTTTGAGCCCCCACAGGTGGTCCCTTGGCCTTGGTTAAGCTACCAAACCCTAGCTTTCCTCAGGCACCAAAACTGAAATTGTGAGCTCTTCAGGGATAAGGAAAATATAAATACCATATCAGAACGAATGCCACCTTGACTTGTATAAAAAAAAAACAACCTGCTCCACTAAATAAAGGACTTAAAAGTAAATAAATGACTGGGAACATGCGTGTTAGAGAACTCTGGCCGTGGAGTGATACTACGGCCAGTGCAAGCCTGTGGTTTCCTCTTTTTTTTTTTATTACCCCAGTCCTTCTGCCAGCATAGAGATGAGGCTGAGAATAGATTGTCCAGTGGGCCTGGAATGTTGCCTCTTGGGCAACAGAGACGTAGAGAGGCTAGGATTTGGGAGCGAAGCCAAAGAGAAAAGGAAGCTGATGCCTGAGACAATGTATCTCAGCAGGACGGCTCAGTCTCCCCTCAGATCCCATGACTGTACTCCAACCCCATGTCACACCATGAGGTCCTCACACTTTCTCAGCATCCTCCATTGCTGGACAGATTACATAGGCATGAAAACAGAGTCTGAACATAGAAATACCGCCTCACTGTACAGTGAGTGCACAGAAAAAATTATGCTTAAACCAATGTGAGTAGCTACGAACTGCACATCTACCTACACAGGTGACCGAGCCCCTGGTACCCAAACACAGGGCCGGGAGCACACTTGAACATAAATCAAATTCATGGGGCAGTCAGAGTATTGACCGCAGCTATGAAACCTTCCCAAGCCCTGGAACACTAAGTCCCAGACAATGCCACCCAGAAGGATCTAGCGGATCTTATCACCTTCCATTCTCCCAGGCACACCCCCTGATCTTTTCACCTCAACCGTCTTACCCTTCCCCTCTCCCTCCGATGCTCACCTACAATCCACCCGTTCTTCTGCCTTCTTTTTTGCAGGCCCTGCCCTTTGGAATGCTCTCCCTTCCTCCCTTCGCCTGGAACCCCACCATCCCACCTTTAAACGAAATCTGAAGACTCATCTCTTTTTCCCTGGCCTTCGACCTTCCCTCTCCTTTTATGTAATTTGCCTCCCTACGCCCACCTCTGTATCTCTCTCCCAAAACTATATTTTCCTGTGTCTTGTCCTGTCTCTCTCCTCTCTTTTACTATCCTATCAAAGAATTGTAAACTTTCCTTTCAATTTCATTGGCCTTGGGCCCTTTCCTGACTGTTTGTAGATTGTACACCGCCCTGATTGTTACAGAAGGGTGGGTTTATCAAATTAAATAAACATAAGGACTGCTCCTTATCTTCAGAACGGCCCATTTAACCAGATGGCACAGAAGGGCCAGCGGCCCTGCTAAGTGATAAAAATAATGCTCTGATTTCACCGGCTCTAGACCTAGATGAGAATATCTTGCACCTGCTACCAGCACACAGAGAACCTCTCATCTGCCGACCACTCGGCAGATGAGAGGTTCACGAGACAGGCATGTGAAGGGAAGACATAATTGGCAAACTACCACAGGGAGAGAGCACTGAATAACATATGTGATACCTAATCAGCGTTGCCAACTGGTGTCCGATAGGGACACTACCACCACAGAATGATACAGAAATTAAAAGTTCTAATTGCTGGTCACATAATCTTGATCTGCAGAAATTTCACAGCTGCTTATTTAGCCACCAACCCTGAGTGACTTACAGAGATCTGCCTGATGATTTCTGTATATACCAGATCACAGAATGGCACTATTGAATGTACCTACCGCCCTCTGGTGACCATTGAATGTATTACAGGCCCTTATATATAATTTTTTTTTAAGGTTTCTTAAACCTGTCCCTGTGAACTACAGGTCTTCGGCCCATGTTGATCTGACCATAGAATATATTGGCAGACCGAAAATACAACAGGACTACTGTCTCTAGCACCCCTCTATTCTACCCTCCTTTCACCTACAAGCTCGGGCTCTGCCCTTGTAGAACACCTAAAAAATTAAATTTGCCTAGTAACCAGGGACATAACTGATGCTCCTCAGAGGGATAGTCAGGAGGGAGAGAATATGTGGTAACAGAAATTAAGTAAAAACTGATGTCTTATAACAAACTAAAATTTAAAATAAACTCCAAAAGAAAGTTAAAAATAAATGAAAGAGAATCACAATAAAGCTAGGAAGCTAACTCGGCGGTCTGTCTTCTGCCTTACACAGGCGAGCCGCTGCAACTCTCCCCACGTGGTCCAAAATCACAGAGAAAACGGCCACCCCCTCATCGACGAATTTTGGCACCAAACAAGAAACTGTCGCTGCAAAAGAACAGCTCTCAGCAGAACGACAGGGCCCAAAGGCCTTACCTGCATGACCGAAAGCAACTCATCTTGTTTCTGCCGCCACAATGCCAACCGGCCCTGAAACCGCACTGCCGCAATCAGCCGTCGCGGCGAGGGTCGCTCAGCCGGTTCCAGCAAATAAGAAAGATCCCGCAAGTACGGAGAGCCTCCGTCTCATACAGTTGCAGTGTGACTATGCGGTCCCCAGAGCTCTCTCCCGTACAGTCCAGGGAGAGAGATCCGCACCGGCGAATGGCTGCAGCAAGTGAGAAGACTGACCAGGAGGGAAGGTGGGAGCTGCTAATATTTTAAATAGCCAGAATCAAAATTTAAAATTACATTAAACCAAAGGAAATTTGCTCCTAACACCTACAGATAACTAATCCCTGAATGTCCATTAACCAAAGGTAAATGAACTAAACTTAAAGGCAAAT
Source organism: Ichthyophis bannanicus (assembly GCA_033557465.1). Taxonomy (NCBI): domain Eukaryota; kingdom Metazoa; phylum Chordata; class Amphibia; order Gymnophiona; family Ichthyophiidae; genus Ichthyophis; species Ichthyophis bannanicus. The sequence continues at coordinate 1,032,138,859 of CM066034.1, forward strand.
TTAAGGAAAATTAAGCAAAATTAAAAGTAGGATCCCCCTAAAGGCTCCTTATCTATTTCTTAAGTGAGCCCAGAACCTAGGCTCACAACGTCCTCCTGCTGCATGGAGACTGGACACACTGGGGGCTGATGGGAGAGACCAGCAGGCTATATCCAGTGATGTCATGAATTTGACATGCCCAGTCTCCAAGCTGCGAGAGGAGGTACACAACCCAGAGGTTGAGGACCAAACTGGAGGAATGATAAGGAACTTTAGCGTACTAATAGCCCAGCACATTGAGGACATCATGGACATCCTAAATACAACTTCCCCTTCTGACCCATGCCCAGTGGAGTGGATTAAGGATAACAAGGACCAACTAAGCCACCACATTCACAAAATTGTGAGAGACTCTCTCTAACAAGGATACATGCCACAAGCACTCAAGCAAGCTACGATCCGACCCATCCTCAAGAATGCAAAGCTAAGCTCCACCGACCCGAAATCTTACCGCCCCATCTCAAGTCTCCCATTTATATCAAAGATCATCGAAAAAGCAGTACAGAGACAACTACAGGATCACATTGATCTACACACCACATTAGATCCCCATCAGCATGGCTTCAAGCCACAGCACAATGTAGAGACCCTGCTCACATTCCTCTTCAACCACCTTCTGAAGGGCCTAGACAACGTAAGAAATGGATTCATGCTGGTTTTCATAGACATCTCAGCAGCCTTCGACATGGTGTCCCACTTCATAATGCTAAACCATCTGCGGGAGATAGGGCTGCGTAACAATATTATAAAATGGTTCACCTCCTACCTCAGCAACAGAACCCAGCAAGTCAGATGCGACCAAAGGAAATCAACGCAGTTCACCATCACCCAAGGGATACCTCAAGGATCAGCACTATCGTCCATCCTATTCAATATATACATCCAACCCATTTGTAACATTATTTATTTATTTACCTTTCTTATATACCGCGCTATTATAATCAGTGCAGTGTACAGTTGAACAAAACATACTACAATGCAATAGGCACACTGAGTTTACAATGAACAGGGGTAGTAACATGGATGTAACCGGGAGAACTATTTACAGATTATAGTACACGTTTATATCAAGAACTTTATCAGAGGCATACAGGGATCTTTACCAAGGCATATGTTCAAGAGTCAGGGGTGAGGGCAGGGGGAAACTGATTAACCGTTCTCTTCGGGGGGCTGAGCTATGGGGTGGATTGGGTAGGGAGGGGTAATGGCTGTGTGTTATATACAACGCCATGGACTATATTATCACTTATATGCTGACGACATCATGGTGTATGCACCAGTAGACACACTGGCACCCAATATAACCCGCAGGACCCAGTGCCTGGAAGATATGAACAACTAGCTCGCTGATAATAACCTCAGAATCAACTTTGACAAAACAGAGGCAATGTTCATTTCCAGGAACACCACTTTCAACCCACCCCAAGTCATCAGTGTCCTAAACAAAACTATATCAAAGAGGGATGAAGTAAAATACCTAGGCATCATACTGGACAAGAATCTAAACCTACACTCGCATATAAGCAAAACCGCTGCAAAGGCATACCACCGTTTAAAGATCATCAGGAGGCTCCGACCAATCCTCAATCAGAACAACTTCCGCACCGTCTGCCAGGCGGTAATCACTCCAATACTGAACTACGGAAACTCTTTATATCAAGGCCTACCCAAGCAATCCATCCACCCACTCCAAATGGTGCAGAACACAGCAGCACGCATTAATACGGGCACAGCCATACACGAGCACATCACACCTGTACTGCAGCAGCTACACTGGCTACCGATACCTCCAAGGGCAAGATTCAAAACAACTTTGAACATATTCAAAATCATACATCAATGCTCAGAGAATATCCTGCACAACGAATTAATCAGAGAAACAACCTAGACGAGCGAAGGGCAATTACAGACTCTGCACTCCCACTGGATACCAGAAGACAAAACAGGCTACCTCCAACAGAGCTAACTTCCTCTCAGCGCCAGCTCTTTGGAACTCCCTCCCGGACAAAATAAGAGCCATGACAACATCAAGGACTTCCACAAAGCCCTCAAGACCCTCCTGTTCACACAATATTATGAGCAAGTAACAGAGAACCGATGCCCCACCGAACGCATAAGGGAGCACTAGGAACCAAGTGAGTAAAGTCTATATGTCTTGTAGCTCCCCCTCTTTTTTCATTCAATGTAAATCCACTGTGTTGTCAACCACTTTGATTGAAGGATAAAGTGCTATACAAAACTAGTTAAATAAATAAAATCAACCAATGAATGATGGCTCTAATGTTTAAAATGACCACATTCACTCCTTGTTCCATTTTCACAATCGTGAAGACAAGAGAACTGCCTGAGACCATCAGAAAAGCCATTATCATCACCAAACTTCAAAAGGGTACAGGGCCATTTTCAAAGACCTTAGGATTCCTGTTTCTACAGTTTGCAATGTTATTAAAACGTTTTCTGCTCATGGCACTGTCAAGAGCCTCCCAAGGATGTGGTGGGAAGAGGAAAATTAATCCAAGAAGTCTTTGAAGGTTAGTGAGAACTGTTGGAAAAACACCACATACAACATCCAAAGAGCTTAAGGCTGACCTAGAGCAATCTGAAGTGGTGGTTTCAACCCGCACCATATGCTGTGCACTAAACAATGACTTCATGGGAGAAGGCCAAGGAGGACCCCACTCCTCAAAGACAGATATAAAAAGGCCTGCCTGATCTTTTCCCAAACCCACCTTGAGAAACCACAATCCTTCTGGAAAAATGTTCTCTGGACAGATGAAACCAAACTTGAGCTCTCTGGCAATGCAGACCAATGATACATTTACACATGAAGAAATGAATCGTATAAGGAAAAAAACCACCCTCCCTACAGTTAAATATGGTGGAGATTCCATAATGTTGTGGGGCTGTTTTGCTGCCTCAAGAACTGGAGGCTTGGAACATAGTATATGATGGCAGATAAAGACCAGTATGGTCCATCTAGTCTGCCCAGCAAGGCGGCAAGAGCAGGTGCACCTGCCGCTCCGTGCAGCTCACTCCTCCCCATGCCTATGTTTAGGGCTGTACCCACCACTCCGTGCAGATCACCCCTATTTGTTCAGATATAAGAGATAGTTATGCTTATTTGATTTTATCCTCTTTCTATAAAGGAATCTACTGTGTCTGTCCCATGCCATTTTGAATTCTGTCACTGTGTTTGCCCCCACCACCCATCAGGAGGGCATTCCAAGCATCCACCACCCTTTCAGTGAAAAAGTATTTCCTGATATTGTTGTAGTTGATTGTATTCAATGAATAATACTAGGAGTCAGTTGCAGGATACAAATCAATTTTAATGTGCAGCACAGACTCAGCGGAGACAAGTCCAAGAAAAAGCTGAGCCCTGAGGTGCAGTCGCAGCTTGCTTATATACATTTTCACATATACATCTTCATTATAAATTCTCTATTGGTATCCAATCAGTGACCATGCCTAGCCCTCTTTCTCCACTCCAGCCCCCCCTTCCCACCTTTCCCTCGTTAAGACATTCCTGCATCTGCATAGTAAGTTCTCTATCTAAAACTTCAAAGACGTACAGGGATGTTCAAAGCTTAGAGTGCGTTATCTGCAACCGCAGGGTCACCTGGAGGACAACACAGAGCAGATGGATCTACCAAATATGGTCTTTCCTGCTCTGTGAGGTGGGGGCCTGTCCTTCAGGCCCGGAGATGAGGCCCACCATAAGTACATTTTTAATTAATACATTTTAATTGCAAGGACATTCCTGGCCCAAGGAAGGCCAGGTCGATTTGAGTTCAAGGAACGCTTGAGCAAGCAGCAGAAGCGGGGGGGGGGGGGGGGGGAGAGGGAAGAGAAGAAATGTTCAAAAGCCGTTTTTAAAAGCAGATTTTTCTTTCCAGCACTAGTCTCAAGTGGGGGTTGGTAATTCAGTACTGTTACAGATACATTTCTATGCATGAGGCCTACCAGAGGCCTGGTTAATTGCTGGGGCCTACCACAATATTGACTTTCAGTTTACCCCCTTGCAGCTTCATGTTATGCCCTGTAGTTTTACAGCTTTCCCATCTTTGGAAGAGGTTTGTTTGATTCAGACCTTTAAATACTTAAGAGTACTAACGAACAATCTCCCCTTTCCGTCCTCTCTTCCAGAGTGTACATATTTAGGTCTTCAAGTCTCTTCTCATAAGGCTTCTGGCACAGGCTCCAAATCATTTTGGTCGCCTTCCTCTGAACCGTTTCCAGTCTTTTTACATCCTTTACAAGATAGGGTCTCAGAAACTGATAACAGTATTCCAAGAGAAGCCTCACCAGTGACTTGTACAGTGGCATTAGTACCTGTTTCTTACTGCTGGTAATTCATAGAAACATGATGACAGAAAAAGACCACATGGCCTATCTAGTCTGTCCTTCCATAACAACAACTACAACAGTCCACTTTTTACCTTTAGAGATCCTGTGTGTTGGTCCCATGCTTTTTTGAATTCAGTTACTGTCCCCATCTCTACCACCTTCACTGGGAGACTATTCCATGGATCCACTACTCTTTCTGTAAAGAAATATTTCCGCATATCACTCCTGAATCTATCTCCCTTCACCCTCATCCCATGTCCCCTCGTAGCAGAACTTGCTTTCAATTGAAAGAGGCTCTCTCCCTGAACATTTATGCCACGGAGGTATTTAAACATCTCAATCATATCACCTCTATCCCGCCTTTCCTCTAAGGTGTACATATTAAGATCCTTAAGTCTGTCCTCATATGCTTTATAATGAAGCCCACTAATCATTTTAGTAGCCACCCTCTGTACCGACTCCATCCTGTTCACATCCTTTTGAAGGTGCGGTCTCCAGAATTGCACACCATACTCCAAATGAGGTCGCACCAAAGACTTATACAGAGGCATTATCACCTCCTTTTTTCTGCTAGCCATTCCTCTCCGTATGCACCCAAGCATCCTTCTAGCTTTTGCCATCGCCTTTTCTACCTGTTTAGCTACTTTAAGATCATCAGACACAACCACGCCTAGGTCCCGCTCTTCTTTAGTGAACAAAAGTACTTCACCTCCTATACTGTATTGCTCCCTTGGATTGCTGCAGCCCAAATGCATGATCTTACATTTTTTAACATTAAATCCCAGCTGCCAAATTCTAGACCATTCTTCAAGCTTAGCAAGATCCCTCCTCATGTTATCTACACCTTCCTGGGTGTCTACTCTATTGCAGATTTTGGTATCATCTGCAAAGAGGCAAACCTTACCCGACAGCCCTTCTGCTATATCACTAACAAAGATGTTAAAAAGAATCGGACCAAGGACAGATTCCTGGGGTACACCACTGGTAACATCCTTCTCCTCAGAGTGAGCTCCATTTACTTGTACTCTTTGTCGCCTCCCACCCAACCAATTTCTAACCCAAGCAGTAACTTTAGGGTCCATCCCTAGGGTGCTCAGTTTGTTTATAAGTCGCCTGTGAGGAACAGTGTCAAAGGCTTTACTGAAATCTAAATACACCACATCTAGAGCTCTCCCTCGTTCCAACTCCCTGGTCACCCAGTCAAAGAAATCAATCAGATTTGTCTGACAAGACCTGCCTCTGGTGAATCCATGCTGCCTCGGATCCTGTAATCCGCTGGACTCCAGAAACCTCACTATTTTCTCTTTCAGCAGCGTTTCCAATAATTTACTCACCACCGAAGTTAAACTAACCGGCCTGTAGTTTTCAACCACATCCTTACTTCCGCTTTTGTGTAAAGGCACCACATGAACCTTTCTCCAGTCCTTTGGCACCACTCCTGACTCCAACGAGGCATTGAAAAGGTCAGTCAGTGGAGTTGCTAGAACGTCCCCAAGTTCCCTCAGTATTCTACAGTGTATCCCATCCGATCCCATCGCTTTGTCTACTTTAAGTTGAGCTAGTTTCTCATGAACACAGTCTTCTGAAAATTGTTCAAGATGTCCCTCGCTTCTGTTCTTATTTGTGGGTGTTTTCTGAGGTCCTGCTCCTGGTTCTTCATCTGTGAACACAGAACAAAAATATTTGTTAAGCAATTACGCTTTATCCTTATCAGCTTCTACATATTCCCCCCCCTGCACCCTTGAGTCTGACAATACCACTTTTGCCCTTCCTCTTCTCACTAATATATCTGAAAAATGTCTTATCCCCCCATTTTATTGCATTGGCTATTTCCTCCTCCTTTTGAATCTTTGCCTTCTTGACTACTTTGCTAGCTTCTCTAAGTTTTTCCAAATACAAATGCCTGTCTTCCTCTCTCTGTGATCTCTTGTATTTCATGAAGGCCTCCCTCTTTTTCTTCACTTTTTCAGCTACTTCCTTCGAAAACCATAGCGGTCTCCTTTTCCTTTTGCCTTTATTTACCATTTTAACAAAAAGGTTGGTTGCCCTTAAAATACCCCCTTTCAGTTTTGCCCACTGTTTTTCTACATCCCCCAGCTGTTCCTATCCCACTAACGACTCCCTGAGGTATTGGCCCATCTTCGCAAAGTTAGTCTTCCTAAAGTCTGCCTCACCTTGGAATGGATTCTAGCAGCCCTAGTCCTAATACTGAACCACACCATCTGGTGATCACTGGATGCAAAATGATCTCCCACTACAACATCAGAAACACTTTCACCATTGGTAAGCACCAAGTCCAGTATGGCCCCTTCACGTGTGGGGTCTGTTACCAATTGCCTGAATAGTTCTCCCTGTAGAGAATCCAGGATCTCCTTACTTCTAGATGATACTGCAGCAGGAATGTGCCAATCAACATCTGGCATATTGAAATCTCCTATCAGTAGCACTTCCCCTTTCCTAGCAATGCTGCGTATGTCTTCAATTAACTCTCTGTCCACCTCTTCCTCTTGTGAGGGAGGTCTGTATATCACACCAATGCAAATAGATTTCTCTTTCCCTCTTTCTAGTTTAACCCACAATGCCTCCTCTCTCCCTTTTAAGCTCTGTAATTCCAGAGCTTTAATAGTAGTTTTTACATATAGTGACACTCCTCCTCCCCTTCTTCCTACCCTGTCCTTTCTGAATAAAGTATAGCCAGGTATAGTTACATCCCAGTCATGGTTTTCTGTGAACCATGTTTCTGTAACTGCCACTAAATCCAAGTCAGCCACTCCCACCAAAGCTTCAACTTCAGGGATCTTATTTCCCATGCTACAGGCATTAATACACACTGCTTTCCATATGTTACCCCTGTTACCCATTTCCATAAAGGTATTTAATGTATCACCTACCTGGGGGCTTTCACTTACCTGGGGGGCTTTCTTCACCCACCCCAACGAATCTAGTTTAAAGCCCTCTTCAGTAGATTAGCCAGTCTACTACTGAAGATGCGTTGACCTTTTTTGGACAGATGGATGCCATCTCTGCTCTGCAACCCTTGGAACAGCATCCCATGGTCTAGGAAACCAAAACGCTCTCGATGACACCATCCCTGCAGCCATGCATTCATCTCCAGGATGCGAGCCTCTCTGCCTTGGCCTTTACCCTCAACAGGGAGGATTGAAGAGAACACCACCTGTGCACCTAACTGCTTCACCCTCTGTCCCAGAGCCATGAAGTCACTTTTGATACGTTCCGAGGTATACCTGGCAGTATCATTTGTTCCAACATGGATTAGCAACATTGGGTAATAGTCAGTGGGCTTGATGAGTCTCGGCAAACTCTCCATAACATCTTGGATTTTGGCACCAGGCAAAATCCAAAATTCCTCTCTGTATGCAACCCAGCATCTTTCTGGCTTTTGCCACCTTGAGATCCTCAGGAACAATCAGTCCAAGCTCCTTCTCTTGGTCCGTGCACACCAACCATGCTGAAATTTCAGTATTTAGCCTAGTTTTAATTAGCTCTAGCCAATTTAATATATTATTTATGCAAAATAAAATCTAATAACGGAAGTATCTTCTCTTGATGGCTGTTACATTACTTTGCCCGACACTGTTGGTTCTCCCAGGACAAGCAGGATGAGTCAGCCACAAGTGGTGACGTCATCCGACGGCGCCTATAGACGGAAGTACTCTCATTAGCCCAGAAAGCTTTAGCCTTCTGGGCATGGCTAGTAGCCCCACCTCCAGATCCGCCCCTAGCTGGTCAGATTTTCGTCTTCCGCCTTGCCAGCAAGACGTTTTTTATTTTACTCTCATCACCTCACCTCTACAATGAAGAAACCAGGCTTCAAAAAGTGTACGGGGTGCTCCAGGAAGATGGCTAACTCTGACTCTCATCAACTTTGCCTCCGGTGTCTGGTTAAGGAGCACCCCATTGAAGACTGCTCTGCTTGCGGCCGTATGTCTCCCTGGGCTCGCAAGTCCCGCAAGCGTGCCCTCCGGAAGTTGTTCTCTCCCTCCGCTGAGGCTAATTCTGTTCCTGTTCATGATGCTGCCGCGGCCGCGGTCCCCGCTTCTAATTTGGACTCCTCTTCTGCTGCTATGCTGGCCGGAGACGTGCCGAGTTCGGCCTCCGTCTCCCGCCGCGAAAGAGACTCTCCTTTGGCCACGTGCGTCCCTGCTATGGACGCGGCCATGACTGCCGGACGCTCCTCCTCCTCTCTTCCGGCTGCTTCACTTCCGGGTTCCGGTTTGCCGGCTCAGACCTCCTCCTGCGCTCGGCGCAGCGCCAAAGACAGCCCCAGGCACAGAGCTCACAAACGGCGCAGTAAGCATTTGGGACACAGATCCTGCCGGCGCAGAGGCTCCCGAAGCAAGCGGGGAGCGTCCAAGCGCCAGCGCCGCTCAAGTCATCGCGGCAGGGGCCGCTACCGCAGCTCCAGCAGTCCCCTTCAGCGCCGAAACAAACGGAAACGGAGCAGGAGCAGCTCACACAGTGCCGATCGACACAAGGCACGGCACCAACGCTCACGCAATGGCAGCTCCGACGATGGCTCAGACAGCCGCAGCAGTTCCACAAGCAGCTCCTCTGACCACAGGAGAACACGTAAGTCCTCCAACTCCTCCAGCTGCTCGGACTGTAGCCTCTATTCCAATGAAGGGGACATCTCTCTCCTCTCCCCTCTTTCTTCTCCATCTCAAGAACATATTGAGCCTTATCGCGCTCCAGAGCAACAGGTTCCAGATACCCTGAACCTCCTCAATGACATGTTGCAGCAATGGGCCTCCACCCTTTCGGACCTTGCCTCCAAGCGGTTGCCTCCGACCCTGACCCAGCCTGCTGTGCCTCCCCCAGAGGTGGCGAAGGCAGCCGCCATCCTTTCTGCGGGGGCTGATGCCCCTCCTCCACCAATGAAGGACGGCACTGCGGAGGTCTCGCAGCCAGAAACACTGTCGCACAGGGACTCTCTCTCCACTCCTGCTGCCGACAGCCCTCTGGACCAATCCAACCCTCCTGAGGACCTAACCTACTACAAATATGTGCGTAAAGTCCTCTCCTCTCTCTCTATCACACCAACGGATGCCACGGACCAACGAGTTGAAGTTCAAAATGCGCTCAAGTTTGTCGACACCCCCAAGACGACCACTTCTCTGCCTATTCACCAACTACTCAGAGACAACCTCTCCAAGATATGGCAGACCCCTGCATCCAACCATCCCTGCCCGCGCAGACTGGATCTTAAGTACGTGATCCAACCCCTGCCCGGCTTCGACAAACAACAGCTACCCCATCAATCCATTGTGGTTGAGTCTGCCCTCAAGCGCTCCGAATCCTCACGTAGCTCCCCTAACGCGCCTCCAGGAAAAGACACAAGCTACTGGACGACGTGGCGATGCGCGTTTACCAGGGGGCCATGCTAAACGCAAGGATTGCGGCACACCAATTCCAGCATGCCATTTACCAGGACCTACTGGTGACCAACATCAAATCTGCCATCACCCAACTAACTGAAGCTCCACCAGCCCTGAACTCTGCCCTGGCAGACCTCGAGGACTGTACTAAGCACCACAGTCGGGCAGCCCACGACGCCTTTGAATCAGCCATCAGAATTGCCGGGACTGCCATCTCTGCATGCCGGCTTGCCTGGCTCAGGGCCTCAGGCTTACGAACTGATTCACACGACAAGATCGTGGATACCCCCTGCACCGGAGACTCACTATTCGGCGACAAGGTTAAGGACACGGTGAATGACATGCGTGAACGTTGCACCACGCTTCAAACCCTCGAGGAATGTACAGACCGCCCTTGTTCCTACCGTAAAGGAGGCTCTCAATACTCCTCAGCTCACAAAAACAACAACTATTATCGAAAGTGGCAACAACCCAAATACAAACAACTGCCTTACCATCAAACTTACAGACAGAAGCCGCGACAGCAGGAGCGCGCACAAAAGAAGTCTACGCCCGCCTCCGCGAAAGCCAACCCTAGTTTTTGACTCGCAGCCCGGCCTGCAACCACCGGCCGGGGGACGGTTGTCAGCTTTCCGGCACTCCTGGAGATGATAACAACAGACCGTTGGGTGCTCACTATTATCAAACAGGGCTATCACATACAATTTTCCTCAACTCCACTTCAACGCTCCCTTCCTCCGAACAAGGTCCCTCCGCAACATCTTGCTCCTATGACTTCGGAGATAGTATCCCTCCTGAAGGCCAAGGCCATCGAGCCGGTCCCCCCCCAACGAAATCAACTTGGGATTTTACTCCAGGTACTTCCTCCTCCCCAAGAAGTCGGGGGGTGTTCGACCCATCCTCGACCTCCGGGAACTCAACAGGTACATAACCAAGGAGAAATTCAGGATGCACTCCCTCTCATCCATTCTACCCCTCATCCAACCCAATCAGTGGCTGGCCTCCCTGGATCTCCAAGATGCCTACACTCACGTTCCCATTCATCCTCACCACAGGAAATTCCTGCGCTTTCAGGTAGCGGGCAGCCACTACCAATATAGAGTCCTTCCCTTTGGCCTCTCTCCTGCCCCCAGTGTCTTCACAAAGTGTGTAGCAGTGGCAGCTGCGCATTTACGCAAAGCCGGGGTAATTGTGTTCCCCTACCTAGACGATTGGCTATTCTCTGCGCCCTCCCCCTCAGAGCTTCAGAAGGCGGTCAAGAAGGCCACAGCACTGCTCGCCTCCCTGGGATTTCTGGTCAACCATGCGAAGTCTCGCCTCACCCCAGTCCAGAGGTTGGAATTCATCGGGGCTTACATAGACACTACTCAAACCAAGGCCTTCCTTCCCCAGAGCAGAAGGTGCACCATCATCAATCTTGCCCTTCAAGTCATCAACTCCTCACGCTCGACGGCAAGAACCATTCTTTGCCTCCTGGGGCACATGGCAGCTACTACCCATGTCCTTCCCCTTGCGAGGCTGCACATGCGAGCCCTTCAATGGCACCTCCGCTCTCATTGGTGCCAGCATTCACAGCCCCTGTCCGCCATGATTCCCATCGATCCCACGGTGGCCAAGGCAATTCACTGGTGGACTCACCCGAAACACTTGTCTCAGGGCAGACGCCTCCAACTTCCGGCGCACCAGGTCACAGTGACCACAGACGCATCAGCTCTAGGTTGGGGAGCCCATTGCGCTGGCACTCGCACGCAGGGCTTGTGGTCGGCTTCCGAGAGAGACCTACACAGCAACATCCTCGAGCTCATAGCTGTCCGCCACGCACTTCAGGCTTTTTGGGAGCTTATAAAGGGAAGAACCGTCAAGATTCAGACAGACAATCAAGTAACTATGTTCTACATAAACAAACAAGGGGGCACCGGGTCGCGACCCCTGTGCAGAGAGGCCCTACACACATGGCGCCTGGCCCTCTCTTACAGGTGCAGCCTCCAAGCCTGCTACCTGCCGGGGGAGGAGAATGTCATTGCCGACTGGTTCAGCAGACAACTGAACCCCCACGAATGGACGCTCCACGAAGAAGTGTCATCGTCCCTCTTCGCGAGATGGGGCCCCCCGCTGATCGACCTCTTTGCGTCACAGGAGAACTCCAAATGCCGCCATTTCTGTTCCAAGCGGCCTGCGCCACCCAGAATAGCAGCGGACGCCTTCAATGTGACCTGGAGCCAGTGGTCTCTTGTCTATGCCTTTCCCCCCACCCCGCTAGTTGCTCGGACAATTCAACAGCTGATCAGGGACAAGGCGTTGGCCATCCTGGTAGTTCCCTACTGGCCTAGGCAAGTCTGGTTCCCCTACCTGCACCGTCTGGCACTGGAACCCCCCCATCCATCTTCCCTTGAGACCAGACTTACTCTCACAGGACAACGGAGCGCTCCTGCATCCCAACCTGCGGATGCTATTGCTAACTGCATGGAAATTGAAAGGCTGACCCTCGCCCCCTTCAATCTCCCAGCAGAGGTCCAGCAAGTCATTCTGGCGGCTCGACGCTCTTCCACCAGGAAAGCCTACAGCCTCAAATGGCGCCGCTTCAGCATCTGGTGCGCATCCCGAAGTCTGGATCCCTTCTCACGCCCGGTACCCCTACTCCTCCAATACCTCACCTCTCTCTCAACACTGGGCCTGAAGACCCAGTCCATCAAGGTCCACTTAGCGGCCATAGCGGCTTTCCACCACCGAGCAGGTGACGCGTCGGTAGCAACCCTACCTCTGGTAGTTCGCTTCATGAAGGGTCTGACCAACCTGCATCCCCCGGTCCGCGAACCTGTGCCCCCATGGGACCTCAACATCGTCCTCGACCAGCTCACCAGTGAGCCCTTTGAACCGCTGCAGCTCGCCGACCTGAAGTTCATCTCTTGGAAAACACTATTCCTCATCGCCATAACTTCAGCCAGACAGATCTCTGAGCTACACGCCTTGGTAGCACACCCGCCTTATACCATACTTCACCAAGACCGGGCCTGCCTGCGAACACACCCTAAGTTTGTCCCCTAGGTGGCCACTGCATTCCACATCAATCAGACCATTGAATTACCCTGCTTCCTACTGGGCCCGCACTCCGACCCAGAGCGACAGCGTCTGCATACCCTAGACTGTGTTAGAGCGCTACGATGCTATCTGGAGCAGACTTCATCCTTAAGGCTCGCAGCTCTTCGTCTCATACAATCCTAACAGACCTGGGCGCCCAGTGTCCAAGCATACCCTGTCCATCTGGATCTCCTCTTGCATCTCCCTGTGCTTGTCGAGAGCAGGAGCACCTCCTATCTCAGGGATCAGGGCTCACCATTTGCGGGCGTTGGCCGCCACCATTGCCAACCTGCGCTCCATTCGTCCCTGACATCTGCAGAGTGGCCACATGGGCCTCGATACAAACCTTCCAAAAACACTACTGTCTGGACATGACAAATCAGAGCGACTCCGCGTTCGGCCTTGCCGTGCTGTCTGCGGCAACAAGCACAATGGACTCTGTCTGAAAGGGACTGCTTCGCCCTTGTTGGCGCTTTGTTACTCTAATAATTGCTCTGAGTATTGCACAGTTTTATAAGAGTTGCATTAGTAATTGCACAGTTTATAAGAATTGCACAGTGTGTTGCACAAATTTTCAGAATTGTTGAGAGTGTTTACACAGTTTGGATTGTTTGCACTAGTTTGTTGCACTTGTCTGCATGGTTTCCGTGAAACTGCACATTAAACCTTCTTGTTGCACCTTACGCTCTGGCACTGCCTTGTTGACAGCCCCTTCCCCCGCCGCTGTAGCTGGGGAGGCACCATTTGTGGCTGACTCATCCTGCTTGTCCTGGGAGAAAACCGAGTTACTTACCTGTAACGTGAGTTCTCCAGGAACAGCAGGATAAGTCAGCCACACCTTCCCACCCTCCTCCATGGCGGGGGGCCTTAGCCACAATCCGCCTCCTAGCTCTTGCGCTGGCTCAGCTGGGGAAACTCTGACCAGCTAGGGGCGGATCTGGAGGTGGGGCTACTAGCCAGGCTAATGAGAGTACTTCCGTCTATATAGGCACCGTCGGATGACTTATCCTGCTGTCCCTGGAGAACTCACGTTACAGGTAAGTAACTCGGTTTTCTCATGGGTTAATTTCAAATTCAGATTTCTTTTCCCTCAGTGGAAAGAGGCTTTGGGCGTGGGGAGCTTGTATGGCTCACAGGTGAGTGCTTTTCCAAGTCCTGAGGAAGAGACCACGCCCCCTCGCGGGAACCGCCCCATCCCTCCCCGCTGATGGGCAGCTTCCGAGCATCTTACGCATCTCTGGCCCTTGTCAGGATACTGGGCTTGATGGACCTTGGTCTGACCCAGTATGGCATATCTTATGAAGAGACCACGCCCCCTCGCGGGAAGAGGCCACGCCCCTTGCGGGAGGAGGCCACGCCCCCTCGCGGGACCCGCCCCTCCCCGCTGATGGACAGCTTCCGAGCATCTTACGCATCTCTGGCCCTTTTCAGACTCGCCTCTGTGAGGGTCTGAGGCCGCATTTAGACCCTGATCCGCTTAGTCTCCTAGATGTAACCCTGCCCTCAGCTGCTGAGCGGTCTGTCCAGCCTGGACTGTAAGTTCTGACGAGCAGTGACCGTCTCCTACATGGGTCTGTCCAGCGCTGCAGCACTATGCAAATGATAAATAGTAGTAGTACATTCTCTTCGAGATGATTGGCAGACCGGAGAACAAGCACCGCCCCTTCCCGAGGATTGGCAAGTTACACAGTCCCGCCCCCACCCCCTCCGCTACTCCAGGCGCTGCAGCAGAGGAAGGATGATCGCCTCGGTTCTCTTCACCTTGCCGCACACCCTAAGGAACTCTAAGGAAATTTGCCCACAGTAAAAATGGCCACTGCGACTACACGTCGGTGACGTCAAGACGCTCCTTTATTCCTCTTCTGATTGGCTGAGATCACGCTGACCGCTCTTCGCACACTGGGTGCTCCCTCCACTACCTCATGCTATGGCGGTGCTCGGCGCAGGCCCGGCTGCAACCAGGCCTCTCGGTCTCTGCGTACTCTGCGGTCTTCCCGCCGCCGGAAAATCCTCTCTGGCCCAATCGCTCGGCCGTGATGCGGAATGGGACTGCGTGCGCATCTCCTACGATGACATCATCCCGGAAGACGCTTTCCGGCAGCCACTAGAAGTAAGCGGGGAGGCGTGGTTATGGGAGGTCTCCTCCCCTGGGCGGAGCCTGCCCACCCTAGAGCATTCCGAGAAGAGACAGCGCTGTCAGTAGAGTTGAATGACAGGACACCTCGCCCTAGGATGAACTCCAGAGGAGGCAGAGAACATCCCCCCTCAGGGATAATACATCAGAGGCAGATGTCATAATGAGGGAGGGAGACCGAGAACATGAGACCACCACCTGGAGAAGTTGGAGCATGAGGCAGCGCCCTGTAGTGTATATGGGGTTCATCCCTGAGTGAGGGAGAGGAGGCAGCGCCCTCTAGTGTACAGGGCGTTCATCCCTTGCTGGAGGAGGGGGATCAGGAGGCTGCATCCTCTAGTGTACAGGGGGTTCATCCCCTGGTGGAGGAGGGGAACAGGAGGCTACATCCTCTAGTGTACATGGGGTTCATCCCCTGGTGGAGGAGGGGGATCAGGAGACAGCGCCCTCTAGTGTACACCTAGTTCATCCTCTCAAGGAGAAGGGGGAGCAGAAGGCAGCTTTCTCTAGTGTACACAGGGTTCATCCACAGGTGGTGGAGAAGGGGGAGAGGAGGCAGCGTCCTCTACTGTATACATGGTTCATCCCCAGGTGGTGGAGAAGGGGGACAGGAGGCAGCATCCTCTAGTCTAGTGTACACGTGGTTCATCCCCGGGTGGTGGAGAAGAGGGAGAGGAGGCAGCGTCCTCTAGTGTACATGTGGTTCATCTAGGGTTGCCAACTGGCCGGTTTTCAGCCGACCTGGCCGGTTTTTCCATGGCCAGGCCGGCTGCCGGCACAGAGGCAAAACCGGCCCTTGAAAAGCCGGTTTTTTTGCTCTGGCCGCAAGATCGGGAGCGGCCAGAGCAAAAAAACCGGCTTTTCTCCCAACCCGGAGGGCTTCCGAGGGAGCCGGGGAAGCCCGCGCGAGGCCCCGGCTCCCTCTGAACAGCCGCCAGCGTGAAGAGCCTTTACCTTCACGCTGGCGGCTGTTCCTGTGAAGCCGCGATTGGTGGGAAAGGTTAAAGGCAATGCCCTTTAACCTTTCCCAGCATTCGCGGCTTCACAGGAACAGCCGCCAGCGTGAAGGTAAAGGCTCTTCACGCTGGCAGCTGTTCAGAGGGAGCCGGGGCCTCGCGCGGGCTTCCCCGGCTCCCTCTAAAGCCTCAGACAGCCGCGGTTTTGGGGGGGAGGCCAAGGACTGCCTGGGCTGTGATGGGGGGAGGGGGCCTGAACTGGAAAAGGGCTAGGAGGGGGGAATTTGACTGGAAATGGGTTGTGATGGGGGGGGGGGGACCTTGACCGGAAAAGGGCAATGGGGGGGGGGGACTTGGACTGGAAAGAAATGGGCTGTGATGGGAGGGGACCTGGACTGTAAAAGGGCTATGTGTGGGGGGGAGGGGACATGGACTGGAAATGGGTTTTGATGGGGAGGGGGACCTGGACTGGAAAAGGGCTACGGGCGGCACAAGGACTGGCACGCGGTTGACATGGGGAGGGGGACCTGGACTGGAAAAGGGCTAGGGGGGGGGGGGACTTGGACTGGAAGAGGGCTATGGGGGGGGGGGGGAACTTGGACTGGAAATGGGCTATGGCGGAGAGAGGGGGAACTTGGACTGGAAATAAGCTGTGATTAGGGGGACTTGGACTGGAAATGGGTTGTGAAGGGGGGGACCTGGACTGGAAAAGGGCTATGGGGGGGGGGCATTGGACTGGAAAGAAATGGGCTGTGATGGGGAGGGGGACCTGGACTGAAAAAGGGCTATGTGGGGGGGGGGAGGGGACATGGACTGGAAATGGGTTTTGATGGGGATGGGGACCTGGACTGCAAAAGGGCTATGGGGGGGGGGCATGGACTGGAAATCGGTTGTGAATGGGAAGGGGGACCTGGACTGGAATAGGGCTATGGGGGGGGGGGCAAAAATTGGACTGGAAATGGGCTATGGTGGAGGGAGGGGTAACTAGAACAGCAAATAGGCTGTGATTAGGGGGGCTAGGACTGCAAATGGACTGTGATGGGGGGGGTAGGACTGCAAATGGGCTGTGATGGTGCAGGGGGGACTCCGACTGCAAATGGGATGTGATGGGGGGGGGGCCTAGGACTGGAAATAGGCTGTGATGGGGGACTTGGACTGGAAATGGGCTGTGATTGGGGGGGGGGCTAGGACTGGAAATGGGCTGTGATGTGAGGGCTAGCACTGGAAATGGGCTGATGAAGAGCTGGAATAGGACTGGAAATGGGCTGATGTGGGGCATGGGAGAATGGGATTAGAAGGGAGTGGATGCTGGGTGGGTCTAGAACTATAAGGGAACTGATTTTGGGGGAGGACTAGAATAGATGGGGAATGAGTGGAGAAGGGAAAAATAGTTTGTGTGGAAGAAAAGTCTATGATGGGCTGGGTATTGGGAGAGTGAGGGGCTTGAGAATGGAAGGGTGAAATTTAAATGGATGATAAAGGAATAAGGAAAGAATTGGGGGAAAGAGCAAAAGGGAAACAATCAGTATGTTAAAGCAGAAATAGAGAGAGAATGAAAAACATCTAAAAGAGAAGAAAGGACAAATGGATAGCTCGCAGAAGACACGAAGAAACCAGAAGAAAGTGACTGGAGCAATTGCAACTGAAAAATAAAACGCCCAAACAGAAGGTAGAAAAATACTTTTTATTTTGAATTTATTAGCTGGAATATGTTTGGTCTGGGAAGTGTGTATTGATAACATCTTTGCGTTTTTGTTTAGTGCAAGAGGAAATTACTTTATAGTTTTATTTCTCCAGTGTTGTACATTTCATGTTTGGATTTTGGGGTTCCCAGTTTAATTATTATCTGACCAAGGAAGTTAGCCTACACGTATCCTCGGTAATTTTTGTGGGTGGGGCTGGGGGCAGGGCAGGGGTGGGACTAGGGGCGGAGAATGGGTGGAGCATGGCGAGCCACAGGTGTCGGGTTTTTCTCGGTGAAAATGTTGGTAACCCTAGGTTCATCCCCGGGTGGTGGAGAAGGGGGAGAGGAAGCAGCGTCCTCTAGTGTACACGTGGTTCAAGATTAATTAAGCTTCAGGTGAACAAGGTATATTAAACATATTAGGTACACTTTTATTAGTATAAGTATCCACAGCAACCCTTAGTAAGTAAAGAACTTAAATATCTAAACACAGGCTTAAAACTAAGATGCAGACAGCAGTCAAACAGCGAGATGGGGGCTTTCCAGTCTTTTGCATTGAGTGTCACATATATGATTTTCTCCCAGTTGGTGAGAGGTCTTACGTGTGCACTAGGTGCAAGGAGCTCTTTGCTCTCAGGGAACGAGTCCGTTCTCTATAGTAGCAGACTTGGAAGACATAAGAAAGACAGAGAGGTGCATAGACGAGACCTACATTCCTGTTGCCATGGAGGAGAGAGGTCACCTGACAGGAGAGCATCATCCTGGTGTGGCAGGAAGTGATCCTGTAACTAGGACCTGTCCTGCAGATAATGTAAAACCCTCTCGCACCGAGGAAATTTCTCCAGGGCCATGTGCCCATGAGGGAAGGGTTAGGACAACCGTTATTGTTGATGATTCCATCATTAGGCATGTAGATAGCTGGGTGGCTGGTGGACGTGAGGATCGCCTGGTAACATGCCTGCCTGGTGAGAAGGTAGCGGACCTCACGCGCCACCTAGATAAGGTCTTAGATAGTGCTGGGGAGGAGTCTGCTGTCTTGGTACATGTCGGTACCAATGACATAGGAAAATGTGGTAGGGAGGTTCTGGAGGCTAAATTTAGGCTTTTAGGTAGGAAGTTGAAATCCAGAACTTCCAGGGTAGCATTCTCCGAAATGCTTCCTGTTCCACACGCAGGACCCAAAAGCCAGGCAGAGCTCCGGAGTCTCAATGCGTGGATGAGACAATGGTGCAGAGATGAGGGTTTTGGATTTGTTAGGAACAGGGGAACATTCTGGGGAAAGGAGGGGCTCTTCCGAAGGGATGGGCTTCACCTTAACTGGGATGGAACCAGGCTGCTGGCATTAACCTTTAAAAAGGAGATAGAGCAGCTTTTAAATTAGATAATATGGGAAAGCCGACAGTCTCCCAACAGCGCGTGGTTCGGAAGAAAGTATCCTTGACAGATACTACCAAAAGCAGAGAGGTTCCAAAAAAGAGTAAAATAGCCCAAATGCTCTTGAGTATGGAGCAGACAGAGCTTAAAGATTCCAAATTACCCATGCCTACCAATAGCCAGATTAATATGAATAAAATACAGTCTCTAAAATGCTTGTATGCAAATGCTAGAAGTCTAAAAAATAAGATGGGAGAGTTAGAATATATAGCACTAAATGAGAGGTTAGATATGATTGGAATCTCAGAGACATGGTGGAAGGAGGACAACCAGTGGGACACTGTGATACCTGGGTACAAATTGTATCGTAATGATAGAGCTCATCAAATTGGTGGAGGGGTTGCGCTCTATGTTAGAGAGGGCATTGAGTCAGAAAGGATTAAAGTTTTGCTCAAAGAAATCAAGGAAGCTAAAAGTTACAGCACAGTAATAATAATGGGTGATTCCTGAGCGTGTCCACAGTCTAGTCCCGAAACCTCTGGGTTCCCCATCTCATACAGCAGCTTGGAGACTGCGAAACTCCTCTTTTTGTGACCTCACTGGTATATCCATCCAGGATCCGCCTCCTGTCACCAGTTACCTCAGTCTCCAAGCAGCTGGATAGATGGTGAGCCCGGGGCTCCGGGCTCACTGGGGAAACAATTAGGAATAGCTGTTAGTTAGGCTTTTTCAACCCTACGGGGAAGGGAAAGATTCCTTTCTTTTGTTGATATCCTGTGGCTTTAAGGCTCCTCAGTCCCTTTTTTCTGGTCCGGTTTTCCTTCTTTAATTCTTTTATCTTAATTTCTCTTATTTTTATTTTATTTTTATTTTGTTTACCTTGCCCACCGGCTGCTGGCATTCTCGGAGGAATTTCTGGGGGCTGGTTAAGCCGACTACACTGGGGACCAGACCGATGCTGCCTCACGAGTCGAACCGGCGCCAAGCAGAAGCCTTGCCTGCAAGCGCGGTCCGGTAGACTCGCTGCGATCCTCAGGAACCGGAGGTCTTGTCTCTCTCTCTGCGGGGTGCACAGACCTTCCAGGTGGTGCGGAGCTGCGGGCAGCGGCTTTGCCTGAGTTGGCTCTCCTGGGATCGGGTGCCTGCTTTTCCCGCCGAAACACGAGGTAAGGCCGCGAGCGGCGTTTTTTTCTTCCTCCGGAGTACTTTTGGCGCGCACGCGCCTTGAGGCCCGGTAGCGTGCGATCAAGCGCTGAGCCGCTCCGTTTTGGAAGTACGCACCTCGGGGGGCCTATAGCTTTCTCCTGCGGGGGTCGCAATCCGCAGGGGAAGCCCGGAAATCTTTGGGGCAGTTGAAGGGCGCAGTTTTAGCAGCTCCGCTGCGTGCGGGAGCTCCGGGCTGCACCGCGTGTCTGGGCCGCGCTGTTTCCGGCACTGCGGGTGTGTCCTTGGCGTTTTTGGGCAGGCCTTTCTTTACTGGATCCCAGCTACGATGCCTGCCAGGCCCCTGTGCATGGTCTGTGGGGCCAAGAAGGCCTCAGACTCGGGGGTCTGTAAAACCTGTTCCAGGGACTCTTCTACCTTGGAGCAGGCTAGCGAGGGAGTTGCTGGGCCTGATTTGGAGCCCTCCACTTTATCTTCCTCGGGCGCAGCGCAAGAGGAGCTGGTGGCAGGGCCCTCTACCGCGCCTGCCGCTCCTCCCTCCCTGGGCTCTTGGTCCTCTCAGTTGTCTTCCATTTTCTCTCCGGAGTTTATTTCTTTGCTGCAGCAGTCTGTGATGGGGGGCGCTCCGCAACCCAAAGGAGTTTCTGGCGGAAGCGTTTTGAAGAGACCCACTTCCCATTCGCTGCTGGAGGTCCCTTCTCATGGCTCCAAGAGGGCTCATGCAGAGGGGGACTTCGGGGAGCAATCTCTGGCCTCAGAGGGGCCCTTTTCAGATGAGGAAGGCATCAGCACGGATTGCGAGGAGGAGCTGGAGGAAGGCGAGCTTCCAGAGGAAGAGGACCAAGCCAGAGTGGTGAGAGTCTTCCGGAGGGAAGAGTTGCCGGCTCTCATCGCAGAGACATTGAAAGTTCTCAATATGCCTACTCCAGGGTCTGCAGAGGTGGATACTCTGGAGGACCCCCTGCTGCAGGTTTTCCGTAAGAGTCAAAGAGTCTTTCCGGTCCACAGAGTCTTCCATGAAATGATACAGGAGGAATGGAATGCTCCGGAGGCCCCGCTGCGAGGGGCGCGCGTTATGAGTCGCCTGTATCCTTTGTCGGACTCGGACAAGGAAGTTTTCCGTCCTCCCAAGGTGGACGCAGCCGTCTTGGCCGTCACTAAGAGGACTACCATCCCAGTTGAAGGTAGTGCAGCGCTTAAGGACTCCCAAGACAAGAAACTGGATATGTTGTTGCGACAGGTGTTTGATGTTAATGCCTCGTCGCTCCAGGCCGCTATTTGCGGGGCCTGGGTAGCCAGAGCCTGTCTTCGCTGGTCGCAGAGGGTGCGCACGGGGCAGGATGGTGATGTAGCGGACGAGGCTGCCAAGTTGGAGTCCGGAGCGGCCTATCTGGCTGATCTTCATTATGATCTGATGCGGGGGTTGTCCAACAGCATGGCGTCTGCGGTTGCAGCGCGGCGCTACTTGTGGCTGCTCAACTGGGCTGCGGATTCTTCCTCCAAAGCTCGGTTGAGCAAGCTTCCCTTTAAAGGGCGTCTGCTCTTTGGGGAAGACTTGGAGAAGCTGGTTAAGGATTTGGGAGAGTCCAAAGGCAGTAGGTTGCCGGAGGACAAGCCGAAGGCAGGGCGTACGATTCCGACAGGCAAGGGTCAACAGCGGGATTTTTGCCGGTTTCGGTCTCCAAGATTTGCTTCCTTCCAACGGGGGCGTTTTGCCAACAGGACTCCCAGTTTCCGGGGGTTTCGAGGAGCAGGTAGGGGTTTCGGAGCCTCTTCCGCGTCCTCTTTCGCTTCCAAAAAGCCGCAATGAGATGAGGGGGGCCCAGGCGCCCCTAGTTCCAGTGGGGGGGGGGGGGGGCGCTTGCAGGAGTTTTATTCTGCCTGGGCCCAGATCACCTCCGATCAGTGGGTGCTGGAAGTCATTCGGGAGGGCTATGCGTTGGAATTCCTCCGTCCTGTCCGGGACTCCTTTGTGCAGTCCCCAGGCAGGTCGGTCATCAAGCGCAGGGCCCTCCGGGAGACCGTACAAAGGCTGCTAGACCTCCGGGCGATTGCCCCGGTTCCTCGGGACCAATACGGCAGCGGTCGGTACTCCATCTACTTCGTCGTCCCCAAAAAAGACGGCGGGGTCCGCCCGATCCTCGATCTCAAGGGAGTAAATCGTTGCCTTCGGGTGTCTCATTTTCACATGGAAACTCTGCGCTCTGTGGCGGTGGCTGTCCAGAAAGGGGAGTTCCTTACTTCCCTAGACTTCTCGGAAGCTTACCTGCACATTCCCATTCGTCCGGATCATCACCGGTTTCTCCGCTTCGCGGTCCCTTTTGGGCATTTTCAGTTCCGGGCCTTGCCCTTCGGACTGGCGACGGCCCCGAGGGTCTTCACAAAGGAGGGAGGGCATCCTGGTGCTTCCATATTTGGACGATTGGTTAATCAGGGCAAAGTCTCGGTCGGAGAGCGTCTCCGCTACCGCTCGAGTAGTGACATTTCTGGAAAGTCTCGGGTGGATAGTCAATGCATCCAAGAGCCGTTTAGTCCCGTCACAAAATCTGGAATACCTGGGGGGCCGTTTCGAGACGTCTGTAGGGAAGCTCTTCTTGACGGACCTCCGGGCGCAGCGACTGCGACACCTTGTCCGCAGCTTTCTCTCGCTAAGGGCGCCATCGGCATGGCTTTACCTTCAGTTGCTGGGCACAATGGCGGCCACCATAGAGACGGTTCCCTGGGCGCGGGCGCACATGAGGGCATTTCAGGGAGCGCTCCTTCGTTGGTGGTCGCACCAGGAGAACTCGCTAACCCGAAGACTGCCCTGCTCGGAGGTAGTCCGCAGGTCTCTGGAGTGGTGGCTCGTCCCCGACTCGCTGGAGCGGGGAAAGTCGCTAGAGTCTCCCAGCTGGGTGCCCCTTATGACAGACGCCTGCCTGCTGGGCTGGGGGGCGCACTGTCAGGGCCAGTTCATTCAGGGGCAATGGTCTCCTCCGGAACAGTTGTGCCCGATCAACCTGTTGGAGTTGCGAGCAGTGACTCTTGCCTTACAGGGGTTTCGCTCGGTCCTCCAAGGGAAGGCGGTTCGCATCTTTTCCGACAACGTGACGGCTGTGGCATACGTCAACAAGCAAGGGGGTACCACCAGCGTGGCTCTAGAGGCGGAGGCAGGTGTTTTGTGCAGTTGGGCGGAAGCGCATCTCCTAGATCTGTCGGCGGCGCACGTGGCAGGAGTCGACAACGTGCAGGCCGATTTCCTCAGTCGGTTGAGGGTGGATCCGGGGGAATGGGTCCTGCATCCCGAGGTGTTCCAGATGGTCGTCCGCAGATGGGGCATGCCGGTCATGGACCTCATGGCGACATTCAGCTCGGCAAAGGCCAGTCGTTTTTTCAGCAGAAGACGGGAAAGGATGTCGGAAGGTCTGGATGCGCTCGTGCAAGAGTGGCCGGCGGGCCATCTCCTCTATGTGTTCCCTCCGTGGGTTCTGATCGGCAGGGTGCTTCAGCGAATCAAGCGGTTCCGGGGGCAGGTGATCCTGATTGCTCCCAATTGGCCGCGCCGCCCCTGGTACGGCGATCTCATGAGACTGTTGGTGGCGAAGCCCTGGCGCCTTCCGGCGTGAGCAGATCTGTTGTCTCAGGGGCCTCTTCTCATGCCCCATGTGGATCGATTCTCGCTTACGGCTTGGCTCTTGAGAGGGCGTGGCTGACGTCGCGAGGTTTCTCGGCGGCGGTCATCTCTACCCTGTTGGGGGCCAGGAAACGGTCAACCTCCTTGGCCTATGTCCGCGTCTGGAGGATTTTCGAGGCGTGGTGCGCAGATCGGCGGTGCACAGCTTTGAAGGCCACCATCCCTCAGATTTTAGAGTTTCTGCAGGAGGGCTTTGATAAAGGGTTGGCACCCGCCTCGCTGCGGGTGCAGGTGGCGGCGGTAGCATGTTATAGAGGTAGAATAGGTGGTCAATCCATCGGGGCTCAGCGAGATGTCAAACGTTTTTTGAGGGCGGTGTCGCTTCTGCGTCCTCCGTGCAGACAGATCGTTCCTAAGTGGCATCTTCCGTTCGTGTTGAACGCGCTGGAGCGCGCCCCTTTTTCGAGCCCCTTTCCCGAGCTACGCTCAAGGATCTCACGCTAAAGGTGGTTTTTCTAGTGGCGATCTGTTCGGCTCGTAGAGTCTCGGAGTTGCAAGCGTTTTCCTGTAAGGAGCCCTATCTCTCATTCTTTGCTTCTAAGGTGGTGTTGCGTACGGTGCCAGCCTTTCTGCCCAAGGTGGTTTCGCGGTTTCATGTGTGTCAGGACATCTCTTTGCCGGTGTTTCCTCGGGAGTCCCGTGGTGACTCGGCCAGGAGCCTGCATCTTTTGGACGTTGGTAGAGCTTTGAAGGGATACCTCAAGCGGACGGCACCTTTCCGGAGGTCGGATCGGCTCTTTGTACTTTTTGCGGGTCCCAAGAAAGGGGAGGCTGCAACTAAGGCGTCCATTGCTAGGTGGATCAAGGAAGCGATTGCTGCCGCCTATATTTTGAAAGGTACAGCGGTGCCGGAAGGGCTACGGGCTCATTCCACCAGGGCACAAGCTGCTTCATGGGCGGAGCGGCGGTTGGTATCTCCGGAGGAGATTTGTAAGGCGGCAACCTGGTCGTCCTTGCATCCCTTTGTGAGGCATTACCGATTGGATGTTTTAAGGGACAAGGACGTCTGTTTTGGAACGGCGGTGCTTCAGGCGGGGCTTCCAGGTCCCTCCCGTGCTTAATGTGTTCACTGCTCTGGTACTTACCCAGAGGTTTCGGGACTAGACTGTGGACACGCTCAGGAAGATGAAATTAGACTTACCTGCTAATTGTAGTTCCTGGAGTGGACACAGTCTAGTCCCGTATCCCGCCCGAGTGTGTGCGTTAACTGGAAGGCCTGAAGCGTTTGTAGTGATTTACAGGTAAGTCCGGGGGTGCTTGATGGGAATCGAGCTCCAAGTGTAGATGTTGGGGGGCTCGCCTGTCTTTCTATTTCTCTCTCCGTTTCTCTTTGCTTTCCTCCGGACATAACGGGGTCTGATCAGCTTCAAAGTGGCCTGTTGCGTTCCCTTTTTGGGGGGTGATTCCCGTTAGTGCTAGTTTCTTTATATATATTTACTTGTTCTTACTTGTTGCTCCGGTGAGTCTGCTTTGTCAATAGGTAACTGGTGACAGGAGGCGGATCCGGGATGGATATACCAGTGAGGTCACAAAAAGAGGAGTTTCTCAGTCTCCAAGCTGCTGTATGAGATGGGGAACCCAGAGGTTTCGGGACTAGACTGTGTCCACTCCAGGAACTACAATTAGCAGGTAAGTCTAATTTCATCTTTCAATTACCCCGGTATCGACTGGGTCATTGTCACGGCAGGACATGCTAGGGAGATAAAGTTCCTAGATGAAATAAATGACTGCTTCTTGGAGCAGCTGGTTTATGAACCGACCAGAGGGGACGCCATATTGGACCTAGTCCTTAGTGGAACACAAGATCTGTTGCAAAGGTGTTGGGGCCACTGTGATCATAGCATGATCGCATTTGATTTAATTAGTGGAGGAGGGATGGTAAGGAAATCCACAGTACTATCTTTTAACTTTCAAAAGGGAGACTATGATAAAATGAGGAAAATAGTTAAGAAAAAACTAAAAGGAGCAGTTGCAAAGGTTAAAGACTTACATCAAGCTTGGGTGTTGTTTAAAAATACTATCTCGGAAGCCCAGACCAGCTGTATTCCACGCTTTAAGAAAAGTGGAAGGAAGTCCAAAAAACTGCCAGCATGGTTTAAAGGTGAGGTCAGAGAGGCTGTTGTTGCCAAAAAAGCATCTTTCAGGAAATGGAAAAAAGAGTCAAATGACAAAAACTGGAAACAGCACAAGCACTGGCAAGTTAAATGCAAGGCATTGATAAGGCAGGGAAAGGGAGAATTTGAGAACAGGCTTGCTGCGGAAGCAAAAATGCGTATTAAAGACTTTTTCAAGTACATTCGTAGCAAGAAACCTGTGAGAGTCAATTGGTCCATGAGAAGATAGAGGGGTTAAAGGGGCACTAAGAGGCGACAAGGCGATAGCAGAGAGACTGAATGAATTCTTTGCTTCGGTCTTTACTGAGAAAGATGTGGGGATGTTACCCATGACTGAAGTGGTATTCAAAGGTGCGGAAGAATTGAAGGAAATATCGATACATCGGGAAGATGTATTACAACTATTTGATAAACTGAAGAGTAGCAAATTATCTGGACTGGAGGATATACATCCAAGGGTGTTGAAAGAACTGAAATATGGGATTGCAGACCTGCTATTAGTAATCTGTGAGCTAGCATTAAAATAATTAGTAATACCTGAAGATTGGAGGATGTCCAACGTAACGCTAATTTTTAAAAAGGGTTCCGGGGGTGAGCCTGACGTCAGTACCAGGAAAAATGGTAGAAACCATCATAAAGAACAAAATTGCTGAACATGTAGATCTATCTATAGTCATGGCCTAATGGGAGACAGCCAACATGACTTTAGACAAGGAAGATCTTGTCTTACTAATCTGTTATGTTTTTTTGAAGGAGTGAATAAACAGGTGGACAAAGGTGAGTCGGTTGATATTGTGTATTTGGACTTTCAGAAAGCCTTTGACAAGGTCCCTCATCAGAGACGTTTGGCAAAACTAAAGAGTCATGGGATAGGAGACAGTGTACTATTCTGGATCAGGAACTGGTTAAAAGATAGAAAGCAGAGTGTAGGGCTAAATGGCCAATTTTCCCACTGGAGAAAGGTGAATAGTGGTGTACTCCAGGGATCTGTGCTGGGTCCTCTGCTTTTTGACATATTCATAAATGACCTAGAAAAGGGAAAGACGAGTGAGGTTATCAAATTTGCAGATGACACAAAACTATTTAAAGTTGTTAAAACCCATGAGGATTGTGGAAAATTGCTAGAGGATCTTGATAAATTGGAAGACTGGGCATCGAAATGGCAGATGAAATTTAATGTGTACAAGTGCAAAGTTAGGCACCTAGGGAAGAACAACCCAAACTATGGTTACACGATGCAAGGTTCCACATTAGGAACCACCACCCAGGAGAAAGATTTAGGCGCCTCCTGATTTCACCTTTATGTTGAAAGTTGCACCTTTACGTTATGCACCTTTGAATTGTAATGCGTTGAAAATATCCCCACAACAAATAAATTTTTTGCAAGCCTTATCACTCGAGTCACAACTACAACTTTCATCCCTAAAGAAAAAAAAAGTGTACTACGAATCCCAGCATTCATAGGGATCAGTACCAGCTTTATTCATAAGGGACATTATATAAGGCCACTCCTGTCTGTAAGCTCTAGGGCCCAGGCAGGAGCGTCGCAGTACGTATGACCTGGATTGGCCACTGTTGGAAACAGGATACTGGGCTTGATGGACCTTGGTCTGACCCAGTATGGCATATCTTATGTTCTTATGTATTAAATGTTTCACTTACTTGGGGGCTTTGAATCTCATTTAAAGCCCTCCATTAGGTTAACCGGTCTGCTGCAGAAGACACTTAGACTCTTCTTGGATAGGTGGATGCTTATCCCAAGAACACGGGAAGACTTGTTATTTTCCACAGAAATATTAGAGCTTAGTTTGATGGATACATGTTTTGAAACCGGTCCTTTTTTAACATATTTATAAATTATTTGGAATTGGGAACGACAAATAAGGGGATTAAGTTTGCAGATTATTCAGAGTTGTTAAATCACACGTGGATCATGAGAAGCTGCAGGAGAGTCTTGTGAAATTGGGAATCCAAATAGCAGATGAAATTTAATGTGGTAAAATGTAAAGTGATGCATGTAGGGAAGAACAATCCAAAATATAAATACACTGTGCTAGGCGCCACATTAGGAGTTGCCCCCCAAGGAACGGATCTGGGTGTGACATAGACAATACATTGAAAATTTGTGTTCAGTGTGCAACAGCAGCCAAAGAAGCAAACGGAATGCTCGGAATCATTAGGAAAGGAACAGAAAATAAAACAAAGGATGACATCATAATGCCTCTGTGTCGCTCCATGGTGTGATACAGACACATTCTGTGTGCAATTCTGGTCTCCGCATCTCAAAAATGTTATAGTGGCATTAGAAGAAGTACAGAGAAAGTTGACCAAAATGATAAAGGGGATAGAATAACTCCTGTATGAGGAAAAGGTAAAGAGGTTAGGGCTCTTCAATTCGGAGAAGAGACGTCTGAAGGGAGGTATGATAGAGATCTATAAAATCCGGAGTGGAGTGGAGTGGAACGGAACATGTAGACGGAATCCATTGTTTACTCTTTCAGGAAATGCAAGCATTATGGGACACGCCATGAAGCTACAATGTAGTATATTTAAAACAGACAAGTGAAAATAGTTTTTCTCTCAGTGTATCGTTAGTTTTTGGAACTCATTGTCAGCAGATGTGGTAAAAGCAGGTAGTGTATGTGGGTTTAAAAACGGTTTGGACAAGTTAGTCTTTTTGGGAACCTGTCAGATACTTGTGACATGGATTGGCCACTGTTGGAAACAGGACACTGGGCTTCATGAACCTTTGGTCTAACCTCATATGACAATTCAAATGTGCTTATGATAAGATTTTCCTTTTGAATCAAGTCTTTTCTTTGGTATATGCTATGCTGAAACCACAAACATAAAAGGTAATATTTAAACTCCATAGTCAGTGTTCCCTTTAAATGCCAGCTGTGCTTAGAGAAACATCTGTATATTCAGTGCTGACCGCTCTCAGCATAGTGGTACTGAATATCTGGGTTTACTGCTGACCGCCACCATTATCTTCAACTTATGTGGATAGTTATCCGGGTAGTGGTGCTGTAAGTTGCTGTCTTCCCTGTCTCTGCCCCAAGACCCCACGGCCAAAAATCATGGCTGGCCCTGGTCCATGTCAGGTGCTGTTAACCAGATAAATTGTTTTATGTATTGGGACTATAATCAACATTGAATGGGTAGCTCTGTTTAAAAAAAGTTTGGACAAGCTCCTGGAGGAAAGGTCCATAAACCATTATTAAAGAGGACTTGGGAAATCCACTTCTTACCCCACCCAGTATGAGCATTGTGGAAGCTGTTGGC
This sequence comes from Ichthyophis bannanicus, assembly GCA_033557465.1. Taxonomy (NCBI): domain Eukaryota; kingdom Metazoa; phylum Chordata; class Amphibia; order Gymnophiona; family Ichthyophiidae; genus Ichthyophis; species Ichthyophis bannanicus. The sequence goes on from CM066034.1 coordinate 1,032,168,103, forward strand.
TTTGGGTACCTGCCAGGTACTTGTGACCTGGATTGGCCACTGTTGGAAACAGATACTGGGCTTGATGGACCTTGGTCTGACTCAGTCTGGCATTTCTTATATTTAATGGCCCAGCTTTTTTGCAGGGTTGGGGGGGGCAATGTTCCCTCTAATTTTCTGTAGGCTGTGTGCGCATAAAATATCAGCTGTGTGCAGCTTTTGAAGGAAGGTTAAATTTTTGTGCGCCACATAACGACACTCGAAGCGGAGAAGCGGGTCCCCAATCGGGGGACAGGACAGCCAAGCCTTCCACAGCTGCTCGGTCCAATCCGGGCAGGCAGCCGGAGATAAAAGGGAAGCGCCGTCCGGCGCTAGCAGGAGAAGCGGGTCCCCAATCGGGGGACAGGACAGCCAAGCCTTCCACAGCTGCTCGGTCCAATCCGGGCAGGCAGCCGGAGATAAAAGGGAAGCGCCGTCCGGCGCTAGCAGGAGAAGCGGGTCCCCAATCGGGGGACAGGACAGCCAAGCCTTCCACAGCTGCTCGGTCCAATCCGGGCAGGCAGCCGGAGATAAAAGGGAAGCGCCGTCCGGCGCTAGCAGGAGAAGCGGGTCCCCAATCGGGGGACAGGACAGCCAAGCCTTCCACAGCTGCTCGGTCCAATCCGGGCAGGCAGCCGGAGATAAAAGGGAAGCGCCGTCCGGCGCTAGCAGGAGAAGCGGGTCCCCAATCGGGGGACAGGACAGCCAAGCCTTCCACAGCTGCTCTGTCCAATCCGGGCAGGCAGCCGGAGATAAAAGGGAAGCGCCGTCCGGCGCTAGCAGGAGAAGCGGGTCCCCAATCGGGGGACAGGACAGCCAAGCCTTCCACAGCTGCTCTGTCCAATCCGGGCAGGCAGCCGGAGATAAAAGGGAAGCGCCGTCCGGCGCTAGCAGGAGAAGCGGGTCCCCAATCGGGGGACAGGACAGCCAAGCCTTCCACAGCTGCTCTGTCCAATCCGGGCAGGCAGCCGGAGATAAAAGGGAAGCGCCGTCCGGCGCTAGCAGGAGAAGCGGGTCCCCAATCGGGGGACAGGACAGCCAAGCCTTCCACAGCTGCTCTGTCCAATCCGGGCAGGCAGCCGGAGATAAAAGGGAAGCGCCGTCCGGCGCTAGCAGGAGAAGCGGGTCCCCAATCGGGGGACAGGACAGCCAAGCCTTCCACAGCTGCTCTGTCCAATCCGGGCAGGCAGCCGGAGATAAAAGGGAAGCGCCGTCCGGCGCTAGCAGGAGAAGCGGGTCCCCAATCGGGGGACAGGACAGCCAAGCCTTCCACAGCTGCTCTGTCCAATCCGGGCAGGCAGCCGGAGATAAAAGGGAAGCGCCGTCCGGCGCTAGCAGGAGAAGCGGGTCCCCAATCGGGGGACAGGACAGCCAAGCCTTCCACAGCTGCTCTGTCCAATCCGGGCAGGCAGCCGGAGATAAAAGGGAAGCGCCGTCCGGCGCTAGCAGGAGAAGCGGGTCCCCAATCGGGGGACAGGACAGCCAAGCCTTCCACAGCTGCTCTGTCCAATCCGGGCAGGCAGCCGGAGATAAAAGGGAAGCGCCGTCCGGCGCTAGCAGGAGAAGCGGGTCCCCAATCGGGGGACAGGACAGCCAAGCCTTCCACAGCTGCTCTGTCCAATCCGGGCAGGCAGCCGGAGATAAAAGGGAAGCGCCGTCCGGCGCTAGCAGGAGAAGCGGGTCCCCAATCGGGGGACAGGACAGCCAAGCCTTCCACAGCTGCTCTGTCCAATCCGGGCAGGCAGCCGGAGATAAAAGGGAAGCGCCGTCCGGCGCTAGCAGGAGAAGCGGGTCCCCAATCGGGGGACAGGACAGCCAAGCCTTCCACAGCTGCTCTGTCCAATCCGGGCAGGCAGCCGGAGATAAAAGGGAAGCGCCGTCCGGCGCTAGCAGGAGAAGCGGGTCCCCAATCGGGGGACAGGACAGCCAAGCCTTCCACAGCTGCTCTGTCCAATCCGGGCAGGCAGCCGGAGATAAAAGGGAAGCGCCGTCCGGCGCGCCCGCGCCTGGCGGGCCCGCGCCTGGCGGGCCCGCGCCTGAGGGCCTCGCCAGAGGGCCCTTTGGCGTGGCCCTTAGGCGGTGGGCCTTTAAACACCAAAAGCGACGCCCCAAAACCACCGCAAGCCGACTCAAACAGAGCCCCTGACCTGCTTCGCGCAATCGTTTGCTCCCACGACCTGCCCGAAGTGATCGAGCTACTAACTATACTTTACAACCCGGTTTCCCAAGGTCACGGGCCAAACAGACGGTTTGAGCTCCCGGTATCGGTCGAGCTCGCCAGCGGTCCTCCTAGAATCCAAGATCTACGTTATACCCACGGTCTGCAAGACACTACTGAGTCACGAAGCACGCGATCATCGGCCTGGACTCAACTCGCCGAGGTAAGCTCTCAAGCACAGAACTTTTAAATCTGATAAGCGACCACTAGTTTAATCTGAAATTGACACAGGGTCCGCTAACCGTCTCTAGCTTAGACACTACGATACTGCTGTACAGTACATATTTACCGATACTGTGACAGTACATATTTTACCAATACTGTGACTGGGCCGCATACTGTTACCCTACCTTAATGTTACTGTTACTGATACTGTGATACTTGTAATATTTGCAATTTGCCACTATTTCATATTTACAACTCCTGGTACAACTACTGTTAATGCTACTGGGATACATACTGCTACTGCTACTGTTACACACTGTTACTGTTAATGTGCTACTTGTGATACTTAAATTTGCCATTCCATCGTATTCCTTTTACTGCGATACTCACTTCCATTTATCTGTCACCAAATTGTGAGATATACACATTCTTCCCTACGGGTCCCTGAGTAGATAGAAATGGAACCACTCATCCTCTTTCTAATAGTATGCATGTGCATATTGGCCCAAGCACACTCTTTCCTCCCCATTTTGCTGAGAAACTAAAGGCAAAACCTTACTCTACAACCACCACAATATCTAAACAAGTCAGTAATTATGAATGGACAACCTTTCACAAGATTGAAAGAAAGCATATTCTTAATATTATAACAATGATTAACACCACAACATCACCGCTTGACCCTTGCCCTGTATCATGGATCAAAAATACTAAGGAATTTCTTGCAGAAAATATCCAACATATAGTAAACCAATCACTCTCTCAAGGAACCATGCCCAATGCCCTAAAGCTCTCCTCGATCCGTCCCATAATAAAAAACAATAAACTAGACCCAAAAGACCCCAACTCCTACAGGCCAATAGCTAGCATACCACTAATTGCCAAAATAATAGAAAAGACCATACAACTCCAACTACAAGACTACATTGATGAACAAAAACTCCTTGATGAGCATCAATTTGGCTTCCGACCCTTCCATGGAGTTGAAACTCTCCTAATCGCCCTAACTGATCTACTCATCAGAGGCACCAATGACAACAACAAAGGCTTCCTTCTCCTCTTCATAGACCTATCTGCTGCATTCGATAGCATCAATCATAATACCCTCATTAACAGACTAGAATACCTAAAAATAGGAGGGACAGTCCTTGAATGGTTCAAATCATACATCTCAAACAGGTTAATACGGATACAATTAGGTAACGACACATCCGAAACTTTCCCACAAGGTCAAGGCATCCCCCAAGGATCAGCCCTCTCAGCCCTCCTCTTCAATTTATACCTCCAGCCCATTACAAACATATTTAAGAAGCACAAAATTAACCATTTCATATATGCAGATGATATCATGCTTGCCACCCCCATAAACCCTAACAATCCCGAATATGATAGCCTACTCCAATGTATGAACGAGACTACTAAATGGCTTGAAGACAACCACCTAAGCATTAACCTCAAAAAAACAGAGGCAATGTTCATAACGAGGAAATCAGACACTGAATACATATACCCCAATACAATCACAATAAACAATACACCTATACCTGTTAAAAAGGAGGTAAAATACCTTGGAATAATCTTAGACCACTCACTCTCCATGATTCCACACATAAAACACACAGTAAAAACCATATTTTATAAACTCAAGACAACACAACATCTGAGACCCCTACTCAACACCGATGACTTTAGATCTGTAGTTAATACACTCATAACCCCCCACTTCGACTATTGTAATAGTCTCCTAAATGGACTTCCATTAAAAAGCATATACTATCTCCAAAGAGCCCAAAACATATGCGCCAAGATGGTCACTAAAGCTAATCTAACAGACCACGTGACCCCAATTCTCCTAGACTTACACTGGCTCCCTATAAACAGCCGAATAAAATATAAAATCCTCCTAACTACTTTCAAAATCGTCAACAACATCTCCCCAACACAACTATCCACCCTAATACACCCTCCATCAGATACTAGATCACGCAGACAGAATGCAACCCACTCCCTCAACATAAAAACAAATTTTAGAAAAACTAAAGCGACAACAAGTGACAGGGCATTCTCCTTCGCTGCCCCCACCCTCTGGAATGAAACACCATTAACACTCCGCATGATAAAAGACCTTCACCAATTCAAAAAAGAATTAAAAACCTACCTCTTTACAAAACACTTTGAAATCCCCTACCAACAAAGAACTTCGCCAATACAATCACAGAAACACATACACTGTACCCAAGACAGAACAAATGACTAACACAGGAAAATTCACTAACCCCACTAACCCCACACAACCCGCTAATGAACCACTCAAACAGTTGATTATTTTCACCACTGTAACTGTATCTAACTAAGATGCGCTCCATGTATATAACTTGTAAATAGTTTGAAAAGCTCTGTTATAGTTAATGTTCAAAATGTTGTTCAAAATGTTGTTCAAAATCTGTTTAAAATATGTTCCCTGTAAGTACACCTGTACATAGTTAAAGCATAATGTTCCCTGTAAATGTATACAGAAGTATACAATTGTTCTGTTTAATGTTCAATGTAAACCGCCCCTGATCTCTGGAAGGGGCGGTATAGAAAAGACTGTTAAATAAATAAATAAATAAATAAATAAATAAATGTGCACTTCAGTGTAATGCACTATTTCAGACCTAGCTATTACCTTTACCCCCTTCCAATACCCCCACCTTTTCAGCACAACCCACCCCACATAGCCACAAACTACCCGGCAAAAACCCATAGACCTTTCCCACCCAGGAAAAACAAGACAAAGAGAGTCAACAAACCCACGTCACATAAAGCGAAGAGTAATAAGCCTGACCTATCTCAATCTCGTCACCTGCCTACCTTCCAAACAGCACATGTTGAATATAGCATCATCCTCATCAACGCCAGATCGATTAGAAACAAAACACCTATCATCTACAATATCATCACGGACGAACAACCAGACATCCTCTGTATAACGGAAACCTGGATCAATGACTCCGACCCCGCAATAATAAATCAGCTAAATAAACCTGGATACAAAGTGTACAACTGCCCTCGCACCAACAGGAGGGGTGGGGGCGTCATCATAATAGCCAAAACCACCTTACAACTAACAACCACCTCCCTGAGCTCAAATGATGACATGGACATACTCAAAATAGAAAATACAGCTGTTTCCATCTGTCTTATCTACAGGTCCCCCTCGTCACACCATGAAACACTCGCCCCAGCTCTTGAAACCATCTCTAACACCCAAATTCGAAAATTCCAAATCATTTTGGGAGATCTGAATCTAGCATCACTTCCACCTAGTCATGCAACCAATTTCATGGAAGCCATGGCACAACTGGGGTATCAACAAATCATAAGTGACGCCACCCATGAAAAGGGAAATACCCTAGACCTGGTTTTCCTACCCGCAAATCAGAAAACGGGCAACGAGGAACCCATGATTAGAATAACTCCAGTACCATGGTCTGACCACCACCAAGTTGATCTCAAAGTAAAACTGCCCGCCCCGCCTAAAAATGCAAAAGCCAGGAGGTCAACATACACGAGGAGGAGTTTCAACAAATTCAATGAGGAAAATCTTATAGGCTCCATTGCTTCCCGCATTAATTTGGAATGCACGGACCTCGAAGACCTCACCAACAGATGGAACAGTGGTATACTGGAAGTATCCAACCCTACTTGGAAAACCCCAACAGACTCAGCCAAACGCCGATCTGAACCGTGGTACACCGCTACGCTGACCAGAATGAAAAGGACACTCCGCAAATCAGAGCGGAAATGGAGACGAACAAAGGACCATGAGCACAGGACAGAATACCTGTCTCTACTCGCTAAATACAAGGAGGAGATTAACTCAGCGAAAAGAACTCATCACACAAATCTGTTGAACAAGGCCATAAACAAACCCCGCGAATTATTTGAACTAGTCAAAACCCTAACAAAAACAACACTGGATGACCACACCAACAATGAAATCAAACCTCAAACTTTAGCAAACCACTATGCAAGCAAACTCACAGCATCAACGCCTATGCAATACATGGACCCAACTCCCTCAAGGTCTATTCCATCCATGACAATCTGCACCAGGCAGGATCAGCTCTGGTGCACTTTTCACAAAGTAAACAACCATCTGATTACTACCATAATTACAAACATCAACACCACCACCTCCCCACTAGATCCATGCCCAGCCGCTTGGATCAAAGCAGTGAAACAAGACATCGCCCATCACGTCGCCCACATAGTCAACCTATCACTGCAACAAGGTGACATGCCCGCACAACTTAAGAAGTCTATCATAAGGCCTATCCTGAAAAACAAAACAGTCAATAAGGTCGACCCGGCATCCTACCGACCAATATCCAGCATATCCTTCCTGGCCAAGGTCATCGAAAAGGCCGTGCTACTCCAACTTCAAGACCACTTGGATGCGAATGAAACCCTGGACAATCAGCAATATGGATTCAGACGGCATCACGGTGTTGAAACACTACTCCTAGCGCTGCTAGACAACCTCCTTAAGGGTCTAGAGGACAAAAAGAAAATGTTTCTACTTATATTCATCGACATATCAGCCGCATTCGATACTGTTCACCATGGAACCCTCATAAACAGACTACAATCAATAGGAATAGCGGGAACCCCACTAAAATGGTTCACCTCGTACATATCGAATAGAATGCAACAGGTACAGTTCAATGGGGAAAAGGCAGAACCTTTCACACAAACTCAGGGCATACCACAGGGCTCGGCCCTCTCTGCGCTCCTGTTCAATGTGTATATGCAACCACTCTGCAAAATTTTCCAACGGCATAATATCAAATACCACGTCTACGCAGACGATATTATGTTGTACACGCAACTGGACACGATCGACCCGAACTACACCCAACTAGAGGAGTGCCTAAGCGAGATGCAAGCCTGGCTGCACCGAAGTAACATGGCAATAAATCACAAGAAAACGGAGGTAATGTACATCTCCAAAAAGCCAAACTTCAACCCCCCCGCAACAATCACCCTATGTAACAATACATACCAAACAAAGGACGAAATAAAATATCTGGGGGTGACGCTCGAAAGCGACCTTAAGATGGAGAAACACCTCCGCAAAACCAACCGAGCCATCTTCCACAAGCTAAGAGTCCTTCAACCACTAAGGAGTATTATCGAACCCCAGGATTTCAGGACAGTTGCGCAGGCACTCATCATGCCACATTTTGATTACTGCAACGCCATTCTGCAGGGTCTCCCAAAGAAAACCCTAAACATTCTGCAAATGGCGCAAAATGTAGCCGCCAGGGTCATAATGAAAAAAGGATTTGTGGATCACATCACCCCGGTATTGATTGAGCTACACTGGCTCCCCATTTCTGCCCGCATAAAATATAAGACCCTCACGACCACTTTCAAGCTCATACGCAACACAGCCCCGTCATTCCTCTCCACATTGATCTGCTCTCAACCACTCAACAGAAGCAGGAGAACCATCAATACTAACACCCTGATAGTTCCATCAGATATTAGAGCTGTTAAAACTAGCACAAGTAACAGAGCTTTCTCATACTCTGCACCAACACTCTGGAACCATCTGCCGCCAGAGTTACGAGCCAGCAAAGACCTAACTGACTTTAGGAAAAACCTCAAGACCTATTTGTTTCAGAGTCATTTCAATTTGTTTTAAGCCCAAAGCTTAAGATTATTTACCACAATAATCCATTGCATACCTATGTACACCTGATAGTTTATGTAAGTTTATATTTGGTTTTTGTGTATACTGGTTTTGTGTATACTGGTTATTTGTATATATGTGCATATCCCACATCAGTGTATTTATGTAACAGTGCCCCTTATACCCAAGGTATGAGTATACATGTATCCAGATATACATGTATACGGATATACTTATACTTATACAGATACACTTATTTACACCACTAGTGTGATGTGCCTACCCTCCGAATCATCCTATGCGCGCCCCAAATTCTACTGCATTTATTACTCTTGAATTTGATTTGTGTATACTGGTCATTTGTATATATGTACATATTGTGTGATGTGATGTGCCTACCCTCCGAATCAACCTATGCGCGCCCCAAATTCTACTGTACTGATTTGACAGTTCTCCTATTGTAATCGGACCGCTGCTGATCGCTGGAAGCAGCGGTATATAAGTGTTTGCTAAATAAATAAATAAATAAATACTTTAAAATTTGACTACACGTCAGAATACAGTATGTACACCACATTGATTTTAATCAAATTAAAAGAAAATAGATGATTACTAAATGAAGTGGGAAATTTCTAGTAATTACAATCATAACTTTTAAATTTTAAGACGTCTGTGTTGTTTTCTATCAGAATCAGAGCCGTAATTTTTGTGCGCTCTGTTGTAAAGTATGTGCGCTCGCTCGGCGAGGTGTGTGCGCGCGCACAAGCGCACAGCTTGGAACAGTGGGGGGGGGGGAAAGAGTGCTTTCAGAGGGTGTGCTGGTACATTCCTCCATCCCCATTCCCCTTTGAGCAATGGGAGCGGTCTCCCCACCAACTACAGTCCCCATTGCTCTTTACTCTTGAAGCCATGCACTGTGCTCGTAATCCCATGGTTCCGGCCAGTGACTGTGAGAACAGTGCGATTATGGGTTTCACATGACTGCCGAGTAGCTGAGAGTCGGTAGCCTTAACTCGACTTAAAATGCTGCACCAAATCTTCTATAGTGGTAGGAACCAGTGCTGGGCCATGGTCGCAAGCTTTAAAGGGCAGCCACTTGTAGGTATTAAGGTTAGGATAAAAATCGGCATAAACTGATTTGCAAAATGCAGTGTGTGCCTTTGAGTCAGTGCTGACTCGTGGTGACCCAGCAGCTCCTGGGTTTTCTTGGCAGTGGGACTGGAAGTAGATTGCCAGGCCTTTCTTCCGAGGAAGTGGAGGGTTAAGTGACTGCCCAAGGGCACAAGGCGTGCTACTGGGAGTTGAACCCTGGTCTCTTGGTTACCAAGCCAGTGCTGTAACCAATAGGCTACCCCTTCACTCCATAATCTGATTTAATCTTTCCAAGACTTCAGGAATTTATGGGTGAAATTTTGCTTTAAACTGAAAACGAAGGGCTCAGATTATACTGTATAACTGCATCAACCAACTTTACAAGACTCTTGTAGAAACGGGAAGAGACCAGTAACGTGTCCCCCGCCCCCAGGTCTGCCTGTTCAGTCAGACGTTTTCTTGAACTTGCAGTAATGTCCCTTTGGGGTCATTTTTTAAAGGGACTTGAGTGTGTAGAACAGCAGTTTCGGGGGGGACGGGACACATTTGTATGAAGTGTAGATTTCAGAGAGTTATTGACCAAATCTGTGTGTAAATGACTCTAATGACTGGCGGGGGTGCAGCATGGGTGGAGATGATAAAATACCTTAATCTACACAGGTACATGCATAAAGTACCCACATTCAAGGTACTTTTGTGGCACATAAGTGGTGCCTTACCCATGGCACCCTCTTATAAAACTAGCTTCCTGATGCTTTGGTTAATAGGGCAGGAAGGTGCTTGTTTTATAAGGACACAGAGATGTCTAAAGGAGCTGTGGTAGAGCTTGGTGGGAAGGGGGCATATTCAGATTCAGAGTACAGAGAGCCTTACCCACAGCTCTGCCAATTCCACACCCCCCCCCCATCTTCTTACAAGCATTCACCGAGGGAAGGGCCACTGGAGGATGCATTTGGTTGCACTGTTGCTGATCTAATCTTTCTGGTTTATTTTTCTAGATGTCCTGCTGGAAATGGCACAGACAGCAGCTGTTAGTATACATCGAGAGTTTCTTGTTGTCTCTTAGAAACGGTTCCCCGCTGTGCGCTCCAGCAGAAAGAGAACGCTGCATGTGGCCACGCTTTGCGCGTGCTCTGGCAGAACAAGGCTTCGTTTCTTTTGAATCAGTGGGCGCTGGAGCCTGCCACCCCCTGCTACAGCCCAGAGCCCGCCGTCCTCTCTACATTGTACTGGACGACAACTTCTATTACCAGAGTATGAGATACGCAGTCTACCAGCTGGCTCGGAAATGTAAGATCCTTTTTCTTTTGCAAGATGCTTTCTGTAGGCTCCTTGCTTCGCTCTGTGAGCAGGATGCAGCTTTCCTCCTTCCTTGCCACAACACTAGGTGTCACTGCTCCAGCAGTGCTAGGGGGGGGGGAGGGATGGGGCTCTCTGCTTGACAGCTGGGATGGCCGCTTCAGAGAATTACAATGAATGACAGAGGGAGCCGTTTCCTAGATACTGTACACAGTAGATAGACAGTGTAATCCTGGGCTATGAGTGATAACAGATATCTTCATGGTGGGCTCATACTGGAGACTCCAGCGCTTTACCGGAGGCTAAGGCACTACTGGATCTTGTTCTGCTCAGTGTTCGTTCTACTACATAGCTCGTATTGTCATCAAGTTGGAACTCACCAATGGTTTGATTGACCCTGACGCAGGGTTTGATGACAAAACCTGGCCAAGTCGGGTCCTTTTATTAAAGTTTCTTGCGAAGACACTACTATTATGGTTTGGTCGCTCTCGCTCCTTTGCTGGGCCAGTGTTACTTGCGGAGGATTAGGAATCCTCTTTTGCTTCTTTGTCTTATTTTTCTTTCCAACCCAATCTGTCTTCGGGCAAAATAACTCTGAAAACTTAATAGAATAGGATAAAACTTGGTGCATGGCAAAAACTGGTAAGACGACACATGGAGTTTGAAAGTGGGCCATATCAGACCAGGGGTGCCAGAGAAATAAGCCCAGTGAAACCTAGCAGTTAGGGAACTGATCCTTTCCAACTCCCTCTCCTTGTTCTCTACTCTCCCAACCCCTCCAAAAATACCTCTATGCAGTTGACCTACCACCCGCCAAATTCTGTCACAATGAAACTAAAATATCCCCAAAACCACACCCCACAACTGCCCTACCACACCGGTAACTGACATAAGAACATAAGATATGCCCTACTGGGTCAGACCAAGGTCCATCAAGCCCAGTATCCTGTTTCCAACAGTGGCCAATCTAGGTCATACGCACCCAGCAGTTTCCCCAAAAGACACAGGCTCCACAATGCTTGTACTGGGTCAAGCAGTGATATCCTGGGTCCCTTCTTAATAATGGTTTATGGACCTTTCCTCCAGGAACTTGTCCAAACCTTTTTTAAACCCAGCTACACTAACAGCCTTTACTACATCCTCCGGTAACAAATTCCAGAGTTTGATTACACGTTGAGTGAAAAAATATTTTCTTCTATTAGTCTTAAATAGTTTACCCTGTAGCTTCATTGCATGTCCCCTAGTCTTCCTATATTCTGATAACGTAAACAGTCGATCTACGTTTACCCGTTCCACTCCGTTCATTAATTTATAGACTTCTATCGTATCTCCCCTCAGCCGTCTCTTTTCCAGGTTAAAGAGCCCTAACCTTTTTAGCCTTTCTTCATAGGAGTATCCTTCCATCCCCTTTACCATTTTGGTGGCTCTTCTCTGAACCTTTTCTAATAACGCTATATCCTTTTTAAGATACAGCGACCAGAATTGCACACAATATTCAAGGTGCGGTCTCACCATGGAACGGTATAGAGGCATTATAATATCTTTTGTTTTATTTTCCATTCCTTTCCTTATGATACCTAGCATTCTATTTGCTCTCTTGGCTGCCGCTGCACACTGGGCTGAGGGTTTTAATATCTTATCCACAATGACGCCTAAATCTTTTTCCTGGGTGGTGGTTCCTAATGTGGAACCTTTGTAGTGAGTAATGCCCTCAAGAAGAGATGGAAATAGGGGAAAATCCTGTTGGAGGAAATAACACTGCACTGATACACAGGATTTTCAAGTCAGAGATGAAAAAAACACAGCTCTCTGCTGAGCTCAGGCCACACCTCAGCTCAGAGGAGGAGACAGGCTTGTTCACTGATTGGGCACGCCCAGGGGAAGGTCAGGGAGTGCAGGGACGTGAACCCTTTTTAAATCCTCAAGCAATGCAGAGAGAGAGGAGAGAGACGGGAGAGACGAGAGAGACGAAAGAGACGGGAAGCAGTTCAGGAAGGAGTTCAGGAAGAACTGCCAGAAGGATAAGCAAGCTAGAACCTTGGACCAGAGCAGAACCTGGGAGCAGTGAACATTGGAGCAAGGAACAACCTTGGAAGAAACGTTACTGCAAGGTAGAGCCTGGGAACAAGAAAGCTAGCAGAGCAAATACGTGGAGTAACGGTAGTTGGACCTACAGCAGTCAAGGCTATAACGGCAGCAGAGAAAGCCAAAGGGAAAGCTATCAGCCTAACAATTACCCAGAAGGGCAGTGGAAATAGCAATAAGAAAGCTGAGTTCCAGAGCCTGGGAGATAGCAGGAGAAAAGGTACCAGCACTTTTCTAAAAGTCTCTGTCAAAGGTAAAGCTGATATTTCTTATTTCAACTCCTTTCTTGAGAAGCCTTTTACTTATGCTAACGTCCAAAAGACAAACCGAGCACAGACAGCTAATAGCAAGTGGGGGACAGGACTTACCCTTGCTGAGAGCTATCCCTCTGATAAAAGCAGGACAGCTGAACCCCCTGGGGTGGGAGCCATAAGCAAGCTTTTATCAGAAAAGGAGGATGGTTATCCTAATGAAAATGTGCACAGACAAGCTGAATTGCTTTTAAGCCAACTTCAGGAGTTTCTGGAAAGAAAGTCAGGGAAAGATAATAAACCTGACAAAGATACCACTAACTCTAGCTCTGAAGAAAGTATGCAGGTGGATGTTTGTTTGCCTACAATAGAATATGATCCTTCTGCCATGGACTGTTCAACATGTCTAATAGAAGACAGCAGGGTTAAAGAGCATTGAAAACTGTATGAAGGAATATAGAGTAAGTTTGCCATACCTGCTGCCACATTGGAAAACTTTACAAGTTGTTTAACAAGCTTAATCACCTGTTGAAAGTAAGAAGCCATGCTGTAAAGAAAAGCAGCTGTTTCAGTTTATGTGTTTTTCCTTGAGTGACCACATGAAAAAAGTGGAAAGTCAGAGGAACTGTGAAACAGCCAAATATTGCTGAGTTAATTTCGGTTGCATTTCCTGTGTTTCTGTTTCAACCTTTATGTTGGAGTTGCATCCTTTTTTAGTTTGTTGTACTGAACTTTGATGCGCTGGAGAAAAATCCCCACAAATAAATATTCTTGCAGCCTTGATCAAGCATTGATATCCTGGGTCCCTTTTTAATAGTGGTTTATGGACCTTTCCTCCAGGAACTTGTCCAAACCTTTTTTAAACCCAGCTATACTAACAGCCCTTACTACATCCTCCGGTAACAGATTCCAGAGTTTGATTACACGTTGAGTGAAAAAATATTTTCTCTTATTTGTCTTAAATAGTTTACCCTGTAGCTTCATTACATGTCCCCTAGTCTTTCTATATTCTGATAGCGTAAACAATTGATCCACGTTTATCTGTTCCACTCCATTCATTAATTTATAGACCTCTATCATATCTCCCCTCAGCCGTCTCTTTTCCAGGTTAAAGAGCCCTAACCTTCTTAGCCTCTCTTCATAGGAGTAGCCTTCCATCCCCTTCACCAATTTAGTGGCTCTTCTCTGAATCATATCTCCCCTGTCCCTCCTCTCCTCCAAAGTGTACATGTTTAGGTCTTCAAGTTTCTTCTCATAAGGCTTCTGAAGCAGGCTCCAAATCATTTTGGTCACCTTCCTCTGAACAGTTTCCAGTCTTTTTATATCCTTTGCAAGATACGGTCTCCAAAACTGAACACAGTATTCCAAGTGAAGCCTCACCAGTTACTTGTACAGTGGCATAAGTACTTCTTCTTTTCTGCTGGTAATTCCTCTTCGTATGCAGCCTAACATCCTCCTGGCTTTTGCCACTGCCTTGTTGCATTGTTTTGCCACTTTGAGATCTTCAGAAATAATCACACCGAGGTCTTTCTCATGCTCCATGCACACCAACCTCTCGCCCCCTATCGCGTACATTTCCCTTGGATTTCTGCTTCCCAAGTGCATGACTCTGCAGTTCTTCGCATTAAATCTTAATTGCCAAGCATTAGACAATACTTCCTGCTTTTGTAGATCATTCCTCATGTTAACCACTCCCTCGGGGGAGTCCACTCTGTTGCAAATTTTCGTGTCATCTGCAAAAAGACAGACTTTTCCATTCAGTCCTTCAGCAATATCACTCACAAATACATTGAACAGTGCCGGGCCCAGGACCGAACCCTGGGGGACCCCGCTGATTACCTTCCTTTCATCTGAGTGAGCTCCATTTACCATCACCTTCTGTCGTCTGTCAGTCAACCAATTTCTGATCCAATTTACCATCTTTATACAGTCCTCTGGCCCCAGCTCCATCATAAATAAGTACTAGAGTGTCTGCAGTTGTCTGTGTTGGGTTTGGCTCGATCAAAGCTCAGCTGTGGCTGCTTAATGTGAGGCTCTTCATGTGGCGCCACTTTGGAGTGCATGTGTAAAACACAGAACATGAATGTTTTGGCGAGGAATTCAGCCATCTTAAGCAACATCACATCATCAGTGCTAATCTTTGAGCTCAGTAGAGGCAGTGGCTGTTATGACCTATTTGCGCCACTTGGATCGGAGGGGAAGCACTATTGGTCACCAATTTCCAGGCAGACACTTCTCTAGCTCAATTTAATAGTTAAGCACCTTAAGCTGAGGAAAAAGTAAAGCTCACACAAGGAAGACTTATATAAAAATCACCAAGTTTCAATAAGAGAGACTGACACAGCAGAAAGTAGGTGTGCTCGGATCTCATTCACTGCATCGCTGCTCCCTGTTACTCTAATCATATTCAGATTTTCTCAGGGTATATCTGCAGTACTCTCACACTGCTGTGTATGTTTCCCTGAGAGTTTCTCCTTATCTGCTCTGAGAAGACTTTTCCCCAGAATTTGAAGGCACATAATTTTATCTTCACGACTTGCCGTCTTACAAACAACAGCTCTTTTGTGAAGTTAGAGCGCCACCCTGTGGGCAAATCCCAGAATTACGTGCAGGCATCCTTGAACTTAATCACTCCTAAGTCTTTGAGTTCTGGAGAGCTGCAGCAACTTCCCCTTTCTTATGTCCAGCGCCAAAACCTACGCTACTGCCTTGTCCAAATATGCCCAAGCTACTGACTCTGCCTCTGCAACATCTCATACTTCAACACCAAGTGGTGCTCTTGTTTCTTCGCAGGTGGGAACTTCAGGATCAGCTTCACCAGTAACAAAGGCAAATCTAGTGGAAATTCTTCAAGAACTAAGGCTCTTGTGTTTGGACTTTTCTAAAGCAGTGAGTGACATCAGTGCAGATCTTAAATCAGTTGATGATAGAGTGACACAGAATGAAATTAACATTGGCAAACAAATTGATTCAACAGCCCTCTTTCAGGCTAAATTAAAGAAAATCGACCAACTCACCAAAGACTTACAAGAAAAACATGATGATCTTGAGAATCACCAAAGACGAAGCAATAAAAGAGTCCTTGGTATACACAAACAAACAGAGGGTCAGAAAGATGTTGGCTCGCTCATTCAGGAGCTGTATGCTTTTTGTGTGCTGGGGACTCATAGGCCCATTAAACTAGAGCATTCACACTGAAGTTTGGGAGCTCAGATGGGCCCCAGGTTCCGGCCTCAACCTCTAATAGCCTGTTGTCGTTTTTTTTAGGACAAAATGGCTCTTGTGAAATCTGCCTGGTAAGCACTCTCTTCTCTTTTGAAGCCAGAAAATTCAGATTTTTCATGTCCTGTCTCAACATACAGTGGAAAGACGGAAAAGTTTCAAACCTCTAACACAGGTGCTGCAATTCTCTATCATTTTTAAGTGGTACAACACAACACACCGCATTTCAGAATTAGCAGACTGTATGAACTTTCTGGATGCGCTCCAAGTCGATGAGGACCGCGTTCCACGATCATGAAATGCCCATGGAGACTGGGAGGTTTCGACGCCAAGAGGCGTAAGGTTCCTGTTCCCATCGGGCAGTGACCAGGATGGCACTCTCAATAAAGATATGGACACAACTTCTCCAGTTTAATATGTTTGTTCCTATTTATTCCATAAAAAAAGAAAAAAATAAATATACCCAAACCCCGGTGAAAAAATCACAAAAGCATAATCCGAGATTCAATGTTAAACCATAATTGTGAAGCAATCTTTTTTTTTTTTTTTTTTTTTTTTCGGAGCAGCTAACACAGCAAGGGGAAAGGGAACTACCCCAAACCACTGTAGCCAATCCTTTTAATCAAATATGTCATAAAAATGCTTTATACAAGTGTTTAAAAGTACACTTATCTGTCTGAAAATGTCGGTGGTATCAAACTCCCACATCAAAAACGCAATACATGTAGAAACGGGCTGTAAAGACTAATCAGCTAGCATCATGAACGACGTGACACGTTTTGGGGTATAAAACATTGCCCCTGCATCAGGTTCCAGCCTTGTCCAGCCGAAGCAGCCTTGCCAGCCAGGGTCATTTACAATTTTCCGTGCGGAGGTTCCCTCAGATTTTCCTATTTATTCCATGCCTTACGGTTGCAGTCCGGGCTTTAGTACAAGAGGGATTGTTGTCCTTTTCGCCGTTCCTGAGTTCTAGTTATCCTTTATGAGGTGAAGGAGGGAGTTGTGGTAACAGTGTTACAGTTTGTCTAGGGAGGTTGGGGATGGGTTGGTTGAGTGATGCATGAGTGAAATGTATCTGGGAAGACTGGGGCTTTTGGGTTTTTTTCCAGGTCATTTTGGGAACTTTTAGATGATTTGGATTGGGGGGAGGGGTACAGGGCTCTCCTTTTTTTCTTCTCCTTTTCTTCTTTAATTGCTTTTGCTGCCGCCCTTATGACACCTTTAGTGTCAATACATAATTTAGTTTTTCTATTTCTGTTTCCTTTCTGGAGAGGTAGGACGGTTGGGGGCTTGGGGGTAGGGGCGTGGGGAGACGTGGGGTGCATAGAAGGTGGGTATATTGATTCTATTTCAAGGGGATCTTGGAGGTTTCTAAAGATAGGAACATCTATCCGACACTGGTCTGCTTGGGGTGGTTTGACCAAATCCTCTTTTCCTCTCTACAAGTCTGTTTATAGTCTGCCCCTCACTGCATATCATAATGGTTAAAATAATCTCGTGGAGTGTCCATGACCTTAATAGCCCAGTTAAGCAGCGTAGAGTTCTGGATCAGCTTGCTCATGAGAAAGCAGATATAGTGTTTTTGCAAGAGACACATCTTGCCAGCCAGGGTCATTTACAATTTTACAATTTTCCGTGCGGAGGTTCCCTCAGATTTTCCTTGCTAACTTTTCCTCATGGTGGCGAGGGGTGGCTGTTCTCTTCTGCTCTATGTGCTCTTTCCAGGTCATAGAACAGATTGTGGACCCAGAAGGTAAGTTTCTCATTCTTGTCGGTTCTATTAACAATTTGTTTTTCACCTTTGTCAATGTTTACGTGCCGCCTCTGATGACTGGAACTGGTGCAATCTTCTCGACAAGGGGAGATTTTAATCGGTGGAGACTTCAACTGATAAGAGAATGGATAAAGGCACACGATGCTTCTTAACACTAAATGTACAAAAGAATGTATTATAGAACATGATGTATTATAGCGCACTATGTACACAGCTCAACATAATCAAACACACAACACAGCACACACACAAGTCACGATATATCCTTCACTGCATGAAAAACACTATCACTCCTTTTGATTGATTGCTGTGAGACCGCCTTGATTATAAGATAAAGCGGTATAGAAATACTATTAAATAAATAAACTATGTGATGTCACAGCTGGATCGCACTTGCTCTGGGATTGTCTGTCTTAAATATCTGCCCCAGTTAGTGGAACTGATGTTGAACCCGGATTTATGTGATGCTTGGCGAAGCACACATGCTGGGGATCAGGACTATACCTATTTTTCACACGTCCACGATAGTCATACCAGTATAGACCTATGGCTGGTTTCCAGATCACTTCTACCCTGGAGGTCACAGATGCATATCGATACTATGGGCCCGTCCGATCATGCTTTAATTTCCTTGAATATGACCCTGGTAGATTCGGAGTCGCCTCCGCAAACAAGGTCCCTACAACAAGATCTCCTACTAAATACTGAATTTGTAGCAGCCATACATTCGGGTTGGCAAGAATATCTAACTTTTAATGATTCCCCGGACACAATGTCTTTTTTTTCTCTGAGACGCTGGTAAGGCAGTATTACGTGGACACCTAATTTCGCTCTCCAGTGCATATAAAAAGAAACGTTTAGCTAGGCAAGAAGAGTTACGTCATGATATCTTAACTCTGGAGCGTAAGCACCGACAGGGAGGAGGCCATGGAACCTGGTGCCAGTTAGCTCGTTTGTGGGGCGAGTTGGTTGCTTTGGACACGGGTTTTGTGGCATCCTTGCTTCAGCAGACCAAAAGGCGCTTTTACGAACAAGGAAATAAAGCTGGGAAGTTAGTTTTGTGGCAGCTCAAAAAGCAGAGACAAAGACGCCGAATTTCTGCCCTGCGCTCCGCCTCTGCTGCTCCCACCTGTCGCTCGGGAGAGATGGCTGCCCTATTTGCTAAATTTTATAACGATCTCTATTCCTGTAATCTGTGCACAGATACTTCTTCTATTCATGGCTGGCTTCAAGAGGTGGCACTCCCACAACTATCTCAAGAGGACAGGAAGGCTATTGATCACTCTTTTTCTCTTCAGGAGGTGTTTTAAGCAATCCGCAGCCTAAAGTCCTCCAAGGCTGCGGGTCCTGACTTTCTCCCTGCGGAGGTATATAAAACTCTTCCTGATATTTTTGCTCCAGTTCTGGTTTGAGTATTTAATGATATCCTACCGATGAAGTGCTTACCTGCATCTTTTTACCAAGCCACCATTGCCGTTATTCCTAAAAGAGACAAAGATCCTTTTTGTTGTTGTTAAGTGCCGTCGAGTCGGAGTCGACTCATGGCGACCCTCTGGATAGCTATCCTAAATTGTGTTTGGTCTTGAGTCAGGCGGCTCATTGTTGACAGACTAGTACCCGTAGCTGCTGTTATTGTATCGATCCATCTCATTGCTTGCCTTCCTCTTTTGCGTTGACCTTCTGTCTTGCCAAGCATGATGTCTTTCTCTAATGATCTCTCTCTTCGCATGATGTGTCCAAAGTATGAAAGTCGAAGTCTTGTCATCTGAGCTTCTAAAGAAAGCTTAGGTTTGATCTCCTCTAGTACCAACTGGTTTGTTCTTCGGGCAGTCCATGGTATACACAGTATTCGCCACCAGCACCATAATTCAAAGGCATCAATTTTCTTCATGTCTATCTTTTTCACTGTTCAGCTTTCACATCCATATGATGTTATTGAAAATACCATGGCTTGAACAAGTCAAATCTTTGTATGGAGAGAGACATCTCTGCTCTTGAGAATCTTATCTAGGTCTTTCATAGCCATTCTGCCAAGAGCAATGTGCCGTCTGATTTCTTGACTGCTTGTTGTTTCTTTATTGATAGTTGATCCAAGTAGGTTAAAGTTATTCACAATTTCAATTTCTTCTCCTTCAATGATGAACCTGTTGATTATGCCAGTTGTCATGATCTTTGTCTTCTTTACATTAAGGTGCAGGCCCATTTGGAGACTATGTTCTTTGATTGTGAGAAGCAAATGTTTCAGATCATCTTCACTTTCAGCCAGTAATGTGCTATCATCAGCATAGCGAAGGTTGTTGATGAGTATTCCACCAATCTTCACACCTCTGTTGTCTTCATACAATCCTGCTTCTCTGATGATTTGTTCTGCATATAAATTAAACAGGTAGGGGGAAAGTATGCAGCCTTGTCTTACACCTTTGCTTATTTTAAACCATTCTGTTTCTCCTTGTTCCGTTTGAACTGTTGCTTCTTGATCAATGTACAGATTGTGCAAGAGTACGATCAGGTGTTCTGGTATACCCATGCTTCTTAATGTGGCCCAGAGGTTTTCATGGTTTACGCAGTCAAAAGCCTTGCTAAAGTCAATAAAGCACAAATAGATATCCTTTTGGTATTCTTTAGTCCATCTCACATCCGCAATGATGTCTCTCGTTCCTCGCCCTTTCCTGAACCCTGCTTGCACTTCAGGTATTTCTTGCTCCAGGTATGGTTGTAGTCTCTTTTGAATAATCTTCAGTAGAATCTTGCTGGCATGTGGGATCAGAGCGATTGTGCAATAATTTCCACAGTCAGTTGGATCACCTTTCTTTAGTATTGGTATAAACACAGATCTTTTCCAGTCAGTTGTCCATGATGTTGCCTTCCATATTTCTTGGCAGAGCCTTGTAAGTATGGTAACAGCTGCATCAGATTGCTGTAATACTTCTATGGGAATGCTATCAATGCCTGGTGCTTTGTTCTTTGATAAGGCTTTCAATGCTGCTTCAACTTCTTCTTTCATCACCAATGGCTCCCGATCATAAGGTACAGGTTGAAACGGCTGTTGGTCCACTTGATCTTTATCATATAAAAACCCTGTATATTCCTTCCATCTTTTCTTGATCTTCTCAGCATCATTCAACATAGAACCTTGAGCATCTTGTAACATTCCATTTCGAGGCTGGAACTTTTTCTTTAACTCTTGTAGCTTTAGGAAAGCCAGTCTTGTTCTTCCTCTAATAGTTTCTGCTTCTATTTCCTTGCATGCGTCGTCGTAGTACATTTTCTTGTCCTGTCTTGCTGCACGTTGGAAATCTCTGTTGAGTTCTGTTATTGTCTTTCTTTCTCCTCTGGCTTTAGCTTCTCTGCGTTTCTGGGCAAGTTTCAGAGTTTCTTCCGTCATCCATTTTGGCCGTTTTTGCTTTTTCACCTTTTGTAGAGACTTCTCGCTTTCTTCCAACACAGCCTTCTTGATGTCATTCCATAACTCTTCTGGAGCTCTGTCATTTGTATCTAAAGCAGCAAATCGATTTTGCAGGCAGTCTTTAAATTCCAGTGGTATATCCTCAAGGTCATATTTTGCTGCATTCATGAGTGGTTTGCTCTTTTTCAACTTTAGCTTGAGTTTGCATACTAGTAGTTGATGATCTGTACCACAGTCAGCTCCAGGTTTTGCCTTTGTTGATGTTATAGAACTTTTCCATCGTTGACTTCCACAGATGTAGTCAATTTGATTTTTATACAATCCATTGGGTGAAGTCCATGTGTACAGTCGCCGCCTGTGTTGATGGAAGAAAGTGTTTGAGATGAATAGATCGTTGGTCTTGCAGAATTCTATCAGTCTTTCTCCAGCTTCGTTTCTGTTGCCAAGTCCATATTTACCAACTACTTTGCCTTCTTCTTTGTTGGCAACGTTTGCGTTCCAGTCACCCATGACTATCAGGATATCCTGTTTGCATGTTCTGTCAATTTCAGCTTGTACTTGTTCATAGAACTCTTCAATTTCATTCTCTTCTGCAGCTGTTGTTGGGGCATATACTTGAATTATAGTTGTGTTGATAGGCATTCCTCGTAGACGAATAGAGATTAAGCGTTCGCTGACTGCATTGTATTTCATTACATTTCTTGCAAGTTTCTTCTTTATTATAAATGCAACACCATTTCTTCTTTGTCTTTCATTTCCAGCATAGTAGACCATGTGATCATCTGATGCAAAGTGCCCGATGCCAGTCCATTTCAGTTCGCTGACACCCAACAGATCAAGTTGTACACGTTCCATTTCATTCTTGACCACCTCCAACTTCCCTTGGTTCATGCTTCGTATGTTCCATGTTCCAATGTGTAAGACATCTTTACAGCTTCTGACTCTCATTTCATGCGCAGCTACATCAGCAGTCAGACGTCCCGAGGGCTTTGATCCAACCACATCATAAATGCTGGCTTTACTCTGAAAAGTCTTCAGCTCTTCCCCAGTAGCTAGTTGAGTGCCTTACGGCCTGGGGGTCTCATCTTCCAGCACTATAGCACAATTTGTTTTGTTGTAACTATCCATTGGGCTTTCATGGCAAGATACAGAAGTAGATTGCCGGGCCTTTCTTCCGCGCAGTTTAAGTTTGGTGTTGCCGTTGTCACAGAAATGTTATCCTCTGCTGTCAACACTATCCCATTCTGCTGCTGCCCAGATGGGTGGTTTGTCTTGGTCTGGCACCTCAACTGAGACCTGTCCATATTGGGAGATCCTGCCAGTAGTTAAACTACCGATAGTTTAGCTCTCAGCATCACTGATGCACACAAGCCCTCACAGCACGACAAGCTGCAAACCAAGTGAGGGAAAGATCCTTTAGTATGTAGTAATTACTGCCCCATATCTCTCTTGAATACTGATTACAAAATTTTTACTAAAATATTATTGAATCGCCTGGACTCCAAAATTCAGGATGTCGTGCACTACTACTACTACTATTTATCACTTCTATAGCGCCACGCACGCAGTGCTGTACAGCTAACCTACAACTTACAAGAGGTAGCAGCATACATGAGACAGTCCCTGACCGTCAGAGTCATGCTCATCGGAGCTTACAATCTAGTTAGAACAGAATAGTAATTTTAGTTAAACAGTGCAGAACATCAATCGGTTCTACACAAGCAATAATCGGTTCTACGCAAGGTATGGTGAGGTACAGTTTGGTCTGTAGCTGGTCATGAACGTTGAGGGGGTTGGGGTGAGATGAGGAAAGAGTCAGGATCTGAATGCAACGGTGAAAAGGTGGGTCTTCAGCTTGGACTTGAAGAGGGCCAGGGAGGGTGCTTGGCGCACAGACACAGGTAGGCTGTTCCAGGCGTGAGGTGCAGCAAGGTGAAAGGAGTGCAGTTGGGAGTTCGCGGTATGGGTGAAAGGCATTGATAGAAGTGATTTGTGAGTGGAACGCAGATTTTGAGAGGGGACATAGGGAGAGATAAGAGATGAGAGGTATTGAGGGGCCATCGAGTGAATGCATTTATAGGTCAACAGGAGAAGCTTGAACTGGATGTGGAGTTGGACAGGGAGCCAGTGAAGTGACCTGAGAAGGAGTAACATGGGCATGGCGAGGTTGGCAGAAGATTAGTCAAGCGGCGTGATTTTGTATAGATTGGAGGGGAAGACCAGCAAGGAGTAGGTTGCAGTAATCGAGGCGGGAGGAGATTAAGGAGTGGATAAGCATTTTGGTAGTGTGTTCAGAGAGGAAGGGGTGGATATTGCCGATGTTGTAGAGAAAGACGCGGCAAGTCTTGGCTACAAGCTGGATATGTGCGGAGAAGGAGAGAGAGGTGTCGAAGATAACCCCTAGGTTGCGGGCTGAGGGAACAGGAAGGATAGTAGATCCATCCACTTGGATTGAGAGAGGGGGAAGTGGGGGGGGGGAGGAATTAGGTAGAAAGACAAGGAGTTCAGTCTTGGCCTTATTCAATTTCAGTCGTCGATAAGACATCCAGGCAGCGATGTCCGAAAGACAGGCAGAAATCTTGGATTGGGTTGCCGGGGAAATATTAGGGGTAGAGAGGTAGATTTGTGAATCATCAGCATAGAGATGGTACTGAAAGCCATGGGAGGAGATAAGCGCACCAAGGCCTTGGGTATAGAGAGAGAAGAGGAGGGGGCCCAAGACAGATCCCTGGGGTACACCTACATGGAGCGGGGTAGGGGAGGAGGAGGAGCCACCAGAGCATATGCTGAATGAGCGATGGGAGAGGTAGGAGGAGAACCAGGATAGTACGGAGTCCTTGAAGCCAAGCAAGGAGAGGGTAATGAGGAGAAGGTCGTGGTCAACGGTGTCAAAGGCAGCAGAAAGGTCAAGAAGGATGAGGATGGAATAGAGGCCCATGGATTTAGCCAGGAACAGGTCGTTAGTGACTTTTGTGAGTGCCATTTCAGTGGAGTGTAAGGGACGAAAGCCAGATTGAAGTGGGTCAAGGAGGGCCTGGGAGGTGAGGAAGTTGAGGCAGCGACGGTGGACTGCTCGTTCTAATAGTTTGGATATGAAGGGAAGGAGGGAGATGGGTCGATAGTTAGAAGGGCATGTGGGATCAAGTGAGAGTTTCTTGAGGAAGGGTGTGACAACAGCATGTTTGGAGTCATCGGGGACAGTTGCTGTGGAGAGTGAGAGGTTGAGGATATGAGTGATGGAAGGGGTAATAGTGAGGGGAATGGAACGCAGGAGATGGGTGGGGATAGGGTCTGATGGACAGGTGGTGGGTTTAGAGGAGGACAGAAGGAGTGCAGTTTCTTCTTCAGTGATCGAAGGGAAGGAGGAGAGGGTGGCAGAGGGAGTATGGGTGGGGAAGGAGAATTGGGGAGGAGGGAGGTAGATGGGGGGGGGGGTAGGGAACTGGAGGGTAATCTTGTGGATCTTGTTGTGGAAGTAGTCTGCTAGGGTTTGGGCAGAAAGGGAGCGCAGGATCGGGGGTGGGGGGACCTTGAGGAGAGAGTTGAGGGTATTAAAGAGACGGCGAGGATCAGAGGCAAGAGAGTTGGTCAGATGGATGTAGTAATCTTGTTTGGCAAGTGCTAAGGTTGACTGGAAGGAGCCAAGCATGAATTTGAAGTGTAGAAAGTCTTCCAGGGAGCGGGATTTGGACCAAGCTCATTCGGCAGAACGGGCGCAGATGCGTAGGTGACGGATTGTGGGTGAAAGCCAGGGTTGGTGGAGTGGATCGTTTGACAGGACGTGAGATGGGAGGGGCAAGGGTGTCAAGGGCTGAGGATAATGTGGCATTGAATGAGGATAATGCCACGTCAACGGACTTAGAGGATAAGATGGTGGGAAGAGATGGAGAGATGGTGGAGGAGAGAGTCAGGGGATCAATAATATGAAGGTTTCTAAATAGGACGGAGGAGACAGGACAAGGTTGGGAGGGCGAAAGTTGAAGAGTAAATGTTAAGAGGTGATGGTCAGATGAGGGAAGGATTGATTTGTGGAAGTTAGAAGGAGAGGAGTTGGAGAATAGTATTAGGTCAAGGCAGTGGCCGTGTAGGTGTGTGGGGGCAGTAGAACAGGGCTGGAGATCAAACGAAGAGATAAGACCGAGGAACTTTGAGGCATGGGGGTCGGAGGGATTGTCGATGTGAATGTTGAAATCGCCAAGAATAAGAGTGGGGGACGAGGGATCCATAAAGGCAGAAAGCCAGGAGTCAAAGTCTGTGAGGAAGATAGATTTGGAATTGTCCGGTGGGTGAAAAATAACAGCTATTCGGAGGAGAAGAGGTGAGAGGAGGCGAATGGAGTGGACTTCGAAAGAGTCACCATGGGGTGGCAGAAGGGGTTGGAATTGGCAGGAGGGAGAGAGTAGGAGGCCAACACCACCACCGCGACCAGTAAGTCAGGGTGTATGGGAGAACTGGTAGCCTCCATAGCAGAGAGAGGCAATGGAAGCGGTGTCGTCAGGGGGGAGCCAGGTCTCACTCAAGGCAAGAAGGTGTAGGGCATTGGAGATAAAAAGGTCATGAATAAAAGTGTGTTTTTTGATGACTGAGCATGCGTTCCATA
The DNA here is from genome assembly GCA_033557465.1 of Ichthyophis bannanicus. NCBI lineage: Eukaryota > Metazoa > Chordata > Amphibia > Gymnophiona > Ichthyophiidae > Ichthyophis > Ichthyophis bannanicus. The sequence continues at coordinate 1,032,193,913 of CM066034.1, forward strand.
GGGCACATGAAAACGGGAGAGCGGAAGGGGGGAGGAGAGGGATATGGATAAGGTTGGATAAGTTACGTGTGGATTTCTTATCAGAGTAGCGTGGGGGTGTATTCCTAGGGTAGTGCCAAAATTTAGAGGGAACAGGGCGAGGGTGGGTGTGTCTAGGTGGGTGTGCACTGCAAGAGGGACGGGAAATGAGGGGTAGATTGATGGTAACAGGTAGGTTATGTGAGGGATTATATTTGGGGGTAGGGTTGGGGTTAATATCTATGGATAGTTGAGTGTGGGATGAATGGGGGAGGGAGGGAGGAGGGAGGAGTGGGATGTAGATGAGATTAGATGGGGTACGTGGGAAACTATTTCTGGTGTGAAAACGAAGTTGGGGGGGCCAGGGTTGGGATTGATGTTACCAGAAGAGAGAAGGAGAAGGAGTATTAGAGAGTGAGCTATAGTGGAGATGGTACGGCGGAAGCGAGGGTGAGGTTGCCTTAGAGAGAGGGGGGCTGGTTGAATGTGGGGGGTGGTGGACCCGGATCAAACTGCGGGAGATGGTGTACCCGGATCAAACTGAAAATGTGCGGTGTCCTGTCAACATAATGCACGGTCTCCAAACCAAGAAAGGTCAATATGCGATCTTATCGCTAGATGCAGAAAAAGCCTTTGACAAAGTGGAATGGCAATATTTATTTGAAGTCCTTGATTCTTTTGGCTTTGGACTCTCCTTCCGTTGCTGGATCTGGGCCATGTATGCCCAACCGCAGGGCTCTGTAGTGGTTAATGGCTTCTTATCTTCTCCCTTTCACCTAGGACGCAGCACTAGACAGGGATGCCCTTTATTTCCACTTTTGTTTGCCCTTGCTATTGAATCTTTAGCGGTTCATATTAGACAACATGCCTCAGAGATTGGCATTCCTTTTGGGAGCTACTCAACACACAATTTCGTTATATGCCAAAGACACCCTGATATATTTGAGAGAACCCTCTGTATCTCTCCCTATAATTACGGATGTTTTAGATTGCTTTTCGTATGTACTGGGGTTCACTGTTAATAAACAGAAATCTATGCTTCTCCCTTATTTATTTGGGACTGCCGCGTCGGTTGAGGACTCTTTGGGGGGCCTCCAGGTGGTACATCAGTTTCGTTACCTAGGTATCATCATTCACTGTGACCTCTCCCGCCTCTATTCTCTTAATTACGACCCCCTCTTTAAGAGTCTACAGTGAGAGATGGCTTCCTGGCATTCTACCTCTGTCTTCTGGCTTGATAAGTCAACACTATCAAAAAGCTGCAACTACCCAAGCTTCTGTTTCTATTCACTCAGCTGCAATTGCCATTTCTTGGTCCTTTTTTAAGACTTTGCGTCGTGCCCTTACACGCTTCCTTTGGCAGAGTCGCAAACCTCAGTTTAGCTGGAGGGTTCTGAGCCGCCCTAAGCTCTTGGGTGGTCTGTGTTTTCCTGATCCAGAGCTCTATCATCACTGTGCTTGCCTGCAAGCTATGTTCTCCTGGTGTTATGCCTTGGAGGTTGAGTGGGTCGCCCTGGAGAGAGACTGGATGGCTCCAATACCACTTGCCGCAGTTCCCTTTCTCTAGCATTCCATCAAGTTATGCAAGGTGCTTGCACACCCCTTTCTCAATCCCCTTTGGCAAGCTTGGCAAAGTGTTTGCTCTAACTTTGGCTCTTCTTCCCATATCTCCCCTTTTTCCTCGTTAGCTTCCTTTAACTTTGTGAGAAACTTTGGGAGGCAGTTCCTTGTGCACACTGCGTTGGTGCGACTTGAGGCTCTCTATGAGAACTCCATCATGCTTATGAAAACCCATTCCCACTTCCAATATATGCAACTTTGCCACTGTTTCGATATTTCGGCTGTTCGGGGTACGGTGTCGCGCACTAAAAAACTTTGGGAGCGGGTCCTCTTTGATTCAACATGCTTCAAATCTTTTCTTGAGAGACTTTATTGAGCAATAGCCTCTGATCTTCCATGCCCCTCAGGTGTTCGTCTTGTTTTGTTGTTTTTGGAAATCATAAACCCCTTTGTTGTACTGTGCAGGTAAAGCATTATAACAAATTTACGAATAAACTATTTAATTAAACTACTCTCTCTGTGACCGCATCAGACATTCTTAGGTTTATTTCTGAGATTCCTTGACAAAGATATTGCTAAATTTTGATAATCCAATGTATGGACTGATTGAAAGCTCTGGATTGCCAGAAAGCATGGTGGATGCTTGCTTGCTTATTTATTTATTTAACATGTTTTCTATAGTGCCTTTAGGCCAAAGTGGTTTAGAGAGAATAACAAACAAACTCAATTGAGCTGCAGTTACATAGAACTTAAGGGAGATGTAAACGTGGCGTTAACATAAACGGGGTATTGACATATTTCAGAGGGAGGTGGTACAGGTTATCTTGTAGGATGTTATGTGATTTCGTTAGAACCATAATGTTCAATGAAAAGATGAGTCTTTAATAACTTATTCAGTTCCTGTGTAGTCTGCGCAGATCTTATGGGTTCTGGGAGCGAGTCCAGATTGAGGGGGTGAAGAGGGTGACAGCTCTGTTCATTTACTGAGTGCATTTTGTCTTGAGGGGTGGGATGACTAGTAGGTTTTAGTTAGTTGATCTTCTTGTCCTTGTTGTAGGAGCTCTTCTGATTAGGGAATCAAGGCAGGGGGCTGATAACTTGTGTAAGATTTTTGTATATAGTAGTTACAACCTTGTGCTTTAACCTCTGTGCTGTTGGTAGCCAGTGTAAGCTCTTGAGAGTGGGTGTAATGTGTTGATGTCTTGAGGTGCCTGTTAAGATTCTAGCAGCAGTATTTTGAACTAGTTGAAGCGGATAGAGTGCTTGCTTTGGTAGCCCCTGGTACACTATTGTTGCCATAATCTAGATGGGGTGTTATGATTGGAATACTGTTCTGTAGTTGTTGTGATGAAGTAGTGGTCGTAAGTGTTGGAGTGATTTTCATTTTAAAGTATGCAGTGTTGGCTGCCTTCTTGATATGGGAGTGCGCATGTTGAGGTTCTTGTCAAGGGTTATACCCAGGTATTTGACTACTTCTTTTACCATGATTTCAGTGTGTTGGAGCATAAGCTTTGCTGGGCGAATGAAGGATTAGTCACTTGTGACCAGTAGTACCTTGGTTTTGCTGCTGTTCACCACTAGGTTTAGACTTGAGAAGAGGTCTGTGGTGGCTGAAAAGGAGACTAAGATGGTAGAGAAGTCCAGATTTAGGGTGTGGAAGGGTGTGTAGAACATGATATCATTAGCATATAGATGAAAGTGCATGTTGAATTTTCTGAACAGATCGCAGATGGGGTTGGATGTAAATATTAAATAGGAGAACTGATAAGGCTGATCCTTGTGGTATGCCTTGATTAAGGCTGAAATGGGTAGATTTAAGGGGGCCAATTTTTACCTGTAGCTGTCTAACGTGCTATTGTGATGGCCTATGTCACTGAGCCTAGTGCGAAGAGTGTGGTGAGAGATGGAGTCAAAGGCGGCACTGATGTCGAGGAATATCATTGCGAAGTTTTGATGTTGCTTGTCAAGACCCTTGATTAGAGTGTCGAAGAGTGCGGTGAAGAGAGTATCTAACTGTGCTGGGGCGGAAACCAAGCTGCTGGGGGTCCAGGGGTGCATGTGTGTCAACGTAATCTTGGAGTTGGTGTTGCACTGCTTTTTCTTTCTAGGAAGGGGATGCTTGTTATAGGGTAATATGAGCTTGGGGAAGACTTGTCAAGTGATGATTTCTTGAGGATGGGTCTTATTGAGACTTGTTTCAGTGCAGGGGGTAAGTATCCTTAGGAGAGGGAGGTGTGGGCGATATTCTGTATTGTTGAGGAGAATTCAGTTCAAAGTGATTTTATCCAGGAAACTGGGCATGGGTCAAGTGGCGAGGTGGTGGTATTGATGTCTCTGATGATATCTGTGAGCTCCTGTAGTGAGATCAATCTGAAGGTATCCCAGCTGTGTACATGGATTGGCTTATCCAGTGGGTGTAGAAGGGCCTTGGGGTGGAGCATTGTAGAGGAGTGCCTGCTGTATAGGTGTCTACCATGGTTTGTGCTCATAGTGTATGTCGATGTGAGATCCTTAGTGATGGAGGAAACAATGGAGAATAGCTCTCTAGGTCAGTTAAGGGATTTCATTAGGATATTAGAGTAGTATTCCTTTTTGCAGTTGTGGATGAGATTGCAATATCAATCTGTTTGGAGATGAATTGTTCCTTGATGAATCCATCCTGTGTCTTTTTCCATTTTCTTTCAATAGACCTGAGTTGTTGTCTGATGATTCTAAGTTTGTTGGAGTACCAAGGTGATTGTGTATGGTTTGAGGAGGCAGTGTTGTTTCATAGTGTAAAGGTAGCGGCATTGGCCATCACTGTGTTCTATGAGTGTATTATGCTGTCCAGGTCGTATATGTCGGAGACCAGGTGTGGGGAGACGTCATCCAGGAAGGGTTGTTAGTTGAATGATTTGAAGCGGCATTTGCTAGGCTGCTGCTGGGGAATGTGTGGGGTCTGGAATCTGGCTGATAGGATGAAAGAGATCATTGTATGATCTGACCATGGTATAGGGTCAATATGAATGTTGAGTTGGGCTGCTGGGAGGTATTTGGGTGTGAATATAAGGTCTAGAAGTGCTCCTTTGGAGTGAGTAGGCTCTTTGATGATTTGATGCAGTTGAAGTGCTTCCATGGCATTGGTGAAGGCCAAGGCTTGCTTAGTGGAGGTGGATGCGAGGTTTGTATCATCAATGAGGAGGAAGTGTTTGCTGGATGCTGGATGTGTGCATGCTTCTTCTAGAAGGTCTGATAGGTCCTCGGTCTTCGAAGATGGTGTTAAGTATGTTAGATGGATAGTGAGGTCATCATTGGAGATTGTGAGGAAGTCCAGCATATCTAAGGAGTGAGAATTGAGCATGGTGTAGATGCTCTTTTACCATGATTAGGACACTTCCTCTTCTACCTGCTCTGGGGCAGTTGAAGAGCTTGTAATGGAGAGGCAACAACTGGTTAAGGAGCACATTTGTCTCTCGTGGAAATCCAGGATTCAGTGACACACATAAGATCAGTGTCGCTATGGAGTATGTAATCTGCTATTATGGGACTCTTGTTGCGAATTGAGTAAGCATTGATTAATGAGCATTTGATAGGAGGGTGAGATTGATTCTATCTCGGTTGGGCTTTCTGTTGTGGGGTGGTGTTTATTTCAAGTAATCAATGTACGGGTTTAACATGTGGTGCCTTGTGGCATGTGACTGGAGTGGGAAGTCTAGGTCAGTAAAAGATTGGAATGTTGTCATTGTAGGTTGTTACCACTTGTAGGGGTAGGAGGAGGAAGAGGAGAGTTGGTATCCATCACTGTGTGTGTTGGGAGTTTGTGGAGCTTTGTGTAGTTCTGAGATATTTGTGACTCAGCAATTGAATCTTTGTTGGTTGCTGTGATGGGTCCTAGGTGTAGGGTGTAAGTTCTCTTCAGGCACTCTTAAAGGATCAGTGTGCTCTGGAGATGCCCGCTGAGTAGGGGAGCAAGTGAAGGTGCAGGAGCAGATGCGGTGTGCAGTCTGGTGTGAATGGGGGTCTTGTGTGCATAGAAGAGTCTCCCAGAGAAGACAGTGAAGGCAAAATGGCTACGTAATGTAAGAAAGCCTGGGCCATGCATTGCACCAATCCATTTCTTTATCACAGGATTATTTCTTAGCAGCTCTTAGTATGCTTCATATATCATATAGATATAATACTCCTGAGTCTACTCCCTTGTAGCCTCTGATTGTGACCTCTTGTCCTATGCAATTCTTTCTTCTAAAAACATCAGGAGTCTTTTTTTAAAGATTATTTGTACTTTTAAGGCATAAAGTATAAAAGTGGAGGAGTAACCTAGTCGTTAGAGCACTGGCTTGGGAACTAAGAGATCAGGGTTCAATTCCCACTGACTCCTTGTGGCCAAGGGCAAATCACTTAACCCTCCATTGCCTCGGAAGGATCCAAGTTAGCAATGTCCCTGTTTAATGTACATTACCAAGTTTTAAGTTACAATGTAAACCACTTTGACTGAAATGATAAAGCAGTATAAAAAACTTGTTAAACAAATAAATGCTTTTTTCTAGTATGTACATATTTAGGTGTTTAGATCCTATCTCAGATGCCATTTGGGTAGACCCTGCACAGTTCTGTCTGTCTTTCTGAGGTAAGACCTCTAGAATTGGACACAGTATCTAGCTGAGGTCTCACCAGCACCTTATACAAAACACTATCACCTTTTTTCTGTGGGTTACACTTCTGCCTATGCACCCAAGCATGTCTCAAGCTTTGGACACTCTCTCTTTGCATAGTTTATTGGACATGATCACCCCAAAATTTCTCTTCTGCTTAGCACAACTTAGTCTCTCACCTTTCATCAGCTAATGAAACGCTTCATATAATATCATTCTTCACTTCACTCTGGCATTTCTGGAGTAAAGTGCGAGCCATCAAAGTTAGCTGGTTTAATGACAAACTCTTCCTTTCTTTGGGACCCTTTCAGACTCTGTGGGTTTCTGCCAGTTGTTTGTTGACTGTTCGCTGGACTCCTGCTTGCAGAGAAATCGTCACAGAGACAGACCTGTACCAGATGCAACAATAATGCTGATGGCTGAGAAAATACAAGTCCCAAATGCAGCCAGAAACCTCTGGGAAAAGAACAGTATAATTCTCAGGAATGAAGGTCCCGACTGGGAGGATAGGTAAGAACAAAATGTATTCCTGGATCGCTGCTTGCATGCACATGAGCGAATGGGTGGGGCACATGAAAACCTTGCAAGAGATAACAAAATTATGATTTGATATGGAAACGACTGCTTAACTTTGGTGCTTCAATAACGCCCAGTAGCTGACGCCATGATTCACACAGGCTAGTAAATTAGCAGCATTAAAGCAGATGGGGAAGCATGCAGAGCCTGGCTCACGGCATTTTTTCCAGTGTGTCTATCTCTGGGCTGGTATGTCTGTGCATGGTTATATGTATGTGAACGTACTTGTGCATGGGTAGGTGTGGATATGTGTGTGTGACAATATTCATATCTGTCTTGGTTCTCTGTGCGTCTGTCATCATGAGAGCAGATGGGGGGAGGAGCTGTGATTGTTGTATTACTGTGCTCATTGTAACTTTTCTTGTTGTATAGAAATAAGAACTGCCATAATGTGTCAGACCAAGGTCCATCAAGCCCAGTATCCTGTTTCCAACAGTGGCCAATCTAGGTCACAACTACCTAGCAGTTTCCCCAAAAGACACAGGTTCCACAATGCTTTTCCCAGGTTAAGCAGTGGATTTTCCGGGTCCTCTTCGATCAAACTCATTGTGCGTTGATCTTCAACTTTGCCAGCGTGATGTCTTTCTCTAATGATCTCGCTCTTTGCATGATGTGTCCAGAGTATGAAATGCATTGAGGCATTTGTTAGGGAGGGGGGGGCTTCATTTCTCCCTTTTTTATTAATTTATTTATTTAGAATCCTTTCTATCCCACTTATTCCCATTACTACGCAGGGTATGACAGGCTGATGGAGGGGAGAAGGAAGACAGTCGCTACTTCAGTGGTGACCCTACCAGTTAGTGAGTGGCACTAAGGATAGCCTCAGAGGAAACTCTTGTATGGAGATGGGGCAGAAAACAGAGTTACTTACCTGTAACAGAGTTCTCCGTGGACAGCAGGATAAGTCAGCCACACCTGGTGTCATCCCCCGACGGCACCATGACGGAAGTGCTCTATAGCTCAGAAGCTTCAGAGCATGTGTGAGGTGGTCCCACCTCCCCAGCCCACCCCTAGCCGGTCAGTTAGTGACTAGCTATGCCCTTGCGGCTAGGTGCGGTGCGCAGGCCACCTTCATGCAGGGGAGGCGGGTGGGATGGTGTGGCTGACTTATCCTGCTGTCCACGGAGAACTCTGTTACAGGTAAGTAACTCTGTTTTCTCCTAGGACAAGCAGGATGTGTCAGCCACACTTGGTGTCTCCCAAGCTATGCATTCACGCTGAGGAGAATGAGGGAGGCATGCGGAGAACTGCAAAATGTTTATTGTGAACACAACAGGCTTACAGAATAAAGTGCAACTCCACCATATCCTTTGCGAAATGCAAGAGGTAGACATTAACTGTGCAATCAATTGAACAGTGCAACACAACAACAGTGCAAAGAAAAACAATAGTGCAATACAACAACTAGTGCAATAACAATTCTGAGCAATAGCGCCAGTGCGTGGTCAGCAACTGGTACATAGTATCTGAAGTCTGGCCCTTAGTCCCTCGGTTCAGTCTTGTGCAGTGCCCGCACCCACGGGTGCCGTGGCCGCAGATAGAACTGCTCGGCCAAACGAGCCGTCGGTCGCAGAGTGGATGTCAAGGCAGTAGTGTTTCTGGAAGGTTAGCTGAGAGGACCAGGTGGCGGCTTTGCAAATCTCGCTCACCGGAATTTCCTGTGCGCAGGCCAGAGAAGCGGCTATCGCGCGGAGCTGGTGTGCACTCGCCCTGTTTGATGGGAGTGCGTCCGCCTTCTGTAGACAATAGGCAACGCAGGCTGAAATCCAAAGGGAAAGTGTGCGCTTGGTGACAGGTCTCCCTGGTTTGTTCGGGTCAAAGGAGACGAAAAGCTGGGTCCCCAGGCGAATGGCAGATGTCCTGTCGATGTAGATGCGTAGGGCACGTACGCAATCTAGGGAGTGAAGACGTTGCTCTTCGGGTGATGAGTGTGGGGCTGGAAAGAAGGATGGCAGCTCCACTGTCTGGTTGATGTGAAAAGCGGAGGCGACCTTTGGCACAAACTTGGGGTGAGTCCGCAGGGACGCCCAGTTGTGGTAGAGTTTTGTGTATGGTGGGTGTGCCACAAGGGCCTGCAACTCGCTAACCCTCCGAGCAGAGGTGATGGCGACGAGGAAAAGGGTCTTCCAGGAGAGATATTTTCCCTCAGCTGTGGCCAACGGTTCGAATGGCTCCTGCATGAGCTGTTGTAGAACGATGTTAAGGTCCCAGGAGGGTACCGGTTTTTGTACCTGGGGTTGCAGATTTCGGAGCCCTCTCATGAAACGCGTCACAATGGGAAGGGCGGCAATAGAGCCTGAAGTTGTGTCTTCTGTGCGCTCGTGTAGAGAGGCAATGGCCGCAAGGTGTACCTTGATGGATTGCGGTTTCAAACCCGAGCTGAAGAGGAAGGCAAGATACTGTAAGATCATGGGTATCGGGCAAGACGCTGGGTAGACTCCTTGGTCCTTGCACCAGATACTGAAGCGTTTCCACTTGAGGCCGTACGCCCTTCTGGTAGACGGTCTCCGGGAAGCCAGAACTATTTGCTGTACATCCGGGGAAAGGTGTGAGCCGTTGAAGGTTATCCTTTCAGCCTCCAGGCTGACAAGGCTAGCGTCTGGAGGTTGTGGTGCCAGGTTCGTCCCCTGTTCTGGGTTAACAGGTCTGGTCTCAGAGGTAGTCGGATTGGAGGTTCTTGAGCGAGCTGCAGCAGCAGGGAGAACCACATCTGTCATGGCCAATAGGGGGCGATCAGAATCACGTGCGCTTTCTCCTTGATGATACGCTGTATCGTGGTTGTCACGAGAGGTGTTGGAGGAAAAGCGTATGCCAACTCCCAAGTTCCCCACGGAATGGCAAACGCGTCCGAGGCCACCCTCTGCTGTGACGGGTGCTTGGAGCAGAACAAGGGACATCTGGCGTTCTCTTCGGTTGCAAAGAGGTCGATCTGGGGAGCTCCCCAGCGCTGGAAGAGGTTGCGTACCACTTCCCTGTGAAGCATCCACTCGTGAGGCTGAAGCTGTCTGCTGAGTCTGTCTGCCAAGGCGTTCTGATCCCCGGGAAGGTAAGTCGCCTGCAGGGCGCAGTTGTTGGCTAGCGCCAAGGCCCATGTCTCGAGGGCTTCCTTGCATAGCGAACGGGAACCAGTGCCCCCTTGCTTGTTTATGTAGAACATGGTCACCTGGTTGTCTGTCTGCACCAAGACCGCTTTTCCCGCCAGGTGAGGCATGAAAGTCTGGAGGGCATACTTGACAGCCTGGAGTTCGAGGATATTGATGTGGAGGGCTTGTTCCGCTCTGTTCCATGCTCCTTGTGTGCTGAGATGCAGTAGATGGGCCCCCCCATCCCGTGGAGGATGCATCCGTGGTGAGGATGAGTTGATGAATGCGGGGTTGCAGATACTTGCCCACCGAGAGGTTGGCTGGTTGTGTCCACCAACGCAGGCCCTGGACAACACGGGCAGATATCGGTATGCGGGTGCTGAGTGGTTGGGAGAGTTGCTTCCAGTGAGTCCGCAGGTGCCACTGCAGTGTGCGCATATATAGCCTCGCCAAGGGGAGGACCGAAGTTGTCGCAGCCATGTGGCCTAGCAGGCACAGGATCTCGCGGGCTGAGGTCTGTTTTGCCACCGACATTTTCTTGGCCAGGTGAGTGATGGTGTTGATCCGGAGCTCGGGTAGGAAGGCCTTGCAGGCCTTGGTATCGATTATCGCCCCGATGAATTCCGTGCGCTGCACCGGTTCCAATCGGGACTTTTCTTTGTTGAGAAGGAATCCCAATCTGGTCAGTAGGTATGTAGTCTGGTGCACTGCCCTGCGGAGGTCGGGGGCAGAATTCGCCGACAGGAGCCAGTCGTCCAGGTAGGGAAAGATGGCGATTCCTTGTTTGCGGAGGTATGCAGCGGCCACCGCCACACACTTGGTGAAAACTCTGGGTGCTTGGGATAGGCCAAATGGCAGGACTCGATACTGGTAATGACATCCCAGTGCTATGAGTCTCAGGAATTTCCTGTGGGAAGCGTGAACTGGAATGTGGGAGTAAGCGTCCTGTAGATCCAGCGTCGCCAGCCAGTCCCCCGCTCTGATGAGGGGAAGGATGGAGTTGAGCGAATACATCCTGAACTTCTCCTTTGTGATGAAGTTGTTCAGCTTTCGGAGGTCCAGGATGGGACGTAGGCCCCCTGACTTCTTGGGAATAAGGAAGTACTGGGAGTAGAAGCCAGTGTTGACCTCGTCCGGGGGCACCCGCTCTATCGCCCGGGCCTGGAGAAGTTGCTGTAAGAGTTCCAGAAGTGGTTGTTCCAGGTGCCGTGGAGGCTGGCTGGTAGGTCGCTTGTGCTGCCGTGGAGGGGAGGAGAAGGGCAAGCGGTAGCCCGACTGGACTATCTGAATGACCCACTTGTCCGTGGTGATCTCCTGCCAGGCCGAGGGGAATTGAGACAGGCGACCCCCAACCGGGGGATAGTCAGAAGGAAGAGGTGTCTTTTCCGGAATGGGGAGGGTTGGTCTGCTTCTGTTTGCGTTGTCGCGGTTGCTGTCGCTGAAAGGGCGACTTATGATAGGTCTGCTTGAATTTGGGCGCCTGCCACTGTCGGTTGGATCCATAGTATTGCTTTGAAGTGGAAAAGGGCTTGTGGAAATAGCTCCCTTTCTGTGACCAGGAGGGGCGTTCGAGTCCGTCCGCTGCCAGTGTCTTTAGAGTGGTGCAGTCCTCTTTTAGGCCGTTCACCGTGTCAGCGACTTTGTCCCCGAAAAAGGAGTCGCCTGAGCAAGGTGCATCCGCAATTCGGTCATGGGTATTGTCCGAGAGCCCCGAGGCACGAAGCCATGCCCAGCGACGGGCTGAGATGGCCGTGCCCGCGGCCCAGACAGCCGTATCAAAGGCATTAAAAGCTGTACTCATCAGGTGCTTGCTGCATTCAGCTAGTTCCTGCATGGAGTTTGAAGCAGATGTACGTGAGTCCTTGGGAAGGTCCTGTAGCTGTTTTTTAAGGTCAGCCAGGAGGGCGTCCTGGAATAGGACATGCTGAAATTGATGGGCTGCTATCTTGGCGTTGAGCATGGCCCCTTGAAACACTTTCCTCCCCACATCGTCTAGGCGCTTGGGGTCCCGGCCTGGCGGGTGGTTGGCTTGGGCACGCGTAGACTTAGATCTCTTAAGAGCTGATGCCACCACGATAGACTGGTGGGGTAACTGGGTCTTGTTGAAACCTGGGGCCATGTGGATGATGTATTTGCTGTCCAAGCGTCTGGAGAAAGCTTGGCCAGACGCTGGGGATTGCCAGAGCGTCAGCTGCTTGTCCTTCAATCTGCGGTGGAGGGGAAGAGCCATGGCTAGCTTAGGGCCGTTGAGGTATTTCATGACCTCCGGTTCCTTCTCGTCTGATGCCTCCTCCGTGGCCAGCCCCAGCTTGGAAACCACTTTTCGAAGGAATTTGGGGTATGTGAGGTCCTCAGGCACTGTTGTCGGTGGCTCCTCTGTCTCATCCGTTGGGTTCTTGAAGGTGTCAGAGCCTGGTCCTGATTCCTCCACATCCGAACCTGGTCCCAGCTCCTCTGCATCGCTCCCCCTGGAGTCCAGCTGTGCTGGGGAAGGAGATCGCGCTCTGGAGGGTGCAGGGGAAGGAGTCCGCGCTCTGGAGGGCGAGAGCCTAGGGAATAGAGGAGAGGGGGCCTGCTCCGAGCCAGGCAGGGTCCCCGGTGGACTGTGTGTTACCCGCTCCTGGTCCGGCCGCAGGGGGGCAGTCTGCTCTACAAGGCGAGAGAGCAGGTTGAGAATGGCAGAAGAGGTGGAGTCTGAAGATCTGCTGCTTCTGTGCTGCTTGCTGTGGTGAGAACTTGATCTCCTGCTCCTCTTGCAGCTACTGGAGGACCCACAGTGAGAATCCCTTGCCCCCGAGGGGGACCGATGTCTACATTGTTTTGATGTCCTCTTCCTGCCCGTCTCACCGCCACCACGCTGTCTGGGGGATTCCCTGCTGTCTGCGCGGTGATCGTGGCTCCCTCGTTGGTGCTGGGGCTTAGCACGGTCTTCTGAGCCAGAGCGGTGTTGGCTGCCTCCGCGCCGATGCGTAGCTGCACGGTTTTCAGAGCGGTGTTGGCTGCTCCTGCGCCGATGCGTGTGAGACGTAGATGCTGTCTCGGCGCGGTCTCCCTTCACTGCGCTGCTCCGAGGCTCCCCTTCAGCACGGAGAGACGTGCTGGGCAAGGGGGAGGGCGGTCTGAGCCGATCGCTGGCTGGGGCGGGACAGGAACCACTGCGGCCAATCCGGAGAGAGCAGGCGTGTCCGGAGGCAGGGCCAGGCGGGGCCACGAGGGCAGCGCCATCTTGGCTGGCTGTAGAAGAACCGCATGGCCGGGGAGAATGGCCCGGGTTGCTGCAAACCGAAGGGGGGCTTACCGGAAGGGTAGAGGCCTCTCCGGGGGCAGAACGTTCGGAGTTGGAGGAAGCGCTTGGGTGAGGAAAATTGGCCTGTTTGAGCAGTGCTTTTCCTGTGGCAGTTCTGGGACGCTTCTCTGATCCGGAACGCTCAGCAGGCTTGGACAGTTCAACGGAGGCTGCAGAGGAGGAGAGCAAATCTTGCAAAGAGTGCTCACGGTGCTTCCTTGCCCTGGGGGACATCCGGGCGCAGCTGGCACAGTTCTCCACTTGATGTGACGTCCCCAGACATCTGATGCAATGCTGGTGAGTGTCCGTGATGTTCATCTTTCTGCTGCAGCATAGACACTTTTTAAAACCTGGTTTAGGCATGGAAGATGTTTGTTTGTGTAGGAGAGCTTAGGAATCCGTCTTGAGGCAAAGGCGGAAGGAAAAAAACTGAACGGCTAGGGGCGGGCTGGGGAGGTGGGACCACCTCACACATGCTCTGAAGCTTCTGAGCTATAGAGCACTTCCGTCATGGCGCCGTTGGGGGACGACACCAGGTGTGGCTGACACATCCTGCTTGTCCTAGGAGAAATCTTATGTCTTTTTTTTAAATATATCCTATTGTTTTATTGTACTTTATCTGTGCTAACACTTTAACATTGCTTCTTTTCTTTTTAGCAACTTTGATTGTAAAATTCTTTGCTTATTGGAATTGAAAGGTGGCATATCATGTTTTGATAAACATAAACATAATGTAAACTCTAACACCTACATTTTTTATCGTACCTCCAGTCCAGTCCCGACTTGTGGGTTGCAACTCTCAACCAGCAGCTTGGAGACTGATCATGAATAATTCAGTGACACTAACACCTACCCTGCTGACACCGCCTACCAGCCCCACTATTCAGTCTCCAAGAGCAGGAGAGGAGTGATTCCCACTAGTTGGACTCACAGGAGGAACAGAAGAGATAGCACACCAAGTTATTTGATTTAATTCAAAAAGCAAATTGTGTAAAAAAAAAAGAGAAGGAATAGAGGATCTATGGCCTCAGGGTCCTCGATTGACAATGCAGATTTTAAAAAAAAAGTCACCTTGCATGTCAGCAGGTTAAGCAGGAGCTCTTGGGCCAGTAGGCAGGAGACTGGGTATATGTCAGCAGCTTCTGATCCCTTCCCTGGGTAAGGAGCCGCTGTGAGCTGTGATGCCAGAGGCCCATCGGTTTCCTACCAACGCTGCGTGTAGGGCTGAGCGGGCGGCCGGAACAGTAGCTGTGGGTGAGTGCCGTTCAAGTTGCGCTTCAGCAGTTCACGGTTGTTACTTTCGCTTTCTTATTTTCCTTGTTGGGGGCTGAAGTGGAAAGGTCTGCAGGAGCCGGGGGCAGCAGCTATGTCGGGCAGTCCCGCAAAGGTGGGAAAAGGAACCATTCTACCAGTGTGGATTTAGCAGGGGGCCCCCACAGCCAGAGGGGCATCGGACGCTGGGGGTTTCCTGTGGCATTCACAGTTTCTTGTTTTTCTTAGCTAGCCTGGTATTTAAAAAAAAAAAGTTTGTCTTACTCATTTATTATTATTTATTTATTACAAATTCTTATATACCGCGCTATTTAGTATCTTTGCGGTTTACATAATAACAACATTTTGCATTAGAAACAAGATCTTTTGCTTACATTGTAACAGGGATTGTAACTTGGAAGTAACAGGGTAACTATATACAGTTCAAACAAAGGAGCTTATAAATTATTTAAGTTATATTATCTGTTAGAGTCGTAATGTAATCATGGTCATTGTGAATGTGCCTGATGGTGAGTTTCTTTTGTAAATCACTGGGCATTATGTTGTCGGTACGTCAGATGCTGTGTGGGCGAGATGAGGTGTTGGATGTGAATGTGTTAGGTTAGGGTGGATAAAATAAAGGCAGAATAAGTGATGTTTGAGAGCTTTTTTGAATTGTGAGAGGTCAGCGATTGATCGTATATGAGGTGGGAGATTGTTCCAGCACTTAGAGCATTTACATTATATGCTCCTATTTCTAGTTGTTTGGGCACATTTAGTGGACTCAGGTGGTATAGATAGCGTATTGCTAGTTGTTGACCTTCTTAACCTGTTAGTAGGGGTACTGGTCAGGAGTGAAGAGAGGGATGTGGCAGATATCTGGTTAATTGCTTTAAATGATAGGATTAACGCCTTGTAGGTGATTCTGCATTGTAATGGTAACCAGTGTAGATCCATAAGTATGGGTGTTATGTGGTCTTTTCTGGAGATGCCGCAGAGAATGCGGGCTGCTGTGTTCATCGCCATCTGAAGAGGATTGAGAGTGCTCTTGGGGAGTCCATGTAGGATGATGTTGGAATAATCAAAGTGTGGCATTACGAGTGTCTGGAATATTGTTCTGAAGTCGTCTGGGGCTAGTAGAGGTCTTAGATGTCGTAGTGTCTGTATTTTGTTGTAAATGGATTTAGTGGTATTCTTTATATGCTCTTTGAAGTTGAGCTGCTGGTCTATTGTAACCCCTAGATATCGTATTACAGACTTGCATGGGAGCTCGGCGTCACGAACTTTCAATGAGGCAGGAGGAGAGAAGTTTCTGTTCCTGGTTATGAAAAGGACTTCAGTTTTCAGTTTCATGCATGAGACCTTTTACATGAGATGGCAGATGTAAGCTCACAGGGAGGAGATCGAGGAAATGGGGCCTCTCTGATGCTGACCGCCGCAAAGATGGCTGGAGGAGAACCCTGGGGGCGAGTTAGCTTCTCTACGGTCCGAGAATGAGGAAGAACCAGTGGCGGATGAAGTCACAGGTGGTCTGGCGGACCTGGAGGATGAGGCGCATTGTGCAGATGTTCCGCCGGAAGGAGCTGGCGACCCTGATTGTGCAGTCCTTGCAGGCGCTGAATATGTCAACGGAGCCTCCACAGAGGGAGGATCCGTTGTTTGAAGCGGTCAGAAAGCCATAATCGGTGTTTCCCCTCCATTGGGCCATTAAACAAATGTTCCAGGATGAGTGGGACACTGCGGAAGCGGCTCTTAAAGGAACAAGAGCAATGGCACAGCTCTATCCTTTGCCAGAGATGGAGATGGAACTCCTCCGTTTGCCGAAGGTGGATGCAGCCATTTCAGCGGTCACAAAGAAAACCACTATCCCCATTGAGGGCAGTACGACCCTGAAGGATACCCAGGATTAGAAGATGGAGACGCTTCTACTACTACTACTACTGAGCATTTGTATAGCGCTACAAAACAGAGCTTACAGTCCAGACAAGACAGACAACACAGTAGGTGTAGACAGGGATACATCTAGGGGGTTTGGTAAAGAAACACAAAGAAGATCAGGCGAGTCAAGATCCGAAAGCAGCAGCAAAGAGGTGAGTTTTCAGCCTGGATTTGAAAAGGGCCAGAGAAGGCGCCTGACATAGTTTGTTCCAGGTATGAGGAACAACAAAGTGAAAGGAGCAAAGTCTTGAGTTAGCAATAGAAGAGAAGGGCACCGATACAAGCAATTTTCCAGAAGAGCAGAGTTTCCGGGGAGGGGTGTAGGGAGATTTAAGAGAGGAAAGGTAGTGAGGAGCTGTAGAGTGAATGCACTTATAGGTCAGCAGGAGAAGTTTGAACTGGCTTCTGAAACAGGCATTTGATATCAGTGTGTTGTCACTTCAGGCATCAGTTTGTGGGGTGTTCATGGCCTGAGCCTGTCTCCACTAGGTGCAAAGTATCCTGGAGGCACTGGGCGAGGGGCAATCTCTGCCGCTGGAGGCCTCTAAGTTGGAGTTGGGGGCTGCTTATGTGGTGGATGCCTTTTATGATCTCATCAGAGGACTGTCGAAGAACATGACTTTGGAAGTGGCAGCCAGGTGTTATGTGTGGCTCCGAAATTGGTCCGCGTATGTCTCTTCCAAGTCAAGTTTGAGCAGGCTTCCCTTCAGGGGAAAGCTGCTGTTTGGGGAAGCGTTGGAGAAGTTGGTGAAAGACTTGGGAGAGTCTAAGGGTGGACGGCTGCCGGAAGGTCACCAGAAACCAGGAAAGGCCACAGGTCAGCTGTGGGGCCAGGACCAGGATTTCAGACAGTTTTGCGCTACCCAGTTCACGCCCTACCAGCAGGGTCGGTACCCTGATAAAGAACAACTCTTTCAGGGGTTCCAGGACTCAGGCAGGGGAGGCTCTGCTTCCTCCTCAGCTCTGTCAAAGAAGCTACAATGAAGCGAGTGGGGTCCAGGTGGCAGTAGTGCTCATAGGAGGAAAGCTGTGGGGGTTTTACTCTGCCTGGGCCCAGCTGATGACTGACCAGTGGGTACTGGAGGTCAAGCGCAAGGGCTATGCCCTTGAATTTCAAAGACCGCTGGCCAGTACCTTTGTACAATCTTCTTGCAAGGCCCCCCTCAAAGTCAGGGCCATACAGGACACCTTGACAAGCTGTCATAGAGGTGCCACCCGAACAATGCGGATTGGGTCCATACTCCATTTATTTCATCGTCTCCAAGAAGGATGGGGCATTCAGGCCCATTTTGGATCTGAAGCACATAAACCGCTGTCTCAAGGTTCCCCAGTTTCACATGGAGATGCTACGCTTGGTCACAGCAACCATGCGGGAAGATGTACCTGCACATTCCAGTGTGGTTGGAGTACCAGCGTTATTTCTGATTTGCGGTGCCCTTGGGGTATTTTCAGTTCAGCATGCTCCCGTTCAGCCTTGCAACAACTTCTCGTACCTTTAACAAAGTAAAGGTGGTGGTGGTCACAGCCCTATGGCAGGAAGTCCTCTTAGTACATCCCTATCTGGATGACTAGTTAATACGGGCAAAGTCCGGGAGGAGAGCGCACAGGTGACACAATCGGTCATTGCTAGGCTGCAAGGACTAGGTTGGGTCATCAACGTCACAAAAAGTCGGCTGCAGCCATCCCAGGATGTGGTATACCTCAGGACATGATTCAGGACAGACCTAGGTCAGGTGTCGTTGCCGGAGGACTGCATGCAGACGCTGCAGGGCCAGTCCAGGTTCATCTGTTTCTGTGAATGACAGTCCCTACCTCATGTCACTATCTGCAGGTGCTTGGATCAATGGCAACGGCGATTGATCTTATGCCCTGGGCCCGAGCACACACGCGTCCGCTCCAAGGCACTTGATGCATTCATTGCCCTGCCTCAGGGGTTCTGGGGGATCCTTCGCTGGTGGCTCCAAGAGGACAAGCTGTTGGCAGGGATGACATTGCAATCACCGCAGTGGGTTCCACTAACAATGGATGCCAGCTTGACCGGTTGGGGAGTGCATTGCGAGGCGCAGGTAGCACAGGGCTCTTGGTCAGTGGAGGAGAGTGCGTGGACCATCAACCGCCTGGAGATCCGAGTGGTGTTTCTCGAGCTGCAGAGGTTCCAGTGGTTTCTGCAGGGAAAGGCAGTACGTGTGTTTTCAGACAATGCCTAGTGGCATACATCAACTGCCAAAGGAGGATTTGCAGTGTTCAGCTGGAGACCAAGATCATGCCTCTCCTGGTATGGGCAGAAAGCAATCACCTGGCCATCTCCGCAGCACATGTGGCAGGCAAGGACAATGCAGCGGCACATTTCCTCAGTTGCAGGCATCTCGACTCCGGCAAATGGCAGCTTCATTCGGAGGTGTTTGTTCTGGTTCAACGTTGGGGAGAGCCTATCATGAATCTGATGGCCACCTTCGAGTCGACGAAAGCGAACCATTTCTTCAGCAGGAAGAGGGAGTGCATGTTGAAAGGCCTGGATGCATTGATACAGCGTTGGCCCACGACAGGGCTCCTGTATGTCTTCCCACCATGGGCACTTTCCCCCTCTTCTGTAACCACACTGCTCCTCTCCCTCAACGTATCTCATCTCGATTACTGTAATGTTTCCCTGGCCGGTCTCCCTCAGTCCCAGCATCTTCGTCTACAACGTATCCAAAATACTGCTGCCCGTATCCTAATACACGCCTCACGCTTTGATCACATCACCCCCCTTCTTCTACATCTCCTCTAGCTCCCAATTCCTTTCCGGATTTAGTTAAGTTCCTCATTTTCGTTCACAGATCAATCTACATAGGCACCCCTCTCTACCTCGCTGACCAGTTCCACCTTCACACCCCCCACCGTTCTCTCCGATCCATCCACACCAACCGCATGTCCCTTCCCTCCCCATCCTAGGCCCATTTGGAACCCACCCGGTCATCTGCCTTTTATTTTCTTGGTCCAAGACTCAAACTCGCTTCCCCCCCGCCCTCCGTTTAGAATCCTCTTTCAGCACTTTCAAAGCCAAACTGAAAACCCACCTTTTCTATTCTGCTTTTGACCTCTCTCCCCACCTCCTCGTTGATGCATAACTTTAGCTTCCCCTTTTTGTTTGTTGTTCTTTCCACCCCCCCTCGTTGATGTACAACTTTTTGTTTCTCTTTTATCTGTCGTCCTGTCTACCCCTCCTCCCTCCCTCAGTTCCTATCTTTTCTGTCCTCAAATTTTTAATGGCATTCCTTTTCCTTTCATTTGCAGCTTTTAGTTTTGTTTGTAAACCGCCCAGATGCTTCTGTTATGGGCGGCATATTAAGCTTTCAATAAACATAAACATAAACAAACTCATCGTCTGGGTGGTGCAGAGGATAGGGGCACACCTGGGGCTAGTGGTACTAGTTGCGCCCCATTGGCCATGGTGCATGTGGTATGTGGATCTAGTCCAGCTGGTAGTGGATCGGCTGGTGTTAATGCCACAGGTGGATATCTATATGGATTGAAATTCCATATAAAAGGGGGAAGGCAATGGCAGTGGGGGTGTACTATCGAGCACCTGGCCAGAATGACCAAATGGATGATGAAATGCTCAAAGAAATCAAGGAAGCTAACAAAAGTTACAGCGCAGTAATAATAATGGGTGATTTCAATTACCCCGGTATCGACTGGGTCAGTGTCACGTCAGGACATGCTAGGGAGATAAAGTTCCTAGATGAAATAAATGACTACTTCTTGGAGCAGCTGGTTCATGAACTGACCAGAGGGGAAGCCATATTAGACCTAGTCCTTAGTGGAACACCAGATCTAGTGCAAGAGATAAGGGTGTTGGGGCCACTTGGCAATTTATTTATTTATTTATTTATTTATTTAGTGTACACTTATATCCCGCTACTTCCAGCGATCAGCAGCGGTATTCCACCACAGAAAAAGAGTGGCTGTACTGGCCATAATTTACAATACACAGGATGATTAGTGGAAGAGGTACAGTTCACAGCACACAGTATGATTAGTGGGCATAGTACAGTTCACAGCACACAGGGATAAGGTTTAGACACATTGAGAAGGGAATATTTACAATTAGTATTTACAAAAGAAGTTACAATTTACATAAGCAGATACATATTCACACATCAGTGAGTCTATTGGTGGCGATCTCATTGCTGACATGAATTCATACAATTTGCTTTGTGGATTGAGATTATATAGTGTTGAAGTGTGACTGGAATAGGTACGTCTTGAGTTGTTTTCTGAAGACCATTAAGTCACTGCACGCTCTTAGATCTACTGGTAGCTTGTTCCAGCAATAGCAATAGGATCATAGCATGATCGCCTTTGATTTAATTAGTGGAGGAGGGATATTAAGGAAATCCACAGTACTACCTTTTAACTTTCGAAAGGGAGACTATGATAAAATGAGGAAAACAGTTAAGAAAAAACTAAAAGGAGCAGTTGCGAAGGTTAAAGACGTACATCAAGCTTGGGTGTTGTTGAAAAATACTATCTTGGAAGCCCAGACCAGTTGTATTCCACGCTTTAAGAAAAGTGGAAGGAAGTCCAAAAAACTGCCAGCATGGTTTAAAGGTGAGGTCAGAGAGGCTGTTGTTGCCAAAAAAGCATCTTTCAGGAAATGTAAAAAAGAGCCAAACGACGAAACCTGGAAACAGCACAAGCACTGGCAAGTCAAATGCAAGGCATTGATAAGGCAGGCAAAGAGAGAATTTGAGAAGAAGCTTGCTGCGGAAGCAAAAACGCGAAATAAAGACCTTTTCAAGTACATTCGTAGCAAAAAACCTGTGAGAGAGTCAGTTGGTCCATTAGATGATAAAGGGGTTAAAGGAGCACTAAGAGGCGACAAGGCGATAGCGGAGAGACTGAATGAATTCTTTGCTTCGGTCTTTACTGAGGAAGATGTAGGGATGTTACCCATGACTGAAGTGGTATTTAAAGGTGCGGAAGAATTTAAGGAAATATCGATACATCGGGAAGATGTCTTACAACTATTAGATAAACTGAAGAGTAGCAAATCACCTGGGCCGGATGGTATACATCCAAGGGTGTTGAAAGAACTGAAATATGAGATTGCAGAACTGCTATCAGTAATCTGTGAACTATCATTAAAATCATCTCTAATACCTGAAGATTGGAGGATCGCCAATGTAACCCCAATTTTTAAAAAAGGTTCCAGGGGTGATCCGGGAAACTACAGACCGGTGAGCCTGACGTCAGTACCGGAAAAATGGTAGAAACCATCATAAAGAATAAAATTACTCAGCATGTAGATAGTCACAACCTAATGGGAGACAGCCAACATGGCTTTAGACAAGGAAGATCTTGTCTTACTAATCTGTTATGTTTTTTTGAAGGAGTGAATAAACAGGTGGACAAAGGTGAGTCGGTTGATATTGTGTATCTGGACTTTCAGAAAGCCTTTGACAAGGTCCCTCATGAGAGACTTTTGGAAAAACTAAAGAGTCATGGGATAGGAGGCAGTGTACTATTGTGGATCAGAAACTGGTTAAAAGATAGAAAGCAGAGGGCAGGGCTAAATGGCCAATTTTCCCAATGGAGAAAGGTGAATAGTGGTGTACCCCAGGGATCTGTGCTGGGTCCGCTGCTTTTTGACATATTCATAAATGACCTGGAAAGTGGAATAACGAGTGAGGTTATCAAATTTGCAGATGACACAAAACTATTTAAAGTTGTTAAAACCCAAGAGGATTGTGAAAAATTGCAAGAGGATCTTGATAAATTGGAAGACTGGGCATCAAAATGGCAGATGAAATTTAATGTGGACAAGTGCAAGGTTATGCACCTAGGGAAGAACAACCCAAACTATGGTTACACGATGCAAGGTTTCACATTAGGAACTACCACCCAGGAAAAAGATTTAGGCGTCATTGTGGATACCATGTTAAAACCCTCGGCCCAGTGTGCAGCGGCGGCCAAGAGAGCAAATAGAATGCTAGGTATGATAAGGAAAGGAATGGAAAATAAAACAAAAGATATTATAATGCCTCTATATCGTTCCATGGTGAGACCGCACCTTGAATATTGTGTGCAGTTCTGGTCGCCGTATCTTAAAAAGGATATAGCGATTTTAGAAAAGGTACAGAGAAGAGCCACCAAAATGGTAAAGGGGATGGAAGGATACTCCTATGAAGAAAGGCTAAAAAGGTTAGGGCTCTTTAACTTGGAAAAGAGACGGCTGAGGGGAGATATGATAGAAGTCTATAAATTAATGAACGGAGTGGAACGGGTAAACGTAGATCGATTGTTTACCTTATCAGAATATAGAAAGACTAGGGGACATGCAATGAAGCTACAGGGTAAACTATTTAAGACTAATAAAAGAAAATATTTTTTCACTCAACGTGTAATCAAACTCTGGAATTTGTTACCGGAGGATGTAATAAAGGCTGTTAGTGTAGCTGGGTTTAAAAAGGTTTGGACAAGTTCCTGGAGGAAAGGTCCATAAACCATTATTAAGAAGTGACCGAAGATATCAATGCTTGACCCAGTACAAGCATTGTGGAACTTGTGTCTCTTGGGGAAACTGCTAGGTACATATGACCTAGATTGGCCACTATTGGAAACAGAATACTGGGCTTGATGGACCTTGGTCTGACCCAGTATGGCATATCTTATGTTCTTATGTTCTTATGATTCTCGCTTACGGCCTGGCTCTTGAGAGGGCTTGATTGAAGAAACGCGGCTATTCGGCGGTAGTCATTGTAAACCTGTTGAAGGCCAGGAAACGTTCCACTTCCTTATTGTATGTGCGGGTATGGAGAGTGTTTGAGATCTGGTGTGCGGATCACAACTGTCGTCCATTATCAGCATCAGTGCCAGATATTTTGGCATTCCTGCAGGCAGGGCTGGAGGAGGGCTCACCTGCAGTTCTCTGCGGGTACAAGTGGTGGAGTTGGCCTGCTATCATGGGAGAGTCCAGGGGGCTTCCCTGGCATCTCACCCAGATGTCACTCAATTTTTGCAGGCAGTTAAGCAGGTCCACCCACCGCTGAGGTTGGTCATCCCTATGTGGGATTTGAACCTGGTTCTGGCAGCACTCACTGAGGAGCTTTTTGAACCACTTTGGATGTGCACCTTGAAAGATTTGACTCTAAAAATGTTTTTTCTGGTGGCCATTTGTTTGGCCAGGCGAATTTCAGAGCTACAGGCGTCGTGCCGAGAGCCTTTCCTAATGTTTTCCAAGGCCAGTGCCCTCCTTTCTGATTAAGATGGTTTCGGCATTTCATGTGAATCAGTCTCTCTCATGTTTTTTTCAAGAGATGGAATGGCAGGTCTGGATCCACACTTGCATTTTTTGGATGTGCATCGGGTGCTGAGACGATATATATATATATATATATATATATATTTATTTATCTATTTATTTATAGCCATTTAACATATAGATCAAGAAATTTCGCAGAACAATCTTGAAAGAAAAAGTACAGATACAATCAGGAACAATCATAGCAGAATAATATAACAAGAAAAACAAAAAATCAATGTATCTGTTCACCCTAGCCCACAATATAAGAGGGGAGAATTTCCAAAATTCCAAATATATTAATACTAACAAAATAGAGAGGAAAAGGCAGTAAACTAACTCCAGTACTTATTTTATGAGAGCACAGGTGAAGCTCCAATAGAAGTCTCCAAGTGCCTGGCAGCAATGAAAGCCGTTAACTGGGAAGGTTCATAAAAAATATAAGAAATAGCTCTATATTTCACCAAGCATTTGCATGGATGTTTGAGAAAAAAGAGCCCTCCCAGTTGAAGAACACCAGGGCGTAACAGGAGAAAATCCTTGCGATGCCTCTGTGTTTCTTTGGCTAAATCCGGAAAAATACGTACCATTAAGCCCTTAAACAATAAATTTCTTTTCTTAAAGAATAGCCTAAGAAGCCACTCTCTATCTGACAATAATGCAAAAGTAACAAGCAACGTAGATGGAATCAGAGTCTCACATTCAGAGGTTTCCAATAAATCTGTAACATTCAGAACATTAACTTGATCTTTTGCCCCCCCCCCCCGAATCAGCCCCTTTTTCAACCCCGTTTTCAACAATTTTAGCCTTAGGGAGATAGTAAATTCTCACCAAAGGAGGCATTAATTCAGCGGCCACCCCCAACGTCTCCATTAAGTACTGCTTAAACATTTCTCTAGGAGATACAGAAATTAATCTAGGAAAATTAATTAAACGGAGGTTATGACATCTAGAAACATTATCTAAACGCTCCAACTTAGCTTGAATATTGGAAAGGTCCTTTTGAAACGCATCTGCACGTTCTTCCAAAGTTATTACTGTCCTCCGAGAGTCATCCACATCTGTTTGCATTGCCAAAACCTTCTCATCCAGCTCTTCTACGGCCGTCACAGATTCCTGTAGCTTCCGTTCTAACAATGCGATCTGGGGCACCAGCACTTCCCCCAATGAAAGAATGGCCTGCTAGATAGATTCCAACGTGAAATTCTCCGGTCGCTGTAAAATAAAACTTTTTCCAGGATCCGCTTCCACTGCAACAGCCGTCATTGCAACCCCGGTCGCTTGGGCTCTATCCACCACAGGAAACGCCAATCCTGCGGTCACTTCCTCCACCGCCGCCAAAGATGTACCCGGAGAGCGCAGTTCAGTAACCGCTCTCCCCTGGCTCCGCAGCCCTTCCATTCCCGGCCCCCTCGAACCGGCGTCTTCTCGCAACTCAGGTGAGGAGCCCAGCACCAGGAACCCTTCAGGCAAGGGCTGACCTTTAAAAGCTTTTGGCGCAGGACTCTCAGGGGAAAGAGATACAGCCGAAGCAGAAGCTGAGCCACCCGACTCCAAACAAACTGCAGCTCGGCATTCACCCCTGTTATTCACTGGAGTCCTGTCGACGCGCACCACAAAGGCATCAAGGGGTCCAGCAAAAAACAGCGTAGAGATCTTGGAGGGCTGAGAGGGCACAGACCCACCTTTCCCTTTTCGCTTCCTACCCATAGAAAAAGCGCGTTCAGCACGGACCATTAGCTGCCACAATCTTAATTAGGACACTCCCCCTGAGACGATATTTAAAGAGAACAGAGTCCTTGCACAAGTCAGACAGATTGTTTTGTTTGTTCTTTTTGGAGGGCCGCGGAAGGGGGAGGCAGCATCCAAGGCCTCCATTTCCCAATGGATCAAGGAAGCTATTTCATCAGCATATTTGTTGAAACAGAAGACATTACTGGCAGGGCTGTGGGCTCATTACACTCAGGTGCAGGCGTCATTATGGGCAGAAGCCAGTTTAGTTCCCTCGAGGGGACATCTGCAGGGCAGCCACTTGGTTATCCCTGCATGCCTTTGTGCGACATTATCGGCTCGACATACAGGCAGCAGGGGACGTGAGATTCGGTGCAGTGATGTTGCAGGCCAGGCTCACAGGTCCTTCCCGAGTTTAGTACTGCTATGGTACATCCCACAAATCGGGACTGGACTGGAGGTACGATAAGGAAATGGGGTGTTAGCGATCCTAGTTCTGCGGAGTATTTTATTTATTTATTTATTTATTTACAGTTCTTATATACCGCGCTTTTTGGTATCAGTGCGGTTTACAAATAACAGAAATTTGCATCAGAACAGGATCTTTTGCTTACTTTGAAACAGGATATGTAACTTGGAATGTAACAGGGGTAACTATTGTCAGACGGCTGCCTGGGTGAGAATCTTCACAGTCTTGGCAAGTGCATATATCTATATGATTTGCAAGGGCTTGTGGGCAATGCAGTTCATTCACACCAGACACAGCTGCTCACAATAATTAGTTGTGCTTTTGGGAAAAGCCAATAAGATATTTATTTATGGGGTTATTTCTCCCAACACAGATATGCTTGGTAGCACATAAATCAGGTTACTTGCTTTCAGTGTTAAACTTGGAAAAACAAAATAAGGAAACAACATTTGAACTTGTCAGGCAATCAAAGCAAAAGAAATAAGACCTGGTTGGCAACAAACTGGTCTTTTCTGTAGGCTTTAGCTAATATTCTCTTAGCAATGTATCAAACAACAAACCAAAAGCCACAAAGAAAGAAAAAAAAACTGTTCTTTTCAGGTTAACTTCTTATATCTTCCCACATAGATTCAGAAGTGATTCTCTCAGAGCACACAAGCAATTAGGTAAGGCTCAATTGCTAGCAGTTATCCAGCTGAAACCCCTTAGCTGGCTTGCTTTCTACTGCGTGGCTAAAAATCCTACCCAGGAGCTTTTCTGAGTATATTAAAGAACAAGTTTGTATTTCTTTGTGATGGTTGCTGTATTTTATAACAGAAAATCACCAAAGGAGTTTAGACAGAGAGCAGTCCATGTAAACGGATTCTTCATCTGCTATCACCCCCTCTTCTTCAACAAGCATGGGTTCAATATCATGGATTGGCACAGATGAATCTCCCAATGGAGCACTTTCAGGAGAATACTTGTTTCCCTGCTGTCTTTCAAGGTTATAGCTAGGGCATAGATCAGTGTTCATACCTGAGCTTCCATTGCTGTTAGAGTTCCTCTCTATATAGCCTGGCCAGTATGTAGTCCTGTTCTTATGTCCAGCCTTCCAATCCAGATCCCTGGACACTGGATCTCTCTTCACATACCTTCTGGCACGGGTCTTAGGGTCCCTTCCACGGGCAGCCGTCTCCCTCACAGGTACCGTCTGGAGATTCCTAGCTCTGCAGCACCATTCCTCTGGCTTTCCCCAGTCCAATGGTGTATGCTGGCCCTTGGAATGCCTCCCAGTATACGTACTGCTCTGGACTCTTCTAGACCTCCCAAAGGCTTTTCTCCTCTTTCTTCCAAAGGATTTCTTTCCCTCTCTGTCCGTCCGGTTTGGCTTCTGCTTCTGATGATCCTCCTGATGATTTAGATGATCAAGCTCAAGCTGATCATGAAGATGATGATGATCCTGAGGATAATTCTCTGTAGAATAAACTCTACCTTTATTCTGCTTAGATGAGTGCTCCTCCCTAACACAGCGCAGCTGTGCTGAATCAGGCCCTGCCCTTTGAGATGAGTGCTTAGGGATTACCTCATAGCCCTCCTGATTGAACACACGTTTCCCCACTTCAGCTCCTCTAATGGCTGTTGGAAACCTGGTGCATTCTGGGACTGGTAGTCTTTTATGGGAAAATTCTGTTTTCTTATTTCTACCAGAACTGACAGGTTGCTTGTTCAGAGTTACTTCACCTTTTCTATAGCTCCTTCCTGAGCTATGATAAGCTTCCTTATCACACTATATACAAAATTACAGTAGAAGTTGTGGAAACTATTTACATCTTATATTCAGCAAGTTGTTAATCGCAATGGAGAAAGACCTTGTGATCTATGATCATTGAGGGTGTCAAGGGTTATGTTGTTGGGGCATCAGAGGCTGAGTGTGTGGGTTGCGGGGCGGGGAAAAGTGATTGTGTTGGATTAGGGTGGCCAAAGTGGAGGCAGAATAAGTAGTGTTTAAGGGCTTTTCTAGGAGTGGAGGAGTAGCCTAGTGGTTAGAGGACTGGCTTGGTAACCAAGCAACCAGGGTTCCATTCCCACTAGCACTCCTTGTGGCCTTGGGCAAGTCACTTAACCCTCCACTGCCTCGGAAGAAAGGCCTGGCAATCTACTTCCAGTGACACTGCCAAGAAAACCCAGGAGCTTCTGGGTCGCCAGGTGTCAGGACTGACTCAAAGGCACACATTGAAGGGCTTTTCTGAACAGAGAGATGTCATTGATTGTTCGGATGTGAGGTGGGAGGTCGTTCCAGCACCTAGGAGCATAGAATGTAAAAGCTCTATTCCTTGTTGTTTGTGTGCATTTGGTGGACTCAGTTGGTATAGTCAGCGTATTAGCGGATATTGTCCTTCTCAGTCTGTTTGTAGGAGTGATGGTTAGGAGTGCGGAGAGGGATGGGGGAATATCCGGTTAATTGCTTTAAACGCTAGCAATAGTACCTTGTAAGTGATCCTGCATTGCAACGGCAGCCAGTGAAGGTCCATGAGTATAGGCGTGATGTGATCTCTTCTAGATATTCCGCAGAGGATGCGAGCTGCTGTATTCATCGCCATCTGAAGTGGATTGAGGGTGTTTTTAGGGAGGCCGTGTAGGATGATGTTGGCATAATCAAAATGTGGCGTTACAAGCGTTACAAGCCGCAATGCCATACGCTACCTCGGCATTACTCTTAACCAGCACCTAGATTTCAAGGAGCATATAAAAAACATCACCAGGTCCATCTACAACAAAATCAGGACATTGAGACTTCTCAAACCTATGCTACCTGCTGACGACTTCCGAACCATCTTCCAGGCCCTCATACTACCACATCTAGATTATGCAAACCTAATCTTGTACGGCCTACCAAAGAATACCCTCAATCCTCTCCAACAAGCCATGAATGCCGCTGCACGTGTCCTCTATGGTCTAGCCAGATCAGACCACATCACACCAATACTCAAGGATCTTCATTGGTTACCGATATACTCCAGGCTAACATATGAGATTCTGCTAATAACATTCAAAATTATCAACAACATCGCCCCCAATTCTCTCAAGGAACTTATCACACCTACTCCTAAAACTAGAATCAGAAGGACAACAACAGACAACACTTTGACTATTCCCAAAGACTCCATAAAATGCTCCCAAACAACCAGGAGAAGAACCTTTGCCTACTATGCACCAAAATGTTGGAACGACCTCCCCCCAGAAATCAGAGCGATCCGGGATCTTCTACAATTCCGGAAAGCAATAAAACACCACCTCTTTCTGCTCCATTTTGCCCAAGCCGCCACCCCGACTCTAAGAAACCATCCCCCCTCCCCTACTAAAGACTCCTACACAACATAACGCTCAAGTCCCAAGCACCCACTTGTCAGTCCTAAGCAACCTACGTACTTTCAGATCAAGTATAAACTATTATGCCATATCTTTATGTACATAGTTTCATGTATTCCTCAACCATCCTGATACATGTCAATATGTAAATAGTTTCTCATGTTCTCCAAGTTTTATTCCTTGTTATAATGTAACTTCAATCAGTCTTCTCTGATCTGAAAACTCTTTGTTAAATGTAAACCGCACTGATAACAAATAGTGCGGTATATAAGAATTGTTAAATAAATAAATAAATAAATTTGTGGCTAGTAGAGGTCTTAGGTGTCTTAGTGTCCGTATCTTATTGTAGATGGATTTCATAGTATTCTTTATGTGTTCTTTGAAGTTGAACTGTTGGTCTATTGTGACACCCAGGTATCATATCTCCGATTTACATGGAAGTTCTGCATCTCGCACCTTCAGTGAGGTGGGGGGAGAGAAATTCTTGTTCTTGGTTATGAATAGGACTTTGGTTTTCTTAACGTTTATGCGTAGATTCTGGGATGAGAGCCAGTCAGTGATTGTGTTGAAACATTCTACTAGTGAGGAGAGGTCAGGTTGCATGATTTTGATGGGGGTGAATATTAATACATCATCTGCGTAGATCAGACTGGATATATTAAATGATCTGATGATATCACAAATTGGTTGCATATATATGTTGAAAAGTAGAGCAGATAGGGAGGATCCTTGGGGTACTCCCTGTTGCTGATGGAAAGGTTCAGATGTTGAGGATCCTATACGTACATGTTGCCAACGGTTTGTTAGATAGGATTTACACCATTCCCAGGCCAGACCCTGAATTCCCTTTTCCTGAAGGCGGTAGAGGAGTTGCTCGTGAAAACAGAGTCAAATGCTGCTGCAATATCAAGGAAAATGAGTACAAACCCATTTTCAATTTTGTCAATTCCTCTGGATATGGTGTTGGTCAGCAAAGTGAGAAGCGTCTCTACACCGTGGGATTCTCGGAACCCATGTTGACAAGGATCCAAAGGGGCTGATATGTCTATGTGTTGCTGAAGTTGTATTTGAACCACCTTCTCAATGAGTTTAGCTAGAAGGGGTATGCTTGAGATCGGGCGATAAGAGTCTGTTTTTGTCGGGTCAAGTTTGTTATTTTTCAGGAGGGGGCATATGGAAGTTTGCTTGAGGATTGCTGGGAATGTTCCTGCTGCAAAGGAGAGCTTCATGATGTATGCTAGAGTGGGGCTGAGGTCTGCCCGCATCGTTCTGATCCAGTGAGCGGGACAAGGGTCGTTTGGGGCTGTAGTGGTATTAATAGAGGCAATAAGGTCAGCAATGTATTTCTCTGCTGGGGGAATAAAGTTAGATAGCGGTGGCTGTACATTGTTTTAATGATTTTAGATTGCAGGTACTCGGCATAGGGCTGAAGTTGTATTGATACTGTCTGATTGGATGACGGTGTCTTGGTTAAGGATTTAGCAATGCTAAAAAGGTCTCGTGGTTTATTTAATGAGTGGAGGAGGAGTTCCGTGTGGTGTTCTCTCATTTTTTCAGCTATTTTCTCACAGTGTTGTTTTAATGTGTTTTCATAGGTCATTCGGTCTACTGCAGAACGAGATCGGCGCCATTTTCTTTCTTGTTTTGTTAGGAGTTGAAGGGATAATTGTAGATCTGTTGAGAACCAAGGGGCTGGTTTTCTATTTCTTGGTGATTTGATGGATGCTGGTAGTTTGCTTGAGGAAGGCAGCTGCGAGAAGGTCTTTAGGGTGGAATTCCATTTGATAATCATCGAGGTTTTGAGCTGGTTGACGGAGTGCTGGCAGAGCTCTGTTGATGAAGTCATCCCTGTCCAGGGTTTTGAATCGTGATGTCAATCCTGAGGAGGCTGTATTTGTTTGGCTGGTTGGAGCTTGGTTTTGTTGATGCAGGATTTGGAAGGATATTAGGTTGTTGTCAGACCATGGGACAGGAGTAGATGACACGTTAATATTGTTGTTTGATTCTGATTGGGGAGCAAATATGAGATCAAGAGCATTTCCCTTGAGGTGTGTAGGAGATTTCACTATCTGTGAATAGCCAAGGTTAGTCATGGCATCAAGGAACGTGTTAGCGTAGGTGGGTTGTAGTGATGCAAGGTTAAAATCGCCGATCAGCCAATTATGTTTATGTAGGCATCCGGGGTTGCAGGCAAGCTCTATTATGTTAGAGAGATCTTCTGGGGGTGAAGAAGGGGCTCTGTAGAGGAGATTTATAATGATGTGCTTATTGGCCACGGAGACTGTGTCCATGTGCATGAGACTCCTAGAGGATAATGGTTGGAATTGGAGATTAGATCTTGATAGAATGAAGACTCCGCCTCCTTTTTGGTTAGTTCTGTGGCAGGTATGTATTGAGTAATTGGGGGGGATGAGTTGATTTATGAGGACAGAATCTGTGTCTGACAGCCAAAATTCTGTAACCATAAGGATGTCTAAATTCAAATTAGTAATAAGGTCTGTGATGACTGGCCACTTTTTGCGAACTGAACGTGAGTTAATGAGGGCACATTTTAGGTTACTATGTAAAATGGTGGGTTCAGGCTTGGGGCTATACGTGCTATTAAGGGATATATAAAGTAGATGAGGATGTCTGATATGGTGTGCATTTGGTGATGTGTGGTGGGAGCAGGTGTGGCTTCTTCTTCCTAGGCTATGTAGGATGGGGATGTTATTAAAGGTGGGTGCAAAAGCTGATGTATTCTGGGTGGTATTAGCTAGGAGGTAAAAACTAATTATGGCAAATAGGGAGATGGCCATGGCGGCTAGCAGGCACTGATAGTTCAAGGCTACTGGCAACAGTAAGAGTGGTAAAAACAGAGCAGTTATATGAGACTACTAGCAATAGAAATGCAGTTATTGGCAACAGTAACGTGGTCAAAAATCGGAACAATTCTATGAAGATTACTGGCAATAGTAAATGCAGGTCAAAATAGAAACAGTTATGAGACTACTAGCCATAGTAAATGCAAGCTACTGGCAACAGTAACATAGTCAATAAAAGAAAGTAGTTTTGGAGTATTGGTTCGGGTAGCGGCAGTGTGTCTCAGGGGTCTGCTGGGACTCCTTTGGGGGTCTCTGGTGTTGCGGTCGGTGCTCTCTGCAGGGAAAGTGCCTTGTTTCAAATAGAAGCAAGATAGGAGTGATGAAGACTGTACGAGTTAGGTGATGGGCGGGTGTGGGCCTTAGCTTGACTTGATTGGTAGCTCTGTGTTTTGTCTTGACTAGATTGTAAGCTCTGACGAGCAGGGACTGTCTCCTACATGTCTGTACAGCGCTGTGTACGACTGGTAGCGCTATATAAATGCTCAATAGTAGTAGTAGTAGTAGTAGCTTGGCAGGATTACCCTGTCTGGCAAGTGGGAGATGATGATTTTTATTTATTTATTTACATTCTCTTATATACCGCACTATTCTGCATCAGTGCGGTTTACATTGAACAAACTGAAATTACATTGAACAGGGCATTATAACTTGGAGATAACTATTTTACAGGGAACATGGGCATGGAGGGTTAAGTGGCTTGCCCAAGACCACAAGGAGCACTTGTGGGACTAGAAACCCCAGTCCTTCCGGCCCAAGGTTGCTGTCCTCTAGTGGGATTTGAACCCCCGACCTTCCGGCCTGAAGTACCTTGCCCCAACCACTAGGCCACTCCTCCACTCCAACTTTAACATATTAAAGTTGTTACATATGTTTGGTTCTTAGTTGTTGCTACTGTGAGTCTGTTTTGTCAATAGAATACTGAGGCTGGTAGGTGGTGCCAACAGGATAAGTGTTAATGCCACTGAATTATTCATGATCAGTCTCCAAGCTGTTTGAGAGTGACAACCCACAAGTTGGGACTGGACTGAAGGTACTCAAGGAAAGCCAATTAGTAGGTAGGTTCTAATTAGTCCAAAAATATCACAACTGTATACAGATAGCATACCCTAACTTAGGCATGAGATTCATTACTGTCGTCGTATGTGAAAAACTAACCCATTCGGAGAACTTGCCTCGAGAGATAACATATCAACTTATTCTCCACCACCCACACACCCAGCCACATAGATTTTATCAAGACTAGAGAGCACATGTGTTTCCTATTACATGCAGAAACTAAACTTGTACAGCACAGGAACTTCCCCCAGCTCCCCTCCTCCCTTGTATGACTACAGCAGCATTCCACTGCTCCACCTTCACAGCCTTTCCATTGGCTGTACCCTACCCACAGCCTCTGTGACTAGAGCAGCAATCCAGTGCTTTGTTCCAACAACCATCCCATTGACTGGATCCTACCTACTTATTTATTATTTATTTATTTATTTAACAAGCTTTTATATACCACCCCTTCCTGAGATCAAGGGCGGTTTACATGAAGCATCACAGCAACTTTTACATTAAACTTTGAAACTATGTACATTTAACTTGTTACAACTATATACAATAAACGTTTTATATCTACACTGAGTTTCTAGAGCAGCATTCCAGTGCTCCACCACCACAGCCTTCCCATTGACTGGATCCTACCAACACATTCAGTCACTACAGCAGCATTCCAGTGCTCCTCCTCCACAGCCTTCCCATTGACGGGATCCTACCTACAGTGAGCTACCAGAGCAGCATTCCAGTGCTCCACCTCCAAAGCCTTCCCATTGACGGGATCCTACCTACAGTGAGCTACCAGAGCAGCATTCCAGTGCTCCACCTCCAAAGCCTTCTCATTGACGCGATCCTACCTACAGTCTGTGACTAGAGCAGCATTCCAGAGCTTTGCCCCCCACAGCCTTCCCATTGACTGGATCCTATCCAAACTCTGTGACTAGGACAACATTCCACTGCTCCACCTTCACAGCCTTTCCATTGGCTGTACCCTACCCACAGCCTCTATGACTAGAGCAGCATTCCAGTGCTTTGCTCCAACAACCATCCCATTGACTGGATCCTACCTACTTATTTATTTATTTATTTATTTAACAAGCTTTTATATACCACCCCTTCCTGAGATCAAGGGCGGTTTACATGAAACATCACAGCAACTTTTACATTAAACTTTGAAACTATGTACATTTAACTTGTTACAACTATATAAAATAAACGTTTTATATCTACACTGAGTTTCTAGAGCAGCATTCCAGTGCTCCACCACCACAGCCTTCCCATTGACTGGATCCTACCAACACATTCAGTCACTACAGCAGCATTCCAGTGCTCCTCCTCCACAGCCTTCTCCTTGACGCGATCCTACCTACAGTGAGCTACCAGAGCAGCATTCCAGTGCTCCACCTCCAAAGCCTTCCCATTGACGGGATCCTACCTACAGTGAGCTACCAGAGCAGCATTCCAGTGCTCCACCTCCAAAGCCTTCCCATTGACTGGATCCTACCTACAGTCTGTGGCTACAGCAGCATTCCAGAGCTTTGCCCCCACAGCCTTCCCATTGCCTGGATCCTACCTACAGTGAGTTGCTAGAGCAGCATTCCAGTGCTCCTCCTCCACAGCCATCCAATTGATTGGGTCCTACCCACACATTCTGTGATTAGAGTAGCGTTCCAGTGCTCTGTCCCCCAGAGTTGCTAAGTTACCCAGTTCCAGGAGTGAGATTCTTTTGCCAGTTCTGGTTTAAAATTTGCATTGCAATGCAGGTTGGTATGTGGTGTTGTTGTTGTTAAGTGCTGTTAAGTCGGTGTCGACTCATGCGACCTTCTGGATAGTTGTCCTAAACTGTGTTTGGTCTTCTTTGAGGTGGCTTATTGTAGATAGCATGGTATCCATAGCTGCAGCTGTTGTATCGATCAATCTCATTGCTGCCCTTCCTATTGTGTGTTGACCTTAAACATTGCCAGCATGTCGTCTTTCTCTAATGATCTCGTTCTTCGCATGATGTGTCCAAAGTATGAAAGTCTAAGTCTTGTCATATGAGCTTCTAAAGAAAGTTTAGGTTTGATCTCCTTCTAGTACTGACTTGTTTGTTCTTTGGGCAGTCCATGGAAAACAGTATTATAGTATAATTCAAAAGCAATAATTTTCTTCCTGTCTATCTTTTTCATTATTGACCTTTTGCATCTATATGATGATATTCAAAATACCATGGCTTGGACAAGTGGAATCTTTAAATGGAGAGATACATCTCTGCTCTTGAGAATCTTGTCTAGGTCTTCTTAGCCATTCTGCCAAGAGGAATGCATTGTCGGATTCTTGAGTGCTTTTCGTTTCTTTATTGATTATTGATCGAAGCAGTTTAAAGTTGTCCACTATTTCTATTTCTTCTCCATCAACTATGAACTTACTGATTTTTTTTTTTTACCACTTGTCAGAATCTTTGTCATCTTCACGTTAAGGTGCAGGCCTATTTTAAGACTATGTTCCTTGATCTTAAGAAGCAAATGTTTCAGATTGTCTTCACTTTCAGCCAGTAATGTAGTATAATCAGCATAGCGAAGGTTGTTGATGAGTCTTCCATAAATCTTCACACCTCAGTTGTCGTCACACAGTCCTGTTTCTGTGATGATTTGTTCTGCATATAAATTAAACAGGTAGGGGGAAAGTATGCAGCCTTGTCATACTCCTTTGCTGATTTTAAACCATTCTGTTTCTCCTTGTTCCATTTGAACTGTTGCTTCTTGATCAATGTAAAGATTGTGCAAGAGAACTATCAGGTGTTCTGATATACCCATGCTTCTTAATGTGGCCCAGGGTTTCTCATGGTTTAAACAGTCAAAAGCCTTGCTGTAGTCAATAAAACACAAATAGATATCCTTTTGATATTCTTTTGTCTTTTCAAGTATCCATCTCACAACTGCGCTGATGTCTCTCATTTCTTGCCCTTTGCTGAACCCTGCTTGCATTTCAGGCAGTTCTCATTCCAGGTATGGTTGTAATCTCCACTGAATGCTCTTGAGTAGAATCTTGCTGGCATGTGGGATCAGAGCGATTGTGCGATAATTTCCACAGTCAGTCGGATCACCTTTCTTCAGTATTAGTATAAACATAGATCTTTTCTATTCAGTTGGTCAAGATGTAGTCTTCCAAATTTCTTGGCAGAGCCTGGTAAGCAAGTATGGTAACAGCTGCATCAGATTGCTATAATATTTCAATGGGAATGCCATTAATGCCTGGTGCTTTGTTCTTTGATAAGGATTTCAATGCTGCTTCAATTTCTTCTTTCATAACCAATTGTTCCTGATCATAAGGTAGAGACTGAAATGGCTGTTGGTCCAATTAATCTTTATAGTATAATGACTCTGTATATTATTTCCACCTTTTCTTGATCTTCTCAGCATCATTCAGCATGGATCCTTGAGCATCTTGCAGCATTCCAGTTTGAGGTGGAATTTTCTCTTTAACTCTTGTAGCTTTAGGCAAGCCGATCTTGTTCTTCTTCTAATAGTTTATGATTCTTTTTCCTTGCATGCATCATTGTACTACTTCTCCTTGTCTTGCTCATGATGGAAATCTTTGAGTTCTGTGATTGCCTCTCTCCTCTGGCTTTAGCTTCTGTTTTTATGGGCAATTTTCAGAGGTTTTTTGGTCATCCATTTTTGTTTTTTCACCTTTTGTAGAGACTTCTCACTTTCTTTGAGCACAACTTTCTTGGTTTCATCCCATAATGCTTCTGCTACTCTGTCATTTGTATCCAAAACAGAAAATTGATTTCACAGACCATCTTGAAATTCAGGGTCGTATTTAGCTACATTTAAAGAGTGCCTTGCTTTTTTTCTGTTTTAGCTTGAGTTTGCATACTAGTAGTTGGTGATCTGTACCACAGTCAGCTCCAGGCTTTGTCTTTGTTGATGTTATTGAGCTTTTCTATCGTTGACTTCCACAGATGTAGTCAATTTGATTTTTATACAATCCATTGGTGAAGTCCATGTGTAAAGTCGCCGCTTGTGTTGCTGGAAGAAGGTGTTTGAAATGAATTTATCATTGGTCTTCGTAGTTCCTGATTTTACCCATTGGAATCAGTGCTGCAGGTCCCATAATGCGCCAGAATGAGTGTCAGAAATCCAGGACTGGCTTAAAATATCATTCCTGGTGTAGGGTAACTTTGCAATTCTGTGTCCCCACAGCCTTTTCATTGGCTGGATTCTACCCATAGTATGAGACTAGAGCAGGATTCCATTCTCCGCCCCCACAGCCTTCCTATTGGCAGGATCCTACCCACAAACTCTGTGACTAGAGTGATTAGAGCAGCATTCTAGTGCTCCACCCCCTCAGCCTTCCCACTGGCTGGACCATAGCCACAGCCTTTGCTGCTAATTACTTTGGAAGCAGGCCGGGCGGGCTCACTCACATGAGGGGAGGGTTGGAGAACTTAGAGAATTTTATTTATTACTGGTAATTGATATCCTGCTTATGGTCAGTGAAGACTCTAAAGTGGCTTACAGTTAAAAATCTATACAGTACATAAACAGTATATAGCAATGCAAAAGAAAACATAACCCCCTTCCTCCTACTGACTCAGCACTCCTGAAACTCAACTCAACCCCCCCCCCCCAAATGGGAAACACCATCACAACACCAAATACAACAACATCCCCCCGGACCTTTGCCAAGTTAGGTGGATTAAATCAGCGAAAGCTGAACTAAGGCCCAACTCTCAGAAAGATAACCCAGCTATCTCTACTCCAAGGATACATGCCACCAGCTTAAAAATATCCTCCATCTGCGCCACCCTAAAAAAATGAAAACTGGACTCTAAGGACCCAGCCTCATACAGCCATAAAGCAGCCTCCCATTCCTGGCAAAAATAATAGAAAAAAACATACAACAGCAACTACAAGAGCACATTGACCAACATGCTTCACTATATTCATAACAGCATGGATTTCGGCCGAACCATGGAGTAGAAAAACTTATAACCTCTCTTATGGACAGAATAATAAAAGGAGCTCAAATATCAGAACAAGGATTCATCTTAATATTATTAGATATATCAGCAGCTGTTGATACCATCAGCCACAGCCTACTACTACAGCGACTCCAGACTATTGGGATACAAAGCAAAGTTCTAGAATGGTTCCAGTCCTTCTTAACAAACTGACAGCAACAAGTAAAATGTGATCCAAAACATCATCACTGTACCCACAAGATGGTTAGTACATTATTCCTAACATTAAGATCCAACGAGTAATATTTTAGGGAGATTCCCTGTTGCCCCTTCTGTTTTGTGTGGCACTTAATCCAATGAGTACTCTCATCAACTCTTTGGGATATGGATTTAACCTGAATCCTAAAGAAGGTAACAACCCAGAAACAACATCTCGTTTATTATTTGTAGATTATCTGAAGCGCTACAGTTCCAGTGGTTGGCAATTAGCAGAGCATCTCCGTGTGGTGAAAAGCTTTTTTGATGATATCAGAATGATCTTTGGCCTTGACAAATGTGCTAAGGCAACATTTTTTTAGAGGAAAATTGAGCAAACAGAAAATATCTCTCTGGCTGAGGGCTGTGACATCAAGGAAAAAGAAGGCATAAATAAGTATCTCAGAGTAGAGGAAGGAACGACACTCAAGCAGAAATTACTGAGTGAAAAGATCAGTAAAGAATACTACACGAGATTAAAATTGTTATTGAAAAGTGCTTTAACATCATGGAATAAGATACAGATCATTAATTAGCTGGCAATTCCTGTACTCTCAGAAACAAACAGGAACAAATCAACTCTAAACATATTCAAAATCATTCACCAACTATCAGCTTATATCCTACAAGACATTATAACAAGAGACATAAGTACCCAGCCCAGGAGAAATAACAGGCATATGATCATCTGGAAGAGCACTATCACTATATGCTCCATCACTATGGAACTCACTCCCGGATGACATACGAGCAACTCGGACATTAAGGACTTCAGGAAGAAATCGAAAACTCTTCTTTACACAGATCACCTGGGACATATCACCTAATCACTTGAATGATGACATGATCCAAGCCACCATTTGTGGACCCATAGCCATGTGCTAGCAACCCATTAAGCACAACACACTAAATTGTAAAAAATTATGTCATAATCTCATGACTCAGTATATAGTTATTCCTGTTACCTCCTGTCCTTCCCTCCCCTGTTTAAATATTCTTTAATACTGTTCATCGGTTCTATGTATAATGTTGAGTTACAATGTAAACTGCTCTGAGTAAAGAACAAAGCGGTATAGAAAAATGGTTAAATAAATAAACAGGTGCGCCAAACAGTGTTTGAGATAAGCATCTTTATTAAGAAAGACCCCAATAAAGCTATTTATCTCAACCATTGTTTGAATCACATGTTCCTTTCCTGTGTTGCCTATGGGTGTTTGTGCTCTTACGTTGGGATTCCTATACTCTCATACAGCTTTGGGACTGTGGACTGACCTCTCAAAGATCTTGAAAAATTGGATGTGTGAACAAGAAAACTCCTCCATGCCCATGAATTAATTTGCAAGAATCAGTGTTTGTTAAGACTGTACATCCCTAGAGCTGAAGGAGGGCTAGACCTCTTAGAGATTGATTACATATATAGAGCTACTATCATAGGCCTACCTAATTGCATTATCGGATCCAAATGCGAAAAAAGTGCTGAAATATGAAAGTGAACGTCCAAAATCTGTCTCCATCATCAAACTTGGACAAACATTCCGACAACTAGAAGGAATGAGTGAGAATCCACAGGTAAGGAATTAACAGAATTTGCAAAACAAAAGAAAAAACTCTTCAAGGAATTGGATCGACAAGCGAGGAAAAACAAGTGGCAAATGCACAAATACAGAGAGAAATACAGATTGTTACTCCAGGAACTTTTGTCGATCAAGAAAGGATACATGAATAGTTTAGGAGAGGTGAACTGCAACTGAAAGATGAGAGATTGATAGTTGTAGCCCAGGACAGCAGCTTATGGATGAGATGGTTTACAGTGAGCATTGAAAAAACTGGCAAAACAGACATATGTCATTTCTGTGGAAAGAGCAGGAAACAGTGACTAACCTCATAGCTGGTTATTAAGTTCTAATGGCCAAAAATGTACATATGGAAAGGTACAATAAAGTAGCGTGCCTCATCCATTGGAAACTTTGTAAACACTACAACATCACTGTTTCTGAAAAGCACTGGGATCATGACCCTAAAAGGATTACAGAGAATGAAGAGATTATGATCACCTGGGATACTCTCATTCTGACTGATAAAAAGCTGGATGCGAGGAAGCTGAATACAGTGGTAAAGGAGAAAAACATCCAAACAGCATTGAATATAGAGGTGTCATTTCGAAGCGACCTAAGAGCCATCACAGATGCTAAAGACATCCGAAAAAAATGAGAATTTTTTCTTTATACGGCCCACTTCAGGAGCTTTACCTAGTGTGTAGTATCCATTCTCCCTCTCAAATGTTTCCCCTGGCCCGACGATGTCCCAAGCCCCTCCTTTTAACCCCCTGAACTCTCACCATCCGGTCCAGGTGATTTGCTACTCTTTAGTTTATCAAATAGTTGTAATACATCTTCCTAGTGTATTGATATTTCTTTCAATTCTTCTGCAGCATCAACTTTAAATACCATATCAGCCATGGGTAACATCTCTACATCTTCCTCAGAAAAGACCGAAGCAAAGAATTCATTCAGTCTCTCCGCTATGCCCATGTCTCCTCTTAGTGTCCCTTTTACCTTTTATCATCTAATGGTCCAACTGATTCTTTCACAGGTTTTTTGCTATAAATGTACCTGAGAAAGTCTTTATTATGCATTTTTTGCTTCCACAGCAAGCTTCTTCTCAAATTCTCTCTTTGCCTGCCTTATCAACTTGCCAGTGCTTATGTTGTTTCCAGTTTTCTTCATTTGGCTCCTTTTTCCATTTCCTGAAAGATGCTTTTTTGGTATCAATAGCCTCTCTGACCTCATCTTTAAACCATGTCGGTAGTTTTTTGGACTTACATAGTAACATAGTAAATGATGGCAGATAAAGATGAGCATGGTCCATCTAGTTTGCCCAGCAAGATGGCAAGAGTAGGTACACCTATCGCTCTGTGCAGGCCACCCCTCCCCATTTTTCTTAAAGCGTAGAATACAGCAGGTCTGGGCTTCCAAGATTAGTATTTTTAAACAACACCCAAGCTTGATGAAAATCTTTAACCTTTGCAATGGCTCCTTTTAGTTTTTTCTTAACTATTTTCCTCATTTTATCATAGTCTCCCTTTTGAAAGTGAAAAGGTAGTACTGTGGATTTCCTTGCTGTCCTTCCTCCATTTATTAAATCAAAGGCGATCATGCTATGATCACTATTGTCAAGTGGCCCCAACACCCTTATCTCTTGCACCAGATCTTGTGTTTCACTAAGGACTAGGTCCAAAATGGCTTCCCCTCTGGTCGGTTCATAAACCAGCTGCTCTAAGAAGCAGTGATTTATTTCATCTAGAAACTTTATCTCTCTAGCATGTCCTGCTGTGACAATGACCCAGTCAATACCGGAGTAATTGAAGTCACTCATTATTATTACTGTGCTGTAAATTTTGTTAGCTTCCCGATTTTTTTCAGCATTTCATCATCCATTTGTTCATTCTTGCCAGGCAGGCTGCCAACACCTTCCCCTTTTTGCATGGAATTTCAGTCCATAGAGGTTCTACAATGAATTTTGTTTCCTGCAAAACTTTAATCATTTGTGACTCGGTGCCCTCTCTAACATAGAGTGCAGTCCCTCTACCAATTTAGAAACATAGAAAAATGATGATAGAAAAAGACCACATGGTCTTTCTAGTCTGTCCTTCCATGACAACTACAACAGTCCCCTTTTTTCCTTTAGAGATCCTCTCTGTTTGTCCCATGCTTTTTTTAATTCAGATACCGTCCTCATCTCTACCATCTCCACTGGGAGACTGTTCCACGGATCCACCACTCTTTCCGTAAAGAAATATTTCTGCATAACTGCTAGGTACATATGACCTAGATTGGCCACTGTTGGAAACAGAATACTGGGCTTGATGGACCTTGGTCTGACCCAGTATGGCATATCTTATGTTCTTATGTTCTTATCACTCCTGAATCTATCCCCTTTCACCCTCATCCCATGTCCCTCAAAGCAGAACTTGCTTTCAATTGAAAGGCTCTTCCCCTGTGCATTTATGCCATGGAGGAATTTAAATGTCTCAATCATATCACCTCTATTCCGCCTTTCCTCTAAGGTGTACATATTAAGATCCCTAAGTCTTTCCTCATATGCTTTATAATGAAGACCACGAACCATTTTAGTAGCCACCCTCTGCACCGACTCCATCCTGTTT
The DNA here is from genome assembly GCA_033557465.1 of Ichthyophis bannanicus. Classification (NCBI taxonomy): domain Eukaryota; kingdom Metazoa; phylum Chordata; class Amphibia; order Gymnophiona; family Ichthyophiidae; genus Ichthyophis; species Ichthyophis bannanicus. Next base: position 1,032,236,362 of record CM066034.1, read on the forward strand.
ATATCCTTTTGAAGGTGCAGTCTCCAGAACTGCACACTATACTCCAAATGAGTCGCACCATAGACTTATACAGAGGCATTATCACCTCCTTTTTTCTGCTAGCCATTCCTCTCTGTATGCACCCAAGCATCCTTCTAGCTTTTGCCATCACCTTTTCTATTTGTTTAGCTACTTTAAGATCACACTGCACTTCTTCACATTAAATCTTAACTGCCAAGCATTAGACCATTCTTCCAGCTTTTGTAGATCTTTCCTCATGTTCCGCACTCCCTCAGGAGTCCACTTTGTTGCAAATTTTGGTGTCATCTGCAAAAATACAGATTTTTCCATTCAGCCCTTCAGCAATATCACTCACAAATATATTGAACCGTACCGGTCCCAAGACTGAACCCTGGGACACACCGCTAGTCACGTTCCTTTCATCCGAGTGATTTCTGTTTACCGTCACCTTCTGTTGTCTGTCAGTCAGCCACCCTCTGTATTGACTCCATCCTGTTTATATCCTTTTGAAGGTGCGGTCTCCAGAATTGCACACTATACTCCAAATGAGGTCGCACAAAAGACTTATACAGAGGCACTATCACCTCCTTTTTTCTGCTAGACATTCCTCTCCCTATGCACCCAAGCATCCTTCTAGCTTTTGCTATCGCCTTTTCTACCTTTTTAGCTATTTTAAGATCATCAGACACAACCACGTCTAGGTCCCGCTCTTCTTTAGTGGACAAAAGTACTTCACCCCCTATACTGTATTGCTCTCTTGGATTGCTGCAGCCCAGATGCACGGTCTTGCATTTTTTAACATTAAATCCCAGCTGCCAAATTCTAGATCATTCTTCAAGCTTAGCTAGATCCCTCCTCATGCTATCTACACCTTCCTGAGTGTCTACTCTATTGCAGATTTTGGTATCATCCGCAAAGAGTCAAAGCTTACCCCACAGCCCTTCCACTATATCACTAGCAAAGATGTTAAAAAGAATCGGATCAAGGATAGATCCCTGGGGCACACCACTGGTAACTTCCTTCTCCTCAGAGTGAGCTCCATTTACCTGTATCCTTTGTCGCATCCCACTCAACCAATTTCTAACCCAAGCAGTAACTTTAGGGTCCATCCCTAGGGTGTTCAGTTTGTTTATAAGTGGCCTGTGAGGAACACTGTCAAAGGCTTTACTGAAATCTAAGTACACCACATCTAGGGCTCTCCCTCGGTCCAACTCCCTGGTCACCCAGTCAAAGAAATCAATCAGATTTGTCTAACAAGACCTGCCTGTGGTGAATCCATGCTGCCTCGGATCCTGTAATCCGCTGGACTCCAGAAACCTCACTATTTTCTCTTTCAGCAGCGTTTCCAATAATTTACTCACCACCGAAGTTAAACTAACCGGCCTGTAGTTTTCAGCCACATCCTTAGTTCCTCTTTTGTGTAAAGGGACTACATGAGCCTCTCTCCAGTCCTTTGGCACCACTCCCAATTTCAATGAGGCATTGAAAAGGTCAGTCAATGCTGCTGCTAGAACAGGGGTGGGCAAACTTTCTGACTCGAGGGCCGCAATGGGTTCATATATTGGACCCGGGGGCCGGACCAAGAGTAGATGGACGGTGTGTATGTGTGAATTAATATAAATTAAATTTAAATTTGTAACATTAAATGTTTAGATTAATTTAAGGTAGAAAAGCATAAAAAGAGTTATTTTACAAAACTTTTATGCAATGTATTTCTTTCATAAAATAGTACCTTCAATTTTAGTGGCCGTAGTTTGCCCATCCCTGCACTAGACCATGCCTCCCTACTTCCTTCTATGGGTGGGTCTTTTGGTTTCTGAAGTGTGGTAGCTAAAGTGGGGGCTGTCCCACCCGCTTCATCCGAAAAGATGGGGTGGGCAAGATATGAGCGAGATTTAAGATTCTGAATCACCTCACATGAATCTGCAGTTATTGCGTGCTGAAGCGTCAGGAAGTGGGATATCCAGATCCTCCCGTGACCAGCCCATTTCCTGTCCTAGCCCCCCCTAGGCCCATTACCAGTCCTAACCCCCCATCACCCCATTTCCAGACAGCCCCTATCAGCCCACAGCCCATTGCCAGTCTTAACCCCCCCCATAGCCCATTACCAGTCCTAACCCCCCATCACCCCATTTCCAGACAGCCCCCATCAGCCCACAGCCCATTGCCAGTCTTAACCCCCCCATAGCCCATTATCAGTCCTAACCCCCCCATCAGCCCACAGTCCATTGCCAGTCTTAACCCCCCCCCATAGCCCATTACCAGTCCTAACCCCCCCATCAGCCCACAGCCCATTGCCAGTCTTAACCCCCCCATAGCCCATTACCAGTCCTAACCCCCATCACCCCATTTCCAGACAGCCCCCATCAGCCCACAGCCCATTGCCAGTCTTAACCCCCCCATAGCCCATTACCAGTCCTAACCTCCCCATCAGCCCACAGCCCATTACCAGTCTTAACCCCCCCATAGCCCATTACCAGTCCTAACCCCCCATCAGCCCATTGCCAGTCTTAACCCCCCCCCCCATAGCCCATTACCAGTCCTAACCCCCCACCCCATTTCCAGACAGCCCCCATCAGCCCACAGCCCATTACCAGTCTTAACCCCCCCCATAGCCCATTACCAGTCCTAACCCCCATCACCCCATTTCCAGACAGCCCCCATCAGCCCACAGCCCATTGCCAGTCTTAACCCCCCCATAGCCCATTACCAGTCCTACCCCCCCCATCATCAGCCCACAGCCCATTGCCAGTCCTAACCCCCCCCCCCCATCGGCTCAAAGCCCACTGCCAGTCCTACCCCCCCCCCATCGGCTCATGGAAATTAAAATTTAAAAAAAAGCTGGCCGCTGCCGCCGCGGCAGCATGGAGTGTCCCGCGGGGCCCCCTCTGCCCGGCTGAACTCTCCCGGCGCGGCTGAAGCCTTCTGCTCCGGCTTGCAGATACGCGAAGGAAGAGTGTCTCCCTCGCGTCTCTGTTAAGCCTGCAGGGGCTGATGGGAAATGTCCCATCTGCCCCTGCGGGCTTAACAGAGACACGAGGGAGACACTCTCCCTTCGCGTATCTGCAAGCCGGAGCAGAGGGCTTCAGCCGCGCCGGGAGAGTTTAGCCGGGCAGAGGGTGCCGGATTAAAAGGTCCGCGGGCCGTAGTTTGCCCATCCCTGTGCTAGAACGTCCCCAAGTTCCCTCAGTATTCTAGGGTGTATCCCATCTGGTCCCATCGCTTTGTCCACTTTTAAGTTTTTAGCTAGTTTCCCACGAACACAGTCTTCTGAAAATTCTTCAAGATGCCCCTCGCTTCTGTTCCTGTTTGTGGGTGTTTTTTGAGGTCCTGTTCCTGGTTCTTCATCTATGAACACAGAACAGAAATATTTTTTAAGCAATTCCGCTTTATCCTCATCAGCTTCTACATATTCCTCCCCTTCATCCTTGAGTCTGACAATACCACTTTTGACCTTCCTCTTCTCACTAACATATCTGAAAAATGTCTTATCCCCCCATTTTATTGCATTTTCTATTTCCTGCTCTTTTTGAATCTTTGCTTTCCGGACTACTTTGCTAGCTTCTCTAAGTTTTTCCAAATATAGATGTCTGCCTTCCTCTCTCTGTGATCTCTTGTATTTCATGAAGGCCTCCCTCTTTTTCTTCACCTTTTCAGCTACTTCTTTTGAAAAGCATAGCGGTCTCCTTTTCCTTTTACATTTATTTACCATTTTAACAAAAAGGTTGGTTGCCTTTAAAATATTCCCTTTCAATTTTGCCCACTGTTTTTCTACATCCCCCAGCTGTTCCCATCCTGCTAATGACTCCCTGAGGTATTGGCCCATCTTAGCAAAGTTAATCCCTCTCCTTTGAATGGATTCTATCAGCCCTAGTCCTAATACTGAACCACATCATCTGGGGATCACTGGATTCAAAATGATTTCCCACTATAACATCAGAAACACTTTCACCATTGGTAAGCTCCAAGTCCAGGATGGCCCCTTCACGTGTGGGGTCTATTACCAATTACCTGAATAGTTCTCCCTGTAGAGAATCCAGGATCTCCTTACTTCTAGATGATACTGCAGCAGAAATGTGCCAATCAATATCTGGCATATTGAAATCCCCTATCAATAGCACTTCCCCATTCCTAGCAATGCTGCGTATGTCTTCAATTAACTCTCTGTCCACCTCGTCCTCTTGTGAGGGAGGTCTGTATATCATACCAATGCAAATAGATTTCTCTTTCCCTCTTTCTAGTTTAACCCACAGTGCCTCCTCTCTCCCTTTTAAGCTCTGTAATTCCAAAGCTTTAATATTATTTTTTACATATAGTGCCACTCCTCCTCCCCTTCTTTCTACCCTGTCCTTTCTGAATAAAGTATAGCCTGGTATAGTTACATCCCAGTCATGGTTTTCTGTGAACCATGTTTCTGTAACAGCCACTAAATACGAGTCAGGCTCTCCTGTTAAAGCTTCAACATCAGGGATCTTATTTCCCATGCTACGGGCATTTATACACACTGCTTTCCATATGTTACCCCTGTTACCAATTTCAATAATAGTATTTAATGTTTCACTTGCCTGGGGGCTTTCTTCACCCATCCCCAACAAACCTAGTTTAAAGCCCTCTTCAGTAGATTAGCCAGTCTGCTACTGAAGACACATTGACCTTTTTTGGACAGATGGACACCATCTCTGCTCTGCAACCCTTGGAACAGCATCCCAATTTGATCTGCTCTGTCTTTCCGATATAGTTTGTACCCAGGTATCACAGTGTCCCACTGGTTGTCCTCCTTCCACCATGTCTCTGATATTCCAATCATATCTAACCTCTCATTTAGTGCTATATATTCTAACTCTCCCATCTTATTTTTTAGACTTCTAGCATTTGCATACAAGCATTTTAGATAAGTTATATTTTATTCATATTAGTCTGGCTATCGGTGGGGAGGGGTAATTTGTAATCTTTAATCTCTGCCTGCTCTGTACTCAAGGGCATTTCAGTTACTTTTGACTTTATTGGAACCTCTCTGCTGATATGCCCTAACTTCAGTTTTTTGATAGTATCCTTCAAGGATACATTGTTCTGAACCATGCGCTCTTGGGCGACTGTTGGCTTTCCCCTATTATCCTTATTATTCCCATTCTTCAAACTTAGCTAGATCCCTCTTTATATTACCTACACCTTCCTGGATGTCTACTCTGTTGTAGATTTTGGTATCATCCGCAAAGAGGCAAAACCTACCCGACAACCCTTCCGCAAAGATGTTAAAAAGAATCCGTTGATAACCTCCTTCTCCTCAGAGTGAGCTTGATTTACCTGTAGCCTTTGTCGCCTCCCACTCAACCAATTTCTAACCCAAGAGGTCCACCCCTAGGGTACTCAGTTTGTTTATGTTGCCTGTGTGGAACGGTGTCAAAGGCTTTACTGAAATCCAAATACACCACATCTAGGGCTCTTCCTCGTTCCAACTCCCTAGTCATCCAGTAAAAGAAATCAATCAGATTTGTCTGACAAGACCTGCCTCTGGTGAATCCATGGTGCCTCGGATCCGATAATCTGTTGGACTCCAGAAACCTCACTATTTTCTCTTTCAGCAACGTTTTCAATAATTTACTCACCAACGAGATTAAACTGTTGTTTTAAACTACATCATTACTACCGCTTTTGTTTAAAGTGACCATATGTGACTCTCTCCAGTCCTCTGGAACCACTCCTGACTCCAAAGAGGCATTGAAAGCGCCAGTGAGTCGAACTGCTAGAACGTCCTCAGTATTCTTGGATGTATCCCAATGGGGTCCCATTGCTTTGTCTACTTTGTCTACTTTTAGTTTAGCTAGTTCCTCACAAACACAGTCTTCTGAAAAGCTTTTGAGATCCCCGTCCCTTCTCTTCCTGTTTATGCCTGTTTTCTGAGGACGTGCTCCCGGCACTTCATCTGTGAACACAGAACAGAAATATTTGTTAAGCAATTCCACTTTATCCTCATCAGCTTCAACATATTCGTCCCCTTCACCCTTGAGTCTGACAGTACCACTTTTGCCCTTCCTCCTCTCACTAACATATCTGAAAAATGTCTTATCCCCCCATTTTATTGCATTGACTATTTCCTCCTCTTTTTGAATCTTTGCTTTCCTGACTACTTTGCTAGCTTCTCTAAGTTTCTCCAAATATAGATGCTTGCCTTCCTCTCTCTGTGATCTCTTGTATTTCATGAAGGCCTCCCTCTTTTTATTCACCTTTTCAGCTACTTCTTTTGAGAAATATAGTGACCTCCTTTTCCTATTACCTTTATTTACCATGCTAACAAGAAGGTTGGTTGCCCTTAAAATATCCCGTTTCAATTTTGCCCACTGTTTTTCTACATCCCCCAGTTGTTCCCATCCTGCTAACGACTCCTTGAGGTATTGGCAAAGTTAATTTTCCTAAAGTCTAAGACCCTCGCTTTTGAATGGAATTAATCAGCCCTAGTCCGAATACTGAACCTCACCATCTGGTGATCACTGGATGCAAGATGATCTCTCACTATCACATTAGAAACACTATCACCATTGGTAAGCACCAAGTCCATTATGGCCTTTTCATGTGTGGGTTCTGTTAGCAGTTGCCTGAATAGTTCTTCCTGTAAAGAATCCAGGATTTCTTTACTTCTAGATGATACTGCAGCAGCGATGTGCCAATCAACATCCGGCATATTGAAATCCCCTATCAGTAGCACGTCCCCTTTCTACGTATGTCTTCTATTAAATCTCCATTCACCTCTTTTCCCTGTGAGGGAGGTCTGTATATCACACCAATGCCAATGGATTTCTCTTTCCCTCTTTCTAGCTCAACCCACAGTGCCTCTTCTCTCCCTTTTAAGTCCTGTATTTCCATAGTTTTAATATTATTTTTACATATAGTGCCACCTCCTCCCCGTCTTCCTACCCTGTCCTTTCTGAATAAAGTATAGCCAGGTATAGTTACATCCCAGTCATGATTGTCTGTGAACCATGTTTCCGTAACCACCACTAAATCTAAGTCAGCCTCTCCCATTAAAGCCTCAACATCTGGGATCTTATTTCCCATGCTACAGGCATTGATACACACCTCTTTCCAAATGTTTATTTATTTATTTACATTCTCTTATATACCGCGCTATTCAGCATCAGTGCGGTTTACATTGAACAAACTGAAATTACATTGAACAGGGCATTATAACTTGGAGATAACTATTTTACAGGGAACATGGGCTATGGAGGGTTAAGTAGCTTGCCCAAGACCACAAGGAGCACCTATGGGACTAGAAACCCCAGTCCTTCCGGCCCAAGGTTGCTGTCCTCTAGTGGGATTTGAACCCCCGACCTTCCGGCCTGAAGTACCTTGCCCCAACCACTAGGCCACTCCTCCACTCCTTTTGCCCCTTTTACCCATTTCCATAAAGATATTTAATGTTTCACTTACCTGGGCGCTTTCTTCACCCATCCCAAATTAATATAGTTTAAAGCCCTCTTCAGTAGGTTAGCCATTCTGCTATTGAAGATATGTTGACCCTTCTTGGACAGATGAATGCCATTTGAAGTACCAACCTCAACCACTGCTTCACTATATTCTTGATATGATTAATACTTCTCTTAAATTGTGGTTTCTTCCATTGTCATGGAAAAAAGTGGTAATTAAACCTATTCTGAAAAAGTTCCACTGAGTCCAGTCTCTACTCTTCCCTTTTTATTTAAAATTATTGAAAAATTTGTTTTTATCCAACTTAGAGACTTTATAGAAAAAAGGAATATACTGAACCCCCGTCAATCAGGTTTTAGACTGCATCACAGTACAGAAACCTGTTTAACATTCACAAATTCCTGAATTCTGGTCATATTGCTGTTATAGTATCATTAGATCTATGAGCAGCATTTGATCTTGTCGATCATGATCTTTTGCTTTCCCAACTTGCAGATATTGGAATTACAAATTCAGTTATTTGATGGTTCTGTTCTTTTTTCTTTTGGACCGATCATTCTCAGTCCAAACTAATCCTTTACTCTCCAGTTCAAGAAGTCTTTCCTGTAGTTTGCCTCAGGGATCAATTCTGTTACCTATTCTCTTTAATATTTTTCTCATCAAGCATTGTGGAACCTGTGTCTTTTGGGGAAACTGCTAGGTACATATGACCTAGATTGGCCACTGTTGAAAACAGGATACTGGGCTTGATGGACCTTGGTCTGACCCAGTATGGCATATCTAATGTTCTTATGTTCAGTCACTTGATATCACCTTTTTGCAGACGACGTTCAGCTTACTGCCTTATTTAGATCCCAACTCTCCGAATCTTCAGCTTCTAGATCAACATATTACAACCATTTTGCATTGGGTAAAAACCAACTTACTTAAACTAAACCTAGAAAAATACAAAGCTATGTGGATATAGGATTGTGTTGGTTGTTCTAATTTCGTAACAGTGTCTCCTGCCCTGGAGGATATCTGTCTTCTGGTGGTTTGTATTCTAAAGATGATAAGTAGTAGTAATAATAGTAGGAGTTACTTTTGATTCACACCTATCCTTTTGTCCTCATGTATTACATATAGTAAAAGCTCTGCGTACAATTAGAGCTCTTCATCCTTTTTTAGACAAAACTGCTCTTACCACTTTCATTATGTCTCTGGCTATTAGTAAACTGGATTATAGCAATTCATTGTATAATGGTCTTCCTCTTTATTCCATTGAATGTTTACAAAGAGTTCAAAAAGCAGCCATTAAATTACTTACTCTAAACAGTCTGATCATGTTACTCCTCTTATAATACCATCATTGGCTTCCCGTAGTGTATCATATAAAATTCAAAATCTTATTATTAACTCACAGGTCTTCCATTATATTTATCTGACTTGCTCTTTCAATATGTACCAACAAACATAGTAACATAGTATACGACAGCAGATAAAAACCAGTATGGTCCATCTAGTCTCCCCAGTAAGGGGGCTAGAGTGGGTCTAACTGCAGCTCTATGCAGATCACGCCCCTCTATGCCTGTGTTTAGGGTTGTACCTGCTGCTCTGTGCGGGTCACCTCCAACAAGATCGTTACAATCACGAAATCAAAGCAGACTCATTTTCATTTCATTGTCCCCTCAAATAATTGTGCTCACTGCTTTCTTTTTTGGCCCCACCTCTTTGGAATGCCATCCCAATTTATATTTGATTAGACCATTCATTAAAATCCTTTAAAAAAAGCTTAAAAACCTATTTTTGAGCAAGCTTACAATGTCGCATAGGCGGTTACTGGTCTGTACCGGTCTTTTCTTCCCTTTCCCTATCTTTCCACTGTAATTTAATTTCTGTTTCATGCTATGTTATTTAATTCTAATTTCATTTTTAAAACTTGTATGTAGTTTTTTTTTTTTTTTGTATATTGTGTTGTAAACCGCTTTGATGCCATGGCCAAAGATGGTATATCAGATGTACAATAAACCATAGCAAGAGGGTGGAATCAAAGCAAACATAAATACCTTTATAAATAGAGAGGGGCAACCTGCCTGGAGCAGCAGGAACAATCTTAAGTAAAGACATGGGGGGGGGGGGGAAAAACCTGCACAGAGTGCTAGTTACAGCTCTACAACTCCAGCCACCTTACTGGGTAGACTAGATGGACCAATGTAATTTCAGTTTGTTCAATGTAAACCGCACTGATGCAGAATAGCGCGGTATATAAGAGAATGTAAATAAATAAATAAATAAAAATAATGGACCACACTGGTCTTTATCTGCCATCATTTACTATGTACTCTGTTAGTTTTGTAGATTTATTTATTTATTTATTAAAATGACTTCTATACGACCAATCATAATATTTTATTTATTTATTTAACACTTATTTATATACCGCATCTTCCAGCGATCAGTTGCGGTGTACATTTAACAACAATTAACAATGCAGATCTTGTTTTACATAGAACAGTTATAACTTTTTACAATGAACATCTTAACTTGAACTTAGATAATAGTCTAAGTGGTTCACACTACACAAAATATAGACAATAACATATTCTTTTAATGTATGTTGATGGTAACAAAAACATTCTTGATAAGGGGGGTAATTGAATCACATGATGCAGGTAGACAGGGAAGACGTAACGAGTAGGGCTCCAGTCTAGAGCCCCAAAAATCAGCAAAAAATTGGCACAGCAGCAACCCCACACCCCAAGAGGAACAGGAAGGTGGCCCACAACTACCCAGGAAGCTGGTGGACTGGTGCTGGGCCGACAGGGAATGCCAAGGCGCCCATTAAAAACACAGCCTACCCAACTTCCTAAACGAGTAAAGAAAATGGCTGCCGAACCTGCCAAACAAGCTCCTCAGACCATGGGAGACTTGGCAGTGGAAATATCAAAGGTAGTGTATGTGGCCTTAGAGGATCACCTCAATAAATTGCAATCAACGGTTGATAATAGTAAAGACTGCTTTGAGGCCCAGCTCACCCGCCTAACAGAAGTGGAACAACAGGTAGCAGCACAGGAAACCACCACGGAGCAGAGGGCAGCACGCATCGAGCAGTTGGAGAAGGAGAACAAAAGCATGCTTGAGCAAATCGAAGATCAGGAGAACTGAGCACGACACACTAACTTACATGTGGTAGGTTTGCCAGAAGTGTTAGCAGATTTGCAACTATACGAGATTTTTTAGAAATGGCTACTGAACGTGCTCGAGTGAGCAGCATGGAGGTGCGAGCGGTCACACAAAATCAGGCCGAAGTGAGATGACGGAGCACGGCCCCAACCAGCTATAGTAAAGTACCTGGTCTGGGCAGAAAAAAAGGTTGTCTTGCGGGCATACTGGCAAAATAAGACAATAATGTATGAGAACACCAACTGCTGATATTCAATGATTATTTGATGTGAGTAGCCCTGAAAAAAGAAGAATTCACACCAGTCTGCCCGGCCTTGCACCAGCGGTGGATACAATTTGCTTTAATATTTTCACACAAACTAAAGATCATGCAGGTAGAGACCACGCTTTACCTACATAGTATGGAGGAAGGATGAAAGTTCTTGGATTGTGGTGGAGACACAGTGAGAAAGAACAAGTAGCATCGGGGAGACAGGACAACAACGTTTGATATCAGCTGATAGGCGCAGAGCAGGAGTGCATGTGGATCCCACAAGCTACTTCACTTGTTTAAATATACTTTTAGCACGCTCTAGCTCTGTAATGCTCATTGATAGTGATTAGGAGTGGAGGAGTGGCCTAGTGGTTGGGGCAAGGTACTTCAGGCCGGAAGGTCAGGGGTTCAAATCCCACTAGAGGGACAGCCACCTTGGGCAGGAAGGACTGGGGTTTTTAGTCCCACAGGTGCTCCTTGTGGTCTTGGACAAGCCACTTAACCCTCCATAGCCCATGTTCCCTGTAAAATAGTTATTTCCAAGTTATAATGCCCTGTTCAATGTAATTTCAGTTTGTTCAATGTAAACCGCACTGATGCAGAATAGCGCGGTATATAAGAGAATGTAAATAAATAAATAAATAAATAAAATTAACGAGCAAAAACGGGTGATTGTTGAAGCAAAGGAGCCAGTCATTGAGGTCTTAACTTAAGGAGGGCACAGGAGGACATAAACGGCATACCAGTGGCCAACAATGTAATTGAGGTGGATAACTGCGGAGGTTGGGTGCCGGAGTGGAGCATTGCGAGCAACAAAGCCCAAACTAACTGGACAGAGTGCACAAATATCGAAGATGTAACAGGACATCAGGGAACGAATTCAGAGTTCAATGCACATGTATGGACAGATGTAATCTAAAAAAAACCCTGTATCCTCTGTGAAACTGAGGTGGGGGAGGTAAAGAACGTGGGAGGTCTGGAAGAGTAGGGGGTACTGAAAGGAGGGGAAGCCAGAGTGAGTAATCCAAGGAGGGGCCAGCTAGGGAGAGAGGAGGGAGCCAGGGGGATAGGGAACAGTGTGCATGGTTAGCCAAAAGATGGAGTGGCTGTGCAATGTGAGGATGAATGAAAGCGGAGAGGGTAAGGCAAAGGCATCATCAGTTAAGGGGAGGTAAGGGTAAGGGGGGGTCAGGGTAGGCAGCGATGTAGAGCAAACACCTGGGATTTGAGCCAAACATCGCAAACAGGAGTGCAACAATAGTCAATGAGGAACAGGAGCTTGGCCGGGGCCCAGCTGGGAGGCTCCGGAGAGCGCAAGACTTATGCAACTGGGGATATGTCTTGAGGTTGATACACTCTAGATAAGATTCGAGTGATCACCCTGAATGTTGGGTGCTTCAATTCACCAATTAAAAGAAAGTCCTCACATACTTACTTAAACTGGGGGCAGATGTAGCTCTTCTGCAGGAGACTCGCTTGACAGAAAAAGAACATAAATTAAAAAGGGGTTGGGTGCAAGAGGTTCATGCAGCAGCATACACGCGAAATGCTGCGGAAGCAAAAACACGAAATAAAGACCTTTTCAAGTACATTCGTAGCAAAAAACCTGTGAGAGAGTCAGTTGGTCCATTAGATGATAAAGGGGTTAAAGGAGCACTAAGAGGCGACAAGGCAATAGCGGAGAGACTGAATGAATTCTTTGCTTCGGTCTTTACTGAGGAAGATGTAGGGATGTTACCCATGACTGAAGTGGTATTTAAAGGTGCGGAAGAATTGAAGGAAATATCGATACATCAGGAAGATGTCTTACAACTATTAGATAAACTGAAGAGTAGCAAATCACCTGGGCCGGATGGTATACATCCAAGGGTGTTGAAAGAACTGAAATATGAGATTGCAGACCTGCTATCAGTAATCTGTGAACTATCATTAAAATCATCTCTAATACCTGAAGATTGGAGGATTGCCAATGTAACACCAATTTTTAAAAAGGGTTCCAGGGGTGATCCGGGAAACTACAGACCGGTGAGCCTGACGTCAGTACCGGGAAAAATGGTAGAAACCATCATAAAGAATAAAATTACTCAGCATGTAGATAGTCACAACCTAATGGGAGACAGCCAACATGGCTTTAGACAAGGAAGATCTTGTCTTACTAATCTGTTATGTTTTTTTGAAGGAGTGAATAAACAGTGTCACCGCCTCGTCCTCCCTAGGCGGTTGCCTAGGTGTATGAAGCAGTGAGAGTCTTTATTCATAAGAGTGCCTATGGTTGTAGTTGTGTAAATGGCAAATAATTCCAGCCGAGCAGTGATATAGGCACACAAGATTTTTATTCTTCTCAATGTCAAAAGGGGTTCTTTGCACACAGTCCCCAAATATCAAACACAACAGGTGGGTATTCCAGAATAAGCAACACAAATAAGTAGCTTTCAAAATGCAGCTTGTCAATGAACTCAGAACAAAGTATTTCTTCATACAAATGAAAACAAGGTTGGAGAAACAAAAAAACCCTTCTTCCCAAAATGGCTTTTAAAACATATGCAGTTTCTTCAGCAGTTTAGCAATGCAAAACTCTCCCTGCATAATGTCTTTCTTTCTCTCCCAGACCAGGTTTCTCAGCTTGCTCTTCTAGCAGGCTCTGTATACTTTGTAAACAATCTTTCACAGCAAGAGTTAAGCTTTTCAGGATTTCTAGCAAACCTCATTTGCATAACCTCTTCAACTCAGCGTTCTGAACACAGCTGCTAGTTTCACGTTTCACAAACACTTTAACACTTAGCTACCATGGAGCATTCCATCTCATTATCAGAACTAAGCTCTCGGGCTATGGAAGTTTCAAAGTCCATGCTTTCAGCTTCAGATTCTGTTACAGAAACATTAGGTTTGAAACCAGCTCTCCCTGGCTGCAAACCTTCTAAAATTCTTAGAACCTTCTTTAAGGCAAACTCTCCCTTTCTCTGAGAAATGCCTTTACTCTCAGACAACTCCTTGCCTTTCAAACGGTTATTAAAAGTCCTTGCCAAGCTCACCTGATCTCGGGGAAATAAGCCTCTAGCCGACTTTACAGCTGTCTGCTCAGTCTCCATGAAATCCTCTGGGGAACGCTGTCTGTTACTCCCATGGCTTGTGAACTCTCTCTGGCAAGCTTTAACACCTCGGGCTGGTTTGGCCTCTCTGCCTGGAGTTTCTGGACAGATTTCTTTCCCTCTGCGAGTGCCTTTCTTTGGTAGTCCCACTGAACTCCTAGGGCCTCTTCCCCTCTTGGAATTCTCTGACCCAATTACCTCAAGACTGGGCTCAGAGCTGGAACTCCTGTTTCTCCTTTCACTTTCAATGGAGGATTCACGGTCCCTGGAAGCTGGCCTCTCAAAGCACCTTTCCTTCAGGCTGCCTTTCCTTGCAGTGTAACTCCTTCCTGTACCCTGAGCACCTCCCTTCTCGGGTACTTCTTGGCTGGGCAGTTTGAGGACTTTTCTGCTGGGCTCTCCAGACACTTCCACGAGCTCCTTCCTTCCTGCTGAGGACTCCTCCCATGGCTCTGCACTCCTCCCTTGCACTCTTGTTGCTGCTCTTGCTGCTACCACTGTGACTGCTTTCCTGTTCAAAGTTCCTGCGTTTATATCTGCAGTTTCTCTCACTGCCTGCTAACTCCACCCCCAACTCTCTCCTATGCACGGGGTTGGTAACTAGGGAACCTGGGCGTGTCCCTTGACTACCAGCTTTCTGTATGGAGTTTTTTTTAGAATCAGAGGTTTTAACCCCTGACTTTCTGGTTTTTCTCCCCTTCTCTGGGAAAATCACTGTATTTCTCTCCTCTTTCTTATGCTCTTTCTGGCCTTCGCCGTCACAACAGGTGGACAAAGGTGAGTCGGTTGATATTGTGTATCTGGACTTTCAGAAAGCCTTTGAAAAGGTCACTCATCAGAGACTTTTGGCAAAACTAAAGAGTCATGGGATAGGAGGCAGTGTACTATTGTGGATCAGGAACTGGTAAAAAGATAGAAAGCAGAGGGTAGGGCTAAATGGCCAATTTTCGCAATGGAGAAAGGTGAATAGTGGTGTACCCCAGGGATCTGTGCTGGGTCCGCTGCTTTTTGACATATTCATAAATGACCTGGAAAATGGAATAACGAGTGAGGTTATCAAATTTGCAGATGACACAAAACTATTTAAAGTTGTTAAAACCCAAGAGGATTGTGAAAAATTGCAAGAGGATCTTGATAAATTGTGAGACCATGCCGGTCCTAGGCGTTTGCCTAGACCCGGGTATAGCCTTGAGTTGTGGAAATAAAGGACACTGTAGTCGTGACCAGAGTGAAATTAAGGTTGGGTTTTATTCCCCTTCCCTTGAGGATGTCATAGAATAAGGACAACAGAAAAGAACGGTTGCTTCACCGGTGCAGAGGATGCTTAACAAATAATAATTATGCTTCTTTCCAGCAAACAATAGTCCATTACATTTCCAATGTGCAGAAATACACTTTCTTTCTTGCTCCTTCTCTTAACAGAGAGACTCTATGTTATCAGCCACACATAAAGCACATTCCATGGGCTCAGGGATGTTTTCTGTGCTATAGGTCTCCCACTGCATAGGGCCAGGGCCAGGGCCTGGTCCTGTATATGGACACTGAGCCCCTGTGACGCTGCTCTCCGAGCCTTGCCCTGGGGAAATCTCAGTTGCTGCAAGTTGGAGCTGCTTTTGTGTGTCCCAGATAGCAGGAGCTGTGCTGGGGATTTCTTCCCACGGCTTAGGCCAATAAGAGTTCACTAGCTTGTTGTAAGCCTGGCTTTTCCCACGGAGACCCCCTTCTCTCCCTTCACAAAAGATAGAGTACTTATCTTTTCCTGTGGAGAAGATAGTTTCAACCTCCTCTGCTTCTAGCCAAGGCTTTCTCTCTGCCCTGCAGCCTGCTCTTCGTTGGGAACACCGGTTACCGTGCTTGGCTGAAGGAAATTCACTTCCTGCCTTCAGTGAGCTTCCTTGGACGTGACCTCTGCCTTCTGTTGGCTGGGCTGTTTGCCTCGGTATGAGGACCCCTCTGGCTGGGAAGACTTTGCTACTGTCTTTCTTAGCTCTCCTGGGTTTATCAGCCTGCCTTTCTTCAGCCCTGGTTCTCCAAGGCAACGTGTCTTTCTGTAACTGCTTGGGAGTTCTGTTCTCACCTTCTCTCCAAGCCTGCCTGGAACTGCAGTCAGACTTCCTTTGGTCTCTGCTTTCCTCCTCAGAATCAAACTCCTGCTCCAGCCCTAATCCAGGCTCCAGCTTCCCTTCTCTCTCCTTCTTCTTCTCCTTCCACTTCTTCTGTCTCTGTGGGATTTCCCACCTGTTTTTATCTCTCTGCTCAACTAACGTAGAACGTGAGTCTGGGTCCAGGTGAGCCTGATTGGAACCCTCAATTCTTACTGCGTCACTAAAACCATGTGGAAAGTTTGTTTTCCTTTTCCCTTCCTCTCTGCACTGTGAATGCTGCAACTGCACATGTGGCTGTAAGGTAAGCTCTTCTTTCCTATTATTTCTTAATATTTCAGGGTCTGTGCTGTCTACCTCATGACATATCCCTCCTCTTAAGCTATTGCGGGCTGAGGGACAAGTGTCCGTACAGCACGGAATACGCGACAATGTATCCACGTTAAGGTGGAGCTTGCCTGCCCTATGTTTTACAGTAAAATTAAATGCCTGCAGGGCCAAATGCCAGCGAGTGAGCCGCGGATTATGATTCTGCATCGTACCTAGCCACTTTAGGGGTGCATGATCAGTGACAAGTATAAATCGGCGACCCGTGAGATAAAAACGAAGGGCTTCTACCGCCCACTTAATCGCCAGGCATTCTTTCTCCACCGTTGCGTAATTAAACTCCACCCCGGACAGTTTCCTACTTAAATATAGAATGGGGTGCTCTACTCCCTCAAACTCTTGTGATAGGACGGCCCCGAGACCCGATTCCGAGGCGTCCGTCTGTAGGATAAATGGTCTGTGGAAGTCTACCCCTCGCAATACTGGGGATTGACAAAGCTTCCCTTTTAACCGGAGGAATGCCTTCTCCGCTTCTGCTGACCAGACCAAATTATTTGGGGCATTTTTTCGCAACATGTCAGTTAAGACCGCACTTTCGTCCGCAAACTGCGGTATGAACCGGCGGTAATAACCGACCAACCCGAGGAAACTACGAAGGTGTTTCTTGGTTATTGGCCGGGGGAACTTCTGGACACTTTCTACCTTACTGCCTAATGGTCGCACCATACCCTTCCCGATCATGTGCCCTAAATACTTCACCTCTGCCCCGGCGAATAAACATTTGGCCGGGTTCAGGGTCAGACCGGCCTGTCGTAGGGCTTTTAATACGGCCTCCACCCTAGGCAGATGCTGTGCCCAATTCTCACTATGTATCACAATGTCGTCCATATAAGCCATTGCATATTGGTGGTGTGGACGTAGCACCTGGTCAACCAAGCGTTGGCATGTCGCCGCCGCTCCATGCAAGCCAAACGGCATTCGCTTAAACTGAAATAAGCCGAGGGGTGTACTAAAAGCTGTTTTTGGTCTAGAGGCACGGGTAAGCGGAATCTGCCAATACCCCTTCGTAAGGTCAAGGGTGGTCAGATAGCGTGCCTGCCCTAACTTGTCGAGCAACTCCTCGATCCTCGGCATGGGGTATGCATCGAAGAGGGAGATGGCGTTGACTCGACGAAAGTCTATACAAAAACGCAGACTCCCATCTGGTTTTGGTACCAAAACCACCGGGCTGCACCAGGGGCTTTTGGACTCCTCGATGACTCCCATTTTTAACATATCCCTTACCTGTCCTACCACTTCCCTCTTACGGGCCTCCGGCAGGCGATAAGGCCTCTGCCGCACTATTTCTCCCGGCGGAGTGTGAATTTCATGGGCTACCAACCCTGTCTCTCCTGGCAATGGAGTGAGGACATCCCAAAAACCTGCTAGCAGACGTGTTAATTGGTCCCGCTGCTGCTGTGACAACTCTTCCCCCATTCTTGGAGCTGGGTTTTCCTTACACTCCTGGACCTGGGGTCCTAAGTCCTCGTCTACCTTTTCTTCTGCGAGGGCAGCCATAGCCTTAACCTCATTCTGCCCCGTGGAACCAAAACCACCCCTCCTCGGCTGGTAGTGGTCAGGTATGGCATCTCTTTTATCTCGGGGAACCCAACCCGCTCGCATATGAGTTGGCCTACTCTGTCCCCTACCTTGACCCTAAAATCCTGCTCCCCAAAGTTGAAGAGTAGAATCTGCACAACCCCCCTGTAATCGGGGTCAATAACCCCCGCCCCAACATCTATAAAATGTTTGGCCGCGAGCCCAGACCGGGGTGCTATCCTCCCGTAGCAACCCGCTGGCAACTGGATTTGTATCCCGTTGCTTATTAATGCCTTTCCCCTCTTGGGAACTACTTCCTCTACTGCGCTGAACAGATCGTACCCAGCTGCAGCAGTGCTAGCTCTTTGTGGCCCTTGGGCGTTTGGGACTGCCTTACAGTACTTCAACACAAAGCCTTCCTTTTTGGCTTCATTAATGTTTTCCGGGGTTTTTTTACCTGCCTCTCCCTTCTTAGGCTTTTCAAACAAAGGTCCCGGGATTAAAGTCATTAAGGCTTTTCCTTCTCCTCTGTCCTTCAGCTGTTCTGGGGCCCCCTCCTTTTCACGCTTATCTGCCTTCCGGGGTTCAACCTGGCCCGCCACCTGCTGGACGTAGGACTCACTAGGAGCGCTCTCTTCTTCACTTAGTAGGCCTTCGCCTATCCCTTCCTTGAATAGCGGCCAATCTTGGCCTAACACTAGGTCAAAAGGGAGACGGGGAACTAGAGCGACTAAAACCTCTTTCTTAACCCCCAACCCTTTTATGGACAGCTTGTACAGGGTGTAAGGGTTAGCCGCCCCATGTATGCATTTTATCTTGGCCACGCCTTCCGGTTGATTTGGGGCGGATTGGTTGCTGGCCTGTAAACGCCGCCAGAACCACCCTGACATCATAGTCTGGACCGCCCCGGAATCAAGTAGGGCCTCGGCCTGCACCTCATGTACCTCCACCCCCAGGCGAAAACCTCCTTGCTTATACTTTGCTTTTTCCCCTATTAGTGCTGTGCGCTCTTTGCATTCATACCTCTTGTGACCCCTCCTCCCACATTTAAAACATGCTATGCGAGAGTCATTTGCTATACCTTTACTCCTACATTTTTCTGTAGCTGGTATGCTTAATCCTGGGTCTTTCGTTACTCTACCAGAGTTTGCCATGCCACGCGAGTCGCTAGCTTCTCCCTGCAGTCCATGGGCTATCTGAGCCTCAATGAATCTTTCCTTTAGGAGAGCAGCCTCGTCCGTCGTCTGGCAATTCTGTAGAGTGAGGAATGACCTTACCTCAGCTGGCACAGCTTCAAAGAACTGCTCTAACACAAGCATATCTAAAATGTGCTCTATTGTCTTCCCTTCTGGCATGAGCCACTTCCATACTAGGCTACGAATCCGTTGGCCTAGTGCCTTCGGAGTTTCACCTTGTTGGATTTTTGTAGCTCTCAACATTCTACGGTATACCATAGGTGACAGGCCTAGCCTATCCCGTATGGCTGCTTTCACATTAGTATACTCATTCGCCTGGGCGGCCGGCATAGCCTTGTATGTCGCCAGGGCTTCTCCCGTCAGGGAGGTAGCTAGGCGGACCACCCATTGTTGCTCGGGCCAGCCTGCACCACGAGCTACACGCTCAAAGGCTTCAAGAAAATCGTCTATATTGTCTTTTCCTGACCACTGTCCAAAAGACAAAATTCCACATGTCTGTGGGCCTACCCCACCAAAATGTCCTTCGGTTTTCTTCTCGGCTTGCCGCTCCTGCAGTACCACCTGCAACAAGTCCGTCAGCGGCTTTTGCTGTATCTGCATGGCGGCTAGGGCTTGTTCTTGGCACTGCTGGGCAAGTTCGCGTTGCTTCTCAAACTGGAGCCCCATCCACTTCAGGATATCCGCTGGAGTCTCCATGCTGACAACCTGCAATAATCAGAGAAGAAAAAAAAAACCAAGTGCGGAACCTCTCTTTTTTTTTTTTTCACTGCTACCAGCCTAGGATTTTCAGTCCCTCCGATACCTCCTCAGAATCCCACCCTGGCTGTACCCAGATACTATTACCTGAGTCAGGTGGTGATTCTGGCCTTGAGAAGGTTCTTGACTGCTCCCGATCCTGTGAATTGTCCGAGCGTGGTTCACCGCCGTCCGGGTTGCGTCCTCTGGCGCTGGTGACTCCGTCCCTCTTGTACGGTGTCCTCTTTTCCTGGTATCCAAGAACTACGCCATTTGTGAGACCATGCCGGTCCTAGGCGGTTGCCTAGACCCGGGTATAGCCTTGAGTTGTGGAAATAAAGGACACTGTAGTCGTGACCAGAGTGAAATTAAGGTTGGGTTTTATTCCCCTTCCCTTGAGGATGTCATAGAATAAGGACAACAGAAAAGAACGGTTGCTTCACCGGTGTAGAGGATGCTTAACAAATAATAATTATGCTTCTTTCCAGCAAACAATAGTCCATTACATTTCCAATGTGCAGAAATACACTTTCTTTCTTGCTCCTTCTCTTAACAGAGAGACTCTATGTTATCAGCCACACATAAAGCACATTCCATGGGCTCAGGGATGTTTTCTGTGCTATAGGTCTCCCACTGCATAGGGCCAGGACCTGGTCCTGTGTATGGACACTGAGCCCCTGTGATGCTGCTCTCCGAGCCTTGCCCTGGGGAAACCTCAGTTGCTGCAAGTTGGAGCTGCTTTTGTGTGTCCCAGATAGCAGGAGCTGTGCTGGGGATTTCTTCCCACGGCTTAGGCCAATAAGAGTTCACTAGCTTGTTGTAAGCTTGGCTTTTCCCACGGAGACCCCCTTCTCTCCCTTCACAAAAGATAGAGTACTTATCTTTTCCTGTGGATAAGATGGTTTCACACTCCTCTGCTTCTAGCAAAGGCTTTCTCTCTGCCCTGCAGCCTGCTCTTCTTTGGGAACACCGGTTACTGTGCTTGGCTGAAGGAAACTCACTTCCTGCCTTCAGTGAGCTTCCTTGGACGTGACCTCTGCCTTCTGTTGGCTGGGCTGTTTGCCTCGGTATGAGGACCCCTCTGGCTGGGAAGACTTTGCTACTGTCTTTCTTAGCTCTCCTGGGTTTATCAGCCTGCCTTTCTTCAGCCCTGGTTCTCCAAGGCAACGTGTCTTTCTGTAACTGCTTGGGAGTTCTGTTCTCACCTTCTCTCCAAGCCTGCCTGGAACTGCAGTCAGACTTCCTTTGGTCTCTGCTTTCCTCCTCAGAATCAAACTCCTGCTCCAGCTTCCCTTCTCTCTCCTTCTCCTTCCACTTCTTCTGTCTCTGTGGGATTTCCCACCTGTTTTTATCTCTCTGCTCAACTAACGTAGAACGTGAGTCTGGGTCCAGGTGAGCCTGATTGGAACCCTCAATTCTTACTGCGTCACTAAAACCATGTGGAAAGTTTGTTTTCCTTTTCCCTGCCTCTCTGCACTGTGAATGCTGCAACTGCACATGTGGCTGTAAGGTAAGCTCGTCTTTCCTATTATTTCTTAATATTTCAGGGTCTGTGCTGTCTACCTCATGACAAAATTGGAAGACTGGGCATCAAAATGGCAGATGAAATTTAATGTGGACAAGTGCAAGGTTATGCACCTAGGGAAGAACAACCCAAACTATGGTTACACGATGCAAGGTTCCACATTAGGAACCACCACCCAGGAAAAAATTTAGGCGTCATTGTGGATACCATGTTAAAACCCCCTCGGCCCAGTGTGCAGCGGCGGCCAAGAGAGCAAATAGAATGCTAGGTATGATAAGGAAAGGAATGGAAAATAAAACAAAAGATATTATAATGCCTCTATATCGTTCCATGGTGAGACCGCACCTTGAATATTGTGTGCCATTCTGGTCACCGTATCTTAAAAAGGATATAGCGATTTTAGAAAAGGTACAGAGAAGAGCCACCAAAATGGTAAAGGGGATGGAAGGATACTCCTATGAAGAAAGGCTAAAAAGGTTAGGGCTCTTTAACCTGGAAAAGAGATGGCTGAGGGGAGATATGATAGAAGTCTATAAATTAATGAACGGAGTGGAACGGGTAAACGTAGATCGATTGTTTACCTTATCAGAATATAGAAAGACTAGGGGACATGCAATGAAGCTACAGGGTAAACTATTTAAGACTAATAAAAGAAAATATTTTTTCACTCAACGTGTAATCAAACTCTGGAATTTGTTACCGGAGGATGTAGTAAAGGCTGTTAGTGTAGCTGGGTTTAAAAAAGGTTTGGACAAGTTCCTGTAGGAAAGGTCCATAAACCATTATTAAGAAGTGACCGAAGATATCAATGCTTGACCCAGTACAAGCATTGTGGAACTTGTGTCTCTTGGGGAAACTGCTAGGTACATATGACCTAGATTGGCCACTGTTGGAAACAGAATACTGGGCTTGATGGACCTTGGTCTGACCCGGTATGGCATATCTTATGTTCTTATGTTCTTATACACAACCAAGCAGAGAGGCGTGGCTATCCTGCTGGGAAAACATACCTTCTTTGAAACCCATAAGGTCATATGAGATGAGGAGGGTCGTTATCTACTGGTATGGGGTGTCCTACAAGGGATCAAGGTGGTAATGTGCAACATTTATATGCCAAATGTGTACCGGCATTCCTTCTTTGCAGATCTTATAGCGAAGCTGGCAGACCAATCAGATTACTCACTAATCGTTGGGGGAGACTTTAATATAGTGGCAGAGCCAATGGTGGATTGTCATCCACCACAACAGGGGCTGTGAGGGCATCAGGCAAGGGAGTCCATTTCCTTATCCAAGAGCTAGAGTTTGGAGCCTACATCAGAAGACGTATGAAAAGAGACTTGAAGACCTAAATATGTACACTCTGGAGAAGAGGAGGGACAGGAGAGATATGATTCAGACCATTAAATACTTAAAGAATATTAGTGAACAAACAAACATCTTCCAAAGACGGGGAGCTGTAAAACTAGAGGGCATAACATGAAGTTGCAAGGGGGTAAACTGAAAGGCAATGTCAGGAAATACTTTTTCACCAAAAGGGTGGTGGATGCTTGGAATGCCCTCCCAATGGAATGATGGGAGCAAATACAGTGATGGAATTCAAAATGGCATGGGACAGATACAGTAGATCTCTTTATAGCAACAGGATAAAATCAAAATGGACATAATTCTTTCTTATATCTCAACAAATAGGGGTGACCCACATGGAGTGGTGAGTACACACTAAACAAAGGCATGGGGAGGGGTGACCTGCATGGAGTGGCAGGTGCATCTACTCTTACCGCCTTGCTGGGCAGACTATATTGGCCATACTATTTTTTATCTGCCGTCATATACTTTGTTACTATGTTACTGTGCTACACTTAGCAAAACAGAGCGGGAGGCTCTAAACCATCCTATCACAACTGAGGAGGTTCTCACTTGCATTAATAACTTGCAGCCAGCTAAGGCCCTGGGACCAGATGGGATGGACCCAGAATTTTATAAAATCCTGGGAGCAGCGATAGCCCTAGCAATATGGAATATGTGAGAGTAGGCATGGCGAAAGGGGGCATTTCTGCCAGAGCAAATCAAGCAACCGTGTTTCTGCTAGAAAAATCGGGCAAAGATCTGAAACAAGTACAGGACTACAGACCAATCTCCTTACTCAACCAAGACATCAAGCTCCTAACGGATGTCCTGGCCAGATGACTGGGACAAGTAGTTCCCAAACTGATACATATGGACCAGGTGGGCTTTCTCAAAGGACGAAGTGCAGTGAAATATCTAGTCCGGGCGGCGACACTTTTCTGCCAATGCTGGGGGATGGGACAGGAGGCGATGGTAATTAGCCTAGACGTGGAAAAGGCGCTCGAATGCGTTGATTGGAGATACCTGTTCTGGAGTCTACCCCGATATGAACTAGCTGAACATTTTGTGGGGTGGATATTAGCTTTCTACGAAAGGCCGAGTGCCCAGATTCTTGTGAACAGTCATCTGACAGACGAAATTGAACTGCAGTGGGGAATATGGCAGAGATGCCTGTTGTCACCCTTGCTATTTGTCCTATTTTTAGAACCTTTTATTATCAAGCTGCAAGCGGCCACTGAACTACTAGGGGTACAAGTAGGGGCGCAGGAGTGCAAGATCAGTTTCTTCGTGGGTGATATGCTGGTGAGCATGCCATACTCCAGGAAGAAGTTAATGAAATTAATGGAACTCCTGGAGCACTTTGGTAGTTTCTCAGGACTCCCTATCAACCCAAGCAAATTGGAAGCGTGGCTACTGGGGGAGACAGGAGAAAGGACGCAACCAACGACACAAATCTTAAGGTGGTCCGAGGAGCCTCTCAAATATCTGTGTATATTCTTGCACTGGAATTCACAGATAGTCTATCAGAAAAATATCCTGGAGAAAATTCAGCAATTAAAACACTTATATGATCACTGGAGAGATCTTCCCCTCTCCCTGTACGGGCAAGTAGCGTTGGTGTGAATGGCTGTCTTCCCAAAAGGTCATGTATCAACTGCAGATGCTTCCCATCTGGGTGCAACGGAGGGAAGAAGAACAAGTCAAAGCCATCACAAATTCATCAAAGTATATACTCATTTACTCACCTTTGTAAATAGGTTACTATTAGTAATTATAAAATAATGTTTTATGAATAGTTCCAGATTCACTTGTTTTTGCCCTTAGTTAATTTGTACTAAAATTTAGTTAATTTGTTCAAAATGTTCACTGTACAAAACCGTTCATTGTAAATAATAATAATTTCATTATTATTATTGTTTTGTTATCTGTAAACCGCCCCTGATCTCTGGAAGGGGCGGTATAGAAAAATGTTCAAATAAATAAATAAATAAATCATACGTTCCTTATATGGCAGGGCTGGAGAGCTAGGGTAAGTTATGCAAAACTGATCCGACCAAGGGAGCAAGGGGAAGTTGGTCTACTGGACCTGAGGGTCTACAATATAGCATCTCTTACGAGGTGGGTATGCAAGGCGGTGCATTCTACAGAGCAGTATGCTCCGCAGGGTTTGCTGAATTGTTGGAGTCGCCCATATAGATTAATAAATGTAATTCAGGGGTCACAGGGTGGACTGCAGCGGAAGGAATTTGGGACACTTATAACCCATCTTTACAAAGCTTAGTGATGGTGGGCAACACAAGGAAGGTCTGACTGGCGGGTGATTCCCTTCCTACAGGAAATATAAATAGAAAAACCTAATGTAAACTATCTTGTACCAACATCAAATTTGTAAAATTTGTCACATCATAAAAACATGTGCAAAAATGTTATTCACCTACAAGACCATTAATGGATCGAAAAAATGTGCCCAAGATCTTAAATCAAATCTAAAGGGGATTTACTCATACTTTGGAGATTCATTATATAGAAGATGCATTCTTGCTTTAGAAAACGGCCGTTCCATATATTTCCTTTTTATTGTACAGTTTTCACTTTTTTGCATTAAATTAATTTTGGTAGCAGTGACTTCAGTATTCCTTAAAAAAGCTTTACAGATAATCGTAAAATCTCAAATTCTTTTTTCAGATTGTTAAATATCTAGTAATGGCTTGGTTATATTTGAGCTCCTCCTTTGCCCAGCTTTGTTTGTTTTTAGAGTTTTTTTAGCCTTTATGGTTATTCTCATGGGAATTTCATGCAGATGTTTCACACAAATTAAGTTGAGATAGAAGAGTTGTTTTACCACTTAAGTGTATTAAGCTATTTTTATCTGTTCTCATTTTTTATATTTACTTATATATAATTTTTATTTCAGTGGCCAATGTCCTTATTTATATGAAAGATTTTATCTGAAGGTATTGGTGTTTACATAACACATTATTATATGTATTGGTTTAGTGTTTTTATGCTCACTATTATTTATCCATTATTCCGATTTACCTGCTATTTTACATCCTCCTCATCTCTTTTCTCACATACAATAAGTTTGATATATAATTGTTTCACTGCACACATATTAATATTCCATTATATATGTTTTTATTGCACACATATTTATAATCTATTGTTTTTTTATTTAAATTTGGCCTTTTGCCATATTATTTTTATTCATGGATAAGAACATAAGAACATAAGATGTGCCATACTGGGTCAGACCAAGGTCCATCAAGCCCAGTATTCTGTTTCCAACAGTGGCCAATCTAGGTCATACGTACCTAGCAGTTTCCCCAAGAGACAGAAGTTCCACAATGCTTGTACTGGGTCAAGCATTGATATCTTCGGTCACTTCTTAATAACGGTTTATGGACCTTTCCTCCAGGAACTTGTCCAAACCTTTTTTAAACCCAGCTACACTAACAGCCTTTACTACATCCTCCGGTAACAAATTCCAGAGTTTGATTACACGTTGAGTGAAAAAATATTTTATTTTATTAGTTTTAAATAGTTTACCCTGTAGCTTCATTGCATGTCCCCTAGTCTTTCTATATTCTGATAACGTAAACAATCGATCTACGTTTACCCGTTCCATTCCGTTCATTAATTTATAGACTTCTATCATATCTCCCCTCAGCCATCTCTTTTCCAGGTTAAAGAGCCCTAACCTTTTTAGCCTTTCTTCATAGGAGTATCCTTCCATCCCCTTTACCATTTTGGTGGCTCTTCTCTGAACCTTTTCTAAAATCGCTATATCCTTTTTAAGATACGGCGACCAGAATTGCACACAATATTCAAGGTGCGGTCTCACCATGGAACGATATAGAGGCATTATAATATCTTTTGTTTTATTTTCCATTCCTTTCGTTATCATACCTAGCATTCTATTTGCTCTCTTGGCTGCCGCTGCACACTGGGCCGAGGGTTTTAACATGGTATCCACAATGACGCCTAAATCTTTTTCCTGGGTGGTGGTTCCTAATGTGGAACCTTGCATCGTGTAACCATAGTTTGGGTTGTTCTTCCCTAGGTGCATAACCTTGCACTTGTCCACATTAAATTTCATCTGCCATTTTGATGCCCAGTCTTCCAATTTATCAAGATCCTCTTTATTTATTTATTTTATTTATCTATTTCTTCTATACCGCCCCTTCCAAAGATCAGGGGCGGTTTACATGGAACAATTGTATACATTCGTATAACATTACATAGAACAAGAACTTTTTAACTTTTTACATATAACTTTTTAACTTTTTACATAAAACAGAACAGTAAGTTGTTAAAACTATTTACAGGGTGTATACTTTTGTATACTACTGGATTTACAGGGGAATGTCAGCGAGCTGACATTGCTATTTATAGATGTTATTTGCAAAAAGGTTAGGATACATGATTTACAAAAGGTTAGGATACATGATTTATGGTGGATAAAAAATCCTCTTGCAATTTTTCACAATCCTCTTGGGTTTTAACAACTTTAAATAGCTTTGTGTCATCTGCAAATTTGATAACCTCACTCGTTATTCCACTTTCCAGGTCATTTATGAATATGTCAAAAAGCAGCGGACCCAGAACAGATCCCCGGGGTACACCACTATTCACCTTTCTCCATTGGGAAAATTGGCCATTTAGCCCTACCCTCTGCTTTCTGTCTTTTAACCAGTTCCTGATCCACAATAGTACACTGCCTCCTATCCCATGACTCTTTAGTTTTGCCAAAAGTCTCTCATGAGGGACCTTGTCAAAGGCTTTCTGAAAGTCCAGATACACAATATCAACCGACTCACCTTTGTCCACCTGTTTATTCACTCCTTCAAAAAAACATAACAGATTAGTAAGACAAGATCTGGCTGTCTCCCATTAGGTTGTGACTATCTACATGCTGAGTAATTTTATTCTTGATGATGGTTTCTACCATTTTTCCCGGTACTGACGTCAGGCTCACCGGTCTGTAGTTTCCCGGATCACCCCTGGAACCCTTTTTAAAAATTGGTGTTACATTGGCGATCCTCCAATCTTCAGGTATTAGAGATGATTTTAATGATAGTTCACAGATTACTGATAGCAGGTCTGCAATCTCATATTTCAGTTCTTTCAACACCCTTGGATGTATACCATCTGGCCCAGGTGATTTGCTACTCTTCAGTTTATCTAATAGTTGTAAGACATCTTCCCGATGTATCGATATTTCCTTCAATTCTTCCGCACCTTTAAATACCACTTCAATCATGGGTAACATCCCTACATCTTCCTCAGTAAAGACCGAAGCAAAGAATTCATTCAGTCTCTCCGCTATCGCCTTGTCGCCTCTTAGTGCTCCTTTAACCCCTTTATCATCTAATGGACCAACTGACTCTCTCACAGGTTTTTTGCTACGAATGTACTTGAAAAGGTCTTTATTTCGCGTTTTTGCTTCCGCAGCAAGCTTCTTCTCAAATTCTCTCTTTGCCTGCCTTATCAATGCCTTACATTTGACTTGCCAGTGCTTGTGCTGTTTCCAGGTTTCGTCGTTTGGCTCTTTTTTCCATTTCCTGAAAGATGCTTTTTTGGCAACAACAGCCTCTCTGACCTCACCTTTAAACCATGCTGGCAGTTTTTTGGACTTCCTTCCACTTTTCTTAAAGCGTGGAATACAGCTGGTCTGGGCTTCCAAGATAGTATTTTTCAACAACACCCAAGCTTGATGTACGTCTTTAACCTTTGCAACTGCTCCTTTCAGTTTTTTCTTAACTGTTTTCCTCATTTTATCATAGTCTCCCTTTCGAAAGTTAAAAGGTAGTACTGTGGATTTCCTTACTATCCCTCCTCCACTAATTAAATCAAAGGCGATCATGCTATGATCACTATTGCCAAGTGGCCCCAACACCCTTATCTCTTGCACTAGATCTGGTGTTCCACTAAGGACTAGGTCTAATATGGCTTCACCTCTGGTTGGTTCATGAACCAGCTGCTCCAAGAAGCAGTCATTTATTTCATCTAGGAACTTTATCTCCCTAGCATGTCCTGACGTGACACTGACCCAGTCGATACCGGGGTAATTGAAATCACCCATTATTATTACTGCGCTGTAGCTTTTGTTAGCTTCCTTGATTTCTTTGAGCATTTCATCATCCATTTGGTCATTCTGGCCAGGTGCTCGATAGTACACCCCCACTGCCATTGCCTTCCCCCTTTTATATGGAATTTCAATCCATATAGATTCTACAGCAGATTTTGTTTCCTGCAAAACTTTAATCCTTTCTGAGTCAATGCCCTCTCTAACATAGAGCGCAACCCCTCCACCAATTTGATCAGCTCTATCATTACGATATAGTTTGTACCCAGGTATCACAGTGTCCCACTGGTTGTCCTCCTTCCACCATGTCTCTGATATTCCAATCATATCTAACCTTTCATTTAGTGCTATATATTCTAACTCTCCCATCTTATTCTTTTGACTTCTAGCATTTGCATACAAGCATTTTAGAGAATGTATTTTATTCATGTTAATTTGGCTATTGTTAGACATGGGTAAATTGGGATCTTTAAGCTCTGTCTGCTCCATACTTGAGGGCATTTGGGCTATTTACTCTTTTGTGGGACCTCTCTGCTTTTGATAGTATCCTTCAAGGATACATTCTTCTGAACCATCCGCTCTTGGGCGACTGTCGGCTTTCCCCTAATATCTAGTTTAAAAGCTGCTCTATCTCCTTTTTAAAGGTTAATGCCAGCAGCCTGGTTCCATCCCGGTTAAGGTGAAGCCCATCCCTTCGGAAGAGCCCCTCCTTTCCCCAGAATGTTCCCCAGTTCCTAACAAATTCAGAATGTTCCCCAGTTCCTAACAATTTGCATGTTTATATTTGGTTTTAACTATTTATTTATTTATTTATTTATTTATTTAGTGTTTGATTGTTTGATGGTGTTTTAATCTCTTTCTGTTGATATGTTTTAATTTTATTTTTATTGATATGTTTTAATCTTACTTTTTTGAGGTTTGTTCCCTCATATGATATCCCCCTGAAGAAGGCCAGTGGCTGAAACGCGTAGGGGTCATTAATAAAAGGGGTTTGTCCAAACCTGAACTTCTGCCAGTCCTTGTATCTGTTTCCTTGCTCCTGTGTATCCTACAGATACTTTGTTGCTTCTGTTTGCACTAAACAAAAGACTGCGCCACGATGAGCTTGCTATAAACAGCTATGCAACATCCAAAGGGTGGGGGGGGGGGGAACAAGGTGATAGTTTAGAAGAGTCGTGGCCAAATGAGAAGACCAAGGGAGTTCGCTAATGAGTATATTATTGAGTCTTGGAATATAAAAAGTATTTACCTATAACACTATTGTTGATGAAAATATGAGTGCACTTCACGTATTCCCTGTCTATCTGTTTAAAGATTAAATAAAGTTATTTAAAAGGGGGAAAAGGGGGGGGGAGTTGTGGGGGTAGTTTTTGTGGGTGGAGCAGTTTGTGGGGTGGTGGGACAGTTACAAGGGGATCAGTTTTTAGAGATGGGGCAATTGCTGGGGTGGTAGTTTATGGGAGTGGGGAAAGTTAGGATGGAGGGTATTTCTTGGAAGTGGGGGCAGTTTGAGTGGTGCGGCAGTAATAGTATAGTTTTTGGGAGGTGGAGCAGTTTGCAGGTTGGGGTGGGGAAAATTATGATGATGGTAAGACAGTTCTGGGGAGGGTATTTCTTGGCAGGGGTAGTTTTGGGGGTGGTAGCGGTTTATGGGATACTGGTAAAATTGCAGGGGGTATTTCTTGGAAGTGGGGACAGTTTGTGGGGTGATGAGGCAGTTGCATGGTGTAGTTTTTGAGAGTGGGGCAGAATAGTTTGTGGAGTGGTAGAACATTGTGGATGGCAGTTTTTTTTAGGGGTGGAGCAGTTTGGGGGGTGCTGGGGCAGTTGAGGCTGGAGGTGGGCTAGTTGCAGGGAAGTAGTTATTGGCAATTTGGGCGGTTTGAGGAATAATGGGCAATTGTGGTGGGGCAATAGGGTAGGTTTCTTTCCTCTTCTGCTGTCACTACTCTCATTGTGTCTCTTGTGATCACTCGCCTGGATTACTGTAACTCTATCTTTGCCGGTCTCCCCTGCCACCAACTACGTCGTCTCCAGCTAGTCCAGAATGCTGCCGCCCGCTTGATTACATCCTCTCCCGTTACTGCCCATATTACTCCCTCTCTCTTCTCTCTACATTGGCTTCCAATCAAGGTTCGTTTTATCTATAAACTTCTCACTATTACCCATAAAGTCCTACATACCAGTACCCCTCAATACCTGGCCGATACTATCTACCTCCAGCCTGCCCCACGTTCTCTCCGCTCTGCACACGGTAACCGTCTCTTTCTTCACTCTCCCTCTCAGGCCCACCTCGAGCTTACCCGACACTCCGCATTCTTCTTCCTCAGTCCTGCCCTATGGAACTCACTCCCGCACTCTCTTCGTATCGAATCGTCCTTCCTACACTTTAAATCACTTCTCAAGACACACCTTTTCTGTCACGCATTTGACCTTCCCCCGCCCGTTGATGGCTCTGGCCCTCCCCAGTCCGAGCCTCCTCCATAGAGAACTCAGACGTCACCGATCACAACTATTTCCCCCCGTCCTGTTCTCCAGACCCTCCTACCTCTTCTTTCTCTATCCTATTCTACGACACTCTTTTTTCTCTTTCCTTTCCTGTCTGATATTGGCATTCTTTTTCCTTTTCTGATGTTTTCCTGCAGCCACCACTTTGTTTTATTGTACACCGCCCTGACGCTTCGGCAAGGGCGGTTTATCAAGTCTTGCTAATAAAGAATAAAGGGGGGTGTGATTTGGGGAGACTTGAGAACAAGAGATGGAGGCAGACAGATAGACAGACGTTTCTCAACCCCTTCTGTATTATTTTTTCCACTTTTTGTTGGACTGAAAAGAATAAAAATGGTGTGTGGTTTGATGACTAAAACTCTTGTTTTAGTAAATTTGCCTCTTCAGGAGAGGCACATGGATCTACATACATGAAACGTTACCCTTATTGAATGCTTATGTTTAAGAGCTTATCTGTACAAGACACCTAAATTCTGGAGCCATAAAATGGGTGAGCACGAGGTGGGGAAAGTAAGTTAGCTGCTCCATGGTAATTTCCAGCTCTAGACTCCTATTCTAAAAATATATACTTACGGCAAGAAATAGTCGGCCTACATTAGAAACTGGAAGGACTGAGGTGCTTCGGTTTTAAGTGCTTATGTTTGAGAAAGTTTCATCCTGAAATTCCAACAAGCTTTAGGCATTTAAAACTGAGGTGTCTAGGACAGGCTTCGCATCCTTAGCAATGGTCTGTAAGGCATGCACAGGTTTGTGTGCATTTTTATGTGATCAACTGCACCTATGTTAGAAAGTGCTACTACTACTACTGATCATTTGTATAGCGCGCCACAAGGCGTACGCAGCGCTACACAGATATATGTAAAGACTGTGCCTGCTCATCAGAGTCACTTATTTGCTTATTTTATAAAATGGGGACGCAAGTAGTGGGAAACATGCGTTGAATCTAGGCAAGATCAATACACCAGCTCTACGGGTGGCATAAATGAGCACCCGCCTTGTGTGCGTCGCCTCTGAGCACACCTACAGTGAATGTACAAGCCATTGGCCTAAGGCATGTTCTTATAGAATAATAATGGGCTAAAGTAACTCCCTGGAAGTACATGATTTGAATGTATTGATGGCGTACAACTTTCTGTAACTCCTTATGAAAGGACCTCTGTAGTGTTCAGATTTGAAACAATGATTAAAGACAGGTCTCTGCTCTTAGTTCTTACTGATTATGGATCAGGTCTCAGGCCTTGGTATTCCGTACACTGTGGTCAAGTGATAGGTTTCTGAACTCAGTATGTTATGATCAATGGACAGCATCCTTCGTGATTCTCCATTTGGCTTTAGAATGCAGCATAATATGGGAACATAATTTTAACGTTAGATCATTGACTCCACCTGGAAAGGTATAGGGCAGTAATGTCTGTATTTATTGATTTTTCATAGTGTTTTGTATACTATTAGGGTGAAAAGGGATAGACTCAGATATTCAGAAATATTTCTTTACGGAAAGAGTGGTAGATATTTTCAGCATTTAGAAGACAGAGGCATTAAAGGAAAAAGTCCTTCCGTGGTTTCAGTTATATATGTTTTTTTACAGGATCCAGATTGTCAAAGTTGGCAAAAGAACTCCTGAACATTTCACAATGTGGCATGGAGTACCTCAGAGCTCCACTTTATTGATTATTGTATTTAATATTTATTTATGCCCTTTTTGTGATTTTGTAGTTAAAATGGGATTGTTTATTCTCTGTGGACAAGCAGGGATGAGTTCTCACATATGGGAGCCCCTGCGCGGGAACGCTCCCCAGCTTCTAATGGAAGCTTTTGAGAGGCTCCACTATGTCTGCATACCTCCTTCCCGCCTGCCACCATGGCACCATCTTGAATTAGTCTTTCATTTTCTGCAGAGCCCTATGGACACATTCCAGTCATCCTCCGCTTGGTAAACTCGTCTCCCCTGCGAGGCCTTTTGGACTTTGGGTTTTTGGCCTATTCGCTTGCCATTGCGGTTTCTCTTTTCCCTTTTTTTTCTCCCTTGATCGTTCATTTTATTTCTTTGCTATGACACCTCCACTTCACCGGCGCTGGTGCTACAATCAGGCCTCACTCTCCAAAATCGAGCCATTTGACTTCACTGCGGCTATTTTCCTAGACATCTCCCAGAAACCTGCCAACATGTTCAAGAAGAATTCCCAGTGTGCTAGGAGCGTATCCACCACAGATATGCACAGCTGGTGCTTACAGTGTCTGGGACCCGATCATCAGCCTTCTTCTTGTAATTTGTGTTTGCAGATGACAAAAAGAGGACTCAAAGGTTGTGAGAAGCAGCGAAAATCACTTTTTGGCGCTTAGTCGTCCAATCCATCACCCTCGGCATTGACTGCACCGGTCTCTATGGCTTTAAGGTTGCATCGGATGCTGGCGGTGCATCGACATCAAGGACCTCTATGATTCAATCAGAGCTGAGCATCTGTAGTACCCTGGGAGCATTAGCCATTGATTGATCTCCACCCAAAGATGAGGAAGGGTTCAGCCTTGTCTTCTTCAACATCAAGGGGTGATTGCACTGAGCACTGAGTGAAGACTCTGGTGCCATCGGTGTTGGAACCCATCGAGGCATGACGTTGAGATTGATAGGAGTCTGCATGAATACTCCTCAAAGGTGTACCGAAGGGAGGAGAGCTCATTCTCCAGGACATCGGAGGGGCACCGACAACCAAGACCCAGCCGCTGATACCCCTGTACAGATACCAGGTACATCAGTCAAAGTTGTTCAGGCCCCGCAGTCTTTGGAATTGGCAGACATGGAGAAAGCGCCTTCTGCAAACGCTCAAAGACCAGCATGCCAGGGCCTCAACATTGGCTGCATCAGCATTGGCCACTGTACAGTTGATCCTCGAGACACATGCCCTGCCTAAGGGAGAGGCATTGGCATCGGAGGGGCCCGACACCAGTGCCTGCCTGGCCAATATCCCTCTCTAGAGTTTCAGGGTCCAATGTGCTCTGAAGATGGGTATCTGTGCATTATCACTCCCAAAAAAGCTCTCAATCCCCTTGGGGCAGGAGAGAGATCCAGGAAGATACTTAGAGGTACTTCAACTTCCTCTCTGAGTCTGGGTCACCAACATGGAATCTGAGGACTTGTCAAAGGGCAGGGGTATCAGCAACTGGGTCTTAGCTGTCGGTGCACCTCCAATGTACTACTACTACTACTGAGCATTTATATAGTGCTACAAGTCATACGCAGCGCTGCACAGACATGTACGAGACAGTCCCTGCTCATCAGAGCTTACAATCTAGTCAAGACAAACACAGAAGGTGTAGGCAGGGATAAAGCAAGGGGAAAGAAAAAGGAGATCAGGTGAGTCAAGATCCAAAAGTAGCAATGAAGAGGTGAATTTTCAGCCTGTATTTGAAGAAGGTTAGAGAAGGTGCCTGGCGTACAGACACAGGTAGTTTGTTCCAGGCGTAAGGCACAGGAAGGTGAAAGGAGCGAAGTCTGGAGTTAGCAGTAGAAGAGAAGGGCACAGATAGAAGCAGTTTGCTAGAAGAGCGGAGTTCCCGAGGGGGGTTGTAAGGAGAGATAAGAGAAGAAAGGTAGTGAGGAGCCGCAGAGTGAATGCATTTACATGTCAGCAGGAGAAGTTTGAACTGGATGCAGAAACGGATAGGGAGCCAATGAAGTGACTTGAGAAGATGAGTAATATGGGCATGATGAGGCTGGCGGAAGATTAGCCGCGCAGCAGAGTGTTGAACAGATTGAAGGGGAGAGAGATAATTCAAAGGGAGACCAGCAAGGAGTAGGTTACAGTAGTCAAGACGGGAGGTGATTAAGGAGTGGATAAGTGTTTTAGTAGTGTGTTCAGAAAGGAAAGGGCAGATTTTGCTGATGTTATAGAGAAAGAAACAGCAGGTCTTAGCTATCAGATGGATGTGAGGAGAAAGAGAGAGAGGAATCAAAGACAACCCCCAGATTGTGGGCCGAGGAAACAGGAAGGAGTACAGAGTTATCCACAAAGACTGAGAAAGGAGGAGCTCTCCTCCCTTTTGGGGTACTTTTGAGGGGCACTCAACATGGGCCCCCCCGCCCCATCGCTTTCGATGCCTGAGCTCCTGTCGGACTCATCTTCACCTCATAAGTGGCATAAGTCTCCTCTTGAGGACATGACCTTCCAGGAGTTTGTAAGGGACATGGCCAAAGCCATACCCATACCATTTTGTTTGGAGACTGAGGATGAGCCCAGGGCAGAAGAGTTGGAGATCCTGCAGTACTCCTCCACCCCTAAAGAGGCGGCGACAGTGCCTGTGCACAGCATCCTGCAAAAAGTACAATGACTCCATTTAGAAGGCTTGACTCCATATATAGAGTTAAGAAGGCTCCCAGGTGCAAGAAGTACCAGCTTCTACACCATTTCTTGGTGGTTGAATCTGCCCTTAAGAGAATCAAGAGTACCAAGACTCATTCCTCAGCACCCCCAGGGAGGGAGGCTCAGACATTGGACTCTTTAGGGAGAAGGTGTTTTCAGAGTTTCATGCTTGTAGTCCATGTGACCTCTTATCAACTCTACATGGGCATGTTCTTGAAGAACATCATGTACGACATGGCTGATCTGGCCCAGTTTCTTCCTCCAGAGAAATTGGATCAGTATCATTCCCTAGTGGTCTACGTCAAGGATTGCTCGAAGTTCATGGTCCGAACGACCTATATCATCTTCGAAACGGTATCCAGAAATGCTGACATAGGTACTAGTGCCTAGAGACCTGCCTGGCTCCAGTTGTCAGACTTGGAACAATCAGTGCAGAACAAGCTGGCGGATGTCTTGTGCCATGGATAGAATTCCTTCGGAGAACAAGTTGAAGAGAAGGCTAGCTATATTGAAAAACAGCATGTCATTTTTACTAGACTCGCATGGCGCATGTCTGAGCTGGCTTCCTATTATAGGAGGTACCAAAGTGGATGCAGAAAAAGACCGATTACTTTCACAGGTGTAGGTACTTTCCTGGATCCCAGGCCTCTCAACCCAAGCAGGCCCCTCGCAAATAACAGCATTGAGAGAAGACTCAGAATGCCTAGCTGGCTCCTCAGCCAAAACCTGGGGGGGGGGGGGGGGGTTGACTGGTTTCTTTGGAGCACAGCCACTCAATAACCGCAGTAGGAAACCCTCTGGTCAAGGGAAGGCTCACTCTTTTTGCACAAAAGTGGCTCCTCATGACCTCAGACTGATGGGTTTTACAGATCATTAAAAGCGGTTACGAACTATATTAGAACTAACACCAAATTGCCCCCTCAGGGTGCATCATTTTGACCCTCTGCATCAGGATTTGCTTCAGAGAGAAATCACCACCATTTTTATTTATTTATTTATTTAATGCTGTTTTTATACTGCCTTTCTACAAGTTGTTTACAAGGAACTATAAACAACAGATACAAAGAATGAGTTGTGGTAATTCCTACATGAAACTGGCGATGAACAATAAAACATTTGTAAAAGGCGCCGGATTTCTTATAGCACATGTACAAGGAGAATATACTGGTTATCTAAGGGTCTATTTACAAGCAGGACAGCAGTATTTACAATCCGAGGATAAGAATTATTTGAGCCCAAATGTGTACTGGAGAAGGTGATTTTATTCCATGCATTTTCTGATACCCCAAGAAAACAGGGGGATACTGTCCCCTCCTAGACCAAACACCTAACTCCTACTTGGTAAGAGAAAAGTTCAGAATGATTTCTCTAAGCATCCTGTTTCCTTACCTTCTAAAAGGAGATTGGCTATGCTCCCTGGATCTGAAGGATGCCTATACCTACATACAGATACATTCCACTCACAGGCGATATTTCAGATTTCCAGTAGCAAGTGATGCCTTTTGGCTTAGCCTCAGCACCTCACTTGTTTACAAAACGCCTCGCGGTAGTAGTGGTGTACCTCCAGATGCTGGAAGTGTTTGTCTTTCCCTATCTGGATGATTGACTGATCAAGGATACCACTCTGGAAGGAGTCCAAGAATCAGTGTGATTGACCATTTGGGTTTGGAACTACTAGGGTTAATTGTAAATTACCCCAAGTCCCACCTACAGCCCAGCCGACAATTGGAATTGATAGGAGTCCTACTCGACACAACTCAGGTGAGAGCCTTCCTACTGCACAACCGACTTCACAAATTGATGGCACTTGTACGAGAAACTCATTTGAGTCAGCAGGTAAACCAGCTCACAGGATATTGACTGTACAGGGCTACATGGCCTCCACAGTACATGTCACACACTTGGCACGCCTCCATATGAGGCAAGCTCAGTGGACTCTGAGGACTCAATGGACCCAGGCCATGGGTCAATTCAGGGATTGTCTGTGTGTCACCGGCCTTCTTGTTCAGTCATTATAATGGTAAACAGTCCATCACAATTTGCTCAAAGGTCTTCGTTTCCAAATTGCTCCACCCTGGAAAGTTCTGACAGACAGACGCATCCAAGCTGAGATTGGGGGAGGGGGGAGGGGGCTCATCTCGATGGGTTGCAACCCAGGGTGATTGGTCCATCCAAGAAAGTCTCCATAAGATCAACTCCTTGGAACTGAGCGCAGTGGGAAACACTCTAAAGGCTTTCCAAGATCAACTGGGCAACCAAATTGTTCTGATTCAGACCGACATTCAGGTCACCATATTCTGCATCAACAAGCAGGAAGTAACAGGTTGCTACCTCTTGTGTTGGGAAACCGTCAGGTTGTGGAAGTTCGCCATTGCACACGGGATGGACTTGAGAGCCATGTACCTGCCAGGTGAGCAAAAACACTCTGTCAGACAGAGTTGAGTCCTCGAACCACATGAGTGGACGCTGGACAGGGAGGTTGCAACTTGCATCTTTTGAGAGTGGGGCACTTGCTCGATAGATCTGTTCACCACCCCGCAGAATGCCCAGGTGGATCAGTTCTGCTCCGGGGTAAGATCACACAGCAGACTAGCATTGGATGCTTTCCTCCTGCATTGGGGGGAGGATCTTCTGTATGCATATCCTTCAATACCTCTCATTGCAAAGACCCTCCTGAAGCACAAAACAGACTGAGGCACAATGATTCTCATTGCAACCTACTGACCTTGACAGCCTTTGTTTCCTCTCCTGCTACCGCTCTCCAGCCAGGAACCACTCCGACTGGGCCATGCACCAGATCTGATATCACAGGAGGGCGGGACGATGTTGCACCCCAACTTTCGGCCCTCACGCCATGGATGTTGAGAGACTAAGGTTGTCTGAGCTCAACCTGCCAGATGGTGTGACCAAAGTCCTTTTCTCCTCCACAAGGGCCTTTACGAGAAAATCTTACTCTTGCAAATGGAAGAGCTTTGCTGTCTGGTGTGAGGCTAGGCCCTAGATCCTTTTGTCTGTTCCACACAAAAACTGCTTGAATATCTTCTACACCTCTTCAAGTTGGGACTTAAGCCCAACTCAGTCAGGGTCCACTTCAGTGTGACTGGAGCTTACCATTGAGATGTGGAAGGCAAGTCCATCTCGGTACAGCCTTTAGTGTTCACTTTATGTGGGGGTTCCGTGTCTTGAAGCCTTCCTACAAGCCTCCTGAAGTGTCTTGGGACCTCATTGTCATGGTTGTGCATCTCATGAAAGCTTCCTTTGAGCCACTCAATTCCTGTCATCTGAAATTCTTGACCTGGACAGTATTATTTGTGGTAATGGTCAGTTAAGCATGCAGAGTGAGCAAGCTTCAAGCTCTGGTAGTTCATCTGCCTTACACCAAATTCCACCATAATAGAGTGGTCCTTCCTTACTTATTCTAAATTCCTTCTAAAGGTGGTTGGTATCGGATTTCCACCTTAATCAGTCACTTGTTCTTCCAACATTTTTCCTGAGACGTCATACACAAAAAGGGGAAGCTGCGTTACACATGGTGGACTGCAAGCAGGCCTTAGCCTTCTACTTGAAGAGCCAAAAGCTCATAGAAAGTCCAACCAACCTTTTGTTTCTTTTGACTCCAATAAGCTAGGGGCTGCCATTTCTAAATGCTGTTGTTCAAATTTGTCTAGCAGACTGCATCTCTTTTGCTTATACCCAGGTAGGCCTGTGTCTTGATATTCATGTCACAGCTCACAATATCAGCACTATGGCTGTGTCGGTGGCCAATTTACGCTTGATCTCCATGGAAGAGATCCGCAGGGTTGCAACATGGTCTTCAGTCCCCACATTCACATCTCACTACTGTCTGTAATGGGATTTCCGATGCAACAGCAACTTCAGCCAATCTGTACTCCAGAATCTGAGGATTAGAAATGAACTCCATCCTCACTAGGCCCATTCTATTTTGTCCAGGCTACCAAAAAAAAAAGAGGGAAGAGAGATTCACTGCTATTGTACATAGTTTGTATTTGAGTTGCTGTGGTTTCTTGGCATTCTGCAGTTGAGAGTTGCCCCTTTTGGGCTTCTCGGTGGCCTCCTTGGTTTTTGGTAGCCTATAGCTTGGTAGTCCCATACATTGCTGCTTGTCCATGGAGAAAAGGTAATTTTACTCACCCATAGCAGGTGTTCTCTGTAGACAGCAGGAATTAGTCCTCACAACCCTCCTACCTTCCCAAGGAGTTGTCTTCTGCTACAGCTATGTTATCAGACTAATTCAAGATGGCATCACGGTGGCAGGCAGGAAGGAGTCGTGCAGGCATAGTGGAGCCTCCCAAGAGCTTCCAATAGAAGCTGAGGAACATTCCCACGCAGGGACTCCATTGGGAATGTCACCTATATGTGAGAACTAATTCCTGCTGTCCATGAAGAACATGATAAATAACACTTCTCTGGCACACAGGCTATTGACGTTAGTTACATGAGCTAAGTCAAGAGTTTACATGAGGTATGGACATTGTCTAAAAATACAATCTTGGAAGCCCAGACCAGAGTATCCTATGCATTAAAAAAGGTAGAGGGAAGGCCAAGAGACAGCCAGCTTGGTTAAAAGGTGAGGTGAAAGAAGCTATTACAGCAAAAAAAAATAAATTTCAAAAATGGAAAAAGGAACTAAATGAAGAAAACAGGAAACAGCATAAGCACTGGCCAGTTAAATACAAGGCACTGATAAGGAAGGCAAAAAGAGAATTTGAAAATAAGCTTTCCATAAAAACAAACACAACA
This sequence comes from Ichthyophis bannanicus, assembly GCA_033557465.1. Classification (NCBI taxonomy): domain Eukaryota; kingdom Metazoa; phylum Chordata; class Amphibia; order Gymnophiona; family Ichthyophiidae; genus Ichthyophis; species Ichthyophis bannanicus. Next base: position 1,032,276,816 of record CM066034.1, read on the forward strand.
AAACATTTTTCAGGTACATATGAAGCAAGAAGCTGGGAAAGGAGTCATTTGGACCATAAAAAGGGCACTCAGAAAGGACGAGGCAATAGCTAAGAAACTAAATGAATTGCCTGCTTTGGTCTTTACTGAGGAAGATGTGAGGAGCTACCCATTGCAAAAAGGATATTTAACGGTGATGAGTCAGAAGAGCTGAATGAAATCTCAGTGAGCCTGGAATATGTAGCAGAACAAATTAATAAACTAAAAAGCAGCAAATCACCTGGACCAGATGGTTTACATCCAAAAGTACTGTGAGAACTCAAAGATGAAATTGCAGGTCTACTATTAGTGATTTTTAACCTATCATTAAAATCATCTATGCTACCAGAAGATTGGAGGGTGGCCAGCGTAATGCCTACTTTAAAAAAAAAGGGCTCCAAGAATCTGGGAAACTACAAACCAATGAGCCTAATGTTGATGTCAGGCAAAATATCAACATTATTAAGAACAAAATTACTGAGCACTTGGACAGGCATGGTTTAATGGGACAAAGTCAACATGGATTTAGCCAAGGGAAGTCTTGCCTCATCAATCTGTTACATTTCTTTGAATGTATGAATAAACATAAGGATAAAGGTGAGCCAGTTGATATAGTGTACTTAGACTTTCAGAGACTCCTGAGGAAGTTAAAAAATCATGGCATAGGAGGCAATGTCCTGTTGTGGATTGGAGACCGGTTGAGACATAGAAAACAGAGAGTAGGGATAAATGGTCAGTTTTCCCAATGGAGGCATGTGAATAGTGGAGTAACCCAGGGATTTGTATTGAGACTGGTGCTTTTTAACATATTTATGAGTGATCTGGAATAGGGATGCTGGAATGCTCTCCCAGTGGAGCTATGGGGGCAGCAACAGTGACAGAATTCAAAAAGGCATGGGATCATTATATGGCAAGAGGATGTTATCCAAGCAAATGTAAATAACTTCAAAAATACAGAGGGGTAACTTGCATGGAGTAGCAGGCACAACCCTAAACAAAGGCATAGAGGCGGATTAACCTACATGGAGTGGCAGGTGCAGCTCTACACTCTAGCCACCTTCCTGGGCAGACTTGATGGATCATCTTTGTCCTTATCTGCTGTCATTTGCTGTGGGAACAAGCCGTGAGATGATTACATTTGCAGTTGACAGCAAAATATTCAGAACTGTTAAACTGCACGTGGATTAGAAACATTCTTCCATATCAACAACTACAACAGTCCCCTTTTGTGAGAACCTGCAGGAGGACCTGGTGAGAGTGGGGGAATGGGCATCCGATTTAATCTGAATAAGTGCAAAGTGATGTATGTAAGGAAGAATAGCCCAAATTACACTTACACACACGTTTGTACATAAGTTTAACATTAACATTCCCAGTTCTCCCATCCCTTTTTGATTACTAATGCAGTTATTCTGTAATCGGATACGTTTCTAATTGTTCCTATTGTAAGTTCTCTGTATACTGAAGTTTTATTGTAAACTGCCTTGATTTTAAGATAAGGCGGTATAGAAAAATTGTTAAATAAAAATAAATACACAAATATAAATACACAATGCTAGGTTCCACACTAGGAGTCGCATCCATGAAAAGGATTAGGGTGCGATTGTAGACAGTACAATGAAATCTTCTCTTTAGGGTGCAGCGGAGGCGGCCAGAAAAGCTAACTGAATGTTAGCAATCATTAGAAAAGAAATAGAAAATAAAACAAAGATATCATAACAGACCCCACACGTGAAGGGGCCATACTGGACTTGGTGCTTACCAATGGTGAAAGTGTTTCTGATGTGGTAGTGGGAGATCATTTTGCATCCAGTGATCACCAGATGGTGTGGTTCAGTATTAGGACTAGGGCTGTTAGAATCCATTCCAAGGTGAGGATCTTAGACTTTAGGAAGACTAACTTTGCAAAGATGGGCCAATACCTCAGGGAGTCGTTAGTGGGATGGGAACAGCTGGGGGATGTAGAAAAACAGTGGGAAAAACTGAAAGGGGATATTTTAAGAGCAACCAACCTTTTTGTTAAAATGGTAAATAAAGGTAAAAGGAAAAGGAGACCGCTAGGGTTTTCGAAAGAAGTAGCTGAAAAAGTGAAGAAAAAGAGGGAGGCCTTCATGAAATACAAGAGATCACAGAGAGAGGAAGACAGGCATCTGTATTTGGAAAAACTTAGAGAAGCTAGCAAAGTAGTCAAGAAGGCAAACGTTCAAAAGGAGGAGGAAATAGCCAATGCAATAAAATGGGGGGATAAGACATTTTTCAGATATATTAGTGAGAAGAGGAAGGGCAAGAGAGGTATTGTCAGACTCAAGGGTGCAGGGGAGGAATATGTAGAAGCTGATAAGGGTAAAGCGGAAGTGCTTAACAGATATTTTTGTTCTGTGTTCACAGATGAAGAACCAGGAGCAGGACATCAGAAAACACCCACAAATAGGAACAGAAGCAAAGGACATCTTGAACAATTTTCAAAAGACTGTGTTCGTGAGAAACTCTCTCATCTTAAAGTAGACAAAGCAATGGGACCGGATGGGATACACCCGAGAATACTGAGGGAACTTGGGGACGTTCTAGCAGCTCCACTGACTGACCTTTTCAATGCCTCGTTGGAGTCGGGAGTGGTGCCAAAGGACTGGAGAGAGGCTCATGTGGTGCCTTTACACAAAAGCGGAAGTAAGGATGTGGTTGAAAACTACAGGCCGGTTAGTTTAACTTCGGTGGTGAGTAAATTATTGGGAACGCTGCTGAAAGAGAAAATAGTGAGGTTTCTGGAGTCCAGCGGATTACAGGATCCGAGGCAGCATGGATTCACCAGAGGCAGGTCTTATCAGACAAATCTGATTGATTTCTTTGACTGGGTGACCAGGGAGTTGGACCGAGGGAGAGCCGTAGATGTGTTGTATTTAGATTTCAGTAAAGCCTTTGACACTATTCCTCACAGGCGACTTATAAACAAACTGAGCACCTTAGGGATGGACCCTAAAGTTACTGCTTTGGTTAGAAATTGGTTGGGTGGGAGGCGACAAAGAGTACAAGTAAATGGAGCTCACTCTGAGGAGAAGGATGTTATCAGTGGTGTGCCCCAGGGATCTGTCCTTGGTCTGATTCTTTTTAACATCTTTGTTAGTGATATAGCGGAAGGGCTTTCAGGTAAGGTTTGCCTCTTTGCAACCCAGGAAGGGGTAGATAACATGAGGAGGGATCTAGCTAAGCTTGAAGAATGGTCTAGAATTTGGCAGCTGAGATTTAATATTAAAAAAAAGTAAGGTCATGCATTTGGGCTGCAGCAATCCAAGGGAGCAATATAGTATAGGGGGTGAAGTACCTTTGTCCACTAAAGAAGAGCGGGACCTAGGCGTGGTTGTGTCTGATGATCTTAAAGTAGCTAAACAGGTAGAAAAGGTGACGGCAAAAGCTAGAAGGATGCTTGGGTGCATACGGAGAGGAATGGCTAGCAGAAAAAAGGAGGTGATAGTGCCTCTGTATAAGTCTTTGGTGCGACCTCATTTAGAGTATAGTGTGCAATTCTGGAGACCGCACCTTCAAAAGGATGCGAACAGGATGGAGTCGGTGCAGAGGGTGGCTACTAAAATGATTAGTGGTCTTCATTATAAAGCATATGAGGACAGACTTAAGGATCTTAATATGTACACCTTAGAGGAAAGGCGGGATAGAGTTGATATGATTGAGATGTTTAAATACCTCCGTAGCATAAATGTTCAGGGAGAGAGCCTCTTTCAATTGAAAGCAAGTTCTGCTACGAGGGGACATGGGATGAGGGTGAAGGGAGATAGATTCAGGAGTGATATGCGGAAATATTTCTTTATGGAAAGAGTAATGGATCCGTGGAATAGTCTCCCAGTGGAGGTGGTAGAGATGAGGACAGTAACTGAATTCAAAAAAGCATGGGACCAACACAGAGGATCTCTAAAAGTAAAAGGGGACTGTTGTAGTTGTTATGGAAGGACAGACTAGATAGGCCATGTGGTCTTTTTCTGTCATCATATTTCTATGTTTCTGTAATGCTCCTGTATCGCTCCATGGTGCGACCACACCTTGAGTAGACATCTCAAGAAAGATATAGCTGCATTAGAAAAGGTACAGAGAAGGGTGATTAAAATGACAAAGGGGAAGGATCAACTCTCCTATGAGGAAAGGCTAGAGAGGTTAGGGCCCTTCAGCCTGGAGAAGAGACAGCTGAAGACAGATATGATAGTGGAACCAGTAGATGCGAATCAATTATTTAGTACCTCAAAAAATACAGGCAGAGATATTCAAAGGGAGGGTTAGGACTTATAGAGATTGACTATACATACAGAGCTACTATCATAGGCCTACTTAACTACATCCTCGGATCCAAATACGCAAAAAGTCCTGAAATATGAGAGTAAACGTCCAGAATCTGTCTCCATCATCAAACTTGGACAAGTGTTCTGACGATTAGAAGGAATGAGCAAAAATCCATAAGCACACACAGGGAAGGCAGTAACAGAATGTGCAAAGCAAGAGAAAAAAACTCTTCAAAGAATTCTTTATCTTTATCGTTATTCATTGCTTGATATACGACCCAAGCACATGCGTCAGGCGGTGTACAATAAAAGCAAATCAATTAGGAAGTAGAAAAAATGAAAAAGAAAGGAACACCATTACTTAATAGGAAAGAGAGGGACAGGGAAAGACAAAAGGATAGCTAGACAAAAGACAAAAGGATAGCAAGACAAAAGACAAAAGTGGAGTGGAGGAGTGGCATAGTGGTTGGGGCAAGGTACTTAAGGCCGGAAGGTCGGGGGTTCAAATCGCACTAGAGGACAGCAACCTTGGGCTGGAAGGACTGGGGTTTCTAGTCTCACAGGTGCTCCTTGTGGTCTTGGGCAAGCCACTTAACCCTCCATAGCCCATGTTCCCTGTAAAATAGTTATCTCCAAGTTATAATGCCCTGTTCAATGTAATTTCATTTTGTTCAATGTAAACCGCACTGATGCAGAATAGCGTGGTATATAAGAGAATGTAAATAAATAAATAAAATAGAATAGGTGAGAGAGGAGAAAAGCCTGAGGGGGATTAGGGATGTCGAAAGCTTGCTGAAAAAGGTGAGTTCTGAGTGAGCTCTTAAAGCGTTGGAATGACAATTCAATATGAAGGGCGAGGGGGAGAGAGTTCCAGAGTGCAGGGGCTAGGAAGAAATAGGCAGAATGTCGTGTAGATTCTAAATGAGCTGAGGAGGGGGAGGGAAGGAAGAGGCGATTACCATGTGCTGAGCAGAGGAGACAAGGAGAAGGTTGCAGGCAGATGGAGTCAGCTAAATATTGGGGAGAACCAGTGTGTAGCGCTTTATGGGTGAGAATGAGAATTTTATAAATGAAACGAAAGTGGAGTGCAAGCCAATGCAAACGGAAGAGGAGAGGGGTGAAGTGATCTCGGGTGGAGGAGTGGGTAAGCAGACGTGCAGCTGTGTTTTGGACCATTTGAAGACGCCTGAGTTGATATCGTGGAAGACCTGCTAGGATGGTGTTACAATAGTCCAGCGTTGAGAGAACAAGTGAAATGACTAGTGAAGTAAGGGAAGAAGAGAGGAGAAAAGGATGAACAGCACGAATCTGGTGTAGAAAGAAGAAAGAATGATGGATAAGCAAAGAGATATGGTGGTGAAAAGAGAGGGAGGAATCAAGGGTAACCCCAAGATAGCGAAGGGAGGAGACCAGAGGAATAGGGGTAGAAAGGAAGAGAGGGGAGCAGGCAGGAGGAGCTGGGTTAAAGGAAAGCCAAAGTGCAGCTGACTTAGAGGGGTTGATGTGAAGGAAATTACCGCTGATCCAGGATGCAACACAGGCGAGGCAGAGGTTAAGGGTGGAGAGATCTGGTGAGAGGGAACTAGTGTGGTGGACGAGAAGAATGTCATCAGCATAGAAGTAACCAGAAATACCTGACTGTTGGACAATGAGTGCCAGGGGGGCGAGAAAAATATTGAAGAGGAGGGGAGGAAGAACCAAATCCTGAGGAACACCACAGAGAAGAGGTAGACATGGAGAGGTAGCTGAGCTGGTCTTTACTGAAAAAGTGCGAGAGGCGAGATAAGAACGGAACCAGGAGAGAACGGGCCCGTGGATCCCAAGATCCGCCAGATGGGCTAAGAGGGTATGATGATCTACAATATCAAAAGCAGAGGATAGGTCAAAAGCCACCACAAGGGAAAGATCACCTCTATCGTGGGATTGGTGCACTTCGTTCAGGAGGGAGGTGAGCACAGTCTCAGTGCTATGGCCCGTATGAAAACCAGATTGGCCTGGGTGAAGGGAAAGAGTGGAGTCAAGATGAGTAGAGAGCTGGGAGAACACAAGCTTTTCCAAGATTTTAGACAAGAAGGGAAGGTTGGATACAAGACGCCAATTAGCTGGGACAGATGGGTCAAGGGATGGATGTAATTAGATCAACAAACAAGGAAAGACAAGTGGCAGATGCACAAATACAGTAGGAAATACAGAGTGTTACTGCAGGAACCCTTTGTCAATCAAGAACGGACACATGAATGGTTAAGGAGGGGTAAAATGAAACCGAAGGATGAGAGGTTGATAGTTGCAGCCCAGGACAGTGGCTTACGGACGAGATGGTTTACAGCAAGCATTGAAAAATGTCAAAACAGACATATGTCGATTCTGGGGGAGAGACCTGAAAATGGTGACTCACGTCATAGCTGGCTGTGAAGTTCTGATGGCAGAAAATTTCTATATGGAAAGGCACGATAAAATAGCATGCCTCATCCACTGGAAACTCTGTAAGCACTACAACATCACTGTGCCCAAAAACACTGGGATCATGACTCTAAGATAATTACAGAGAATGAGGAGGTTATAATCACCTGGGATACTCCCATTCCAACCGATAAAAAGCTGGATGCGAGGTAGCTGGATATAGTGGTTAAGGAGAAAAACACCAGAACGGCATTGATAATAGAGGTGTCAGTTCCAAGCGACTACTCCGTGAATTGCCTGGAGAGGCAGAAGATCCTGAAATACCAGGAAATGCAGTCAGAGACCAAGAAAATGTGGCAGAAAGATGCAGGAATATTTCCCATCCTGTTTGGTGCCACAGGCTTGATAAAGAAGAATTTCCAAGCACATCTTGACAAACTACCCATACATGTTACATCTTCCGAAATCCAGCAGGAGGCTCTCTTTGGCACGATGCAAGTACTACGCCGAGCCTTAGCAGTAAATTTGAGAGACTGAGATAATACTCTCCAGCCCTGCTTGGAAGTGAGGTTCACGACTATCATGGTATGCGTAAAACTAACCCATTTGGAGAAAGTGCCCGGGATTAACATTGACTAGCAGACCTGCTACTCCCTGCAGCGCAGAAACAGTTTTGAATATAGCACTGCACGCCCTGATGCAAATGGCCATAATCGGGTGGTGATACCGAGTCGCTGCCCGCTTCTGCAACGTGGTGAAGCAAGGCGCGGCGAAGGCTGGCCTGACTTTCACTGCGGAAGCTAATTGGGCAGTGGCTTGCTGCTGCCCGGTTAGCTTCCTGTCAGTCTGGACAACCCGGCATTGAATATCCAGGGTGAAGTTTAAAATCCCCCCACAAGGACTAGGGGACATGTAATGAAGTTACAAAGAAAATATTTATTCTCTCAATGAATAATTAGTCTTGCTGCCAGCAGGTAGTGTAGCTGGGATTAAAAGAGGTTTGGATGAGTTCCTGGAGGAAAAATCCATAAAGCATCATTGAAGTGGACTGGGGAAAACTACTGCATATCACAGGATAAGCAGCATGGAATCGGTCTACCTTTTGGGAACCTGCCAGGTACTTGTGACCCGATTAGTCACTATTGGAAACAGGATACTGGGCTTGATGGACCTTTGGTCTGACCCGATATGGCATATTTTATTTTCTTAATTCCTTTCCTCCAGCTGATTCCCTCTGTCAAAGCCAGTTCATTTAACCCTCTTAGCACCATATTTCATTCCCTCTCTCAAGCCCCGGCATTAGATGCTCTACCCCATATTATACAACTTCCAGTTGCTGTGAGCGGCAGAGGAGGACGACATGGATTAAAGCAGCACCACTCTGCTTCTACTTGGTGGCAGGTGATGGGGAAGAGGAGGAAAGCTGGTGGGATGAAGGGGCGCGAGGGCAGTTGGGTGACGGCAGCGGATGAGAAGATGGAGCAGGACAGTGACATTTGCATTTGTCCCTGGTTGGTGGGGGATGGGGAGACAGGTATGGCTGATGACAACAGTATTTTTCTCCAGGACAGGGTAGAATTGGCACCATCGGTATCCGCGTCCTCCTGGTGTTTTGCAGCTCACTTGTTCAGAAAAGCAAGTGCTTGCGTCTGGATGCACTCACAATGCTATCTGATGATTTTATCTTATCATTATGTACTATTAGTCTTGCGTAAAGTTATTACCATTTTACAGCTCCATTTGGGGTTGTGGCCCCTTTCCCCCAGTTTGAGAACTGCTAGCCCTAAGGGTTATTCTTTTAATTCTCCACGCTGATGATTTTCCATCTGGCCTTTAGCTCTGTTCCTTGTACACCACTGCTTCCCAGACAGTAACTGCTTGCTTTGGGGCAGATTGAGAGTGAGTCTTCAGTTAAAATTTGTGATTTTTCTCAAAATCTCTGATGTTGTTTTGCAGTCTGAAAGTGAAGGATTTATTATGCATGGCCTTGGAAAATCCTATGAAAGAATGTCAGGACAATGCCAATGAAAAGGTAAGGTGGATGGAGGCCATGTGTCAGCTGACAGTGAGGGATTTTGGGGGGCTCGAGGTGGGGGATCTTGTTGCATGGCTGGCTGTAATACTCTCCTTGTCTCCAGGAATCTGCTCGTTCAGTGACTGCGGCCAGCGTTCTCCATCAGGCTGACCAGGCTTTGCGGAAGATGATCTCTGAAAGTATGAAGATGGCAAAAGGTAGCTGTGACTGCTTCAGAGCTCTACCCTGTGATCTGTTACTGCAAAGGATATATCTGCCGTCATATTACACACCCTTGATCCAGCTCCAGGTTCCACTGGGATCTACATTCATAAGATTTGTTGGAGTTTAGCTGGGTAAATCTATAGTGAGAGAAAGTTCCTGGAGCAGACTTTCTGACTTAGCCGGTTAGTATGATATTCAGTGTTAACATAGTTTAATAATAATATTCCCTCCAGTCCAGTCCAGATGTATTGGGTTATGCTCACCTACCAGCAGATGTAGACTGAGAACTAGATTCGTTGGGGATGGGTGAAGAAAGCCCCCAGGTAAGTGAAAGCCCCCAGGTAGGTGATACATTAAATACCTTTATGGAAATGGGTAACAGGGGTAACATATGGAAAGCAGTGTGTATTAATGCCCGTAGCATGGGAAATAAGATCCCTGAAGTTGAAGCTTTGGTGGGAGTGGCTGACTTGGATTTAGTGGCAGTTACAGAAACATGGTTCACAGAAAACCATGACTGGGATGTAACTATACCTGGCTATACTTTATTCAGAAAGGACAGGGTAGGAAGAAGGGGAGGAGGAGTGGCACTATATGTAAAAACTACTATTAAAGCTTTGGAATTACAGAGCTTAAAAGGGAGAGAGGAGGCATTGTGGGTTAAACGAGAAAGAGGGAAAGAGAAATCTAGTTGCATTGGTGTGATATACAGACCTCCCGCACAAGAGGAAGAGGTGGACAGAGAGTTAATTGAAGACATACGCAGCATTGCTAGGAAAGGGGAAGTGCTACTGCTAGGAGATTTCAATATGCCAGATGTTGATTGGCACATTCCTGCTGCAGTATCATCTAGAAGTAAGGAGATCCTGGATTCTCTACAGGGAGAACTATTCAGGCAATTGGTAACAGACCCCACACGTGAAGGGGCCATACTGGACTTGGTGCTTACCAATGGTGAAAGTGTTTCTGATGTTGTAGTGGGAGATCATTTTGCATCCAGTGATCACCAGATGGTGTGGTTCAGTATTAGGACTAGGGCTGTTAGAATCCATTCCAAGGTGAAGATCTTAGACTTTAGGAAGACTAACTTTGCAAAGATGGGCCAATACCTCGGGAGTCGTTAGTGGGATGGGAACAGCTGGGGGATGTAGAAAAACAGTGGGCAAAACTGAAAGGGGATATTTTAAAGGCAACCAACCTTTTTGTTAAAATGGTAAATAAAGGCAAAAGGAACAGGAGACCGCTATGGTTTTCGAAGGAAGTAGCTGAAAAAGTGAAGAAAAAGAGGGAGGCATTCATGAAATACAAGAGATCACAGAGAGAGGAAGACAGGCATCTGTATTTGGAAAAACTTAGAGAAGCTAGCAAAGTAGTCAAGAAGGCAAAGATTCAAAAGGAGGAGGAAATAGCCAATGCAATAAAATGGGGGGATAAGACATTTTTCAGATATATTAGTGAGAAGAGGAAGGGCAAAAGTGGTATTGTCAGACTCAAGGGTGCAGGGGGGGAATATGTAGAAGCTGATAAGGATAAAGCGGAATTACTTAACAAATATTTTTGTTCTGTGTTCACAGATGAAGAACCAGGAGCAGGACCTCAGAAAACACCCACAAATAAGAACAGAAGCGAGGGACATCTTGAACAATTTTCAGAAGACTGTGTTCGTGAGAAACTAGCTCAACTTAAAGTAGACAAAGCGATGGGACCGGATGAGATACACCCTAGAATACTGAGGGAACTTGGGGACGTTCTAGCAACTCCACTGACTGACCTTTTCAATGCCTCGTTGGAGTCGGGTGTGGTGCCAAAGGACTGGAGAGAGGCTCATGTGGTGCCTTTACACAAAAGCGGAAGTAAGGATGTGGTTGAAAACTACAGGCCGGTTAGTTTAACTTCAGTGGTGAGTAAATTATTGGAAACGCTGCTGAAAGAGAAAATAGTGAGGTTTCTGGAGTCCGGCGGATTACAGGATTCGAGGCAGCATGGATTCACCAGAGGCAGGTCTTGTCAGACAAATCTGATTGATTTCTTTGACTGGGTGACCAGGGAGTTGGACCGAGGGAGAGCTCTAGATGTGGTGTATTTAGATTTCAGTAAAGTCTTTGACACTGTTCCTCACAGGCGACTTATAAACAAACTGAGCACCCTAGGGATGGACCCTAAAGTTACTGCTTGGGTTAGAAATTGGTTGGGTGGGAGGCGACAAAGAGTACAAGTAAATGGAGCTCACTCTGAGGAGAAGGATGTTACCAGTGGTGTGCCCCAGGGATCTGTCCTTGGTCCGATTCTTTTTAACATCTTTGTTAGTGATATAGCGGAAGGGCTGTCGGGTAAGGTTTGCCTCTTTGCGGATGATACCAAAATCTGCAATAGAGTAGACACCCAGGAAGGTGTAGATAACATGAGGAGGGATCTAGCTAAGCTTGAAGAATGGTCTAGAATTTGGCAGCTGGGATTTAATGTTAAAAAATGTAAGGTCATGCATTTGGGCTGCAGCAATCCAAGGGAGCAATACAGTATAGGAGGTGAAGTACTTTTGTCCACTAAAGAAGAGCGGGACCTAGGCGTGGTTGTGTCTGATGATCTTAAAGTAGCTAAACAGGTAGAAACAGCGATGGTAAAAGCTAGAAGGATGCTTGGGTGCATACGGAGAGGGATGGCTAGCAGAAAAAAGGAGGTGATAATGCCTCTGTATAAGTCTTTGGTGCGACCTCATTTGGAGTATAGTGTGCAATTCTGGAGACCGCACCTTCAAAAGGATGTGAACAGGATGGAGTCGGTGCAGAGGGTTGCTACTAAAATGATTAATGGGCTTCATTATAAAGCATATGAGGACAGACTTAAGGATCTTAATATGTACACCTTAGAGGAAAGGCGGGATAGAGGTGATATGATTGAGATGTTTAAATACCTCCGTGGCATAAATGTTCAGGGAGAGAGCCTCTTTCAATTGAAAGCAAGTTCTGCTACGAGGGGACATGGGATGAGGGTGAAGGGAGATAGATTCAGGAGTGATATGCGGAAATATTTCTTTACGGAAAGAGTAGTGGATCCGTGGAATAGTCTCCCAGTGGAGGTGGTAGAGATGAGGACAGTAACTGAATTCAAAAAAGCATGGGACCAACACAGAGGATCTCTAAAGGTAAAAAGTGGACTGTTGTAGTTGTTATTGAAGGACAGACTAGATGGGCCTTGTGGTCTTTTTCTGTCATCATGTTTCTATGTTTCTATGAGAACCACTGGTTTGATGATGTCATTGTATAAGGGTATAGTGCAACCCTCCAATCACCAGTAATTCTCAGTCTCCAGCAGATGAAGGATGTTTTAAACCTGTGCAGTCTGAAATATCTGGCATCTTGGAGTGCTCATGAGGGCTTGAATTGGCTGAGTCCAGTTCTTTATGCCCTGGGGTTCAAACCTGGTAATCCAGGTCCCTCCCTTATCCACTGCTCCCTGACCCCTTTTAAGTTTGCTTGTGGGGACCCTGTGGCTGCATTAACTTCTATCTCTGTCTGTTTTGGGGAGGGGGCCTGAGTAGAATTTTGGGGAGAGCTGCATTGGATTAGCCTGCGGTAGCAGTACCCTCCATCCTCCTCCCCACCCTTTGGGAGGGGGCTCGAGGGAAAGTTGGTGAGAAGCTGCCTGAGTGGCATCTGCAGTCCCCGTTATCTTCCTACCCTACATTCATGGAGGGGGCTAGCTGTTCGGATGGAGCTGAAAGTGGCTGCAGTACCCTGGTTGTTCCCTCCTCTGCGGGGTAGGAGGCAGTGAAGAATGGTACAGTTCTCTGACTGTGTTGGTCTGACAGCAGTACCGTCTGCCTCTACTCCCTCTTACCCTTTGAGACAGCGGCCAAGGGAGATGGTGAGTTTGTGATGGCAATCCCCTTCACACCTTTCCTGGAGGGAGCAAGTTTGTGGAGGCCTGATTAGGCTGGAGAAGTTCTAGCCCGTCAGGAAATAACCTGGTCCATCTAGTTTGCCCAGTATGGTGGCTAAACTAGTTGTAACTGCTGCTCTGTGCAGGTCTCCCCCTGTATGCCCGTATTTAGGGTTGTATCTGTTGTTCATTGCAGGTCAGCCCCCCTCAATTTATTGAAGTATAAAAGATATTTGTTTGCTTAGATTTCATCCTCTTGTGAGCCAATGGTTTCCTTTGTGTTCCATCAGGGTTAAGACAGCATGTGGTACGGTGACTTGAAGCTCTTGTCCCAGGGTGAGCTTGTCCGCTTCGCTCACTAAGAGGGCTGTGGCTGCTACAGCTCTCAGGCAAGGTGGCCATCCTTTGGCAACAGGATCCAATTGTTTTGACAGGTAGGCTACAGGTCGCTGCCAAGACCCAAGAGGCTGAGTCAAGACTCCCAATGCGTTTCCACTTGACTCATGGACGTATAGATGAAAGGGTTTCTGCACATCTGGTAGTCCCAAAGCCGGGGATGACATCAATGCTGTTTTTAGGGATTTGAATGCTTTATCTTGTTCTGGGCCCCATTCCAAGGGGGATCGTTCCACTCCTTTTGTGACATGGGACAAGGGTTTTGCCATGAGTGCAAAATTCGGTATCCATATGCGGCAATAGCCTGCAGCTCCCAGGAAAGCCCGCACCTGCTTTCTGGTGGTGGGGGTTGGGATGCGGCATACTGCTTCCTTTCGTTCAAGTCCTAATTTCCGGGTTCCTTTGGACAGATGGAACCCTAAGTATTTCACTTCTGTCTGACACAGTTGCGCCTTGGCTCTCGAGACCTTGTATCCAGCTTCATTCAAGAGGTGCAAGAGATCACTGGTAGCTTGCACACAATCAGTTTCGTTGTTGGTGGCTATAAGCAAGTCATCTACATATTGGAGTAAAATTCGTTTTCCTGGAGTTACGGGGTAACTTGACAGATTTTGACTGAGGGCTGCACTGAAGATAGTGGGTGAATTCTTGAATCCTTGTGGTAGTCGAGTCCAAGTGAGTTGTCCTCGTCGTTCTGGGGTAGGGTATTCCCATTCAAATGCAAACAAAAGCTGACTGGCAGATGCCAGGCGTATACAGAAAAAGGCATCCTTTAAGTCCAGAACAGTGAAATGTGTGGTTTCCGCTGGAATCAGTCCCAGGAGGGTGTAAGGATTTGGTACTACTGGATGTATGGTTTCAACTGCACTGTTCACTCGACGTAAATTCTGCACTGGGCGGTAGTCACCTGTCCCAGGCTTCTCGATTGGGAGAAGGGGGGTGTTCCAGGGTGATTGGCATTCTCTAAGGAGTCCATACTGCAGTAGTTTTTTCAGGTGGCGATGGATACCTTCAATTGCTGGTCGTGGGAGGGGATACTGACGCACATGCACTGGTTCTGCTCCTGGCTTAAGGGTGACAAGCACAGGAGCTCTATTCTTTGCTAGGCCAGGTGGATTATTCTCCGCCCATACTCCAGGCAGGGCTGCAGTGCTGGTAGGTATACTGGAGCTTGCTGCTTTGGATGCAGGTAAATAGAACCGCTAGTCGTCTTCTTGGGGGACAGCTAACACCATCAGGCCAGCAGGTTTTGAATTTATAGTCTTTTCCATTTTTCCCCCTTCAACGAAGGATATCTGTGCTTGAAGCTTTGCAAGCATGTCTCAGCCCAAAAGGGGAACTGGGCATTCAGGCATATACAGGAACTGGTGTGTTATCGTCTGTCCCCCTAGTTCACAGGCGCGGTTCTGCAGAAAAGGTCTTGTAGTTCTCGTTCCAGTAGCTCCCACAATTGTGACAGATCCGGAGGACACAGGAACCACAGGTTTGGCTACTACGGAATGCTCGGCCCCTGTGTCTACAATAAAGTCCATATGCTGGTCTCCAATCTTTAATTAGACCATAGGCTCCTGGAGACCTAAGACGAACTTGGAGCCCGGTCTGGCCTAGCCCTCATTATCCATAGAATTGTTCTCGGCGGTTGCCACTCCCGCTATGGCAGTCTCTTCTTGCTGTTGAAACTGCGCGCGCTGCATCCCCCCTCGCTGCTGGAATCGCCCCCCCGCTCTCCTAGCGCTCCCGCCTCCCCTCCAGGGGGTGGAGCTAATGTTCGGGCACTCGTTCTTCCAATGTCCTTCTTCCTTACAATAGGCGCACTGGTTTGCACCTAAGGGGGGCCGAGCACTCCCCCAGCCCCTTCCCCATCCTCTGGCTCTTCTATTAGGATATCCTCCTCCGCGTCCTTCCACTAATGCTGCAGCAAGCAAATCCGCTTTCTTCTTCATCTTTCTTTCACTTTCCCGTTGGCATTCTTGATCACGATTCACAAATACCTTTTGTGCGACTTCCATTAACTGTGTTGAGTTCATGCCCGCAAATCCCTCTAATTTCTGCAGTTTTTGTTTTATGTCTCCCTGGGACTGACTCACAAAGGCAGCGTTCACCATACGCAAATTCTCCTGGGCTGCTGGATCATATGGGGTGTAAAGTCTATAGGCTTCAGTCAATCATTCATAGAAAGCAGCTGGACTTTCATCTGGGCGTTGAAGAACGTCCGCTACTTTCCCAACGTTCATAGCTCTCTGCCCTCCCTTCTTTAGGCCCTGCAGTAAGGCATGGCGGAACCGGGTGAGGGCCTTCTCTCCGTCATCATTATTTGGGTTCCATCCGGGATCTTCATTTGGGAAATCTGCGGCTGCTGCCCTTCGGGGATCTAGGTCTCGCCCATCTTCAGGGTTTTCTTCCAACCATCTAGTGGTTGCTCGCACTATCCGTGCCCGCTCTTCAGTAGTAAAGAGGGTAGCCAAGAACTGGCGACAGTCAGACCAGGTGGGCTGGTGGGTTTGCATAATACTGGACATTAACTCTGTCAAATCTTGGGGCTTTTCAGTATAGGAGGCATAATGTGTTTTCCAGTTCAATAAATCTGTTGTGGTGAATGGCACATAAACTAGACTGGTTGGTCCAACCACAACCTGACCCTCTGTATTTACAATAGGTAATCCTGGGACTTGCCGTAGTGGCATTTGGCAAACTTCTCTCTGGCCCGCTGTCCTGCTTCTGAAGGCGTAACGCAGATTAGCGGGGATAGTGCTGCTGCTGGTGCTTGGACTAGTGGGTGGCCCTGGACTAGCATCTGACCCTCCGCTAGCAGATCCTTCAGGGGATGATGATTCTGTTGCAGAGCTCTGCCCAGGGCTGGTAGCGCTCTGCTCAGGACTAGGGCTCCGACTCTGGGGAAGGGGGTGGTCCTCGGGTTGTGGGTGACCGGGTGGAGGTACCTCAACTGGGGGTACTCCCACTACCTCTGGCTCTACTCGGGGTACTGATGGAGCTGACGGGACTGGTGTATACAGAAATGTGGGCGAATGACCCGGGACCTCTGGAGGCTCTGGGGCTGCAAAAATAGGGGGCTTTTCCTTCTTAGCAGGGACTCCCGCTAACAGAATTCTACTCTGCCCCTCACGGCAACGCTTTATCCAAGGGGGTTGCTTCTCACAGATAGCTAGCCAGGAATCTATATAGGAAAACTGCTCGGAACTATATCTGCGCACCACCTGGTGCACTCGGGACATAATTTGAATATCAAAAGTACCTTCTGGTGGCCACACGGCGTCCAGCGCCGGCCACACCCTACTACACAATATTTCTAAGCGGGTCGGTGACATTTTTACCCCATAATCACCACTAAACCCCTTTTTAAAATTCGTGATCATACAGTTCAACGGAGTTTGTACGGACTCCGCCCCTCCCATTATGACATATGACAGACAAGACAGCAAACAGAAAGGATGGGTAGGATGGCTGCGGGTAAGGGGTCCGCACAGCCCACGGAACAATAAGGGGGACAAACACCAGACGCTTCCTCCTTTTCGCGACCTGGGCACAGTCGCCTGGCCAGGAAATGCACTACTTAGGAGTCCGCTCTCACTCGGCCTGTATTGCAAGACATCTCAAGCACATTTCACACAACCAAACATGCTAGCATTTCCCAAATTCCAAATTCCCGGGCTAACTGACTAAACCAAAATTACCAAACCAAAAGGGTCAGTGGCTTCGCCCCGCGCATACTCATGCAGGGTTACTAGGACCACCCTGGGAGTTGATCAGACTCCCTTTACCTGTTACCATACCATATTAGTCTCGAGACTTTCCCAGAGCTAACTGACTAAGAACCAGAAAAATCAATACTCACTGGATCCGGTAGCTAATGCGCTGCGCAACCAGTTCCACCTCGTGTTGAATCCTGGACTCCCCTCCCGGGTTCGAGGTGTTGGCCGGCCGGACCCAGCAAGCCTGCCGAGGCAGGGCGGAACCCTCCGATGCAAGGGACCGGCGGCGCCTGGGCTCCTCTCCGCTGTCGGCCGGCTGCGGTCCCAGCCGGACCAAACCTGGAGGCGGTAATACGTGGTAGTATTCACTTGCGCACCATCCGCGTACCCCACTCTTCTCGGTCAGGGAACCAATGTAGTAGCGAAGTGCATGCAATGAACACACCAGGAGTCTATTTACTAGAATTCAAACCTGTTTATTTTGTGCACAAGCTCAGACACCTGTCAATGTCACTTTCAAAATGGTCTGAGCAATGGCGTTCAATAAATCAACAGCATTTATAGTTTTCCTCATCAGTTCTATACAGGCAAACTCCTCATTGGTCCCGGTGGCCCCCTCACCCCCCCCCCCCCCCCATTCAATGGAAAATTTCTGACCGGGCCCACACCGCTCTCCCCCCCTGCTCTTAGGCCTTCCTAGCCATGCTCAGTAACTAGACATAACATTCTGCCTTGCTTTTTGCTTACAAGGTCACTCGCAGCACAGACACTGTGTGAAAAGCAAGATTCTGAAATACATCTGTGGATAACATAACAAACTCAATGGAAAAGTTTTATATCCTTATCAGAGCAGCTTGAAGCAGATTCTATTTCTATTTCTATGGCTTTCCAGCTCTGCTTAGCTATAATATTCTGAAGTGGGGGTGGGGACTCAGGCCTAACCTACAGGCTTCATAACATACATTTACAGGCTATGCTAGGCCATAGCCTATCACACACTTGCTATAAAGAGATCCATTGTCTGTCCCATGCCATTTTGAATTCTGTCACAGTATTTGCTCCCACCACTTCCATCTGGAGGGCATTCCAAGCATCCACCATCTTTTCCATGAAAAAGTATTTCCTGATGTTGCTTTTAAGTTTAATACTTTGCAGCTTCATCATATGCCCTCTAGTTCTACAGTTTCCCCTTCTTTGAAAAAGGTTTGTTTGTTCATTGATACCCTATAAGTATTTAAAAGTCTGTATCATATCTCCCTGTTCCTCCTCTCTTCCAGGGTATATATATTTAGTCTTCAAATCTCATATATTCAGCCTTCCTCTGAATTGTTTCAAGTCTTTTTATATCCTTTGTGAGATATGGTTTCCAAAACTGAACGCAATACTCCAAGTGAGGTCTTGCCAATGACTTGTATGGGGCATTGATACCTCCTCCTTTCTGATGGTTATTCCTCTCTCAGTATGCAGCCCAGCATCCTTCTGGCTTTGGCTTCTGCCTTGTCACATTGTTTTGCCACCTTCGGAACCTCAGGCATTAGCCAAGATCCCTCTCCTGGTCCGTGAACACTAACCTCTCGCCCCCTATCACATACAATTCTTTTGGATTTCTGTATTCCAAATGCATGACTCTGCACTTCTTTGCATTAAATCTTAACTGCCAAGCATTAGACCATTCGTCCAGTGTTTGTAGATCTTTCCCCATGTTGTCCATTCCCTCAGAAGTGTTCACTCTATTGCAAATTTTCATGTCATCTGCAAAAAAGCAGACTTTTCCATTCCTTCTTTCTGCAATATCACTGACAAATACATTGAACAGTATCGGACTGTGGGGCACATGCCACTACTCACCTTCCTTTCTTCTGAGTGAATTCCGTCTACTACCGCTTTCTGTTTTCTGTCAGTCAACCAATTTCTGATCCAGTTCACCACCTTGTGACCTATCCCTAGGATGCTCATTTTATTCATTTTATTTTATTTTATCCTCTGTTGATTCCCACCTCCTACATAAATTACGCAGATAATATCCACTTGAGCTAACATATTTATTTATTTAGTAAAAACATATACATATATGATGTTGACTGTACATAGTTTTACCTGTTAATCCATGTTATATATTCCCATGTTCTATGTAAACTCAATGTTACTTGCATACATTGTTGTATATTTTGTTCAATGTACACCGCACTGATCTTAATAGCGCGGTATATAAGAAATGTTAAATAATAAATAAATAAATAAATAAATAAATAATTGATAAGCCTCCTACGAGGAACAGTATCAAAGGCTTTGCTGAAAGATCACAACCATCGCATGCTCTTGATCTAGTTCTCTGGTCACCCAGTGAAAGAACTCAGATTTATTCGACATTATCTTCCCCTGCTAAAACCATGTTGCCTCGGATCATGCAATCAATTGGTTTCCAGAAAGTCCACTATTCTTTCTTTAAGAGTATCTCCATTACTTTTCTCACCACAGTTGTAAGGTTTACTGGCCTATAGTTTGTCACTTCTTCCCTGTTATGAAGAGGTACCACATCAGCCCTTCTCCAATCCTGCGGAACTTCTCCCGTTTCTAAGGATCTCTTAAAACATCCTTTAACGGCCCTGCCAGAACTTCTCTGAGCTCTTTCAGTATCCTGGGATGTATCCCATCCGGCCCCATGGCCTAGTCCACTTTCAGTTTTGCAAGTTGTTCAAAAACATCATCGTCTGTGAATAGTGTGGTATCTACTCCATTCCCATTTGTATATTTGTCAGTCATACATGGTCCTTCTCTAGGATTTTTTTTAGTGAATTCAGAACAGAAGTATTTGTTTACATTTTAGCTTTTTCAATGTCATTTTCCACAAATCTGTCCTCAACACTTTTGAGTCTGGCAGTTCCACCTCTGATCTTCCTCCTCTCCCGAATATACCTGGAAAAGGTTTTGTCTCCACGCTTCACATCTTTAGCCATCTTTTCTTTTGCCTATGCTTTTGTTATTTATTTTTGTCTCTTTTAGCTTTATCCTGTATTCTTTTTTGTGTTCCTCTTTTTATGAAAGCTGTGTTCCTTATCATTCCTACAGTTTAGTCCTCCACCTCTGGGTAGTGTACCTCCTCCTGCAGCATGGAGACTGGACATGCCAAAATCATGACATCACTGGATATAGCCTGCTGGTCTCTCCCATCAGCCCCAGTGTGTCCAATCTCCATGCAGCAGGAGGACGTAGTGAGCCTAGGTGCTGGGCTCACTTGAGGAACGGATAGGGAGCAGTTAGTTAGAGGTTAAATTGGATTTTTTGTTTGTTTGTTCAATTGCTGTTTGCATTTCTTTTTCTTTTAGGGTGCTATATGTTTAAAAAAAAAGAAGAAGGAAGTAAAATTAAAATAAAAATAAACAAGGGGGGTTCTACAGCCCCAGCCTTGATCCAGTGCCTTTGGTATCCTCCCCTTCTATTTCTACTGGCATGCTGTCGGTCGGCTCTCCCCTCCCAGACTGCACAGAGGGTAGCCCGGCAGGGGAAGGAGTGAGTGGCCCGCATGTTGTCCCAGACTGCTCGGGGTGGCGAGGAGAGCCAGCAAGATGGCGTGGCCTGCCCTCACCGTGAACGCTGCTCTCAGTGGAGACGAGCAGCGTGGCAGTTTGCAGGGCGACGATTCGGCCTGTGGCGGAGGTGAACACTGGAGGGCTGTAATCGCTGAGGTGAGTGCCGTGGCTGAAGCAAAGTTTTTTTCACCGGAGCTTGGGCGGGCGCTATAAAGCTTAGCGTGAGGCTCAGCGGTTTGAAGCTTGGGATGTTTCCCGCGCTCCGCTGTCTCGGGCAGGCAGCAGCGTGGAGCGACACACGGTCATGGAAGTCGGAGAACATCGCAGGTGCTTGATTAGGCAGATAGTCTCTGCGGGAGCTTAAATTCAATTAATTTTGTTGGCATGCTGGGGTTCAGATTCTGTGTCTTTTGGGTTAGTTCAGTAGCGCGTTTGTTTGCAACATGAAAAAAAAAAAGGGGGGGAGCTAACGAGAGGCAGAATGTTCAGGGGGTTCCCGCTAGCCAACCTCAGCTTTCATTCCCTGGATTTCTTGGCAGGCGGCGTCGGGTAGAGAGGACATTGATACGCTTGCCAGCGTCGGGTGCGGCAGGGTGTGCCCCACCCGGGTGCTGGCCAGGCCTGACGCTACCTGGCTTCTCAGCTCAGGTGCAGGCCAGTTCACTGAGGGGCCCTTGCCTCCAAGTGGTCACCTTACACCCTAGGGTTTTATTTTTATTTCAATTGTGTTCTTGTTCTCCCGCTGTCTACTTGATTCGGGCCTATTCTTCGTATGAACGCTAAATAAGGCAGTGGGGAAAGGATTCCATGATTTACGAAAGGACTAGTGCATGTGGAACGGAGTTTTACATTCAAGCTGGGTGGTTTCGTCATCCTCTGGGTAGAGAAGCGCAAACATAGAAGATTCTGAATTCACCCAGGGGTATAGGTGCTTGTTTCATAATCCAGGGGGTTGCACACATCCAATTGGCTCCTGGGGGGTAGGGCTCTGAGTAAGTCGATGCCTCATAGTATGTTAGTCTAGGAGTAGATTAAATATAAAAAAAAAAAAAGAGAGAAAAAGTAAATTGAAACCGTATTGGGGCTATGGTCTTCCTTTGGTTTCTGGATTCATCAAATTCAAGCCAGAGTAAACATGACCAGTACTGAATGTAAGTCACCTATCATCCATGGAATGCTGGCCACAGGTAGGGGGGATTTTCTTCCATTTGGGGTATGCATGGCATACCTGGCTAGGTGCGAAGGTGGCAACCACTAAGGTGACTTGCACGTTCAAAAGTGGGACGGAGGCAGCAGTTGGTGAGTCCCTCATAAGGGTTTAAGAATGGTATAAAGTTATATGTGAACCGCGCTGATTTCTAAGAGTGCGGTATATAAGAAACAATAAATAAATAATAAAGGTGTTTTTATTTCTTTTATTTAATTGAATGATTGGTTCATTTAGGGGGGATCCCAAGTTGAGTTATTAGTAGCCCTGGACACAGGAGGACACGTCTTAAGAGAAATGTCCAGGTACTCTGGGACATGCATTTGGAACATGTGAATAGCAAACATGCACAGGCAAGGTCGGGCACGCCTTCTTAAAGGACGGGGTGTGCGACATGGATGGCCATATGGAGATCGCCAGAATAGTATTTCGGAATTGGGAGACCTAACAGCCTAATGGTTGGAGTAGGGGCTTGGGGTCAGGAAGACCAGCGTTCTGATCTTCTTCCCTTCCGTTGATCTTCGGTTTAAGTACATTGTATTCTACAAATGCGCCTTTGCCTGGTCTGCTGTCTACTTACCAGGTAAGCGTATCTTCTCTTTGGTGTTTCGAGAAGATCTTGACAAGTTGGTTAAAGAGGTATGAGAGTCTAAGGACGGAAGACTCCCGGAGGATAAACCGAGGCAAGGGAAGCCCTTGCTGGCCTTTCGGGGTCAGTTTAGAGATGTCAGGAAATTTCTAACTTCTTGCTTGGGTGGTTTTTCCAAAGGGGAAGATTTGCTTCTAGAGTCCAGGTGTTTCGTGGAGCAAATAGAGGTTTCGCAGCGGCTTCCGCAGTGATGACTCGTAAACCACAATGAAAAGAGGCGGGTCCCGGTGAGAAGCCAACCGGTGGGAGGACGGCTTCAGGGATTTCTTCCTGCCGAGACCCAAATAACGTCCAACCAGTGGGTGTTGGAGATCGTTCATGGAGGTTATGCGCTGGAATTGGCAAGACCGGTGCTAGACGCATTTGTGATGTCTCCCTGCAAAGGCCAACAGAAAACACTTGCGTTCGTCAAACGTTAGATCGGCTTTTATAGTTGAGAGCAGTCGTGCCGGTACCAATAGAGAATTACGGTGTGGGTCGCTACTCCCATTTATTTCGTGGTGCCAAAGAAAGATGGGTCTCTCCGTCCTATTCTGGTTCTCAAAGGGGTGAACCGCTGCCTTCGAGTACCGCATTTCAGGATGGAAACGTTGAAGGCGGTCATTGTGGCGGTGCGCCAAGGGGAGTACTTGACCTCCCTTGATCTCATGGAAGTGTATTTAGACATCCCAATCAAAGAGGGTGATCAAATGTTTCTGCGGTTCGCTCTTCCTTGGGGACCTTATCAGTTCCAAGCATTGCCTTTCAGTCTGGCGACGGCCCCCCAGACATTCACCAAGATCATGGTGGTGGTAGCGGCGGCATTGCGAAAAGAAGTTCTGGTTCAGCCTTATCTCGACGGTTGGTTGATTCTGGAAAAGTCCAAGGCTGAGAACATTTGAGTTACCGACAAAGTAGTGAAGTTTTTGCAGAGTCTCGGCTGGGTGGTTGATTTGATCAAGAGCCAAATAGTTCCGTCCCAGGATCTCAAATATCTAGGGGTATGGTTTGACACTCAGAACGGAGCGGTGTTTCTGCCGAATCGTCGAGTACAAGTGCTTCGACAGTTGTTGCACAAGTTCAGGTCCACTCCAGCGCCCATAGCGTGGAGTTACCTTCGTGTGCTGGGGACAATGGCGGCGACTTTGAAAGTAGTTTCATGGGCTAGATTTCATATGCGACCATTACAGAGAGCGCTGCTTTGCCATGGGTTGCATCAATCCGATTCACTGAACAAATGGCTTCCCTGTCCCCTTCGGTTCAGACAGTCCCTTCGGTGGTGGTGGCGGCTTCCAGAGTCTCTGAAGGCGGGAATGCCTCTAGAACAGCCGGAGTGGCTTCCCTTGCTGACGGACGCGAGTCTTGCGGGATGGGGAGCTCATTGCGGAGATCTCTTCACGCAGGGCACTTGGGCCATACAAGAGAGCAAATGGTCAATCAAGCGGTTTGAACTGCGAGCGGTCTGTCTAGCGCTGAAAACGTTCAAGGCTGCGGTGACAGGTCGGGCGGTTCGAGGGCGGTCCGACAACTCCGTGATGGTGGCCTACATCAATCGACAGGGCAGTACAGAAAGTGTGGCCATGAAAGAAGAATCAGACGCTCTATTTCTTGGGTTGAACCTCGACTGCCAGCGATTTGGCGGCACACATTGCAGGGAAGGACAATGTGATGGCAGATTTTCTCAGCAGGGTCTGAGTAGATGCTGGAGAATGGGAATTGCATCTGGACATGTTAGTGCAGATAGTTCAAAGATGGGGGCTACCGATCATGGATCTCATAGCAACCTTTCAATCAGTAAAAACGGGTCGTTTCTTCAGCAGACAGTGAGAGAGGATGACAGAAGAAATCGACGCCCTGATGAAACGGTGGCCGTCGTCAGGGCTCCTCTATGTCTTTCCTCTGTGGGCGCTCATAGGTCGTGTGGTGCAGCATATCGAAGCTCATCGGGGATACGTGTTGGTGGTCCCGTACTGGCCAAGGTGCCCGTGGTCTGCAAATCTCATTCGTTTGCTCGACAGGCATCCTTGGAGGTTACCAACGTCGGAGACTCTGTTGCTATAGGGTCCGCTGCGAATGACTCAGGAGGATCGGTTCCCGTTTATGGTATGGCCATTGAAAGGGCAGGTTACTCTGCAGCAGTCATCGCTACCTTAATTAGAGCGAGGAAAAAGCCAGTGTCTCTTACATATGTGCGCATATGGCGTATTTTTTAGGACTGCTGCTCACGGAAGCAAGTTTGCGCAGCTAGAGTATCCATTTCCCTTGGTGTTAAGTTTCCTGCAAGGCGACTTTGATAAGGGTCTGGCAGCCAGTTCTTTGAGAGGTCAGTTAGCAGCCCTGTCATGCTATAGAGGCAAGGTCCAGGGGGTGGCTCTAGACTCGCATGCAGATGTGTTACGTTTTTTTCTTAAAGCAGAATCCAGGCTGCGACCCTCACGTAGGATTGCGGTGCCGCCGTGAGATCTTAACTTGGTTTTAGGAGCAGTAGCTAAGGAACCATTTGAGCCTTTACACCAGACCTTCGTTAAAGATTTATCTTTGAAGACAGTGTTTTTGGTAGCCATCTGTTCAGCGAGGCGAATTTCGGAGTTGCACGCGCTATAATGTAGAGAACCGTTTTTGTCTCTTTTATTTATTTATTTAATTGATTTTCTATACCGCACTATTTATTATCAGCGCAGTTTACAGGAAATGTATTTGTGCAAAGAGGGCAGTTCAATGCACTTACAATAAACAGGGGTAAATAAACATGGATAACAGGTTAACAGGTAACAACTATTTACAATTAGGTATTAGCTTCGCCATTTCGCCTAAATCAAACGGTTTCTCTTCCATCTCTAAGTTCGGAGGAGGGGAGCGTCTCAGACTATAGTTTACGTCGTTTAGACATAAAGAAGGTGCTGCGGCAGTATTTAAAAGTCTCAGAAACTTTCCGCTAGTCGGACTGTCTATTCGTATGGTTCGGAGGTCCCCGTAAAGGGGAAGCGGCGGTGAAAGCGTCCTTTTCCAGATGGATTAAGGAGGCGATTGTTTCAGCATACCTGTTGCAAGGCCGCCCAGTGCCAGCAGGTTTAAGAGCTCACTCTACTAGAGCGCAAGTGGCATCCTGGGCGGAACGCAGTTTGGTTCCATTAGTGGACATTTGTAGCACGGCCACCTGGTCCTCTCTTCATACTTTAAGTAAGCACTACCGCCTGGCTGTTCGGGTGGCGAATGATGTCTGTTTCGGGTCGGCGGGGTTAAGAGCTGGCTGGAAAGGTCCCTCCCAATAATTACTGCTCTGATACATCCCAGAGGCGGAGGACTAAACTGTAGGAACGATAACGAAATAGAAATTACACTTATCTGGTAATTGTTGTTCCTTGAGTAACTACAGTTTAGTCCTCATTCCCGCCCGGGGATGGATTGGTTTGTAGGGTTTATTCCGCTGGGAGAAGTGCAAGACTACAGGTGAGTAGAGTTTTTGATAGATGCTTAGTAGTCTCCATTCGTCATGTCTCTTTTTTCTGTCTTTTCCTCTCTTTCTTGTCCTTGGCTAGGCATAGAGTGGAAAACAGAAGGTGCAAAACGCAGTCCCCTTCTGTCGGGAAGGGGGTTTAGTTATTAAATACGTTAGGTTATGCGTTCAGTCTAAGTATAAGGTTGAAATTAATATGATAGCTACTTATTTGTTGCTCCTTTGAGTCTGCTTTGTCAATAGGTCACTGGGGGCTGATGGGAGAGACCAGCAGGCTATATCCAGTGATGTCATGATTTTGACATGCCCAGTCTCCAAGCTGCAGGAGGAGGTACACAACCCAGAGGTGGAGGACTAAACTGTAGTTATTCAAGGAACAACAATTACCAGGTAAGTGTAATTTCTATTTTTTTTGCCTTTATTTGTGCAGCCACTTCTTTGGTGAACCATATAGGTTTACTTTTCTTTTAGTTCTTGTGAACTTTTCTTGCATATATATCCGTTGCCCCTTTTATTGCCTCTTTTAGTTTAGCCTACTGCAATTCCACTTTCCTAATCTCTTTCCACCCTGCCAACTTCTCCTTCAGGTACTTTTCAGTTTTACTGAGGTCGGCATTTTTGAAGTCTAGGACTTTGATTTTGCTGTGATTGGATTCTGTCTTGACTTTTACCTCAGATTACACAGGGTGATGATCACTGCTGCTCAAAGGGCACTCTTTATTCTTTATTTGTGAGGTTTGATATACCACCCATGCCGGAGCGTCAGGGCGGTGTACAATAAAAAATGTATATTGGCTACTGAAAATGAAAGCCAGAAAGGAACGCCATCAGCAGATAGGACAGGGATAGATAAAGCAGACTGAAACAAAGAACAGGGACAGAACCAGAGGTTAATCTATTTTAGACAAAAACAAAACAACATGGAGGGAAAGGAATGGGGTGGCCTGGTTGTAGGGGTATTACGTTATGAAGGGTGAGGGGCACAGCTAGGGGAGGCGAGGCCATCGGCAGGAACACTCACTCATACATTTGACATGCTATCTCCATTGGAGAGTACTAAATCCATATTGAAATTTCCGTGGTTGGTTTCATCACCAGTTGTTTGAGCAATCCTTTCTAATTCTAATATGTACTTGTATACTGCTACGATCCCATACCTTGTGGTTTCGTGTGTTTTACAGCAAGAGACATCACATAAAAAGACAGAGATGAGAATTGTTGGACCAGAGCTAAGGTAGATTAGGAGTCATATAGCCATGACTTTTGATTTTTCTTGGAAGGCATCCACAATCTTCTTATTTCTTTCCAGATTTGCAGAAGGAATACTCCAGTCCACATCGGGTAGATTAAAGTCACCCAATATGATCGCTTCTCCCTTCTGGCTGCCTTTGAAAATATAAATGATCAAGTCTGTCCATTTCCTCAATTTGAGTTGGAGGCCTGAAGACTACACCAGTGCGGATGATAGTGCCATCTCCTCTTTCTTTTTTTTTTTCTTTTCTATTTATGCATTTTACAATAAATACAAGAGTAACATCTTGTACAGAAATTAGGAAGAGTTACCATAAAAAAGAAAAACTAAAAAGTAAATAGCAAAACCTATTACAGGGAAAATGAAAACTAAACATAACCCTACTACTCCAGCCCAAAATAGGTGGAGGAAAAGTGTAGTTACTCACTTCTAACAGGTGGTCTCTGAGAACAGCAGGAATTTAGTCTTCACATATGGGTGACGTCTGTACCAACAGAGCTTGCGCGGGAACGCTCCCCAGCATCCAATAGGAAAGCTTTTGGGAGCATCCCACTGCGTCTGTGTAGCTGCCTTCCCGCCTTTCCAGCTCTCCCTCCTCAGCTGAGTTTGTAGCTGAGATAATAGAAGAGAAATAGAAGAAGGCCTACAACTCCTAGGGGAGGAGGGTGGGTTGTGAAGACTAAATTCCTGCTGTTCCCGGAGATCATCTGTTACAGGTGAGTAACTACACTATCTCCAGGAACAAGCAGGAATGTAGTCTTCACATATGGGACTTCCTAGCTAGGAGATGCCAGAGAGATGACCTCGGAGTCAGCAGTGGATCTCACAGGTATGCCTAAAGAGGTCATGTATCCTCCATGGATTTCTGGTATCGAAACCCAGGACGGAGGCTAGGAGTTGCTCTAAGTTTGAAAGAGATGCTGGAAAACAGCTTGGCCAAACAAGGCTCCCAGCAGGAGTCCTTCTCCAGGCAATAGTGAGCAGCAAAAGTGTGGACCAAAGGCCAAGTTGCTGCTTTGCATATCTCGTCAATAGCTACAGAGTGTAGATTTGCCATAGAGGCAGCCATGGCTCGAACATTATGGGCAATGACGTGACCCTTGAGAGAAAGTCCTGCCTTCTCATAGGCAAAAGTGATGCAGTCAGCTGTCAACTTGGAGTTTGTTTGGATACTGGCAAGCCAAGGTGACTCGGGTCAAAGGAAATGAAAAGCTGGGAAGATTTTCGGTGCTCTCGAGTTCTCTGGAGATAAAAAGCTAAGGCATGTTTGCAATCCAGAGTGTGGAGGATTGCCTCCACCCTAGAGGAAAGAGGTCTAGGGAAAAAGACAGGAAGGTAGACTGACTGGTTTAAATGGAAGGGTGAGACCACCTTCGGCATGAAGTGAGGATGAGTCCTAAGGACAACCTTAACATGGTGGAACCATGTATATGGAGGGTCAGCCACCAAGGTCTGGAGCTTACTAATGCATCTTGCTGAAGTGAGGGCAATAAAGAAGATGATGTTCCATGTGAGAAACTTGAGTAGTGACTAGAGGTTCAAAGGAAGCTTGAGAAGCTGTCCTAGAATAACATTAAGGTCCCATGCCACTGGAGGCAGCTTAATGGGAGGTTTGGTTAATAGAAGACCCCTCATGAAGTGTAATATAAGCGGCTGAGAAGAGAAGGGTTGGCCATCTAAGGGCAGGTGAGAGGCCACAATTGCACTTAAGTGTACTCTCACTGAATTGGTTTTGAGTCCAGAAGATGATAGGCGAAGGAGGTACTCTAGAAGTGCCTCCACCGGAGCTGAGAAGGGATTGAGATTCTTATGATTCACCAGAAAGAAAGCCTTCTCCATTTGAAAGCATAGGACCATCTAGTGGATGGCTTCCTAGAAACTAAGAGGATTTCCTTAACTTCCTGGGGAAGGTTAATGTCTTGGAAGGCTATGCCTTCAGCCGCCATGCTGTGAGATGGAGAGACTGTGGATTGGGATGGAGCAGTGTCCTTTCCTCTTGAGAGAGGAGATCTGGAGCAGATCCGAGATCTATGGGTTGAGCCTAAGACAGAGGTAGCAGGATAGGGTACCACGATTGGCATGGGCAGCGTGGGGCTATGAGTATCATGGAGCCCTTGTCTCTTTGGAGTTTGAAGAGAGTCTTGGGAATTAGTGGTATAGGAGGGAAGGCATATAGGAAGCCCTGATCCCAGTGTAGGTGAAAAGCATCCACCTGCTGGCTATCCAGTGCAAGAGTCCTGGTGCAGAAGTGGGGAAACTTAGCATTCTGAGGACTTGCAAAGAGGTTTATCTTTGGAGTCCCCCAGATTTGAAAAATGTGAGAGACTTTGTCTACATGAAGAGACCACTCATGGGGAAGAAGGATTCGACTCAGTCTCAGTTGCCTGGAAGATACACCGCATTGATTGGCCTAGTGGTTGGGGCAAGTTACCTCAAGCTGGAAGGTGGGGGGGTTCAAATACCACTAGAGGACAGCAATCTTATTTATTTATTTATTTATTTACATTCTCTTATATACCGCGCTATTCTGCATCAGTGCGGTTTATAAGAGAATGTTGGGCCAGAAGGACTGGGGTTTCTAGTCCCACAGGTGCTCCTTGTGATCTTGGGCAAGCCATTTAACCCTCCATTGCCCATGTTCCCTGTAAAATATTTATATCCAAGTTATAATGCCCTGTTCAATGTAATTTCAGTTTGTTCAATGTAAACCGCCTTGATATCATGAAAGGCTGTATACAAGAAATGTTAAATAAATAAATGTAGGTGAATGCGATGATGTATGACAAAGGACCAGAGATGTAGAGCTCGCTGTAGAGGGTCCAAGAGCCTGTTCCACCCTGCTTGTTCACGTAGAACATGGCTACTTGATTGTCCGTCTGGACTAGGACTTTGCGGCAAAGAAGATGGTCCTGGAACACTTTGAGAGCATTGAGAATGGCTTTGAATTCCAGAAGATTTATGTGAAGCTGTGATTCCTGATGAGACCAGAGTCCCTGAGTAGAGAGAGTGTCCAGATGAGCTCCATCATTGATGTGCTGGCATCTGAAAAGGTGACCCTACAAGAAGGTATTCTGGGGATTGCCACCACTGGAGAGGCGAGATCAGGAGGATAGAGACCATTATCTTGTCCCCCAGGCAACCTGATGCCTGAGACCACTGGGATGCCAGTGCCCATTGGGCTATGTGCATATGGAACAACATGCACCATTGATGCCATATGACCCAGAAGCTGTAGCATTTCTCGAGCAGTAAGAAAGTTCTTGAGGCATGCTTGAGATGCTAATTGATTGAATCGAGCACAGCGGAGCTGCGGCAGAAAAGCCCTTGATTGCTGAGTGTCTAGGAGAGCCCCTATGAACTCTAGAGTTTGAGAGGGGACGAGTTGGGACTTTGGAGGATTTATTACAAATCCCAAGTGTTGTAGCACCTGTATGGTATGTGAGAGGGATAGGCTGGCCTCTAGAGAGGTGCTTGCTCGTATGAGCCAGTTGTCTAAGTAAGGGAAGACAAATATCCCTAGAGACCTTAGGAATGTGGCTACTACCGCCATGCATTTTGTGAAGACTCTTGGGGCAAAGTTGAGGCCGAAAGGCAGGACTTTGTATTGATAATATCTTCCTTCGAACATGAAGTGCAGGAACTTTCTGTGCTGTGGATGAATAAGTATGTGATTGTACGCTCCCTTAAGATCTAGAGAACAGAGCCAATCCTGACTCTGGAGATAGGGGAGAAGGGTCCCTAGGGAGATAATTTTGAATTTCTCCTGTAGTAGGTACTTGTTCAGTTCTTTGAGATCCAGAATGGTCCTGTATCCTCCTGTTTTCTTTGGAATGAGAAAGAAGCCCACTGAAGCAAGCAACCCTCTCTGGACCACCGCCAGCTCTGTGCTCCCCGACCGGGGTCGAGCACACCTGAGCGGGACTTCCATCCCTCCCGCCCAGGAGCCTCCAGCCCAATCGGGGCTGTGGGAGGCGGAGCCAAGCAGCCAGGCAGCACAAAAAGAAGCCCACCGAAGCAAGCAACCCTCTCTGGACCACCGCCGGCTCTGTGCTCCCCGACCGGGGTCGAGCACACCTGAGCGGACTTCCATCCCTCCCGCCCAGGAGCCTCCAGCCCAATCGGGGCTGTGGGAGGCAGAGCCAAGCAGTCAGGCAGCACAAAAAGAAGCCCGCCGAAGCAAGCAACCCTCTCTGGACCACTGCCGGCTCTGTGCTCCCCGACCGGGGTCGAGCACATCTGAGCGGGACTTCCATCCCTCCCGCCCGCCCAGGAGCCTCCAGCCCAATCGGGGCTGTGGGAGGCGGAGCCAAGCAGCCAGGCAGCATAAAAAGATGTCCGCCGTCAGGCGGGCCCGTGCCTGTCGGGCCAGCGCCTGAGGGCCTTGCCAGAGGGCCCTTTGGCGTGGCCCTTAGGCGGAGGCACTCCTGCAACACGCCCAACCAGCACAGCCAGCCCAACCAGAGGAAAAAACATCTACACTATCCCGGAGAACAAGAATCCACAAGAAAAGAGGTAACCCCGCCATGGACTCCTAGACTAACTCACAACCACCTTCATCTGTTGCAGCACTTGGACCACTACTACTGCACCCTGTAACCCCTTCCGGACTATCCCAACCCCTACTCACCAACTACTGCTCCGTTCCATTATAGAATCTGCTACAACTGTATAACAATATCTGACCCACTCCGCCTCACTTGGGGTGAGATACTCCAGCCCTGCTCAACGAACAACTGTACTAGTCAGGATACATCATGATGCTCCCTTTCTTCTCCCTAGCCCTCTCCCTCCTCACCACCTTTACCCCCAACCTTTCTCTAGCACTCACCCCCCCTACCAATCACATCCCAATTCTCTACAACCACCATAGGAGACCATATGGAAACCCCCACCACACCTCCTCAAGAACCAATACCCCCCACACACACCTTCTGCACATCCCCTTACAGCGCCTGAAGAATATTCAACAGGAGAAGATCAACAACCAACGCTTACTTAAGTGCGCCCTAATAAACGCGAGATCAATCCGCTCAAAATGGCCAGTAATCACCGACCTGATAACCCTCCATAATCTGGACATCATAATGATAACCGAGTCATGGCTATCCGATAGCGACAATGTGCTAATCAACCAGATGTCACCACCTGGATTCTCGACCTTCGCCTGTCACCGGACCCACCAAAAAGGCGGAGGCACACTCATCCTTGCCAGATCCGAACTCCACTTTACCCTGACCTACACAGCTAGCTCTACACATCTTGACACAATATCCATCTCAAATGAACAATGCTCAATCAACCTCATTTACCGAGCACCATCCCCGCAACCAGACGACCTATCATCAATAATCGACCTAGCCTGCAACCCCCATAACACACACTCTCTAAACTGGCTACTGGGAGACTTCAACCTACCCTCCCTACAGGATATATACTCCTCAGCCTTCCTTGATGCAATGAATGAGCTGGGATATACCCAACTCATTAACGCCCCCACGCACAACAAGGGTGGCAAACTCGACCTGATATTCGCCCCCCAGACTGGCGTCAACCCACCCCAGAACCTGCTACATTCCATAACGCCCGTACCTTGGTCCGATCATCACCTAATCCTACTCAACATACCCACATCCCACCTCGGCAATAACAAAACATGCACCCCTCCTAGACCTAGCACAATACGCTTTCGACCCCTCGACAAGGATGAGGCCCTCAAAAAGATCCTGCCACTCCACCGAATCTCTCGATCCTGACGAGCTAGTAGTCAACTGGAACGACGCCCTCAGAACCGCTGCCCACATCCCACCCACCAACAAGAGCGCAGCAAGACGCGA
This sequence comes from Ichthyophis bannanicus, assembly GCA_033557465.1. Lineage (NCBI taxonomy): Eukaryota > Metazoa > Chordata > Amphibia > Gymnophiona > Ichthyophiidae > Ichthyophis > Ichthyophis bannanicus. The sequence continues at coordinate 1,032,309,649 of CM066034.1, forward strand.
ACATGCACCATGGTACTCCCAAGATCTTCGAGCATCACTCCTTCAGCTACGCAAACTAGAGAGGCAGTGGCACCATTGCTGGACCTCAGATGCACTCCGTACGTACTCCACTCACTTACAAATTCATCGAGAAAAAAACATGGAAAAAAGAAAACAGTATCACTCAGAGCTATCGAAGCGATCACTAAACAGACCACGCGACCTATTCAACATTGTGAAGTCCCTAACAGGTGATCCAGATCCAGTTCACCCAACAACTCCTCAGCCACAAGACTACTCCGACTACCTCCAGTCGAAGATGATACAAATTAACATGAACACAACCACCATACCCACCTTAACCCCACATGCAACCCCACAACCAATCTCCCTACATGATTTTGCTAAAGTATCCAACAAGGAGATCATTGACACCATCTTGTCCATCAACCTCACCACCGCCCCCAATGATCCTTGTCCCGCAAGCTGGATCAAAGAGCTACGCCATGACCTCAGCCCAACCATCTGCAAAATCCTTAATCAATCCCTCTTAACAGGAACCTTCCCCCAAAGCCTCAAACTCACATCCATCCGCCCACTGCTAAAGAATAACAAGCTCGACCCAGCCAAAGTCGAATCCTACAGACCAATCTCAAGCATTCCGTTACTTGCAAAAATCAATGAGAAGGTCGTCCTGCGACAATTACAACACCACATCGACAATGAGGCACTTTTAGACTTCGCCCAGCACGGCTTCAGGGAAGCCCATGGCATCGACACCATCCTCACCATCTTCTTCAACAATCTAATCACTGGTCTCGATAACATCCACCAAGGATTTGTCCTCATCTTCCTAGACATAGTGGCCGCCTTTGACTCGGTCAACCACGAGACACTCCTACACCGTCTCAAAGAAAAAGGGATACAAGGCACAGCACTAGCCTGGTGCAAAACCTATCTATGCAACCGATGGCAACAAGTCAGAGCCGACTCCACGACTTCTGAACCTTTTCCTCTGAAGCAAGGCGTACCACAAGGATCATCCCTCTCCGTGCTGCTATTCAACATCTACATGCAGCCTATCTGTGCATTAATCCGCTCCTTCAACATTCAGTGCCTGGCCTATGCCGACGATATCCTCATTTACGCTCCGTTCAAGACCGAGCAACCCGACTTCTCCCAAATACAAAAATGTTTTGCAGCAATATCTGATTGGCTCCTAGCTCAAAATCTCCGAATCAACCACAATAAAACAGACGTCCTATTCGTCACGAGGAACCGAAAATTCATACCTCCTCCATCACTGCAAGTCAACAACATGGAACTAAAAGCGAAATCCACAATTCGATACCTAGGCATTACCCTGGATCAACACCTTGATATGTCAGCCCACATCACAAAAGCTATCTATTATAAGATCCGGTCACTACGCCATCTCCGCCCATTACTCGAATTCTCCGACTACCGAACTATCTTTCAAGCCTTGGTCATCCCACACCTTGACTTTGCGAACGGCATCCTCCATGGACTACCACAATCAACCTTGAATCCACTCTGACTTGCCATGAACTCGGCGGCAGGAGTTTTAGTTGGATCCTCAAGATCCAACCACATAACGCCAGTCCTGAAGAACCTACACTGGCTACCGCTACCTGCCAGAATTATCTACAAGATGCTAGTTCTGACATTTAAAGCCACCAGGAAACTACCTCCCACACCGATCAGCACGCTTCTCCATCACACACCAACAAACAGGACCAGGAGATCCACACAGTCGAATACCCTTGAAGTCCCTAAATCCTTGACAAAATGCACTAAGTCAACAGCAAGTAGAGCCTTCTCCATCTTCGCACCCATGGCCTGGAACGCCCTCCCTGCGGAAATCCGTGCCATCTCGAACCTAATGTCGTTCAGAAAAGCCCTCAAACACTACTTGTTCCTTCAGCACTACCCTGATTCCAAGCCGGGTAAACACACAACCACTACATTGACCCCCCGCCTACCACATCCCATTGAACAGCCCCCGGTCGACAATGGATAATCAACCACCACCTCTCCTGCTCCCCCCATCTCAAGAGCACCCCCAGCCACTATGAATCCTACATGCCCCGTCTGAATACTTATCACTATAATTTGTATATAATATGTATATAGTTCTCCCCAGTTCATCCAAGTTTTTGACCACCTGTTCCATGTAAACTCAATGCATCATACCGCATTGCAGTGTGTTTCTGTTTCTTCTGTGAACCGCACTGATTATAATAGTGCGGTATATAAGAAATGTTAATAAATAAATAAATAAATGTGATGAGATGCCACCTGTGGGCAAAGTGACAAAGTCTGCTGGGAATGTGGACGGGATCTGGACTCTCCAGAGACTGGACAGCTATGTTCTCTAGAAAGGAGATAAAGACCCTGAATAGTCTGGGTCTGCTTTGGTGGCTGTGACTTAGAAGTCTACACCTTCTTTGGTGGTTACTGCCCCTTCCGAGGAGCATGATGCTGACACTGAACAGCAGGGTTATAAGAAGTATAGTACTTTTTATTGAAAAAAGCTTTCTTTGCTGCTTTTTTCCTAGCTGTGTTGGCATAGATCTCGATAGCCTATTGAGAGTAGTGTTCTCAGATTCTAACTGAGAGGCCTTGTCCTGCCAATCCTTGCCAAAAAGGTTTTCACTGGTACAAGGGATATTACCCAGCTTATGTAACATAGTAACATAGAATATGATGGCAGATAAAGACCAGTATGGTCCATCTAGTCTGCCCAGCAAGAGTAGGTGCACCTGCCGCTCCGTGCAGATCACCCCTCCCCATGCTTTTGTTTAAGGGTGAACCTACCACTCCGTGTAGGTCACCCCTATTTGTTCAGATATAAGAGATAGTTATGCTTATTTTGATTTTACCTGTTGCTATAAAGGGATCCACTATGTCTATCCCATGCCATTTTGAATTCTGTTACAATGTTTGCCCCCACCACTTCCATCGGGAGGGCATTCCAAGCATCCTCCACCCTTTCAGTGAAAAAGTATTTCCTGACATTGCCTTTCAGTTTATCCCCTTGCATCTTCATGTTATGCCCTCTAGTTTTACAGCTTCCTTGTCTTTGGAAGAGGTTTGTTTGTCCATTAATACTCTAAGTATTTAAAGGTCTGAATCATATCTCCCCTGTCCCTCCTCTCCTCCAGAGTGTAGATATTTTGGTCTTCAAGTCTCTTCTAATAAGTCTTCTGACGCAGGCTCCAAATCATTTTAGTCGCCTTCCTCTGAACTGCTTCCAGCCTTTTTATATCCTTTGCGAGATACGATCTCCAAAACTGAACACAATATTCCAAGTGAGGCCTCACCAGCGACTTGTACAGTGGCATTAGTACCTCTTCTTTTCTGCTGATGATTCCTCTCTATATGCAACCCAGCATCCTTCTGGCTTTTGCCACCACCTTGTCACACTGTTTCTCTACCTTGAGATCATCAGAAACAATCACACCGAGGTCTTTCTCCTGGTCCATGCATATCAATCTCTCGCCCCCATCGCATACAATTCCCTTGGATTTAGAACCATAGAAATATGATGACAGAAAAAGACCACATGGCCTATCTAGTCTGTCCTTCCATATCAACAACTACAACAGTCCCCTTTTTTCCTTTAGAGATCCTCTGTGTTTGTCCCATGCTTTTTTGAATTCAGATACTGTCCTCATCTCTTCCACCTCCACTGGGAGACTACCGTATTTTAGCACATATAACGCCCACCCGCATATAATGCGTGGAAAATGCTAGGTATCATAAGGAAAGGAATGGAAAATAAAACAAAATATATTATAATGCCTCTATATCGTTCCATGGTGAGACCACACCTTGAATATTGTGTGCAATTCTGATCGCCGTATCTTAAAAAGAATATAGCGTTATTAGAAAATGTTCAGAGAAGAGCCACCAAAATGGTAAAGGGGATGGAAGGATACTCCTATGAAGAAAGGCTAAAAAGGTTAGGGCTCTTTAACCTGGAAAAGAGATGGCTGAGAGGAGATATGATAGAAATCTATAAATTAATGAACGGAGTGGAACGGGTAAACGTAGATCGATTGTTTACCTTATCAGAATATAGGAAGACTAGGGGACATGCAATGAAGCTACAGGGTAAACTATTTAAGACTAATAAAAGAAAATATTTTTTCACTCAACGTGTAATCAAACTCTGGAATTTGTTACCGGAGGATGTAGTAAAGGCTGTTAGTGTAGCTGGGTTTAAAAAAGGTTTGGAAAAGTTCCTGGAGGAAAGGTCCATAAACCATTATTAAGAAGGGACCCAGGATATCAATGCATGACCCAGTACAAGCATTGTGGAACCTGTGTCTTTTGGGGAAACTGCTAGGTACGTATGACCTAGATTGGCCACTGTTGGAAACAGGATACTGGGCTTGATGGACCTTGGTCTGACCCAGTATGGCATATCTTATGTTCTTATGTTCTTAAATTGGGCTTTTAGGTAATAAAGTTCTCACATTACACGCCCTCGCTTTTATCATGCATATGCCTCTGATTGACTAGCTCGAGAATTGTTTTATCATGAATGCCCTTTCAGATCAATGAACGTCTCCAACAATTGGACGAGTTCACCGTTGGATGAGTTCATGTAAGGAATCATATATCCCCATAGTCACTTGGCTTAAGGGCATATAAAAGGCCCTTGGTTCTATTATAATAAAGCTATTATAATCTTGTCATCATGCCATGAATTAAACACAAGTCTTACACTGCGGACTTCAAGCTGAAAGATTTGGCAAGAGCGGAAGAAACAAGCAACAGAGCAGCAGCAAGAGAATTTGATGTTGGTGAGTCATCTGTTCGCGACTGGAGAAAGGATAAAATGGCGCTAGAGAAGATGAACCTGCGAAAACATGCGCATCAGGGTCCCAAAGAAAAGTGGCCAGAGCTAGAGAGTGACTTAAAAAAGTGGATTTATTTATTTATTTATATTCTCTTATATACCGCGCTATTCTGCATCAGTGCGGTTTACATTGAACAAACTGAAATTACATTGAACAGGGCATTATAACTTGGAGATAACTATTTTACAGGGAACATGGGCTATGGAGGGTTAAGTGGCTTGCCCAAGACCATAAGGAGCACCTGTGGGACTAGAAACCCCAGTCCTTCCAGCCCAAGGTTGCTGTCCTCTAGTGGGATTTGAACCCCCGGCCTGAAGTACCTTGCCCCAACCACTAGGCTACTCCTCTACTCCACTGTTTAGAAGGGAGCAAAATCAAGCTGTCTCAACTATCGCAATTCAATTCAAAGCAAAACTGTTGGCCAATGAAAGAGGAATTTCAAATTTCCAGGCTAGTTTCAACTGGATTTGCAAATTTATGAAGAGGAATGGTCTTTCTGTGCGAATAAGAACAACTGTAGGCCAGAGGATTCCAGATGACGGAACAAAAGATGGCAGATTTCTGCACATTTGTCAGCAAAGAAATTTCGGAGTTAGGTATTTCGGCAATGGATGTTATTAACATGGATGAGGTTCCTGTGTCTTTTGACATTCCACCAACCAGGACTGTAGCTGCTTTGGGTTCGAAAACTGTCGCAATAACAACTGGACACGAGGGGCTTGCTTGACTGTAGTCCTGGGTTGCACAGCAAGTGGGCTTAAATTGAAGCCGATGGTTATTTTCAAGCGAGTAACCATGCCCCGCGAAAAATTTCCACAAGGTATTGTTGTTCACTCTAACAAAAGGGGATGGATGGACTCTGAGGTCATGAAAATATGGATCAATAAATGTTATAGGACCAGGCCTGGTAGTTTCTTTTCTAAAAGGTCTTTGTTGATCTTAGATTCCATGGCTGCCCATAAAGAAACAAATGTGCAAAATTATATTAATTTGACTGGTGCCCATATCGCAGTGATACCAGGTGATCTTACCTGCAAGCTGCAGCCGCTAGATATAGCAGTTAATCACCCATTCAAAATGTTCATCAGACGAGAGTGGGATAATTGGATACAGTGGGGAATTCATGAATTCACACCATCGGGACGATTAAAGAGGGCTATATTAACGGAAATCTGCAATTGGTTGTGTTCTGCTTGGGACAAAATATCCCCGGAAACCATAAGAAATGGATTTTGAAAAGCCGGGATTGTTTATGATAAGAACGAGGATCGGGTACATAGCGATGACGAAGATGATGATGAAGGCATCAAAAGGAGTGACGATGACAATGCATCTGTTATGGAAGAGCGTCTCCAGATGTTTTTTAATTATTTCAATGATGATGTTGATGAGGGAAGTGACTTCAAAGGTTTTATGGAATCGGATGATGAAAATTAATTAAATAAATTTTGAAACCATATTATTCTTGTATGGACTCTTATTGGTTTACAATAATTATACACGTAACTACTCATTTAACTATAAAAGTTCTACAGTCATATTCTGGTTTTCATTAAAGTTCATGGTTACGATTCATGGCAGAGATTTTATATCTTGAATGCGGCTCCCTGTAAAAAGGTTTTGGTATAGCGCGCCTTTGCAAATACCGCGCGAGGGGGTTGCACGGTAAGAAAAAAAGCATTTACCGCATGCGTTATATGCGCTAAAATACGGTATTCCACAGATCCACCACTCTTTCCGTAAAGAAATAGTTCTGCATATCACTCCTGAATCTATCTCCCTTCACCTTCATCCCATGTCCCCTCATAGCAGAACTTGCTTTCAATCGAAAAAGGCTCTCCCCCTGGACATTTATGCCACGGAGGTATTTAAACATCTCAATCATATCACCTCTATCTTGCCTTTCCTCATATGCCTCATATGCTTTATTATGAAGACCACTAACCATTTTAGTAGCCATCCTCTGAACTGACTCCATCCTGTTTATATCCTTTTGAAGGTGCGGTCTCCAGAATTGCACACTATACTCCAAATGAGGTCGCACCAAAGACTTATACAGAGGCACTATCACCTCCTTTTTTCTGCTAGCTATTCCTCTCCGTATCCACTCAAGCATCCTTCTAGCTTTTGCCATCACCTTTTCTATTTGTTTAGCTACTTTAAGATCACACTGCACTTCTTCACATTAAATCTTAACTGCCAAGCATTAGACCATTCTTCCAGCTTTTGTAGATCTTTCCTCATGTTCCGCACTCCCTCAGGAGTCCACTCTGTTGCAAATTTTGGTGTCATCTGCAAAAATACAGATTTTTCCATTCAGCCCTTCAGCAATATCACACACAAGTATATTGAACCGTACCGGTCCCAAGACTGAACCCTGGGGCACACCGCTAATCACGTTCCTTTCATCCGAGTGATTTCTGTTTACCGTCACCTTCTATTGTCTGTCAGTCAACCAAATTCTGATCCAGTTCACCATCTTGGGACCCATCCCCAGGCTGCTTAGAGTTTGTTGAAAAACCTCCTATGAGGAATAGTATCAAAGGCTTTGCTGAAATCAAGGTAGATCACATCCATCACATGCCCTTGAACTAGTTCTCTGGTCACCCAGTCAAAGAACTCAATCAGATTTGTTTGGCAAGATCGTCCTTTGGTAAACCCATGTTACCTTGGATCATGCAACCTGTTGGTTTTGTGGAAGTCCACTATTCGCTCTTCAGGAGCACCTCCATTACTTTTCCCACCACCGAGTTAAGGCTTACTGGCCTGTAGTTTGTCACTTCTTTCCTATTACCACTTTTGTGGAGAGGTACCACATCAGCCCTTTTCCAGTCTTGTGGAACTTCTCCTGTCTCCAAGGATCTATTAAAAACATCCTTTAAAGGCCCTGAAAGAACTTCTCTGAGCTCTTTCAGTATCCTGGGGTGTATCCCATCTGGTCCCATAGACTTGTCCACTTTCAGTTTTGCAAGCTGTTCTAACAACACATCATCTTGTAGATGGATGAAGTCCTGCTGATGCACAAAAACAGTCAAAAGCTGCTCTGTTAACAAACTTTGAAACATTCTAAGCATGCTTTATAAGGGTGAGATAATCGGGGAGAAGAGGAGCTATTAACTACAAATCCTTAGCCACCTCTCTAAGGAACATACACATATAGAGTATGAGGAATTAATCCTGGCAGATAGCATGAAGGCCTGAAAACAACGTTGACCAAAGGCATCAAGGGTTCTCAATTTTCTACCCGGAGGGTTCGAGGAATGTGTCTTAGCACTCTTGATTCAACGCATTGCCAATTCCACTACCATGGAATGGTGCGGCAATTGTGTCTATTGGAAACCGGGACACTCTGGTACCCATTACATGGTATCAAGCCGCCGAGTATGGGGAGAAATGGTAAGAGGTGTCTCCCACATATGAAGCATGAGGTCATGAAATATCTGATGGATAGGGAGCGTAGCAGCCTCCTTCAGAGCTCTGGGGTATTGAAGAATTTCCAGTTCTTCGGCCCTAGGCTCTTTCTCCGATGTTACTGTTATGGACAGACCCCTTGCAACATCGCCAATAAAATCTTGAAAAGACATGTCCTCTGGTGGGGATATGCGACGTGGAGACGGAGATGGGTCTTCCGTGATAATTCTCATGTCTTGGGTATCGGCCGATTCATCATCCGATAAATCGGAATCCGAAGACTGAAAGTATCAAGGGGCAGGGTGTTCCCACTCCGTATGAACTCTGTACCGATCAAAACCAGTACTTGAAGCCTGTGCTGTTGGAACCTCGGTACCAGAAATGGATTCAAGGGCCGGCATAGGTGGTAGTGTGGAAAAAAGGTTGATGCAGGTTGTATTGGTATCGAAGCCGGTACAGACACCTGCGGAATAAGGCCACTAAGCTCCGCTCGATGGCCAGGATACATTGATCCATGGAGCTTGCCGATGCCTGGGTATCAGTTCCCGAATTGCGGACCAAATCCATGAGCATGGCACCAGGAGCTCTCCGGAGGTGGAGGCCTCGGGAGCAACCTGGGACCCCACTAAGGCTTTGGAGGGAAGGTCCTCTCACCGGGGTTGTTTGGACGGTGTGTCCCCCTCCAGGGCAATGCCTGAGGCATCTCAATGCTTAGGAGGAGATCTACCCTTGGGGGACCGGCCAGCCTTCGATGAAGACTTAGATTCCGATACCTGAGATCCTTGGGAGGAAGATGAAGCTCTTGATGACATCGATGCTAAGGATACTGCATCGGAGGCAAAGAGGGTGCCCAGCTTTGCAGCTTGATTCTGTAGGCCTCTTTTGTCATCTTCCTAAAGAGAGGACATTCTGATAGCTGATGATCCAGTCCTAAGCATTTTAGACACCAGTCATGGGTGTCTGTGGCTGAAATGGTACCACCACATTTGGAACACTTCTTAAAACCACTGGATGGTTTTGCCATTGTGTCTGTGAAAAAATGGAAGGCCTAGGCCTAAGATGGTGTCGATGCGCCTGAAGAAAAGAAATCATTCTTTTCTTCACAGATTTTTTTTTTTTGAAAAAGAAAGAAAGAAAGCACCAACGGAGGTCGGTACCAGCGTTGATGGGAAGGCAGACATGAACCGCAAAATATATGAAAAAACACAAATTTTCTGCGGTGACGGGAATTGCTTCATGTCAGCTCCACAGAAAACGAAGAACTGAGGAGGGAGAGCTGGAAAGGCAGGAAGGCAGCTATGCAGGCACAGTGGGATGCTCCCAAAAGCTTTCCTATTGGATGCTGGGGAGTGTTCCCACGCGGGCTCCCGTCGGTTCTGAAGTCACCCATATGTGAAAACTACATTCCGGCTTGTTCCTGGAGATATAATATTACGCTGTAGACAAGAGAGAGGACCTACGAGCACGGGGGACCAGAAGGAGGAACATCTGAAAGCCAAGGCCACCGAGCGCTAAGGAAGGCCAGCAGCTAGGAAGGCTCATCAAAAAATGTAAGGTACCGACTGATATTTAACCATGCACTTGTGTGTATATTTAACCCTGCACTTGTGCGTATATTTAACCCTGCACTTGTGCGTATATTTAACCATGGGCAAAGAAGAAGAAAAGCCCGTCTCCTTTGCTCTGTCTCCCTGGATAAATCCAGGAACATACGAACCAGGAAGCCTTTAAACAATAAATTTCTTTTCTTGAAAAAACATTCACAGTGACCATTCCCTATCCAAAATTAATGCAAAGGAAACTAGCAGTGTAGCAGGTTCTTCCCGAGAACTCTGTAATAAAGTAGACACATCAAGCATATCAACCTGTTGTAATCCAGCGACTGGAATGCATGATAGCATTCCCAAAGGCTTTCTTTGAAAGTTGGGGAAATGCTCCGCCCGGGCTCCGTCGGCCCCGACGTCACCCATATGTGAGGACTGATTCCTTCTTGTTCCTGGAGAAAGCATAGTTACTCACCTGTAACAGGTGATCTCCGGGAACAGCAGGAATTTAGTCTTCACATATGGGTATCGTCGGTACCGACGGAGCCTGCGCGGGAACGCTCCCCAGTGTCCAATAGGAATGCTTTTGGAAGCATCCCTCAGCACATGTGCGCTGCCTTCCCGCCTTTCCAACTGTCCCTCTTCAGTTAAGTTTGTAGCTGAGTGAAAGGATAGAGGGAGAGAGGAAAGAGACAGAGAGACAACTCCTAGGGGAGTTGGGTGGGTTGTGGACTAAATTCCTGCTGTTCCCGGAGATCACCTGTTAGAGGTGAGTAACTATGCTATCTCCAGGGACAAGCAGGAATGTAGTCTTCATATATGGGGACTCCCTAGCTGAAGATGCCAGGGAGATAGCCCCAGGAAGCTTCCACCCAAGTAAGATGGGCCATGCTTCCTCCCATGGATCTCTGGCATCCCACCAGGGTTGGTGGGTAGGAGTTAAATTAGGTCTGGAAGAGATTTTGAAGAACAGCTTGGCCAAGGAAGGCATCCCGACGGGAGACTTAATCTAAGCAGTAGTGGGCTGTAAAGGTGTGTACCGAAGCCCAGGTGGCTGCTCGACAAATGTCATCAATAGACACAGAGTGAAGGTTAGCCATAGAGGCTGTCATGGCTCTCATATTATGAGCTGTAACATGGCCTTGAAGAGGAAGACTCTTACTCTCATAAGCAAAGGATATGCATTGTGCAATCCATTTGGACAGAGTTCTCTTTGGGACTGGAAGTCCCAAATGACTAGAATCAAAAGCAATAAAAAGTTGAGAAGACTTTCTATGTTGCTGTGTTCTTTGTAGGTAAAAAGCCAAGGCTCTTGTACAATCCAAAGTATGAAGGTTCCTTTCTGCATTAGAGGCATGAGGCCTCGGAAAGAATACAGGAAGATAAATTAATTGATTTAAATGAAAAGGCGAAACCACCTTTGGCATAAAGTGTGGTGAGTTCTAAGAACAACCTTATCATGGTGAAACCTAGTATAAGGAGGATCAGCCACTAAAGCTTGCAATTCACTAATGCGACGTGCAGAGGTGATTGCAATTAGGAAGATGACGTTCCAGGACAAAAGCTTTAGGGTTGTAGTGGCTAAAGGTTCAAAAGGTGGTTTCATGAGCTGCCCGAGAACAAGGTTTAAATCCCATGCCACCGGTGGTGGCCTGATGGGAGGCTTTGTTAATAGAAGACCTCTCATAAATCTTGTTATGAGTGGATGAGAGGAAATTGGTTGTCCATTTAGAGGCTTATAGGAAGCTGCAATTTCACTCTTATTGAATTGGTCTTTAGACCAGAATTTGAAAAATGAAGTAGATACTCTAGTATTGATTCCAAAGGTATCATAAGGGGGTTTAACCCCTTCTGTGAACACCATATAGTAAAACGTTTCCACTTGAAGGCGTAAGAGCGTCTTGTGGAAGGTTTTCTAGAAGCCTGAAGGATATCCTTTACCTGTTGGGAAAGGTTGAGATCCTGAAGGTATAAGCATTCAGCAACCAGGCCCTGAGATGCAGGGACTGGGGATTCGGGTGCCATAGCATCCCGTTCTCTTGGGAGAGGAGATCTGGAGCATAGCCTAACTCCAGAGGTGCAGCTTGAAAGAGATGTAGAAGTAGGGGATATCACGTTTGGCGTGGCCACTGTGGCGCTATGAGGATCATACGACCTCTGTCTCTCTGAAGCTTGTAGAGTGTTTTGGAGATGAGGGGAATGGGTGGGAAGGTATAGAGGAAGTCGTGACCCCAGTGAAGAAGGAAGGCATCCCTTGCTTGACAATTTTGAGCCGGAATCCTGGAACAGAACCGGGGAAGTTTGGCATTCAGTGGACTTGAAAATAGGTCTATGTCTGAGGTTCCCCAGATCTGAAATATCTTGGCCACCTGGTCTAGGTGGAGAGACCATTTGTGAGGCAGAAGTACTTGGCTGAGTTTGTCTGCCGAAAGGTTTTGAATGCCTGGAAGATACACCACGAGAAGTTGAATTTGATGCTTTCTGGCGAGGGCCCATAGTCGTAAAGCTTCGTTGCATAATGACAGAGAGCCTGTTCTGCCCTGCTTGTTCACGTAGAATATAGCTACTTGATTGTCCGTTTGGACTAGGACTGTCTTGTAGCTGAGCTGGGTATGGAGTACTCGAAGAGCTAGATACATTGCTCTAGGACGTTTATGTGAAGACAAGCCTCCTGTGGAGTCCAGGTACCCTGGGTAGAGAGATGATGCAGGTGTGCTCCCCATCCCACCTGTGATGGATCTGTTGTTAGGGTGGCCTGGAATAGGGGTTGCTGGAAAGGAGACCCCACTAGAAGGACAAGATCAGTCGTTGTGAGTTTGATATCTTGTCCGACAGAAGTCCTGTGGCCTGTGTCCTCTGTGTGGATAGGGTCCACTGGGCTGCTCGCATATGAAGGCGAGTGTAGGGAACCACATGAACCGTGGATGCCATATGTCCCAATAGTTGTAGCAGTTCTCAAGCAGTTAGGGAGGACTTCAACACTGCTTGAGAAGCTAGCTGCATTATACGAAGACAGCGGGGTTGTGGGAGAAAAGCCCTTGACTGTCTGGTATCTAGACGAGCTCCTTTGAACTCTAGGGACCGAGACGGAGCAAGTTGGGATTTTTGGAGGTTTATGACCAATCCCAAGTATTGAGGGATTCGCATTGTGCGAGACAATGCAGATCTGGCTTCTGGAACCCTGGGGGCTCGAATGAGCCAGTCGTCCAAGTAAGGGAAGACGAATATCCCCAGGGTTCGCAGAAATGCAGCTACTACTGCCATGCATTTCGTGAATACTCTTGGTGCCGAGGCCAGACCAAAGGGAAGAACCCTGTATAGGAAATGTTTTCCCTTGAAAAGGAATCGTAAGAATTTCCTGTGATCTGGATGGATCAGAATGTGAGTATATGCATCCTTTAGATCTAGAGAACAAAGCCAATCCTGACTTTGAAGGTACGGCAGAAGAGTTCCCAGAGAAATCATTTTGAACTTTTCTTGGAACAGATATTTGTTCAATTCTCTGAGGTCTAGAATGGGTCTGTATCCTCCTGTTTTCTTTGAAATAAGAAAATAGGGGGAGTAGAACCCTGCACCCTGCTGAAGAACGGGCACCTCCTCTATTGCTCCTTGAGCAAGGAGTGTTGAGACCTCTTGATCCAGTAGATTGCCTGTAGAGGTTTGGGAACTGAACTGTCTTACAATTGTAGGAGGGGGCATACTGTGAAAATGAAGCTTGTACCCCTCTCCCACAATGGACAAGAGTTCAGTTTTCTGTTGTTATTTGGTGCCATCTTTTGGCAAAATGACACAACCTGCCTGGAATGTTTAGGGGTTCTGGCCCCTTCAGAGGCAGGAAGGCTAAGTTCTCTATGAAGGAGTCAAAGCCCTTGAGGGGGCTGGGCCTGTGGAGCTGGTTGAGCTCTAAGGCCTTTTGGCTTCTTTTGTCTGGATTGTTGTTGTTGACCCTTCTGGGCAACTTGACCCTGAGCTTGCCCTTGCTGGGTATAGGATGGATAAAACTTCCTCTTTTTGCTGAAAATGGTTTTTTTATAGGGTTTCTTTTTGGCTGGAGTGGCTGTAGATTTTGGCAATCTGTCTAAAGTGAGATTGTCAGTATCTATCTCATTGGCCTTCTCCTGCCAATTCTTGCCAAAGAGGTTTTCTCCTGTGCAAGGGATGTTTCCCAATTTATCCTGTATCCAAATCTCCAAGTCTGATGCCTGAAGCCAGGCAATCTGACGTGCACCAATGGCAATAGCAGAGGTTCTGCTGATGCATTCAAAGCAGTCAAAGGCTGCACGGTTTACAAACTTGGAGACATCTTGAGCATGCTTGACCAGAGTGAGAAAGTCCTGTCGTTTTCCTCAGGGAGAAGGGGGCTCATAAGCTCCAAATCTCCAGTGACCTCTTTCAGGAACATTCCCATATATAAAATATGAGCTGATCCTAGCTGAAAGCATGGAAGCCTGAAAGGTCTGACGCCCAAAAGTGTCAAGAGTCCTGCATTCACAACCTGGAGGATTGGATGCATGTCTCTTTGCACTTTTCATCCTACGCATGGCTGACTCCACTACCATTGAATGGTGTGGCAGCTGAGTCTTTTGAAAACCAGGACATGGTGGAACTCAATACATGGTATTGAGTCTCCTAGAATGAGTAGATATGGTCAAAGGTGTCTCCCACATTCTGAGCATCAAATCATGAAGAATTTCATGAATGGGCAGAATGGCTGCTTCCTTGGGAGCCTTAGGGTATTGGAGAATTTCCAATTCCTTTGCTCTAGGTTCTTTTTCAGGAGCTACCGTGATTGAAAGGCCTCGGGCCACATCATGAATAAAATCCTGAAAAGACATGTCTTTCGGAGGAGACATTCTGCGTTGAGGAGGAGTCTTCCGGGAGAAACACTCTGGTACCAGCAGAATTATCAGAGTCATCGGAATCAGAGGATTCGAAGTATCTCTGATCCCGATGTTTATGCAAAGCACGGTCTCGGTATCGATCGAAGTCGATGCAAGAAAAAGTCTGCATGGGAATGATTCCCACTGGGACCGGTACCATCGGTGCTGGTATCGGCATTGGTTCCATTGTCGGTACCAGTGCCCGTCGAACCACTGGTGTCAACAGTACTGCAGCTGTAAGGAGAGCTGCAAGACTGCGTTCGATAGCGAGGAATCTCTGGTCTATCGACGCTGCCGATGCCTGGGTATCGGTACCGGTAAAAGTGGACGGAACCCCTGAGCATGGCACCAGTAGTTCTGCCGAGGTTGAAGCCTCGAGAACATCCTGGAACCCCGTTAATGCTTTGGAGGCCAAAGCCTCCCACCGGAGCTGTTTTGCCGGTGTAGTTTCCTCAAGGGCTATGCCAATGGCCTCTCGATGCTTTGAAGGAGAGCTACCCTTTGAGGATTGGCTCTTATGTTTAGTTAACTGAGATCCATGGGAGGAAGACGAGGCTCTTGAAGACATCGATGCAATGGACTTGGTATCCGAAGAAAAGAGGGTACCGAGCTTTGCAGCTCGGTTCTGTCTTCCTCTTTTAACATCCGCATACAGGAGGAACACTCAGATGGAGAATGGTCAGGGCCTAAACATTTTAGACACCAGTCATGGGTGTCGGTGTCGGTGACGGAGATTTAGTACATTTTTTAAAACCACTAGCTGGTTTTTCCATCTTTTGGGAAAAATGGGGCCTAATGCCCAAAATGGCGCCTAGCACCAAAAGAAAAGTTTCTGAAGAGAAACAGTTCAAAAATAGATTTTTTTTTAAAAAAGAAGAAGAAAGAAAGAAACGGCGGTACCGGTAGGTGTCATGCGGAGGCAGGTGCTACCACAAGAAAACAAGTTTAAAGAAGAAATTTTCTGCGGTGACAGGGTATGTGTCCTGTCGGCTCCATGGAAAACGAAGAACTGAAGAGGGACAATTGGAAAGGCAGGGAGGCAGCGCGCATGTGCTGAGGGATGCTCCCAAACCCGTTCCTATTGGATGCTGGGGAGCGTTCCTGCACAGGCTCCGTCGGTACCGACAATACCCATATGTGAAGACTATATTCCTGCTTGTTCCTGGAGATAATAGATATTCTTGGAAAGTTAATGAGTCTTAGATTAGCAGCTCTAGCTGCATTATCAGGTTGCTCTAACTTAGCTTTAACAGCAATAAAGTCTTTTGCAAAAAAGTCTGAATGTCCTTCCAAAGAGGCAACCATTGAATGCACCCCTAATAGTGAATTCTGAAATGCAAAAACTTTTCTGCATTCTCCTGGATAGAAGCAGTTACCTTGAACTTGGCGTGCCAGACTTTCATATGATTTTCTCCCAGTTGGTGAGAGGTCTTACGTGTGCACTAGGTGCAAGGAGCTCTTTTCTCTCAGGGAACAAGTCCGTTCTCTAGAGGCTAAAGTAGCAGACTTGGAAAAAATAAGACAGACAGAGAGGTACATAGACGAGACCTACAGGGATATAGTCCTGAAGTCCCACCTCCAGTCTGGCAGCATCCCTGTTGCCATGGAGGAGAGAGGTCACGTGACAGGAGAGCATCACCCTGGTGTGGCAGGAAGTGATCCTGTAACTAGGACCTGTCCTCCAGGTGATGTAAAACCCTCTCGCACCGAGGAGGTTTCTCCAGGGCCATGTGCCCATGAGGGAAGGGTTAGGACAGCCGTTATAGTTGGTGATTCGATCATTAGGCATGTAGATAGCTGGGTGGCTGGTGGACGTGAGGATCGCCTGGTAACATGCCTGCCTGGTGCGAAGGTAGCGGACCTCACGCGCCACCTAGATAAGGTCTTAGATAGTGCTGGGGAGGAGTCTGCTGTCTTGGTACATGTCGGTACCAATGACATAGGAAAATGTGGTAGGGAGGTTCTGGAGGCAAAATTTAGGCTTTTAGGTAGGAAGTTGAAATCCAGAACTTCCAGGGTAGCATTCTCCGAAATGCTTCCTGTTCCACGCGCAGGACCCAAAAGGCAGGCAGAGCTCCGGAGTCTCAATGCGTGGATGAGACAATGGTGCAGAGATGAGGGTTTTGGATTTGTTAGGAACTGGGGAACATTCTGGGGAAAGGAGGGGCTCTTCCGAAGGGATGGGCTTCACCTTAACCGGGATGGAACCAGGCTGCTGGCATTAACCTTTAAAAAGGGGATAGAGCAGCTTTTAAACTAGATATTAGGGGAAAGCCGACAGTCGCCCAAGAGCGGATGGTTCGGAAGAATGTATCCTTGAAGGATACTACCAAAAGCAGAGAGGTTCCACAAAAGAGTAAAGTAGCCCAAATGCCCTCAAGTATGGAGCAGACAGAGCTTAAAGATCCCAATTTACCCATGTCTAACAATAGCCAAATTAACATGAATAAAATACATTCTCTAAAATGCTTGTAAGCAAATGCTAGAAGTCTAAAGAATAAGATGGGAGAGTTAGAATATATAGCACTAAATGAAAGGTTAGATATGATTGGAATATCAGAGACATGGTGGAAGGAGGACAACCAGTGGGACACTGTGATACCTGGGTACAAACTATATCGTAATGATAGAGCTGATCAAATAGGTGGAGAGGTTGCGCTCTATGTTAGAGAGGGCATTGACTCAGAAAGGATTAAAGTTTTGCAGGAAACAAAATCTGCTGTAGAATCTATATGGATTGAAATTCTATATAAAAGGGGGAAAGCGATGGCAGTGGGGGTGTACTATCGAGCACCTGGCCAGAATGACCAAATGGATGATGAAATGCTCAAAGAAATCAAGGAAGCTAACAAAAGTTACAGCGCAGTAATAATAATGGGTGATTTCAATTACCCCGGTATCGACTGGGTCAGTGTCACGTCAGGACATGCTAGGGAGATAAAGTTCCTAGATGAAATAAATGACTGCTTCTTGGAGCAGCTGGTTCATGAACCGACCAGAGGGGAAGCCATATTAGACCTAGTCCTTAGTGGAATACCAGATCTAGTGCAAGAGATAAGGGTGTTGGGGCCACTTGGCAATAGGAATCATAGCATGATCGCCTTTGATTTAATTAGTGGAGGAGGGATAGTAAGGAAATCCACAGTACTACCCTTTAACTTTCGAAAGGGAGACTATGATAAAATGAGGAAAACAGTTAAGAAAAAACTAAAAGGAGCAGTTGCGAAGGTTAAAGACATACATCAAGCTTGGGTGTTGTTGAAAAATACTATCTTGGAAGCCCAGACCAGCTGTATTCCACGCTTTAAGAAAAGTGGAAGGAAGTCCAAAAAACTGCCAGCATGGTTTAAAGGTTAGGTCAGAGAGGCTGTTGTTGCCAAAAAAGCATCTTTCAGGAAATGGAAAAAAGAGCCAAACGACGAAACCTGGAAACAGCACAAGCACTGCCAAGTCAAATGCAAGGCATTGATAAGGCAGGCAAAGAGAGAATTTGAGAAGAAGCTTGCTGCGGAAGCAAAAACGCGAAATAAAGACCTTTTCAAGTACATTCGTAGCAAAAAACCTGTGAGAGAGTCAGTTGGTCCATTAGATGATAAAGGGGTTAAAGGAGCACTAAGAGGCGACAAGGCGATAGAGGAGAGACTGAATGAATTCTTTGCTTCGGTCTTTACTGAGGAAGATGTAGGGATGTTACCCATGACTGAAGTGGTATTTAAAGGTGCGGAAGAATTGAAGGAAATATCGATACATCGGGAAGATGTCTTACAACTATTAGATAAACTGAAGAGTAGCAAATCACCTGGGCCGGATGGTATACATCCAAGGGTGTTGAAAGAACTGAAATATGAGATTGCAGAACTGCTATCAGTAATCTGTGAACTATCATTAAAATCATCTCTAATACCTGAAGATTGGAGGATCGCCAATGTAACACCAATTTTTAAAAAGGGTTCCAGGGGTGATCCGGGAAACTACAGACCGGTGAGCCTAACGTCAGTACCGGGAAAAATGGTAGAAACCATCATAAAGAATAAAATTACTCAGCATGTAGATAGTCACAACCTAATGGGAGACAGCCAACATGGCTTTAGACAAGGAAGATCTTGTCTTACTAATCTGTTATGTTTTTTTTGAAGGAGTGAATAAACAGGTGGACAAAGGTGAGTCGGTTGATATTGTGTATCTGGACTTTCAGAAAGCCTTTGACAAGGTCCCTCATCAGAGACTTTTGGCGAAACTAAAGAGTCATGGGATAGGAGGCAGTGTACTATTGTGGATCATGAACTGTTTAAAAGATAGAAAGCAGAGGGTAGGGCTAAATGGCCAATTTTCCCAATGGAGAAAGGTGAATAGTGGTGTACCCCAGGGATCTGTGCTGGATCCACTGCTTTTTGACATATTCATAAATGACCTGGAAAGTGGAATAACGAGTGAGGTTATCAAATTTGCAGATGACACAAAACTATTTAAAGTTGTTAAAACCCAAGAGGATTGTGAAAAATTGCAAGAGGATCTTGATAAATTGGAAGACTGGGCATCAAAATGGCAGATGAAATTTAATGTGGACAAGTGCAAGGTTATGCACCTAGGGAAGAACAACCCAAACTATGGTTACACGATGCAAGGTTCCACATTAGGAACCACCACCCAGGAAAAAGATTTAGGCGTCATTGTGGATACCATGTTAAAACCCTCGGCCCAGTGTGCAGCGGCGGCCAAGATAGCAAATAGAATGCTAGGTATGATAAGGAAAGGAATGGAAAATAAAACAAAAGATATTATAATGCCTCTATATCGTTCCATGGTGAGACCGCACCTTGAATATTGTGTGCAATTCTGGTCGCCGTATCTTAAAAAGGATATAGCGATTTTAGAAAAGGTACAGAGAAGAGCCACCAAAATGGTAAAGGGGATGGAAGGATACTCCTATGAAGAAAGGCTAAAATGTTTAGGGCTCTTTAACCTGGAAAAGAGACGGCTGAGGGGAGATATGATAGAAGTCTATAAATTAATGAACGGAGTGGAACGGGTAAACGTAGATCGATTGTTTACCTTATCAGAATATAGAAAGACTAGGGGACATGCAATGAAGCTACAGGGTAAACTATTTAAGACTAATAAAAGAAAATATTTTTTCACTCAACGTGTAATCAAACTCTGGAATTTGTTACCGGAGGATGTAGTAAAGGCTGTTAGTGTAGCTGGGTTTAAAAAAGGTTTGGACAAGTTCCTGGAGGAAAGGTCCATAAACCATTATTAAGAAGTGACCGAAGATATCAATGCTTGACCCAGTACAAGCATTGTGGAACTTGTGTCTCTTGGGGAAACTGCTAGGTACATATGACCTAGATTGGCCACTGTTGGAAACAGAATACTGGGCTTGATGGACCTTGGTCTGACCCAGTATGGCATATCTTATGTTCTTATGTTAACCAGGGAGGCGCCACAAGTACAAAGTCTTGGCGTGCCAGACTTTGGCTTGGATCGAACCAGGGAGGAGAGAGAGCTTCTTACAGCTAGCCCCGCACCATCCATCATGCTTGATGCTCAGCTCAGACACTGCAAGGCAACCAAACGTGCTGCCTGTCTTTCTGCTGCCACCTCTGACTTGATGCTGGAGAAAGATATATCCAGGGAAGGTTAAACACTTCCCACATGCTGCTCTGGCCCTCACCAACTGGAAAGCTCATCAAATGATTGAAGTCTTTCTGCCGCAAAACTCCAGAATCTGCCAGTAACAGTGCCACCTTCAGAGGACACTGCAATTTGAGGGAGAGAGAGAGTCAATACTGGAGGCAGACACCAAGTCACCCGTCTCTGACAGCTGCACAATCAGGCTTACCTCCCCCAACATCGCTGGCTACTGCTGCATATGGACTAAAAAGGAATCAAAAGGCCTTGAGACTGCACCAGGTAATGGAGATGAAGTTGCAGGGGCTAGAGAAGTCATCTTAACCCCCCTTGGCTTTCCACTTCTTTCCCATGAGGAAGCACCATTGCAGTCCAATGCGCCTGCCTCACGCCATCTTGGATCATCTCCTCTTTCTAACAAAATCCAGTGCTGCTGCTTTTCTCCATGTCCCCTAATATTGCTTTTGACATATAGGGCTACTTGCTGTTCTGTTATATGTAAAAAGTTAAAAAGTTCTTGTTCTATGTAATGTTATGCAAATGTATGCAATTGTTCCATGTAAACCGCCCCTGATCTCTGGAAGGGGCGGTATAGAAGAAATAGATAAATAAATAAAATACTCCTCCTCCTTTTCTACCCTCTCTATCTCTTCTAAATAGATTATAACCAGCTATGGCTATATCCCATTCATGCGACTAATTAAACCATGTTTCTGTAATGTTGACAATGCCCAAGTCCATTTCCACCATCAGGGCTTCCAGGTCAAGAACTTATTGGCTAGACTTTGAGCATTTGTGCTTATAGCCCTCCAGCAATTGTTGGTAGGCTTGCTTATATTATGGATGGATTTTATTTCAGACTTTTCTTCTCTCTTGTCTTTGATATGTGGATTACTATGATTACTATTACCAATGTTGTTATGTTTTTACTGGGAGTGACGTCCTGAATTTGCTGCACGGTTAATCTTCTGCCAGCCTTGTCATGCTCATATTACCCTTCTTCTCAAGTCACTTCATTGGCTCTTTATCCGTTTCCGCATCCAGTTTCGAACTTCTCTTGCTGACCTTTAAGTACATTCACTCTACAGCTCCTCACCAACTTTTCTCTCTTATCTCTCCCTACACCCCTCAGGGACTCTGCTTCTTTCACCTTGCTGCTCCTTATTCATCGAACAAACTACCCGAGTCTGTATGTCAGGAGCCTTCTCTGACCGTTTTCAAATCCAGGCTGAAAACTCACCTCTTTGCTGTTGCTTTCGGATCTTGACTCACCTGATCTCCTGTGTTTCTTTAGCATTCCCCCTAGATATATCCCATATCTACAGTACTGTGTTGTCTGTCTTGACTAGATTGTAAGCTCTGATGAGCAGGGACCGTCTTTTACATGTGTCATAAGAACAGATTAGCTGTACATAGTGTATATAGTTACCCCTGTTTAACCCAAGTTGTAAAACCTGTTATATGTAATGTACACCGCATGCTCCGCTGCTTTGTGCAATTGGTTGTTAAATGTAAACCGCGGTATAGAAATATTATACGAGAAATATGCCATACTGGGTCAGACCAAGATCCATCAAGCCCAGTATCCTGTTTCCAACAGTGGCCAATCTAGGTCATAAGTACCTCGCAGTTTCCCCAAAAGACACAGGTTCCGCAATGCTTGTATTGGGTCAAGCAGTGATATCCTGGGTCCCTTCTTAATAATGGTTTATGGACCTTTCCTCCAGGAACTTGTCCAAACCTTTTTTAAAACCAGCTGCACTAACAGCTTTTACTACATCCTCCGGTAACAAATTCCAGAGTTTGATTACACGTTGAGTGAAAAAATAGTTTCTCTTATTAGTCTTAAATAGGTTACCCTGTAGCTTCATTGCATGTCCCCTAGTCTTTTTATATTCTGATGACGTAAACAATAAATTTATGTTTACCCGTTCCACTCCATTCATTAATTTATAGTCCTCTATCATATCTCCCCTCAGTCGTCTCTTTTTCAGGTTGAAGAGCCCTAACCTTTTTAGCCTCTCTTCATAGGAGTATCCTTCCATCCCCTTTACCATTTTGGTGGCTCTTCTCTGTACCTTTTCTAATAACGCTATATCCTTTTAAAAATACGGCGACCAGAATTGCACACAATATTCAAGGTGCGGTCGCACCATGGAACGATATAGAGGCATTATAATATCCTTTATTTTCCATTCCTTTCCTTATGATACCTAGCATTCTATTTGCTCTCTTGGCCGCCGCTGCACACTGGGCCGAAGGTTTTAACATGTTATCCACAATAACGCCTAAATCATTTTCCTGAATGGTGGTTCCTAATGTGGAACCTTGCATCGTGTAACCATAGTTTGGGTTGTTCTTTCCTAGGTGCATAACTTTGCACTTGTCCACATTAAATTTCATCTGCCATTGGATGCCCAGTCTTCCAGTTTATCAAGATCCTCTTACAATTTTCCACCATCCTCTTGGGTTTTTACAACTTTAAATAGTTTTGTGTCATCTGCAAATTTGATAACCTCACTCGTTATTCCCTTTTCGGGTAATTTATGAATATGTCAAAAAGCAGCGGACCCAGCACAGATCCCTGGGATACTCCACTATTCACCTTTCTCCATTGGGAAAATTGGCCATTTAGCCCTACCCTCTGATTTCTATTTTTTAACCAGTTCCTGATCCACAATAGTACACCGCCTCCTAGCCCATGACTTTTTAGTTTTGCAAAAATTCTCTGATGAGGGACCTTGTCAAAGGCTTTCTGAAAGTCGATACACTATATCAATTGACTCACCTTTGTCCACCTCTTTATTCACACCTTCAAAAAAAATAACAGATTAGTAAGACAAGATCTTCCTTGTCTAAAGCTACGTTGGCTGTCTCCCATTAAGCCATGACTGTCTACATGTTCAGCAATTTTGTTCTTTATGATGGTTTCTACCATTTTTCCCGGTACTGACGTCAGGCTCACTGGTCTGTAGTTTCCCGGATCACCCCTGGAACACTTTTAAAAAATTGTCTGTGCAGTGCTGCGTAGGCCTTGTAGCGCTATACAAATGTTCTTTATCTTTATTTGTTTCTTTATATACCGCCCACACCATGGGTACCAGGGCGGTTTACAATAGGCAAAAACCGGGACTAGATCAAAGTTGCTGCAGGAAAAAGAGGGATATAAGAAACAGAACTCCATTGGTATGATAGGAAAGGGACAGAATCAAAGGTAAAGAGATTGCAAAACAAGTAGGCTAGTAGTAGTAGAACTTGTGTTTTCCTGTCAGTCGCCCCCTTTCCCTAGTTTAAATGCTTGCTCACATATTGCCTGAATTTTTCACTTCATAGAGAGATGCAGTCCATCAACACAGTATAGCCTCTTGTTCCATCTATTGCCCCAGTTGCCTATATATCTAAATCCTTCGTTTACACCAGGTTTAGAGTCACATATTAAAGCTGATTATGTGATACAGCCTCTCTTCCCCCTTATCATGAACAGGTAGAACGTCTGAGAATGCTATAGTGTTGACAGTGGGTTTAAGCTTCTCTCCCAAAATCTGGAAGTCCCTTTGTACTTTAGAGATGCTGTTTCTAGCCAGGTCATTTGTACTCAAGTGGTTAACAACATCAATTTTGGAATGCTTACTTTCTGCACTGACTATGCTAATAATTTGGTTTGCGTTCCTGCTGGTTAAAAAACCTGGGAGGCATTTGACTCATTTTCTGTCCCTTGGACTGTATTCCCAAATAAATCCCTCTGATGATGGTGTCTCCAAGTAATTATAGTTTTCTGTTTTGTGAATTGTTTTGGTCATATTTGGAGCATTACCAGTAGTTTGGGTGTTAACCATATCATTAAAGACCACTTCATTTTACACTAATTGGGCACTCTCATTTTATGCAGGGATATCTCTTGATGGAAACCAGAGTCCACTGTGATGCATCTCTTCCTGGGATTGCTCTGGGTAGTTTCTCCAAATGGGTTAGTTTTGCGCATACTTTGGCAGTCGTGAACCTCACTTCTAAGCCAGAGTATGTGGAATCTGATCTTAATCTCTCAAATTTACTGCTAATTCTCGGCGTAATACTTGCATTGTGCCAAAGAGAGCTTCCTTCTGGAGTTCGTAAGATGTCCTGTTTCTTCCAGCTTTTGGTGGACTCTCTTGGTGTATACCTTCTTGTTTGCCTCTGTGGGAGCGGTGGTAGATTGTGTTCAATTTGTACCCTAGGGGAGGTGCATTCCATTGCAGCTAATTCTTCCCTTAATTTATTTATTTGAGGGTATTTTTATACCACCTTATTAAGTAATCAAAGCGGTTTACAATGAACGCAAACATCTACAATAAACATGGTCATCACCATTAACAAAGATACAGGGTAACCCATCTATAGCCTATTTACATAGTGGCTTTGAACAATAAGACATATCAAGAAATAATAAGAAAAAATCAGTGAATAATGGTGGAGGCCATTTCTCTCCAGCAGTAGCTGTCTGGAAGGACTACCAAAAGGGACTGCTACTGCTGGAGAGAGATCTGCACTTGTATTTACTTCTGGGAAATTTTCTAAAGCTTGGGGGACAAAAAGGAATTCTTTAAATTAAAGCTGATTAATCTGCGTAAATTAGAACCCAGTGTATTTGTTAACTCAGTCAGAGCTTAGTATCAGCAAAGAGCTTTCAGTTTAAATTTAAAACCCAAGGGAATTGTATGAGAGAGAGGGCAATAGGTTGGTGTGCACGGACCAGGAGAAGGACCTCGGAGTGATTGTTTCTGAGGATCTCAAAATGGCGAAACAATGCAACAAGGTGGTGGCCAAAGCCAGAAGGATGCTGGGTTGCATACAGAGAAGAATTACCAGCAGAAAGGAGGAGGTACTAATGCCACTGTACAAGTTCCTGGTGAGGCCTAACTTGGAATATTGTGTTCAGCTTTGGAGACCGTATCTCGCAAAGGAAATATGGAAATGGTTCAGAGGAAGGCAACCAAAATAGTTTGAAGCCTGTGCCGGAAGACCTATGAAAAGAGACGCCAAGACCTAAATATGTACACTCTAGAGGAGAGGAGGAACAGGGGAGATATGATAAAGGCATTTAAATACTTAAGGAGTATTAATGAACAAACAAACCTTTTTCAAAGACGGGGAAGCTGTAATACTAGAGGGCATAACATGAAGCTGCAAGGGAGTAAACTGAAAGGCAATGTCAGGAAATACGTTTTCACTGAAAGGGTGGTGGATGCTTGGAATGCCCTCCCGATGGAAGTGGTGGGGGCAAATATAATGACAGAATTCAAAATGACATGAGACAGTCACAGTGGATCCCTTTATAGAAACAAGATAAAATCAAAATAAACTTAACTGTCTCTGATATCTCACCAAGTAGAGGTGACCTGCACTGAGTGGTGGGTACATCCCTAAACAAAGGCATGAGGAGGGGTGACTGCATGGAGCGGCGGGCACACCCACTCTTGCCATCTTGCTGGGCAGACTAGATGGATCATGCTGATCTTTATCTGCCAGAACCCAGCAGAGGGCTTTCAGTTTAAGTTTAAAACCCAGCAGAGAGTTTTTTAGTTTAAATGTAATACTCAGTCAGGGCCTAGTATCAGCAAAGATCTTTTAGTTTAAATTTTAGAATTCATCAGAGAGCTTCTAGTTTAAGTTTAAAACTCAGTCAGGGCCTAGTATCAGCAAAGAACTTTAATTTAAATCAAATCAGAGTATAGCTTAGCATAAAAGGAAAAATAGGGTCAATATTCACTATTCAGGGCCCTGAAATTAATTCATCTTGAGGTGAACAAAGTCCCTTAAACTTATTTGGTATCATTGAATTAATACAATATAAGTAAGCACACAGTGGCCAAAGACCAGAAACAGAAAGGAACTGCAAATGTTGACAGGAAAGCAAGTAAATTACCAGAGAAAAGAAGGAAAGCGCAGGGAAAAGGGACAGAAAAAGTTATCAGGGATCTGGAGGAGGAAGGTCCTAA
Organism: Ichthyophis bannanicus; assembly: GCA_033557465.1. NCBI lineage: Eukaryota > Metazoa > Chordata > Amphibia > Gymnophiona > Ichthyophiidae > Ichthyophis > Ichthyophis bannanicus. The sequence continues at coordinate 1,032,335,958 of CM066034.1, forward strand.
GCAGAGCAGAAGAGGTGTGTCTTGAGGAGTGACTTGAATTTGGGGTATGAATGTTCTTGGCAGAGGGCAGGGGGAAATGAGTTCCAAAGAGATGGTCCTAGGAAGAAGGCGGCTGAGTGGCGGGTCTGTTCCAGATGTGCACGTGCCGGAGAGGGACGGTGCAATCGGTTGACCTGCACAGAGCGGAGACTGCGAGCTATGGAATGAAAATGCAAGGGGTTGGCAAGATACTGTGGAGTGTGAGTATGGAGCACGTGTGGGTCAGGGTCAGAAGCTTGTAGGTGATGCAGGAGGAAACAGGTAGCCAGTGCAGGTGAATGAGATGAGGAGTAATATGCTGTAACGGGAAGTGTGGGAAAGAATCCAGGCGGCAGCATTTTGTATCATCTGAAGGCGGCGAAGCTGATATTGGGAGAGGTCAGCAAAGATATTACATTAGTCGACTTGTGAGAACATCAAGGAGAGAAGAGTGATGAGGGAAGTATAGCACTAACAGTGCAAATTTGATGAAGGTAGAAATAGGATCGGCAGGTGAGAGCAGAGATGTGATCATGGAAGGATAAGTCAGAGTCCAATGTCACAGCAGCAGTCCAGCAGCGAGATGGGGGTGATCCAGTCTTTTGTATTGACTGCCACATGATTGATTTTCTCCCAGTTGGTGAGGGGTCTTATGCGTGCACTAGGTGCAAGGAGCTCTTTGTCCTCAGGGAATGAGTGTGATCTCTGGAGGCTAGAGTAGCAGACTTAGAGGACATAAGGAAGTTTGATAGGTACTTAAACGAGACTTACAGGGACGTAGTATTGAAGCCCCATCTCCAGTCTGCCAGCCTCTCAGTTGCCAAGGAGGAGAGAAGTCACGTGAAAGAAGAGCACCTGTCCACCAGGACTTGTAATATCCTCTTGCACTAAGGAGGTTTCTCAAAGGCCATGTGACCATGAGGGAAGGGTTAGGACAGCCATTATAGTGGGTGATTCAGTCATTAGGTATGTAGATAGCTGGGTAGCTGCTGGATGTGAGGATCGCCTGGTAACATGCCTGCCTGGTGCGAAGGTAGCGGACCTTATGCACACCTAGACAAGGTTTTAGATAGTGCTGGGGAGGAGTCTGCTGTCTTGGTATATGTTGGTACCAATGACATAGGAAAATGTGAGAGGGAGATTCTGGAGGCCAAATTTAGGCTTTTAGATAGGAAGTTGCCCAAAAGGCAGGCAGAGCTCCAGAGTCTCAATGATGGATGAGACGATGGTGCAAAGAAGAGGGTTTTGGATTTATTAGGAACTGGGCAACATTCTGAGGAAGGGAGGGGCTCTTTTGAAGGGATGGGCTCCACATTAACAGGGATGGGGCCAGGCTGCTGGAATTACATTTAAAAAGGAGATAGAGCAGCTTTTAAACTAGATAATAGGGGAAAGCTGACAATCGCTCAAGAGCGCCTGCTTCAGAAGGATATATCCTTGAAGGATTCTAGCAAAAGAAGGAAGTTAGGACATCCTAATAGAGAGGTTCCAATAAAGATAACAGTAACCCAGATGCCCTTAAATACAGAGCTTGAAGATTCCAAATTATCCTTATCAACTGATAGCTAGATTAATATGAATGAAATGCAACCTCTAAAATGCCTGTATGCAAATGCTAGAAGTCTGAAAAATATGATGGGAGAGTTAGAATATATAGCTCTAAATGAGAGGTTAGATATGATTGGTATCTCAGAGACCTGGTGGAAGGAGGATAACCAATGAGACACTGTGATACCTGGGTACAAACTATATCACAATGATAAAGTAGATCAAATTGGTGAGGGGTTGCACTCTGTTTTAGAGAGGACACTGAGTCGCATAGGATTAAAAGAAACAAAATACGCTGTAGAATCTTTATGGATAGAAATTCTATGTAAAAAGGGGAAGGCAATGGCAGTGGGGGTCTACTACCGACTGCCTAGCCAGAATAAACAGATGGATGATGAAATGCTGAAAGAAATTCGGTTAGCTAACAAAAGTTACAACATAGGCACATAATAGATTATTTCAATTACCCGGGTATTGACTTGGTCAGAGTCACAGCAGGACATGCTAGGGAGATAAAGTTTCTAGATGAAATAAATGACTGCTTCTTGGAGCAGCTGGTTCATGAACTGACAAGAGGGGAAGCTATTTTGGACCTAGTCTTTAGTGGTATGCAGAATCTGGTGCAAGAGATAAATATGTTTCCTGGTATATTAAACGTATTAGGTACAGTTTTACTGGTATAAATACCCATAGCAACCCTTAGGAAGTAAAGAACTTAAAGATCTAAACAAAAACTTAAAACTAAGATGCAGACAGAAGTCCAGCAGCGAGATGGGGGCTTTCCAATCTTTTGCATTGAGTGTCACATGTATGATTTTCTCCCAGTTGGGGAGAGGTCTTACGTGTGCACTAGGTGCAAGGAGCTCTTTGCTCTCAGGGAATGAGTCCGTTCTCTAGAGGCTAGAGTAGCAGACTTGGAAAACATAAGAAAGACAGAGAGGTACATAGACGAGACCTACAGGGATATAGTCCTGAAGTCCCACCTCCAGTCTGGCAGCATCCCTGTTGCCATGGAGGAGAGAGGTCACGTGACAGGAGAGCATCACCCTGGTGTGGCAGGAAGTGATCCTGTAACTAGGACCTGTCCTCCAGGTGATGTAAAACCCTCTCGCACCGAGGAAGTTTCTCCAGGGCCATGTGCCCATGAGGGAAGGGTTAGGGCAGCCGTTATAGTTGGTGATTCGATCATTAGGCTTGTAGATAGCTGGGTGGCTGGTGAACGTGAGGATCGCCTGGTAACATGCCTGCCTGGTGCGAAGGTAGCGGACCTCATGCGCCACCTAGATAAGGTCTTAGATAGTGCTGGGGAGGAGTCTGCTGACATATCGGTACCAATGACATAGGAAAATGTGGTAGGGAGGTTCTGGAGGCTGAATTTAGGCTTATAGGTAGGAAGTTGAAATCCAGAACTTCCAGGGTAGCGTTCTCCGAAATGCTTCCCGTTCCACGTGCAGGACCCAAAAGGCAGGCAGAGCTTCGGAGTCTCAATGCGTGGATGAGACAATGATGCAGAGATGATGGTTTGGATTTGTTAGGAACTCGGGAACATTCTGGGGAAAGGAGGGGCTCTTCCGAAGGGATGGGCTTCACCTTAACCGGGATGGAACCAGGCTGCTGGAATTAACCTTTAAAAAGGAGATAGAGCAGCTTTTAAACTAGATAATAGGGAAAGCCGACAGTCGCCCAAGAGCAGATGGTTCGGAAGAATGTATCCTTGAAGGATACTACCAAAAGCAGAGAGGTTCCAAAAAAGAGTAAAGTAGCCCAAATACCCTCGAGTATGGAGCAGACAGAGCTTAAAGATCCCAATTTACCCATATCTACCAATAGCCAAATTAATATGAATAAAATACAGTCTCTAAAATGCTTGTATGCAAATGCTAGAAGTCTAAAAAATAAGATGGGAGAGTTAGAATATATAGCACTAAATGAGAGGTTAGATATGATTGGAATATCAGAGACATGGTGGAAGGAGGACAACCAGTGGGACACTGTGATACCTGGGTACAAACTATATCGTAATGATAGAGCTGATCAAATTGGTGGAGGGGTTGCGCTCTGTGTTAGAGAGGGCATTGAGTCAGAAAGAATTAAAGTTTTGCAGCAAACAAAATTTGCTGTAGAATCTCTATGGATTGAAATTCCATGTAAAAAGGGGAAGGCGATGGCAGTGGGGGTGTACTATCTTTCACCCAATTTAGAAAGTCCATCAAGCACTATTTATTCACTTTGCACTTCAGGCTACCATACACACAATAGAACCGGCTCCCGCCTCACTCAGATAACTCCTACACATAACAACAATCCAGAACAAAGGATCAAAATGTGAAACACTGTATTCTTGTCAAATATCAAATCTTGATGTAACCTATTCAATGTATATATAATTTGTATAATTATGTAGATAGTTACCCCCAGTTCGCACCCAGTTTATCTTCCCTGTTATCTGTAAACCTAGATCAGTCATGTATTGACAGGTATATTGTTGTTAATTGTAAACCGCACTGATGATGAATAGTGCGGTATATAAAAAATGTTAAATAAATAAATAAAATAAAAATCTACCGCATGGCCAGAATGAACAAATGGATGATGAAATGCTCAAAGAAATCAAGGAAGCTAACAAAAGTTACAGCACAGTAATAATAATGGGTGATTTCAATTACCCCGATATCAACTGGTCAGTGTCACGGCAGGACATGTTAGGGAGATAAAGTTCCTAGATGACATAAATGACTGCTTCTTGGAGCAGCTGGTTCATGAACCGACCAGAGGGGAAGCCATATTAGACCTAGTCCTTAGTGGAACACCAGATCTAGTGCAAACGATAAGGGTGTTGGGGCCACTTGGCAATAGTGATCATAGCATGATCGCCTTTGATTTAATTAGTGGAGGAGGGATAGTAAGGAAATCCACAGTACTACCTTTTAACTTTTGAAAGGGAGACTATGATAAAATGAGGAAAATAGTTAAGAAAAAACTAAAAGGAGCAGTTGCAAAGGTTAAAGACTTACATCAAGCTTGGCTGTTGTTGAAAAATACTATCTTGGAAGCCCAGACCAGCTGTATTCCACGCTTTAAGAAAAGTGGAAGGAAGTCCAAAAAACTGCCAGAATGGTTTAAAGGTGAGGTCAGAGAGGCAGTTGTTGCCAAAAAAGCATCTTTCAGGAAATGGAAAAAAGAGCCAAATGACGAAACCTGGTAAAAGCACAAGCACTGGCAAGTCAAATGCAAGGCATTGATAAAGCAGGGAAAGGGAGAATTTGAGAAGAAGCTTGCTGCAGAAGCAAAAACGCGAAATAAAGATTTTTTCAAGTACATTCGTAGCAAAAAACCTGTGAGAGAGTCAGTTGGTCCATTAGATGATAGAGGGGTTAAAGGGGCACTAAGAGGCGACAAGGTAATAGTGGAGACACTGTATGAATTCTTTGCTGCGGTCTTTACTGAGGAAGATGTAGGAATGTTACCCATAACTGAAGTGGTATTTAAAGGTGCGGAAAAATTGAAGGAAATATTGATACATCGGGAAGATGTATTACAACTATTAGATAAACTGAAGAGTATCAAATCACCTGGGCCGGATGGTATACATCCAAGGGTGTTGAAAGAACTGAAATATGAGATTGCAGTCCTGCTATTAGTAATCTGTGAACTATCATTAAAATCATCTGTAATACCTGAAGATTGGAGGATGGCGAACGTAACGCCAATTTTTAAGAAGGGTTCCAGGGGTGATCCGGGAAACTACAGACCGGTGAGCCTGACGTCCGTACAGGGAAAAATGGTAGAAACCATCATAAAGAACAAAACTGCTGAACATGTAGATAGTCATGGCTTAATGGGAGACAGCCAACATGGCTTTAGACAAGGAAGATCTTGTCTTACTAATCTGTTATGTTTTTTTGAAAGTGTGAACAAACAGGTGGACAAAGGTGAGTTGGTTGATATAGTGTATCTGGACTTTCAGAAAGCCTTTGACAAGGTCCCTCATCAGAGACTTTTGGCAAAACTAAAGATAGGAGGCAGTGTACTACTGTGGATCAAGAACTGGTTAAAAGATAGAAAGCAGAGGGTTGGGCTAAATGGCCAATTTTCCAAATGGAGAAAGGTGAATAGCGGTGTACCCCAGGGATCTGTGCTGGGTCCGCTGCTTTTTGACATATTCATAAATGACCTGGAAAGTGGAATAACGAGTGAGGTTATCAAATTTGCAGATGACACAAAACTATTTAAAGTTGTTAAAACCCAAGAGGATTGTGGAAAATTGCAAGAGGATCTTGATAAATTTGGAGACTGGAGATCAAAATGGCAGATGAAATTTAATGTGGACAAGTGCAAAGTTATGCACCTAGGGAAGAACAACCCAAACTATGGTTACACAATGCAAGGTTCCACATTAGGAACCACCACCCATGAAAACGATTTAGGCGTCATTGTGGATAGCATGTTAAAACCCTCAGCCCAGTGTGCAGCGGCAGCCAAGAGAGCAAATAGAATGCTAGGTATCATAAGGAAAGGAATGGAAAATAAAACAAAAGATATTATAATGCCTCTATATCGTTCCATGGTGAGACCGCACCTTGAATATTGTGTGCAATTCTGGTCGCCGTATCTTAAAAAGGATATAGCGTTATTAGAAAAGGTTCAGAGAAGAGCCACCAAAATGGTAAATGGGATAGAAGGATACTCCTATGAAGAAAGGCTAAAAAGGTTAGGGCTCTTTAACCTGGAAATGAGACGGCTGAGGGGAGATATGATAGAAGTCTATAAATTAATGAACGGAGTGGAATGGGTAAATGTAGATATATTGTTTACGTTATCAGAATATAGAAAGACTAGGGGACATGCAATGAAGCTACAGGGTAAACTATTTAAGACTAATAAAAGAAAATATTTCTTTACTCAACGTGTAATCAAACTCTGGAATTTGTTACCGGAGGATGTAGTAAAGGCTGTTAGTGTAGCTGTGTTTAAAAAAGGTTTGGACAAGTTCCTGGAGGAAAGGTCCATAAACCATTATTAAGAAGGGACCCAGGCTATCAATGCTTGACCCAGTACAAGCATTGCGGAACCTGTGTCTTTTGGGGAAACTGCTAGGTACGTATGACCTAGATTGGCCACTGTTGGAAACAGGATACTGGGCTATGCATCGACTGAAGAGTCAGAAGACGCACTCCTCAGTGCCCCCCGGCAGGGAGGCCCGCACCCTGGATGCCCTCAGCAGAAAGTGCTACCAGGGCTCAATGCTCATCGGCCGCATCCAGGCCTACTAGCCGTACATGGGTATGTACTTGAGAGACCTGGTGAAGGAGCTCGCCGGGTTCTCGGCTGGTCTCTCCGAGGAGCCTTTGCAGCGCTTCAAGGGCCTGTCCAAAGCTGTCCGTGAATGCTCCAAGTTCATGTCTCGGGCAGCCTATGACAGGTTTGAGTCGGCGGCCTGGATAGCCCCAGCAGGCCTCGGTGCATGCTGCCAAGCTTGGCTACAGTCATTGGACCTCTAACAATGGGTACAGGACAAGTTGGTCGACGTCCCATGTCGGGGGAAAAACCTCTTCGGCAAACCCATGACCAACAAGGCTGCCGAGCTGGAGACCGAGTTCATAATGAGGACTAGGCTCTCTAAGAAGACCTCTTCCCCTTCCTGAAAGAAGGGCTCAGGTAAAAAGCCCTTTTACTCGAGGAAGTCCACTGCTTACCGAAACTACCCCCCTTACCATGCCTCCCCAGCAAGGGCAGCGGGACAGGGGCATGGCCCACATAAGCAGAAGGCTCCCAGGCCCCAGGCTCTGGCCCAGCCTGGAGGGAGCTTATGACTCCTGCAGCATGGCCCCTCTCCCAACCGGAGCTTGGCAGCCTACAGGAGGTCGGCTCACCCTGTATGCCCACAGGTGGGGAGCTATCACCACCGATTCCTGGGCATTAGAGGTGATCAGGGAGGGTTACCTCCTCCATCTAGCCCACGTGCCTCTACACTACTTCCTGGGAGAGCCTATCAGGTCGCCCCCTCACCGGGACCTTCTTCTGAAGGAGTTGGCAGGTCTTCTCGAGGACCAAGCAGTGGAACCAGTGCCCCACCACCTCAAGGGCAAGGGGTTCTACTCCAGGTACTTTCTTGTGCTAAAGAGGACAGGGGGCCTAAGGCCCATCCTCGACCTGCACAACCTCAATAAATTCCTTGTGAGGGAGAAGTTCAAGATGTTCTGCCTTGGAACATTGCTGCCTTACCTCCGCCAGGGAGACTGGCTATGCTCCTTAGATTTAAAGGATGCCTACACACACATCCTAATCCACCCAAGCCACAGGCAAAACCTACGCTTTGTGGTAGGGGGGCAAGCATTTCCAATACAGGGTGCTTCCCTTTGGCCTTGCCTTGGCCCCCAGGGTATTCACAAAATGCCTGGTGGTGGTCGCCGCCTTTCTCAGGCTTCAGGGTATCTTTGTCTTCCCCTATCTTGACGACTGGCTCATCAGGGGCCAAGGTGCAGCAGGCCACATCATGCACTAACCAGGTCCTTCAACACTTGGGATTCATTATCAACTACCCCAAGTCCAGTTTTTGCCCGGCACAAGAGCTGGAATTCTCTGGGGCAAGGATCAACACCATTCAGTCGAAGGCCTTCCTGCCTGCCGACAGGGCAGGCAGGCTTATGGCGCTAGCCAAAGACATACAGCACCGTCCCTCAGTACCAGTAAGGCATCTGCTGCGCCTCCTCGGGCACATGGCCTCCACAGTCCATGTCACTCCAGATGCCCGCCTCTACATGCGAACTGCGCAGTGGTGCCTCAGGGACCAATGGTCCCAGGCCACGGGACATCTCCAGGACAAAGTCAGAATGACCAGGCACCTGATGCAGTCCCTGACATGGTGGCTCTCGCCCCGTCACTTGGAGGCGCGGATGCCCTTCCAGGCACTTCACCACTCGAGGGTCCTCACCCCAAATGCCTCCCTGCTGGGCTGGGAAGCCCATTGCCAGGGATACCGCACCCAGGGCATTTGGTCTGCACCCAGGAAAAAGATTTAGGAGTCATCGTGGATAACATGTTAAAACCCTCCACCCAGTGTACAGCGGCGGCCAAGAAAGCAAATAGAATGCTAGTTATCATAAGGAAAGGAATGGAAAATAAAACAAAGGATATTATAATGCCTCTGTATCGTTCCATGGTACGACCGCACCTTGAATATTGTGTGCAATTCTGGTCGCCGTATCTTAAAAAGGATATAGCGTTATTAGAAAAGGTACATAGAAGAGCCATGGTAAAAGGGATGGAAGGCTATTCCTATGAAGAGAGGCTACAAAGGTTAGGGCTCTTCAACCTGGAAAAGAGACGGCTGAGGGGAGATATGATAGAGGTCTATAAATTAATGAATGGAGTGGAATGGGTAAACGTAGATCAATTGTTTACGCTATCAGAATATAGAAAGACTAGGGGACATGCAGTGAAGCTATAGGGAAAACTATTTAAGACATAGAAACATAGAAACATGATGACAGAAAAAGACCACATGGCCTATCTAGTCTGTCCTTTCATATCAACAACTACAACAGTCCACTTTTTACCTTTAGAGATCCTCTGTGTTGGTCCCATGCTTTTTTGAATTCAGTTACTGTCCTCATCTCTACCACCTCCACTGGGAGACTATTCCATGGATCCACTACTCTTTCCGTAAAGAAATATTTCCGCATATCACTCCTGAATCTATCTCCCTTCACTCTCATCCCATGTCCCCTCGTAGCAGAACTTGCTTTCAATTAAAAGAGGCTCTCTCCCTGAACATTTATGCCACGGAGTTATTTAAACATCTCAATCATATCACCTCTATCCCGCCTTTCTTCTAAGGTGTACATATTAAGATCCTTAAGTCTGTCCTCATATGCTTTATAATGAAGCCCACTAATCATTTTAGTAGCCACCCTCTGCACCGACTCCATCCTGTTCACATCCTTTTGAAGGTGCGGTCTCCAGAATTGCACACTATACTCCAAATGAGGTCGCACCAAAGACTTATACAGAGGCATTATCACCTCCTTTTTACTGCTAGCCATTCCTCTCCGTATGCACCCAAGCATCCTTCTAGCTTTTGCTGTCGCCTTTTCTACCTGTTTAGCTACTTTAAGATCATCAGACACAACCACGCCTACAAACTTTTGATCCTTACTCATCGTGCACTCCACACTAATAACCCTTTATATACTTGGCTGACTTAATCTCGCTTCATACACCCTACCGCCAGCTTCGCTCTCTTCATGCTAATCGTCTGGTTCTACCGTCCCCATCTCATTTATTTATTTATTTAACATTCATTTATAACCCGCATCTTCCAGAGTTCAGTTGCGGTTCACAATAAAACAACAATCCACAAAGCAAGAGCTTAGTTTTACATCGAACATTTTGTAACAATAAAAAGTAATAGTTAACAGCATGAACTAATGCATAACAGCACAAAACTGGCTTGTAAACTATGTACAATAAACTATATACAAATACAAGTATCTCATGCCCATTTGGAGAAGACCCGCCATGCTGCTTTCTTTTTTCTTGGACCTTGTTTATGGAACGCCCTGCCCTCATCCCTCCGCTTAGAGCCTTCATATTCACAGTTCAAATCCACTCTCAAAACTCACCTGTTTCAAAAAGTGTTTAATCTCCCTCCCTGATTCCCCCTCTGATTTTCCTTCCTGTTGCCGTCCCTGGTTATTGTTCTGTCTTGGTTTGTTTGTTTTGTCTTTTCCCTTTTGTCCTTGTTTAGTGGTCTTGTCTATGTCCTTTTTGTTTATTTACTATTGTTAATCATTGCTTGCAGTTTGTTATTCGTTGGGTATTGTTGTCTATGTTTTTTGTTTATTTTACTTTTTACTGCTGTTAATTACTATTTCTCGTTTTGCATATTGTTAATTGGTGGTCGTTTTATGGTTTTATTGTATAAATTTTTATTGTTTTTAAACTTATGTTTTAATGTTGTACATGGTTTTAATTTTGTGCCCTATTTATTTGCTACTTATTGTTCTCTGTATTGTTGTTATGCTTTCCTTTCTTTTCTATTATTTTTGGCGTTCCTTTTCCGTAGTTTGCAGTGCTGCCTTTTTATATTGTTTGTATACCGCTTAAATGTTTTTAACGTAAGCGGTCTATCAAATATGGAATAAAGTTAAAGTTAAAAGTCCCGCTCTTCTTTAGTGGACAAAAGTACTTCACCTCCTATACTGTATTGCTCCCTTGGATTGCTGCAGCCCAAACGCATGACCTTACATTTTTTAACATTAAATCCCAGCTGCCAAATTCTAGACCATTCTTCAAGCTTAGCTAGATCCCTCCTCATGTTATCTACACCTTCCTGGGTGTCTACTCTATTGCAGATTTTGGTATCATCCGCAAAGAGGCAAACCTTACCCGACAGCCCTTCCGCTATATCACTAACAAAGATGTTAAAAAGAATCGGACCAAGGACAGATCCCTGGGGCACACCACTGGTAACATCCTTCTCCTCAGAGTGAGCTCAATTTACTTGTACTCTTTGTCGTCTCCCACCCAACCAATTTCTAACCCAAGCAGTAACTTTAGGGTCCATCCCTAGGGTGCTCAGTTTGTTTATAAGTCGCCTGTGAGGAACAGTGTCAAAGGCTTTACTGAAATCTAAATACACCACATCTAGAGCTCTCCCTCGGTCCAATTCCCTGGTCACCCAGTCAAAGAAATCAATCAGATTTGTCTGACAAGACCTGCCTCTGGTGAATCCATGCTGCCTCGGATCCTGTAATCCTCTGGACTCCAGAAACCTCACTATTTTCTCTTTCAGCAGCGTTTCCAATAATTTACTCGCCACCGAAGTTAAACTAACCGGCCTGTAGTTTTCAACGACATCCTTACTTCCACTTTTGTGTAAAGGCACCACATGAGCCTCTCTCCAGTCCTTTGGCACCACTCCCGACTCCAACGAGGCATTGAAAAGGTCAGTCAGTGGAGTTGCTAGAACGTCCCCAAGTTCCCTCAGTATTCTAGGGTGTATTCCATCCGGTCCCATCGCTTTGTCTACTTTAAGTTGAGCTTGTTTCTCACGAACACAGTCTTCTGAAAATTCTTCAATATGTCCCTCGCTTCTGTTCCTATTTGTGGGTGTTTTCTGAAGTCCTGCTCCTGGTTCTTCATCTGTGAACACAGAACAAAAATATTTGTTAAGCAATTCCGCTTTATCCTTATCAGCTTCTACATATTCCCCCCCTGCACCCTTGAGTCTGACAATACCACTTTTGCCCTTCCTCTTCTCACTAATATATCTGAAAAATGTCTTATCCCCCCATTTTATTGCATTGGCTATTTCCTCCTCCCTTTGAAGGAGAAAATATTTTTTCACTCAACGTGTAATCAAACTCTGGAATTTGTTACCGGAGGATGTAGTAAGAGCTGTTAGTGTAGCTGGGTTTAAAAAAGGTTTGGACAAGTTCCTGGAGGAAAGGTCCATAAACCATTATTAAAAAGGGACCCAGGATATCGATGCTTGACCCAATACAAGCATTGTGGAGCCTGTGTCTTTTGGGGAAACTGCTAGGTACGTATGACCTAGATTGGCCACTGTTGGAAACAGGATACTGGGCTTGATGGACCTTGGTCTGACCCAGTATGGCATATCTTATGTTCTTATGGTCACCAGATGAGAGTAATCAGCAGATCCATCGGTTGGAACTGCATGCAATCCATCTCGCCCTGAAGGCGTTTCGGCAGTGCCTGGGCCACAGATCTGCCCTGATGCAGATGAACAATCAGGTTGCCATGTTCTATGTGAACAAACAGGGAGGCATGGGGTCCCATGCCCTCTGTCAGGAAGCCCTGGATCTGTGCTCTTATGCAATCTGGCAGGACATTCTCCTCAAGGTGGTATACCTGCCGGTCCAGGACAACTGGCTGGCTGACAGACTCAGCAGGATGCTCTAGCCGCACGAGTGACAGTTGGACCTGGAAGTAGCAAGCAGGCTTTTCCAGACCTGGGGGGAACCGGTGATGGACCTGTTTGCAAGCCCAGATAATCACCAGTTGCCCCGCTTCTGCTCAAGGCAGCCGCACCCCGCCAGGGAGGCCGCCGATGCCTTCCTAGTCTCATGGTCGGAGGATCTTCTGTATGCTTTTCCCCTGACACCTCTGATTGCCAAGACTCTGTTCAAGATTCTTCACGACAGAGCTTCAGTCATCCTGATAGCCTCACAGTGGCCCAGGCAAAAGTGGTTTCCACTTCTTCTACAGCTAGCAGTGGAGGCTCCCATCGCCTTAGGGTCAGCACCATGGCTGCTTTCCCAGGAGTGGGGTTCTCTTCTGCATCCCAACCTCAGCTCCCTTTTGCTGACGGCGTGGCTGCTGAGAGGGTGACTCTAGCCCCGCTTTTCCTTACGAAGGAGGTGGAGGATGTTTTGCTGGCTTCATGCAGAGCGTCTACCAAACGGCTTATGCTTTTAAGTGGCACAGGATTGCACTTCAGTGCGCTGAGCAGGGGGTCGACCCCTTTTCTTACCCGGTGGTTGTGGTATTGCAATACCTTCTCCACCTCTCCAGAATGGGGCTCAAGTCCAACTCCGTCAGAGTGCATCTCAGTGTCCTAGCGGCGAACCACCATCAGGTGGACGGGAAGCCCCTCCCAGTTCATCCAGTGGTGTCCCGTTTCCTAAAGGGCCTACTCCTGTCTAACCTCCCGGTCCACCCTCCGGCAACCAAATGGGATCTCAATGTGGTGTTGGGGCAGCTCACCCTGCCGCCCTTCGAACTGATGGCTACGTGTCACTTCAGTTATCTCTCCTGGAAGGTGGTTTTCCTGGTTGCACTCACTTCCGCCCGAAGGGTGAGTGAGCTTCAAGCCCTTGTGGCAGAGAAGCCTTATACCACGTTCTACAAGAATAGGGTGGTGCTTCGCATGCACCCCAAATTCCTTCCGAAGGTGGTGTCCTTGTTCCACTTCAACCAGGAGATGGTCCTCCCTACCTTCTTTCCCAGACCGCAAGCCAGTGGGGCAGAGGTGGTCCTCCATACCTTGGACTGTAAGAGGACCCTGTCCTTCTATATCCAACATACTCAAGGCCACCGGAAAGCCTCTCAGCTTTTCGTTTCCTACGACCCCAGTAAACTGGGGAGGCGGTGACCAAGCGTACGCTGTCCACATGGCTGGCGGACTGTATTGCCTGGGCTTATGAGGAGGCGAGGCTTACGCTGGAAGGCCGTGTCACGACTCACAGGGTCAGGGCCATGGCGGCATCAGTGGCTCACCTGTACTCTGTTCCTCTGGCAGACATCTGCCGGGCCACCACCTGGTCTTCAGTTCATACTTTCGCAGCTCATTACTGTCTGGATAGAGAGTCCTGACGGGACAGTGCCTTCGGCCAGGCTGTGCTCCGCAACCTTTTCGGGGTCTAGGCAACTCCTGCCCTCCGACCCTTCTGTGTTCAGGCTACCAGAGTGCTACTTTCCTTGGACACAGGTCCTATTCCCCTGGATAGGAATTTCATTGTGGCTGCTTGCGGCTCTCAATGAGGGAGCCATTTTTGGCTATAGGTTCATGGTAGCCTGTAGCTGGGGAGTCCCATATGTGAGGACTGACTTCCTGCTTGTTCCCGGAGAAAGTGTAGTTACTCACCTGTAACAGGTGATCTCCGGGGACAGCAGGAATCAGTCCTCACTACCCTCCCTCCTCCCCTTGGAATTGCAGTCCTATTACTTTCTTTGTTTTGCCATCTTTTTAGCTATGTCATTTGACTGAGCAAGATGGCACCCTTAGGTGGGAAGGGGACAATGCATGCGTGGTAGCAATTCCCAAAGGCTTTCTTTGAAAGTTGGGGATTTGCTCTGCGTGGGCTCCGTCGGCACTGACATCACCCATATGTGAGGACTGATTCCTGCTGTCCCCGGAGAACACTTATTACAGGTGAGTAACTATGCTTACCCTCCATTGCCTCAGAAAATTCCAAGTTATCAATGTCACTGTTTAAGTTACAATGTAATCGCTTTGATTGAAATGATAAAGCAGTGTCAAAGACCCGATAAATAAATAAGATGTCTTCAAAAGTTAGTCTAAACTATTGGAAAAACACCACATACAACAGCCAAAGAGCTTAAGGCTGACCTGGAGCAATCTGGAGTAGTGGTTTCAACCAGCACCATATGCCTCGCATTAAACAAAGAAGGACTTCAGGGAAGAAGGCCAAGAAGGACCATACTGCTCAAAGAAACATAAAAAGGCACACCAGATCTTTGCCCAAACCCACCTTCAGAAATAACAGTCCTTCTGGGAAAATGTTCTGTAAAAAGATGAAACCAAACTTGAGCTCTTTGGCAATGCAGAACAGTGATACATTTGTTGTTGTTGTTAAGTGCCGTTGAGTCGGAGTTGACTCATGGCGACCCTCTGGATAGCTATCTTAAATTGTGTTCTGTCTTGAGTCAGGCGGCTCATTGTTGACAGACTGGTACCCGTAGCTGCTGTTATTGTATCGATCCATCTCATTGCTGGCCTTCCTCTTTTGTGTTTACCTTCTATCTTGACAAGCATGATGTCTTTCTCTAAGGATCTCTCTCTTTGCATGATGTGTCCAAAGTATGAAAGTTGAAGTCTTGTCATCTGAGCGTCTAAAGAAAGCTTAGGTTTGATCTCCTCTAGTACCGACTGGTTTGTTCTTTGGGCAGTCCATGGTATACACAGTATTTGCCGCCAGCACCATAATTCAAAGGCATCAATTTTCTTCCTGTCTATCTTTTTCACTGTCCAGCTTTCACATCCATATGATGTTACTGAAAATACCATGGCTTGAACAAGTCGAATCTTTGTATGGAGAGAGACATCTCTGCTCTGGAGAATCTTATCTAGGTCTTTCATAGCCATTCTGCCAAGAGCAATGCGTCGTCTGATTTCTTGACTGCTTGTTGCTTCTTTATTGATAGTTGATCCAAGTAGGTTAAAGTTGTTCACGATTTCAATTTCTTCTCCTTCAACGATGAACCTGTTGATTATGCCAGTTGTCATGATCTTTGTCTTCCTTACATTAAGGTGCAGGCCCATTTTGAGACTATGTTCTTTGATTGTGAGAAGCAAATGTTTCAGATCATCTTCACTTTCAGCCAGTAATGTGGTATCATCAGCATAGCGAAGGTTGTTGATGAGTCTTCCACCAATCTTCACACCTCTGTTGTCTTCAAGTCTTCTACCAATCTTCACATCTCTGTTGTCTTCATACAATCCTGCTTCTCTGATGATTTGTTCTGCATATAAATTAAACAGGTAGGGGGAAAGTATGCAGCCATGTCTTACACCTTTGCTTATTTTAAACCATTCTGTTTCTCCTTGATCCGTTCGAACTGTTGCTTCTTGATCAATGTACAGATTGTGCAAGAGTACGATCAGGAGGTTCTGGTATACCCATGCTTCTTAATGTGGCCCAGAGTTTCTTATGGTTTACACAGTCAAAAGCCTTGCTATAGTCGATAAAGCACAAATAGATATCCTTTTGGTATTCTTTAGTCTTTTCAAGGATCCATCTCACATCCGCAATGATGTCTCTCGTTCCTCGCCCTTTCCTGAACCCTGCTTGCACTTCAGGTAGTTCTTGGTCCAGGTATGGTTGCAGTCTCTTTTGAATAATCTTGAGTAGAATCTTGCTGGCATGTGGGATCAGAGCGATTGTGCGATAATTTCCACAGTCAGTTGGATCACCTTTCTTTAGTATTGGTATAAACACAGATCTTTTCCAGTCAGTTGGCCATGATGTTGTCTTCCATATTTCTTGGCAGAGCCTTGTAAGTACGGTAACAACTGCATCAGATTGCTGTAATACTTCTATGGGAATGCTATCAATGCCTGGTGCTTTGTTCTTTGATAAGGCTTTCAATGCTGCTTTAACTTCTTCTTTCATCACCAATGGTTCCCGATCATAAGGTACAGGTTTAAACGGCTGTTGGTCCACTTGATCTTTATCATAGAAAAACTCTGTATATTCCTTCCACCTTTTCTTGATCTTCTCAGCATCATTCAACATAGAACCTTGAGCATCTTGTAACATTCCAATTTGAGGATGGAACCTTTTCTTTAACTCTCATAGCTTTAGGAAAGCCAATCTTTTTCTTCCTCTAATAGTTTCTGCTTCTATTTCCTTGCATGCATCGTTGTAGTACTTTTCCTTGTCCTGTCTTGCTGCACGTTGGAAATCTCTGTTGAGTTCTGTTATTGTCTTTATTTCTCCTCTGGCTTTAGCTTCTCTGCGTTTCTGGGCAATTTTCAGAGTTTCTTCCGTCATCCATTTTGGCCGTTTTTGCTTTTTCACCTTTTGTAGAGACTTCTCGCTTTCTTCCAACACAACTTCTTGATGTCATTCCATAGCTTTTCTGGAGCTCTGTCATTTGTATCTAAAGCAGAAAATCGATTTTGCAGGCAGTCTTTAAATTCCAGTGGTATATTCTCAAGGTCATATTTTGCTGCATACTAGTTGTTGATGATCTGTACCACAGTCAGCTTCAGGTTTTGTCTTTGTTGATGTTATAGTCCTCTGACTTCATGATTTCTTTAATACATTCCAGGCCTCCTGTTCCTGAGGTATCAAAACAGCCCCACAACATTATGGAACCTCCACCATATTTAACTGTAGGAAGGGTGTTTCTTTTCTTATAAGCTTAATTTCTTTGCCTGTAAATGTATCGCTGTAAAGATGTCTTACGCATTGGTACATGGAACGTACGAAGCATGAACCAAGGGAAGTTGGAGGTGGTCAAGAATGAAATGGAACACGTACAACTTGATCTGTTGGGTGTCATCAAACTGCATTCATGAGTGGTTTGCTCTTTTTCAACTTTAGCTTGAGTTTGCATACTAGTTGTTGATGATCTGTACCACAGTCAGCTTCAGGTTTTGTCTTTGTTGATGTTATAGAACTTTTCCATCGTTGACTTCCACAGATGTAGTCAATTTGATTTTTATACAATCCATTGGGTGAAGTCCATGTGTACAGTCGCCGCTTGTGTTGCTGGAAGAAGGTGTTTGAGATGAACAGATCATTGGTATTTTGGAGCGAAAGCTAAGTCCGGGTCGAAGGTCATAGGCCCTCCAGCAGAACAATGATCCAAAACATTCAAAAATACAAAAGAATAGTTAAAAAGGAAAAAGTGAACTATTTTAAACTGGCCAGAAATGAGTCCTGATTTCAGTCCAATCGAGATACTTTGGAAAGAGCTGAAATCTGCCATTGGTAAAAGGAATCGTGGAAACATTCATGAGCTGGAATAAATCACAGTTGAAGAGTGGGAGAAACTACCAGCAGAAAGATGTATGAAACTTATAGATGGCTATAAGAAACGTAGAATAGAAACATAGGCCATGTGGTCTTTTTCTGTCATCATGTTTCTATGTGGTCTGCCCTTCCATATCAACTACTACTACTACTGTGTATTTTTATAGCGCTACAAGACATACTGTACACAGCGCTGCACAGACATGTAAAAGACGGTCCCTGCTCATCAGAGCTTACAGTCTAGTCAAGACAGACAACACTGTAGCTGTAGACATGGGACACATCTAGGGGGAATGGAAGGAAACACGAAGGAGATCAGATGAGTCAAGATCTGAAAGCGGCAGCGAAGAGGTAAGTTTTCAGCCTGGATTTGAAAAGGGCCAGAGAAGGTGCCTGGCGTACAGACACAGGTAGTTTGTTCCAGGCATGAAAAGCAGCAAGATGAAAGGAGCAAAGTCTGGAGTTAGTAATAGAAGAGAAGGGTACAGATAGAAGTGATATGTCAGAAGAGCAGAGTTCCCGAGGAGGGCGTATAGGGAGAGATAAGAGAGGAGCTGCAAAGCGAATGCACTTATAGGTCAGCAGGAGAAGTTTGAACTGGATGCGGAAACAGACAGAAAGCCAATGAAGAGACTTGAGATTAGCCACTCAGCAGAGTGTTGAACTGATTGAAGGGAAAAAAGATGATTCAGAGGGGGACCAGCAAGGAGTAGTTTACAACAGTCTAGAGGGAAGGTGACTAAAGAGTGGATAAGTGTCTTAGAAACGTGTTCAGGAAGGAATGGGCGGATTTTGTTGATGTTAGAGAAAGAAACAGCAGGTTTTAGCTATCAGTTGGATGAGTGTGTAGAAGTATTAGTATGTGAAATATTAGTGAAGGGTGCCATTAATCCTGTCCAGGTCATATTTTGGTTTTTTTTTCTCATAAATTACTACATCTAAGTTACACAGACATCTTTTTTTTGTATACCTTTGAACATACTAATATTATGATGACATGCAGTTGGAATATTTTCAATTATTTCTCAAGATATTGTACACAACATACCTAAAATACAAGGGTATGAGTAATATTGACAACTGTAGGCAATTGCAACTAGGGAGGGTGGATGGGGTAAGGGAGAGGATGGATGGGAATTTAAATGCCCCAGGCCAGTAGACCTTATCTGAATTGAAGGTACACTCAAATTTCTGATTAAAAAAGGCTAGGCAGGAAATACAGACTGGCCAGATTTTCCTAAGCTTCTAACCAAAATTTAGGTTGTTTGCCACTAGACTGTAGGTATAGAGGGCTGTGGACAGGTAGAAATTTTGCAAGAAAACCCTTCTCCTTTGCAGAAGGAACAAAGAGGAAAAGCAGAGTAGTAGTAGAATGTGCCTTCCTGTGGTGTACAAAAGCCAGAATGAGGCAAGGAGAGAGCCTTGGTAAGGTTCTGAAGTCTTGAGCAGATGCTGGTACTTTTCAGCAGGTCCAACAAGTTGAATCTGAGAGGATGAGGTTTGTGAGGTCAACTATGCTGCACTCATCAAGCTGGTTGTAGTTTAGAGGAATTGGCTGCTTCCAGTGAAGCAGTTGCCTTTTGAGGGAAGATCTGCCTGGTAGGCATCGCAATCTTTTAGGCATAGTACACACATTGAGTTGATTGGATTTCTTCGGCTGGTCCTGTGTGCTATGATGAGCTGCTGGGGCTGCGTGGTATTTCCCCGATGACTTAGAGGTTGGAGGCCATTTGTGGAAGTGAATGCGGGGCTCTAATCAGTTTGTGGAAACTATCAGGTGTGTTGTTGGGGCCTTGAGCAGCAGACGGACAAGCGCTATCTTGAGGTCTGTTCTGTCAGGCCGGTGATGATATAATTTTCCCTTATTTTGTTTTGGTCCTTGAGACAGTTAGGCTTTGCAAGTGAGAGCCTAATTTCCTTGCGTCATGATGCCAGATGGTTAGGCTCTGAAATCTACAGCCTAATTCCTTAAGTCATGGTGCCAGAAAGCACCAATATTCCATACCTTTTCCCTCACTCACATCATACCAAGAAAAAGAGACTAGCATTACCTCCGACCTCTGAAACAGGCCAATGCTGCTAACTGTACCCATAGTGAAGCTGCGGCAGCACCTCACCAAGCACTTGCCCCATCTTCAGAAGACTGAATTAAACAAACACAAGGGGCTAAGAAACCCTGCTGACATACCATAAAATGAGCTGGAGAGAGGCTCATGTGGTGCCTTTACACAAAAGCAGAAGTAAGGATGTGGTTGAAAACTACAGGCCGGTTAGTTTAACTCGGTGGTGAGTAAATTATTGCAAATGCTGCTGAAAGAGAAAATAGTGAGGTTTCTGGAGTCCAGCGAATTACAGGATCCGAGGCAGCATGGATTCACCAGAGGCAGGTTGTCAGACAAATCTGATTGATTTCTTTGACTGGGTGACCAGGGAGTTGGACCGAGGGAGAGCCCTAGATGTGGTGTATTTAGATTTCAGTAAAGTCTTTGACACTGTTCCGTACAGGCGACTTATAAACAAACTGAGCACCCTAGGGATGGACCCTAAAGTTACTGCTTGGGTTAGAAATTGGTTGGGTGGGAGGCGACAAAGAGTACAAGTAAATGGAGCTCATTCTGAGGAGAAGGATGTTATCAGTGGTGTGCCCCAGGGATCTGTCCTTGGTCCGATTCTTTTTAACATCTTTGTTAGTGATATAGCGGAAGGGCTGTCGGGTAAGGTTTGCCTCTTTGCGGATGATACCAAAATCTGCAATAGAGTAGACACACAGGAAGGTGTAGATAACATGAGGAGGGATCTAGCTAAGCTTGAAGAATGGTCTAGAATTTGTTAGCTGGGATTTAATGTTAAAAAATGTAAGGTCATGCATTTCGGCTGCAGCAATCCAAGGGAGCAATATAGTATAGGGGTGAAGTACTTTTGTCCACTAAAGAAGAGTGGGACCTAGGCGTGGTTGTGTCTGATGATCTTAAAGTAGCTAAACAGGTAGAAAAGGCAACGGCAAAAGCTAGAAGGATGCTTGGGTGCATACGGAGAGGAATGGCTAGCAGAAAAAAGGAGGTGATAATGCCTCTGTATAAGTCTTTGGTGCGACCTCATTTGGAGTACAGTGTGCAGTTCTGGAGACCGCACCTTCAAAAGGATGTGAACAGGATGGAGTCGGTGCATAGGGTGGCTACTAAAATGATTAGTGGTCTTCATTATAAAGCATATGAGGACAGACTGAAGGATCTTAATATGTACACCTTAGAGGAAAGGCGGGATAGAGATGATATGATTGAAATGTTTAAATACCTCCATGGCATAAATGTTCAGGGAGAGAGCCTCTTTCAATTGAAAGCAAGTTCTGCTACGAGGGGACATGGGATGAGGGTGAAGGGAGATAGATTTAGGAGTGATATGCGGAAATATTTCTTTACGGAAAGAGTAGCGGATCCGTGGAATAGTCTCCCAGTGGAGGTGGTAGAGATGAGGACAGTATCTGAATTCAAAAAAGCATGGGACAAACATAGAGGATCTCTAAAGTTAAAAAGGGGACTGTTGTAGTTGTTGATATGGAAGGACAGACTAGATAGGCCATGTCGTCTTTTTCTGTTATCATATTTCTATGGTTTTATACCGTGATATCATCAAATCAGTGGTTTTCAGTCTCCATCTGCTGGTAGGCGAGCAGAATACCATGCATTTGGACTGGACTGGAGGGACTCAAGGAAAGAAAATTAGCAGGTAAGGCCTAATTTCACCTTTTTTTGGATTTTAGCTCCCCTCTTCAACGTGACACTCAAGGTGACTTATAGCATTATCAGAATTCAATTCAGTCCCTTCTCACAAGAGCTTACAGTCTGAGTTGAGTACCTGAGGCAATGGGCGACTGACTTGCCCAAGGCCATAAGAAGGGGAAGTGTAATTTAAATCTTGTTTTCCTGGTTCTCAGCCATTACTTTATCCTCTATGGCCTGCCTTTTCTCCAGCTGCTCGTGACACAGCTAATCTGGTTTTTGAATATTGACCCCCATGGATGTTTAGGTTTTATTCCTCCTGTAGTTTTACACTGTTGCTTGGAATTTATAACCTCAGACTAGTCCTGCAAAACAATTAGGCCAGCGTGGCAACTTCTGGAGGTCAGCCTAGAGCTGCAATACAAAAGAATGGGCCCTGTCCTCCATAACCACTCTAAGAAATAGGTTGTTTAGCTGGGTGGCTGGCTTTTGGAAATTCTCCTCATTATGTGTGTGTATATTAAAGTGTGATGCTCAATCATGCATTTTAATAGTACTGTTCTGGAAGAGTGGGTGATCATGATTACGAAGTTTAACTATCCAAATGCCAGGAAGGAAGTGAGGGGTCTGAAATTTAATTGGGGGTGAGGGGTGCAAGGCTGAAGGTCTACCTAGGGCTCCAATACCCTTGCACCTACTGTGACCTGAGGGGGCTTTGCATTTTCCCCCCGTGAGAATATATAATCACATTCTACAAGGTGCATGCTTCCCTACATTGTGAAGGGGCATTTACAAGGGCAGAACAATGACTGTTGGTAGTACTGCTTATTCAAACAATTACTTGCAAAGCAGGTCAACAACCAAAGCACAAAAGAGGAGTTTACAGCTGCCTTTGTGTGTTGAACTTTGTGCTTTATTTGTTGGACCTTTGCTCAGTTCCTGAATTTCTGCCCCAAATGTTATGGTAGTGATGTTATAACTGATAAACCGGGACTTTGTGTGATTTCTTATTTTAGAAAGTGTCCCAGCCAGAGAAATGAAGACTCTGGCAGAAAAACTGTCTAAGCTGAAATCTCAGCTTTTGGAAGACGTGCGACGTGGAAGTTTTCAAGATCAGACATCCATCCGCCAGGGCACTGAAGTGCAGGACATTGTGCTGTTGTTTCATCAGAAGAAAGAGAAGATGCTGCAAGGACCACTGGACAGCCAACAAAGAGAAGAGGGAGTGCAGGAGCCTGCTCCGTTTCCTGCGGCTGACGTTTCCTGCGGCAGCTAAACATCAGCCACCCACTGAGCCTACTAATCTTGCCCCTACGTTTCTAGTTGTCAGCCGTCCAGTTCATCCTCTTATCCCCTCTCTCTTAGTGCTGAGACTGCGGGCTGCTGACTTCCGCCTAATACCAGCAGGGCCTCGTGTATAGGAGAATGCTACAGACTCTAAGAGGAGTCAGCACAGTCACTTAAAGCAGGCTTCTGCACCCCACGTTCCTTTGTCTACAGTAGGGCCTGAGGAGAGAAAACAAACCTTTCCACACCCCCTCCCCTCATGCACAGGAACTCTGTATTCTAATGTTGCCAGTCCTGCTGTAAGATCACAGAGCCATTCATAAAAACTGCATTAGAAGGCATTTCACAGTAACCAGAACTACACATCCCTAGCAATAATTATATAATATTAAGAGGTTTTTATTCATAAATATATTCCACTCACACAAACACATAACCTCAACCTACAGTTAAGTTCATCCTGGGAACCTAAACTCGCTCCCCACCCCCCGTGCTACTGTCAGAAATGTAAATTATATAAAACAGTGGTTCCCAACCCAGTCAGGTTTTCAGCATATTCATGAGATAAATCTGCATGCATATCTATCTCATGCATATTAATATTCCGCACTGATGCAGAATAGCACGGTATATAAGAGAATGTAAATAAATAAAATAAATAAATTGTGGATACCCTGAAAACCTGACTGGCCTGGGGTACCCGAGGACTGGGCTGGAACCACTGATATAAAAGAAATGTCAAAAGGTCACCGTGCCTGTTTCTGGTTTTCTGTCCTCCCATGCTAATCCTGCATGCTTCTCATTTGAGGTGCTCTCTCCTTCTCTCCGGCCTCAGGCTTTCATCCCACAGCAGGGACTGTAACAACCCTCACAAGGCCCCCTAGCTCTTAGGCTATACTCTTCAGATGAGAACAAACAGCAAGTAGGCACATGACTAAGCTGCTAACCGTGCGGATTTGGATTAGAAATGTTCCATGTGTCTTGGAACCATTACATTGCTGTAAAATGCCTTTTGAAAGTGAATTTTCATACTCTGCACCCACATTGCAGCCCTTCCTCCATATCTTCCTGTTAGATTGCTTCTATACGGAGTAGACTATCCCTGGAGATGTGGGCCGGAGCTTGATAGCGCATGTCATAGACGGATGGAGAGAAGCAGAGAAAGACATATGCCAATTCTTCCTGTGTGACATGGAGCCACTTGTCTTGTCTGTTCTCCCCTTTTTATTGTGAACCACTTAGAATTTTATGAGATATGTGGCATGTTAGAGAATGACTGTGGCCAACAGATGGCTCCTTCTGGGTTAGCCGCGATGCACTGGGAGAGAACTCTGACAGGCCCCAGCAAGGGAAAGCTCACAACAGAGAACCTTAGGAAGCCAACAGGCGGCAGATCTTATTGCCCAAAACAAAACTTTTATTAGAAGCTGTTGTTCCTCCCTGCAGGTGTACAGTGCTACATTTCTCCTCAGCCAGTCAGTTTAGGCTAATGTTGAAGACTAAAGTGCCCTAGTCAGGGACAAAGTAGAACTAAGCAGGGTTATCAGGGAGACGTGTCCGTTCACAGAACGTACAGGAAATAAAATCCTTCCCATTGATTTATTAAATGATTTTAGTGAAACCCTGGCAGGTCCCTGCTATTGTACACAGAAGTGACTCTACTCAGCTAGTCCTAGAATGTATCAAAAAAAAGATAAAAGCAACATGGACTTAGAGGGGCGCCCATAAGTGTTTCATGAGAAAATATGTTTGTAGCTCTACCAGTAGTGATCAATGAGAGTAATCCTTCCTTCAGCGCTATCATCAGTGATGGCTGTGCTGGCCTCTGGCAAAATGGCAAGCAAAGTCATACTTGTTCTTACATTTACAGCCACAAATATTACACTGAAAAGGGTTTTCAAAGCCATGACAGCCCATGTGGATGGTATAGAGAATGTTATCTGCAAAGTACATGTCACAGTGCTGGCAGTGGTGCAAGAGCTGGGGGTCCTGCACAGGCAGGGTGGGGGCTGGCGTGCTGGGTTGGCTATTGCTGATGCTGGGAGTGCTGGTATGGGCACTACGGTCACTGCTCAGCCCTGCAACTGGACTGTAGTTTCTATGTGCGTGCAGGGGCCGTGGCTCAGGGCTGCTGGGGGAGCAGTTCTGAGGCAGTCTAGTTGACACTGTTGCTGGAGCAGATGGCGGCTGCTGCTGCTGCTGCTGCATCATAAAAGGCTTTTCATCCTGACACGGCACCTCATCAGGCGATGATGGATTGGGATGGTCTGGTGGTAAACTGGCCAGCTGTCCTGCCAGAGTGGACAGCTGGTTCAAAGGGTTGTCAATGATGAGGTCCTGGGAGTCCTGAGACAAGCAACCAGCCTGCACAGATTTGGTCATACTTTCATAGGTTTCTGGCTGGATGGTGGGAATGTCATGGCTGAAATCATTTAAGTAGTCTGGCTTCTGTACTACCATGGAGGGCGGGCTCAGGTTAATGAGAGCTCTCCGGTAACCCAAGCTGCTGCTCTTCTTCTGCAGGACCCCCCACATTTTCTTATTGCTGAGGGAGGAGCGACTGCCTTTCATTGGCACAATCTTGTGCTTGCGCCGACGATGGTGGGACAGATTGCTGCGGTCACTGCAGCGGAAGGAGCACAGTTCACACTTGTATGGTTTCTCACCAGTGTGTGAGCGCATATGCGCCTCCAGGTGGCGCTCATATGCAGAAGCAAATGGACAGAGGTGGCATCTGTGCGGCTTCTCACCTGGACAGGAATAAAACAAAAAAAAAATAACAAGTTCAGCAGATCATCAGGTATTAAGAATAGTCAGAAGATTAGCATTGTGCAAGCGGTAGAGAGCAGGGCGCTAGACCTCCGCTGCTGCGCTGCTTCTAATGGCTACATGCATGAGGCAGATTTTCAGCTGCATTTCATATCTCATTCAGAGATGTTCACCATCTTCTTAAACCTTGCACAGTGCTAACCTGATTAAAATGCTACCTTGAAACTGAATTTAAATGCTGTAGTTTGTGGACATAACTGGAGTTTGCACTGAGACGTATGAAAGATGAGGTGACTCAGCCTTTGCATGTTGAGATAAGAAGAGAAGCCGTGGCCGTGGCCTCTCCAGGTCTCTAAAGTAGCGTTTCACAGCCCTTTCAAGCCCAAAACACAAGGTGGGGGACACCAACCTCCAAGAAGCAAGCAGCATGGAGGAAAGAAGTCAAAATCCTTAAACTTGATATACAACCTTTCACAATAGCAGCAGGGCAGCGTACAAATGTTAAGACAAAGGGAGAGGGGGGACAGAGGCGTGCGGACCAGCAGGGAGACCAGTATGGTGCATGCAGTCATGATAAAGTCAACATCATCTTGCCTCTCCCCCTGCCCCTGTCACATTTCACCTAAATGTTAAGCTTTTAAATGAAACTTTGTTACAATGTTCTCTGAAACATTACAGCTGTGTTAAATATAATGTGTTACAAGGTTTACTGCAATGTTAAAGTTGTGTTACATCTTTGGAAAAGCGGTATATAAACCTATTAATAAGTAGTGCTTCTCCCAAAACTCAGAACAAGTCACAGACCCTCTCCCCATCTTACCCAGCTGAAAGGATTGGGAAGTGCAGTGTGCGGCAGGAGCCATGTGATCGTCACACCTGTTCCAAGAAAGAAGCTGCTGTACCCTGAAGAGCCACTATGGGCACTTGTTGCAATGAAGTGTTGCAGCGTTGACTTTTCCATGGCCTCACACTCGGCTTGCACATTTCCATTTAAAGTTAGCTGCAGCTTCCAGGAATCCCAGGTTCCAGCTAGACAGCTGCTACTATGCAACAAACTTAGCAGGACATCGATTTATATTCCGCACTTACCAAGAGGCCGTTGCAAAATCATTAGACCCCCCAGCTCCTAGGATATAGGACTATACAATCTCCATGCACTCTTCCAATGAGAAGAGACATTATCAGCTGATAGAGAGAGGAGCAGTGGGAACCAGGGCTTCCTGGGCCACCAAGGGACTATCAGCACTAGCGATGCTTTGTCATGCTGAGTCTTGAATAAGGTCTTGACTATCAGTGGTGTCGGAGGGAAGGCGTACAGGAGGCCTTCCATCCATGGGATGAGGAAGGCAACCACTGCTACCCGAGAAACTTGTGGCCGGTGGAAGCAGAAACGTGGCAACTACTTGTTTATTTATTTAACATTTTTTATATACCTCCTTTCATGATATCAAGGCGGTTTACATTGAACAATCTGAAATTACATTGAACAGGGCATTATAACTTGGAGATAACTATTTTTTTACAGGGAACATGGGCAATGGAGGGTTAAGTGGCTTGCCCAAGACCACAAGGAGCACCTGTGGGACTAGAAACCCCAGTCCTTCCGGCCCAAGGTTGCTGTCCCCTAGTGGGATTTGAACCCTGACCTTCCAGCCCGAAGTACCTTGCCCCAACCACTAGGCCACTTCTCCACTCCACTGTTGTCTGGGATGGCGAACAGGTCCATCACAGGGATGCCCCAGAGCTGGAACAGCCATGAGGCTATCACTGGGTCCAGGCACCACTCGTGTGGCTAGAGGACTCTGCTCAAGTTTGTCCCCCAAGACACTGTCCTGGCCTGAGAGGTAGACTGCCCTTAGGAGCATCCCTCTGCGTGTAGCATAGGAGCAGAGGGCTACCACC
This sequence comes from Ichthyophis bannanicus, assembly GCA_033557465.1. Lineage (NCBI taxonomy): Eukaryota > Metazoa > Chordata > Amphibia > Gymnophiona > Ichthyophiidae > Ichthyophis > Ichthyophis bannanicus. The sequence continues at coordinate 1,032,363,451 of CM066034.1, forward strand.
TCCTGGCAGAGAGGGTACGATCCGACTCCCCTGTTTGTTCATGTAGAACATCGCGACCTGATTGTCAGTTTGGATCAGCACTGCATGGTGCTGTAACTGGTGGTGAAAGGCTTGGAGGGCTAGGAATATTGCCCTGAGCTCCAGCAGATTGATCCGTATTTCGGACTCTCTTTGGGACCAGCACTTTATGTCTGGAGGTTCTCACAATGTGCTCCCCTGCCCATTAGGGAGGCGTCCATGGTGAGGACCTTCTGGGGGGTGGGTGCCTGGAAGGGCATCCCAGCCTGAAGGTGACATGGATTCTGCCACCATCTGAGGGAGCTTGCCAACTGGCGGGCCATCTGCACTCTGTCTGTGAATCTGCTTGTGGCTTGAGTTCACTGAGAGCAGAGGCACCACTAGGCTGCTCTCATGTGCAGGCAGGTATTTGGGGTTACGTGGACCGTGGAGGCCAAGTGTCCCAGTAGGCGGAGGAGAAGCCGGGCAGGCAGTGCCCTGCGCCACTGCACCTCTGCAGCTTGTTCCCTGAGGTGCTCTGACCTCTCCTGAGGGAGGAAGGCTTTTGCTTGGAGGCTTTTGCTTAGTTGCACCCCTATGAACTCTAGGTGCTGGGCCGGAGCGAGGTGGGACTTGGGGTAGTTTATGACGAACCCCAGATGATGCAGGGTGTTGATGATGCGCTCGGTGGCGCATTGTGCCTCTGCGGCCGTGTCCCCCTTTATTTTATTTTATTTATTTAATGATATTTTTATACCGCCTTATCAAACAATCAAAGCGGTTTAACAAACAAGAAATATAAAAGCAGTGATAATATGAACATGTAGTAATGATAATTACATGTAAAGTAACATAGAGTGTTTTACAGAAAGATATAAAGCGCTATTTACATTGTGTACTATAATACAACGTGAGCTATAATACAGCTTACTAAATGATTGTTTTTCTCTTAAACATTGAATTAATTATTCAGTTAGACCATAATGCTCAATAAACAGGACAGATTTTAGTTGCTTTCTAAAGTCTTTAAGGTCCTGAGCTGCTCTTAAATCATTTGGAAGAGAGTTCCAAATCTTTGGTGCCGCAAACGAGAATGCCCTTTCTGTTGTTTCTTTACGTGCTTTTCTAAAGTCAAGTGATGTGTTGACTCTATTGGTAGATCCTAATCTTCTAGGTCTTTTGCTGACGTCTGATTGAATGAGAGTAGCCAGACTGTTTGCAGAACAGTGATGTTTGATTTTGAAAATGTATATAGTGGTTTTATATTTTATACGATAAGCTATATGAGCCAGTCATCCAGATAAGGGAAGACGAAGGCCTCTTGGAGCCAGAGGGGGGCTGCGACAACCATGAGGCACTTTGTGAAGACCCTTGGCAACGAGGCCAGACCGAAGGGCAGCACCCTGTATTGGTAGTGCTGTCCTCCCACCAAGAACCGGAGGTATTTTCTTTAGCTGGGATGAATTAGGATGTGAGTGTAGGCATCCTTTAGGTCTAAGGAGCACAGCCAATCTCCCTGCTGGAAGAATGGCAGTAGTGTCCCAAGGGAGAGCATCCTGAACTTCTCCTTGGCCAGAAACCTGTTGAGCTCTCGCAGGTCCAGGATGGCCCTGAGGCCTCCCATCCTCTTGGGTATGAGGAAATATCCGTCTGCAAGATAAAGCAGTATAAAAATCTTGTTAAATAAATAAATAAACATCTGGAAAGAAGCTTATGCCCCAGAGATGCTTTGGCACTGGCTCGACTGCTTTGTCATTGATTAGGCTTGCTAGCTCGGTGAGGAGCAGGGTCTGGTGAAGGAGAGGCCTGGTGGGCTCCCCTGGGAAGTACATTGGTGGTGCCTATTGGAGGTGGAGAAAGTAGCCCTCCTTGACCACCTGTAGCACCCAGGTATCAGTGGTGATGGCTGTCCATCTGTGGGCAAACATAGCTAGGCGCCCCCCTGTGGGCAACAGAAGACCTCCTGAGGGTAGGGAAGTCACGCCCAGGCAGTCTAAAGCTCCCTCCAGGCTGGACTGGAGCCGGTTCCTGGGTCTTCAGGGCTTTTTGTTTTCTAGGACCATGTTCCTGGCCTTTTTGCTGCTGGCTCTGTTGAGGGGCCAGGAAGGCCTGGAAGTGCGGCAGAGTACTGCTGAAGCCTCCTTTCTTCCTTGGGAAGAAGGGCTTTTTCTCGGAGTTGCACCGAGGTCTTTTTTAAGAGACTTGTTCTCATCATATACTCGGTCTTTATTTCCGCTGCCTTATCCGCCATGGGCTTCCCGAATAGGTTTTCTTCTATGCAGGAGACATCTATCACTTTGTCCTGCATTCATTGTTCCAGGTTGGATGACTGCAGCCATGCCTGGCGCCGTGCCCCAATGCCTGCGGCAGCCATCCTGACCGATGACACGAAGCCATCGAAGGCTGCCCAGGACAAAAACTTTGAACATTCTTTTACTGCCGAAGTTAGGGTCTTGAACTTCTGTAGGGGTTCCCCCTCGAGGCTTGCCGAGAATCCACCAAGCTCTTTCGATAGTTCCTTCAGGTACATGCCAATGTACAGCTGATAGGATTGGATCTGGCAAGTTAGCATTGAGCCCTGAAAAGCTGAGGGTGTCGTGGGTTCAAGCCTCCTTGCCAGGTGGCACTGACAAATGGGCTTTTTGGCTCTTAAGCCGGCACACTGCCAACTCTACGACCATGGAGTTGTGGGGAAGCTTTTGAAACACAGGGCTTCAGCGTACTGTGGGGCCCTGTATCCCACAACAAATGTTTTTTTTTTTAGATATCACCAATTACCAATTAGCAACAAATTACTCCGACTACAAATTGCTCTAATACAATGCTCTTTATTTGGGTACCAAAACAAACAAACAGCAACTGCTTTGAGCAAAAGTCTCTGTCTAAGAAAGGTGGTGGACAGTCCACTTCCCTTACCGGAATTGGGGAGCAGACTGCCCGCTGAGTTATGGAGCCGTCTCCTTATATAGATATTCTCTGTCACAAACTTCTAGAAAGTCTGATGTCATCCTCAGAAAGTCAGAGTTACTTGCAAAGAAAGAAAACTCTGCTAAAACTCCTTCTCTGAGGCCCCCTCCCATGAGTTATGCCAATTATGCCTTAGGGCTGCCCTCCCTACAGCTGGTGCTCCCAAGGTCTTCTGGTCTTTGCTTAATTGTGCTTCTTATCTGAGCTGTGGAGCAAATCTTTCCTGCATTCCTTGGGCCCGTTTATGGTCTTTCATCTCCTGTATCCCACAGTACCCAGTACATGGTGTCGAGGTGTCTGCTAACAATTGATACTGATGCCGGTGTTTCCCATATTCTCAGGAGAAGGCAGTCGAGGATCGGGGACACTGGGACTACAGGGATCTCCTTCGGAGGTGCCTCGTATTGGAGTATTTTAAATTCCTCAGTGCGTGGGTCCTCCTCGGCTTCAGTCTTAATGGCGAGAACCTTGGCCATGTCCTGCACAAAAACAAGGAACACAATGGGTGGGGAGTGGCGTCGGGTCATTGGGGGAGATGGGTCTGAGGGCACATCACAGTTTCACCTTGTGTTCGGGGACTCTTCGTCTTCGGTCTCCCATTCAGACTCGAAGTCCAAATACGAGTCAGATGCTGACCGATCACCTCGGACGAGGGCCGCTCTCAGCAGGCCATTATCTCCGGAGGATCGTCATTCCAAGCTGTGAGCGCTCGCTGGGGAGGACTAGTGTTCTTTTTATTGTTTTCAAAACTCATATACTTACAAACAAGTATAGGTAACCAGACCAAACATTAACGAACTAACATCTTATTTATTTATTTATTTAACAGTTATTTATATACCGCTCTTTCCCTAGTATCAAGTGCGGTTTACATGGAACAGTAGGTTAATTGGTATGTAATATACCAAGTCAGTTTACATAGAACAGATAATTATAATTTACAAGGAATGTTGTAACATTAAAGGTATAACATATTAGAACATATATACATTGTTAGTTTAAATCTATAATCATCATGTGAATGAGAGTGTGGTATGGTTAATAGTGTATTAGTGATATTTATTTTGAAAATAGAGTATGTAATAATAATGTATAAATGTTAGCCTGTATCTATTTGAGTATTCTGTTCTGAGGGTGTATTGTAGTGTAATATGAATAAGTGAGTTTTTAATTTTTTTCTAAATTCCTTTATATCAGATAGCAGGCGAATGTTGTCAGGTAGATTGTTCCAAAGAATTGGAGCAGAGTGTGAGAAAGCTCTCTTATTTGTTTGTTTTCTGGCTTTTGTGAAATCTTTTGGTATTGTTAAGGTATTTAAGTTTCTGCTTCTTTGGGATCGTTTATCGATGTCTATATTAATCAGTGTATTGAGTGCCGATGGTGCAAGATTATTTATAAGTTTAAATGTAGTGACAAGAATTTTATATTTGATTCGGGAGTAAATAGGTAGCCAATGAAGTTCAGCCAAAATTGGTGTAACATGTTCAAGTGGGCTTATATTCATAATCATCCTGGCAGCTATGTTCTGAATTATTTGTATCTTTTTAATATTTTGTTTTGAAATGCCATTAAGTATTGTGTTTGCATAATCAAAATGTGGGGTGATGATAGCATGAATTATATTAATAAAGTCTTGTAGATGAATCAATGGTCTTAATTGTTTTAGTGTTTTGAGTTTGTAATGTATTTTTTTAGTTAGATATTTTATATGTGAATCCATATTTAGATTATTGTCAAGTATCACACCTAAATATCTTATAGAAGGAAAGTACAAAATATCAGTATAGACCACATTACGTGGAGGAACTCAACTATGCAGTAATAATAAAAAAGAAATCACAAGGAGCTAACGCCATCCTGCAGCCAATCCTATATATCCACCCATTCCTTACCACCACCCTCACTAACCCAAATCACCTCTGTGCTCCCTGCTAGACAAAAAGGTCTCTGAGAAGGATCGAAAAATACATACCTGGCACCCTGCAATGTTGCCAAGTATTTGCAGGAAAACCACACAAAAAAAGAGGCGCCCAGAGCTAGTACTCGAGGTTTCAAAGCCAAAAAAGCTTTCCTCTGGAGCAGCGTAGCTCTAGACACATCTGGAAACAGCTGTAGGGATGCACCACAAAAGGAAATATCTTTATTCTTAAAGTACCCTTTAAAAACCAAGACTTTATCATGATCAGAAACAAAGGTCACAAGCAATGCTGCTCTGGTAGGGATATTATCCTGAGTGTCTTCCAGGAACTTAGTTAAATCAAGTCCTGGAGATGACTGCTGATCACTAACACCAGCAAGCGAACCTTCAGGAATACCCCGACCAGGAAGGTAATAGATCTTAGAAATAGTATCAGCATTAGGCAAGTTTAACACCTCATGAAAATATTTCTGTAATAAAATCTTGGGAGACAGCAAATGACATATTGGAAAATTCAAAAATCTAATATGCTTAGATTTTACAACATTTTCATACATCTCCAATTTATGGTTAAGCAACACATTATCCTTTATTATAGCTACCTGACCTGTCTGCAAGGACTGATACAGAGTCTCACATTTAAGTACTTGAGCACTAAGAAGTTCCACCTGCTGTTCTATCTGAGCCAGCCCTGACATTTTGTCTTGCGTAAAGGAGCAGAGCTGAGCAGGACATCAGAAAACACACCCAAACATGAACAGAAGCAAAGGGCATCTTGAACAATTTTTAGAAGACTGTGTTTGTGAGAATTTGCTAAACTTAAAGTAGAGAAAGTGATGGGACCGGATGGGATACACCCTAGAATTCTGAGGGAACTTTGGGACGTTCTAGCAGCTCCACTGACTGACCTTTGTTGGAGTCCGGGGTGGTGCCAGAGGACTGGAGAGAGCACATGTGGTCCCCTTTACACAAAACCAGAAGTAAGGATGTGGTTGAAACCTACAGGCTGGTTAGTTTAACCTCAGTGGTGAATAAATTATTGGAAGCACTGCTGAAAGAGAAAATAGTGAGGTTTCTGGAGTCCAGCGGATTACAGGATCTGAGGCAGCATGGATTCATCAGAGGCAGGTGTTGTCAGACAAATATGATTGATTTCTTTGACTGGGTGACCAGGGAGTCAGACTGAGGGAGAGCCCTAGATGTGGTGTATTTAGATTTCAGTAAAGCCTTTGACACTGTTCCACACAGGCGACTAATAAACAATCTAAGCAGCCTAGGGATGGACCCTAAAGTTACTGTTTGGATTAGAAATTGGTTGAGTGGGAGGTGACAAAGGGTACAGGTAAATGGAGCTCACTTTGAGGAGGAAAAGGAGGTTACCAGAGGCAATAAAAGGGGCAATGGATATATATGTAAGAAAAGTAAATAAAAACAAGAGGAAAAAGAAATCTACATGGTTCTCCAAAGAAGTGGCTGCACAAATAAAGACAAAAGGCACAGCTTTCACAAAATTCTGAAGATCTCAAAAAGAGGAACACAGAAAAGAATACATGATAAAGCTAAAAGAGAGAAATAAGGATACCAAAAGCAAAGGCAGAAGAAAAGATAGCTAAATATGTGAAGTGTGGAGACAACACTGTTTTCAGCTATATTTGGGAGAAAAGGAAGATCAGAGGTGGAATTGCAAGACTGAAAATTGTTGAGGATGGATTTGTGGAAAGTGACATTGAAAAAGCAAAAATGCTAAATACTTCTGTTCTGTTTTCACGGAAGAAAATCCTGGAGAAGGACCACGTATGAGTGACAAATATACAAATGGGAATGGAGTAGATACTACACCATTCATAGAAGATGATGTGTTTGAACAGCTTGCAAAACTGAAAGTGTACAAAGCCATGGAACTAGATGGGATATTGCCCAGGATGCTGAAAGAGCTCAGAGAGGTTCCAGCAGGGTCTTTAAAGGATGTTTTTAATAGATCCTTGAAGACGGGAGAAGTTCCACAGAACTGAAGAAAGGATTATTCACAAAATGGTAACAGGGAAGAGGTGACAAACTATAGGCTGGTAAGCCTTGCCTCTATGGTGAGAAAAGTAATGGATGTGCTCTTGAAAGAAAGAATAGTGGACTTTCTGGAAACCAATGGAATGCATGATCCGAGACAACATGGTTTTTCCAAAGGAAGATCATGCCAAACAAATTTGATTCAGTTCTTTGACTGGATGACCAGAGAACTAGATCAAGAGCATGCGATGGATGTGATCTACCTAGATTTCAGCAAAGCCTTTGCTATTGTTCCTCAAAGGAGGCTTATCAATAAACTGAGCAGCCTGCAGATAGGTCCAAGGTGGTGAACTCGATCAGAAATTGATTGATTGACAGATGACAGAAAGTAGCGATAAATGAACTTACACAGAAGAAAGAAAGGTACCTAGTGACGTGCCTCAGGGATCAGTCCTGGGACAGATACTGTTCATGTATTTGTGAGTGACATTGCAGAAGGACTGAATGGAAAAGTCTGCCTTTTTGCAACTGACACAAAAATTTGCAACAGAGTGGACACTTCTTGGCAGTTACTATTAAATGTGAAGAAGTGCAGAGTCATGCACTAGGAATGCAGAAATCCAAAGGAAGAGGCCCTCCATCCACAGGATGAGAAACTCATTTGCTGCCACCCGTGAGGGATGTGACTGCACATTGGCTGGACTGGCAAAGAGGTCCACCTACGGAAGCGCCCAGAGGCAGAACAATTGAATGGCCACACTGGGCCAGCTGCCACTCGTGTGGTTGGAGGACTCGGCTGAGTCGGTCCGCCAGAACAACGAGGTAGACTGCCTGCAGGAGCATCCTGCTACTGCTGGCTAAGGAGCAGAGGCTCACCGCCTCCTGGCACAGGAGGTGGTGAACCCGTCCCTCCTTGCTTGCTGATGTAGAACATCACCACCTGGCTGTCGGTCTGGTTTAGGACCGCTTGGAGCTGAAGGTGGTGTTGGAAAACCCGGAGGGCAAGTGCTATCGCCTGGAGCTCAAGGACGTTGATCTGCTGGAGGATCTCTGCCTGTGACCAGCTGCCCTGAGTGCGGAGATTGTTGTAGTGGGTTCCCTGGCCCAGTTTGGAGGCATCCGTGGTAAGAATCCTCTGGGGGGCGGGAGCCTGGAAGGGCATCCTGGCCTGCAGGTGCTAGAGACATTGCCACCAGCCAAGGGAGTCGGCCAGAGGACGAGTCATGACCACTCTGTCCTGTAGGCACCCTGTTACTTGTGACCAGTGGGAGCTCAGAGCCCACTGGACCAGCCGCATGTACAAGTGTGTATCTGGGGTGACGTGCACTGTGGATGCCATGTAGCCCAGAAGGCAAAGAAGGAGGCGGGCAGATGCCAAGGATTGACCCTGGACATGCCCTGAAGCGTCCTAAGGAGCTGGGCCCTGTCCGGAGAGAGGAAGGCCTTGGCCTGGACAGCGTCCAGTAGCATCCCTATGAATGTTAAGCATTGTGCTAGATGGAGACTTTGGGTAGTTTATGATGAACCCCAAGTGTTCCTGGATGAGGATGGTGTGGGCTGTCACCTGATGAGCCTCTATGGTGGTGCTGCCCTTTATAAGCCAGTTGTTCAGGTACAGGAAGACGAACACCCCCTGGAGATGCAGGAAGGCGGTGACCACTGACAGGCACAGTGAAGACCCTCGGGGCAGAGGTCAGACCAAAAAAATCCTGTACTGATAGTGGTAGCCTCCTACCATGACATGGAGGTACTGCCTGGGAAGGGGGTGGATGAGGATGTGTTTATAGGGATTCTTTAGATCCAAGGTGAATAGCCAGTCTCCCTGCTAGAGGTATGGCAGCAATGTTCCAAGGGAGAGCATCTTGAATTTCTCCCTCACCAGGAACCGGTTGAGGTCTCGAGACCAGCTGAGAACCCAAAAAGTTCCCTTGCTGTGTCCCACAGGTACATGCCCATGTACAGCTGGTAGGCCTCATAGGAGTAAGCATGGAGCACTGGAAGCACTTCCTGCCCAGGGCATCCGCCTACCTATCTGAAGAGTGCATTTTCTGGCTCTTGAGCCTACACATGTCTAATTATATCACCATGGAGTTGTGAGGCAGCTGAGCTTTTTGGAAGCCAGGGCTCTGGCAGACCTGGTACATTGAGTCCAGCAGCCTGCTCACAATGGGAACCGAGGCTATTAGTCAGTTGGACCATTAGATGATAGAGGGGACAAGGTGGAGAAACTGAATGAATACTTTGCTTCGGTCTTTACTGAAAATGATTTAGGGAAGTTACCCATGACTGAAATGGTATTTAAAGTGATGCATCAAAAGAAATATCAATAAACTGGGAAGATGTATTACCACTATTTGACACATGGTACAAACAACGAGCTGTAATTGAATTCTTGGTGGAGGAGAAAGAAAGTGTGAGAAACATTCACAAACGGTTGTGTGCTGTGTATGGAAGTTCTGCGGTAGATAGGAGCACTGTTGGACGATGGGTGAAGAGAGTAAAGGCTTCAGGAAGTGGTAAAACGGAACTGGAAGATAGGCTGCGGTCTGGGCATCCTGCCTCAGCCACCTGTCCAGACAAGTTGCAACGTGCAGATGACATTATTCGTGCAGATGACATTATTCGTGCAGATCGGCGCATCACGAGCTGGGAATTGTCCATACAGCTTTCTGTCAGTAGAGGTAGTGCAATGGCAATTAATGACTCTTTGGGATATTCAAAGGTGTGTGCAAGGCACACCGCAACAGCTTACAGTATTTTAATGCCTGCTGGAAGCTATCGCAGGGCGCTGCAATTACAGCTCGTTGTTTGTACTGTGTGTCACTCACAGACGCCATTTGAAGGATCACTACTGCCTCGATATTTGTTGGACGACTGTAAAATTACACACATGTGTCCTTTGACATTCCATGTTACTACCCTTTAAATTTCACACCTCTATTTTCATTCTGGACTGAGAAAAAACATGTGGGGCATTACTTTCCGAGCAACCCTTGTACATTTGTAGCAAAAAACCTGTGACAGAGTCAGTTGGCCCATTAGATGATAGAGGGGTAAAAGGGGCAGTAAGAGGGGACAAGGCATGGCGGAGAGACTGAATGAATTGTTTGCTTCGGTCTTTACTGAGGAAGATGTATGGATGTTACCCATGACTGAAATGGCATTTAAAGGTGATGCCACCGAAGAACTGAAAGAAATACTGATACACTGGGAAGATGTTAGATGTAAACCGCACTGATGCAGAATAGAGCGGTATATAAGAGAATGTAAATAAATAAATAAATAAATATTTGATAAACTAAAGAGTAGCAAATCGCCTGGGCCGGATGGTATACATTCAAGGTTGTTGAAAGAACTGAAATATGAGATTGCAGACCTACTATTAGTAATCTGAGAACTATCATTAAAATCATCTGCAATACCTTAAGATTGGAGGACGGCCAATGTAATGCCAATTTTTAAAAAGGGTTCCAGGGGTTATGTGGGAAACTACAGACCTGTGAGCCTGACGTCAGTACCAGGAAAAATGGTAGAAACCATCATAAAGAACAAAATTACTCAACATGTAGATAGTCATATCTTAATGTGAGACAGCCAACATGGCTTTAGACAAGGAAAATCTTGTCTTATTAACCTGTTATGTTTTTTGAAGGTGTGAATAAACAGGTAGACAAAGGTGAGTTGGTTGATATAGTGTATCTGGACTTTCAGAAAGCCTTTGACAAGGTCCCTCATCAGAGAGTTTTGGCAGAACTAAAAAGTCATGGTGGGATAGGAGGCAGTGTACTATTGTGGATCAGGAACTGGTTAAAAGATAAAAAGCAGAGGGTAGGGCTAAATACCCAATTTTCCCAATGGAAAAAGGTGAACAGTGGAGTACGCAGGGATCTGTGCTGGGTCCGCTGCTTTTTGACATATTAATAAATGACCTGGAAAAGGGAACAACAAGTGAGGTTATCAAATTTGCAGATGACACAAAACTATTTAAAGTTGTTAAAACCCAAGAGGATTGTGGAAAATTGCAAGAGGATCTTGATAAATTGGAAGACTGGACATCCAAATGGCAGATTAAATTTAATGTGGACAAGTGCAAAGTTATTTATGCACCTAGGAAAGAACAACCCAAATTATGGTTACACAATGCAAGGTTCCACATTGGGAACCACCACCCAGGAAAAAGATTTAGGCGACATTGTGAATAAAGCACAGTTACTTACCTGTAACAGGTGATCTCTGGGAACAGCAGGAATAAGTCTTCACATATGGGTACGTCGGTACCGACGGAGCCTGCGCGGGAATGCTCCCCAGCTTCCCAAAAAGGAAAGCTTTTGGGAGCATCCCACAGCACCTGCGCGCTGCCTTCCCGCCTTTCCTAACCAACTCTCCTCAGTTTGAGTTTAAAGCTGAGACAATAGAGAGAGAGAGGAAAGGAAAGATAGAAAAGAGATACAACTCCTAGGGGAGGTGGGTGGGTTGTGAAGACTTATTCCTGCTGTTCCCAGAGATCACCTGTTACAGGTAAGTAACTGTGCTATCTCCAGGAACAAGCAGGAATGAGTCTTCACATATGAGGACTCCCAAGCTAAGATGCCTGGGAGATCCCCAAGGATATGAGACCCTGAAGAGGGTCTGCGTCCTCCTATGGATCTCAGGCAGCCATCCAGGGAAGGAGGGCAGGAGTTGTTTAAGAATGGAACAGGTGTCTGAAGACAGCCTGACCAAACAAGGCATCCCGGAGGGAATCCTTGTCCAAGCAGTAATGAGCTGTGAAGGTATGAACAGAGGCCCAAGTGGCTGCTCGACAGATCTGGTCGATGGACACAGAATTTAGATGAGCCATAGAGGTGGCCATGGCCCTCACATTATGAGCTATGACATGGCTCTCCAGAGAAAGGTTCTTACTCTGGTAGGCGAAAGAAATACACTGAGCAATCCAATTGGACAGTGTTCTCTTAGAGACTGGAAGTCCCAAATGAGAAGGATCAAAAGCAACAAAAAGCTGGGAAGACTTTCTATGTTGCTGTGTCCTATGTAAGTAAAAAGCAAGAGCTCTTTTACAATCTAGAGTATGAAGATTCCTCTCTGCACTGGATGCATGAAGAGCTGGAAAAAAGACAGGTAGATATACCTCTTGATTAAGATGAAAAGGTGAGACCACTTTAGGCATAAAGTGTGGATTTGTCTTAAGGACTACCTTGTCATGATGGAACCTTGTATAAGGTGGATTAGCCACTAAGGCCTGCAGTTCACTTATGCGGCGAGCAGAAGTGACTGCAATGAGGAAAATAACCTTCTAGGAAAGAAATTTCAAGGAGGTAGTGGCTAAGGGTTCAAAGGGTGGCTTCATAAGCTGACCAAGAACCAAATTTAAGTCCCATGCCACCGGAGGAGGCCTAATGGAAGGTTTAGTTAAAGTTAGGCCTCTCATGAATCTTGAAATAAGAGGATGAGAGGAGATAGGTTGTCCATTGATGGGCTTAAAGGATGCTGCAATAGCATTCAAATGGACTCTTACTGAATTTGTTTTAAGTCCTGCATTGGAGAGATGCAGGAGATAGTCTAACAAAGAAGTTAAAGGTAGTGCCAGAGGGTCAAGACCCTTTCCAGCACACCAAATGGAAAATCTTTTCCACTTAAACGCATAGGAACGCCTGGTGGATGGTTTCCTGGAAGCATGGAGGATATTTTTCACTTGCTGAGAAAGATTCAAGTCTTGAAGGTCTAGGCCTTCAGTAACCAAGCTCTGAGGTGAAGGGACTTGGGGTTTGGGTGCCACAAAGTCCCTTCCTCCTGAGACAGAAGGTCTGGAGCAGCTCCCAAGTCCAGAGAGGGGGCTTGGGAGAGATGCAGAAGCAGAGGGTACCACACTTGGCATGGCCAGCGTGGAGCTATGAGGATCATAGATCCTTGATCCCTCTGAAGTTTGAACAGAGTCTTGGGAATCAAGGGAATGGGTGGAAAGGCATACAGGAAGCCCTGACCCCAATGAAGGAGGAAGGCATCCTTGGCCTGAACCCCCTGACACGGAATTCTGGAACAGAACCGGGGAAGTTTGGCATTCCACGGACTTGCAAAGAGGTCTATGTCTGGGGTTCCCCATGCTTGAAAGATTCTGAGTACCTGATCCATGTGCAGGGACCATTCGTGTGGAAGCAGAACTCGACTGAGTCTGTCTGCCCAAGAGTTTTGGATTCCTGGGAGGTATACTGCCAGGAGATGGATTTGATGCTCTCTGGCGAAGGCCCACAATCTTAGAGCTTCGTTGCAAAGTGACAGAGAGCCAGTTCCTCCTTGCTTGTTTATATAAAACATAGCTACTTGATTGTCCGTATGGATGAGGACTGTCTTGTAGCTGAGGAGGGTATGGAAGACCTTGAGAGCTAGAAAAACTGCTCGAAGCTCCAAGTGGTTGATATGAAGAGAGGTCTCCTGAGGGGACCAAGTGCCCTGAGTGGAGAGGTCCTGTAGATGAGCTCCCCAACCTGTCTGGGAGGCATCTGTTGTGAGGGTTGCTTGGGGCAACAACTGTTGGAAGGGGGACCCCAGCAACAGATTTTGAGTGGACATCCACCATTGGAGAGACCAAAAGAGACGTTTGGATGTTGCTATTTGGTCTGAGAGAGCTCCTGAAGCTTGAGTCCACAGGGTGGACAAAGTCCATTGAGCTGCTCTCATGTGTAGGCGAGCATAGGGTACCGCATGTACTGTGGAAGCCATGTGGCCCAGCAGTTGTAGCATCTCCCTGGCAGTTAAGTGGCTCTTTGACTGAATCTGGGAGGCTAGCTGCACTAGACGTTGGCAACGGGTCTGAGGAAGGTAGGCCCTTGCAGTGGTGGTATCCAACCAGGCCCCTATGAATTCTAGGAACTGAGTAGGGATGAGCTGGGACTTTGGTAGGTTTACTACCAGTCCCAGATACTGCAGAATGCGCCTTGTGTGGTCCAGGGAAATCTGGGCCTCTGACCGAGATGGAGCTTGGATGAGCCAGTCGTCCAGGTATGGGAAGACAAATATTCCCAGAGTGTGTAGAAATGCAGCAACTACTGCCATGCATTTGGTGAACACTCTTGGGGCAGAGGCCAGACCGAAAGGAAGCACTCTGTATTGGTAATGTTTTCCTTGGAAAAGAAAACGCAGGAATCTTCTGTGAGATGGATGGATGAGAACATGTGTGTACGCATCCTTGATATCTAGAGAACAAAGCCAATCCTGACTTTGAAGGTATGGAAGGAGAGTGCCCAGAGAAAGCATCTTGAACTTCTCCTTGCATAGAAATTTGTTCAATTCTCTGAGATCTAGAATGGGTCTGTATCCCCCTGTCTTCTTGGGAATGAGAAAATAGGGGGAGTAGAACCCTGACCCCTGTTGAAGAAGAGGAACTTCTTCTATTGCCCCTTGGGCAAGAAGGGTAGTTATCTCCTGACCTAAAAGGTCGAGAAGAGATGTGGGAGAATTGAAGTGTCTCACCATGGTGTGGGGAGGAAGGTCTGAGAAATGAAGTTTGTAGCCCTTTCTTAGGATGGAGAGGGTCCACTGCTCTGATGTGATTTGCTCCCATCTGGGAGCAAAATGAGCTAACCTTCCTGGAATCGTGAGAGGTTCTGGCTGTGTTAAAGCCAGAAAGGCTAAGTTCTCTAGCATCGAGTCAAAAACCCTGAGGGGGTTGGGACTGCTGGGTTACAGCAGCCCCTGTAGACTTAGGCCTGGCCTGCTTAGGTTGCTGACGCTTAGCGGTAAAGCGACCTGTAGAAGATTGTTGGCCAGAAGTGGAAGGAAACCTGCCCTTTTTGAAAAAAGACTTTTTAAAAGTCTTTTTCTTGGCAGGAATGGCGGTAGATCTTGAAAGTCTATCCAGAACAGAATTCTCTGCATCCATTTGAGTGGCTTTAATTTGCCACTCTTTGCCAAACAGATTTTCACCTGTACAGGGCAGATTTCCTAAGCCATCTTGAACCCAGGGTTCTAAATCAGAAGCCTGGAGCCAAGCAATTCTGCGAGCAGCTATGGCAATGCCTGAGGCTCTACTGGCCCCTTCAAAGGAGTCAAAGGCTGCCCTGTTTGAAAACTTGGAGATGTCTTGAGTATGCTTAAGCCACATGCGGAATTCTTCCCTTTTATCTTCTGGAATAAAAGGGAGGAAGGTGTGCAGCTTTTCTGCCACTTCTTTCAGAAACATACCCATATAAATGCTATATGAGTTGATTCTGACAATAAGCATACTGGCCTGGAAGATTTTCCTACCAAAAGCATCCAAGGTCCTGCATTCTCTTCCTGGAGGAGCAGAAGAGTGTCTCTTTGTACTCTTTATCCTCTTCATAGCTGACTGCACCACAATGGAATGGTGAGGAAGTTGAGTTTTCTGGAACCCAGGACAAGGAGGGACACGATACATAGTGTCCAACCTGCGAGAATGAGGACAGAGAGTGAGAGGAGTCTCCCATAAATCAATCATGTGTTCATGAAGAATCTCATGAATTGGTAAGGTGACTGCCTCTCTAGGAGCCCTAGAGTATCCTAAAATATCTAATTTTTTTGCTCTAGGCTCTGATTCAGAGGTTACTGAAATAGAGAGTCCTTTAGCTACTTCTCTTATGAAGTCTTGAAAGGACAAGACCTCTGGAGGAGACATTCTTCTTTTTGGAGAAGAAGGCTCTTCAGGAAGGGCTATGGATACTTCAGGAGACTCATCTGATGTATCAGAATCATCAGAGGAATCGAAGTATCGCCTGTCAGGGTGCTCTTCTAACGCTCGATACGCGTATCGAGCGGTATCGACATCGGGCATCCCTGGTACCGGATCGGTACCGAGAAGTAGCCCTGGACAAGGAACCGCAGAAGTCGGTATCCTGGTCGATGTCGATGCAGTTGGTACCGGCATCGGCGCTGGTGCCGGTACTGATACCGACAACGGAGCTCGTTGCGGTATCATCGACGTCGCAGCCTGAATGAAGGACTTTATAGCCTGCTGCATGGACAGAACATTCTGATCCATTGACGCCATGAAAGCCTGGATGTCGGTACCGGGAGAAAGTGCCGGTACCCCAGAGCAATCTAACAGGTGATCGGTCGAGGCCGTGCCATCGATGTCAACCTGTAACCCCATAGGAGGAGCTTTGGAAGCCGGAGCTTCCGGCCGGGATTGTTTGGCTGGTGCAGGATCCTCGAGGGCAAGCCCGGAGGCATCTCGATGCTTAGAGGGAGATCTACTCTTCGAGGACCTGCTAGGTTTATGTTTGGTTACCTGAGATCCTTCAGGAGAAGAAGACCTGGAAGATGTCGATGCTACTGCCGGTGCCTCAGCGGGAAACAGCACATGGAGCTTAGCTGCTCGGTTCTGTAATCCCCGTTTAGACATTAGGGAGCAGGACGGACAATCCGGAATGGAGTGTTCAGGACCCAAACATTTAAGACACCATTCATGGGTATCTGTAACAGAAATAGTACCGCTACACTTAGTGCATTTTTTGAACCCGGAGGTTGGTTTTTCCATGGGGGAAATTTTCTTGTGGGCCCTGAGGCCTTAAGAGGAAAGATACACCAAGTGAGGAAAAATATCGACTTTTTTTTTTTTTAAGAAAGAAAGAAAAGACCGGCGGTACCGGTCCGGAGTCGGGGAAGGCAGACACGCGACCAAAGAAATAAAATAAAATAAAGAACTTCTTCAGCGGTGACAGGGCTCGACCTGCTGGCTCCGCGGCAAAGAACTGAGGAGAGTTGGTAAGGAAAGGCGGGAAGGCAGCGCGCAGGCACTGTGGGATGCTCCCAAAAGCTTTCCTTTTTGGGAAGCTGGGGAGCATTCCCACGCAGGCACCGTCGGTACCGACGTACCCATATGTGAAGACTCATTCCTGCTTGTTCCTGGAGATCATGTTAAAACCCTCCGCCCAGTGTGCAGCGGCAGCCAAGAGAGCAAATAAAATGCTAGGTATCATAAGGAAAGGAATGGAAAATAAAACAAAGGATATTATAATGCCTCTGTATCATTCCATGGTGCGACCGCAGCTTGAATATTGTGTGCAATTCTGGTCGCCGTATCTTAAAAAGGATATAGCATTATTAGAAAAGGTACAGAGAAGAGCCACCAAAATGGTAAAGGGGATGGAAGGATATTCCTATGAAGAGAGGCTAAAAAGGTTAGGGCTCTTCAACCTGGAAAAGAGATGGCTGAGGAGAGATATGACAGACGTCTGTTAATTAATGAATGGAATGGAACGGGTAAACGTAGGTTGATTGTTTACATCATCAGAATATAAAAAGACTAGTGGACATGTAATGAAGCTATAGGGTAACCTATTTAAAACTAATAAGAGAAAGTATTTTTTCACTCAACGTGTAATCAAACTCTGGAATTTGTTACCTGAGGATGTAATAAAATCTGTTAGTGTAGCTGGGTTTAAAAAAGATTTGGACAAGTTCCTGGAGGAAAGGTCCATAAACCATTACTAAAAGGGACCCAGGATATCACTGCTTGACTCAATACAAGCATTGAGGAACCTGTGTCTTTTGGGGAGACTGCTAGGTACTTATGACCTAGAGTGGCCACAGGATACTGGGCTTTATGGACCTTGGTCTGACCCAGTATGGCATATCTTATGTAACCCAGAAACAACATCTCATTTATTATTTTGTAGACCATCTGAAGCACTATAGTTCCTGCGACCAACAATTAGTAGAGCAACTCTGTGTGGTGAAAAGCTTTTCTGATGACATCAGGAGCTTTTCTGAGGACATCTCTCCCTGACCACCTCAGAGCAACAAACAACATCAAAGAATTCAGAAAGCAGCTTAAAACTGAACTATTCAGAGAACATTTCAAGGACCTCACAGAATGACTCTTAACCAACCATTTAAGTTAACATAGCCATCATTGTAAATAAGTAACTGTAAATATGTATCATAAGCGCACAATGTATATAGCTTCACATCAAAATCAACCACACTCACCCACACAGCACACTGTGACAAATCACCCACTGCATGCTACTGACAACACCCCTTTCATTGATTGTTTGCTGTGCCAACCGCTTTGATTTCATGAGAAAGCGGTATACCAAGTCCATTTAAATAAATAACCTTTGGCCTTGACAAATATGCTAAGGCAACATTATGAGCTGTGACATGGTCCTTAAGAGGAAGACCCTTACTTTCATAAGTAAAGGATATGCACTGGGCAATCCATTTAGATAAAGTTCTTTTGGAGACTGGAAGTCCCAAATGACTAGGGTCAAAAGCTATAAAAAGTTGTGAGGACTTTCTATGTTGCTGTGTTCTTTGTATGTAAAAGGCCAAGGCCATTTTACAATCCAAAGTATGAAGGTTTCTTTCTGCATTAGAAGCATGAGGCCTCGGAAAAAATACAGGAAGGTAAATGGATTGATTTAAATGAAAAGGCGAAACCCACCTTTGGCATAAAATGTGGGTGAGTTCGAAGAACAACCTTATCATGATGAAATCTAGTATAAGGAGGATCAGCCACTAAAGCTTGCAATTCACTGATGCGACGGGAAGAGGTGATTGCAATTAGGAAGATGACCTTCCAGGTCAAAAACTTAAGGGCTGCAGTGGCTAAAGGCTCAGAAGGCGGCTTCATGAGCTGCCTGAGAACTAGATTTAGATCCCATGCCACCGGTGGTGGCTTGATGGGAGGTTTAGTTAAAAAAAGGCCTCTCAAAAATCTTGATAGGAGTGGATGAGAGGAAATTGGTTGTCCATTTAGAGGCTTATAAGAAGCTGCAATTGCACTAAGATGGACTCTTACCGAATTGGTCTTTAACCCAGAATTTGATAAGTGAAGGAGATACTCTAGTATCGATTCTAAGGGTATGACCAGGGGGTTTAATCCCCTCTTGGAGCACCATATAGTAAAACGTTTCCACTTGAAGGCATAAGATCTTCTTGTGGAAAGTTTCCCAGAAGCCTGAAGGATATCTTTAACCTGCTGGGACAGGTTGAAATCCTGGAGGTCTAAGCCTTCAGCAACCAGGCCGTGAGGTGCAGGGACTGGGGATTCGGGTGCCACAGCGTCCCGTTCTCCTGGGAAAGGAGATCTGGAGCATGCCCTAACTCCAGAGGTGCCGCTTGAGAGAGATGCAGAAGCAGGGAATACCACGTTTGGCGTGGCCATCGTGGTGCTACCAGAATCATGCGACCCCTGTCTCTCTGAAGCTTGAAGAGTGTTTTGGGGATGAAGGGAATGGGTGGGAAGGCATAAAGGAAGTCCTGACCCCAGTGAAGGAGAAAGGCATCCCTTGCCTGACAGTTGTGTGCCAGAATCCTGGAACAGAACCGGGGAAGTTTGGCATTCAGTAGACTTGCAAAGAGGTGTAGGGGTTTAAGTACTTGTAGAGGTAGAGGTTAAGTATGATACATTTGGGATTTAGTATGATAGATTTGCTTTTAATTTTTAAGTGCTAAGGATTAATAATGTTCCTGATTCATAATCACTTACTGGCTGCCCTGAATCTCACAAAATAGTTAAAGCACAGTCATTCTGCTATAACATGTGAGCCAAGATACAGGCCTTAGCAAGAAGAGATCCAGCACCGGAAAGAACCATATAAGGAGATATCATGAGCCTTGTGAGGTGCCAGTTTGGGCTGGAGAGTCTAGACTAGGACCTGCAAGGGGATATCAGATATAGGCCTGTAAGGTCTATGTGTCAAGAAATGCATACACAGGAAACCACAAAGCTACCAACATATATGCTGGGCCCGGCTCTGAAGAAAGCAGATTAGCTGGATCATGGTGAGTATGGGAAGAGGGGGGCCAGGGGGATTTTGCAACAGGAACTAAGGGGAGTAAAGGGTAATAATAGGAAATAAGGTAGGGGAGGGGGAGAGAACACAAAGGAATAGCTCTGGGGACTGGACTGTATGTAAAAATGCGGAAGAGAAAAAGGTATAAATTGTAATATGCTTTCTATATTCTAATGGGGAGAGTTGCATTCTTGAGGTGCCTAGTGCCCGATAGAACTCTCTTCCCCACTTCGCTGCCTGTATTTGGTCATCAGTTATCTAATAAACAGAGACTCTGATTGCACCTGTACTGACTTTTCGGATCTGATCATTTCAGGTAATTATAATAATTAGGTGGTGGTCTATTTTTGTACGAAACAGGGCCGTACAAAATTGTGCCGAAACCCGGGATTGGCCTACGGGTGGGTCTTTATGGCCAAGATATAAATTTAAAGATTTGGATTCCCCTCAAGAAAAAGAGGGAGGTACGTAAAGATTTGGATTCCCCTCAAAAGGTTGAGGGAGGTGTGTTCCCGGTGCTGAGTGAAGACCGGAGAAGAAGTGAGTGATTGATTCCCTAGGATGACGGCGGCCTGTAATGATGGCGTCGTGAGTATATTTTTAACCAAGCTTGGTATGTGTTGTTTAATTTTTGTTGTTGTTATATGCATAAAGTGTAAGAATAATTTGCTGTTATAAACTGGGACTGAATGATAAGTGATTGAGACAGTACGTGTCGTCTGACACGAAGCGTGTGTGTGTTCTTGCTCATGGTTCCATACCTCCGTGAGGAGATTGGCTGGGCTTGAACGAAGCGAATTCTTGTTTGAAAGGTGTCCTGGACATTTCGTGCACTTCCTTCCTCTGTAAATAAAGAGGGTGGGTATTGAGACCCTTAAATAAAAGGTTGCACGTAGGAATCATGTCTCTGTTTAGGAGAGAGAAAGATGACAATCAGGGAATAATGATAAATCAGGTTTCCCCAATGACTCCGGTCGAACGGATGATGAGAGATAATCCCTTATTAGGAAAGGAAATAGAGAAAGTTTTTGTCTATTTTCACCCCCACACAGTGAAAACAACAGGTTTACTGATTTATAGGCTGAGGGACAGTGAAGGAGAATAAAAGATTGTTCTAAAAGAAAACAATGGAAGAAATCTCCTTATCTGGGATCAGACCAGAGAGGGTGACAATTAGATCAATTGAAAGAATCAGTCTAGTTACATAACAATGTAAACAAGATACACATCAATTGTAATTATGGAGTTCTGAACTTTGAGGTTTATTCTTTGAACATTGCCAGTACCTGGCCAGTGCTTGGTTGTGTTTATTGAATAATTGCTCCTATATGTCGTCTGATGAAAGATAGCTAATTGCCTGCAGCAGGATAAGATGGTTGCCTGTTTTTAGCTAGAAAGAGGGAGGGGGACTGCTGGGGGATTTTCCTCTGGAAGCAGATTAGCTGGATCATGGTGAGTATGGGAAGAGGGGGGCCAGGGGGATTTTGCAACAGGAACTAAGGGGAGTAAAGGGTAATAATAGGAAATAAGGTAGGGGAGGGGGAGAGAACACAAAGGAATAGCTCTGGGGACTGGACTGTATGTAAAAATGCGGAAGAGAAAAAGGTATAAATTGTAATATGCTTTCTATATTCTAATGGGGAGAGTTGCATTCTTGAGGTGCCTAGTGCCCGATAGAACTCTCTTCCCCACTTCGCTGCCTGTATTTGGTCATCAGTTATCTAATAAACAGAGACTCTGATTGCACCTGTACTGACTTTTCGGATCTGATCATTTCAGGTAATTATAATAATTAGGTGGTGGTCTATTTTTGTACGAAACAGGGCCGTACAGAGGTCTATGTCTGGAGTGCCCCAGAGATGAAATATCTTTGCCACCTGGTCTAAGTGGAGTGACCACTCATGAGGCAGCAGTACTCGACTGAGTTTGTCTGCCCAAAGGTTTTGCATGCCTGGAAGATATACCACTAGAAGGTGAATTTGATGCTCTCTGGCGAGGGCCCATAGTCGTAAAGCTTTGTTGCATAACGACAGAGAGCCCGTTCCGCCTTGCTTATTCACATAGAACATGGCTACCTGATTGTCCGTCTGGACTAGGACTGTCTTGTAGCTGAGCTGGGCGTGGCACACTCGACGAGCTAAATAAATTGCTCTTAATTCCAGGAGGTTTATGTGTAAACCTACCTCCTGTGGAGTCCAGGTGCCCTGGGTAGAGAGATGATTCAGGTGTGCTCCCCAACCCACCTGTGATGCATCTGTTGTTAAGGTAGCCTGAAAGAGGGGTTGATGGAAAGGAGACCCCACTGTCAGATTTTCTAGTGATTGCCACCATTGGAGGGACAAAATTAGTCATTGAGAGATTGTTATTTTGTCCGACAAATGACCCGTGGCCTATGTGTACTGTGTGGAGAGGGTCCACTGAGCTGCTCGCATGTGGAGGCGAGCATATGGGACTACATGAACTGTGGATGCCATGTGTCCCAGTTACTGCAGTAGTTCCAGAGCTGTGAGGGAGGATTTGCCTGCTGCTTGGGAAGCTAGCTGCATAATGCGAAGACACCAGGCTTGTGGAAGGAAAGCCCTTGCCTGTCTGGTATCCAGACAGGCTCCTATGAATCCTAGGCATTGGGAAGGAACTAGTTGAGACCGGGAAGTTTATTTCCAATCCCAAGTATTGGAGGATTCGCATTGTACGGGACAGTGCAGTGCTGGCCTCTGTAACTGTGGAGGCTCGAACGAGCCAGTCGTCTAAGTAAGGGAAGACAAAAATCCCCAGGGTTCGTAGAAATGCGGCTACTACTGTCATGCATTTTGTGAACACCCTTGGTGCTGAAGCCAGACCAAAAGGAAGAACCCTGTACTGGAAATGTCTTCCCCTGAAAAGGAAACGTAAAAATTTCCTGTGATCTGGATGGATGAGAATGTGAGTGTATGCATCCTTTAAGTCTAGAGAGCAAAGCCAGTCCTGGCTTTGAAGGTATGGCAGAAGAGTTCCTAGATAAATCATTTTGAATTTCTCTCGAAACAGATATTTGTTCAATTCTCTGAGGTCTAGAATGGGTCTGTGTCCCCCTGTTTTCTTTGGAATAAGAAAATGGGGGGAGTAGAACCTTGCCCCTTGTTGAAAAATGGGTACTTCCTTTATTGCCCCTTGGGCAATAAGTGTGGAGACCTCGTGATCTAGCAGATTGTCTGCAGAGGTTTGTGAATTGAATTGCTTTAGAATTATAGGAGGGGGTATGCTGTAAAAATGAAGTTTGTACCCCTCTCCTACAATGGACAAAGTCCAATCCTCTGTTGTTATTTGATGCCATCTGTTGACAAAGTGGCATAACCTGCCCGGAATATTGGGGGGTTGGGGACCCCTCAGAGGCAGGAAGGCAAAGCTCTCTAGGAAGGAGTCAAAGCCCTTGAGGGGGCTGAACCTGGAGAGCTGGTTGGGCTCTCGGGCCTTTTGGTTTCTTTTGCTGTCTAGTTTGTCACTTTTGGGCAACCTGACCTGGAGTCTGACTCTGCTGGGTATAGGAAGGATAAAACATTCTCTTTTTGCTAAAAGAGGGTTTTTTATAAGGTTTCTTTTTGGCTGGAGTGGCTGTAGACTTTGACAAACTATCTAAGGTAGAATTGTCAGCATCTAACTCGTTAGCCTTTTCCTGCCAGTTCTTGCCAAAGAGAGTCTCCCCCGTGCAAGGAATGTTGCCTAACTTGTCCTGTACCCAAGTCTCCAAGTCTGATGCCTGTAGCCAGGCAATCCGTCGTGCGCCAATGGCAATAGCAGAGGTTCTGCTGATGCATTTGAAGCAGTCAAAGGCTGCATGATTGACAAACTTGGAGACATCTTGAGCATGCTTAACTAGAGCAAGAAAATCTTGTCTCTTATCATCTGGGAGAAATGGGCTCATAAGTTCCAAGTCTCCTGTGACTTCCTTAAGAAACATTCCCATATATAGAATATATGAACTGATCCTAGCTGAAAGCATGGAAGCTTGAAAGGTTCTGCGTCCGAAAGCATCCAGAGTCCTGCATTCACGACCTGGAGGATTGGATGCATGTCTTTTTGCACTTTTCATCCTACGCATAGCTGATTCCACTAGCATTGAATGGTGTGGCAGCTGAGTTTTCTGAAAACCAGGACATGGTGGAACTCGATACATAGTATCAAGTCTCCTAGAGTAAGAAGTAGTCAGAGGTGTCTCCCACATTCTGAGCATCAAGCTATGCAGAATTTCATGGATAGGCAGAGTAGCTGCCTCCTTAGGAGCTTCAGGATATTGGAGATGCAGAAGCAGGGATGAAATCCTGAAATGACATGTCCTCTGGAGGTGACATTCTGCGTTGGGGAGAAGAGGGATCTTCTAGGAGAAACCCTCTAGTGCCAGCAGAATTGTCAGAGTTTTCGGAATCGGAGGAATCAAAGTATTCCTGACCCCGATGCTCTTGCAAAGCACGATCCTGGTACCGACTGAAGTCGGTACCAAGGTGACCCAGTACCGCTTTATCCACTCCAGCCGGAGGTGGAATGGGAAGAGTTCCCATCGAGGCCGGTACCGTTGGTACCGGCATCGTCGGTATCGGTACCGGTGTCTGTCCGGCATCGTTGTCGATGTCGGCACCGGTGCCCTTGGGACCACCGGTACCGCAGCTGAGAGAAGAGCTGCGATACTGCATTCAATAGCAAGAAACCTCTGGTCTATCGACGCTGCCGATGCCTGGGTGTCAGTACCGGTAAGAACGGCCGGAACCCCTGAGCATGGCACAAGTAGTTCTTGCGAGGTTGAGGCCTCGAGAACATCCTGAAGCCCCATCGATGCTTTGGAAGCCGAAGCCTCCCGCCGGGGCTGTTTTGCCGGTGTGGTTCCCTCAAGGGCAATGCCAATGGCCTCTTGATGCTTAGCAGCAGAGCTACCCTTTGAGGACCGGCTTTTGTGTTTAGTTACCTGAGATCCATGGGAGGAAGAAGAGGCCCTTGACGATGTCGATGCAATAGATCTGGCATCTGAAGAAAAGAGGGTACCGAGCTTTGCGGCCCGGTTCTGTCTTCCTCTTTTAGTCATCCCTATGCAGGAGAGACATTCAGTTGGAGCATGATCAGTCCTAAACATTTTAGACACCAATCATGGGTGTCAGTGACGGAAATGGTACCGCCACACTTAGTACATTTTTTAAAACCACTAGTTGGCTTTTCCATGATTTAGGAAAAATGAGGCCTAATGCCCAAAATGGCGCCTAGCACCAAAAAGTAAAGTTTCTGAAAAGAAACAGTCTAAGTCTAAGGGATTTTTTTTTAATATGAAAAGAAAAGAACCGGCGGTACCGGTAGGCGTCATGCGGTAGGCAAACGCAACCACAAGAAAGAATTTTAAAGACGGAATTTTCTGCGGTGACAGGGAATAGGTCCTCTTGGCTCCGCGGAAAACGAAGAACTGAAGAGGGACAGTTGGAAAGGTGGGAAGGCAGCGCGCATGTGCTGAGGGATGCTCCCAAAAGCGTTCCTATTGGACGCTGGGGAGCGCTCCCGCACAGGCTCCGTCGGTACCGACGATACCCATATGTGAGGACTACATTCCTGCTTATTCCTGGAGATACATGGCTTAACGAGTCGCATGAATGGGATATAGCAATAGCTGGCTATAATTTATTTAGAAGAGATAGAGAGGGTAGAAAAGGAGGGGGACTAGCCCTATATGTCAAAAGCAATATGAAAGTTACTGAAATGCAGAGGACATGGGGAAAGAAGAAGCGCTGTGGATGGTGTTGGAAAGAGGAGATGGCACTGTCATCCATACTGGTGTAGTCTACAGGCCTCCAAATCAAACCGAAGAAATGGATAGCGAATTGACTGCTGATATTGCAAAGATAGCCATGAAGGGGGAAGTGATCATATTGGGTGACTTTAATCTACCCGATGTGGAAAGCACAGTTACTTACCTGTAACAGGTGATCTCTGGGAACAGCAGGAATAAGTCTTCACATATGGGTATCATCGGTACCGACGGAGCCTGCGCGGGAACGCTCCCCAGCGTCCAGTAAGAAAGCTTTTGGGAGCATCCCACAGTGCCTGCGCGCTGCCTTCCCGCCTTTCCCAACCGCCTCTCTCCAGTTCGAGTTTTAAAGCTGAGACAAAGAGAGCGAGAGGAAAGGAAAGATAGATAGAGAGATACAACTCCTAGGGGAGGTGGGTGGGTTGTGAAGACTTATTCCTGCTGTTCCCAGAGATCACCTGTTACAGGTAAGTAACTGTGCTATCTCCAGGAACAAGCAGGAATGAGTCTTCACATATGGGGACTCCCTAGCTGCAGATGCCAGGGGAAGACCCCAGGTTGTGTGTCCTTGAAAAGGACTCTACCTCCCCCCATGGATCTCTGGCATCCAACCAGGGTAGGTGGGTAGGAGTTGATTAGGAATGGAACAGGTGTTTGAGAACAGCCTGACCAAACAAGGCATCCCGGCGGGAGTCCTTGTCCAAACAGTAATGGGCTGTGAAGGTATGAACCGAGGCCCAGGTGGCCGTTCGACAGATTTGGTTGATGGACACAGAGTTTAGATGAGCCATTGAGGCTGCCATGGCTCTCACATTGTGAGCTGTGACATGGCCCTCCAGAGAAAGGTTTCTACTCTGGTAGGCGAAAGAAATACACTGAGCAATCCAGTTGGACAGTGTTCTTTTAGAGACTGGAAGTCCTAAATGAGAAGGATCAAAAGCAACAAAGAGTTGAGAAGACTTTCTATGTTGCTGTGTTCTTTTTTGTAAGTAAAAAGGGAGAGCTCTCTTACAATCCAAGGTATGAAGATTCCTCTCTGCACTTGATGCATGAGGTCCTGGAAAAAAGACAGGTAAATACACCTCTTGGTTCAGATGAAAAGGTGAGACCACTTTAGGCATAAAGTGTGGATTGGTCCTGAGGACTACCTTATCAAGATGAAACCTTGTATAAGGTGGATTGGCCACCAAAGCTTGCAACTCACTGATGCGGCGTGCTGAGGTGACTGCAATGAGAAAAATAACCTTCCAAGAAAGAAATTTCAAGGAGGTGGTGGCTAAAGGTTCAAAGGGTGGCTTCATAAGCTGGCCAAGAACCAGGTTTAAGTCCCATGCCACTGGAGGTGGTCTAATGGGAGGTTTAGTTAAAAGAAGGCCTCTCATGAATCTTGCTATATGAGGATGAGAGGAAATAGGTTGTCCATTGAGAGGCTTGAGGGACGCTGCAATAGCACTCAAATGGACTCTTACTGAATTCATTTTCAGACCTGCATGGGATAGATGCAGAAAATACTGTAGTAGAGAATTCAGAGGTATTGCAAGAGGGTTTAGACCCTTCCCTGAACACCAAATGGTAAATCTTTTCCATTTGAAAGCATAGGAACGTCTAGTAGAAGACTTTCTAGAGGCACGAATAACATCTCTGACTTGCTGGGAGAGATGAAAATCTTGAAGGTCTAGGCCATCAGCAACCAAGCCCTGAGATGGAGAGACTGGGGGTTTGGGTGCCACAACGTTCCTTCTTCCTGGGATAGAAGGTCTGGAGCAGAGCCCAAGTCCAGGGAGGGAGCTTGAGAGAGATGCAGAAGTAGAGGGGTACCACACTTGGCGTGGCCAATGTGGTGCTATGAGGATCATGGTCCCTTGATCTCTCTGAAGCTTGAATAGTGTCTTGGGAATTAGGGCAATTGGTGGAAAGGCATAAAGGAAGTCTTGACCCCAGTGAAGGAGGAAGGCATCCTTGACCTGAACTCCCTGACACGGAATTCTGGAACAGAACCGGGGAAGTTTGGCATTCCACGGACTTGCAAAGAGGTCTATGTCCGGGGTTCCCCAAATTCGAAAGATCCTGGCTACATGGTCCATGTGGAGGGACCACTCGTGTGGAAGCAGAACTCGACTGAGTCTGTCCGCCCAAGAGTTTTGAACGCCTGGAAGATATACTGCCAGAAGATGGATGTGATGCTCTCTGGCGAAGGCCCACAGTCACAAAGCTTCATTGCAAAGCGACAGAGAGCCAGTCCCTCCCTGCTTGTTTACATAGAACATGGCTACTTGGTTGTCCATATGGATGAGGACTGTCCTGTAGCTGAGCAGGGAATGGAACACTCTGAGAGCTAAGAAAATTGCTCTGAGTTCCAAGAGATTGATATGCAGAGAAGTCTCCTGTGGAGACCAGATGCCCCGGGTGGAGAGATCCTGCAGATGAGCTCCCCAACCCCTTGGAGAAGCATCTGTTGTGAGAGTTGCTTGGGGTAGCGGTTGCTGAAAAGGGGACCCCAGCAACAGGTTTTGAGAGGACTTCCACCACTGGAGAGACCAAAAACGGCGACTGGAGTTTGCTATTTTGTCTGACAGGCAACCTGATGCCTGAGTCCATTGGGTGGACAAAGTCCATTGAGCTGCCCTCATGTGAAGGCGGACATATGGAACCACGTGCATGGTGGATGCCATGTGGCCTAATAGTTGTAACATCTCTCAAGCAGTTAATTGGGACTTTAACTGAATCTGGGAGGCTAAATGCACCAGACGTAGGCAATGGGCCTGAGGAAGATAGGCCCTTGCAGTTGTGGTATCCAGCAAGGCCCCTATGAACTCCAGAGACTGAGTAGGGGTGAGATTGGATTTTGGGATGTTTATTACTAGTCCCAAATACTGAAGGATATGCATTGTGCAGGTTAGACAAGACTGGGCCTCTGACTGGGATGGGGCTCGAATGAGCCAGTTGTCCAGATATGGGAATACGAATATTCCTAGAGTGCGGAGAAATGCAGCTACTACTGCCATGCATTTCGTGAACACCCTTGGTGCAGAGGCCAGACCGAAAGGAAGCACCCTGTATTGGTAGTGCTTTCCTTGAAAAAGGAACCAAAGGAACCTTCTGTGTGTTGGATGGATGAGGACATGGGTGTACGCATCCTTGAGATCTAGAGAACAAAGCCAGTCCTGACTCTGAAGGTATGGAAGCAGAGCCCCTAGAGAAATGATTTTGAATTTCTCCTTGAATAGAAACTTGTTCAATTCTCTGAGATCTAATATGGGTCTGTAGCCCCCTGTTTTCTTTGGGATAAGAAAATAAGGGGAGTAGAACCCTGAGACCTGTTGAAGAAGAGGTACTTCTTCTATTGCCCCTTGGGCAAGAAGGGTAGCAATCTCCTGACCTAGAAGGTTGAGGAGAGATGTTGGAGAATTGAACTGTTTCACCATGGTGTGAGGAGGAAGACTCAAGAAATGAAGCTTTATGATGGAGAGGGTCCACTGCTCTGCTGTGATTTGCTCCCATCTGGGAGCAAAGTAAGTCAACCTTCCTGGAATGGTGAGGGGCTCTGGTTTTTCCAGAGCTAGAAAGGCTAAATTTTCTAGTTGCAAGTCAAAGGCCCTGAGGAGGTTGAGGCTGCTGGGCTGTGGTAGGCCTGGCAGCCTTTGACTTGGCCTGTTTAGGTGGTTGCTGACGCTTTGCAGCAAAACGACCTGCAGAAGATGTCTGCCCATGAGCAGGATAATATCTTCCCTTTTTAGAAAAAGATGTCTTTTTAAACAATCTTTTCTTAACATGGGCAGAGGTAGACTTTGAAAGTCGATCCAAAGCAGAGTTCTCAGCATCCATCTGAGTGGCCTTTGCTTGCCAATCCCTGCCAAACAGGGTTTCATCTGTACAAGGAAGGTTTCCCAACTCATCTTGGACCCAGAGTTCCAAATCAGAGGCTTGTAACCAAGCAATTCTGCGTGCACCTATGGCAATAGCCGTGGCTCTGCTTACACACTCAAAAGAGTCAAAGGCTGCACGGTTGGAGAATTTGGAAACATCTTGGGCATGTTTGAGCCAAGTGAGAAATTCCTGCCTTTTATCTTCTGAAATAAAAGGAGCTAAAGTCTGCAGATGATCTGTGACTTCTTTTAGAAACATCCCCATATAGAGACTATAGGAGTTGATTCTGGCAGCAAGCATATTGGCATGGAAAATCCTTCGGCCAAAAGCATCTAGAGTCCTACATTCAAGTCCTGGAGAGTTAGATGAGTGTCTCTTTGCACTCTTTATTTTCTTCATAGCTGACTCAACCACAATAGAGTGGTGAGGAAGCTGAGTCTTATGAAAACCAGGACAGGGAGGGACACAGTACATGGTGTCCAACCTACGAGAATGAGGAGAGGTGGTGAGAGGAGTCTCCCACATGCCCAACATGAGATCATAAAGAATCTTATGAATAGGTAAGGTAGCTGCTTCCTTAGGAGCCTTAGGATATTGCAAAATATCTAATTGCTTGGCTCTAGGCTCTGACTCAGAGGCCACTGTAATAGAGAGGCCTCTAGCCACTTCCCTAATGAAGTCTTGAAAAGACAAGTCCTCTGGAGGAGACATTCTTCGTTTTGGAGAAGCAGACTCCTGAGGAAGTAATACCGGTGCATCGACAGAAGCCTCCGACTCATCAGAGTCTTCGGAGGAATCAAAGTATCGCCTGTCTGGATGCTCCTGTAAAGCCCGATACGTGTACCGAGTAGGATCAACATCGGGAGTAAGCGGTACCGGTTCGGTACCGATGGGCATCATAGGACAGGGTATCGTTGCAGTCGACACCAAAGCCGATGTCGATGCAATCGGTACCGGCACTGGGAACGGTGCCGATGCCGGAGTCGGTACTGGCAACGGGGATTGTTGCGGTACTGAAGGCGTCGAAGCCTGCATGAACGCCGTAAGGGTGCGCTGCATGGATAGAATTTTCTGATCCATCGAAGCCACTAAAGTCTGGATGTCGGTACCAGTGGAGGCCACCGGTACCCCAGAACACGGCAACAGGTGATCGGTCGAGGCCAAGCCATCGATGTCAACCTGTGACCCCATAGATAATGCTTTGGAAGCCGGAACTTCCCGCCGGGGTAATTTTGCCGGAGCAGAATCCTCGAGGACAGGCCCGGAGGCATCTCGATGCTTAGAGGGAGATTTGCCCTTCGAGGACCGGCTAGATTTATGTTTGGTTACCTGAGATCCATGGGAGGAAGAAGAAGCCCTGGAAGACATCGATGCCACCGAGGCTGCATCAGAGGGAAACAGGGTACTGAGCTTGGCTGCTCGGTTCTGCCGACCTCTTTTGGACATCATGGTGCAGGACACACAATCCGTGATGGAATGGTCAGGACCCAAACATTTTAGACACCAATCATGGGTGTCGGTGACAGAAATAGTACCGCCACATTTTGTGCACTTTTTAAACCCGGAAGCGGGCTTCTCCATGAGGAGAAAATATTTAGGCCTAAGGCCCAAACTGAAAATGCACAGTTGAAGAAATAAAAGCTTTTTGGGGGTTTTTTGAAGAAAGAAAGAAAAGAAAAGACCGGCGGTACCGGTCTGACGTCGAAGGCAGACGCGACACAGAAAAATAAAGAAAAAAATAAAGAACTTCTTCTGCGGTGACAGGAACACAACCTGCTGGCTCCGCGGAAAAGAAGAACTGGAGAGAGGCGGTTGGGAAAGGCGGGAAGGCAGCGCGCAGACGCTGTGGGATGCTCCCAAAAGCTTTCTTACTGGACGCTGGGGAGCGTTCCCGCGCAGGCTCTGTCGGTACCGACGGTACCCATATGTGAAGACTCATTCCTGCTTGTTCCTGGAGATTGGAGTATTCCTTCTGCAAATTTGGAAAGAAGTAAAAAAAATGTGGATGCCTTCCAAGATGCATTACTTAGAAAAATGGTGATGGAACTGACCAGGGAGTGCTCAGTACTGGATTTAGTGCTCACCAACGGAGATAGCGTGTCAGATATCTGGGTGAGTGCCCATGTGAGCAGCAGCGATCATCACACAGTGTGGTCTGAGATAAAAGCCAAGGCAGAATCCAATCACAGCAAGCTCAAAGTCCTAGACTTCAAGAACAAACCAAACAATGTGTTGTTATGGTATGTTGTTTTATTGTGAACCGCGCTGATGCTGAATAGAGCGGTATATAAGAGCCTGTAATAAATAATAAAATAAATAAATAAATAAACACTAACTTCAGTAAAATGGCCAAGTACCTGAAGGAGGAGTTGGCAGGGTGGGAGGGGATAAGGGAAGTGGAATTGCAATGGGCTAAACTAAAGGAGGCAATAAAAGGGGCAACAGATATGTATGTAAGAAAGTAAATAAAAACAAGAGATAAAGGAAAACTATTTGGTTCTCCACAGAAGTGGCTGCACAAATAAAGGCAAAAAACACAGTTTTTACAAAAGTTAAAAGTTTGCAAACAGAGGAACACAGTAAGGAATACAGGATCAAACTGAAGGGTAACATTTAACAAGAGGGTGTTTAATAACATATATATTAATCTTGTGTGTGTAGGTAGGATGAGTGCGTGCCTAGTTGGCGGAGGTGGTTGTGTTTCTGTTTGGGTATGGGTTGTTGTCTAAATGTCCGTATGATTCTATAAATAAGAATGTTTTGAGGTCTTTGCGGAAGTCTGTGATGAAATGTCTTCATACAGGGCACCAAGATCCAAAAGTATCACTTGATTGGGGCTTTGTGCTTTCAGGTTAATATTAGCAATTTAACCCCTGCAGAGAACTCATCTGCCCTGGTTTTCCACATTCTGGTTTGCAAGCACACAACGGATGCACATGTGCTTGTCCTAAATAACCTTCTCTTAGGCCATGCCTATATAATTGCTAATGCGTACCATCTTTTTTTTTTTCACACTATAGCCATGTGTCCGCCTATGGCTCCCAAACCTATATTCACAAGGTTGGACTAATTAATAAAGAAACCAACACTAGCCAATAACACTAAAGACCCAATAAAGGAACAAAAAAAATCAACCTTAACTGTGCCTGCCGGCAAGTGCTAAGCTACAGTAAGCCCCGATGTGAGCCGAGACGCAACGGGCTGCCACACGGCAACCCTGCGGGTACAAAATGGCCACCGCACAGCGGGCTCATCTTTCTCCTGCCCCTCACCCTGATGCAGCGCGGCAGCTTGGGACCGGCAGAGAAACACGTTGTGTGTTTCAGGGCTCCCCTCCGTACAGTCAAGGAGGGGAGAGCTGCCCGGGGAATCTGGACCACCGCTCAAATAACTAAAGAAAGAAAGAGTAGGCAGACAGCGGTTGGATCAAACCCTGCTACCGGTTTCCTTATTTTTTTTTTATTTTTAAGCATAGGCACTAGAAAAAGAATCTTTAAATTAGATTAAATCAAATTAAATTAAATCAGAGAGATGAAACCAAATTTAAACCTTAAACCAAAGAGCTATCCTAACTGCTCCTTATCTTTCCTTTTAGTGAGCCCAGCACCTAGGCTCACAACGTCCTCCTGCTGCATGGAGACTGGACACACTGTGGGATGATGGGAGAAGACCAGCAATGTATATCCAGTGATGTCACGAGTTTTGACTTGTCCAGTCTCCATGCTGCAGGAGGAGGTGCACTACCCAGAGGTGGAGGACTAAACTGGAGGAACGATAAGGAACACAGCTTTTACAAAATTCAAAAGTTTGCAAACAGAGGAACACAGTAAGGAATACAGGATCAAACTAAAAGAGAGAAAAAGAGAAGTAAGGATAGCAAAATCAAAAGCAGAAGAACAGAAGGCAAAAGATGTGGAGACAAAATCTTTTTCAGGTATATTCGGGAGAGGAGGAAAATCAGAGGTGGAATTGCAGGACTCAAAAGTGCTGGGAACAGACTCATGGAGAGTGACATTGAAAAAGCGAAATTGCTAAACAAATACTTCTGCTCTGTTTTTACTAGAGAAAATCCTAGAGAAGGACCACCTGTGATTGACAAATATACAAATGGGAATGGAGTAGATACCACATCATTCACAGAAGATGATGTGTTAGAGCAGCTTGCAAAGCTGAAACTGGCTAAGGCCATGGGATCAGATGGGATACATCCCAGGACACGGAAAGATCTCAGAGAAGTTCTTGCAGGGCCATTAAAAATGTTTTAAATAGATCCTTGGAGCCAGGAGAAGTTCCACAGGACTGGAGAATGGCTGATATGGCACGTCTTCACAAAAGTGGCAGTAGGGAAGAAGTGACAAACTACAGGCCAGTAAGCCTACCTCGGTGGCGGGAAAAGTAATGGAGGCGCTTCTGAAAGAGTGAATAGTGGACTTCCTCAAAACCAACAGGTTGCATGATCCGAGGCAACATGGTTTTACCAAAGGATGATCTTGCCAAACAAATCTGATTGAGGTCTTTGACTGGGTGACCAGAGAACTAGATCAAGGGCATGCAATGGATGTGATCTACCTAGATTTCAGCAAAGCCTTTAATACTGTTCCTCGCAGGAGGCTTATCAAATTCAACAGCTTGGGGATGGGTCCCAAGGTGGTGAACTAAATCAGAAATTGGTTGACTGACAGACAACAGAAGGTGACAGTAAATGGAATTCACTCGGATGAAAGGAAGGTGATTAACGGTGTGCCCCAGGGTTCGATCCTGGGACCGGTACTATTCGATGTATTTGTGAGTGATATTGTTAAAGTACTAAATGGAAAGGTCTGTCTTTTTGCAGAGGATGCAAAAATTTGCAACAGCGTGGACTCCCCTGAGGGAGTGGATAACATGAGGAAATATCTAAAAAAGCTGGAAGAATGGTCTAATGCTTGGCAGTTAAGATTTAATGTGAAGATGTGCAGTTTCATGCACTTGGGAAGCAGAAATCCAAGGGAATTGTATGCGATAGGAGGCGAGAGGTTGGTGTGCACGGACCAGGAGAAGGACCTCGGCGTGATTGTTTCCGAGGATCTCAAGAAGGCAAAACAGTGTGACAAGGAGAAGGATGCTGAGATGCATACAGAAAGGAATTACCAGCAGAAAAGAAGAGGTAGTAATGCCACTGTACAAGTCGCTGATGAGGTCTCACTTGGAATATTGTGTTCAGTTTTGGAGATCATATCTTGCAAAGGATATAAAAAGGCTGGAAGCAGTTCAGAGGAAGGCAACCAAAATGGTTTGGAGCCTGTGTCAGAAGACTTATGAGACTTGACGACCTAAATACGTACACTCTGGAGGAAAGGAGGGACAGGGGAGATATAATTCAGACCTCGTCCCTATTTAAAGAGTATTAATGAACAAACAAACCTCTTCCAAAGACAGGGAAGCTGTAAAACTAGAGGGCATAACATGAAGCTGCAAGGGGGTAAACTGAAAGGCAATGTCAGGAAATACTTTTTCACTGAAAGGGTGGTGGATGCTTGGAATGCCCTCCCGATGGAAATGGTGGGGGCAAACACAGTGACAGAATTCAAAATGGCATGGGACAGACACAGTGGATCCCTTTATAGCAACAGAATAAAATCAAAATAAGCATAACTATCTCTTATATCTGAAAAAATAGAGGTGACCTACACAGAGCGGTAGGTACACCCCTAAACAAAGGCATGGGGGGGGGGGTGACCTGCACGAAGTGGCAGGTGCACCTATTCTTACCGCCTTGCTGGGCAGACTAGATGGACCATACTGGTCCTTATCTGCCATCATATACTATGTTACTATGTATGTTATGAACAGGGAGCTTGAAGTTCATCAATGTTATGGAATGTGCAAAACAAACCCATTTGGAGAAACTGCCCCCCAAGACAGGGGAGAATCAAAGCTCTCAATATTTAGGCAAGGAAACCAATGGTAGACTAGATAAAGGAGGAGCTAGAGAACTAAACAGGTAGTAGGAAAGCCTCAAATTTAATCTGTGATGTCATGCTTAGCATCAGGATGTAGGGAAAAAGCATAATCCCGAGGACATGGTCATGGCAGCTAACATAGTGGGATTCAAAAGAGGTTTAAGTTCTTGGAGGAAACGTCCATTTATTATTATTAGGCAGGTAGACTTGAGAAAGCCATTGCTCATTCCTGGAAGTAATATACCGTTGTCAACATTACTGACACCCTTACATTTTAAGTAGGTTGTGTACAATGTCTGAGTAAATTGGAAATATTCCAACTATATGTCATCATAATATTACTATTACTAATACTATTAAGCATAGTTACTCACCTGTAACAGGTGATCTCCGGGAACAGCAGGAATTTAGTCCTCACATATGGGTATCGTCGGTACCAACGGAGCCTGCGCGGGAACGCTCCCCAGCGTCCAATTATAAAGCTTTTAGAAGCATCCCACAGCGCCTGCGTGCTGCCTTCCCGCCTTTCCCAACTGCCTCTCTCCAGTTGAGTTTTAAAGCTGAGACAAAGAGAGAGAGAGGGAAAGGGAAAGAGACAGAGAGATACAACTCCTAGGGGAGGTGGGTGGATTGTGAGGACTAAATTCCTGCTGTTCCTGGAAATCACCTGTTACAGGTGAGTAACTATGCTATCTCCAGGAACAAGCAGGAATGTAGTCATCACATATGGGGACTCCCTAGCTTTAGATGCCAGGGAGAGACCCCAGAAGTTGTGTGTCCCTGAGAAGGACTCCACTTCCCCCATGGATCTCTGGCATCCTACCAGGGATGGCAGGTAGGAGTTGATTAGGTATGGTACAGGTGTTGGAGAACAGCCTGACCAAAAAAGGCATCCCGGCGGGAGTCCTTGTCCAAGCAGTAATGGTCTGTGAAGGTATGAACTGAGGCCCAGGTGGCTGCTCGACAGATTTTGTCGATAGACACAGAGTGCAGATGAGCCATTGAAGTTGCCATGGCTCTCACATTGTGAGCTGTGACATGGCCCTCCAGAGGAAGATTCTTACTCTGACAGGCAAAGGATATACACTAAGCAATCCAATTAGATAGTGTTCTCTTGGAGACTGGAAGTCCCAAATGAGAAGGATCAAAAGCAACAAAGAGTTGAGAGGACTTTCTATGTTGCTGTGTTCTTTGTAAGTAAAAGGCTAAAGCTCTTTTACAGTCCAAAGTATGAAGGTTACTTTCTGCATTTGATGCATGAGGCTTTGAAAAGAACATAGGTAGGTAGACCGCTTGGTTTAGATGAAAAGGCGAGACCACCTTTGGCATAAACCTAAGGACTACCTTGTCATGATGGAACCTTGTATAAGGTGGATCAGCTACTAGTGCTTGCAACTCTCTGATGCAACGTGCTGATGTGATTGCAATGAGAAAGATAACCTTCCAAGAAAGGAATTTCAAGGAGGTAGTAGCTAAGGGTTCGAAAGGTGGCTTCATGAGCTGACCAAGAACCAAATTTAAGTCTCATGCCACAGGAGGTGGCTTAATGGGAGGCTTAGTTAGCAGAAGGCCTCTCATAAATCTTGCTATAAGAGAATGGGAGGAAATAGGTTGTCCATTTAGGGGCTTGAAGGAAGCTGCAATAGCACTCAAATGGACCCTCACTGAATTAGTCTTAAGTCCTGCATTGGATAAATGAAGGAGATACTCCAGTAATGATTCCAGAGGTATGGCACTGGGGTTAAGACCCTTCTGCGAACACCATATGGTAAACCTTTTCCACTTGAAAGCATAAGAGCGTCTTGTGGAAGGCTTCCTGGAAGCATAAGGGATATCCTTTATTTGCTGAGGGAGGTTAAGATCATGGAGATCTAGGCCTTCAGCAACCAAGCCCTGAGATGCAGAGACTGGGGATTGGGATGCCATAACATCCCGTCCTCCTGAGATAGGAGGTCTGGAGCAGACCCTAACTCCAGGGAGGGAGCTTGAGAGAGATTTAGAAGCAGAGGGTACCACACTTGCCATGGCCAATGTGGAGCTATGAGAATCATATGGCCTCTGTCTCTCTGAAGCTTGAATAGGGTTTTGGGAATTAGGGGAATGGGTGGAAAGGCATACAGGAAGTCTTGACCCCAGTAAAGGAGGAAAGCATCCCTGGCCTGAGCCCCCTGAGCTGGGGTCCTGGAACAGAACCGGGGAAGTTTGGCATTCCACAGACTGGCAAAGAGGTCTATGTCCGGGGGTTCCCCAAATTTGAAAAATTTTGGCTACCTGGTCTGCATGCAGAGACCACTCGTGTGGAAGCAGAATTTGACTGAGTCTGCCTGCCCATGAGTTTTGTATGCCTGGAAGATACACCGCCAGGAGATGAATCTGATGCTCTCTGGCGAGGGCCCATAGTCGCAAAGCTTCGTTGCAAAGCGACAGAGAGCCTGTTCCCCCCTGCTTGTTCACGTAGAACATGGCTACTTGATTGTCCGTATGAATGAGGACTGTCTTGCAGCTGAGCAGGGTGTGGAACACTCGAAGAGCAAGGAAGATTGCTCTGAGCTCCAAGAGATTGATATGTAGATGAGTCTCCTGTAGAGACCAGGTGCTTTGGGTGGAGAGGTCTTGTAGATGAGCTCCCCAACCCATTGGAGAAGCATCTGTTGTGAGAGTTGCCTGGGGTAAGGGTTGTTGAAAAGGGGACTCCAGCAACAGGTTTTGAGTGGACTTCCACCACTGGAGGGACAAAACAAGGTGACTTGTGTTTGCTATTTTGTCTGACAGGCACCCTGATGCCTGGGTCCATTAAGTCCACTGGGCTGCCCTCATATGGAGGCGAGCATAGGGAACCACATGCACGGTAGATGCGATGTGGCCTAGTAGTTTAGCATTTCTCGGGCAGTGAGATGAGACTTTAGCACTGCTTGAGAAGCTAACTGCACCATGCGAAGGCAACGGGCCTGGGGGAGATAGGCCCTTGCCTTTCTGGTATCCAGCAAAGCTCCTATGAACTCTAAAGACTGAGTGGGAGTTAGACTGGATTTTGGGATGTTTATTACCAGACCCAAATACTGAAGGATACGCATTGTGCAGGATAGAGAAGTCCTGGCCTCTGACTCTGCTGGGGCTCGAATGAGCCAATTGTCTTAAGTAGGGGAAGACGAATATCCCTAGAGTGCGGAGAAATGCTGCTACCACAGCCATGCATTTCGTGAACACCCTTGGTGCTGAGGCCAGGCCAAAAGGAAGCACCCTGTATTGGTAGTGCTTTCCTTGAAAAAGGAACCGAAGGAACTTTCTGTGAGTTGGATGGATGAGAACATGGGTGTACACATCCTTGAGATCTAGAGAACAAAGCCAATCCTGACTCTGAAGGTATGGCAGCAGAGTTCCGAGAGAAATCATCTTGAATTTCTCTTTAACAAGGAATTTGTTCAATTCTCTGAGGTCCAAGATAGGTCTGTATCCCCCTGTTTTCTTTGGGATAAGGAAATAGGGGGAGTAAAGCATAGTTACTTACCTGTAACAGGTGATCTCTGGGAACAGCAGTAATAAGTCTTCACATATGCGTACGTCGGTACCGACGGAGCCTGCGCGGGAACGCTCCCCAGCATCCAAAAAGAAAGCCTTTGGGAGCATCCCACACGCATGCGCGCTGCCTTCCCGCCCATTCACTTCCCTCTCATCAGTTGGGTTTGTAGCTGAGACCGAAGGAGGGAAATAGACAAATTAGAGAGAGAGAGAGAGAACAACTCCTAGGGGAGGTGGGTGGGTTGTGAAGCCTTATTCCTGCTGTTCCCAGAGATCACCTGTTACAGGTAAGTAACTGTGCTATCTCCAGGAACAAGCAGGAATGAGTCTTCACATATGGGGACTCCCAAGCTAGAGATGCCTAGAGGAGGTCCCAGCATGTTACAAATCTAATGGATGGGCCATGCTATTTCCCAGAACCTCAGGCATCCAAGGGATGGAGGGTAGGAGTTGAATTAAAAAGGGTGTGCTGTGGAACAGCTTGACTAAACAAGGCATCTAGAGGGGAGTCCTTGTGTAGATCATAATTGTTAGGAAATATTGAATTCCAATTTTCTAATGTGGACCTTACTCAAAAGTTTATTGAGGCTAATATGGGTCTGCTGCTAAGAGCCAGTAGATCATCCTCAAAGAAATTACCTCACTGTGAAGTAGAGGAAAATAAATTTTGCAATACAGGCAGAGGTCAGAAGCCTTAATGGCTGGAACTAATCCCAGAAGAAAAAACTGGGGGAGTTTAATGAGGTTGGACTTTGGAGGAAAAGCTGAAGCTTCTGTAGGCCAAAGTTTAAAGCTCTTTGTCCTTGGAGCAGAATAAGGCTCTAGGAAAGAGAGGAGATAAATCTGACTGGTTTGGACGAAAAGGTAGAAATACATCTTGCAGAAAAAGGATGGGTCTTTAAGACCCCTTTATCCAAACGAAAGAAAAAAACATTTGTAGTAGGCGGTGTAGCCTCCAATTTCTTGAAGATCAGTAATGTCTTCCCTAAGTGATGTCACTTAGGATAATGACTTTACATGGAGAGCTTCAGATGTAACGTAACCGGAAAGGTTACGGTAAAAGAAGGTATTTTCTAATTACCATAGAAATTGGTTGTCCATTTAAACTCGTATGGTATGCTGGAACAGCATCAATATGGACAGTCACAAATCTTTCAGAGTCAGATATATATATATATATATATATATATATAGAGAGAGAGAGAGAGAGAGAGAGAGAGAGAGAGATATTGAGAGAGAGATTCACTTAATAACAAGAAGGGGTAAGACCTGCTTGAGAATATGGATAGAGAATCTCTTTCTGGTTATAAGTGGAGAGCCATGGAGAAGGTTTCATGGAAACCAGTGGAATGCTATTACTTATAAGGAGAGGTCTAGATTTTTTTTTTAAATTCTAGCCTTTGAATAACCAGGAATGGAGATCTACGTGAAGGGGTGCAGAGGAGATCCTTAGTCTTAAGACAGCAAGTCTGGATCCTTCTATAACTTCAGTGTAGTAGCTGGAGAAAAAGACGCAATATAAGGGGATACCATGTTTGCCCCTCTATGAGGGCAATATGAGTATCATGCGTTCTTTGTTCAGCATAAGCTTCAATGAAGTATTGGGAATTAGAAGGAATGCACTAGACAAGGACCGACTGCAGTGAAAAGGAATGCATCCCTGTTGTAAGAGTTCCACTGGAGATGTGGAACAACCCAGGGAATTGAGCAATTCTTTATGCTTTCACGTGGTCTAAGCCCTGGTTCGTTTTTCTTAAAAGGAAATTTTAAGGAAGATGGTAAGAGTAGGAAAAAAACAGTCATGTAGGAGCATGACTGGGCAAAGCCTTTTTAACAATCTGGAAGTTATCTGCTAGGAATGGCTCTGACGCTCTCTGGCAAAGGCCCATAGTTGCAGAGCTTTTTTGTATAATTGCAGAGAGCATGTTGTAGGTTGCTTAGGTGAGATCTGGCTGTTTAATTGCCAGTGTGCAACCTAATCTATTCTGTTGGAGCCAAAAAGGATTGAAGATGGTTAAGAATAGTAGACAGGCCAGTTGCCTGCAATGATAAATTGTCCAAGTGGGTTGTGGAACCTCTCTTGGAATTATCTGTTATTAAGGCAGCAGAAAAAGTTAGGTCCTATAGATTGGAAAAGGACCGATGGACATAATTAGGAGTGGTAAAACTCAATTACTGTCTGATAAGCTGTCTTAAAAGAAATATTTGAGAAGATTGTAAAGGGGAAGAAAACTCTATGGAAACCAGTTACTGGAGTAGGTATTGAAGAAAACCTATGGGCTCAAAATGTAAGCCCTCCAGTTGAATAGTATCACTCTTAGAGACTAAATGTCTGGACTAAGAGGGATAGAAGTAATACAGAGTTGAGAAGACTTACAATTTGGTAAGTCCCTGAAAAGGTGAAGCCCCCTTGCAGTCAAAAACTAAGAGATATCCTCGGACAGGAAAACTGTCAAGGTGAAGGATATAGCCTACCTTGTTGTTAGTTGTTACTCCTCTTTTTCCTTCAAAAAAGAGAGGAGAACCCTGTTACCTGTAGGGCATGATTGTCCTCAATAGCTCTTGGAGCTAAAAGAATGGATTTCTCTTGTGGCAAGAGATTCATGCCTAGAGTCGAGGATTGAGTCAGTGTGTCACTGATATCTCAGTAAGGATGAGATGAACTGTAGATGATTCTTTTGATAAGAAGTAGGTTACTGGTTCTAAACCTCAAACAGGGAAAAGAGATTTAATGAATAAAATATCAGAAACCCTGCGACTGCTGGGTTTGCTGAGCCTGTTGAGGTTTTGATTTTCTTAGCCTGGTTTGATGTTGCCCTTCTTTGGAAACATCTGCATGATGGGTAGAAGATGGATAAAACTTTTGCCCCTTAGGGGGATAAAGTTTGTTAGGAGATTTTTTAGTAGCTGGGATAGAGGAAAGTTTTGACAATCCTCTGAAAGCAACAATATCAATGTTTAACTGATTAGTTTGGAATAAAGCATCCTTGTTAAAGAGATTTTCACCAGTACAAGGAGTTTTTGCCAGCCTTTCTTGTACCCATTTGTCCAAGTCTGAATCTTGGAGACAGGCCATGCGTCGTGCCCCTATGGCTATAGCAGAAGTTCTGCTAATAGACTCAAAACAGTCCAGGGAAGCACGATTAAGGAACTTAGAGACATTTTGAGCATGACTGACTAATAAGAAATAGTCTGCTCTTTTATGTTCTTGAAGAAAAGGGTTCAAAAGCTTTAAGTTCTTTGTGACCTCTTCAAGAGATAATCCCATACAGAAAATATATGAGATAATTCTTGCTGAAAGCATGGATGCCTGGAAGCATCGATGTCCAAAGGCATCTAAAGTCCTAGACTCACGACCTGGCGGATAAGAGGAGTGCTTCTTTGCACTCTTAATACGCCTCACTGCTGATTCTACAACAATAGAATGATGAGGAAGTTGAGTCTTTTGAAAACCTGGAGAAGGTGGCACCTTGTACATAGTGTCAAGTGTCTTAGAATGTGGGGATACCGTTAAAGGAGTTTCCCACATTCTTAATAGTAGATCCTGTAAGATCTGATGCAAAGGAAGCATGATTCCCTCCTTTGGAATCCAGGGGGATTGCAGAGTCTCTGAATCTCCTGGGATGGATTCTTCACCAGGTATAGAAATGGCAAGTAACTTTGCCATATCAAGCAGAAAAGCTTGAAAAGAAATCTCCCCTGAAGAGGACCCCCTAAAATGAGGGGTAAAGGCTAGAATTGTTGAGAATTCAGCCTTGGTACCGATGGATTCATCCCAGTCATCGAGATCAGAAAACTTGAAAGGATGAAGCATCGGATTTTCTTTAAAGCGATGTCTTCGGTACCGGCCGAGGTCGGTACCAAGACGAGTCGGTACCGAATCCTCCATGCTAGAGAGCGATTCCAGGCTCGGCATCGAAGGAAGCGAGTCTGTCGAAGCAAGCATGGACGGTACCGACACCGGTGCCGATGTCAATACCGGTACCGGTACCGAAGCCGATACCGATACTCTAGGAACGGTCTGCAGCAACTCTAGCGGTACCGAAGTAGCTGAGAGTGCTAGACTATGTTCATCGGTGAGGAGTGTTTCATCCATCACCATAGCCGATGCCGGGGTGTCGGTACCGCT
Source organism: Ichthyophis bannanicus (assembly GCA_033557465.1). Taxonomy (NCBI): domain Eukaryota; kingdom Metazoa; phylum Chordata; class Amphibia; order Gymnophiona; family Ichthyophiidae; genus Ichthyophis; species Ichthyophis bannanicus. The sequence continues at coordinate 1,032,406,310 of CM066034.1, forward strand.
CGAAGCGGCCACAACCACCGAGCATGGCCCAGATATGTTCATCGAGGTAAGAACCCCGGGAACAACCTGAAGCCCCGTTAATGCTTTGGAGCCCGAAGACTCCCGCCGGGGCTTTATTGCCAAAATGTCCTCGAGGGCAAGGCCAGAGGCATCTCGATGCTTAGAAGGAGATCTACCACTCGAGGACCGGCTAGACTTATGTTTAGTTACCTGAGATCCACGGGAGGAAGACGAAGCCCTGGAAGACGTCAATGCCACCGAGGCTGCATCCGAGGGAAACGGGGTACTGAGCTTAGCAGCTCGGTTCTGTCGACCTCTCTTGGACATCATGGCACCGGACATACATTCCGAGATGGAATGGTCAGGCCCTAAACATTTCAGACACCACTCATGGGTGTCGGTGATGGAGATGGTACTGCCACACTTGGTGCACTTTTTAAAACCCGAAGAGGGTTTTTCCATTGTGGAAAAAATCTTGGGCCTAAGGCTCAAAATGGCGCGTGCACCTGGAAAAAATGGGAAAAAAAGTACTAAGAATTTTTTTTTTTTAAAGAAAGAAAGAAAAACACGGCGTTACCGGTAAAGCGTCGAGGAAGGCAGACGCGACCACAAAAAAGAAGGAAAATTTTCTGCAGTGACAGGAACACGACCTGCTGGCTCTATGGAAAACGAAGAACTGGAGAGAGGCAGGAAGGCAGCATGCAGGCGCTGTGGGATGCTCCCAAAAGCTTTCTAATTGGACGCTGGGGAGCGTTCCCACGCAGGCTCCGTCGGTTCCGACGATACCCATTATGTGATGACTACATTGCTGCTTGTTCCTGGAGATAACATATTTTAATAGTATGTTCAAAGATATACAACAAAAAAAAAGATGTCTATGCAACTTAGACATAGTAATTTCTGAGAAAAAAAAACATGACCTGGACTGGATTGATAGCACCCTTCACTAATATTTGGTTGCAGCCTCCAAACGTTTCTTGTAGCCATCTATAAGTTTCGTACATCTGTCTGCTGGTAGTTTCTCCCACTGTTCAACTGTGATTTGTTCCAGCTCATGATTGTTTCCAGGATTCCTTTTACCAATGGCAGATTTCAGCTCTTTCCAAAGGTTCTCGATTGGATTGAGATCAGGACTCATTGATGGTCATTTTAAAACAGTCAATTTGTTCCTTTTTAACCATTCTTTTCTACTTTTGGATCATTGTCCTGCTGCTGGAGGACCTATAACCTTCGACCCAGACCTAGCTTCCTTACACTAGGTAGCACATTTCACTCCAAAATACCTTGGTAGTCCTCAGACTTCATGATTCCCTTAAATGTGTTCCAGACCTCCAGTTCCTGAGGCAGCAAAACAGCCCCACACCATTATGGGACCTCCACCATATTTAACTGTAGGAAGGGTGTTTTTTTCCCTTATAATCTTCATTTCTTCACCTGTAAATTTATCGCTGGACTGCATGGCCAAAGTGCTTAAGTTTGGTTTCATGTGTCCATAGAACGTTTTCCCAGAAGGATTGTGGTTTCTGAAGGTGGGCTTGGGTAAAGATCAAGCATGTCTTTTTGTGTGTCTTTGAGCAGTGGGGTCCTCCTTGGCCTTTGCCAATAAAGTCTTTCTTTGTTCAGTGGGCAGTGTATGGTGTGGGCTGAAACCACCACTCCAGATTGCTCCAGGTCAGTCTTAAATTCTTTGGATGTTGTGCATAGTCTTTTTCCAACAGTTCGCACTAACCTTTGAAGGCTTCTTGGATTAATTTTCCTCTTCCCACCACGTCCTGGGAGGTTCTTGACAGTGCCATGAGCAGAAAACTTCTTTATGACATTGCAAACTGTAGACATAAGAATCCCAAAGTCTTTGGATATGGCCTTGTGTCCCTTTGATGTTTGGTGATAATGGTCTTTCTGACAGTCTCAGGCAGCTCTCTCATCTTCAACATTGTGAAAATGGAACAGGGAGTGAATGTGGCCATTTTAAACATTAGAGCTATCATAATTCATTGTTTGATTCAAGTCACATGAGTACTGACAATTGATCACAGGTGCATCTAATTCTACTGCAATAGGAATATGATTTTCTGTTCAAACTGATTTGAATTGTTTATAAGGGTGCCAATAATCATGTCCCATTTTTATACTATTTCCTACTATTTCAGCTGTTGTGTTGTCTGTCTTGACTAGATTGTAAGCTGTGATGAGCAGGGACAGTCTCTTACATGTCTCTGTATACTGCTGTGTACGCCTTATTTTTTATTTATTTATTTACATTCTCTTATATACCGCGCTATTCTGCATCAGCGCGGTTTACATTGAACAAACTGAAATTACATTGAACAGGGCATTATAACTTGGAGAAAACTATTTTACAGGGAACATGGGCTATGGAGGGTTAAGTGGCTTGCCCAAGACCACAAGGAGCACCTGTGGGACTAGAAACCCCAGTCCTTCCAGCCCAAGGTTGCTGTCCTCTAGTGGGATTTGAACCCCCGACCTTCCGGCCTGAAGTACCTTGCCCGAACCACTAGGCTACTCCTACACTCCTTGTAGCACTATACAAATGATCAGCAGTAGTAGTAGTCGTATTTCCTTTTTTAATTGGTTTTGTTTTATTTGATGTCTTGTGTGTGTCGAATATCTGGACATATATAGTCCAAAGTCATTTCACTGGCCGCTTTCTTTTTAGGAGATATCTGGACATATATAGTCCAAAGCCATTTCACTGGCCGCTTTCTTTTTAGGAGATATTGCACAGTAAGAGGTTGAACTGCAAGGGTGCCAATAATGTTGAGCACAACTGTATGAGAAGTAGGGAAAAATGTGGTCTTTAGAGACAGACACTAGTCAGGGCTGCCCAGTCCCCTCCGTTGCTTTTTGATTTAGTTATTGAGCCCTTAGCACGAATACAAAATATCCTTGTTTGTGGACAATGTGCTTTATACATTGGGGGACCCGCTTTCATCCCGCCCGTTTGTTGCAGGAGATACAGCGGTATAGCTGGGTATCTGGTTATAAACTGAATATGGGGAAAACGGAAATTCTTAAGATTTCTTTGGACTCACAGTTAGAGCAAAAACTGAAGGAGGCCTTTCCGTTTCAGTGGGCTCAGGATTAAGTATTTGCGGGTCTTGGTCAGTCGTGAGTGGAAGGATTTACAGAGATTAAATTATGGACTGCTATTTAAGAAAGCATTGACTGATCTGGTAAGATGGAACAAACTGTACTTCTGGCTACGTAGGATAGCTATCGTGAAAATGAATGTTTTGCCTTGAATGCTTTTTATGTTCATCTCCCTACCAGTGGCAGTTCAAACCATATGATGGCCCTTTGCAAAAATGAATGTTCTCCTTTATTTGGCGGGCGCTGCCCTCCAAGGGTAGAGAGGGCTGTGATAGCCAGGGGGAGGGGGGAAGGGGGCCAGCAGTGTCGGATGTGTTGTGCTACTACAAGGCGGCCCAGCTGCAGGCTATATTGGGTTGGAGGATGGGTGAGAAGGGGTCCCATTCGGTTAAGATATAGCAAGAGGGGAATGAGTCATGACCCTTGCTGACTTGCTCTGCTAAGTTGGGGGGTTGAGTGGAGAGGAGGGCAGGCTTAATCCCTTTGTTGATCTGACACTTCAAGTGTGGAGAAGAGAGCGCTCTCGACTGGCAGGGATGGGGGTATTCGGTTGCAACGTATTAAAGCGTGTGAAGGGTTTGAAGAGGGGAGATCTACAGCACATTTTCAGAAGTGGGAGACACTAGGATTGGTATATATTGGATAGGTGCTTACGGAGTATGATAAGTTTAGACCTTTTGCTGAGCTTAAACAAGAATATGTGCTAGATCATGGAGACTGGTATAGATATTTCCAGTTGGCACATTTTTTGGGTGGGAAGAGAATGATTACAGATTCAGGTAGTGAGGAACTTCCCTTTGGGAAGCTGTATAGGACTGGGACTAATGTAAAAGGATTAGTTTCTAAATTGTATAAAGGGTTATCCAATCTGGATGAGCAGGTTCCCCATATGAGGGCGTGGGAGCGAGATTTAGGTGGAGAGTGGGACCATGCTAGATGGGAAAAGATCTTCCTAGCCACTAGGATTCCTTCAGTATCTGCCTCTATTCAAGAACATTGCAGTAAGATGCTGTATTGGATGTATCTTATTCCTGAATGGATTAGGAAGATGTCAATATGGGATAGTAACTTTTGCTGGCGAAGATATGGGAGAGTACGAGATTTGCACATGTGGTGGACTTGCCCTATTCTGTAACTGACTTGGATCTGGTTGTGTGGAATGCTGTGAGACATGTTGGACTGATCGGGGGCCTTGGGTCCGCAGGTCGTCTTATTGAATGGCTGAGAAGGGGGAGTTGAGAATGACATGAGCTATCTGTTGCAGATGATTGTGCTTGGGTTGCATATGGAGACTGCGAAGGGGTGAAAGGGGCACAAAGCACTTGAGCCCCATAAGGTCATGAGCTGCTCGGAGTGTATATATATATATATATATATATATATAGAGAGAGAGAGAGAGAGAGAGAGAGAGAGAAAGAGAAAGCACAGTTACTTACCTGTAACAGGTGATCTCTGGGAACAGCAGGAATTAGTCCTCACATATGGGTACGTCGGTACCGACGGAGCCTGAGCGGGAAAGCTCCCCAGCTTCCCAGAAAGGAAGCTTTTGGGGCCTCCCACTGCACATGCGCGCTGCCTTCCCGCCTTCCTGACCAGCTCTCCTCAGTTCGAGTTTATAGCTGAGACAATAGAGAGAGGAAAGGAAGATAGATAGAAGATACAACTCCTAGGGGAGGTGGGTGGGTTGTGAGGACTAATTCCTGCTGTTCCCAGAGATCACCTGTTACAGGTAAGTAACTGTGCTATCTCCAGGAACAAGCAGGAATAAGTCCTCACATATGGGGACTCCCTAGCTAAGATGCCTGGGAGATCCCCTTCCAAGGGTTCGCCATCTTCGTATGGATCTCAGGCATCCATCCTGGAAAGGTGGGCAGGAGTTGTTCAAGTATGGAACAGGTGTTTGAGGACAGCCTGACCAAACAAGGCATCCCGGCGGGAGTCCTTGTCCAAACAGTAATGGGCTGTGAAGGTATGAACCGAGGCCCAGGTGGCGGCTTGACAGATCTGATCTATGGATACAGAGTGAAGATGAGCCATAGAAGTGGCCATGGCTCTCACATTGTGAGCTGTGACATGGCCTTCCAGAGAAATGTTTTTACTCTGGTAAGCAAAGGAAATACACTTAGCAATCCAATTGGAAAGTGTACGTTTGGAGACTGGAAGTCCCAAATGAGAAGGATCAAAAGCCACAAAAAGTTGGGAAGACTTTCGATGTGGCTGAGTCCTGTTGAGGTAAAAGGCGAGAGCTCTTTTACAATCTAGAGTATGAAGGTTCCTCTCTGCACTGGATGCATGAGGAGCCGGAAAAAAAGACAGGTAGATATACCTCTTGATTAAGATGAAAAGGCGAGACCACTTTGGGCATAAAGTGGGGATTCGTCCTGAGGATCACCTTATCATGATGAAACCTAGTATAAGGTGGATGAGCCACTAAGGCCTGTAGTTCACTGATGCGGCGAGCCGAAGTGACTGCAATAAGGAAAAGGACCTTCCAGGAAAGAAATTTCAAGGAGGTAGAAACCAACGGTTCAAAAGGTGGCTTCATAAGCTGACCTAGAACTAGGTTCAAATCCCATGCTACCGGAGGAGGTCGGATGGGACGCTTAGTTAGAGTCAGGCCTCTCATGAACCTTGCAATAAGAGGATGAGAGGAGACAGGTTGTCCATTTATAGGTTTTAAGGATGCTGCAATAGCACTTAAATGGACTCTGACTGAATTCGTCTTAAGGCCTACATTAGAAAGATGCAGGAGATAGTCTAGTAGAGAATTCAAGGGAAGTGCCAGAGGGTCAAGACCCTGTTGAGCACACCAAATGGAAAAGCGTTTCCATTTGAAAGCATAGGAACGCCTCGTGGAGGGTTTCCTAGAGGCATGAAGGATATCTTTCACTGGTTGAGAAAGATTGAAGTCATGAAGGCTTAGGCCTTCAGTAACCAAGCTCTGAGGTGTAGGGACTTGGGGTTTGGGTGCCACAAAGTCCCCTCCTCCTGAGACAGAAGGTCTGGCGCAGCTCCCAGGTCCAGGGAGGGTCCCTGGGAAAGATGCAGAAGTAGAGGGAACCACACTTGGCGTGGCCAGCGTGGAGCTATGAGGATCATCGATCCGTTTGAACAGAGTCTTGGGAATCAAAGGAATGGGTGGAAAGGCATATAGGAAATCCTGACCCCAATGTAGGAGAAAGGCGTCGTTGGCCTGAGCTCTCTGACACGGAGTCCTGGAACAGAACCGGGGAAGTTTGGCATTGCACGGACTTGCAAAGAGGTCTATGTCCGGGGTTCCCCATTCCTGAAAGATTCTGCGTATCTGGTCCATATGCAAGGACCATTCGTGTGGAAGCAGAACTCGACTGAGTCTGTCTGCCCAAGAGTTTTGAACCCCTGGAAGATACACTGCCAGAAGATGAATTTGATGCTCTCTGGCGAAGGCCCATAATCTGAGAGCTTCGTTGCAAAGCGACAGAGAGCCTGTCCCTCCTTGTTTGTTTACGTAGAACATGGCCACCTGATTGTCTGTTTGAACTAGGACGGTCAGGTTGACAAGGAGGGTATGGAAGACTTTGAGGGCAAAGAAGATTGCTCGCAGTTCCAGGAGGTTGATGTGAAGGGTGGTCTCCTGTGGAGACCAAGTATCCTGAGTGGAGAGGTGTTGTAGATGGGCTCCCCACCCTGTTTGGGAGGCATCTGTTGTGAGGGTTGCTTGGGGCAACAAAGGTTGGAAGGGGGCCCCCAACAACAGATTCTTGGTGGACATCCATCATTGGAGGGACCAAAACAGACGCTTTGAGGTGAGTATTTGGTCGGAGAGCGCTCCTGATGCCTGAGTCCACTGGGTGGCCAAGGTCCATTGAGCTGCTCTCATATGAAGATGAGCGTAGGGCACCACGTGTACCGTGGAGGCCATGTGGCCCAGAAGTCGCAGCATTTCTCTGGCTGTCAAGTGACTGCTGGACTGAGCTTGGGAGGCCAAGCACACCAGACGTTGGCCCCGGACTTGAGGTAGGTAGGCCCTTGCAGTGGTGGTGTCCAACTGGGCCCCTATGAATTCCAGAGACTGAGTAGGGATAAGTTGAGACTTGGGAAGGTTTATCACCAGTCCCAGATACTGCAGAATGTGCCTTGTGCGGTCCAGAGAAATCTGGGCCTCTGACTGAGATGGAGCTCGGATGAGCCAGTCGTCCAGATATGGGAATACAAAAATTCCCAGACCGCTTAGAAATGCGGCAACAACTGCCATGCATTTGGTGAACACTCTTGGAGCAGAGGCTAGACCGAAGGGAAGTACTCTGTACTGGAAATGTTTTCCCTGAAACAGAAATCTTAGATATTTTCTGTGGGATGGGTGGATGAGTATATGTGTGTACGCATCCTTGAGATCTAGAGAACAAAGCCAATCCTGACTCTGAAGGTATGGAAGGAGAATGCCTAGAGAAAGCATTTTGAATTTCTCCTTGTACAGAAATCTGTTCAATTCTCTCAGATCTAGGATAGGTCTGAATCCCCCTGTCTTCTTTGGTATGAGAGAATAAGGGGAGTAGAATCCTGTCCCTTGTTGAAGAAGAGGAACCTCTTCTATTGCCCCTTGGGCAAGGAGAGAAGAGATTTCCTGACCCAACAAGCCCAGGAGAGATGGGGGAGAATTGAAGTGCCTCACCATGGTATATGGAGGAAGGTTGGAAAAATGAAGTTTGTAGCCCTCTCTGATGATAGAGAGGGTCCATTGCTCTGATGTAATTTGCCCCCATCTGGGAGCAAAGTGAGCTAACCTTCCGGGAATGGTGAGGGGCTCTGGTTGTTCTAGAGCCAGAAAGGTTAAGTTCTCTAGGGGCAAGTCAAAACCCCTGAGGGGGTTGAGCCTGCTGAGGAGTGGCAGACACTGCAGGCTTTGACCTTGCCTGTTTAGGCTGCTGACGTTTAGCAGCAAAGCGAGGCTGAGAAGATTGTTGGCCAGTATTTGTGGAAAATCTGGCCTTCTTGTAGTAAGGCCTCTTGAAAGACTTTTTCTTGGCAGGAGTAGAGGTAGACTTAGAAAGTCTATCTAATGTAGCATTTTCTGCGTCCATTTGAGTGGCTTTAATTTGCCAGTCTTTACCAAATAAGTTCTCACCTGTACAGGGCAGATTCCGTAAGCCATCCAGGACCCAGGGTTCTAGGTCAGAGGTCTGGAGCCAAGCAAGTCGTCGGGCTGCAATGGCAATGCCCGAAGCTCTACCGGCACCTTCAAAGGAATCAAAGGCTGCTCTGTTGGAGAACTTAGAAACATCTAGAAGCTGTTTCACCAGAGAAATGAACTCCTCCTTTCTATCCTCAGGGATAAATGAGGTAAAATGCCATACCTTTAGGGCAAGTTCCCTTAGAAACATGCCCATATACAGACTGTATGAATTAATCCTGGCTATAAGCATACTAGCCTGGAAGATTTTCCTACCAAAAGAGTCTAGGGTTTTACATTCTCGCCCTGGAGGGGTAGAAGAGTGCCTTTTGGTACTCTTAATCTTTTTCAGCGCAGACTTCACCACAATGGAATGGTGAGGCAGCTGAGTTTTTTGAAAACCAGGAGAAGGAGGGACCCGGTACATGGTGTCCAACCTACGAGAATGAGGAGACAGCGTTAGAGGAGCCTCCCATAAGTCCATCAAGTGTTCTTGAAGGATTTCATGGATAGGCAGGGTGACTGCCTCTTTAGGAACCTTAGGGTATCCTAAAATATCCAATTTCTTTGATCTAGGTTCTTTTTCAGAGGATGTAGTAATAGAAAGTCCTTTAGCTACTTCTATAATGAAGTCTTGAAAGGACAAATCCTCTGGTGGAGACATTCTCCTCTTTGGGGAAGAAGGCTCTTCAGGAAGAACCAGAGACAGCTCATCAGAGTCATCAGAGGAGTCAAAATCCTCAGAAGAATCAGAGAATCTTCTATTTGCTTCCAACGCACGATACGCATACCGATCGGTATCGACATCGGGCGTACCGGGTATGGGATCGGTATCAGGTGAAAACCCGGATCCGGCATGCGGAACCGATCTGCGTTTGGAAGATGATGGTCTCGGTTCCGGTATGGAAGACAGTACCGGAACCGGACCCGGAACCGCTAGATGCGGTAGGTACCGAGGGCGTCGCAGCTTTAATGAAAGCCAGAACGGCCTGCTGCATGGTCTGGACAGTATTGCCCATAGACGCCACTGCTGCCTGGATGTCGGTACCGGCATGGGCTGGTACCCCAGAGCAGTCTAACAGGTGATCAGTCGAGGCCGTGCCATCGATGTCAACCTGTAACCCCATAGATGGTGCTTTGGAAGCCAGAGCTTCCTGCCGGGGTTGTTTGGCTGGGGCAGGATCCTCAGATTCAAAAGTGAGAGCCTCTCGATACTTTGAAGGAGATTTGCTCTTTGAGGACCTGCCCGAAGAAGGTTTGGTTACCTGAGATCCATCCGGAGAGGAAGACCTGGATGACTGTGATGCTGGATTATCTGAAGCAAACAGCACATGGAATTTGTTGGCCCGGTTCTGCAAACCACGTTTAGACATCTGGGAGCAGGATGGGCAGTCCGGAATGGAGTGGTCAGGTCCCAAACATTTAAGACACCAGTCATGGGTGTCTGTGACAGAAATAACAGCACTACACTTGGTACACTTCTTGAAACCAGGGGCTGGTTTCTCCATGAGGAGAATTTGTGTAGGCCTGAGGCCTAACCGAAGTCACCAAGTTGCTAAATAAAAGTTTTTTGTTTTTTTTTTTAAAGAAAAGAAAAGAGAGACCGGCGATACCGGTTTCGGTATGGGGAAGGCAGGTACGCGGTCTAAAGAAACAAACTAAAATAAGAATTTCTTCAGCGGTGACAGGAACACGACCTGCTGGCTCCGCGGAAAAAGAGAAACTGAGGAGAGCTGGTCAGGAAGGCGGGAAGGCAGCGCGCATGTGCAGTGGGAGGCCCCAAAAGCTTCCTTCTGGGAAGCTAGGGAGCTTTCCCGCTCAGGCTCCGTCGGTACCGACGTACCCATATGTGAGGACTTATTCCTGCTTGTTCCTGGAGATAGAGAAAGAGATAGTGTCACACCGCCACCGCTCGCCTCAAGCTAAGAAGGGCGTGGTTATTTTATAGGAACTTTTTGCTGTCTGCTTTTTTAGCCCTTTTCAACTATTTCCCCATAGTGCCTTCTGGGAAAGGTAGTCTTTGCTTGGCTATATGTGTGCATCAGACAAAAAGCTGTAGTTAGGCTCCAAGGGTTAAGGCAAATGATAGAATTTATTTTACACAATGGTTCGTTCTCACCACGTACAGGATATGGGTTCAGGTCTCTGTGAAACTGAGTATTCTCCCAAAAACAAACACAAACTAAAAATGTCTGTTTAAAGGTTTTCCATATTGCAGGATACACAGTCTTTTAACAGAATGGATAAATCACTTCCTTTGTAGCCTTGCTGGCCAAAAGCACAAACAAAAATCACATTCACTGTCCGTTATAGTATAGCTTCTCTTCAACTGCATAAACCTTCAAATAACAAATACAATTCAGTGCACAAGAAAGCTCTGTTACAAAAGCTACTTTCTTACCCCAGTGTCCTTGTTCCTGCAGCAGGTGCTTAACAAGCCTTTCACAGCTTCCAGGGTTACTCCTTAGTCTTTGTGACCTTTCCCTTTACCAACATGAGGGAAACAGGGCCACCAGCTTGTGGACTATGGGTTCCCTTCCCTGGTAAACGCTCTCTCAGGATTGGCTTGTTTTCTCCCTGTTCCTCAGGTTTAAAGCCTTGCACACAGAACAGTCCATAGGAATCTCTTCCCCATTTAGCTTTACCTCAGGCTCTCCCAGCTGCATAGGCTCAGACTCTCCCAGCTCACAGTCCTCAGCCACCAGCCTCCCGGGGAATCCTGGAGTCTCTCCTGTTCCTGGCTTCAAACCCTCTGGCAGATGTGCTATATTCCACTTAGCACTCTCCTCTCTTGGCAGGGGCTTTGCTCGGCTCTGCACCGGTCAAGCTTCACCAGCTTGCAGCTGTGCCTCGGCTCGTGGCAGTTTGGCTTCCTGCTTCTCTTTCTCCCCTGCTGCTCCTCTTGCTGCTACCTCCATCCTTGCTGCTACTCCTCACGACGACGATCCTGCTCTCACACTCTGGCTTCAGTTTATACTTCCAGGGCTCTCTCTTCCACCCCTCCCTAGCCAGGTGATGGCAATCAGCCTGACTGCGTGCACCTGAATACTTGGAGCATTCCCTGCCTAAGGGGTTCTGGGCTCTGTATCCTCTCCCCTTCCTTCCACTAGGGGGAGCATGAAATGTGGGCCATGTGGAAGTTTTCTGATTCCTAGCTGTGTTTGTGTCTTTCCTATTCTGCCTCGGTAAAAGGGGGCCCTTTACTAGGGTGAATTCCCTGTCTCTTTGTCCTCCCTCATACTCTGGATAGGCCTCCTTGCCACAATAGATAGATAGATATAGATATAGATAGATATAGATATATATGGGATGTGTAAAATCACGGCATACAAGAATCTTGCTACATATCATTTTCGTAGAAGGTGGGAGCCATACATACAGTGGATGCAAATGGGCAGAGGAAGTGAGACCTAAGTGATGATGTATGTGAGGAGTAGACCTGTGGGACTTGGGACCTGAAGGCAAGGGGGGTAGAGGGAGTGATGAGGGAATAAAGTGGAAATAATTTGTGATCTATTTAGATCTATGAGGAAGTTTGAAGAGGATCGGGGCGGACTGTAGATGGTGGGTGGGGGTGGGGGATGACAGTGGTTTTTCTCTACGCACTTACATACACACTACTCACCCTACTCGCCTTAATCATCACATCAGAATCCCTCCCATTTCCACCCCATCATGCTCCCACACTCAGATCATATGGCTGTAAAACCATGGACACCTTCCTGAGACAACGGAACCCAGACAACCTGATACATATTTATTTAGCTATGCTTATATACCGCTTTTCACCAGGTCAAAGTGGTTTACATTTTATTTACTTGTTTATTTCAAAGTTTTTATATACCGCCCCTTCCAGAGATCAGGGGCGGTTTACAATGAACTCAATGGTATACATTAAACAATGGGGTTACATCCAACTGGGGTAAGAAGTAATATATGGGGAATATTATTTACATTTAACTATGTATATGATCAACTATATACAAGTTATTTCGCTCTTGTGTTGTTGCGAGGGAACAATAACCTCAGTTACTTAAAATGTGTAACAATGAACTATATAAATGATGTATGTTATCTATGTACAATTAACAGGATGGCACTGAGAACTACAGGCCGGTTATTTATTTATTTATTTACATTCTCTTATATTTATTTATTTATTTAACAGGTTTTTTATACCGCCTTTTCCTTAAATCAAAGCGGTTACAAAGACATACAAAGGCTAAACATAGGCAAGGGAAGTGAAAGAAGGGAAACATAACATGGTGAACAATTACAAAAAACACAATATTGAGAGATTACAATTAATATGAGTTAGTTAGGTGTCATAGCCATAGTGCTCAATGAAAAGAACAAACTTTAGTTGTTTTCGGAATTCCTTCAGTTCCTCAATTGATCGTAGGTCAGGGGGGAGAGAGTTCCATATTAGAGGGGCCGATAAGGAAAGAGCTCTTTGTGAGGTGAATTTACAGACTTTAGAGTAGCTACTTGGGGTGCTGAGGGTGTCAGTTGTGGCTTTCCTTCTAGGTCTTTTGCTGGTGTTAGAGAATAAGAGGGCTTGGAGACTGATTGCTGAAGTCTTATGTCTGATTTTGAATATATTGATGACCAACTTGTATCTAATACGGAGGCTTATTGGGAGCCAGTGGAGTTCTTTAAGGATTGGGGTGATGTGGGCTTGAGTTGAAGAGCCGGCGATTATTCTGGCAGCTGTGTTCTGAGCCATCTGAAGTGGCTTTAGTGAGTGTTTCGGGATTCCGTTGTAAATAGGGTTGCAGAAGTCAAGAATTGGAGTTATTAGAGCCTGACAGACTGAGCGGAAAATGTTGTTGGGAGAGAAGAGGCTTCAGGCGTCTAATTATTTTCATTCTATAGTAAGCGCTTCTAACAGTTTTTCTGATGTGAGATTGAAGGTTGAGTCGATTGTCAAGGGTTACTCCGAGGTATCTTACTTCGTCCTTTAAAGGTATTGTTGTATTTTTAAATTTAATAAAAGGCGGGGGGCTGAAGTCAGTGTTTCGAGTAATGATGAGAGCCTCTGTCTTGTTATGGTTCATGGCCAGGTTGTTGAGCATGAGCCAGGCAGACATGTTGTCGAGGCAGTTCGTAATCTTGTTATAATCGGGGCTGTTAAGGTTGACTGTCGTGTAAATCATTATGTCATCAGCATAAATAGTACAGTCAAACCTCGGTTTTAATGATTAATCCGTTCTAAGCAGTCTGACTAAAACCGAAACGTACGAAAACCGAAGCAATATTTCCCATAGGAAATAATGTAAATTCAATGTAATCTGTTCCAGACACCCAGCTCCTGTCACTTCTCTCACCTGCCCGATCGTCCACAGGACAGCAAACACACAGATATTGTACTGTACGGCACTGTAATCTGATCGCTGCCTCCCACATCCATGCAACATCTCCTGCTTACATTGACAGCTACCCTGCTACCTCCGAGCCTGAGGGGGCGCTCCAGAGAACAGGCAGGCGGTGGAGAGATCGGGGCCTTCCTCTCTGTGCAATCCTTGCATCTCTGGCTCGAGGATGTTGCTCAGCTGACAATGGCTTCTCAACACGCGATCGGGTGAGTCCGGGGGGGGGTAGTGCTGCCGGGACTGGGCGGGCAGACCAGCGCGAGGGTGTAGATTTTCAGATCTGGCAGCACTGGTTCCTGACGAAAACCGAGGCGAACACCGATAACCGAGACAAGATCTCAGTTAGAAAAGACGTCGAAAACCGAAACCAACGAAAACCGGGGCACACGAAAACCGAGGTTTGACTGTATAATCTATTTGATGGGCAATCATGATGTTGCAGATTGGCCGGATAAATATGTTAAAAAGAAGAGACGAAAGCGCAGAACCTTGGGGAACACCTTGTTTAATCTTAGTGGGTAGAGAGGTGGTGTTATTAATTTTTACCTTGAACTGCCTATCAGTTAAGTAAGATTTAAACCATCTTAGGACAGTGCCGTTAATGCCAATACTCTGGAGTCTAGTTAGTAGGATACTGTGGTCCACTGTGTTGAAGGCCGCTGATATGTCTATAAAAATCAATAATGTTCCTTGATTGTAATTGTCTAAGGAGTGGATGATGTCATTGAACAGATAGAGCAGTAAGGTTTCAACTCCATGGTTAGGGCGGAAGCCATGTTGGTGAACGTCAAGCGGGGCATGTATGTCAATGTGGTCCTGGAGCTGTAGATGGACTGCTTTTTCGATGATCTTAGCTAGGAGAGGTATGCTGGAGATTGGCCTGTATGCTGCTGGATTGCTCTTCTCTAAGTTGGTTTTCTTGGGGATAGGCCTTATTGTGGCTAATTTTAGTTGTTCTGGCATTATTCCTTGAGTTAGGGAGTTGGTAACAAGGTTGTGTAAGAAATTGAGGAAGTTTTGCTTGGTAGCTTTGATCCATGGAACTGGGCAAGGATCGGTGGGTGCGGTACTTGTGTTGAGAGAAGAGATGATGTCTGAAATTTGCTTGGTTGAAGGGGTGTGGAACCTGTCCCAACTTATGACGGGTATGGTGAGAATAATGGTTCCTGTGAGTTTTAGAGGCGGTGTAAGGCCTATTTTCTCCTGAAGAAAATTTGCATATATTTGAGGGTTGACTTGTATGTATGTCAGGGCTGGGTTCATTGGTAAGTTTTTTTACTATCTCGAATAGTTCTCTGGGTTTGTTGAAAGATCTCATGATTGTGTTAGTGTGATATTCTCGTTTTGCTTCGTTGATAAGATTGTTGTATTTAATTTGCTGTGTCGAATAAGAGTTCTGTGAGGTGGGCGATTTGGAACGTCAGTGCGGTTTACATTGAACAAACTGAAATTACATTGAACAGGGCATTATAACTTGGAGATAACTATTTTACAGGGAACAGTCTAACAACTATTTTACAGGGAATAGTCTAACCTCTGTGGTTAGTAAATTATTGGAAAGGCTACTAAAGGAGAGAATAGTCAGGTTTCTGGAATCCAATGGATTGTAGGATCCGAAGCAGCATGGATTCACCAGAGGCAGGTCTTATCAGACAAATCTGATAGATTTCTTTGACTGGGTGACCAGGGAGTTGGACAGAGGGAGAGCCCTAGATGTGGTGTATTTAGATTTCAGTAAAGTTTTTGACACTGTTCAACACAGGCGACTTATAAACAAACTGAGCACCCTAGGGATGGACACTAAAGTGATTGATTGGGTTAGAAATTGGTTGAGTGGGAGGTGATAAAGGATACAGGTAAATGGAGCTCACTCTGAGGAGGAGGTGGTTACCAGTGGTGTACCACAGGGATCTGTCCTAGGTCCGATTCTGTTTAACATCTTTGTTAGTGATATTGCAGAAGGACTGTTGGGTAAGGTTTGCTTGTTTGTGGATGATACCAAAATCTGCAATCGAGTAGACACACAGGAAGGAGTCGGTAACATGAGGAGGGATCTAGCTAAGCTTGGTCTAGAATTTGGCTACTGAAATTTAATGCTAAAAATTGCAGGGTCATGCATTTATCTGTCCTATCTTACAAATGGCGTTCCTTTCGTATTTCCACAAATGATATATTATTGTAAACCGCTCTAATGCTTCGGCCTGAGCGGTATATCAAATTTAAAATAAACATAAACATAAACATTTAGGCTGCAAAAATCCAAAGGAACTGTACAGTGTAAGGGGTGAGATACTTTTGTCCACGAAAGAAGAGCAGGACCTTAGATGAACGGGCAGAAAAGACAACTGCGAAAGCCAGAAGGATGCTTGGGTGCATAGGGAGAGGAATGGCCAGCAGAAAAAAGGGAGTGATAATGCCTCTGTAAAAGTCTCTGGTGAGACCTCATTTGGAATATTGTGTGCAATTCTGGAGACCGCACCTTCAAAAGGTTATAAGCAGGTTGGAGTCGGTGTAGAGGGTGGTTAGAGGTCTTCATTATGAAGCATATGAGGACAGGCTTAACAATCTTAATATGTATACTTTAGAGGAAAGGCGGGATGGGGCGATATGACAGAGACCATTAAATACTTCAATTGCATAAATGTACAGGAGGGTCTTTTTCAATTGAAGGCAAACTATGCTATGAGGGAACACAGAATGAGAGTGAAAGGGGATTTTATTTATTTATTTAAGGGTATTTCTATCCCGCCTTATCCTTCAATCAAGGCGGTGAGCACAGCAAACGATCATTAGCAAGTGTTGTGTGTGTCAGGTGAGAGTATGTACAGTGGGGGTGCGTGTGTGCGGATGTGCTGATTAGAGTGAGCTATTTACAGTGTGCGCTATGTACAGTATATACATGGGTTTTCTGGGTCCGTTTCTGGTTGTGGGTGAGCTGTCATTGAGTCCAGATTGGATCCGGTTTGTAGATTCTGGTTAAGCGTTTGGGCCGTAGTGCTCTGTGAAGAGTACAGTCTTCAGGTGCTTTCGGAAGTCCTTCAGATCTTCAGTTGATCTTAGGTCGTGAGGGAGTGAGTTCCATATTGATGGGGCCGCCAAGGAGAGTGCACTTTGTGTGGTGGATTTGCATGCTTTTGTGTAGTTGCTTGGGGTGCTGAGTGTGTTTGCTGTGGTTTTTCTTCTTGGTCTGTTGCTGGTGTCAGGGAGTATGAGGGCTTGAAGGCTGAGTGCTGAGCTCTTGTGTCTGATTCTGAATATGTTCAGGATTATCTTGTATTTGATGCGGTGGCTGATTGGGAGCCAGTGGAGGTCTTTGAGGATGGGGTGATGTGGGCTTGGGTTGTGGAACCGGTGATTATTCTGGCTGCTGTGTTTTGAGCCATTTGAAGTGGTTTGAGTGATTGTTTTGGTATTCCGTTGTAGATCGGGTTGCAGAAATCCAGCATGGGGGTTATGAGCGCTTGGCAGACTGTGCGGAAGTGTTCATGGAGAGTAGAGGCTTGAGTCGTCTGATTATTTTCATTTTGTAGTATGCATTTCTGGCGGTTCTTCTGATGTGTGATTGTAGGTTCAGCTCTTTGTCAAGGGTTATTCCGAGGTATTTCACTTCGTCCTTTAGTGGTATTGTCGTGTTATTGGTTGTGATGAATGGTGGGGGGCTGAAGTTGGTATTTCGTGTGATGATGAGTGCTTCTGTCTTGTTGTAGTTTATGGCTAGGTTGTTGTGCGTGAGCCAAGTGGACATGTTGTCGAGACAGTTTGTTATCTTAGACTCAGGAGTAATATGCGAAAATATTTCTTTACAGAAAGAGTGGTAGATGCGTGGAATAGTCTCCCATTGGAGGTGGTGGACACGAGGACAGTATCTGAATTCAAAAAAGCATGGGACAAACACAGAGGATCTCTAAAGATAAAAAGGGCACTACTGGAGTTGATATGGAAGGGCAGACTAGATAGGCCATGTGGTCTTTTTCTGCCATCATGTTTCTATGTTCTTATATATTTAACATACTATTGTATGTGTTGGGGGGGGAGATAGGTGGTGGGGCAGTAGTGTTCAGAGAACAGAAAGGTTTTCAGGTGCTTGCTGAAGGAGTGCACATCAGTGGTATTTCTTATAAAGTCTGGAAGAGCATTCCAGAGGGATGGTGTGTAGAACTGAAATGCTCTGTGGCAGGTTTGATGATTAGCCCAACAGCTACCTCAACAGACTAAACATGAAATTTCACTAAAGACCGCCTTTGCAATGATACTGTACATAGTTCTCTGTATATAGTTCAAACACGTTAAATGTTAAATGTATATAGTTCCAATGTTTAATGTAAAAGTTGTGGTTATGTTCGATGTAAATCGCCTCTGATCACAGGAAAAGGTGGTATATAAAACTTTGTTAAATAAATAGTTAGTCTTATCCCATTGAAAACACATGCCTTCTAAAACACAACCAAACTCATCAACAGTACCCACAGCTTAAAATGTGCACTCATAAATGCACACTCTGCAAGAAACAAAATATCAATCATCAAGGATTACCTCACAACCCATGACCTCGACATATGCATCACAGAATCATGGCTCACGGAAACGGATACTGTACTAATAAATCAACTCAAGCCACCCAACTACTCACTATTCAACTGCCCATGGACCCACAGAAGAGAAAATGAAATATTGATACTACCAAAGGCTCACTTACACTTTCACAAACTCAAATCTGATAGCACAGAGGAACTAGACTTTCTCTCACTATCAGACAATTAACCATCTGCCTCATATACAGATCCCCCACCACCCCATCTAACGACCTCTCAAACATACTGCAAATAGCTCTGGAAAACACAAAAACAAACAAGGACCTTCTACTTCTCGGTGATTTCAACCTCCCTTCAGTCTAATCTAAGCAAGCAGCACCATTCCTAGAGATTGTCCTCCATGGACTTTTCCCCAACTCATTCAAGAACCAACACGTGATAAAGGCAACATCATGCTTGACCTCTTCTGCACCAGCAACCCCCCCCCCCTCAAAAACACACCATACCTCTACCACTACCACACCTATATCTCATCCCTTAGTCTGATCACTCATTAATAAGTTTTGAAATCCCAAACACCCCAACTGTACACAATATTAATCATCATCAATCAATGAGACACTACAAGCAATTCGACAATAAAGCATTCCTCGAAGAAGTACTTCCCCTACCGGATGAAGACACAAATGACACTGGCACCCTCACACTGAACTGGAACCAGGTCATCGGCAAAGCAGCAACAAAAACTACAATCTACCAAACTGCCATGAGACTCCATGGTACACAAACTGCCATGAGACTCCATGGTACACAGCAGACCTCAGAGACCTCAAAAGACAACTCCGAAAACAAGAACGCAAATGGAGAAGAACCACACTGACAACAGACACACCGACATGCTACTACTAGCAGAATACCACTCAGCGACAGATAAGTGCAAAAAAACCACACTCTACTAAGCTAATCTACACATCAATCAACCGACCAAGAGAGCTATTTGATATAATAAAAAACCTAATAAAGCCACACCCAACAGACAATCAGAACTCCACTCTCAATTCTCAAACACTTGAAAACCACTACAAAACAATGAACACCACCACAACCCCAACAAATGCCTCCCTTGAACACCCCCTTCGACTCCCTCAGCAAAGAGAACATAGAATCTACAATCACTGCCTTAAATACAACCACATCCCCATTAGATCCATGCCCAGGTAAGCTGGATCAAAGCAGCCAAAACCAAACTTAGCCCATTCCTCCTGAAAATTACCCAACTATCACTTGCACAAGGTCATATGCCCAAAAAACTTAAAACCTCCCCCATCTGCCCCACACTAAAAAACACATATCTTAACACCAATGATGTCACATCCTACAGACCCACTGCCAGCCTCCCATTCTTGATCAAAATAATAGAAAAAAACATCCTCCAACAACTCCAAGATCACAATGATCACCATGCCCCACTAGATCCGCAACAGCACAGATTTAGGCCTCACCACGGAGTCAAAGTTCTCCTTAACTCACTGACGAACAGACTAATAAAAGAAACACAAAAACCACACCAGGGATATATATTAATATTTCTGGACATTTCAGCCGCCTTCGACACAACCACAACATCCTCCTCCGAAGACTACAATCCACCGTAATACAAAATGAAGTTCTAAAATGGCTCCACTCCTACTTATGTGAGCGTCAGCAACAAGTGAGAATAGGCACGTGGTACTTAGGTTTACAGCCCCCTCCCATCTCCCCTACTATCCCTACGTTTCCCCTTTGTCTTTATCTGTGACTTCCTCCTGGGTTTATTACTGTCCTTACTATCCTTCTCTCTTCTTCCCTACTTGCTCTCCTATCATACTGATGGCGTTCCTTTTTCCTCCTTTATTTTCACCAGCTGCACCTTGTTATTATTGTACACTGCTTTGATGCTCTGGCAATGGGTGGTATATCAAATATTACCAATGAAGATAAAGATAAAGGCAACAACACCTCATCTCCCTTCCCACAAACCCAAGGTGTCCCTCAGGGATCATCATCTTCAGTGTCTACCTCCAACCACTCCCATAACATACATTTTCACATCGATGCAGATGACACAATGATTTATGCACCATTCAATACCAACAAACCTACATATGAAGGAACATTAAACTGCTTCACAGACACACAGACAACGCATTCACTGAAAATCAACTATAAAAAAAACAGAAATCCTCTTCATCACAAAGGATGAAACATTCCGCCCACTGACTTCTAGGACATTAAATGAGGTTGATGTGAAAGTCAAAACAAAGGTCAAGTATCTAGGGGTCACCATAGACTGACATCTAACACTGAAGCCAAACATAGATATCACAATGAGGACAATCTACCACAAAATCCAAACCAACACCTCTGTCCCCTGCTAGAGCCATCCGACTTCCGCTCAGCATTTCAGGCTATTATCTCACCACATTTTGCCTACTGCAACTTGCACTTCCATGGCTTACCAAAAGCTACTCTGTTTCCACTGAACATTGCTTTGCACAAGGCTGCACGCATCATTCAAGGGGGTCGCAAAACATGATCATATAACCGCCATACTGAGGCAACTCCACTGCCTCTCATTACTAAGCCGCATCAGATACAAAATACTACTCCTTACCTTCAAAATCATAACCAACCAATCTCCCACCACCTACAATCTCTACTAAGCACCACCAAATCCAGCAGGATAGAAAGACAAAGCACAAAAACATCCTAACCATACCCCATGAAAAAATCAAAAGGAGTCAATACGCCTGTACAAGAGCATTTGAACTATAAGCACCAAGCCACTGGAACTCCCTACCTGAAAAACTCAGAAACACTGATGATCTGATCACCTTCCGGAAACACCTTAAGACCTTCCTATTCACTGAACACTTCAGACCCACCACATAACTTCTTGCCACTCCCCCCTGAACAGTCTCCCAGCGACCCTCCCTCCCCCTCCCCATCATCTATAACTCTCACGCAGTAAGATGTAGATATATATAAATTCCACATTGTTGAGAATCCATATATATATGGTCTAAATCATGTAGATACATTTTTATTGTTTACTGTAATAATTTGGTGGTTAAAATGTATACCACTCTGCCCCAGTGAAAAGCGGTATAAAAGAACAGTTATTTATTTATTTAAACGTATTTCTATACCGCCTTATCCTGCAATCAAGGCGGTCTGAACAGCAAACAATCAATAAGATACAGTGTATAGTGTGTTCATGCAGTGAGTAGTGTATGCATGTGAGTGTGTCTGGATGTTGATTCTTGTGGTGCTATTTACAGCGTGCGCTATTTACAATGCTATGGGTATCAGTTCCTTGCTTAATTACAATTATAGTGACATGTGGGGGGAATTGAGGTGTCTGTTGCATGGTTTAAATAATGTCACCGTAGTGTTCTATGAAGAGGGTTGTCTTCAGTAGTTTCCTGAACTCCTTAAGGTCTGTTGTTGAACGCAGTTCGTCGGGGAGGGCGTTCCAGATTGTTGGTGCCGCCTTTGATAAGGCTTGTTTTTCGGTGTCCTTGCGTACCCTGTTGATATCTTTAGGTGTGTTGACACGGTTGGATGTGCCTCTTCTTCTCGGTCTTGTGCTGATGTCTGGTTGTATGAGTGGGTGTAGGCTGAAAGCTGATGATTGATGTTTGATTTTGAAAATGTTTATGATTGTCTTGTATCTAATGCGGGTACTGATAGCCAGTGGAGCTCTTTTAGGGTGGGTGTGATGTGTTCTTTTCTTGTGGTGCCAGCAATTATGCGTGCTGCAGTGTTTTGTGCCAGTTGCAATGGTCTTAGTGTCTGTTTCGTTAGACCTAGATAGATTGGGTTGCTGAAGTCTAGGATTGGGGTTATTAGTGCTTGACAAACTGTGCGGAAGTGTTCCTGAGTGAGGAGGGGCTTGAGGCGTCGTACTAGTCTCATCCTGTGGTATGCATTTTTGGTGGTTCTGCTGATGTGGGACTGAAGGTTAAGTTCTTTGTCCAGTTAAATAAATAAGTAAATAAATAGCTGCTATACTGAAGCCAGATGGGGTTTATTACTTCTGTTTTTGAATATGTATCTTTTTTCTGATGAAGACTTCCTGTAACCCCACAAACTGCTGGTTGTTTATTGGTCTGTTTTGTAATTTACTTTTGTGTCTACTTATGTTTGTTTTTATCAATATTTACAATATAACTTAAGTAAAAAAAAAGGGTCTTATGTGCTAATTTTCTTAACTTGAGTCTACCAGACCAGTCTAAAACAAATTGATTATGCCCTTCTACCAGTAGATGGAGAGTCATTCCTTCCCCAAATAGGGCACCGTGCAGTGAACAGTTCCTCAGTTTTCTCACTTGTAACAAAGCATATTCAGACCATCCAGAATCTATGAGTAGGCCGAAGGCAAAAAAAAAAAAGGTCCCCATGACCTCCTCCTGACTACATCATTACCCCTCGTAGTAGACTGAAACTACCAGAAAAAAATATAGTTTACCATACTTAAAATCAAAGATTGAACACAGGGAGGGTTCTTGACTGGTTTGGTATGACTCAAGGAAAGCCAATTAACAGGTAAGACCAAGTCTTTCTTTCCTTACCATCCAGCAGATCAGTCCAGGTGAATGGAATATAATAAAAGCGCCCGTTAAACAGGGAGGACTGAAACACATGCCTCATCCTGCCTGCTCCAAGGACAGCACCTTTCCAGCCTGCAATGTTCTGTGAAAGAAGGAAGGCATGAAGGCCAAGCAGTACTTCTACCATGACACCATATGAGCTCCACCGAAGACGCTGCGAGGTCTGCAGATGAATGGGCCCTCAGTCCCATGGAAACCTGATAATTCTTCCAAATATAGGCCAACAAGCTCACCTCCTAAAGCCATGTCACAACAGCTGATTTGAAAGTAAGACCCTGCATGACAACACAAGAGCACACTATGAACATCTAGGGGATTCAGTCCTCAGAAATCTTCACTCATGGTCTCCCTTCAAAAAAGGGAAGCGATAATTTCTCATTATCATGAAATGCTAAGGTCCCTTTCGACAATAAGGACAAAACTGTCTGAACTAATACACCTGTTTTGGTGAAGAAAAGATTCCCTACAAGAAAAAGCTTGGAGCTTGGAGCTCTGAAAGCTGCCTTGCTAAGTAAAAGGTTACCAGAAACACTACCCCTTACGGTCAGAACTTTAATGACACTCACTTCCAGGGCTCAAAAGGGAGAAGAATTATTTGTCTGAAGGACCAGATTATGGCTCCAAGAACAGCTACACTAGAGATGTAAGGGGCATTACTCCTCTCAAAAACTGGATGAAATTGAGGAGTGAAGGCCAAAGGGGTGCCTTCAAAATGCTCTTGAACATTTTAATACCACCCTCTCTCATACTCATGGGTAGGACTCTTCCTCCCCTTTTTTTTTCCTTCTTTAACACACTAGGCCTCAAAATGCTTCTAATCCTTGGCAAAGCTAAAGAAGTAGATTTTCTATGGGCCAGCAAGACTGCTGCAAAGACATCTGGCAAACAACCTTTTGCTTCAGATGAGGCCCTTTAAATGTCAAGCCAAAAATCATAGGGGAGATGGAACACCCATCCACACTGACTGCTGGCCACATACCTCTGGCCCTGAGGAACCTTAGACTTACATCTATTTTCAGCGTGACAAGAATAATGTATGATAGTTCTCTGGGCCAATTTCATTTCATTACAAAATCTAGACTTGAGTGCATCACAAAACCTCTGAAACACTCTATGCAGTAGACCGTACCTGTCCTTCTCACTATCAACTCATCTCCCTCCTCCCCTTCGTTTCTAAACTACTTGAACGTGCGGTTCACTGCCATTGCCTTGACTTTCTCTCCTCTCAAGCCCTTCTGGATCTTCTACAATCTGGCTTTCGTCCTTTACATTCTACCGAAATAGCTCTTACCAAAGTCTCTAGTGACCTGTTCCTGGCAAAATCCTCATCCTTCTTGACTTTTCTGCTGCTTTTGACATGGTTGACCACAACCTTCTCCTTACTATCTTGTCCTCGCATGGCTTTAAGGGCTCTGTGCTATCCTGGTTCTCTTCTTATCTCTCCCATCGCTCTTTCAGTGTTTGTTCTAGTGGATCCTCCTCTACTGCTATCTTGCTCTCAGTTCGTGTACCCCAAGGATCAGTTGGGTCCACTCCTTTTCTTTCTCTATACCCAGTATCTTAGTGCACTCATCTCTTCCCATGGCTTTCAGTACCATCTTTACGCTGATGACTCCCAGATCTACCTCTCTATACCTGAAATCTCTCTGGCAATCCAGGCCCGGATCTCTGACTGGCTTTCTGACATTGCTGCTTGGATTTCTCACCGCTGCTTGAAATTGAACATGGCCAAAACTGAGCTTCTTATTTTCCCCCCTAAATCCTCCTCTTTCCTTCCTCCTTTCTCAGTCTGTGAATAACTCTCTACGCCTCCCTGTCTCCTCAGCTCGCAACTTTGGGGTCGTCTTTTCCTCTCTCTCCTCCACACACATATCCAACTGATAGCTAAAACCTGCTGTTTCTTTCTCTACATCAACAAAATTTGCCCATTCCTTTCTGAATACACTACTAAGACACTTATCCACTCCTTAGTCACCTTTTGTCTAGACTATTGTAACCTGCTCCTTGCTGGTCTCCTCCTCTGAGTCACATCTCTCCCCTTAGTCACCTCCCATCTGATTACTGTAATCTGCTCCTTGCTGGTCTCCCTCTGAGTCATCTCTCTCCCCTTCAATCTGTTCAGCACTCTGCTGAGCAGCTAATCCTCCGCCAGCCTCGTCATGCTCACATTACCCCTCTTCTTAAGTCTCTTCATTGGCTTCCTATCCGTTTCCGTATCCAGTTCAAGCTTCTCCTGTTAACCTATAAGTGCATTCACTCTGCAGTTACTCACTATCTTTCCTCTCTTCTCTCTCCCTATGTCTCTCTTAGGGAACTCCACTCTTCTGGCAAATTGCTTATATTTGTGCCCTTCTCTTCTATTACCAACTCCAGACTTCGCTCCTTTCACCTTGCTACTCCTTATGCCCTGGAACAAACTACTTGAGTCTGTATGTCAGGCGCATTCTCTGACCCTTTTCAAATCCAGGCTGAAAACTCACCTCTTTAGTGACGCTTTCAGATCTTGACTCACTTGATGTCCTTTGTGTTTCCTTACCGTTCCCTCTAGATGTATCATATCTACAGCTACTGTGTTGTCTCTGTCTTGACTAGATAGAGTAGTTAATCACCTGTAACAGGTGTTCTCCAGGAGCAGCAGGAATCAGTCCTCACATATGGGTGTCATCGGCGCCGATGAAGCCCCAGCGGAGCATTTCCCCAGCTTTCTATGAAAGCCTTTGGGAATGCAGGCACGCATGCGCGGTTCCCTTCCCGCCTAAAGGTGCCATCTTACCTCAGTCAAATGACATATCTAAGAACAGCACACAAAAATGAAAAATAAACTATGTACAACTGCAACTCCAAGGGGAGGAGGGAGGGTTGTAAGGACTGATTCCTGCTGCTCCTGGAGAACACCTGTTACAGGTGAGTAACTACTCTTTCTCCAGGACCAAGCAGGAAGTCAGTCCTCACATATGGGTGACTCCCCAGCTCTGGGCTACCGAGGAACCCAGGCTGAACAAGAGAACTCCCTCTAGTCTCAGCAGCAAAGAAAGGCTTTTCAAGGACACAACCTCCACCGGTAGCCCAACAGAGGGTTGGAGGGCAGGAGTTGCCTAAACCTCAAAGAGATTCTGGAGTACTGCCTGGCCAAAAGCACTGTCCCTACGGGACTCCCTCTCCAGGCAGTAATGGGCTGCAAAAGTCTGGCTTGAAGACCAAGTTGCAGCCCTACAGATGTCTACCAAGGGCACAGAGCGGAGATGAGCCACTGAGGCAGCCACTGCCCTGACACGATGGGCCGTGACCCTACCCTGCAAAGGAAGGTCAGCCGCTTTGTAAGCCCAGGTGATACAGTCAGCCACCCAGATGGACAAGGTACGCTTGGACACAGCTAACCCCAACCTATTGGGGTCAAAGGATAAGAAGAGCTGAGTAGCCCTTCTATGCCCCTGCGTACGGTCAAGGTAGAAGGATAAGGCCCTCCTACAGTCCAGGGTATGTAGGACTGCTTCAGCCTGGCTAGCATGAGGCCTAGGGAAGAATGTTGGAAGAACCACCTCCTGATTGAGGTGGAAAGAGAAGACAACCTTAGGAAGGAACTTTGGATGAGTCCTGAGGACTACCCTGTTCCTGTAAATCCTGGTGTAAGGCCTGTCACAGACCAGGGCTTGAAGCTCACTTACTCGCCTAGCCGAGGTAAGGGCTACTAGGAAGAGTGTCTTCCAGGAGAGGAAGCGTAGCGGACAAGTAGCTATTGGCTCAAAAGGTGGGCGAGTCAGTTGCTGCAAGACCACATTCAGCTCCCACTCAGGTGCAGGAGGACGGATGGGAGGCTTGAGCAAAAGCAAGCCCCTGAGAAAGCGGGACACCAAGGGGTGACCAGATAGAGATTGCCCCTCTACTAATGAGTGGTGAGCTGCTAGAGCTGAGAGGTGGACCCGAACAGAATTGGACTTAAGTCCCTGATTGGATAAGTGCAGTAAGTACTGAAGCACTACTGGCACAGTACAGGAGAAAGGGTCCTCTGTACGTAGGTGACACCACACAGAAAACCTCTTCCACTTGAGAGCATTGGTTTTCCTAGTGGACTGTTTCCTAGAGGCTAGGACAACCTTCTCAACTTCCTGAGGTAGGCCCCAGGGAGCCAAAACTACTACCCTTGCAGCCTCCAGGCCATCAAATTGAGAGACCTGAGATTGGGGTGCAGAAGGGAACCCTGGTCCTGTGTGACAAGGTCGGGTTGCAACCCCAGAGGCAGTGGGGGATCCACCACCAGTTGAAGCAGAAGAGGAAACCAAGGCTGTCTTGGCCACCTGGGAGCTACGAGCAGGACCGAGGCTTTGTCCTGGAGAATCTTGAACAGGGTTCGGGCCACCAAGGGCGTGGGAGGAAACGCATAGAGGAGGCCCTGAGACCAAGATATCAGAAAAGCATCCGCTGCTATCTGCAGAGGATGTGGTTGCCTGGAGCAGACCTTTGGCAGCTGCTTGTTCATGGGGCTGGCAAAGAGATCTATCAAAGGGAGACCCCATTTCAGGAAGATCTTCTGAACTACTGAAGAATGCAGCTGCCACTCGTGGGGCTGCAGTATCCTGCTTAATCTGTCTGCCAGGTAGTTGTCCTGGCCTGGAAGGTACACAGCCCTGAGGAGCATGTTGTGCTTGAGGGCAAAAGAACAAAGGTCCTGAGCCTCCCGACAAAGGATCCTGGACCCAGTTCCGCCCTGTTTCTTCACATAAAACATGGCAACTTGGTTGTCTGTCTGAATCAGGACAGGCTGGTGAGCCAGGGTAGGAGTGAAAGCTTTGAGTGCTAATCGAATAGCTCTGAGTTTGAGGAGAATGATCTGCTGTGCAGCTTCCCAGGGAGACCAGAGGCCCTGGGTGCACTTGCCCAGACAATGAGCTCCCCAGCCTTGCAGGGAGGCATCTGTTGTCATCACTACTGTGTACCCTGGAATCTGAAAAGGCACCCCTTTCAGTAGATTGGGTGGGTGCAGCCACCAGTTGAGGGAGTGCAGAAATGGTCTGGACACCCTTATCCTGTCTCTGAGGCTGCCTGTGACCACTGAGTCAGAAGGCACCACTGTGCAGGCCTCATATGGAGCCTGGCATTGGGGGTCACATGTACTGTTGAAGCCATGTGGCCAAGCAGCCTCAGGCAGAGTCTGGCGGAGACCAGGGAGCTGCTGAGAAACTGACTTGCCAAGGCCATCAACCTTTGGGCTCTGTTTTCTGGCAAGAATGCCTTTGCCAGGAGAGAGTCCAACCTTGCCCCTATGAACTCCAAGTTCTGGGAAGGGAGCAAAGTGGACTTTGCGAAGTTTATGACAAACCCCAGGCATTGTAGAAGAGCAATGGTCCTGAGGGTGGCTTGATTGGCCTCCTGACCTGTCTGACCCCTGATGAGCCAGTTGTCCAGATAGGGGAAGACAAAGATGCCCTGATTTCTCAGGTAGGCCGCCACCACTGCTAGGCACTTTGTGAAGACTCTGGAGGTGGAGGTGAGGCCGAAAGGCAGCACTCTGTACTGATAATGGTTTCCTTCCACGATGAACCTCAGGTACTTCCTGTGGTCTGGATCTAAGGAGCATAGCCAATCTCCCTGCTGGAGGTAGGGCAGACGTGTTCCAAGAGTAAGCATCTTGAACTTTTCTTTCACTAGGAACTTGTTGAGGTTCCTGAGGTCCAGAATGGGACAAAGGCCACCGGTCCTTTTGGGCACCAGGAAATACCTGGAGTAGAATCCGTGACCTTGCAAGTGGGGAGGCACAGGTTCCATCGCCCGGTCCACCAACAGACCCTGAAGCTTCTGACGGAGAAGGTCTGTGTGCAGAGGAGGCCTTGGAGACTCCCCCGGAAAGTATGGGGTGGCAGTTGGTGGAAATGGAGGGCATATCCCTTGTGGATTATCTCCAGCACCCAACTGTCCCCGGTGATAAGGGGCCACTGGTGGGCAAAGAGGGCGAGGCGACCTCCTGTGCAGGGATGGGAGAGCAGTGGAGGAGAGGCTATGCTCAAGGAGTCAAAAGCCCCCACCCTGCTGAGTGGTAGCAGGGGCCTGAGGCTTGTGGGTCCCTCTGCCTACGGGGCCCATTACCCTGGCCCTTGGCTTGCTGACCCTGGGGGGCAGCTTGGGCAGCCTGATATTGTGGGTACTGTTTGTAGGCAGTGCCCTTCCTCGGGTAAAAGGGCTTTTTACCCGAGCCCTTCTTTTTATGAGAAGGGGCAGAGGTCTTCCTCGACAGCCTTGTCCGAGTGAGGTGCTCGGTCTCGAGCTGAGCGGCCTTCTCGGTCATGGGCTTGCCAAAAATGTTTTCACCTCGGCAAGGGACATCGACCAACTTGTCTTGAACCCATGGCTCGAGGTCCGATGACTGCAGCCACGCCTGGCGTCGAGCCGTGATGCCGGCTGCCGCAACTCGGGCCGAAGCCTCGAAGCCATCGTAGGCGGCGCGGGACATGAACTTCGAGCAGTCCCGAATCCCCGAGGACAAGGACTTAAATCTCTGCAAGGGTTCCCCGGAGAGACCAGCAGAGAACCCGGCCAACTCCTTGGCCAGATCCCGCAAGTACATGCCCATGTACAGCTGGTAAGACTGGACATGGCAAGCAAGCATCGAGCCCTGAAAACACTTTCTACCGACGCCATCGAGGTTTCGGGCCTCCCTGCCAGGAGGCACCGCGGAGTGCATCTTCTGACTCTTCAGACGATGCATGGCCGATTCCACAACTATGGAATGGTGTGGTAGCTGTGCCTTCTGAAAGACAGGGCTCTTTTGGAGCCGATAGATCGCATCGACTCGCTAAGAACCGGCACCGAGGCCGGTGCCTCCCACATACGGAAGAGGAGCCGTTCCAGCATCGGAGGAACCGGGACAGTAAAGGGCTCCTTCGGAGGAGAGTCATACTGCAGTGCCTCGAGCTCTTCAGCTCGAGGCTCTTCCTCGGGATCCGCCGGAATAGCCAAGGCAGTGGCCATATCCCGGACGAACTCCGAGAACCGGGTGTCCTCCGGGGGGGACCTACTCCGGGACTCAGACTGCGGTGAGTCCGAAGGGACGCACCGAGTCTTAAAGGTATCAGGAAACTCCTCGTCCTCCGTCTCCCAAGCCAACTCGTCCGAGGAAGAGTCGGGGTCCGACCCCACGGGGCCCTGGAGCACCCGCCCCGACGCCGGAAGCACCAGCATCGACGCCCTCGGTCCCGAACGGGAGGTCGAGGGAGACCGCGACCGAGGTCAACTCCGAGTCACGATTGACTTGAGTATCGGCTCAGTCTCCGGGGTCGATTTCGACGTCGATGTCCTGGTGGTCGGGGCAGATGCGCCAGACAGGCTGGCCATCAGTGCCCGCTGCTGTTCCATGAAGGCAGACATTCTGCTCTCCAAGGCTGTCATCCTGAGACTCAGCTCGGGAGACGCAGCAGCCACTGACTCGGGCCCCGGCGGCGCCGGGCCCGACGTCGGCTCCATGGGAGGAGAGTCCACGAGGACTACGGGGCTTACGTGTTCAGCAGACTCCGGCTCCACACGAGAAACTTTGGCAGGCTTCTCCGGTTCCACAGGCCCGGGAAGACGGTCGGGGGTCTTAGACCTGGCCCTCGAGGAGCCAGGGACTTCTTCCGACGACGCCCTCGCGAGCTGTTTCTTCCTCTTGCGTTCCTGGTCGGGGGACCCCCTGTCCGAGGAGCTTCGACGGCGCTCGGGATCGGAATCCCGAGATGTCGAGGCCTCAGACTAGGTCCGGGCCCAGCCGGAGGCTGAGTCCGAGAAAAGCCTTTCCTTTTGCTGCTGGCGACTTCGTAGTGCCTTGGAAGACATTTTTCCACAGGCCCCGAATGACTTAGGATTGTGGTCGGGGCCGAGGCACCGAAGGCAGCAGTCGTGTGTGTCGGTGAGAGACATTAGTTTCTTACACCGATCACACTTCTTAAAACCACTGGAAGCCATCGGGGAAAAAAAGAGTCCCCACGAGGTCAAAGGACCGGCCTTCCAGGGAAAAAGAGAAAAAAGGGCGCGAACGCCAGCCACGAAGGGCAAAAACCGAAAAAGAAGAATCAGGCTCAATACCGGTGTACCGAACCCGGCGGGAGGGTAACCGGCGTTGACCCGGTAGAAAAAGAGCAAAAAATCGCTGAAAAATCTAATTTTAACCGGGAAAACTGGACACACGTCCGGTGGGCTTCACGGAAAAAAAGAGACTGAGGTAATATGGCACCTTTAGGCGGGAAGGGAACCGTGCATCCGTGCCTGCATTCCCAAAGGCTTTCATAGAAAGCTGGGGAAATGCTCTGCTGGGGCTTCATCGGTGCCGATGACACCCATATGTGAGGACTGACTTCCTGCTTGGTCCTGGAGAATGTAAGCTCCGATGAGCAGAGACCGTCGTTTACATGTGCCTGTGCAGTGCTGCATATGTCTTGTAGCGTTATACAAATGTTCAGTAGTAGTAGTAACAGTAGAGGCCACAGGGAAATCCACCTATAGGTTGCAGGAGGAAATCCAACCTGAATGACCCCCATTTCTTCCTTTGGTTTAAGAAGAGGTGTTTTCGCCCAATACCTTGTGACCCTCAGTTTCCCATCAGATTGCCCAAATGCCATTAGATGAGAGTAAAACGCCTGTTTTGAAGGCTCCTGCCCCTTTTGGATTCAGAGAATGTTCAGAAAAATTGGCCTGCACATTTGAGGTCCCTTCCTATGAGTCATCGCCAACATTCAAAACAAAAGCTTGGCTTAGCTCACCTGAGAAGCAAAAAGAGGCCCCTGGGCAACCGGTTTTCAAGATGGACAAACACCACAGATATAGCAATGTCACAAAAGCTCTGATGGTCTTCTCTTGCCCCTGTGGCTTAGTGCCTGCAGAGCTTTGTAACAGTCCTGTTACTAAACTATGTTTTGATCAGGAAGTTTAGGAGGGCAACCGTCCCTGTGCCACTTTGTTCTGACAATGAGTTTTCCAACTGACCAGACTGGTACCCATAGTAAAAACAATCCAAGCAGGAATCTCCACATCCATTCCATGGTCTAAGTTCCAGGACTGAATGCACCAACTTAAACTGGCTCTGGCTTTCAGTGCCACGAGGAGCCTGGCATGTAGGTCCCTGTCAGAGTTGTTCTGTACAGAAAAGGAAACCTCTGAAGAGTTCCCAAAAGCACCCACAGCCATGGAACTAAATCTATCATCACCACCATGGACTCTGGGATTTGCTTGCAATGCCAGGCACTCTCCTCACAATAAGATTTCTTGAATACTTGCGCATTCTTTTCTTGGACAAGAAAATTTTCCTTTACCAGGCAAAAAAACAGGCTTCTAGGGAAACTAGGTATTGCAATGGCACAAGAGTGCTCTTATCCCATCCGAACCTTTAATCGTGGCTTTGTAACAGTGAAAATATTTGAGCGGAGACTAACAGATTCTTTGCTCCTGACCTTGCTAATATGCCAAATTGGACTGAAAAATATGTGCCAAAATTCCCTCTTTGCAAAATGTAGCCAAAATTATCACTACCACCTGCTTCGAGATGGTGCAAGAAACCATTATCAAAATGACTGAAGATCAGCAAGCTCTGGTCTGGTCTGCCATCAGCAATCCCAAGGCTGCAACCCCAAAGGTTGTTTCAATAAGGCCCCAATCCTGTGCTCATGAAGGCCCTTAAGAGCAGCAATTCTTTATACAGGAATGGTAGCCTTCTTGGTCACCACCATGACAATACAACCACCTCCTTTTCCTGTCTTGAGCCAAAATGTACAAGCTATGCACTACTTTGCAGATTCTAAGGCAAGCCACCAGAGCACCCCACTCCACTGAAACCAGAACTCTAATGGCCTGATGAAATGACCAGGATTTTGTTGGCTTACATCAGTGGTTCCCAAACCTGTCCTTGAGGACCCCAGCGATTCAGATTTTCAGCATATCCACAATTAATATACGCAGAAGGTAAATTAACACCACTCTGTAACTATTCTCTGATCAATGCTCAAACTACTACAACCAGTCAAATAGCCATCTAACCCTTTTCATGCAACCACGGTTATTTACCATTTACGGAACATCAAAGTGTCTTAAATCTCCTATGACTTTCATACCAGTTAAAATGTAAATAGTTTACTACTGTTATTGTACATAGTTAACTCTGTTAGATGTAATGTTCAAGTTCTGTTCATTGTAAGTCCAGTGCAGGTTCTGCCTGCACTGTACAAATTTTGTTGACTGTAAACTGCACTGATTCTAAAGAGCGTGGTACAGAAGAGACATTAAATAAATAAATTGTAAACCGCCTTGATTTCCAGATAAGGCAGTATAGAAGAATGTGAAATAAATAAATAGTATTTATGAGAGAGATATGCATTCAGTATCTCCACTGCATGCAGATTTTTCTCATGAATGTTCGTTGTTGGTATCCTGAAATCCTGATTGGCTTGGGGTCCCTCAGAACAGGTTTGGGAACATTTGGCTTACATAAACATTCTCAAACAGGATCTCCCAAGGACCCTGCCTCTTTTCCTCAATCCTCACCAATGCCAAGAGCTTCCACGGCTTGCATTAATGTAGGCAGCTCTTTCCGCAGAAAGAGATGGATGAATGAAACGTCATCCCTATCTCCAACAGTCCACTCACCTTTTTTTGAAAGGCTGTGGGAGGATGATCCAGATCCCTGAGGCTGTAAAATCTCCAGTGGTCTGAACCGGCAGACTTTGACAATCATACCACCCAGTTTTCTGGACCAGCCAAACAGGCTTTTTTAGCTAAAACCTTGCTCCATGGAAAAGCAATATTGGACTCCACACATGCACACCCAAGAAGCCTCCAGACCCTGTTGCATCAGGAATGTCTTGTGCCCTAAAAGAACATATTTTGGAGAAAATGTGGCCCCCAGCTACTATCTCTCCCCAGACCTGTGTGCAGAATGCACTTTCCCATTCCAAAGTTCCTGCACTGCTGCAAGACATAGAAATCTGCCCGAGAGACATTTTCCCGGCTTCCCAGGTCCAACATCAGAGGCCTCCGAAACAAGGCAATTTGTGGTTCCTAAAACTCTTCCCTATGCTTCTTTCTCTTCGCAATGTGATCACGGCAAGAGCTGCACTAACACACACAACAGGAACAGTGATTTGTGCACTCCCTGCTACGACTGTGTGATAGATTATAGCTGCCATAACAGGCCCAATAATTTTCGCAGCCTCTCACCGGCCCTCGTCAGCAGACGTTCCCGCCTACCAATAGGGCTGCAACATTTCATAACACTATGTAGCTCCCGATTCGTCCACCCCTATGTCCCTAACTTTCTCTGGGGCCATGCCAACATGCTCCACAGCTTACAAATGGAGCTCCCTCCCTGTGACACCATCAGAACCTCAGCTGCTACCACTGATACTCTGATAAGTACTCTTTTATTTAGAAACATAGAAAAATGACGACAGAAAAAGACCACATGACCTATCTAGTCTGTCCTTCCATGTCAGCAACTACAACAGTCTTCTTTTTTCCTTTAGAGATCCTCTGTTTGTCCCATGCTTTTTTGAATTCAGTTACTGTCCTCATCTCTACCACCTCCACTGGGAGACTATTCCACTCATCTACCACTCTTTCTCTAAAGAAATATTTCTGCATATCATGCCTGAATCTATCCCCTTTCACCCTCATCCCATTTCCCCTCATAGCAAAAGATTAAATTAGACTTACCTGATAAAGCACAGTTACTTACCTGTAACAGGTGATCTCTGGGAACAGCAGGAATAAGTCTTCACATATGCGTACGTCGGTACCGACGGAGTCTGCGCAGGAACGCTTCCCAGCGTCCAATCAAAGAGCTTTTGGAAGCATCCCACCACGCCTGCGTGCTGCCTTCCCGCCTTTCCCAACTGCCTCTCCTCAGTTAAGTTTTAAAGCTGAGACAAAGAGAGAGAGAGAGATACAACTCCTGGGGAGGTGGGTGGGTTGTGAAGACTTATTCCTGCTGTTCCCAGAGATCACTTGTTACAGGTAAGTAACTGTGCTATCTCCAGGAACAAGCAGGAATGAGTCTTCACATATGGGGACTCCCAAGCTGAGATGCCTGGAGTCCGAGCATGGCATAGGTTGGAACATGCTATCCTCCACAACACCAGGCATCCTGAGGATGGAGGGTAGGAGTTGAAGAAAGAAGATGCTGTGGAACAGCTAACCTAGCACAGGACTGCAGAAAAGGAGTCTATGTGTGGATAATGATTGTTATCAATGATATTGCAAAGAATATTGCAATATGAACCTCCGCTAACAGGATTTCATAGAAGTATGGAGGTTCATGGATCTACTGGGAAGCCAGTAGAGGAACTGTGAAGAGGACCTCACTGAAAAGTGGAGGTAATAAATCTGTAGGAAAACAGAGGAGGTCAGAATCCTGAAAGGTAACAGGCACCCCTGGTAGGAAAAACTGGGGTAGTACAAAAACGGTGGGCCTTCAGCGAAAGTTGTATGGTAAAAACCAAACTCTTTTGGCGGCAGAGTAACTCTCTCTTGGGAGCAAAAAGAGAAAGGCTAACCGATTTGGACAAACAGGCACAGTCCTTGTGGGGAGAAAGGGTATGGGAACCCCTTGTATCCCAGGGTGAAGACAAATGCCTGAGGCGTTAAGCCTGTGATTAACTGAAGATCCACAATATCTCTCCTAACTGGGGTAAGCTAGGAGAGATATTAGGTACGGAGAGCTTCAGAGGTACCTAAACCCATTAGGTTATGGTATAAAAATTGTTGAGTACCACAGGAGTGGTTGTGTTTGTAGAATCCCAAACCTGCTGAATAGCAGAGGTATGGGTAAAACCCCTCTGTCAGGAACAGATAGCTATATGAGCATAGACAGTGAGGTAGATAAGTATGTGGAGACATATCTATCTATAATGAAATATCTCGACAGATACATATATATATATATATAGATATATGAATAGACATATAAGAATATATCTATAGTGAGATATGGAAGGGCATAAAATACACACAAAGATGAATATGTAGGCCTAAATATGGGTGTCTGTAATTAAACAGACAGATATATGCCTACAGCATGGTATTCACATAGGACATGTGGAGAGGAAAGATTCATCTAATAACAAGGAGGTGCAACTTACTTGAGAAGAGATATAGAGAATCTATTCCCCCTGGTTATGATCCGCAAGGATGCTAGCTAGTGAAAAAACCAGGATGGTTATATGAAAACAGAGGATAATATCAATCTGTAGCCAGCAAGTCCTGAGTCGTCCAAGACTCTAGCATGGTAAGTAGACAGAAGACAGATAAGGATGAGGTACCATGTTGACCTGCTTAAGGGCAAAAAGTATCATGCGTTCTTACCATGAGGACGAGCTGCAAGGAGAAAGAGCATATCCCCGATTGGGAATGCTATGGACCAAAGCAGGGAATTGGCAACTCCTTAAGCCGTTAGGTAAGAGAAGGCCTATGTCCTTTATGGCAAAAGGAGATAGTAAAAGAAGGGAGAACCTTCTAGTCATGGGAGACATGACTGAAAAGCCTTTTCCAACCATCTAAGATAGCTGTTGAAGAAAAAAAAACCATGCTCTCTAGCAAGGGCCCATAGTGGAAAGCTTCTCTGTAGGATTGCAGAGAGCATGATGCAGGAGAATGAGGAGATAGGACTGGCTGCTAGAGTCAGTATCTCAGTCCACTAGGCTGCCAAATCCAGGGGAATGGAGATGGCAGAAATAGAAGACCAACCCAGAAAGCTTGTAGTGGGGTAATTTCCAAGATAGATGAAAAACACTGACTTGCAGCCACTACTAAGACCAGATAGAATGTTAGAGGAGGACAAATCTGGTTGTTTGAGGGCAAGAACCAGTGGACCAAACATTAAGGCTCCTGCACAGGCAGCTGCTAGCAAGACAGCAGAAAGAATATTACTGTTTAAAACCAGAAAGAACAGACAGAACAGGAGTAGAAAACTCTGGACATGTCTGATAAGCTGCCTTAAAGTAAATTTGAGACAGGGGAGGAAACTCAGGGAGGAAAACTCCGCACTGGAAAGTGACAAACCTAGAGAGGCTGAAGAAAAACCCTCCAGTAAGTAATTCCGCTCTTACAGTGGTAAGAGAGTGAAGAGAATAGAGCTGAAGAAGGCTTACCAAGTAGTAAGTCTATAAAAAGGAAAAATACATGCTAGCACAGGAACTATCATTTGATAGTGGTCAGACCTCTTTCTCTGGCAGGAGCAGAGGAGAAACCTGTGACTTATAGGCATGAACATTCTGACAGCTCATAGAAAAAATGGATGTCTTTTGGAAAGAGATCCATGTGACGGGGTTAGAATGAGTAATGGATCGCCTCTGTTGAGAAGAAGCAACTGTAGATTCTAACCCCAAGGGTCACAAGCATCTGATGATGACTGATCAGAAACCCTGCAGAGGCCGGGTTTGCTGAGCCTGGTGAGAGGTTGGATTCTTCAGACCAGGACGATGGCTCCCCTGTAGGGGAACATCTGTATGATGGGCAAGTGAGGAATAAAACCTTCTTCTCCTGTGGGAAGAAAGTTTGGTAGGACATTTCCTACTTACTGGGACAGAAGAAGGTGTAGAAGAACCCTTAGGAACAGGTAACTCAGTGGACAACTGAGTAACCTGATGTAAAGACTCCTTGTTGAAATGATTGTCTCCAGTGCAAGGAGTATGTCCCAGTCGTTGTTGTGTCCATTTGTCCAAGTCTGAAGCTTGGAGCCAGGCTCTACGTCATGCCCCTATAGCTATAGCAGAAGTCCTGCTAAAAGAATCAAAAGAGTCTAGGGAAGCACGAGAAAGAAACCAAGAGATATTCAGGATAGGCCTAAGCAGCGAGGAATAGTCTGTACTCCTGGAAACTGGAAGGAAAGGAGTCAAAAGATGTAATTGCTTTGTGACCTCCTCAAGAGAAAGACTCATATAAAAATATATGAGAGAATTCTTGCAGAAAGCATAGATGTCTGGAAGGTTTGACGTCCAAAGGCATCTAGTGTCTTAGACTCACGACCTGGCGGATAAGAAGAGTGCTTTTTAGTACTCTTCACCCGCCTCATTGCTGATTCCACTACTATGGAATGATGAGGAAGTTGAGTCTTTTGAAACCCTGGAGAGGGGGGCACCTGATATAAGAGATCAGTTGCTCTGGGAGGTGGGGGTACCCTTAAAGGTGTTTCCCACATTCCTAGAAGGAGATCCTGCAAGGAATGATGCAAAGGAAGCATTATGTTGTCCTTTGCTTTGGTAGAAACAGAGCCTGGTGCAGGATCATGTCCTGGAATAGGAATGGCAAGGGATCTTGCTATATCCAGGAGGAAACTCTGAAAAGAGGGATCCCCAACAGGAATCTCCCTTGGACAGGTTAGATCTAAAGAACTAGCCTGAGCACCCACAGAGTTATCCAAATATATAGGAATAGAAGATCCTGCAGGGTGCAGTGTGGAATGCTTGAGGGATGGTTGCTTGTACTGGTTGTCAGAAGCAGCAACCGTCCTTACCACATTGTCTATGCCAGGTATCGACTCCAAGCTTGGTATAGAATGGAGCGATGCTGTTGAAAAAAGCAGGGTAGGAGTTTGCCACGATGCTACTGTGGATACCGGTTCTGAAGTCAATACCGGTACCGATGTCGGAGTTGGGCTCGACAAAGACATCGGAGTAGTCATCGGTGAAACTTCAATCGGTACCGAGGGAACCGAAAACCTCCGGCTGCTATCCTCGGTACCGAGCCACCGGTATCGATCGGTGTCGGTACCAAAATCTATTGGTACCCAGTCTTCCAGACTAGAAATGGATTCCAAACTCGGCATCAAGGGCAAGGGGCCTGAGAAGCGAAGCATGGAAGGCACCGACTGTAAGGGTAATGAAGACATCGGTACTGACTTCGGTACCGTGTCCGATACCGTTGAATGAAGGTCTACCAGTGGCAACTCAAGCGGCCTCAGGGGAACCGAGAGTTGCAGATCCGAGCCATCGGAACCGAGCCTTTGGTACCGCCACGAGACGGTACCAAGGCGAGTCGGTACCCAGTCCTCCAAACTGGAGATCGATTCCAGACTCGGCATCGAAGGAAGCGAGGCTGTCGATGCACATCTGGAGGGTACCGACGTCGGTGGCAGTATCGGTGTTGGAACCGATAAGGGAAAGTCAATCTGGGACGTATCCATCGGTCCCGAAGGCACCGAGGAGGCCAGATGACGATCCCTGGTGAGGAGTGTTTCATCCAACACCAGTGCCGCTCGAAGTGGATGCCACCACCGTGCACGGCTCAGGTATGTTCTGTGGGGGGTGAACCCCAGGAACAACCTGAAATCCCTTATATGCTTTGGAGACCGAAGACTCCCGCCGGGGTTTTGAAGCCAGGAGGCCATCGAGGGCTAAGCCGGAGCTGTCTACATGCTCTGCATGAGACGTACCTCTCGAGGACTGGCTAGTCTTAACAGAATGTTTGTGGGTTACCTGAATCAAAGTGGAAGAAGAAGGGGACGGTGCCCGGAAGTTGGAGGGCAACCGTGTATCGAGGGATTCTCGATGTTGAAGATGTCTTCTCACCAAACTGTTGTCAGGACCCAAGCAGGTTAGACACCGACTTCGAGGGTCTAAAAATAAAGTTGTACCGCCACAGTCTGATCATTTCGTGGAGAAAGTGTCTGGCGGTTCCATGAAGGAAAAATAGGGGAGGCCTGAAAGGCCTAAGACCCCGTGGGAAACAATGAAGAAAAAATATCCCGTTGAAAAGGAAAATTTTACAAGAAAGAAAAGAAAACACCGGTGGTACTGGTGGCATCGAGAAGACAGCCGCGACCACAAGAAAAATAAAAATAAAAATAAGAATTTTCTGCGGTGACAGGAGGACGTCCTGCCGGCTCCGCGGAAAAACGAAAACTGAGGAGAGGCAGTTGGGAAAGGCGGGAAGGCAGCACGCAGGCGTGGTGGGATGCTTCCAAAAGCTCTTTGATTGGACGCTGGGAAGCGTTCCCGTGCAGACTCCGTCGGTACCGACGTACCCATATGTGAAGACTCATTCCTGCTTGTTCCTGGAGATTTGTAGTTCCTGGAGAAACTCCAGTCTAGTCCCGGAATCTCTGGGTTGTGATCCTCCTCCAGCAGCTTGGAGACTGAGAAATGTCACTCTTGTGACGTCACTGGTATATAAGCCCCGGATCCGCCTCCTCACACCAGTTACCTACTGACAAAGCAGACTCACCGAAGCAACCACTAAGTAGTAAACTATACCATAACCAAAACCTAAAGCACTAACTGCCCCCTGAAGGACTCAATGCCAAACTATGAACATACCCTTTGAAACGTGCCCTTCGTGCTGAGGTTCACTTCCCTCCCCTGCGAAGGATGTTGACACCCCAACCACCCCCAAACCACACCCTGATCTATGGAACCTACGTTTCAGCACAGCCACCTGTGACGCTTACCTGTTACCTTAGTCCTGCTTCAGGCTGTAGTCCACTCACGTATCAGGGCGGGATACGGGACTAGACTGGAGTTCCTCCAGGAACTACAATTAGCAGGTAAGTCTAATTTAATCTTCCTGATCGTCCCTCCAGTCTAGTCCCGGAATCTCTGGGTATGTAACAGAGCAGTTAACAGATTCAACGGGAGGGTCCTGCTAGACCAGCCTGAAGCACCACTGATCCAAAACAGCTGTCCCCCTCCGCCTGAACATCCTGACGGTAATGCTTCACAAAAGAGTGCAAAGAAGACCAGGTCGCCGCTTTACAGATTTCTACCACTGGCACCAGACTGCATTCCACCCAAGAGGCTGCCTGTGCCCTAGTGGAATGAGCTCTCAGCCCATCTGGAACCACCCAGCCTCTCAACAGATATGCTGACGCGATCGCCTCCATCAACCATCAGGCAATAGAAGCTTTAGAAGCTACCTCGCTCTTTCTTGCTCCCTCAAACAACACAAAAAGTCTATCTGATCTATGGAAACTAGCCATCCTGCAGATATACTTCTTCAACGCTCGCTGAATATCCAAAAGATGCAACTGCCCCGCAGCCTGACCTTCTCTCTGTGCTGCGAACACCGGCAAAGATACTACCTGATTCATATGAAAAACCGACACCACTTTTGGCAAAAAGGATGGTACTGGCCCCAAAACCACCTTCGTATCAAAGAAAGCCAGAAAAGCTTTTTGCAGGACAACGCTTGTAATTCTGAGATTCATAGTAACATAGTAAATGATGGCAGATAAAGACCAGTATGGTTTCATCTAGTCTGCCCAGTACGATGCCAAGAGTAGGTACACCTGCCGCTCCATTCAAGCCCCCCCTCCCCATGTCTTTGTCCAGGGGTGATCCCGCCACTCCATTTAGGATACCCCTATATGTTAAGGAATTAGATGGTTCAGATTATTTTGATATTTTCTTGTTGCTGTAAAGAGATCCACTGTGTCTGTCCCATGCCCTTTTGAACTCCATCACTGTATTTGCCCCCTCCACTTCCATCGGGAGCGCATTCCAAGCATCCACCACCCTTTCAGTGAAAAAGTATTTCCTGACATTGCCTTTCAATTTACCAACTTGTAGCTTCATGTTATGCCCTCTAGTTTTGCAGCTTCTCCGTCTTTGGAAGAGGTTTGTTTGTTCATTATTTCTCTTTAAGTATTTAAAGGTCTGAATCATATCTCCCCTATCCCTCCTCTCCTCCAAAGTGTACATGTTTAGGTCTTCAAGTCTCTTCTCATAAGGCTTCTGACGCAGGCTCCAAATCATTTTGGTCGCCTTTCTCTGAACAGCTTCCAGTCTTTTTACATCCTTTGCAAGATATGGTTTCCAAAACTGAACACAGTATTCCAAGTGAGGCCTCACCAGTGACTTGTACAGTGGCATAAGTACCTCTTCCTTTCTGCTGGTAATTCCTCTTCTTATGCAGCCCAGCATCCTCCTGGCTTTTGCCACCGCCTTGTGGCACTGTTTTGCCACCTTGAGATCTTCAGAAATAATCACTCCAACGTCTTTCTCCTGATCCGTACACACCAATCTCTCGCCCCCTATCGCGTACATTTCCCTTGGATTTCTGCTTCCCAAGTGCATGACTATGCACTTCTTCGCATTAAATCTTACTTGCCAAGCATTAGACCATTCTTCCAGCTTTTGTAGATCATTCCTCATGTTAACCACTCCATCGGGGGAATCCACTCTGTTGCAAATTTTCGTGTCATCTGCAGAAAGACAGACTTTTCCATGCAGTTCTTCAGCAATATCACTCACAAATACATTGAACAGTGCCGGGCCCAGGACCGACCCCTGGGGCACCCCGCTAATCACCTTCCTTTCATCCGAGTGAGCTCCTTGTACCATCAACTTCTGTTGTCTGTCAGTCAACCAATTTCTGATCCAATTTACCATCTTGGGATCTATCTCTAAGATACTGAGTTTGTTGATAAGCCTCCTTTGAGGAACAGTATCAAAGGCTTTGCTGAAGTCCAGGTCAATGACATCCATCGCATGCACCTGATCTAGTTCCCTGGTCACCCAGTCAAAGAACTCAATCAGATTTATTTGGCAAGATCGTCCTTTGGTAAAACCATGTTGCCTCGGATCTTGCAACCTGTTGGCTTTGAGAAAGTTCAGAATTTGCTCTTTCAGGAGCGCCTCCATTACTTTTCCCGCTACTGAGGTAAGGCTCACAGGCCTGTAGTTTGACACTTCTTCCCTGTCACCACTTTTGTGTAGAGGTAAGACATCAGCCATTCTCCAGTCCTGAGGAACCTCTCCTGTTTCCAAGGATCTGTTGAAAACATCCTTTAACGGCCCTGCAAGAACCTCCCTGAGCTCTTTCAGTATCCTGGGATGTATCTCATCCGGTCCCATGGCCTTGTCCACTTTCAGTTTTGCAAGTTGTTCTAACACATCATCTTCTGTGAATGATGTGGTATCTACTTCATTCCCAGTTTTATATTTGGGAGTCACAGGTGGTCCTTCTCCAGGACTTTCCTTAGTAAAAACAGAACAGAAGTATTCGTTTAGCAACTTCGCTTTTTCAATGTCACTTTCCACGAGTGTGTTCCCAGCACTTCTGAGTCCTGCAATTACACCTCTGATCCTCCTCCTTTCCCCAATATACCTGAAGAAAGTTTTGTCGCCACAATTCACATCTTTAGCCATCTTTTCCTCTGCCTTTGATTTTACTATCCTTATTTTTCTCTTTGTCTCTTTG
The DNA here is from genome assembly GCA_033557465.1 of Ichthyophis bannanicus. Classification (NCBI taxonomy): domain Eukaryota; kingdom Metazoa; phylum Chordata; class Amphibia; order Gymnophiona; family Ichthyophiidae; genus Ichthyophis; species Ichthyophis bannanicus. The sequence goes on from CM066034.1 coordinate 1,032,449,271, forward strand.
AGTTTGATCCTGTATTCATTTCTGTGTTCCTCTGTTTGCAAGCTTTTGACTTTTGCGAAAGCTGTTTATGTTTATTACATTTGATATACCGCTCAGGCCAAAGCATCAGAGCGGTTTACAACATTACATAAAAGGAAAAGAACGCCATTAATAAGATAGGACAGAATAAGAGATACAGTCAAGGAAATAGAAGAGATAAGAGGAAAGGCTCATTATAACATCCAGAGAGGCAGAATATCGTACCACCACAGCTCAGTTCTTCCAAACAAACTTGACCATATTCTGTGTTTTTTGTCTTTATTTGAGCAGCCAGTTCTTTGGAAAACCAAATAGGTTTTCTTCTCCTCTTGTTTTTGCTTACTTTTCTTACATATTTATCTGTTGCCCCTTTTATTGCCACCTTTAGTTTAGCCCATTGCAATTCCACTTCCCTTATCTCCTTCCACCCTGTCAGCTCCTCCTTTAGGTACTCGGCCATTTTATTGAAGTCGGTGTTTTTGAAGTTTAGGACCTTGAGCTTGCTATGATTGGCCTGTACCATGGCTTTTATCTCAAACCACACCGTGTGATGATCGCTGTTGCTTACAGGGGCACCCACGCAGACATTCGACACGCTATCACCGTTGATGAGCACTAAATCCAGCGTTGAGCTTTCCCTAGTTGGTTCCATCACCACTTGTCTAAGAGTAATGCGTCTTGGAGAGCATCCACAATTTTTTTGCTTCTTTCCAGATTTGCAGAAGGAGTAATCCAATCTACAACAGGTAGATTAAAGTCACCCAATATGATCGCTTCTCCCTTTGTGGCTATCTTGGCAATATCTATAATCAATTCGTTATCTATCTCTTCAGTTTGTGTCGCCTCGCCAAAGCAATCGCCACCAAGAACACCACCTTCAGAGTGAGATCCTTCAGAGACGCTTTCGCCAATGGTTCAAAGGGCGCTCTCCCTAATGCCCCCAACACCAAAGGGAGATCCCAAGTCGGAACAACTTGCTTACGTGGCGGCCACAATAGGGTTACTGCCACAAAAAAACGCTTAACATCCGCATGTCCTCCGAGCGCTTCGCCCTGCACCTTACTCCTGTAACAGGACAGCGCTGCCAGCTGAACCCTCAACGAAGCGGCCGCCAAGCCCTTCTGAAAGCCATCTTTCAAGAAAGCTAGCGCCTGCGGTACTGACGCCTTTAAGGGAACAAAACCTCTGTCCGCACACCATGCTGCAAAAATGCGCCACACTCTAACATTAGCCAACGAAGTAGACCGTCGCCGAGCTTTCAGCAAAGTAGAAATCACCTCTGCCGAATAACCCTTCGCTCTCATCCTAGCCCTCTCAAGAGTCAAGCCGTAAGCGAGAATCGATCCACCTGAGGCATGCACAGGGGCCCCTGCTTTAGAAGATCCCTTCAAGTCGGCAGCTTCCAGGGCTTCCCTACCAACAGCCGCACCAAGTCCGTGTACCACGGCCTTCTTGGCCAATCCGGCGCTATCAGAATCACCTGACCCCTGTGGAGCTCTATGCGCTGCAGCATCCGACCGATCAACACCCAAGGTGGAAACACGTAGAGGAGCTGCTCTTATTATTTATTTATTTAGCTGTATTTATATCCCGCTTTTCACTGGGTCAAAGCGGTCAATTGGGGGATACATTTAACATGAGGGGATATGAGACACATACGCTAATACTTACAGGGAACATGGGCAATGGAGGGTTAAGTGGCTTGCCCAAGACCACAAGGAGTGCCTATAGGATTAGAAATCCCTGTCCCTCCAGCCTGAGATTGCTGTCCCCAAGTGGGACTTGAACCCCCGGCCTGAAGTACCTTGTCCTAACCACTAGACCACTCCTCCCTCTTCCGGGGCCTGTATAAGAGCATCCAGGCCTTCCGCCATTCTCTCCCTTCTCCTGCTGAAGAAGCGATCTACCTTTGCTGATTGGAAAGTTGCCATGAGATCCATTACCGGCGTCCCCCAGCGACGCACCAGCATCGCAAACACGTCTGGATGTAGAACCCACTCCCCCGGGTCTACTCTTACGCGACTCAAGAAGTCGGCCTCCACATTGTCTACCCCTGCCACATGCGCTGCCGACAAAGCCACCAGATTGTCCTCGGCCCACTCTAACAAACTCTCAGCCTCGGCTTCCAGTGCCACGCTGCTGGTGCCTCCCTGACGGTTGATGTAAGCCACTGCGGTCACATTGTCTGAGAACAATCGAATGGCCTTTCCCCGGAGCACCAGCCGAAACCCCTGCAACGCCAGTGCCACTGCTCTCAACTCCAACTTGTTGATCGACCAACTCTTCTCTAGCTCGGACCACTGCCCCTGTGCAAATTGTCCCTGAAAGTGAGCCCCCCAGCCCAGAAGACTGGCGTCTGTCATCAGAGATATCCATGAAGGTGACCCAAAGGGCATCCCCTTTTCCAGACACCCCGGAAGCAACCACCACTGAAGTGCCGCACACGTCCATAGTGGACAAGGCAGCCGCTGAGACAGTTGATCCTTCTGATGCGACCACCTCCTCAACAGCGCCCTTTGCAATGGTCTTATGTGGGCCCTCGCCCATGGAACCAACTCGAGCGTCGCCGCCATGGTCCCTAGCAACTGTAGGTAATCCCAGGCTGTGGGGCCTTGCTTGCTGAGAAATTGCTTGACCAACTTTCTGAGCCCCAGCACCCGCTGCTGCGGTAGAAAAATTCTCCCCACTCTCGTATCGAAACGCGCCCCCAGGTACTCCAGACTCTGAGTCGGTTCCAAGTTGCTCTTTGCCATATTGACTACCCAAGCGAGACTCTGCAAAAAGGCCACCACCTTGGCCGTAGCCGACATACTCTCTGTTCAGGTCTTTGCTCTGATCAACCAATTGTCCAGATAAGAGTGTACCAACGTCCTTTCTTGGTGAACGTACGTGGCGCCATAGCCAGGCCAAACGGAAGCGCCTGAAACTGGAAATGTCCCATAGGTACCGCAAACCTGAGAAATTTCTGATGCTCTTGCCGAATCGGAATGTGAAGATACGCCTCAGATAGGTCTAGGGACGTTAGAATTCACCCTTTCTTACCTAGGGAAGTATCCCGGTACCGGCAGAGCTGTCAGAATCCTCGGAGTCCTCAGAGGATTCGAAGTACCGTCTGTCCGGATGCTCTTGAAGAGCTCGATACCCGTACCGACCGAAGTCGGTACCGGGGGTAATCGGTACCAGTGTATTGGTACCGGAAGGTGTCCCATGACTGGGTGCCGATACCGATGTCGATGCTATCGGTACCGCTTGAACCATCTGATGCGGTTCCGAGGGCATCGATGCCACAAGGAGAGCAGCCAGACTGCGTTCAATAGCCAGGAACCTCTGGTCTATCGACGCTGCCGATGCCTGGGTATCGGTACCGGATGCAACTGGTACCCCAGAGCATGGCACCAGTAGTTCTGCCAAGGTCAAGGCCTCAAGAACATCCTGGAGCCCCGATAATGCTTTGGAAGCCGAAGCCTCCCACCGGGGCAATTTTGCCAGTATGGAACCCTCAAGGGCAACGCCAGAGGCATCTCGATGCTTAGAAGGAGATCTACCCTTTGAGGACTGGCTGGATTTATGTTTAGTTACCTGACATCCATGGGAGGAAGACGAAGCCCTGGAAGACGTCGATGCCACCGAAGCTGCATCGGAAGGAAAAAGGCCACTGAGCTTGGCAGCTTGGCTCTGTCGACCCCTTTTGGACATCATGGCACAAGCCATGCACTCGGAGATGGAGTGGTCAGGACCTAAACATTTAAGACACCACTCGTGGGTGTCGGTGACGGAGATGGTACCGCCACACTTGGTGCATTTTTTAAAACCCGAGGCGGGTTTCTCCATAGTGGAGGAAAATTTTTGGCCTAAGGCCCAAAATGGTGTGCACCTGGAGAAAAGTTTGGAAAAGAATAATTTTTTTTTTTTTTAAAAGAAAGAAAGAAGAACCGGTGGTACCGGTATAGCATTGGGGAAGGCAGACGCGACCACAAAAAAAAAAAAAAGAATAACGAAACAATTTTCTGCGGTGACAGGAACACGACCTGCTGGTTCCGTGGAAAACGAAGAACTGGAGAGAGGCAGTTGGGAAAGGCGGGAAGGCAGCACGCAGGCACTGTGGGATGCTCCCAAAAGCTTCCTAATTGGACACTGGGGAGCATTCCTGCGCAGGCTCCGTCGGTACCGATACCCATATGTGAAAACTACATTCCTGCTTGTTCCTGGAGATAAATCTAAGACCTCTGATAGTCCACATAATACAGGGAGAGAGAGAAACATTGGTTACCAGAGCAGGAGAAAAGAATTTTCTTTTTGGGCTGCCAGAGTTGAACAATTCAGCATAAAGAAAATACAAGATCAACCCTGAGTACACAGGCTCTAATATGAGAGAATTTGGTCAATTATCACGAGGTCTGGACCTTATCCTGCAATTTAGCATTAATAAAGGACGCAAGATCAGCCGGTTGGAAAAATATATATCTAATTGACTTATAAATCACTAAACACTTACAGGGAAATCTTAAGAAGAATGAACCCCCAATCTGCTGTACCCCAGATTTATGAAGAAGAAAAAGCCATCTCCTCTTCTGTGTTTCCTTAGAAACATCAGGAAACATTGAAATGGATAGGCCATAGAAGGTCTCCAACCTCTTTTTAAAGAACATTTTTAAAAGCCATTCCTTATCGGTGGTAAGTGCACATGTCACCAACAAAGTAGCTGGGACACATGTCCCAAAGTCAGAATCCTTTAACATATCTGAAACATTTAAAACGTCCATATTTGCAGGTTCTTCAGAGTCCACTGGTTCTTTCTTCCCCTGAGGTAGATAATAAACCCTAGACAAGGGTGGCATTAGTTCCACTGGCACTTTAAGGATTTCTTGTAGATATTGCTTGAACATATCCAGGGCGGAAATGCCCTTCATTTTGGGAAAATTTAAAATAATTAAATTCGCAGCTCTAGCAACGTTTTCCAAGGTTTCCAACATGAAACCCCTGGTTTCTACCAGGAAAACAGCCCCTCTGATTTTGGCCAAACCTCAGGGAACGGAAACGCCGAAAGTCCCGTTGCTGCCCCTGCAGCATGGGAGTGGACCGTCCCTGCTTCTGCTTGTCCTCCGGCAACCTCTCGCCTTTGGACTCTCCCAAATCCTTTACCAATTTATCCAAATCTTCACCAAACAGTAGCTTTCCCCGTAAGGGAAGCTTACTTAACCGCGCCTTGGAAGAGCTATCTGCTGCCCAATTGCGCAGCCAAAGACATCGCCATCCCGCTATCACCGAAGCCATACTCTTTGATAACCCCCTGATAAGATCACAATGAATGTCGGCCAGATAAGCTGCTCCGGATTCTAGTCTGGAGGCCTCCTTCCCCGCTCCCTCGGAGTGGACCCCCTGAATTCGCTGCGCCCAGCGTAGATAAGCCCTTGCCACCCAGGCTCCACAAATAGAAGCCTATAAAGAGAGCGCATTCACCTCAAAAATTTGCTTCAATAAGGCCTCCAACTTACGGTCCTGAGCATCTTTGAGCGCCACACTCCCCTCTATTGGGATTGTAGTCTTTCTGGTAACCGCCGACACAGCTGCATCTACCCTTGGAGACTTAAACAAGTCCTTCTCCTGGTCTACCAGAGGGTAAAGACGTGCCATAACTCTAGAACCCTTAAGTGCAGCCTCCGGCATGTCCCACTCTTCCTGTATCATCTCCTTAAACACTCTATGTACGGGAAAAGCTCATTGAGTCTTTCGAAAAGCCTGCAACAAGGGGTCTTCTAGGGAAGAATCCTCGGTCGGACCTTCAGGCGGGATATTAAGTGTCTTGAGAGACTCTGCAATGAGAGCCGGCAACTCCTCTACGAAATACTCGGACCACCCTCGCTTGGTCCTCCTGTTCCGCAATTTCGCCTTCCTCCAGATCTTCGTCCAGACCCGTGTCAGGATCCAGCTCCTCTGACCCTAGACCCTCCGACATGACCGACCCGTCTACCCGGTTCCCGTCTCCTCTGGGTCTCTTCACACTTATACCTGTCACAGCCGCCGACAAAGGCATACTCGGTCTCTTATCCCCCAGCCCCGCTTCGGCTGGACTGGCTGTAGGCTTATTTAGCGAGCAGCTCAAGGCCTGCTGAAGCAGGGCCACGAAATCTGGTGCAAAAATTGCTGCTAGGCCTCCCGGTAACGGAGGCTGCGCCGTCAGAGGGTCTGGAGCCGAAGAAGTACTGGGCACAGGTTCCCTCGCGGCTACGGTGTCTAATAGTGGTTATATAGGACTGGTAGACGCCCCCTCCTGAACCCCCCGCACCGGCTGAGTCCTGCTCCATAGCCGCCGACTCCTGACTGTAACCTCTACAAATACCCTCCGGTGACACTGATCTCCTTCTAGCACCGCAAAACAAACAGAGCGGCCTAGAAGGCATCATGTCTATCTGAGCCTCTCAGCGAGTAAATCAGGCCCTTAAGCAGATCCCAGTACCCTGTTACTGCTGGACTGTTTTTTTTTTGTTCTTTTTTTTAAACTGAACTAACCCCAGGAACGCTCCCCAAGACTAACTGTGAGGAAAGTACAGCAAAACGAGGCTCCGCAGCCGAAATACAGAGCTTTCAAAAGCAACAAATGCACCCTTCGATTCCCGCGCTAGTGCCACGCGGTCTGGCCTGTACCGCCGCGAACAGCGCTTCCCGCCCTTTTAAAATGCCGTAGCCTATCTTGGTAGCTATCGGAGCTGCGTGTGTTGCCTCCTTCCCTGCGCTCTACCGTGTCCCGGGAGCTGCAGGCATTGGCTGACAAGGGCCAGAGAAAGAAACTCTGACGCCGAGCTGCCGTTTGAACCGCCGGCTCCAGACGCGTTTGCAGGCAAACCTTTTGCACGCGCTGAGCCCTGCAGTCTGCCGGTTCCTCTCCTCCGCTGATAGGATCGGACACCGGTGGCTGTGCTCTCTCCACTCAAAAGCTCCAAGGTTACCTCCAGGGAGGGGAAGAATGAAGGGGGGAGAGGGGGGAGGGCAGAGGACTCGAAAGCACCGGAAAGAGCACCTGAGCAGCTTAGCATCAGCACAAGTCACTGAAGTGCCTTCTTTTTTTTTTCAAACAACAAACCAATAAATCAATAAATCCTTTTCTTCAAAACCTAGACTCTCTTTAACCATCTTTCCAGTGAGCCCCTGGGCTCACCCAACCTCCAGCTGCTTGGAGACTGAGATAACTGGTGTGAGGAGGTGAATCCGGGGCTTATATACCAATGATGTCACAAGAGTGACATTTCTCAGTTTCCAAGCTGTTGGAAGAGGATCACAACCCAGAGATTCCAGGACTAGACTGGAGGGACGATCAGGAACTTGCTTTCAATCGAAAGAGGCTATCCCCCTGTGCATTTATGCCACGGAGGTATTTAAATGTCTCAATCATATCATCTTTATTCTGCCTTTCCTCTAAAGTGTACATATTAAGATCCTTAAGTCTGTCCTCATATGCTTTATAATGAAGACTACTAACAATTTTAGTAGCCACTCTCTGTACCAACTCCAGCCTGTTTATATCCTTTTGAAGGTGAGGTCTCCAGAATTACACACAATACTCCAAATGAGGTTGCACCAAAGACTTATACAGAGGCACTATCACCTCATTTTTCCTGCTGGCAATTCCTCTCCCTTTGCATCCAAGCATCCTTCTAGCCTTTGCCATCACCTTTTCTACCTGTTTAACTACTTTAAGATCATCAGACACAACCATGCCGAGGTCACGCTCTTCTTTAGTGGACAAAAGTACTTCACCCCCTGTACTATATTGCTCCCTTGGATTGCTGCAGCCCAAATGCATGACCTTGCATTTTTTAACATTAAATCCCAGCTGCCAAATTCTAGACCATTCTTCAAGCTTAGCTAGATCCCTCCTCGTGTTATCTACACCTTCCTGGGGGTCTACTCTATTGCAGATTTTGGTATCATAAGCAAAGAGGCAAACCTTACCCGACAGCCCTTCCGCTATATCACTAACAAAGATGTTAAAAAGAACCTTGTGGTTCTTATTTATTTATTTAAGTTTCTTAAAGAGATAGCCAGGTAAAAGGAGAAAATGTCTTTCAAGGCAAAGTACATAAAAAAAAGAAAGGGAAAGAAAGAGAGATGGGAGCAGCAGAGGGGCCTGGACTTTTCAGGTATCTCCCTAGGGATTTAGAGGCCGAGTTCACTGGACCTAGTGACCATTCCACGCTGCCAGCACTCAACTGGGATTCAATTCTCCAAATGGGCCCAGGCGGCTACCCAGACATTGCCCATTGGTACACAGATGACAGTCTACAGAGAAACGCTGAGGAGCTGTCTGCTGCATGATGCCCTAGATACAGCAGGGCTCACAAGTCTTTGTACTGTAAAGACCAGCGTGGCCCATCCAGTCTGCCCAATAAGGAGCCATTACTTTGGTTTGTAACTGCTGCTCCATGCAGGTTACCCCCATTCTGTAGCTTTTTTTAAAATATGAAAGTCATTTAAGTTTTGCTTTGAGCATTCTCTTTACCTATCCCATGCCTTTTTGAAAATTAGTCGCTGTTTTTGTCCACATCATGTCCACTGTGAAGGCATTCCAGGCATCCACCACCCTTTTCATGAGAAGAGTAGTTACTCACCTGTAACAGGTGTTCTCCAGGAGCAGCAGGAATCAGTCCTCACATATGGGTGACATCAACGTCGATGAAGCCCTTGCGGAGCATTTCCCCAGCTTTCCATGAAAGCCTTTGGGAATGCAGGCTTGCATGCGCGGTTCCTTTCCTGCCTAAAGGTGCCATCTTACCTCAGTCAAATGACATAGCTAAGAACAGCACACAAAAACATAAAAGAAACTATATACAACTGCAACTCCAAGGGGAGAAGGGAGGGTTGTGAGGACTGATTCCTGCTGCTCCTGGAGAACACCTGTTACAGGTGAGTAACTACTCTTTCTCCAGGACCAAGCAGGAAGTCAGTCCTCACATATGGGTGACTCCCTAGCTCTGGTCTACCAGGAACCCAGGCTGAACAAGAGAACTCCCTCTAGTCCCAGCATCAAAGAAAGGCTTTCCACTGACAGAACCTCCACCGGTAGCCCAACAGAGGGCAGGAGTTGCCTAAACCTCAGAGAGATTCCGGAGTACTGCCTGGCCAAAAGCACTGTCCCTACGGGACTCCCTCTCCAGGCAGTAATGGGCTGCAAATGTCTGGCTTGAAGACCAAGTAGCAGCCCTGCAGATGTCTACCAATGGTACAGAGCGGAGATGAGCCACTGAGGCAGCCATTGCCCTGACACGATGGGCCGTGACCCAACCCTGCAAAGGAAGGTCAGCCGCCTTGTAAGCCCAGGTGATACAGTCAGCCACCCAGATGGCCAAGGTACACTTGGACACAGCTAACCCCAAATTATTAGGGTCAAAAGATATGAAGAGCTGAGTAGCTCTTCTGTGCCCTTGCGTACGGTCAAGGTAGAAGGATAAGGCCCTCCTACAGTCCAGGGTATGCAGAACTGCTTCAGCCTGGCTTGCATGAGGCCTAGGGAAGAATGTTGGAAGAACCACCTCCTGGTTGAGGTGGAAAGAGGAGACAACTTTAGGGAGGAACTTAGGATGAGTCCTGAGGACTACCCTGTTCCTATAGATTCTGGTGTAAGGCCTGTCACAGACCAGGGCCTGAAGTTCACTCACTCGCCTGGCCGAGGTTAGGGCTATCAGGAAGAGAGTCTTCCAGGACAGAAAGCGGAGAGGACAAGTAGCCATTGGCTCAAAAGGTGGGCAAGTCAATTGTTGCAAGACCACATTCAACTCCCACTCAGGAGCAGGAGGACGGATTGGAGGCTTGAGCAAGAGCAAGCCTCTGAGAAAGCGGGACACCAAAGGGTGAACCGACAGAGAATGTCCTTCCACCAGGGAGTGGTGAGCTGCTAGAGCTGAGAGGTGGACCCGAACAGAATTGGACTTAAGTCCCTGATTTGATAAGTGCAGTAAGTACTGAAGCACTACTGGTACAATACAGGAGAAGGGATCCTCTGTACGTAGCTGAAACCACACAGGAAACCTTTTCCATTTGAGAGCATAGGTTTTCCTAGTGGACTGTTTCCTAGAGGCTAGGAGAACCTCTTCAACTTCCTGAGGTAGGCCCCAGGGAGCCAAAACTACCCTTGCAGCCTCCATGCCATCAAATTGAGAGCTTTGAGGTTGGGGTGCAGCAGAGAACCCTGATCCTGAGAGAGAAGGTCGGGTTGGAACCCTAGAGGCAGTGGGGGATCCACTGCAAGCTGTAGCAAAAGTGGAAACCAAGGCTGTCTCGGCCACCTGGGAGTTACCAGCAGGACTGAGGCCTTGTCCTGAAGAATTTTGAACAGGGTTCGGGCCACCAGAGGCGTGGGAGGAAACGCATACAGGAGGCCCTGAGACCAGGGAATCAGAAAAGCATCTGCTGCTATCCGCAGAGGATGCGGTTGCCTGGAGCAGAACTTTGGCAGCTGTTTGTTCAGAGGACTGGCAAACAAGTCTATGGATGGAAGTCCCCATTGCATGAAAATCTTTTGAACTACCATGGGATGGAGCTGCCACTCGTGGGGCTGCAGAATCCTGCTGAACCTGTCCGCCAGGTAGTTCTCCTGGCCAGGTAGATAGACTGCCTTGAGGAGCATGTTGTGCTTGAGAGCAAACAAGCAAAGGTCCTGTGCCTCCTGACAAGAGGAGCCTGGACACAGTTCCGCCCTGCTTGTTTACATAGAACCAGGCTACCTGGTTGTCTGTCTGAACCAGGACAGACTGATGAGCCAGGGTTTGAGAAAAGGTCTTGAGGGCTAACCGAATAGCTCTGAGTTCCAGGAGATTGATTTGCTGTGCAGCTTCCCAGGGAGACCAGAGACCCTGGGTGCACTTGCCTAGACAGTGAGCTCCCCAGCCTTGCAGCCTTGCATAGACAGTGAGCTCCCCAGCCTTGCAGGTCAAGACCACTGTGAACGCAGGGCTCTGAAAAGGTACTCCTTTTAACAGCCACCACTTGAGGGAGTGTAGCAAGTGTCTGGACACCCTTATCCTGTCTCTGAGGCTGCCTCTGGCCTGTGACCACTGAGTCCGAAGGCACCACTGTGCCGGCCTCATATGGAGCCTGGCATTGGGGGTCACATGTACTGTCGAAGCCATGTGGCCAAGAAGTCTCAGGCAGAGTCTGGCGGAGACCAGTGACCTGCTGAGAAACTTGTTTGCTAAGTTTATCAGTCTTTGGGCCCTGTCTTCTGGTAAGAAGGCCTTTGCCAGCAGAGAGTCCAACCTTGCCCCTATGAACTCCAAGTTCTGGGAGGGGAGCAAAGTGGACTTTGCGAAGTTTATGACAAACCCCAGGCTTTGAAGAAGAGTAATGGTCCTGAGGGTGGCTTGTCTGGCCTCCTGTTATGTCTGACCTCTTATGAGCCAGTCGTCCAGATAGGGGAATACAAAGATGCCCTGATTCCTCAGGTAGGCTGCCACCACTGCTAGGCATTTGGTAAAGACTCTGGGAGCGGAAGTGAGGCCAAAAGTCAATACTCTGTACCGATAATGGTTTCCTCCCACAACGAACCTGAGGTACTTTCTGTGGTCTGGATGGATGAGGATGTGGGTATACGCATCCTTTAGATCTAAGGAGCATAGCCAATCTCCCTGCTGGAGGTAGGGCAGAAGTGTTCCAAGAGTAAACATCTTGAACTTTTCCTTCTCCAGGAACTTGTTGAGGTTTCTGAGATCCAGGATAGGTCGAAGACCACCGGTTCTTTTGGGCACCAGGAAACATCTGGAGTAGAACCCTCGGCCTTGCAAGTGGGGAGGCACAGGCTCCACCGCCCTGTCTAGCAACAGACCTTGTAGCTCTTGAAGGAGAAGATCTGTGTGCAGGAGAGGCCTTGGAGTTTCCCCTGGGAAGTATGGCGGAGGCAGCTGTAGGAAGTGCAGGGCATAGCCCTTTTGGACTATGCTTAGCACCCAACTGTCTCCGGTGATGAGTGGCCACTGGTGGGCAAATAGGGCTAGGCGACCTCCTGTGCAGGGTTGGGAGAGCAGGGACAGAGAGGCTATTTATTTTATTTATGCTTTTCTTCTATACCGCTTTTTCCAAAGATCAAAGGAGGTTTACATTTAACATATAATGAACATGGTTTTACATGGAACAGTGTCCAGGCATGGCTGCAGTCATCGGACCTCGAGCCATGGGTTCAGGACAAGTTGGTCGATGTCCCTTGCCGAGGTGAAAACCTTTTTGGCAAATCCATGACCGAGAAGGCCGCCCAGCTCGAGACCGAGCACCTCGCCGAAGGCTATGCCGAAGGAGTCAAAAACCCCCACCCTGCTGTGTAGGAGCAGGGGCCGGAGGCTTGGGGGTCCTCTGCCTACGGGGCCCATTACCCTGCCCCTTGGCTTGCTGACCCTGAGGGGCAGCTTGGCAGCCTGATATTGCGGGTACTGTTTGTAGGCAGTGCCCTTCCTCGGATAAAAGGACTTTTTCCCCGAGCCCTTCTTCTTGTGAGAAGGGGCAGAAGTCTTCCTAGACAGCCTTGTCCGTGTGAGGTGCTCGGTCTCGAGCTGGGCAGCCTTCTCGGTCATGGATTTGCCAAAAAGGTTTTCACCTCGGCAAGGGACATCGACCAACTTGTCCTGAACCCATGGCTCGAGGTCCGATGACTGCAGCCATGCCTGGCGTCGAGCCGCGATGCCGGCTGCTGCAACACGGGCCGAAGCCATCGTAGGCAGCGTGGGACATAAATTTAGAGCATTCCCGGATCCCCAAGGACAAGGACTTGAACCTCCGCAAGGGCTCCCCGGAGAGACCAGCAGAGAACCCGGCCAGTTCCTTGGCCAGGTCCCGTAAGTACATGCCCATGTACAGCTGGTAAGACTGGACACGGCAAGCAAGCATCGAGCGCTGGAAGCACTTTCTACCAAAACCATCGAAGTTCCAGGCCTCCCTGCCAGGGGGCACCGTGGAGTGCATCTTCTGACTTTTCAGGCGATGCATGTCCGATTCCACCACCATGGAATGGTGTGGTAGCTGCGCCTTCTGAAAGCCAGGACTCTTCCGGAGTCGATAGATCGAATCGACCCGCTTGCTCAAAAGCGGCGCCGAGGCCGTGCCTCCCACATGCGGAAGAGGAGCCGTTCCAGCATCGGAGGAACCGGGACAGTAACGGCCTCCTTCGGAGGAGAGTCGTACTGCAGGGCCTCGAGCTCTTCAGTTCGAGGCTCCTCCTCGGGGTCCGTAGGGATAGCCAAGGCAGTGGCCATATCCCGAACGAACTCCGAGAACCTGGTATCCTCCGGAGGGGATCTACTCCGGGGCTCAGACTGCAGTGAGTCCGATGGGACGCACCGAGTCTTAAAGGTGTCGGGAGACTCCTCGTCCTCCGTCTCCCATGCGGACTCGTCCGAAGAGGAATCGGGGTCCGACCTCGCGGGGCCTGTGAGCACCCGCCCCGATGCCGATGGCACCGGCGTCGACGCCCTCGGTCCCAAACGAGGGCGTCTTGAAAGACTAGAAAAGGGGCCTGTTACTTCTGGAGAGAGATCTGCAACTGTGAGTATATACTTCTGGGACTTTTCTGAAAGGAATTTTTTTTATTAAAGCTAATTAATCTGTGAACCCACTATTTTTTGTTAAATCAGTCAGGGCATAGTAGCAGCAGTTTAAGTTTACATTTAAAACACAGAAGAGAGCTTTCTGGTTAAATTTCATACCCAGCAGAGAGCTTGTAGTTTAAATTTAATAGTCACTCAGGGCCTAGCATCAGCAAAGTACTTTTAGTTTAAATTTAAAACACAGAAGAGAGCTTTTTAGTTAAATTTAGAACCCAGCAGAGAGCTTGTAGTTTAAATTTCATAATAAGTTAGAGCCTAGCAGCAGCAAAGAGCTATAATTTAAATCAAATAAGAATATAGCTTACCTCAGCAGCACAGGACAGGGTACTGTGTAGCAGCCCTCTTTTAGTTCAAATCCTTTTAAGTTTACAATAAGCCAGAACAGAACAAACAACATCACATCTAGCACATGAGTACATCTAAATATTAATCGTCATAGAGAACAAAAAGCAAAGTTGACAGGAACAAGAGAAGCAGAAGTATTGTGTTGCGACATTCTCGCCCCGGATGACACCAGACTCCCAAACCCCCACCTCCCCCTCAGCCCCCCCCCTATCATCCCCCCCCCACCCAGCACAGACCAACAAACACATATACAGGAAGCACGGGGTTTCCAAAAGGGAATATACCCCTGAAAAGGGATACATGGCACGCCTCCTAGAGCACAGGAGGAGAACCAAAGGAGCAAAGAGTAAAAACTCAGCTCAAGAATAACCACAGCTGTTCTGCATCGAAAACAGACACTCAGGTGCACCACCCCTCCATACCAAGCACCCTCTCCGGGGTTTATGTTAGACATTCAAAACCACACTCCTCTCCCTGGGCGGCAAACTATGAATAACTGGGGACCATAGGTCAAGGAATTTATCCCATTTGTGACCACCTTGCTGCTTTGCTGTTAACTTTTCCATATACAACAATTCCAGCAAGGCCTTTTCCCACATTAGCACCCCTGGCGGCGCAGCCTCCAGCCAGCGACTCAGTAAAGTCTTCTTAACAAGCAGGAAGCCGCGTTCCAGGACTCCCCTATGCGCCGGGGCGACCAGCTGAGCCACAGGGCTCCACTCATGAAACAAACATACATCTCGTTGGCAAACTTCCCCTATTTCCAACCACCCCACCATCTTGGCACAGGCCTGCTGCCACAAAACCTGCACCACAGAGCAGTCCCAGAAGTGATGCAGGAAGGTTCCAACATCCTGCTTACACCAGGTACAGGTAGAGGTGGACTGCAGGCCTGCCTGAAATGCCCATTTATCAGTGGCATAAGCTCTCCAAAGAAATTTATACTGCAGCTCCTGCAAATAGACCCAGGAGGACCCCTTCAGGACCCGCCCAAATGCAGCTCGCAAGCACTCTACGGTCATCCCCTCCACCCCATCTGAACGCCACCTACTCGCCAGCGCAGAGAGGGAAAACTCAGCGCCCATTGAGCCAAGTAGCTGGCGGTACACCAGGCTCCCTCGATCCCTCTCTACCAATATCTGCAGGATGTCACGGGGGGTCCTAGCTTCTGGTCCCTCCCCCTCTGGTAGCTGACCCCTTAAGCTCCCCAAATAGTGGCGTATCTGCAGGTACCCGTAAAATTGATGTGTGGGAAGCTGAAATCGTGCTGATAGGGCGCGGAAACTCTCAATGATCTCCCCACCTGTCATGTACAAATCCCCAAGGCACACCAACCCTTTCTTTGACCAAGGGCGAAATAGATTATGGACTGGCATCCCCGGGGGGAAAGCGGGATTCCCCACCAATGGGAGTAGCAGCGAGGTCTTCCAATTCCAGCCAAGCCTAGAACACAGCGCTCGCCAAGCCGCCCGAAGGGCCCCCGTGTAGACACCTCCCCCACTAGATAATGCCATAGATGGTCGCTCCATGTGCAATACATAGAGACTGTGATAGGGAGCACACATCCAGTTCAAGTGATATACAGGGGCGCACCCCCCATTCTCCCCTAACAGGCCCCAAAGATGACGAACCATGTACCGAAAATTATAGAGCCGAAGGGAGGGTAAACCCAACCCTCCCTCCTCCGCTCTCTGCATCAGGGCCCTCAGCGGAATCCTGGCACGTCTGCCGCCCCATAGGAACCCTCTAAGAAGGCCATTCAATCTCTTCCAATCTTTAGCAAGGACCCAGAGAGGTAGCAATCGGAGGACATACAACCAGCGAGGGAACACAACCATGGTGAATAATGCCACCCTCCCCTTCAACGACAGCGGCAATCCCCGCCAGTTCATGAGTACTGCCTTGGTCCTATCCAACAGTCCAGAAATATTTGCCTGGTAAAGGCGCTCCGGCCGATCAGGGAGGCAGACACCCAAATATTTTAAGGAGTTCTCGGCCCAGACCAGTGGGAAGGGACCCTCCCAAACCGGCCGCACTCGCCCGCCCACATCCAACACCATCGACTTGGAAGTGTTAATCTTAAGGCCCGAAAAACTACCGAATTCCTCTATCACCTGCAACACTCGCGGCAGTGACTGCTGCGGTTGGGTTAGGCACAAGAGCATATCATCCGCAAACGCACTAACTTTGGTCTCCTCCACCCCCATGGCAACCCCTCTAATCCGCGGGTCCCTCTGGATCACCTGTAGTAACGGTTCAAGAGCTAGGACAAACAATAAGGGGGATAGAGGACATCCCTGGCGCGTGCCTCTCTCTAGCACAAAAGACTCCGAAAATGTGCCATTCACTCCCACTCTAGCCATAGGTTGCGCATACAGTAGCCGAATCCATTGCACAAACTCGCCGCTGAACCCCAAAGCGCCCAACACATCCCACAAGAAGGTCCACGCCACCCTATCAAACGCCTTTTCTGCATCCAGACTTACTAACAGCATAGCCGTCTCCCGGCGGAGAGAGTGTTCCATCCCCAAGAGCAACTTAGCAATGTTCCTGGAGGCATCTCTACCCTGCACAAATCCCACCTGTCGAGAATCTATAAGCGACGGTAAGATAGGGTTCAGCCTCTTTGCCAAGACCGAGGCCAATATCTTCATATCACAGTTGATAAGGGAGATCGGCCTATACAAGGCAGGGCCAGTCAAGTCTTTCCCCGGCTTCGGGAGCACTGTTATATCGGCACACCGCATATCCCTAGGGAACTCACCCAATCTACGCGCTTCATCAAACATAACTACCATAGAGGGGGCGAGCCGCGAAGACAAGATTTTGTAATATTCATAGCTAAACCCATCAGGTCCCGGGGCCTTATGAATACTCCCGGCTTTAATCACCTGCTGGATTTCCCCCACCATTAACAGGGCATTCAGCTTCTGTAGGTCCTCATCTGACAAATGAGGGAGAGACAGCGGACGCAGAAATTCTTGCCCTCTCCTATAGTCCCTCTCTTCTTCAGTGTATAATTGAGCATAAAATTTGCGGAAAAGTTCCGCTAACTGCGTAGGCTGGTGGTGTACCATGCCCCGCTCGTCCCTGAGGACTGGTATAAATCGCGCGCCGCCAGGAGCCTTGACCAATTTAGCCAACAACCGACCAGACCTGTTGCCATATCGAAAGAACTGATGTCTATAACATTGCAAAGAATACACAGCCCGCCTCTGAAGGAGTTCATGAAGCGCCGCCTGGGCCCCAGCATACTCTAACTGCAGTTCCCGATCCCCTTTCCTGCCCAGCCTCCGCTGCAAATCCCTCACTCTATGCTCCAACACCATTAAGCTGCGGTCCATGTGCTTGCGACGCTTTACACAGTAGGAAATAATCGCTCCGCGCATAACCGCTTTACTGGTTTCCCATAAAAGAACTGGCGAGCACTGCGGCGTATCATTAAAGAAGAGAAACTCATCCCATTGATCCTCTAGGAATTTCCTAAATTCTAAGTCCTCCCACAGGTATGCTGGAAATCTCCACCCCTTATGCGAGGCCCCCTTACATTCCCAGGTTACCCACACCAGCCCATGGTCAGATACCACTATAGGTTCTATCCCTGCTTGGACCACCTTAGAGACCGCCCCTTCACTCACCAGGACATAGTCAATACGTGACCAAGAGAGATGTGCCCTGGACTGATGGGTGTACTCGCGAGTTCCGGGATTGAGAAGGCACCAAATGTCAACCAAGTCCCCCATCCGACAAAGATAACCCACCCCTTTTCTCCGCCATGCCCCTGCCCCTGCCCCACTATTCGAGGACTTGTCCAACAGCGGATCATGGGGGCAGTTAAAATCACCAGCCAAGATCAAATTTCTGCTCTTCGCTCCTTGGACAAATCCCAGCAGCCTACGAAAGAAGGCGTGATCATACACGTTAGGGGCATAAACGTTGGCGAGCCAAATATCCTCGTTATACATCTTGGCATGCAGCAAGATATATCTCCCACCCGGATCAGCGGTCATGTGCTGTACCTCAAAGGGGACCCCCCGCTTCACCAGGACCACCACCCTAGCTTTCTTAGTGCCCGAGGACGCTCCATAAGTGGCCGCTACCCAATCCCTAACCAACTTCTGATGTTCCCCAGCGCTTAAATGTGTCTCCTGCAGTAGTGCTATATGGGCCCCCTTCCGCTTAAGGGATTGCAGTATTTTGGTACGCTTAACGGGCGAGCCTATTCCCCCCACATTCCAGGAAGTGATCTTTAGGTTAGGCATGCGCATTTGGTGAGGCTCCGTCCTGCAGTGCTATCTCGAGCTCGTGCTCCGGGAGTTGCCCAGCCTCAACTCCCAGGCCATGATTCCCCACATCATGAAAGACAGAGTAGTTCCCGGTATACCCGCTACTTCCTGCATCAAACAGCTCCATAGAACGTGCCCTCCTCCCCCCAGTAACAATCGCACCCCCCCCACTCCCTACCCGAACCTGCTGTCGCTCCCCCACCCCTTCCCCTTCCTCCCCACCCCACCCCCAACCCCTCCCACCCCCATCCTCATCCGCTCCTCCTCATCCCTATCTGCCACCGCACACCAACATACACTCTCACAATCACCCCCACAGACACCCCTTCCTCCACCAAGCATTCGCACCTTCACCCACATCCCCTTCAAACAACAACAACCATTGCAAACGCAAGGCACCCCAATACAGGGGTAAGATCACTGTCCATGCTCCTCCAGGCCCCCATATGGTAACAGCATCATGGGGCGACATAATGTCCATAGTGTTTCTGAGAATTTGAAGGCAAGTCATGATCAAGGCGCCATGGCGCAACTGACTACTCTCCAATAAAGGTCATTCAAGTCGAAGCTGCAGTTGTTGTGGAATTTGGCAAAATGGTGGAAACAAACCTCCACGCCGCTGGCACCTGCTCGAACGTGTGCGTTTCCCCCTTATGGAAAACTTTCAAGGTGGCAGGGTAGCTAAGGGCAAAGCGAATTCCACCCTGGATAAGCTCACTACACACAGGGGAAAATTCCTTCCGCTTGGCAGCCAAAGTCGCTGAGTAATCCTGAAATAGGAATATGGGAGCATTGTCCAGCTTCAAGTCCCGTTTTTTCCGGTAGGCTTGTAGAAGTAAGGTCTTCTGATGAAAGTCCAACAGGCGGGCTAACACAGGTCTAGGTTTAGCACAGCCCTCCTGCCACTGCCCCAGCTGGTGCGCTCTCTCCACCTTAATCTGGCCATGGAGCTTGGCGAGACCCAACTCTTTCGGCAACCACGTATCAAATAGGGAAAAGAGCTGTGTACCTGTCCAGGATTCCGGCACCCCAATCAAGCGCAGGTTGTTCCTGCGGGAGCGGTTCTCCAGATCATCAACTTTGATCAGGAGGGCATCGATTTGCTTTTACTGTTGGTGTTTGGAACGCTCCAGCGCTAGCTCACCATCCTCTAAAACCGTCACCCTCTGCTCAACTTCTTCAACCCTCCTATTAAGCTCTCCAAAGGTGCCACTCATCTCCACCAGCTTCTGTAGCACGGCGGCAAATTTAGGTTCCAAAAGTTTGGCTACCTCGAAGGCGAGTTCCTCCGGGCCAGAATCCACGCTCTCTTTGCCCGGGGAGTCGTGCACCGACGTGGTCTTTGCTGCCGACGCCATCTTGTGGTCTCGCGCACCTGTAGCTTTCTCCCGCCTCGCCGCCGTTTTCATCCTCTTCCCCGAGCAGCACTTCGCTTCACTTTAACCAAACGGTACTCCGGCTGTCCCCCTGACAACGGAGAGTACTTTCAGCCCTCTCCACAAAATAAGTCGCCGAATTTATTGCCCGATTCTGAGGGAGGCCTGGGAGCATGATGAGGAACGTCCTCACCCGCTCATGCGCTCATGTGATCGCAGCCCTCTTTTAATAAGTGTTATTTCCCTCCCTCCCGCCCCACACCCACCCACCCCTGGGTTAATTGTAGCTTTATAGGTACTTACACATTTTAACAGACAGGAGGTGCTCTCAGGTGAAGCTCATTACCCAAATCAGTCATACACTAAGGACCTGAGATTAATTAAGCTTCAGGTGAACAAGGTATATTAAACGTATTAGGTACAGTTTTATTGGCAACCCTTAGTAAGTAAAGAATTTAAAGATCTAAACAAAAACTTAAAACTAAGATGCAGACAGCAGTCCAGCAGCGAGATGGGGGCTTTCCAGTCTTTTGCATTGAGTGTCACATGTATGATTTTCTCCCAGTTGGTGAGAGGTCTTACGTGTGCACTAGGTGCAAGGTGCTCTTTGCTCTCAGGGAACGAGTCCGTTCTCTAGAGGCTAGAGTAGCAGACTTGGAAAACATAAGACAGACAGAGAGGTACATAGACGAGACCTACAGGGATATAGTCCTGAAGTCCCACCTCCAGTCTGGCAGCATCTCTGTTGCCATGGAGGAGCAAGATCACGTGACAGCAGAGCATCACCCTGGTGTGGCAGGAAGTGATCCTGTAACTAGGACCTGTCCTCCAGGTGATGTAAAACCCTCTCGCACTGAGGAAGTTTCTCCAGGGCCATGTGTCCATGAGGGAAGGGTTAGGACAGCCATTATAGTTGGTGATTCTATCATTAGGCATGTAGATAGCTGGGTGGCTGGTGGACGTGAGGATCGCCTAGTAACATGCCTGCCTGGTGTGAAGGTAGCGGACCTCACACGCCACCTAGATAAGGTCTTAGATAGTGCTGGGGAGGAGTCTGCTGTCTTGGTGCATGTCGGTACCAATGACATAGGAAAATGTGGTAGGAAGGTTCTGGAGGCTAAATTTAGGCTTTTAGGTAGGAAGTTGAAATCCAGAACTTCCAGGGTAGCGTTCTCCGAAATGCTTCCCGTTCCACGTGCAGGACCCAAAAGGCAGGCAGCGCTCCGGAGTCTCAATGCGTGGATGAGACAATGGTGCAGAGATGAGGGTTTTGGATTTGTTAGGAACTGGGGAACATTCTGGGGAAAGGAGGGGCTCTTCTGAAGGGATGGGCTTCACCTTAACCGGGATGGAACCAGGCTGCTGGCATTAACCTTTAAAAAGGAGATAGAGCAGCTTTTAAACTAGATAATAGGGGAAAGCTGACAGTCGCCCAACAGCAGATGGTTCGGAAGAATGTATCCTTGAAGGATACTACCAAAAGCAGAGAGGTTCCAAAAAAGAGCAAAGTATCCCAAATGCCCTCAAGTATGGAGCAGACAGAGCTTAAAGATCCCAAATTACCCATGTCTACTAATAGCCAAATTAATATGAATAAAATACAGTCTCTAAAATGCTTGTATGCAAATGCTAGAAGTCTAAAAAATAAGATGGGAGAGTTAGAATATATAGCACTAAATGAGAGGTTAGATATGATTGGAATATCAGAGACATGGTGGAAGGAGGACAACCAGTGGGACACTGTGATACCTGGGTACAAACTATATCGTAATGATAGAGCTGATCAAATTGGTGGAGGGATTGCACTCTATGTTAGAGAGGGCATTGAGTCAGTAAGGATTAAAGTTTTGCAGGAAACAAAATTTGCTGTAGAATCTCTATGGATTGAAATTCCATGTAAAAAGGGGAAGGCGATGGCAGTGGGGGTGTACTATCGAACACCAGGCCAGCATGAACAAATGGATGATGAAATACTCAAAAAAATCAAGGAAGCTAACAAAATTTACAGTGCAGTAATAATAATGGGTGATTTCAATTACCCCGGTATCGACTGGGTCAGGACATGCTAGGGAGATAAAGTTCCTAGATGACATAAATGACTGCTTCTTGGAGCAGCTGGTTCATGAACCAACCAGAGGGGAAGCCATATTAGACCTGGTCCTTAGTGGAACACCAGATCTAGTGCAAGAGATAAGGGTGTTGGGGCCACTTGGCAATAGTGATCATAGCATGATCGCCTTTGATTTAATTAGTGGAGGAGGGATAGTACAGAAATCCACAGTACTACCTTTTAACTTTCGAAAGGGAGACTATGATAAAATGAGGAAAATAGTTAAGAAAAAACTAAAAGGAGCAGTTGCAAAGGTTAAAGACTTACATCAAGCTTGGGTGTTGTTGAAAAATACTATCTTGGCAGCCCAGACCAGCTGTATTCCACGCTTTAAGAAAAGTGGAAGGAAGTCCAAAAAACTGCCAGCATGGTTTAAAGGTGAAGTCAGAGAGGCTGTTGTTGCCAAAAAAGCATCTTTCAGGAAATGGAAAAAAGAGCCAAACGACGAAACCTGGAAACAGCACAAGCACTGGCAAATCAAATGCAAGGCACTGATAAAGCAGGCAAAGAGAGAATTTGAGAAGAAGCTTGCTGTGGAAGCAAAAACGTGAAATAAAGACTTTTTCAAGTACATTCGCAGCAAAAAACCTGTGAGACAGTCAGTTGGTCCATTAGATGATAGAGGAGTTAAAGGGGCACTAAGAGGCGACAAGGCGATAGCGGAGAGAGTGAATGAATTCTTTGCTTCGGTCTTTACTGAGGAAGATGTAGGGATGTTACCCATGAATGAAGTGGTATTTAAAGGTGCGGAAGAATTGAAGGAAATATCGATACATCGGGAAGATGTATTACAACTATTAGATAAACTGAAGAGTAGCAAATCACCTGGGCCAGATGGTATACATCCAAGGGTGTTGAAAGAACTGAAATATGAGATTGCAGACCTGCTATTAGTAATCTGTGAACTATCATTAAAATCATCTCTAATACCTGGATTGGAGGATCGCCAATGTAACACCAATTTTTAAAAAGGGTTCGAGGGGTGATCGGTGAAACTACAGACTGGTGAGCCTCTCGTCAGTACCGGGAAAAATGGTAGAAACCATCATAAAGAATAAAATTACTCAGCATGTAGATAGTCATGGCCTAATGGGAGACAGCCGACATGGCTTTAGACAAGGAAGATCTTGTCTTACTAATCTGTTATGTTTTTTTGAAAGTGTGAATAAACAGGTGGACAAAGGTGAGTCGGTTAATATAGTGTATCTGGATTTTCAGAAAGCCTTTGACAAGGTCCCTCATCAGAGACTTTTGGCAAAACTAAAGAGTCATGGGATAGGAGGCAGTGTACTACTGTGGATCAAGAACTGGTTAAGAGATAGAAAGCAGAGGGTTGGGCTAAATGGACAATTTTCCCAATGGAGAAAGGTGAATAGTGGTGTACCCCAGGGATCTGTGCTGGGTCCGCTGCTTTTTGACATATTCATAAATGACCTGGAAAGTGGAATAACAAGTGAGGTTATCAAATTTGCAGATGACACAAAACTATTTAAAGTTGTTAAAACCCAAGAGGATTGTGGAAAATTGCAAGAGGATCTTGATAAATTAGAAGACTGGACATAAAAATGGCAGATGAAATTTAATAGGGACAAGTGCAAAGTCATGCACCTAGGGAAGAACAACCAAAACTATGGTTATACAATGCAAGGTTCCACATTAGGAACCACCACCGAGGAAAAAGCTTTAGGCGTCATTGTGGATAACATGTTAAAACCCTCGGCCCAGTGTGCAGCGGCAGCCAAGAGAGCAAATAGAATGCTAGTAGGTATCATAAGGAAAGGAATGGAAAATAAAACAAAAGATATTATAATGCCTCTATATCGTTCCATGGTGAGACCTGTCAGACGGCTGCCTAGGGTGAGAACTTACACAATCTTGACGATGCATATATTCATATGATTCTTGCAAGGTATTGTGGGTATTGTAGTTCATTCACTCCCAAACACAGCTGATGACAATAATTTGAGTTGTGAAACCAAGTGGTAAGATCAATAAAATACTTCTTTTATTGATGGGGTTTAATTCACCCAGCACATGTATGCTTGATAGCACTATAAATGAGGTTACTTGCTTGCAGTGTTTAAATGGATAACAAAAAGTCACAAAGTAAACCAGAAACAACCTTCAGCTTGTCAGGCAATTAGCTAATGTTTTCTTAGCAAATAATTACCAAATACAAAGGCACAAAGAAAAGAATAAACTTTGCTGGTTAGGTTAACTTCTGCTTATTTTCCACGCAGATCTCAGCAGTGATTCTCCCTTGCTCACACACACAATCAGGTGCAGCTTTAATTACTATCAACTGACCAGCTGTAAGCCTTTAGCTGGCTGGCTGCTACTGTGTGAACCCAAATCCTGCTTTAAGAGCTGTTTGCAGTGGAAATAAAGAACAAAGTTAGGTTTCTTTGTGATGGCTGATGTGTTTGCTCACAGAAAGCTAGCAATAGCATTTAGATAGAGAACAGTCCATATAAACTGTACTTTCATCTGCTGTATCAATCAGCATAGGGTCAGTATCATACATTGGCACAGACGCGTCTTTCATTAAGGCACTATCATGAGAATGCTTATTCCCTTGCTGCCATTCTCTATTATAGATAGGGTCTGGATCAGTGTTCATACCTGAGCCTCTCCTGCTATCATTATTCCTCTCTGTATAGCCTGGCCAATATGTAACCCAATCCTGATGTCCAGCCTTCCAATCTTGATCCCTGGACACTGGATCTCCTCTCACATACCTTCTGGCCTTGGTCTGAAAGTCCCTTCCACATGCAGTCTTCTCTCTTCCAGGTAGCCACTGGTGATTCCTATCTCTGCCACTCCATTCCTCTGGCTGAATCCAGTCCAATGGACTCTGCTGGCTTTTGGAATACCTCCCAGTATGAGTACTGCCTTGGAATCTCCCAGACCTTCCAATGGCCTTTCTTCTCTTCCTTCCAGAGAGTTTCCTTCTCTCTCTATCTGCTTGGCTTGGCTTCTGTTTCTCCAGGTGATACTGGTGCTTGTAGCCGTTGCTGAAGCTCTCCCCTCTGTATCTCTTCCTGAAGCTGTTCTTGAAACTGTTATCTGAAGAATAAGCTCTATTCTTATCCTGTTCTAATGTGTGCTGCTCCCTAACACAGCGCAGCTGTCTTGAATCAGGCCCTGCCCTTTGAGATGAGTGCTTAGGGATTACCTCATAGCTCTCTTGATTGCACACACATTTTCTCACTTCAGCCCCTCTCATGGCTGCTGGAAACCTGGTGCATTCTGGGACTGGTAGTCTTTTATGTGAAAACTCTGTTTTCTTGCTTCTACCAGAACTGACAGGTTGCTTGTTCAGAGTCACATCATCTTTTCTATAGCTCCTACCTGAGCTATGATAAGCTTCCTTATCACAGACCGCACCTTGAATATTGTGTGCAATTCTGGTCGCCGTATCTTAAAAAGGATATAGAGTTATTAGAAAAGGTTCAGAGAACAGCCACCAAAATGGTAAAGGGGATGGAAGGATACTCCTATGAAGAAAGGCTAAAAAGGTTAGGGCTCTTTAACCTGGAAAAGAGACGGCTGAGGGGAGATATGATAGAAGTCTATAAATTAATGTACGGAGTGGAACGGGTAAACGTAGATCGATTGTTTACGTTGTCAGATTATGGAAAGACTAGGGGACATGCAATGAAGCTACAGGGTAAACTATTTAAGACTAATAAAAGAAAATATTTTTTCACTCAACGTGTAATCAAACTCTGGAATTTGTTACCGGAGGATGTAATAAAGGCTGTTAGTGTAGCTAGGTTTAAAAAAGGTTTGGACAAGTTCCTGGAGGAAAGGTCCATAAACCATTATTAAGAGGGGACCCAGGATATCAATGCTTGACCCAGTACAAGCATTGTGGAACCTGTGTCTTTTGGGGAAACTGCTAGGTATGTATGACCTAGATTGGCCACTGTTGTAAACAGGATACTGGGCTTGAGGGACCTTGGTCTGACCCAGTATGGCATATCTTATGTTCTTATGACCTCGAGCCTTCATGGTCTCGAGTATCGGCTCCGTCTCCGGGGTCGACTTAGAGGTCGATGTCTCGGTGGTCGGGGCAGATGCGCCAGACAGGCTGGCCATCAGTGCCCGCTGCTAGTCCATGAAGGCAGACAATCTGCTCTCCAAGGCTGTCAACCTGAGACTCAGCTCAGGAGTCAGCAGCTCCCGACTCGGGCTCCGGTGGCGCCGGGCCCGACGACAGCTCCCTGGGAGGAGAGTCCACGACGACTACAGGACTTACATGTCCAGCAGACTCCGGCTCCAGTCGAGGAACTTTGGATGGCTTCTCCTGTTCCACAGGCCCGGGGTGATGGTCGGGGGTCTGAGACCGAGTTCTCGAGGATCCCGGGACCTCTTCCGACGACGCCCTCGCGAGCCGTTTCTTCCTCTTGCGTTCCCGGTCGGGGGACCCCCGTTCCGAGGAGCCACGATGGTGCTCGGGATCCGACTCCCGAGATGTCGAGGCCTCAGACGAGGTCCGGGCCCGGCCGGAGGCCGAGTCAGAAAAGAGCCTTTCTTTCTGGTGCTGTCGACTGCGCAGTGCCTTGGAAGACATCTTCCCACATGGTCCACATGTTTTAGAGTCGTGATCAGGACCGAGGCACCGGAGGCAGCAGTCGTGTGTGTCGGTGAGAGACATCAGTTTCTTACACCGATCACACTTCTTTAAACCACTGGAAGCCATCGGGGAAAAAAAAGAGTCCCCGCGAGGTCGAAGGACCGGCCTTTCAGGGAAAAGGAAAAAAAGGGCGCGAACACCGGCGTCGAACCGGAGACGAAAAAACAGCGAATCGCCAAAAAGTCAAACAATTTTCTGGGATGACGAGGACTCACGTCCGGCAGGCTTCACGGAAAACGAGAGACTGAGGTAAGATGGCACCTTTAGGCGGGAAGGGAACCGCGCATGCGTGCCTGCATTCCCAAAGGCTTTCATGGAAAGCTGGGGAAATGCTCCGCAAGGGCTTCATCAACGTCGATGTCACCCATATGTGAGGACTGACTTCCTGCTTGGTCCTGGAGAAAAGTACTTCCTGATGTTGCTTGTAAGTTTACCTCCTGGTAGTGGTGCATGACCCATTCGTTTGGACTGATCTGGTGGACAAGGAAATCTACTTTTTGGGATCTGCCAGGTAGTTGGTGACCTGAACTGGCCTTTGTTAAAGAGGATGCTGGGCCTAATGGAAACCCAAAAACAAAAATAGAGAACTGTGAAAAACAATTTAAAGGCTGACGTGTATATGAAAATGTCGGAAGTACAGCCGTGAGGTTTTTAAACGTTCTTTAAACGCCTCCTGAAGCTAGCCTTCCTTTTGCTCAAATTACATTTATTGAGCTCACCACGGAGCCAATACTAAAGGAGGTTAAAACACCACCAATAAGTGTCCCCCCAAAAACCGTGTGTAAATAATTTTAAAAATCTTAAAATACTACACAGACAAATTCACTGCAGAAAAACCAAAAAGGAACTTATCTGAACCATCCGGTTTACATGTCCATTCACAGCAGTTTCAAGACGGGCTTCTCAAAACACTCCGTCAAGTAGCTGAAATAACTGAAATAGCTGAAAAAGTTCATTCTTAGCCAGCTTAAAATTGACTGAGTTATGAAAAGTAGACTGAGTTGTGAAAACCGGATGGTTCAGATAAGTTCCTTTTTGGTTTTTCTGCAGTGAATTTGTCTGTGTAGTATTTTAAGATTTTTAAAATTATTTACACACGGATTTTTGGGGGGACACTTATTGGTGGTGTTTTAACCTCCTTTAGTATTGGCTCCGTGGTGAGCTCAATAAATGTAATTTGAGCAAAAGGAAGGCTAGCTTCAGGAGGCGTTTAAAGAACGGTTAAAAACCTCACGGCTGTACTTCCGACATTTTCATATACACGTCAGTCTTTAAATTGTTTTTCACAGTTCTCTATTTTTGTTTTTGGGTATTTATTGTATAGAGACTTTTTAGTTAGGTTGGGTTTTGGGCCTAATGGAAAAGCACGTCTTTTCTTATGTTCTTAAATCCTGCTGCCCAAACTTGTGTGACCCTGTCAGAACATTCTCCACTTGTGTGTATATGGATCAGTGATGTCCCAGGGGACCTTCTCAACGTGTGTGAATTCCGGTCAGTCATATTTCCTAATACATCCCCTAGCTGGACATATGTGGATCAGTAATATTCCCTTCCTGTACACATTCGGTTTGCTGATATCCTTATTTGGGATAATGTTTCCTTACCTGTGTGGATTCGTATGTGCTCAATAAGACGAGCTGTTCCTTTGCTGGCGTAGCTGCAATAGCGACATTTTAACTTTCCATCAAATGTCCTCTCAAAACCATCCACTAATAATCCAGCGCTGTCATCCAGGGAAACCTCAACAGAAGGATGATCCAAGCCATTCTGAACACTATCTGTCCCAGCTATTAGAATAAAGATACATTTCAGATTATCCAGGAGTAGTGTTACATGACAGCAAAGTGATAGAACAAAGCTTATCAGTTTCCCATATGTCAGCAGTTTGCAATAAAAGGACAGTTGCTTACCTGTAATGGAGATTCTCCGCAGACAGCAGAATAAATCAGACACATGAGTTGATGATGTCATCCAACAGCACCAACATAAATGAGTGCTCTCAGAGCTCAGAAAAACCTAGAAGGAATTCCCATGCAACTCGTGAATCCCCCCTCAGTCTAGTACAGAACCTAGGGACCAATTTCCCCAGAAGCTGGGTAGCTGTGTGATTGATCTATCCCATCTTTGGAGAACCCCCATTACAGGTAAGCAACTATGCTTCCTCTGTAGACAACCTGGATGAATCAGCCACACAAATGTGTTATCCTATCACTGAGAAAATACTGATCAGGATTTTCAGTTGATTTTTGGATTCTCAGGGTAATCCAGACTGAAAATTGTCAGACAAGCTGGCTATTAATTGAAAAGATTTTCAAGCAAAAATAGAGACATTAATGCTCTCTCTTCCAAAAATCAATTAATCTAAAATATAGGGAAGACAGCCCATCCCAAGAACATGGAAGATATCGGTTCTCAAAACAGTTTTCTGATAATGCCTGTATTGCTTGCCTGCCTAAAAGCCACAGGAAGCATAGAAACATGACAGCAGAAAAAGATCACATGGCCTATCCAATCTGCCCTTCCATATCGACTACTACGATAGTCCCCTCTGTTCCCTTAGAGCTCCTCTGTGTTTGTCCCATGCTTTTTTGAATTCAGATACTGTCCTCATCACTATCACCTCTACTGGGAGACTATTCCACACATCTACCACTGTTTCCATAAAAAAATATTTTCACATATTACTCCTGAGCTATTCCCTTTCACCCTCATCCTATGTCTCCTCGCAGCAGAGCTTGCTTTCAATCGAAAGAGGCTCTCCTCCTGTGTATTTATGCCATGGAGATATTTAAACATCTCTACCATATCTCCTCTATCCCGCCTTTCCTCTAAGGTGTACATATTAAGATCCTTAAGTCTGTCCTCATATGCTTTATAACGAAGACCACTAAACATTTTAGTAGCCAATCTATGCGCCGACTACAACCTGTTTATATCCTTTTGAAGGTGCGTTCTCCAGAACTGCACATAATACTCCAAATGAGGTCACACCAAAGACTTATACAAAGGCACTATCACCTCCTTTCTTCTGCTGGCCATTCTTCTCCTTATGCACCCAAGCATCCTTCTAGCTTTTGTTGTCAACTTTTCTACCTGTTTAGCTACTTTAAGATCGTCAGACATAATCACACCCAGGTCCCGCTCTTCTTTTGTGGACAGAAGTACTATCCCCCTTCACTGTACCGCTCCTTTGGATTTTTGCAGCCCAAATGCTTGACCCTGCATTTTTTAGCATTAAATCTCAGCTGCCAAATTCTAGACCATTCTTCAAGCTTAGCTAAATCCCTCCTCATGTTATCTACTCCTTCCTGGGTGTCTACTATATTGCAGATTTTGGTATCATAAGCAAAGAGGCAAACCTTACGCAACAGCCCTTCCACAATATCGCTAACAGATGTTAAAAAGAATCGAACCAAGGACAGATCCCTGCGGCACACCACTGATAATCTCTCTCTCCTCAGAGTGAGTTCCATTTACCTGTACCCTTTGTCGCCTCCCCTCAACCAATTTCTAACCTTATCAGAAACTTTAGGGCCTATTCTTAGGTGCTCAGTTTGTTGATAAGTCGCCTGTGTGGAATGCTGTCAAAGGCTTTACTGAAATCTAAATACACCACATTTAGAGCTCTCCCTCGGTCCAACTCCCTGGCCACACAGTCAAAGAAAACAATCAGAT
This sequence comes from Ichthyophis bannanicus, assembly GCA_033557465.1. NCBI lineage: Eukaryota > Metazoa > Chordata > Amphibia > Gymnophiona > Ichthyophiidae > Ichthyophis > Ichthyophis bannanicus. The sequence goes on from CM066034.1 coordinate 1,032,479,303, forward strand.
TTTTGTCTGACAAGACCTGCCTCTGGTGAATCCGTGCTGCCTCGGATCACCACAAGGTTAGACTAACAGGCCGGTAGTTTTCAACCACGTCCTTACTTCCGCTTTTGTGTAAAGGATGGAGAAGCTGCAAAACTAGAGGGCATAACATGAAGCTACAAGGTGGTAAATTGAAAGGCAATGTCAGGAAATACTTTTTCACTGAAAGGGTGGTGGATGCTTGGAATGTGCTCCCGATGGAAGTGGTGGCGGCAAATACGGTGATGGAGTTCAAAAGGGCATGGGACAGACACAGTGGATCCCTTTACAGCAACAAGAAAATATCAAAATAATCTGAACCATCTAATTCCTTAACAAATAGGGGTGTCCTACATGGAGTGGTGGGATCACCCCTAAACAAAGACATGGGGAAGGGGGACCGGCACAGAGCAGCAGGTGCACCTACTCTTGACATCGTACTGGGCAGACTAGATGGACCATACTGGTCTTTTTCTGCTGTCATTTACTATGTTACTATGTGCCTCTCTCTAGTTCTCTGGCAGCACTCTTAACTCCAAAGAGGCATTGAAAAGGTCATTCAGAAGAGCTGCTAGAATATCCCCAAGTTCCCTCAGTATTCTCGGATGTATCCCATCCGGTCCCATCGCTTTGTCTACTTTTCGTTTAGCTAGTTCCTCACGAACACAGTCTTCTGAAAATCGTTCAAGATCCCAGTCGCTTCTGTTCCTATTTGTGGGTGCTTTCTGAGATTCTGCTCCTGTCCCCTCATCTGTGAACACAGAACAGGAATATTTATTAAGCAATTCCGTTTTATTCTCATCAGCTTCTACATATTCCTCCCCTTCACCCTTGAGTCTAACAATACCACTTTTGCCCTTGCTTTTCTCACTAACATATCTGAAAAATGTCTTCTCTCTCCATTTTATTGCACTGGCTATTTCTTCTTGTTTTAGTATCTTTGCTTTCCTGACTACTTTGCTAGCTTCTCTAGGTTTTTCAAAATATAGATGCCTGTCTTCCTCTCTCTGTGATCTCTTGTATTTCATGAAGGCCTCCCTCTTTTTCTTCACCTTTTCAGCTACTTCTTTTGAGAACCATAGCAGTCTTCTTTTCCGTTTACCTTGTGGAGTGGAGGAGTGGCCTAGTGGTCGGGGCCAGGTACTTCAGGCCGGAAGGTCGGGGGTTCAAATCCCACTAGAGGACAGCAACCTTGGGCCGGAAGGACTGGGGTTTCTAGTCCCACAGGTGCTCCTTGTGGTCTTGGGCAAGCCACTTAACTCTCCATAGCCCATGTTCCCTGTAAATAGTTATCTCCAAGTTATAATGCCCTGTTCAATGTAATTTCAGTTTGTTCAATGTAAACCGCACTGATGCAGAATAGCGCGGTATATAAGAGAATGTAATAAATACCTTTCTTTACCTTTCTAACAAAAAAGGTTGTTTGCCCTTAAAATATTCCCTTTCAGTTTTTCTACATCCCCCAGTTGTTCCATCCTGTTAACGACTCCTTGAGGCATTGGCCCATTTTGGCAAAGTTAGTTTTCCTAAAATTTGACCCTCACTTTTGAATGGATTTTATCAGCCCTAGTCCTAATACTGAACCACCATCTGGTGATCACTGGATGCGAGATGATCTCCCACTACAACATCACCCTACCAGACACTCCATCATTTCCACAAAAGCTTTTCATTTGGAAACCTTATTCGTTTTTGTAGACATATTTTTGAGAAGTTGTTTGTTTAATCTGCATTCATATCAAGGACTCATCTGATATTATCACTATTTTGGAAGGTCTTCCAAGCCCATATGAAAATATGGTCTTAGTCAGTGCAGATATAGAAGTCATAAACAATTATACCTAGGGAGAGCAAATCCCAGGTGCCAGGTATAAATTTCAGCATGAACTAGGAAAAATTTCTGGTCGCCATCGCGACCTGGTGCCTGGGCTTTGTTGAGCCCTGGACTAGACAATGGATAAGGGTCTTAGTAGAGTGTGCAGAAAGGAAGAGGTGAATTTTGCCAATGTTATAGAGAAAGAAGAGACAGATTTAGCTATCTGTTGGGTGTGTGTAGAGAAGGAGAGGAAGGAGTCAAAGATGACCCCAAGGTTACAAGCCGAAGAAACAGGGAGCAGCAGATTGTTATCATAGAAATAGAGGCAGGAGGAAAGGGGGAGGTGGATTTAGGGGGAAAGATAAGGAGCTCATGATACCCTAGGAATAGGGAAAGGAAATGCAAACAAAAGAGCCCACCCTCAGACTTTTTAAAGTCACCAGCAGCATTGCAAAAGATATTGGAGGCCTGTGGAGTCAATGTGGTCAGAGCTGGAGTGCTGTCTTCAGTGAATCCAGAAACCGATGCAGTTGCGGACCTGACCTCTACTGGGGCGTTTCTTAGCCTTGAACTAAATTGGTGGAGGGGTTGCGCTCTATGTTAGAGAGGGCATTGACTCAGAAAGAATTAAAGTTTTGCAGGAAACAAAATCTGCTGTAGAATCTATATGGATTGAAATTCCATATAAAAGGGGGAAGGCGATGGCAGTGGGGGTGTACTATCGAGCACCTGGCCAGAATGACCAAATGGATGATAAAATGCTCAAAGAAATCAAGGAAGCTACCAAACGTTACAGCGCAGTAATAATAATGGGTGATTTCAATTACCCCGGTATCGACTGGGTCAGTGTCACGTCAGGACATGCTAGGGAGATAAAGTTCCTAGATGAAATAAATGACTGCTTCTTGGAGCAGCTGGTTCATGAACCGACCAGAGGGGAAGCCATATTAGACCTAGTCCTTAGTGGAACACCCGATCTAGTGCAAGAGATAAGGGTGTTGGGGCCACTTGGCAATAGTGATCATAGCATGATCGCCTTTGATTTAATTAGTGGAGGAGGGATAGTAAGGAAATCCACAGTACTACCTTTTAACTTTTGAAAGGGAGACTATGATAAAATGAGGAAAACAGTTAAGAAAAAACTAAAAGGAGCAGTTGCAAAGGTTAAAGACGTACATCAAGCTTGGGTGTTGTTGAAAAATACTATCCTGGAAGCCCAGACCAGCTGTATTCCATGCTTTAAGAAAAGTGGAAGGAAGTCCAAAAAACTGCCAGCATGGTTTAAAGGTGAGGTCAGAGAGGCTGTTGTTGCCAAAAAAGCATCTTTCAAGAAATGGAAAAAAGAGCCAAACGACGAAACCTGGAAACAGCACAAGCACTGGCAAGTCAAATGCAAGGCATTGATAAGGCAGGCAAAGAGAGAATTTGAGAAGAAGCTTGCTGCGGAAGCAAAAACGCGAAATAAAGATCTTTTCAAGTACATTCATAGCAAAAAACCTGTGAGAGAGTCAGTTGGTCCATTAGATGATAAAGGGGTTAAAGGAGCACTAAGAGGCGACAAGGCGATAGCGGAGAGACTGAATGAATTCTTTGCTTCGGTCTTTACTGAGGAAGATGTAGGGATGTTATCCATGACTGAAGTGGTATTTAAAGGTGCGGAAGACTTGAAGGAAATATCGATACATCAGGAAGATGTCTTACAACTATTAGATAAACTGAAGAGTAGCAAATCACCTGGGCCAGATGGTATACATCCAAGGGTGTTGAAAGAACTGAAATATGAGATTGCAGACCTGCTATCAGTAATCTGTGAACTATCATTAAAATCATCTCTAATACCTGAAGATTGGAGGATCGCCAATGTAACACCAATTTTTAAAAAGGGTTCCAGGGGTGATCCGGGAAACTACAGACCTGTGAGCCTGACGTCAGTACCAGGAAAAATGGTAGAAACCATCATAAAGAATAAAATTACTCAGCATGTAGATAGTCACAACCTAATGGGAGACAGCCAACATGGCTTTAGACAAGGAAGATCTTGTCTTACTAATCTGTTATGTTTTTATGAAGGAGTGAATAAACAGGTGGACAAAGGTGAGTCAGTTGATATTGTGTATCTGGACTTTCAGAAAGCCTTTGACAAGGTCCCTCATCAGAGACTTTTGGCAAAACTAAAGAGTCATGGGATAGGAGGCAGTGTACTATTGTGGATCAGGAACTGGTTAAAAGATAGAAAGCAGAGGGTAGGGCTAAATGGCCAATTTTCCCAATGGAGAAAGGTGAATAGTGGTGTACCCCAGGGATCTGTGCTGGGTCCGCTGCTTTTTGACATATTCATAAATGACCTGGAAAGTGGAATAACGAGTGAGGTGATCAAATTTGCAGATGACACAAAACTATTTAAAGTTGTTAAAACCCAAGAGGATTGTGAAAAATTGCAAGAGGATCTTGATAAATTGGAAGACTGGGCATCAAAATGGCAGATGAAATTTAATGTGGACAAGTGCAAGGTTATGCACCTAGGGAAGAACAACCCAAACTATGGTTACACGATGCAAGGTTCCACATTAGGAACCACCACCCAGGAAAAAGATTTAGGAGTCATTGTGGATACCATGTTAAAACCCTCGGCCCAGTATGCAGCAGCGGCCAAGAGAGCAAATAGAATGCTAGGTATCATAAGGAAAGGAATGGAAAATAAAACAAAAGATATTATAATGCCTCTATATCGTTCCATGGTGAGACCGCACCTTGAATATTGTGTGCAATTCTGGTCGCCGTATCTTAAAAAGGATATAGCGATTTTAGAAAAGGTTCAGAGAAGAGCCACCAAAATGGTAAAGGGGATGGAAGGATACTCCTATGAAGAAAGGCTAAAAAGGTTAGGGCTCTTTAACCTGGAAAAGAGACGGCTGAGGGGAGATATGATAGAAGTCTATAAATTAATGAACGGAGTGGAACGGGTAAACGTAGATCGATTGTTTACGTTGTCAGAGTATGGAAAGACTAGGGGACATGCAATAAAGCTGGGTAAACTATTTAAGACTAATAAAAGAAAATATTTTTTCACTCAACGTGTAATCAAACTCTGGAATTTGTTATCGGAGGATGTAGTAAAGGCTGTTAGTGTAGCTGGGTTTAAAAAAGGTTTGGACAAGTTCCTGGAGGAAAGGTCCATAAACCGTTATTAAGAAGTGACCGAAGATATCAATGCTTGACCCAGTACAAGCATTGTGGAACTTGTGTCTCTTGGGGAAACTGCTAGGTACATATGACCTAGATTGGCCACTGTTGGAAACAGAATACTGGGCTTGATGGACCTTGGTCTGACCCAGTATGGCATATCTTATGTTCTTATGAACTGTTTCTGCCCCACCACGACCCAGAAGTGTTAATCTCACCAGCACTGTGCTCTCCCCCTGGCGCACAGAGTGAAGAGAGCTTGCCAGCGAGTGCTGTGGTAGGATCAAGGGGAGAAGTGCAGAGTTGCAGGTGGATTCCAGCCAGGGTAATCCTCAACCAACTGAGTCTGGTAGGATTGTTTAACCCACAGTTGTAACTTGTGGGACGCTACTGCAGTTTTAAATTCTCTCTTTGTAACTGCCATGGGTAACTTTGAGGAAGAGGTGAATATGGTGAAATTGACTGTTTGAGGTCTCTCGAGTGTAAGCTGAACAGGCTGGGAAGGTAAACTGGATTAAAGGATTCGGGAGCTAGGAGCTGCTCAGACTAAGGATAATGTGTTGTTAGCCAGGAAAATGGAACATCTGGAGAATGAATCTCAGAGAAAGAATTTGAGGATGTTAAATTTTCCTAAGTCTCCTCTACTGTCACCTCCAGAGATGATGCAGTAGCATCATGAGGTCCTGAAAATATCTGAAGATGATCATCCTCCTCTGATCTAGATGCAATACTTATCTTTGCGGACTAGCTCCCTTGTATCCAGGGCCGAGTGTATCCAGTTGGGGGGCTATGGACTTCCTAGATTCTTAGCAAGTTCTCTGGATGTGATAACGGAACATGTCACCCTTCTTGTTATATTTGCCCTCGAATCGGATCATAGCTTGGTATTGCATTTATTCTTTAAGAATATACAGAAGCAGATTTTGGGTTTAAAAGTGTGTTTTTCCCAATTTTGCCAAGGACACACAAAGGAGAAAGAAATTCTAGGAGTAGAAACAGAAAGTCGTAGCTCTGGAGGCTAATTTTTGCTTTCTAAGGAGGACCTGGTTAAACCGTAAGGCACTCTGTCTGTCCGACATATAAATCTCCCGTCCTTTCTCTTGGTGATCTTTTCCCTTGCATTTCTTTTCTTTGTTTGGCCCCACAGTATAGTGGACTTATTTTTGTTATTTCTTCTTTTTTTTAATGATATAATAGCGTAAATAGCGCGGTATATAAAATAGCGCTATATATAAAATACGCTATATATAGCGCTATATATAGCGCTATATATAAAATACCGCTATATATATAGCGCGGTATATAAAATAGCGCGGTATATAAAAAATTGAAATAAAATAATAAATAAATAATAAAATAAATAAATATTACCAGTTAACTTTTATTGCAAATTTCTGATCATTCATATGTATTTTGCTTGGATAATGTTATATTGAAACTTATAATAAAAGAAAAAAAAACGTATTCACTGCTCTACCAATCTTGAGCCCAACGTCTGAAGCTTCCGGCTCTGCTAAGATAGATAAATACATTAAATAAAATAAATACTGGATGTTCACAGGTTTTTTATACCATTTTAAAATCATTTCAGTCAAAGCGGTTTACATTGTATCTTAAACTTGGGACATTGATAACTTGGATTCTTCTGAGGCAATGGAGGGTTAAGTGACTTGCCCAAGGCCACAAGGAGTGCTAGTGAGAATCAAACCCTGGTCCCTTGGTCCCCAAGCCAGTGCTCTAACCATTAGGCTAGTCCTCCACGTCATGATGAATAGGGAAAGCCTTGGTAGGCTCCTGAGCAGGAGGATCTGTGATGCGTAGAACTTCCTGCACCTGAGAAATCATTGCTGAGAGTTCTTCCTTTTAGAAGAAATTAACAACAGAGGATCATCCCCCTCCCTAACTGGCAACCCACCTTCCTCCAAGGGATTTACTTGCAAGGAATGCTTACCCAGGAAGCAGACAAATACAGCACTCTGGAAGCTTCTGCATGAGCATCCAAGTCCTCACTGACCCCTAGTCTAGGATGCCTCGAGAGGCACAGACACTTCTGATGATATATATATTTTTTATTTATTTATTTATTTAACAATCACTTATATACCGCGACCTTCCAAAGATCAGGTGCGGTTTACAATGAACAAGTTAAGAAACAGTGTAACAATACTGTTTTTTACATGAAACCTCTGTGAACTATTTACAATAGTCTGTTAATTACATATTAACGTTGGGTAATATTAGGTAACATTATAAAACTATATACAAAGGTATGGTTCATATAGGCAACTCCCTTAACGTAAGTTGGAGTAGCGACTAAAACGAGGTAGTTGAGACTGAATGATGAAAGAAAAGAAGGAAAGATATTTGTGAGTGTATAGAGTAAGTAGTGTTACTGTTAGATTGAACAGTAGATAAGAGCTATTCATTTGGGCTAAGATCAATGTGGCAAGCTTAGTGGAAATATTGAATTCGTGTTGGTCTAAGGTCGATATAACTTATGGCCATCTAGCCATCTGATGATATGGCCAAGCCCAGAACACTGGATCCACTAGTCTCAACAAATATGCCTTATGCCACACCAGAGGCAACACCCTGGACCTCATCTTCGCCCCAAAACATCACAACACCTCGGACGATCAGTACTCTCCTCAAGTACATCCAGTGCCATGGACTGACCACAAGGCCATCCTCTTTCACATCCCAGACGATAACAGGGAACAGCAATCTGCCGCTCCAAGCGCAGCTGTGCACCGCCGTTTCAAGCATTTCGACAAAGAAACCTTCCTCATCAACACGCTACATCTCCTCAACCCCGACACTAACAACCTGGACAATCTACTTGACAATTGGAACAATCACCTTTCCGAAGCTGCACTCCTCCCACCATCCACAAAACCTGCCCACAAAAATCACACAGCAGTATGGTTCACTGCCGACCTGCGTGAATCACTAGTGCAACTCAGGAAGCTCGAACGCCAATGGCAACGCTCCAAACTGACCAGTGACAAAGTGGCCTACCTGAACAAGCTACAACAGCATCGGAAGATGATCAACGACAAAAGAAAGGAGCATCACACCAACAACCTCATGCGCTCTCTCAATAAACCTCGCGAGCTTTTCAACCTAGTTAAATCACTCACAAAGGATCCATCTACAAAACAACCAATAAACACTCCAACTCCAGACGAATTTGCCACCTACTTCCAAAGCAAAACCACATCTTCAATAACCAACCCAGCGAAACTCGAACTGCCCACTACCCACCACAGCCCCACCGGCTCTCCCTCACCAACCCCGGAATCCTTCTATCCATACCCTCCTGATCAAATAGAAAAAGTCATCACCGGGATTAATACCACGACCTCCCCAATGGACCCGTGTCCACCCTTCTGGATCAAACAATCAAAAACCTATCTCAGCCCAATCATAGCCATAATCGCTAACACATCACTAGCTGAAGGCACCCTTCCGCCCCCTTTGAAAACAGCAGCTATCAGACCTCTGATCAAGAATAACAAACTGGACCCATCAGATATCAAATCCTATAGACCCATCTCTAGCCTCCCCTTCCTAACCAAAATCATAGAAAGCGTAGTTACTCACCTGTAACAGGTGTTCTCCAGGAGCAGCAGGAATCAGTCCTCACTTATGGGTGACGTCGGCGCCGACGGAGCCCTCGCGGAGCAATTTTCCCCAGCTTTCAAAGAAAGCCTTTGGGAATTGCAGCGCGCATGCGCGCGGTCGTCTTCCCGCCCGAGGGTGCCATCTTAGCCAGTCAGATGACATAGCTAAAAAGACAGCATAAAAATTTGCAAAAAAGAACATAAGCAGACGATTGCAACTCCAAGGGGAGGAGGGAGGGTAGTGAGGACTGATTCCTGCTGCTCCTGGAGAACACCTGTTACAGGTGAGTAACTACGCTTTCTCCAGGACCAAGCAGGAAGTCAGTCCTCACTTATGGGACTCCCAAGCTCAAGGCTACCGGAGACCCTAAGCACAAAAATGAGCTCCCTCTAGCTCAGCAGCACAGAAGGATAGAATCTTCGCTGAACTATCACCCACCGGTAGCCCACATCCGGGATGGAGGGTAGGAGTTGCTCAGACCTCAAAGAGATTACGGAGGACTGCCTGTCCGAAAGCACTGTCCCTACGGGACTCCCTCTCGAGACAGTAATGGACCGCAAAAGTCTGGCTTGAAGACCAAGTAGCGGCCCGGCAGATGTCTGCCAGCGGAACAGAGCGGAGGTAAGCCACTGACGTGGCCTTTGCCCGAACGCAATGAGCCGTGACTCGACTTTCTAAGGAGAGTCCGGCTGCCCCATAAGCCCAAGAGATACAGTCCGCAACCCAGATGGACAGAGTACGCTTGGAGACCGGGAGCCCCAATCTATTGGGGTCAAAAGACACAAAAAGCTGAGCAGCTTTACGGTGCTCCCGCGTACGGTCAAGGTAGAAGTTCAATGCCCTTCTACAGTCCAGGGTATGGAGGACCGTTTCAGCTCGGCTGGAGTGTGGTCTGGGAAAGAAGGTTGGAAGTACCACCTCCTGATTGATGTGAAAAGGGGAGACCACTTTAGGCAGAATTTTTGGGTGAGTCCGTAGGACTACCCTATTCTTGTAGAACCTAGTGTAAGGGGGATCAGACACGAGGGCCTGCAATTCACTTACGCGTCTAGCGGAAGTGAGGGCTATCAAGAACAGTGTTTTCCAAGACAGAAAATGGAGAGAACAGGTAGCCATAGGTTCAAAAGGCGGACAGGTGATCCGCTGCAAAACCACATTCAGGTCCCAGTCAGGCGCTGGCGGGCGCAGAGGTGGTTTAAGTAGAAGGAGACCTCGGAGAAACCTCGCTACGAGAGGGTCATTGGAGAGAGGTCTGCCGTCCACTGGCACATGATGTGCTGAAAGAGCACTGAGGTGAACTTTGACGGAGTTGGACTTAAGTCCCAGATTAGAGAGGTGCAGCAAGTACTGCAAGATCACCGACACCGGGCAGGAGAAGGGATCCTGAGACTGTTGGGTACACCAGACTGCAAAGCGACGCCATTTAAGGGCGTAGCATTTGCGGGTAGAAGGCCGTCGCGAAGCCAAGACGACCTCCTCCACCTCCGCCGGCAGGAGAAGGGGAGCAAGGACTACCCTCTCAGCAGCCAGGCCATGAGGTTGAGAGACCTGAGGTTGGGGTGCAGAAGGGACCCCTGATCCTGAGTGAGGAGATCCGGTTGTACCCCCAGAGGGATTGGATCCTCCACCGCCAGTTGCAGCAGGAGCGGAAACCACGGCTGCCTGGGCCAGCGAGGGGCCACCAGGATCATGAAGGCTTTGTCTCGGAGAACCTTGAAAAGAGTCCGAGAGACCAGCGGGATGGGAGGGAAAGCGTACAGAAGGCTCCCCGACCACGAGATCAGAAAGGCGTCCGCCGCAACCCGAAGGGGGTGTGGCTGACGAGAGCAGAAGCGAGGAAGCTGCCGGTTGTGAGGACTGGCAAAGAGATCCACCGTGGGGAGACCCCACTTGAGGAAGAGCTTCTGAACTACCAAGGGATCCAGACGCCACTCGTGCGGCTGGAGGACCCTGCTGAGTTTGTCTGCAAGGCAATTTTCTTGGCCCGGGAGATAAACTGCCTTGAGGAGAATGCCGTGACTGACGGCCCAAGAGCAGAGCTTCTGTGCCTCCCGGCAGAGGAGGAAGGAGCCCGTGCCCCCCTGCTTGTTCACGTAGAACATGGCAACTTGATTGTCCGTCTGGACAAGGACGGACTGTTGGGAAGTCAGGTGGGAGAAGGCCTTGAGAGCTAGGCGGATCGCCCTGAGCTCCAGGAAGTTGATCTGCTGAGCAGACTCCCACGTGGTCCAGAGGCCCTGAGTACGTGCCTCTTGGCAATGTGCTCCCCAGCCCAGGAGGGATGCATCGGTGGTCAGCACCCGGGTCGGCTGAGGTGACTGGAAAGGCATTCCGAATATCAGGTTCGGCTGCCGGAGCCACCACCGGAGAGACGAGAGCAGCGGCTCGGAGACGCGCACTAGGTCTGCCAGGCCGCCTGTGGCTTGTCGCCACTGCTGGCGGAGACACCATTGAGCAGACCGCATATTCAGGCGGGCATTGGGGGTCACATGGACGGTGGAAGCCATATGGCCGAGCAGTCTCAGGAAGCGCCTGGCGGAGACCAGGGGCTGGCTGCGAAAGCGGTCGGCTAGGTCCATGAGCCGTTGAGCCCTGTCGAGCGGTAGGTACGCTCGTGCCCGAGGAGTGTGCAGCCTTGCGCCGATGAACTCGAGATCCTGTGAGGGGAGCAAAGTGGACTTTGCGAAGTTTATAACAAAGCCCAAGTGCTGCAGCAGAGTCACCGTGCGGCACGTGGCGTTGGTGACCTCCTGAGCGGACGCTGCTCTGATGAGCCAGTCGTCGAGGTACGGAAAGACATAGAGGCCGTGAAGCCGGAGATGGGCCGCCACGACCGCGAGACATTTTGTGAAGACTCGCGGTGCGGAGGATAGGCCAAAGGGCAGTACTCTGTACTGGTAATGATTTCCTGCCACCACAAACCTTAGGTATTGGCGGTGGCTTGGGTGGATGAGGATGTGCGTGTAGGCATCCTTTAGATCCAAGGAGCATAGCCAATCTCCCTGCTGGAGGTAGGGCAGAAGGATTCCAAGGGTAAGCATTTTGAACTTCACCCGCACAAGGAACTTGTTGAGGTTGCGCAAGTCCAGGATGGGTCTGAGGCCCCCTGTTCTCTTTGGTATCAGAAAATACCTTGAATAAAAGCCTTGACCTCTCAGGTGGTGGGGCACCGGTTCCACCGCCTGTTCCTGCAGAAGACCTGCTAACTCCTGAAGGAGCAACTCCCTGTGCAGAGGGGGGCGCGAAGGTTCTCCCGGAAAATAGGAGGGAGGGACCTGATGGAAGTGGAGAAGGTAGCCTTCTCGCACGACCTGAAGTACCCAGGCATCTGCGGTGATGCTGGACCACCTGTGGGCGAAGTGAACCAGCCGGCCTCCGGTGCTGGGAGGAACCAGCGGGGGGGGAGAGGCTATGCTGAGCGAGTCAAAAACCCCCACCCTGCTGAGCAGGGGCTGGTGGTGCAGGCTTGGGGGCTTGCTGCCTACGGGACCCGTTACCCCGTCCCTTGGCCTGCTGGCCCTGTTGGGGAGCTGCAGGGGCCTGATAATGGGGGTACTGTTTGTAGGCAGCCGCCTTCCTCGGGTAAAAGGACTTTTTTCCCGAGCCCTTCTTTTTCTGGGAAGGGGCAGAGGTCTTCCTAGAAAGCCTGGTCCTGGTGAGAGTCTCAGTCTCAATTTGTGCAGCCTTTTCCGCCATGGGCTTGCCAAAGAGGTTTTCGCCTCGGCAGGGGACATCGACCAACTTGTCCTGTACCCAGGGCTCAAGGTCCGACGACTGAAGCCAAGCCTGTCGGCGGGCACCGATGCCGGCTGCGGCCACTCTAGCCGAGGCCTCAAAGCCATCATAGGCTGCTCGGGACATGAACTTTGAGCATTCCCGAATGCCCGTGGACAAGGCTAGGAACCTCCGCAAGGGCTCCTCGGAGAGACCAGCGGAGAATCCGGCTAGCTCTTTAGCCAGATCCCGGAGATACATGCCCATGTAGAGCTGGTAAGTCTGGACACGACATGCGAGCATAGAGCCCTGGAAGCACTTCTTGCCAAGGCCATCCAGGTTACGGGCCTCCCTTCCAGGAGGCACCGAGGAGTGCATCTTCTGGCTCTTAAGACGATGCATGGCCGATTCCACTACCATGGAATGGTGTGGCAGCTGTGCCTTCTGAAAGCCAGGGCTCTTGCGGACCCGATAGATAGAATCGACCCGCTTGCTCAGGACCGGCGAGGAGGCCGGACTCTCCCACATGCGGAAGAGTAGTCGTTCCAGCATAGGAGGAACCGGCACAGTAAAGTGCTCCCTCGCGGGAGAGTCATACTGGAGGGCGTCGAGCTCTTCGGCTCGAGGCTCCTCCTCGGGATCCGCAGGGAAGGCCAAAGCCTTGGCCATATCCCTAACGAAGTCCGAGAACCGGGCATCCTCCGGGGGGACTGCTTCCGAGGCTCGGACCCCGGTGAGTCCGATGGGACAGACCGAGTCCGGAAAGAATCAGGTGACTCTTCCTCCTCAGACTCCCAGACCGACTCCGACGAGGACTCGGTGGGGTCGGCCCGGGCAGGGTGCGGCGCCAGCCGTCCCGACGTCGAGGGAGTCGGCGTCGGCGACCTCGGTCCCGAACAGGAGGCCGAGGGTGACCTCGACCGAGGATCGACTCGAGTTCTCATTGACTCGAGGATCGGCTCGGTCTCCGGGGTCGACTTGGACGTCGACGTCCCGGCGGTCGGGGCAGCGGCGCCAGCGAGGCCAGCGAGCAGTGCCCGCTGCTGGTCCATGAAGGCAGACAGTCTGCTCTCCAAGGCCGTCAACCTGAGTCCGAGCTCAGGTGACCCAGCAGCCCCCGACTCGGGCCCCGACGGCGTCGGGCCCGACGTCGGCTGTCGCGGAGGCGAGTCCAGAAGGACCACAGGACTTACCCGGGCAGGCATCTCCGACTCCAGGCGAGGTCGCTTCGGGATGTGTTCCTTCTCCAAGGACCCGGGGCGGCTGTCGGGGCTATGCGACCTGGCCCTCGCGGAACCAGGAGCGTCCACCGACGCCGCCCTCGCGGGTTTTTCCTTCCGACGATGGTCCCCGGAGGGAGAACCCCGGTCGGAGGAGCTCTGGCGACGGTCCGAGCTGGAGCCTTTCGACGCGGAGGCCTCCGACGAGGTCCGGGTACGGCTGGGGTCAGCGAAGATTCTCTCACGCTGATGCCGCCGACTCCTCAACGCCTTTCAGGACAGTTTGCTGCAGGGCCCACAGATCAGTTCCTCATGATCCGGGCCCAGGCAGCGGAGGCAAAAGTCGTGTGTGTCGGTTAGTGACATATTTCGGTCACACCGACCACACCGCTTAAACCCACTGGCAGCCATCGGGGGAAAAAGGGCCCCTGCGAGGTCAAAGGACCGGGCTGCCAGGGAAACCGAAAACGAAAGCTGACTAAGTCAGAAAAACCGAAAAAAGTAAGCGGACTCGAGACCGGCGTCGCGAGTCCGGGCGGGAAAACGATCGGCGTCGAACCGAAAGAAAAAAGGATAAAACAAAGAAGAAAATCAACTTTTTCGCGGGGACAAGACGGGGACGTCTGTAGGGCTCCGCGGAAAAAGAAGACTGGCTAAGATGGCACCCTCGGGCGGGAAGACGACCGCGCATGCGCGCTGCAATTCCCAAAGGCTTTCTTTGAAAGCTGGGGAAAATTGCTCCGCGAGGGCTCCGTCGGCGCCGACGTCACCCATAAGTGAGGACTGACTTCCTGCTTGGTCCTGGAGAAAAGATCGTATACCAACAGACCCAGGACCACATCGACTCCCACATACCGCTAGACCAGCAACAACATGGATTTCAACAGCAGCATGGTGTTGAAACCCTCCTCACAACACTTCTTGACAGACTCCATATAGGCCTCGACAAGAAAAAAACAAGGCTTCATCCTCATATTCATGGACATCGCCTCAGCGTTTGACACTGTCAACCACAACCTTTTACTTACCCAACTCTATCAAAAAGGCATGAGAAGCTTAGCCTTAGACTGGTTCAAATCCTACTTATCTGATCGACGACAACAACAAGTCCGAATAGACGGCTAGGAATCCAGACCCTTCCAACAAATGCAAGGGGTCCCCCAAGGATCATCCCTCTCATCCCTACTCTTCAACATCTACATACAGCCAATCTGTAACATCATCCAATCATTCAACATTCTATACCATATCTACGCGGACGGCATCTTACTATACACTCCGTTCATCACTGACAACCCAGACTACACGTCCATAGTTGAGTGCTTCAAAATAGTCTCAGACTGGCTCATGACACGCAACCTGAAGGTCAACACCAATAAGACAAAGGTCTTATTCATATCAAAGGACCCCACATTTACACTGCCGCCTTCCCTCAAAGTGAAAGATTTTGACCTTATAACCAAGCAAGAGGTCCGCTATCTGGGAGTAACAATCGACCAACGCCTATCATGGGAGACCCACACTCAAAATATCACTAAATCTGTATACCATAAACTAAGAACCCTCCGACACCTATGTCCTCTCCTCGAAACCTCGGACTTCCGCTCGGTGGCCCAAGCTCTCATCCTCTCTCATCTAGACTATTCCAACATCATCCTTCATGGTATGCCGAAGCACACCCTGCAGCCACTACAACTTGCCATGAACACAGCTGCCCGTACAATCTTAGCTGCATCCAGATACGACCACATTACTCCCATCCTAATTCAGCTCCACTGGCTCCCCATAGCAAGTCGCCTGACCTACAAAGCAATGTTACTCACTTTCAAGGCCAGGAATGCAATGTCAGCGACCTCACTCTTGGAACTGATACAAAGAACGCCGGAGACTAGGTCCAAGAGAATATGCTCGGTAAACTCCCTCGTAACCCCCTCAACAGTAAGGACCTGTACCCAATCAACCAAGAACCGAGCTTTCTCCCTATTTGCACCAACACAGTGAAATGCCCTACCTGCAACGATACGTGCGATACCAGATCTCACAACTTTTAAGAAGGCTTTGAAGACTCATCTCTTCCAACTTACGTACGATCACCCACCCTAGATCAGTCATACAAATGAAAACTGCCAACGGCACACGACCGTAGGCATGTGCCATCATATAAGACTGTAACCCCTTACCACCCAGTTCCACCCTGTCTCACTCCTGTTCTACCCATGTCTGTACCCGCCAGAGTTGTCCTAATTTAGATTGTGAGCTTGTAAGAGCAGGGACTGTCTTGTTTGTTCATATATAAACCGCACTGATTTTAAATAGCGCAGTATATAAAGCCAAATAAATAAAATAAATATAACATTCAGGAGAAAAATCCTTCAAATGTTCACCAGAAGTAGTAGCAGATGCATCATCCTAGCAGCAATGGCTAAAGGGAACCTGTTTCTGGAGGAAGCGCAGGGGAAGGGATGGCAGCTGCCTCTCCCGCCTTTTCACAGAATCCAAGACATTTGCTTGATATTTCGGCTCAGCTGCAAAGCAGCCATCAGTGCAGGGCCGGCCCATCCACTAGGCAGCCATAGAGGGCGGCACTGGGTCACCAGGCCACCTCTCTCCAGAGAAATGGCAGTTTAATGCCATCAGGCCTGCCATGCCGCCCTCCAGCATCCATCTTCTCACCTGGGAGAGGGGGAGTGGCATGGTGATCCCTCCGCTGCATCAGGTCTTCAGGCTCACTTTAAAGCCCAACACAGTGAAGGAATCACTGTGCCACCCCCATCCCCAGGCGAGAAGATGGTTGTGAGGTGGGGGGGGGGGGGTGTGGAATGGAGAGTCTGCCTAGGGTAGCAGACACCCTCTGGCCGGCCCTGCATCTCTGCCAACCCCAATGTGGATGTGCAGCAAAAGCCAGATGCCTGGAGCTGCTGCATTAACACCAAGACGAGAGCAGCATTTTTCTGTGGAGAGAAACAAAACCACCGCTGTGAAAACGGCATTTCTCCCATAGCTGTCAGCTACCTCACATAAAAAATAACTTTCCCGGCACTAGCAACAAGAAAAGATTCTTCGTCTCTAAGCTGAACCTTGTGCACACCCGAGCCCCTCAGGGAGTTCCCTCCCCTGCTGCTCACAATAAGTCACGGAACTGGAAGGCAAGCCCAGAGAAAGAACAGCCCACTGTTCGATTACAGAGTTGCCAAGTTACCCAAGGTCCACGAGTGAGATTTTTGGCCAGTTCTCGTTTTAAAATTTGCTTTGCAATGCAGTATGGGATTTGTAGTCTCTGATTTTATCCACTGAAATCAGTGCTGCAGGTCCCATAATGCATCAAAATGAGCTTGTCAGAAATCCAGCACTGGCTTAAAATCTCACTCCTGGAACTGGGTAACTTGGCAACTTTAAGAACGTAAGAACATAAGATATGCCACACTGCGTCAGACCAAGGTCCATCAAGCCCAGTATCCTGTTTCCAACAGTGACCAATCTAGGTTATACGTACCTAGCAGTATCCCCAAAAGACACAGGCTCCACAATGCTTGTATTGGGTCAAGCATCGATATCCTGGGTCCCTTTTTAATAATGGTTGGTGGACCTTTCCTCCAGGAACTTGTCCAAACCTTTTTTAAACCCAGCTACACTAACAGCTCCTACTACATTCTCCGGTAACAAATTCCAGAGTTTGATTACATGTTGAGTGAAAAAATATTTTCTCTTATTTGTCTTAAATAGTTTACCCTGTAGCTTCATTGCATGTCCCCTAGTCTTTCTATATTCTGATAGCATAAACAATCGATCTACGTTTACCCGTTCCACTCCATTCATTAATTTATAGACCTCTATCATATCTCCCCTCAGCCGTCTCTTTTCCAGAAACATAGAAACATGATGACAGAAAAAGACCACAAGGCCCATCTAGTCTGTCCTTCCATAACAACTACAACAGTCCACTTTTTACCTTTAGAGATCCTCTGTGTTGGTCCCATGCTTTTTTGAATTCAGTTACTGTCCTCATCTCTACCACCTCCACTGGGAGACTATTCCACGGATCCACTACTCTTTCTGTAAAGAAATATTTCCGCATATCACTCCTGAATCTATCTCCCTTCACCCTCATCCCATGTCCCCTCGTAGCAGAACTTGCTTTCAATTGAAAGAGGCTCTCTCCCTGAACATTTATGCCACGGAGGTATTTAAACATCTCAATCATATCACCTCTATCCCGCCTTTCCTCTAAGGTGTACATATTAAGATCCTTAAGTCTGTCCTCATATGCTTTATAATGAAGCCCATTAATCATTTTAGTAGCAACCCTCTGCACCAACTCCATCCTGTTCACATCCTTTTGAAGGTGCGGTCTCCAGAATTGCACACCATACTCCAAATGAGGTCGCACCAAAGACTTATACAGAGGGATTATCACCTCCTTTTTTCTGCTAGCCATTCCTCTCCGTATGCACCCAAGCATCCTTCTAGCTTTTGCCGTCGCCTTTTCTACCTGTTTAGCTACTTTAGATCATCAGACACAACCACGCCTAGGTCCCGCTCTTCTTTAGTGGACAAAAGTACTTCACCTCCTATACTGTATTGCTCCCTTGGATTGCTGCAGCCCAAATGCATGACCTTACATTTTTTTAACATTAAATCCCAGCTGCCAAATTCTAGACCATTCTTCAAGCTTAGCTAGATCCCTCCTCATGTTATCTACACCTTCCTGGGTGTCTACTCTATTGCAGATTTTGGTATCATCCGCAAAGAGGCAAACCTTACCCGACAGCCCTTCCGCTACAAAGATGTTAAAAAGAATCGGACCAAGGACAGATCCCTGGGGCACACCACTGGTAACATCCTTCTCCTCAGAGTGAGCTCCATTTACTTGTACTCTTTGTCGCCTCCCACCCAACCAATTTCTAACCCAAGCAGTAACTTTAGGGTCCATCCCTAGGGTGCTCAGTTTGTTTATAAGTCGCCTGTGAGGAACAGTGTCGAAGGCTTTACTGAAATCTAAATACACCACATCTAGAGCTCTCCCTCCGTCCATCTCCCTGGTCACCCAGTCAAAGAAATCAATCAGATTTGTCTGACAAGACCTGCCTCTGGTGAATCCATGCTGCCTCGGATCCTGTAATCCGCCGGACTCCAGAAACCTCACTATTTTCTCTTTCAGCAGCGTTTCCAATAATTTACTCACCACCGAAGTTAAACTAACCGGCCTGTAGTTTTCAACCACATCCTTACTTCCGCTTTTGTGTAAAGGCACCACATGAGCCTCTCTCCAGTCCTTTGGCACCACTCCCGACTCCAACGAGGCATTGAAAAGGTCAGTCAGTGGAGTTGCCAGAACGTCCCCAAGTTCCCTCAGTATTCTAGGGTGTATCCCATCCGGTCCCATCGCTTTGTCTACTTTAAGTTGAGCTTGTTTCTCACGAACACATTCTTCTGAAAATTGTTCAAGATGTCCCTCGCTTCTGTTCTTATTTGTGGGTGTTTTCTGAGGTCCTGCTCCTGGTTCTTCATATGTGAACACAGAACAAAAATATTTGTTAAGCAATTCCGCTTTATCCTTATCAGCTTCTACATATTCCCCCCCTGCACCCTTGAGTCTGACAATACCACTTTTGCCCTTCGTTTTCTCACTAATATATCTGAAAAATGTCTTATCCCCCATTTTATTGCATTGGCTATTTCCTCCTCCTTTTGAATCTTTGCCTTCTTGACTACTTTGCTAGCTTCTCTAAGTTTTTCCAAATACAGATGCCTGTCTTCCTCTCTCTGTGATCTCTTGTATTTCATGAAGGCCTCCCCTCTTTTCTTCACTTTTTCAGCTACTTCCTTCGAAAACCATAGCGGTCTCCTGTTCCTTTTGCCTTTATTTACCATTTTAACAAAAAGGTTGGTTGCCTTTAAAATACCCCCTTTCAGTTTTGCCCACTGTTTTTTCTACATCCCCCAGCTGTTCCCATCCCACTAACGACTCCCTGAGGTATTGGCCCATCTTCGCAAAGTTAGTCTTCCTAAAGTCTAAGATCTTCACCTTGGAATGGATTCTAACAGCCCTAGTCCTAATACTGAACCACACCATCTGGTGATCACTGGATGCAAAATGATCTCCCACTACAACATCAGAAACACTTTCACCATTGGTAAGCACCAAGTCCAGTATGGCCCCTTCACGTGTGGGGTCTGTTACCAATTGCCTGAATAGTTCTCCCTGTAGAGAATCCAGGATCTCCTTACTTCTAGATGATACTGCAGCAGGAATGTGCCAATCAACATCTGGCATATTGAAATCTCCTAGCAGTAGCACTTCCCGTTTCCTAGCAATGCTGCGTATGTCTTCAATTAACTCTGTCCACCTCTTCCTCTTGTGAGGGAGGTCTGTATATCACACCAATGCAAATAGATTTCTCTTTCCCTCTTTCTAGTTTAAACCCACAATGCCTCTCCTCTCCCTTTTAAGCTCTGTAATTCCAAAGCTTTAATAGTAGTTTTTACATATAGTGCCACTCCTCCTCCCCTTCTTCCTACCCTGTCCTTTCTGAATAAAATATAGCCAGGTATAGTTACATCCCAGTCATGGTTTTCTGTGAACCATGTTTCTGTAACTGCCACTAAATCCAAGTCAGCCACTCCCACCAAAGCTTCAACTTCAGGGATATTATTTCCCATGCTACGGGCATTAATACACACTGCTTTCCATATGTTACCCCTGTTACCCATTTCCATAAAGGTATTTAATTTATCACCAACCTGGGGACTTTCACTTACTTGGGGGCTTTCTTCACCCATCCCCAACGAATCTAGTTTAAAGCCCTCTTCAGTAGATTAGCCAGTCT
Source organism: Ichthyophis bannanicus (assembly GCA_033557465.1). NCBI lineage: Eukaryota > Metazoa > Chordata > Amphibia > Gymnophiona > Ichthyophiidae > Ichthyophis > Ichthyophis bannanicus. The sequence goes on from CM066034.1 coordinate 1,032,499,702, forward strand.
ACTACCAAAGATGCGTTGACCTTTCTTGGACAGATGGATGCCATCTCTGCTCTGCAACCCTTGGAACAGCATCCCATGGTCTAGGAAACCAAAACGCTCTCGAAGACACCATCCACGCAGCCATGCATTCATCTCCAGGATGCGAGCCTCTCTGCCTTGGCCTTTACCCTCAACAGGGAGGATTGAAGAGAACACCACCTGTGCATCTACCTGCTTCACCCTCTGTCCCAGAGCCATGAAGTCACTTTTGATACGTTCCGAGGTATACCTGGCAGTATCATTTGTTCCAACATGGATTAGCAACATTGGGTAATAGTCAGTGGGCTTGATGAGTCTCGGCAAACTCTCCGTAACATCTTGGATCTTGGCACCAGGCAGACAGCATACCTCTCTGGACATCAAGTCTGGTCGGCAGATGGACGCCTCAGTACCCCTCAGAAGAGAGTCTCCAACCACCACTACCCTTCGTTTCCTTCAGGTTAAAGAGCCCTAACCTTTGTAGCCTCTCTTCATAGGAATAGCCTTCCATCCCCTTTACCATTTTGGTGGCTCTTCTCTGAACCTTTTCTAATAACGCTATATCCTTTTTAAGATACGGCGACCAGAATTGCACACAATATTCAAGGTGCGGTCTCACCATGGAACGATACAGAGGCATTATAATATCCTTTGTTTTCTTTTCCATTCCTTTCCTTATGATACCTAGCATTCTATTTGCTTTCTTGGCCGCCGCTGCACACTGTGCAGAGGGTTTTAACATGTTATCCACGATGACTCCTAAATCTTTTTCCTGGGTGGTGGTTTCTCTATGTGGAACTTGCATCGTGTAACCATAGTTTGGGTTGTTCTTTCCTAGGTGCATAACTTTGCACTTGTCCACATTAAATTTCATCTGCCATTTTGATGCCCAGTCTTCCAATTTATCCAGATCCTCCTGCAGTTTTCCACAGTCCTCTGGGGTTTTAACAACTTTAAATAGTTTTGTGTCGTCTGCAAATTTGATAACCTCACTCGTTATTCCCTTTTCCAGGTCATTTATGAATATATCAAAAAGTAGCGGACCCAGTACAGATCCCTGGGGTACTCCAGTATTCACCTCTTTCCAATGGGAAAATTGGCCATTTAGCCCTACCCTCTGCTTTCTATCTTTTAACCAGTTCCCGATCCACAATAGTACACTGCCTCCTATCCCATGACTTTTTAGTTTTGCCAAGAGTCTCTGATGAGGGACCTTGTCAAAGGCTTTCTGAAAGTCCAGATACACTATATCAGTGATGGCTAACCTTTTTGAGCCCGAGTGCCCAAACTGCCGCACAAAACCAAAGAATTTCCTCAAAGTGCCAGCACGTCAATTTGCATAAATATTTGCATAATGCTAACATACACTAACTTTTAGTAAACATGTCTCTTAATGAGTGTATGGATAAAGACAGACTAAAAGATTTCTACATTACTATAATCCAGTGCCAACCGCCAGGCACATTAGGAACTACTACAAACACTGCCCATTTAGAACCAATAGCAAACCCGCCGTATCCTAACAGCACTACCAGGACTCACAAAGCACCACACCATACCTATCAAAAGGCAACACTGCAAATATTAAACCAATACATTTCAGACAATAACAATACATGACCTACTGGGGAAAGAGAACAAGTGGCAATGTCAAAAAGGAATTACATAAACAGAATACCTCAGCTCAGTTACACAGTTGCAATTGCTCCAGCCACTTTCTTCTGGTTTCTTCATGTCTTCTGCTAACTCTCCATCATCTGCTGTCCATTTGTCCTTTCTTCTCTCTTCTAGTTTTTTTTTCCATTCTCTCTCTCTACATCCGCTTTAACATACTAATCTTTCTCCTTTTGCTCTTTCCTCATTCCTATTTCATCCACTCAAATTTTACCCCTCCATCCTCAATCCCCACTTACTCTCCCAATACCCGGCCAATTGTAGATTTTTTATCCCTCCCACACAAAATATTTTTCCCCTCTCCATTTTACTCTCCCAGCCCCATCCCATTCTAATCCTCCCCCAACATCAGCTCCCTTCTAGTTCCAGCCTCACCCAGCATCCATTCCCTTCTAGTCCCTGCATCAGCCCATTTCCAGTCCTAGCCCCCCATCAGCCCATTTCCAGTCCTAGCAACCCCCCAACCCAATACCAGTCCTAGCCCCCCCCCATCAACCCACTTCCAGTCCTAAACCCCCATCACCCATTTTCAGTTTAAGCCCCCCCTATAACCCATTACCAGTCCTAACCCCCATCACCCCATTTCCAGACAGCCCCCATCAGCCCACAGCCCATTAGCAGTCCTACCCCCCCAGCCCATTAGCAGTCCTACCCCCCCCCCGCCCGCCCGCCCATTAGCAGTCCTAACCCCCCCAGCCCATTAGCAGTCCTACCCCCCCCGCCCGCCCGCCCGCCCCCCCCTGCCCATTAGCAGTCCTAACCCCCCTCCCTCCCTGCCCATTAGCAGTCCTAACCCCCCCCTCCCTCCCTCCCTGCCCATTAGCAGTCCTTACCCCCCCCTCCCTCCCTCCCTGCCCATTAGCAGTCCTAACCCCCCCTCCCTCCCTCCCTGCCCATTAGCAGTCCTAACCCCCCCCCTCCCTCCCTCCCTCCCTGCCCATTAGCAGTCCTAACCCCCCCTCCCTCCCTCCCTCCCTCCCTGCCCATTAGCAGTCCTAACCCCCCCCTCCCTCCCTCCCTGCCCATTAGCAGTCCTAACCCCCCCCTCCCTCCCTCCCTCCCTCCCTGCCCATTAGCAGTCCTAACCCCCCCTCCCTCCCTGCCCATTAGCAGTCCTAACTCCCCCCTCCCTCCCTCCCTCCCTCCCTGCCCATTAGCAGTCCTAACCCCCCCCCTCCTCCCTCCCTCCCTGCCCATTAGCAGTCCTAACCCCCCCTCCCTCCCTCCCTCCCTGCCCATTAGCAGTCCTAACCCCCCTCCCTCCCTCCCTCCCTGCCCATTAGCAGTCCTAACCCCCCCTCCCTCCCTCCCTCCCTGCCCATTAGCAGTCCTAACCCCCCTCCCTCCCTGCCCATTAGCAGTCCTAACCCCCCCTCCCTCCCTCCCTCCCTGCCCATTAGCAGTCCTAACCCCCCCTCCCTGCCCATTAGCAGTCCTAACCCCCACCCTCCTCCTCCCTGCCCATTAGCAGTCCTAACCCCCCCTCCTTGCCCATTAGCAGTCCTATCCCCCCCCTCCCTGCCCATTAGCAGTCCTAACCCCCCCTCCTCCTCCTCCTCCTCCTCCTCCCGGCCCAGTAGCAGTCCTAACCCCCCCTCCTCCTCCCTGCCCATTAGCAGTCCTAACCCCCCTCCTCCTCCCTGCCCATTAGCAGTCCTAACCCCCCCCCCTGCCCATTAGCAGTCCTAACCCCCCCTGGCAAATTTTTTTTTAAAAAAAAAAGCAGCCTCGGGCTGCTGCCGCGGCAGATAGCACTGTCCCGCGGGGCCCCCTCCACCCGCTAAGCCCCTCTGCAAGGGCTTTCAGATTCGCGAGGGAGAGCATCTCCCTCGCGTCTCTGTTAAGCCCGCAGGGGCTAATGGGAAATTTCCCATCAGTCCCTCGCGTCTAAAGGGGCTGATGGGAAATTTCCCATTAGCCCCTGCGGGCTTAACAGAGACGCGAGGGAGACGCTCTCCCTCGCGAACCTGAAAGCCCTTGCAGAGGGGCTTAGCGGGCGGAGGGGGCCCCGCGGGACGCTGCATTCTGCCCTGGCCGCGTCGGCGGCAGCAGTCAGAGCCAGCTTTTTCTTTTTTTGTGGACCTTCACGCGTGCCAGCTGCAAGGCCTTCGCGTGCCACAGCTGGCACGCGTGCCATAGGTTCGCCATCGCTGCACTATATCAACCGACTCACCTTTGTCTACCTGTTTATTCACACCTTCAAAAAAACATATCAGATTTGTAAGACAAGATCTTCCTTGTCTAAAGCCATGTTGGCTGCCTCCCATTAGGCCATGACTATCTACATGCTATGTAATTTTGTTATTTATGATGGTTTCTACCATTTTCCCCGGTACTGATGTCAAGCTCACCGGTCTGTAATTTCCCAAATCACCCCTGGAACCCTTTTTAAAAATTGGCATTACATTGGCGATGCTCCAATCTTCAGGTTTTACAGATGATTGTAATGAAAGTTCACAGATTACTAATAGCAGGTCTGCAATCTCATATTTCAGTTCTTTCAACACTCTTGGATGTATACCATCCGGTCCAGGTGATTTGCTACTATTCAGTTTATCAAATAGTTGTAATACATCTTCCCGGTGTAGCGATATTTCTCTCAATTCTTCTGCAGTATCACCTTTAAATACCACTTCAGTCTTGGGTAACATCCCTACATCTTCCTCAGTAAAGACCGAAGCAAAGAATTCATTCAGTCTCTCCGCTATAGCCTTGTCTCCTTTTACTGCCCCTTTTACACCTCTATCATCTAACGATCCAATTGACTCTCTCACAGGCCTTTTGCTACGAATGTACTTGAAAAAGTCTTTGTTTCGTGTTTTTGCTTCCGTAACAAGTTCCTTCTCAAATGCTCACTTTGCCTGCCTTATCAATGCTTTGCATTTAACTTGCCAGTGCTTGTGCTGTTTCCAGTTTTCTTCGTTTGGCTCTTTTTTCCATTTCCTGAAAGATACTTTTTTGGCAGCAACAGCCTCTCTGACCTCACCTTTAAACCATGCTGGCAGTTTTTTGGACTTTCTTGTGGAGGAGTGGCCTAGTGGTTGGGGCAAGGTACTTCAGGCCGGAAGGTCGGGGGTTCAAATCCCACTAGAGGACAGCAACCTTGGGCCGGAAGGACTGGGGTTTCTAGTCCCACAGGTGCTCCTTGTGGTCTTGGGCAAGCCACTTAACCCTCCATAGCCCATGTTCCCTGTAAATATATGTGTAAATAGTTAATATGGTTATCCAAGTTGAGATCCCTGTTATTTGTAATTACAGTGTAATCCCCCACCGTAAAATGCCTTGATGTTCCATGTAAACCGCACTGATATCGAGTAGCGCGGTATATAAGAAAAATAAATAAATAAATAAAAATAAAACACTTCTCTGAGGTCCAGTGGGCTAAGGGAAAGGGACCTGGAGTCCTCCAGGTATCATCCCAGCAAGTGGTCACTCCAAAGCTGATCTAAATATCCTCGCACCGCTCTCCAATCAAGCCCAGGAGCCTGTTCATTAGATCACATCAACTGCACGAATGTTCGTCACCATCTGCTGGAGAAAGAGAATGCTGGAGAGCAAGAAGCTGTGCGGTGCAGCTCACAGCTCTGTAGTCTCAGTCTCCATCTGCTAGCTGATGGGTACAATCCATGCATTCTGGACTGCTCTGGTGGATGAAAAGGAATGATTCGTTTTCTGGTTGTGTTTAAAGCAAAAATTTGTAAAGGGGAATGAGTAGATAAGACCTCCTGAGGGGGTGGAAAAACTGCTCTCCAGATCCGAGGGGGAGAGGCATAGGTTTATTATTGCTTGGCACTGTCAGTATTACTATTTAAAAGATATATATATATATTGGTTGTACATACAACCAATCTGTAACATATTTCAAAAGCATAATGTAAACTTCCACATTTATGCAGACGATATAATGTTATACTTTCTACACAATATAGCAAAACCCAACCTACAGCAAATAACCACGTTTCAATGAAGCAATACAATACCTGAAGATAAACTATAAAAAGATATTAGTTCTATTTATTACCAAGGATAAGATATTCACCCCTCTGGTCACTATAAACGTCAAAGAAGCAACTTTGGAAGTAAAATAGGAAATAAGATACCTTGGAATAACCCTAGATCAGTACCTAAGCCTATCCACCCATATCAACAATACAACAAAAGCAATATACAATAAGATAAGATAAGGACACTCCAACACCTAAGACCACTTCTATCGCCTCACGACTTCTGCTCATTTCTTCAAGCAATGATTTTTCCCCACTTGGACTTTTGTAACGGCATCCTCCAAGGTCTATTAAAACAAGCCCTAAATCAACTACAAATGGCACAACACACTGCTGCAGGATCTATCTAAAGAGCACCAATCGCCGAGCATATCACACCAATCTTACACCATCTACACTGGCTCCTCATTGCAAACAGAATTAAATTCAAAAGCGTAATGATCACCTTCAATTGCACAATTCATCCTCAACCTATCTAAAGTCACTAATACACACAATACTGAACAACAGAGATAGGAGAGGTTGCACAAAGAATATCCTAAACTAACCAATCAACAAGTAACAGAGCATTCTCTTCTACTCACCAATTCTCTGGAACTCCCTCCTGGACAGAAGAAGAAATATATCACATCTCCCAAATTTTCCAAAAGCAACTCAATTTTAATTTAATTTAATTAAATTAACAGTTTCTTATATACCGCACCTTCCAGAGATCAGGTGCGGTTTATATGGAACAACAATGTAACAGGTCAACGTCTGTTAATACAGAGAACAATTTAAAACAACTTATATTACATTACATAGAACAGCCTTAAACCGTAACATCTTAATTACCTTACTTGAAACATTATGAACTCAAGTCACACTTATTTACAGAATATTTTGGAACTAAGCTAAACTGCCCTAATATCTACCCAACATAATCGGCAGCCCAGTTCACCTTACAACATGTTCTGTTATTCAGATCACAGCATCATGATAGGAGGCTCAACCATGGAAAAGAGCATGCATATTCCCACAGCCCCTCCTCCAAACCAGAACTAGTAACATTTTAGTTCATATTTACTAAGGTTTAGCATGTTATTAACCTATGTTTCTTGTTAATCAACTAATGTTTAGTTCACAAATGTTCCATGTTTATGCATTCGTAACTTGTATTAATTATGTTAATTATGGTGGCGTTCTCTGTAAACTGCTTTGATAAGATGGTATAAAAAAACAACACACAAATAAATTTCTGTCCTGACACTGCTGTTGTATCTTGTTCTAGTTGGAGTAAAATATTTAAAGAACACCAAGAGCAGACTCGTATCTATGCTACAGCTTGGGCAATAAAAGACTGCGGCTGTATGAGAACACCAGCACGTGCTCGGTGGGGGGAACCCTTACTTGCTTTTTTTGAGCTCTGAGAGAAAATAAAATCCATGTTGGTGCCATCCAATGTTATCAGCCACCTGGGTGGCTGATTCGCCCTGCTTGTTGATGGAGAAAAAAGGGTTAGCATGTCAGTAGTCAAGCTGTGTAAAAACAGATCGTGATGATGATGGATATGGACTAGAAGGCCCATCTATCTACCTAATTTACCTGCTGTTGAAGTATTGTAGACCCAACTTGCACTTCACTTTCTTCTGGTGCGTATCCCACACCTTCTACTCTTGGTGCCTCCACCTTCCCCCTTGGAAGCTGTTCACTGAAGAAATCTTTTCACCAGTTGCTAGAATCTCCTCCTCCTTTCAGTTTTGTATGCTGTTGTTGTACTTCCTTTCCACTGAAAATGTTTGCTTCTTATGCTTAATTTAATCTCATTATGCTGTTTGAGCATCTCTATCTTATCCTCTCGAGTGCACATATTTAGGTCCTTAAGCACCTCTTAAGGCCTTTGATGCAGATTCTACACCTTTTGACAGATCTTTTCAGGAAGGTCTTTACCTATATCTTTTGGTAACCTCCAGAACTAGTCATTATTCCCCTGGATTTTGACACATCATACTTTTTTAGCTTCCAAGCACCTGACCACTCCCCTGACGCTTTTGTCGATCAAGTATCATTTGATCTGCTTCCTTAGGGGTGCTCACCTTGTTGAAGATCTTACTATCATCAGCAAAAATAAGCCTTTCCTACCAGGCCGCACCTCAGTATCACTAACACAATTATTGAACAGAACTGAAATGTGCTGCACTGCATTTTATCTTAAAGCCACTAATCTCCTTTGTGTATCATTCAAGCAGTTCCTAACCCAGTGTACGACCTAAACTGGCATATTCATGAGCTTCTTGTAGAGGGAAGTGCCATAAGCCATACTGAAATAAAAAGGCATCATGTTCCGCGCTCAACCCCAATCTATTTGGTGATGCATTGAAATGAACCGATCCAATCTGCATCCACTCAAAGCATTCTGCTAGATTCAAGATGTTCCATAGTCTTTAGACGTGCTAAGTAAAATACGTACCTCCCTGAAGCACCTCTCCTTCTTTCTCCCCGCTCACGGAGCCAGAGATCATGTTCACGTGATGAGTTTGCTGAGTGAGATATTCCTGAAAGTCCTTCACAAAGTCCAGAGGTTCTGGTTTCTTCTCTCCCATATTTGGCTGCAAGGTTTATGAGCAATATCCTCTGCCTGCATAGGCTGAAGAAGAGAAAGCACAGTCACCCAGAGAGTTCCTGAATAAACACACAACCACAGGCCCTGCTCCCATTGTGGGATTACTTGTCCTTACTGGTTTATCAGGTTCCCCAGACTGTGCCACTGCCCTGCGTTACTGTTCCACAGATCAATGCATGCATGGATTCATCGTGCTGTGTTTTTATTTCATGTTACTATCATGCCTAGTTATGAGTTATCTTTTGTTACATAATTTTGTTTCTGCAGATAGCTATTTAATGGGCACGAGTACATTTTTTATCCACCCCCTCCACAGTTTCTTCTTGCTGCATTAAATCCTGGGCTGGGATTCTGGTACCACGAGCCTTCATTCTTAAGTGCCCATAGACTATATACCCATTAAACCTTAATCTACTCCAGTGGTTCTCAACCCAGTCCTCAGGACACATCTAGCAAGACAGATTTTCAGGATATCCACAATTAATATGCATGGAATAGATTTGCATTCATTACCTTCTTTGTATATAAATCTTATGTCATACATATTCATTGTGAATATCCTAAAAATCTGAATAGCTAAGTATGTCCTGAGAACCCCTGGCAATAATGTATGCATATTCATTAGGGATATCCTGAAAGAGTAGTTACTCACCTGTAACAGGTGTTCTCCAGGAGCAGCAGGAATCAGTCCTCACATATGGGTGTCATCGGCGCCGATGAAGCCCCAGCGGAGCATTATCCCAGCTTTCTATGAAAGCCTTTGGGAATGCAGGCACGCATGCGCGGTTCCCTTCCCGCCTAAAGGTGCCATCTTACCTCAGTCAAATGACATAGCTAAGAACAGCACACAAAAATGAAAAATAAACTATGTACAACTGCAACTCCAAGGGGAGGAGGGAGGGTTGTGAGGACTGATTCCTGCTGCTCCTGGAGAACACCTGTTACAGGTGAGTAACTACTCTTTCTCCAGGACCAAGCAGGAAGTCAATCCTCACATATGGGTGACTCCCTAGCTCTGGGCTACCGAGGAACCCAGGCTGAACAAGAGAACTCCCTCTAGTCTCAGCAGCAAAGAAAGGCTTTTCAAGGACACAACCTCCACCGGTAGCCCAACAGAGGGCAAGGGCAGGAGTTGCCTAAACCTCAAAGAGATTCCGGAGTACTGCTTGGCCAAAAGCACTGTCCCTACGGGACTCCCTCTCCAGACAGTAATGGGCCGCAAACGTCTGGCTTGAAGACCAAGTTGCAGCCCTGCAGATGTCTACCAAGGGCACAGAGCGGAGATGAGCCACTGAGGCAGCCATTGCCCTGACTCGGTGGGCCGTAACCCGACCCTGCAAAGCAAGGTCAGCCGCCTTATAAGCCCAGGTGATACAGTCAGCTACCCAGATGGACAAGGTACGCTTGGACACAGGCAACCCCAACTTATTGGGGTCAAAGGAGACAAAGAGCTGGGTAGTCCTTCTATGCCCCTGCGTACGGTCAAGGTAGAAGGATAAGGCCCTCCTACAGTCGAGGGTATGCAGGACTGCTTCAGCCTGGCTTGCATGAGGCCTAGGGAAGAATGTCGGAAGAACCACCTCCTGGTTGAGGTGGAAAGAGGAGACAACCTTAGGGAGGAACTTTGGATGAGTCCTAAGGACTACCCTGTTCCTATAAATCCTGGTGTAAGGCCTATCACAGACCAGGGCCTGAAGCTCACTTACTCGCCTAGTCGAGGTAAGGGCTATCAGGAAGAGTGTCTTCCAGGAGAGGAAGCGTAGTGGAGAAGTAGCCATCGGCTCAAAAGGTGGGCGAGTCAGTTGCTGCAAGACCACATTCAGCTCCCACTCAGGGGCAGGAGGACGGATAGGAGGCTTGAGCAAAAGCAAGCCCCTAAGAAAGCGAGACACCAAGGGGTGACCAGACATAGAATGTCCCTCCACCAGAAAGTGGTGAGCTGCTAGAGCTGAGAGGTGGACCCGAACAGAATTGGATTTAAGACCTTGATTTGACAAGTGCAGTAAGTACTGAAGGACTACTGGCACAGTGTCCAACAAGTAGGCAGTACTCACGTTAGTAGCACAAACACAGTCCAAGACGTGAGATATGTGGAAGACAATTTTATTAACTCACAGACCTAGGCAACCCGACACAGGCCGTGTTTCGTAACCTTCGTCAGGGGTTGTAAGGCAAAATTACTATAAACATAGAAACATAAATAACATATTAAAAGTAAAGGAAGAAGTAATTAGATCTTACCTGCTAATTATTGTTCCTGAAGGAACGACAGTCCAGTCCCTTTACTTCTGGGTTACGCAACCCTTCCAGCAGCTTGGAGGCTGAGCCCAACCTTTTTGGAGGTGGGGCAGTATAAGTACCCCTGAGACCCCCTACCAACTCCAGTATTCGACTGAAAAAGCAGTCTAAACCAACTTCTAAGAATAAACCAACAAACCAAAAACCTAAGTCCTCTAGGGATACATAACAAACAAACAAACTCCCCCCCCCCTTTTTTTTTTTTTTTGGAAATGGGAAATAGGGAAAGAAGGGGGGAAAGGCAACGGAGGGCGGTGTTATGCCTGATGCTGCCAGAGGCGACTTTCTTCTGCCCTCCTAACCCCAGGCCTGGTGGCCCGATTGGTCCGCAGCTCCGCCCTTGTCTGCTAGGTCTTCAGGTTCAACCGGTCCGGGTGGGATCAGGGACTCGACTGTCGTTCCTTCAGGAAAAATAATTAGCAGGTAAGATCTAATTACTTCTTCCTTATCGTCACTCCAGTCCAGTCCCTTTACTTCTGGGATGTATCAGAGCAGTTCAACTCTGGGTGGGATCCGGCAAACCGGACTGAAGAACCGCCAGACCAAACCGTGCGTCCGCTGAACTCTGCACGTCCAGCCTGTAGTGTTTTGTGAAGGTATGCAGAGAGGACCAAGTCGCCGCTCTACAGATATCCCAAGGGGGAACTAAACTATACTCTGCCCACGAGGTGGCCTGAGCCCGGATGGAGTGCGCCCGTAGTCCCACTGGGACCTGCTTCCCTTTTAGGATGTAGGCGGAGGCGACCGCTTCTCTGATCCACCTGGAGATGGAGGCCTTGGCCGCCGCCTCCCCTTTGTGCGGGCCTCCGAACTGGACGAAGAGTCGGTCGGATTTCTGGAAAGGAGCTGTGCGGGAGAGGTATCGCTTCAAGATCCTCCGGACGTCTAGCAAGAGCAGCTTGCTATCCCTACCTTCAGGTCCCTCGGCCGGACAGGCCGGGAGGGTAACTGTCTGGTTCAAATGAAAGGGAGAGATAACCTTGGGCAGGAAGGAAGGCACTGTTCGAAGGACCACCTTGTCCCTGAAAAAGGATAGGAAAGGAGGTTGGGAGGAAAGTGCTTGCAATTCGGAGACCCGCCTGGCCGAACAGATAGCGACCAGAAAGACTGTCTTGAGGATTAAGTCCTTCAGGGAAGCCTTCTTTACCGGTTCAAACGGTTCCCCGACCAATGCATTTAGCAACAGGTTGAGATCCCAAGGGGGGATCACCGACCTCCGTTGTGGACTCACGTCTACCCGCCCTTAGAAACCTGGATACGTCCGCGTGGGCCCCTAGGGGCTTGCCGCGGACCTTACCTCTGTAGCAAGCGATGGCGGCAAGTTGGACTCGTAAGGAGCTGTGAGCCAGGCCCTTATCAAAACCTGCTTGTAAGAATTCCAGGACCTCAGGAACTGAGGCTGAAAGGGGTTTTCTTCGGTGATCCGCACACCACGCTTCGAAGATGCGCCAAACCCTTACATAGGAGAGACAGGTTGAGCGTTTCTTCGCCTTCAACAGCGTTGAGATTACCGCTCCTGAATAACCTCGCTTCAAGAGACGCGCCCTCTCAATAGCCAGGCCGTAAGCGAGAATCGATCCACGTGAGGCATCAGCACTGGGCCTTGCCTGAGCAGACCCCTTTTGCAAGGGAGCCGCCAGGGCTGGTCGGCTAGCAACCTCACCAGATCCGCATACCAGGGGCGACGCGGCCAGTCCGGGGCGATGAGGATCACAAATCCCTGGTGAGACTCTACCCGCTGTAGGACCTTTCCTATCAAAACCCAAGGGGGGAAGACGTAGAGAAGACCCTCTGCCGGCCATTTCTGGGACAGGGCATCCAGGCCTTCGGACATTCTTTCCTTCTGCCGACTGAAGAACCGGTCCACCTTGGCTGACGAGAACCTCGCCATGAGATCCATGACTGGGAGCCCCCAGCGGGCCACTATCTGATCGAAGGTCTCCTTCTCCAGCTCCCACTCTCCGTGGTCTATCTTGTGTCTGCTGAGGTAATCGGCCGTGAGGTTGTCTGTGCCTGCCACGTGTTGAGCCGACAGCGCTTCCAGGCGGGTCTCCGCCCACTGGAAGAGAACATCCGCCTCCTTCTCCAAGGCGGGGCTGCTGGTGCCGCCCTGGTGATTGATGTAAGCTACCGTGGTGATATTGTCGGAGAGAATGCGAATTACTCTTCTTAGTACTAGGGACTCGAGCGCTCTGAGCGCTAGAGTGACGGCCCGCAACTCCAGTCTGTTGATGGGCCATTGAGATTCCAACGGGGTCCAACGGCCTTGGACAAATTGGCCCTCGCAGTGAGCCCCCCAGCCTGACAGGCTGGCATCCGTCGTCAACAGTACCCAGAGATGAGGCTCGAGGGGCATCCCCCGTTCCAGATTTCTTGGGCATTGCCACCAGCGAAGGGCTCGTTTGGTCCGTGGAGCACACGGTAACTGTGTTGATAGGAGATGGTGTTGTGGGGACCATCGCCGCAAAAGGGCGCGCTGTAACGGTCGCATATGGACCCTGGCCCAAGGTACCACCTCTATTGTTGCCGCCATTGTGCCCAGCACCTGAAGATAATGCCATGCTGAGGGGTTTCGTCTGCTCAGAAACTGTGCGACCAGCAGTCTTAGGTCCCTTGAGCGCGTTCGAGACAGGAACACCCTGCCCCTTCCGGTGTCGAATCTTGCTCCGAGATATTCGAGGTCCTGGGAGGGAGTCATCCTGCTCTTTGCTCAGTTGATGACCCACCCCAACTCCTCTAGAACTTGGATCACTCTGTCCGTCGCCGAGCAACTTTCCACTTCTGACTTTGCCCGGATCAGCCAATCGTCTAGGTATGGGTGTACTAGGATTCCCTCCTTCCGGAGGAAGGCCGCCACTACCACCATCACCTTGGTGAAGGTCCGGGGAGCCGTAGCTAGGCCGAAGGGAAGGGCCTGGAATTGAAAGTGGCCCCTCGGCACCGCGAATCTTAAGAACTGTTGATGGGACTTCCTGACCGGAATATGCAGGTAGGCTTCCGTCAAGTCGAGGGACGTCAGGAACTCTCCGCCCCTTACTGCTGCGATGACTGATCGTAGGGTCTCCATGCGGAAATGTGGTACCTTGAGGCAGCGGTTGACCTGTTTTAAATCCAGGATTGGCCGAAAGGAACCTTCCTTCTTTGGCACTACGAAGTAAATCGAGTATCGACCCGATCCTAACTGGTCTGGTGGTACTGGGATCACCGCCCCGAGTGCAATTAGACGAGCGAGGGTTGATTCTATCGCCGATCTCTTTGCTGGGGAGCCGCTGGGAGATTGGATAAACGCTGGAGGTATTTGCTTTGCGAATTCGAGAGCGTAGCCCTCTCTGACCACCTCCAGTACCCATTGATCCGAAGTGACCCGGGACCAGGCGGGAAGGAACAGCCTTAAACGGCCTCCCACTGACCGTTCTTCCCCCTGGCCCCCCGTCGCTTCATTGGTGTTTTCTAGGGGCCGATGAGAAGGAGGAGGAGGCCCCAAAGCCGCGACCCGCTCCTCGAAACCCCCGGAAACCTTGACCCCTGGAGGGGAAGCGTCCCCTGGAGGGGAGGTTGGATCTGGCTGGGCGGAACCTCCGAGTGTCTCTAGTCTGGGTACGGGCCGGAGGCAGGGAACGACCTTGTTTCGGTCTGTCTTCTGGGAGTCTGCCTCCCTTAGACTCGCCAAGGTCCTTTACCAGCTTCTCTAAATCCTCACCAAACAGGAGCTTCCTCTTAAAGGGTAGGCGTGCCTTTGAGGAGGCATCCGCTGCCCAATTTCGCAACCACAAATAACGTCTGGCCGCAACCACCGAGGCCATGTTCTTGGCCAGGCTTCTGATGAGGTCATACTGACTATCCGCCAAGTATGCTGCTCCGGATTCCAACCTAGAGGTGTTGGGCCGAGCCTCGCCCGCGGAAGACTCCGCCGCTTGAAGTTGCTGTGACCACCTTAAGCAGGCCCGAGCTACCCAAGCTCCCGAGACGGAGGCCTGTAAGGCGAGAGCGCTTACATCAAATGCCTGTTTCAGGAGGGTATCCAATTTCCTGTCCTGCGAATCTCTTAAGGCCGTGCTGCCCTCAACTGGGATAGTAGTCTTCTTAGTTACTGCCGATACCGCTGCATCCACTCTGGGGGACTTCAGTAGCACTTTGTCCGTCTCTTGGAGGGGATATAGGCACAGCATGGACCGGACTCCCCTTAGGCTAGATTCCGGCTGGTCCCATTCTTCCTGTATCATCTGGCGCACTACTCTGTGGACCGGAAAGACTTTCTGGGATCTTCTAATGGCCTGGATCAATGGGTCCTCCAACGTCTCCTCTTCCGCCGGCGTATCTGAGGCCACGTTGAGAACTCTTAGGGACTCATTAATTAAGGCTGGGAGCTCCTCTCGACGAAAGACCCTGATAATCCTGGATTGGTCCTCCTCTGGGATCTCTCCTTCTTCCAGCTCCTCTTCCTCCTCGTCCAAGTCTCTGTCCGAGTAAGCCTCCTCCGGAGTACCCTGAGAGAGAGCCGCTAGGGGCTCCTCCTCACCCAGCCGGGAGCGCTTAGGTGGTATGCCGGATTCTGGGTTACCTTCCCCCAAGGGTCTGGGTGTTTTGACTTCCCTTGACGGTCTGGCCTCTCCTGCTCCTGAGCCCTGCTTCCGCAAGCAATAGGCCTTGTGAAGCAAGAGGATGAAGTCCAGGGAGAAAAAATCCCCGGGGCCTCCTTCCCCCGCCGGGAGGGGGTAGGGGGGTAGGGAAGGAGAAGGTACGTCCGAGGACGTAGATGGAGGAAGATGCGGCCCTCCCTCCCCTCCTAGGGGGTCCCCTGAGCCCTGAGGAGGGAGAGCTACGGACAGATTAATTTCCTGCTCAACTGAGGCCGCCACTGCGGCGCAGCTCCTGCAGATTCCTGTCTCTGCGGAGGTGCCCCTGCGTGTTCCGCAGGCAGGACAGCGGGGCTTGGTCGCCATGACCTAGTTAGGAACTTCCCACTGGTAGTACAAAAATTCAATTTCAAAACTTCAATTTCAAAATAAATCAATATATTTCAATATATTTCCCCCCGGAGAGAGGCAAGGAGAAAAACAAGGTAAAACCCAATCAGTTCTGAATGGAGACAAAGTTAAGGCAACTTTAACTGCAAGGAAATAAAATTAAAGGGAAATAAAATTACAAGAACTAAAATTAAAAGAATTAAAATTGTACCCAAAAACAGATTACAATTAAATTTATCTCCTCTTTCCTCCCGCGGAGGTACTTGCGTTTTCCTTGTGAATCCTGGGCCCGACTCAGCGATCCTAGCCCGCAGGCTCTACACGTGGTAGGCCTCACCACGTGGAGCCTGAACGGGGGACCGCGAGGTTATCTGCTGCACTCCCAATGCCCCACGGAGCTGGGAACCGCTGCTGCCTTTTCAAAACGTCGCTTTATCGGCTCCCCCGCAGTGCCAAGAAGACCGGGCCTTGCCTCCGCGGCCAGCAGCTCCGAGGCAGGTTCGTCGGGAGACCCGAATGGCGGTCTTGCCTCCAGCGCTCAGCCAACCAGGAAGGCTTCGGCGCGAGGCAGGAGATGTCTGGAGAGCTCGAAAAATGTGCCGTCCTTCGCAGGCAGAGGGGAGCAGAAGTCCTCCTCGATGCTGCAGGCCGCCGTTCACCTCCGATGCCCGTCCCGATCAGGAGGGGAGGGGGGGGAGGGAGAAAGGAACAGGCAAGAATTAAAGGCACAGGAGCTTCAAAAAATAAAGAACCCAAAATACAGAAATAAAATGTAAGTAAACTTAAAGAAATTAAAAGAGATTAAAGGAACTAAATTAAATTAAATTAAATTAAAAGTAGGACTCCAGTAAGCCCTAGGCTTACGGAACCCTCCAGCTGCTTGGAGGCTGAGAATACTGGAGTTGGTAGGGGGTCTCAGGGGTACTTATACTGCCCCACCTCCAAAAAGGTTGGGCTCAGCCTCCAAGCTGCTGGAAGGGTTGCGTAACCCAGAAGTAAAGGGACTGGACTGGAGTGACGATAAGGAACAAGCAGATTCATCAAACAGACACATAAAAGACATAATAAAAATTAATTAAAACAAATTATATAATAAATATATAATAAATAATATATAAATATAGTGTTGGAACGCTAGTTGTCTAATACTATCATAAATAAATAATAAAAATAATATTAAATTAAAAACTGGGTACATATGACCAACATCATATAAGCGTGACAAGCAAAAACCATGTACATAGAGTTTAATCTATGGACCTCTATCTATAATAATTATAGTATGATATTACCAATTCTAACATATATATATAAAAAATAATAAATAATAAATAAATAAATCAAAAAATAAATTAATAGTAATAATAATAATATTATTACCAATTATAACATGTAAATATAATACCAGGGAGTATCTAAATATTTAATTGCAAGAAGATAACTACAAAAAGATAACTACAAGAAAGCAGCAGGAGCGAACAAATTGACTATTAAGTAGATATTAATAATCCAATTGTAATGAGGAGGTGGGTATCACTAAAAACAATACCTAAAATAGTTATAAATCATCAACATCATCAAAAATTAGGACATAAACTAATGAGACATAAAAACAATAGAGAGGTAATAAAAATAAAAATTAAAAAGTAAAAATAGATAAAAAATAATAAATAATAATAAATAAAAAATATTAAATAATAAAATAGAAAACTAATATAATAAGATCATAAAATATAATATAAAAAAAGGGGAAAAAAGGGGGAATAATGTCTGAACTTTGTGGATTTATAATAAACAAATCGTGTTACTAAATCATCAAAATATCGTCCAAAAATGATCATAAAAACATTCAAAAAGCTGTAAAAATAATATACATAAAAACAATCATTAATATAATAAATATGAATAAAACAATAAATAATAAATAATAAATTAAAATCATGAAATATCTAAACTTTGTAGATTTGTAGTAAATACCAAATCATGGTAATCAAATAATGATAATTAATAATTACATAAATAAATACAATTAAAAATTAAAAAATAAAATAAAATAAAGTAAAAAATCATAAAACGGATTGTAGGTCTGAACAAACATGCCTCACTTTGTTATTTAATTATGTGGTAAAATAGAATGAAATACCATCATAGGGTTAAAAAATCTCTCTCATGTCTCTTTATACTCAGTGGTTAAAATTTTTTTAGAAAATGCATTATTGACTAATGTTTGATGATTTAAAAATCATTTTATGAAATTGTATTCAAATTATTAAAGACATCATTTAAACTTCTTAGTTTTGAACAGAGAACATCTAATTTATGTTTACCAACTAGTATTAGCAAGGGGAGGAACTTTTTGGAAAGAATCTAAACCTCAACTGATTCAAATTAAGCACTTATATCCTATTGTGCTCCGATTAGTAAAGGCACCATTTTTACCTTCATTAGAGCTAACATTATCTAATTTATGTCTGCCACCTAGTACTGCGAGGGGAAGACTTTAAAACAACAAACTTGAAGCTGAATAAAATCAAATATCTGTATTCTGTTGAATTTATATACATGTGATCATGCGCAGCTATTAGAAAGATATTATGAAAAAAGGGGAAGAAAGAAAATAATACTTTCTTTTGAAGAAATTATTGTGAACTTCGGGCCGATTAAAATCGAACATCTGTATTCCATTGGATATGTATATATGTACCTGCGCAGTCATTAAAAAGAGATGTTGTAAAAAAGGGGGGGAGGAAAGCAGTAAATTAACTTACTGGTATTGTCTTCAATATACTTGCAAAAACGCCGGCGCATGCACCTTCCTTAGCCTCCCGAGCGGGAAACCGTCGTTTCTAAGTAAAGGCAAAATTTTTTCACTATTTGTAAAGTGAACTTGCAACGGGTTCGCCTCACACTAAAACCATATAAATCAAAAGTGAAAGACAATCACAGACATTAAACCGGGAGGGTAAATTACCGTATTTTTACTCTTGTTGAAGTTCCAAGGTAAAGAAATAATTCTTTGAAGTGCGAAGTAACAGACCGCTCTCTTCTGCAATCAGCTAGGCTGTTGGTGCCCCGGCACATGCGCCTTATATATACTCCTTAACCGCGGGAAAAGGGGAGGGGCATATCTAGATCACACTACTTTACATTAACGATACTTGAAAGCCTAATAATACTCTTTTTAATGGAACTTTTACTGACAAGGTATATCTCTAAATTACTAGAATACTGAATTGTTTGTGAAGAACTTAAAAAGTGTTAAAAACTATTCAAAGTAATACTGTCAGTGTTCTTCTCTCTTAAACATTGTATCTTTAGGCTGTCTACCTCAACCATAGATCTTAAGCCTAATTGGTCATAATTAGTTAAAGAGAAACCAGCAAAGGGAGGAAGGATAACCACTTGGGGCTAACTGGAAATTCATAAACAGTAGATTAATATAATCTTGAAAAATGATTATTAATAAATAAAATTGGTAATTAAATATAAAAATTAAAATTAAAAATTAAAAATAATTAAAAAGATCGCATTTCTATAACAATTGAGTGGCAAAAATGGGAGCTGAAATGTAAAAAATATTTACAAAAAAATGGAAAAATCTCATTCCATATTCAAACCATGGGGAGCGAGAGAATCCAAAAGAAAAATATATCTTTGTTCTAATTGTAAAATGGTTTTATTCATATCTCCTCCCCTCCAGTTTGGTTTAACTTTCTTGATCACAAAAAATCTCAAATCTGTTAGTTTATGTTGTAATTCTCTCCAGTGTGCAACTAAAGGTTTTTCATCTATATTTCTTCTGATACAGCTTTTGTGCTCTATAATTCTAGTCTTGATGCTCCGTATAGTTTTTTCCAACATAGAGTAATTTACAAGGGCATTGGATGACATAAATGACGTTGGATGTGTCGCAATTGGCAAAATCTGTTAAGAAAAACTTCTTTTGTGTAACTGGATGAGTGAAACTATTTCTAACCGGCATTACATTCAAATAAACTGAACACTTGCCGCATTGAAATTGTCCCTTGTGCCGAGATAAAAATTTTTTCTCCGTAAGGGCCGAGGGGACAAGAACACTGGTATACACGGTATCACATTGAAATGGTTCCACTCATACCTAACCGAAAGACAACTACAGGTCAAGTTGGGACACAACACCTCCCGACCCATAAACGTCCAACAAGGAGTACCTCAAGGATCCGCACTCTCAGCACTCCTATTTAACATCTAAATCCAACCAATATGCAACATCATGAAAGAGAACAACATTCAATACACAATATATGCAGACGACATCATGATATACACCCCGATATCAATCGACAACCTGGACTTCTCCAAGATAACAGACTGCCTCACCCAAATGGCGAGTTGGTGTCAAAACAACAACCTCGCAATAAACTACAACAAGACCGAAGCTTTAATCATCACTCGGAACCAAAGCTTCATACACCTACCAAATATAAAGATACAAAGCACTACTATACCAATAAGATCAGAAGTGAGATACCTCGGAGTTACTCTGGACAATAAACTCAATCTCAAGCCACACATAAACAAAACAATCCAAAAAGCCTACTACAAGATGCGAATCATCAGGAGACTGAAACCGCTCCTCGCCCCAGAACACTTCCGTACCGTCTGTCAAGCACTGATAACCCCACTACTGGACTTCTGCAATCCGATATACCTTGGACTACCGAAACAAGCCCTCAAACCACTCCAACTGGCACAAAACACTGCAGCACGAATCATATCAGGAACCGCACGACAGGAGCACATCACACCCACCTTAAAGGACTTACACTGGCTTCCAATCCGTGCACGCATCAGATACAAAACAATCATAAACCTATTTAAGATAAAACAGCACACATCAGCTAACAGCCTGCACACCCTCATACAACCAGACACCAGCACACGTCCCAGAAGAAAACATACACACAACCGAGTCAGCACCCCAAGTGAATACAAACACACACGCAAGGACACAACAGACAGAGCACTCTCCATGGCCGCTCCAACAATATGGAACAAACTACCGGACGATCTGAGGGCTACTACAGACATCAAGGACTTTAGAAAACAGCTGAAAACCATGCTGTTCATAGAACACTATGGACACATCACATAACCTCAGAAAATGTATAACAGCACATGATACCGCCTAAACAATGTATGTATGGAATATGTTGTTTGCACCACTGTATATAGCCCACTCTGTACATAGCTCATACCAATCCAGCACACAATACAACACACACTCAACTTCACCCTCACTGCATGTATAACACTCACTTTACTTGATTGTTTGCTGTGATACCACCTTGATTATTAAGATAAGGCGGTTTAGAAATACTGTTAAATAAATAAATAAATAAAATAAGATTGCGCAAGTTGACATTGCGTTTATGTGCAATCAGAAAGTTGACATTTTGGAATGCTGGTAGAGCTTGTAAAATGTGCCACTCTTTCTTTAGAAATGCATTAATTTTAACTGAATGTTGAGAGTATATTAAAGGACATACTAGACCTTGATGTTCTTCTTTCTTCTTGGTCTTAAGGAGTATGGACCGCGGCGTGTCTCTTGCCCTCTTATACGCTGATTCAATGTACTGTATAGGATAATTTTTATCCAAAAATCGTTTCTTCATACCAGATGCCTCTTGCTCAAAATCGCATTGTTTAGAACATACTCTTTTAACTCTAAGGAATTGACTTACTGGAAGATTATTTTTAAGAGACGGATTGTGGAAGCTATTATAATGTAAGAAATGATTTTTATCTGTGGGTTTCTTATAAAGTGTGTTAGAAAAACCGCGATGTTCTTTCCTAATCAGAAGATCTAAATATGCTATTTTGTCAGAATCATATGTTATTTGGAATTTTAAATTAGTATCTAATTGGTTGATCCAAACATTAAAGTCAGACAAAAGATTCTCTGTACCTTTCCACAGTATAAGTATGTCATCTATATAGCGAATCCACATTACAACATTATCTTTAAACGGATGCTTTTTAAGAAAACTCTCTTCAAAGTTGAACATGTAGAGATTTGCCACATCTGGGGCCATTGCTGACCCCATTGCTACACCCTTAATTTGCTTGTAGAATAAATTCTGAAAACAGAAAAAATTCTCAAAAAGCACAAACTGAGCTAAGGATATCAGAAAGGTGGTAGGAATACGGCGATGTTCTGTGCGTTTAAGAAAATAATAGACAAGAATGTCCAATGATTCTTTTTGTGGAACGTTAGTGTAGAGGGACTCTACATCTAAGGTGACCAAGATAATGTCATCTGTAAGATCATTAAAGGTAGATAGAATTTCCATGACATGAGACGAGTCTCGTACGTAGGACCACATTTCTTTAATAAATGGTCTTAAAAATATATCTATGAATTTAGAAAGGGGTTCTAAAATAGACGCAATCGCAGAGACGATGGGACATCCTGGTGGTTTGTCAAGTGACTTGTGTATCTTAGGCCACTCCTCCACAAGAAAGTCCAAAAAACTGCCAGCATGGTTTAAAGGTGAGGTCAGAGAGGCTGTTGCTGCCAAAAAAGTATCTTTCAGGAAATGGAAAAAAGAGCCAAACGAAGAAAACTGGAAACAGCACAAGCACTGGCAAGTTAAATGCAAAGCATAGATAAGGCAGGCAAAGTGAGCATTTGAGAAGGAACTTGCTACGGAAGCAAAAACACGAAACAAAGACTTTTTCAAGTACATTCGTAGCAAAAGGCCTGTGAGAGAGTCAATTGGACCGTTAGATGATAGAGGTGTAAAAGGGGCAGTAAAAGGAGACAAGGCTATAGCGGAGAGACTGAATGAATTCTTTGCTTCGGTCTTTACTGAGGAAGATGTAGGGATGTTACCCAAGACTGAAGTGGTATTTAAAGGTGATACTGCAGAAGAATTGAGAGAAATATCGCTACACCGGGAAGATGTATTACAACTATTTGATAAACTGAATAGTAGCAAATCACCTGGACCGGATGGTATACATCCAAGAGTGTTGAAAGAACTGAAATATGAGATTGCAGACCTGCTATTAGTAATCTGTGAACTTTCATTACAATCATCTGTAAAACCTGAAGATTGGAGAATCGCCAATGTAATGCCAATTTTTAAAAAGGGTTCCAGGGGTGATTCGGGAAATTACAGACCGGTGAGCTTGACATCAGTACCGGGGAAAATGGTAGAAACCATCATAAAGAACAAAATTACATAGCATGTAGATAGTCATGGCCTAATGGGAGGCAGCCAACATGGCTTTAGACAAGGAAGATCTTGTCTTACAAATCTGATATGTTTTTTTGAAGGTGTGAATAAACAGGTAGACAAAGGTGAGTCGGTTGATATAGTGTATCTGGACTTTCAGAAAGCCTTTGACAAGGTCCCTCATCAGAGACTCTTGGCAAAACTAAAAAGTCATGGGATAGGAGGCAGTGTACTATTGTGGATCGGGAACTGGTTAAAAGATAGAAAGCAGAGGGTAGGGCTAAATGGCCAATTTTCCCATTGGAAAGAGGTGAATACTGGAGTACCCCAGGGATCTGTACTGGGTCCGCTACTTTTTGATATATTCATAAATGACCTGGAAAAGGGAATAACGAGTGAGGTTATCAAATTTGCAGACGACACAAAACTATTTAAAGTTGTTAAAACCCCAGAGGACTGTGGAAAACTGCAGGAGGATCTGGATAAATTGGAAGACTGGGCATCAAAATGGCAGATGAAATTTAATGTGGACAAGTGCAAAGTTATGCACCTAGGAAAGAACAACCCAAACTATGGTTACACGATGCAAGGTTCCACATTGGGAACCACCACCCAGGAAAAAGATTTAGGAGTCATCGTGGATAACATGTTAAAAGATGCGGTATATAAATGTGTATAAATAAAATAAATAAATAAATAAAAACCCTCTGCACAGTGTGCAGCGGCGGCCAAGAAAGCAAATAGAATGCTAGGTATCATAAGGAAAGGAATGGAAAAGAAAACAAAGGATATTATAATGCCTCTGTGTCGTTCCATGGTGAGACCGCACCTTGAATATTGTGTGCAATTCTGGTCGCCGTATCTTAAAAAGGATATAGCGTTATTAGAAAAGGTTCAGAGAAGAGCCACCAAAATGGTAAAGGGGATGGAAGGCTATTCCTATGAAGAGAGAGCAGAACTTTGGCAGTTGCTTGTTCGTTGGGCTGGCAAAGAGATCTATCAAAGGGAGACCCCATTTCAGGAAGATCTTCTGAACTACTGAAGGATGCAGCTGCCACTCGTGGGGCTGCAGTATTCTGCTTAATCTGTCTGCCAGGTAGTTCTCCTGGCCTGGAAGGTACACAGCCTCGAGGAGCATGTTGTGCTTGAGGGCAAAAGAACAAAGGTCCTGAGCCTCCCGACAAAGGATCCTGGACCCAGTTCCGCCCTGTTTGTTCACATAAAACATTGCAACTTGGTTGTCTGTCTGAATCAGGACAGACTGGTGAGCGCCAGGGTAGGAGTGAAAGCTTTGAGTGCGAATCGAATAGCTCTGAGTTCAAGGAGATTGATCTGCTGTGCAGCTTCCCAGGGAGACCAGAGGCCCTGGGTGCACTTGCCCAGACAATGAGCTCCCCAGCCTTGCAGGGAGGCATCTGTTGTCATCACTACTGTGTACCCTGGAATCTAAAAAGGCACTCCTTTCAGTAGATTGGGTGGGTGCAGCCACCAGTTGAGGGAGTGCAGAAATGGTCTGGACACCCTTTTCCTGTCTCTGAGACTGCCTGTGGCCTGTGACCACTGAGCCCGAAGGCACCACTGTGCAGGCCTCATATGGAGCCTGGCATTGGGGGTCACATGTACTGTCGAAGCCATGTGGGCTAGAAGCCTCGGGCAGAGTCTGGCGGAGACCAGGGACCTGCTGAGAAACTGATTTGCCAAGGCCATCAACCTTTGGGCCCTGTCGGCTGGCAAGAAAGCCTTTGCCAGCAGAGAGTCCAGCCTTGCTCCTATGAACTCTAAGTTCTGGGAGGGGAGCAAAGTGGACTTTGCGAAGTTTATGACAAACCCCAGGCGTTGTAGAAGAGCAATGGTCCTGAGGGTGGTTTGATTGGCCTCCTGACCTGTCTGACCCCTGATGAGCCAGTCGTCCAGATAGGGGAAGACAAAGATTCCCTGATTTCTCAGGTAGGCCGCCACCACTGCCAGGCACTTTGTAAAGACTCTGGGGACGGAGGTGAGGCCGAAAGGCAGCACTCGGTACTGATAATGGTTTCCTCCCACAATGGAGGGGAGTAGTGGCCTAGTGGTTGGGGCAAGGTACTTCAGGCCAGAAGGTCGGGGGTTCAAATCCCACTAGAGGACAGCAACCTTGGGCCGGAAGGACTGGGGTTTCTAGTCCCACAGGTGCTCCTTGTGGTCTTGGGCAAGCCACTTAACCCTCCATTGCCCATGTTCCGTGTAAAATAGTTATCTCCAAGTTATAATGTCCTGTTCAATGTAATTTCAGTTTGTTCAATGTAAACCGAACTGATGCAGAATAGCGCGGTATATAAGAGAATGTAAAATAAAAATAAACATAAAATAAATGAACCTGAGGTACTTTCTGTGGTCTGGATGAATGAGGATGTGAGTGTACGCATCCTTTAGATCTAAGGAGCATAGCCAATCTCCCTACTGGAGGTAGGACAGAAGAGTCCCAAGAGTAAGCATCTTGAACGTCTCCTTCACTAGGAACTTGTTGAGGTTCCTGAGGTCCAGAATGGGCCGAAGGCCACCGGTTCTTTTGGGCACCAGGAAATACCTGGAGTAGAAAAAGTGACCCTGGAAGTGGGGAGGCACAGGCTCCACCGCCCTGTCCACCAACAGACCATGAAGCTCTTGTAGAAGAAGGTCTGTGTGCAGGGGAGGCCTTGGAGGCTCTCCTGGAAAATATGGTGGAGGCAGTTGGTGAAAATGGAGGGCATAGCCCTTGTGGACTATCTCCAGCACCCAACTGTCCCCGGTGACAAGGGGCCACTGGTGGGAAAAGAGGGCGAGGCGACCTCCTGTGCAGGGTTGGGAGAGCAGTGGAGGAGAGTCTACACTCAAGGAGTCAAAACCCCCCACCCTGCTGAGTGGTAGCAGGGGCCTGAGGCTTGGGGGTCCTCTGCCTACGGGGCCCATTACCCTGGCCCTTGGCTTGCTGACCCTGGGGGGTAGCTTGGGCAGCCTGATATTGTGGGTACTGTTTGTAGGCAGTGCCCTTCCTCGGGTAAAAGGGCTTTTTACCCGAGCCCTTCTTTTTATGAGAAGGGCAGAGGTCTTCCTCGACAGCCTTGTCCGAGTGAGGTGCTCGGTCTCGAGCTGAGCGGCCTTCTCGGTCATGGGCTTGCCAAAAAGGTTTTCATCTCGGCAAGGGACATCGACCAACTTGTCCTGAACCCATGGCTCAAGGTCCGATGACTGCAGCCATGCCTGGCGTCGAGCCGCGATGCCGGCTGCCGCAACTCGGGCCGAAGCCTCGAAGCCATCGTAGGCGGCGCGGGACATGAACTTCGAGCAGTCCCGAATCCCCGAGGACAAGGACTTAAATCTCTGCAAGGGTTCCCCGGAGAGACCAGCAGAGAACCCGGCCAACTCCTTGGCCAGATCCCGCAAGTACATGCCCATGTACAGCTGGTAAGACTGGACACGGCAAGCAAGCATCGAGCCCTGAAAGCACTTTCTACCGACGCCATCGCAGTTTCAGGCTTCCCTGCCAGGAAGCACTGCGGAGTGCATCTTCTGGCTCTTCAGACGATGCATGGCCGATTCCACAACCATGGAATGGTGTGGTAGCTGTGCCTTCTGAAAGCCAGGGCTCTTCCGGAGCCGATAGATCGAATCGACTCGCTTGCTAAGAACCGGCGCCGAAGCCGGTGCCTCCCACATACGGAAGAGGAGCCGTTCCAGCATCGGAGGAACCGGGACAGTAAAGGCCTCCTTCGGAGGAGAGTCATACTGCAGCGCCTCGAGCTCTTCAGCTCGAGGCTCTTCCTTGGGGTCCGCCGGAATAGCCAAGGCAGTGGCCATATCCCAGACGAACTCCGAGAACCGGGTGTCCTCCGGGGGGACCTATTCCGGGGCTCAGACTGTGGTGAGTTCGAAGTGACGCACCGAGTCTTAGAGGTATCAGGAGACTCCTCGTCCACCGTCTCCCAAGCCGACTCGTCCGAGGAAGAGTCGGGGTCCGACCACGCGGGGCCCTGGAGCACCCGCCCCGACGCCGGAAGCACCGGCGTCGACACCCTCAGTCCCGAACGGAAGGTCGAGGGAGACCGCGACCGAGGTCGACTCCGAGCCACGACGGACTCGAGTATCGGCTCGGTCTCCGGGGTCGACTTTGACGTCGATGTCCCGGTGGTCGGGGCAGATGCGCCAGACAGGCTGGCCATCAGTGCCTGCTTCTGCTCCATGAAGGTGGACATTCTGCTCTCCAAGGCTGTCATCCTGAGACTCAGCTCGGGAGACGCAGCAGCCACCGATTCGGGCCCCGGCGGCGCTGGGCCCGACATCGGCTCCCTAGGAGGAGAGTCCACGAGGACTACAGGGCTTACGTGTCCAGCAGACTCTGGCTCCACACGAGGAACTTTGGCAGGCTTCT
Organism: Ichthyophis bannanicus; assembly: GCA_033557465.1. Taxonomy (NCBI): domain Eukaryota; kingdom Metazoa; phylum Chordata; class Amphibia; order Gymnophiona; family Ichthyophiidae; genus Ichthyophis; species Ichthyophis bannanicus. The sequence continues at coordinate 1,032,526,869 of CM066034.1, forward strand.
CCGGTTCCACGGGCCCGGGGCGATGGTCGGGGGTCTTAGACCTGGCCCTCGAGGAGCCAGGGACCTCCTCCTCCGACGCCCTCGCGAGCCGTTTCTTCCTCTTGCGTTCCCGGTCGGGGGACCCCCTGTCCCAGGAGCTTCGACGGCGCTCGGGATCGGAATCCCGAGATGTCGAGGCCTCAGACGAGGTCCGGGCCCGGCCGGAGGCTGAGTCCGAGAAAAGCCTTTCCTTTTGATGCTGGCGACTTCATAGTGCCTTGGAAGACATTTTCCCACAGGTCCCGCACGACTTAGGATCGTGGTCGGGGCCGAGGCACCGAAGGCAGCAGTCGTGTGTGTTGGTGAGAGACATTAGTTTCTTACACCGATCACACTTTTTAAAACCGCTGGAAGCCATCGGGGAAAAAAGAGTCCCCGCGAGGTCAAAGGACCAGCCTTCCAGGGAAAAGGAGAAAAAAGGGCGCGAACGCCAGCCACGAAGGGCAAAAAACGAAAAAGAAGAATCGGGCTCGATACCGGTGTACCGATCCCAGTGGGAGGGGAACCGGCATCGAACCGGTAGAAAAAAGAGCAAAAATCGCTGAAAAATCTAATTTTAACCGGGAAAACTGGACACACGTCCAGTGGGCTTCACGGAAAAAAAGAGACTGAGGTAAAATGGCACCTTTAGGCGGGAAGGGAACCGCGCATGCGTGCCTGCATTCCCAAAGGCTTTCATAGAAAGCTGGGGAAATGCTCCGCTGGGGCTTCATCGGCGCCGATGACACCCATATGTGAGGACTGACTTCCTGCTTGGTCCTGGAGAAAACCTGGCCTGTTAACAGCCTTCAAAGACTGAACTTGTGTACCCCTGCTTTAAGAAAATGAATGCAAAGAACATGAAGTAAGCACGGGGCCAGGGAGAATGTCAGTATTCAGCTGTGGTAAAAATAGACCATGATGGCAGATATGGACCATAAGGCCTAATTTACTTGTTGCTGAAGTATTTTAGACCCAATTTTCCTTCCACTTTCTCAGAACTAAGAAGCCTTTTGTGATATCCCACACCTTCTTGAATTCCTTTACTGTTTTGGCCTCTATCTCCCTCCTTGGAAGGCTATTTTTGTTAGATAACCTTTCTCCAAGGACAAGCAGGATGAGACAGCCACACCTGGTGATGTCATTTGATGGCACCATAGATGGAAGTGCTCTCCCACAGCTCAGAAAGGCAAACCTTTCTGGGCATGTGCCCCAGGTGACCCTACCTCCGAGCCCACCCATACCTAGCCCAGTTTCACTTTTTCCACCTTGCCAGCAAGGATGGAATCTCAGCTCTCACAAAAAAAACAAAAAGAAAAAGTGAAAGAAATACAATCAATGAATGAAGAAGAAAAGGAACATCAGCAAAGACTTGGGAGAAGATTCATCAAGATGACTTCTAAACTGGGGTTTAAGAAGTGCTCTAAATACAGCTGCAAGATGAACAATGCCGACGCACATGATTGCTGTGTCTAGTGCCTAGGGGTGAATCACCGCGTTGAAGATTGCCCACACTGCACCTGCATGACCCAATGGGCCTGAAGATTGCGCAGCCATGCCCTGCAAGACTTTATTACGGTGAAAGAACCACTCATTGCCGCTGCCTCCCTGGAACCGGCTCCCCTGCAGGCCACAGCCACCCACATGGCCCAGAAGAAACATCACCATGGCAAATAAAAATCCACGGCATGGGATGTGCCCAAGGAGAACTCCATCCCTGGTTCAGCACTTCCTGAGGTCCCCAGAGCTGACTCCACTCATGCCTCAACACCAGCAGCCCAATTGGCCCAAACTGCACACTTGGCATCCAACAGCATCCCTCCATGTGGCTAGGCCCTGATGGATCAACATGGTGCTGGCCACGCCTTCTCTGCTCATGGTGCCACCCCCTCTATGGCCACTGGGCAATGCACGGACAGCTCACAATGTGCATTGGTGCATCACCGCACCGAGGACTACCACAGATGATTCCCATGGCGCAGATTGGCCTCGCCGGTTCACAGACGCAGCAGCACGAAGCACCACAAGGATAGAGGTGTGAGTGCAAACAGTCCATACAGCTACCATATGAGGCACTTGGAGGAAAAGAAACAGCAGCCACAGCAGCAGTGACAGCAACCCCTACAGATCCCCAAGGAGGCACAGGCACCATAGGCGCCAAAAGTCCTCAACCAACACAGGCAGCCTCAGCAGCATTGGCACCCTACGCAGGAAGGCATACAGATGTGGCAGGGAAGACCAGTGTGGAGGCAGAAGGGCGCAGGGGAAAGAGCAACAACACGGCGTGATTCTCAACCTCCTTGCCCAGTTCCTACAGCAGCATGCCCAGGCACCCGAAAAAGCAGCTACTCCCCTTGTCTGGAGCTATCCCCCAGCTCAGGACCATCACACAGCTCGCACATGCTGCCATCCACATTCCCATCACTACAACCACACTTCTCGCCAGGCCCCTTCACAGTGGACAAGAGGAAGCAGCCACCCTTGGCTCCATGGATGAAGACAATCTTTCACCTACCTCACCAGGATCACACTTGGAGCCCTCACCACCACCTCAACAGCCATCTTCATGGCCAGAAGACCTCACATACCCCAGGTTTCTTCAGAAACTTATGTCATACCTGTCCCTCTCCTTGGCAGATACACTGGACTCAAGGAATGATCTCCTAGGAGTGCTTAAGTACCTGGATACCCCAAGAACGTTGGTCGCTCTACTGGTCTGCAAGTTTCTCCAGGACAGCCTGGCAAAGATCTGGCAAACCCCTTCATCCAGCCTCACCTGTTCCAGGAAGCTAGAAATGAAATACTAGGTGCAGTCTGCCCTGGATTTAACAAGTCACAACTTCCACACCGAGACAGCGATGAAGAGTGCCAAGACCTCTCACACCCACTCTAATGCGCCTCCGAGAAAAAATCATAAGCTTCTAGATGACTTCAGGAAGAAGACCGTCCAGAGTGCCATGCTGAACACTAAGATTGCCACACACCAGTTTCAGCAGATCCTCTTTGAGGATGCTCAACTGGAAAAACTCAGAAGCACCATCAACATGCTGCTCCTGGAGTCCAAAACTATTACCTCAGCCTCCCTCACGGACCTAGCAGAATACGACAAGCACCTCATCCACATGGTCTTTGATGCACGGCAGGACAGCCATTGCAGTCAGATGCATGGCCTGGCTCCAGGCTTCTGGCCTCAGAGAGTACACCCACAATTGGATAGCAGATGCCTCCTGCTCCGAGGACTCCCTCTTTGGGAACAAAGTCAAGGAGGCTGTAAACGACTTGAAAGACCACTGCAACACCCTTCAGACACTCGCCGCAGTCAAAAGTCCCATAGAAACCGCCACCGGAAATCCTATTCCTCATCTCGCTAATACAGTTCCTACCACTGGTGGCAACCACAACATTTTAAGCAACAACCAGTGTACCACGCCTCCTACCAACAGCAGAAGCTGTGCCAGAAGGACCGGAAGCAACAGAAACAAATTCCAACAAAAGCACACTTTCCTTTTGACTGCATATGCCAAGCCGGTCCTCCAGGGGAGGCCGGATTTCTGCCTTTTTGGATGCCTGGGGGAACATCATGGATGGACAAATTGGTCGTAGAGATCATCATCTGGGGCTATTGCATTTGTTGCTCCCCTACCCCACAGCAACGTACCATCCCCTCCAGTGAGACACCACCACAGTAGCTCCTAGCCCTGGCCATGGAACTACTTTCTCTCTTGGCAGTGAGAGTGATAGAGCCCATCCCGCCACAAAAGGTCAACAGTGGATTCTACTCCAGGTACTTCTTGATCACCAAGAAGTCAGCCAGCACCCACCCCATCCTTGACTGCCGCAATTTGAATAAATTCATCTACCAAGAGGTTTCGGATATTTTTATTTAGCTGTATTTATATCCCGCTTTTCTTGGGCTCCATCCTTTCTTGGGCTTTTCTTGGGCTCCATCCTTTCCTTGGGCTCCATCCTACCACTCATACAAACCAACGACTGGCTAGCATTGCTGGACCAATTAACCCTCCATTGCCTCAGAAAAATCCAGGTTACTAATGTCCCTGTTTAATGTACATTACCAAGTTTAAGTTTCAATGTAAACCACTTTGATTGAAATGATAAAGCGGTATATAAAACCTGTTAAATAAATAAATAAAAAATAAATATTGGATGCATACACTCACATTCCTATGCATTGGGCTCACAGGAGATACCTATGCTTCCATGTACTCGGGGGGGGGGGGGGGAGCACTATCAATAGAGGGTACTTCCTATATCTGGATGACTGGTTCCTTATAGCACCCTCTCAACAGGTGGTATGGAAGGTCGTCGAGCAGACAATCAAGCTACTTTCCTCACGATCCTCCAGAAATCATGTCTGCAACCCACTCAGTGCTTGGAATTCATTGGAGCGGATATCAGGACCACCCAATCCAAGGCATTCCTGCCCACATAACGAGTGGACACCATCACCTCGTTGGCCCAGGAGGTCTCATCAGCCAGCCATGTTACCGCCCGAACATTGCTACATCTCCTGTGCCACATGGCAACAATGACCCAAGTCCTACCTCTCGCCAGACTACACATGTGCTAACTACAACCCCTGTCGACTCAAATCCCTGCTGGATGCGAAAGTGAGACACTCTCTCACCTGGTGGGTATAGCAGGAAAACCTCTTGGAGGAGCCTGTCTTCCCCCAACAGTCACACCAGCTCACCCTCACCACAGACACCTCAACCTCAGGCTGGGGAGCTCTTCTGCTACACTTCCAAACCAAAGGCACCTGGATGTCTCACCGCCAGTTGAAACTTAACATGAATAAAATTGAACTTCTTATCTTTCCCCCTAATAACTCCCCTCCCTTTCCTCTTTTTTTCTATCTCTGTTGACAATACTCTTCCTTCTCCTGTTTCCTCAGCCCGTAATCTTGGCTTCATTTTTGATTCCTCCCTTTCCTTCTCCTCACACATACAACAAATTGTCAAAACCTGTTTCTTTATCTATAATATTTACAAAATCTGCCCCTTCCTCTCTGATAACACTAGAACACTTGTTCATTCTTTAATAACTTCCTGTCTTGACTATTGCAACTTCCTACTTGCAGGACTTCCTCCAAGTCATATCTCTCCCCTTCAATCTGTTCAAAACTCTGCTGCGTGACTAATCTTTCACCAGATTCGTTTTGCTCATATAACCCTTCTTCTCAGCTTCCTTTCCGTTTCCGTATCCAATTCAAACTCCTTCTTCTGACCTTTAAGTGCATTCATTCTGCTGCTCTTTGCTATCTCTCCTCTCCCTCAGCACCCCTCCTCGTGAACTATTGGCTTGCTCCTTTCTTTGCCCTTTTCTACCTCTGCTAACTCCAGACTTTGGTCCTTTCACCTCGGTGTTCCTCATGCCTGGAACAAACTCCTTGAGTCTGTACATCAGGCTTCATCACTGCCCCTTTTCAAATCTTTGCTAAAGGCGCACCTCTTTAAGGCTGCCTTTGGATCCCGATCCCTTGTTCCTTGTGTCTCCTTACCCTTCCTTATTCTATCCTCTTTCTAACTTTGTCTTGTTTGTTTTGATTAGATTGCAAGCTCTAATGAGTAGGGACTGTGTATGCCTAGTAGCGCTTTAAAAATGTTTATTAACAATAATAATAATAATCCCAAAGTATAGCACGGCTAGATGACACTCCACAAGGAAATTATATGGCCAAAAGTGGAAACGTTTCAATGCCCCGTGTGCCTTGTAGGGACTCGACCCCAGTCGCCTGCCCTGTTCTGCAAGACCTCCAGTATCTCACCAATCTCATCGTGGCAGGACTTAAGGCGCCATCGATTCGGTGCCACCGGTCGGACATCGCAGATTTCCATGACTGCCTTAATGAGGCCCCCATCTCCACACATCCACTGGTCTTACATGTCAGAAAGCCTTTGACAAGGTCCCTCATGAGAGATTCTGAGGAAATCAGAAAGTCATGGGATAGGAGGCAATGTCCTATTGTGGATAGGGAACTAGTTAAAATATAGAAAACAGAGTAAGGCTAAATGGCCACTTTTCTCAATGGAGAAAGGTAAATGGCAAAACCCCCAGGGATCTGTGCTGGGCTCTCTGCTTTTTAACATCTTCATAAATGACATGGAAATGGGAATCAGTGAGGTGATAAAATTTGGATATAAAATAACTCGAAATTGTTAAATCACAAGAGGACTGTGAAAAATTACAAGAGGACCTTAAAAAATGAGATTGAGGGGGTCATTTTAAAAGTCTCGGTCATGATTTGGACGTCTGAAGACGTGCATGTGTCCAAATCATGGAGACAGCTCTGGAGCCATTTCACAAGGTGACATTTTACTTACCAGTTAGTTCATGTCCTTTCTTTCAGTCCTGCTAGACCAGTCCAGAAAAGTGGGTTGTATTACCCTACCAGCACATTGGTGAAGACAAAGAACCAATGACATCACTCCTATGCCTCTATTTACCTTGGCCACCAGAGGTCCCTTCAGTATTCGTCCCAAAGCATATGGGAGAAACATGGCAAGCCTCACACAACCTCAATCGTGGTCAACAATGAGTGATCAACAGTAGAGAACTATGTACAGGAAAGTATCAACAAAAGGCTGTCAGTGCAGAAGAGGAACCTGCAGAGCTAAGTATAAAAAGTATGTATTTTCTTGAAGAGGACAATGAGATCATGACATCACTTTTCTAGCAAATTTGCATCTGCATAGTTTTTTACATTTTGTAGTCGTTTGGCACATTACAAGTAGTATTGAAAGCTTGAGACAGGGTCCTTGCTCTGACCCGAAATGCAGTACTCTGTATTCTACAACTTGCGGTGGAACTTCAATGGTTGTAGTAGCTGATGTTAACCTTTGTGGCTGGTACCAACTTTTGCAGCTTTCCTTCATTTATTCCTTTGACTTCAAAGGACTTATGCAGTTCTGAGCTTTGACTGCCAGATTGCCAGCCAAGTATTTTTACGCCCTTCGAAGTGTTTCTGTTATTAACTTAGCATACTGGCTTTTGGGCATTATCACGTTATACAATATAGATTAAATAGATAAAAAATGAGTTATTCGGAGGGAAATCCCTGCACAACAAACATTCCAACATTTCTTTCCTAAACACAATATTTTTTCTAAACACATTTTCTTTCTCTCTTTACTTCATGGTCAGACCTTCTTTTTGAGACTAAAAATCATAGTGGACACAAGGGACCGCAGCAGAACAGAACAATACAGTTTTGTGGCAGGCCCTGGACTAGTCTAGCAGGACTCAATGAAAGGACATTAACTGGTAAGTAAAATGTCACCTTCCACATCATCCTGCTAGACCAGTCCAGACAAGTGGAATGTACCAAAGCTACAGTATCACTAGACGGGAAGATGACACAGCAGCTCACAAAACCCTTAAGCCAAATGTTGTGTTCGCACGCATGTGGACATCCAAGTGGTAATGCTTGACAAAAATGGAAAGTGATGCCCATGCTGCTCAACAAATGTCTGCAGGGGCTACTGAGCTCCACTCCGTCCATGGAGATGCTTGTGCTGGAGTAGAACGAGTGCGCAAACCCTCTGGACCCAGCCAGTTCCAGATATGCTGAGGCAATGCCTTCTTAATCCAGCACCCCAAAGTCAACTTGGCTGCCACGTCACCCTAGCGCAGGTCAGTAAACAGCACAAAAAAATGAGCAGACTTACAAAAGGGATTTGTAAACTCCAGGTATCAGAGGACAGCCTTTGGACATCCACCAGGAGAAGATCCCTATCCTTTCCCCTACACTTCTCCTTCAGGAAGGAGGGAAGCTAAACCAGGTGGCTCACATGAAAGGGAGAAAGCACCTTAGGCAAGAAGAAAGGCACCGACAGAATGGAAATAGTCTCCTTCGAAGAGGACAGATAAGGATCTCGGCAAGACAGAGTCTGCAGCTCGGAAATCCGACTTGTGGACCAAACAGCGACCAAGAAGACAATGAGCATCAAATCCTTTAAGATAGCATGCTTCAACAGCTCAAAGAGAGCTGCCAACAGGGCCCTGAGCACCAAACACAGACACAAGGAAGGGATCACAGACCGAAGGGGAGGATGCAAGAGTAAGACTTTCTTGTAGAGGTCCTCCTGGAGGCCAAAAGGACTTTGGTTACACCATCTGGCAGGTTAAACTCAGACAACATTAGCCTCTCAACACCCATGTTGCGATGGCCAAGGACTAGATGTTGGGGTGCAACATCGTCCCACCCTTCTGCGATATCAGATCTGGTGCATGGCCGAGCCGTGGCAGCTCCAGACTGGAGAGTTGCAGCAAGAGGGGAAACCAAGGCTGTTTGGGTCAGTAGGGAGTGATGATAAACATCATGCTGCCATCTGTTTTGAGCTTCAGGAGAGTCTTTGCAATAAGAGGTATTGGAGGATAAGCCTAAAGAAGATGCTCCTCCCGATGCAGGAGGAAAGCATCAGACGCCAGTCTTCTGTGTAATCTGGAGGAGAACTGATCCACATGGGCATTCTGCGAGGTGGCGAACAGATCTATCGAGGGGGTGCCCCACTCTTGAAAGATGCAAGTCGCAGCTTCCCCATCCAGCATCCACTCATGCGACTGGAGGACTCAAGTCTGTCTGCCAGAATGTTTTGTTCGCCTGGCCAGGTACGTGGCTTTCAATTCCATTTGGTGCATGATGGCGAACTTACACAACCTAACTGCTTCCCAACACAGGAGGAACGAACCAGTTACTCTCTGCTTGTTGATGTAGAACCTGTGACCTGATTGTCTGTCTGAATCAGAACAATTTGGTTGGCCAGTTAATCTCAGAAAGCCTTCAGAGCATTTGCCACTGCTCTTAGTTCTAAGAAGTTGATCAGATGGTGACTTCTTGGATGGACCAGTTGCCCTGGGTGTGCAACCCATCAAGATGAGCTACCCACCACAAGCTGGATGAGTCTGTCATCAAAACTCTTTGGAGTGGAGCAATTTGGAAAGGAAGCCCTTTGAGCAGATTGTGGTTAACTACCCACTTGTGCAATGACTGAACGAGAGGGGCGGTGTAGTACTAGTAGGGCAATGACATACAGACGATCCCAGAGTCGATCCATGGCCTGGGTCCACTGAGTCTGCCTGCAAGCTATCACTTACTGACTCAGTTGGGTCTCCTGCACCAGTGCTGTCAGCCTGTGCAGAAAGTCGTGTGGAAGAAAGGCTCTCACCTAAGTCGTGTCAAGAAGGGCTCTAATGAATTCCAACTGCTGGGTGGGTTGAAGGTGGGACTTTGGGTAATTTATAACGAACAATAGTAGTTCCAAGACCCGAATGGTCAATCGTGTTGATTCTTGAACCCCTTCTGGAGAGGTATTCTTGATCAGAGAGAGGAAGACAAACACTCCCAGCATTCAGAGATAAGCAGCTACTACTGCAAGGCATTTTGTGAAGATGTGAGGTGCTGAGGCCAGGCCAAACAGCAAGACTCGGTATTGGAAGTGTCCCCTATCGGTATGTGGGTATTTTACTTATTTAACCAGTTTTATATATCGCCTTTTCCTTCAATCAAAGTGGTTTACATGTAGCTAAGTTGTGTACATTTCTGGGGTTAGGTGAGGATAGGTGATTGGGGAATGGGTACTAGGGGAGGTAAGATGCGACATAGACGATTTGCCATAACTTATAAAGGCCGTTGCTTGGTTTGCGATCACACTCATATGTTGGTTTGTAAATTCTGGGAGTGTCCATAGTATTGTACAAATAGTGTGGTTTTGAGCATACTTTCAAAATCCTTTATGTCACTCATAGATCTCATGCTGTCAGGCAGAGTGTTCCACTATTCTGGTGCGTAGAGCAATGGTGCCCTTCTGGATGTTGCCTGAATTGTTCTTTGGTATTCAGGTGGGGTGGCTATCTTATTATCCATGCTGCTTCTCAGTGGTCTTGTGCTGGTGTGTCTTGTTATTAAGGTCTGGAGGACATTTGCTGACATGTTGTTAATGATTTTGAAAATATTTAATATCGCCTTAAATCTTGCGTGAGCTTGTATGGGCAGTCAGTGGAGGTCCTGGAGTACTGGCATGATGTGTTTGTTTTTTGGCGTGTTTGTGATGATCCTGGCTGCTGTATTCCGCACCAGTTAGAGAGGGTGCGTGGTTTGTTTAGGGTATATGCATCCTTCAGATCCAGGGAGCATAGCCAATCTCCTTTTTGAAGGTAAGGAAGTAGATTGTCTAGATTTTCTCTTACAAAGTACATGTTCAGGTCTTTTAGGGTCTAGGGTGGGATGGTATTACTCCCCCCCCCCTTCCCCCCCCCCCTGCACTTTCTTGGGGATCAGGAATAAAACTCCTGACCTCTTTCCTCTGGCGGCATGAGCTCTATCGTGAGATCTGACAAGAGGGCAGTGATTTCTCTCTGAAGCAGTTCTCAATGTAGAGGATTGAGATGATGCACCCTTGGGGGCAATTTGGTGGAAGTTCCAATAAATGAAGTTTGTAACTGCTTTAGATGATCTGTAGGACCCATGAGTCTGAGATTATGAGCGGCCATCTTTGTACAAAAAGAGTGAGCCTTCCTCTGACCGTAGGATTTCCTGCTGCAGTCATCGGAAGAGTGGCTATTCTCCGAAGGAACCAGTCAAAACTCCACCCCAGGTTTTGGTTGAGGAGCTGGCTGGGCCTTCTCAGGCTTCTGTCAATGCTGCTATTGGCAAGGAGCCTGTTTGGGCAGGGAGATCTGGGGCCCAGGGAAATACCTACGCCTATGAGGGTAGTAGATCTTTTTCTGACTCCCACCCTGGTACCTCCTACGGTAGGAGGCTGGCTCAGACGTGCGTCTTGAGAAGTAGCATGTCACTCTCACTAGACTTTCAATATAGCCGGCCTTCTCTTTGACCTGTTCACCAAAGAGATTCTCTCTATGGCATGGGGGGGTGCCAATACCTATAGCAGCATTACTTAAAGCCGTTCTGAGAGTGTTATAGGATGCCTGGACCATGAACTTCGAACAGTCCTTGCCGTGGGCCACTAGGGAACGATATTAATCCATTTTCTCTGGAGGGAGAAACTGGGCCAGGTCATCCAGGTCGCACATGTTCTTCAATGTTAGAAAGGGTATTGAGTCAGAAAGGATTAAAGTTTTGCAGGAAACAAAATTTGCTGTAGAATCTCTATGGATTGAAATTCCATGTAAAAAGGGGAAGGCGATGGCAGTGGGGGTGTACTATCGACAGCCTGGCCAGAATGAACAAATGGATGATGACATGCTCAAAGAAATCAAGGAAGCTAACAAACGTTACAGCACAGTAATAATAATGGGTGATTTCAATTACCCCGGAATCAACTGGGTCAGTGTCACGGCAGGACATTTTATTTTATTTATTTACATTCTCTTATATACCGCGCTATTCTGCATCAGTGCGGTTTACATTGAACAAACTGAAATTACATTGAACAGGGCATTATAACTTGGAGATAACTATTTTACAGGGAACATGGGCTATGGAGGGTTAAGTGGCTTGCCCAAGACCACAAGGAGCACCTGTGGGACTAGAAACCCCAGTCCTTCCGACCCAAGGTTGCTGTCCTCTAGTGGGATTTGAACCCCCGACCTTCCGGCCTGAAGTACCTTGCCCTAACCACTAGGCTACTCCTCCACTCATGCTAGGGAGATAAAGTTCCTAAATGAAATAAATGACTGCTTCTTGGAGCAGCTGGTTCATGAACCGACCAGAGGGGAAGCCATATTGGACCTAGTCCTTAGTGGGACACCAGATCTGGTGCAAGAGATAAGATTGTTGGGGCCACTTGCCAATAGTGATCATAGCATGATCGCGTTTGATCTAATTAATGGAGGAGGGATGGTAAGGAAATCCACAGTACTACCTTTTAACTTTCGAAAGGGAGACTATGATAAAATGAGGAAAATAGTTAAGAAAAAACTAAAGGGAGCAGTTGCAAAGGTTAAAGACTTACATCAAGCTTGGGTGTTGTTGAAAAACACTATCTTGGAAGCCCAGACCAGCTGTATTCCACGCTTTAAGAAAAGTGGAAGGAAGTCCAGAAAACTGCCAGCATGGTTTAGAGGTGAGGTCAGAGAGGCTGTTGTTGCCAAAAAAACATCTTTCAGGAAATGGAAAAAAGAGCCAAATGATGAAACCTGGAAACAGCACAAGCACTGGCAACTTAAATGCAAAACATTCATAACGCAGGCAAAGGGAGAATTGAGAAGAAGCTTGCTGCGGAAGCAAAAACGCATAATAAAGACTTTTTCAAATACATTCGTAGCAAAAAACCTGTGAGAGAGTCAATTGGTCCATTAGATGATAGAGGGGTTAAAGGGGCACTAAGAGGCGACAAGGCGATAGCGGAGAGACTGAATGAATTCTTTGCTTCGGTCTTTACTGAAGAAGATGTAGGGATGTTACCCATGACTGAAGTGGTATTTAAAGGTGCGGAAGAACTGAAGGAAATATCGATACATCGGGAAGATGTATTACAACTATTAAAGAAACTGAAGAGTAGCAAATCACCTGGGCCGGATGGTATACATCCAAGGGTGTTGAAAGAACTGAAATATGAGATTGCAGACCTGCTATTAGTAATCTGTGAACTATCATTAAAAACATCTATAATACCTGAAGATTGGAGGATGGCGAACGTAACACCAATTTTTAAAAAGGGTTCCAGGAGTGATCCGGGAAACTACAGACCGGTGAGCCTGACGTCAGTACCGGGAAAAATGGCAGAAGCCATCATAAAGAACAAAACTGCTGTAGATAGTCATGGCTTAATGGGAGACAGCCAACATGGCTTTAGACAAAGAAGATCTTGTCTTACTAATCTGTTATGTTTTTTTGAAGGTGTGAATAAACAGTTAGACAAAGGTGAGTCGGTTGATACAGTGTATCTGGACTTTCAGAAAGCCTTTGACAAAGTCCCTCATCAGAGACTTTTGGCAAAACTAAAGAGTCATGGGATAGGAGGCAGTGTACTATTATGGATCAGGAACTGGTGGAAAGATATAAAGCAGAGGGTAGGGCTAAATGGCCAATTTTCCCATTGGAGAAAGGTGAATAATGGTGTACCCCAGGGATCTGAGCTGGGTCCGCTGCTTTTTGACATATTCATAAATGACCTGGAAAAGGGAATAACGAGTGAGGTTATCAAATTTGCAGATGACACAAAACTATTTAAAGTTGTTAAAACCCAAGAGGATTGTGGAAAATTGCAAGAGGATCTTGATAAATTGGAAGACTGGGCATCAAAATGGAAGATGAAATATAATGTGAACAAGTGCAAAGTCATGCACCTAGGGAAGAACAACCCAAACTATGGTTACACGATGCAAGGTTCCACATTAGGAACCACCACCCAGGAAAAAGATTTAGGCGTCATTGTGGATAACATGTTAAAACCCTCGGCCCAGTGTGCAGCGGCGGCCAAGAGAGCAAATAGAATGCTAGGTATCATAAGGAAAGGAATGGAAAATAAAACAAAAGATATCCCACTAGAGGACAGCAACCTTGGGCCGGAAGGACTGAGGTTTCTAGTCCCACAGGTGCTCCTTGTGGTCTTGGGCAAGCCACTTAACCCTCCATAGCCCATGTTCCCTGTAAAATAGTTATCTCCAAGTTATAATGCCCTGTTCAATGTAATTTCAGTTTGTTCAATGTAAACCGCACTGATGCAGAATAGCGTGGTATATAACAGAATTAAAATAAATAAATAAATTATAATGCCTCTATATCGTTCCATGGTGAGACCGCACCATGAATACTGTGTGCAATTCTGGTTGCCGTATCTTAAAAAGGATATAGCGTTATTAGAAAAGGTTCAGAGAAGAGCCACCAAAATAGTAAAGGGGATGGAAGGATACCCCTATGAAGAAAGGCTAAAAAGGTTAGGGCTCTTTAAACCTGGAAAAGAGATGGCTGAGGGGAGATATGATAGAGGTCTATAAATTAATGAACGGAGTGGAAGGGGTAAACGTAGATCGATTGTTTACGTTATCAGAATATAGAAAGACTAGGGGACATGCAATGAAGCTACAGGATAAACTATTTAAGACTAATAAAAGAAAATATTTTTTTCACTCAACGTGTAATCAAACTCTGGAATTTGTTACCGAAGGATGTAGTAAAGGCTGTTAGTGTAGCTGGGTTTAAAAAAAGGTTTGGACAAGTTCCTTGAGGAAAGGTCCATAAACCATTATTAAGAAGGGACCCAGGATATCAATGCTTGACCCAATACAAGCATTGTGGAACCTGTGTCTTTTGGGGAAACTGCTAGGTACGTATGACCTAGATTGGCCACTGTTGGAAACAGGATACTGGGCTTGATGGACCTTGGTCTGACCCAGTATGGCATATCTTATGTTCTTATGCCAATGTAGAACTGGTAAGAGGCCAGGCGGGCTACAAGCATGGAACTCTGAAAACATCTCCTCCCTAAAAAGTCCAATGTCTAGGCCTCCCTCCCTGGGGGCGCTGATGAATAAGTCTTGATATTCTTAATTCTCTTTAGGGCAGTTCAACCACCAAGGAATGGTGTGAAATCTGAAGCTTCTCAAGTCTAGGAGCCTTCTGAATGCTGTCCATGGAATCAAGCCTTCAGATCAGTTTGTCAAGCCCTATCCTTGACTATTGCAACGCCATCTATCAAGGTCTACCTAAGCAAGCTACAAGATCTCTACAACTAGTTCAAAATACTGCTGCTAGAATCATCACTGATTCAAATAAACAAGATCACATAACACCCCTCTTTCACCAACTCCATTGGCTCCCAATTACTGCACGTGCTAGATACAAATCTGCCCTGACTATTTAAAATAAAAAACAACACGTCAGCGGGAGTCCTAGAGGAGATGTTCTACACCAGTCACAGCAACAGGCCTAGGAGACAAAGCACGATAGACATCATTCCTATACCCTGTGCATACAAAGGAGCAATAGAATCAACCACAAGGAGAGCATTCTCGTTCGCTGCACCTGCTATCTGGAACACTCTCCCTGGGAAATTGAGGTCCACCACTGACATGAAGGTCTTCAGAAAACAACTAAGACCTTCCTATTTGCTGACCAATTCAATGATCCCACATAACTCTTTAACAGTTGACCTTTCACCAAATACTTTTGCATATATGTTCTCTGTAAATAAGTTATGCCTCAGTGCACCTCTCGCATGTCACCCCCCGCCCACTGAGCCTCTTAATAGGTTTGTAAATGTGTGTTTCATAATAAGTTCCTTGTAAACGTGTGAGTTATAATGTAAACCGCTTTGATTTAATGAGAAGGCAGTATAGAAAAACGGTTAAATTAAATAAATAAATAAGCCTTCTACTAGCCGGAGGTACACTGAGGGGGTTCTCCCACATTCTCATCTGTACTCTCTACAGGATGCGGTGCATGGGCACTGTCACCACCTCCTTAGTGGCTGAGGAGTACTGAAGGATCTCCAACTCTTCTCCCTGGGCTCATCCTCAGTTTCCAAAGAACATGGTATGGCCGTGGCCATGTCCAATACAATCCTCTGGAAAGTCATGTCCTCAAGAGGGACTTATGCCACTCACAAGGTGGAGAAGGGTCCGATGGGAACTCCTAGGGACCTGACCTCCGCCAAGTCCTCCGATTTCACAATGGTGATTCAGCCTTCTGAGTCAGACTCGGAGAGTAAGTCAAAGTACATCTGAGTCTCTGCCTGGATCTCTCTCCTACTCTGAGGGAATCAGGAGCTCAGTTGGGAGCGATGATGAACTGCCACCCATCTAGACTTTGAGGGTGCATCGGACCCCAAAATGCTAGAAAGAGATATCGGCTAGGCAAGCACCAGTGTTGGAGTCCTTCAATGCTCCGATGTCTATGTTTCTCTCGCAGGCAGGGCATGTGTTTTGAGGATCAGCTGTACGGTGGCCTTTTGTTGATACAGCCGATGTCGAGGCATCGGCATGCAGTACCGCGAACAGCGCTGCAATGTGTTCCTCGAACACTTACAGAAGACGCTTCTCCTTTGCTGCCAATTACAAAGGCTGCAGGGCCTGAGCAACTTCAACTGATGTACCCGGTATCTGAACAGGGGTATCAGCAGCAGGATCTTGGCTCTCAATAGGCTGTCAGTGTCCCTCCAATGTCTTGGAGGATGAGCAGGGCACCTTTGAGGGGCACTCATGTAGACCCCCATCGCTCTCAAAACCATGCCTCAATGGGCTCAGACGGCAATGCACCAGAGCCTTCACTAGGTGCTTGGTGCAATCACCCCTCGACTTCAAAGACTAAGCCGATTCCTTCCTCATCTTCGGATGAAGATCGATCGAAGGGCAATGCTCTGGGGCACTATGGGTGCTTGGCTCCGACTGAGTATAAATACCACTAGGACCACCCCCAGGCACCAGTAATTGAATGAAAAAGCAGACTTAAAAAACTTCCCCTAAAGACCTACGTAAATACACCCCGAAAGGCAAACCCCTACTTATAACTAACAACTTGAACTTTTTTTTTTTTTTTTTTCAGAATTAGGAGTAGGAGAGGAAGGACCACGAAGGGAGGTGGTTAACTTGCGTTTGTCCATGCCGTCCTTCCCTTGGGCCCCTCGCCCCAGCACGTGCCTCACGCTCGAACAGGTCTAATAGGCCTTAACAGATGTCGGAGAACCGGGCGGGACCAGGGACTGGACTGTCGTTCCTTCAGGAACACCAATTAGCAGGTAAGATTTTATTTTATTTTTATTTAGCAAGCATTTGTAGCCCGCTCCTTCCAGCGATCAGAAGCGGGTAGGATTACTATTGTGAAACTGCCGAATCAAGGCAGGTACAAATTTTGTTTACATACAGATTGTCAGAAAAGCACATCATACAGAGTTAACACTTCTTAGCTATGGGGGAGTTCATTTACATATATACATAAATACATATATACAGGATAATCTTCTTGGACTGTCGAATCAAGGCAGGTACAAATTTTGCTTACATACAGATTGTCAGAAAAGCACATCATACAGAAAATACAGAAGATCTAATTGCTTCTTCCTTATCGTCACTCCAGTCCAGTCCCTTACTTCTGGGATGTAGCAGAGCAGTTCAACCCTGGGTGGGGTCCGACATACCGGACTGAAGAACCGCAAGACCAAACCGAGCATCCGCTGAACTCTGTACGTCCAGCCTGTAGTGCTTGGTAAAGGTATGGAGGGAGGACCAGGTCGCTGCCCTACAAATATCCAGCGGGGGAACTAGGCTAAATTCTGCCCAAGAGGTAGCCTGAGCCCGGGTTGAGTGCGCCCGCAGGCCCCCTGGCACCTGTTTCCCTTTTAGGATATAGGCGGAGGCAATAGCCTCTCTAATCCATCTGGAGATGGTGGCCTTGGCGGCCGCCTCCCCTTTGTGCGGACCCCGAACTGAATGAAAAGGCGTTCAGATTTCCGAAAGGAAGCTGTACGGGAGAGGTAACGTTTCAAAGCCCTCTGAACGTCCAGTAAGCGAAGCTTGTTCTCCCCTCCTTCTAACCTCTCGGCCGGGAAGGACGGGAGAGTAACTACCTGGTTAACATGAAAGGGAGAAATAACCTTAGGTAAGAAGGAAGGCACCGTCCTTAGAACCACCTTGTCCTTGAGGAAGGATAGAAAGGGTGGCTGAGAGGAAAGCGCTTGGAGTTCTGAGACCCGCCTGGCCGAGCATATAGCGACCAGAAAGACTGTCTTCAAGGTTAGATCCTTTAAGGAGGCTCTCTTAACTGGCTCAAAGGGTTCCCCAACCAAGGCATTTAATACTAGGTTAAGGTCCCAGGGGGGGATGATCGACCTTCGTTGAGGACGCAGTCGTTTCACGGCTGTAAGGAACCTGGAAACATCCGAGTGGGCCCCTAGGGACTTCCAGCGGACCTTCCCCCTATAGCAGGCGATGGCAGCTAGCTGGACCCTTAGGGAACTGGGCGCTAGACCCTTGTCAAAACCTGCCTGCAAGAACTCTAAGACCTCAGGGACCGAGGCCGAAAGAGGGTTCCTCCGGTGCTCCGCACACCATGCTTCGAAGATGCGCCAAACTCTGACGTAGGAGAGACAGGTTGAGCGCTTCCTCGCCTTCAGCAGCGTCGAGATTACCGCTCCTGAGTAGCCCCGCTTCAGGAGCCATGCCCTTTCAATAGCCAGGCTGTAAGCGAGAATCGATCCACGTGAGGCATTAGAACCGGCCCTTGCCTCAGGAGGTCTCTTTTGTAGGGGAGACGCCAAGGCTGATCGGCGAGTAGCCTCATCAGATCCGCATACCAGGGACGGCGTGGCCAATCCGGTGCTATGAGAATTATCAATCCCCGGTGAGCCTCCACTCGCTGGAGGACCTTTCCGATTAGAACCCAGGGGGGAAACACATAGAGGAGCCCTTCCGACAGCCACTTCTGGGACAGGGCATCCAGTCCTTCGGACATTCTTTCCCTTCTTCGGCTGAAGAAGCGAGCTACCTTGGCGGACGCGAATCGTGCCATGAGATCCATGATCGGAAGACCCCACCGGGCAACTATTTGGTCGAAGGTCCCCTGGTCCAGCTCCCACTCTCCTTGGTCTATCCTGCACCTGCTGAGGTAATCTGCCGTGACGTTGTCCGTGCCGGCCACGTGCTGAGCTGAGAGTGCTTCCAACCGAACCTCGGCCCAGCGGAACAGAGTGTCCGCCTCCTTCTCTAGGGCGGGACTGCTGGTGCCGCCCTGGTGATTGATGTATGCCACTGTTGTGACGTTGTCGGAGAGGACGCGAATTGCTCTTTTCCACACTAAGGTCTCGAGAGCCTTGAGGGCTAGGACGACGGCCCGTAGTTCCAGCCTGTTGATGGGCCATTGAGCTTCCAACGGTGTCCAGCGACCCTGGACAAACTGGCCCTCGCAGTGTGCACCCCAGCCTGATAGACTGGCATCCGTCGTTAATAGTAACCACTGAGGAGGTTCGAGAGGCATCCCGCGGTCCAGATTTCTGGGGCTCCTCCACCAGTGTAGTGCCTGCTTTGTCCGTGGAGCACAGGGTAACTGCATTGACAATGGATGAAGCTGAGGGGACCAACGCCGCAATAGGGCCCGCTGCAGAGGCCGCATATGGGCCCTGGCCCATGGAACTACCTCTATCGCTGCGGCCATGGTTCCCAGGAGCTGAAGATAATGCCACGCTGAGGGGTTCCTTCTGTGCAGAAACTGTGTGACTAGGAGCCTTAGGTCTCTTGATCTTGTATGTGACAGAAAGACTCTGCCTTTGTTGGTGTCGAACCTTGCTCTGAGGTATTCGATTTCCTGGGAGGGGGTCATCCTGCTTTTTGCTCGGTTGATGATCCACCCCAGCTCCTCTAGAACTTGGACTACTCTGGCCGTTGCCGAGCGACTCTCCTCTTCCGACTTTGCCCGGATTAACCAATCGTCCAGGTAAGGGTGCACTAGTATTCCCTCTTTCCGTAGGGAAGCCGCCACTACCACCATCACTTTGGTAAAGGTTCTTGGGGCCGTAGCTAGACCGAAAGGTAGAGCCTGGAATTGATAGTGACCTGTGTGTACAGCGAATCTCAGGAATCGTTGATGAGACTTTCTGACTGGTATGTGCAAGTAGGCTTCTGTCAGATCTAGGGACGTCAGGAACTCCCTGTCCCTTAAGGCTGCTATGACTGAACGTAGGGTCTCCATCCGGAAGCGAGGTACTCTGAGGCAGCGATTGACCTGCTTCAGATCCAGTATCGGGCGAAGGGACCCTTCTTTCTTTGGGACCACGAAGTAGATAGAGTACCGACCCGAGCCGTACTGGTCTGGTGGGACCGGAACCACGGCCCCGAGAGCTATTAGTCGGGCGAGAGTTGCCTCTATCGCCGCGCTCCTTGCAGGGGAACCGCAGGGGGACAGAACGAAGGCTGGCGGTATTTGTTTTTCGAATTCGAGAGCGTAGCCCTCTCTGATCACCTCTAGGACCCACTGATCGGATGTAACCCGGGACCAGGCGGGAAGAAACTGCCTTAAGCGGCCGCCGACTGGCAGTCCGGCCCCCTGGACCCCCGTTGTCTCATTGCTGTCTTCTAGAGGCCGAGGAGGAGGAAGGGGCGGAGAAGCCTCTCCCTGCACCTCGAAACCCTCTAAAACCTTGACTCCTTGAGGGAAAGCAGCCCCTGGGGAAGGGGTTAGACCTGGGTGGGCGAAACCTCCGGAGTTCCCTTGATTGGTTACGTGCCGGGGCCAGGGGACGCCCTTGCTTCGGTCTGTCTTCCGGGAGCCTGCCTCCCTTAGATTCGCCCAGGTCCTTTACTAGCTTTTCTAAGTCCTCCCCAAATAACAGCTTTCCTTTAAATGGGAGGCGACTGAGGCGTGACTTGGAGGAGGCATCGGCGGCCCAATTCCGTAGCCAGAGATAACGCCTAGCAGCCACAACCGATGCCATGTTCTTGGCCAGGCTTCTGATGAGGTCATACTGGCTATCCGCCAAGTAGGCCGCTCCGGATTCTAGTCTAGAAGCGTTGGCCTGCGCCTCTTCCGCGGAGCTCTCTGCTGATTGAAGCTGTTGTGACCATCTTAAGCAGGCCCGAGCTACCCAGGCCCCTGAGACGGAGGCCTGCAATGCCAGAGCGCTAATATCAAAGGCTTGTTTTAAAAGTGTATCCAATTTCCTGTCTTGAGAATCTCGTAGGGCTGTGCTGCCCTCGACTGGGATAGTAGTCTTCTTCGTAACAGCTGATACCGCCGCATCCACCCTGGGGGACTTCAGCAGCTCTTTATCCGACTCTGGGAGCGGATATAGGCGGGTCATGGATCGGACTCCCCTTAGGCTTGACTCTGGTTGATCCCATTCCTCCTGGATCATCTGACGCACCACTCTGTGGACAGGGAAAACTTTCTGTGATCTCCTGATGGCCTGGATTAGAGGATCTTCCAACGCCTCCTCCTCTGCCGGCGTGTCCGAGGGCAACATTGAGAACTTTCAGGGATTCATTAATCAGTGCCGGGAGTTCCTCCCGATGAAAGACCCTGATTACACGTGAATGATCTTCCTCAGGGATCTCCCCTTCTTCAAGCTCCTCCTCTTCTTCATCCAACTCCCTGTCGGAGGTCTCTCCCTCAGGGATATCCTGTGAGAGGGATGGGGGAGGTTCTTCGGAGCTCAGCCGGGGGCGCTTAGGCGGGATTCCTGGCTCTGCATTGCCTACTCTCGTGGGCCTGGTCGATTTGACCTCTGCTGCCGATCCAGAATCCCCTGGCCCCAAGCCCTGCTTCCGTAAGCAATAGGCCTTGTGTAGTAACAGTACGAAGTCTGGGGAGAAAAAGTCCCCGGATTCCTCTCCCCCGGTAGGACAGGAGACGGGGGGCAGGGAAGGGGTGGATAAATCCGAGGACGTAGAAGGAGGTAGCTGGGAACCCCCTTCCCCTTGTAGGGGGTCTTCGGAGCCCTGGGAAGCTTGTGACATGGCCAAGTTGATTTCTTGCTCCACGGAGGCAGCCACTGCAGCACAACCCCTGCAGATCCCTGTCTCCGAGGAGGTACCCCGCCGGGTGCCACAGGATGGACACCTAGGCTTGGTCGCCATGAGCTTGGGGGGGGGGTACAGTAGGCCCTCCTGAACCTCGGGGCTGAAACACTAGGTCTAGGCAGGGGGAGAGTTAAACCGTTCCTTTAATACAAATATATGCTCTCTCCACTATTTGAATTATAATTTTCTCTTTAAATCTTGAACTTAGAATCAAACAAATAAATGGAAAAATAACAAAGTCACATTAAAACTATTAAATTAATCAAAGAAACATTAAAATCGTCTTTAGACTATCCCTTAAGGCAATGCCCAGTACTTGCGATTTTGAAGCTTTGCTGATGAAAGGCCCGAATCCGCGAACTGCCACCGTTGGCTCTACACGTGGTAGGCCTCACCACGTGGAGCCGAAAACGGGAGTCGCGAGTCTGCCTAGCCCCGATCTTCCTTCTGCCTGCCGAAAGAGGGATGGACCCCGCGATTGCCTTAGAGCCGGAACCGCCGCTTCAAACAGCCTCCTGCTGGAAGCGCGGCCACCGGAGCTCAACCCCGCGTCCCTCTGCTCCGGGACGGGGCCTGCGGGGAGCTTGAACACGCGGTGTTGCCTCTAGCGCTCAGCCACCTGAGGGCTTCGGCGCGAGGCAAGGCAGGGCTGAAAAGAGAGAATTGAGCAGGAGCCGGCCGGATAAGCAGCAGAGGAGCTTTACGCGATCTTCCCCACTGCTGCTTGCAGGGAAACCACCTCCGATCCCTGGCCCGGTCAGTCAGGGGGGGGGGGGGAGGGAGGGAGGAGAGAGCAAGCAAAAATTTAAAGGCACAGGGGCCTGCTAAAACTCAAACAAAGAATTAATAAAGAAAGTAAATGTAAATTTGACTAAAAAAAGGAAATAAAAAGGAGACTCCAGTAAGCCCTAGGCTTACGGAACCCTCCAGCTGCTTGGAGGCTGAGAATACTGGTGCCTGGGGGTGGTCCTAGTGGTATTTATACCGCTCCATCCCCCAAAAAGGTTGGGCTCAGCCTCCAAGCTGCTGGAAGGGTTGCGCAACCCAGAAGTAAGGGACTGGACTGGAGTGACGATAAGGAACCACCTTTCTGGGATGGTCCTCTATGTGTTGAAGGAGACTCCCTATTAGGGGCCACGGATGAAACACATACAGGAGCCCTTCCATCGGCCACCTCTGCACCAGAGCATCGAAGCCCTCAGACATGGGCTCCGGACATCTACTGAAGAATCCATTCGCCTTGACACTGGAGGTGAAGGCCATGAGATTCATGACCGGCACACCCACCGGCAGGTGATCTCGTGAAACACTGCCGCGTTTAGTTCCTATTCTCCCGGGTCTAGGTGGTGCCGACTGAGAAAATCCACTTGAGCATTCATTTTGCCAGCCACATGAGCTGCCGAAAGAGCCTCGCGGTTTTCTTCAACCCACAGCAATAGAGGACGAATCTCTTCTGCCAACGTCACAATCTGTGCCCCTCTGACGATTGATGTATGCTACTATCATTGCGTTGTCAATGCAGACTCTTACTGCTCTCTGATTTACAGAGGGAGGAAGGACTGTAGAGCTAGAAAGACTGCCCACATTTCCAGGAGAACTGATGAACTATGAGTTCTCCTCCTAGGACCAGAGTCCTTGTATCACCTGTGACTTCGCAATGCGTTCCCCACCCTGTGAGACTGGCATCCGTTGTCACCAAAATCTAGTGCTGCGGATCCAGTGGCGTTCCTGCCACTAGGTGCTCCGGATGCAGCTACCAGAGGCTGACAACCAGCGGGCAGACCAGCGTCTTTGAAAGTGAGTGTAGCTGCAGGTACCAACGAGGGAACAGAGACTGCTTTAGAGGATGCATGTAAGCCCGTGTCCATGGTACCATCTCCAAGGCCGCTGCCATGGAGCCCAGGATCTGAAGATAGAACCACGCTGAAGGCACCATCATGCCAAAGAAAGAGTAGTTACTCACCTTTAACAGGTGTTCTCCAGGAGCAGCAGGAATCAGTCCTCACATATGGGTGACGTCGGCGCCGACGGAGCCCTCGTGCGGAGCATTTCCCCAGCTTTCAAACAAAACCTTTGGGAATTGCAGCGCGCATGCACGGTCCACTTCCCGCCCAAGGGTGCCATCTTGCTCAGTCTGATGACATAGCTAAAAGACAGCAAAAAAAAATTAGCAAAAATAAATCATATGACTGCAACTCCAAGGGGAGGAGGGAGGGTCGTGAGGACTGATTCCTGCTGCTCCTGGAGAACACCTGTTACAGGTGAGTAACTACTCTTTCTCCAGGACCAAGCAGGAAGTCAGTCCTCACATATGGGACTCCCCAGCTTAAGGCTACCGGAGACCTCATGCCGAAAAAATGACCTCCCTCTAGCTCGTCAGTACGTAAGGAATCTTCTCTGAGAACGCCCCCGACCGGTAGCCCAACACCAGGGCCGGAGGGTAGGAGTTGCCTAAACCCCAAAGAGATTATGGAGTATCGCCTGTCCGAAAGCACTGTCCCTGCGGGACTCCCTCTCAAGGCAGTAATGGGCCGCAAAAGTCTGGCTTGAAGACCAAGTAGCGGCCCGGCAGATGTCTGCCAATGGAACAGAGCGGAGATGAGCCACTGACGCAGCCTTCGCCCTGACACGATGAGCCGTGACTCGACCCTCCAACGAGAGGCCGGCTGCCCCATAAGCCCAGGCGATACAGTCAGCGACCCATATGGACAAAGTACGCTTGGAGACAGGTAACCCCAACTTATTGGGGTCAAAAGAAATGAACAGCTGAACAGCCCTCCGATGCTCCCGCGTACGGTCAAGGTAAAAGGATAATGCCCTCCTACAGTCCAGGGTATGCAGGACCATCTCAGCCCGGTTGGCATGCGGCCTGGGAAAGAAGGTCAGAAGAACCACCTCCTGATTGAGGTGAAAAGCGGAGACAACCTTAGAAGAAACTTTGGGTGAGTCCGTAAGACTACCCTATTCCTGTAGAATCTAGTGTAAGGGGGATCAGACACTAGTGCCTGAAGTTCACTTACTCGCCTAGCAGAGGTAAGAGCTACCAGAAATAAGGTTTTCCAGGAGAGAAAACGGAGAGGGCAGGTAGCCATAGGTTCAAATGGCGGACAAGTAATCTGCTGTAAGACCACATTCAGATCCCACTCAGGGGCTGGTGGACGTAAAGGAGGCTTAAGCAGGAGGAGGCCTCTGAGAAAATGAGCCACCAAAGGGTGGTTGGAAAGAGGCCTTCCGTCCACTGGCGAGTGGTGCGCTGAGAGAGCACTGAGGTGAACCCTGATAGAGTTGGACTTAAGGCCTAGATTGGAGAGGTAAAGCAAATATTGCAATACTACCGCTACCAAGCACGAGAAGGGATTCTCGCTGTGCTGAGCACACCATGCGGAGAATCTACGCCACTTAAGAGCGTAGGATTTCCTGGTGGATTGCCGTCTAGAGGCCAAGACTACGTCTTTCACCTCTCGAGGCAGTAGTAGAGGAGCTAGGACTACCCTTTCAGCAGCCAGGCCATCAGATGAAGGGACTGGAGGTTGGGGTGCAAGAGAGATCCCTGTTCCTGAGACAGGAGATTGTGTTGAATCCCCAGAGGAAGAGGAGTGTCCACCGCCAGTTGGAGCAGAAGTGGAAACCACGGTTGCCTCGGCCACCTGGGGGCTATCAGAATCATTGAGGCCCTGTCCTTGAGGACTTTGAAAAGTGTTCTGGACACTAGTGGCGTGGGAGGAAACGCATACAGTAGGCCCGTGGACCACGGGATCAGAAACGCATCTGCTGCTACTCTGAGAGGATGCGGTTGTCTGGAACAGAATCTCGGGAGTTGCCGGTTCAGAGGACTGGCGAAAAGATCCATGGTGGGGAGGCCCCACCTCAGAAAGATCTGCTGAATCACCAATGGATTCAACCTCCATTCGTGTGGTTGCAGGATTCTGCTCAGTCTGTCCGCCAGGTAATTTTCTTGACCTGGGAGGTAGACAGCCTTGAGGACGATTCCATGATTGACAGCCCAAGAGCACAGCCGTTGCGCCTCCTGACAGAGAAGGAAGGAGCCTGTGCCCCCTTGTTTGTTCACGTAGAACATGGCAACTTGATTGTCCGTCTGGACCAGCACAGACTGGTGAGATGTGAGGTGGGAGAAGGCTCTCAGAGCTAGGCGTATCGCCCGTAGCTCCAGGAAGTTTATCTGCTGAGCAGCCTCCCAAGGGGTCCAGAGACCCTGAGTACATGCCCCTTGGCAATGTGCTCCCCAACCTAGAAGAGAAGCATCTGTCGTCAGCACTTGAGAATGCGGAGGGGATTGAAAAACCACTCTGAGTACCAGATTCGGAAGATGAAGCCACCATTGCAGAGAGGAGACGAGCATGGCGGATATTCTTACTGAGTCTGCAAGGCTCCAGGTGGCCTGATGCCACTGAGTTCGAAGGCTCCACTGAGCAGGCCGCATGTGCAGGCGGGCATTGGGGGTTACATGAACCGTGGAAGCCATATGGCCGAGAAGTCTCAGGAATTGCCTGGCGGAGACCAGGGATTTGCTGTGGAACTGCCTGGCTAGATCCATCAACCTGTGGGCTCTGTCCATGGGCAGAAAAGCCTTCGCCTGCAGAGTGTCCAGCCTTGCTCCTATGAATTCTAAGTTCTGGGACGGGAGCAAAGTGGACTTTGCGAAGTTTATGACGAACCCCAAGTGCTGAAGCAGAGCCAGAGTGCGAAGGGTGGCTTGACTGGCCTCCTGGGAAGACTGGCCCCTTATGAGCCAGTCGTCCAGGTATGGAAACACAAAAAGACCCTGAAGCCTCAGGTAGGCCGCCACCACCGCCAGGCACTTGGTGAACACCCTGGGGGTGGAGGTCAGGCCAAAGGGTAGTACTCTGTACTAGTAGTGGTTTCCCCCCACAACAAATCTGAGATACTGTCTGTGGTCTGGATGAATAAGGATGTGAGTATAAGCATCCTTTAGATCTAAGGAGCATAGCCAATCTTCCTGCCGGAGGTAGGGCAGCAGGATTCCAAGGGTAAGCATCTTGAACTTTTCCCTCTCCAGGAACTTGTTGAGGTTGCGTAAGTCTAGGATGGGTCTGAGGCCTCCTGTTCTTTTTGGTACCAGAAAGTACCTGGAATAAAAGACGTGACCTCTCAGGTGTTGGGGCACCGGTTCCACAGCCTGTTCCTTTAGCAGACTTGCTAACTCCTGAAGGAGTAGGTCCCTGTGCAGAGGGAGTCTTGGAGGCTCCCCTGGAAAATAGGAGGGAGGTACCTGGTGAAAATGGAGAAGATAGCCCTTTTGGACTATATGGAGCACCCAGGTATCTGATGTGACGGCTGACCACCTGTGGGCAAAGTGGGCCAGCCGGCCTCCTGTGCTGATGTGAGCCAGCTGAGGAGAAGAGGCTATGCTTACTGAGTCAAAAGCCCCCACCCTGCTGAGCAGGGGCTGGTGTTGGCGGCTTGGGGGCCTTCTGCCTACGGGGCACATGACCCTGCCCCTTGGCCTGCTGACCCTGTTGGGGAGCTGCAGAGGACTGATAATGAGGGTACTGTTTATAGGCAGATGACTTCCTCAGGTAAAAGGTCTTTTTTCCCGAGCCCTTCTTTTTCTGAGAAGGGGCAGAGGTTTTTCTGGACAGCCTAGTCCGGGTCAGAGTCTCGGTCTCGGGTTCTGCAGCCTTTTCAGCCATGGGCTTGCCAAAGAGGTTTTCACCTCGGCAGGGGACATCGACCAACTTGTCCTGTACCCATGGCTCGAGATCGGATGACTGTAGCCAAGCCTGTCGGCGGGCACCGATGCCGGCCCCGGCTACTCGGGCCGAAGCCTCGAAGCCATCATAGGCTGCTCGAGAGATAAACTTCGAGCACTCTCGAATACCAGTGGACAAGGCCTGGAACCTCTGCAAAGGTTCCTCAGAGAGACCAGCAGAGAACCCGGCAATCTCCTTTGCCAGGTCTCGGAGATACATGCCGATGTAGAGCTGGTATGTCTGGACACGGCAAGCAAGTATAGAGCCCTGGAAGCACTTCTTACCGAGGGCATCCAGGTTCCGGGCCTCCCGGCCGAGAGGCACCAAGGAGTGCATCTTCTGACTTTTCAGTCGATGCATGGCCGATTCCACAACCATGGAGTGGTGCGGTAATTGTGCCTTTTGGAACCTGGGGCTCTTGTGGACTCGATAGATGAAATCGACCCACTTGCTTAACACCGGCGTCGAGGCCGGGGTCTCCCACATGCGGAAGAGCAGCCGCTCCAGCATCGGAGGAACCGGTACAGTAAAGGCCTCCTTCGGGGGAGAGTCATACTGGAGGGCCTTGAGCTCCTCGGCTCGAGGCTCCTCCTCGGGATCCGCGGGGAAGGCCAAGGCCTTGGCCATATCCCGCACGAAGTCCGAGAACCTGGTATCCTCCGGTGGGGATCGTCTCCGAGGTTTGGACTCCGGCGAGTCCGATGGGACACACCGAGTCCGATAGGTGTCGGGTGACTCTTCGTCCTCCGTCTCCCAGCCCGACTCCTCGGAGGAGGTATCGAGCGGCTCCGGTCGGGCGGGCACCGATGCCATCCGCCCCAATGCTGAGGGTACCGGCATCGACGACCTCGGTCCCGAACGGGAGGCCGAGGGAGACCATGGCCGAGGATCGACTCGAGCCCGCATGGACTCGAGGATCGGCTCGGCCTCCGTGGTCGACTTGGACGTCAATGTCCCGGTGGTCGGGGCAGATGCACCGGTGAGACCGGCGATCAATGACCACTGCTGTTCCATGAAGGCAGCGAGGCTGCACTCCAAGGTCGTCAACCTGAGTCCGAACTCAGGAGACCCAGCAGCCCCCGACTCGGGCCCCGATGGCGGCTCCCCTGGAGGAGAGTCCACGAGGACTACAGCACTCACATGTCCAGGAGACTCCATCTCGATACGAGGTTGCTTGGCAGGCCTCTCCGACTCTGAAGACCCGGGACAGCTATCGGGGCTATGCGACCTGGCTCTCCAGGAACCAGGAGCGTCCACCGACGCCGCCCTCGCGGGTTTCTTCTTCCTGCGCTGTTCCCGCGAAGGAGACCCCCGCTCAGAGGAACCCCGACGCTGCTCGGGGCCGGAGTCAGAGAAGATCCTATCCTTCTGATGCTGCCGACTCCTCAACGCCTTCGAGGACATTTTGCCACACGGACCACAGATCATCGGATCATGATCGGGTCCGAGGCAGGAGAGGCAGCAGTCATGTGTGTCGGTAAGAGACATAAGTTTCTTACACCGATCACACTTTTTAAACCCGCTGGCAGCCATCGGGGGAAAAAGGGCCCCTGCGAGGTCAAAAGACACGGCTGCCAGTGAAAAAAAGAAAAATGGCGCGAACACTAGTCACGAAGGACAAAAACTGAAAAAGAGAGAGTGGGTTCGATACCGGCGTATCGGGCCCAGGCGGGAAAAGGATTCGGCGTTGAACCGAAGGAGAAGAACAAAAACAGGGAAATCAACTTTTTCCTCGGCGAAAAACAAACTACGTCCGTCGGGCTCCGCGGAAAAAAGAAGACTGAGCAAGATGGCACCCTTGGGTGGGAAGGGGACCACGCATGCGCGCTGCAATTCCCAAAGGCTTTCTTTGAAAGCTGGGGAAATGCTCCGCACGAGGGCTCCGTCGGCGCCGACGTCACCCATATGTGAGGACTGACTTCCTTCTTGGTCCTGGAGAAAGACCGTATCTGAACTCGAAACTTTTCTGCCCACTCTTCTGGGAGGAAAACAAGTGCCACCTTGGTATCAAAGCGGGCTCCCAAATAGACCTGATCCGGTACCAGATCTAGCTTGCTCTTTGACAAACTAACCACCCAGCCAATGCTCCAGAGGAATTCCATCACCCGCTGGGTAGCGGAGGCGCTTTCACTCTTGGATTTTGCTCTGATCAACCAATCATCGAGACACGGATGAACCAACATGCCCTCCTGTCTCAAAGTGGCCACCACGACCACCATGATGGCACTGGAAACTGAAGATTCTGCTGATGGTCTGGTCGACCTGGGAAGTGAAGATAAGCTTCAGTGAGATCCAGCGCCGAGAGGAACTCTCCCCTTCCTGACCGCCACTATCACTGAATGCAAGGTTTCCATGTGGAAATGTGGCACCCGAAGAGCCCAGTTTACATGCTAGAGGTCGAAGATGGGATGGAAGAAACCCTCTTTCTTGAGGATCACAAAGAAAATGAAGTATTGACCGGACCAGGATTGGTCATCCGGAACAGTAACTACAGTCTAGAGGTCCAGTGATCGCTGTAATGTATCCTGGACCGCCCACTGTTTCAAGTGAATTTTGCAAGGGAATTGCACAAAGGCCTCCAAGAGAGAATGAGCCAATTCTAAAGCATACCCCTCTCTGATAACTTCCAGCACCCATTGGTTTGTGGTAATAGACACCCAGGCAGAGTAAAACCGATGAAGATGACCCCCTATTGGGACTACCCTCACAAGGGCTTGCCACATTTCATTGGGACTTTTTGGAAGGAACCGCCGGGGTGGAGAAGTACCCCCTTTTGGAACCTCTATAGCCTCGAAAAGGCTGGTCTCTCGAAATATAGTGACCTCACTGAAAAGGGGCAAACTGAGTAGATTGAAACTTTCTAAAATCCCTAGACTGACCCCTTGGAACAGTCCCCTGCTTTGGTCCTTTATGACAGTATCCCAGCAACCGAGCGTGCTTAGACTCATCCAGATCTTTAACTAATTTGTCCAGAACTTCTCCGAAGAGCAGCTTGCCCTTAAATGGAAGCTTGAGTCTAGTCTTAGAAGACACATCAGCCGACCAATTTCTTAACCACAGAAAGTGCCTGGCCACAATAACTGAAGCCATGGTCTTGGCTGAAGCTCGTACCAAGTCATAAAAGGCATCTGCCAGGTAAACTGAGGCCAACTCCAGTTTAGCCACCTCCGGCGCTATGGCTTGCAATTCCAGCTCTCCTGTCATCAAACCTTGGATCCAGCGAATAAAAGCCCTGGTCACATAAGCCCCACAGATTGAGGTCTGAAGAGTCAGAACACTAGTATCAAACGCTTACCTCAAAAAGGTCTCCAACTTGCAGTCCTGCAGGTCTTTCAAGGCTGCTCCGCCTTCTACAAGAATGGTGGTCTTTTTGGACACTCCCAAGACTAAAGCATACATCTTAGGCATCTTAAGCAGATGCTTTTCCTTCTGAGGAATAGAATACAGATGGCTCATGGTCCGACCCCCTCTAAGGCTGGCCTCCAGCACCTCCTATTCTGTTTCTATCATTTTCTTGGTGACTCTGTGCATCAGAAAGGTATTTGTGAGGACTTAAATCCATGCAGAAGTGAGCCCTCCCGGGGCTCCTCTTCTACTGCAGGGGCCGGTATAATGTTATGCGCAGCCAGCGAGTGCACAATCAGCAAGGCCAGCTCCTTCTTGTGGAAAAAACTCACCACATTGGGATCCTCCCCTTGAAGGATCTCCCCTTCCTCTAGTTCAGTAGCCTCTGTCTCCTCCCAGAGAGCCACTGCCCCCGCCAGAGGTTCCTCTGAATGGAGAGGCGAGTTCTGGTTTAACCAAGAATCATCCTCAATCCTTTTCCTTTTTAAATGGAAGAACCTCCACAGCAAGAGAGGGCTCCTGCAGGGTGTTAGGCAAATTCTCTGATCCTGAAGATTTGGAAACTTGTGCCCCAAGTGTTCTCTTTAGTAAAAATGCCATGCAAAGCTAAAATGAACTCAGTGTAAAAACTCTCTTCAGCCTGCCCAGGAACAGTAGTTTGAGCTGTCTCTGGTGTGAATTAAATGCTTCTGCATTTTTTTTTTTTGGCGTTTCTTAGCTCGCTGAGGTGAAATGGCCACTGGAGAGGAAATAGCTGCTGTTCCTGCCAAAATCGCAGCATCCCCGGACAGAGGAATCCCGTACTGCTATCTCTGAAGAAGAAAGTGAGGTTACTTACCTGTAACGGGGGCTCTCTGTGGACAGCAGAATAAGTCAGCCACAATTGGTAACATCACCTTTTGCTCCCCCGCGTGCTCTCCCAGGAGGGATTGAGCTCCGATCACTTCAGGACGCTTCCGGCTCTTCAGCTGCCCAATCGGGGCAGCGCGGCACATTGAAAAGGAGCCCGCAAACAGCCACAAGCTCCTTTTGCTCCCCCGCGTGCTCTCCCAGGAGGGATTGAGCTCCGATCACTTCAGGACGCCTCCGGCTCTTCAGCTGCCCAATCGGGGCAGCGCGGCACATTGAAAAGGAGCCCGCAAACAGCCACAAGCTCCTTTTGCTTCCCCGCATGCTCTCCCAGGAGGGATTGAGCTCCGATCACTTCAGGACGCCTCCGGCTCTTCAGCTGCCCAATCGGGGCAGCGCGGCACATTGAAAAGGAGCCCGCAAACAGCCACAAGCTCCTTTTGCTCCCCCGCGTGCTCTCCCAGGAGGGATTGAGCTCCGATCACTTCAGGACGCCTCCTGCTCTTCAGCTGCCCAATCGGGGCAGCGCGGCACATTGAAAAGGAGCCCGCAAACAGCCACAAGCTCCTTTTGCTCCCCCGCGTGCTCTCCCAGGAGGGATTGAGCTCCGATCACTTCAGGACGCCTCCGGCTCTTCAGCTGCCCAATTGGGGCAGCGCGGCACATTGAAAAGGAGCCCGCAAACAGCCACAAGCTCCTTTTGCTTCCCCGCGTGCTCTCCCAGGAGGGATTGAGCTTCGATCACTTCAGGACGCCTCCGGCTCTTCAGCTGCCCAATCGGGGCAGCGCGGCACATTGAAAAGGAGCCCGCAAACAGCCACAAACTCCTTTTGCTCCCCCGCATGCTCTCCCAGGAGGGATTGAGCTCCGATCACTTCAGGACGCCTCCGGCTCTTTAGCTGCCCAATCGGGGCAGCGCGGCACATTGAAAAGGAACCCGCAACCAGGCGTGCCCGCGCCATGCGGGCCCACGCCTGAGGGCCGCGCAAGAGGGCCCTTTGGCACGGCCCTTAGGCTACGGCGCATAAGAAACACACAAGAACTGACCAGAGACTCGGATAACAACGAAACAAAGACTAGCTATGACTTCGCCTATGGCTAGAGCTCCCCTAGGGTCGAGCTCGCACACCATTATCCTTCCTGATATAGCCGCAAGCGCAGCAAGTATTTCCAACCTGGAACATTCCTATAACTAATATATCCTCCTAATAGATTTTGTTTAATTACTAGACTACTCCCCTTTCATCTCAGCTACATATCATTGTGAGATTCAGTATCACTATACACTAGCAATACCAATTAATGTGTTTTATCAGTGTACTGTGGCTAGCACATTCACACTGTATACTTCCAACAAATCAATCCATTACTGACACAATCTTTAGCAATACAAATGCCACTGTCAAATGTTTACTATTGAAAGTTTTCAGTGTGATGTCTACTGTTGCCAGTAAGTCAACTTTAACAACCACCTGACTTATAACTACAGCCTGATTTTATACTGCTGCCAAGTAAGCCATTTTTAACTACTGCCTGATCTATACTGTTGCCAGTAAATCATTTTATAACCACTGCATGATTCATACTGTTGCAAGCAATTCTTTAACTACTGTCTGTCTCATCACTGTTGCAACCAACTTTTCACTCTGTATAAGATACAACTGTTGCCAGTATTAGATAACTGTTATTGCTACTCTTAGACACAAACCAACTGCTAGCAACATAACCCACAACAATCACCCTACACTTATTGAACATGTCACGCTCAAACACTATGATACTAAAAATAACATACAGCTGTATATTATTAACAATCTTAATTGACCTAACACTAAGCTTAACATCTAAAAATCACATGGCAATCCCTATAATACAAACAACAATTAGAAATTACAGCCACATTGGACACACCAACACAAACCACCATGCAAAAATAAATTACCACAGACTTATACAAATAAAACAAACTAATTCACTACAAATAACAAATGAAATTAGCATCAACAATACTACTTCTCTAACTTGTATCCTTATAAATGCACGCTCAAGGAAAAACAAACTCCCCATATTCAATGATTTAATAACCGACTCAAAACCTGATATATTATGCGTAACGGAAACATGGCTAACTGAAAAGGATACAGTCTACTTAAATCAACTTAATAGCGATGACTACGATATAAACTATACACATAGAACCAAAAAAAAAAGGAGGAGGAGTACTAATAATGACAAAAAAGGGATTAAATGCAAGAACAATACCATCTACCATAACCAACAATATTGACACATTAATTATAAAAACCAACATTTTTAGAATTTGCCTAATATATAGACCCCCTGATCAAAAAAGCAGATAGCCTAGATTCTCTAATTGAATTCCTAGGCTCATCTACAGAACATAATCCCATAATCATGCTTGGCGACTTCAATCTCCCCTCACTCCCAGCATCAGAAGCCAACTTGTTCCTAGAATCCATATCAGACATGGACTTTCACCAAATAATCAATACAACAACACATATAAAAGGAGGCACTCTTGACCTTATTCTCCTCCCTAGCACACTCTACAAGTCATTCAACACAAACTCCATAGAATGCACTCAAATACCCTGGTCTGATCATTACCTTATCAAAACAAATTTCACATTCCATACCAATAACACTAAAAATAACACACGAAGTGATCCCACTACAAAATTCAAAAAATTTAATGAAACTGAATTCTTGGATACAACAACACCCTACCTCTCATCATCCCCAACGAATCTAGACGAAGCTGTCAAAAACTGGCATGACACAATCTACAATGCAGTCAAAATTGATCAACGAATCAAAAAGCCCTCTAATTTAAAAATAAACAGAACACCATGGTTCAACAACACGCTAAAACAAATGAAAAAAGAACTAAGAAAAATAGAACATAAATGGCGCAAAACCAAATCAATCATCAACAAGGAAATATATAACAACTATCTCACAAAATACAAAGATACCTTAGATAATACAAAAAAATCTTATTTCGCGGCAATCTTATCAAAATCTTATAACAGACCACGAGAACTATTCTCCATTGTTAGAAATCTTACTAATAATCCTCAAACATCTAACACTGAAATCACTGATATTTCGGTACAAATCTTAGCCAACCACTATCAAAACAAATCTATGCAACCTATAATGAATCTAAACAATATAAATACAGTCCATCACTGCTCAGATGAATGGTCAAAATTTCACCCTATATCAAAAGACGCACTAAAGAACATCATTTCTAACCTCAACACCACAACTTCCTTTCTTGATCCATGCCCAGTAACATGGATAAAAAGTAAACTCCCAACACTACTATCATACATCCTCCCTATAGTCAACCTCTCGTTACTTCAAGGAAACCTCCCCTCTACGCTCAAACACGCACAAATCCGTCCAATTCTCAAAAACAACACGCTTGACAAAACATCGCCAAAATCATACAGACCCATCTCAAGTATCCCTTTTTTGGCTAAAATAATAGAAAAAGTGGTACAAATCCAAACACAAGAATACCTAGATTCATCCTACCCACTTGACGAGCACCAATATGGATTTAGGCCTCAACATGGAGTTGAAACACTCTTAACAGTCTTAACTGATGTACTACTGAAAGGGATTGATAATCATAAACAAGCATTTATACTCTTATTTATTGATATTTCGGCAGCATTTGATAGTGTTCACCACACTATAATGCTCAATAACCTGAAACAAATAGGAATAAATGCCACTGTACACAAATGGTTTACCTCTTACTTAAATAATTGAACACAAAATGTAAGAATTGGTAACCAAACATCAAACATATATAAACAAGAAATTGGACTCCCACAAGGCTCCGCACTATCAGCCCTCCTGTTTAATATTTACATAAAACCAGTCTGTAATATCTTTAAAAAATTCGGAGTATACCATCATCTATATGCAGATGATATTATGATGTACATCCCATTCACAATCCCTAATTTGCCAATAAAACTACTATCAGATTGTTTCAATGAAATCACAACATGGCTAAAAGCTCAAAACCTCCACATTAATCATTCAAAAACAGAAGTCCTAATCATAACAAAAAAACAATCATATATCCCCCAACCCACATAACATTACAAAATCATGACATTAAAATAAAAAACGAAATAAGATACTTAGGTGTTATTCTGGATACACATCTGACGATGAATACTCACATCAGAAACACCATTAAGAAAATATATTTTAAACTCAAAATCCTTAAACAATTACGCCCTTTAGTACACCAAATAGACTTCATCAATATAATCCAGGCTACAATAACCCCACACTTTGATTTTGCCAACCTAATTCTTTTAGGAATAACGAAACAAAACATAAAAAGAATCCAATTAGCACAAAACGCAGCAGCTAGAATTATAATGAAAGCACACTCATTCCAGCACATAACACCAATATTAGCTTCCCTACACTGGTTGCCAATTCAAAGTAGGATAATATATAAAACCACAATAACTACATATAAAGCTTTAAATAACATGGCTCCAATCCCACTAAGCAATCTAATCAGCATGGAATCTCAAAAAATTACGCACAGAAAAGGATACTCAAATAAACTAAACACTCCTAATGATTTCATAAAAGCAAATAAATTAACTAACAACAGAGCTTTTTCTCATGCAGCCCCATCGATTTGGAATTCCCTTCCGGAGGACCTACGAACTATAACCGAAATTATGGAACTCCGTAAAAAACTAAAAACCTATTTATTCTCCATGCACTATGGCAACACAGATAACCCCTTGATACACTCAGATAAAGGCTAAAAAATCCTGATAAAGGCTAAAAAATCCTGACTGAGTAATACTATTTCTAACAACTTAACAGACAATACACTATCCTAAAAACACTATGATTCAATTCTAAAGTACCTACAACTTGTATTTGTATATAGTTTATTGTACATAGTTTACAAGCCAGTTTTGTGCTGTTATGCATTGGTTCATGCTGTTAACCATTACTCTTTATTGTTACAAAATGTTCGATGTAAAACTAAGCTCTTGCTTTGTGGATTGTTTTATTGTAAACCGCAACTGAACTCTGGAAGATGCGGGTAATAAATGATTGTTAAATAAATAAA
Source organism: Ichthyophis bannanicus (assembly GCA_033557465.1). Classification (NCBI taxonomy): domain Eukaryota; kingdom Metazoa; phylum Chordata; class Amphibia; order Gymnophiona; family Ichthyophiidae; genus Ichthyophis; species Ichthyophis bannanicus. The sequence continues at coordinate 1,032,563,391 of CM066034.1, forward strand.
TAAATCATTCGACGGTGCCAAGGACGGAAATGCTCCCCAGAACCCAAAAAGGTAGACCTTTCTGGGCATGTGCCAAGTGGCCCTGTTCCCTGGCCCACCCCTACCTATCCCAGAGTGTCCCTAGCTGTGGTCTTGCTGCTAGGTAGGCAGGTACCTGGATCATGAGGCTGACCTCATCCAGGGGAGACAGGTGGGTACATGTGGTTGACATCCTGCTGTCCACGGTGAACCCCCGTTACAGGTAAGTAACCTCGTTTTCTCCTTGGAAACGCAGGATGAATCAGCCACACTTGGTGCCTCTCTAGCTGTGCCACTGGCGCCTGCTGCAGTAGATGAGGGAGGAGGGAGGAGGAAGGACCATGAATATATGCCATGACAACAGTGCACCGTGTGCCAGTGGAACACAGTTTATTAGTGTAACTTTCAACAACATAACTTATAATGTAACTTCAGAAACAAGAGTAGTGCAAACGACTCAGTATGACTTGGCCATTGTGCAAACAAACTCAGTAGCATGGGTACATAAGAATGCAGTAATGGTGCAAATAAACTCTGTGGCACAGGTAGTGCAACTGGTCAACAAACAGTGCCAACGGGCTCAGTCACTGTATGAATAGTGTGATAAGGAAGCTTATCATAGTTCAGGGAGAAATAATACAAGAGGTGAATTGGCTCTGAATAAGCAACCTGTGCTGGCTGGTAAAAGCACTAAAACAGAGTGTTTACCTAAAAGACTAACAGACCCAGAATGCACTGGTTTACAGAAAGCCACTAGGAGAGCTTGTGATAAGGAAGCTTATCATAGCTCAGGAAGGGGCTATAGAAAAGGTGAAGTGTCTCTGAACAAGCAACCTGTCAGTGCTGGTAGAAATGAGAAAACAGAATTTTGCCATAAAAGACTACCAGTCCCAGAATGCACCAGGTTTCCAACAGCCATGAGAGGAGCTGAAGTGAGAAAACGTATGTTCAATCAAAAGGGCTATGAGGTAATCCCCAAGCACTCATTGCAAAGGGCAGGGCTTGATTCAGCACAGCTGCGCTGTGCTAGGATGGAACACTCATCTCAAAGGGCAAGGCCTGATTAGGAGCACTCATCAAGGCAGAATAAAGATAGAGTCTATTCTACAGAGAATCATCCAGAGCTGGGATGTCATGATCATTGGTATCTTGATCATCCACGGGATCCTGATCTTCATTCTCATCAGAAGCAGAGGTCAGAACGGACGGACAGAGCGAGCAAGAAGCCCTTTAAAAGAAGGAAGAGAAAAGCCTCTGGGAAGTCTACAGGAGTCCAGCACAGTACGTATACTGGGAGACAGACAAGAGGTCAGCATACACCATTGGACTGGGGGAAACCAGAGGAGTGGTATTGCAGAGCCAGGAATCTCCAGACGGCACCTGTGAGGGAAACAGCGGCACGTGGAAGGGACCCTGAGACCCATGCCAGAAGGTATGTGAAGAGAGATCCAGTGTCCAGGGATCTAGATTGGAAGGCTGGACACAGAAACTGGACTACATATTGGCCAGGCTATTTAAAGGGGAACTCTAACAGCAATGGAAGCTCAGGTATGAACACTGATCTATGCCCTAGCTATAACTTTGAAAGGAAGCAGGGAAATGATTATTCTCCTGGTAGTGCTCCATTGAGAAATTCCTTTGTGCCAAGCCAAGATATTGAACCTATGATTATTGAAGAAAGGGGAGAGGTCTTAGAACCAGAATGTGAATATATGGACTGCTCTCTGTCCAAACTCAAATGGTAGTTTTCTGTTACAAAGTGCAACAACCCTCACAAAAAAATACCAACTTGTTCTTTAATCTACTCAGAAAACCTTCTGAGTAAGATTTTGAGCTACACAGTGAAAGCAAGCCAGCTAAGGGGTTTCAGCTGGGTGATTGTTAGCAATTGAGCTTACCTAATTGCTTGTGTGCTCTGAAGGGAATCACTTCTGAATTTATATGTAAAGATATAAGAAGTTAACCTGAAGAAAAGAACATTTTTCCTACTTTGTGAGTTTATTTGGTTGCTTACTGCATTACTAAGACATTATTTGCTAAAGCCTACAAGAAAGACCAGTTTGTTGCCAACCAGGTCTTTAATCCTTTGCTTTAATTACCTGACAAGTTCAGATGTTTTTTTTTCCTGATTTTGTTTTCCTAACTTTAAAACTGCAAGCAAGTATCCTGAGTTCTGTGCTACCAAGCATTATCTGTGTTGGGAGAACCCCTCATAAATAAAAATCTTATTTGCTTTACCCTTGAGCAAGTATAATTAATTATTGGTCACGGCTGTGTCTGGGATGAATGGACTACATTACCCACAAATCCTTGCAAATCATATAGAGGTATGCTTTTGCCAAGACTGTGAAGATTCTCACCCAGGCAGCCGTCTGACAAGCTGAAGTAGGGAAACGTGTGCCTAATCAGAGAAGCAATGATGTAATTCCTAATCACACATCTCCTAGGGCAGGGCTTAATTCAGAACACCTGCAGTGTACTAGGATGGAGCAGCTATCTAGGCACTTTAAAACTAGAAGAAATTAATCAGACAGACAGCAAGAAGAAATAAGAACAGCAAGACGTCCAGGAGATCTAAGAAAGGAGCCCAAGGCAGTACGTATGCTGGGAGAGATTCCTGGGGCAAGCATTCTTCATTGGACTGGAAGAAGCCAGAGGCTTGGAGATATATAGCCAGGAACCCTCGGACAGTACCTGTAAAGGAGACGGCTGCATCTACAGTAAGAAGGAGCTCTAATACCTATTTAAGGAGGTATGGGAAAAGGGACCTGAAGTCCAGAGATTCTGACTGGAGAGCTGGCCACAGAAGCTTTGCTACCTACTGGCCAAAATACCCAGAGAGGAAACCTAATGACAACGTGATCTCAGGTATGAACTCTGATCTGTTTCCTAGCTTTGCACAAGGAAGACAGCAGGGAAACAGTTTCTGTCCTGATAGAGATCAGTTAGAGAATTCCTCTGAGCCAGTGTATGAAAGTGATCCTATGATATTTCAAGAGCAAGGGGAAATATCAAATGAGAAAGTGGAATGCATGGATTGTTCTCTTTCTAAGCTGCTGTTCTAAAGTAATCCTCAGTTAAGCATCAAACACCAAAAGGAACTGTACTGATTTTTAACTTCCCAGAAAAGTTTCTTTGAGAGAAAGCTTTGGGGAAAGTTGGAGCCACGTGGAGAGTGGACCAGCAATGGTTTGCAGCTGGTTAAGCACCTGTGATTAAGGCAAGGCACAAGTGCACGTGGGACTTTGAAAAAAAGCTTCTTCTCTATGTGAAAGGAAGAAAGCTGTTTTTTTTTTGATAAAGAGAATTTTCTTTTTGGGTTTATTTTTCATTCCAGCACTGCTAAGAAAGTTTATTAGCAGGGGCTAGAAGAAAGACCTTTTCTGTTCCATCAAGGTCTTTATACTAAGTTGTTGCATAAGTAATTCAGTTGTCTTATTTGTTTTGTTTCTGGAATAACTCCTGGAGAAAATTATCCTGTTGATGTTACCAAGCATATCTGTGCGAGGGAATAACACCCCATAAAATAAAATCTGTTTTCTGCTTTACATTCGAGCAACTACAATTCTTTATTCTTGTTAAACGGCTAGTTTTTGTGTGAAGGAACTACAAGACCCACAATCCTTTGCAGGTCAAGTAAATTCATGTCCTTGCCAAGATTGTGGAACTTTCACAACAAGCACCTCCGTTTACAATAGGTGCCCCTGGCAGTCATAGCTGGTCTGAGTCCAGAACAGTTTGACCGAAGGTGCTGTCCGCCTGCGCTTGCAGGTCCAGGCAGTAGTGTTTCTGGAAGGTATGTACTGTGGACCCGGTGGCAGCTCTGCAGATGTCAGCTTCTGGCACAGATCCTAGGTTGGCAATGGTGGTGGCCATCACCCAAAGTTGGTGTGCTTTGACCTTGGTCATGATCTGTGCCCCTGCCTGGTCGTGACAGAAGGTGATGCAGTTGGCTGTCCACAGCGACAGTGATCTCTTAGTGACCAGGCACCCTGACTTGTTGGGGTCAAAGGAGATGAAGAGCTGCTGCCCCTGATGTAGTGGCTGCATCTGGAGGAAGTAGGTGCAAAGCATCCTGATGCAGTGCAGGGTGTGTAATCTCTATTCCACCAGTGAGGCATGGGGCTCCAGGTGGAAAGTAGGGAGTTCTATTGTTTGGTTGATGTGGAATGCCAAGGCTACCTTCGAGGCAAACCTTGGGTGGGTGTGCAAGATGGCCCGATCGTGACGCAGCTGCGTGTATGGTGGGCCCATCACAAGTGCCTGAAGCTTGCTGACCCTCCTGGCTGAGGTGATCGCGACCAGGATGAGCGTCTTCCAGAAGATGCACTTGAGGGGTGCTGACTACAGTGGTTCGAAAGGCCCCTGTGTCAGCTGGTGGAGGACTATGTTGAGGGTGGCACTGGGGGGTTATACTGGCAGTCATAAGTTGTGCAGGAGTCACTGGTGGACTGGTAACGTGGGTAGTGCCTTAGGAGCATCCAGGTACCCGAGAGCCCCTGAGGCCTTCTCCTTCGGATCCACAGTGGCTGATGGTGTGAGGGCCAGCTGAGTCATGATCTTGCATAGAAACTTTGAGTAGGTGAAGTCTTCCAGCAGTGTGGCATCCATTGCAGGCGAGGCTAGAATGTCCGGTAGACTGGAGGTGTTGAGAGTGGCTGCTTCCTCTTCCCTGCTGTCTATGACCAGGGTTTCTAAGGAGGCTAGTGTGAATGGCAAGCTGGACTTGCCCAATGCCATGCTGAGCTGTGGCTTCGCTGTTGCCACATGTGCCTCTGGTGTCCTCGCTTGCTCTGGCCTCAGCAGCTGCTGTGTGAGCTGGGTGAGGAGCCCCAGGAGAGTGGTTGAGTCAATGTTCCGCCCCTCCTCACTGGAACGTGTAGAGCGGTACCAGCTGTGGGGGGATCTGGAGGAGGAGAGGCTGTCTGAGCAGCCCCTGTATTGCCTGCACCTCCTCTTGTGATCCCAGTAGTCTGAGGAGAGGTAGGGGCTGGAGCTGTTGCTGGGGCAAGCCACTTTCAGTGTTTTCTGTGGCTGCTCCTGTCTCTGCTCCAGTGGCAGTACCTCGATCTGGCCTTCTGCGCCAACGGGGAAGCCTCCAGTATTCTTCTGTGCTGGTGGGGAGTCCTCACATCGACACAGTGACGTTGTTCCAGGCTTCCCCTGTTGTCATGGCACCAGACAATGGCATCACGGGGGGGGGGGGGGCGGAGCTAGAGCACCAATATCACTTCCTCCATCATGGTGGGGAGCAGGGAGGTCTGGGCCCAGCGATTCTTCGGCAGCTGAAGAGGAGGTCCTGAGCATCCACAGAGGCCAGGCCCATGCCGCTGAGAGGACAATCGACCTCAAAAGTCCCACGGCTGGGGATGGAGGCACATCTATAGCAGCTGAGGCTGCGGTCGGAGTGTCCCCGGTCTCCAAGTCTCTGGCTGAACGTTCCCGGCTGGCTGCTGAGGTAAACTGGGTTCTCTCTAGAAAGTCTTGTAGTACATGCAGACGTGATTTCCGAGCCTGGGGGGACATGCGTGCACAATAGGGGCAGTCCTCAATCTTGTGGCTGGCCCCAGGCAATGTTCGTGGGCATCACTATTGCTCATCTTCTTGCTGCAGCAGGGCATGGCCATTATACCTTGCTTAAAGCTCTTTTGCTTGAAGGTCTCTTCTTTACTTTTCTATTTCTTTCTTCTTCTTCTTTTTTTTTTGTAATTAGGAGAGCTGTGTGAGGTCTGTCTTGCTGGCAAGGCGGAAGAAGGAATTCTGGGCTAGACAGGGGCAGGCCAGGGAGTAGGGCCACTTGGCACATGCCCAGAAAGGTCTACCTTTCGGGGCTATGGACAGCACTTCCATCCTTAGTGCCGTCTGATGACATCACCAGGTGTGGCTGATGCATCTTTTATCTTTATTCATTGCTTTATATACTGCCCACACCGAGGCACCAGAGCGGTTTACAATATACAAAACAAAATATTTGGCTGCAGAAAAGAAAACAGAACTCCGCTGCCTGCTTGTCCAAGGAGAATTCATGTCCCTGATGTTAAAAAACCCTTGGGCAAACTTTTCTTGCCCGATACAACTTCTGAAAGGTTTTTGCAAACAAACCAAGGCTCCCCCCAACACACAACACAGCAGGAGAGAGCCTGTAACATGCAGGAGAAAGCGTTGGGTTGAAAAGAAAAAAGCCTGAAAGAGACGTAAAAAGACAAGTGCTTACTAAACACAGTGCTCTGGACTGAAAAGGCAACCCCCCCCCCCCCCCAGCACTAAAGACCTCCTGTTCTGTTCATAAGACATACTGAAATCACCTGTGTAGCTTTGCTTTCAGTTTGAATTTAAAGCACAGTAGCATATAAATATCAAAGGCAGAGTTGAAGGGAGGAAAATAGGAAAGTCAGCAGAGCCCCCTTAGAGGAATGCCGGATTGTCCGGCTCGGGGGGAGGGGGGGGACCTGGACCAATGTTCCCTCTAATTTTCTGTAGGCTGTGTGCGCATAAAATATCAGCTGTGTGCAGCTTTTGAAGGAAGGTTAAATTTTTGTGCGCCACATAATGACATTCGGAGTTATATACTTTAAAATTTGACTACAAGTCAGAATACAGTATGTACACCACATTGATTTTAATCAAATTAAATGAAAATAGACGATTACTAAATGAAGCGGGAAATTTCTAGTAATTGCAATCATAACTTTTAAATTTTAAGACGTCTGTGTTGTTTTCTATCAGAATCAGAGCCGTAATTTTTGTGCGCTCTGTTGTAAAGTATGTGCGCTCACTCGGCGAGGTGTGTGTGCGTGCACACGCGCACAGCTTAGAGGGAACAGTGACCTGGACCAGCAGGTATTTGACCCTTGGGCTGTACCTGACCCACTCAAGGGTCCCGGTGCTGAAGCGGCAGACCCTGCCAGCTGCCAGTCCCCAGAGGAAATTTCCCAGCCTGTAAGCTCCTGACAGCTGCTTGGCTACTGCTAGTAATCTGCAGCCTCCTTGTCGCACTGTCTCTTCTAGTTTCCTTTTTTTTTTTTAACTGAATACATTTTTCTAGTGGAGTTCAGCCATGGAGAAGCTCTCCCAGCTGCTGCAAACTGAATACTGGTCTCTGGAGCCTCTGGAGGCAGCTCTCGTACTATGAGATCAGAAATCCGACATGCTCAGTTCCCAGCTTCTGGTAGAGGCTGATAACCCACATGGACTGGACTGGGGAGACAAGAAGGAATGTGTGCAGTTCTGGTTGACATATTTAAAAAAGGATATAGTGGAATTAGAAAAGGTACAGAGAAGAGCAGCTAAAATGATAAAGGGGATGGAAGGATACCCCTAGAAGGAAAGTCTTAAGGTTAGGGCTCTTCAGCTTGGAAAAAAAGGCTGAAGGGAGATATGATAGAGCAGAGTAGAATGGGTAAATGTCAATCTTCTATTTATTCCTTCAAAAAGTGTAAACACTAGGGAACATGCAACAAAGCTACAAAGACTAAAACTTTTAAGACTAAAAGAAGAATTGTTTTTCACTCAATGTTTAATTAAGCTCTGGAATTTGTTGCTAGAGGACGTAGTTAAAGCTGTTGGTGAAGCATTGTTTAAAAATGACTTGGGCATGCTTCTGGAGAAAAAGTTCATAAACCAAATCTTAAAGAGATAAGCAGCATGGAATCTACCTTTTGGGATCCCACTAGGTACTTGTGATCTGCATTGGCCAATAACGGAAATGGGACCCTGAGCTTGATGGACGTTGGACCCAGTATAGCAAATCGTATGTTCTATCTTATTTATTTGGCCTGGTTTTATATACTGTCCCTTCCAGAGATCAAGGGCAGTTTACATTGAACATAAAGGAAAACTTTACATTGAACTTAATAACTTATGTACAATTAACTTGTGAGAACTATCCTACAATTAACTGTATACAATGTTGTGGTAGGGATGAGCTGAGATATATCATTGTTTATGTGTTCACATTCAAGATGGACAGATATTATTGAGAGTTATTAGAGTTCTGAAGAAAAATCTGACATACAAGAAGAGGTTTTTCTTTAGTAGCCAGCCACTAGAGCACAGCTATAGGGGTTATATATATTCTTCCAGTGAATTGCATATTTTGTTATGTTTTCTTAATATTATTGCCTAGTGGTACTAGCTCATATCCCATTTTGGAAGTTTAAAAAACGTGTAAAAGGAGTGTTAAAACTGTTTTCTTTTGTTTTTTATTTATTATTTATTTATTTATTTAACAATTCTTTTATACCGCGCTATTAAAATCAGTGCGGTGTACATAGAACAAGAACATACTACAATGCATACAAGTAACATTGAGTTTTATTATGTAAGATGTGAAGATATATTTTCTCTTTAAAAATATACTAATAAATTTTAAAAAATTACTAAAATGAAGTCCGCCAAAGAAAGGGAGGAACCCAATATAAGAAAGCAAGCTGATAACACTATTTAATCAAAAGGTAATAAAGCTAAAATTGGAAAGTTGCAACTGAAACTAAATTAAACTCATACATCAACTTGAAGAAAGAAAATCTCCTAGCACTATGGTGATTCCTCTAACATTAGGAAACTTCTTACTTTAGGGTTGATAAAGGTGTAACAGTTATTATCCAATTCACTTGACATTTAGTGGAAAGCACACCTGCCCCATATTTGACACACTAATCAAAATGAGTTTTATTTAGTGCAACAGTGGTGGTGCTTCAATCCTCAGGAAAACAATTTAGGAACATAAGAACATGAAAAATGCCACACTGGCTCAGACCAAGGTTCATCAAGCCCAGTACCCTTTTTCCAACAGTGACCAATCCACGTAACAAGAACCTGGGGGGTTCCCAAAAATGTATATATGTATTTTATTTAAACTAATTTTTATACCACCTTTCTATTATTCAAAGTGGTTTACAGTTAAACAACAGGTTAACATGACCAAAAAGGTGCAATGTTTTACAGAGAACAGGAACAGTTTAACAAAATGACATTACATAACATTTGGTATATTTAAATATGAACTATTTACAGTGTTTTGTGGTTGTCTTGTTGAGTCCTTATTACATTGCTTGTGCGCGTTGAGTTGAACTGTAGGTTTATTACAGTAAGGGTTTATGGTGGGCGTCTCTAGGTCAGAGGATCTGTTATATTCTTCCTTGAAGAGGCATGTTTTAATTTCTTTCTGAAGTCTGACAGTACTGAGAGCCCTTGCAAAGATGGTGGTAGTTTATTCCATAAGGATGGGGGAACATAGATTCCGCAATGCTTGTCCAGAGGTAAGCAGTGGATTTCCTGGGTCCTATTTTAATAAGGTTTATGGATCTTTCTTTCAGGAACTCGTCCAAATCTTTTTTAAACCCAGCTACACTAACAGCTTTTACTATATCCTCTGGTAACGAATTCCAGAGTTTGATTACGCATTGAGTGAAAAAATATTTTCTCTCATTATTTTTAAATGGGTTACACTGTAGCATCATTGCATGTCCTCTAATCTTTATACTTTTTGATGGAGTAAACAACCTGTTACCCGTTCCACTCCATTCATTAATTTACAGACCTCTATCATATCTCCCCTCAGCCGTCTCTTTTCCAAGCTGAAGAGCCCTAACCTTTTAAGCAGTACTTCCCAAACTGTTTTCCGCTGTGATCCCATTTTAGCAGAGGAACATTCATGTGACTCGGGATACTAATCAAATACAATTATTTCTCAAATAACATACATATAAACATCTAAATCTACATTTTTTAAAGTACTTATTCAATACATGCATAACAAAATAAACTGAACTATCTAATTTCTCAACAAATACGGGTGTCCTAGATGGAGCGGTGGGTTCACCCCTAAACAAAGACATGGGGAGGGGTGGCCTGCATGGAGCGGCAGGTGTACCTACTCTTACCATCTTACTGGGCAGACTAGATGGACCATACTGGTCTTTATCTGCCGTCATTTACTATGTTACATGTGGGCTTTGTGATAAGGAAGCTTATCATAGCTCAGGAAGGAGCTATAGAAAAGGTGAAGTGACTCTGAACAAGCAACCTGTCAGTTCTGGTAGAAATAAGAAAACAGAATTTTCCCATAAAAGACTACCAGTCCCAGAATGCACCAGGTTTCCAACAGCCATTAGAGGAGCTGAAGTGGGGAAACGTGTGTTCAATCAGGAGGGCTATGAGGTAATCCCTAAGCACTCATCTCAAAGGGCAGGGCCTGATTCAGCACAGCTGCGCTGTGTTAGGGAGGAGCACTCATCTAAGCAGAATAAGGGTAGAGTTTATTCTACAGAGAATTATCCTTATCCTGAGAATCAGCTTGAGCTTGATCATCAGTTTCATCTGAAGGATCATCGGAAGCAGAAGCCAAACCGGACAGACAGAGAGGGAAAGAAACCCTTTGGAAGAAGGAAGAGAAAAGCCTTTGAGAGGTCTAGAAGAGTCCAGAGCAGTACGTATACTGGGAGGCATTTCAAGGGCCAGCATACACCATTGGACTGGGGAAAGCCAGAGGAATGGTGCTGCAGAGCTAGGAATCTCCAGACGCTACCTGTGAGGGAGACGGCTGCACGTGGAAGGGACCCTAAGACCCGTGCCAGAAGGTATGTGAAGAGAGATCCAGTGTCCAGGGATCTGGATTGGAAAGCTGGACATAAGAACTGGACTACATACTGGCCAGGCTATATAGAGAGGAACTCTAACAGCAATGGAAGCTCAGGTATGAACACTGATCTATGCCCTAGCTATAACCTTGAAAGACAGCAGGGAAACAAGTATTCTCCTGAAAGTGCTCCATTGAGAGATTCATCTGTGCCAATCCATGAAATTGAACCCATGCTTGTTGAAGAAGGGGGAATGATAGCAGATGAAGAATCTGTTTACATGGACTGCTCTCTGTCTAAACTCCTTTGGTGATTTTCTGTTATAAAGTACAGCAACCATCACAAAGAAATACAAACTTGTTCTTTAATCTACTCAGAAAAGCTCCTGAGTAAGGTTTTTAGCAATGCAGTAGAAAGCAAGCCAGCTAAGGGGTTTCAGCTGGATAACTGCTAGCAATTGAGCCTTACCTAATTGCTTGTGAGCTAGGAGAGAATCACTTCTGAATCTATGTGGGAAGATACAAGAAGTTAACCTGAGAAGAACAATTTTTTTCTTTCTTGGTGGCTTTTGGTTTGTTTGAAATATGCTAAGAAAACATTAGCTAATGCCTACAGAAAAGACCAGTTTGTACCAACCAGGTCTTATTTCTTTTGCTTTAATTGCCTGACAAGTTTAAAGGTTGTTTTCCTGATTTTGTTTTTTTCAAGTTAAACACTGAAAGCAAGTAACCTGATTTATGTGCTACCAAGCATATCTGTGTTGGGAGAAATAACCCCATAAATAAATATCTTATTGGCTTTACCCAAAAGCACAACTAATTATTGTGAGCAGCTGTGTCTGGTGTGAATGAACTGCATTGCCCACAATCCCTTGCAAATCATATAGATATATGCACTTGTCAAGACTGTGAAGATTCTCACCCAGGCAGCCGTCTGACAGCTTCAACATTATGACAGTTTCATGAGCATTTGCAGTGTGGGGTGTGTGTGTGTGTGTGTGTGTGCCTTCGTGTGTGTGTACAGATATGTGGAATAAGCAACCGGGGTGGGGGCGGGGTGGGGGCAGTGTGGGGCGTGTGCCTTCGTGTGTGTGTACAGATATGTGGAATAAGCAACCCGGGGGGGGGGGGGCAGTGTGTATGTGTGTGTCTGTGCCTTTGTGTCTGTGTACAGATATGTGGAATAACCAACCGGGAGGGCAGTGTGCGGCATGTGTGTGTGTCTGCGCCTTCGTGTGTGTGTACAGATATGTGGAATAAGCAACCGGGGGGGTTGGGCAGTGTGGGGCGTGTGTATGTGTGTGTGCGTGCGTGCATGTACAAATATGAGGGATAAGCAACCGTGGGGGGGGGGGGGGGGCAGTGAGTGTGTGTGCGTGCACAGATATGAAGGATAAGTGACCGGGGGGGGGGGGGAGTGAGTGTGTGTGCATGCGTGCGTACACAATATGAAGGATAAGCGACCGGGGGGGGGGGCAGTGTGGGGCTTGTTTATGTGTGTGTGCGTGCGTGCATGTACAAATATGAGGGATAAGCAACCGGGGGGGGGGCAGTGAGTATGTGTGCGTGCGTACAGATATGAAGGATAAGTGACCGGGGGGGGGGAGTGAGTGTGTGTGCATGCGTGCGTACACAATATGAAGGATAAGCGACCGGGGGGGGGGCAGTGTGGGGCGTGCGTATATGTGTGTGCGTGCGTGCATGTACAAATATGAGGGATAAGCAACCGGGGGGGGCAGTGAGTATGTGCGCATGCGTGCATACACAGATATTTATTTATTTAATACTCTTATATACCGCGCTATTTGACATCAGTGCGGTTTACATAGAACATCAATGAGATGTTATGAAGGATAAGCGACCGGGGGGGGGGGGCAGTGTGTGTGTGTACAAATTGTATTTATTTTTATTTATTTGTGAGTTTTATATACCCCTATTTCAGGTAGTCATAGCAGTTTACATTTGGAACCACAGGTACATTAAAACAAGTTAACATTTGTCATGATGCGGACACTAATAAAGTTGGTTTTAAGAAAAGAAATCCTGTTTCAGAAGAACTAGATGTGCAGTTACCTCCTGGCACAGCTAGAGGGAGCAGGAACAGACACACTGATCCTAAAGAACCTAATCTCACTGATGACCTGCAGCTGACAGAGAACCAGGAAATCAGCAGCCACGGATCTCTTTATAAACCAGAGCAGAATGCTTCTGGTCAGAAACGGCAGGAGAAGAGGAGATGGCAGCAGTTGCAAAGAGAGCAATGGAGGAATAAGCAGTGGAAACAACAGCAGGAGCTGAGGAAGGAAGAGAAAGAGGAAGAAGGAACTGGAGTTAGAGGTGAAACAGCAGTAAAGCCTGGAAGCTATCAAGGACACAAACCTGATTGCTGTAGAAGAAGCCAAGCTGGAAGCTGGAACAGAAATAGACCTTACAAGGTGGGAAGCCATAAAACCCAAACTAAACCTGTTGTGCAAGGGGAGTTTGGTGGAAGTTACTCCAAGGTAAGAGGCCCTGCCACGCCTAGTTCCTATACTCTACCTGTTTGTGATATAGAGAGAAGAAAGCAAAGAACCAGAGAGGGAGGTTCTGAGAGAGGCTTATCTCTAGAAGATCACTACCCAGTTTTACCTACTCGGAGGGAGAAGCAGTTGTACAAACAACTGAAGTTTTTACCCAGGGAGCCAAGGTATGAGACAGTAAAGTTTAACTGTAATGATTGCACTGCTAGAAGCCATCCTAAAAGAAACGTTCCTTTTAAAAGAAGCCAGAGTAAAGACTGGTTCACCAGTTTACCGCCAGCTTTGAGAGCCCCTGCTTATGTGGAGCAAAACTCCCAAGCTGAAGATGGCCATACTGGAATAGACAGGGATAGTGAAAGCACATTGGATCTGTATGGGGCAGATGATTTAATGGAAGTGGATTTTCCAAGCACTATTCCCTTACCTTTACCTGAAGACATGGAGTGTAATTGGTGCACTGCCTGTGCTCAAAACTGTGTATGTTACAAAGAAGAATAAATGCAATATATTTTGATTGTTTAACTATTCTGAATATTACTTTGAAGAAGCCTGCTTTGAACTGTGAAGTAACAGTTGATTAGCCAATGAACTTTGGTACCTTTTGAAACAAAGGACTGTTTCTATTATCAAACTGTCTCTTATTTTGAACCTTGCTTTTGAACGGGGAATAAAAGCCTTTATTACCCTGCACTCGGACTTTTCATTCATTCATAGCGCTACCTAGTGGCGCACCTTCTTTGTGTCCGCGACACCGTGTGACACATTGTAACAGGTGCTCAACAAAGATAAGTCAATTTACAAGATTCAACAAATCAAAACAAAACAGAGTAACTTATTTACATTTCAGTTAATTAGTAGGAGGGGAATGGGAAAAGAGCTGGGAGTGAAGAGGAATGCTATCAGTGTTCGATGGAGGGTAGCGAGGGGAGGTAAGGGGCGAGCTGGGACTCGTATTGTTTAAGTAGCTGACAGTTAGTCAAGAACCGTATGTGATGAAGGGAAGAAATTTATAGAGGGTGATCACTAAAACCGAAGTGATCGACGAATAGATAGGTTTTGAGGTGAGACCGGAACAAGATAAGGTCAGTGATTTTTCGGAGTGCTTCAGGTAGCGAGTTCCAGAGCAGTGGTGAGACATATTCAAATGCCCTGTTGCTGGTATTTTGTTTAGTTCTTCGGAAGTCAGTTGGAGTAGTGAGCATGTCGCTAGTTAGGAGAGCCCTAGATGTGGTGTATTTAGATTTCAGTAAAGCCTTTGACACTGTTCCTCACAGGCGACAAACTGAGCACCCTAGGGGATGGACCCTAAAGTTACTGCTTGGGTTAGAAATTGGTTGCGTGGGAGGCGACAAAGAGTACAGGTAAATGGAGCTCACTTTGAGGAGAAGGATGTTACCAGTGATGTGCCACAGGGATCTGTCCTTGGTCCGATTCTTTTTAACATCTTTGTTAGTGATATAGCGGAAGGGCTGTCGGGTAAGGTTTGCCTCTTTGCGGATGATACCAAAATCTGCAATAGAGTAGACACCCAGGAAGGTGTAGATAACATGAGCAGGGATCTAGCTAATCTTGAAGAATGGTCTAGAATTTGGAAGCTGGGATTTAATGTTAAAAAATGTAAGGTCTTGCATTTGGGCCGCAACAATCCAAGGGAGCAATATAGTATAGGGGGTGAAGTACTTTTGTCCACTAAAGAAGAGCAGGACCTAGGCGTGGTTGTGTCTGATGATCTTGAAGTAGCTAAACAGGTAGAAAAGGCGACGGCAAAAGCTAGAAGGATGCTTGGGTGCATACGGAGAGGAATGGCTAACAGAAAAAAGGAAGTGATAGTGCCTCTGTATAAGTCTTTGGTGCAACCTCATTTAAAGTATAGTGTGCAATTCTGGAGACCACACCTTCAAAAGGATATAAAGAGGATAGAGTCAGTACAGAGGTGGCTACTAAAATGGTTAGTGGTCTTCATTATAAAGCATATGAGGTCAGGCATCAGGATCTTAATATGTACACCTTAGAGGAAAGGCGGGATAGAGGTGATATGACTGAGATGTTTAAATACCTCCGTGACATAAATGTGCAGGGGGGGGAGCCTCTTTCAATTGAAAGCAAGTTCTGCTACGAGGGGACATGGGATGAGGGTGAAGGGGGATAGATTCAGGAATGATATGCGGAAATATTTATTTACGGAAAGAGTGGCGGATCCGTGGAATAGTCTCCCAGTGGAGGTGGTGGAGATGAGGACAGTATCTGAATTCAAAAAAGCATGGGACAAACACATAGGATCTCTAAAGGAAAAAAGGGGACTGTTGTAGTTGTTGATATGGAAGGACAGATTAGATAGGCCATGTGGTCTTTTTCTGTCATCATGTCTCTCTGTTTCTATGCTTTAACCATTATTGGGTGAAGCTTTGATCGTTTGGGAAAGAGTAGGGGTTGCCAACTTTCTAATAATTTTGAATGTGGTTAATAAGAGTTTATATTTTATACGGCTTTGGATGGGAAGCCAATGTAAGTCTTGCAGAATTGGGGTGATATGGTCTATACGGCGAGAACTGTGGACAATTCAGGCGGTCATATGTTGGCCCATTGTAATAGATGTAGGGTATTTTTCAGGAGGCCGGGCAGAAGATTATTTCAAATAGTCAATATGTGGGATTATCAAAGCTTGCATTATGGTTCTGAAGTCGGAGTTCTGCAGAAGGGGTGTTAGGTGTTGTAGGAGTCTAATCTTGTTAAATATGGTCTTTGCCATGTTCTTAATATGGGATTTGAATGTTAAGATGTCTGTCCAGTGTTACACCCAGGTATTTTATTTTATTTATTTATTTAGAGAGTTTTGTATACCACCTTATCTTTCAATCAAAGTGGTCACAACACAATTGGGAGTTTACATTTAACAGGAGGGGATACGACTCACAAACGTAAATGCTATGTGCTTATAGATCTAAATGGGGATGGGTGGTAGGGGCCAAGTGGTGCAGGTAGATGTTGGGTCATTTGGGTGGTATCTAGTGTTTGGCAACTTAAGGTTGCCAAACACTAGATACCATAGGCTCATAGGCCTATGGTATCTAGTGTTTGGCAACTAGATATCATAGGCTCATAGGCCTCGGTAAAGAGCAGGGTCTTGAGTGCTTTGTGGAAGTCTTTGGTGTCGTTCAGGGTCCTTAAGTAAATAGGGAGGGAGTTCCACAATGCAGGCACCAGTAACGAAGGTGCTCTCTTAGATATTGCTTGCTTAGTCTTGTGATAACCTGCGGGTGTGCTGATTCTGTTGCCATTGTTGGTTCTTCTTGGTCTGTTATATCCTGGAACGTATCTGCTGAGCGATGGTAGAAGATTTTGAAGATGTTCAGGATTGTTTTGAATTTTGCCCTTGCAATTATTGGGAGCCAGTGTAGCTGTTGTAAGACTAGGGTGATATGTTCCGATCTTGCAGTGCCCGTGATGATGCGTGCTGCAGTGTTCTGCACCATTTGAAGTGGGTGAATAGTCTGCTGGTGGAGGCCTTGGAATAATGAGTTTCCATAGTCAAGCATCTTACCTCTTCTTTAACTTCAAGGATAATATCGTCAATGGTTATATTTTGTGGTGGGCTGTATTTTGTATTTCTGGTTATGATCAGGACATCGTTTTTTGTAATTATGCTTAACCCGTGGTTTTTGAGCCATGCAGCTATTTCTTTGAAGCAAGCGGTGATGGAATCGAAGTTGGGCATGCTAATGTTGAAGGGCATATATAACATTATGTCATCAGCATAGATGGCATAATTAATTGCAGATTGTTTCATTATGTGACAAATAGGTTGAATATAGATATTAAACAGTAATGCAAAGAGTGCAGAGCCTTGTGGTAGGCCTCTAGTTTGTGGGTATGTGTTGGAGAATGATTGGTCTATGCAGACCTGTTGGGTTCTGTTGGATGATAGGATGTGAACCATTTAAGTATAGTGTTAGTGAGGCCTATTTGCAGTAGGCTTTGTATTAAATGTGAGTGGATAACTGAGTCGAATGCTGTGGCAATGTAGGAAGAGGGATAAGCGACCGGGGTCAGTGTGTGTGTGCGTGTGTATAGATATGAAGGATAAGGGACCCAGGGCAGTGTGTGTGTGTGTGTACAGATATGAGAGATAAGTGACCCAGGGCAGTGTCTGTGAGGGTGCGGGTGGGTGTACAGATATGAGGGATAAGTGACTCGGGGCAGGGTGTGTGTGGGTGCGTGTATGTACAGATATAAGGAATAAGCAACCAGGGGCAGTGTCTGTGTGTGTGTGACCTGGGGCAGTGTGTGTATGTGTGTACAGATATGAGGGATAAGCGATCATGGACAGTGTGTGTGTGTGTATGTGCGTGCGTGCATACAGATATGAGGGATAAGAGACCTGGGGCAGTGGATGTGGGTGCGTACACATATGAGGGATAAACGACCGGGGGCAGTGTGCGTGTGCATGCATTTGTGTTCAGATATGAAGGATAAGTGACCCGGGATAGTGTGTGTGTATACAGATATGAGGGATAAGTGACCTGGGGCATTGTGTGTGTGTGTGTGTGTGTGTGCGGGTACAGATATGAGGGAAAAGTGACCCAGGGCAGAGTGTGTGTGGGTGTGTGGATATAAGGGATAAGCAACTGGGGTCAGTGTGTGTGTGCATGCGTTTGTGTACAGATTTGAGGGATAAATGACCTGGGGTAATGTGTATGTGTGTGTGTACAGATATGAGGGATAAGTGACCGGGAGCAGTGCGTGTGTGTCTGCAGATATGCGGGATAAGCGACCATGGGCAGTGTGTGTTTGTGTGTGCGTTGTACAGATATGAAGGACAGGGGTGTGTGTGTGTGTTGTACAGATATGAGGGATAAGTGACCATGGGCAGTATGTGTTTGTGTGTGTGTTGTACAGATATGAAGGATAGGGGTGTGTGTGTGTGTGTGTGTGTGTGTGTGTGTGTGTGTTGTACAGATATGAGGGATAAGTGACCATGGGCAGTGTGTGTTTGTGTGTGCGTTGTACAGATATGAAGGATAGGGGTGTGTGTGTGTGTGTTGTACAGATGTGAGGGATAAGCGACCGTGGGCAGTGTGTGTTTGTGTGCATTGTACAGATATGAGGGATATGCGACCGGGGGAAGAGTGTGTATGCGTGTGCACAGATATGAGGGATAAGCGACCGGAGGAAGTGTGTGTATGCGTGTGCACAGATATGAGGGATAAGCAACCGGGGGAAGTGTGTGTATGCGTGTGCACAGATATGAGGGATATGCGACCGGGGGAAGTGTGTGTATGCGTGTGCACATATATGAGGGATATGCGACCGGGGGAAGAGTGTGTATGCGTGTGCACAGATATGAGGGATAAGTGACTGGAGGAAGAGTATGTGTGTGTGTGCACAGATATGAGGGCTAAGCGACCGGAGGAAGTGTGTGTGTGCAGATATGAGGGCTAAGCGACTGTGGGTAGTGTGGGCTTGTGTATGCGTGTGCACAGATATGAGGGATATGCGACCGGGGGAAGAGTGTGTATGCGTGTGCACAGATATGAGGGATAAGTGACCGGGGGAAGTGTGTGTATGCGTGTGCACAGATATGAGGGATATGCGACCGGGGGAAGAGTGTGTATGCGTGTGCACAGATATGAGGGATAAGTGACTGGAGGAAGAGTGTGTATGCGTGTGCAAAGATATGAGGGATAAGCAACCGGGGGAAGAGTGTGTGTGTGTGTGTTGTGATAAGGAAGCTTATCATAGTTCAGGAAGGAGCTATAATAGAGGTGAATTGGCTCTGAACAAGCAACCTGTCTTTGCTGGTAGAAATAATAAAACAGAATGTTTCCATAAAAGACTACCAGTCCCAGAATGCACCAGGTTTCAAACAGCCACTAGAAGAGCTGAAGTGGGGAAACGTGTGTTCAATCAGGAGAACTATGAGGTAATCCCCAATCCCTCATCTCCAAGGGCAGGGCTTGATTCAGCACAGCTGCGCTGTGCTAGGGTGGAATGTCCCTCTAAACAGGTTAAAAGTAAAGCAGATTCTACACAGGATCAGATGGAGATGAGGAACCCAGAGCTCAAGGACAGAGAGAGCAAGAAGCAGCGTGGAAGAAAGAAGAAGAAAGCATCTTGGAGGTCTAAAGGAGTCCATAGCAGTACGTGTGCTAGGAGTCATTCCAGAGGCAAGCATAATCCATTGGACTGGAGGAAACCAGATGAGTGGGGTTACAGAGCCAGGAATCCCCGGACGGCACCTGTGAGGGAGACGGCTGCATTTGGAAGGGGCCCTAAGACCAGTGCAAGAAGGTATGCGAAGAGAGACCCAGTGTCCAGGGATCTTGATTGGAAGGCTGGACATAAAAACTGGACTACAAACTGGCCAAGATATCTGGAGAGGGACTAACAGCAATGGAAGCTCAGGTATGAACACTGATCTATGCCCTAGCTCTTCACTTGGAAGACAGCAGGGAAACAAGTATTGTCCTGAGAGTGCTCCATTAAGAAATTCCTCTGAACCAGTCCATGATATTGATTCTATGATAGTTGAAGAAGAAGGAGATATTTTAAATGATCATAGTGAATACATGGATTGCTCTCTATCTAGGCTTCTGTGGTAATATACTTTCACAAATATACCAACCATCAAAAAGAAATATATCCTGTTCTTTTATCTACCCAGAAAAAGTTTACAAGAAAGCTTTTGGGTAAGATTTGAGCCACGTATAGAAAGTAAACCAGCCAAGAGGTTTGCAGCTGGTTAATTGTTAGCAATTAAGCCTTGCATAATTGCACGTGGGCTCTAAAAGGACACTTCTGGGTGTGTGTGCAAATACAAGACGTTATCCTTGAAAAAGAACAGTTTTTGATTACTTTTTGGGTTTTGGTTTTGTTTTTTTGAGCACTGCTAAAAGGTATTAGCAGGAGCCCACAGAAAGACCTTTCTGTTCCCATCAAGGTCTTTATTGTTTGATTGATTGCTTAAGAAGTTCAGTTGTTGTTCCTGATTTGTTTTTCCAAAGTATAATACTGAAAGCAAGTATCCTTTTGTGCTACCAAGTATATTTGTGTGGGAGAAATAACCCCATAAATAAAATATATTTTCTTTGCTTAACACTCGAGCAAGCACAACTCATTTATTTGTGAACGGCTGATTCTGGTATGAATGAACTACATTTCCCACAATCCTTTGCAAGTCATATTAATATTTGCCTTTGCCAAGACTGTGGACATTCTCACCCAGCGCCCCCGTTTACAGTGTACAGATATGAGGGCTAAGCGACCGGAGGAAGTGTGTGTGTGCAGATATGAGGGCTAAGCGACTGTGGGTAGTGTGGGCTTGTGTGTGCGTTGTACAGATATGAGGGATAAGCAACCGGGGGAAGTATGTGCATGCGTGTGCACAGATATGAGGGATAAGTGACTGGAGGAAGAGTGTGTGTGTGTGTGTACAGATATGAGGGATAAGTGACTGGAGGAAGAGTGTGTGTATATGTCTGAAGTTTTAGAAAGCACAGCTTGCTAGTGGGCTTTCAGGTCCCCTCTCAAACGTTTACCCTGAGCTGGTACGGAGTCCTATCTATCACCAGTTCTGGCAGATTTACATTTCAATCACTAAATAGAAAATAAAATTATTTTTTCTACCTTGATTTCTATGCATTTTATTTTTCTAACTGTATGGCTCTTGTTTCCGCTTTTCTCTGTCTTCTCCTAGCTCTTGTTTTCAGGGTCACCTGTCTATTTCCATTTCTTCTTTATCCTGCCTTCAATGTCATTACCTACATCAATCTGTAACACTAATCTTTCTTTTCAGTTTTCTTCCTTCTCCTTTTACTATTTAGTTGTCAACGTCCTGCTGTTTACTGCACATCCACAGCTTTCCATCACCTTCCTTCATCCAGCCCTCCTATTCCCATCTCTCTCTTCTTCCCAAGCCTTTTATCGCCCAGTCTTTTACTAAGTCTCCCCCTGTGTCCAGCATCTTTCCTCTCTCACCTTCCCCATCCAGGGTCTCTCTCTCTCTCCCTCCCATGTTCATTAGCTCCTTTCTTCTTCCCTAGTTCCCACCTTCCAATACATCTCTTCTGTCTCCCTAGTTCTCCCCCTCCCCCCTATTCCCAGTATCTTTTCTGTCTGTCTCCCTAGCGCTACCCTTAATGTTTGGTCTCACCAGTTGTTGCACCCTCCATATCCAGCACCTCTTCTCTCTCGTCTCCACAGTAATCCCCGCAATGTCAAGCATCTCTTGTTTGCCTCTCTCCTTCCCATTCCAGCATCTCCTCTGCTTCCATAGTCTCCCCCATGACAGTTATCTCCTGCATCTCCCGGGTCCTCCTCTCCCATGTCCAGCATCTCCTCTGCTTCCATAGTCTCCCCCATGACAGTTATCTCCTGCATCTCCCGGGTCCTCCTCTCCCATGTCCAGTATCTCCTCTGTTTCCATAGTTCCTCTCAAAGGGTCATCATTTCCTCTTGTCTCACCAGTCATCTTCCCACTATATCCTGTCTGTCTCCCTCCCTTCCCTGTCCAGCATCTCTTTTGCCTCCCTCAATCCCTCTCCCCCATCTCCCTGCCCTGTACCACGCCCACATCAAACATCTCCCTTCATGAGAGGCTCTTGGCGAAATTAAAAAGTCATGGGATTGGAGGCAGTGCAGTATTGTGGATCAGGAACTGGTTAAAAGATAGAAAGCAGAGGGTAGGGCTAAAAGGCCAATTTTCTCATTGGAGAAAGGTGAATAGTGGAGTACCGCAGGGATCTGTGCTGGGTCCGCTGCTTTTTAACATCTTCATAAATGACTTGGAAATGGGAATAACGAGTGAGGTAATCAAATTTGCAGATGACACAAAATTATTCAAAGTTGTTATAACACAAGAGGATTGTGAAAAATTGCAAGAGGACCTTGGTGAATTGGAGGACTTGACATCCAAATGGCAGATGAAATTTAATGCTGGACAAGTGCAAAGTTATGCACCTAGGAAAGAACAACCCAAACTTTGGTTACACAATGCAAGGTACCACCTTAGAAACCACCATCCAGGAAAAAAACTTAGGCGTCATCATGCATAATATGTTGAAACCCTCCGCCCAGTGTGCAGCGGCATCCAAGAAAGCAAATAGAATGCTAGGTATCATAAGGAAAGGAATGGAGAATAAAACAAAGGATATTATAATGCCTCTGTATCGTTCCATGGTACGACCGCACCTTGAATATTGTATGCAATTCTGGTCGCTGTATCTTAAAAAGGATATAGTGTTAGAAAAGGTACAGAGAAAAGCCACCAAAATGGTAAAGGGGATGGAAGAATACCCCTATGAAGAAAGGCTAAAAAGGTTAGGGCTCTTTAACCTGGAAAAGAGACAGCTGAGGGGAGATATGATAGAGGTCTATAAATTAATGAACGGAGTGGAATGGGTAAACGTGGATCCGTTGTTTACGCCATCAGAAAGACTAGGGGACATGCAATGAAGCTACAATGTATCCCATTTAAGACTAATAAGAGAAAATATTTTTTTACTCAATGCATTGGAAACAGGATACTTTGATTGATGGACCTTGGTCTGACCCAGTATGGCATTTCTTATGTTCCTTTTTTCCATACAATCTATTCCATCCCCCATCATCTCCAGCATCCTCCCTAGTTCCCCTTCCCTGGAGCTCCACTATCCAACCTTCCTTTACCCTCCTCGCTGATGCAGCATCTTCCCCCAGTCCTGCACCATCCCATAGACAAAAATGAAATTGTAACCATGCAGTGCAACACCAAATTAAACTGATGCAATTCCCCCTTTACTGCGCAAAATATAAAGATGGCACGTATAAAATCCATAAACTACCATATTCCAGTCAAAGGGAAAATTAATTCTTTACTTCTGTGGTCTGGCTATTTTAATTTTTCTAACTGGCTTGGTCCAGGTGTCTGGTTTCTGCGTCCTATGTTCTCTTAGCTCTCTTTTCCAGAGACTGCAGTTCATCTGCCACTTCTCGCCCACCACCTCTTACAGTATTCCCCAGTCTTTACTAACTCCCCCTCCTCACATTCTTTGCCCAGCGTCTTCCCCCCTCCCTGCCTAGCATCTTTCTCTTCTCTAACCCTCCCAGCCCTTTCTCTCTGTCTCACTCACATCCGCATCTCCCCTACTCTCCCTATTCTTCCATATCTAGTATCCCCTTCTCTCTATCCCTAGCCTCAGGATCTCTTATCTTCCTTGACCCTTCCTCCCCACATCTAGCATCACCTCTCTGTCTCCCTATGTCCCTCCCTAATGTCCAACAACACCCCTTTGTCACCCAATTTCTCCCCCCCCACATGTCCAAAATCTCCTGAGTCTCCCTCCACCTCCATGTCTCAGATCTCCTGTTTTTCTTGCTTTCCCTTGCTGTGTATTGACCCTCCCACCTTCCAACCTGCGTAGCAGAGCTTTATGTTTAAATCTAATTCTCTTCTCTGCTGCCCGCTGAAAGATCTGCGTTCACCCCTCACCGGTAACAGGATCTGGGTTCTTTGGAATTGATCCCTTCGCTCAAAGCAATGAGAGAGAAGCAATAATAAAACAATTCACACACACACAATTGTGTTCCAAACAGTGACCGAAGCTCTGGGAGAGAGAAGTCAACAATTTCTCTCTAGCTCCTCCGCAGTCCAGTAACCTTTTTATTAGGTAAAAAAGCCATTACATTGTATAATTTCAGCCTTATTTCTTACGTCAAGCATTGTGTTACAAATTATGAATATGCATTAGTAAAAAATGTATCTCTACGTCATAGGTCAGGTCTTATTACTGGCACACGTGTATTTGCAAACATAACTTTTTAGGAATAATTGTACCAGCAAGCACTTCTATACTAGATGTTTTTCTGTACTGTAGGCAGAATGTCTTCTGAAACTTCTGCAAACACACAGCCTTCCTACAGCACCTGAACTTTCAGTAGAGTTCTCCAAGGACATCTTCCTAGCAATAAGCTCTGCAATGTCGGAGCTGTTAACTCTTTCTGAGGACTCTCAATTGTTACTATTTTTGAGCACCTATTCAATGCGTCGCAGTGTACCCAGCACTGTACAGATAGGCCTCCTTTAACCCGCCATCTCTTTCTGATACAGGCGTGTGCATGCCTCTAAGGCCCTACCAGTCGTCCCTGTCCTGCCTTCTCTATGGCATACTTGTCACACCAGAGGAGGGCCGGCAGAGTCTTAGAGGTGTGAGCATGCTTGTATCAAAGGTAGCACAGGTGCGGGGCCTAATGGCAGTGGTCTGGATTTGATGTGAGGTGGATGCTAATGTTTTCGAGGTGACTATTTTACTTGTGTTGCATGCCCGAAAGCCCAATTCGCTCCTGCTCCGGCTGGACCCGAAATGAGGATTTTATGACCCCATTTGGAGTCATGACCCACAATTTGGGAATCGCTGATTTGGAGCCTTTGAGCTGTCTTAAGCTATCTGCTAAGAAAAAAAGAACAGATTCAAGCAAGGGAAGAATTAGTTGCAATAAAACAAACCTCCCCCAAGAAAGAACTTGAAAACAATCCACTACCACGCCCACAAAGAATCCAGCAACCCAAGAACAAATGGATCACAGTTCTGAGAGGGAGACAGCCTTGCATAATACCTTCTCTGCCTTGGTAAATGAGGGTGCCCCATTAATGGAACTGAGATGGCTTTAGACAAGAAGGACGACACACAGTGCATCAGTAATGCCCCAGGTGTTGTCAAAATTGTTCAAAACAGAAAACTGTTCATACTAAGTGATTCCATTATCAGAGGCATTAGCTATGGAATTTGGTTCCAGTGTTAGGTGGTGGTCAAAGGCCTTCCAGGATCTTCAGCCAGTAAGAAAATACAAAGCAGATGGGTAGTGAAGTCATAGAGGAAAATAAGGGCTGCAAATTTTATCATTATATTGTATGTTTAATTTAAGTTACGTTAAGCTAAGTTACGTTATACCTTGATCAAATTTATGTATAATTTATGTTAGTTCTCTGGCGGTATATAAACCATCTAAATAAATAAATGAAGTAGCTAGAAACAGAACCCCTGCAGTGCAGAGAAACTTCTGAATTTTGGAAGAGAGTCTTAAATGCACTGTTGGCACTATGGCCTTCTCCGAAGTTCAAGGCAAGAGGAAAGAGAGGCTCATCGCACAGCGGCGTTAATGCTGTAAACATGAAGGCTTTACATATATAGCTGCTTGGAGCAATAAGAGGTTATAATGTAAAGATGGTGTACATCTTTCTGTATATGAAACATATTGTAAATATTACACTCTTAATAAGGAAGGGGAAAAATGACCTCAGCGTATCACACTCAAAAGGCCATTAATCAGGCCACTAGTCAGAAAAACCTTCCTCCTTCCACTTACCAACAAATGTTTCCTATCTGTTTTTTCCAAAAAATACTTTAACCCAACCAGCCAGCATCTCTCACAGATGCTTGTCATCTCGTGTGCCGATGCTGACAGCATTTCGCAGAGGCTGTACAGTATCAGGGAGTTATACTGGCAAACTGTCATGCCACTATGCATAGACTGCATCAAGGAATTTTACCGGCAAAACCGCTGTTGGACATACTCAGGTGCTCCCAGCGGTTCTGCCAGTAAAATTCTTTGAGGCAATCTATGCAAAACTTGTCAGCATTGGAACATAAGATTTAATTTAATTACTTTTACTATCAACAGATGTACAAAGCGGAGAACAAAAGTAATAATAATATTAAAACAATTCAAGTACAATTAAAAAATTTCCTCCATAACTATGTCTTTAGAGCCTTACGAAATCTGACATAGTCCACAAGATCCCTAATCTCAGAAGGTAAATCATTCCACAATTTTGGTACTGCACCACAAAAACATTCTGCGAAGAGGAAGTAGAGGGCAAGACCAATGTACAGTAACTCCTCTTCTCAAGTCACTCCACTGGCTCCCTATCCGTTTCCGCATCCAGTTCAAACTTCTCCTACTGACCTACAAGTGTACTCACTCTGCAGCTCCTCACTACCTTTCCTCTCTTATCTCACTCTGCAGCTCCTCACCATCTTACCTCTCTCCTCCTCAGGCACTCCGCTCCTCTGACAAATTGTTATTTTATAGACATTTATATACCACCTGCTGCGAGTGTAATCTAGGCGGTGTACAAATCCCTCACGCAACATATCCAATCTTATCCATATCCCACTTCTTTCCCCCTCCACTCTCCCTTTCTCATGTGCCTTGTGGAACGCACACTCTGTCTCTAATAAACTTGCTTTTACTCATGACCTCTTTATCTCCAATGCTCTACATCTTCTTGCTCTAACTGAGACCTGGCTCCTCCCTGATCATACCGCATCTACTGCTGCTCTCTGTCATGGGGGCTATCAGTTCTCTGACACGCCTCATCCTACCGGCCGTGGTGGTGGTTTGGGGCTTCTACTTTCTCCCTCTTGCCAATTCCAACCCCTCCTGCTGCCTCAGTCTCACTCCTTTCTCTCTTTTGAAGTCCACTCCATCCGACTTTTCACTCCACTTCCTCTCCGGGTAGCTGTTATTTATCGACCTCCTGACAAGTCTGCCTCTACCTTTCTCACTGACTTCGACTCTTGGCTTTCCTTCTTTCTGGATTCCTCTTCCCCCACTCTTATTCTTGGAGACTTTAACATTCATGTCGATAACCCCTCTGATCCTTATGCTTTAAAGCTCCTCTCCCTTACCTCCTCGTTTGACCTCCAACTTTGTTCCACTGCACCCACTCACCAACTTCGCCACTGCCTTGACCTGATATTCTTCTCTAGTTGCTTACCCTCGAACATTTGTAGCTCAGTTCTTCCCTTATCTGACCATCACCTTTTAAACTTTAATCTTCATCACCAGCTGCCTCAGCCTCGTCCTGTCTCCTCCAACCTATCTAGAAATCTTCATGCTATTAATACCTTGGCTCTCTCTTCCACCATTTCTTCATCTCTTTCTTCCATTATGTCATCTAAGTCTGTTGATGAAGCAGTAACCTCCTATAATGCTGCACTCTCCTCGGCTCTGGATGCTCTCGCTCCGCCCATCCCACATCCTGTGAGACATTCTGCACCCCAGCCCTGGCTTTCATCCACTACCCGCTATCTACGTTCCTGTGCCCGTTCTGCTGAGCGTGCTTGGCTTAAATCCCGCTCCCCTGAAGACTTTCTACACATCAAATTCATGCTTGTCTCTTTCCAGTCAGCCATAGCTCTTGCCAAACAAGTCCATCTGACTAACTCTCTAGCCTCTGATCCTCACCATCTCTTTACTACTCTCAGCTCTCTCCTCAAAGTGCCCCCGCTTCTGATTCCTCCCTCTCTTTCTGCCCAAACCCTGGCTGACTATTTCCATGACAAAATCCACAAGATCACCCTCCAATTCCCCACAAAGTCAGCTACTTCCCCTCCTCCCCCTCTCCACTCCCAACTCTCCCCCCTACCTCTGCTACCCTCTCTTCCTTTCCTGTGATCTCTGAAGAGGAAACTGCACACCTTCTTTCTTCCTCCAAACTCACCACCTGCTCCTCTGATCCTATCCCCACCCGTTTCCTAAGCCCCATCTCCTCCACCGTTGTCCCTTCCATCTCTCATATTCTCAACCTATCGCTCTCCACTGCAACAGTCCCCGCAGACTTCAAGCATGCTGTGGGCACACCTCTCCTCAAGAAACCCTCACTTGATCCCACCTGTCCTTCTAACTATCGACCCATCTCTCTACTTCCCTTCATTTCTAAACTACTTGAACATGCGGTTCACCGCCGCTGCCTCGACTTCCTCTCCTCTCATGCCCTCCTGGATCCCTTACAATCTGGCTTTCGTCCTCTACACTCTACTGAAATGGCTCTTAACCAATGTCTCCAGTGACTTGTTCCTGGCAAAATCCAAGGGCCTTTACTCTGTCCTCATCCTTCTTGACGCTCTGCCACTTTCGACACTGTTGACCACAACCTTCTCCTCGATACCCTGTCCTCGCTTGGTTTTAGTGGCTCTGTACTATCCTGGTTCTCCTCCTATCTCTCCCATCACTCTTTCAATGTGTGTTCTGGTGGTTCCTCCTCCTCTGCCACCCCGCTCCCAGTTGGTGTACCCCAAGGATCTGTCTTGGGTCTGCTCATTTTCTCTCTATATACCCAGTCCCTTGATGTGCTTATCTCTTCCCATGGCTTTCAGTACCATCTGCATGCTGATGACTCCCAGATCTACCCTCTCTACGCCTGAACTCTCTACGGCAATCCAGACCCGGATATCTGCCTGCCTTTCTGACATTGCCGCCTGGACGTCTCACCGCCGTTTGAAATTAAACATGGCCAAGACTGAACTTCTTATCTTTCCCCCTAAAACCTCCCCTCCTCTTCCTCCTTTCTCAGTCTCTGTCGAGAACTCTGTACTCCTTCCTGTTTCCTCGGCCCGCAATCTGGGGGTTGTCTTTGACTCCTCTCTCTCCTTCTCCACACATATCCATCTCGTAGCTAAGACCTGCCGTTTCTTTCTCTATAACATTAGCAAAATCCGCCCCTTCCTTTCTGAACACACTACTAAAACACTTTCACTCCCTAATCACCTCCCGTCTTGACTACTGTAACCTACTCCTTGCTGGTCTCCCTTTGAATCATCTCTCTCCCCTTCAATCTGTTCAACACTCTGCTGCGTGACTAATCTTCCGCCAGCCTCGTCATGCCCACATTACGCCTCTTCTCAAGTCACTTCATTAGCTCCCTATCCATTTCCGCATCCATTTCAAACTTCTCCTCCTGACCTATAAATGCATTCACTCAGCGGCTCCTCA
This sequence comes from Ichthyophis bannanicus, assembly GCA_033557465.1. NCBI lineage: Eukaryota > Metazoa > Chordata > Amphibia > Gymnophiona > Ichthyophiidae > Ichthyophis > Ichthyophis bannanicus. The sequence continues at coordinate 1,032,592,257 of CM066034.1, forward strand.
ATACCTTTCTTCTCTTATCTCCCCTTACAATCCCCCTCGGGAACTCCGCTCTTCTAGCAAACTATTTCTATCTGTGCCCTTCTCTTCTACTGCTAACTCCAGACTTTGCTCCTTTCACCTTGCTACTCCTTACGCCTGGAACAAACTACCTGTGTCTGTACGCCAGGCACCCTCTCTGACCCTCCTCAAATCCAAGTTGAAGGCTCACCTCTTCGCTGCTGCTTTTGGATCTTGACTATCCTGATCTCCTTTTCTTTCCCTATGACTCACCCACCTGATCTCCTTTCTTTCCCCTAGTTTTGTCCCTGTTTATACCTCCTGTGTTTTGTGTTTTGTCTTGACTAGATTGTAAGCTCTGATGAACAGGGACTGTCTCTTACATGTCTGTACAGCGCTGCATATGACTGGTAGCGCTATATAAATGCCCAGTAGTAGTAGTAGAATCTATTCCTTTCTCTGCCACTGTCAAATCCAGACTTTGTTCATTCCACCTTGCTGCTCCATATACCTGGAATAAACTACCTGAGTATGTGCGTCGGACTCCTTCTCTAGCCCTATTCAAATCCAGGCTGAAAACTCACTACTTCGAGGCCACTTTTGGATCCTGATCCATTTAGTCTCCCATGTGTCTCCTTGGAGTGGAGGAGTAGCACTGGCTTGATAACAAAGAGACCAAGGTTTGATTCCCACTAGCACTCCTTGTGGCCTTGGGCAAGTCACTTAACCCTCCGTTACCTCAGAAGAAAGGCCTGGCAATCTACTTCCGGTCACGCTGCCAAGAAAACCCAGGAGGTGCTGGGTCACCAGGAGCCAGTATTGACTCAAAGGCACACATTGTATTGTGGCTCCTTACTATTCCTCTAGATGTATCCTTGTCCTCAGCTGCTGTGTTGTCTGTCGTGACTAGATGTAAACTCTGATGAGCAGGGACCATCTTATGCATGTGTCTGTATAGTGCTGCGTTCGCCTTGTAGCACTATACAAATGATCAGTAGTAGTAGCAGTACAGTGAATCGTGGAATGCAAAGACCTTACAAGGAACAGAGCATCAGCCTATTTGATAAATAAGTTGGGCTTATCTTATGAATAGCTTTAAAAGCCAAACGTAAGGATTGGGCCAAGATGGCAGCATGCTGAGTGGCTGGCTTTGATGCTTTTACAGACATGGGAAAGAAGAAGAACGTGAAGCAAGTCAAGTTGCCTTGCCTACCTTCTCTCCAATTACCTTTGGCCCAATTGATTCTTTTCTCCGTCGAGAGCAGTGACCGGCGTTGGAAGAGGGAGTGGTATACCAGGCTGTGGGAGTTTTTGAGTGCTCTAGCTCTCAGTTTACCTTGGGTTGTGAGCTCTCGCCCATGATGCGGAGACCTCCCAAGCAAGTCTGCTCCGAAGCGAGCCCAATCGAGTTGGAGGATGCTGGTGTGTCTGGAGCTGGTGTTCCTGCTTCTTTTTTGGAGACGTCCAATAGGAGAGAGCTGAGGCTTCAGTAGTCTCGCCGGACCACTGACAGCGAGTAGACTTTCAGAGAGGGAGAGCAGCAGAGGTTGCAGCTGCCGGTTCCTGCCCTGCTGCACCCATGAAGCCCTTGGAGTCTGCAGACACCGAACTGAGAATGTCTGTAGTTTCCTTTGCTCTTCAGAAGTCAGCGCAGTTCACGTTGGAATCTATTTGGGCTGCAATTAAACTTCTAGGGAAACCATTACTACGCAAGTTCAAATTTTGCACACTAAGGTTCAACAGAATTTTGAGAGTTGTTCATGCTATAACGAGTCTATCGACTCACTGAAAACTAATACAGAGGACTTTTCCTCTCATTCGGAGGCGCACTCAGAAGCCTTTATTAAGGATTTGAATGATCTAGTTTAAATTTGGGCAGTTGGACAATCACAGTTGGGTTCCGAATCTTCATACAATAAACTTTCCGAAGTCCCCCAGTGTTACTGCAAAAGATATGCTTAAGCAATATCTTTTGGAGTTGTTGGGGATCTTTCCAGAATCATGCCTACATTAGTTAAAGCATACTATTTACGTCAGGTAAGAAAATCTCTGCTGCTGCAGATGGCAGATGTATTAAATGTATCTGAATTGTTACAAATCTCTGATTCAGATTCAATAACTTCCGCTACTTGTTTGATAACGTTGGCCCTTGTATCTGACAGAGAGCGGCTACTCGGAATGTTTTTTCACAAGAGAACGGTTCCCTTCAAGGACTGTCTGGTCAGGATTTTCCCTGACCTGGCTATGGAAACCCAACGATGCAGGCGGGAATTTCTCATCCTGCGTCCATGGGTCCTTCAGCTAGGTGGGGCATTTTTTCTGAAATACCCATATAAGTGCCTTGTCAGACTTCAGGATCATTCATGTGTTTTCTTATTTCCTTCCCAACTGATTTCTTTTTTGCATGCCCATGGATCCTTGGGGCTTGAAAGTGGTGAATCTCCTGTCCATGTTATAGAGTAAGCTGGTCATGCCAATCTCAGCTTTCCTATGTTTATTTGTATTTTCGTTGTTATTTTTCCTTTTTGCATTCACCTTGGACTTGTATTTGGCAGGCTAGAGGTTGGGTGGTCATTATATTTGCTGTATCATAATAGTCTCATTGTAGATTATTTATTTTGTTGATTACCTTAGACTACACGCATCTCCTGTGCAAACGTGTTTAAGCTTGTATTTTTTTCTTAAAACTGTATAAATATAAAAATTTAAATGAAAAATAAAAAAGCTAAACATAAAACCTTAAACAAAACACGTGCTTAATGAAGGTTTAACAATAAAGGGGCAATTCTCTCCCTATAACTACTATGTGCAAATCAATTTAGCAGAAATATTTTGGATCCATTGCAATTTATGTAGTAACAGAAATACAGAGTTAGAGTAGTGCAGGTGACTCAGGATTATTGACTGAACTACCATCCAGACGTCTTGTGGTCTTAACACTGATCTCAATTGCCTCACCAACTTCAATTTATACCATGACATATTTTGTACATGTTGTATGTATGATCTGAGTCAAATTAGAATCTATAATAACTCCCAAAGTACGGACCACAGAAGATATATCAACTTTGTTCCACCAATTGAACAAATTTAGTATCTGGAATCGTAGCCTTCCCCACCTATAAAACTTCAGTTTTTCCTAAATTCAGTCAGTTCATTTTCCTGTAACCAATTCCTCAAATCTTGGAAAGATTTCTTCATTGGTATAAAAAAATGGAATGTCATCGATATCCCCAGTTTCCTAATATACAGCGCTAAGGGACTAAAATAAATATTAAACTATAATGGAGATAATGGAGACCCCTGTGGCACACCTCTCATGCAGGAAAAATCTTTCAAAACGTTTCCATTAAACTCTACTTTAAAAGATCTATTTGTTAAAGAGTCACATCATTTTAAGGTGGATCCCTCCACTCCAAACAAATGCCGTATAACCAGAAGTAAATTATGTGAAATTGTTTCGAAGGCTGAGGACAGATCTAACAAAATCAAAAAGCCATAACCTCCAGAATCCTTCCATCTCTGCATCTCATCCAACAAAGCCACTACCGCCATTTTAGTACTGAAAGCGGCCCTAAATTCAGATCAACAATCATCATCTAACCTTCCAAACTCTTCCATATACATCTGTAATTAGCAGGTCACAAAAGATTCCAAAATCTTAGCAATACAAGGCAAATAACTATTTACATTATCTACTGCCAAATAAGTTTATTTTTTTTCTTAAAGACTGGCTGGATTAAGGCCTGTTTCAATACTGATGGAAAGCTGCCCTCCTCCAAAGACTGAACTATTATTGATTGTACCTATAAAACCAGTTCTCTGGTAGGGTCAGAAACACTGTGCTGGACAGGGATAAGCGTCTATGAAAGATAAGTAATCATGCTAGCCATCGCCGCCAGCCCGCCACTGCTGAATACCGGACCCTTTGTCTAGCCATCGCCGCCAGCCCGCCACTGCTGAATACCGGACCCTTTGTCTAGCCATCGCCGCCAGCCCGCCACTGCTGAATACCGGACCCTTTGTCTAGCCATCGCCACCAGCCCGCCACTGCTGAATACCGGACCCTTTATCTAGCCATCGCCGCCAGCCCGCCACTGCTGAATACCGGACCCTTTGTCTATTGCAAATGGTTAAATTAGACTTACCTGCTAATTGTTGTTCCTGGAGTAGATACAGTCTGGTCCCGGACCTCTGGGTTGTCTACCTTAAACAGCAGCTTGGAGACTGAAGAACCACCTTCTTTCTCTGATGTCACCAGTATATGATGCTGGGATCCGCCTTCCCTCCCCAGTTACCTATTGACAAAGCAGACTCACCGGAGCAACAAGTAAGCATCTCAGCAACTATAGCAGGCCAAGCCGGCGCTATTCCGCGCCCAACCTCAAATAACTGAGAGAGAGAACAATTAAATAACAGGAAAAAAACAAGAAAAAGTAGACTGTATCCCATAAAAGTGCGAGAAATCTTCCCCCCATCACACCCAGGAGAAGCCTGCCCCCGCCAGGAGAATACCCAAGAAGGAGCTTCGCACGCTTACCTGTGACAGACGACTTGCCCTTCAGGCTGCCCCTCTCAAGACACAATCACACCAGGGCAGGATACGGGACCAGACTGTATCTACTCCAGGAACAACAATTAGCAGGTAAGTCTAATTTAACCTTCCTGATCGTATCTCCAGTCTGGTCCCGGACCTATGGGAAAATACCAGAGCAGTACTCAATGGAAGGGACCCTCTGTGGCAGCCTGAATGACCGCCGCTCCAAAACACACGTCCTGCTGCGCCTGGACATCCAACCGGTAGTGCTTCACAAAGGAATTCAAGGAAGACCACGTCGCCGCCTTGCAAATTTCCACCGGTGGAACCAAACGAGACTCCGCCCAAGATGCCGCTTGCGCTCTCGTAGAGTGGGCTCGCAGCCCCTCCGGCACCGGCCGTCCCTTCAAAATATACGCCGACGCAATAGCTTGCCTAATCCACCTCGAAATGGAGTCCTTCGACGCCGCTTCACCCCTACACAGACCCGCGAACAACACGAACAGCCTCTCCGAACTATGGAACTCCGCCGTCCAGCGCAGGTACTTTTTCAATGCCCGCTTGACGTCCAGCGGACTTCGCACAGCGCCGGAAGCGCCCTCCGCCGGCCCCCGAAAGACCGGCAAGGACACAACCTGACTCAAATGGAAAGCCAATACCACCTTGGGCAAGAAGGCTGGCACTGGCCTCAAAACTACCTTAGACTCAAAAAAACGTCAGGTAAGGCTCCTTACACGATAAAGCCTGCAACTCCGAGACCCTCCGGGCCGAACAAATGGCCACTAGGAACACCACCTTCAACGTCAAATCCTTCAGCGACGCCCGACTCAACGGTTCAAAAGGCTCGCATTCTAAGGCCTCCAGCACAAACGGGAGGCTCCATTTAGCCACCAAGTTGCGCCCGGGAGGCCGCAGCAGCGAAACCGCCTGAAGAAAATGATTAATATCACAATGCCCCCCTAGGGGGCGACCACCTATCTTACCTCTGTAACAGGCGAAGGCTGCGACTTGAACTTTCAGCGACGAAGCCGCCAACCCCTTATCAAAACCGTCCTGTAGAAATTGCAAGACCTGCGGGACGGTGGCCTCCAGAGCCACACCCGAGCGATCGGCACACCAGGCCTCAAACACTCTCCAGATCCTAACATACGCCAAGGACGTAGACCTTTTCCTAGCGCGCAACAAAGTATTGATCACCGACGCGGAGTAGCCCCTCGCTCTCAGCCACGCCCTTTCAAGAGCCAAGCCGTAAGCGAGAACCGATCCAGGTGGGGCATCCACAGCGGACCCTGCGACAGCAGATCCGCCTGCCGCGGAAGCCGCCAGGGTCTTCTTACCAACAGCCGCACCAAGTCCACATACCAGGGCCGGCGAGGCCAATCCGGGGCAATGAGAATCACCTGCCCTCGGTATCCCTCGATGCATTGGACAACTCGGCCTATCAGCGCCCATGGCGGAAAAACATACAGAAGCTGTCCCTCTGGCCAGCTCTGGACTAGCGCATCCAGACCTTCTGACATCCTTTCTCTTCTTCTGCTGTAAAACCGAGCGACCTTTGCAGACTGAAAGGTCGCCATGAGGTCCATGACCGGGGCCCCCCAGCGCTGCACCAGCATGTCGAACACCTCCGGGTGAAGAACCCACTCCCCGGGATCCACCCGCATGCGACTGAGGAAATCCACTTGCACATTGTCCACCCCTGCCACATGCGCCGCCGAGAGGGCCTCGAGCTCTTCCTCGGCCCAGGCAAACAGGGCCTCGGCCTCTTCTTCCAGCACCGCACTGCTGGTACCCCCCTGACGATTCACATACGCCACCGCCGTTGCATTGTCGGAGAAGACCCGCACCGCCGACCCCGCCAGAATCCCGTGGAAATTCTGTAAGGCCAGGGACACCGCCCGTAGTTCCAACCGGTTGATCGGCCAGGTCCTCTCCTGTGCATCCCAAAGTCCTTGGGCGAACTGACCCCGGCAATGCACCCCCCAGCCGCTTAGACTGGCGTCCGTCGTCACCGGGATCCAAACCGACGATTCCAGCAGTCTCCCCTTTTGCAACACCGCGGGCTCCAACTACCACCGCAGGGACAACCTCGTTTCTTCGGGGCAAGGAAGCTTTCTGGTCAGAGAAACCCGCTGGTGCGACCAGCGCCTGAGCAGAGCTCTCTGCAACGGTCTCATGTGCGCTCGCGCCCACGGCACCAAGTCTATGGTTGACGCCATGGTGCCGAGTACCAGCAAGTACTCCCATGCCGTGGGCGCCCGGCGGCTCAGGAACCTCCGCACCAGCAGCCGCAAAGCGCTGGCCCACCGCTGCAGTAGAAACACCAGCCCCGACCTTGTGTCGAATTGAGCTCCGAGGTATTCTAAATTCTGCGAGGGAAGGAGATGGCTTTTCTCCATATTGACCACCCAACCCAGACTTTCCAGGAAGGACACTACTCGGGCAGTCACCCTTTCGCTCTCGTCCCTGGACTTTGCTCGAATTAACCAATCGTCCAGGTATGGATGAACCAGAATTCCTTCTTTCCGCAACGCCGCGGCGACTACCACCAGGACCTTGGTGAACGTACGAGGCGCCGTCGCTAGCCCAAAAGGCAATGCTCGGAACTGATAATGGCCGGAAGGGACCGCAAAGCGAAGAAAACGTTGATGGTCCGGACGAATGGGAATGTGAAGGTACGCCTCCGCGAGGTCTAGGGACGTAAGATACTCGTCCTTTCGCACCGCCACGACAACTGACCGAAGCGTCTCCATGTGAAAGCGGGACATGCAGAGCTGGCGATTCACGCCCTTGAGATCCAGAATCGGTCGACAACCGCCGTCCTTCTTTGGCACTATAAAATAAATGGAGTATCGACCGCAGCCGAGTTCCTCACGAGGGACGGGAACTACGGCGCCGAGTTCGAGGAGCCTCCGCACTGTCTCCCCACCGCCTCGCGCTTGCTTGGCGACCGGCAGGGAGACATTACAAAGGCGTCCCGAACCGGCATGCGGAATTCCAAGGCATAGCCTTCTCGAATAACCTTGAGCACCCATTGATCTGACGTGATGTGGACCCAGGCTGCATAAAACTCCTGCAGTCTCCCCCCTACGGAGGTTAGGGGAGCCTGGGCCCCCCTGGCATCATTGTGACTTTTTAAAGTTGGACGAGGAAGCCACGGAAGAGGCCCCAAATCCTCTTCCTGCCCCCCGTAACCCCCGAAAGCCCTGGTTTCTTCCGGGAAATCTACCTCTCTGAGGAAAATTAAATCTCTGAAATCGGTACCTGCGAAAATCCCTCAACGGGCCCTTGCCCCCAGGAACCTTGCTAGCTTACTTAGGCTTGTCTTCCGGCAATCGACCGCCCTTGGACTCACCCAGGTCTTTCACCAACTTCTCCAGGTCTTCACCGAAAAGCAGGCACCCCTTAAAAGGCAGCTTGCTGAGCCGTGACTTAGAGGAATTGTCCGCCGCCCAATTACGGAGCCACAGGTAGCGTCTGGCCACCACCGCCGACGCCATGCTCTTGGACAAACCTCTCATGAGGTCATAATGCGTATCTGCCAGATAGGCCGCCCCTGACTCCAGCCTGGAGGCCTCATCGACACCAGCGCCGCTCCGCTCTCCTGCAACTCGCTGCGACCAGCAAAGACAAGCCCGGGCTACCCATGCTCCACAAATAGCCGCTTGGAGCGCCAAGGCGTTCACATAAAAAATTTGACGCAGCATGGCATCCAACCTTCTGTCCTGCGCATCCCTGAGGGCTGCACCCCCCTCAACCGGTATCGTAGTCTTCTTCGTGACTGCTGCCACCGCTGCATCCACCTTAGGCGACTGAAAGACTTCCCTATCCTGATCCACCAGCGGATAGAGCCGACGCATCACCCGCGCACCCTTCAACAGTGCCTCGGGGACATTCCATTCCTCCTGAATCATCTCCTGAAAGACCCTGTGAACCGGGAAAGCTCGCTGAGTCTTCCGAAAAACTTGTATCAAAGGATCCTCCAGAGAGTCATCCTCCGCTGAACCCGGGACTGGCATATTCAAGGCCCCTAGGGATTCCACAATCAGCGCCGGGAGTTCCTCCCTTCGGAACACACGCACCACTCTCGCCTGGTCCTCCTTCTCTTCAAGTTCACCTTCTTCCAATTCCTCCTCTAGATCCACACTCTGGCACTTGTCCTCGGAAAACCGCCCCGCCGAGACCACCGACGGATCCTTAGACTCCTCATCCTCCAGGCGTCGTGACTTGCCGTGGGGACGGACGAGGAGGGCCTTTTTGCACCGCGCCTGACTGGGCTACTAATTTGCTGCGAGAGAGGAGCGCCTCCCATTGTCTGCTGCAGCAGCGAGAGAAAATCATCAGAAAAAATAGACGCCAGCCCCTTAGCCCAGGGCGCAGGAGCTGGAGCAATATCTGGAGCAGATGAAGGACGTGCTACCGGCTCCTCTGAGGTCAACACAGCAGCCGGATCCGCACATGGCCCTGGATCGGCTCCGGGGACCCCGTTCTTGGCCTCTCTCCCCTGACCCATTAATGCGGCCTCTTTTGCGCACCCTTTGCACACACCCGAGTTGGCCACAGAGCCTTTCCTAGCCCCACACACAAAGCACTGGGGTCTGGTAAGAACCAGCAGCAGCCCCACAGACCGCCGCTGTCACCCAAACACCTGAGGCAGGCAAGAGAGCCCAGTCAGAAGGCCCTGGTACCCTTGGACTGGCCCCCTCCTGAGGCTCCTTGCCCTTGTGCTTTGAAGGCCCGTTGGTGTAATTTTATTTTATGTTTTATTTTTTTATTTATTTATATTTGTAAAGAAATGCAAGGCACTACAAAAGATGCCCCAACAAAACAAAACGCTCAGAAAAAACCCCAAAGGGAAGTGCTACACCACCCACACACACCCCCCGAGACACACACGCTGCACCGCGCCGTGCTGCGAGCCCGGCCACGCGGTAGGCCTCAACAGGCCGAATTTGCGCCGAAAACAGGCAGAGCACAGAAAGAACCTCAGACGAAGTTACTCACCATGATCGGGCCCTGGCGCATCAGTCTGCTGCACTCACGCCCCGGCGCCTCACCGGATGCTGCCTCGGGGCTCTCCGGGCATGAGAAAAGGCAAAGAAAACCGGACACGCTGGCAGGCAGAACGTCTGCAAAGCGCCGGCTCCACACACTCCGATGGCTCCGGTCTGCCACCGACCGAACGGCACAGCCCCAGAGCCACTGCAACCCTTTCCTAGTGCTGCCCTCACCCTCCCGCAGAAACCCGACCGGTTTAACGGGAGGGGGGAAGACTCCTGCAAAATTTAAAGGCACAGGCTGCACTAAATACTCTGGTGAAAAATAACCAGAGTGCCCCTTTCATCTATATCTTTCCTTTTTTTTTTTTTTTTTTTTGAAGAAAACTATCCCAAAAGATTCCTAATCGTTCCTCCAGAGAGCCCGGACCCCCGGGCTGCCTCCCAACAGCTGCTTGGAGACTGAGGTAACTGGGGAGGGAAGGCGGATCCCAGCATCATATACTGGTGACATCAGAGAAAGAAGGTGGTTCCTCAGTCTCCAAGCTGCTGTTTAAGGTAGACAACCCAGAGGTCCGGGACCAGATTGGAGATACGATCAGGAACTTTATTATTTTCCTGGGGGTTCTAGAGTGGGAGCGGGTGAAAAGGGTGGGATGGATAGTTTACATTTATTTATTTTATTTGCGTGTTTTCTATACAGCTATACCAGGTAATCATAGTGATTTACAACTGAACAAGTACATAGAACATGTTAAGAGAATAACTTTCTGGAGTGGAGGAGTGGCCTAGTGGTTGGGGCAAGGTACTTCAGGCCGGAAGGTCGGGGGGTTCAAATCCCACTAGAGGACAGCAACCTTGGGCCGGAAGGACTGGGGTTTCTAGTCCCACAGGTGCTCCTTGTGGTCTTGGGCAAGCCACTTAACCCTCCATAGCCCATGTTCCCTGTAAAATAGTTATCTACAAGTTATAATGCCCTGTTCAATGTAATTTCAGTTTGTTCAATGTAAACCGCACTGATGCAGAATAGCGCGGTATATAAGAGAATGTAAATAAATAAATAACTGGTGCTGCAATCAATAATTTACATGATTCATGAGAAAATAACTTATTTACAATTAATATACAAGAAATGTTATGATGCAAAAGGGTAAGTTCAGGGGGAACTTGTTATATTATGGGTTTGTATAGTTTGAATAGTAGAGGGAGAGTAGTTATTTATGTAGGATAGAATCTTCCCAGAACAGTATTTCAGCTTCTGCAATTTTATTAGCCATGTTCCTTTCTGAACTATTTTGAAACTGTATATTGCTAAAAGATAGGTGCTTTTTTTCGGAAAGGCGACTGGCATTTTCTTGGATGTATCCAGACACCCAATTGTGTAAAGATATCTTCAGTTGAAACCTTGCATTTTAGCTATGGGTGCTTCCTTTTTCCTTGAATTTCCCTGTAAATGTCTGGTTACATATGGCGGAAATTTGTTATATCTTTATGGACTCTAACCACTTGGAAAATATTGTGGTCTCTTAACTATTTGGCCAGGAAACCTTTCATGCATTGCAACCATTCCCCTTGCTATATCTACTGCTATTGAAATCTCCTTGTGCAGAGTACAAAAAACAAACTGCTGTTACCAAGTGTCCAATGTTGCCAGGGGCTTTTTTTTGTTTGCTTTTCTGATCGCTGATTTATGCTTATGGTGTGTTAAATTTTGTTCATGCATTGAATGGCCTTAAGACTAGGTAAACAGTATACAAATCTATTAAATAAACATGCCAAAGTATTTTTCAGTATGTGAATAATGCAAAGTGGTTTACCTGCAACACGAGTTCTTCACAGACAGTAGGATTAATGACACACACAAATGGGTGGTGCCATGTGACACTGCTGCAATGTAGAAGAACTCGTATCCGCACAGTCCTTGCTGTGCGCAGCAGTTTTTGCGGTCTCTGCAGGTAGTTTAAAGGCTTGCTCAGGAGCACAGCCCAAGCAGATGACAGATTTCTAGAGTGCCACTGTTCCCCATCTGGTGGCTCAAAGTAAGCAGGAGGACTGAAAACAAAAGACTAAAGGAGGTTTTTTTTTAACCCTGGGAGAGACCCAAAAATAAATACTGAGGGAAAAAGGACAAAATATTAATAAAACTGGCCAGTTTGTCAAGGGAGAGTTTTGTTTCATGACCCTTTGGCAGAATGGTCAGAGCTGAAGGCTGGAAGCAGAGAAGACAGGGTGTGACTCCCACTGCAAGTCACTTCACTCTCCATTGCCTTTAGTACAAATTTAGGTAAAAATATAATCCCCCAAGTGAGATCCACAGTCATTCAAAATAAACTGAAGTATCACTCTGAGCTCTAATTAATTTACCTGAAATACGATGTCGCTATTCACTCCCTTCTATCGTAGAAGTGCACCACTTACAATTACCACAGGCACAATGTGTACCTAGGTGATCCGGATGCAACCAGAAGACAGAACAAGGCACCAATATTCTTCCCTCGCTTGTAAGCGATCGCTGGGGGTTTTGTAAATACTGAATGCATTGAGAGAATATGCCAATATCGTCTGATCAACTTAGTCATATATTTGGAGACAGTAGAAAAAATTTAAGCAGGCAATTCTGTCTTCTTGTTCCATAGGGCGATACTTTAATAAATGATCCTGCTGTGCAAACCGAGCTCTATAATATGCTCTTTTTAACAGCCAATAGAGGACGTCCCCTGAAAGAAAGCGCTGAACCAAATCAGGTGCCCTCTGCTTATATTCAACCAAACAGGAACAGATCTTTCACAGCAGAAGAAATCGGCTGATAGGCAGATACAATTTAAGACTCTCAAATCTTAGGTTATTATGTTCTACTGGCTTTCTAAACAATGTAGTCTGCAATCCATCCATATGAATATTAATATGCACCTCCAAAAAATCCTCACATTCAAAATCATGATGCATGGTAAATTTCAAATGCTGACTCTTGCAGTTGCATCGGAGCACATGGGTAGTGGTAACTGTAAGTGTTGCACCTCTACAACAGAACGAAGTGAATGGAGACATCCTACATCAGGTGAATTAATTAGAGCTTGGAGTGATACTTCCTGGATTACTGCACTTGTTTTTTACGTGATGGTCAGCTCTTGCCCTCTGGTATATGTGGGCAGAACTAAATGTCTTTCAAACTCAGACTGAATATTTCAAAAGATTGACTAATGGGGTGATATCAGCGCTCATGGCTGCTCATTTTTTACAATTTCAACATGCAACTATGGATTTTGTTTGGAGAACAATTGACAGTACCATTTAGTTGGAGGAATGGGGATAAGGAACAGCTGTTTAATTATAAGGAACAGTAGAGGATTTTCCAACTTGATACTGTCTCTCCTAATGGAGTGGACGTCTGTTTTGTAATTTTTATAATGAAAGTGGACTGTGGGTAATGTCATCTGTTTTTATAATTTGGTCAGCTTGGCTGAAAACTCCAGAGAACTGTGACAAACTACTGATCTTCCCCTGATGCAGAATAATATCAAAACATAGATTTATATCGGGAAGCTGGGAAATTATTTAAAATAAGCATTAAATTTTGCCATGGGAAGCTGGGAACTGACTCTAGATAAGCATTAAATTTTGCGATGAGAAGTTTCTTATGATTAACCTTCTAAATTATTGTGTTCTATGTGACTAGAAAATTGTGAACCTATGATTAAGACTGAAGGGTGCTATAACGTTACACATGAGATGTCAAGTGAGAGGCTCTTCTGTATCTCCTGACCCTGTACTCTGAGGTTCACTTATATTAACATTTTCTTTTCTATTGTGGCTCTCTGGTGGAATATACAAATGATGGCATTGAGTTTTTGATCTGTAGAATCAAGTACAAATTTAGGGGCATGTTTACTGAAGTGCTTCAAAGAGCGCAGGACACACATGATTAGCATGCATTTCTACCACAGCAGCGGAGGGGGCACAGCCGTGCTAGGGAACTAAGGCCACATCAGTCGCATGTTAGTGGCAACCATGTGTCAGGCGTACATCGCCTTGCCCGCTGCACCTGAGAGCTAACACCAATGCGACCCCTTCCCTCTAAACAAGAGTAGGTCACTGGGGCCATAGCACTGTGCTGTGTGGAGGTTTGAGAGCAGCTTGCAGATGCCTGACAGCAGATAGCTGTGGTACAAGGGGGTGCCAATGTAAAGTCCGTACCATACCATGTCTGAGAGAAGCAAGAGCAATGCAATGGATGAACGCAGCTCACCACACCACATCAACAGAGCACAATGCAAATGGTCAGAGAACAAGAGAGAAGGCTGACTGGGGAATATGTGCACCCTGCTGCACAGCCAGGACTGGCCCAACCATCAGGCAAACTAGGTGGTCACCTAGGGCTGCAGCTTTTGTGGGGCAGCAAAGAGCTAGGCATTCAATGCTAAACAATTGATTCTGCCAGCCAGGTGGGGCATAAGGCTTACAGTTTGCCTAGGGTACCAACACCTTGAACCAACTCTGGGGCTGGCCCTGTGCACAGCACAGAGATATGGGTCAAAGTACAAGGGAGCATGGCATGCAAATCAGTGAAGCAAACCCAGGGATAGATACTGTGCGGCATCTGTGGGAGTTAGGGCACAAATGCTGCATCTACATGAACAGGGGTCCCCGTTCTAGAGAAAACAGAATGTCAGCTTTACCTAGCATGTGGCCTCTCACCCCAAGTCGCCTAGGATGCAATAGACAGGAAGCTTAGCTCTGGTTGTTTCACTGTGCACATACGATGTCTTTCCATGTCTCTTTAATGCTGGCTATCCACCCATGTGTGACTGTCCTGAACATGCTCTCTCCCAGCTACAGCAAGGACTATGCAGTCTCAAGGGTATGATGGGGCAATGTACCCTCATCCCCCACTGCTACTGCTGTTACAGGCCGCACCCCCCAATCGGGCTTGTGCAATCATCTGCTCTGTTGCAGATGATAATAAAAAAAGACCCCCAATGAAACAAAGGTGATGAAAAAATATTTAAAGAATGTTGAAATTACTTGACAAAAGGGTAGAATATATATACTCTCTATCAACAAATCTCCATTTTAATCAGTTTTATTTTAATCATGAAAAAGCTTTCCATAAGAAGTGCATAAGAAAAAAAAACATTTTCAAGGAAGCTCCGCACGATGTGACACGTTTTGAGCCTGCTTCAGGTTTCAAGAAACTCCCCAGTACAAACCAGAAATGTCAGCACTGACATAAGAACATAACATAAGATATGCCATACTGGGTCAGACCAAGGTCCATCAAGCCCAGTATTCTGTTTCCAACAGTGGCCGATCTAGGTCATACGTACCTAGCAGTTTCCCCAAGGGACACAAGTTCCACAATGCTTGTATTGGGTCAAGCAGTGATATCCTGGGTCCCTTCTTAATAATGGTTTATGGACCTTTCCTCCAGGAACTTGTCCAAACCTTTTTTAAACCCAGCTACACTAACAGCCTTTACTACATCCTCCGGTAACAAATTCCAGAGTTTGATTACACGTTGAGTGAAAAAATATTTTCTTTTATTAGTCTTAAATAGTTTACCGTGTAGCTTTATTGCATGTCCCCTAGTCTTTCTATATTCTGATAAGATAAACAATCGATCTACGTTTACCCGTTCCACTCCGTTCATTAATTTATAGACTTCTATCATATCTCCCCTCAGCCGTCTCTTTTCCAGGTTAAAGAGCCCTAACCTTTTTAGCCTTTCTTCGTAGGAGTATCCTTCCATCCCCTTTACCATTTTGGTAGCTCTTCTCTGAACCTTTTCTAAAATCGCTATATCCTTTTTAAGATACGGCGACCAGAACTGCACACAATATTCAAGGTGCGGTCTCACCATGGAACGATATAGAGGCATTATAATATCTTTTGTTTTATTTCACATTCCCTTCCTTATCATACCTAGCATTCTATTTGCTCTCTTGGCCGCCGCTGCACACTGGACCGAGGGTTTTAACATGGTATCCACAATGACGCCTAAATCTTTTTCCTGGGTGGTGGTTCCTAATGTGGAACCTTGCATCGTGTAACCATAGTTTGGGTTGTTCTTCCCTAGGTGCATAACCTACTTGTCCACATTAAATTTCATCTGCCATTTTGATGCCCAGTCTTCCAATTTATCAAGATCCTCTTGCAATTTTCCACAATCCTCTTGGGTTTTAACAACATTTCTCATTTGTTCCAGGAAGTGTCCTGAAACCTGAAGCAGAGCCTAGTTTGATTTGGGCTTGAAATGTGTCACGTTCTGCGGGGCTTCCTTGAAAATATTTTTTTCTTATGCGCTTCTTATGGAGAGAGGTACCTTAAGTTTTTTTATCTTTATTCATGTATTTGGAGCATAATGATAAGATAAAAATGATTAAAATGCAGACTTACTGACAGAGTGGACATATTCCATCCTTTTGTCAAGTAACTCCAACAATCTTTAAATATTTTTTCATCACCTTTGTTTCATTGGGGGTCTTTTTTGATATAGTTTGACTTTCCTTTTTTTTTGGGGGGGGGGGGGTTGGTTTTCTACTGTCTGTTGCAGATGGGGCAGGGTCCATGAGTACCGCCTTGTCTCTGTTGTCTATGAGGCCAGTGCAGGGGTAATGGGCACCCTAGGGGAACCTCGACCTACGCCCCCTCCCTGTCTATTGCACCCAAAGGGAACCTCGGCCTATGCCCCTCCCTGTCTATTGCACCCTAGGGGAACCTCGGCTTATGCCCCTCCCTGTCTATTGCACCCTAGGCGAACCTCAGCCTATGCCCCTCCCTGTCTATTGCACCCTAGGCGAACCTCAGCCTATGCCCCTCCCTGTCTACTGCACCCTAGGCGACTCAGAGTGAGAGAGTTCCATATTCCAGAGGCCACGTGTAGGGTAATGCTGACACTGCTTTCTCCAGAACAGGGGGCCCCTTGCTCATCATACCAACAGTCTTCCCATAAGTATCCAATGCATATGCATACATGCACCCCATACTCTTGAAACTAACGCTGCTTTGTATGTATACGTGTGCCCACTCTCTCAGCATGTACAGTCAAATGCTGCTGACTAGTTTTTGTTGATGTTGGACTCTATTGTTTTGCTGTTATGGCTGCTGCACATTGCTGCCCCTCAAATGCTGATGCTGTAGATCAGTGCTTCTCCACTCAGTCCTCTGGGACCCCCAGGCCAGTCAGGTTTTCAGGATATCCACAATGAATATGCATGAGAAAGATTTGCATGCATTGCTTCCATTGTATGTAGATCTATATCATGCATATTCATTGTGGATATCCTGAAAAAACTGAATGGCCTGGGTTGATGATATATGTGTGGGATGGCTCAGGGGCTATTAGCAGTATGGAAACTGTGCCTGTACTGCATGTCTGGAATGCACCAACATTGCGGGTGCAACTAGCAGAGGAAGGCGTTATCTGTGTCCGTCCTAGTGGTGCCTTTTGTGGTCAGAAGCAACCAGTAGCACAACCATACTAACTGTGTGCAGCTGATTGCCCCAGATCCACTTTAACCCCACCTTTTTGTGTGGTTCTTGAGTAACATGGGATTTCTAGTGCAGATCCATTGTTACCAGATGCTCGCAGCTACCATGCAACAGGATGCATGCTATTTGAGCACTAGACTCCATACTTCCAGCTACCATGTGACAGGATGCATGCTATTTGAGCACTAGACTCCATACTTCCAGCTACCATGGATATGTCCTTAGATTGTAAGTCCCCCCGTGGACTTGAATGTAACTCGCCTTGAATTTCTAAAGAAAAGGCATAAGCTAAATTCAATTCCCAAACCTGAGGAGTGCAGGGACTGCTGTGCATGCTCGGAGCTTGACGTCTGGGAGCTCTGTGCTAGTGACACACGTACGGGACTTGCAGCTAACAGGAGGGAGGCTTGTGCATGCATCCTGGATCCCTGCAGACGAGCCACGCTTTAATACGGCAGCTAGGCAGCGGCTGCACCTGCGCTACTGGTGTCAAGCGCTGTTAGTGGAGGTGGAGGCCAGCAATGCCCTGCACCGGCAGCGCACTTTCACGACCACGCCCCTTGGAACGTAGGGGCGGTGCCTTCGAATGGTTTCTGCTTCTGCACATATTACGGCACGAATGAAGCTCGAGGGCACCGCCGCTGTCCTGCCTCCTCTGGGGGATGTCACCGACCGCGTCCACAGACACATTGCAATTCAACAAAGCTTCTCTTTAATTCTCAATAGCCAAACGTACGGGCGCCCTCTCTCTCCTACCGTTACCGGTTTCTTGTACTCCCGTGCGGCCGCATCCCACCTCCCGTCGCTGCCGGCACCACCAGGCCCAGCACTTTCTGAGCATGCGCGGCCGACTCACAGCGTCCCGGACTTTCTGCGATCCCCATAGGCTAAGGAGAAAAATGACGCCAAGACGCTGCGTCCGCGGAGAGAGCGTGCGCACTATCGCTCGGTAGCCAGATCGAGGCTCGGAACGCACAGAAAGATGGCGACCGCAGCGATGTCCTGCCGTGCGCAGGTGAGGGGAGAGCTCTTTTGTGGCGGTGTCTTAGTCGGGCCCTGCCGTTTGTGCTTGTGTCCCTTAAAGCTCATGTTTTCTTGCCACGGTGTAGTTCATAGGAACGAATCCGGAAGGTGGCCCCCTGCCCGTTCCGTTAACCGTTGTAGTTGGCGGCAGCAGCAGAGCTGGCAGTTGCCCCGTTCCGAGAGCGCGCGTCCGACGGCCCCTCTCGTGCCGCATTGAGTTTCACGGACTGCGGATAACGCGCAGCTTTGAGCGACGAAACTTCAAAAGCAGCACTGGCCTAAAAGTCTCCCTCCTGACACTGGGTGACCCGGCAGCTCTCCTTCCACTTACTCTGCTCCCTTTGCAGGTTATGGCTCAGCTAGTATAATAGTATAATCCTGATTTCAGGATAAAGCGGTATATTTAAGCCTTTTAAATAAATAAATAGACGCTAAATATATTCAAAGCGCTTCTACTTCTGCAGCCTTAAATAACTGACAGCTCAATGTTAAGCTACAGATAGGAGTCCGGTAGCAAGATGGAACTTTTAACATGGGCAGGTGGGACATTCGTCTCCCCCATTAAAGTCCAATAAACGCCCTACTCACAGTTGTAGGTTAAACTTGGTCACAGCTCTGTTATCATATCTTCATATTCCAGTGCAAATATATATGCAACAGACTTACAATGGGGTGAGGTTCCAGTCTCGTCACCTGAGCCAGTATGCAGATGCACCATTCTTCCTTCTTTACAAGCTGGCTGGACAGAGGGGCTGGGGGCCTTGCCGTGCTGTCTTAGAGGACCACCTATGCCAGGTCAGCTGTCGTGTGGGGAGACTCTCTTGGTGGCAGCTAGGGCACTCTGTCCCCTGCCTGTGCTCTGTGCATGCTTGTGGTCTCCTACCCTGGTGCAAAGGAGCCTTCTCTGGGTGAACGAGCTCTGAGCTGGTCTGAAGGACAAGCATTGTAGAATCTGTGTGCCTTTTTGGGAACCTGCCAGGTACTTGTGACCTGGATTGGCCAATGTTGGAAACAGAATACTGGGTTTGATGGACCTTGGTCTGAACCAGTATGGCATTTTTTATGTTGGTTATGTATTTAAATTTATTTGTATATCACCTTTCTACAATCCAAAGCAGTTTAAATTAACCAACGTGTAGCACAGCCTTGAGGGGCACACTGTTTTACATGGAACTAGAATTCTGTAACAACAGGTAAAAATGTGTTTTATTTTATTTAACACTTTTTCTATACCGTTTAATGAGGAAATCAAAGCAGTTTACATGTAACAGGGAACTTTAACTTTACATAGAACAGTGCTTAGCATAACATAACTATAACAGCAGTTTACATTTTTAACTAATCTACAGCTGTGACTATCGATACATTAAAGTGTTCTTTGAATAAATTAGTGTTTAGTTTCTTGTAGAATTCTGGGCGCTCCAATATTATTCTTAGCTCTGTGAGGAGTAGGTTCCAGAGGTCTGGGGTGTAAAATAAGAATGCTCTCGCACGTTTCCTGATTGCATTTTGTTAACTTGGCTGGTAGAGCTAACTTATTTTACTGGCATTTCCATGTTTCTCTGCCACTTGCAGCTCTTTGTATTGTAGATTCCAGGCAGGGTGCTGAGATATTATGAATAATTTTGAAAATTATTATTGTTTTGTATTGGATCCAACTAGCAAGTGGAAGCCATTATAGTTGTTTAAGTATGGGTGTGATATGTTCTGATCTTTTTGTTCCCATTATGATTCTGGCTGCTATGTGTTGTGCTAGTTGGAGTTGATGTAGTGGCTGTTCGGGGAGACCTAGAAGCGCATTGTTACAAAAATCTAGGTGAGGAAATATTGCTTGATAGTTTCTGAGCGGTAATCCAGTTTAGTCCTCTACATCCGGGTAGTGCACCACCTCCTGCAGCTCGGAGACTGGACCAATCAGATTCTTCCTATGTCAGGATGTATGCTGCTGGAGCTCCCATCAGCCCCCAGTGTGTCCAGTCTCCTGGCAGCTGGAGGACGTGTGTGCCTGGGGTTAGGCTCACTTAGGGACAGTTGGAGGCAACACTAGAGAGTGTTTCTTTTACTTTGCTATTTTTTTATTTGGTTTCTTTATTAGGTAGCTGTAGCTTTAAAAAAAAAAAAAAAAAAAAAAATTTAGAAAGCCGGCTGCGGTCGAGAAGCCGAGTCTGCACTGCACTGCTGACTTTACTTCAGAAGTGTCTTCTGCAGTCCGAGGCTAGCTCCTTCCTCCAAGACTGTTCGGAGGTGAGCGCTGCCTTTCCAGCCACCTGTCAGCGTTTCGGAAGCCCCTCTACGGTAGGCTGGCTCCCCTATTGTGCTCCGTACTGCATTCATTCTGTTGGCTGACATCCGGTGTAATTGTTTGCTCCCGCTCAGGATTCGAGTGGGGAGTTTGCTTTGGCGATCTTGGCCAGGTGCGGTGAGTTTCGGAGGATTTTGGGGCTGCTGATTGCCCCTTTGCTTTCTTTCATATTTACTTTAACTTTACTTTTGCTTGCTTTTCGTGCCATTTTTTTCCTGCCGGCTAAAGGTGCCGGCGGCCATTTTAAAGCCCCGGTTTTTTCCTGCCCAGCATGAAGTGTGCTACAACGGGTTTCTTTTCCACTTAGCGCATTTTTGGCATAGCGTTTTTGCTGGGGGGGGGGGGGGGCATTGCAGTTCCCGGTTGCTAGTTCTTTACAAAAAAAAAAAAAAAGAAGAAACACAACAGCAACGGAGGTTTTTCTTTCTTTGATTTCTTTTCAGTTTAGTGTAAAGCTGGTCCTTTTCCTTTCACTGTGGGGACTGCTGTGACATGGCTACCAGACTGCAGTGTGTTATCTGCGGGTCGCGCAGGGGAGCGGTGGATGAGTCTGGGGTCTGCAGGGGCTGCGCCTCAGTTTCCACCAGTTTAGAACACCAAATGGAGCATAAGGAATTGTCAGGCCCAGGAAGCCCGACGGTGCAGGCGGACGGCAGTCCCTCTCCTGACCCTCTTGCATCTGGTTCTACGGCCCCTCCTAAAGGGCAGGGGGGCACGTGGCCGATTGCAACAGCAGAATCTTCCTTCACAGATTTTTCCCCTGACTTTGTCCTGCTTATGCACCAGGCTTTTCGCTTGGGACGCTCGGGCAAGTTACCAGACGCTTGGTCGTCGCCCCTGTCATCTCTTCAAGGTGGGGAGGTCAGGCAGGAGGGCCAGCCTTCGGCCAAGCGCCTTCGCGCCATGGACCTGGACCATGACGATTTGAGCTGGCAGGATCCTGATGCAGAGGTGGTTCCGGAAGGTGGTGTTGACAAATTGGAAGACGGAGAAATCCCCGAACCCGAGGATCAAGCCCGGATTATTCGGGTCTTCCGTAAAGAGGAGCTGGTGCCTTTATCTTTATCTTTATTAAAACATTTGATAAACCGCCCAGGCCGAAGCATCAGGGCGGTGTACAATCATAAAAAGGTGACAGCTGCTGAGAAAGGAAGGGAAGAAAAGAACGCCAAATAATAATAGGACAGCAAAAGAAATAGCAGAAGGTAAAGAGGGGCAACAGAAAGCAGCAGAGCAACAGAATTTAAAACCATAATAATAATAATAAAAACTTAAAAACAATAAAAAATTAAAGGAGTGAGGAGAGGAGAGGGAGACTCGAACCAGATATAGGTGGAGCGAGAGGCGAGACTAGGGGAACATGACACCAGCGGAGAGGGGAAAATAGAGAAATAAAAGGGAGGGAGGGAATAAAAGGCTAAGTGGGAAGGACATCATCAGTGGGGGGAGGGAGATTGAATGCTTGACAGAAAAGATGAGTCTTGAGAATAGCTTTAAAACGAGTATAGGAGGGTTCTAAACGGAGAGATAAGGGAAGAGAATTCCAGAGGGCAGGGCATAGAAAGAAGAAGGCAGAGTGTCGGGTGGATTCGAGACGGGCCTGAGTGGGTGAGGGAAGAAAAAGACGATTACCATGGGCAGACCGGAGAAGGCGGGGAGAGGGCTGGAGATGGATAATATTGGCTAAATATTGGGGGGAGTCAGAGAAAAGGGCCTTGTGTGCAAGGATAAGTAGTTTGAACACAAACCGAAACTTAATAGGGAGCCAGTGTAGAGAAGAGAGACAGGGGGAAACATGAGAGCGGAGAGGAGATAGAGTAATAAGACGGGCGGCAGCATTTTGAACGATTTGAAGGCGGTGAAGTTGGTGAGAGGGAAGACCAGCATAAACAACGTTGCAGTAATCGAGTCGCGAAATAACTAGGGATATGACCAAAGTGATAATAGAAGAGTGTGAAAAGTAAGAACGAACAGCTTTGATGCGACGTAGGTGAAAAAAGGAGGAGCGGACAACAGAGGAGATGTGATCGTGAAAAGAAAGAGATGGGTCTAGAATAACACCCAAATAGCGGAGAGTGGAGGTGGAAGGGAAAGAATGGGAACCCATGACAGGAGACACTGAAGGAGAAGGACGACCAAAAGTAACCCAAAGAGCCGCAGATTACGGAATCTCTCCACGCTCTCAATCTCGCTGCTCCTCGTCCTGTTGAGGAGGACGGCTTGGAGGATCCTCTCATTCAAGTGGTGCGGGAATCTCATGTGGTGTTTCCGGTGCACCGTGTAGTAGAGCAGATGATTCAAACTGAGTGGGATCAACCCGAGTCCGGCCTTAAGGGGATTCGGACTATGAACCGCCTTTATCCGTTGGCAGATAAAGACAAGGAAAGGTTTAAATCGCCGCGAGTGGATGCCGCGGTGTTGGCGGTCACCAAGAAAACCACCATTCCGGTGGAAGGCAGTGCGGCTTTAAAGGACGCGCAAGACAAGAAGATCGATGGGTTGTTGAAACAGACCTTTGAGACCAATGCTTTATCTTTGCAGGCCTCCATTTGTGGGGCTTGGGTGGCTAGGGCCTGCTTACGATGGGCTCAGCACTTGAGGCAAGTCTCCGGCTTGGATCAGCAGGGCTTGCTAGAGGTGACTCGGCTGGAGTCGGGATCGGCGTATCTGGCGGATGTGCATTATGATTTGATTAGAACATTGGCGAATAGTATTGCCTCTTTGGTGGCGGTGCGCAGGTCTTTATGGCTGCGGAATTGGGCGGCCGATGGTTCTTCTAAGTCCCGACTCAGTAAGCTTCCCTTCAAGGGTAAATTGTTGTTCGGGGACGACCTGGATAAATTGGTAAAAGATCTCGGGGAGTCCAAGGGCGGTAGACTGCCCGAAGATAAGCCTAAGCTGGGTAGAAGTTTGCCGCCGGCGCGGGGTCAGTTTCGAGACTTTCGCAGGTTTCGTTCTTCCTGACTTTGGGGTTCCCAGCACGGCCGGTATAGTTCCAGAGGCC
This sequence comes from Ichthyophis bannanicus, assembly GCA_033557465.1. Lineage (NCBI taxonomy): Eukaryota > Metazoa > Chordata > Amphibia > Gymnophiona > Ichthyophiidae > Ichthyophis > Ichthyophis bannanicus. The sequence continues at coordinate 1,032,615,605 of CM066034.1, forward strand.
GAGGTTTTCGGGGAGCGGGCAGAGGATTCGCAGCGGCATCCTCTTCGGTGTCCTCTTCCTTTGGTCAAAAGCCACAATGAAGCGAGGCGGGCTCCGGAGGGGAGGTTAGTCATCGGAGGACGTCTTCGGGACTTTCTTGCTTCCTGGGCCCAAATAACATCAGATCAGTGGGTGCTCGAGATAATCGGAGAGGGTTATGCGCTAGAGTTTGCTTGGCCGATTCCAGACGCATTTGTCCTTTCCCCCTGCAAAGTGCGACGCTCCTGCCCCCGCCCTAGGGCTAAAGGACAGGAGTGGCCTATTGTCCCGTGAGGAATGGATTAAAACTATTCCCTGGGAATGATGGGAGATGTAGTTTTGTTCTCCTTTCTCTCACTGATAAATGTAGTTGTGCCAGAGACGGTAAGGCTTTGCAAGAATATTTTATTCGTGTTGGGGAGATTCCTCCAGCGCATCAAAATTCAGATACATGAACATAAATGGTGCTTTAAATGGTAACAAAAGAAACTCAGGAATATAAGACAACGTAAAGTGAGATCAGCTTTTCTTCTATGGAGCTTAACTCAGCTCTGCCTCAAGAGGTGACTTACATATATTGCAGCCTCATGCAATCACTGTTCCCTTCACAGTGTGAACTCAAACTCAGGTGCAAACAGTTAGGTTTTCAGAGCACGGCAGCAGAAACTTCCACGTTGTATTCTTTTCATACAAGGTACAGGCAAGCTTTGTTATACTGCTATTTCCTTACAGCATATTGAACAGTCCATGCTATTGTCAGTTTATCAAAGGTAAGGCATTTTCCACTTGCATAAAATCTTCTGACTGCACAGAACTATTGTCCTCATTCAGCTTTGACTGTCTGTCTGCTTTCAATTCTAAGAACTCTTTAAAGTCCTGAAGGAGCAATTCAGCCTGTTCAGTTCCTGACAAACCGTTGTCAGCCAACACTGAGTTTTTCTCCCAGTCAATAATGTTTCCCCCTTCAGCTCTTGGCTTGAATGACTCAGGGTAACAATTGGGATCTTTTAAAACAGCCTTAAATATAGTAGATGGGACTTTACCTTCTCTATCCAGGTTCCTATAGAAACTGCTGTCTTTCTGCCAGGCTCCTCTCCTTTTAGGTAGCTCAAAAGCTTTGTAGCTGTGAGGGCTTCTGGGTCTCTCCGGTCCAAACTGTATCCACGAGGGCTCTGCCTTTTCCCAAGACTCTAAACCAGGGCTTCGTCCACTTCTCGTAGGACTTCCTTTCCAAGCACCTGTTGAGATCCTTGCAGGTCCTGTGCTGCTACCAGGCTCAGACGTGCAGCCAAACTGCTTCCTGGTCAACTTCTCATGGCTTTCCTGTTTCTCACAGCTATTCTGCTTCTGCTTCTGCTTCCAGGCCCTCTGCTCACAGGTCCTGTGCTCCTGGGAATTCTGCTTCAAGCTATTCTCTCTCGTTCTTCTTGATCCCCTTAATCCCTTTAGCAGCGTCCTTCACCACTTCATAAAGGGATTCTTTTTCAGACACACCCCGTCCAACCCCTGGGTGTGCCCAATCAGCACTGCTCAACTCCTCCCCTGGGCTGGTCTTCATTCTCAGCTCACCAGAAGAGGGCTTTTTTTTCCTTTTAGGATTGTAAATCCTGCTGCATTTCAGGATTTCCTTCAGTCTCCATTTCCTCAGGAGGGCGCTCTTCACCACAAAAGGCGAACAGAAGGTGCAGGCCATTCGAGTGACGTTGAGTCGGCTCATCGATTTGGGTGCGGTAATTCCCGTTCCTCCTTCCGAGCGCGGCATCGGTCGCTACTCCATTTATTTTGTGGTGCCAAAGAAAGATGGGTCGCTCCGCCCGATTCTAGATCTCAAGGGTGTGAATCGTTTTCTCCGGGTCCCACATTTCCGGATGGAGACCTTATGGTCCGTCATTGTGGCGGTGCATCAAGGAGAGTTTCTGACCTCTCTCGATCTCTCGGAGGCCTATTTACACATTTCCATCCGAGCGGTCCATCAGAAGTTCCTGAGGTTCGCGTTCCCGTGGGGTCACTTTCAGTTTCAGGCAATGCCCTTCGGTCTAGCCACAGCTCCGCGCACCTTCACAAAGGTCATGGTGGTGGTTGCGGCGGCCTTGCGCAAGGAAGGTATCTTAGTCCACCCTTACCTCGACGACTGGTTGATTCGTGCGAAGTCCAAAGAAGAGAGCTGGGTGGTCAACGAGAAAGAGTCATTTAATGCCAACGCAGTCCCTCGAATACCTCGGAGTTCGTTTCGACACGGCGAGAGGTTTAGTGTGCTTGCCGGAGTGCTGCGTTCAGGCCTTGCGAAGGCTCGTGCGCTCTTTCTTGGGGATTCCCGCTCCGTCAGCGTGGTGGTATCTGCGGCTGTTGGGCACTATGGCGGCGACGTTGGAGGTAGTTCCGTGGGCCAGGTTTCATATGCGGCCACTTCAGAGAGCCCTGTTATGTCGCTGGTCGAACCAGTTGGATTCGTTGAACAAGCGGTTGCCTTGCCCGAAATCGGTCCGTTGGTCTCTCCGGTGGTGGCTGGGCACGGAGAGCCTCCGGATGGGGCTTCCTCTGGAGCAGCCCTCTTGGATTCCGTTCATCACGGATGCGAGTCTGTTGGGCTGGGGAGCCCACTGTGAGGGCCAGTACCCGCAGGGGACATGGTCCCCTCTCGAAGCTTCTTGGTCGATCAACCGCCTCGAGCTGCGGGCGGTGAGACTCGCGCTGCAAGCCCTCGAGACGTTGGTGCGTGGGCGAGCAGTGCGAGTTCTCTCGGACAACTCGGCAACGGTGGCCTACATCAACCGCCAGGGAGGCACTGGCAGTGTGGCCATGGAAAGCGAGGCAGAGGTCTTGTTCGCTTGGGTGGAGACCCGTCTGCCGGCTCTTTCGGCGGCGCATATCGCCGGAAAAGACAATGTGATGGCGGACTTTCTCAGCAGAGTGCAGGTCGACCCCGGGGAGTGGGAACTGAACCCGCAGGTGTTCGCGCAGATAGTTCTCAAATGGGGGCCTCTGATTATGGACCTTATGGCAACATTTCAGTCGGCGAAGACAGGACGGTTCTTCAGCAGGCGGCGAGAACGCATGTCTGAGGGCATCGACGCGCTAATTCATCCATGGCCGGCGGACGGTCTTCTTTATGTCTTCCCCCCTTGGGCGTTGATCGGTCGGGTCGTTCAGCGCATCGAAGCGCACCGGGGGCGGGTTTTGCTAGTGGCTCCGGATTGGCCCAGAAGGCCGTGGTATGCGGACCTGGTTCGCTTGCGCAACGGAGTGGCTTGGAGACTGCCTCCGCTTCTGGATCTGGTTCTTCAGGGTCCGTTGCGGATGCCTCAGGTGGATCGATTCTCGCTTATGGTTTGGCCCTTGAAAGGTCTCGGTTGAAGAAAGGTTATTCTCCTGAGGTTGTTGCCACGCTCCTCCGGGCGTGGAAGCCTTCCACATCTCTGGCGTATGTGCGGGTGTGGAGGTTATTTGAGGATTGGTGTTCGCGACATGGGGTTCGTGCGGCTACGGCTTCAGTGTCGGTGATTCTCAGTTTTTTGCAGGACGGTTTTGACAAGGGTTTGGTAGCCAGTTCTCTGAAGGTACAGGTGGCAGCGCTGGCGTGCTACCGGGGCAAGGTTCTGGGGGTTTCCCTAGGGGCGCATGCGGACGTACAACATTTTCTCAAGGCGGTCTTCAGGTTGCGTCCTTCGCGCAGAGTGTCAGTTCCTTCGTGGGATTTGAATCTCGTATTACAAGCCTTGGTTCGCAAACCCTTTGAGCCCCTTCAGGGAGCGTCAGTTAAGGATCTAACCCTGAAGACGGTATTTCTGATGGCCATCTGTTCGGCGAGGCGCATCTGAGTTGAAGGCGCTATCGTGTAGGGAACCGTTTTTGTCCGTTTCTCGGGATCGAGTGGTTCTTCGGCAAGTGCCCTCATTTTTGCCTAAGATCGTTTCGCCTTTTCATTTGAATCAGTCTGTATTTCTTCTGGTCCTTACTTCGGAAGCGGAGAGTCCAAAGGACGGGGGTTTACATTGCCTAGATGTGCGGCGAGTCCTTCGTCGTTACTTAAAGGTGTCAGAAACGTTCCGTAAAACAGATCGATTGTTCGTACTTTTTGGCGGAGCCCGCAAAGGAGAAGCGGCGGCAAAGGCATCCATCGCCCGGTGGATTAAGGAGGCGATTGCATCAGCTTACATTTTACAGAATCGGCCGGTTCCGGTGGGTTTGAGGGCCCATTCTACCAGAGCTCAGGCGACGTCCTGGGCAGAGCATAGTCTTGTTCCGCCTGTGGAAATTTGTAGGGCGGCTACTTGGTCGTCTCTTCATGCCTTCAGTGGACACTACTGGTTGGATGTGCTCGCCACTCAGGATGCTGGTTTTGGTTCGGCAGTGTTGCGTGCCGGTTGGCAAGGTCCCGCCCGGTGTTGACTGCTCTGTTACGTCCCGGATGTAGAGGACTAAACTGGATTACCGCTCAGGAAATAGAAATTACATTTACCTGGTAATTGTAGTTCCTGGAGGATCCAGTTTAGTCCTCCTTCCCTCCCAAGCGTCACGGTTGTTGATAGCGGCGCGCTTGCTGTGATGAATGGCTTCAGTATATATCTTTGGGTTTTCGTATCCCGGGCTCGCTTCTACTTTCCTTTTGCCAGCTATTCAGTTCGGGTGGCTGGGTTAGGACTGCTTCTTTCTTCAGGTGGAGTCAGAGGCGCTGTGCAGAGTTTTGGCTTCCTCGTTTGGGGAGGGGGTCGATTAACATTTAAGGGAACTAAGTTTTTTTTCTAGTTTGATATTTATGCTTATCTCATGTGTTGCTTCTTTGAGTCTGCTTAGTTAATAGTTCACTGGGGGCTGATGGGAGCTCCAGCAGCATACATCCTGACATAGGAAGAATCTGATTGGTCCAGTCTCCGAGCTGCAGGAGGAGGTGCACTACCCGGATGTAGAGGACTAAACTGGATCCTCCAGGAACTACAATTACCAGGTAAATGTAATTTCTATTTCTGAAATCTTCTTCACTGATGAGAGGTCAGAGGTTCTTTAGGACTCTTATTTTATGGTAGATTGCTTTTTGTGATGTTGCTGATGTGCAATGTGAAGTTTAATTGACTTAATGTTATGCCTAAATCATACCTCTTTTTTTTTTTTTTTTTTTTTTATTTCTAGATTTGCGTTGTCGATTGTAGTTGTGGGTGAAGTGAATGTTTTGTTCCTAGAACATATAGTAACTTTGCTCTTATTTATGTTGATTTTAAGCATGTGGTTTCTTAACCTTTGAACCAAGTCTTTGAAGCAGTTTGATATGTGATTCCAGGTCTGTGTTGGTTAGGTTGAGTGGAGAATACAGATGTTGTTAGTGTTTCAATTCCGTGATGTTTGGATCCATATTGCTGTTTATCTATTGGAGCGTGGATGCCCAGGTGGTTTTGTAATTGTTGTACAACCTTCTTGATCATTTTTGCTAGGAAGGGTAAGCTACAATAATTATTGGTTTATAGGATGCTGGGTCACTTTTGTCTGCAGCATTGTTTTTCAGAATTGTACGTAGTTTTTACTTGTTCAGGTAGGTGACCTTGTTCTAGAGAGAGTTTATGGATGAATGTTGACAGTTTAGTTCTGCATAGCTTCAGCCTTGAGACTGGGCAGGGGTGTAGTGGTGTTTAGGCTATTTATTATTTGTTCGATGTTTTCAATTGAAATCTGTTCAGTTTTGTGCCAGTGTGACTTGAGTGTTGGTTATGACCTCCATCATTGTTGTAGCTGCTTGATTGTTGGGCTTGCTTTGGAAGATGTTTGCTAGGGTTTGTGGGCAGGGTGCGGTGTCTGCGTAAACCTTGCTGTAATCTCTTGTGAGTGAGGAATCAAATAATTCCTAGGACGGTTCAGGGAGGTTTGGATAATCTGGGTGTGATAGTGTTTCTTTTGTGTGTTAATTTGGTTGCAATATTCTTTTAACTGGTTTGTATATTGAAATTGGTCTTCAGGTGACATTGTTCATCTCCATTTCCTTTTGGTTTGCCTTCATTGACATTTTAGGGTTCTCAGTTATTTGGTGTACCATGGTTCATTTTGTTCCGTTGTGTCTCTTTTGTGGATTCTTGAGGTGGTAGTTGCAGCTTTGAACATGGCTGTGTTTCAAGTGTTTACTAAGGTTTTTCTTGGTGGAATTGTGGGTTAAACTCATTTAGGAAGGATTGTTTATCAAAGCATTTGAATCTTTGGGTGGATGAACTGCTGTTTTGCTTAGGTCTTGTGATAGAGTGGAATGGTATTTTGAATGTTAGTATGCTGTGGTCTGACCAAGGGGCCATTTGAATTTGTGGTGGGGGCTCGATTGCAGATGGATTGCTTGCTCCTGATTTTCTGAGTTGGTATCATTAGAAGGTTGAGGGTGGTGTTCCTCTGTGACCTTCCAGTCATGGAGTCTGAGATGAATCTGAAGGTAGGCTGTGGATTCCTTTATGTAGGATTTTAAAGATTGTGGTGAGAGCTTTGTATTTAATTCTAATGGTGATGGAAGTCAATGCAGTTGTATTAGTATTGGGATGATGTGGGCTCGGCTGGGGGCCCCAGCGTTATTCGTGCTGCCGTGTTTTGGGCCATTTGTAAGGAGTGAAGGGTATGTTTGGGAAGGCCTTGGTAAATGATATTACAGTAATCCAGAGCAGGTGTAATCATGGCTTGGCAGGTTGTTCAGAATAGTTCTGCAGTGAGAGGGGGCGGAGGTGTTTAAGAGTTCTTAATTTATGGTAGGCAGATGTGGTGGTTCTTTTTATGTGATTGGAAGTTTAGTTTTTGGTCTGTTATGCCCAGATATTTTATTTTGGTTTTGACTTTGATTTCTACGTCAAGTCTCAACGTTGGTAGTGAGGAAAAGGTAGGGTCAGTAGTTATATATAGGGCTTCAGTTTTTCTCATTATTGATTTTCAGGTTGTGCATAGTAAGCCATCTTTTTGCATCTTTGAAGCAGTTTCAAAGGCTAATGAGATCAGGAGAAAGAAGGTTGATGGGAGTGACAAACATATCATTAGTGTAAATTTAGTATTGGATTTTGTACGTTTTGAATATTTGACATAATGGTTGGATGAAGATATTGAAAAAGAGTGCCGAGAGGCTTGAGCCCTGAGGAGTTCCTGTTTAGGTGAATGGCTTGGAGTCCAATCTCAGAGAGTCTTTGTAGGAGTAGATGGTGTGGGATGGAATCAAAGGCAGAAGCAATGTCTGGTTTTATCCTAATATTCACCTTTGGGTGCAGGTTATGAGTATATTTAGTGGATAGGTGATTAGGGTTTCTATCCCGTGATATTGTCTGAACTCGTGCTGATAAGGGTCAAGTGCAGTATGCTCTGTGAGGTGGTTTTAGAGTAGTATATGGACGATTTTCTCTCAAATCTTTGCAATACATGGGATGCTGGATATGAGCTCCCTATAGCTCCTCCAACCAGGCAGCCCAATGAACTGTTTCAATTTAAAGAGCTAACAGGTGCGGCCATACCAAAGGGCCCTTAGGTTTGGCCTCTGAGTGCCGATAACTACAGCTTCCTGTCCAGTTATGTCTTATATATAGAAACATAGAAATATGACAACAGAAAAAGACCACATGGCCTATCTAATCTGTCCTTCCATATCAACAACTACAACAGTCCCCTTTCTTCCTTTAGAGATCCTCTGTGTTTGTCCCATGCTATTTTGAATTCAGTTACTGTCCTCATATCTACCACCTCCACTGGGAGACTATTCCATGGATCCACCACTTTCTGTAAAGAAATATTTCCGCATATCACTCCTGAATCTATCCCCCTTTACCCTCATCCCATGTCCCCTCGTAGCAGAACTTGCTTTCAATTGAAAGAGGCTCTCCCCCTGTACATTTATGCCACAGAGGTATTTAAACATCTCAATCATATCACCTCTATCCTGCCTTTCTTCTAAGATGTACATATTAAGATGTTTAAGTCTGTCCTCATATGCTTTATAATGAAGACCACTAACCATTTTAGTAGCCATCCTCTGTACTGGCTCCATCCTGTTTATATCCTTTTGAAGTTGTGGTCTTCAGAATTGCACACTATTCTCCAAATGAAGTCGCACCAAAGATTTGTACAGAGGCACTATCACCTCCTTTTCTTCTGCTAGCTATTCCTCTCCGTATGCACCCATGCATCCTTCTAGCTTTTGCTGTCGCCTTTTCTACCTGTTTAGCTACTTTAAGATCATCAGACACAACCATGCCTAGGTCCCGCTCTTCTTTAGTGGACAAAAGTACTTCACCCCCTATACTATATTGCTCCCTTGGATTGCTGCAGCCCAAATGCATGACCTTACATTTTTTAACATTAAATCCCAGCTGCCAAATTCTAGACCATTCTTCAAGCTTAGCTAGATCCCTTCTCATGTTATCTACACCTTCCTGGGTGTCTACTCTATTGCAGATTTTGGTATCATCCGCAAAGAGGCAAACCTTACCCGACAGCCCTTCCGCTATATCACTAACAAAGATGTTAAAAAGAATCAGACCAAGGACAGATCCCTGGGGCACACCACTGGTAACCACCTCCTCCTCAGAGTGAGCTCCATTTACCTGTACTCTTTGTCACCTCCCACCCAACCAATTTCTAACCCAAGCAGTAAATTTAGGGTATGGTCAAGACTGGGTACTTTATTAGCCGATCAATTAATACCAAAGTCCAGGACTACTATGAACAGCCTGCAGCTTACCCACCATCTAAATGAGTTCAAACAGCTCTGGCAGAAGAAAAAAGAGGGAACCCATGTGACCTGGAGGCTACTATTCCCCCTCCACCCTTGAAAGATGCAATTACTTTATTCCTGATCGTCCCTCCAGTCTAGTCCTGAACCTCTGGGTTTAGCACCTCCTCTCGCAGCTTTGGAGACTGAGCACGTCACTCTTTTGGTGACTCCTGGTATAAATAGGCTGGGATCCGCCTTCTTACTCCAGTAAGCTCAGTCTCCAAAGCAGTTAGAGGAGTATTAACCCGGGGGGGGGGGAGGGGGGGGGTTTCAGGACTCACCTGAGGAGTAACTAAGGAGAGCTGTAGGGCTTAATTGAATTTAGGGATTTTTTTCTGGTGCTTTTAATTGTAAAAAAACCCTAAAAAACCCCCTAAGGGCAGGTTAGAAATGGCCCGGGAGTCTGGAGCTGCGGGGTTGGTCTCTTCACTCTTCCTCCATCCCCAGGGGGGTAACAAGTCCTGGAGATTACAGGAGCAGAGCGGACCGGTAAAAACTCGGCTCCCAACTCCCGAATCCACCGCATGGGCTGCTCTGCTGCCGGGGATCGTGGCGGCGGTGGCATACACTCCCGCGGAGTTCAGGGTTTCATTGTGCTCTTCGGCTCTGCCGACGCGGAAGCCACTAGGCTGAGCGCGGTGGAAGCCAGCAGTTCCGTGGTTGCACGCTGCAGCTGGTGAGGTAAGAGCCGGCAGGCAGTGGAAACTGAAGCCGTGCAGGTGGCTGGGGGGCTGCCAGGACATAAGAACATAAGCCGGAAAAGATATAATTATGTGATTAACTCCCTCTAATGCAGGGGTCACCAACCTCCAGAGGGCCGCGGGCCGCACAGCCGACTACCGGCAGACTCGCGGGCCGCACCCCCCTCCCCCCCCCTCCCGCGCGAAAAAAAAACTGCTCATACCTGACCTTGAATAATCCATGTCAGCTCCCTCCCTTCTTCTGCAGCCGCGGCTCCCTGCCTCTTAGGGAACCGCGGCTGTGCTTGTAAAATCATCGCGGAGCCCTTCCTGTCTTGACGGGCTCCGTGCAGCATTGTCCCGCCTCTAAAGGTTTGGACAAGTTCCTGGAGGAAAGGTCCATAAACCATTATTAAGAAGGGACCCAGGATATCAATGCTTGACCCAGTACAAGCATTGCAGAACCTGTGTCTTTTGGGGAAACTGCTAGGTACGTATGACCTAGATTGGCCACTGTTGGAAACAGGATACTGGGCTTGATGGACCTTGGTCTGACCCAGTATGGCATATCTTATGTTTATTTATTTTATTTATTTATTTACAATTCTTATATACCGCACTATTTGCAATCAGCGCGATTGCAGGTGTAGATCTAAGAGGACTCGTTTGAGACTTTCTGATGAAGAGGGCTCCCTCAGCGTGGCATTATCTGCAACTGTTGGGAAAAATGGCAGCACCCCTCGAAGTGCTGCCGTGGCCAGAGCCCACATGAGACCGTTGCAGAGAGCCTTACTCAGAAGATGGTCAAATCAGTCGGATCAGTTGACCCAGAGGTTGCCCTGTCCGTGGTAAACAAGGGAAGCTCTTCAGTGGTGGTTTTAGCCCAGCAGTCTGGAGAAAGGGATGCCCTTGGAATCGCCGAGGTGGCTGCCTCTCACGACGGATTTATTTATTTACATTCTCTTATATACCGTGCTATTCTGCATCAGTGCGGTTTACATTGAACAAACTGAAATTACATTGAACAGGGCATTATAACTTGGAGATAACTATTTTACAGGGAACATGGGCAGTGGAGGGTTAAGTGGCTTGCCCAAGACCACAAGGAGCACCTGTGGGACTAGAAACCCCAGTCCTTCCTGCCCAAGTTTGCTGTCCTCTAGTGGGATTTGAACCCCCGACCTTCCGGCCTGAAGTACCTTGCCCCAACCACTAGGCCACTCCTCCACTCCAGTATGTTCGGGTGGGAGGCACATTTTGAAGTGCGGTTTGCCCAAGGACAGTGGACGGAAAGGGAAAGACAGTGGTCCATCAACAGGTTGGAATTAAGAGCGGTAAAGTTGGCACTTCAGGCCTTTCAGCATGGTCTGCAGGGGAAAGCGATCCGGGTGCTGTCGGACAATGCCACGGCGATGGCGTATGTCAGTCGCCAAGGCAGCACCAGCAGCGTGGTTCTAGAGAAAGAAGCAGAGGGGCCGAAGAACACCTGGAGGCCTTGTCGGCGACACATGTAGCAGGAGTGGACAATGTGACATCCGACTTCTTGAGTCAAGGTGGATCCAGGAGAGTGGGTTCTCCAGCAGGAGGTGTTCGACTTGCTGGTGCAGCACTGGGGAACGCTGGTGATGGACCTCATGGCGACCTTCGGGTCGGCAAAAGCCGCATGATTTTACAGCAGAAGGCGAGAGAGAATGTCAGAAGAACTGGACGCGCTGATGCAGAGCTGGCCGGAGGAGCAGCTTCTCTATGTGTTTCCGCCCTGGGTGTTAATAGGGTGGGTTCTGCAGCACATAGAGCGTCAGAAGGGCCAAGTCATCCTGATTGCTCCAGATTGGCCTCGGAGACCATGGTACACGGACCTCATCCATCTCCTGGGGGGATGACCATGGCGTCTGCCGGTGAGAGAGGATCTGATAGTGCAGGGGCCATTGAAGATGCTGCAGGTGGAGCGATTCTCGCTTACGGCTTGGCTCTTGAAAGGGCCAACGAAGGGGTATGCGCGCAAGTCATCTCTACTTTGCTGAGGTCTAGGAGGCATTCTACCTCGATGGCGTATGTTAGTCGTGGTGTGAAGATAAGGGGGTATCGGCCTTAAAGGTGTCAGTTCCACAGGTTCTTTCTTTTCTACAGGATAGTTTCGATAAGGGCCTAGCGGCCACTTCTCTACGAGTGCAGGTGGCAGCGCTGTCCTGTTATCAGGGAAAGGTACAGGGTGTCGGTCTTGGCACTCATCAAGATGTAAAGCGTTTCTTATGGGCTGTGTCTCTCTTGAGGCCCCAGTGCAGAACGGCAGTACCGACGTGGGATCTCAACTTAGTGTTGGAGGCACTGGTCAGGGATCCATTCGAGCCTTTGGGAAGGTCGACATTGAAGGATCTCACGCTTAAGGCGATCTTTTTGGTGGCCGTTTGTTCGGCCCAGTGAATTTCAGAATTGCAAGCGTTGTCTTGTAGGGAGCCTTTCTTGTCTTTTCAGAGCACAAAGGTTATTTTGAGGACAGTTCCTTCCTTCCTGCCTAAGGTGGTGTCACCATTTCACTTGAATCGGGGTAGTGCTGCCAATTTTCAGGTTGGATGGCAAGAAAGAGGTCGAAGAACGGCTACATCATTTGGATGTAGGGCGAGTGTTGAGGAAATATTTGCTGAGGACAGCGCCGTTCCGCAAATCGGACAGATTGTTTGTGTTTGGTGGTCCCAGACAAGGAGAAGCGGCATCCAAGGCTTCTATTGCTAGGTGGTTGAAGGAGGCTATTCAGTCGGCTTATCTGTTACGGGGCAAGACGGTTCTGTTGGGACTCAGGGCTCATTCGATGAGAGCACAAGCAGCTTCATGGGCGGAGTGCAGCCTGGTGCCGGCGGTGGAGATTTGTAAGGCGGCAACATTGTCGTCGCTTCATGCCTTTGTGAAGCATTACAGATTGGATATTCAGGCAGAAAGGGATTCTTGTTTTGGATCAGCAGTGCTGCAGGCTGGTCTGACAGGTCCCTCCCAGTAATTTATTCACTGCTCTGTTACATCCCCAGAGGTTCAGGACTAGACTGGAGGGACGATCAGGAAGATGAAATTATACTTACCTGCTAAATGTTGTTCCTGGAGGGACTCTAGTCTAGTCCTGTATCCCTCCCTAGTTTTGATTTGGACCATTGCCTGCAGAAGTCTAGGTCGGTTCGTTACCACGCCCCCCCCCCCCGTAACAGGTCATCAACTACTAGTATGCAAACTCAAGCTAAAGTTGAAAAAGAGCAAACCACTCATGAATGCAGCAAAATATGACCTTGAGAATATACCACTGGAATTTAAAGACTGCCTGCAAAATCAATTTGCTGCTTTAGATACAAATGACAGAGCTCCGGAAGAGTTATGGAATGACATCAAGAAGGTTGTGTTGGAAGAAAGCGAGAAGTCTCTACAAAAGGTGAAACAGCAAAAACGACCAAAATGGATGATGGAAGAAACTCTGAAAATTGCCCAGAAACGCAGAGAAGCTAAATCCAAAGGAGAAAGAAAGACAATAACAGAACTCAACAGAGATTTCCAACATGCAGCAAGACAGGACAAGGAAAAGTACGACGACACATGCAAGGAAATAGAAGCAGAAACTATTAGAGGAAGAACAAGATCGGCTTTCCTAAAGCTAAGAGAGTTAAAGAAAAAGTTCCAGCCTCGAATTGGAATGTTACAAGATGCTCAAGGTTCTATGTTGAATGATGCTGAGAAGATCAAGAAAAGGTGGAAGGAATATACAGAGTTTTATATGATAAAGATCAAGTGGACCAACAGCCGTTTCAACCTGTACCTTATGATCGGGAACCATCGAAAGGATTGACCAACTTCTTAGGTTTTGGCCCATAAGCCATCCGTGTATATACAAACCAAATCTAATTGTATTTTGTACATATGTTTATAGTTTCCCTGTTGCTCCAAAGAACAGGCTTCTGACTGTGTACCCTTGTATGTAAACCGCACTGATAACAAATAGCGCGGTATATAAGAGTTGTTAAATAAATAACATAAATTGGTGATGAAAGAAGAAGTTGAAGCAGCATTGAAAGCCTTATCAAAGAACAAAGCACCAGGCATTGATGGCATTCCTATAGAAGTATTGCAGCAATCTGATGCAGCTGTTACCATACTTAAAAGGCTCTGCCAAGAAATATGGAAGACAACATCATGGCCAACTGATTGGAAAAGATCTGTGTTTATACCAATACTAAAGAAAGGTGATCCAACTGACTGTGGAAATTATCGAACAATCGCTCTGATCCCACATGCCAGCAAGATTCTACTGAAGATTATTCAAAAGAGACTACAACCATACCTGGAACAAGAACTACCTGAAGTGCAAGCAGGGCTCAGGAAAGGGCGAGGAACGAGAGACGACATTGCAGATGTGAGATAGATCCTTGAAAAGACTAAAGAATACCAAAAGGATATCTATTTGTGCTTTATTGATTATAGCAAGGCTTTTGACTGTGTAAACCATGAGAAACTCTGGGCCACATTAAGAAGCATGGGTATACCAGAACACCTGATCGTTCTCTTGCGCAATCTGTACATCGATCAAGAAGCAACAGTTCGAACGGAACAAGGAGAAACAGAATGGTTTAAAATAAGCAAAGGTGTAAGACAAGGCTGCATACGTTCCCCCTACCTGTTTAATTTATATGCAGAACAAATCATCAGAGAAGCAGGATTGTATGAAGACAACAGAGGTATGAAGATTGGTGGAATACTTAACAACCTTCGCTATGCTGATGATACTACATTACTGGCTGAAAGTGAAGATGATCTGAAACATTTGCTTCTCACAATCAAAGAACATAGTCTCAAAATGGGCCTGCACCTTAATGTAAAGAAGACAAAGATCATGACAACTGACAACTCACCTCCTGCCACCATCCTTAGCTCTCCCCTGCACGGGGATCGAGCCTCCGACGGCAGGAGGGCAGCGGAAGCAGCATCGCCCAATCCGGGCTCTCCACAGGCCTTAAAAGGCCGCGCCAGTCGGGCGCAGGGTCTCTTCACCTCCTGCCACCATCCACAGCTCTCCCCTGCACGGGGATCGAGCCTCCGACGGCAGGAGGGCAGCGGAAGCAGCATCGCCCAATCCGGGCTCTCCACAGGCCTTAAAAGGCCGCGCCAGTCGGGCGCAGGGTCTCTTCACCTCCTGCCACCATCCACAGCTCTCCCCTGCACGGGGATCGAGCCTCCGACGGCAGGAGGGCAGCGGAAGCAGCATTGCCCAATCCGGGCTCTCCACAGGCCTTAAAAGGCCGCGCCAGTCGGGCGCAGGGTCTCTTCACCTCCTGCCACCATCCACAGCTCTCCCCTGCACGGGGATCGAGCCTCCGACGGCAGGAGGGCAGCGGAAGCAGCATCGCCCAATCCGGGCTCTCCACAGGCCTTAAAAGGCCGCGCCAGTCGGGCGCGCCCGCGCCTGGCGGGCCCCGCGCCTGAGGGCCTCGCCAGAGGGCCCTTTGGCGTGGCCCTTAGGCGTGGACCCTAGAAGCAACGCTGAATTGTGTGCTCCCTCGTTCTTCAGCAACAATCCTCCATTGCCTGCAGCAACAACTCCCTATGGACGGTACCTAGCATCTCAGTGGGCTCTTCTACAAACCTTATCAAACTGCCGACACTGCAAGTATAACACAGCTAAATTGTCTGTATTAAATATTGTTTGCATAACTACTATTACTAGCTTATCTAGTCATACCTAGACATACCATCTTCAGCAGCCATTCTTAATCTAGCCTAGACACCACGTTGCTGTTGTTAACTAATATAATTACCACCTACAACGTTCTTAATCTCATTACTATTACATACAAACGCTCTCTATTGTGAATAGCCTGTATTTATTATTGTTATTGCACTACCTATCTGATATACATCACTGTGGTCTTGTTATCCATCTGTAATATATCACTGTAGTATTTCTACCCTTATGCCTACTGAGACAATGTAAAGCATCAAAGTGACAACAACCACTCCACCAAGGAAACAAGCTATTCAAATAGTAATATATTTTGTCTCTATCACTCTGCTCCGACTGCCCTGCTGCCCGGTCCAGGACACTCTAGAAACTCCTCGCAAAGTTACTATGACGCCCATCCCTTGACTCCTACCATGTATCAAATAATTCACTTGATACTTATCCTGCTTATCGCAGCAACCCCTGCCATAACACTCGCACTAGATCCTGGAATCAAGCAGATCCCTATACTTTATAGCACGGGAAGGCGCCCAACGGAAGATCCATGCCGCGCCACCTTGAGAAACAAAATACTTATTCTCACCTACTACATATCCCGTTACTACCCACTGCCAAGGACCCTACTGAGAAACATAAGGCCAATCGACTACTCAAGTGTGCCTTAATTAATGCCAGATCTATACGCTCCAAATGGCCTGTAGTTATTGATCTGATAGCAGCACATAACCTGGATATATTGCTGATAACTGAGACATGGCTAACTGACAACGACAACGTCCTCATCAACCAGATGATCCCACCAGAATTCTCCATCTTCACATGCCACAGATCCAATCAGAGAGGGGGTGGCACACTCATCCTTGCTAGATCGGACCTCCAATTCAAACAGATCAATACATCCAGCACTTCACACCTTGATGCCCTATCAATATCAAACAGGTCCTGCACAATCAACTTACTCTATCGAGCACCATCACCTTCCTCAGATGGCCTTTCACCAATAATCAACTTGGCATGTAACGCCCCAAACCCACATGCTCATAACTGGCTAGTTGGTGATTTTAACTTACCTTCATTACAAGCATCACACGCCTCAGCATTCCTCGAAGCCATGCACTAACTAGGCTATGAACAACTTATTGACGCCCCCACCCATACCAGAGGAAGCACACTGGATTTAATATTCGCCCCTCAATTGATAACCAACACATCTCAGAAGATCCTGATCTCCATAACCCCTGTACCCTGGTCTGATCACAATCTACTCCTCTTTAACATCCCCACTGATCATTCTACTACTGATCGCAACAAACCAGGTCGCCCCCCAAGTGCCCTTGAAACACGCTTCTGTCCTTTTAATAAGATCGAGGTCCTGGAGAAAATCCTACCTGCTCTCCACAAAGACTTACCTTCGCAAGATGACTTAGTAACCAACTGGGACAATACATTAAAAGCCGCGGCCTGCATCTCTACTACCGACAGGATCAAGACCAAAGACAAACATAAACCATGGATCTCCTCTGAATTACAAGAATCTCTCCTTCCTTCACCTGCGCAGACTCGAGAGACGCTGGCGCTCCTCTCGCTCTCCTGACGCACTCTGCTTGTACAATTCATACCTACAAACTCACCGGAGAATGACAATTGAGAGAAAAAAAAAATTCCACTCAGATGCACTAATGAGGTCCTTAAACAAGCCACATGACCTCTTCAATATAGTTAAATCCTTAACAGGTGACCCAACCACAACCCAAACACCTATGCCACACCCCCAAGACTATGCCATATACCTACAATCAAAAATGATACAGTCTAGTACGATTACCACAACATCATCACCTTCTACTCCACAGACCGTGGTCCAATTAGCATCGCTTGACAAATTTTCCCAGGTATCACACAAAGAGATCGAAGATACCATAGCAGCTATTAATTTAACTACTGCACCAAATGACCCCTGCCCAGCCAGGTGGATCAAAGAACTACGACATGAACTTAGCCCAACTATTAGCAAGATTGTCAATCACTCCTTCTCAACAGGATCCTTTCCTCAGAGCCTGAAATACTCATCCATCCGCCCGTTCCTGAAGAATAGTAAACTTGACCCAACAAAAGTTGAATCCTTCAGACCCATTTCCAGCATCCCTCTACTGGCAAAAATCATGGAAAAAGTAGTCCAGCGACAAATACAGCATCATGTTGACTCCGAATCCCCTTTGGACCCCTCACAACATGGCTTCAGAGAAGAACATGGCGTCGACACCCTTCTCACAACACTGTTCAATAGCCTAATCATAGGCATTGATAATATCCACCAAGGGTTCACTCTTATCTTTCTCGACATAGCTGCAGCATTCGATTCAGTAAACCACAATACTCTACTACAGCGCCTCCAAGACAAGGGAATCCAAGGACTAGCCCTGAAATGGTGTAAATCCTACTTATCTGATAGACAGCTGCAAGTCAGAACAGGAGAATCAACGTCTGATCTATTCCCCCTTAAACAAGGTGTCCCGCAGGGTTCCTCATTGTCCGCCTTAATGTTCAATATTTATATGCAGCCAATCTGCGATCTCATACGCACCTTCAACATACAATGTCTTGCCTATGCTGATGACATCCTGATGTTTGCCCCATTCAACATAAAACAACCAGATTTTACACCAATAGTTCACTGCTTTGAAGCTGTATCCAACTGGCTCCTCAATCAGAATTTACGGATAAACCATAACAAAACAGATGTTCTATTCATTACACGGAACCCAACATTCATACCACCTACCTCTCTCCAGGTAAACAATATTGAGTTGAAAGCACAACCCACAATTCGATACTTAGGAATTATATTAGATCAACAGCTTAATATGGCAGCCCACATTAAGAAAACGAGTGCAATCTACCACAAGATACGATCATTATGTAATCTCCGACCTTTACTTAACTACTCCGACTTCCGTACCATATTCCAAGCCCTGGTATTACCACACTTGGATTTCGCCAATATCATTCTACACGGTCTCCCGCAATCCACCATAAATCCCCTCCGTCTAGCCATGAATGCAGCCGCGAGAATCCTCGTAGGTGCTCCACGATCAGAGCACATAACCCCAATATTGATGAGCTTACATTGGCTACCCCTACAAGCCAGAACTCTATACAAGACCCTGGTCATGACTTTTAAAGCATCAAAGTGCCCATCTCAATCACCTCTCAGCAATATGATTCATATCACCCCAAATAACAGATCCAGGAGATCTGTTACATTAAACTCCATAGACCTACCAAAAGTCATCACAAAATGTTCTAAATCAACAGCCTCTAGAGCTTTCTCTCTGTTTTCACCCAGAGCCTGGAATGCCCTTCCACCCGAAATCAGAGCTATCTCAAGTCTGATTAAGTTCAGAAAGGCACTGAAGCACTATTTGTTCCTAACATACTACCCCGAAGCTACTCCATCCGAAGCTACTCCATCTGAAAACAGCTCTCATGCAGATCTTTCATATTTGACCCCTGTAGAGAATGGATAATTACGATGATTATTACCTGCTCACTATTGGACATATTTATTCTCACTATATTTAGCATATTTACTCTTTAATTTAATTAACTTCTTATCCACGGCATTAATAATTAACCAAAATATCCATGTATATAGTTGCCATGTATATAGTTATTTATATATAATTACCATGTTTTACCAAGTTTATTTACCTTGTTCATTGTAAAAAAACAATGCTGTTTGTACCATTGTGTTTATATTTGTTCATGTGTAAACCGCACTGATTTAAGAGCGCGGTATATAAGAAAAATAAATAAATAAATAATCAACAGGTTCATCGTTGAAGGAGAAGAAATTGAAATTGTGAACAACTTTAACCTACTTGGATCAACTATCAATAAAGAAGCAACAAGCAGTCAAGAAATCAAACGACGCATTGCTCTTGGCAGAATGGCTATGAAAGACCTAGATAAGATTCTCAAAAGCAGAGATGTCTCTCTCCATACAAAGATTCGACTTGTTCAAGCCATGGTATTTTCAATAACATCATATGGATGTGAAAGCTGGACAGTGAAAAAGACAGACAGGAAGAAAATTGATGCCTTTGAATTATGATGCTGGCGGCGAATACTGTGTATACCATGGACTGCCCGAAGAACAAACCAGTCGGTACTAGAGGAGATCAAACCTAAGCTTTCTTTAGAAGCTCAGATGACAAGACTTCGACTTTCATACTTTGGACAACATCATGCGAAGAGAGAGATCATTAGAGAAAGACATCATGCTTGGCAAGATAGATCAACGCAAAAGAGGAAGGCCAGCAATGAGATGGATCGATACAATAACAACAGCTACGAGTACTAGTCTGTCAACAATGAGCCGCCTGACTGAAGACCAAACACAATTTAGGATAGCTATCCAGAGGGTCGCCATGAGTCGACTCCGACTCGACGGCACTTAACAACAACAGTCTGCTTGAGATAAGGCTCCGCCTGCCTACTGTTTTGACTCGCTGTTATTTGCTTATTTCCTCTGCTAATAATTTTCCCTATCTGATAATCTGTGTCTTTTACTTATCTGTACTTATTCTATTTTATTTATTCTTCTTTATTTCATTTATTTAACCTTTATTCCCTTACTACCTATTATCCCTCTCCTCCTAACTTTACTTGCCCTCCTCAACTTATGGCTCCACATCATTCTTTGCTGAATCTTTTACTGATCCTCAGAAACCACCTTATTTTATTTAGCAATGCTTATATACTGCTTTTCACCGGGTCAAAGCAGTGTACATTCAGGGATGGTATATATTTCCCTTGTCCTTGAAGGGCTCACAATCTACATTTATACCTGAGGCAACGGAGGGTTAAGTGGCTTGCTCAAGGCCACAAGGAGTGCCTGTGGGTGTTGAAACCCCAGTCCCTCTGGCCTGAGGTTGCTGGCTTCCAGTGGGATTCGAACCCCTGACCCAAGGTAACTTGCCCCAACCATTAGGCCACTCCTCCCTCGCTCCACCAACCTAATACCCCCCTCTTTCTCACCCTCTCTCCACCCTCCCTGTTTCCTCCCCCATCTTATCCTCCATCCTTTCCTCAGCTCTTGAGCTTCACCTTCTCCTTCCTGTCATTCATCCCTCTCCTTCCCCTCTAAAACAACCTCATCCTCGTTTCCAATGTGCTCTCTCCTCTCTCCCTTGCACTCTTCTTCTCCTTCTGTCCACTGGTGACATTAATTCAAACCCTAGTCCCCCTTCTTTCTCACTCCATATTAGTTCCTCTCTCCACCAACCTAATCTCATCCACATCCCTCTCCTTTCCCCCTCCTCATGAGCCTTATGGAATGCTCCTTCCATTTCTAATAAACTTCCTTTTACCCATGATCTCTTTATCTCTCACACTTTCCATCTTACTGAAACCTTGCTCCTCCTTGATGATACTTCTTCAGTCGCTGCCCTCTGTCACGGCAGCTGTCAATTCTCCCACTCTCCTCGTTCCAAAGGCCACGGCAGTGGTGTTGGGTTCTACTTTCTCCTTCTTGCCAATTTCAACCCTTCCTCGCTGTCATCTATAGCCCCCCTGACAAGTCCTCTTCTACCTTCCTTGCTGATTTTGACTCTTGGCTCTCCTTATTCCTGGATTCTTCTCCCCCCCCCCCCCCTTATTCTTGATGAGTTTAATTTTCACATTGATAACCCCTCTGACCCCTATGTGTCCAAGCTTCTTTCCCTTACCACCTCTTTCATCCTCCAGCTTTGCTCTTCTACCCCAACTCATCAGCTTGGTCATTGCCTTGATGTCGTTTTCTTCTCTAATTGTTTACCTTCTAATTTCCATATCTCTACTCTTCCCTTATCTGACTACCACCTGTTAAGTTTCACTCTTCATTACTCCACCCCTCAATCTCGCCAAATCTCCTCCTATCTTTTTAGGAATCTTCATGCTATCGATCCACTGACTCTATCCACTACTGTTTCATCTCTTCCACTTTATTTATTTATTTACAGTCTCTTATATACCGCACTATTCAGCATCAGTGCGGTTTACATGGAACACAAACTTACAACAGGGCGGCAAGCCGCTCTGTGTTTACAGAGAACGGGTGCTAAAACCTGGGTAACAGGGGTTAACTATTTGCACATAGGTGTCATGTTTAAGTCATATTGGAAGTAGACTAAGTTGAGGTTGGATTCCTATAATACTGCTCTCTACTCTGTATATCCTTGCTCTGCCCATTCCATGTCCTGTGAGACGCACTTCACCTCAGCCCTGGTTGTCTTCAACTACCCGTTACCTACATTTCTGTCCCTGCTCAGCTGAGCGCACTTGGCTCAAATCCCGCACTCTCTCTGACTTTCTTCACTTCAAATTCATGCTTTCTTCTTTCCAGTCCATCACTGCGCTCGCTAAGTAAAACTATTTTTTCCATCTGACTAAAAGTCTTGCCTCTAACCCTCACTGTCTTTTTTCTACTCTCAATTCTCTTTTTAAGGCACGTCCACCTCCAATATCACCTCCTCTCTCTGCCCAAACCCTAGCAGACTATTTCATCCCCTCGTCCCCCTCTCCATTATCAACTTTTCCCCTCAACCTCTATCACCCTTTCATCCTTTCCTAAAATCTCTGTTGAGGAAACCCTCACTTGACCCTACTTGTCCTTCTAATTATCAACCTTCCTTGTGAACTCCACTCCTTCTGGTTTTCTTTTCTCTATGCCCTTTTCTTCTTCTGTAAACTCCAGACCGTTCTTTTCACCTTGCTGCTCCTTATGCATGGAACAAACGTCTTCTATCTTTGTCAAGTCTCTTCTCTCCCCCTCTTAAAATCCATTCTAAATGCTTACCTCTTTGAGGCCGCATTTGGATCATTATCCTTTTTCTCCTTGTCTCCTTCCTTAATTGAACCCCTTGTTTCTCTTGTATTGTTCTGTCTTCTTTATATGTTTGTACAGCGCTGTGTATGCCTTGTAGCGCTATATAAATGATTAATAGTAGCAGTTGGTCTATAGGATTTGGGGAGGCTGGGTCAAGCTTGGTACTTTTCAGAAGAGATCAAATTGATGTTTGTTTCAGTGAGGTGGGTATAAGGCTTAGTGACAAGGAGGCATGCACTATGCTCATTAGATATGTGCTGAGGGTGGGGTCTAGTAAGCTTTACACAGGGCAAGGGTCCAGCACAGAAGTTGTGTTAAGGGTCTGGATTGTATCCTCAATATTTTTGAGTGATGAGAGTTCAAACTGAGACTATGGCTTCTGGGGTATCGCTTCATGATCAGGTGTCATTCAGGAATGGTTTCACGGGTTAGTTTCTCCAAATGGGTGAGTTTTGCATATACTATGGCAGTTGTGAACCTCGCTTCTAAGCCAGGGTATATGGAGTATGATCTTAGTCTCTCAACTTTACTGCTAATGCTCGGCGTAATACTTGCATCATGCCAAAGAGAGCCTCTTGCTGGAGTTCATAAGATGTAACATGTACAGGTAGTTTGTCAAGATGTGCTTGGAAGTTCTTCTTTATCAAGCCTGTGACTCCCAGTACAATGGAAAATATTTCTGTATCTTTCTGCCACATTTTCTTGGTCTCTGACTGCATTTCTTGGTACTTCAAGATCTTCTGCCTCTCCACGTGATTCACAGAGTAATAACTGTACCGGCACTTCTATCAGTGCTGCTCTGGTATTCTTCTCCTTTACCACTATGTCAGGTTTCCTGGCATCCAGTTTCTTGTCTGTCGGAGTGGGAATGTCCCAAGTGATCATAACCTCTTCATTCTCTGTTATTTTCTTAGGGTCATGATCCCAGTGCTTTTCAGGGACACTGATGTAGTGTTTAGAGTTTCCAGTGGAGGAAGCGTGCTACTTTGTTGTGCCGTTCTGTATAGAAATTTTCTGCCATCAGAACTTCACAGCTTGCTATTAGTTGAGTAACTATTTTCAGTTCTTTCTTACAGAATCTGCATGTCTGTTGTGCCAGTTTTTCAATACTCTCCGTAAACCATCTCGTCTGTAATCCACTGACCTGGGCTGCAACCATCAATCTTTTATTCTCAATCTTTCATCCTTCGGTTTCAGTTCACTTCTTCTCAACATTCGTGAATCCGTTCTTGAAGTAACACTCTGTATTTTCCACTGTATTTGTGCATTTGCCACTTGTTTTTCCTCACCTGCTGATCTAATTCTTTGAAGAGTTTTTTTTTCTCTTGTTTTGCAAATTCTGTTACTTTCCCTTGCATGCCTGTGGATTCTCACTCATTCCTTCTAATCGTCGGAACGCTTGTCCAAATTTGATGATGGAGACAGATTCTGGACGTTTACTTTCATATTTCAGCACTTTTGGCATATTTGGATCTGATGATGCTGTCAGATAGGCTTGGAGGCCTACAATAGTAGCCCTGTAGGTGTAGTCAATCTCTGTAAGTCCTAGCCCTCCTTCAGCTCTAGGAATGCACAATCTTGGCATACACTGATTCTTGTAAATTACTTCATGAGCATGGAGGATTTTTCTTGTTCGCACATCCAGTTTTTCAAGATCTTTGAGGCCAGTCCCAAAACATTATGAGAGTACCGGAATTGCCAGCTGATTGATGGCTTGTATCTTATTTTGTGATGTTAAATCACTTTTTCAATAACAGTTCTCTGTAATATTCTTTACTGATCTTCTCTCTCAAGAGTTTCTGCTCAAGTGTCATTCCTTCCTCTATTCCAGGATACTTATATACCCCTTCTTGTTCAAGGTCCTTGATGTCACAGCCCTCAGCAAGGGAGATGTTTTTAGTTTTGCTCAATTTTCCTCTGAAAAAAAAAGGTTGTCTTAGCACACTTGTCAAGGCCAAAAGTCATCAGAAAAGGGTTTTTTTACCAGACAAAGTTGCTCTGCTAATTGTTGGTCACTGGAACTGTAGAGCTTCAGATCATCTATAAATAGCAGATGGGAAGTTGATTCTAAGTTGCCATCTTTAGAATTCAGGCTAAATCCATATCCCAAAGAGCTGATGAGAGCATTCATTGGATTAAGTGGCGACATGGGATCTCCCTGAAATATTCCTCGCTGGATCTTAATGTTATGAAAATTGTCAGTACATCATTCCTATCTCAAAAAAAAAAAGAATGTGGATTCCCACACTGTCATAGTGAACTTAATGTATTGTCACTCACCTACTACCCCGGAGACGGAAGGCCTGGGGCTTCAGTGAGGATCCTCTTATGTAGCAAGGGCGGGGTAGTGCCCCCTGGGATTTTGAGTCCTAATAAGAAGGTAGCTGTGGTCGAGTAGCTATGCTTAAAGAGGTATTTATTTCCCTTCTTGGGAGAATTCTTGCAACAAGGGTCAAAAGAAATTAAACCATAAAACTGTTACAACACAAGTGGGAACTACAAATTACAACAAAAATGCTTCTTGTCAGCTTTAAACAAACAATAAGGAAAAACAGGCTTTTTCTCTCACCAAAAGCTTTCCAGTGAAATCTGTGTTCCTCCACAGATTTCTCTTAGGCAGGGTCTTACTCAGGCTTCAACAAAAAGAGGTCACGCTGTCTGAAAACACCATTGTACAGTCCATTTTATAAATATCTGAGCTCTCTTCACAGAAGTCACATTCCATGTCCTCGTGTGCTTCTTGGGGATTATATTTGTCAGGGCTGTAATGTGTATCAGTGTTTAAAAGTTCCCTCTCTTCTTGGCTAGAGCTTCTCTCCCCTCTCCCCCTGCAGAAAGGCTGATTACCGTGCACTATGGATTCTCTCCTTAGAGGGCCATATCCTTCAGGACCAATGTAGTTAAAATCCAGTGCCCCTCTATTCAAGGTACTATGCCTTTCTTCAGGCTGAGCTCTGGCTCTCCGTCTTGCAACCGGGAAGTTGAAAGTTTTCTCCCTTTCACTTCCCCTTAAGGGACGTCTTTCTCTCGGGTAAGAAATCACTTCTGGATAATAGCTTTTGCTCCCCAGGTACCTGCTCTTGTGTGTATTCCCTCTCCCAGCTCCTCGTGGTCTGCAGCTTGGAATCTCTCTCTGTCCCCAACCGGACTTTGGCTTAGTGCAGCCCAACTTTCCAGCACTAACCTCTGAGAATTCCTCCTGAGCAAACCCCTCTGAGGTACAGATGGAATCCATGTCAGAAGCTTGCAGGTATGACTCCTGGCTTTCCTGAGCTCTGCTCTTTCCTCTCCAGTGAATCCTCTCAGGGTCTCTTTCCCCCTCGTCATTAGAGAATGAGTCTGACTCCCTGCTCCTGTCTCTGTTCCTTTCTCGGTTCCCTTCTCGATTCTGCCCTGCTTTGCTCAAGACTGACTTTTTAAGTGCGTCATTCTTTGAGACTCCTGTTAGCTCAAACTGCTGCAGCTGTGTCTGCTTCCCTGATGAACTATGACGTAATGTTCTATCTGGGCGTTTACCTACATACAGCCTGTGCTCTTGTTTTGCTTGGTTGCTCATAGCAACCTCTAGCCATGTGCTTTGCACTGCCGGTTTTAAAACTGCCCTGTGTGTTTTCATCTACTTCCATAGGCACCATCTGCCTTGCTCCATGACAGTATTCTATCAAATCAAAATGTATTTTATACATTTCAAGGCAATGTATTATCAAGAGATGGGATGCTGTCAGAAGCTTTCTTATCAGTCTATGCTATACTGAGATTTCTTCCTTTCTTTGCACTGGCCATAATGGCCTTGTTCAACATTAACTGGTCTTTGGTTCCATATGCTCCTCTTATTGCCCCTTTGCTCTATTGCCATGAAGCTATTGAGCTCAATGTGATCGTATATTCAGTCTGCATCTATCACAGTAAACAGCTTATAGATTGTAGATAAACAGGTTATTGGCCTGTGGGCATATCGGGTATTGTGGGTTTCCTTTATTTGGCTCCTTTACGAGTGTTTTTGCAATGGAGACTGTCTCTTGGTTTGTTTATTGCACTGGTGATGAGATTGGCATGGTATTCAATTTTTTTTTTTTACTTTTTAGTGTTTCTTTGTATAGTAAGCTGTTCTTTGTAG
Organism: Ichthyophis bannanicus; assembly: GCA_033557465.1. NCBI lineage: Eukaryota > Metazoa > Chordata > Amphibia > Gymnophiona > Ichthyophiidae > Ichthyophis > Ichthyophis bannanicus. The sequence goes on from CM066034.1 coordinate 1,032,641,714, forward strand.
GTGGTGCAGAGGAGAGTGGATCTCTTGAGCTTCTCCATTTATGTTCAAAGAGGCATAAGTTGCTTTTCTGCTTCTGGAGTGAAGATGAGAACCATGGAGCCCAGTTCAAAGGTTTTTTTACAAACCTCTTTGGAGGGGCAAGGCCTGCCGCAGATAGGATTTCATTCCAACCTTGGGTTAACATGTTGAGGTCAACTTTTATGGCTGCGATGGAGTCTAGTTTTGGGATGACTGTTTCCAGGAAGTGTTTATCCCTCTTCTCCTCTCCAGGCCAGTCCAGGCACCATTGGGTAGTCGGCCCCTTCCAGCAGCTGAGGACTGAAATGAACAGTGTTTTGCAGGTGTACTAATAGTTCCCCCACCTACCACCTCGGGCTCGGTCTTTCAGTCCTTAGCAGCTGGAAAGGACCGTACTGAGAGTAATCTCTCTAGTTAGGATAGGATTTTGAGGCAATTCAAGGCAAAATGGGATTTTTTTTTTTGGAAGGTTGGAGTGCAGGTCATCCGACAGATGTAAGGCAGAGCTGGGAGTACTTACCCCCGATGGGCTGGCAAATTGAAGGGAAGCAGAGGCAGGTCCTGCCTTGACCTGGTGATGTATTTTTAACGCTGCCCGGGGTGAAGTACTTGGGAGCCCCAGGTCACACCGCTGCTTCTCCCAGTGGCTAGTTGCTTTCCCGCAGGCTGCATGGGGGGCTGGGGAAGAGCTTTTGACTATCATAGAGCAGAGACAAACAAGTTCTTGTTCAGGTTTGCTTCTGCCAACGGAGGTGAGGCTGCTTCGGGGCCACAAGGAGGGGGGAGAGGGCATTCCGGCAGTTGGCGGGACTTGTCTCTGGTAGTGCTCCCTTCCGGTCAGCAGAATTTTTGGGTGGTCGCAGGTGCATGCTGTCGTCAGCATCAGCGTGCGTTCAGCGTAGGAACAGCTGTGGTTTGACAGGGCCGGGTCTCTGCCGCACATGTTTCAGGCAGGGGTAACAGGCTTGAGCGCATTTCCTCTTTGTCTCTCCGGGCCAGTCCAGGAACGTTAGGGTAGTCAGCCCCCTCCAGCAGCTGAGGACTGAAAAACACAGAGTCTTGCTGACAGCCTATCCAGCTCCCCCTGGTGCCAGAGACTCTTTCTTTCAGTCCTCAGCAGCTAGGAAGGACGTGTGGCTGACAGGCTCCTGTTAAAACAAACAAACAAAAATAAACAGACCAGAGGCAAAGAATTGAGAAGAAGATAGGGGTCTGAAAAAAAAGGCAGAGGTCCTGGGTAGTCCTAGCAGGGCTGGAAGTCCAGGTGTGCAAAGAGTAGTAGGGGGGGGGGGCAGCAGAGGCAGAGCCTGCCTCGACTTTCATGGAGTCGCCGTTCCTGTCCAGGTGTTAAGTGCCTGGGAGCCCCAGTGCACTCCTTTCTGCCTCCAGACCCACTTCATATTCTGCTGGGAGAGGGAGCGATTAGGAGTAAAAGATTTTTGAAGCTGAACTTGTTCAGGTAGGAGTCGAGTGTTCTTTGCGGTGTTGGCTCGGTGCCAGGGTTCGTGGGCAGTCTCTGCTCCAAGTGCATGCTGCCGGTCTCGGCAGCATGTGTTCAGTGCGGAGGTTGCCGGGGCTTTGCCACACTTGCTTCCGGCGTGGCAGCAGGACGCAGAGGCTCCTGGAAACAGCGATGGAGGAGAAAGCGGTGTTGGGGATATTTTAAGTAGGCCTCAGAGCGTTGCGGAGAAGGCGGGAATGGCGGCCATGATGCAGCAGGCTGCCATTTCTCCCGCTCTGCAGGATAAGCCGGGTAAGAAAATCAAAAACTAAAAAGCTGCCTTCAGTTTCCTCTCATTCGAAGCCCTTGGATATGAAGGACTTGATGGAGGCCTTATTTTCGGCAGATTTCATTCTTTATATGCACAATGCTTATTGTTCAAAGATGGACCAGGCTAGAGGCAGGAGTTCTCCCCCTCGGGTGATAGGCTCCCAGGCGGTAGATTTTAGTTTAGAGGACCCTGGGGAGGGGTCCTCTGGGCAGGTTCTAGACATGGGAAGGAGTTCAGACCCTTTCAGTCCGCAGGGTCCAGAGTGGCGGAGGAGGTTGAAACTGTCAGATTTGGGTTTGGATCCCTGGGTCTTGGAGTTGGAGGAAGGTGAGCTGCTGCCAGGCGACAACCCAAATGTCTTCAGGGTGTTTCGCAAAGAGGAGCTGGGAGCTCTCATTGCCAAATCCTTGGCGGATCTTAATATTACCCTTCCAGTGGTCCAGGAAGAACCGCTGGAGGATCCGCTGCTCTAGGGGTTTAAAGCGGAGCAGAAGTGTTTTCCAGCCCATAGGGTGATCAAACAGATGGTAGAGTCCGATTGGGAGTGCCCGAAGGCTACGCTGAGGGATAGCCGGGCCATAGGACGCCTGTACCCAGTTCCGCAGATGGAAAAAGAGCTGCTGCGAATGCCTAAGGTAGATGTGTTGGTTTCGGCCGTGACTAAGAAGACTACGATCCCGATGGGGGGGGGGGGGGGGGAAGCAGCCCTCAAGGATCTCCAGGATCGTAAGTTAGAGGCGATTCTTAAGCAAGCCTTTGATTCATGTGCACTATCTCTGTAGGCTTCAATTTGTGGGGCCTATGTGTCCAGAACCTCCATTCGTTGGCTCCAGGGAGAAGATTCTCCTGAGGGGGAAGAGTTCCTTTCCAGAGGGAGTGAAGTTGGAGTCGGCAGCGGCGTATTTGGCGGATGCCTTTTATGATTTTGTTAGGATTTCCGCTAAGTCAATGGCATAAATCATTGCTGTTTGGTGCTTCCTCTGGCTGAGGAATTGTGCGGCAGATGCATGGTCAAAGGCTCGTCTCAGTAAGCTCCCCTATAAAGGCAAGCTGCTCTTTCCTTATCGTCACTCCAGTCCAGTCCCTTTACTTTAGGGTTACGCAACCCTTCCAGCAGCTTGGAGGCTGAGCCCAACCTTTTTGGGGGTGGAGCGGTATATATACCACTGGTGCCACCCACCAACCCCAGTATACTCAGCCTCCAAGCAGCTGGAGGGTTCCGTAAGCCTAGGGCTTACTGGAGTCTTACCTTCTTTTAATTTTGGCTAAATCTTACTAATTTTAATTTAATTTAATTTTAATTTAATTTTCATTCATTTATATATTTATTTCTTTAGGCAATCTTCCTTCTCTACTGTTTGCTGTTTTTTCTCCCTCCCCCCCCCCCCCGGCCCGGGCCGAGGAACGGAGGTGTTACCATTTTGCTTACAGCAGCGAGCAGGGGAATCAGAAGCCTCTCGCTGCTGACCAGGCCTGCTGCGGCTCCTCTTCAACTCTCCGGAAGGCCTGCGTCCTCGCGCCGAAGCCCTCCCCGGTGGCTGAGCGCTGGAGGAGACGCGAAGCGGAGGAGCGGTCTGCGGCGCTCAGGCTTTACCGCTCCCCCCCCCCCCGAGTCAGCCGAGTGCAGGGGCGAGCTCCGGAGACGCGATCGCAGCGCAGGTGAACAACCGCGAGCGGGTAAAGCAGCACTCGTCCTCCTCTGTCCCTCTCTTCAGCCGGAGGCTCCAGAGAGGCGCTAAGACCAGCCGCATCCCTCCGTTCTGAGCTCCACGTGGCCGCGGCCTGCCACGTGTTGAGCCAACGGTGCAGGAATCGCAGCTCCAGTCCGGGTAACAGCAGAGGAGCTGGAAGAGAAGCATACAAACAAATCGCAAGTACTCAGTCCATTGGCTCTAGGGAGATTGTAATTGCTGTTTTCTTTTGTGTTTAACTTCAGTTTGCTTTAATTCTTGTCTATTCCCCAGTGGTTTAAGGAGATTTCGCTGCCTTATCCTTGCTCCTGGAGAGAGCAGTGCAGGAAGTTTTAGAGGGAATTTTAATTATATTTTCATTTGAATTTTATTTTAAGTTTAAAGTTGAAAATTTATTTTAAGTTATCCACTAGATAGCATGACTGGCAAGTCAAGGTGCCCATCTTGTGGCACACGTAGGGGTACTGCATCTGAAGCAGGAGTCTGCAGAGGCTGCGCTGCAGTAGCCACCTCAATAGAACAAGAAATCAGCCTTTCTATGGCCCAGTCATCCCAGGGGTCCTCGGATCCTATGGAGGGGGAAGTAGTGTCCCAGTTATCCCTTCCCTCTCACTCGGAAGCACCCCCTCCTCCGCTCCCCCCCTCCACCCTTCCCCCTGGGGAGGGGGCAGTCGGGGACTTCTTTTCCCCTGACTTCGTGCTTTTATTACACCAGGCCTATTGCATGCGCAGACAGGGGCTTGCGACAGGAGAGGGGGGCTCGACATCCGAAGGCAGAGTAGCCAGACCCCTGAGGGCAAGCGTTCAGGACTCAGGAATACCCCCTAAGCGCCCCAGGCTGCTGCACGAGGAACCTCTCTCTTCCCTTTCCCAGGGCACCCTAGAGGAGGAGGTCTCTGAAAAGGAATTAGAGGAGGAAGAGGAGGAGCTGGAAGAAGGGGAGATCCCTGAGGAGGACCAGGCTCGCATAATTAGAGTGTTCCGACGAGAGGAGCTGCCTGCTTTAATTAATGATTCCCTGAAAGCTCTCAATGTAGCCTCAGATACCCCAGGGGAAGAGGAGGCATTGGAGGATCCCTTAATCCAGGCCATCAGGAAGTCCCAGAAAGTTTTTCCAGTCCACAGAGTGGTACGTCAGATGATACAGGAGGAATGGGATCAGCCTGAGTCAGGGTTAAGAGGGGTCCGGGCCATGTCCCGCCTCTACCCTCTCCCTGAATCGGACAAAGAGCTGCTGAAGTCCCCCAGGGTGGATGCGGCGGTTTCAGCAGTAACAAAGAAAACTACTATCCCAGTTGAGGGCAGCGCGGCGCTAAGGGATCCCCAGGATAGGAAATTGGACACGCTCCTAAAACAAGCCTTTGATGTCAGCGCTCTGGCCTTACAAGCTTCAGTCTCAGGGGCCTGGGTAGCGCGGGCCTGTTTGAGGTGGGCTCAGCAACTCCAGGCAGAGGAGGTTTCCGCCGAAGGATCATTGGCCAACGCAGCGAGGTTGGAATCCGGTACGGCCTTCCTGGCGGATAGTCAGTATGACCTCATCCGCAGCTTAGCTAAGAACATGGCCTCGGTGGTAGCAGCCAGACGCTATTTGTGGCTACGGAATTGGGCGGCCGATGCTTCCTCCAAAACTCGCCTGAGTCGTCTTCCCTTCAAAGGGAAGCTGTTATTCGGTGAGGACTTAGATAAGCTGGTAAAGGACCTGGGCGAATCCAAGGGCGGCAGGCTTCCGGAGGACAGGCCGAAACAAGCGCGGCCCTTAACCCCAGCACGGAACCAACCTAGGGACCCCCGGAGGTTTCGCTCGACAAGACCGAACCCCTTTCTTAGGGGTCGTTTTCCCGGTAGAGGACAAAGCTCCCGAGGTTTTCGGGGGGCGGGCAGAGGTTTCTCCGCCTCCTCCTTTTCCTCGGGCCCCAGGAAACAACAATGAGAGTCCGGGGGTCCAGGAGGGCGGGATGCCGATAGGCGGTCGCCTGAGGCTCTTTCTTCCCGCCTGGTCCCGGGTCACGTCCGATCAATGGGTTCTGGAGGTGATCCGAGAGGGCTACGCTCTCGAATTTGCAAAGCAAATACCTCCAGCATTTGTTCAGTCTCCTTGCGGCTCCCCAACAAAAAGAGCCGCTATAGAATCTACACTGTCCCGTCTCTTACAGCTCGGGGCCGTGGTGCCCGTCCCTCCAGGCCAGGTCGGTACAGGTCGGTACTCGATTTACTTCGTGGTCCCAAAGAAGGAGGAGACCTTTCGTCCAATCCTGGATCTAAAGCAGGTCAATCGATGTCTCAAGGTGCCACACTTCAGGATGGAAACCCTTCGGTCGGTCATAGCGGCCGTAAGGGACGGCGAGTTCCTAACGGCACTGGACTTGACAGAGGCCTATTTGCATATCCCCGTCAGAAAATCTCATCAACAATTCCTGAGATTCGCGGTTCCTCGGGGCCATTTTCAGTTTCAGGCGCTGCCCTTCGGTCTAGCGACCGCGCCAAGGACGTTCACCAAGGTGATGGTTGTAGTAGCGGCGGCACTACGAAAGGAGGGAATCCTGGTGCACCCCTACTTGGACGACTGGCTCATTCGGGCAAAGTCAGAAGAGGAAAGTCGCTGGACAACAACCAGAGTGATACAGGTGCTGGAGGACTTGGGGTGGGTCATCAGTCGCGCAAAGAGCAGTCTGGTACCCTCCCAAGAGCTCGAGTATCTCGGAGCAAGGTTCCACACAGGCAGGGGCAGGGTTTTCCTGTCCAGCACAAGGGTGAGGGACCTAAGGATCCTAGTCACGCAGTTCATGTCCAGGCGCCTTCCTTCGGCGTGGCATTACCTGCAACTCCTGGGAACCATGGCGGCAGCCATAGAGGTAGTCCCGTGGGCCAGGGCGCACATGCGTCCTTTACAGCGATTCCTGTTGCGTCGATGGTCCCCTCAACAGCACCCTTTGTTCCTTCAGCTGCCCTGCGCCCCTCGAACCAAGCAGTCCCTCCACTGGTGGAGGTGTCCAAAGAACCTCAATCGCGGTATGCCCCTCGAACCTCCACAATGGTTGCTGTTGACGACGGACGCCAGCCTAGCAGGCTGGGGAGCACATTGCGAGGACCAGTTTGTCCAGGGGCGTTGGACGACGTTGGAATCTCAGTGGCCTATCAACCGGCTGGAATTGAGGGCAGTCACCCTGGCACTCAAGGCTCTCGAGTCTTTAGTGCTAGGGAAGGCGATTCGGGTACTCTCCGACAATGTCACCGCGCGGTGGCATACATCAATCATCAAGGAGGCACCAGCAGTCCAGCCTTGGAGAAGGAGGCGGACACACTGTTCCAGTGGGCAGAACGTCGCTTGGAAGCACTCTCAGCACAGCACGTGGCCGGCACGGACAACATCACCGCCGACTACCTCAGCAGGTGCAAGATAGACCACGGGGAGTGGGAACTACATCAGGAAATCTTCGACCAGATAGTAGCTCTTTGGGGCCCCCCAGTCATGGACCTCATGGCGCGGTTCTCATCCGCCAAGGCCAGCCGATTCTTCAGCCGACGGAAAGAAAGGATGTCCGAAGGCTTAGACGCTCTGGCCCAGAAGTGGCCCTCGGAGGGTCTCCTTTATGTCTTTCCCCCTTGGGCGCTGATAGGGAAAGTCATCCAGCGGATAGAAGCTCACCAGGGCATAGTAATCCTCATTGCCCCGGACTGGCCCCGTCGCCCCTGCTATGCGGATCTGGTAAGGATGATCGCCGACCGCCCCTGGCGGCTCCCCAACAGGAGGGACCTTCTGAAACAAGGTCCAGTCCAGATGCCACACGTGGATCGATTCTCGCTTACGGCTTGGCTATTGAAAGGGCACGGCTCTTGAAGCGTGGCTACTCGGCGGCAGTAATCACCACTTTGTTGAGCGCTCGGAAGCGCTCAACTTGCCTCTCCTATGTGAGTGTGGCGCATCTTCGAGGCATGGTGTGCAGAGCGCCGGAGGAAACCTCTGGCTTCCTCGATCCCGGAGGTCCTGGAATTTTTGCAAGCCGGATTCGACAAGGGCCTAGCACATAGCTCCCTCCGGGTCCAATTGGCGGCCATCTCCTGCTATAGGGGTAAGGTCTGCGGGAAGTCTTTAGGAGCACACGCGGACGTTTCCAGGTTCCTGAAAGCGGTCAGACGGCTCCGTCCGCAGAGGAGATCGGTCATCCCCCCTTGGGACCTCAACTTGGTACTAAACGCACTAGTCACGGAGCCGTTCGAACCATTGAAGAAGGCCTCCTTGAAGGATCTGACTCTGAAGACAGTCTTTTTGGTGGCCATTTGCTCGGCCAGGCGGGTCTCCGAATTACAAGCCCTGTCTTCTCGGCCGCCCTTTCTGTACTTTCTCAAAGATAAGGTAGTTCTTAGGACGGTCCCCTCGTTCTTGCCTAAGGTCATCTCCCCCTTTCATGTCAACCAATCGATCACTCTCCCGTCCCTTCCGGCGGAAGAGCTCGGAGGGGGAGATAGTAGGCTCCTCCTACTCGACGTACGCAGGACATTAAAGCGTTACCTCTCCTGCACAGCCCCCTTCAGGAAGTCCGAGCGACTGTTCGTTCAGTTTGGGGGTCCCCATAAGGGGAAAGCGGCGGCCAAAGCCTCAATATCAAGATGGATCAGGGAAGCGATTGCCTCCGCCTATATCCTCAAGGGGAAGCAAGTTCCAGGAGGGCTGCGCGCCCACTCAACTAGGGCGCAGGCCACCTCTTGGGCGGAGTTCAGTTTGGTTCCCCCGCTGGACATCTGTAGAGCGGCGACCTGGTCCTCCCTGCACTCCTTTACCAAGCACTATAGACTGGACGTGCAGAGTGCTACGGACTCCAGGTTTGCGCATGCGGTTCTACGTTCCGGAATGGCGAATCCCACCCGGGCGGGTACTGCTCTGGTACTTCCCTAAAGTAAAGGGACTGGACTGGAGTGACGATAAGGAAGAAGTAATTAGATCTTACCTGCTAATTATTGTTCCTGAAGGAACGACAGTCCAGTCCCTGTTCCCTCCCGAGGTTGCCATTCCGGACGTTTGTTTTCAGGGTCGGACTCCGGCTCGAGGGCGGACACAGGCCTATCTGGAGGGTCACTGGGGTGGGAGGACCGGGCAGTAGCAGGCATTTGGCTTCCGCCCTTGACCCCCCCCCCCTCATTCTTTCTCGTTGTTTTTTCATTCTCTCTTTCTTCTACGCCTGTAATATAAAAAAAAAAAAAATTCGCTTGGCTTAGAGTGTTTTTCATTTATGATATTTTGGAATGTTTGTTTCAAGTCTGCTTTTGCAGTAGGTTACTGGGGTTGGTGGGTGGCACCAGTGGTATATATACCGCTCCACCCCCAAAAAGGTTGGGCTCAGCCTCCAAGCTGCTGGAAGGGTTGCGTAACCCTAAAGTAAAGGGACTGGACTGTCGTTCCTTCAGGAACAATAATTAGCAGGTAAGATCTAATTACTTCTTGGGGAGGCTTTGGAGAAGACTTCATCACGACTCCCACCGAAAAGCGCACTAACCACTGACCTCGCCCGCCATGAACTTTGAATCAAGGCTATACTATCCTGTCTATGTCCAAAGTCTGTCCCATGTCCAAAGTCTGTCCTATGTCAAAATCATCAATGTTGCCTCCTCGGTGATGGCCCCGCCCTATACATAATTTCCCCACCCCTCTATGTAATGCCGCTTTGACCCGGTGAAAAGCGGGATATAAATACAGCTAAATAAATAAAATAAAGTAAATTGTAAAAGACTTGGGTGATTCCAAAGGTGGATGGCTGCCGGAGGATCGACCGAAGGCAACCAGGCCAGAGGGCCTGCAGAGAGGTCAGGGCAGAGATTTCCATAGGTTTCGGGCATCTCGCTTTGCTCCTTATCAGAGAGGGCATTTTCAGACCAGGGGACAGCCCTTTTGAGGGGCTCGGGGATTCAGTAGAGGGTATTTCACCTCCCTCCAAAAAGATGCAATGAAGGGCAGAGGGCCCAGGCGGAGGTACCCATAGGGGGGCGTTTGCAGGAGTTCTACTCCGTCTGGGCCGCGGTGACAATGGACCGGTGGGTGCTAGAGATAATCCGCGAGGGTTATGCGCTGGAGTTCTCTCAGCTGCTGCTGGAGGTTTTTGTGGTGTCTCCTTGCAGAACTCGAGCGAAGAGAGAGGCAGTAAACGACACTCTTCAGCGTTTGCTGGACCTGCAAGCAGTGGTTCCGGTGCCCCAAGGGCAGTGCAGATTAGGTCGATAGTCCAATTTATTTTGTAGTTCCCATAAAGGCGGGGACCTTTCGGCCCATTCTAGATCTAAAGCATGTGAATTGCTGCTTGAGGGTGCCACATTTCCCGGATGGAGATGTTGAAGTCGGTCATTCGAGCGGTGAAACCGGGAGAAGTGCTTTCTTCCATAGATCTCATGGAGGCTTATCTGCATATCACTATCAGAGCAGAGCACCAAAGATTCCTGCACTTTGCCGTGCCCATGGGACATTTTCATTTCCGGGCATTGCCCTTTGGGCTGGCTACAGCGCCGTGCACGTTCACAAAGGTGATGGTGGTGGTAGCGGCAGCGTTGCGAAAGGAAGGAATTCGAGTGCATCCCTACCTCTACTGGTTAATCCGGACAGGGCGAGTCGTGGAATTCCTGGAAGGACTTAGTTGGGTAGTAAACCAGGCCAAGAGTCAGTTGCAACCGGTAACACATTTGGTTTTATCTCGGAGCTTTATTTGATACGGTAGCTGGGTGAGTGTTTCTCCCCGAGGAAAGAGTGCGGAAGATCTTGGGACAGGTACAAGCATTTTTGCACATGAAGGCCCCAATGGCGAGCGGGAATTGCAGCTGCTGGGTTCAATGGCGGCAGCCTTGGATCTGGTGCCGTGGGCTCGAGCTCATATGTGTCCTTTTCAGTGGGCTCTGCTGTCCAGGTGGTTGCTACAAGATCATCCCTTGTCTCGGCAGCTTGTATGCCCGGAGGAGGTCAGAGACAGTTTGGAGTGGTGGCTGGATCCCAGTCACCTTCAGGCGGGTGTTTCTCTGGAACAGCCGCATTGGGTTTTGGTCACCACGGATGCCAGCCTTTTGTGCTGGGGAGCTCATTGCCTTTCTCAGGTGGCGCAGGGATGCTGGATCACAGAGGAGACGGGATGGTCGATCAATCGCCTGGAGCTGAGGGCAGTGCATTTGGCACTGCAAGCCTTTCAAGACCCGGTAGTCAGGAAAGCGATTCGAGTTTTCTCTGACAATGCGGTGGTGATGGTATCATATATCAACTGGCAGGGAGGAACAGGCAGTGCGGCCTTGCTGGATGAGAGTCAACGGTTGTTACACTGGGCGGAGAATCAATTGGTAGCCCTATCGGCGGTGCAATTGGCAAGGAAAGGACAGTGTGCAGGCCGATTATCTCAGTCGCAATATCTTGGATCCAGGAGAGTGGGAGCTGAACGCGGCAGTCTTTAACGACATTATGGTGCGGTGGGGACAGCCAGTCATGGATTTCATGGCCACTCTCGCCAATGCCAAGGCGACGTGTTTTTTTTTCAGCAGGCGCAGAGAACATATGTCTGAAGGTCTCGATGGGCTGGTGCAACACTGGCCGATGGAGGGGCTGCTATATGTGTTTCCACCTTGGCCGATGCTCGGTCGGGTCATCCGGAAGATAGTGCTCCACGGAGGGAAGATAATTTTGGTAGCACCGGATTGGTCAAGGAGACCTTGGTATGCGGATTTGGTGTGGCTTCTCGTGGATTAGCCTTGGAGGCTTCCTGATTGGCTCAATTTGTTGAGTCAGGGTCCCGTCTTAATTCCGCAGGTGGATCGGTTCTCGCTTACGGCTGGGCTCTTCAAAGGGAAAGGTTGCAACGTAAGGGATACTTGGCGTCTGTAATAGCTACTATGTTACAGTTCAAGAAGAGGTCAACAGCATTGTCCTTTGTGCATGTGTGGCGCATATTTGAAGATTGGTGTGCAGAAAAGAGTGTTAAACCTTTTTCGGCAACGTTACCGGATGTATTGCTGTTTCTGCAGGGAGGTCTGGATAAGGGTCTGGCCCTCAGTTCGCTTAAGGTTCAGTTGGCTCTAGCGTGCTATAGGGATCCGGTGCGAGGTGTGGTTTTGACCACGCACCCGGATGATCTACGTTTTCTTAGGGCAGCGAAGAATGTGAGACTGCCGCTTAGACCGGTGGTGCCGGCCTGGGACTTAAACTTGGCTCTGGGAGCGTTAGCGAAGCCACCCTTTGAGCCCGCAGTGGTGGTGAGCTTAAGAGAGCTTTCTTGGAAAACTGCCTTTCTGGTGGCGCTGTACTCAACAAGGCAGATTTCAGATCTGCAAACCCTCTTGTGTTGGGAGCCGTACATTCAGTTTTCGGCTGAGAAGGTGGTGCTGCGGCCGGTACCGTCATTCCTCCCGAAGGTGGTGTCTGGTTTTCATTTAAATCAGCCAATTTCACTGCCGACTTTTCCCTAGTCTGGGGAAAGAGGAAAGATTGTTCCCTTAGGCGACTGGATCTGGTTAGGGTGCTCCTCCGTAGGTACCTTAGGAGGACCGAGTCGTTTCGAAGGACGGACATGTTGTTTGTGATTTTTGGAGGACCACGCAAGGGAGAGGTGGCTTCCAAGGCTTCAATTGCCCGATGGGTGAAACAGGCTATTGGAGCAGCATATGCGGCGCAGGGGGAGTCTCCACCCGGTGGTCTCAAGGCTCAGGCAACTTCGTGGGCGGAACTCGCTTTGGTTCTTCCGGTGGATATCTGTAGAGCGGACACTTGGTCGTCTCTTCACACTTTTGCAAAGCGTTATCGGTTAGATGTTCAGGCTAGCGGGGACGCAAATGTTGGTGCCTCAGCCATATTTGCGGGGCTTGCGGGTCCCTCCTGACTTTAGGTACCTCTCTGGTACTTCCCTACCATTCCTCGACTGGCCCGGAGAGACGAAGAGGAAGGAGAAATTAGGCCTGACCTGCTAATTGTCTTTCCTTGAGTTCTGTCTGGGCCAGTCCTGGGCCCTCCCTGTTCATTTGCGTGCTGAATAGCTGTAGCGTCTGGCACTGACATTCGTTCAGAGTGAGTTGGTGGATTTATGGCTTAAAGGATGTTTTTTGGAGTGGAACGCTGGGCATGGTTTCGGGCCTGGCTTCCGGGGTTTGTCGGGGATGGCTCTGCCTTTGATTCTCCCTTCCTAGTGGGGGAAGGGGGTGGTGGGGTTCATTCAAAATTTAAAAAAAAGAAAAGGGGGAAGTTTTGATATTTTTAGTTAAGAGTTATGGAGTAGTTCACAGGTTGGTTATGGTGAGAGACGGGGGTTAGCAAAAGGCTAGAAGCAATGATAGATAATTTAGCTGCTTTGTCAATAGAAGACTGAGTCTCTGGCACCAGGGGGAGCTGGATAGGCTGTCAGCAAGACTCTGTGCTTTTCAGTCCTCAGCTGCTGGAGGGGGCTGATTACCCTACCGTTCCTGGACTGGCCTAGAGAGAACTCAAGGAAAGAAAATTAACAGGTAAGGCCTAATTTCTCCTTTCTCAGGCCCAATGGAGAGTACAAAGGAGCCTTTGGAAGACACGTTTTCAAGGCCTAAGGGGCCGAGGAGATGGCGGGAACGGAAGACATCTTGCAGAGGGCTGCTGTTGCTTCCCTAAAACAGAAAAAGCCAGGCAAAAGCAAGGCTAAGGCAAAGAAGCCTGTTCTGGGCAATTCCTGTAGCCCGGCTCTGTTGCCAGGGCTACAGGAAAGGGGGGGTTAGAGCCCATTTTTTTCACCCGATTTTTATATTGTCTCTGCATAGAGCTTATTGCCTAAAAGGAAAATAAGCAGAACGGGCTGATCCGCCTAGTAAAGTCTCCGTCCATGCGGGAGCGGACTCACGGTTGGAAGATTACACTGGTGAGGGCTCCTGGGGCAGGGGTGGGGGGGGCATTGGTTGGATCAGGAAGTTTTGAGAGCGCGGGGCCCAGCGGAACTAGGAGAGAGCTTCTGTGAACCTGGGATGGACCTGTGGCCCATGGACTTGGAGGAAGGCGAGATTACTCCAGGGGAGGATCCTGATATGTTCAGGGTGTTTCACAGGGATGAGCTGAGGGCTTTAATAGCTCACTCCCTATTTATTTATTTATTTACTGCTATATCAGGTAATTGGAGCAGTTTACATGGAACGGTTTCAAATACTGCTCAGTGCAGTTTACAGTGAACAGTTTACAAGTAACAGGTGGTAAGATTATTGGAACTATGTACAAGAAACATTTTAACTAGAACTATATACAGCATAGAGTAGAGAATGTCAGTTAGATCCTGAGTTAGTGTTCAGTGGGGTGTTTGATCTTGAATGTTTGAGTGGTCAATGGTGGGTTGCTCACGTTGGTGGTAGTCGGTACCAGTGACATAGGAAAGTGGGGTGAGGAGGTTATGGAGGCTAAATTTAGGATTTGAGGTAGTAAGCTGAAATACAGAACTTCCAGGGTAGCATTCTCCAGGACTGAAAAGGCAGGCAGAGCTCCGGAATCTCAATGCGTGGATGAGGCAAGGAAGAGGGCTTTGGATTTCTTAGGAACTGGGGAACATTCTGGGGAAAGGACGGGCTTTTCCAAAGGGATGGGCTCCACCTTAACCAGAATGGAACCAGGCTACTGCCATTAACCTTAAAAAAAGGAGAGAGACCAGCTTTTAAACTAAATGAAAGGGAAGAGCCGACAGTTGCCCAAGAACACATGGTTCAGAACAATGTGTCCTAGAAGGATACTAGCAAAAGATTGAAGTTAGGGCATATCAGCAGAAAGGTTTCAATAAAGATAAAAGTAACCCAAATGCCCTTGAGTACAGAGCAAAGAGAGTTTAAAGATTGCAAATTACCCCTGCCTACCGATAGATAAATATGAATAAAATATAGCCTCTAAAATGCTTGTATGCAAATGCTAGAAGTCTAAAAAATAAGATGGGAGAGTTATAATATGAGGTGTGACAGAATTGCTTAACAAATATTTCTGTTCTGTGTTCACAGATGAAGAACCAGGAATAGGACCTCAGAAAACACCCACAAACAGGAACAGAAGTGAGGGGCGTCTTGAACAATTTTCAGAAGACCGTGTTCATGAGAAACTAACTAAACTTAAAGTAGACAAAGCGATGGGACCGGATGGGATACACCCTAGAATACTGAGGGAACTTGGGGACATTCTAACAGCTCCACTGATTGACCTTTTCAATGCCTCATTGGAGATGGGAGTGGTGCCAAAGGACTGAAGAGAGGCTCATGTGGTGCCTTTACACAAAAGCGTAAGTAAGGATGTGGTTGAAAACTACAGGCCGGTTAGTTTAACTTCGGTAGTGAGTAAATTATTGGAAACGCTGTTGAAAGAGAAAATAGTGAGGTTTCTGGAGTCCAGCGGATTACAGGATCCGAGGCAGCATGGATTCACCAGAGGCAGGTCTTGTCAGGCAAATCTGATTGATTTCTTTGACTGAGTGACCAGGGAGTTGGACCGAGGGAGAGTCCTAGATGTGGTGTATTTAGATTTCAGTAAAGCCTTTGACACCGTTCCTCACAGGTGACTTATAAACAAACTGAGCACCCTAGGGATAGACCCTAAAGTTACTGTTTGGGTTAAAAATTGGTTGAGTGGGAGGTGACAAAGGGTACAGGTAAATGGAGCTCACTGTGAGGAGAAGGAAGTTACCAGTGGTGTGCCCTAGGGATCTGTCCTTGGTCCGATTCTTTTAAACATCTTTGTTAGTGATAAAGCGGAAGGGCTGTCGGGTAAGGTTTGCCTCTTTGCGGATGATACCAAAATCTGCAATAGAGTAGACACCCAGGAAGGTGTAGATAGCATGAGGAGGGATTTAGCTAAGCTTGAAGAATGGTCTAGAATTTGGCAGCTGGGATTTAATGTTAAAAAAATGCAAGTTCATGCATTTGGGCTGCAGCAGTCCAAGGGAGCAATATAGTATAGGAGGTTGAAGTAATTTTGTCCACTAAAGAAGAGCGGGACCTAAGTGTCGTCGTGTCTGATGATCTTAAAGTGGCTAAACAGGTAGAAAAGGCGACAGCAAAAGCTAGAAGGATGCTTGGGTGCATTCGGAGAGGAATGGCTAACAGAAAAAAGGAGGTGAGAGTGCCTCTATATAAGTCTGGTGCAGCCTCATTTGGAGTATTGTGTGCAATTTTGGAGACAGCACCTTCAAAAGGATATAAACAGGATGGAGTCGGTACAGAGAGTGGCTACTAAAATGGTTAGTGGTCTTTATTGTAAAGTATATGTGGACAGACTTAAGGATCTTAATATGTACACATTAGAAGAAAGGCGGGATAGAGATGATATGATTGAGATGTTTAAATACTTCTGTGGCATAGATGCACAGGAGAGAGAGCCTCTTTCGATTGAAAGCAAGTTCTGCTATGAGGAGACATGGGATGAGGGTGAAAGGGGATAGATTCAGGAGTGATATGCGGAAATATTTCTTTACGGAAAGAGTGGTGGATCCATGGAATAGTCTCCCAGTGGAGGTGGTGGAGATGAGGACAGTATCTGAATTCAAAAAAGCATGGGACAAACACAGAGGATCTCTAAAGGAAAAAAGGGGACTGTTGTAGTTGTTGATATGGAAGGACAGACTAGATAGGCCATGTGGTCTTTTTCTGTCGTTTTTCTTTTTCTAAAAAAGAAATGAGACTGTGCCAGTCACGCCCATGACTCAATGCCACTTGGCTAACTGCTTATGTCACTGTGTTGTGCAACATCTCACCACTACTCTGCTATAATATTTTTCATCTCTTTCACTCTGTTTTTCTTTTTCTGTGTTTTTTTTTGTAGCACACTGCTCCATCGCTTTGTCATGCAACTGAGTTGGCAGAAATATGGATGCAGTGTCAAGGCTGCGAGTCTTCGGGTGGCACAAACGCTTCAAGACTGGCTGTGAGGAGGTAGAGGATGACTCCAAGTCAGGACAGCCTTCCACGATAAAGACAGCTGAGAACATTGACAGAGTGAACCAGCTGGTGCGGAGTGATTGCAGATGATGGCTGAGGAACTCAGCCTGAACAGGGAGTTGGTGCGGACCATCTTGGTGTAGGAGCTGGGGATGCGGAAGGTGTGCGCCAAGATGGTGCCCGAGCTTTTATCAGATGACCAAAAGGAGCACTGGGTCAATGTTTTTTTGAGACTTGCTAGAGAAGATCAGAGAAGATACAGAGTTCGTTGGCCAAGTCATCACAGGAGAAGAGACTTGGGTCTTCCAGTACGATCCTGAAAGCAAGAGACAGCCTGCAGTGGAAGACTTGGCTGTCACCCAGAGCCAAGAAGGCGCGCATGTCCAAATCAAGGATCAAGGTCATGCTGATCGCATTCTTCGACCAGAAGGGAGTGGTCCATCATGAGTTCATACCTGAGGGTTGGACAGTCAACCAGCACTTCTACCAGCAGGTCCTCAATCGCCTCCATGACCGGGTTCGGCGCAGCAGGTGTGCTCTGTGGAGAGACAAGTCGTGGCTGATCCACCACAATGTGCCTGCACATACTGTGCTCAGTGTGAGGCGGTTCTTGGCCAACAAACAGATCACAACTCTCAACCACCCTCTTTATTCCCCAGTCCTCGCACCGTACAACTTCTGGCTTTTCCCCAGGCTGAAGACTGTGCTCAAAGGAACTCATTTTGCCTCTGTAGAAGAGATCAAGGGCACTGTGACGAGGGACCTCAAAGAGGAGGACTTTACTGAGTGTTTCCATATGTGGCAGAAGCGAATGCAGAAGTGTATTAATTCGGGGGGGGGGGGGATTACTTTGAAGAGGACAATGCGTAATGTCTCTGTAGATTTTGTAATAAAACATTTATGGGACAGTCTTGCTGCTTTTTTGTCACACCTTCTATGGCATTAAATGAGAGGTTAGATATGATTGGTATCTGAGACATGGTGGAAGGAGGGGCAACCAGTGGGACACTGTGATACCTGGGTACAAACTATATCATAATGATAGAGCAGATCATATTGGTGGAGGGGTTGCACTCTGTTAGAGAAGGCATTGAGTCACAAAGGATTAAAGGTTTACAGGAAACAGAATCACTGTAGAATCTCTATGGATTTAAATTCCATGTAAAAAGGGGAAAGGCAGTGGCAGTGGGGGTGTAATACTGTCTGCCTGCCTGCCAGAATGAACAGATGGATGATGAAATGCTCAAAGGAATCAGGGAAGCTAACAAAAGTTACAGCACAGTAATAATAATGGGTTATTTCAGTTACCCCCTGTATTGACTGGGTTAGTGTCACGGCGGAACATGCTAGGGAGATAGTTTCTAGATAAACTAAATGACCGCTTCTTGGAGTAGCTGGTTCATAAACTGACCAGAGGGGAAGCCATTTTGGACCTAGTCCTTAGTGGAACACAAGATCTTGTACAGAGATGAGGGTGTTGGGACCACTTGGCAATAGTGATCATAACATGATCATGTTTGATGTAATAAATGGAGGAAGGACTGTAAGGAAATCCACAGTACTACCTTTTAACTTTCAAAAGGGAGACTATGATAAAATGATGGAAATATTTAAGAAAAATCTAAAAGGAGCAGTTGCAAAGGTTAAAGATTTCCATCAAGCATAGGTGTTTAAAAATACTATCTGGGAAGCCCAGACCATCTGTATTCCACGCTTTAAGAAAAGTAGAGGTAAGTCATAAAAACTGCCAGCATGGTTTAAAGGTGAGGTCAGAGAGGCTGTTGCCAAAAAAGCATCTTGCAGTAAATGGAAAAAGAGCCAAATGACGAAAACTGGAAGCAACAGCACTAGCAAGTTAGATGCAAGGCATTGATAAGGCAGGCAAAGAGAGAATTTGAGAAGAAGCTTGCTGTGGAAGCAAAAACTTCTGAGAGAGTCAGTTGGACCATTAGATGATAGAGGGGTGAAAGGGCAACTAAGAGGGGACAAGGCCACAGTGGAGAGACTGAATGAGTTCTTTGCTTTGGTCTTTACTAAGGAAGATGTAGGGATGTTACCCACGACTGAAATGGTATTTAAAGGTGATGCCGCAGAAGAATTGAAAGAAATATCGATACCGGAAAGATGTATTACAACTATTTGATAAACTGAAGAATAGCAAATCACCTGGACTGAATGGTATACCTCGAAGGCTGTTGAAAGAACTGAAATATGAGATTGCAGACCTGCTATTAGTAATCTGTGAACTATCATTAAAATCATCTATAATACCTGAGGATTGGAGGATGGCCAATGTAATGCCAATTTTTTTTGCAAAGGATTCCAGGGGTGATCTGGGAAATTACAGACGATGAGCCTGACATCAGTACCGGGAAAAATGATAGAAACCATTATAAAGAGCAAAATTACTGAACATGTGCATAGTCATATTCTTCGAGGGCTCTTGCACTCGAGGAATCCATTTGTGTGGTCAAAACTGATATTCAAGGAATGAACGCTAAGCAGTTGTTGCTGGATCAGAAGCTTGAAAAGGTTTCTGACATTACTGCCTCTTTGGTTAAGGATAATATTGCTTTAAGAAGTAAAACAGAGTCATTGGAGAATGCGGTTTGATCTTCGAATCTTCGGTTGTTGAACTTTCCCATTATTTCCGGAGTGGCGCCTCTTGATTTATTTAAGAAATATTTGCAGGAGGTACTTCTCTGTACCTGTTGAGTTGTTGCCACCAGTTTCAAAGATATTATTATCTTCCTTTGGGAAAGAAGGAGGGGAAAGTTATTGTGGGCCCTTTAGAGTTAGACTCTCTCAATGTCTCTAACTTGCTTTGTACCCCTAAAGAGGAGGACATACCTGTTTCTACTTTGCTTGTTACCTTAGCATTATCGTCGGAGAGAGAATTGTTATTGAAGTTGTTTTATAAAAAGAGGGCAAATTTGTTTTATGGAAAAAAAAATCTATCTTTTCCCGGATGTATCCAGAGAGATGCAGAAGCGTCGGAGAGCTTTTCTTTTGTTGAGGCCTGGGGTAATTCGTATTGGGGCTACCTTTATGCTGAGAGTTCCCTGTAAATATTTGATTATGCATAATTCCCATAAGTATGTTTTTCTTTCTCCTGAGGACCTTTCTGCTTTTATTAGTAATCGGTTGCCTTTTTGTTGTTGTTTTTTTTTGAAAGTGTGAATAAACAGGTAGACAAAGGTATGTCGGCTGTTTAGGTGTATCTGGATTTTCAGAAAGCCTTTGACAAGGTCCCTAATGAGAGTCTTTTGGCAAAATTAAAACATCATTGGATAGGAGGCAGTGTGTACTATTGTGGATCAGGAACTGGTTAAAAGATAGCCCTACCCTCTGCTTTCTAAGTGGCCAATTTTCCCAATGGAGAAAGGTGAATAGTGGAGTACCTCAGGGATCTGTGCTGGGTCAGCTGCTTTTTAACATATTCGTAAATGACCTGGAAATTTGGAATAACAAGTGAAGTGAATAATTTTGTCTTATCTGCAAATTTGATTACAATTTGTTAAAACGCATGAGGATTGTGAAAAATTGCAAGATGATCTTAATAAACTGGAAGACTGGGCATCCAAATGGTAGATGAAATTGAATGTGGACAAGTGCAAAGTTATGCACCTAGGAAAGAACAACCCAAACTATGGTTATACGATGCAAGGTTCCACATTAGGAACCACCATCCAGAAAAAAGATTTAGGCGTCATTGTGGATAATATGTTGAAACTCTCTGTCCAGTTCGCAGCGGTGGCCAAGAGGGCAAATTAAAATGCTAGGTATCATAAGGAAAGGAATGCAGCATAATATCCTTTTATTCTGTTTCATGGTGCGACTGCACCTTGAATATTGTGTGCAATTCTGGTCACCATATCTTAAAAAGGATATAACGTTATTAGAAAAGGTACAGAGAAGAGCCACCAAACTGGTAAAGGGGATGGAAGGATACCCCTATGAAGAGAGGCTAAAAAGGTTAGGGCTCTTTAATCTGGAAAAGAGATGGCTGAGTTGAGATATGATAGAGGTCTATAAATTTAAAGAATGGAGTGGAATGGGTAAACATAGATCGATTGTTTACACCATCAAAATATAGAAAGACTAGGGGATATGCAATGAAGCTACTGGGTAACCTATTTAAGACTAATAAGAGAAAATATTTTTTCTTTCAACATGTAATCAAACTCTGGGATTTGTTACCGGAGAATGTAGTAAAATCTGTTCGTGTAGCTGGGTTTAAAAAAGGTTTGGATAAGTTCCTGGAGGAAAGGCCCATAAACCATTATTAAAGAGGACCCGGGAAATCCACTGCTTACTCCAGTACAAGCATTGTGGAACCCGTGTCTTTTGGGAAAACTGCAAAGTACTTGTGACCTAGATTAGCCACTGTTGGAAACAGGATACTGGATTTGATGGACGTTGGTCTGACCCAGTATGGCATATCTTTTATGGTAGTCCAACGAAAAGACAAGAAACCACGTGGTAACAAGTACACAGTCCAAAACGTGATCTGAGTGGAAAAACACTTTATTAACAATAATTCTAAGACCTATTACAACCCGACACAGGCCGTGTTTCGGAGACCTTCATCAGGGGTTGTCGGAGTAGGTACTAAAACATAAAAACATATAAATTAATAATGCTAAAAGTATGTATATGGGAAAGAACAAATAAATAATTAAAAACATAAATACAATGTAATCAATCATATAAATAATACATAAAGAATAAGACCAAATCCATTAATAAAAAGTGTGGATACGCAAATACATTAAAATGCCATATATTTGTAATTCTAAAGATAAAGATTTAAGCTTTGAGAAGTCAACATTTGCTGTTTATTTATAATCTCCATGGTATATATATGCCTCATTCTGTTTTCTTTGTTCTAGTGTTTTCCTTTTGAAGAGTACTTGTTCACCATTTCCACAACTAAGGTATTAATGTTGAAATTCTGTGCTTGTCACATCCTTTGAGTTCTCTATCCTAATCTGTTTTAATTCCTTGTATTTTATTTTATTTTAATTTGTTATGGTTTGTTTTATTTTATACATATGGCATTTTAATGTATTTGCGTATCCACACTTTTTGCCCGAATAACCGACAACCCCTGATGAAGGTCTCCGAAACACGGCCTGTGTCGGGTTGTAATAGGTCTTAGAATTATTGTTGTTAAAGTGTTTTTCCACTCAGATCACGTTTTGGACTGTGGCATATCTTTTATGTTCTTATGTAGTCTGTAAATAGGAATGTCTTGAGGTGCTCCCTAGCGGCTCTGTACAGTCGAGGGTTCAAGAGGAGCCCCTAGAGGACCCTCTGCTTCAGGGCTTTAAAGGGGCACAGATGTGCTTTCCCTCCAAGGAGTAATCAATAAGATGACTGGATTGGAGTGGGCGTATCCAGAGGCTACGATGAGGGGTAGCCGTCCTATGTGACGTGTCTATCCAATTCCGCAAGAGGAGAGAGAACTGTTGTGAATGCCGAAGGTGGATGCGCTGGTCTCAGCAGTGATCAAGAAGACTGCCATTCCAATGGAAGGGGACGCTGCCCTTAAGCATCTGCAGGGTTGCAGATTGGAGTCTATTCTCAAACAGACGTTTGACTCGAGTGCCCTATCCTTACAGACTTCCATTTGCGTGCCTGTGTTTCCAGTTCCTTCATCCGTTGGCTCCAGTGAAGCTTCTGGCATTGAGGGAAGTTCATCCACTGAAAGCAAAATTAAAATCGGTATCTGCTTATTTGACCAACACTTTCTATGATTTATTTATTTTATTTATTACAATTTCTTATATACCGCACTATTTATCAGCGCGGTTTACATACAACAAAATGACCATAACAGACTGTTTGGCTTCACATAGAACAAGAGTAACAACTTGGATAACATGTTTGGCTTTACAGAGAACAGGGGTAACAACTTGGATAACAAGGGGGATACAAACTGAACTAATTACATATGTACAATGAGATAGAGTGCTAAGAATTTAGGTTGTTACATGTGTACAGTGAGGTTGTGTGCTAATATTGAGATGTTATCTCGAGGAAGTAAGAGGAGAAGCAATTAGGTAGGGGTTGGGTTAATTTGGTAGTACTGTGTAAATAAATGGAATTTGAGAGCCTTTCTGAATTGTGTTAAGTCAGTAATCGCACGGATGCCTGGTGGTAATGCGTTCCAACATTTTGGGGCATAGATACTGAAAGCCCTGTTAGATGTTGCGATTGTGTACTTTGTTGATGCCTTTGGGATTACTAGCGCATTTGTAGATGGGGATCTCCTTGTTCTGTTGGGAGGGATGAGCTGAATGATGTATGTCAGTGAAGGGGAGGTGATGCCATGGATGGATTTGAAAGTGAGTAGCAAAGATTTGAATATAAGCCTTCCTTGTATGGGGAGCCAATGAAGCTGTATTAGGATAGGCGTTACATGGTCGCATCTTGCTGCTCCCATTAAGACTCTTGAACTTACGGAATCTAATGCTTGAACTTTCACCCAACGGAACTGGTGAAATTACTATGTTTAGGCACTTGGGTCTCAGTATAAAACTTTGCAGTTAAATGTAAGGTTTAAAACACCTTTACTAGACTGCTTTTCACATCAACGACCCATCTCCATGTGCCTTTAATAGCAATTTACATGATTTTTTCCACTAAGACTCTGGCAGCGGCATTCATGGCAAGTTGCAACGGATTGAGTGTTGACTGAGGGAGACCTTGAAGAATAGCGTTGGCAAAGTCAAAGTGTGGTAAGATAAGGGATTGGTAAATTGTCCGGAAGTCTTCAGGGTTTAGAAGGGATTGCAGGTGTCTGAGGGACCGGATTTTGAAATGTATGGCTTTGACTATGTTGGATATATGGGTTTTCATGTCTAAACGTTGATCGAGGGTGACCCCTAAGTACTGAATTGTTGATTTGGTTTGGAGCTCAGCTTCTTTAACCTTTATATAGGGTGGAGGGCAGAAACTCTGGTCTCTGGTGATGAATAGCACCTCAGACGTTTTGTGTTGGATCCTAAGATTTTGGGACAGAAGCCATTCGGAGACTGCGTTGAAACATTCAATCAGTGGCGAGAGGTCCATTTGCTCTGTGGAGAATGGCATGAAGAGGAGGATGTCATCAGCGTATATTAAGCAGTCGACATTGAATGATCCGATAATGTTGAAAATGGGTTGCATGTAAATGTTAAATAAGAGAGATGATAGGGACGACCCTTGAGGAACGCCCTGTCGTTGATGGAAGGGTTCGGAAGATCCAGTTCCTGATTTTACATGCTGCCATCTGCCATCAAGGTATGACCTGCACCAATCGAGGGCGACGCCATTTATGCCCTTTTCCTTTAGTCGTTCTACTAGCAGACCATGGTGTACAGAGTCAAAGGCTGCTGCGATGTCTATGAAGATGAGGGCGAAACCTCGGCGGATGTTGTCGATACCTGTGACGATTTTATTGAAGAGGGAGGTAAGCAGGGTTTCGATGCCATGGTATTCCCTGAAGCCATGTTGGCGATGGTCTAGTGGGGAGGCTGTATCTATATGATCTTGAATTTGCCTTTGTGCTTCCTTTTCAATTATTTTGGCTAGAAGCAGTATACTGGCTATGGGTCTTGTGATAAGGAAGCTTATCATAGCTGAGGAAGGAGCTATAGAGATGGTGAAGTGACTCTGAACAAGCAACCTGTCAGTTCTGGTAGAAATAAGAAAACAGAATTTTCCCATAAAAGACTACCAGTCCCAGAATGCACCAGGTTTCCATTAGAGGAGCTAAAGTGGGGAAACGTGTGTTCAATCAGGAGGGCTATGAGGTAATCCCCAAGCACTCATCTCAAAGGGCAGGGCCTGATTCAGCACAGCTGCGCTGTGCTAGGGTGGAGCACTCATCAAAGCAGAATAAAGGTAGAGTTTATTCTACAGAGAATCATCCAGTTTCATCTGGGAGATCCTCAGATTCATCTTGGACAGCTTCATCATCTGGAGGATCATCAGAAGCAGAAGCCAGACCAGACGGACAGAGAGGGCAAGAAACCCTTTGGAAGAAAGAAGAGAAAAGCATTTGGGAGGTCTAGAGGAGTCCAGAGCAGTACGTATACTGGGAGACATTCAAAAGGCCAGCATACACCATTGGACTGGGGAAAGCCAGAGGAATGGTGCTGCAGAGCTAGGAATCTCCAGACGGTACCTGTGAGGGAGACGGCTGCACGTGGAAGGGACCCTAAGACCCGTGCCAGAAGGTATGTGAAGAGAGATCCAGTGTCCAGGGATCTGGATTGGAAGGCTGGACATAAGAACTGGACTACATACTGGCCAGGCTATTTAGAGAGGAACTCTAACAGCAATGGAAGCTCAGGTATGAACACTGATCTATGCCCTAGCTATACCCTTGAAAGACAGCAGGGAAACAAGTATTCTCCCGAGAGTGCTCCATTGAGAAATTCCTCTGTGCCAATCCATGATATTGAACCCATGATTGTTGAAGAAGGGGGAGCTGTCTTAGATACAGGCTGTGAATATATGGATTGCTCTCTGTCTAAACTCCTTTGGTAATTTACTGTTACAAAGTACGACGACCATCACAAAGAAATACAAACTTGTTCTTTAATCTACTCAGAAAAGCTCCTGCGTAGGATTTTGAGCCATGCAGTAGAAATTAAGCCAGCTAAGGGGTTTCAGCTGGATAACTGCTAGCAATTGAGCCTTACCTAATTGCTTGTGAGCTCTGATAGAATCACTTCTGAGTCTATGTGTGAAGATATAAGAAGTTAACCTGAAAAGAACAGTTTTTCCCTTTTTTGTGGGTTTTGCTTGTTGTTTGAAACACTGCTAAGAAAATATTAGCTAAAGCCTACAGAAAAGACCAGTTTGTTACAAACCAGGTCTTTATTCTTTTGCTTTGATTGCCTGACAAGTTCAACTGTTTTCCTGATTTTGTTTTTATCCTGTTTTATGTGCTACCAAGCATATCTGTGTTGGGAGAAATAACCCCATAAATAAATATCTTATTGGCTTTACACTCAAGCACAACTAATTATTGTGAGTGGCTGTGTCTGGTGTGAATGGACTGCATTTCCCACAATCCCTTGCAAATCATATTGAGATATGCATTTGCCAAGACTGTGAACATTCTCACCCAGGCAGCCGTCTGACAGTCTGTAGGATTCAACTTTGCTTGGGTCATATTTAGGGTTCAAGATTTGGTGTGGATTACCTCAAAAACTATGGTGTCCATTATAGCGGCAGGACGTTTTCTCTGGCTCATGAACTGGGCGTCAGACGCATCTTCTAAGGCTTGTCTCAGTAAGCTCCCATATAAGGTCAAGCTGCTCTTTGGGGAGGCGCTAGACAAGGTTGTGAAGGACTTGGGTGATTCCAAGGGAGTCCATCTGCCGGAGGACCGTCTGAAAGTGGGAGACCTACAGAGAGGGAAACGAGAGATTTCTGTAGGTTCTGGGCACCTCTGAACGCCCCATATCAGAGGGGTCGCTATGTGACAAGAGGGCAGTCCTTTCGAGGGGCTTTGAGGGTTTGGACAAGGATATTTCTCCACCCAACAATCCCCAGTCAAGAAGACACAATGAAGCCAGGCAGGCCCAGCCAGAGTTGGTGATAGTGGGTTGCTTAAAACATTTTTACTCCGCCTGGGCCGTGATCACAGCAGACCAGTGGGTCTTGGAAATCATCCGCGAAGGCTATGTGCCGGTTTTTTGGAGACCCCTGACTGAGGCTTTCGTCGCCTCACCATGCATGGTGCTATAAAAGAGGGAGGTAGTTTTTTCTCCACCCTTCAGCACCTTGAATATTGTGTGCAATTCTGGTTGCCGTATCTTAAAGTATATAGAGTTATTAGAAAAGGTTCAGAAAAGAGCCACCAAAATGGTAAAGGGGATGGAAGGATACTCCTATGAAGAAAGGCTAAAAAGGTTAGGGCTCTTTAACCTGGAAAAGAGACGGCTGAGGGGAGATATGATAGAAGTCTATAAATTAATGAATGGAGTGGAACGGGTAAACGTAGATCAATTGTTTACGTTATCAGAATATAGAAAGACTAGGGGACATGCAATGAAGCTACAGGGTAAACTATTTAAGACTAATAAAAGAAAATATTTTTTCACTCAACGTGTAATCAAACTGGAATTTGTTAGCGGAAGGATGTAACAAATTGGAGTGGAGGAGTGGCCTAGTGGTTGGGGCACGGTACTTCAGGCCGGAGGTTCGGGGGTTCAAATCCCACTAGAGGACAGCAACCTTGGGCTGGAAGGACTGGGGTTTCTAGTCCCACAGGTGCTCCTTGTGGTCTTGGGCAACCACTTAACCCTCCATAGCCCATGTTCCCTGTAAAATAGTTATCTCCAAGTTATAATGCCCTGTTCAATGTAAACCGCCTTGATGATATGAAAGGCGGTATATAAGAAATGTTAAATAAAAATAAATAAATTAAATGTAGTAAAGGCTGTTAGTGTAGCTGGGTTTAAAAAAGGTTTGGACAAGTTCCTGGAGGAAAGATCCATAAACCATTATTGGGAGGGGACCCAGGATATCAATGCTTGACCCAGTACAAGCATTGCGGAACCTGTCTTTTGGGGAAACTGCTAGGTACGTGTGACCTGGATTGGCCACTGTTGGAAACAGGATACTGGGCTTGATGGACCTTGGTCTGACCCAGTATGGCATATCTTATGTTCTTATGTTTTTATTACAACTGCGGGCAGTGGTGCCAGTACCCCAAGACCAGTGTTTATTTTGTGGTACCCAAAAAGGAAGGGTCCTTCAGGCTCATCCTCAATCTCAAGCGTGTGAACCAGAGCTTGAGGGTTCTGTATTTTTGCATGGAAACATTGCGCTCGGTGATACTGGTGGTACAGTGGAGCGAATTCCTGTCAGCGTTGGATTTCACAGAGGCTTACATGCATATTCCTATCAGACTGGATCGTCAAAGATTCCTACGCTTTGCTTTGTCCACAGAGCATTTCCAGTTCAGGTGCTCCCCTTCGGTCTGGCCACAGTGCCATGCACATTCATGAAGGTGATGGTGGTGGTAGCAGCGGCGTTGAGACAGAAAGGGATTTTAGTGCATCCCTATCTGGATGGTTGGCTTATTCGGGCAAAGTTCAAATCGGAGGCTTACAAAGCTACGCAGTGGGTTATGGACTTTCTGCAGCAGCTGGGCTGGGTGGTGAACCGGACCAAAAGCCAGCTTTGACTGGTGCAGCATCTGGTGTATCTCAGGGCCTTATTCAACACAGCGGCAGGCTTAGTGTCACTGCCCAAGGACAGTGTACAAAAGATACAGATGCAGGTTCACAGATTTCTGCTCATGAAGGCCCCATCAGCGTGGTACTACATGCAGCTGCTGGGTTCGATGGCGGCAGCCTTAGACCTGGTGCCATGGGCCACGGCCCACATGCGTCCACTCTCTAACAAGCACTTCTCTTGCGGTTGTCGCCTCAGTGGCATCCATTGTCTTGGAATATTGTTTGGTCTTACTTTCAGAGTGACAAATAATGCCAAAATTCAAGTTTAAATCACTCCACTTTTATCTTTAGCCATAACGTGAATTTCAATTGTTTCTAATTTGTTATTTGCAATCTGTTGCTCAGAACATAAACGTGCTGTAAGGCGCTAAAAGCTCATGATTATACTTCAAGCTTATTTATCCACCTATATTCCAAACTTATTCATACGCCTTTACAATAATAGATCATTGTTGTTGGATTGAAGAAATAGACATAAAAGTACCGATACTATTCCTGTAAATTTCATCACAAACTATTCCCCATTGAGTTTCAAAATACAACACATTATATCGAAATACGTAAATGTCTTTAGCAATGTTCCAGGTTTAGAGGACAAGAAAATACGATGTGTTTGGCTGAGGAATAAAAATTTGAAAGAAAAACTGATTCCGGCCATTCTACGGCCCCTGATGGTAGAATCGGATGGGAATCACGTGATTGGCCACAAAAAATGCGGCCAATATGGCATTTGTAACGTCGCAGATGAACTTGTAGAGTTTAGTTACCTTGGGCAAAATTACACCTTGAAAGATGATACTTCCTGTGGGACCACATATATGGCATGTGCGGTGCCCATGTGATCTTTTGTATGTGGGGAAGACTATTAGATCTTTTAAAACATGTATGGCAGAGCACAGGAGCCGTTTAAAATGTAAAACTGACAGCACCATTGGTACCACATTGCTTGGAAAGAGGTCACAAGTTTGATGATTTACGGTGTTTCTGCCTCGAGACAGTATCTTTGGGGCAGAATGGCAGATCGCAAGCACAAACGTTACTTATACATGAACAGCGCTGGATACACAATTTAGACCTTGATACCAGGAGGTCTCAATACTCAAATAGACTGGGGGCGTGTTTATAATATACCATGAATGGGGAGGTGGAACGCTTCTCGTGATGACCTCGTGGAGTAAAAAAGAGGTTAGAGGGGGGCAGGTCAAATGACGTAGAGACAGTTAAACATAAATAGAGAGGTTGTATTGCACCCCACATGCGCGGCTTTTTTTTTTTTTTTTTTTAAGCACACATTAATTGCAAAAGAACCTCAAGGAGGGATACGTCTGCAGCATCAGATTTTTATGGTATGTGGAAGGCTCTTGAAGAGTTAATCAATACATTTTGTATCAATACAATCCTTTCTAAATAGCATATGTATAAAAGAATATTTTTAAGTAGTTTTATTTTTTTGTTTTCAATTTTCACAACATATAGTGTTGCGGGACCCCCTGAAGAAACTCGGAGAGAGTGAAACGCAAAAGGAGGCGCCACCAGAATGGCGTTGGGGAGCACACAGAGCACATTAAGTTAAGCAGAAAATTTAAAGCCAAAAAGTTATTGTTAATCTGTGTATTTTGGTGCAGCTGGGAAAGTCATTGATGCTAACAGGCACCACAATAGATCAGTTTTACATCCATTGTCTCGGAGCTAATATGCCCAAAAGAGTTACGGACCAGTTTAGAGTGGTGGCTGGAACCTGCTCACCTACTGGCAGGTATGCTGTTGGAACAGCCAGAGTGGGTCTTAGTAACCACAGACGCAAGTCTCTCTGGCTGGGCGGCACACTGTTAAGCCCAGATGACTCAGGGTTGCTGGTCCGCAGAGGAGGCTTCATGGTCAATTGCCTCGAGATGAGGGCGGTTTTGGCGCTGCAGGACTTCAGGCACCTGGTAGTGGGGATAGCCCTCCATGTTTTTATTTTATTTATTTATTTATTTATTACAGTTGCTTATATACCGCACTATTCGGCATCAGCGCGGTTTACAGTATAACAAAGTGACCAAAACACACAGTCTGTTTGGTTTTACATCGAACAGGGGTACAAACTTGGATAACAGGGTTGAACTATACATGCACTATATACATGAGAGAGGCTATATACATGAATTAAAATTCTTATAATAGGGTTGAACTGTACAATAAATAATGAGTCCGTTGCGCTATATGTAGTACCATGAATATTTGAGACATTTTGAGTATGGACTGCGAAAAGGCGGTGTTTCTTAGGTGATGCTATCTCTGACAACGCTACGACGGTGGCTTATATCAACCGGCAGGGGGTACAGGCAGTGCGACCCTGGTGAAGGAGAGTCAGATACTTCTGCAGCGGGCAGAGGAACATGTGGTGGCATTGTTGGCAGCCCATGTCGCAGGGAATGAGAATGTACAGGCCGACTACCTCAGTCAGCATACCGTGGATCCCGGAGAATGGGAATTGAACGCGGCGGTGTTTCATGACATCATGGTGCGTTGGGGGCAGTTGCTCATGGACTTCGTGGCCATGCTGACCAACATCAAGGCCACACAGTTCTTCAGCAGACTCAGGGAGCATATATTGGAAGGGCTCAATGCCTTTGCGCAGCCATAGCCGGCAGAAGCGCTTCTGGATATCTTTCCGCCATGGGCACTCATTGGTCACCACCTTCAGTGGATAGAGGCCCACAATAGGCGTGTGATTCTCATAGCACCAGATTGGCCTCTGAGGCCATGGTATGCAGACCTCTGCCGTCTTCTGGTGGATCCCCCGTGGAGGCTGCCAGACAGGATAAACCTGCTAGGGCAGGGTCTAGTGCTGATGAATCAAGTTGATCTCTTCTCTCTTACGGCCTGGCTCTTGAGAGGGTGCAGTTGCTCCGCCAGGGTTTATCGGAGGTGGTGATTTCTACCATGTTTGAATTCTAAGAAGCATTCCACTTTCTTGGCATATATCCGCGTTTGGCGCATTTTCGAAGATTGGTGCTCGGTCCAGGGCATGGAACAGTTTTTCTGTTCGCTGCCAGACATATGTTCCCTAAAGGTGCAGGTGTCAGCACTGACCTCCTGTTGTGGGCGAGTGCAGGAGCGCTTGCTGGCAGCGCATCTGGATGTGGTCTGCTTCCTCCAGGTAGTAAAGAATGTGTGACCTCCTTAACGGCTAGTGATTCCACCGTGGGATCTCAGTTTGGTTTTGGAGGCGCTGGCAGGGTCTCCGTTCAAACCTTTGACCACCTTTAAGTTTGAGAGCTCTCATGGGAAAATGGCATTCTTGGTGGTGCTGTGTTTCATGTGGAGAATTTACAACCTGCAGGCACTCTCGTGCAAAGAACCTTTTCTGCAGTTTACCAGAGAGAAGGTGGTGTTGCAACCCCTACCTTCCTTTCTGCTGAAAGTGGTGTCGTGTTTTCATTTGAATCAGTCTATTTCGCTCCCAACCTTTCCAGATATCAGAACTTCGGAGCAGGATCGGAAATGTCATTGGTTGGATCTTCATAGAATTCTCTGCAGATACATTAAAAGGACAGAGTCCTTTTATAAGATGGACCGATTGCTTGTCATTTTCAGAGGGCCACGCAAGGGAGAAGTGGCTTCCAAAGCTTTGATTGCCTGGTGGCTGAAGCAGGCGATTGTAGCAGCCTATGAGACTCGCGAGAAGTCTTCTTCCCCGGGGTTGCGGGCCCATTTGACGCGAGGCCTGGTGATGTTCTGGGCGGAGCACTGTATGATTCCACCAGTGGACATCTGCCGGGCAGCAACCTGGTCATCACTCCACATGTTCTCGAGGCACTATCGACTGGATCTGCAGGCAGCATGGGATGCGAGTATAGGGGCTTCGGCTCTTGTGGTTCCCACCTGGAGTTAGGTACTGCTCTGGTACGTCCCACTGGTGCCTGGACTGGCCTGGAGAGGCGAAGGAGGAGGAGAAATTTAGACCTTACCTGCTAATTGGCCTTGGGAGAACTCAAGGAAAGACAATCTAGGACCCACCCAGTTGTTTGGTCTGTATAGTTGGGTTAATAGGAGGGGTGTATGCCCAGCTGAAGAGAGAGATGTCTGGTGGTAGCGGGAGGTACAAGCATATACATGCAGCCCCAAGGAGGGGAGTGTTTAAGATGGGAGACCGGCTGAGCCAGTTGGTCCTGCCTTGCAGTTGGTTCCCTTCAGGGGGCGTAAGATGAACAGTGTTCTTAGGGCGGGCCCATAGTAAAATTTTAAAAAAATTAGAGGGGGGGGTACATGCTCTCTGAGGTCTTCTGACTCCCTCTAGTTGGCCAGGGAGAAAGTTCTGTAGTTAAGGTTTGGTTGTTGCAGTTTGTGCCGTTTTGCTGCTTTGTCAAGAAAAGATTGAGCCTGAGGCGGTAGGAGGAGCCACTAGTACGTCTGCAAGATTCTGTTCATTTCAGTCCTCAGCTGTTGGAGGGGGATGACTATCCACTGGTGCCTGTACTGGCCTGGCGAGAACTCAAGGAAAGACAATTAGCAGGTAAGGTCTAATTTCTCCTTATTTAACTCTTAATCTCCAGGTGGTGAAGGGTGATGGTATCTAGGCTGTTTGCTGCAAGGTTAGGTGGATGGGAAAGAGGATTGCTGCATGGTCTGACCACGGTACTGGGAGGATTGTGAGAGGTGCCTGATGAGTTACATGGAGGAGGTTAGAAGGCATGAATGAGGTCTAGGATGTTACCTTTCATGTGCATTGGTCTGGTTAAGATCTGGGTCTAGCCAAGAGCTTCTATGTAAGGGTGTGTGTTCTTGTGGTGAGGTGGAGCCTTTCCAATTCTCTGTGTGGGTTAGTGTTCTACACTCTAAGGGCTATGCCTAAGGGTCCTTAGGCATGGGTGCACCTGAAGCATGGTTTGCTTTACATCCTGTGGGGGATGCCGGTAGTGAGGTCAGTTGTAGGCAGGGAAAGGAACAGCGTGGAGCAGGCTTACCTTCCCCGTCTGCAGCTGCCTGAAAAGCAGATTGTCCTGCCAATGCAAGTGTCCCAGTGAGCTGGATGCAGTGTCCGTCCTCTTTCCTCGTTCCCCAGAGCCTTTGGGGAGTACAAGAGGAAAGGTCCTTAAGGAAAAGGTAGTCCAATGTCTGATAGGTAGAGGAGATCGCTGTCAAAATATCTGGACAATGAGGGGTGTGCCCATTTGTGCCGAATCTGCCATTCCTCAGCACACAGGATGCTTACGCTGATCTACCTGTTGATCTTTTTGAGTTCCCTGCCCCAGAGATGGGTACCCGCCCACTTGAGGTGAGGAATGAAGTTGGACCAGATGAAGAGCATGTAAGAGAGGCCGCAGGCCTCCCAGGAGAGGTCCGCTCTTGCATGTTTGAGTTGTTTACTGGAGACTGTTCCAGGGTCATTCCCTCCGAGGTGAACAATCAGGGCATCAGGTGGAGCATGAGTCTGTAATGTGCTATTGTAGGAATAGCTGCCACTCCATGCCCGGGCAGCCCAGCCATAGGATGCGTACACTGCGACCAAAGCATCCCAAGTGACTATCAAGTGGCTGTATAGATGCCCTCTCAGCTGCCTGGTGGACAAAGGAGTGTCCAACTAGCCAAACTACATGTTATGCATGATAGGAGGGACAGAGTTAGTGAAGGCAGAATCAATCCGCCGTGTGTGCCACAGTCAGATGAATGTATGTGTATGCATAGGACTGCCATCGCCTTGATTTCCCATATCGGGAAACCCCTTTCCGCCGCTGCCATAGCTGCTCCGATCCGGAAGGAATGCATGCAGAACAGATTGGGCTGCAATCCTATAGCAACGAATGATTTCCTGAATACCGATGTGAAATGGAATTTGGAAAGCGGCATGCCGTTGAGATGCATCAGGAACTGCAGGCTCAGGGAGGGCCGGGCTGCTAGGTACTGGAGTATGTTTGCAACTGGGCACGTCTGAGGCTGAGAACACTGCCTTGAGGGAGATGACTTGCCCTTTTCCTTCTGGATCGTTTTTGGCCCCTTTGATCTGGATATGTAGTAAGCCCTCCGACACCGAGACCTCTGGAAACTGCACCCCGGAGGGGGTCCGGTTTCTTGCAAAGAGTCACCATCTCGCTGATTCTGAAAGCGCCAAAGGCGGCCACTGTTCGTAACGAGCAGTTTTCGTATTCTGACAAGCATTTGAATGGCAGCGCTGCCCACAGCCTATCCAGTATTTTGTTTGTTACTGGGCTGCCAAGGTATGCTCCTCACCCATCCTTTCATCAGGGTCATTCCATGTCAAGCAGACCAATTTTGAAAATCGTCCATGCTTGATCTCCTCCAAAGGGAATAACATTTTTGTGTAGATGTTCCCCAGGGTCTCAAATCAAATCATGCACGATTTTTCAGCAGGATCTTATATTGCTTTGAGAGCTAGAGGCAACTGAATGGAGGTCACCTTCTGAGTATTGCAGTCCACGCAACACAAAACAGCCACTTTGTCCAAGCACTGCAACCCAACAAAACCTTTT
Organism: Ichthyophis bannanicus; assembly: GCA_033557465.1. Classification (NCBI taxonomy): domain Eukaryota; kingdom Metazoa; phylum Chordata; class Amphibia; order Gymnophiona; family Ichthyophiidae; genus Ichthyophis; species Ichthyophis bannanicus. Next base: position 1,032,675,790 of record CM066034.1, read on the forward strand.
AGGGGCCTGAAATTTTGTGGATAAGTACCAATCCCTGGTGCTAAGTTCCTGTGTAAAGTTTGGAACCTAACATGATCTTGCCTCTTTTTTTATAAGATCAGCAAAAAAATGTAACAAAAGAAATATATGGTCTACTATGATTACCCGTTGCTCCTGACCTCAATTCAGGTCATAACTGGACCAGTTGTTAAAGCCCATGGAGTACATCTAGAATTTGCCATAAGAGATTTTGCAGCCAACTGGAAGCAAAGATACAATTACATAAAGGCATGTCGTCACTGTACTCTGCAAATTTCCAGCATGTTTTGGGTGCAAATATCTCTACTGTGTAGTTTTTTTAAAATATTTTCTTTGTCATTTGAAAGAGCGTCTTTTTTGCTACAAAAGTCACCCTGTGTCATTTTAGACCCAGATTTCCTTTGGTCAGAATCAAGGACCCAAAGAGATGCATCATTTGCACATGGAGAATGCGCTGTTAGAAAGAACCATCTTTGGCACCCTTTTGTTTAACATGTAAATGAGCTAGAGATGTGCAGTTTTACACAGCAGCTAAGCTTATTAACCAGGTTTTTAGCTTATGATACTCTTTGCTTTTACATATTTTCATAAAGTAGTCATCAAAGTTGTTGCAAAACTGCTGTACATTAGTTCCTGATGAACCAACAGTAACACACCATTTTGGCCTAAGCTCACAGAATTTTGAGAACCCAATTTTAGATCCATAATTGTCACGATAAAGTGAGTACAGTTCTTTCAGGTTGCACAATAACAATCTTTTCTGCTTTAGTGCTTTTTCACCAATAATCCTCACTGAAACTAAATCCTTTTTGCCTGGGCAAATCCTTGAGACTTTGTCATCTTCATAAAAATCTATGATTTTTTGCTTAACTTGCTCAGTAAGCATTTTTCCTTGTTCTGGTGTTGGAATAGCAAGAATGCCATCCTTCTGTTTCAGCTTTCTGGCTCTTTTTACCAGTCTGGTTGAGACGCTGAATTCTTTGGCAGTTTTCTCAAAACTCCAACTATTTGGGGCCAGGGTCAGAATTTGTATCTTTTCTGTGTGGTTGGAAAGTTGCAACTTTTGCTTCAGTTCCTTCAGCAGAAGGTCATAGTCGGTGCATTTTTGATACTGATCACTCGCTGGTTTTTGCTCAAGATCAGTAGGAGTTAAGCCACTAACAGCTGCAATTTGACCAGCAATGGCACCTTGGGCTTCATTGAATTTGCGATTCACATAACTTAAAGAATTTCTTCTGCTAACCTGCTGAATCTTCAAAGGGAAGGTGTAAAGCTAGCATTGAGGTTTTCAGATGCATCAGTGGGGTCATCACTACCAGAATCAGATTGAGGATCTTTCATTACCATATGACCTATCCTTAAGGGAAACTTGCTAAACACCTCTGACCTGAAATCTTACCGGCTGATCTCAAGCTTGCCATTCATCTCCAAAATCATCGAGAAAGTAGTACAAAGACAGCTACAGGATCACGTGGACCTTTATGCTCCACTGAACCTGCACCAACATGGCTTCAAACCACATTACAACGTAGAGACTCTGCTCACCTCCCTCTTTGACAACCTTCTGAAAGGAATAGACAACATAAAAGGTTTCCTATTAATTTTCATTCTGAGAAACGTGGTGGTAAAAACAAGGATACTTTATTAGTTACTTCAAACCTGAGAGCCCGACACAGGCCGTGTTTCGTGTTATCACTTCATCAGGGGATGCAGGTTTGCTGCAAATACAAAATTATAAAAACTATAATATAATTAAAATAAATATAAAAATAAATATAAATATACAATTATTATTAAAAACAAGGGAACCAATAAACTCCTAAAAAATGATAAACTTAACTTTAAACGATTATAATAAGTTATAAACATAGAGTGCAATACCATTAGGTCCTCAAATTACAACCACATTCAAAAACATATATAACAAGCATATGTTATAAAAAACAGACATATATTATAAAAAGCAGACATGTGTTGTAAATTATAGAGGACTTTGGCTATGTGTATACACTGTGTGCAAATAAAAATAAAAAGAGAAAGAGAAAAGAGAACTGGGAGCAGGAGATGAGACCGTCTTTGGACATGCAGCTCTCTTGGTTTTTCAAAATGCTGCATCTTATAGGAGATGCCATATTCGTGTGTTATTATCCAATATTAGAACTTAAATACATTATCATAATCAATTTTGTATTTACTCTTGACAATAATGTAGAAAAATAAATAAAGATAAATAAAAATGATTATAAATAAAAAATAGCTTTAAATTGTTTCACCCATTTTTATACTAATCTTGTTTATAATCAAAAAATAATAATCACCAGAATGATCCAAAGAAAAACAAATTGGTCCAAAACACTATATTGATCCAAAAAATATATATAAATTATTGTATATATCATACCCTTCTCATTCAATGTGGAGACCGTGAATTCTTCAGTAGACACGAGTTTACACCTTTCTCTGAGATCATGAATAATGCAAAAACATATCAGATCTATGTGGTCAACTTATTTGCAGAATGATCGACTCTATATATAAAAAGCTTATAATAAAAAGCCAATCTCTCAGTCTATTTTTTGAAACCCCAAACAGCCATCCTACATTAACTAATCGCTACAATGTACCTGACTTGAAGGATGCTAGGTTTCTTTCAAATTACATTGATCACACGCTCTAAAGCGGCACGATCTTCTTTGTCTGTGCACCGGTAGACTGATGTAATCCACTAGATTCTAAATGTAAATTACAATCTCCCCAATAGGTTTGATAACTTTCACGCAATTTTATTAGCATGCATTATCTTGAGGCGTCTGGTAAGTAACTGCATCTTTTAAACCCCTGAAGTCTTACTACGTTCTACCATATGGGTCTAAATTAAATTTTCTAAAAACACTATATATAAAAAACATCAAACTACTATTTATACATCATTAAATCACTCCAACCTTTTGATCGCGCCTGTAAATTATCCGATAGGTCTTATGAAAAACCGCTTCAACTTCACTAGGAAAATCTTTTCTAAAAACACGCCCACACTTGCGCTTTAGATAACCGCGGGAAAGATGACGTCCTGTCCTAATTACCATTTACGTCATTGTCTTCTAAATTAAAATATTCTAATGGCAGCGTTCACTTCATCCCGCTTTAAACTAATGTAAAGATAACCGTTGTAGTCTAGTGATGTCATGCAATATTGCCGTGATATTCCAAATATCAAATCATTACCAGGGGGAAAATTACACTTCTAAACCATCAATGAACTTTGTTGCTGCTCCTTCTTGGTAAATGTTAGATGTTTTTATTGGTAAAACCCGTATATCTCAAAAATAAATTCTTAATTCTTCTATAGGTAAAAAATAAAATAAAAATAATAACTTAAAAATAATAAAAAAATATAAACATAATAAATTATTTAAAAAACAAATAAATGAAAAAAGTGAAAATATAGGGGTAAAAAAATCATAATATGTTAATATAATATAGAACTATACATCAAAGACATTACCGAATAAAAAATCAAATGAAATACTAATCAGTATAAAAACATTTTTAATAACTAATATAAAAATTATAAAAATACAAAAGGTAATAATAAAAAACAATATTATAAAACAATAAGTAATAAAAATAATATATTTAAAATTATAAATCAAAAAACATTATAAAATTAAAATTCAATTAAAACATGTTATTGTGATAAAATAAATTAAAAATAAAAATTAAATTAATATAGGATAAAAAATTAAAATATAATATAAAAATAAAATAAAATAAAAAAATAAAAATTAAATAGATAAACCAACAAATATATTTAAAAATCTTAAAAACCCAACATTATCTATGAACTTTCCAAGGAGCTATATTCAAAATTAATATAAATAAATAAATAAATAGTTAACTGCTAACGTGTAGATGCAGGAGTGGAGTACCCTTACTTCAAATACTAAGGGGCCATATTTAAAACTGAATAATAAAAATTGTCTATCATCCTGTGTATTATCATATAATAAATACTACCGCCCCTCACAGAAATACCGATAAATCTCTCTCCATATTCAAACCTTGCGGAGTAAGGGACCCAAGTTGAAAAATGTATCTCTGTTCCAACCGCTGCAGCATCTTATCACTATCTCCTCCCCTCCAATTGAGTTTGGCTTTTTTTATCACAAAGAATTTCAGATCACTAATTCGGTGTTTCATCTCTTGCCAATGTTCTACAAGTGGTTTCTCGAGGGCTCCCCTTTTTATACTACTCTTATGTTCGATGATACGCGTCCTCACACTCCTAATAGTCTTCCCGACATATATCTTGTTACAGGGACACATGATGACGTACACTACATGTGATGATTCACAATTTGAACAATCATCTATCTTAAATACCTGTTGTGTGATAGGGTGTACGAACTTATCTCGCACTGGCATTACGTGCGTACACACAGAACATCGTCCACATTGGTAATGGCCCTTATATTTGGAGGAAAACTTCCGTTCGGTCAGTGCTGATGGGACTAGTAAGTTCTTCAAATTGATATTCCGCTTGTGTGCTACCGTAATTGTTGTGTCCTCAAAACCTGGTAATGTTTGAATAAGATGCCACTCTTTTTTCAGAATCCTTGTAATTTGTTTGGATTGTACTGAATATAATAGTGGGCAAACTATTCCTACATCTTTCTTTTCACGATGTTGTTGAAGCAGTGTATCCCGAGTCGTATGCTTGGCTCTATGATATGCTTGCTCAATATATTGTGCAGGATACTTTTTCTCTCTGAACCTGTCTTTCATCATTCCAGCATGTATCTCAAAATCTTGTAACGTTGTACAAGTCCTCCTAGCTCTAAGAAATTGCCCTACTGGCAGATTCTTCTTCAGGGCTGGATTGTGAAAGCTATCAAAATGTAACAGGCGATTGCGATCTGTCGGCTTCCTATACATAGTGGTGGTGAACTGCTCTTCTTCTTTCTTGATCAGTAAGTCTAGAAATGGGATTTGTTGTGTGTCGTATGTTATTTGAAATTTCAAATTATCATCTAAATTGTTTATCCATATGTTAAATGCTCCTAGTGTATCAACGTCTCCATCCCATAGGATGAGCACATCGTCTATGTAGCGTATCCAAAGTTTTATATTATCTTTATACATATGTTCTTTCAAGAAAGTTTCCTCAAATTTAAACATATACAAGTTGGCAACATCTGGTGCCATAGACGACCCCATAGCTACCCCTTTTACTTGCTTGTAAAAAATATCTCTAAAGCAGAAATAATTTTCACATAGGGCAAATCTGGCTATGGCCATGAGGAACGCTGTCGGGATACGTTTAAATTCATTTCTTTTCAACAGATGTTCCTCCATGATCGTTAAACTTTCTGCCTGCGGGATGTTAGCATATAGGGACTCCACGTCTAATGTAACCAAAATGTAGTCTTGAAAGAAGTTAGGAATGTATGTATGCTACCAAAAGGAAAGAAGAAATATATTAACCTCACTAAAGGAGAAAATGAAGCCCTCACAGCATTACAAAAGAATGGTCAGATAATAATAAAACCGGCAGATAAAGGCGGAGCGGTGGTGTAGTGATGGATAAGACTAAATATATAGCAGAAATTAATAGACAATTGAAAGATCGGACCTTCTATGATCGGTTGGATAATGACCCGACCGACACATTAAAGAAGAGTATAGATAGCCTAGTAATTACAGCTTTCAAAATAGGGTATATTACTAAGAAAGAAAAATAATTTCTAATCGTACCCACACCTATTACTCCTACTATATACATAAATCCGAAAATACTCAAATCTTTGACTGACCCACCTGGGCGCCCTATTGTTTCGGCGATAGGGTCCCTCATGGAGCCTATTTCTAAATTTCTAGATGTGTTATTGCGTCCTTTCGTACTTCAGATGTGGTCCTATGTCAGGGACTCTACCCATGTCATTGAAATATTATCAACATTTCGGGTATCTAATGGTAGTATTATATTGGTTACATTAGACGTGGAGTCCCTATATACTAACATCCCGCAGGCAGAAAGTTTAACGATCATGGAGGAACATCTGTTGAAAAGAAATGAATTTAAACATATCCCGACAGCGTTCCTCATGGCCATAGCCAGATTTGCCCTATGTGAAAATTATTTCTGCTTTAGAGAGATTTTTTACAAGCAAGTAAAAGGGGTAGCTATGGGGTCGTCTATGGCACCAGATGTTGCCAACTTGTATATGTTTAAATTTGAGGAAACTTTCTTGAAAGAACATATGTATAAAGATAATATAAAACTGGATACGCTACATAGACGATGTGCTCATCCTATGGGATGGAGACGTTGATACACTAGGAGCATTTAACATATGGATAAACAATTTAGATGATAATTTGAAATTTCAAATAACATACGACACACAACAAATCCCATTTCTAGACTTACTGATCAAGAAAGAAGAAGAGCAGTTCACCACCACTATGTATAGGAAGCCGACAGATCGCAATCGCCTGTTACATTTTGATAGCTTTCACAATCCAGCCCTGAAGAAGAATCTGCCAGTAGGGCAATTTCTTAGAGCTAGGAGGACTTGTACAACGTTACAAGATTTTGAGATACATGCTGGAATGATGAAAGACAGGTTCAGAGAGAAAAAGTATCCTGCACAATATATTGAGCAAGCATATCATAGAGCCAAGCATACGACTCGGGATACACTGCTTCAACAACATCGTGAAAAGAAAGATGTAGGAATAGTTTGCCCACTATTATATTCAGTACAATCCAAACAAATTACAAGGATTCTGAAAAAAAGAGTGGCATCTTATTCAAACATTACCAGGTTTTGAGGACACAACAATTACGGTAGCACACAAGCGGAATATCAATTTGAAGAACTTACTAGTCCCATCAACACTGACCGAACGGAAGTTTTCATCCAAATATAAGGGCCATTACCAATGTGGACGATGTTCTGTGTGTACGCACGTAATGCCAGTGCGAGATAAGTTCGTACACCCTATCACACAACAGGTATTTAAGATAGATGATTTTTCAAATTGTGAATCATCACATGTAGTGTACGTCATCATGTGTCCCTGTAACAAGATATATGTCGGGAAGACTATTAGGAGTGTGAGGACGCGTATCATCGAACATAAGAGTAGTATAAAAAGGGGAGCCCTCGAGTAACCACTTGTAGAACATTGGCAAGAGATGAAACACCGAATTAGTGATCTGAAATTCTTTGTGATAAAAAAAGCCAAACTCAGTTGGAGGGGAGGAGATAATGATAAGATGCTGCAGCGGTTGGAACAGAGATACATTTTTCAACTTGGGTCCCTTACTCCGCAAGGTTTGAATATGGAGAGAGATTTATCGGTATTTCTGTGAGGGGCGGTAGTATTTATTATATGATAATACACAGGATGATAGACAATTTTTATTATTCAGTTTTAAATATGGCTCCTTAGTATTTGAAGTAAGGGTACTCCACTCCTGCATCTACACGTTAGCAGTTAACTATTTATTTATTTATATTAATTTTGAATATAGCTCCTTGGAAAGTTCATAGATAATGTTGGGTTTTTAAGATTTTTAAATATATTTGTTGGTTTATCTATTTAATTTTTATTTTTTTATTTAATTTTATTATTTTTATATTATATTATATTTTAATTTTTTATCCTATATTAATTTTATTTTTATTTTTATTTTCAATTTATTTTATCACAATAACATGTTTTGTTTGATTTTTTATTTTATGTTTTTTGATTTATAATTTTAAATTAATATATTTTATCCATTACTTATTTTATAATATTGGTTTTTATTATTACCTTTTGTATTTTTATAATAATTTTTATATTAGTTATTAAAAAAATTTTTATACTGATTAGTATTTCATTTGATTTTTTATTCGGTAATGTCTTTGATGTATAGTTCTATATTATATTAACATATTATGATTTTTTTACCCCTATATTTTCACTTTTTTCATTTATTTGTTTTTTTAATAATTTATTATGTTTATATTTTTTTATTATTTTTAAGTTATTATTTTTATTTTATTTTTTACCTATAGAAGAATTAAGAATTTATTTTTGAGATATACGGGTTTTACCAATAAAAACATCAAACATTTACCAAGAAGGAGCAGCAACAAAGTTCATTGATGGTTTAGAAGTGTAATTTTCCCCCTGGTAATGATTTGATATTTGGAATATCACGGCAATATTGCATGACATCACTAGACTACAACGGTTATCTTTACATTAGTTTAAAGCGGGATGAAGTGAACGCTGCCATTAGAATATTTTAATTTAGAAGACAATGACGTAAATGGTAATTAGGACAGGACGTCATCTTTCCCGCGGTTATCTAAAGCGCAAGTGCGGGCGTGTTTTTAGAAAAGATTTTCCTAGTGAAGTTGAAGCGGTTTTTCATAAGACCTATCGGATAATTTACAGGCGCGATCAAAAGGTTGGAGTGATTTAATGATGTATAAATAGTAGTTCGATGTTTTTTATATATAGTGTTTTTAGAAAATTTAATTTAGACCCATATGGTAGAACGTAGTAAGACTTCGGGGGTTTAAAAGATGCAGTTACTTACCAGACGCCTCAAGATAATGCATGCTAATAAAATTGCGTGAAAGTTATCAAACCTATTGGGGAGATTGTAATTTACATTTAGAATCTAGTGGATTACATCAGTCTACCGGTGCACAGACAAAGAAGATCGTGCCGCTTTAGAGCGTGTGATCAATGTAATTTGAAAGAAACCTAGCATCCTTCAAGTCAGGTACATTGTAGCGATTAGTTAATGTAGGATGGCTGTTTGGGGTTTCAAAAAATAGACTGAGAGATTGGCTTTTTATTATAAGCTTTTTATATATAGAGTCGATCATTCTGCAAATAAGTTGACCACATAGATCTGATATGTTTTTGCATTATTCATGATCTCTTAGAGAAAGGTGTAAACTCGTGTCTACTGAAGAATTCACGGTCTCCACATTGAATGAGAAGGGTATGATATATACAAAAATTTATATATATTTTTTGGATCAATATAGTGTTTTGGACCAATTTGTTTTTCTTTGGATCATTCTGGTGATTATTATTTTTTGATTATAAACAAGATTAGTATAAAAATGGGTGAAACAATTTAAAGCTATTTTTTATTTATAATCATTTTTATTTATCTTTATTTATTTTTCTACATTATTGTCAAGAGTAAATACAAAATTGATTATGATAATGTATTTAAGTTCTAATATTGGATAATAACACAAGAATATGGCATCTCCTATAAGATGCAGCATTTTGAAAAACCAAGAGAGCTGCATGTCCAATGACGGTCTCATCTCCTGCTCCCAGTTCTCTTTTCTCTTTCTCTTTTTATTTTTATTTGCACACAGTGTATACACATAGCCAAAGTCCTCTATAATTTACAACACATGTTTGCTTTTTATAATATATGTCTGTTTTTTATAATATATGCTTGTTATATATGTTTTTGAATGTGGTTGTAATTTGAGGACCTAATGGTATTGCACTCTGTTTATAACTTATTATAATCGTTTAAAGTTAAGTTTATCATTTTTTAGGAGTTTATTGGTTCCCTTGTTTTTAATAATAATTGTATATTTATATTTTTATATTTATTTTAATTATATTATAGTTTTTATAATTTTGTATTCGCAGCAAACCTGCATCCCCTGATAAAGTGATAACACGAAACACGGCCTGTGTCGGGCTCTCAGGTTTGAAGTAACTAATAAAGTATCCTTGTTTTTACCACCACGTTTCTCAGACTGGGTTTGTTTACCTAACGTGGTCAAGTGCTTCTTGATTGGACTATTAATTTTCATTGACATCTGTCGCCCACTCACCCCCCAGAGGCCATAGGCATGGGTGGATTAGCAGGGTAAGTTCTTTAATAGCTGTGGAGTATAGTAGAGAGGCTTGGCAATGCCCTCTGGGATTTGTAGTTCCACAACTTTAGCAAAAAGAAAGTAGTTGGAGTTGGAGTGATAAGGATTTTAAACAGGATTTTTTCCCTTCCCAGGGTTGGATTTTCACACAATGAAATAAGGCAACACAGAAACCATTTCTAGTCCCACAGGTGCTCCTTGTGGTCTTGGGCAAGCAACTTAACTCTCCATTGCCCATGTTCCCTGTAAGTATTAGTGTATGTGTGTCATATCCCCTCGTGTTAAATGTATCCCCCAACTGCTTTGACCCGGTGAAAAGCGGGATATAAATGCAGCTAAATAAATAAATAAGCTAAATAAATATGTCTGGTATCAAAGTTTAAAGAAACATTTGAACAAAGGATATGCTTATCTTCAGCTTTCACAATGGAGGCAAAAATGGTAAAAGAAAACAGTTTCCTTCACAAAACTCTTCCTGTGTGTTTTCTTTATGAATTAGCTCCTACAGCTCTTCAGCATAGAGAAGATATGCTATCAGGTAAGGTATATGTACAGTCCATGTAAATATCACCGTTAGACTCCTCACACGGATCACATTGCATCTCTTCTATATCCGGGTAAGTTTCCCGGTGAGTGAAACTTCTGTTCTGACTGCTGAATTCCTCTCTATAGCTCTGGGAATTCCCTTCCCCCACCAGCCTAGAGGTGAATGGGTAATTACTGTAATTACTATAGTCTCTCTGAGGCGGCACATAATTCTTGGTAAGTACAGGGCTGACTGCTGTAGTCTAAGCTTCTCCTATTAGGAAGAATAAGGTTACCTTCTGGCAGTTTCCCTTCAACGTTCCTCCCTCGAGCACAGCCCTGCTCGTGGGAAGGCTTTTCACTCCGTGTCTGGGCTTTCTCCTTGGCACCAAATTATCTTCAGGATAATGGTTTTCTCCTGCTTGATACCTTGTGCTGTGTGACTGGTCTTGCCTTAGCCTGGCCTCAGAGCTACTACCTCTGCTTCCTCTGTAGCAAGGTTCTCGGAAGCACTGGTCAGCTGTGCACTGCTCTTCCAAACAGCCCTTCCTGGGTTTCTCAGCACTGCATCTCCCTGATAGTCTCCTTTGGTCAGCAATTGGTTTTAACCAGCATGGAGATCCTTCTCTCCTGCCTCTCAAGCTTCTCTCCCTGCTTGGAGTTCTCCTGCTATCGGGACTTCTCTCCCTGCCAGCACGTCTCTCCTCAGCAGTTCTCTCTTTTGCATTTCTCCCTTTAGCCGCTCCTGCACTACTCTCAGGTGAGTGATTTTTAACTGCGTAGCTTATGATGTTGGCTCCGCCCCTTGTCAGCTGCCCCTCATCCCCTGATCCACGAGCTAGCTTCGGGTCTGGGCGTTCCCCTACACCACGTGAAATAGCTTGTGTATAGTTCCTATGGCAACCTTTGGCCATGTGTTCAGAATCCCCTATCTCCATGGGCTCTGACCGCTGCACCTCATGACACATCTCAGCTGCCTTTGACACTGTATCACACCCCATACTCCTACCACGCCTCCAAGAAATAGGATTGCACAACACCACCCTGAAATGGTTCACCTCCTACCTAAACAACTGCACACAGCAAGTAAAATGTGGGGAATAGAAATCAGCTCAATTTACCACCACGCAAGGAACACCACAGGGATCGGCCCTGTCATCAATACTTTTCAACATCTATATCCAGCCCATATGCAGCATCATCAGACAACACCCTGGACGTAACCTCAATGACCAATTGCCTCGAACACATGAACACTTGGCTTGCCGACACTATCCTCAAGGTAAACTTTGATAAGACCGAAGCAGTGTTTATTACCAGGAGCACAACATTCAACCCACCCCAAGAAATCAACATACTACACAGGACAATCACAACATAGGACGAAGTAAAGTATCTCGGTGTCGTCATAGACAAGAACCTGAATCTCCACTCCCACATTAACAAGACTGCTCAAAAGTGTACCCCCGCTGAAAGATCATCAGTCAGCTCAAGCCACTCCTCAGCCAAGAACCTGTAACTAGGACCTGTCCTCCAGGTGATGTAAAACCCTCTCGCACCGAGGAAGTTTCTCCAGGGCCATGTGCCCATGAGGGAAGGGTTAGGACAGCCGTTATAGTTGGTGATTGGATCATTAGGCATGTAGATAGCTGGGTGGCTGGTGGACGTGAGGATTGCCTGGTAACATGCCTGCCTGGTGCGAAGGTAGCGGACCTCACGCGCCACCTAGATAAGATCTTAGATATAGTGCTGGGGAGGAGTCTGCTGTCTTGGTACATGTCGGTACCAATGACATAGGAAAATGTGGTAGGGAGGTTCTGGAGGCAAAATTTAGGCTTTTAGGTAGGAAGTTGAAATCCAGAACTTCCATGGTAGCATTCTCCGAAATGCTTCCTGTTCCACGCGCAGGACCCAAAAGGCAGGCAGAGCGCCGGAGTCTCAATGCGTTGATGAGACAATGGTGCAGAGATGAGGGTTTTGGATTTGTTAGGAACTGGGGAACATTCTGGGGAAATGAGGGGCTCTTCCGAAGGGATGGGCTTCACCTTAACCGGGATGGAACCAGGCTGCTGGCATTAACCTTTAAAAAGGAGAGAGAGCAGCTTTTAAACTAGATATTAGGGGAAAGCCGACAGTCGCCCAAGAGCGGATGGTTCGGAAGAATGTATCCTTGAAGGATACTACCAAAAGCAGAGAGGTTCCACAAAAGAGTAAAGTAGCCCAAATGCCCTCGAGTATGGAGCAGACAGAGCTTAAAGATCCCAATTTACCCATGTCTAACAATAGCCAAATTAACATGAATAAAATACATTCTCTAAAATGCTTGTATGCAAATGCTAGAAGTCTAAAGAATAAGATGGGAGAGTTAGAATATATAGCACTAAATGAAAGGTTAGATATGATTGGAATATCAGAGACATGGTGGAAGGAGGACAATCAGTGGGAGGGACACTGTGATACCTGGGTACAAACTATATTGTAATGATAGAGCTGATCAAATTGGTGGAGGGCTTGCGCTCTATGTTAGAGAGGGCATTGCCTCAGAAATGATAAAAGTTTTGCAGGAAACAAAATCTGCTGTAGAATCTATATGGATTGAAATTCCATATAAAAGGGGGAAGGCAATGGCAGTGGGGGTGTACTATCGAGCACCTGGCCAGAATGACCAAATGGATGATGAAATGCTCAAAGAAATCAAGGAAGCTAACAAAAGTTACAGCGCAGTAATAATAATGGGTGATTTCAATTACCCCGGTATCGACTGGGTCAGTGTCACGTCAGGACATGCTAGGGAGATAAAGTTCCTAGATGAAATAAATGACTGCTTCTTGGAGCAGCTGGTTCATGAACCAACCAGAGGGGAAGCCATATTAGACCTAGTCCTTAGTGGAACACCAGATCTAGTGCAAGAGATAAGGGTGTTGGGGCCACTTGGCAATAGTGATCATAGCATGATCGCCTTTGATTTAATTAGTGGAGGAGGGATAGTAAGGAAATCCACAGTACTAACTTTTAACTTTCGAAAGGGAGACTATGATAAAATGAGGAAAACAGTTAAGAAAAAACTAAAAGGAGCAGTTGCAAAGGTTAAAGCCGTACATCAAGCTTGGGTGGTGTTGAAAAATACTATCTTGGAAGCTCAGACCAGCTGTATTCCATGCTTTAAGAAAAGTGGAAGGAAGTCCAAAAAACTGCCAGCATGGTTTAAAGGTGAGGTCAGAGAGGCGGCTGTTGCCAAAAAAGCATCTTTCAGGAAATGGGAAAAAGAGCCAAACGACGAAACCTGGAAACAGCACAAGCACTGGTAAGTCAAATGCAAGGCATTGATAAGGCAGGCAAAGAGAGAATTTGAGAAGAAGCTTGCTGCGGAAGCAAAAATGTGAAATAAAGACCTTTTCAAGTACATTCGTAGCAAAAAACCTGTGAGAGAGTCAGTTGGTCCATTAGATGATAAAGGGGTTAAAGGAGCACTAAGAGGCGACAAGGCGATAGCGGAGAGACTGAATGAATTCTTTGCTTCGGTCTTTACTGAGGAAGATGTAGGGATGTTACCCATGACTGAAGTGGTATTTAAAGGTGCGGAAGAATTGAAGGAAATATCGATACATCGGGAAGATATATTACAACTATTAGATAAACTGAAGAGTAGCAAATCACCTGGGCCGGATGGTATACATCCAAGGGTGTTGAAAGAACCGAAATATGAGATTGCAGACCTGCTATCAGTAATCTGTGAACTATCATTAAAATCATCTCTAATACCTGAAGATTGGAGGATCGCCAATGTAACACCAATTTTTAAAAAGAGTTCCAGGGGTGATCCGGGAAACTACAGACCGGTGAGCCTGACGTCAGTACCAGGAAAAATGGTAGAAACCATCATAAAGAATAAAATTACTCAGCATGTAGATAGTCACAACCTAATGGGAATTTAACAAATGCAAATATGGTCACTTTTTTCCAGAGTACAAGCTCAACAAATAATATAACAACTCTGTAAACCTAACCAGAAAGTGTCTTACATATCATTTTTGACTAGTGGCTAGATGAGGTCTCAGAAATCTTAGGCTGCCACCAATGACTACAAGTGATTTGGTGGACTGACGCCTAATCTCACATCAAAGACCCCAATGGTAACTACTAGCCACATATTGTATTTCTTGTAAAGTCCTTATTGAATAGAGCTTTCTCGGAGAAGAATCAGAGACATTTAAGATATGCTTTGGGACTGAATTCCCATCTTAAATGTCTATTTAAAGTTGTTAAAACCCAAGAGGATTGTGAAAAATTGCAAGAGGATCTTGATAAATTGGAAGACTGGGCATCAAAATGGCAGATGAAATTTAATGTGGACAAGTGCAAGGTTATGCACCAAGGGAAGAACAACCCAAACTATGGTTACACGATGCAAGGTTCCACATTAGGAACCACCACCCAGGAAAAAGATTTAGGCGTCATTGTGGATACCATGTTAAAACCCTCGGCCCAGTGTGCAGCGGCAGCCAAGAGAGCAAATAGAATGCTAGGTATGATAAGGAAAGGAATGGAAAATAAAACAAAAGATATTATAATGCCTCTATATCGTTCCATGGTGAGTCCGCACCTTGAATATTGTGTGCAATTCTGGTCGCCGTATCTTAAAAAGGATATAGCGATTTTAGAAAAGGTTCAGAGAAGAGCCACCAAAATGGTAAAGGGGATGGAAGGATACTCCTATGAAGAAAGGCTAAAAAGGTTAGGGCTCTTTAACCTGGAAAAGAGACGGCTGAGGGGGAGATATGATAGAAGTCTATAAATTAATGAATGGAGTGGAGCGGGTAAACGTAAATCGATTGTTTACGTTATCAGAATATAGAAAGACTAGGGGACATGCAATGAAGCTACAGGGTAAACTATTTAAGACTAATAAAAGAAAATATTTTTTCACTCAACGTGTAATCAAACTCTGGAATTTGTTACCGGAGGATGTTGTAAAGGCTGTTAGTATAGCTGGGTTTAAAAAAGGTTTGGACAAGTTCCTGGAGGAAAGGTCCATAAACCATTATTAAGAAGTGACCGAAGATATCAATGCTTGACCCAGTACAAGCATTGTGGAACTTGTCTCTTGGGGGAACTGCTAGGTACATATGACCTAGATTGGCCACTGTTGGAAACAGAATACTGGGCTTGATGGACCTTGGTCTGACCCAGTATGGCATATCTTATGTGCTTATGTAAGAACATTTCTGCACAGTATGCCAGGCAGTCATCACCGCCATACTGGACAAAGGAAATTCACTATATCAAGGGTTACCCAAACACTCTGTACATCCTCTTCAATTGGTCCAAAACACCGCAGCGCACATAACACCAATATTCCGAAATCTGCACTGGCTACCCATAATGGCACGAGCAAAATTCAAGGCAACACTAATCCTCTTCAAGACCATTCACCACTGCTCAGCAGAAATTCTACAGACCGCAATAACAAAAGACACAAGCAGCAGACCCAGGCGAACCCAAGGCAGCAACAGACTCCTCACCCCAGCCGGATACCACAAAACGAAGCAATCAACTTCCAGAAGATCCTTCTCACTCTCGGCGCCGAACCTATAGAACTCGCTCCCTGAGGAACTAAGAGCACAAAAGGACCTTGAGGACTTCTGCAAATCCCTCAAAACCCACCTGTTCATGGCCGCATTTGAACAAGTACCTTAACTCCCAACCAACGCACCCATGTCAATACAGCCACCAAACATCAACTGCTCAGACCTGGGACTCATCCCCCAGAAATATGTTGTTGTTAAGTGCCGTCGAGTCGGAGTCGACTCATGGCGACCCTCTGGATAGCTATCCTAAATTGTGTTCGGTCTTCAGTCAGGCGGCTCATTGTTGACAGACTGGTACCCGTAGCTGCTGTTATTGTAGCGATCCATCTCATTGCTGGCCTTCCTCTTTTGCGTTGACCTTCTATCTTGCCAAGCATGATGTCTTTCTCTAATGATCTCTCTCTTCGCATGATGTGTCCGAAGTATGAAAGTCGAAGTCTTGTCATTTGAGCTTCTAAAGAAAGCTTAGGTTTGATCTCCTCTAGTACAGACTGATTTGTTCTTCGGGCAGTCCATGGTATACACAGTATTCGCCGCCAGCACCATAATTCAAAGGCATCAATTTTCTTCCTGTCTGTCTTTTTCACTGTCCAGCTTTCACATCCATATGATGTTATTGAAAATACCATGGCTTGAACAAGTCGAATCTTTGTATGGAGAGAGACATCTCTGCTCTTGAGGATCTTATCTAGGTCTTTCATAGCCATTCTGCCAAGAGCAATGCGTCGTCTGATTTCTTGACTGCTTGTTGCTTCTTTATTGATAGTTGATCCAAGTAGGTTAAAGTTGTTCACGATTTCAATTTCTTCTCCTTCAACGATGAACCTGTTGATTATGCCAGTTGTCATGATCTTTGTCTTCTTTACATTAAGGTGCAGGCCCATTTTGAGACTATGTTCTTTGATTGTGAGAAGCAAATGTTTCAGATCATCTTCACTTTCAGCCAGTAATGTGGTATCATCAGCATAGCGAAGGTTGTTGATGAGTCTTCCACCAATCTTCACACCTCTGTTGTCTTCATACAGTCCTGCTTCTCTGATGATTTGTTCTGCATATAAATTAAACAGGTAGGGGGAAAGTATGCAGCCTTGTCTTACACCTTTGCTTATTTTAAACCATTCTGTTTCTCCTTGTTCCGTTCGAACTGTTGCTTCTTGATCAATGTACAGATTGCGCAAGAGAACGATCAGGTGTTCTGGTATACCCATGCTTCTTAATGTGGTCCAGAGTTTCTCATGGTTTACACAGTCAAAAGCCTTGCTATAGTCGATAAAGCACAAATAGATATCCTTTTGGTATTCTTCAGTCTTTTCAAGGATCCATCTCACATCCGCAATGATGTCTCTCGTTCCTCGTCCTTTCCTGAACCCTGCTTGCACTTCAGGTAGTTCTTGTTCTAGGTATGGCTGTAGTCTCTTTTGAATAATCTTCAGTAGAATCTTGCTGGCATGTGGGATCAGAGCGATTGTGCGATAATTTCCACAGTCAGTTGGATCACCTTTCTTTAGTATTGGTATAAACACAGATCTTTTCCAGTCAGTTGGCCATGATGTTGTCTTCCATATTTCTTGGCAGAGCCTTGTAAGTACGGTAACAGCTGCATCAGATTGCTGCAGTACTTCTATGGGAATGCTATCAATGCCTGGTGCTTTGTTCTTTGATAAGGCTTTCAATGCTGCTTCAACTTCTTCTTTCATCACCAATGGTTCCTGATCATAAGGTATAGGTTGAAACGGCTGTTGGTCCACTTGATCTTTATCATATAAAAACTCTGTATATTCCTTCCACCTTTTCTTGATCTTCTCAGCATCATTCAACATAGAACCTTGAGCATCTTGTAACATTCCAATTCGAGGCTGGAACTTTTTCTTTAACTCTCGCAGCTTTAGGAAAGCCGATCTTGTTCTTCCTCTAATAGTTTCTGCTTCTATTTCCTTGCAAGTGTCATTGTAGTACTTTTCCTTGTCCTGTCTTGCTGCACGTTGGAAATCTCTGAGTTCTGCGATTGTCTTTCTTTCTCCTTTGGCTTTAGCTTCTCTGCGTTTCTGGGCAATTTTCAGAGTTTCTTCCGTCATCCATTTTGGCTGTTTTTGCTTTTTCACCTTTTGTAGAGACCTCGCTTTCTTCCAGCACAACCTTCTTGATGTCATTCCATAACTCTTCCGGAGCTCTGTCATTTGTATCTAAAGCAGCAAATCGATTTTGCAGGCAGTCTTTAAATTCCAGTGGTATATTCTCAAGGTCATATTTTGCTGCATTCATGAGTGGTTTGCTCTTTTTCAACTTTAGCTTGAGTTTGCATACTAGTAGTTGATGATCTGTACCACAGTCAGCTCCAGGTTTTGTCTTTGTTGATGTTACAGAGCTTTTCCATCGTTGACTTCCACAGATGTAGTCAATTTGATTTTTATACAATCCATTGGGTGAAGTCCATGTGTACAGTCGCCGCTTGTGTTGCTGGAAGAAGGTGTTTGAGATGAATAGATCATTGGTCTTGCAGAATTCTATCAATCTTTCTCCAGCTTCATTTCTGTTGCCAAGTCCATATTTTCCAACTACTTTGCCTTCTTCTTTGTTGCCAACTTTTGCGTTCCAGTCACCCATGACTATCAGGATATCCTGTTTGCATGTTCTGTCAATTTCAGCTTGTACTTGTTCATAGAACTCTTCAATTTCATTCTCTTCTGCAGCTGTTGTTGGGGCATATACTTGAATTATAGTTGTGTTGATAGGCAATCCTCGTAGACGAACAGAGATTAAGCGTTCGCTGACTGCATTGTATTTCATTACAGTTCTTGCAAGTTTCTTCTTTATTATAAATGCAACACCATTTCTTCTTTGTCTTTCATTTCCTGCATAGTAGACCATGTGATCATCTGATGCAAAGTGCCGATGCCAGTCCATTTCAGTTCGTTGACACCCAACAGATCAAGTTGTACACGTTCCATTTCATTCTTGACCACCTCCAACTTCCCTTGGTTCATGCTTCGTACGTTCCATGTTCCAATGTGTAAGACATCTTTACAGCTTCTGACTCTCATTTCATGCGCAGCTACATCAGCAGTCAGACTTCCCGAGGGCTTTGATCCAACCACATCATAAATGCTGGCTTTACTCTGAAAAGTCTTCAGCTCTTCCCCAGTAGCTAGTTGAGTGCCTTCTGACCTGGGAGTCTCATCTTCCAGCACCATAGCACAATTTGTTTTGTTGTAACTATCCATTGGGTTTTCATGGCAAGATACAGAAGTAGATTGCCGGGCCTTCCTTCCGCGCAGTTTAAGTTTGGTGTTGTTGCCGTTGTCACAGAAATGTGATCCTCCGCCGTCAACACTATCCCATTCTGCTGCTGCCCAGAAATATAAGTATGTCTTATGCGCGGCGTTACCTACTGATACGCTGACATTGTGTCGGTCAGAAAACTAAGGGAGAAAACGCGGGCAGCATCACAGTTATCTTTAGGTCCCCTGACGAAAATATATGAAACGTCAGCTGGTACCGGGATTGAACGTCGGGATGAAGAAGATTTTATGCTGATCCTGCTTAGAAGCTGAGTACACATAAAAATTAAGATTAAAAGTTAGATACCAGTTTCTATAAAGGATTGAATATTTTGCACTTCATTACCAGTGGGTCATTGATGTGATAAAACGCCAATATTAAACATCAGGTGTAAGCCCAGTTTTTAAGGCGTGATTTTTAACTGAGACCTGTTGAGCTGGTTGAAAAGAAGTTGGTTCCCCCTCATCTAAAAGTTGAACGATAGTCTTTGTAAGTTATAGTATTCATATCGTTCAGTGGCCAAATTAAGTTTTGTGTAAACAATCGATCTACATTTACCCGTTCCACTCCATTCATTAATTTATAGACTTCTATCATATCTCCCCTCAGCCCTAATCTTTTTAGCCTCTCTTCATAGGAGTATCCTTCCTTCCCCTTTACCATTTTGGTGGCCCTTCTCTGTACCTTTTCTAATAACGCTATATCCTTTTTTTAAGATACGGCAACCAAAATTACACACAATATTCAAGGTGCGGTCGCACCATGGAACGATACAGAGGCATTATAATATCCTTTATTTTATTCTCCATTCCTTTCCTTATGATTCCTAGCATTCTATTTGCTCTCTTGGCTGCCGCTGCACACTGGGCAGAGGGTTTTAACATGTTATCCACTATGACGCCTAAATTTTTCCTCGGTGGTGGTGGTCCACTGAAAACGGGTGAGGAAATCAGCTATGTTAGTCTGGGTACATATCATGCATGTGCTGTAACACTGAGCTGTAAGCACTTCAGAACAAATATTTGCAGGTTTTCTGCCACAATGACACATTTTGCTGATTGATAACATGGCAATGACTGCTTGATTGTCTCAGCAGAACACGATTCTCTGGTCCCGCTAGTAGTGGCCCCACATACATTTCCTCATACAGGGGAAAGAATTCAAGGAGGGTGATAATTTTTGTGAGGCCCCTGGTCACAGAGCACACTGGCCAGGACGTGGCAGTCCAGGCACCCCTGAAGAATATGCCAAAACCAGAAGCCCCCTCCACATCCTTGAAGAGGTCCAATTCCACGCTGCTGCATGGGCCCTGTTGTCAAATGGTCACGCCTTTAAATGTGTTGAGGAAATGTAACTAAATGTTCAGGTCCTGCTTCAGTCCGTGCAAGAGGAGAAGATGGTGTTTCTGTGCAGGCCTGATTTCACATGCACGAGGTGTCTTGGGAAATGCCGTCCCATAGGGATTACTTTACAAGTGAAATTCAGGGAACTGATGAGCGACGGCGCCATGCAGAGGGTGGTGATTTTGTAGGCCTCTCACTGAAGCAATTTTTTTCTTTGAGGTCCTCCAGCTTGTCACGAGGGAGTCGGACACAAAGCAAGGTGTCACCTATCTCGATGCCTAGGAATGAGGGTGCCTGGACTGCACCTCACCATCTTGTCCTTTGCCAGAGGGCTGCTAAATTCCCCTGCCATAGCCTGAAAGGCATCTAAGAGCATCGCGCAGGTGTCAGAGTACTCCGGTCCAGTCAACAGAATGTTATCAAGGTAGTGCACCATGGATCACAGCCCGGTCCACCATTGCACCACCCAGTGCAGAAATGTACTGAATGCCTCAAAGGCTAAGCAGGACACTGAGCCATCCCATGGGTATGCATCTCTCCAAGTAGTACATACCATTGAAGTAGAAACCCAGCAGGGAAAAGCAGATGGGATGGATAGAGATCAGTCTAAAGGTTGACTCTGTTGGCCTTGGTCAAGTATGAGCCCCTACCAGCTGCTCGGACAATGTCCAGGGGTCAAAAGAGGCATACTGTACTGCGCAAGTGGCACTGGGTATGAAATCATTGATGGTGTCCCCCTGAGGAAAGGAGAAGTTGTGTATCAGCCTGGATTTTCCAGGGTCCTTCTTGAGAACTACCATCAGGTGGGAGATGTGAAAATCGGGAAATGGTGGGTTGTTGAAGGGGCCGGCCATCTATTCACGGTGGACCTATGTGTTCACGGTGGACCTTGGAATCGAGCTTCTCCTGTATGATGAGCCAAAGGTGTCATGGTGGTTGTGCAGGATGCGTGATGAGGCCCTGAATGCACCTGTGGAAAGGAATGATAAAACCAAAATGGAAGCCATCTCTGAGATGCTTAGCGTCTGTTTTCTGTGGGTCAACATCTAGCCAGGGGTCCATAGCTGCGATTGAAACTGGTGTGGGGGCTCGCTGAAAAGTGGCGTCACTGCTTCTGTTGTGGAATGGCTTTTGGCTGCAACCTCCTGGTGCACTGAGAGGCAGTTTGGGGATTGCACAATGGAGGCAAGCATGTCTATATTTGCAGTCATGAAAGGAACATATGCCTTTGTTGTAATAGCTGCAAAATGTTGTTGCATGGTGCGGATTTGCTCGTACCGGCCAACACTCGCCTTTGAAAGTACTGCCCATATTATGAGTTCATCCTCTGGAGCCATATCCCAACATCGTCACCATCCCACAACATGTTGGGCCTCATCTCCTTC
Organism: Ichthyophis bannanicus; assembly: GCA_033557465.1. NCBI lineage: Eukaryota > Metazoa > Chordata > Amphibia > Gymnophiona > Ichthyophiidae > Ichthyophis > Ichthyophis bannanicus. The sequence continues at coordinate 1,032,697,848 of CM066034.1, forward strand.
ATGTCATGGAAATAGAAAGATAGAACATATGGCCTATCTAGACTTTCTTCCATATCAACTACAAGAGTCCCCTTTTTCCTTTAGAGAGCCTGTGTTTGTCCTATGCTTTTTTTTTTTTTTTTAGTTTAGCCTTTGTGATTCAGTGATTGGAATGGCTGGGGTTGGTGATCAGTTTACCCCAAGAGCAACCTTAACCTTTATGAGGAAATAGAGTATTTGGAGGCATCTTCCCACAAAGTTTAAAACATACGTCAATCAGGCCCCTGCTAAAAAATAGTCGCCTTGACACATCCAAAGTCGAATCGTACAGACCTATATCGAGTATTCCCCTGCTTGCTAAGATCATCGAGAAAATAGTCCAGCGACAGATCCATCAGCACGTTGATGCCGAGACACCTCTCGATCCAGCTCAACATGGCTTCAGAGAATTGCATGGGGTAGATACCATCTTAACTACCCTCTTCGACAAACTAATTACAGGAATTGACAATATACACCGAGGATTCGTCCTTATATTTCTCGACATTGCAGCCGCCTTTGATTCTGTGAATCATAAGATACTATTACAACGTCTCCAAGAAAAAGGGTTACAGGGCACTACACTACAATGGTGCGAATCATACTTAACTAATAGATGGCAGCAAGTAAAAGTAGGCAACACTTCCTCTGAGCCTTTCCTACAGAAGCAGGGAGTGCCCCAGGGATCATCCCTGTCTGCTTTACTATTTAACATTTATATGCAGCCTATCTGTTCTCTGATCCGCTCCTTAAATGTAGAATGCCTCGTGTATGCTGATGACATACTACTATACATTCCATTCACTATCGAACAGCCTGATTTCTCCCCTATCATCAGATGCTTTGATGTAGTTGCTGAATGGCTTCTCACACAAAACCTGAGGATCAATCACAGCAAGACTGATGTCCTCTTTGTCACAAGGAATCAGAAGTTTGTCCCACCACCCTATCTGCAAGTTAAAAACGCTGAACTCAAGACAAAGAGATACAATCCGATATCTAGGCATCACCCTAGATCAGCGATTAGATATGACAACCCACGTAAAGACCGTTACAAGATCAATATACCACAAGATACGAACCCTATGCCACCTCTGCCCACTACTTGATTTTTCAGACTATCGAACGATATTTCAAGCCCTAGTGATCCCACACCTAGACTTCGCGAACACCATCCTCCATGGCCTACCACAAGCAACCCTCAGCCCGCTTCGGCTGGCCATGAACTCAGCTGCCAGGGTTCTCACAGGTGTATCAAGATCGGAACATATAACTCCAGTAATTAAAAATTTACACTGGCTACCTCTACAAGCCCGAATTCAATACAAGGTACTAGTCATGACTTTCAAGGCACTGAAGAATCTATCTCCCACACCAATCAGCAAACTGATTAACAACATCCCCGACAACAGAATCAGAAGACCTGCACTACTGAACATGTTAACAGTCCCTAAGTTTACCACAAGGTGCACAAAGGCAACTACCAATAGAGCCTTTTCGATTTATGCTCCGACAGCCTGGAATGACCTTCCCACCTGTATTCGATCCATATCGAGCCTCACCACATTCAGAAAAGCAATAAAACACCATCTGTTTCAAATCCACTATCCTGAAACCAGTCCCGAAAAACACAAGTCGCACGCACTCACCCTCCACCTTAACTATCCCAACCCCCTAACCCAACATGAGAATGGTTAGTCGCTCCTCGCCCTATAGTTGTTATCCGGGTTCCCACTTGACCTAGCTATGCTCACCCGTCGATCTTAAGTATTAGTGTATATAGCTCTATGTAAATAATATGTATATATCGTGTAAATAGTTTCCCCAGTTATCCCCTTCATGATTGTCCCCCTGTTCTATGTAAGCACATTGTGATATTAATGCATTGTTGCACTGTTCAGTTCTAATGTAAACCGCACTGATTTTAATAGCGCGGTATATAAGAAATAAAAATAAATAAATAAAATAAATTTCAGCACTCTTCAGGGTCAAGTTTTCCTCGCAATGGAAAAGATGCTCAAGCTGCAGAAACAACTTGTGGAACTGTGTGTGCAGCCTTTGCCCTTGGGCCTGGGACTATCTTCAGCTCCTGGGGTCTGCAGTTTGGACATTGGAATTGGTCCCATTGAGCATGGCACATATGGGCCTACTTCAGAGATAACTTGTTGCTCTGGTCTCTGTGCTCTTAATTGTTTGACCAGATCTTTTCCCTCCTGGAAACTCAGGAAATAATTAACATTGTGACTTAAAATTTGCCATCTGATGATCACCATGCCACTGTAAACCCCATATTGTGTGGATATTACCATCAATGCTAGCCTGATGGGTTTGTTTGGGGGGGGGGGGGCATTGTCTAGGACAGATGGCTCGAGATCTTTAGTCTTGTATCAGAGGCCTCCTGGCTGATCAGTTGGCTGGAGGCCAGAGCGATTTGGCTGGCACTGGAGAGGTTTCAAATCTTACTAGCAGGCAAAATTTGTCTGTGTATTCTTGGACAATGCCACAGTGGGACTTGAAGTACTGGGTTGGCACTTGAGGTGGCCACCTGGTGTATTTGGATGGAGAAGCACCTAATGGCTCTGTCAGCAGCCCACATAGTAGGTGTTGTCAACATTTAGGCCAATTTCCTGAGTCAGACCATGGTAGATCCCTGGGAATGAGAATTGAGTCCCTCATATGTTCAGCCTCTTAGTGCGAAGATGGGGCCTTTCTGTATTCAATCTATTGACCACTTGAGGCCAAGGTGAGCAACCTTTTCAGTTGCTGAAGAGACCCACAAGCATTGGGGCTTAGAAGCCCTGTTACAGATGTTTGTAAATGGTACCTGAAGTGTTTGGAGTCCAACTATAAGCTGCCTCTGTGTTTTCTCTTCACACAGATGACAGATAGCTTAGGGTTGGGGTAAAAAGTGTGAATGCATTTTTTGGTGCTCAAAAGACCAAGCCATCACCTTCAGTATCTGCGGCATTGGACACTGGTAGTGTATCAGCATTGAGATGCTCTTAAGTTCTTTTGGAGAACAGCACTGGTAGGTCTTCTAGGGCTCTATCACTTTATCAATTCTGCCTAGAGGAAGAGGAAGGATTCACCCTCATCCTTAAAGACATCGAGGACAGAGATGACTAGCATCAGGCAAAGGCTTCATTGCATAGACGTAACAATCCATTGGAGCACGATGTCCAGAGTACTGAGATAACAGAAGATGCCCAACCCTTGAAGCAGCGCCTCTGTGAGGATCACTCTTCCTCTGTCCTCGGTATTGGAAGGGCTAGGTTAGCCTCCCTGAAGCCAAAACCACTCAGCCGATCTTTCCCATCAGATTCTGGAGATAGCTGAATCTGCTGCAGGCTTGACCTTCATCCATTATAGCACTCAGAGCACGCATGAAGGGGTTTGTATAGAGGATAACTATGTTCTTCACCCTTTGCAAGGCTGCAGCTTTGATGGTATTGAGGATGGTACGAAAGTGCGTTGAGCCTGTCTGCAAGATCTGGTACTGTCTGCAGGGGGGGGTGGGGGGGGAGGAAATAATCGTCATTATCTATAGGAGTCTTGACACTGTCTCCTGCTCAGCCAATATTGCTTCTCAGTGCATCAGGGGGTGATCATTTCCCATGGCATCAGAAGTCATTGGTGAATTGACACTCCCAGAAATCTGTCTCTTTGGAGTCATTGATTGACCCAGGCAGAGATTCAAATGTCATTTGAACCATAAGAACTGCCAATACTGGGTCAGACCAACGGTCATCAAGCCCAGTATCCTGTTTCCAACATTGGCCAATCCAGGTCACAGGTATCTGGTAGGTTCTCAAAAAGGCATACAGGTTCCACAAAGCTCTTCCCGGGGTAAGCAGTGGATTTCCCGGGTCCTCTTTAATAAGGATTTATGGACATTTCCTCCAGGAACTTGTCCAGACCTTTTTTAAACACAGCTACACTAACAGCTTTTATTACATCCTCCAGTAATCAGGGCCGGCCCGTCCATCGAGCAAGAATGTTTTTTGCACAGGGCCCCGCGTTTCAGGGGGCCCCGCGCAAAGAACATTCTGCTTTTCTTTTTTTTTAAATTACATTAAAAAAAACAACCTGTCTCTGGCTGCTGCCGCTGCCGCGTCCGTCGCAGCAGCGGCAGAATGGAGTGTCCCGCGGTGCCCCCTCTCCTCGTTGAGCCCTCTGCAAGGGCTTTCAGATTCGCGAAGGGAGAGTGCTCCCTCGCGTCTCTGTAAAGCCCGCAGGGGCTAATGGGAAATTTCCCATCAGCCCCTCGCGTCTAAAGGGGCAGATGGGAAATTTCCCATTAGCCCCTGCGGGCTTTACAGAGACGCGAGGGAGCACGCTCCCTTCGCGAATCTGAAAGCCCTTGCAGAGGGCTCAACGAGGAGAGGGGGCCCCGCGGGACACTCCATTCTGCCGCTGCTGCGACGGACGCGGCAGCGGCAGCAGCTAGAGCCAGGTTGTTTTTTTCTTTTAATTTGCCGGAAGGGAAGGGGGGGGGGGGTTAAGACTGGTAATGGGCTGGGGGTCTGATGGAGGCTGTCTGGAAATGGGGTGATGGGGGGTTAGGACTGGAAATGTGCTGGGGGGGGGGGGTTAGGACTGGAAATGTGGTGGGGGGGGTTAGGAGAGGAAATGTGCTGGGCAGGGGGGTTAGGACTGGAAATGTGCTGGGGGGGGGGTTAGGACTGGAAATGTGCTGGGCAGGGGGGGTTAGGACTGGAAATGTGCTGGGGGGGGGTTAGTACTGGAAATGTGCTGGGCGGGGGGGGGTTAGGACTGGAAATGTGCTGGGGGGGTTAGGACTGGAAATGGGCTAGGGGGGGGTTAGGACTGCTAATGGGCTGAGGCTGACTGGAAATGGGGTGGGGTGGGGGGGTTAGGACTGGAAATGGGCTGGGGGGGGTTAGGACTGGAAATGGGCTAGGGGGGGTTAAGACTGCTAATGGGCTGGGGCTGATGGAGGCTGACTGGAAATGGGGTGGGGGGGTTAGGACTGGAAATGGGCTGGGGGGGTTAAGACTGCTAATGGGCTGGGGCTGATGGAGGCTGTCTGGAAATGGGGTGATGGGGGGGTTAGGACTGGAAATGTGCTGGGGGGGGTTAGGACTGGAAATGTGCTGGGGGGGGTTAGGACTGGAAATGTGCTGGGCAGGGGGGGTTAGGACTGGAAATGTGCTGGGGGGGGGTTAGGACTGGAAATGTGCTGGGCGGGGGGGGGGGGGTAGGACTGGAAATGTGCTGGGGGGCGGTTAGGACTGGAAATGGGCTGGGGGGGTTAGGACTGCTAATGGGCTGAGGCTGACTGGAAATGGGCTGGGGTGGGGGGGGTTAGGACTGGAAATGTGCTGGGGGGGGGGTTAGGACTGCTAATGGGCTGGGGCAGATGGAGGCTGACTGGAAATGGGGTGGGGGGTTAGGACTGGAAATGGGCTGGGGGGGGGTTAAGACTGCTAATGGGCTGGGGCTGATGGAGGCTGACTGGAAATGGGGTGGGGGGGGGTTAGGACTGGAAATGGGCTGGGGGGGTGGTTAAGACTGGTAATGGGCTGTGGGCTGATGGGGGCTGTCTGGAAATAGGGTGATGGGGGGTTAGGATTGCTAATGGGCTATGGGGGGGTTAGGACTGCTAATGGGCTATGGGGGCGCTAGGACAGGAAATGGGCTGATGGGGAGGGGTTAGGACTTGAGGTGGGCTGATGTGGTTAGGACTGGTAATGGGCTGTGGGCTGATGGGGGGGTTAGGACTGGCAATGGGCTATGGGGGGCTGACTGGAAATGGGCTGATGGGGTTAAGACTGGAAGTGGGCTGATGGGGGGTTAGGACTGGTAATGGGTTATAGGGGGGGGCTTAAACTGAAAATGGGTTGATGGGGGGCTAGGACTGGTAATGGGTTGGGGGATTGCTATGACTGGAAATGGACTGAGTGGACGGGGAGGCTTGAACTGCAAATAGCTGATGGGGAGGGAGCTTGGAATGGAAATGGGCTGTGAGGGAAGGGAGCTAGGACTGAAAATGGGCTGATGGAGCAGCTAGGATAGGACTGGAAATGGGCTGTTGGGGGGGAGCTAAGATTGGAAATGGGCTGTGGTGGGGGCTTGAATTGAAATGGACTCATGGAGGGGCTAGAACTGGAAGTAGGCTCATGGGGGGGCTTGGACTGGAATTGGGCTGAGTGGAGGGGAGCTAGGATTTGACATGGGCTGATGGTGGGGCCAGGCAATGACTAGACATGGGCTGCTGGGGGGCTAGGATGGGACCAGTGCTGATGAAGGGACTCAGACTGAAACTGGAGGGGGGAGCTAGGCCTGGAAATGGGTTGATGGGGGGCTAGGACTGGAAATGGGCTGATGCAGGGACTAGAAGGGAATGGATGCTGGGTGAGACTGGAACTAGAAGGGAGCTGATGTTGGGGGAGGATTAGAATGGGATGGGGCTGGGAGAGTAAAATGGAGAGGGGAAAAATATTTTGTGTGGGAGGGATGAAAAATCTACAATTGGCCGGGTATTGGGAGAGTAAGTGGGGATTGAGGATGGAGGGGTAAAATTTGTGTGGATGAAATAAGAATGAGGAAAGAGCAAAAGGAGAAAGATTAGTATGTTAAAGCAGATGTAGAGAGAGAGGATGGAAAGAACTAGAAGAGAGAAGAAAGGACAAATGGACAGCAGACGATGGAGAGTTAGCAGAAAACATGAAGAAACCAGAAGAAAGTGGCTGGAGCAATTGCAACTGAAAAAAAATGCACAAAAGGTAGAAAGATATCTCTTTATTTTGAATTTATTAACTGGAATATGAAAGCTCTGGGAAATGTGCATCATTAACGTCTGCGCTTTGTTTGGTACAAGAGGAAATTGATTTATAGTTTTATTTCTACAGTGTTGTTGTACATTCCAAGTTTGGCTTTTGGGGTTCCCAGTTTAATTATTGCCTTCCTGTTTCTAAATTGCGATTCCTTGTTTGGTGATGGTCTATGTTCTGCATGTGTAACTGAGCTGAGGTATTCTGTTTATGTAATTCCTATTTGACATTGCCACTTGTTCTCTTTCCCCAGTATTCTCTGAAATGTACTGGTTTAATATTTGCAGTGTTTCCTTTTGATAGGTAGGGTCTGGTGCTTTGTGAGTCCTGGTAATGCTGTCAGGATACAGCGGGTTTGCTATGGGTTCTAAATGGGCAGCGTTTGTAGTAGTTCCTAATGTGCCTGGCGGTTGGCACTGGATTATAGTAATGTAGAAATCTTTTAGTCTTTCTTTATCCATACACTCATTAAGAGACATGTTTACTAAAAGTTAGTGAATGGTAACATTATGCAAATATTTATGCAAATAAGACCACTTATGCAAATGAGGCCCCGCACCCCCCTTGGGCCGCCCCTGCCAGTAATGAATTCCAGAGTTTGATTAGGCGTTGAGTAAAAATAATATTTTCTCTTATTAGTTCTAAATGGGTTGCATTGTAGCTTCATTGCATGTCCTCTAGCCCTTCTACTTTTTGATGGCGTAAATAACGATCTATATATATTTGTGATTTTATATCACCACATCAAGAATCATAGCGGTTTACATAAACAACTGAATTACGTTGAACAAGGTAGTGATGACATATAACTAACAAACAATCAGAGGGATATACATGATTCGAATACCAGAAAACTATTTACAATTAGTCTGTTCTTGATGACTCGTGCTTTCAATATTATGCATTTTTGAAGAGGTAATCAGAGCAATGTAATGTATTGTGGGGTTGAGAGTAGCTGGAGAAATTGTGGAGTGTAAGGTGCTTGATTCTTTTCAAGGTTATGTCAAGTCAATTAGTTGGAGTGATCTCTATTCCAATCCATATATTAATTTTATAGACCTCTATTGTAATCATCAGCCATCTCTTTTCCAAGTTGAAGAGCCCTAACCTTTTAAGCCTCTCCTCATAGGGATATCCTTCATTTCCCTTTACCATTTTGGTGGTGGTTCTCTATACCTTTTCTAATTCTGCTATATCCTTTTTAAGATATGGTGACCAGAATTGCACACACTATTCAAGGTGCGGTCAAACCATGGAATGATACAGAGGCATTATAATATCCTTGGGTCTATTTTCCATTCCTTTTCTTATAATTCCTAGCATTCTATTTGCTTTCTTGGCCGCCACTACATACTGGGTGGAGGGTTTCAAAGTATTATCCATGTTGACTCCTAAATCTTTTTCTTGGGTGGTTGTTTCTAAGGTGGGTACCTTGCATTGTGCAACCATAATTTGGGCTGTTCTCTCCTAGATGCATAACTTTGCATTTGTTCACATTAAATTTCATCTGCCATTTTGATGTCCAGTCTTCCAGTTTATCAAGGTCCTCTTGAAAGTTTTCACAATCCTCTTCCGTTTTAACAACTTTGAATAATTTTGTGTCATCTGCAAATTTGATCCTCACTAGTTATTCCACTTTCCAGGTCATTTATGAATGTGTTAAAAAGTAGCAGGCCCAGCACAGATCTCTGGGGTACTTCACTATTCACCTTTCTCGATTGAGAAAATTGGTCATTTAGCCCTTTTCTCTGCTTTCTTTTATCCTTATCCACAATACTACACTGCCTCCAGTCCCATGACTAATTTCGCCAAGAGTCTCTCATGACCTTGTCGAAGGCTTTCTGAAAATCCAGATGCACTATATCAAACGGCTGACCTTGGTCTACTTGGTTATTCACACCTTTAAAAAATATATATAACAGACTGCTTGGTTAAATCCATGTTGGCTTACTCGCATTCTTCTTTGACCGAAGGATAAAGCGGTGTAGAAAAGCTGTTAAATAAAACCATGATTATTTACTTGTTCAGTAATTTCATTCTTTATAATGATTTCTATCATTTTGCCCTATACTAACACCCTGCTCACTGGTCTGTAGTTTCCCAGATCACCCCTGGCACCCTTTCTAAAAATTGGTGTTACATTGGCCATTCTCCAGGTACTACAGATGATTTTAATGATAGTTCACAGATTACCAATAGTAGGTCTGCAGTCTCATCTTTCAGTTCTTTGAACACCCTTGGATGTATACTATCCGGTCCAGGTGACTTGCTACTCTTCAGTTTATCAAATAGTTGTAATACATCATCTTGGTTTATCTATATTTCTTTCAGTTCTTCCGATAGATCACCTTTATCTACCATTTCAGGCACAGGTAACTTCCTTACATCTTCAGTTAAAGACAGAAGCAAAGAATTCAGTCAGTCTCTCTGCTATTTATTTAACGGTCTCTTCTATACCGCCCCTTCCAGAGATCAGGGGCGGTTTACATTGAACATTAAACAGAACAATTGTATACTTCTGTATACATTTACAAGGAACATTATGCTTTAACTATATACAGGTGTACTTACAGAGAACATATTTTGAACATAATTTGAACAACATTTTGAACATATTTTGAACATTAACTATAACAGAGCTTTTCAAACTATTTACAAGTTATATACATGGAGCGCATCTTAGTTAGTTACAGTGGTGGAAAAGTCAACTGTTTGAGTGGGTCATTAGCGTGTTGTGTGGGGTTAGTGAAATTTCCTATGTTAGTCATTTGTTCTGTCTTGGGTACAGTGTATGTGTTTCTGTGATTGTGTTGGTGAGGTTCTTTGTTGGTAGGGGATTTCAAAGTGTTTTGTAAAGAGGTAGGTTTTTAATTCTTTTTTGAATTGGTGAAGGTCTTTTAACATGCGGAGTGTTAATGGTATTTCATTCCAGAGGGTGGGGGCAGCGAAGGAGAAGGCCCTGTCGCTTGTTGTCGCTTTAGTTTTTCTAAAATTTGTTTTTATGTTGAGGGAGTGGGTTGCGTTCTGTCTGCGTGATCTAGTATCTGATGGGGGGTGTATTAGGGTGGATAGTTGTGATGGGGAGATGTTGTTGACGATTTTGAATGTAGTTAGGAGGATTTTATATTTTATTCGGCTGTTTATAGGGAGCCAGTGTAAGTCTAGGAGAATTGGGGTCACATGGTCTGTTAGATTAGCTTTAGTGACCATCTTGGCGCATATGTTTTGGGCTCTTTGGAGATGGTATATGCTTTTTAATGGAAGTCCATTTAGGAGACTATTACAATAGTCGAAGTGGGGGGTTATGAGTGTATTGACTACAGATCTAAAGTCATCGGTGTTGAGTAGGGGTCTCAGATGTTGTATTGTCTTGAGTTTATAAAATATGGTTTTTACTGTGTGTTTTATGTGTGGAATCATGGAGAGTGAGTGGTCTAAGATTATTCCAAGGTATTTTACCTCCTTTTTAACAGGTATAGGTGTATTATTTATTGTGATTGTATTGGGGTATATGTAGTCAGTGTCTGATTTCCTCGTTATGAACGTTGCCTCTGTTTTTTTGAGGTTAATGCTTAGGTGGTTGTCTTCAAGCCATTTAGTAGTCTCGTTCATACATTGGAGTAGGCTATCATATTTGGGATTGTTAGGGTTTATGGGGGTGGCAAGCATGATATCATCTGCGTATATGAAATGGTTAATTTTGTGCTTCTTAAATATGTTTGTAATGGGCTGGAGGTATAAATTGAAGAGGAGGGCTGAGAGGGCTGATCCTTGGGGGATGCCTTGACCTTGTGGGAAAGTTTCGGATGTGTCGTTACCTAATTGTATCCGTATTAACCTGTTTGAGATGTATGATTTGAACCATTCGAGGACTGTCCCTCCTATTTTTAGGTATTCTAGTCTGTTAATGAGGGTATTATGATTGATGCTATCGAATGCAGCAGACAGATCTATGAAGAGGAGAAGGAAGCCTTTGTTGTTGTCATTGGTGCCTCTGATGAGTAGATCTGTTAGGGCGATTAGGAGAGTTTCAACTCCGTGGAAGGGTCGGAAACCAAATTGATGCTCATCAAGGAGTTTTTGTTCATCAATGTAGTCTTGTAATTGGAGTTGTATGGTCTTTTCTATTATTTTGGCAATTAGTGGTATGCTAGCTATTGGCCTGTAGGAGTTGGGGTCTTTTGGGTCTAGTTTATTGTTTTTTATTATTTTATTGTTTACGCTATGGCCTTGTCATCCCTTAGCACCCCTTTTACCCCTCTATCATCCATTGGTCCAACTGATTCTCTCGTAGGTTTTTTGCTACGAATGTACTTGAAAAAGTTATTATGTATTTTTCTGTCCATGGTAAGTTTATTTTCAAATTCTCTTTGCCTGCCTTACCATTGTCTTGTATCTAACTTTCCAGTGCATATGTTATCCCGTATTTGTCATTTGGCTCCTTTTTCCATTTCCTGAAAAATGCTTTTTTGGCAACAGCCTCTTTGACCTCCCCTTTAAACCATGCTGACTGTTTTTTGGCCTTCCTTCCACTATTCTTAAAGGGTGGCATACATCTGATCTAGGCTTCCAAGATTAGTACTTTTTAAACAATGCCCATGCTTGATATAAATCTTTAACCTTTGCAGCTGCTCCTTTTAGTTTTTTCTTTACTATTTCCTCATTTTATCATAGTTTCCCTTTTGAATGTTAAATGGTAGTACTGTGGATTTCCTTGCCATCCTTCTTAACATTTATTAAATCCAATGTGGTCATGCTATGATTACTATTGCTAAGTGGCCCCAACACCCTTATCTCTTGCACCAGATCCTGTGTTCCATTAAGGACTAGGTTCAGAATAGCTTTCCCTCTGTCAGTTCATGAACCAACTGCTCCAAGAAGCAGTCAGTTATTTATTTAGCAACTTTATCTCCCTAGCATGTCCTGCTGTGACATTGACCCTGTTGATACTGGGTAATTGAAATCACCTATTATTACTGTGTCGTAACTTGTTCCCTGATTTCTTTCAGCATTTCATCATCCATCTGTTCATTCTGGCCAAGCGGTCGGTAGTAAACCCCTACTGCCATCGCCATCTATATGACTCAGTTCTCTAACATAGAGTACAACCCCCTCCACCAATTTGAGCTGCCCTATCATTGTGATTTAGTTTGTATCCAGGTATCACAGTGTCCCATTGGTTGTCCCCTTCTACCAGGTCTCTGAGATACCAATCATATCTAACCTTTCATTTAGTGCTATATATTTTAGCTCTCCTATCCTATTTTTTAGAGTTCTAGCATTTGCATACAGGCATTTTAGAGGTCATTTTTTATTCATTGATAGATATTTAAATATCTCCATGGCATAAATGCACAGGAGGGTCTCTTTCAATTGAAAGCAAGCTCTGCTACGAGGGGACATGGGATGAGGGTGAAAGGGGATAGACCCAGGAGTAATATGCCGAAATATTTCTTTATGGAAAGAGTGGTAGATGCGTGGGTGTGTTTTTTCTTTGGGAGGCCTTGGTATATTATCTTATAATAGTCTATTATAGGTGTTCTCATGGCTTCTGGGCGACTATCGGCTTTCCTCTATCTGGTTTAAAAGCTGCTCTATCTCCTTTTTAAAGGTTGATGCTAGCAGCCTCGTTCCATCCCTGTTAAGGTGGAGCCCATCCTTTTGGAAAAGCCCCTCCCTTCCTCAGAATGTTTTCCAGTTCCTATCAAATCCAGAACCTTTTTCATTGCACCATTGTCTCGTCCATGCATTGAGACTCCGGAGCTCTGCCTGTCTTTTGAGTCCTGTACGTAGAACGGGAAGCATTTGAGAGAATGCTACCCTGGAATTTCTGGACTTCAACTTCTGCCTAAAAGCCTAAATCTGACCTCCAGAACCTCCCCCTCATGCTTTTCTATGTCATCGTTGCCAAAGTAGTGAAGGGGTAGCCTAATGGTTAGAATGCTGGCTTGGTAATCGAGACCAGGATTCAATTCTCACTAGCACTCCTTGTAACAAGTCACTTAACACACTCTTGCTTGACACAAAAAAATCCAAGTTATCAATGCCCCTGTTTAATGTACAGTACCAAGTCTGTTACAATGTAAGCAGCTTTCACTGAAATGATAAAGCGGTATAAAAATATGTAGCAAGACAGAAGATGCCTCCCCAGCACTATCTAAAAGCTTGTCTAGGTGGCACATGAAGTCCGTTACCTTTGCACCAGGAGGCATGTTAACAGCTTCATACTGCTCACGATCGTGGTGAATTTTCGGTGGCGGTTTCCTTGGACCTTTCTGCTGCCTTTGATCTCGTAGACCACTCTCTCCTCTTGGCCTGCTTACGTGAAGCGGGTCTCTGCAGCACAGTTCTTCACTGGTTTTACTCCTTTCTTTCCTCTAGGTCCTGCTCTGTTCTTTCTTTATCCACCCCTGGATCCTCCTCTGAGCCTTTTCCCCTTCTCTGTGGTGTCCCACAAGGCTCAGTTTTGGCCCCCCTTCTCTTTAATATCTTTCTCTCACCACTTGCCTTACTGGTTCAACAACACGGGATTTCTGCTTTTTATTACGCTGACGATTTGGTCCTCCTGCATCACGCTTTTCCCCTCTATCCTGATCTTTCCCCTCTCAACTCTTGCCTTTCGACTGTGGCCGATTGGCTCACTAATCATTGTTTACACCTCAGTCTTACAAAAACTCTTGCCATTTGGTTCACTCGCGGTAGTCCTCCCCCTCAGGTGTCACCTTCTCTTTCTGGCTCCCCCATCCCCCTAGTCTCCTCCTTTCGTTACCTGGGCATTTTCTTTGACTCTGGACCTGTCTTATCATGATCACATCTCTCATATTTCCAAACCGTCATTCTTCTTCTTACGTCAAATTCGCGCTATCCAGCCTTTCCTCACCGCACAGGCTCTTACTACCCTCCTCCTATCCCTGGCTATGTCTCGCGTTGACTTTTGTAATTCCGTTCTGATTGGTCTCTCTTCTACACAACTTCACCGTCTACAACGCATTCAGAATACTGCTGCACAGCTTATCTTCCATTCTTTTCCTCATGATCACATTACACCCCTTCTTATTCATCTTCAGTGGCTGCCTGTCAAATTCCGCATCCACTTCAGGATTCTCACACTTGTCCATCACGTACTCTACTCACACTCTCCTCAGTATCTGGCCGATCTCATACACTTTCATACCCCTACCCACTCCTTACGATCTCTACATCTTAATTGCTTGTATCTGCCTTCCCCTTCACGTGCCCATCTTCAATTTACACGTTCCTCTGCCTTCTTTTTCATCGGCCACGCCCTCTGGAACTCCCTCCCCTCTTCCATTCAGCTTGAACAGCAACACACCTCCTTTTAAGAGCAGTCTGAAAACCCACCTTTTTGCCCTTGCTTTTAAACTCCCCACCCCCTCTGTGTAAGTTTACGTCCCCTTTCCCTCTTTCTTTTCCTCTCCTCTGTCTCGTTGCATGGCTCTCCTGGTTTGCTTTCCTATCCATTATTGTAACTTCCTTTCTTTCTTCTGCCAACGGCTTTCTGTATTGTTTTATATTTCATGCAAACCACTATGATGTCATTGCTAGCGGTATATAAAGTAAATAAACATAAACAGGCAATCCTCGCGTCCACCAGCCACCCAGCTTATCTACATGCCTAATGATCAAATCGTGAACTTTAACTGCCATACTAACCCTTTCCTCTTGAGCACATGGCCCTGGAGAAACCTCTTGGGTGTGAGAGGGTTTTACATCGCCTGGCGGACAGGTCCTAGCTATAGTATCACTTCCTGCCACACCAAGGTGATGCTCTCCTTTCACGTGACCTCTCTCCTTCATGGCAACTGAGAGGCTGCCAGACTGGAGGTGGGACTAAAGTACTACGTCCCTGTTGGTCTTGTCTATGTACCTCTGTCTTCCTTATGTTTTTCTAGTCTGCTACTCTAGCCTCGAGAGATCGGACTTATTCCTTGAGGACAAAGAGCACCTTTCACCTAGTGCGCACACAAGACCCCTCACAAACTGGGAGAAAATTGTACATGTGACACTCTGTGCAAAAGACTGGCTAGCACCCATCTTGCTGCTGGACTGCTGCCTGCATGTTTTAAGGTTTTGTTTAGTTATTTAAGTTATTTACTTAATTGCTAGGGTTATTTGTACTGATATAACTATACTAATTAAGGGACTTCCTGATCGTACCTCCAGTCTAGTCCCGGAATCCTTGGGTTCTCAACCTCTACCAGCAGCTTTGGAGAATGAGAAACTTTAGAGCTGTGATGTCACTGGCATACAAGCGCTGGCACCACCTCCTCTCCTCAGTTATCAGTCTCCAAAGCAGCTTGAGGGGTGGTGAACCTAGGGATTACAGGGCTCTCTTGAGGAACAATTAGGCAGTGTTTCATAAAAAAAAAAAAAAAAATAAAGAGGGACAGAGGTCCGTGCTGATTTCGAGTTAATTGGCTGATTTTTTGGCTCCTTACTGTCAGGGCTGTTGGTCGAGTCGGAGGCTGCCTTGAGCTTCTCTTCTTCCCTCCCCTTTTTTCTACTTGAGGTCCTGTTGGGGGGGGGGGGGAGAGTCGGCTGCCGGCGGGGTGCTTCTGCGCTGGGCAAGGGACACACGTGCCTCGGTAGCTGTTCCTGTCAGCGGCTGTCAGGCATCACCATAGGGCTGGACTCAGCACGCAGAAGACCTGCCTGCTAGCGCTTGAGCCGCCCTCTCTGTTATAAGCACGATCGTGGAAGAGATCGCAGTACCGGCGGTTTTCAGTGGTACTGAGGCTCTGGAGCAGCAGGAGTGCTCAGATCGCTGGGTATAGCAGTCCAGATGGTGAGCGGAAGCCTGAGAGGTAAGGCAGCCTATTGAGCGGCATTCTGCTGTGCAGAGAGAGACAGGCTGCACCGCGTGCGTTCAGCGCGGGAAAAAAGCGCCGGGTGTCAGTTTAATTTTCTGAGGCCCGTAGTGCGGTCGGAAAGCAGCGGTTTGAACAGTTTACTTCAGTTTTTTGCTGTACCGACAGTTTCTTTAGGTTTCTTGAATAAAAAAAAAAAATACATAAATACAGAGAGAAAAGCCCTTTTGTTTCTTTTAGTGGGAAGCATGCCAGCCAAGCAGCTTTGTTTGCTATGTGGGGCTAGGAAGAGTTCAGTTACTCCGGAAGGGGTATGTAAAGGCTGTAGTCTTGAAACTGGTGCTGGAGAGCTACCTGCTGAGGTGAGAGCAGAGGGGACGGAGGGCTCCATGGAAAAGGGAGAGCCGGTTCTAGTTCCTCTGCCCCCCCCTCGAATTGGGGGTTGTGACAGTGTCTGGACAAAATCCCCTGCATTCAAAGCTGCCGGTTTCAGGAAGCTTGGCGGCTATTTTTTCCACAGATTTCTTGACTTTAATTCATAATTTATTTTATTTATTTAACAATTTTTATATACCGCACTATTTGTTATCAGCGCAGTTTACATATAACAAAGGTTGCACAGTCAGAAACTGTGCAACCTTTGTTATATGTAAACCCCAGGAGGCACCAGTAGCAGGTCCTTCAGGGGAGAGTTTCAAGGGAAAGAGGTCAGGTTCCGGGGGACGGCTCTGGCAATGTGGCGAAGAAGGCCCGATTAGACAGAGATAGATTGGATCAGTCAGTGCTGTCAGAGGATTTGCGCACAGAGGAAGCAGACCTTGAGGAAGGCCTGGAAGATGATTTAGAGGAAGGTGAGATTAAGGATCAAGAGGATCAAGCGAGAGTGGTTAGGGTCTTCCATAGGGAGGACCTACCAGCTCTCATTTCGGAGTCCCTTAAGACCCTAAATATGCCACTGGCAGGTCCAGCAGAGGATGCCACCCTGGATGATCCCTTATGCAGTCTTTTCGTAAGACACAGAGGGCATTCCCAGTACGTAGGGTGTTTAAAGAAATGATTCAGGAGGAGTGGGATATGCCCGAGGCAGTGCTCAAGGGCTCTAGGGTGATGTCGCAGCTTTACCCGCTGATGGATCAGGATCGGGAGCTGTTTAAGGCTCCAAAGGTGGATGCGGCGGTTTCTGCGATAACTAAGAAAACCACCATTCCGGTGGAGGGGTCAGCGGCGCTTAAGGATACGCAGGACCATAAGCTGGAAATGTTGCTGAAGCAAGTTTTTGAAGCAAATGCGTTATCTTTGCAGGCATCTATTTGCGGGGCTTGGGTAGCCAGAGCCTGTTTGCGATGGGCGCAGTGGATTCAAGGTGAGAGCTTGGTGGAGGAGACTGACGAGGCGTCCAGGTTGGAGTCCGGAGCGGCCTATTTAGCTGTTCTTCATTATGATCTCATCTGGGGTTTGGCGAAGAGTATGGCCTCGGTAGTAGCGGGCCGCAGATGTCTCTGGCTCCGGAATTGGGCGGCTGACGGTCCTTCTTTTTTTTAAATTTTATTTAGCTGTATTTATATCCCGCTTTTCACCAGGTCAAAGCGGTCAATTGGGAGATACATTTAACACGAGGGGATATGACACACATACGCTAATACTTAAAGGGAACATGGGCAATGGAGGATTAAGTGGCTTGCCCAAGACCACAAGGACCTTCTAAGGCTAGATTGAGTAAGCTTCCTTTCCGGGGCAAGCTTCTGTTTGGAGAGGATTTGGAGAAGTTGGTAAAGGATTTAGGAGAGTCCAAGGGGGGTCGGCTGCCGTAGGATAAGCAGAAGCCGGCTCGTTCAGGCCTCGGTTTTCGGGGACAGCAACGTGATTTTCGTCGTTTTCGGAACTCGAGGTTTGGACAGGGGCAGCGAGGGCGTTTCCCTTCTCGGAACCAGGGGTTTCGGGGGTTTTGAGGGGCGAGCAGAGGTTTTTCGCAAGCGTCCTCGTCCTCTTCCTTCAAAAAGTCACAATGAAGTCAGGCGGGCCCAGGAGGGGTTGGTTCCCGTGGGAGGCCGTTTGCGGGAGTTTTACCCTGCCTGGGTCCAGCTCACGTACGATCAGTGGGTGTTGGAGGTGATTTGAGACGGTTACGTGTTAGAATTCCAGCGGCCGGTTTCAGAGGCATTCGTTCAATCTCCGTGCAAGACTCTAGCGAAGCGCGGGGCGGTGCGGGACATGGTTCGATGCCTGCTGGCACTCAAGGCCATTGTTCCGGTTCTGGACGACCAATTAAGAGGTGGTCGATGATTTATTTTGTGGTGCCAAAGAAAGAGAGGCCGTGGCGTCCCATTCTGGATTTGAAAAGGGTGAATCGCTGTCTGAGTCTCCCACTTTCGCATGGAAACCCTCCGGTCAGTGATTGTAGCGGTGAGAAAAGGGGAGTTTTTGATGTCCTTGGACCTGTCGGAGGCGTACCTTCATATCCCCATAAGGCAGGAGCAACAGAAATTCCTCAGGTTTGCGGTTCCGATGGGGCATTTTCAGTTTCATGTGCTACCTTTTGGTCTGGCAACTGCACCGTGCATGTTTACCAAGGTGATGGTGGTGGTCGCAGCGGCCTTGCGAAAGGACGGGGTGATGGTGCACCCATATCTGGACGATTGGTTGATAAGGGCGAAGTCCTGAGCGGAGAGGGTCTCGGCCACGGCCAGAGTGTTGGAAATGCTGCAGCGCTTAGGTTGGGTGGTCAATGCGGCAAAGAGCAAGTTGCAGCCGACTCAACAGCTGGAGTATCTGGGAGCTCGCTTCGACACGGAGGTCGGCCGAGTTTTTCTCCCGCGGCAGCGGAGAGTGGCTCTCCAGCGGTTGATAGTTCGCTTTCTCGGCGTGCAGAGGCCTACCGCCTGGGAGTACCTGCAGGTGTTGGGCACCATGGCGGCAACACTGGAATTGGTTCCGTGGGTGCAGGCTCACATGCGTCCGTTGCAGAGAGCATTGTTGAAGCGTTGGTCCCATCAAAGGGATGCCTTGTCCCGGAGATTGGTTTGCCCACCTCAGACTCGGCAAGCCCTGCAGTGGTGGTTGGCTCCAGGGAACCTGGAGAAGGGCATGTCGTTGGAAGCACCGGAGTGGATTCCACTTACCACAGATGCAAGCTTGCAGGGCTGGGGAGCCCATTGCCAAGGCCAGATTGCACAAGGAGAGTGGTCCGCTCAGGAAAGGACGTGGTCCATCAACAGATTGGAGTTGAGAGCGGTGGTATTGGCGTTACGGGAGTTTCGACCGTATCTGTTCAGGAAGGCAGTTCGGGTGTTCTCGGACAACGCGACTGTGATAGCTTATGTAAATCGGTAGGGAGGCACCAGCAGTGTTGCATTAGAGGCCGAGGCAGACAGCTTGTTAGAGTGGGCTGAACGGAATCTGGTGGCCGTGTCGGCAGCGCACGTCGCTGGGGTGGACAATGTGCAGGCCGACTTCTTGAGTCGTGTGAAGGTAGACCCGGGGGAGTGGATCCTTCATCCGGAGGTCTTCCAAATGGTAGTGCAGCGTTGGGGAACGCCGGTCATGGATCTCATGGCGACGTTTCAGTCGGCGCAGGTTGGTCGGTTCTTTAGCAGGAGAAGAGAAAGAATGTCCGAAGGACTGGACGCGCTGGTGCAGGAGTGGCCGCGGGACCAACTTCTGTATGTTTTTCCCCCGTGGGTGTTGATCGGGAGAGTGCTTCAGCGCATCGAGCTTCACAGAGGGAGAGTGATTCTCATTGCTCCCGATTGGCCACGACGGCCATGGTACGCGGATCTAGTGCAGCTCGTGGTGGAGGGGCCCTGGAGGCTTCCAGTTCGCAGGGATCTATTAACTCAGGGGCCCCTGTGCATGCCTCAAGTGGATCGGTTCTCGCTTACGGCCTGGCTATTGAACGGGCTCTGTTGAGAGCGAAGGGTTATTTGGCGGCGGTGGTAGCGACCCTGCTGAAGACTAGGTGGAGGTCGACATCCCTGGCGTATGTTAGAGTGTGGCGTATCTTTGAGGCGTGGTGTGCGGAAAGGCATTTTCTTCCTTTCAAGGCGTCAGTACCTCAGGTGTTGGCTTTCTTGCAGGACGGTTTTCAGAAGGGTTTAGCGTCATTGAAGGTTCAGTTGGCGGCTTTGTCCTGTTATAGAGGTAAGGTGCTTGGCAGTTCCTTGAGTAGCCATGCGGATGTGAAGCGTTTTTTGAGAGCAGTGGTGGTGTTGCAGCCTCCCTGCAGGAGGTTAGTTCCGTCCTGGGATCTGCCTTTGGTCTTGGAAGCGTTGGGGAAGGCGCAATTTGAGCCTTTGGTGGAGGCGACATTGAAAAACCTGACTCTTAAGGTGGTGTCCGTTTTGGATCTGCAGTGCTTCAGGCTGGGCTAGCAGGTCCCTCCCGTTGATTGTTTTCACTGCTCTGTTACATCCTAAGGATTCTGGGACTAGACTGGAGGTACGATCAGGAAGATTAAATTAGACTTACCTGCTAATTGTAGTTCCTGGAGAACTCCATTCTAGTCCCGGTTCCCGCCCTCACTGTTGGTGCTAGAGGGCCTGAAGCAGGAGTGCATTTACAGGTAAGCTATGTCAGCTGCAGTGGTTCAGATTTAGTAATGGTAAGGGTTTTTCTGTCCGATGGGTAGAGGGTCAGTGCTTTTAGTGAAGGGGAAGGAGGACCTCATGGCATAGCTGATGTAAGGTATTTTTCATGTAAATAGTTAATGGGGTGATAGCCTGGTTGACTTTTGTGCTTTATCTACTTACTTGTTGCTCTGGTGAGTCTGCTTTGTCGATAGGTTAACTGAGGAGAGGAGGTGGTGCCAGTGCTTATATGCCAATGACATCACAGCTCTAAAGTTTCTCAGTCTCCAAAGCTGCTGGTAGAGGTTGAGAACCCAAGGATTCCGGGACTAGACTGGAGTTCTCCAGGAACTACAATTAGCAGGTAAGTCTAATTTAATCTTTGTTCACCTCAAGATTAATGAATTAATTTCATGGCCTTAATTAATCTATCCCTGGAATGATCTCTCAACCAGATCTAAGAGAAACTACCGACCTTCCTTCTACAAAAAACGAAAACCCCATCTTTTCAGGCAGCATTTTGGTAATCTTCCGTCTCCCCCTGTCAATGACTAAACCCTCCCCACATTGTAAAATTAAAACCACACTCCCCCCCCTCGAATCCCTCATCCCTATGGTTTTATATGGTAAAATGGCTATTCTAATGTCTGCACATAGTTAACTGTTCTGTAACTGTTTTTGTTCCATGTAAACCGCCTTGATCTCTTGGAAAAAGCAGTATAAAATGCAAATAAAATAAAGGTGAGGATAACCAGCTGAACCTGAAAGTGAATTTGACCACCTCTTCCCCCTTTAATAGGTTTAAGAGCCTATAAAGCTATGATTATGCCTGAGGTGGGTGGGAGTCAGGGTGAGTGGGAGGGAATTAACTTTTAGTAAAGGCTGGCTTACTAAACAAAACAGAGCACAGAATACCTGCAGAAATAAGGTATGACAAAACAGAGCTGGTACCAAAGACTGGCGGATATCCAGGTATTGATAACCCTTCTTTTATTGACCCCAATGCGTTTCGGCCACCGGCCGCCTTCAGGGGGATATGGGATACAAAAAAACCTCAAAAAAATAAAACAATGTAAGAATAAAGGCATATTATAATATGTAAATAATACCATTAAAATACATATAAAAATACTATCATAAAAATTAAAACCAAGGATAAAACACAATCAATAAAAAACAAAGTAAAATTACACACATCAATAAATTACATTAAAGAGTATATTAAAAATGTGTGAATACATTAAAAATGTGCAAGGCTGATAAATGCTGGTGTCCATGTAAATTTAAGTATGTAGTTAAAACACTAACAAGGATACATTGTATATAAATTATATCTTAATATAAAGACGTTACATCAGAATCCATCATACATATAGCATGACTTATAGTATACATTTATATATATTTTATATGTTTATATTTTATGTATTACAGATAATAAAGAAACACCATAATATGAAGACATAAAAAGTGATAAAATGTGTGATGACACAAATAAATTATAGAAATACCTTTAAAATCCTGACTGATGTAAAAGACAAATTTGTCACTTTAAATCCTTAATACGTAGGGCAATTAGTCACTAAAAAGAACCGAAGCATGAAAACCATTAGTTAGATAAAAGGGGTACCACAGAGAGAGAGAGGCTCTAAAAACTAAAAGAAAAGTGCATAAATACTAATAATAAATAAACAATAAAACCCAAATAGAATAAATAATCAAAGACCCAATGAGGGGACATAAAAATTATGTCTCAAGGACATGAAAGAAGCCTTACAAAAAAGTCAAGCGTGTATGTTGGAAGATGGACAAATGTGTTGTGGACACTGATAAGTGTTGAAAACTGGGAAGCTGTGTAGTGGACAATCTTCTAAAATGATGTGTAAAAAACAATTACACTGGTCAACATTGAAATCATTACTGACTTTAAAAGGCCCTAATCTGTAGTATCTTGGTGAGCTGAACACGAAATTAACATTAAAAAAAATTTTTTTGGCGCTCGTTTTGAAGATATTGCATGTAGTTCATTTTTGACGTTTCACTGTGTACATTTATCCAGTAGGACATCAACAACATCCCAAATAAGCCTTGAATGATTTAATATTGCATCACATTGCATAATACCAGCATGCACACATCATCCAGAGTTGATTGCGTCATTTTCTGATGCAATGCAATACTACTGCCAGACGGCTGCTGAAGCCATCTGACGTCAGCAGTGTACTATACGCAGTCGGAAAGGAAAGTAATCTGGTATTCTGTTCCGATATTGAAAGCCTCATCAATGCCTTAAATCAATCATGACCCACAAGACTGGAGACTATTTATAGACTCTTTGAAACTGAGTCTGAAGGCTGTGCTTTTGAACATGGAAACCGTGTTCCATCTATTCCAGTAGCGCATGCCGTCCACATGAAAGAGACAAACGATAACTTAAAGCATCTACTGACTTCCATTAACTAGAACAAGTACAGCTGGCACCTCTGGTGACTTGAAGGTAGTTGCCCTTTTAATGGGACTGCAGCAGGGATATATAAAATACATGTGTTTCTTATGTGAGTGGGATAGCTGAGGAAGGGATTGGCACTACTTGTGGAAGGAATGGAATCGCAGACAAAATGTAACAGTTGGAGAGAAGAATATCCAGCACCCAGCTCTGGTTGAGGCTCACAAAATCCTGCTACCACCCCTTCACATAAAACTAGGTTGGATGAAAAACTTGATGAAAGCCATAGACCGCACTTTGCCAGCTTTCCGATACCTACATGAAAAATTCCCTCGACTCAGCGAAGCAAAGATTAAAGAGGAAGTTTTTGTGGGTCCTTAGATTCGAGAGCTCTTCAAAGATGACCGGTTCAACAACTTGCTGCAGGGTGATGCGAAACAAGCATGGAATGCTTTTCGCCTAGTGTCAACAAACTTTCTCAGGAATGTTAGGGCAGAAAACTACAAGGAACTAGTAGAAGACATGCTAATGCAGTATCAGAAACTTGGCTGCAATATGTCTCTAAAGATCCATTTCCTTGATTCCCATCTCGATTTCTTTCCTGACAACTGTGGTATGGTTAGTAATGAACAGGGCGAACGTTTTCACCAGGATATCACAACGATGGAGCAAAGATACCAGGGAAAATGGTCCACTACAATGCTGGCTGACTACTGCTGGACACTCCCCAGAGATGCTCCCGAACAGCTGTACAAGAGACAGGCGAAAAAATCTAAGTAGTCTGACTTGGTTTTTTACAGGTATTAACCGAAGGCCTATTATATTTACTATTGACCTGCATTTTGTGATGTAAACGAAATGTTCCCTGTAAAATAGTTATCTCCAAGTTATAATGCCCTGTTCAATGTAATTTCAGTTTGTAAACTGCACTGATGCAGAATAGCGCGGTATATAAGATAATGTAAATAAATAAATAA
The DNA here is from genome assembly GCA_033557465.1 of Ichthyophis bannanicus. NCBI lineage: Eukaryota > Metazoa > Chordata > Amphibia > Gymnophiona > Ichthyophiidae > Ichthyophis > Ichthyophis bannanicus. The sequence goes on from CM066034.1 coordinate 1,032,721,473, forward strand.
AAACGCTGTGAAGAAGATTGTTTTGGGACTAACCGCTATGTGTTTTGTAGCAAACTCCGTTGTCCGTGAACGAAAGAGTATATGCAATGGCTGCTATCATTATAAAGGCAGTTTCCTGCCGTGCAAAGGTGAAAGGTTATATCTCTCTTGATAGCCATAAAAAACATGAATCTATGGACAGGTACTGCATTATATTGTAATGTGGACATCTATAATAGAAACCATGATAATGGAAATTATGAATACATTGAAGGGTACTTAATTATATTGCAATATGGGAGAAGAGGGAGAGAAGAGAGGAGTGGGAGGGAAGGGGGGAAAGTTGGGGGAGGGGGGGCGAGAGGGGAGGAAAGGGGGAGGGGAAAGGGAAGGGGAAGAGAAGGAAGTGGAGAAAAGGAAAAACGAACTGCACCATCTTCCAAAAAAACTGACACTGCCTGTAGGAGAAAATTTGTACTGTGATAAGGAAGCTTATCATAGCTCAGGAAGGAGCTATAGAAAAGGTGAAGTGACTGAACAAGCAACCTGTCAGTTCTGGTAGAAATAAGAAAACAGAATTTTCCCATAAAAGACTACCAGTCCCAGAATGCACCAGGTTTCCAGCAGCCATTAGAGGAGCTGAAGTGGGGAAACGTGTGTTCAATCAGGAGGGCTATGAGGTAATCCCTAAACACTCATCTCAAAGGGCAGGGCCTGATTCAGCACAGCTGCGCTGTATTAGGGAGGAGCACTCATCTAAGCAGAACAAAAGTAGAGTTTATTCTACAGAGGACCATCTTCTTCATGATCACCTTGGATATCCAGAGAATTATCCTCAGTTTCATCTGAAGGATTATCAGAAGCAGAAGCCAAACCGGACGGACAGAGAGGGAAAGAGACCCTCTGGAAGAAAGAGGAGAAAAGCCTTTGAGAGGTCTAGAAGAGTCCAAAGCAGTACGTATACTGGGAGATATTCCAAGGGCCAGCATACACCATTGGACTGGGGAAAGCCAGAGGAATGGTGCTGCAGAGCTAGGAATCACCAGAGGCTACCTGTGAGGGAGACGGCTGCACGTGGAAGGGACCCTAAGACTCGTGCCAGAAGGTATGTGAAGAGAGATCCAGTGTCCAGGGATCTGGATTGGAAGGCTGGACATAAGAACTGGACTACATACTGTCCAGGCTATATAGAGAGGAACTCTAGCAGCAATGGAAGCTCAGGTATGAACACTGATCTATGCCCTAGCTATAACCTTGAAAGACAGCAGGGAAACAAGTATTCTCCTGAAAGTGCTCCATTGAGAGATTCATCTGTACCAATCCCTGATATTGAATCTATGCTTGTTGAAGATGGGGGTATGATTGCAGATGAAGATCCTATTTATATGGACTGCTCTCTATCTAAACTCCGTTGGTAACTTTCTGTTATAAAGTACAGCAACCATCACAAAGAAATACAAATTTGTTCTTTAATCTACTCAGAAAAGCTCCTGAAGCAGGATTTGACCCACACAGTAGAAAGCAAGCCAGCTAAAGGGGTTTCAGCTGGATAACTGCTAGCAATTAAGCAATTTCTTCCCCCCCGATTCAGGTCCTTCTTGTCTACTCTCCCCCTGCTCTGCGATCCGACCTTTGGGACTCACTTCTCTTAACTATCACCGATCTATCCTTGGCTTTCCCTCACTTACTCATTGCCGGGGACTTTAACCTCCACCTTGATTCTCCTTCCTCGTCCCGTGATCATGCTTTTCTCTCCTTGCTTCATGATCTGTCTCTCTTACAACATGTCACCTTTCCCACCCATCAGGCCGGTCATACTCTTGACCTGTTTCTGACTTCTTCCTCATCCTCTCTTTTAATGTCCAATCTCTCCTCTGTACCCCTTCCGTGGACTGATCACGTCTGTCTCTCTATTTTCTGTACCCATTCTCCTGGGTCCTTGTCCTCCACTTCTGCCTCGTCTCCAGTTGTCTCCCCTCCACCTCAACTCTCACGTGTTCTCTCGTCTCACATTCGTGAACAATTCCCTGCTGCCTCTGACCTTCTTCCCTCCAACTTCTCTTCTCTTTCTTCTGACTCCCAAGCAACCTTATGGTCTTCATCCCTTTCTACTGCTCTTGACCGTCTTGCTCCCCTTCAACCTCGAAAGTCCCGTCGCCTCCCTAGGCATCCATGGTATCATCAGGGCCTGCGCCTCTTGCGTACCCAGCTCCATAGGGCTGAACGCAGGTGGCGCAGGAATCCTTCTCCTCCTGCCTTAGCCTTCTTCAAGTCTACTTACACTCACTACCGTTTAAATGTTCACCAAGCTAAGCGTGCTTATTTTTCCGATGCAATCCTGACTGCCCCAAATCAAACCCGGCATCTTTATTCGACTTTGCGCACTCTGACCTCTCTTCATTCCCCCACGTCTATAGCTCTTGCTCCTTCTGCCCCTTCTCCCTCCCTTCTGGCTTCCTTCTTTGACAACAAGATTTCCTCCCTGCGAGCCTCCTTACCCGTCTGCCCTGACCTGATTCATTCTCCCCCTCCAGTGGTTTCCCCTCCCCCTACTTCTCAGCTTTCCCACTCTTGGGCTTCTTTCTCCTTAATTACTTCCTCTGAGCTTCATCACCTTATTTCCTCTTCTAAAAAGACTTCCTGTCCTCAGGATCCCATCCCCTCCACGTGGCTTCTCGACCCATCTCTTGCACTCTTGCCGTATATCCTCACTATGTTTAACACTAGCTTGTCCACGGGTATTTTTCCTTCCCCCTGGAAGCATGCCCTAATCCGTCCCATTCTTAAAAACTCTTCACTTGATCCTTCAGTTCCCTCTCACTATCGTCCTGTATCTAACCTTCCTTTCCTTTCCAAGCTACTCAAAAAGTTTGTTTTTGCCCAACTCTCACACTACCTCGATTCTATTAATTTTCTTCACCCCCGCCAATCGGGTTTCCGCACGGGTCACAGTGTTGACACCATTCTTCTTGCATTCACCAATGCACTACACACGGCTCACGATCGGGGTGATATCTCGGTGGCGGTTGCTCTAGATCTCTCAGCAGCTTTTGATCTTGTCGATCACTCTCTTCTCCTCCTTCGTTTACGGGAAGCTGGTTTATGTAGTACTGTGCATCACTGGTTTCACTCTTTTCTTTCCTCTCGTTCCTGTTCTGTGCTCTCCCCCTCTTCTTCTACCCCCTCTTCTACCTCTTTCCCTCTTACCTGTGGGGTACCTCAAGGCTCTGTTTTGGCTCCTCTTCTTTTCAACCTTTTCTTAGCACCCCTTGCACTCTTAATTCAACAATCAGGAATTTCTGCTTTTCTTTATGCAGATGATATTGTTCTGCTCCATCACACCTCTCCCTCCTGTCCCGATCTCACTGCGCTTAATTCATGTCTCTCCGCTGTAGCCAACTGGTTGACCCTTCACTGTCTGCACCTTAATCTCACTAAGACCGTTGCCATTTGGTTCTCCTATGGGTCTACACCCCCTACCCTTGCCCCTCCTTTTCTGGGTCCCCTGTCCCATTAGTTTCTACCTTTCGCTATCTTGGTGTCCACTTTGATTCTGATCTCTCTTTTCAGTCACATCTTTCTCACATTACCAAATCTTCTTTCTATTTCCTCCGGCAAATACGTGCAGTACGTCCCTTCTTGTCCTCGGCAGCCCTCACCACCCTGGTGTTGTCTTTGGTTATCTCGTGTGTCGACTTTGCAAACTCTGTTCTTATCGGTCTTCCTAAGTCTCGCTTATCCCGTTTACAACGCATACAACATACTGCCGCTCGCCTTATTTGTCATGCCTCCCCTCGCGATCACATCACTCCCCTCCTGTTTCACCTCCACTGGTTACCCTTTCCTTACCGTTCCCAATTCAAGCTCCTCACCCTGGTACACAATGTACTCCACACTGGCTCCCCCCAATATCTTGCTGACTTACTTTCTCTCCACTCCCCTCGGTACACTCCCCGTTCCTTTCATCTTCACCGTCTAGCCCTTCCGTCCCCCTCCCGTGCTCATCTACAGACCACCCGCTCCTCTGCTTTTTTCTTTATTGGCCCCGCCCTCTGGAACTCTCTACCTCCCTCCCTCCGTCTCGAACCACTTTTCTCAACTTTTAAGCAAAACCTAAAAACACACCTTTTCTCTCTGGCTTTCGATGTGCCCTCTCCTTTTGTGTAATTTCCTTTTCCCGTCCCTAACCTCCCCTTGTTGTCTCTTCCCTACCCCCTCCATGTCTCTCCTGTCTACTCTTTTAAACAGAAATTGTACTCTTTTAAACGGATATTGTATTTCTTTTCCTTTCCAGGCTTCGGCCTCTTTTTAGACAATTGTTTTTATACTGTACATCGCTTTGATTTTTGTAGAAAGGCGATTTTATCAAAACTAATAAACATAAACATAAACAATTAAGCCTTACCTAATTGCTTGTGAGCTAGGAAGAGAATCACTTTTGAATCTATGTGGGAAGTAATCAGAAGTTAATCTGAAAAGAACAGTTTGTTTCTTGCTTTGTGGCTTTTCATTTGTTGTTTTCCTGATTTTTGACTTTGTTTTTCCAAGTTAACACTGAAAGCAAGTTACCTGATTTTGTGTGCTACCAAGCATATCTGTGTTGGGAGAAATAACCCCATAAATAAATATCTTATTGGCTTTACCCAAGAGCACAACTAAATTATTGTCAGCAGCTGTCTGGTGTGAATGAACTACATTGCCCACAATACCTTGCAAATCATATAGATATATGCACTTGCCAAGACTGTGAAGATTTTCACCCAGGCAGCCGTCTGACAGTACTCATAAAAAGACAGAAAGATCGACCTCTTGATGGAGACCTAGGGGAGCTAACGTTCTTAGCTCATATATAAAATGTTGTTCCATCCGAAGTAAAAGTTTGTCTATATTGCCTCCACGCCAATTAGAATGAAACACCTTCAATACCAAAAACCGAAGGTCAGATACCTTGTGATGTGCTTGAATCCAATGTGAGACTAAGGATTTGTCTGGAACATTTCTTTGAAGACAACTCTTATGCTCACTAATCCTCAATTTTATGCTCCTCTTGGTTTTACCGACATAACATAAGTTGCATGGACACATTATTAAATAAACAACTTGTATAGTGTCAGTTTTAAAAAATCATTCAAATATATTTTGCGTGAGGAGGTGGGATGTATAAATGTGCCTTTGTCACCAAGGCATTATCGCAAACACTGCATTTTCTACACTTGAAATGGCCACATGCTTTAGGAACAAAGTGAGGCCTACTTAAGGCAGAAGGTACCAGAATGTTCCTTAGATTTGAGTTCCTTTTGTAGGCTATTAAAAGCTTATTATCTTTAATAAAAGGGACTGAATCTAGAATGTGCCATGTGTCACGTATTATTCGAGCGATATCTTTTGAATATTCCGAAAAAGTTAGTGAGGAGACAATATGATTTGCTTTTTTTGGGGGGCAATTTTGTAGAAGTAGAGTCCTATCTGAGGACGGAGCATGTTGAAAAGCTTTTAGTATACAGATAGAGGGATATCCGCGGTCGGAAAACCTCTTGCTCATATCTTTTGCATTTTGCTCAAAGTCTGTAACCATGGTGCATAGTTGCCGTACTCTTAAGAATTGACTAATGGGTAAATTTTCTTTCAATGTCCTATTATGAAAACTACTGTAATGTAACAAGGAGTTTGATTGAGGGAGCCTTTCAAATTGCCCCCTTGATCTGTCATTTGGTTTTAACACCTATTTAAAACAAATTCCCTGATCTCTTGCCTCCTAACTGGAAGGTCTCTTTGTAAAGGTCTCTAGAAACAATTTCTTTCTTTCAACTCAAAAAATATTTACCCTATTCTTCCATCTGTGCTAAGCTGTACTCTGATTTGATTAAATTAAAAGCTATCTGCTGATACTAGGCCCTGATTGCATTTTAAATTTAATCTAAAAGCTTAAACTAAAAACTCTCTGCTAGGTTTTACTTTAAACTAAAAACTATTGGCTAAGTACTTAACTGTGTCGTATTCTGGGCACTCCTGAGATTCTGAGTTCAAATCTGAACTTCTCAGAGAGAGAGGTCTCAACAACTGCCCTCGGATTCCACTGTTCCTCATGAGTGTCGCAAGTCCCTACTGGAAGAGTTTGTTTCACAATTTTGTTAGGGATCAGGGTGTCATAAAGCCTCTAAAGTGTTTGTGAAGTCAATAAAACATGCAAATATTCTCCGTAAAGAAGGAGAGGGGGGTGGTTTGACCAATGAAACCAGACAACCCAGGGCTGCAGAAAAATATTAAAGGGCAACAGCGATAGGAAGATTCATCGCGCAGGGTTCCCTTGATTCATCTGGATTGAATGCTGGCCCCTCTCCCATAAAAGCATATTTCAGCTGAAATCTATCTGGCTATATTCAACTGAAAATCAGCATAATTTAAACAGATACAGTTTTGTCTTCCATAAGTTAGGCACTCCGATTTTTTTAAGATTTGAAATTGGTAAATAGATGGAAAGGACTTGTGAGTTGTGCCCGTCTGATGCCCTTTAGGTGCATCTCCTCTTTTATCATCTCTGATTCTTGTTGCAGATGCTGAGAAGGATGATCCCGAGCTTTCTGGTCTCCCGCAGGAGCTCCCGAGCTGAAGCTGCTGTTAGCAACAGAGTTCCTGTATCACTCAACAGCCTCTCGGAGGAGGAGGCCATGATGAAGAGCATGGGTAAATGTCTGCAGGAAAACTCATGACCTCTGATTCTGTGTGTGTGAAAACATAGAGATGCTCTTCTGCTTTCTTTGGTGAATGTCCAAGACTTGTGAGACTAGCTTGCACATTCTTGCATAATAGCAGGAAAAAAGGTTGATGCTAATAACGATTGAATTTTCTCTCATAATCCTATATGGTAATATTTATTTTGGAGGTCATTGGTTAGACCTCATCTAGAGTGTTATGTGCTGTTCTGGAGGTTGTATCTGCAAAACAATATACAGTATGTAGTAGAGCAGTCCTGAAAGGTGTTGCCAACATAGTGTACAGTGTACGCTTAAAATCCTGTGAAATGAAACTTAAATGATCTAACTGTATAATTTAGTGGTCTGGTGATTAAAGCAGTGGGCTAGGAACCCAGGGTTCAAATCACGCTTCTGCACTATTTGTGATCTTGAGCAATCAAGTTATCTTCAGCGTCTTCAGGTATACCCTTATCTCCAGGAACAAGCAGGAATGAGTCTTCACATATGGGTACGTCGGTACCGACGGAGTCTGCGCGGGAACGCTTCCCAGCGTCCAATCAAAGAGCTTTTGGAAGCATCCCGCCACGCATGCGTGCTGCCTTTCCGCCTTTCCCAACTGCCTCTCCTCAGTTTTCGTTTTTCCGCGGAGCCGGCAGGACGTCCTCCTGTCACCGCAGAAAATTCTTGTTTTATTTCTTTATTTTTCTTGTGGTTGCGGCTGTCTTCCCGACGCCACCAGTACCGCCGGTGTTTTCTTTTCTTGTAAAATCTTCCTTCTTCAGGGAATATTTTTCTTCATAGTGTCTCATGGTATCTTAGGCCTTAAAGGCCTCTTCTTTTCCTTCATGGAACCGCCAGCCACTTTCTCCAAGAAATGTTCACACTGTGGCGGTGCAACTTTATTTTTAGACCCTCGAAGTCGGTGTCTAACCTGCTTGGGTCCTGACAACAGTTTGGTGAGAAGAGGTCTTCAATATCGAGGTTCCCTTGATACACTGTTTCCCTCCAGCTTCGGGGCACCATCCCCTTCTACACAGGATCAGGTAACCCACAAAACAGTCTGTTAAGACTAGCCAGCCCTTGAGTGGTAGGTCTCATGCACAGCATGTAGACGGCTCCGGCCTTGCCCTCGAGGGCTTACTGGCTTCCAAACCCTGGCCAGAGACTTCGGTCTCAAAAGCCTTTCAGGGGTTTCAGGTTGTTCCTGGGGCTTATCCCTCACAAAACATACCTGAGCCGTGTCCGGTGGTGGCATCCGCTTCAAGCGGTACCGATACCCCGACATCGGCACTGGTGTTGGATGAAACACTCCTCACCAGGGATGGTCATCTGGCGTCCTTGGTGCCTTCAGGACCGCTGGATACACTCCAGACTGACCTTCCATTATCGGTACCAGCACTGATACTACCACCGACGTTGGTACCCTCCAGACGTGCATCGATAGCCTCGCTTCCTTCGATGCCGAGTCTGGAATCGATCTCCAGTCTGGAGGACTGGGTACCGACTCGCCTTGGTACTGGCTCTCGGTGGTACTGAAGGCTCGGTTCCGATGATTCGGATCCACAACTCTCGGTTCCTTCGAGGCCCACTGAGTTGCCACTGGTTGACCTTCATTCACCGGTATCGGGCACGGTACCGAAGTCGGTGCCGATGTCCTCATTGCCCTTACGGTCGGTGTCGTCCATGCTTTATTCATCGATGCCCAGTTTAGAATCGCTCTCTAGTCTGGAAGACACTCGGTACCAATACTCTTTGATACCGACACCGATCGATACCGGTGGCTCGGTACCGAGGATAGCACCCGGAGGTTTTCAGTTACCTCTGTACCGATTGAACGGTCTCCGATGACTGCTCCGATGTCTTTGTCGGGCTCGACTCTGACATCGGTACCGGTATTGACATCGGTACCGGTATCCACAGTACCATCGTGGCCAACTCCTGCCATGCTTTTTCAACAGGATCGCTCCCTTCTATGCCAAGCTTGGAGTCGATACCTGGCATGGACAATGTGGTAATGTCGGTCGCTGCTCCTGACAGTCAGTACCGGTGACCATCCTTTAAGCATTCCACGCTGCACTGTGCAGGATCTTCTATTCCTATATATCTGGATAGCTCTGTCGGTGCTTAGGCTAGTTCTTCAGATCTAACCTGTCCAAGGGAAATTCCTGTTGGGGAACCCTCTTTTCAGAGTTTCCTCCTGGATATAGCAAGATCTCTTGCCATTCCTATCCCAGGACATGATCCTGCACAGGCCTCTCTTTCTACCAAAGCAAAGGAGAACATAATGCTTCCTTTGCATCATTCCTTGCAGGATCTCCTTCTAGGAATGTGGGAAACACCTTTAAGGGTACCCCCACCTTCCAGAGCAACTGATCTCTTATATCAGGTGCCCCCCTCTCCAGGGTTTCAAAAGACTTCCCTCATCATTCCATAGTTGTGGAATCAGCAATGAGGTGGGTAAAGAGCAAGAAAAAGCACTCTTCTTATCCGCCAGGTCGTGAGTCTAAGACACTTGATGCCTTTGGACGTCAAACCTTCCAGACATCTATGCTCTCTGCAAGAATTCTCTCATATATTTTCTATATGAGTCTATCTCTTGAGGAGGTCACAAAGCAATTACATATTTTGACTCCTTTCCTTCCAGAGTCCAAGAGTGCAGACTATTCTTCACTGCTCAAGCATCTCCAGAATATCTCTTGGTTTCTTACTCATGTTTCCCTAGACTCTTTTGAGTCTGTTAGCAGGACTTCTGCTATAACTATAGGGGCACGACGTAGAGCCTGGCTCCAAGCTTCAGACTTGGATAAATAGGCACAACACAGACTGGGACATACTCCTTGCACTGGAGACAATCTTTTCAACAAGGAGTCTTTACATCAGGTTACTCAGTTCTCCACTGACTTACCTGTTCCTAGAGGCTGTTCTGCACCTTCTTCTGTCCCAGTAGGTAGGAAATGTCCTGCCAAACTTTCTTCCCATAAGAGAAGAAGGTTTTATGCATCATCTGCCCATCATACAGATGTTCCCAAACAGGGGAAACATCATCCTGGTCTGCAGAGTTCAACCTCTCACCAGCCTCAGCAAACCCAGTAACCACAGGGTTTTCTGATCAATCCATCAGGTGCTTGTGACTCTTGGGATTAGAATCTGCAGTTGCTTCTTTTCAATAGAGACAATCCATTGCTGTCATTCTAAATCCTAAACATGGATCTCTTCCCAAAAGACATCCATTCTTCCTATGTTCTATGAGCTGTCAGGATGTTCATGCTTCTAGGTCACAGGATTTTCCTCTCTTTCCTGCTAAGGAAAGAGGTCTATCCACTATCAAACGATAGTTTCCTTTGCGTCCCTCTAGTCCAGTCCCGGAACCATAGAGTTGTGAACCTCCACCAGCAGCTTTGGAGACTGAAAGATGTCATCGCTTTGATGTCACTGGTATAACTTGGCAAGCACCGCCCCTCTTCCACCAGTACTTTCAGTCTCCAAGCAGCTTGGAGGTTCTGAGCCCGGGACTGGGCTCAGTAGGCATAAATAAGCAGAGTTTTTTTTTCGTTTTGAATATTTAGATTTCTTTGGATTTATTTTGGGTAATTTTGCCTTTTTGGGTTTTCTTTTAGATGCTGTCCTGCTGCTGCTGAAAGGACTTCTCCTGGCTGTGGACAGGTTTTCCTTTCCCTCTCCCTCTCTCTCACTGTCTGGTAATGGGCCCCAGTGTATAAATGAGCATTAAAGCATTATTCACTGCCTCCCTGCTCCCGAACCCGCGAAAAAGGGGTGAGGAGCAGGTTGAGGCTTGATCGACGGTGCAGAGACAGCACCGGGGTCGGCAAGCCAGTGAGGCGTTTCGCGTATTCATTGCAGGAAGAACCGCCGGGGCTGAAGCCGGGTAAGGCTGTGCCTCGCGGCTGGTGGAAGTTAGCGGCACCCTCTCTTCCTTCCTCGAGGCTAGGATTGGGACAGAGGTGAGTGGGAGCTCCGGGGTCTTTTTTTCTGCGGCCTCCGTCTGTCGGGCGGTTAGGGCCTTGAAGTGCGGTGGCATTTTCTCGCTGGAATTTGTGCGGGAAAAGTTGACGGCGGCCCTTTTAGGTGCCGCGGTGTTAGCAGGTGGATCTCCGTCGCTCATTGCACGGCCTGCGGAGCTTCGTTTTCGCGTTAGTCGGCTGCGCTTCAGCTAGTTCAGCAATTTTACTTGGATTGGGAGTTTTATATTAAAAAAACAAAACAAAAAAAGAAATAAATGATAAAACATCAGGCGGGGTTCTCCTAGCTGGGACTTTGCCCTGATCTTCCTTTTTGGGTTGTTTTCAGCACAGGTGCTGGCATTTCTCCCCTCTGGGGGTGGTACTGGTGGAAGAGGTGGCCGCAGGGGGGTGTAGTGAACACAGACAGTGAGTTCAGGAGCCAGAGGTCACCAGTTCAAGTCCCAGCTGGGGCGCCTGCAAACCCGATCCCCATATTCACCGGTGGTCAGGAGCCATACTCAGGATGCCCGCGAAACCCCACTGTCTTGTCTGTGGGGTGAAGCGCAGCGAGGTGCTGGACTCTGGCGTGTGCAGGGGCTGTTCCTTAGAGGCAGCAGTGATGGACAAGACGCTCGGGGGACCGGCTGCGGAGCAGGCGGCGGTTCCTTTGGAGGTAGGTGACTCCCAGCCGCCTGCGTTGGACCTCCCGGAGCCAACGGCGGGTCCATTGTCGAGAGTGGACACATCAGCGGTAGCGGGGGGGCTCCCTGAGCGGAGGAGTGGCAGATATTCCCCCAGATTTTTTCTGTCGCAGAAGGCGTTGGCCTTGCTGCAGCCTGGTCTGGAACCCTCCTCTCCGAGATTAAGGAGTCAGAAACGGCCAGGGGGCCTCCTGGCGGAGGAGGCAGGGCCGGGTAAAAGGTGTCGGACAACATTGCAGGAGTCCTCGTCTTCTATGGCGGAGGACGAGGGACAGCTTTCGGAGATAGAGGGGGAAGGCGTTTCAGAGGGGGAGTTAGAAGAGGGAGAGTTGCCGGAAGTGGAAGAGCAAAGTAGAGTGGTCCGCGTCTTCCGGCGCGAGGAGCTGCCGGTGCTGATTGCGGAAATGCTTAAGACGCTCAATATGCCCGCGGGTGTGCCGTCGGCGGAGGAGACGCTAGAGGATCCTCTTTTGCAGGCAGTTCGAAAGTCCCATCGTGTGTTCCCGGTTCGTAGAGTGTTTCGGGACATGATTCAAGAGGAGTGGGATGCTCCGGAATCCTTGCTGAGAGGCACCAGAGCGTTAACCCGGTTGTATCCGCTGTCTGATCAGGATAGAGAACTTTTCCGTTCCCCGAAGGTGGATGCGGCGGTGTCGGTGGTGACTAAAAAGACCACGATTCCGGTTGAAGGCGCCGCGGCGTTAAAAGATGTACAGGATCGGAAATTGGAGACTCTGTTGAAGCAGGTGTTTGATATGTGTGCCCTTTCCTTGCAGGCCTCGATAGCGGGAGCGTGGGTAGCCAGAGGCTGCTTACGGTGGTCCCAGCGGCTGCAGGAGGGTCTCCTGGAGATGCAGGTGGAAGAGTTGGCGAGGTTGGCACAGCGTATTTGCCAGATATCCATTATGACCTTATTCGAGGCCTGGCCAAAAGTATGGCCTCCGTGGTGGCGGCGCGGAGGTATCTCTGGCTGCGTCACTGGGCGGCGGACGGGTCTTCCAAAGCGTGGCTTAGTAAGCTCCCCTTTCGAGGGAGACTCTTGTTTGGTTCGGACTTGGAAAAGCTGGTAAAGGACCTTGGAGAGTCCAAGGGCGGTCGGCTCCCGGAGGATAGGCTGAAGCAGGGCCGCGGGTCAACTGGATCCAGGGGTCTCTCAAAAAATCCCAATGAGATAAGGCGGACTCAGGTGGGGGACGTTCCCGTGGGAGGCAGGTTACGCGAGTTTTACCCTGCCTGGGTCCAAATTACCACGGATCAGTGGGTGTTGGAGGTCATTCGAGAGGGCTATGCTCTGGAACTCCAACAGCCCGTCTTAGATTCCTTTGTCCTTTCCCCGTGCAGAGCTCCGCGGAAGTTGCGGGCGGTCGCAGACACGCTGGGGCGGTTACGGCAACTAGGAGCGGTGGTGCCGGTGCCGGGAGATCAATACGGGTGCAGTCGATACTCCATCTATTTTGTTGTTCCAAAGAAGGAGGGCACTTTTCGGCCAATTTTGGATTTCAAAAGAGTGAATCGGTGCCTTCGGGTAACCCATTTTCGGATGGAATCCTTGCGGTCGGTCATTGCGGCAGTCCGGAAGGGAGAATTCTTAACGTCATTGGACCTCACGGAAGCGTACCTGCATATTCCCGTGCGCCCAGACCATCTGAAGTTCCTACGCTTTGCGGTGCCCATGGGCCATTTTCAGTTCCAGGCAATGCCTTTCGGCCTGGCAACGGCGCCTCGGACGTTCACAAAGGTTATGGTAGTGGTGGCGGCGGCACTCCGCAGGGTGCCATCTTAGCCAGTCTTCTTTTTTCCGCGGAGCCCTACAGACGTGGTCTTGTCCCCGCTGAAAAAGTTGATTTTTCGTGATTTATTTCTCTTTTTTCTTCGGTTCGACGCCGGTCTCTTTCCTGCCCGGACTCGCGACGCCGTTGCGAGTCCTTCTCTTATTTTTCGGTTTTTCTGATTTTTCTGTCAGTTTCGTTTTTTTTCGGTTTTTTCGCTGGCAGCCCGGTCCTTTGACCTTGCAGGGGCCCTTTTTCCCCCGATGGCTGCCAGTGGTTTCAAAAGGTGTGTTCAGTGTGACAGAAATATGTCACTCACTGACACACACGATAATTGCCTCCGCTGCCTTGGCCCAGATCATGAGGAACTGATCTGTGGGGCCTGCAGCAAAATGTCCTCCAAAGCATTACGGAGTCGGCGGCATCAGCGGGAAAGAATCTTCGCAGATCCCGCCCGTACCCGGACCTCGTCGGAGGCCTCGGCGTCCAGAGGCTCCAGCTCTGAGCATCGCCGGAGTTCCTCCGACAGAGGTTCTCCCTCCGGGGATCATCGACGGAAGGCGAAACCCGCGAGGGCGGCGTCGGTGGACGCTCCTGGTTCCGCGAGGGCCAGGTTGCATAGCCCCGATAGCCGTCCCGGGTCTTTGGAGAAGGAACATCTCCCGAAGCGACCTCGTTTGGAATCGGAGATGCCTGCTCGGGTAAGTCCTGTAGTCCTCCTGGACTCGCCTCCGAGGGGTCCGACGTCGGGGCCCGAGTCGGGGACTGCTGGGTCACCTGAGGTCGGACTCAGGTTGACGGCCTTGGAGAGCAGACTATCTGCCTTCATGGACCAGCAGCGGGCACTGATCGCTAGCCTCGCTGGCGCCTCTGCCCCGACCGCCGGGACGTCGACGTCTAAGTCGACCCCGGAGACCGAGCCGATCCTCGAGTCCATGCGGGCTCGAGTCGATCCTCGGTCGGTCACCCTCGGCCTCCCGTTCGGGACGGAGGTCGCCGACGCCTCCGCCCGCCCGAGCTGACCCCACCGATTCCTCCTCGGAGTCGGCCTGGCAGTCTGAAGTGGAAGAGTCACCTGATTCTTTTCGGACTCGGTGTGTCCCCTCGGACTCCCCTGAGTCCGAACCTCGGAAACAGTCCCCCCCCGGAGGATGCCCGGTTCTCGGACTTCGTCAGGGATATGGCCAAGGCTTTGGCCTTCCCTGCGGATCCCGAGGAGGAGCCTCGAGCCGAAGAGCTCGACGCCCTTCAGTACGACTCTCCCGCCAGGGAGCACTTTACTGTACCGGTTCCTCCCATGCTGGAACGACTACTCTTCCGCATGTGGGAGAGTCCGGCATCGTCGCCGGTATTAAGCAAGCGGGTCGATTCCATCTATCGAGTCCGCAAGAGCCCTGGCTTCCAAAAAGCACAGCTACCGCACCATTCCATGGTGGTGGAATCGGCCATGCATAGGCTTAAGAGCCAGAAGATGCACTCCTCGGTGCCTCCTGGCAGGGAGGCCCGCAACCTGGATGGCCTCGGTAAGAAGTGTTTCCAGGGCTCTATGCTTGCTTGTCGGGTCCAGACCTACCAGCTCTACATGGGCATGTACCTTAGAGACCTGGCTAAAGAGATAGCCGGATTCTCTGCTGGGCTGTCCGAGGAACCTTTGCGGAGGTTCGTAGCCTTGTCCACTGGTATTCGGGAATGCTCCAAATTCATTTCTCGAGCAGCCTATGATGGCTTTGAAGCATCGGCTCGAGTGGCCGCAGCCGGCATCGGTGCCCGCCGACAGGCTTGGCTTCAGTCGTCTGACCTTGAACCCTGGGTGCAGGACAAGTTGGTCAATGTCCCCTGCCGAGGTGAGAACCTCTTTGGCAAGCCCATGGCTGAGAAGGCTGCACAACTCGAGACGGAGACTCTCACCAGAACTAGGCTTTCTAGGAAGACCTCTGCCCCTTCCCAGAAGAAGAAGGGCTCGGGAAAGAAGTCCTTTTACCCGAGAAAGGCGGCTGCCTATAAACACTACCCTCAATATCAGGCCTCCGCTGCTCCCCAACAGGGTCAGCAGGCCAAGGGACGGGGTAACGGGTCCCGTAGGCAGCAAGCCCCCAAGCCTGCACCACCGGCCCCTGCTCAGCAGGGTGGGGGTTTTTGACTTCATCAGCATAGCCTCTCCCCCTCAGCTGGTTCCTCCCAGCACAGGAGGCCGGCTGGTCCACTTTGCCCACAGGTGGTCCAACATCACATCAGATGCCTGGGTGCTTCATGTTGTGAGAGAAGGCTATCTTCTCCACTTCCACCAGGTCCCTCCCTCCTATTTCCCGGGAGAGCCTCCACGACTCCCTCTGCACAGGGACTTACTCCTTCAAGAGTTAGCAAGTCTTCTTCAGGAACAGGCTGTGGAACCGGTGCCCCACCACCTGAGTGGTCAAGGCTTCTATTCCAGGTATTTCCTAATACCAAAAAGAACGGGAGGCCTCAGACCCATCCTGGACTTGCGCAACCTCAACAAGTTCCTCGTGAGGGAGAAGTTCAAGATGCTTACCCTTGGAATCCTTCTGCCCTACCTCTAGCAGGGAGATTGGCTATGCTCCTTGGATCTAAAGGATGCCTACATGCACATCCTCATCCACCCAAGCCACCGCCAATACCTAAGGTTTGTGCTGGCAGGAAATCATTACCAGTACAGAGTACTGCCCTTTGGCCTATCCTCCGCACCACGAGTCTTCACAAAATGTCTCGCGGTGTTGGCGGCTTATCTCCGGCTTCACGGCCTCTGTCTTTCCATACCTAGACTGGCTCATCAGAGCATCGTCCTCTCCAGAAGTCACAAAAGCCACACACCGCACTGTGACTCTTCTCCAGTACTTGGGCTTTGTCATAAACTTCGCAAAGTCCACTTTGCTCCCCTCGCAAGATCTCGAGTTCATCGGCGCAAGATTGCATACTCTTCAGGCGCGAGCTTTCCTGCCTCTCGACAGGGCTCAACGGCTCATGGACCTAGCCAGCCGTTTTCACAGCCAGTCCCTGGTCTCGGCCAGGCGCTTCCTGAGACTACTCGGCCATATGGCTTCCACCGTCCACGTGACCCCCAATGCCCGCCTGAATATGCGGCCTGCTCAGTGGTGCCTTCGCAAGCAGTGGCATCAGGCCACAGGCGGCCTAGCCGACTTAGTGCGGATCTCTGGCCCGCTGGCCTCTTCTCTACAGTGGTTGCTTCATCGGCCAAACCTGGTACTCGGAATGCCTTTTCAGTCTCCTCCGCCGGCTCAAGTGCTGACGACCGATGCTTCTCTCCTAGGATGGGGAGCGCATTGCCAAGGGGCATGTACTCAAGGTCTCTGGACCACGTGGGAGTCTGCGCAGCAGATCAACTTCCTGGAGCTCAGAGCGATCCGTCTGGCTCTCAAGGCTTTCTCCCACCTGACTTCTCACCGGTCCGTCCTTGTCCAGACGGACAATCAAGTTGCCATGTTCTACGTGAACAAACAGGGGGGCACGGGCTCCTTCCTTCTCTGTCGAGAAGCACAGAGACTCTGCTCTTGGGCCGTAAGCCACGGCATTCTTCTCAAGGCAGTTTATCTCCCAGGCCAAGAAAATTGCCTGGCGGACAAACTCAGCAGAATCCTCCAGCCGCACGAGTGGCGACTGGATCCCTTGGTAGTTCAGAAACATTTTCTGAAGTGGGGCCTCCCCACGATGGATCTCTTTGCCAGTCCTCTCAACCGGCAACTTCCTCGCTTCTGCTCTCGGCAGCCGCATCCCCTTCGAGTAGCGGCGGATGCTTTTCTGCTCTCATGGTCGAAAGGCCTTCTCTATGCCTTTCCTCCCATACCGCTAGTCTCTCGAACTCTTTTCAAGGTTCTCCGAGACCAAGCTTCCATGATCCTGATAGCTCCTCGGTGGCCCAGACAGCCGTGGTTTCCACTCCTGCTGCAGCTAGCGGTGGAGGATCCGTTCCCTCTGGGGTTTCAACCAGATCTCCTAACACAGGATCAGGGGTCCCTACTGCACCCCAACCTCAGATCTCTACATCTGATGGCCTGGCTGCTGAAAGGGTAGTCCTTGCTCCCCTTCTACTGCCGGCAGAGGTGGAAGAGGTCGTCCTAGCTTCCCGGTGACCTTCTACCCGCAAATGCTACGCCCTTAAATGGCGTCGCTTTTCCGCTTGGTGTGCCCAGCAGTCTCGGGATCCCTTCTCCTGCTCGGTGTCGGTGATCTTGCAGTACTTGCTCTACCTCTCTAATCTGGGACTTAAGTCCAACTCCGTTAAAGTTCACCTCAGTGCTCTTTCAGCACATCATGTGCCGGTGGACGGCAGACCTCTTTCCAGCGACCCTCTCGTGGCAAGGTTTCTCCGAGGTCTCCTTCTACTTAAACCACCTCTGCGCCCGCCAGCACCTGACTGGGATCTGAATGTGGTTTTGCAGCGGATCACCTGTCCGCCTTTTAAACCTATGACTACCTGTTCTCTCCGTTTTCTTTCTTGGAAAACCTTATTCCTGATAGCCCTCACTTCCGCTAGACGCGTAAGTGAATTGCAGGCCCTCGTGTCTGATCCCCCTTACACTCGGTTCTACAAAAATAGGGTAGTCCTACGGACTCACCCTAAATTTCTTCCAAAAGTGGTCTCCCCTTTTCACATCAATCAGGAGGTGGTACTTCCGACCTTCTTTCCCAGGCCACACTCCAGCCGAGCTGAAATGGTCCTGCATACCCTGGACTGTAGAAGAGCGTTGAACTTCTACCTTGACCGTACGCGGGAGCACCGTAAAGCTGCTCAGCTTTTTGTGTCTTTTGACCCCAATAAATTGGGGCTCCCTGTCTCCAAGCGTACTCTGTCCATCTGGGTTGCTGACTGTATCGCTTGGGCTTATGGAGCAGCCGGACTCTCGTTAGAAAGTCGGGTCACGGCTCATTGTGTTCGGGCGAAGGCTACGTCAGTGGCTTACCTCCGCTCTGTTCCGTTGGCAGACATCTGCCGGGCCGCTACTTGGTCTTCGAGCCAGACTTTTGCGGTCCATTACTGCCTCGAGAGGGAGTCCCGCAGGGACAGTGCTTTCGGACAGGCAGTCCTCCGAAATCTCTTCGAGGTTTGAGCAACTCCTACCCTCCATCCCGGATGGGGGCTACCGGTGGGTAATAATTCAGTGAAGATTCCTTCCTTCTGTGCTGCTGAGCTAGAGGGAGCTCATTTTTGTGCTTAGGGTCTCCGGTAGCCTTAAGCTTGGGAGTCCCATATGTGAGGACTGACTTCCTGCTTGGTCCTGGAGAAAGCGTAGTTACTCACCTGTAACAGGTGTTCTCCAGGAGCAGCAGGAATCAGTCCTCACAACCCTCCCTCCTCCCCTTGGAGTTGCAATCATCTGCTTTAGTTTTTTTGCAAATTTTTATGCTGTCTTTTAGCTATGTCATCTGACTGGCTAAGATGGCACCCTTGGGCGGGAAGGGGACCGCGCATGCGCGCTGCAATTCCCAAAGGCTTTCTTTGAAAGCTGGGGAAAATTGCTCCGCGAGGGCTCCGTCGGCGCCGACGTCACCCATATGTGAGGACTGATTCCTGCTGCTCCTGGAGAACACCTGTTACAGGTGAGTAACTACGCTTTCCAGCCTATGACATGCTGGGACTCCAGGTATCTCAGCTTGGGAGTCCCTATATGTGAAGACTCATTCCTGCTTGTTCCTGGAGATAGCACAGTTACTTACCCTGTAACAGGTGATCTCTGGGAACAGCAGGAATAAGTCTTCACAACCCACCCACCTCCCCAGGAGTTGTATCTCTATCTATCTTTCCTTTCCTCTCTCTCTCTTTGTCTCAGCTTTAAAACTTAACTGAGGAGAGGCAGTTGGAAAAGGCGGGAAGGCAGCACGCAGGCGTGGTGGGATGCTTCCAAAAGCTCTTTGATTGGACGCTGGGAAGCGTTCCCACGCAGACTCCATCGGTACCGACGTACCCATATGTGAAGACTTATTACTGCTGTTCCCAGAGATCACCTGTTACAGGTAAGTAACTGTGCTATATTGTAGGCTCTTTGGGATAGGGGCATATGATACCCAACTGCTGCTCACCACTGTAAAGTATGGATACATTTTCCATACCTGATGATTTGCTTTCCTTGAATCCTGCTAGGCCAGTCCTGACGAGTGGGTTATGCTCCCTTGCCAGCAGGTGGCGGTAGACTTGAGCAACTTTCAATAATGTTACCACCTTCTATATCCTTTGAAGCATTAAGAAAAGCCAGTAGGACACTTCCCAAGCAGTAAGCAAAACTGAAAGAAAACGTTCATAAATAAAAGCAACTTTGCCATGAAATTGTGAGCAAGCCTTTCACTCTTAACATGAAGAAATTGGAGTCAGGCCATGGGACTGACTAGGCCTTTTACCGCAGTTAGACCCCCCCCAGACTTGCAGAAAGTCTCCCAGGTATTGATACCGACAGTGTGACCAAGAAAGGCAGCAGGCTTCCCAGCCTGTAATAGGCATCATTCAGGATGGGTCTTGGACTGGTCTAAAAGAATTCAAGGAAAGCAAATTCCTTTTCGCCCCTCCAATCCAGTCCAGACGCATGGGTTATGCTCACCCACCAGCAAATGGAGACTGAACACAGAGCTGAAAGCAGCCCTATAAAGAAGCCTGTGCACCCTTACTCAGCCAGTATTCTCAGTCTCCAGCAGATGGTGTGAGCTTAACTTGTGCTCTGTAACTGACTTGTGGGTGATTTTGGGCCTGTTTGGGAGAAGGGCCCAGGGGTGCAGGACCCTGTGGTCCGGGTCCCTTCTCCCATTCTCCCCTAACCACACCAGATAACTTCATCATTTCTCCTCCTCCAATTGTTGGGAGGGGTCCCAGGATTGAGACTATTCAGGAAATCTTTTGCCTTTGCCCATAAAGCTGTGCGAACAAAAAAAATAAAAGGGAAGCACATAGCAATCCAGGAAGCTCCGGCAACGATGGCAGTACAACGCTGGTGCCTCTCAGCGAGGCTGCCCAGTAAGCCAGGCTGGTACCAGAAGGGGTGCAGATAATCGGGGAGCAAAGGTACCATGAAATCCTGTGCGAATGGCCATTTGTAGTCGGTTCACAACTTGCAGCAGCTGTCGGATGTAGCCCTCAGTTGAAGAGCGGTGCCACCGCTATGTGGAAGAGAACATGACTGCTGTGGATCTTCTCTCTCGCAACCAGATTTGCACAGGGGATGGCTGAGAGGGTGCCTGAGGACCACTCTCTCTCTGTGTTTGCTGCTACAAGTACCAGTATTTTGGTGGGAATGGATGCCATTTTTGCTGTGGCTGCTGCAAGCCCGACTGTAACTAGGAGGCCTCCGATTTTAAAGCTGGTACAGCAATTGTCAATTTCTGGGGCTGGGGGGATCAGAAAGGGGTTCGACAGCAGGGCTTCCTCCTTTTCACCCAAATTCATGCTTCTGCTGTATCTGGTCTATTGCCTGAAGCATGGGCAAGTATGGTGCGTTCAGTGGGGGTGGCCCCCAGTGACCCAAGGGAAGGCCTCTCCCATAGCTATTAAGCAGTATCGTTTTGAGTCACTGGATGCCAAGGAGGATACAACCTTTGTGGGATCCCTTGACTCCTTGGGGGCCCTGGAGGGCCCTTCTGATTCTCTGAACAATCTCCCGCAGGAGGGCTTAGAGGAAGGTGAGATCCCGGAGAGGAAAGACCTGACTGCTGTGCAAATCTTCCATAGGGATGAGTTGCTCTCGCTAATTTCCCAAACATTGGCAGAGCTGCGAATCTTGGAGGAGCCAAGGCCCAGACCCCTTGGAGAGATAGCAGGGGATCTGATCCTGCGGGGAGTCCGGAAGCCTCCCAGAGCTTTCCCTTTCCACAGTGCTGTGAAGGAGCTCATTGAGGCAGAGTGGAAGGCTCTGGATGCTTGTTTTGAGTTGACAGGATAGATTCTCGCCATGGTCCTATCTCCTTTGAAGAGAAGGATGAGTTGCGTCTACCACATGTGGATGCCTTTGTGGCAGCAATCACTAGAAAGACCACCCTACCAGTGGATGGGGGAGCCGCCTTGAAGGAGCCCCAGGACTGTCAGATTGAGGCACTGCTCAAACAGTCTTTTGAGATCTCTGCCCTTGTGGTGCAGGCATCAGTGTGTGGGGCCTATATTGCCAGGTCCTGCCTCCGGTGATTGCATAGAGTTCCGGAGTGCTCTGCGACCAAGTCTTCAGATTTAGCTGAGGCAGCTCACCTGGAGTCCAGTATGGCCTTTTTGGTGGACCTTTTTATGAACTGCTGTGTGCCTCTGCTAAGAAATGGCAACAGTTGTAACAGCTAGGTCAGTGCTTTTCAAACTTTTATCCCGTATGACCCCATTTTAAAAACTGAAAATTCACATGACCCCAGATGATGATTTAAATCAAAATAGCTGGTCTCCAGCCTCCTTCCCCTCCCCTCCCCTCCACTCATCTAAAGCAGAAAGCAGCAGCAACAATAGTGGCAACAGTCAGCACAGGGTCCTTCGTGTCAGTGTGCACTGTATGTTTAAAGACTCCAGTACTCGGCATGGGTTTCTAGACTTAACAGCTTACTCAAGAGGGGACATGGGCCTATTAATGTTCACTGACTCAGAGGCCACATGCTGACTGGGACTGCCACTACTTGGCATAGGTCACAGTAAAAGTCTAGAAAGAAGGGGAAATGACCATGTTTCTGTGACCCCATCCACTGATGATGTGACCCGATTTTGGAGTCCCGACCCCAAGTTTGGGAACCACTGCACTAGGCGCTTCTTGTGGCTCCAAAACTGGTCAGCAGACTAGCCTCCAAAACTCTCCTCTGCAAGCTTCCGTTTGTGGGGCAGTTGCTGTTTGGGGTGAATTTGGAGAAGCTGGTTAAGGACCTTGGTGAGTCCAAAGTGCCTCTGCTTCCGGAGGATAAACTCAAAGGTTCGGTGAAAGGGGCTCCCTCCTGGAGCCAAGGGTGTGACTTTAGGAGGCTCCAAACGGCCAGAGGTGATGGCTTGCAAAGGTCCATGTTTTTGCCTCAAGGTCAACCCTTTCGGGGGGCTGCTGTGGTAGTAGAGACAGGCCCAGCGGAGGTCCAGGAGCTCCCAAGGTTTCCCAATGAAGGTGTGGGGGCTCCAGTGGAGTTTCTGCTGGAGGGCAGCCGCTTGCAGCGTTTTTACTCTGCCTAGGCCCAGATCGCTTCCAACGCTTGTGTATTAGAGGTTATTTGGGAGGGATATGTGCCAGAGTTTGAGCTAATCCTCACAGATGCCTTCATGCTGTTGCTCTGTCGGGCTCCCAGCGAGGGTGCAAACGGTGCAGGCTACCCTGGAGTACCACCTGCAGTTCGAGGCCATCGTCCCAGTACTAAAATCAGATAGGGGCTCCGGCTGGTACTCTCTTTTTGTGGTTCCCAAAAAGGAGATATCCTGGCGGCCCATTCTGGATTTCAAGGTGTGAACAGAGCCTTGAAATCTCCCTGTTTTTCGTATGGAGACCCTGAGTTTGGAGATAGTGGCTGTCCAAAAGGGGGAGTTTCTTACCTCCCTGGACCTCGGAGGCCTATCTTCACATTCCCTCAGATGTTTCCTGCGCTTTATTTATTTATTTATTTATTTATTTACATTCTCTTATATACCGCGCTATTCTGCATCAGTGCGGTTTACATTGAACAAACTGAAATTACATTGAACAGGGCATTATAACTTGGAGATAGCCCATGTTCCCTGTAAATTAGTTATGGAGGGTTAAGTGGCTTGCCCAAGACCACAAGGAGCACCTGTGGGACTAGAAACCCCAGTCCTTCCGGCCCAAGGTTGCTGTCCTCTAGTGGGATTTGAACCCCCGACTTTCCGGCCTGAAGTACCTTGCCCCAACCACTAGGCCACTCCTCCACTCCTTAGTGGTGTCTATGCTGCATTCTAGTTTCAGATCCTTCCTTTTGGTGTGGCTACTGCACCACATGTGTTCTTCAAGGTGGTGGTGGTGGTGGCGGCCACTCTGAAGAAGTAGGGAATCTTGCTCCACCCGTACCTGGACAACTGGCTAATCTGAGCGAAGTCCCCATGTGAGAGTTGGGAGGCTACCAAACTTGATTTTCAATGACTACAGGAGCTGGACTGGGTGGTCAACTTTGTGAAGAACAGGTTAGTGCCATCACGGTCCTTGGAGTACCTGGGGGCTCTTTTCGACATGTAGAAAGGCATGTTGTTCTTGCCAGAGGGCTGGATTGTGAAGTTGCAGTCTTGAATCTGTTCCTTGTTGAGGGTCCCTATCCCTGAGGATGTGGGATGTCCTTCCGGTCCTGGGCTTCATGGTGGCAACCCTGGAGCTGGTTCTTTGGGCGCACGTTGTGATGAGGAAGCTGCCTAGAGAATACTGATAATGGAAGGGAATTTACCCTAATCAAGGGACCTGTTTTGCAGGTCGCAGGAGTAAAACTGCATATTTACCTAAAAGACAGGTTATTCCAGGCTGTAGTGGCCTGCAGAGAGCCTCCAGTGGAGATGAGGTGCAAGAGTATAAGCCCAGATGGAGAAACCCTTACGTCGCTCCTAATTACTCAGCTGCCAGGAGAGACTTTAATCAGCCACACCTGGGGAGTGCAAGGGAGGGGTTGGAAACTGGGAACTTTAAAACTAGAACAGAATATGCAGAGGGCAGACTAGAGAAGCCTGGGAGAAGACAAGGGAAGCTTAAGCCTGGAAGAGGAGGAGAGCGTGGAGGCAATCCTGAGAGGAGGCTTGAAGGCAAGCGTGAGAGCAAGGAAAGAGGAGCTCTGAGAGGTTCAGGTTCTTGGAGAGATTCCTGGGAGAAGCCAGTTTCAAGGGATTGGGGAAATCCAAAGGCTTGGAGAACTTCAGCTGGGAACCCTAAGAAGAGGTATGGAGCCAGATGCCCTGAGGTCCAGGAATATAGACTGGAGGGCAGGATATAAAAGCTCCAATGCATACTGGCCAGAATATTTGAGAGGACAGCCTAATGCCAGCTTTAACCCAGGTATGAACTATGAACGTTTGTCTAACCTAAAGCAAGGCAAAGTGTTTAGACACAGTTTCTGTCCTAATGAAGGTCAGTTAGTAAAGCCCTCTGATCCAGCTTCTGATATAGAACCTATGCAAATAGAAGAACAAGCTATACTTACAGAGGAGGATGATAATCTCATGGACTGTAATTATGCAAGGTTGCTAGCACAGAGAAATCCTGAAAGTGGGATCAAACATCAAAAGGGAAACGTTCTAGTAACTGGCACTAGAGTTTGTGTAAATACTTGTGCAGAGAAGGAAAAGAGCTGTTGATTGGAGCTTGTTAGCCAGCTGGTATCAGAGCAGCACACAGCTCAGGCTATGCACACGTTGGATACAAAGTGCTTTGAATGGGGAAAAAAAGCTGTTTTTGTTTTGTGAAGAAGCTTTTACTTTTGTTGGTTTCCTTTAAGGCAGCACGGCTGAGCAGCTTTGTCAGCAGTGGCTGAGAGAGAGACTTTCTGTTGTTAATGGACTTTACAAGCTACTTGCTTTACCTTTCAGTTGTATTATTTTGAATATAAAATCCTGGAGAATACATACTAAGGTGTTACCAAGTAGAATCTGTGTGCATCTGGATTTACCTCATAAATAAATATTCTGTTACTGCCTTACACTCGAGCCAACTACATTGTCTTTATTTACCTCAAAAGCAAGCATCGCATGACTGGACTACCAGTACCATAATCCTTTGCAAGATAGCCAGTCTGGAACATTGCTTAATTGGGGAACTCTATCTAACAAGCACGCCCCTCCATACACATGTAAGGGGCTATGGGCGTGACAACATGCATACGTGTCCACTACAGTCTGTGCTTCTGTCGCATTGGTCCCCGTAGACTCAGTCAGTGGAGGTGTAGGCGACCTGCAGGGAGCAGCGAGGGCAAACCTTCATTGGGGGTTAAACCCAGTGCAGCTCTTGGCAGGGGTATCTCTCAAGTCACTGGCATGGGTGGTGGTCATTACGGATGCCAGCCTCATGGGCTGGGGTGGACATTGCCTGTCGCATGTGGCTCAGTCATCACTGGAGGAAAGATGGTGGACCACCAATAGTTTGGATACCAGGGCAGTGTTCCTAGCCCTGCAAGCCTTTTTCCCCCCTTGTGTGGGGCAGGGCAGTTGGAGTCCTGTCTGACAATGCGACAGTGGTCACATATCAATCGACAGAGGGGTGCGAGAAGTTCTCTGGTAGTGGCGGAAGTGCTCCCACTCCGGTGGGCGGAGCAGCACCTCTCTGCTATCTCAGCAGCTCATGTAGCAGGGGTAGAGAACATACAGGTGGAGAACATGCAGGTTCTTACATTCTTATGATCTTATGAGTTGATGTTCCAGTTGATCGTGAGGCAGTGGGGGCGACCATGGCCAATGCCAAGGTCTTGCGGTTTTTCAGCCGGTGGAGAGTGTGTGTGGCAGAAGGGATCGATGTTCTGGTTCAGCCTTGGCCCAGTGATGGCCTTTTTTATGTGTTTCCATCCTGGCCATTGTTCGGCAGAGTGCTTCCAAGAGTGGAGGCATGCCCCAGGCCAGTACTGTTGGTGCCCCAAATTGGCCACAGCAACCTTGGTTTGTGGATCTCATGCATCACTGTTCCCTCTAAGCTGTGCGCGTGTGCGCGCGCACACACCTCGCCGAGCGAGTGCACATACTTTACAACAGAGCGCACAAAAATTACGGCTCTGATTCTGATAGAAAACAACACAGACGTCTTAAAATTTAAAAGTTATGATTGTAATTACTAGAAATTTCCCACTTCTTTTAGTAATCGTCTATTTTCATTTAATTTGATTAAAATCAATGTGGTGTACATACTGTATTCTGACGTGTAGTCAAATTTTAAAGTATATAACTCCAAGTGTCGTTATGTGGTGCACAAAAATTTAACCTTCCTTCAAAAGCTGCACACAGCTGATATTTTATGCGCACACAGCCTACAGAAAATTAGAGAGAACATTGTCATGCATCTACTGGCAGCAGACCCTTTTCTGCTCCCGGCAGAGTGGGAACTTCTGGCTCAGGAGCCTGTCCTGATGCCAGTGGTGGATTGGTTCTTGCTTACAGCTTGGCTCTTGAGAGGGCACCTCTAAGTCAGAGGTTATTCTTCACAGGTTGTTGATACCCTACTGCAGTAACAGCGGGGCTCCACCTCCCTTGCTTGTGTTTGTGTATGGCAGATTTTTGAGTCTTGATGTGAGGAAGGTGGGGTGCGGCCGTTCTCAGCTTCTCTGCCTGACATTCCAGCTTGCAGGTGGATCTGGAGAAGGGTCTGGCCCTCATTTTCTTGAGGGTACAGGTTGCACCCTGGGCTTGTTTCCATGGCCGGGTGCAGGGGCAATCCCTTTGCACGTGGATGTAGTTTGTTTTCTCAGGAGAGTCGAGCATCAGACTACCTCATTGTTCAGTGGTTCCGTCTTGAGACCCGAAAGGATGTTGTCGGTGGTGTGTTTGGTTGCGATTTGCTCATAATGCTGAATTTTGGAGTTGCAGGCCTTATCTTGTCTGGAACCCTATCTGGTGATGTCTAAGGAAAAAGTAGTGTTTCATCCGTTCCTTCCTTTCTACCCAAGGTAGTCTCTTTTTTTCCACCTGAATCAGCTGATGAGGTTGCCAATGTTTTCAGAGTTGCAGGATTCTGCTGATTCACGGATCCTGCATTTGAATGTCTGTAGGGCTCTTGGATGCTACTTGAGGGGTCACTCAAGAGTTTAGGAAGTTAGATGTGCTATTTGGGGGTCTGAGAGAGGCAAAACAACTTCCATTTCTTGATGGATCTGGGAGTCCATTGTGTCCGCGTACCTGGTGAGAGGTCATTTTCCCCCTTTGGGTTTGCGGGCCCACTCTACTGGGGCTCAGACCTCTTCCTGGGCGGAGTTTGGCTTACTTCCACCTCAGGATATCTGTAAGTCCGTGACTTGGTCTTTGCTTCATTTCTTTGCACGTCACTACTGTCTGGATGTGCAGGCCCGGCAGGATGTGGCCTTTGGGGTTCGGGTTTTGCAGACCAGCATTTCTGGCCTCACCTGACATTAGTACTGCTTTGTTACATCCCACACATCTGGACTGGGCTGAAGGGACAAATAAGCAAAATTTAGACCTTACTTTCTAATTTTCTTTCCTGGAACATAAATGTCTTACTGGAGCAGACCAAGATCCATCAAGCCCAGTATCCTGTTTACAGTAGTGGCCAATCCAGGCCATAAGTACCTGACAGGTTCCCAAAGAGACACACAGGTTCCATAGTGCTTGTCCTGGGGCAAGCAGTGGATTTCCTGGGCCCTCTTTAATAATGATTTATGGACCTTTCCTCCTGGAACTTGTCCAGACCTTTTTTTAAACCTTGCTACACTAACAGCTTTTACTACATCCTCTGGTAATGAATTCCAGAGTTTGATTAAGAGTTGAATAAAAAAATATATTTGCTCTTATTAGTCTTAAATGGGTTGCATTGTAGCTTCATTGTGTGTCCTCTAGTCTTTCTACTTTTTGATGGCGTAAATAACCGATCTATGTTTACCTGTTCCACTCCATTCATTAATTTATAGATCTCTATTATATCTTCCCTCCCCCCAGCTGTCTCTTTCAAGTTGAAGAGCCCTAACCTTTTTAGCCTCATAGGGGTATCCTTCCATACCCTTTACCATTTTCGTGGCTCTTCTCTGTACCTTTTCTAATTCTGCTATATCCTTTATAAGATACAGCGACCAGAATTGCACACAATATTCAAGGTGCAGTTGCACCATGGAATGATAGGCATTATAATATCCTTTGTTTTATTTTCCATGCCTTTCCTTATGATTCCTAACATTCATGCGGCGCGCAACAGGGGCGCGCACCGAAGGAGTGCACCTAAGGAGCACGCAGTGCTCCTTAGGTGTGCTCCTTGGGGCGGCTCCTGCAGGGCCACCTTCCGTTTCCTTCTGGGCGTCCTTGTCTGTCTTTTTATCTTCCTTTCTGGTCTTCTGCCATTTCTTTCCGACAACTTTCCTCTGCTCCCCTCTGCCTCGGTAAGTTCGCCCCCCTTTTCAATTGCCACACTTTGTGTTCTCCACCCCCTCCCCTCCATGACCGCTTTCCCTGTTTTTTGGGGCAATCGCCCTCTCCCTTCTGCCCCCATGCTGCGTACCCGTGGTGCCTCTCATTCTCCTTCTGCCAATCTTATCCCCTGCCTGCCTCCCTGCACACCCTCCCCTCCCTCTCCCAATCTTCCCTCATTTCGTTTTGGCCTTCTGAACTGCCGCTCCCTACGTTCCAAAACCCTGCTCATCTCTGACCTCATCACCCGGGAATCCTTTGACGTTCTTCTACTTACTGAGACCTGGTTAAAGCAGGGGGAAGATGCACTCCTAGCCCGGTGTCTGCCCCCTGGCTTCTCCGGTGTCTTTACCCCTCGTGTCGGCTGGACCGGTGGCGGTGTGGCTGCCCTCATCCGTTCTGCCATTCCCTTCTCTCATTTCCTCTCCCCTGCTTCGTTACCCCGAAGCTCTACTTCTTCGTCTCCACTTCTCTTCCCCATTGTACCTCCTCCTCCTCTACTCCCCACAAGCTCTACGCCCTGAGCTCTGGGACTCTCTGCTCTCTTCTGTCACTGATCTGTCTACAACTTTTCCTCGTTTACTTATTGCAGGTGATTTTAACCTGCACCTCGACCCCCCCTATCTCCATCAGAGCCCACTCCTTTAACACCCTCCTTCACGACTTGTCCTTCCTCCAGCTTATCCCTTTCCCAACCCACTCTGCCGGTTATACCCTTGATCTGCCTCTCTCTCCTTCAGCTTCCACTTACCAACTGCAGCCCCTTCAAGCCCTTCCCCTACCCTGGACCTACCATTACTGCATCACCTTCCTTTGTTGCCCCTCCCTCTCTGACTCCCCCCCCCCCCCCAGCAACCCCCTCCCACCTCCCGTCCTTGCTCTCGTCGGCTAACCCCCCAGACCCCTCTGCAATTCCCCCCTGCGTCTGTTATCTTTCCGTCTGACTTCTCTCTCCTCTCTCCTTCCACTCAGGCCTCCACCTGGGCTTCAGTGCTTTCTGCCACTCTCGACCATATTGCCCCTCTTCGTCCCTGTTCCCCCACCTGCCGTCCTTCCCAACCTTGGTACCATCCCGGTCTTTACCTCTTGCGCACTCAGCTCCGCCGTGCTGAGCGCCTTTGGCGTAAGTCCCCCTGTCCCGACACCCTTTCACGTTTCAAATCTAACCACACGCACTACCGAACCGAGGTCCATAAAGCCAAACAGTCCTACTTCTCTTCTGCCATCTCCTCTGCTCCCAACCAGACACGCCACCTCTACTCAGTTCTTCAGTCTCTTACCTCTCTCCAGTCTGGTACTAGGTCTTCCCCCTCGCCTCCTTCACCCGCTCCATCCCAGCTGGCTACTTATTTCAGCTCCAAGATAGTTGATCTCCGTGCTTCTCTTCCCCACTGCCCTCCACCCATCTCCAGTCCCCCTCCTGTTTCTCCTCCTCCCTCCTCTCAGCTTTCTCACACTTGGCACTCTTTCCACCCACTCGCCTCTCCCGAGCTGATTGCGTTACTCTCCTCCTCTAAAAAGACTTTCTGCCCACTTGATCCTATTCCCTCCTCTTGGCTACTTCTTCCCTCCCTGGCCCTCGTTCCTCCTGCTCTCTCGATCATCAACACCAGCTTCTCCCTTGGTGTCTTTCCTAAGCCCTGGAAGCACGCCCTGGTCCGTCCCATCCTCAAAAAGCCCTCTCTAGACCCCATGATTCCTGCCAACTACCGTCCCGTCTCCAACCTTCCTTTTCTTTCTAAAATCCTCGAGAAAGCTGTTTTCTCGCAGCTGTCCGCTTTTCTCGATTCCACTCACTTCCTTCACCCCCGCCAATCTGGGTTCCGTCCCGGCCACAGTGTCGAGACCGGTCCTCTTGGGTTTCACGAACGAACTTCGCACAGCACATGATCGTGGTGATCTGTCGGTGGCGGTCTCCCTTGACCTTTCCGCTGCTTTCGACCTTGTTGATCACTCCCTCCTTCTGGCTCGTCTTCAGGATGCTGGCCTCTGCAGCACTGTTCTTCATTGGTTCCATTCTTTTCTCTCTTCTCGGTCCTACTCCGTTCTTCCCTCTTCTTCCTTCTCCTCCTCCTCTGAGCCCGTTCCTCTCCCCTGTGGTGTTCCCCAGGGTTCTGTCTATGCCCCCCTCCTCTTTAACATTTTTCTCACCCCCCTCGCCTTGCTTGTTCAGCAACATGGTATCTCCGCATTCTACTACGCCGATGACTTGCTGCTTCTTCACCACACTTCTCCCCTTTCCCCCGATCTCTCCCCTCTTAATGCCTGCCTCACTGCCGTTGCCAGCTGGCTCACCACGCACTGTCTTCACCTTAACCTCACCAAAACCCTTGCCATCTGGTTCTCTCGCAATGACACCTCTCCTCAGATCGCCCCCTCTTTTTCTGGCTCTTCAATCCCACTGGTCACCTCCTTCCGCTATCTGGGTGTTTACTTCGATTCTCAGCTCTCTTTCCACGACCACATCGCTCATATATCAAAATCCTCTTTCTACTTCCTTCACCAGATCTGTGCCATCAGGCCTTTTCTCACCGCCCAAACACTTAGTACACTCCTCCTGTCCCTGGTTATGTCCCGTGTTGATTTTTGTAATTCTATTTTAGCCGGTCTCCCTGTCACTCAGCTTCACCGCCTCCAGCGCATCCAAAACACTGCCGCCCGTCTCATTTTCCACTCCTCTCCCCGTGATCACGTTACACCCCTGCTCGTTCACCTCCACTGGCTTCCTGTCAAGTCCCGTATCCATTTCAAGGTCCTGACCACTCTTCACCGTGTTCTTTATTCCCACTCCCCTCAGTACCTCGCTGACCTCGTTCATTTTCATTCCTCAGCTCGCTCCCTACGGTCTATGCACCTCAACCGCCTTCATCTTCCTTCTCCTACTCACGCTCACCTCCAGTCCACCCGTTCCTCTGCTTTCTTTTTCCTTGGCCCTGCACTATGGAACTCTCTCCCCACCTCCATCCGGCTTGAACAGACATTTACCACCTTCAGAATCAAACTCAAAACCCATCTCTTTGCCCTTGCCTTTGACCTCCCTGACCCTTCTGTGTAGCCCATTCCCCCTCTCTTCCCTCTTCTCCTCTCCCCCTTCCTGTCTCGTTGACCGATTCTGCTGATTTGCTTTCCTGTTTTTATTGTAACTTCCTTTCCCTTTTCACAAATATGATTTCTTTATGTTGTTGTATCATGTGAA
This sequence comes from Ichthyophis bannanicus, assembly GCA_033557465.1. NCBI lineage: Eukaryota > Metazoa > Chordata > Amphibia > Gymnophiona > Ichthyophiidae > Ichthyophis > Ichthyophis bannanicus. The sequence continues at coordinate 1,032,752,782 of CM066034.1, forward strand.
CCGCTCTGATGTTTACTGAAGGGCAGTATATTAAGCTCAATTAACATAAACATAAACATAGTTGTTTTCTCAGCCATTGCTGCCCAGTGGGCGGAGGGTTTCAACATAACATATATGACATATTATCGGGGCTGTGGGAGGAGGAGCAAACACCAAAGGAGCGCCACCGCCAGCAGGAAAAGGAGACAGAACCCGCGGCCATCACCAGGCTCCCCTGATCGGGGTAGAGCACCTGAGCGGGCCGGCAAGCCCTCCCGCTCAGGGACTCCAGCCCAATCGGGGCTGTGGGAGGAGGAGCAAACAACACCAAAAGAGCGCCACCGCCTGGTGGGCCCGTGCCTGAGGGCCTCACCAGAGGGCCCTTTGGCATGGCCCTTAGGTGCGGACCAAGCAGCGGCCAAATAACAGCATCTCAAGCCATCATCCATCGAAGTTAAATCTGCTGCCTTACCTTGCATATACAATTCGCCGATTGTAAGTTAAGTCTGCTGCCTTGCCCTGCCTGAACAATCCACTGCTTGTAGATTAATTGCTTAGAATTTAATGCTGATACCTTGCCTGGACAATAAACTGTTTGTAGATTAATTGCATAGAACTTGCTATCCAATTTGCATAGCCTGGTTCGTAAGCAACTCACGCTACACAAGCCTGCTACCCCATTCAACAAACTACAACGCAGGTCAACAAATACACAGTATAAAATGCACTCCACTACCCACTACTTTATGGCCTACCTTATATTCTTCCACATGTTTGCACTCTGCACATACAGCATCAGACTAAACGAACAGATACCCCTGATTTCTCCAGGACCAAGCAGGAAGTCAGTCCTCACATATGGGTGACGTCGGCGCCGACGGAGCCCTCGCGGAGCAATTTTCCCCAGCTTTCACAGAAAGCCTTTGGGCATTGCAGCGCGCATGCGCGGTCGCCTTCCCGCCCAAGGGTGCCATCTTAGCCAGTCTTCTTTTTTCCGCAGAGCCCTACAGACGTACCCGTCGTGTCCCCGCTAAAAAAGTTGATTTTCGTGAGTTTTACTCGTTTTTCAATTCGGTTCGACGCCGGTCGTTTTCCTGCCCGGACTCGCGACGCCGTTGCGAATCCTTCCCTTGTTTTTCGGTTTTTCTGATTTTGGTCAGTTTCGTTTTCGGTTTTTCACTGGCAGCCCGGTCCTTTGACCTTGCAGGGGCCCTTTTTCCCCCGATGGCTGCCAGTGGTTTCAAGCGGTGTGGTCAGTGTGACAGAAATATGTCACTCACTGACACACACGATAATTGCCTCCGCTGCCTGGGCCCGGATCATGAAGAAATGATCTGTGGAGCCTGTGGCAAAATGTCCTCCAAAGCGTTGAGGAGTCGGCGGCATCAGCGGGATAGAATCTTCGCTGACCCCAGCTGTACCCGGACCTCGTCGGAGGCCTCGGCATCCAGAGGCTCCAGCTCTGAACATCGCCGAAGCTCCTCCGACAGGGGTTCTCCCTCCGGAGACCATCGACGGAAGACAAAACCCGCGAGGGCGGCGTCGGTGGACGCTCCTGGCTCCGCGAGGGCCAGGTCGCATAGCCCCGACAGCCGTCCCGGGTCTTTGGAGAAGGAGCACCTCCCGAAGCGACCTCGCCTGGAGTCGGAGTTGCCTGCTCGGGTAAGTCCTGTGGTCCTTCTGGACTCGCCTCCGAGAGGTCCGACGTCGGGCCCGAGTCGGGGACTGCTGGGTCACCTGAGGTCGGACTCAGGTTGACGGCCTTGGAGAGCAGACTATCTGCCTTCATGGACCAGCAGCGGGCACTGATCGCTAGCCTCGCTGGCGCCGCTGCCCCGACCGCCGGGACGTCGACGTCTAAGTCGACCCCGGAGACCGAGCCGATCCTCGAGTCCATGCGAACTCGAGTCGATCCTCGGTCGAGGTCACCCTCGGCCTCCCGTTCGGGACCGAGGTCGTCGCCGCCGACTCCCTTGGCATCGGGGCGGCCGACGCCTCCGCCTGCCCGAGCCGACCCCACTGATTCCTCCTCGGAGTCGGTCTGGGAGTCTGAAGAGGAGGAGTCACCTGATTCCTTTCGGACTCGGTGTGTCCCCTCGGACTCACCTGAGTCCGAACCTCGGAAACAGTCCACTCCGGAGGATGCCCGGTTCTCGGACTTCGTCAGGGATATGGCCAAGGCTTTGGCCTTCCCGGCGGATCCCGAGGAGGAGCCTCGAGCCGAAGAGCTCGACGCCCTTCAGTACGACTCTCCCGCCCGGGAGCACTTTACTGTACCGGTGCCTCCCATGCTGGAACGACTACTCTTCCGCATGTGGGAGAGTCCGGCCTCGTCGCCGGTATTGAGCAAGCGGGTCGATTCCATCTATCGAGTCCGCAAGAGTCCTGGCTTCCAAAAAGCACAGCTACCACACCATTCCATGGTAGTGGAATCGGCCATGCATAGGCTGAAGAGCCAGAAAATGCACTCCTCGGTGCCCCCTGGCAGGGAGGCCCGTAACCTGGATGGCCTTGGTAAGAATTGTTTCCAGGGCTCTATGCTGGCTTGTCGTGTCCAGACCTACCAGCTATACATGGGCATGTATCTCCGAGACCTGGAGCCACCGCCAATACCTAAGGTTTGTGGTGGCCGGAAATCACTACCAGTACAGAGTACTGCCCTTTGGCCTGTCCTCCGCACCGCGAGTCTTCACAAAATGTCTCGCGGTGGTGGCGGCCTATCTCAGGCTTCACGGCTTCTATGTTTTTCCGTACCTCGACGACTGGCTCATCAGAGCGTCGTCCCCTCCGGCAGTCACCAATGCCACACACCGCACGGTGACTCTTCTGCAGTACTTGGGCTTTGTCATAAACTTCGCAAAGTCCACTTTGCTCCCCTCACAAGATCTCGAGTTCATCGGCGCAAGACTGCACACTCCTCAGGCTCGAGCTTTCCTGCCTCTCGACAGGGCTCAACGGCTCATGGACCTAGCCGGCAGTTTTCGCAGCCAGTCCCTGGTCTCCGCCAGGCGCTTCCTGAGACTACTCGGCCATATGGCTTCCACCGTCCACGTGACCCCCAATGCTCGCCTGAATATGCGGCCGGCTCAATGGTGCCTTCGCAAGCAGTGGCAACAAGCCACCGGCGGGCTAGCCGACTTAGTGCGCCTCTCCGGACCGCTGGCCTCTTCCCTACAGTGGTGGCTTCATCGGCCGAACCTGGTGCTCGGAATGCCTTTTCAGTCGCCTCAGCCGACTCAAGTGCTGACGACCGATGCTTCCCTCCTCGGCTGGGGAGCTCATTGCCAGGGGGCATGTACTCAAGGTCTCTGGACCGCGTGGGAATCTGCTCAACAGATCAACTTCCTGGAGCTCAGAGCTATTCGTCTGGCGCTCAAGGCTTTCTCCCACCTGACTTCTCACCAGTCCGTCCTTGTCCAGACGGACAATCAAGTTGCCATGTTCTACGTGAACAAGCAGGGCGGCACGGGCTCCTTCCTTCTCTGCCGAGAAGCTCAAAAGCTCTGCTCTTGGGCCGTCAGTCACGGCATTCTTCTCAAAGCAGTTTATCTCCCAGGCCAGGAGAATTGCCTGGCGGACAAACTCAGCAGGATGCTCCAGCCGCACGAGTGGCGTCTGGATCCCTTGGTAGTCCAGAAACTCTTTCTGAAGTGGGGCCTCCCCATGATGGATCTCTTTGCCAGTCCTCTCAACCGGCAACTTCCTCGCTTCTGCTCGCGTCAGCCACATCCCCTTCGGGTAGCTGCAGATGCATTTCTGCTCTCATGGTCGGAAAACTTCTCTATGCTTTTCCTCCCATCCCACTGGTCTCCCGAACTCTGTTCAAGGTTCTCCGGGACAAAGCGTCCCTGATCCTGGTGGCTCCTCGCTGGCCCAGACAGCCGTGGTTCCCACTCCTGTTGCAATTAGCGGTAGAGGATCCGTTCCCTCTGGGGTTTCAACCGGATCTCCTAACACAGGATCAGGGGTCTCTGCTACACCCCAACCTCAGATCTCTCAATCTAATGGCCTGGCGGCTGAAAGGGTAGTCCTTGCTCCCCTTCTCCTGCCCGCGGAGGTGGAAGAGGTTGTCCTAGCTTCTCGGCGACCTTCTACCCGCAAATGCTACGCCCTTAAATGGCGTCGCTTTTCCGTTTGGTGTGTACAGCAGTCTCAGGATCCCTTCTCCTGCTCGGTGTCGGTGATCTTGCAGTACCTGCTCTACCTCTCTAACATGGGACTTAAGTCCAACTCCGTCAAAATTCACCTCAGTGCTCTTTCAGCACACCATGTGCCGGTGGACGGCAGACCTCTTTCCAGCGACCCTCTTGTAGCACGGTTTCTCCGAGGTCTCCTTCTACTAAAACCACCTCTGCGCCCGCCAGCACCTGACTGGGATCTGAATGTGGTTTTACAGCGGATCACCTGTCCGCCTTTTGAACCGATGGCTACCTGTTCTCTGCGTTTTCTTTCGTGGAAAACCTTATTCCTGATAGCCCTCACTTCCGCTAGACGCGTAAGTGAATTGCAGGCCCTCGTGTCTGATCCTCCCTTCACTCGGTTCTACAAAAATAGGGTAGTCCTACGGACTCACCCAAAATTTCTTCCAAACGTTGTCTCCCCTTTTCACATCAATCAGGAGGTGGTACTTCCAACCTTCTTTCCCAGGCCTCACTCCAGCCGAGCTGAACGAGTCCTGCATACCCTGGACTGTAGAAGGGCATTGAACTTCTACCTTGACCGTACGCGGGAGCACCGTAAAGCTGCTCAGCTTTTTGTGTCTTTTGACCCCAATAAATTGGGGCTCCCGGTCTCCAAGCGTACCCTGTCCATCTGGGTTGCTGACTGTATCGCTTGGGCTTATGGGGCAGCCGGACTCTCCTTAGAAAGTCGAGTCACGGCTCATTGTGTTCGGGCGAAGGCTACGTCAGTGGCTTACCTCCGCTCTGTTCCGCTGGCAGACATCTGCCGGGCCGCTACTTGGTCTTCGAGCCAGACTTTTGCGCTCCATTACTGTCTCGAGAGGGAGTCCCGCAGGGACAGTGCTTTCGGACAGGCAGTCCTCCGAAATCTCTTCGAGGTTTGAGCAACTCCTACCCTCCATCCCGGATGGGGGCTACCGGTGGGTAATAATTCAGCGAAGATTCCATCCTTCTGTACTGCCGAGCTAGAGGGAGCTCATTTTTGTGCTTAGGGTCTCCGGTAGCCTTAAGCTTGGGAGTCCCATATGTGAGGACTGACTTCCTGCTTGGTCCTGGAGAAAGCGTTGTTACTCACCTGTAACTGGTGTTCTCCTGGAGCAGCAGGAATCAGTCCTCACAACCCTCCCTCCTCCCCGTGGAGTTGCAATCATCTGCTTAAGTTTTTTTGCAAATTTTTATGCTGTCTTTTAGCTATGTCATCAGACTGGCTAAGATGGCACCCTTGGGCGGGAAGGCGACCGCGCATGCGCGCTGCAATTCCCAAAGGCTTTCTGTGAAATCTGGGGAAAATTGCTCCGCGAGGGCTCCGTCGGCGCCGACGTCACCCATATGTGAGGACTGATTCCTGCTGCTCCTGGAGAACACCTGTTACAGGTGAGTAACAACGCTAAACCCACATACCACCCAACCTAGATGCGCACCACCATCACACATATCCAAAGAACGCCAACAAGCAAAGAATACAGCCCATAAACCATACAGGGACACACGTAACACACCCTCTCACCTCACAAATAATAGACATACAAACCCAATCATATCAACAAACATCAGATGTGCTCTACTAAACGCCAGATCTATCAGGAACAAACCAAATACCATCCTTGACCTAATCCACGACAAGAAGCTTGATATAACATGCATCACTGAGACCTGGCTAGATAACTCAGACCAGGTCATATTAAATCAAGTAACCCCAACAGGATACTCAGCATTCAGCTGCATCAGAGCACAAAAGAGAGGAGGAGGAGTACTAATACTCACCAGAAAGGATTTCAGATTCAAAACAATCACCTCCACTAACACAATCAAATCCAACACACTCACTGTTGTTGTTAAGTGCCGTCAAGTCGGAGTCGACTCATGGCGACCCTCTGGATAGCTATCCTAAATTGTGTTCGGTCTTCAGTCAGGCGGCTCATTGTTGACAGACTGGTACCCGTAGCTGCTGTTATTGTATCGATCCATCTCATTGCTGGCCTTCCTCTTTTGCGTTGACCTTCTATCTTGCCAAGCATAATGTCTTTCTCTAATGATCTCTCTCTTCACATGATGTGTCCAAAGTATGAAAGTCGAAGTCTTGTCATCTGAGCTTCTAAAGAAAGCTTAGGTTTGATCTCCTCTAGTACCGACTGGTTTGTTCTTCGGGCAGTCCATGGTATACACAGTATTCGCCGCCAGCACCATAATTCAAAGGCATCAATTTTCTTCCTGTCTATCTTTTCACTGTCCAGCTTTCACATCCATATGATGTTATTGAAAATACCATGGCTTGAACAAGTCGAATCTTTGTATGGAGAGAGACATCTCTGCTCTTGAGAATCTTATCTAGGTCTTTCATAGCCATTCTGCCAAGAGCAATGGGTTGTCTGATTTCTTGACTGCTTCTTTATTGATAGTTGATCCAAGTAGGTTAAAGTTGTTCACAATTTCAATTTCTTCTCCTTCAACGATGAACCTGTTGATTATGCCAGTTGTCATGATCTTTGTCTTCTTTACATTGAGGTGCAGGCCCATTTTGAGACTGTGTTCTTTGATTGTGAGAAGCAAATGTTTCAGATCATCTTCACTTTCAGCCAGTAATGTGGTGGTATCAGCATAGCGAAGGTTGTTGATGAGTCTTCCACCAATCTTCACACCTCTGTTGTCTTCATACAATCCTGCTTCTCTGATGATTTGTTCTGCATATAAATTAAACAGGTAGGGGGAAAGTATGCAGCCTTGTCTACACCTTTGCTTATTTTAAACCATTCTGTTTCTCCTTGTTCCGTTCGAACTGTTGCTTCTTGATCAATGTACAGATTGCACAAGAGAACGATCAGGTGTTCTGGTATACCCATGCTTCTTAATGTGGCCCAGAGTTTCTCATGGTTTACACAGTCAAAAGCCTTGCTATAGTCGATAAGCACAAATAGATATCCTTTTGGTATTCTTTAGTCTTTTCAAGGATCCATCTCACATCCGTAATGTCTCTCGTTCCTCCCCTTTCCTGAACCCTGCTTGCACTTCAGGTAGTTCTTGTTCCAGGTATGGTTGTAGTCTCTTTTGAATAATCTTCAGTAGAATCTTGCTGGCATGTGGGATCAGAGCGATTGTGCGATAATTTCCACAGTCAGTTGGATCACCTTTCTTTAGTATTGGTATAAACACAGATCTTTTCCAGTCAGTTGGCCATGATGTTGTCTTCCATATTTCTTGGCAGAGCCTTGTGAGTATGGTAACAGCTGCATCAGATTGCTGCAGTACTTCTATGGGAATGCTATCAATGCCTGGTGCTTTGTTCTTTGATAAGGCTTTCAATGCTGCTTCAACTTCTTCTTTCATCACCAATGGTTCCCGATCATAAGGTACAGGTTGAATCATATAAAAACTCTGTATATTCCTTCCACCTTTTCTTGATCTTCTCAGCATCATTCAACATAGAACCTTGAGCATCTTGTAACATTCCAATTCGAGGCTGGAACTTTTTCTTTAACTCTCGTAGCTTTAGGAAAGCCGATCTTGTTCTTCCTCTAATAGTTTCTGCTTCTATTTCCTTGCAAGTGTCATTGTAATACTTTTCCTTGTCCTGTCTTGCTGCACGTTGGAAATCTCTGTTGAGTTCTGTGATTGTCTTTCTTTCTCCTCTGGCTTTAGCTTCTCTGCATTTCTGGGCAATTTTCAGAGTTTCTTCCGTCATCCATTTTGGCCGTTTTTGCTTTTTCAACAAATACCTAACCATCTCCCTCACATACAGACCACCTGGAACCACAACTGAACACCTATCCACAGTAATTGAAACGATATGCGCACATAACAGAAGACACAAACCTGTAGTTGTACTAGGAGACTGCAACCTAACATCTGCACCCACCAGAGAAACTGCTACGTTCTTAAAAGCCATGGAGTCACTAAAATACTGCCAAACAATTAACGCCCCCAACACACAAACATGGTATAACTCTGGACATGATATTCATGCCAACACAACTGGTGGAACAGAACAAAACTACAAAACCAACAATCACCCCAGTCCCTTGGTCAGACCACCATGTAATTGAATTCACCATGACCCTGAATAACCCCACCCAACGCAAAGAAGATGAAAGAAGAATTAGATGGTTCAAAACATTTGACAGAGACTCATTCATAAATGAAATCACTCCACAACTTCAGCAGAAACAAGACATCCTGGATCTTAATATAGAAGAATGGAACACAATAATAGCCAATGCAGCATCTGCCCCAGCCAACAATGAATCACAAACTTGCAAAAGATCCAATGCCCCATGGTATTTACAAGAAGTAAGAGTTGCAAAGCGCACACTAAGAAGACTAGAACGAAAATGGAGACGGAACAAATCACACAACTTCCTAACACAATATAGAGACAAACGGGAATATAACAATCTAATAAATGAATGCAAACAGCAACACCATACCAACCTATTCATGAAATCTACCAATAGACCAAGAGAACTTTTTAGCATTATCCAAAAGCTCACTAAGGATGACACGCAACAAAGCACCAACCATCTTGACCCACAGAAATATTCAGACTACATGAAGTCAAAAAACACAAGCCAAACAAACTGCCCCACAACAAACAAATGATTACACGATAAAAAAGAAACATCAAACATGGGAGAGCTTCAACATACCAACAAAACAGCAAGTAAGAAGACATTATATCTGGTCTAAACACAACAACTTCACCATCAGATCCATGCCCATTGTCATGGATCAAAGCCACAAAAAGCTAGCTCTCATATCACATTAAAAATCATCAAGGATTCACTCCAACAAGGATACATGCTGCAATCCCTAAAGCATGCAATGATACGACCAATACTTAAAGCAATAGCAATCTGAGTCCGTCCGAACCAAAATCATACCATACCATCTCTAGCCTGCCATTCCTTGCTAAAGTCGTGGAAAAAGCAGTCCAAAGGCAACTTCAGGACCATATAGATATCAATGCTCCTCTGGACATACATCAGCATGGATTCAAGCCCCAGCATGGCATGGAAACACTACTCACCTCCCTCTTTGACAATCTCCTAAGAGGCATAGACAACATAAAAAACGGCTTCCTGCTAGTGTTCATGGACATCTCGGTGGCCTTCGATACTGTGTCACACCCTAAGCTGCTGCAACGCTTACAACAGATAGGACTATGCAAGAATACCCTAAAGTGGTTTACATCATATCTGGAAGGGCAAACGCAGCAAGTCAAATGCGATAAAAAGAAATCCCTACAATTCCCCGTCACGCAGGGAATACCACAAGGCTCAGCTCTATCTTAAGAACATAAGAACATAAGAACATAAGAAATGCCATACTGGGTCAGACCGAGGTCCATCAAGCCCAGTATCCTGTTTCCAACAGTGGCCAATCTAGGTCATACGTACCTAGCAGTTTCCCCAAAAGACACAGGTTCTGCAGTGCTTGTACTAGGCCAAGCATTGATATCCTGGGTCCCTTTTTAATAGTGGTTTATGGACCTTTCCTCCAGGAACTTGTCCAAACCTTTTTTAAACCCAGCTATACTAACAGCCCTTACTACATCCTCCGGTAACAGATTCCAGAGTTTGATTACACGTTGAGAGAAGAAATATTTTCTCCTATTTGTCTTAAATAGTTTACCCTGTAGCTTCATTACATGCCCCCTAGTCCTTCTATATTCTGATAGCGTAAACAATTTATCCACGTTTATCCGTTCCACTCCATTCATTAATTTATACACCTCTATCATATCTCCCCTCAGCCGTCTCTTTTCCAGGTTAAAGAGCCCTAACCTTTTTAGCCTCTCTTCATAGGAGTAGCCTTCCATCCCCTTCACCAATTTGGTGGCTCTTCTCTGTACTTTTTCTAATAACTCTATGTCCTTTTTAAGATACGGTGACCAGAATTGCACACAATATTCAAGGTGCGGTCGTACCATGGAGCGATACAGAGGCATTATAATATCCTTTGTTTTATTCTCCATCCCTTTCCTTATGATACCTAGCATTCTATTTGCTTTCTTGGCCGCCGCTGCACACTGGGCGGAGGGTTTTAACATGTTATCCACGATGACTCCTAAATCTTTTTCCTGGGTGGTGGTTTCTAATGTGGAGCCTTGCATCTTGTAACTATAGTGTGGGTTGTTCTTTCCTAGGTGCATAACTTTGCACTTGTCCACATTAAATTTCATCTGCCATTTGGATGCCCAGTCTTCCAATTTATCCAGATCCTCCTGCAGTTTTCCACAATCCTCTTGGGTTTTAACAACTTTAAACAGTTTTGTGTCATCTGCAAATTTGATTACCTCACTAGTTATTCCCTTTTCCAGGTCATTTATGAATATGTCAAAAAGTAGCGGACCCAGTACAGATCCCTGGGGTACTCCACTATTCACCTTTTTCCATTGGGAATATTGGCCATTTAGCCCTACCCTCTGCTTTCTATCTTTTAACCAGTTCCCGATCCACAATAGTACACTGCCTCCTATCCCATGACTTTTTAGCTTCGCCAAAAGTCTCTGATGGGGGACCTTGTCAAAAGCTTTCTGAAAGTCCAGATACACTATATCAACCGACTCACCTTTGTCTACCTGTTTATGCACACCTTCAAAAAAACAGATCAGATTAGTAAGACAAGATCTTCCTTGTCTAAAGCCATGTTGGCTGTCTCCCATTAGGCCATGACTATCTACATGCTGTGTAATTTTGTTCTTTATGATGGCTTCTACCATTTTCCCTGGTACTGACGTCAGGCTCACCGGTCTGTAATTTCCCGGGTCACCCCTGGAACCCTTTTTAAAAATTGGTGTTACGTTGGCGACCCTCCAATCTTCAGGTATTACAGATGATTTTAATGAAAGTTCACAGATTACCAATAACAGGTCTGCAATCTCATATTTCAGTTCTTTCAACACTCTGGGATGTATACCATCCGGTCCAGGTGATTTGCTACTATTCAGTTTATCAAATAGTTGTAATATATCTTCCCGGTGTAGCGATATTTCTCTCAATTCCTCTGCAGTATCACCTTTAAATACCACTTCAGTCTTGGGTAACACCCCTACATCTTCCTCAGTAAAGACCGAAGCAAAGAATTCATTCAGTCTCTCTGCTATAGCCTTGTCTCCTCTTATTGCACCTTTTACCCCTCTATCATCTAATGGTCCAATTGACTCTCTCACAGGCCTTTTGCTACGAATGTACTTGAAAAAGTCTTTATTTCGTGTTTTTGCTTCCGTAGCAAGTTTCTTCTCAAATTCCCGCTTTGCCTGCCTTATCAATGCTTTGCATTTAACTTGCCAGTGCTTGTGCTGTTTCCAGTTTTCATCATTTGGCTCTTTTTTCCATTTTCTGAAGGTTGCTCTTTTGGCAGCAACAGCCTCTCTGACCTCACCTTTAAACCATGCTGGCAGTTTTTTGGACTTTCTTCCACTTTTCTTAATGCGTGGAATACAGCTGGTCTGGGCTTCGAGGATAGTATTTTTAAATAACACCCAAGCTTGCTGTAAGTCTTTAACCTTTGGAACCGCTCCTTTTAGTTTTTTCCGAACTATATTCCTCATTCTATCATAGTCACCCTTTTGAAAGTTAAAAGGTAGTACTGTGGATTCCTTTACTATCTGTCCTCCACTGATTAAATCAAACATGATCATACTATGATCACTATTGCCAAGTGGTCCCAACACCCTTATTTCTTGCACCAGATCTGGCGTTCCACTAAGGACTAGGTCCAGTATGGCTTCCCCTCTGGTCGGTTCATGAACCAGCTGCTCCAAGAAGCAGTCATTCATTTCATCTAGAAACTTTATCTCTTTAGCTTGTCCTGCTGTGACACTGTCCCAGTCGATACCGGGGTAATTGAAATCACCCATTATTACTACTCTGTTGTGGCTTTTGTTAGCTTCCTTGATTTCTTTGAGCATTTCATCATCCATTTGTTCATTCTGGCCAGGTGGTCGATAGTATACTCCCACTGCCATCACCTTCCCCTTCATAAATGGAATTTCAATCCATAGAGATTCTACAGCATATTTTGTTCCCTGCAAAACTTTAATCCTTTCTGACTCAATGCCCTCTCTAACATAGAGCGCAACCCCTCCACCAATTTGTTCAGCTCTATCATTACGATATAGTTTGTATCCAGGTATCACAGTGTCCCACTGGTTATCCTCCTTCCACCATGTCTCTGAGAGTGCAATCATATCTAACCTCTCATTTAATGCTATATATTCTAATTCTCCCATCTTATTGTTTAGACTTCTAGCATTGGCATACAAGCATTTTAGAGACTGTATTTTATTAATATTAATCTGGCTATTGGTAGGCATGGGTAATGGGGAATCTTTATGCTCTGTCTGCTCCTTACTCAAGGGCATTTGGGCTACTATACTCCCTTTTGGAACCTCACTGCTTTTGGTAGTATCCTTCAAGGATACCTTTGTCCGAACCGTGCGCTCCTGGGTGACTGTCGGCTTTCCCCTATTTTCTAGTTTAAAAGCTTCTCTATCTCTTTTTTAAAGGTTAATGCCAGCAGTCTGGTCCCATCCTGATTAAGGTGAAGCCCATCCCTTCGGAAGAGCCCCCCCTTTCCCCAGAATGTTCCCCAGTTCCTAGCAAATCCAAAACCCTCATCCTTGCACCATTGTCTCATCCACGCATTGAGACTCCGGAGCTCTGCCTGTCTTTTGGGTCCTGCACGTGGAACAGGAAGCATTTCGGAGAACGCTATCCTGGAAGTTCTGGATTTCAACTTCCTACCTAAAAGCTTAAATTTAGCCTCCAGAACTTCCCTACCACATTTTCCTATGTCATTGGTACCAACACGTACCAAGACAGCAGACTCCCCCCCAGCACTATCTATGATCCTATCTAGGCGGTGCGTGAGATCTGCTACCTTCGCACCAGGCAGGCATGTTACCAGGCGATCCTCACGTCCACCAGCCACCCAGCTATCTACATTCCTAATGATTGAATCACCAACTATAACAGCTGTCCTGACCCTCCCCTCATGGGGACATGGCCCTGGAGAAACGTCCTCGGTGCGAGAGGGTTTTACATCACCTGGAGGACAGGTCCTAGTTACAGGATCACTTCCTGCCACACCAGGGTGATGCTCTCCTGTCACGTGACCTCTCTCCTCCATGGCAACAGGGATGCTGCCAGACTGGAGGTGGGACTTCAGGACTATATCCCTGTAGGTCTCGTCCATGTACTTCTCTGTCTTTCTTATGTCTTCCAGGTCTGCTACTCTAGCCTCTAGAGAACGGACTCGTTCCCTGAGAGCAAAGAGCTCCCTGCACTTAGTGCATATGTAGGACCTCTCACCAACTGGGAGATAATCATACATGTGACACTCGATGCAAAAGACTGGAGAACCCCCATCTCGTTGCTGGACCTCTGACTGCATCTTAGTTTAAAGCTTGTGTTTAGGTCTTTTAACTCGGTATATAATAAGGATTGGTGTAGATGCTTATACTAATAAAAGTGTATCTAATACCCCTAATACACCCTGTGTACCTGAAGCTAATTAATCACAGGTCCTCTGTGTATGACTGATTTGGATTAAGAGCTGCACCTGAGAGCAGCCCCTTTCCTCTAAGATGTCCAAGTACCTATAAAACTACAATTTCCCCAGGGGTGGGTGGGTGCTGGGGAGGGAGGGGGGGAGATAAGTCCTATTAAAGAGGGCAGTTACAAGGTACCCTGTCCTGAACCCTCAGCAGGGGGATGGGGGTACCACACAAAGCCCAGTTGAGAGAGGCAAGGTAAGTACAGCTGAGAAGGCTGAAACTTGCACACCACTAAGACAAACACTAAATAATTAAACAAACAACAGTTAGACAAACAGTAAATAATTAAATAAACAGCTAGAACTCACAGTAAGATGTCCCAGGAGGCAAAAATCCACTCACTAGCAGAGCTCTGTAAAAGTTCAGCCTTTCTCTGATCAGAGAAAAGCAAACTAAAACAGCCTATGCACACGTGGAGAAAACAGGAACAAGGTTACAGGATACCTCAGGGGGAGGGGGTCAGGGGGAGGAGTCACTCAGGCAGGCAAGGACAGAAAAAAGCTTAACAGCAGGCTCTGGGGAGAGAGATTAATTCAAAATGGCTACCACACACACAGGGGGAGGAGTCACTCAGGCAGGCAAGGACAGGAAAAGCTTAACAAACAACAGGCTCTTTAACATCTACATACAGCCCATATGCAACATCATCAAGAACCATAATCTATGCTACCACATTTATGCTGACGACATCATGGTGTACGCTCCAGTCAACGTATTGGCACTAAACACTACACCAATAACAAAATGCCTCGAAGACATGAATGACTGGCTCATAGCCAACAACTTAACAGTCAACTACGACAAAACTGAGGCAATATTCGTCACCAGGAACCCCACATTCACACCTCCACAAACCATAAGCATCCTAGACAAACACATATAGTAGTCAAAGAAGAAGTTAAATATCTGGGCATAACACTAAACAGAGCTCTGAACTTAAAATCTCGCATCAACAAAACTGCAAACAAGGCATATCATCGACTGAAAACAGTCAGACAAATCAAACCAATGCTCCGTCAAGACCACTTCCGCACAGTATGTCAGGCACTCATCACACCCCTGCTTGATTATGGAAACTCATTATATTAAGGCCTTCCTCACCAGACACTACACCCACTACAGATGGTACAAAACACCACAGCATGCATCATTACAGACACTCCAAGGACCGAGCACATCACTCCCGTCCTACAACAACTACACTGGCTCCCAATGGTGGCAAGAGCTAAATACAAAACAATCATGATAATCTTCAAAGTCATTCACCATCTCTCAGCGGACGTACTCCAAAACATTATAACAAGAGACATCAGCAATAGACCAAGAAGAACCAATAATAACATGATTAGCACCCCTGCAGGCTATCACAAAACCAAACAAACAACCTCAAAAAGAGAACCATCACTACTAGCATCCTCAATATGGAACTCCCTACCAATGAGCCTGAGAGCTTTAGAAGACCTCACAGACTTCTGCAAAGACCTCAAAACATGGTTATTTTTAGAAACCTACGAGCATTCAAGCAACATCCCCTACCCAAACAGCAACACTAACATCACCGCCAACTAAATATACAGCCATCCCATTCACACGAACAAATTTATCACACCACGTTAGTAAATACCTTTGTTAAATGTTACCCCAACTGTACTGTCTAAATGTTTACACGTACCCTAATGTTAAATGTAACCCTCTAATTGTGTTGTGACGTGACCACCTTGATTGAAGGAAAAGGTGGCATGCAAATCTGTCTAATCACTGTATATTGAATCACTGTGCTGCACTAATCAAGTAATAATAGCCCCACCACAGTCCTCCAAACAGCTGTGAAATGGAGCTCCTCAATGCTTTTCTAATATTGTGCATGTGTATACTGGTTTCTCCACACGGATTCAACCTGAACCCGCACTTCTTGCTACCACTAATTTATACCCCAATCTACTACTTACACCCCCTCCCAATACCCTTACTGCATCAACACAATCTAATCCCCATGACAGTTGATCAACCAACACTCATACTACCCCAGAGTCACATCCCCACCAAACAAAACAAATCACAGAAGCACCCTAAAACCAAGACAAAGAGCAACCGTGGAAACAAACCCTTGTTAATGCAAGACAAACCTACACAGGCTTCCCACCCAGCACATCACACATGTAACATCATCCTTATCAATGCTAGGTCAATAAGAAACAAAACCCACATCATCCACAACATCATCACTGACGAACAACCAGACATCCTCTGTATAACGGAAACATAGCTCACTGACTCAGATCCCGCAACTATAAACCAAATAAGTAAACCCGGCTACAAGCTCTACAACTGCCCACGCACCAACAAAAGGGGAGGTGGAGTCCTCATAGCAGCCAAAGCCAGCCTGCAACTAACAAACACATCCACGATCACAAACTCAGACCTCGACCTACTCAAAGTAGAAAGTACGGCTGTGTCCATCTGCCTAATCTACAGACCCCCTTCATCACACCACGAAGCACTAGCTACATCACTGGAAAGCATCACTACCACCCAAAACAAAAAATTCCAAATCATCTTGGGAGATTTGAACCTAGCATCAATTCCCCCAACCCACACGAACACCTTCTTCGAGGCCATGGACCAACTGGGCTACCACCAATTAATAAGTGATGCCACCCACGATAAGGGAAATACCCTGGACATGGTTTTCGTTCCCAGCAATCTTAAACCAAACGAAGAACCACCTAGGATAAAGATATCACAAGTCCCATGGTCCGACCACCACCAAATAGATATCAAAATAAAACTGCCATCCATGTCCAAAAACGCAAAAGAAATGAGAATACTTCACCCACTCAGGAAGTTCAACAAATTCAACAAAGAACACCTCATAAATACCATTTCATCCCACATAGCTCTGGATTACACAGACCTTGATAAACTAACAAACAGATGGAACGCAAGCATACAAAGTGCATCGAACCCAACACTGAAAACATCGGAGAATGCAAGCAAGCCCAGCTCAGAACCCTGTTACACAGCAACACTGATAAGATCGAAGAGAGAACTCCGTAAAATGGAGAGAAAATGGAGGCAAACCAAATCCAGCGAACTCAAATCCAAATACATGGCTCTTCTTGCAAAGTACAAAGATGACGTCAACTCCGCCAAGAGAAACCATCACACTAACTTATTAAGCAAAGCTATCAACAGACCACGTGAACTATTCGAACTCGTCAAATCGCTAACTAAATTATCTCAGAGCGACAACCTAAACAACACGATCAAGGCCCAAACTCTGGCAAACCACTACGCAAGCAAACTGACGGCCACTAGACCCACGACCTCCCCAGACTCAACACTACCAACACCCCTAGTCAACATTGAGACCAACACAAATCAAGACCAGTTATGGAACAATTTCCACAAAATCGGAGACCAGCAAATTGTAACCATAGTCACAAGCATAAACAGCACCACATCCCCACTCGACCCCTGCCCAGCAGCCTGGGTCAAGGCAGTGAAACAAGACATAGGTTTACTATGTGAGCGATGTATGGTGCTATCACTGCAACAAGGAATCATGCCTTCTGAACTAAAGAAATCCATCATAAGACCAATTCTGAAAAACAGTACATTCAGCAGAGATGACCCAGCATCCTACCGCCCAATATCGAGTATATCATTCCTAGCAAAGATCATTGAAAAAGCGGTCTTACTACAACTCCAAGACCACCTGAACAACAGTGCCCCCCTTGATGACCAGCAATACGGCTTTAGACAACATCATGGGGTAGAAACCCTATTACTAGTTCTACTTAACAACCTACTCAAGGGCCTGGAAAACAAAAAGAAAATGTATATACTCTTATTCATCGACATCTCAGCTGCTTTCGATACAGTACAGTAAACCTTGGAACCCTCATAAACAGGATCAAATCAATAGGAATATCGGGAACCCCCCTAAAGTGGTTCACATCATACATCTCAAACCGAATGCAACAAGTGCAGTTTAATGGAGATAAAGCAGAAGCGTTCCCCCAAACACAAGGTATACCGCAAGGTTCTGCACTCTCAGCACTCCTCTTCAACGTATATATGCAACCTCTATGCAAAATTTTCACTCGGCACAAAATCAACTACCACATTTATGCCGACGATATTATGCTATACACACAACTCGACACTGATAACCCGGACTACAGCCTACTCGAAACATGCCTAGGTGAGATGCAAAACTGGTTACAACAAAGCAGCATGGCAATCAACCATAAGAAAACTGAGGTGATGTATATCTCCAAAAAAGCAAATTTTGACCCCCCTACAACAATAACTCTGTGCAATAATACCTACCAAACGAAGAAAGAAATAAAATATCTAGGAGTAACATTTGACAGCGACCTAACAATGGAGAAACACCTCCGCAAAACCAACAGGGCAGTTTTCCACAAACTGAGTTCTACAACCTATACGGAACATTATTGATCCCCACGACTTCAGATCCGTCGCTCAAGCACTCATCATGCCACATTTTGACTATTGCAACGCCATTTATCAAGGGCTGCCTAAGAAAACCCTAAACATCCTGCAAATGGCACAAAATATAGCTGCCAGGATCATTATGAGAAAGAGTCTTACTGAAAACATTACACCAGTACTAATTGAGTTGCACTGGCTCCCCATAACAGCTCGCACAAAATACAAAATACTGACAACAACCTTCAAACTCATCCACAGCACAGCACCATCCTTCCTCGCCACCCTAATCAGCTTGCAACCTACCAACAGAAACAGGAGAACCATCAACTCCAACACCCTCCACATTCCAACTGATATAAGATCTGTCAAGGTCAGCACTAGTAACAGGGCTTTCTCATACGTAGCACCAACACTATGGAACCAACTGCTGCCCGAGCTTCGAGCCAGCAAAGACCTACCAGACTTTAGAAAAAAACTCAAGACGCACCTATTTCAAAGTCATTTCAACCTGTACTAAATCCACATGAGGGGAAACTACCTACGCTGCGACCCAGAAAACCTAAGTAAAAATGTACATATGTAAATTCTTTGCACCATTGATAAGTAGTAGATAAGTTTCTATGTGCCGTGCTTACCCTGCGAATCTATATGTATATGACATAATTTCTCTGTCTTGATTCGACAGCTGTTTCTATATAATCATTCCCGCTTCTGATCGCTGGAAGGAGTGGTATACAAGTGCTTGCTAAATAAATAAAAAAAAATAAAAATAAAAATAAATAAATGATGATGCCTAAATCTTTTTCCTAGGTGGTGGTTGCTAAGGCGGTGCCTTGTATCGTGTAATCATAGTTTGGGGGTTCTTTCCTAGGTGCATAACTTTGCACTTGTGCACTTTTGGGTGTCCAGTCTTCCAATTTTTCAAGGTCCTGCAAAACTTTAATCTTATGTGACTCGATTCCCTGTCTAACATAGAGCGCAATACCTCCACCAATTTGATCTACTCTATCATTGTAACGTAGTTTGTACCCAGGCATCGGTGTGTCCTGTTGACATCTCAGAGACCTGGTGGAAGGAGGACAGCCAATCATATCTAACCTTTCATTTAATGCCTTCCTGCTCTGCAAACCGCCGGTGGGCATGCCTGCGCTTGGTAAGAACCTTGGCATGGTTCTTAGCGTGGACTGAAAAGTATGCTGCTACTGTGGCAGGAAACAGTAACCCCACACACCGAAGGATGACCCCTCCTGATGCTTCACTCAAAAAATTAATGAAACCAAAAACAGCAGATCCAAATAGATGTAGGCCTCCCTACATCATCCAAACAGCAAACATGCTGCCTGCTAAAGGACAGCACACTCCTCAAGCAATTTACTCCTGGAACGCTCATGCCTTAACAGTCAAATACCCTTACATGCAAATCAACTTAATGAAAATTATCCCAAAACCAGCCGGTCTCCTCCTCCTGCTCACCCTTTCACTTTTGGCTCGCTCCAGCCAAACCATCGCTATACATAGTATGATCCCAATCCTGCACAGACAGAGAATCATACCATGCTGGGATGTATCAAACCTGCAACCTCTTCAAAGACAGGACAGACTCGTAAACATACATCCAACCATACTCACCATACCTCCACCAGCACCCATACAATACCTGAGCTGCGCCCTAATAAATTCCCGCTCTGCTCGCAAGAAGATCTATAACATGTCTGATTACTACAGTGACCATAACCTAGACCTCATGTTTGTCACTGAATCATGGTTCATGGATACAGATAACCCGCTCACAAGCCAACTCATCTCACCAGAAATATCCATGCACGACTTTACTAGACCAACTAAAAGAGGTGGAGGAATATTCATTCCTGATCGTCCCTCTAGTGTAGTCCTGGAATCTCTGGGGTTGTGATCCTCCTCCAACAGCTTGGAGACTGAGAAGTGTCATTCTCGTGACATCACTGGTATATAAGCTCCGGAACCACCTCTTCTCACCAGTTATCTCAGTCTCCAAGCATCTGGAGGCTGGGTGAGCCCAGGGGTTCGGGGCTCACTAGAGAGACAATTAAGGAGAGATTAGGTTTAGAAGAAGTAGATTTATTGGATTATAAAAAAAAGGAAATAATAAAGGAAGGGCTTTTTTTGGAGCTAAGCCATTCTGCTGCTCAGGTGCTCTTTCCTTCCTGTTGCTTTTGAGTCCTCTGCCCCCCCCCCCCCCCGGTCTGCCTTTAACTGCCTGGGGGTCGTTTTGAGGTCTGTGGAGTGGAGAAACTGCACAGCCACTGGTGACCGATCCCATCAGTCGGGAGGAGGGGCCGGCAGACCATGAGCTCAGAGTGTGCAGAAGGTTTGCCTGCAAACGCGTCTGAAGACGGCGGTTCCCGCGGCAGCTCAGAGGAGAAGTTCCTTGCTTCAGCCCATGCCTGCAGCTCTCCCGTGAGACGGTAGAGCGCAGGGAAGAAGGCAGCACACACAACTCCTACAACTGCCAAGATAGGAGGCCTCAGTTTCAAAGGGCACAGAAGCACGGTTCGTGGCGGTGCAGGCCGGACCACGTGGCACTCGTGAGGAAATCGCGGAGTGCAGTTGAAGCTTTTTAGAAACTTGATATCTTGGACGTGGAGCCTCGTTTTGAGGAGCTTTCCTCACATTTAGTCTGGGGAGGCGTTTCTGCGTGGAATTCAGTTAAAAAAAAAATTTATTTTGTTTCATCAGCCTAGCAGTTAAGCAGTTCTGTGAGCTGCTTAGGGGCCTGAATTATTCGGTGAGGGGATCGGATTTGCAGGAGGCCTTCTAGGCCACTTTGCTGTGCGGGGCTAGAAGGGGATCCCTGTCCCCAGAGGGGGTTTGCAGAGGTTGTACTCAGAAGTCAGCGGCTATGGAGCAGGACGCAGCCAATGTGAGGGTTCAAGAGGGAATGTCTGTGGGCCCTTTGGAGCCTCTCTTAGACACGGGAACCGGTGCCTAGTACGTCTGCAGCTCCAGACCCTCCGACAGCGCAGCCTCCGTTACTGGGAGGCCTAGTGGCGATTTTTGCACCAGATTTTGTGGCCCTGCTTCAGCAGGCCTTGACCTGCTCGCTCAATAAGCCTACAGCCAGCCCGGTCGAAGCGGGGCTGGGAGATAAGAGACCCGAGTACGCCTTTGTCGGCGGTGGTGATGGGCATAAGTGCAAAAAGACCAAGAGGAGACAGGGACTGAGCTGACGAGTCGGTTATGTCTGAGGGGCTAGGATCGGAGGATCCGGATCACGACACGGGCCTAGACGAAGATCTAGAGGAAGGTGAAATCGCAAAGCAGGAGGATCAAGCGCGGGTGGTCCGAATGTTTCGTAGAGAAGAGTTGCCAGCTCTCATTGCCGAGTCTCTTAGGACCCTTAATATGCCGCCAGAAGGTCCGGCCGAGGATTCTATGCTAGAGGACCCCTTATTGCAAGCGTTTCGAAAGACGCAAAGAGCGTTCCCCGTGCATAGAATGTTTAGGGAGATGATACAGTAAGAGTGTGACATGCCGGAGGCCGCGCTTAAGGATTCTAGAGTTATGGTGCAGCTTTACCCTCTGGTAGATCAGGAGAAGGACTTGTTTAATGGTTTATGGTTTATTCATTTGATAAAAACCGCCTTTCTGTAATCAAGGCGGTGTACAATAATAAAATACATAAAATTTGGCCGAAGCCGGGAAAGAGAAAAGAAATGTACAATTTATAAAACAGGAAAGAAAGAATGCAGAGAACAGAGACAAGACAGGACACAAGAGGCAAACTTACTATACAGAGATAAGGGGGAATTCATACAAAAGGAGAGGGGATGTTGAATGCAAGGGAAAATAGGTGAATCTTAAGGTTGTGTTTAAAAGTGGTGTATTGTGATTCCAGGCGAAGAGAAGAAGGGAGAGAGTTCCAAAGAGCAGGACCAGCGAAGTAGAAAGCTGAGAGACGAGTGAACTGTAAGCGGGCACGAGCAGGGGAGGGGAGGGGAGGGCAAGGCGATTAAGATGAAAAGAGCAGGGAATGTACCTAGGAGAGTGAAAAGATAAAAGATCTGCCAAGTAAGGAGGGGTACTAGTGTGAAAAACTTTGTGTAGTAAGATCAATAACTTAAATTGGAAACGAAAAGGAACAGGCAACCAGTGAAGATGGAGAAGTAAAGGAGTGACGTGATCATGAGGAGAAGAGTGGGTGACAAGACGTGCAGCAGTGTTCTGTATATGTTGAAGCCGGGATACCTGATATTGGGGAAGACCAAGGAACAGGGAATTGGAAAAGTCAACGCGGGACATTACAAGGGATAAGACCAATGTGGTCAGGGCTGAGGGAGAGAGGAAAGGGCGAACTGAGCGGATTTGCTGAAGAAAAAAGAATGAGGTTTTCGTGATATGGGAAATATGTGTACAGAAAGAAAGATCTGAGTCAAAGTGAACACCCAAATATCGAAAAGTGGAAACTAGTGGAACCGGAGAATTAGAGAAAGAAGGGGCTAAAGAGGGGGAAGGGCCACCGTGGGTGAACCATATAGCAAGAGTTTTAGTTAGATTCAGATGAAGACAATTAGAGGTGAGCCAGTTGGCAACAGATGTGAGACAAGAGTTAAGAGGGGAAAGATCGGGAGAGGAGGGAGATGTGTGGTGAAGTAAAAGGATGTCGTCAGCATAGAAGAAAGCCGAAATACCTGACTGCTGTATAAGAAGAGCAAGAGGGGCCAAGAAAAGGTTGAAAAGGAGAGGAGCAAGGACAGAACCCTGAGGAACGCCACAGGGGAGGTGCTGTGAGTCCGAGGAAGGGAGAGTAGGTGAAGAAGAGAGAACTGCACAAGAACGGGAAGAAAGGAGTGGAACCAGTGGTGAACTGTACTGCAGAGACCAGCTTCCCGAAGACGGTGAAGAAGAAGAGAGTGTTAAAGTCTCTGAGGGTAGATGCAGTGGTGTCGGCGGTTACTAAGAAGACCACAATCCCAGTAGAGGGGAGTGCGGCACTCAAGGATGCTCAGGACCGCAAGTTGGAGACCTTGTTGAAGCAAGTCTTTGAGGTGTATGCGCTCTTTACAGGCTTCTATTTGTGGGGCCTGGGTGGCAAGGGCTTGCCTATGCTGGGCGCAGCGGATTCAAGGGGCCCATTCAGAGGGGGGCGGACAAGGAGGCGGCCAGACTTGAATCCGGGGCAGCTTATTTAGCTGATATTCATTATGACCTTATCAGGGGGTTAGCAAAATATATGGCTTCGGCGATAGCGGGACGGCGTTGTCTTTGGCTGCGCAATTGGGCGGCAGATGGCTCTTCCAAGGCACGGTTAAGTAAGCTTCCCTTCAGGGGAAAACTGCTATTTGGTGAGGATTTGGATAAACTGGTGAGGATTTGGCGAGTCCAAAGGCGGGAAATTGCCGGAGGACAAGCAGAAGCAGGGACAGCCCACTCCCATGCCGCGGGGCCAACAACGGGACTTTTGGCGTTTCCGTTCTCCGAGGTTTGTCCAGAATCAGCGGGGCCGTTTTCCCGGTAGGAGCCAGGGGTTTCGTGGATTTAGGGGAGCAGTCAGAGGGTTTGTGGCCTCTTCTGCTTCCTCAAATTTCAAGAAATCACTATGAAGTCAGGGGGGCCCAGCTGGGGTTGGTTCCCGTGGGAGGTCGGTTACGGGAGTTTTACCCTGCCTGGGTCCAAATCATCTCAGATCAGTGGGTGTTAGAGGTAATTTGAGAGGGGTATGCGTTGGAATTTCAGCGGCCAGTACATAAGAACATAAGAACATAAGAAATGCCATACTGGGTCAGACCAAGGTCCATCAAGCCCAATATTCTGTTTCCAACAGTGGCCAATCTAGGTCAAAAGTACCTAGCAGTTTCCCCAAGGGACACAGGTTCCACAATGCTTGTATTGGTTCAAGCATTGATATCCTGGGTCCCTTCTTAATAATGGCTTATGGACCTTTCCTCCAGGAACTTGTCCAAACCTTTTTTAAACCCAGCTACACTAACAGCCTTTACTACATCCTCCGGTAACAAATTCCAGAGTTTGATTACACGTTGAGTGAAAAAATATTTTCTTTTATTAGTCTTAAATAGTTTACCCTGTAGCTTCATTGCATGTCCCCTAGTCTTTCTATATTCTGATAAGGTAAACAATCGATCTACGTTTACCCGTTCCACTCCGCTCATTAATTTATAGACTTCTATCATATCTCCCCTCAGCCGTCTCTTTTCCAGGTTAAAGAGCCCTAACCTTTTTAGCCTTTCTTCATAGGAGTATCCTTCCATCCCCTTTACCATTTTGGTGGCTCTTCTCTGAACCTTTTCTAATAACTCTATATCCTTTTTAAGATACGGCGACCAGAATTGCACACAATATTCAAGGTGCGGTCTCACCATGGAACGATATAGAGGCATTTATAATATCCTTTGTTTTATTTTCCATTCCTTTCCTTATCATACCTAGCATTCTATTTGCTCTCTTGGCCGCCGCTGCACACTGGGCCGAGGGTTTTAACATGGTATCCACAATGACGCCTAAATCTTTTTCCTGGGTGGTGGTTCCTAATGTGGAACCTTGCATCGTGTAACCATAGTTTGGGTTGTTCTTCCCTAGGTGCATAACCTTGCACTTGTCCACATTAAATTTCATCTGCCATTTTGATGCCCAGTCTTCCAATTTATCAAGATCCTCTTGCAATTTTCCACAATCCTCTTGGGTTTTAACAACTTTAAATAGTTTTGTGTCATCTGCAAATTTGATAACCTCACTCGTTATTCCACTTTCCAGGTCATTTATGAATATGTCAAAAAGCAGCGGACCCAGCACAGATCCCTGGGGTACACCACTATTCACCTTTCTCCATTGGGAAAATTGGCCATTTAGCCCTACCCTCTGCTTTCTATCTTTTAACCAGTTCCTGATCCACAATAGTACACTGCCTCCTATCCCATGACTCTTTAGTTTTGCCAAAAGTCTCTCAAGAGGGACCTTGTCAAAGGCTTTCTGAAAGTCCAGATACACAATATCAACCGACTCACCTTTGTCCACCTGATTATTCACTCCTTCAAAAAAGACATAACAGATTAGTAAGACAAGATCTTCCTTGTCTAAAGCCATGTTGGCTGTCTCTCATTAGTTCATGACTATCTACATGCTGAGTAATTTTATTCTTTATGATGGTTTCTATCATTTTTCCCCGTATTGACGTCAGGCTCACCGGTCTGTAGTTTCCCGGATCACCCCTGGAACCCTTTTTAAAAATTGGAGGATCGCCAATGTAACACCAATCTTCAGGTATTAGAGATGATTTTAATGATAGTTCACAGATTACTAATAGCAGGTCTGCAATCTCATATTTCAGTTCTTTCAATACCCTTGGATGTATACCATCCGGCCCAGGTGATTTGCTACTCTTCAGCTTATCTAATAGTTGTAATACATCTTCTCGATGTATCGATATTTCCTTCAATTCTTCTGCACCTTTAAATACCACTTCAGTCATGGGTAACATCCCTACATCTTCCTCAGTAAAGACTGAAGCAAAGAATTCGTTCAGTCTCTCCGCTATCGCCTTGTTGCCTCTTAGTGCTCCTTTAACCCCTTTATCATCTAATGGACCAACTGACTCTCTCACAGGTTTTTGCTACGAATGTACTTGAAAAGGTCTTTACTTCGCGTTTTTGCTTCTGCAGCAAGCTTCTTCTCAAATTCTCCCTTTGCCTGCCTTATCAATGCCTTGCATTTGACTTGCCAGTGCTTGTGCTGTTTCCAGGTTTTGTAACAGACTCTTTCGTTCAGTCTTTGTGCAGGTCACGCGTAAAGCGCAAGGCTGTGTTGGAGACAGGGAAGAGACTGCTCTTCCTCACGGCGATCATACCGGTCCCACCCGCCTAGTTAGGGTACGGTTGGTACTCCATTTATTTCATAGTTCCAAAAAAGGAAGGGACCTTTCGGCTGATTTTGGATCTCAAGAGTAAATCGTTGTCTAAAGGTGTCTCATTTTCGCATGGAGACTCTCAGGTCCGTTATCGTGGCGGTAAGAAAGGTCTAGGGACGTTAGAAATTCGCCCTATCGGAGGCATATCTTCACATTCTGATTCGCCAGGAGTATTGGAAATTTCTCAGATTTGCCGTCCCTATGGGGCATTTCCAGTTCCAGGTGCTTCTGTTTGGACTGGCTACGGCGCCACGTACCTTTACAAAGGTGATGGTGGTAGTGGCGGCAGCCTTGCGAAAAGACGGAGTATTGGTACACCCTTATCTTGATGATTGGTTAATCAGGACGAAGTCCCGAGAGGAGAGTGTAGTGGCTATGGCTAAGGTGGTGGCCTTCTTGCAGAGTCTCGATTGGGTAGTCAACATGGTAAAGAGCAAATTGGAACTGTCCCAGAGTCTGGAGTACCTAGAGGCGTGTTTCTGTACGAGAGTGGGATGAATCTTTCTGCCACAGCAGCGGGTACTGGGGCTCAGGAGGTTGGTCAGGCAATTTCTCGGCAAGCAGAGCCCCACGGGCTGGGAGTACCTACAGTTGCTAGGGACCATGGCGGCGACACTCGAGTTAATTCCGTGGGCAAGGGCTCACATGAGACCGCTGCAGAGGGTGCTGTTGAGGTGGTCGCATCAGCGGGATCAACTGTCTCAGTGGCTACCTTGCCCGCCGCTGACGAGTGCAGCGTTTCAGTGGTGGTTACGTCCCGGGTGTCTAGAGAAAATGCACTTGGAGTCACCGGCGTGGATGTCTCTAATGACGGACGCCAGTCTTATGGGCTGGGGTGCTCACTTTCAGGGACAGTTTGCGCAGGGGCAGTGGTCCGAACTGGAGAAGAGTTGGTCGATCAACAGGCTGGAGTTGAGAGCAGTGGCACTGGCGCTGCAAGAGTTTCGACAGGCGCTCCAGGGAAAGGCCATTCGGGTGTTTTCAGACAATGCGACCGCAGTGGCTTACATCAACCGGCAGGGAGGCACCAGCAGCGTAGCACTGGAGGCAGAGGCCGAGAGTTTGTTAGAGTGGGCCGAGGACAATCTGGTGGCTTTGTCGGCGACGCATGTAGCAGGCATAGACAATGTGGAGGCCAACTTCTTGAGTCGTGTAAGGGTGGACCCGGGGGAGTGGGTTCTACATCCAGACATATTCTCGATGCTGGTGCGTCGCTGGGGGACGCCGGTTATGCATCTCATGGCGACGTTTCACTCGGCAAAGGTAGAGCGTTTCTTCAGCAGAAGAAGGGAGAGAATGGCAGAAGGCCTGGATGCTCTTATACAGGCCTGGCCAGAAGAGCAGCTCCTCTACGTGTTTCGACCTTGGGTGTTGATTGGTTGGGTGCTGCAGCGCAAAGAGCTCCACAGAGGTCAAGTGATTTTGATAGCGCCGGATTGGCCCAGAAGACCATGGTACGCGGATTTTGTGAGGCAGTTGGTAGGAAAGCCCTGGCGGCTTCCGGCTCGAAAGGATCTTCTGACATGGGTCCCTATGTATGCCTTAGGTAGATAAATTCTCGCTTACGGCTTGGCTCTTGAGAGGGCTAGGAAGAGAGCCAAGGTTTGTTTGGCGTGGGTGATTTCCACTTTGCTGAAAACTCGGCGGTGGTCTACTTCGTTGGCTTATGTCAGAGTCTGGCGCGTGTTTGAAGCATGGAGTGCGGATAAGGGTTGCGTTCCCTTGAAGGCGTCAGTTCCGCAAGTACTGTCCTTCTTGCAATATGGTTTTCAGAAGGGCTTGGCAGCCGCTTCATTGAAGGTTCAGTTGGCAGTGCTGTCCTTTTATTAGAGGTAAGGTGTAGGGCAAGGTGCTCGGGGGACATGCGGATGTTAAGCCTTTTTTGCGGGCGGTAACCCTGTTGAGGCCGCCGCGTAAGCAGGTTGTTCCGACTTGGGATCTCCCATTTGTGTTGGGGGCGTTAGGGAGAGCGCCCTTTGAACCATTAGCGAAGGTGAGTCTGAAGGATCTCACTCTGAAGGTGGTGGTCTTGGTGGCGATTGCTTCGGCGAGACGAATCTCAGAATTGCAAGCGCTGTCCTGTAGGAAACCTTTTCTGGCTTTCTTTGATACTAAGGTGGTTTTGAGGCCGGTACCATCCTTTTTACCGAAGGTGGTTTCCGTTTTTCATGTGAATCAGTCGGTGTCTTTGCTGGTGTTCTCAGCACAGAGCAAGAGTCAGGCGACGGGACAGTTGCATTTGTTAGATATTCAGCGAGCTTTGAAGCGGTATATCCGCAGGACAGCCAGTTTCCATAAATCAGATAGGCTGTTTGTGGTGTTTGAGGGAGCAAGAAAGGGCGAGGCAGCATCTAAAGCTTCTATTGCCTGGTGATTAAAGGAGGCAATCGCGTCAGTGTATCTGTTCAAAGGCCGGGTGGTTCCAGAGGGGCTGAGAGCTCATTCCATTAGGGCACAGGCAGCCTCTTGGACAGAATGCAGTCTGGTTCCAGTGGTGGAAATCTGTAAAGTGGCGACCTGGTCTTCTTTGCACTCCTTTGTGAAGCATTACTGTCTGGAGATTCAGGTGGAGAGGGACACCTGTTTTCGATCGGCAGTGCTTCAGGCTGGTCTAGCAGGGCCCTCCCGTTGAATCTATTCACTGCTCTGTTACATCCCCAGAGATTCCTGGACTAGACTGAAGGGACGATCAGGAAGATTAAATTAGACTTACCTGCTAATTGTAGTTCCTGGAGGAACTCCAGTCTAGTCCCATATCCCACCCTGATAGATGAGTGGACTACGGCCTGAAGTGGGACTAAGATAACAGGTAAGAGTCACAGTTGGCTGTCCTGTAGCATAAGGTTCCTAGCTCAGGGTGTGGTTTGGGGATGTTTTGGGCGGGGGGGGGGGGGTCAACATCCTTCGCAGGGGAGGGAAGTGGACCTCAGCACACAGGGCACATTTCAGAGGATTATGTACATAGTTTGGCTTGGCGTCCCTCAGTGGGCAGTTAACGTTTTAGGTTTCGGTTATGGTATAGTTACTACTTAATGGTTGCTCTGGTGAGTCTGCTTTGTTAATAGGTAACTGGTGAGAAGAGGCGGTTCTGGGGCTTATATACCAGTGATGTCACGAGAATGACACTTCTCAGTCTCCAAGCTGCTGGAGGAGGATCACAACCCCAGAGATTCCGGGACTAGACTGGAGTTCCTCCAGGAACTACAATTAGCAGGTAAGTCTAATTGAATCATCTTGCTAGAAGATGACATTTATTAAAAACTGAATGTACCTGTTCCACCCCGCACTTGGCAACAGAACCTGGGCTTTTGGGATTTGATCCCTTCACTCAAAGCAATGGGAGAGAGAAAAGTAATAAGTAAGAAAACAATTCACACACAGAGAATTGTGTTAAAAGCACATTACTCTTAAGGCCTTAAGGGGAGGGGGCCCACAGTCCTGCAGACTTGAGCAGTTCCTGTAAATCCCCTCCCTCCTGGCTAGGCCAGAGCACCACCTCCTGGCCCTCCAAGCCTTCTGTCACCAGCTGCAACACTAGTCGGTGCTGGTCCGGACGGACAATCAGGTGACAATGTTCTACGTCAACAAGAAGGGGAGCACAGGGTTGTACACCCTCTGCCAAGAGGTAGTAGTTCTCTGCTCATTCGCAAACCGCCAAGGGATGCTTCTGCTGGCGGTGTATCTGCCGAGTGAAGACAACACCCTGAGCGACAGGCTGAGCAGGGTCCTCCAGCTGCACAAGTGGTGGCTAGACCCCCAGAGTTGACCTATCAACTCTTCCAACTCTGGGGGACTCCACAGATGGACCTTTTTGTCAATCCGGCCAATGCCCAGCTGCTCTGCTTCTGCTCTAGGCAGCCACACCCATCCCAGGTAGCAGCAGATGCATTCCTCATCCTGTGGATTGAGGACTACCTTTACGCCTTCCAGCCCACATGGCTGATTGCCAAGACCTTGTTCAAGCTTCAAGATGACAAGGAATCGCTGATACTAGTAGCCCCTCGGTGGCCCAGGCAACCATGGTTCCCACTGCTCCTTGGATTTCCATGGTGCCTCAGGGGCTTCTGTCACAGTGTAGCAGCTGAATCTCCTGCAGCTTTTTATGAGCGATTATCTGAAGCATATAGACTGTATACCCCATATGATCCAGCAGCCATGGAAAATTTGCGCATGGTAAATGCAGCTTTTGTAAGTCAATCCCAAGGGGATATTAAACGAAAATTGCAGAAAATGGATGGCTTTGCAGGTATGAATACAGCACAGTTGATGGAAATTGCTCAAAAAGTATTTATAAACCGTGATAATGAAAGAGAGAGAGAATGTGAACGGAAAATGAAAAAGAAAGCAGATTTTTTTTTAGCTACAGCAATGGTAGAACAGCGAGGAAGAAGTTTTTCCAACAGAAGAATGAGAGGGCGTGGAAGGAGTCGAGGTAGCCTACCCCCACTAGGTGAGAACCAATGTGCCTATTGCAAGGAGGAGGGGCACTGGAGAAATGAGTGCCCGCAGAGAAACCCTACCTCACAGAGGGGAGGAGGGAATTGGAGAAGAAGAGGGCGTATTCAGAATCGAGCAGGAACAGGCCGTATGCAGTTTCAGCAAAAAAGAGGCTATTGAAGGAGCTGCAGTGGCAGAAACAGAATACAATAGTGATGAAGATTAGGACAGACCGGGCTCTGAGTTTATTCTAAGTCCCCAAGAGCCTATGGTCTGCATGAAGATAGGGGATCAATACATGAACTTTATGATAGATACAGGAGCTGAGCATTCAGTAGTAGCAAAACCAGTAGCTCCTTTATCTAAACGAACTGTTACTATTGTTGGAGCTACTGGGACAAAAGCAACTAAACCATTTTTACAGAATCGCATGTGTGAATTAGGAGGACAAAAGATAACACATCAATTTTTATATATACCAGAATGCCCTATTCCACTTTTAGGTCGAGATATGCTTGCTAAACTGCAAGCACAGATAACTTTCACTGAAGAGGGAGAAATGCAAATGTCTGTGAACACAAATCCCAAACCTGCAGGATTAATGACACTAACAGTGCCACGAGAAGAAGAATGGAGATTCTACAGCATTTTTCCTGTCAAAAAAGCAACTATTCCTATTGAAATTTCAGCACCACCTGGAGTATGGGCAGAAGATAATCCACCTGGCCTAGCAAAGAATATAGCCCCAATTCTTGTAACTCTCAAATCAGGAGCAGAACCTGTGCATGTGAAGCAATATCCACTTCCACGACCAGCAATAGAAGGAATTCATATTCACTTGAAGAGATTATTGAAACATGGATTACTAAAAGAATGCCAATCATCATGGAATACTCCTTTACTTCCAATCAAGAAACCTGGAGGTGACTACAGGCCAGTACAAGATCTGAGAAGAGTTAATGATGCAATTGAAACTATACATTCAGTAGTACCAAATCCATACACACTGCTGGGATTAATTCATACTGAAGCTACTCACTTCACTGTTCTAGATTTAAAGGATGCTTTCTTCTGTATACGGCTTGCCTCTGCCAGTCAGCTTTTATTTGCATTTGAATGGAGAGATCCAACAACAGGAAGAGGAGGCCAACTTACCTGGACAAGATTACCACAAGGATTCAAAAATTCACCAACAATCTTCAGTACTTCACTCAGCAAGGATTTATCCAGTTATCCCAGGAGAGAGAATTCTTCTTCAATACGTAGATGATTTGCTGATTGCCACCAACTCAGAAGAAGAATGTTTGCAAGCCACAAGTGAACTTCTACACCTCTTGAAGCAGGATACAAGGTTTCTAGAGCAAAAGCACAGCTATGCCAAAAAGAAGTCAAATACTTAGGTTTCCAGCTATCCAATGGAACACAACGACTGGGACCAGAACGCAAAGAAGCAGTATGCAGCATTCCAATTCCAACTACCAGAAGACAGGTAAGAGCTTTTTTAGGTGCAGTAGGATACTGTCGAATATGGATACCTAACTTTGCTCTAATTGCAAAACCACTATATCAAGCCATCAAAGGACTGAAACAGTCTCCATTAGAATGGGGACCTGAACAAGAAACAGCATTCAAGACTCTGAAAACAGCCCTGATGACATCACCAGCCCTTGGACTACCAGATGTACAGAAGCCATTTCGTCTATATGTTCATGAGTCACAAGGAAATGCCTTAGGATTGTTGACTCAGCCACTTGGATCTTGGCAGCGACCTGTAGCCACCTTGTCTGAGAGCCATCGCAGCTACAGCACTTCTAGTAACTGAAGCAGACAAGCTCACTCTAGGACAAAATCTCTGTGTAATAGTGCCACATTCTGTTCAAACCCTCATGGACCACAAAGGAAATTACTGGTTCACCAACTCACGAATGCTAAAGTACCAGAGCATGTTGTGTGAAAATCCTCGATTGCAATTGATGGTCAGTCAGGCCTTGAACCCAGCTACACTGTTACCAATTGGAACTGACCCTCCTGATCATGATTGCATAGAAGTCATGGATACTGTATTCTCAAGTCGACCAGACCTGACAGATGTACCTTTTGAAGATCCAGAACAAACTTTCTTCGTGGATGGAAGCAGTCTTGTAGTTAATGGACATCGTTGTGCTGGATATGCAGTAGTAACCCTGGATCTTGTAATTGAATCTTCAGCCCTAGCCTCAGGAACATCAGCACAGAAAGCAGAATTGATAGCACTCACAAGAGCACTAATACTGGGAAAAGGACTCTGTATAAATGTATACACAGATTCTAAGTATGCATTCACAACATTGCATGCTCATGGAGCCTTGTACAGAGAGCGGGGATTGATAACTTCAGGAGGAAAATCTATCAAATATGGCCCAGAAATATTGACATTGGTTAGATGCTGTATGGGCCCCTGAGAAAGTTGCAAGCAAGGTCCTAATCTGCCAATAAGAATTCAATCAACAGGAGTTACTCCCATGAGTAATTTTCAAGTGGACTTTACTGAAATGCCAAAAGCAAATGGATACTGTTACTTGCTTGTTCTAGTGTGTACCTACTCTGGGTGGGTAGAAGCTTTTCCCACCAGAACTGAGAAAGCCAGAGAGGTCGCTAAAGCCCTACTTCGTGAAATTGTTCCAAGATTTGGAATACCATTAGTCATAGGGTCAGACAATGGGCCCTCATTTATATCCCAAGTAACTCAACAGTTAGCTAAAGCTCTACAGATACAATGGAAGTTACACACAGCATACAGATCTCAGAGTTCAGGGAAAGTAGAGCGAATGAATAGAACTCTGAAATCTCAATTGTCCAAACTTTGTCAGGAAACACATTTAAAATGGCCACAGGTACTTCCAATAGCTCTTTTAAGGATACGCTCAGCACCTACTAAGTCATTAGGACTTTCTCCCTATGAGATTTTGTATGGTAGACCTTCACCAATTGTCAAAGGGATCAAAGGGGATATGAAGCAGATAGGATCTGAAATTACTAGGCAAGAACTATTAGCACTAAGTTCTATTTTGCAGAATCTTCACAAATGGGTACAGGACCAATTACCCATCAACCTGACTGAACCGCTGCATCCTTACAAGCCTGGTACTTCGGTGTGGGTCAAAGACTGGAAGAAGACACCGTTGGAACTATACTGGAGAGGACCATATATCGTTATCCTGTCAACACCTACAGCAGTGAAAGTTGCAGAACTCGAACCCTGGATTCATCACAGCAGAGTGAAATCAGCAGCAGCTCCAGAACCAGACCAGTGGACATCAGAACATGATCCAGAAGTTCCATTGCGGCTAACCTTGCGAAGACAAGCAAATTGAAAAATTCAGGAAATTTTTAAAAGAGACTGTGCCAATATAGAAATCATGAATCCTAAGAGACTATTCGTTTATTCTGAAAAGATTATTATCAACAGAAAGACTGTATTATGGACTATATCATTTGAAAATCTTTGTGCCATTTTGATCAACAGTGCAAACTAAAAGAACTGTTTTTGTTGAAATACGTTGGAATCTGCAGCTCTACACACCTACCAATGATAAGGTAAGGTCATGTACAGCGGAAGCTTGAGGATCTACAATCAACACTACACCTGTTGCATGCTACTGAGAGCAAAACAGGTCAACGTAAAGTAAAGAAGAAGACGACTTCGTGGTCAAGAATTATCAACAGTTGCACTAGTTTTTCAAAGACTTGCACTAATTCTTCAGAGACTTTTTATCATGATTCTCTACTGTTTCATCTTGATAGCAGCCTTGAGATGCTTTTGAACTGACTTTTGCCTTGCCACCTTGTGCTGCATGTATAACTACTACTCGTACTGGAGAAAAGATTACACAGACTTTGCTTTATCATACCTACTATACTTGTACAGGTATAGTAAGTCAATGCATATATAATGGCACGGAACTGAACATTTGCACAAAAGGAAAGAGCAGAACTTGTTTTCACCCACGACAGAATCCATCCTATTATGTGCTAAAAATACGATGGAATGATGAAGATGGAGCCCTTTTAAATGCTACTCAACAACTTGAAGACCCTACAAAACCTGCAGCTCTATACTTTGATGCTTGTGATGCAATAAACAGAAACTATAATCAGAAATGTGGGACTTGGGAGAGAAATTATTATGATGATGATAAATATGTGTCCTGAAGGAGCATATAAATGGGGAATATGTACAGGGGTACACTCTCCAACACATTATGGTAAACCTTCAAAAGCTGATTATTACTATCCAAAATGGGAATGTGTATACTATGCTACATGGTCAGGTAGCCCTACAGGACAGGAAGGAGATAATCGTAGAGCCAATTTAGAAAAACTGTCTTTAGGGGGCGGAGCCTGATGTCCAGCGGGTAAGACGCTTCGCGCTGAAGCTCCCGAGAGGCCTACTTAGAATCCTGACTTTATACCTATACAAACTTACTATTTCGCTCCGGGCTGACCGGGGTACCTCGGGGGGGATGGCGGCCCATAAACCAGCGCGCTTGGACTTCGGGTCTCCTTCTTCTTCTCACGGAAAGCGCTCCAAAACAGAGGTGTCCTCCCCACAGAAGATAGTTCCATTTCGGGAAAACCCCGAAATGCACCTGGAGATTTTAGAGGAAATACGCGGCGTGAAGGAATTGGTGCAGTCCAATGGAGAAGCGCTTAGAGCCATGCGAGAAGACTTTGGAGTGCTCCAGGACCGACTTGAAAGTCTCTCATTACGGCAGGACAATATGGCGGGGGTCCTCGACTCGCACGCGGTGCGCTTGGGCACACTGGACAAGGCTGAGCGCCAGATACAGAATCTTCAAAAGGAGTTAGAAGATAGCAATAATCGAGCCCGTCGCAACAATGTGAGGCTCATTGGAATACCGGAGGGGGTGGAAGCGGGAGATATGAGAGAATTCCTGCTCAAAACTCTTCCCTCCTTGCTGAAGATCACCTTTCATAAA
Source organism: Ichthyophis bannanicus (assembly GCA_033557465.1). NCBI lineage: Eukaryota > Metazoa > Chordata > Amphibia > Gymnophiona > Ichthyophiidae > Ichthyophis > Ichthyophis bannanicus. The sequence goes on from CM066034.1 coordinate 1,032,788,269, forward strand.
GAACTGGAAATCGATCGTGCACACCGTGTTCCTACCCACATGGCGCTCAACCGAACGACCCCCGGCCTATTATCTTTCGCTTGCTACGATATCAACAAGTGGAACAAATTTTAAATGCTGCCCGGGCGAACCATCATTTGGAATTTGAAGGTCACAAAGTCTCCTTCTTCCCTGATTTGGCAAAGCCTACCGTTGACCGACGGAAGAAACTCCTTGCTTTTCGCCCTCGACTTCAACAGCTACAGGCTCGTTTTGGCCTGTTGTATCCCGCGAAGCTCCGAGTGACTCTCCACAACCAAACCAGGACATTCGAAGATCCTGATCTACTATCAACATTTTTAGACTCCAAGGAAGCAGAGCAGATGCGCTAATCCACAGACTTGGACTTTTATTTGCCGGCTCTGTCCGCCATTTTGAAGGGCCCGATGCGGCGGTCATAGTCAAGCACAGAGACTACCTGGACTTTCTTTCTTTCTTTCTATGACTTTTCGTTTTTTGGTCTCCTATCCCTCCATGATGTGTGCCTCGGTCGGATTCGGAGCACGCACAGTCCTACAGGTTATGTGTTTTTTCAATTTCGGCCTTCTCTGGGGCTTCTCCCCGCAGACACATGGTCGCCAGTAATTTTTGGGGTTCTGCTTCTTCTCTACCGCGCTGCGGTTTTTCTTTTTTAATGTGGGGCGCTTCATTGTATTATCTAAGCTTATTTTCTTTTATGCCATATGTACAGCCAGATACAGTCAATATGAGGGTCATTGTGAAATTATGTGCGCTATCATGCTCAGAATTTTTAACTTGTCTGAATGGCCTTATGTAAAATCTTATCACTCAACGTAAAGGGCATTAATAGTCCAATCAAAAGAAAGAAAATCCTTAGCTATCTTAGCCATGAGCATGCTGATTTAGCGTTTCTTCAGGAAACGCACTTAAACTCTGCTGAAACACTGAAACTCAATGTTAAGCCTTACATGGTGGCTGCTTATTCTCCCGCCGTTTCCAAACGGTGCGGGGTAGCCATTCTGGTTAAGAAATCTTTGCAAGCTACTGTAATTGATACTAGCGCTGACAAGGAGGGTAGATGGGCCCGAGTACATCTTAAGGTTGGAGATAGTGAATTTACATGTATTTGCATTTATGCCCCGAATGTGGACAACCCTGCTTACTATGCAAGTATTGCGCAGTTGGCACAGGCCTCTGCCAATACTCCATTAATACTTGGTGGTGATTTTAATCAAGTGTTAGACCCTCTGATAGATAGACAGCCGCCTAGAACGAGTAGTCCACCCAAGAGTCTTGCTACCCTTACAGCTCTGATGCAAGATCTTGCGCTGGTAGATATATGGAGGCTGCTTCACCCCTCCGACTTAGAGTTCACTTTCTTTTCTGCCCCCCATCACTCCCAATCTAGAATAGATTTCTTTCTCATTTCCAAAGTACTGATTTCTCAAGTAGACACGACTAGGACTCATCCTCTCCATATTTCAGATCATGCTGCCATATCTTTAACATTACATGTCACTGCGCGGGACGATTCTCCCCGAGCTTGGTTTTTTGATAGATCCCTACTGGGTCAAAAAGATTTTCAGGTTGATATAAAGGCCGCTATCCAAGATTATTTTCATTTTAACTCACCCCATGACACAGCGTGCTGGGCTTGGTGGGAGGGTTTTAAAGCATCTATCCGTGCAACTATAACTAGCTATCAAATTCGGCAGGGGAAACAAAGAAAGCAGCATTTACTGATTCTAGAGCAGCAGATACAAGCTGGGGAGCGTCTCCTCACGTCCCGTACTGACCCATGTATTTTACTCCGTTTACAACGCTTGCGTTTTCAATACAATCAGCTTTTGTACACTGCTGCTGTTAAAAATATTGAATCACAACAAGGGCTATATTATCGGGAAAATAATCGTGCTGGCAAATTATTAGCAAATACCCTAAAAGGTCAAAAAGAAGCCAAGCGTGTTACCGCCCTCCGTAATCCGTCGGGGGGGGCTTGGTCACTAAAGATACCGAAATCTTAGAACTCTTTCGTGATTTTTATACTCGGCTTTATCAATCTGAATGTGATTTTGAGCCAGATGTATTTGAACGCTTACTTTCAGGGGTACAAAGACCGACCCTATCTGACGAAGATAGAGTGGCCTTGGACACACCATTTACTGTCTCAGAAATTCATTCTGCTATCAAGAAATGTGCCTCAGGTCGAGCCGCAGGCCCAGACGGTCTCCCTGCTGAATTCTACAAAACCTTTCACGCTGACTTAGCTCCAGTTTTGAAACTTTATTTTTCTGCTCTGGCCGAGGAGGGTTCTCCTTCTGGGTCCTTTTCAATGGCAAATGTAGTAGTTTTTGAGAAAGAGGGGAGAGACCCGCAACTAACAGCTAATTATCGTCCAATTTCCCTCCTAAACGCGGACTATAAAATATTTGCCACCATTCTCTCTACCCGGCTCTCTGATAGGATGCCTACCTTAATACACCCAGATCAATGCGGTTTCATTCCTGGTAGATCAACTGCTGACAATGCTCGGACTCTATGCCATGTACTGACTACCGCAGTTAATCTTGATCGCCCATTTGTTGGCCTCTCACTTGATGCTGAGAAGGCCTTTGATCGCTTAGAGTGGCCCTTCCTGTTTGCAGTCCTCCGCTGGTACGGATTCGGGGAAGGTTTTCTCCGTTGTCTTCGCACCATGTACGCACAGCCTACTGCCAGTATATGTGCCAATGCTTTAAAGTCTCAGCCTTTTCCCCTTCAACGCGGCACTCGCCAGGGATGCCCACTGTCTCCACTTCTCTTCGATCTTGCACTCGAACCCTTGGCCTTACTAATCCGGCAATCGGAGGAGATTCATGGAGTCCCCTTCACCCATAGGGAAATCAAAATTTCAGCGTATGCTGATGACCTTATGCTTTTTGTCTCTATAGACTCAGTACCGGCTGTCCTAGAGCAAATTGGTAAATACTCACAACTGTCCGGTTATAAGATAAATTGGACCAAGTCGGTAGCCTTTCCATTAAATCCTTTGCTTCATCAGGCAGATATGCAACCCTTCCCCTTTTTATGGCAACCTCGCATGGTCAAATACCTTGGGGTTCACTATTGTTCTCCTTTGGAAGACACTATCTCCTTCAATGCCAAAGACTTAACCTCTAAAGTCCGGGCGCTTACTCACCGCTGGACTCCTTTAACACTTACCTGGTGGGGTCGATTAGAAACCATAAAAATGATGATTGTTCCGAAAGTAAATTATATCTTAGAAATGTTGCCCTGTCTCTTACCTCGACGTATATATAAAGATATAGAGGGCCTTCTGACTAGATACTTGTGGCAAAACAAGACACCTAGGATAGCGAAACATAAGCTGCAAGCAGATAAGGAAAATGGGGGTGTCAGGTTCCCTGATTTCCTGAAGTATCATCAATCTTTTCTTCTCAAACAAGGCGCTCGTTGGCTGGAAGATCCAGTACCGAGTAGACCTGTGTGGCTAGACATAGAAGAGGACCTTTGCAAACCGATTCCTCTTACTTTTCTCCCTGGTATGACTCTCCCATCAGACTCCCACTTTCCACCAATGCTTTTAGACACCTTAGGTGCCTTTAATAATCTTATGCAATCTTTAGACTCCCGACTCTGTCCGTTAGACAAGCTCCCACTTTGGTACAATACTCGATTTCGAATACAAAATAAGCCGATGGCGTGGAGCCCCTGGTACACTAGGGGCATTTGGATTCCTAGTCAGTTGTTCCATGAAGGTCGCTGGAAAACTTTTAGTGAATTGCAAATTGAATTTGGTCTCCCAGCGAAACACTACTTTCAGTTGGTGCAACTTCAGCATTGCCTTCGGAGTGCTAGGGTGCTCCCGCCATCGGCCTCCCCTACACAAGGTTGGTTGGAGACTATCCGATCTATCGGTAGTTCACCGGGTGTAGCATCCAATTTTTACAAAACCTTATGTAAGGCTATAACTAGAGATACCCCTATAGCGCAGAAAGCATGGGAGAGAGAATTGCATGTGACTTTGACCCCGGAGCAATGGAGCCTTGTCTGGAGTAGAGTGACACGGGTCTCCCGATCCGCCTCACTCACTCAGACACTCTTCTTTCTAGCCCACCGGTGTTTTTACACTCCTGACAGATTAGCCAAATGGAACACTACTCAGGGCAATAGTTGTTGGACATGTCATGCGGCCATTGGTTCACTACCTCATGTTATGTATGAATGTCCCGCACTACAGTATTACTGGCGTCGGGTCTGGGGTCGTATCCAGTCTATTTTGCACTTTCAAGAGCCCCTTTCTTGGAGGATAGTGGGACTTCGCTCAGCTGCGGGGATCCCCTCTCTTCCAAAAACGGCTTATTTCCTTTTGGACTTTATGCTTGGCATTGCTATTTCCCTAATTACGAAATACTGGAAAAATAGCTCCCATCTGAGCCCCAATGAATGGTGGAATCATGTCTGTCTCTACAGTAAATATGAACAAATACCTCGTATGTTTGCTTCCCCCATTCAGACTCCTCATCATCGGTCTAAATGGAAGATGCTCAATGACTATGTACATTCTGCTCAATGCTCTCATCTGACTGTCTAAATTTGTATATATCTTTGTCCCATGATTATTCTGTATCGCAGATACTCTTTTGATTGTTTTGATGTATAATCACTGTTGTTTGGAAGCGCTCACATGCTGACATAATCAGCTAGAGAAGAAGCGTGGGGGTGGGGGGTAATTGGGTTTACTTTTCTTTATTGTATACTTGTTTTGTCTCCTTTGGTGTGTTGTTTCTTTTGTTTGTTGCAAAATGAAAATAAAAGTTAAAAAAAAAAAAAAAAAAAAGAAAAACTGTCTTTATCTAATCCAAAGACATGTAAGAAAGGTGCCTGTAATCCTTTAAGGCTCCTGGTCATAAATCCTAGTCAATGGAAACAAGGATATAGATTTGGCTTACGCATAGCAGCGGGAGGATCAGATCCTGGAACTTTTGTATATATACAACTTAACACTAAAACTCATGTATCATCACCATATAGAATACACCATACATTCTATGAAACTATGAAATCACAGTTTGAAGTTCCTCATGCCTCACAGAATTTGTTTCTTGAATTAGTTGGAGCCGTAGTAACCAGTCTCAATATAACTAATTGTTACTTCTGTGGAGGAACTAAAATGGGAGATCAATGGCCATGGGAAGCACAAGAATTAAATTTTTCTGTATCATATAATTATACAAATATTTATAAAGCTATAAGTGAATGGGTTTTAGCCAACCCCATTGTAGGACGTCTGTTTTGCACGTATTGGGCCACAATTTACTGCAAAGGTTGGACAGCTGGTCTGTCTCAGCCAGAAGTTTTATAATGCCTCAACGAAAAAGACGTCCTGGTGGTCAGGAGTAAAAGATCCTGAACCCACCAATCCTCTAGTTATTTTTCCTGAACTTGCTAAGTTATGGACAAATCTAGTATACTTTATTTACTACTGAAGAAAGAGTGAGAATTGTGCAGGCAACCACTAAGTGGTTAGAAGAAAACTTTGTTGAACGAGCTAATTTAAATCCTCAGCTGGCAGCACAGGCAGCTTTTCCAAACGAAGATCCTGGATGGGATCCAAATAGTGAAGGGGGTGCGAGAGCTTTAATACATTTTCGCCAAGCCCTATTACAAGGCCTGAAAAGGGGGGGCCAAAAAGCAATGAATATTGGAAAAGTCGCGGAAATAATACAAAGTAAACTTCCTCCTAACTGGGGAGGAGCATGTGTATTGGGAACAATAAGACCGTCCTTCTTTCTTTTATCCACTGCCCAGGGAGAACAGCTAGGATACCCAATATACAGAACAAGACAGAAAAGAGAAGCCTTAAAAATAGGTCAGTGGGACAAATGGGGTGGTACAGATGAGTGGCCACCTGAAAGAATTATTTCCTACTATGGACCTGCCACTTGGGAGCAAGATGGCACATGGGGATATCGTACCCCAGTTTATATGTTGAATAGAATAATACGTTTGCAAGCTGTTGTAGAAATAATAACTAATGAAACAAGTAGAGCATTAACGCTCTTAGCCAGGCAAAGTACTCAAATGCGTACAGCTATATATCAAAATCGTTTAGCACTTGATTATTTACTAGCAGCTGAAGGAGGAGTATGTGGAAAATTGAATTTAACCAATTGTTGTTTACAAATAGATAATGAAGGTCATGTAGTAGAAGAAATTGCTGAACATATGTGCAAACAAACATACATACCAGTTCAGACCTGGCATGGACTAGAGTTAAATGGATGGTTTGGTTCTGCGTTCTCAATGTTTGGTGGCCTGAAAACACTTGCGGTAATTGCAGCACTAGTAGTAATAACATGTTTAATACTTCCATGCATTTTACCCCTCTGCCTACGTAATATATCTACAATCATTGAGAATATTGTAGAAAGAAAGACAACAGCTAAGCTCCTAGCTATAAGACGGTATCAGCCTATACCACATAACATGGCAAAAACTCAAGTATAAGTGATTTGTTTCTCACCCATCTTAACATTCTGGGTGAGAATAATCAAAGGGGGGAATGTGGTAGCCAGGTAGCCTACACCTATAGCCAGGTAGCCTATAACTATAGACTAGGCCATAAGCCTGAACCTGGAAAATGACAGGCCTCAGAATTCAGTAGTGCTGAGACATAAAATTAAAAAGACAGAATTAAATATTACTTTAGAATGAAATGCTGCTATAGCAGAGTTTGCACAAAGTGAATACAATGCCTGTATGTTAAATCGTTACTTCAGAATTGTTACACATTTTAGAAGCCAGATATGACCTTGATGAAGGAAAGTAACCAGGTTTGAACCATGCCATTGTTCAGCTAGCTAGAGAAAGCAGAGCACAGGGCATAGATCCTGATTGGTCAAATTTAGGGAAATGTCAGACCAATAGAAAGTTTGTAGAAATTAGCATAAGACCAATAGAATGTTTTCATGTATCAAAATGTTTTGGCTGTATAAAATGAACATGTTTCCGCTAAAGCTCTGCTCTATCACTTTTAGACTGCCTTGTATACAATAAACTGGCTTGAACCTTGATAAAGACTCCTGGTATAATTGGTTTGGTGGCATTCAGCTGCTACAACAGGAAGAGGGATCCCTCCTACACTCCAACTTGAGGTTTCTGATGCGCATGACCTGGCTGCTGAGCCTTGGCCCCTTTCAACCTTGTAGAGGAGGTCCTCCTGGCTTCCTGTAGGACTCCATAAGATGGGCTTACACCTTCAAATGACGCAGATTCTCGGTGTGGTGCATGGAGCAATGGGTCAACCTGTTTTCTTGCTCCGTGCAGCTTGTGCTGCGATATTTGCTTCACCTACCTCAGGCAGGACTGAAATCCAACTCTGTCAGGGTCCACCTGAGTGCACTCATGGTACACCACCACCTTATTGAGGACAAGCCCCTCTGTGTCCAATCTCTCATGACCCGCTTCCTGCGGGATCTCTTGCTGTCCAAGCTGCCTGTTTGCCCACCGGCAGTGGAGTGCGACTTCAACGTGCTGCTGTTGCAATTCACTGGCCCACCATTTGAGCCCATGGCTACCTGCCACCTACGGTACCTTTCCAGGAAGGTTGTGTTCTTGGTGGCACTCATATCGGCTTGCAGGGCCAGCAAGCTCCAGGCGCTGGTGGCAGATCCACCCTACACGAGGTTCTATAAGAACGTGGTCTATGCTCCGCACGCACCACAAGTTTCTTCCCAAGGTGGTATCCCCCCCTTCCACCACCTTTCCGCAGCCTCATGCCAGCAGGGCAGAGACCGTCCTTCATACTCTTAGACTGTAAGAGGAGCCCTGTCCTTCTACCTCCAAAGTTCCCAGGGCCACCACAGAGCCTCACAGCTTTTCATCTCCTAAGACCCCAGTCGGCTGGGGGCAGCAGTGACTGTGTACTCTGTCCACCTGGGTGGTGGACTGCATTGCCCTCTCCTATGAGTAGGCTAGGCTGTCACTGGAGTACTGGGTCATGGCGCACAACATCAGGGCCATGGCAGCATCCATGGCAAACCTGCATTCCTTATCGGTCCTACAGTTCAGTCCTCCACCACTGGGTAGTGCACCTCCTCCTGCAACATGGAGACTGGACAAGTCAAACTTCTGACATCACCGGGTATATCCTGCTGGTCTTCTCCCATGATCCCCCAGTGTGTCCAGTCTCCATGCAGCATGAGGACGTAGTGAGCCTAGGTGCTGGGCTCACTTGAGAAGCAGTTTAGGAGCAGTTAGTCAGGATTTGATTTACCTTGCATTTCTTTTGCCCTTCTTTAGGTGTAATCCTGTAAATTGAATTCATTTTCATTTAATTTAATTTAATTTACTTTTACTTTATTTATTTTCACCTAGTCTGCCTTAGTGTAAAGGGGGGTTCTTTCCCTTTTCAAAGTTCACGCTGCCAGCTAGCCTCTCTGTTTGGGATTCTTCGGTCTCTGTGCCCAGTGATGATCTCTCCCCCAGGACTGTACGGGGGAGAGCTCTGTGGAACACCTGCATTTTGGCAGTGTCCATGCGGCAGATTCCCATCGCGGCGGGAGCCTCAGGCCGTTCGAGGTTCTTTAGCCGGTGGGCCGGGGCTCGCAGCGTCTGCTACTTCTGGTGGCGCGAGGCAGCAGCGTGTCTGGACAGCTCTTCACCCCGCAGCTACAGCGGGGTAACTGCTGCATCCCGACGCCACAAGGGAGTCTCTCGAGTCCGCATGGAGGGGCTCTGAGCTTTTGCCGCCTCTGTGGTGTTTGGCGCCAAGCGGGCCTGCTTCGGATTGGCGCCATTTTCTCGGCAGGGCTGAGGCCTCGTGGCGGAGAGCGGAGCAGCCCCGCGTTTGAGCAGACGATGCTGTTCCACGCGGCTACACCCAGATAAGGACTTCCTTTTGCTGTTACTTTAAATTCTAATTTTAATTTCCTTTTAATTTTAATTTCCTTTTAATTTTAATTTCCTTTTAATTTCATGATAGTTTATAGTTCGTTGAATGCAATGTGATTGGTTTTGGTTTTTACTTCTTGGGGGGTGCCTTTACCTTTGTCTGCATTCTGGCAGTTAGCGACGTCTGTCAGCAGCAGGTTTCCGTGCTAGGATTTGGCCATTCAGGGTCATCGGCGGCACAACCACCTACAAATTGAGCCCTTTCTGAAATTGTCATTTACATAAGGATGCTATTTCCATGTTTATACGCTTGGAAATTGTGCAGACAGCCTCTAAATGTCGTTATGCCATCTGCAAATTTGATCGCCATGCTTGCTGATCTCTTTTCCAGATCATTTCAGTGCAGTAGATGTTACCAGATGCCAGTTCCAGTACAGATCCCGAGACATTCCACTATTTACGGGTCCCCTGTGAGAAAACTGGCCATTTAGTCCTATTGTGTTCCTGTTTTTGATCCATTTCCCATTCTATAATAGCACATCATCTCCTTCCTCAGGAGAAGTTCATAAGGGGCTTTGTCAAGTACCTTCTAAAACATCCAGATACATATCATTTGGCTTACTCACATGTTTATTAAACCTTTGAAAAGACAGCTTGGTGCTGCTTTTCAGAACAAGTTCTATCATTTAACTGGCACTGAACTCAGATTCATTGGTCTGTAGTTTCCAAGATCGCCTTTGAAGCTCTTTAAAAAAAAAAAAAAAACAATTAGTGTTACATTAGTAACTCTTCAATCTTTAGAGATCATTAATACTAATGTTATGATTGAGCCTGGCTGATATTATGAATGATCACTATTAGACAAAAATTAGCTAGGTTAAGACACTTTGATTTGGTTTTCTGCACTATGTTATCAGAGCGCAGCTTGCCCATTTGGGGGGAACACTGCCCATCTGGGCCATCTGGGGAAAGGCCCCTGCTGGGGATCGTGAGAAGTGTTGCTGGATGGCACAGTCCGGGGCTTAGTGTTCCAGGGTCCTGGAAGGGTTGATAGCGGCAGTCAGGTCTCCCTGTCTTTGCTATTGCGGTCACCTAGGTTCAAGCGTCCTGTGTTTTGGGTGACAGGAGTGGGACACCTGGACATGTGGTGCTGGATGTTGGATAGGCTCATACTTCTTAGGTGCACTCTCCTTGAGTGCGTCTACATGTCCGTGTTCCGTCTGTGATCTCATGCTCAGGTGATTGTTGCAGCAATGACAGAGATCGCTTGGGATATCGTGAGCGGGGTTGTCATGGTGTTGCATGGGGTTGCCAATGCAAGACGGGGCCATCCTGAGGAGTTTGGGCCTCAGTCATCAGCTTTCCCTTCGGTGGCCCGGCTGTCCAGGAGGCACCCCTCCATATCCGCCGGTCCAGTTCTTCTCTGCCTCTTCTCAATGTGGGCAGGGGGGCTGGCAGATCTGGAAATTCACGTCCACTGCACGTTCTACTGTTTTACCTCTGTCTTGGGGTTCTGAGGTCATATATTCCCAATCATTTGTTTGGTGGGGTGCTGCTGTCTGTTGTGCAAGACCAGGTGGTCAACAGTCGGAGGCTGTCGTCTATTCCCCTTACCCCTGAAGGTGCTCACAATTTAAGTTTTTTGTACCTGCGGAGGTGTATGTTGTTAAAGGCTAGCAGGTGCACCTGTGGGACCAGAATCCTCGGTTCTTCTGACCTTCCGTTGAGGTGCACGTGTGGGGTTTACTCCCTTGGTCGGCTAGCAACTTGCTTCACCCATTGGGCCTTCCCTTTCCTCAAGGCATCGTTGCGTCCCACTTCTTCGTGGGGGCTCGCCGCAGGGCCTGGAGTTATGCTCAGCCGGTTCCAGCCAGGGCTGAGTCCTTGGGGGGGAGGCTCCGATCCTAACGATACAGGGAGTGCTGGGATCCGTTCAACCAGGTTCCTTCGGGCCCAGCGTACGTCGTCTTTTGCTGGCCGGTTTAGGTCTTCGGGTCGTGGCGGTGCTCTGAGAAGACCAGTAGGCTGCACAGTGCTTGTCTTGGAGCAAGCGCGGGATATCTGTAGGTTCATATTCAAAGCCGTCCGGTTACATGTCCCTCCATTGTGGAATGCTGTACTAGTAGGCATACTTCATATGCTGGGCTTACAAGTTGGCTTCCGCGCTGCTCGGCATCAGCCAAGGTGACTGCCGGTTTAGGCTGTGGAGTCAGCCTGGAGGAGGGGCCTTGCGTTCTCTGGACAATGCCTTGTTCGGTTGTGTGCCTTGTGGCCCTTATGGAGTTGTAAAAAGGAAAAAAAAAAAAAAAAAAAGAATAATCAAACAGGAAAGCCTTCCTAATTGTCCCCACTTCTTTTTTTATAAGGTTCTGTCCCTTTCTTCCGGGAGCTTGGCCGGAGCGTGGTTAGACTCAGCTACATTTTGGGGATCCTTTATGTACAAGGCGTTTTAGTGTACGCAGCACGCCCAGTGTTCCATCGTCTGACTGGAACGGTACGCGGTACGTCAGCCGTGGCAGGCGTTCACGGACACGGTAGCGGATCGAGCGCTGTAGGTGCTGTCTGAGATCTCCGGGATGGTGGCCTATTTCGATCGGCAGGGTGGAGTCGGTCGGGTGGTCAGGGTGGCCCGAGCGAAGGGACAGCGTGTGCGGTTGAAGCCTTGGCGGTCTGCGTTTCGGTGGGGACACTGTGGTGGCGAATGTCCTTAGCGGGGTCCGAGTGTTTGCCGGAGGAGTGAGATTGCATCAGGCGGTGTGCACGCCGCGTGTGCTCAGATGCGGTCAGCCCATATTGGACCTCATGGCGACCTGTCAGTCTGCGGCGACGGGTCGATGTTTAGCAGAGGACATATGAGGCTACTGGATAGCGTCGACGCATTGGTACGGGGCCGTGGCCCGGTCCATTCTATGCCTTTCAGAGGTCATTGTGAAAATGGCCGACTGGGGCTGGTTGCTAAGATATGTGCTCTTCATTAGTCAGTGGGGACCATTACCAGTGTATTCTGCAACATTTGCGTGAGCTTGCATAATCTTTACTTGCAACCAATCGAAATAACTGTCCAAAACCAGTTGATGCAGTCACTACTTAAATTTGCCTCGCTTGACAGTAAAAAAAAAAAAAAAAAAAAAAAAGACATATTTATTTTATACCGATAGGTCACTCACAGCATATTTGGCGATTTCCTCGTCCTGGTGTTAATCATGCAGATAATTTCTGCTCTAGTTGTGGTGATGTGACTTTTACATCACAAAAATGGCATATGACTGGCGGTTCAGAAAGCCTACAATTTATATTTTGGCTGCAGAATAAAAGATCAGGATAAAAGCTAGGCGCCACACATATGCTGCAATACATGTGTAGCAGATCTCAGGCTGTGGATGGATGGGAAAAGACCATCAAAGTCTTTTGCGGTTCCAATGATCTGGAGAGGGCCCATGGATCACGTCGGCGATTGCTACTTCTGCATGGTTCCTCCAATTCCGAAGGGCATATCCAGGTGATGTAAGCGGTTGGCCTACTGGCATTGCGTCGTGGGCGTGGCTACCAGAGTCTCCTTTCTTTTTTGTCACACCATGTAAGACTCCACATCTTCTGAAACAACGCTGGACTCTGGGGCACTTGACACCCTCTTATATGCACTTGGTGGATCACGCTTGGTTTATTGCAACTCCTTGCTTAGCTGCATTCCACATTCTCAATTAAAAAGACTCCAACTGGTCCAGGACATAGCTGTAGAGCTACTTTGTGTTGCAAAGAATAAAGCCCTTAAGAGGTGTGACAAATAGGGTGTTTGACGCTGGTGGTTTTTTCCATTTCCCTCTTTTTGCTTCCCACCTCTGTCTGGATGGACCTCGGTTCCGTTCTCCCTCGTGGAGTCCGGCTGTGCCTGTTTAGTTGTCGGTTTGGGACTTACGCAAGAACACTTTGCTTGTAATCTGCGTTCCTTGGACCTTAGGTGCGGTTCCGTCGCTTTCTGGGAGGTCTCTTCGCTGCCTGTCCCTCCGTGGAGGCGGGTTCTGCGGGAGAGCGGCAGGTTGCTAACACTTGACACCCTGGTGGGGTCGAGAGCCAAGGTGGAGCTCAAGCGGATTTTTCAGGCGGAGCTCCGGTAGCCTTCTCAGTAGGTCTGTTTCTAGGGCGTTCAGTGTGTTTGCGATGGCGAGTTTGTCTTTCTGAAGCACTAGCGCTGCTTGGGGCAGAGTTCTGTGCTGTTTTCACCAGTGAAGAGGATCCAAGTGGGCTCTCGGTCGTGTCTTCCTGGTTGGCTTTTACCGCCTGTTGACGTGAGGAGCGGGCTGGGGTCGGTGCCTGCTCTGTTCGTTTAGGGGCCGAGCCGACTGGATAGGTCCCTCCCAATGATTACTGCTCTGGTACATCCCAGTGGTGGAGGACTGAACTGTAGGACCGATAAGGAAATGGAAATTACACTTACCTGGTAATTGATGTTCCTTGAGGGAGTACAGTTCAGTCCTCATTCCCGCCCGGGGATGGATGTTTCAGACGCGAGGCGTCAGTTCCGAGTATGCTTTCGGATCCTAGAGTCGGCAACGGGCTCTGATTGGCAGGTAATCGCGAGAGCAACCTTTTCTGCCTATACTCTTCCTTAGTTCTCCTTCCTTCTAGCTCTCTGTCTTCCGCTGTTTGGTGCGCAGGGGGACAGGGGCACGGAGGAGGGTGTTTTCGGCCTTTCTTTTTGGGGCTCTGTGATTTTAAAGTTGAAGTTTGGGCATAGCTTTGTATTTAGTACTTTAACTGGTTGTTTGCTCCTTTGAGTCTGCTTTGACAGTAGGTCACTGGGGGATCATGGGAGAAGACCAGCAGGATATACCCGGTGATGTCACAAGTTTGACTTGTCCAGTCTCCATGTTGCAGGAGGAGGTGCACTACCCAGTGGTGGAGGACTGAACTGTACTCCCTCAAGGAACATCAATTACCAGGTAAGTGTAATTTCCATTTCCGTTCCATTCCTCTGTCAGAAATCTGCTGTGCTGCCACCTGTTCATACCTTCGCAGCTCATTACTGTCTGGAGAAGGGAGTCCTGTAAGGACAGTGCCTTTGGCCTGGCAGTACTCTGACATCTATTCGGGGTGTAGACAGCTCCTGCCCTCTGGCCCTTGTCTGTTCAGGCTACTGCAGTGCTGGTTTCTTGCTGTACACTTGGGCCGCTCAGAAGTCTTTTCTTCTTAAGACTCGGTGCTGCTGCTCACAGCTCACCTTTTTCTGTCACTCGTGGCTTTTTACAGGTTTCTCGGTAGCCTGTAGCTAGGAGTCCCATATGTGAGGACTGACTTCCTGCTTGTTCCTGGAGAAAGCGTAGTTACTCACCTGTAACAGGTGTTCTCCAGGGACAGCAGGAATCTGTCTTCACAATCCTTTCTCCTCCCTGTGGACTTGCTTTTTGTGTCATTGTTTTGCCTTTGAGCTGTATCATCCTACTGAGGCAAGATGGCACCCTTGGGTGGGAAGAGGACCATGCATATCACAAAGGCTTTCTTTGAAAGCTGGGGAGAAGCTACCGCACAGGTCCATTGATGCCAATGTCACCCATATGTGAGAACTGATTCCTGCTGTCCCCGGAGAACACCTGTTACAGGTCAGTAACTATGCTTTTTTTGGTGACTTTTTTCTGATACAGTTATTTCTATTCTGGCTGTATGGGAGGGTTATGCATTGTTTAGTTAGACTCTGGCTATGTGTTTTCCTTGGGAAGGATTGCAGATAGCCAGTCTGTTGCTTTTTTGTATTGCACATTCAGATAAGTGATCAGAATAGCTTCTTCCTAACCATTTCCCCACCTTCAGTGTTTGGAAAGGTTTCTATCATCTGTGCTCATTTCTTCCTTTCTTGCTTCTTTTCAGTCCAGAAATTCGCACAGGAACGGATTGCACCTTTGGTAAAAGTGATGGATGCAGACGCGAAGATGGACAGCTCCGTCATCCAGGGACTGTTTGAACAAGGGGTCTGCATAACTCTACTTACATGTCTTGTGTGATACAAAACCTCAGTTTAGGAATCGTGCTTTATTGTGGTTCTAGGAATATCATGTTTTTTTCAACTTAAAAGTGAAAATTTCCATGCTAGAGGTTCTTAATATACTTTTCTGACAAGCAATACATTCAAGAGACCCAGTTTCTACCATGAACAATAATCATAGATTTTGGATTAAGCTCTCTTCAGTTTCATTTGCATTTCAGATAACCATGAGAGCGTTTCTGGTTTCTATCATGTTATCTGTGGTATTCCATCAAGTCTTTACCAGGCCGCTGCCTCCTCTCCCACTTCATTCATCTCTCTTATACACTGTTCCTTTTCTGACATCACAGAGGAAAAAACAGCCCTTCTAACATCATCTAAACTCACTGCTTCTTCCTCTGACCCCTTTCCCACCCAGTTATTTATTTTATTTAAAAACACTTCCATATCGTCCAGCTATACCAGTCCAGACAAGTGGCTTGTGTCCCCCTACCAGCAAATGTGGAGGCAGAGGAAACTTCCATAGGCTTCTTTGACATCATCATGCCTTATCAGCCAGAATCACCAAAGGGAGCCTTCAGTAATTCTCTGTCTCCAACAGATAGTGGTTGCATCTTTTCAGCTCTCTGAAAAAATTTGAGAAAATACATGGAAGACTTGAGAGAAAAAAAGATTAATTTAATTTGTGAGCAACCATCCCTGGGAGTAGGTTTCTCATTGGAGCGTGATGTGGGGGGCTCCACTAAGGTCACTCATATAACTGGTGCCCTTTTTTGGATGCCATAGGAAGAGGAAAATAGTTCAGCTTCCTGCCTTTATCCTGTTAAGAATACGTTCCTTATCATATCCCAAGTCCAGTCCCAATGTGTGGGTTGTCGCCCCCCAACCAGCAGCTTGGAGATTGACAGAAGCAGGTTTGATGGCATCACCCCTCTTAGGGCACTGCCACCATCCGCCAGGCTCAGTATTGTCAGTCTCCAAGCAGCTGGAGAGAGGTGATTCATTCCCACCAGGGGCCTCTCAGGTTTTTATTTTGTTTGATACCCATTCTACTTTGGTTTTCTTTGGGCTAGAACTAGTTTTAGTGTAGGTTATGAGGGGGGCTCACCCTTTATCACAGTGGAGAACCATTTAAAAAAAAATCGCAGGTGACCTAGGTCGGTAAACAACTCCTTCAGGCTGTGGAGGCCCTCCGTTCTCTGAGTCGGGAGCTCAGTTAAAGAGCACTTGTGCTCGCGGCTCCCAATCTCCGAGAGATGAAGAGCCAAGTGGAACACTTTGGGCCAACCTGCCTTCTCGGAGTCCACTTTTGCAGATGCCAGGCACCGGTAGGTGGAGCCAAACCAGGACCTTTCTGAACACAAGGACGGCGGCCGCAGGAGCCAGGAACAGGCTTGTCTTCGGCATGGTTGAGTAGACTACCATTTGGCAGAGTGCGGGGAAGCTGCATCATTTTGTGGAGCAGGCTGCATAGGGCTTGGATGGAGTGGGCCACAGCGTGTTTAGTTTTCTACCAGGGTCTTCACATGGTTCCGTTGGGGTAGCAATGAAGGAAAGCGCCAAAATTGCAAGGGACTTGTCTGTGCAGGTAGCCGAGGGCTTCCAGTCAGAGGCAGGGGTTCTGTGCGGCAGGTTCTGCCCTAGTTTGTAGTAGTGAGCATCCAGCCTCGGAGGCAGGCAAGAGAGGACTTAGGGGCTCCAGGGATCAGCCATGCCTTCGAAGGCAAGCTGTTTGGCTTGTGGGCTCCACAAGAGTTCGCTCTCTGCAATGGGGTTATGGGGCGAGGCCCGCTCGGAAGAAAGGGACTGGCTGGAGGAGTGGTCCCAGAAGGGGAGCCAGCCTAAAGCCCTAGATAGCGCCAATGGATCCATGGCAGGCCAGCACTCCGCCAAGAAGAGGGCAAGGGTAGTGGGGTCCAGTGCTGAGGTCAGGACCTCTGACCCACCTATACTGGAAGCACAGGTGAAGGGCACGAAAGATCCACAGCCCACTTCCTGGAGGGGCCCGGTGGCCTTTCTTCTCATGCATAATGCTTTTTGCATGAAACAGGGAGAGAGGTCTTTTGGTGTGTGCCAGGACAGAACAAGGCAGCGGAGCCTGGTGTGGACACAGAGGAAGTGAGCCCCAGCTGCAGGAGACCGGATGAGGACCTGTGGGAGGAACAGCGATCATTTGGGTCAAGAGGAGGATGGCCCTATGGAACTGACGGGGCCAGATGCTGTGGAGCTGGAAGAGGGGGAGATCCTTCGAGGGGATGAGTCCCGCATTGTGTGAGTTTTTCGCAGTGAGGAGCTCACCACCTTGATTACCCAGTCCTTGTGGCCCTCAACATTTTGGCCGAAGCACCACATGAGGAGGAGGAAGCTTTGAAGGATCCCCTGTTCCAGGCCGTACAAAAGACCAAGACAGTATTCCCACTGCAAAGAGTCATCAGGCAGATGATTCAAGATGAGTGCGATGTGCTTGGAGGCAGGACCGAAGGGCACGCGGACCCTGGCACGCCTTTACCCTATTCCGGTGCCCAAGAAGGAGCTTTTCCGCTCACCAAAAGTGAATGTAGCGGTATCTACAATCACAAAAAAGACGACTATTCCTGTAGAAGGTAGTATGGCACTTAATGACGCTCAAGACCGCAAGCTTGAGACTCTCCTCAAGCAGGCTTTTGAGACTAATGTGTTGTCACTGCAGGCATCAATGTGTGGAGCCTTCGTAGCGAGGGCCTGCTTACACTGGGCTCGGTGCTTACTAGAAGGGGTAGGGCTGAATCAGCCAGCCCCACCAGAAGCAGCAAAGCTAGAATCCGGGGCAGCCTACCTGGTGGATGCCTTCTAAGATCTTATTAGAGGATTGTCAGATTATTATCATGTTTTTGTATTTGGTGCGTACATCAACAGGGAGCCAATGTAGTTGATGAAACATCAACACCTCTACCTCTTCACTCGACCCATGTCCAGTTTTTTGGTTTAAAATCACAAAAGACCAATTCTTACCAATCATATCCAGCACTGTATACTCCTTCCTTTCTCAAGGACTTCTTCCTCCCTCCTTCAAACAAGCTTCAATCAGACCGCTCCTGAAGAAACCAAATCTTGATCCACACTCCCCATCCTCCTACAGACCTATAACAAGTATACCATTTATCTCCAAAATCTTCACCACATCTTCCTCCTTCACTTCTCACAAGCACCCACCCACCCTGCACCATTTAACTCTTCCAACCCCGATAAACTCCTCATACACTAAATAGACAAATGGACAGAATTAATAACACTGCCCATTAATAATGTCACGACTTAACCGGCCAAGCTCTTATATTATGTTCTATACCAATTGTATATAGTTACCCTGTATTGCTCTTTGTCAGTATGTATATAGTTACCCTGTATTGGTTCCAAGTTTTATCCCCTGTTACAGTGTAAGCGCAAAACAGTCTCGACTGACTTGAGCAACCTTTGTTGAATGTAAACCGCGCTGATAACAAATAGCGCGGTATATAAAAGATGTTAAATAAATAAATAAAATAAATCATTGAAAAAACTGTACAAACCCAAGATCATATAGACCTCTGCGCACCTCTAGACACACATCAACATGGATTCCAACCTAACCACAGCACAGAAACCCTTATTGACCTTCCTCTTAAACTCACTTATAACAGGCATTGAATCAATCACCAAAGGCTTCATCCTGTTCTTTCTGGACATCATTGCTGCCTTTGAAACTGTATCCCACCAACTCTTCCTCAACTAACTCCACCACGTTGGAGTCCATGGTACCCCCCTCAAATGGTTCCATTCCTATCTCTTCAATCAAAACTAATGAATAAAGATTCAAACACAAACCTCATCTCTTTTCACTCTTAACCAGGGAGTGCCACAAGGATCATCCCTCTCCTCTCTGCTGTTCAACATATACATTCAACCGCTGTGTGCCATCCTCCAACCGTTCCAAGTAGAGTACTTGATATACACTGAGGATATAATCTTCCCATCATTCTCCACTTCTACCCATGATTACTCCACGCTCTCAAGTTGCTTCACCAAAGTAATCAAATGGCTCCACCTCCACGATATATCCATTAATCTTAATAAAACAGAGCTCCTCCATGTCACAAAGGACCCCACCTACATCCTCCCTGCTTCTATCAGAATCGGCAACAATGAGGAGAGTGTTTTGATTGGGGGAGCAGACGCGGCTGTTCTTGGAAGCTGCGGGAGCAGTGCAGCTGGTGTCTGGAGGTCCTGCTGAGATTGGGCAGGCACACGGAGGACGGCTCCAGTGTGAAGGACCCCTCCCTCTGCCTCTACATAACCCGGCAGCTCCTGTACGCGGCTGCGTGCCGTGTCCTAAGGGGCGTGTCACGCCCCTTGGACGCCTCTTTGACGCACCTGAGGTGCTGAGAGGTCTGTGTTTTTCTTCTATGGGTAAGCAGAAAGCAAAGTTGACTGAAATCTGGAGCCAAGGAGCAAGGAGATAAGGTGGTGGGCCCCATGGACAAACATTTGATTTCCCTGTTGCCTGCCGTATCGTCACCGGAAGGGGCTTCATTGAGCTCTCATTCTCGGTCACCACCGCTGTTTCCTCAGCCTCCTTTTTTCTTCGATCTTGTTGGAGTTGTTTCCTGAAGTTTGCACTCCAATCCCTAAACCTTGCTCTCCGGTTGTACCTGATATTTTGGCCTCTAATCCTCAAGTTGGGGAAGTAACTCTTATGGATATTTGGTCTGCTATTCATAATATTGATATGCGATTATTCTCTACTGTATCATCCCTATGTCAGTTTACTCATGATGATGTAGGTAAAATGCAATCTATGGATAAACAATTAAGCTCTTTTTCTAAGATTCTGGCCCGTACTGATTCTCAGTTCCAGTCATGTTCCGATAATGATATAGCTTTAATGCATGATTCCTTAGCTTTTTCCTATCGGCTGGAGGTACTTGAGAATCAGTCTCGGATTAAGAACTTACGTTTCTTGAATTTTCCTGTTACACACTTGCTATCTTCTGATATATTGTTAAAGAAGTATTTTACTGAAGTATTAAAATTAGATGGGAATGTAGACACTGTCCACATGTATTACCTTTCTCCTAGATTCTCTCCTCCTGAAAAGGATAAGGATCTAACTGCTTTATCTGATTTCTCGGTTGGACAAGATCTTACTGCTTTTCTTGAAGACTCCGCGGATGTCATTTCCAAACGTAGTACCCCTGTGGTGACTTTTGGTTCTGAGTCCACTAAGTCAACTGTTTTGCGGGCTTATATTAAGCACTGGGAAATCTTCTTTTTTGGCCAAAAAATTCAAGTTTTTCCGGATGTAGGCAGGGTTACCCATATTAGGTGTAAGCATTTTCTGTCATTGAAAGATCGAGTTGTGGCATTGGGGGCCTCTTTTTTTTTTTTTTCCCTTAAAATTTCCTTGTCGTTGTATACTTATTTTTGAGGGGCAAATCTTTGTTTACACTGAAGTTACTCAATTGCAGTCATTTTTGACTGAAAAGGAAGCTGCTGAGGGTTAGGTGGCATAATAATGTGCTCCCCATTGTGGAGCTTTTGCTCCTGTATTCCTGTTTTATTGTAATGTGTTTAATTTAGGAATTGCGCTCTCTTGATGTGGGTTTTGATGGGTTATTTCTTCCAAGGATATTATTGGATATGCTTGTTGTGATAATGTTTCCTTAATATGTATTGTTATTCAAGAAAATCTAAATAAATAGAAAAAAAAATCGGCAACAATGATATCCGCGTCAACTTCTTTTAAAATAACTCTGAATCATACTCGACCAGTAACTGACCTTCATGGCCCATATCCAAAGCATCACTAAGGCATGTGATAAGGAAGCTTATCATAGTTCAGGAGGGAGCTATAAAAGAGGTGAATTGGCTTTGAACAAGCAACCTGTCTTTGCTGGTAGAAATAATAAAACAGAATGTTTTCATAAAAGACTAGCAGTCCCAGAATGCACCAGGTTTCAAACAGCCTCTAGAAGGGCTGAAGTGGGGAAACGTGTGTTCAATCAGGAGAGCTATGAGGTAATCCCCAATCACTCATCTCCAAGGGCAGGGCTTGATTCAGCACACCTGGGCTGTGCTAGGGTGGAGTGTCCCTCTAAGCAGGTTAAAAGTAAAAGATATTCTACACAGAGACAGAACGGAAAGAACAGAAAGAACCAGGAGAGCAGACAGAAAGAGGAGAGAGGACTACAACAGCAGAAGCAACGTGGAAGGAAGAAGAGAAAGACATCTTGGAGGTCTAAAGAAGGAGCCCACAACCAGTACGTGTGTTAGGAGTGATTGCAGAGGCAAGCATACTCCATTGGACCGGAGGAAGCCAGAGGAGTGGGGTTAAGCCAGGAATTCCCAGACGGCACCTTTGAAGGAGACGGCTGCATTTGGAAGGGGCCCTAAGACCGGTGCAAGAAGGTATGTGAATAGAGACCCAGTGTCCAGGGATCTTGATTGGAAGGTTGGACATAAAAGCTGGACTACTTACTGGCCAGGATACCTGGAGAGGAAACCTAACAGCCAAGGAAGCTCAGGTATGAACTTTGATCTATGCCCTAGCTCTTCTCCAGGAAGACAGCAGGGAAACAAATATTATCCTGAGAATGATCAATTAAAGAATTCCTCTGAGCCAGACCCTGATATTGATTCCATGATATTTGAGGAAGAAGGAGATATATCAAATGATCAGAATGAATACATGGATTGCTCTCTGTCTAGGCTACTGTTTTAAAGTACTTTCTCACTAATACAGCAACCACCAAAAGGAACTGTAACTTGTTCTTTTATCTACCCAGAAAAGTCTGCAAGAAAGCTTTAGGGTAGGATTGAGCCACGTAGAAAGAGTGAACCAGCAAAGGGGTTTGCAGCTGGCTAATTATTGGTGATTGAGCCAGGCACAAGTGCACGTGAGCTCTGGAAGGAAACTTTTCTTTTTTTGTGTGTGTGTGAATAGAAGAAAGTTATCCTTGATAAAGAACAGGTTTTTTTGTTACTTTTGGGTTTTGTTTTTGCCTTTTGAAGCACTGCTAAGAATGTCATTAGCAAGAGCCATCAAAAAGACCTTTTCTGTTTCCCATCAAGGTCTTTATTGATTTATTGCTTAAGAAGTTCAGTTACCTTATAACATGTTTTATTTTTCCTGAGTACAATACTTGAAGCAAGTGTCCTTTTGTGTTACCAAGTAAATCTGTGTGGGAGAATTAACCCCATGAATAAAATCAGTTTTTCTTTGCTTACACTCAAGCATCACAACTTTTGTGAACGGCTGATTTTGGTATAAGTGAACTACATTCTCCACAATCCTTTGCAAGTCATAATAATACTTTGCCTTTGCTAAGACTGTGGTCCTTCACGACCAGCGCCCCCGTTGACAGGCAGTATACTATAAGTTCAAAACTCCTCCAAAACCTTCACCCCCTTCTATCCACTGATACATTCCGCTCAGTCTGCCAAGCCACCATCACACCTCTATTTGACTACTGTAATTCCATTTACCAAGGTCTACCTAAGCATGCACTCTTCCCATTACAACTTGCCCAGAATACTGTTGCTCGAACCATCTTCCAAGTCTCAAGGCAAACCCACATCACTTCTATCCTCAAACCTTCACAAAACCCTAGACAATCAATTTTCAGAGCGCCTCCAAATATTAATCCACACCTCGAACTCTGACAGACCAAGAAGAGCACCCAAAATCACTTAAGTCCCCCACTGCAGACTCGTAATTGCAAGCAAACTACAAGGATAAGAGCATTATCTCTGTATGCCCCCACCCTCTATCCGCAATATCAAATCAACCACAGAATTACACAAACAACTAAAGACCCATCTCTTTCTGGAGCATTTTGGCAACAGACACCCACCAATTTCAGTTCAGAACAACCACATGCAAACACATCATCCCCTGCCCCACCCCACCCCCATAAAGCTTCCACAACCCCCCACACTTCCAAACACTACTCCCCATTGTGCATAGTTTTTACATATGACTCTGCGCAAAGATATTGAACGTTAAAAATGTTGTTCATTCTCTGTTTATATCTGAAATGTTCTCGGTGTTTGTTGTGAAATGTTCATAATGTTCCTTTCAATTTGTTCATTGTATTAACCCTGTTCCATGTAAACCGTTTTGATTTGTAGAAAAATGGTATATCAAACATTTGTTAAATAAATTTATAATCAGAGATCCTAAAAAAAACATTTTTTTTTAAATTTAGGTAAATAATTTGATAAACATTGAATGATTAACTTCCCACTTTTCAAAAATACATTGCGTTAATCCCATAGCAGTTGCATAAATGCTCAAATTGCAACTTGCCTTTGTAGTTCAACTAAATAGACTTGAATAAACCGTTCATTGCACAAATGCTGCGGATAAACACATTGCACATGTCTCAAAGGTTACAGTTCAATGCAAATAACTTGCCGTATAACTTATCTGAATGAAATCTTCTTCTCTGGATGTCTCCCACTACCCGACAAAGGCCTTTGTTTTGCTGTAATCATGCTGCTTCAGGGGTCTTTGTTAGTGATATAGCGGAAGGGCTGTCGGGTAAGGTTTTGCCTCTTTGTGGATGATACCAAAATCTGCAATAGAGTAGACACCCAGGAAGGTGTAGATAACATGAGGAGGGATCTAGCTAAGCTTGAAGAATGGTCTAGAATTTGACAGCTGGGATTTAATGTTAAAAAATGTAAGGTCATACATTTGGGCTGCAGCTATCTAAGGGAGCAATATAGTATAGGGGGTGAAGTACTTTTGTCCACTAAAGAAGAGCGGGACCTAGGCATGATTGTGTCTGATGAAAAGGCGACAGCAAAAGCTAGAAGAATGCTTGGGTGCATACGGAGAGGAATGGCTAGCAGAAAAAAGGAGGTGATAGTGCTTCTGTATATCTTTGGTGCAACCTCATTTGGAGTATAGTGTGCAACTCTGGAGACCGTACTTTTAAATGGATATAAACAGGATGGAGTCAGTACAGAGGGTGGCTAATAAAATGGTTACTGGTCTTCATTATTAAGCATATGAGGACAGACTTAAGGATCTTAATATGTACACGTTAGAGGAAAGGCGGGATAGAGGTAATATGATTGAGATGTTTAAATACCTCCGTGGCATAAATGTACAGGGGGAGAGCCTCTTTCAATTGAAAGCAAGTTCTGCTACAAGGGGACATGGGATGAGGGTGAAGGGGTATAGATTCAGGAGTGATATACAGAAATATTTATTTATGGAAAGAGTGGTGGATCCATGAAATAGTCTCCCAGTGGAGGTGGTAGAGATGAGGACAGTTTCTGAATTCAAAAAAGCATAGGACAAACACAGAGGATCTCTAAAGGGAAAAAGGGGACTGTTATTGATATGGAAGGACAGACTAGATAGGCCATGTGGTCTTTTTCTGTCGTCATATTTCTATGTTTCTATGTCTTTAAACATTTTGCTCTTTTTCTCCTGGCATCCTTACGATTGTGGTGCCAAAAGGTGTTTAATTGGGTGATCAACAAGTTGTAAACCAGTCAGCAGCCAACACATCATTCATTGGTAATCCACTCATAATGCAAAGGGCACTTGACGACTGTCAGATTTAAAACTCCAGTGACATCTGTGAACGTATAACGTATCATACAAATGAGGCTTTCTGTTCTGTGGAGACATTTAAACCTTTAGAGGGGCATTCTATGCTCGACGTCTCCCCACTGTATGGCCAATCGGAATTGGGCTATACAGAAGTAGACCTGATTCTGATCCTGAGGGGGGCTAGATGTGCCCGCAGGACCAGAAATCGTGTCTGTGGCTTAGATGTGCAGGAAGGGCCCTGATTGAGATCGGCTGCACATCTAGCCCACATACCCAGCTAACTCAGCCAGGCTCCTGAATGAAGCCGCAGTGCCATGGCTCTGATCCCCTGCTGCAGAAAACAATCTTCTTTCCCTGCAGCCTGACCCCCTATCTGGCCTTTCATGGCCAGGGTTGGGCTGCAGGGATCCCCTTGCACCCCCTCATCTTCTCATCTTCTGTCTCTGCCCAGTGCCGTGGTCCCCTGACATCCAGGGGGACTTAGTCCACCGCAGAGGGGGAATAAGTCCCCTATCTCTGTTGCCAACCCCAGAATCAGCCCTGTACATCCAGAGTCACTCTCCGTCCGCCCTCTTCCCACCTCTGTCCCACCCTCTCCCTCCCACGAACAGTGATCCATGTACAAATCGCCTGTTCATACGGGGAGCTCTGCCGTTTAGCGGGTTTGGAGGTCCTGATCTGCTAAATGGTGTACAGGATGACTGGTAGGCTCTAAAGCATTTAGTTGAAAGATCCATTGCTGTTCCTTTTACACCGACATTTTATTTTGATCACCACTGT
This sequence comes from Ichthyophis bannanicus, assembly GCA_033557465.1. Taxonomy (NCBI): domain Eukaryota; kingdom Metazoa; phylum Chordata; class Amphibia; order Gymnophiona; family Ichthyophiidae; genus Ichthyophis; species Ichthyophis bannanicus. The sequence goes on from CM066034.1 coordinate 1,032,813,504, forward strand.
GAATATTTGTTACGCCTTGATCAATAACTCTACAGTTTTTATGCCCAGTTAGACAAAATTCTTGTTTCCTCTCTGTGGAATAGAGCAGTGCATGGCCTTTTTCTATCTATATTCTATGTTCTATGTTCTATCTATGTTCTATTTTCTATCTATGTTCTATTTTCTATCTATGTTCTATGTTCTATGTAAAATGTATACAAACTGTGTACATGACTGTTGACTTGTTATATGTAAACCGCCCTTGATCTCTGGAAGGGGCGGTATATAAGAAATAGTTAAATAAATATATTAAAACTGCCTAAAGGAAAGGGGGTGTGGGTTTCCAGACTTCAAAGTATATCATTCCACTTCTTTACTAAGGTATGGAATTAAATGGATCTTGGAAGATACTCCTTGCCCTGGAAAGAGATGGAGAAGACACTAGTCGGGACGGCCCATCCATTGTGTGAGAATGTTGTTCGCACAGGGCCTCATGCAAACTTCATTCCACACATGTGTTCCGTTTAAAGGACCAGCTTCAGAGGGAGCCTGGAAGATCTGAAGCTCCGGCTCACCTCTGCACAGCACCGGAGTGAAGAGCAGCGTGTTTCTTCACTCTCGTAGCTGTATTCTCGTGAAGTGTGCTGAGGACTGGGAAACAGGAAATGCCCTTTAACCTTTCCCGGCCCTCAGCGTGCTTCATGAAAATACAGCTACCGGAGTGAAGAAACACACTGCTTTTCACTTCGGCGTTGAGTGGTGAGCCGGGATTTCGGGTCTCCCCGGCTCCCTCTGAAGCCGCTCAGAGAAGCTTGGGGCTCTGGGGGGGGGGGGGGCTAGGATAGGACTGGAAATGAGCTTATTGGGGGGGGGGCTTGGACTGGAAATGGCTGAGGGGGGGGACTAGGACTGGAAATGCACTTTTTGGGGGGGCTAGGACTGGAAATGAGCTGATGGGCTAGGAAAGGACAGGAAATGGCTGATTGGGGGTGCGGGACTAGGACTGGAACTGATGCAAGAGGATGGGAAAATGGGACTAGAAGAGAGTGAATGCTGGGTGGGTCTGGAACTAGAAGGGAGCTGATGTTGGGGGAGGACTGGAAGGGGATGGGACTGGGGGAGTAAGAATGGAGAAGGGAAAAGAGATTTTGTGTGGGAGGGAAGAAAAATCTACGATTGGCTGGGTATTGGGATAGTAAGTGGGGATTGAGGATGGAAGGGTGAAATTTGAGTGGATGAAAGGAATAAAGAAAAAAAGAGGAAAGAGCAAAAGGGGAAAGATTATTCTCTAGGAACAAGCAGGAAGTCTGTCCTCACTTATGGATGACGTCTGCACAGACTGAGCCTGTGTGGAGCAATTCCCCAGCTTTCAAAGAAAGCCTTTGGGATTGCTGCCATGCATGCGTGGTCCTCTTCCCACCCAAGGGTGCCATCTTGCTCAGTCTCCCTTTTTCCACAAAGCCCTTCGGATGCATGTTCTCGTCTCTCAGAAAAAGCGTTTCTTTTTCGGCCTCTGGCCTATTTTTCCGGTTGCACTGGCCCTCTACCCGTCCCGTCCCCCGCTCCTTTTCTTTTTGTGCAAAAGAGGGATGTTTTTTCGTAGCATTTTTTCCCTTGTGGGCTTCGCACCCTTTTTCCCCCAACGCTGGCTGTGTGGGTCTTTGACTTTGCGGGAGCCTTTTTTGCCCTGATGGCCACCGGTTTTAAAAAATGCGACAGGTGCTCCATGACTGCTTTCTGTGGTGCCTCAGAGCCAACCATGATCCGGAGCTCTGCTCGCTTTGTAAGAAAATGTCCTCTAAGGCCCTTCTAAGTTGTAAGCAGAAGTCCAATGACATTTTCCGCAAGGCCACCTCGGAATCCCTGGAGGTGCCCTCTGTCATCTCTCCATGGGTGGGATCCCCCACCTTTGCCCCGCGCTCAAGGCGGCACTCTGACCAAGGGTCCTCTGAAGTGGAGCGGCGTAAGAAGAAGACGACCTTGAAGTTGCTGTCGGGGGCTCCGGACAAGTCCCGTATGCTGGCACTAGAGCGCAGCATTTCTGCCTTCTTAGCTGCCCAGCCAGTGCTCATGTCCAGCACGGCTGGCTCATGCCCAGAGACTGAGGTTCCCTCAAGAGGGACTCCAAAACTTGCCCGGGAAACTACCGAGAGCCATGGGCCTCGTGAGAGTCCTCGGCGCCATTCTCGCTTGCCTTCCCGTTCCTTGGGGGCGAGATTCTCCAGGGCCTCCGGCTCCAAGTGGACCTCAGTCTCCGGATGGGGCAACCAGCCCGAGTCTGATTCCTTTTCAGATCTCTAGGGTTGGGAGTCAGATGAGGATACCTCCCCAGAGACTCACACCCACAGGAACCTCCCTTCGGACATGTCCCCGCCTGCCTTTCAGAGGTGTTCACCGCCTGAAGACATCTCCTTCATGGTGTTTGTGCAAGATATGGTGCGGGCCCTCAACCTAGCTACCCAGGCCGATATCTTGCAGTATGAGTCCCCACCTCCGGAATCTCTTACTGTCACAGTTCCTCCCATTCTGTCCAGGCTGCTCCTCTGCATGTGGGATACACCTGCCTCAGTGCCCATTGTGAGTAAACGCCCTGACACGATGTACAGGGTCCAGCGCGGTCCTGGGTTTATGAAGACCCAACTTCCCCACACTTCCATGGTGGTAGAATAGGCGATGTGGAAGCAAAAGAGCCCGAAGTCACACTCTTTGGTCCCGCTGGGTAGGGAGTCGAGAGCCCTCGACGCCTTGGGTCCATGCTTACCAACTGTACATGGGCATGCCAAGGAGCTCAGGGGTTTCTCCGCGGGCCTTGCAGGCAAACCCCTCCTTAGGTTCCAGACCTTTCTGAGGTCCGTCAGAGTGCTCGAAATACCTCTCCCGTGCTGCCTACAATGGATTTGAATCCTCGCCCCTTGTGGCAGCGGCCAGCATTGGGACCCGACTCCATGCATAGCTCCAGTTCTCGGATTTGGAGCAGTGGGTCCAGGTAAAGCTCCTGGACATTCCCTGCCTTGGTGAGCAGCTTTTCAGTATGGAGGATAAGGTTGCCGAGAGAGAAACGGAGTTCGTAACCCAAACCCGCCTCTCGCGCAAGACCACCTCCCTCCCTCGGAAGAAGCAGCCAGCTAAGAAGCCGTTCTTCCCGAGGAAGGGGCCTACCTTTACTGGGGTTATCCACCAAACCCACCCACTCACGTGCCGGCCACAGCGACTCAGGAGAAGGCACCGGACGGCCACCGCAAGCCTAAAGGGCCCAAGCCCCAAACCCCAGCACTATCTATTTATTTATTTTATTTAGACAGTTTTGTATACCGCCTTATCCTTCAATCACAACACAATTGGGGGATACATTTAACACGCAGGGATATGAGACACATACACTAATACTTACAGGGAACATGGGCAATGGAGGGTTAAGTGGCTTGCCCAAGACCACAAGGAGCATCTGTGGGACTAGAAACCCCAGTCCTTCCAGCCCAAGGTTGCTGTCCTCTAGTGGGATTTGAACCCCCGACCTTCCGGCCTGAAGTACCTTGCCCCACCCACTAGGCTACTCCTCCCCACTCAGGGCTTTTGATGCCAGCAGCGTAGCCTTTTGCCCTCCAGTAGTTTTGCAGCAGGTAGGGGGACATCTGTCCCTCTTCGCCCCTCGGTGGGTGTCCATCACATCAGACACCTGGGTCCTCTGAGTAATCCAAGACAGGTATCACCTCCACCTGGACAGGTTTCCCCCTTCCTTCTCCCCAGCAGAGCCTTCTCGACTCCCTGCGCACCAGACATATCTACAGCGGGACCTGGACAACCTCCTCACTCAGCAGGTGGTCGAGAGCGTCCCGACACATCTCAGAAGTCGGGGCTTCTATTCCCGGTACTTCCTCATCCTGAAAAAAACAGGAAAGTTAAACAAGTTCTTGGTGCGGGAGTTCAAAATGCTATCGCTTGGCGTCCTGCTGCCCTTCCTCCAGCAGGGCGATTGGCTATGCTCCTTGGATCTCCAGGATGCTTACGTCCACATCTTGATTCACCCCCAGCACAGGCAGTATCTGCGCTTCAGGGTGCAAGGGGAACACTGCCAATACAGGGTGCTCCCCTTTTGGGCTTGCGTCTGCTCCGTGGGTCTTCACAAAGTGCCTCTCCGTGGCCGCCGCCTCCGCCTCCCTCAGATGGCAGGGTGTACCAGTCTTCCCTTACCTTGATGACTGGCTTGTCATGGGACCCTCAGCCAGGGAAGCTCGATTGGCGGCATTGCGCTCGATGATACTCAAGCACCTAGTGTTCCTGGTCAAGTCCCACCTCGAGCCGGTGCAGGCCTTGGATTTTATTGGCTCACGTCTCGACACTCAGCGGGTGATGGCCTTCCTGCCAGCAGACCCCCTGTAGCCCTCCTCCGAGCCCTGTTCTTTATAGTGGAGGATGTGTTGGGGGGGCAGATTAAGTGGAGGGTGAACAGGTGGGTTTTGAGGAGTTTGTGGCAGGTGTGGTGGTCTTTGTTTCTTATGGAGTCAGGGAGGGAGTTCCAGGATGTGGACTTGTTAACTGAGAGCCAGGAGCTCTTTTGCATCTAGTGCACACGTGAATCCTCTCACCAGCTGGGAGAAAATCATACATGTGACACTCAATGCAAAAGACTGGATAGCCTACATCTTCTGCTGGACTGCTCTCTGCATCTTAGTTAATTTGTTTAGCTGTTTAAAATTGTTCAATTACTTAAAGTTGCTAGGGGACTAGGGATATTTGAGCCAATACAAATATACCTAATACGTTTCAAGGACTTTGTTTAATGTTCACCTCAAGATGAACAGCAAGGACCTAGAATTAATGTAAGACCTAAGAACTTGCTGATGAAGATAACCAGTTAAACCTGAAAGTGCAAAATTTCCCTACTTTCTCTAAATTGCTGTAAAAGCCTATTTGATTGTGCCTGCGATAGGAAGAGCTGGAGAGGTGAGAGAGCAGGAAGGTAAACAGTTTGTCAGTTAAAACTGTACCCTAACTCAGTGTTCCTTAGCCGTTTTTATATTATGGCACACTTTTTGAGTTTGTTCAATCCTCACTGCACGCTAAACCAAATTTTGCATGATACTCACTCTTAGTCCCTCCCACTTGCAGAAGCGGAGTAGCACTTTTATCCTGTGTGGATCTCATTCTGCTGGTTTCAGTTTAATGTGCGAATATGTAAGGTCCACAAAGAGACACACAGGAAAGTAGCACTGTCCTCCTCCTACTAGGGGCGGCAAGGTGGGGAGTGAGGCTACCTGATTCCCTGTGCTAGTACTAAGCAGGCAGTTCAATTTAGAAAGCAGAGGGCTTTTCTATGAGGCACTGGCCAGTAGAAATGGGGCAACACCCTTATGAGTTCATGCCTAACCATGCCCCAATCAGTCACCCCAAAGCCCACCATGGACTTTCCAAAGGCACACCAGTGAGCCATGACACACTGGTTGAGAAGCACTGCCCTAACTGACTGACTTTATTTATTTATTTAACAGGTTTTCTATACCGCCTTTTCCTTAAATCAAAGCGGTTACCAAGACACAAGAAGGGAGAACAGAGACAGGGGGGCATACACTGACTTTAGTTACACTGAGGTTTTTTTGCAGTAGCTGTGGTGGTCTTCCCCTGGGGCAGTAGCCTGCCTGAATCTCTGAGGGGGCCCCTTCTAGACCCTGTGGTAGATAAAAGCTCCAAATATGACCCTGTGTAAAAAAGGTTTGTCCACCTTTGGTTTGCACCATAAATTATTTGTCGGAATTCCTAAAAACAATCCTCACATGTGGTCTGCTGGCCCCTCCCCTTAGCAGTGTGGATGAAAATACACAGGTCAGCTAAACGTGGGGGAAGGTGGCAGGCACTGTACACTTGCAAAAAAATCTCTTCTCTAACTCATCCCTCGGATCACTGGCTAATCCCTGCAGGTGTGTATTACCCAGTTCTCCAGGAACAAGCAGGAAGTCAGTCCTCACATATGGGTGACATCAGCGCCTTTGGGAATGCTACCATGCATGTGTGGTCCACTTCCAGCCCAAGGATGTCATCTTGCTCAGTCTTCCCCTCCCCCCCCCCCCCCCCCCCCCCCCCCCCGAGCCCAACATGCACTTGTCCTATTTCCCTGGAAAAATCCTCTAAAAATTATCCTAAAACTTTGTATTTTATTTCCGGTTTGTATACTGGTTCCTCTTCCCACCTTGAGCCAGTGCCTTCCCTGACACGGTCTTCTGCTTTCCCTTCTTTTTCCTTGAGGCTTGCCTCGATCGGCATTCGCGCCCTTTTTCACCTAGGGGTTGTCGACCCTGACCGGGTGTGTCCCACCATGACTCCCAGTGGGTTCAAAAAATGTGACCACTGCAGTCAAATCGTGTCTGTTACAGAAACTCCATGACTGCTGCTTGCACTGTCTCAGTCTGGACCATGACAGTACCACTGTGACCTATGTCAGGCCATGACTCAGAACCAAGAAAAGGTCGGAGTTGCAGGAGATGATGATCCCACGGTCCGACTCAGCCCCGGCTTCCCCAATGCTGAGCCCCAAGCCAAGCACTTCCTGTGAGGCCCGGGCATCTTCGGAATCCCACGGCAGCAGCTCCTCCATCAAGACCCCAGACCCTGGCAAGAAAAAGAAAAAGTTCTCAAAACCAGTTGAGGTTCCACCGATGAAACCCAGTAAGGTCCCGCGGTGGGACTTGGGTGACTCCGAGCAGCACCCTCCTAAGGTCTCTTAAGTGGGAGTCCTTGGCCGACGGTGATTGTGTGAGGCTCCCTGAGGCCATGGTCCTCATCAAGGATGCCCTTGCGAGAGTGCTGGTGCCAGGCCCAAGACTCTGTGCACGTGCCAAAAGCTGTGGAGCCTTCTGGCATCGAGGCCAGAATGGAGGTCCTGGAGCAGAATCTCTCTGCCATCCTGGCCATGCAGCAGGCGATGATGTCAGATTCATCCACATCATCTGCCCTGACAGCCAGGCCCCTGACTGCGACGGCTCACTGGGCATTGAGCCAGGCATCGAGCACCACCGGCCTTGAGCGAGTCCTCTGCACCAATTAAGATCCCGATCCTCGGGGATTCAGTCCTCCCTGGTTAGCTTCCAGGAGTCTGACCCAAGACCCAGCAGGAGATCTCAGTTTCTCGGGACAGGTCTCGAGACACATCCCACACCTCAGACTCCTCGAAACCCTCCGGCTCTGACTGGGAGACCAACGTCAAAGCCTTGCACAAGACCTCTCAGCACTGAGACATCCCTTCGGAGCCATCTCCCCCGGAGCCCTGGTGTCATTCTTCACCTGAGGACGAGGCTTTCCACAGCTTTGACCTGGACATGGCCCAGTCCCTCTCGGTCCAGACTGATTATGAGGAGGATCCGCATACCGAAGAACTGAAGATCCTCCAGTATGAGTCCCCACCAAAGGAGGCTCTGTCGGTGCCGGTGCGGTGGCTTCTGCAGATGTGGGAAATCCTGGCCTCTGTGCCGGTGGTCAGCCGATGCCTCGACTCCATTTATTGCATCAACAAGAGCCTGAGCTTCCAGAAATCCCAGTTCCCACACAACTACATAGAAACATGATGACAGACCATGTGGTCTTTTTATCTAGTCTGCCTTTCCATATCAACCACGAAAACAGTCCCCTTTTTTCCTTTAGAGATCCTCTGTGTTTGTCCCATGCTTCTTTGAATTCAGATACTGTCATCTCTACCACCTCCACTGGGAGACTATTCCACGGATCCACCACTCTTTCCATCAAGAGATGTTTCTGCATATCACTCCTGAATCTATCCCCTGTCACCCTCACCCCACTTTGGCTACGCCAATGTGATCCTTCATGGACTCTCTAAGAACACACTAAACCCACTACATTAGCAATTAACGCTGCTGCCTGCTTCCTACACGGGGCCTCTAGAAGGGACCACATTACTCCAATCCTAAATGACCTGCACTGGCTACCTATCTACTGCCGGCTCACCTACAAAGTAGCACTGTTAACGTTCAAGGCCATCAACAAAACAACCTCTAGCTCCTTGACGAACCTTATCCACCCCACACCTGCAACCAGAGCAAGAAGGTCCTTTGCCACCAACACACTAATAACCCCCAGCGAAGTAACAAAATGCACTCAGGCAACAAAAAACAGAGCCTTCATGTTCTATGCACCTACCTGCTGGAACGAGCTCCCAGTGACCATCCGCACGATCACTGACCTTGCCCACTTCAGAACAGCTTTTTCTCCTACACTACACCCAGGCCAACAACATGTCCTCACTTGACACAACCCTACAACCTAATCATAAAAAACAAAGAACCCAGTAAATAAATTACATCCCTGTACATAGCTGTCAGGGCAAGCCATGTCGCTACAACTGCATAGCGACTCCCTGCCTAGACTGTATATAGTCTGTATATAGTTACCCCTGTTCTAAATCCAAGTTGTATTACCCGATCGATGTAAGTACAGAGCAGGATCTTCCTACTCCACACAAAATGTTATCTGTAAACCGCACTGATTTTAAAAAGCGTGGTATATAAAAGCATTAAATAAATAAATAAATGTCCCCTAAACCTTAGAAGCACCAGAGTCTTGCAAACCTCATGTTTTTAAGTTCTTCTTTATTTAGCCAGTTTTGTATACCACTTTTTCCTTTAATCAGAGTGGTTAGGGACATAACAAGGGGTCTACATTGAACAGAGGGTGACCAGACAGACATATAATTCTGGGGGGTTGAGCCCAGATCTGAGTCGTTGGTGGTTGGTGTCTGTATCGGTGGTGCTATTTATTTATTTTATTTAGACAGTTTTATATACCACCTTATCCTTCAATCAAATTGGTCACAACACAATTGGGGGATACATTTAACACGAGGGGATATGAGACACATACACTAATACTTACAGGGAACATGGGCAATGGAGGGTTAAGTGGCTTGCCCAAGACCACAAGGAGCACCTGTGGAACTAGAAACCCCAGTCCTTCCGACCCAAGGTTGCTGTCCTCTAGAGGGATTTGAACCCCCGACCTTCCAGCCTGAAGTACCTTGCCCCAACCACTAGGCCACTCCTCCACTCCATAGAGTTATGGGGCTTGTTCAAATGAGTCCATGAACAGGTGGGTTTTAATGGATTTGCGGAAGTCCTTGAGGTCTTTTTGTGCTCATAGATCCTCAGGGAGGGAGTTCCATAGATCCGGTGCCGAGAGTGATAATGCCCTTCTGGATGTTGCTTGCTTTGTCCTGTGGTATCTGGCTGGGGTGCGGAGTCTATTGCTGCCTTTGGTTCGCCTGGGTCTGCTGCTTGCGTCTTTAGTTATCAAGGTTTGTAGAACCTCTGCTGAGCAGTTCTTGCTGGTTTTGCCCCTATTTATTTATTTAACTAGGCTTATATACCAATTACTGATACTGCTACATATCCCTGAAACGTACACCTGCTACTCAAACGTACGCCTGATACTGTTGACACTTAACCGTGCTAATACTAACTGCTGCAACTTTTACCGTCGATACCCACGCTTGGTATTGCTGCAAATATAGTTATCAGGGGTGCAAATCTAGTTGGCGGACTAAACAGCTTTGAAAAGTTGCATTACAAGCTATAAAAATGAAGATGCTAATCTTATACATCGGTATATACCTGTTCATGCTAATCCATGCCTACACATTCAATCCAAACCTATATCAATCACACCTATGCACAACATTCTACCTCCTCTACACCATACAAATGCCAAAACCTCTCCTACTCACACCATACTACCACACCAGAGACACAGTAACGCACACACGCAAGCACAGGGCCTACACTAACAGCCCTACAAAAAATCAGAGGCACCACAGGCCTAAAGCATCATCGGCTCACACACACAGCCAACCAACAACACAAACCGCTAACAACCAGGCCACACAAGTGCTGCATGAAACCTGTAATATCAGCCTTATCAATGCTCGCTCAATCAGGAACAAGACCCACATAATCCACGACATCATTACAGATGAGAAACCGGACATCCTATGTATAACTGAAACATGGCTCACCAACACCGATGCAGCCATAGTAAATCAGATCAGCAAACCTGGATACAACCTATACAACTGTCCCAGAGCCCACAAGAAGGGTGGAAGGATCCTCATAATAGCTAAAGCAAACCTGCAACTCATAAGCACATATCAGAACTCAAACACAGACATAGACCTACTAAAGGTAGAAAACACTGCGGTATCCATCTGCCTGATATACAGGCCCCCCTCGCCACAGCATGAGATTCTTGCCTCTGCATTAGAAAACATCCTCAACGCAACCAAAAAAATTCCAGATCATACTAGGAGACCTAAACCTAACATCAACGACAGCCACACATGCAAACACCTTCCTAGAGGCTATGACCCAGCTAGGGTATCAACAACTAACAGAGCCCACCCATGAAAAGGGTCACACACTGGACATGGTTTTCACACCTGCAGGAGTGCAGGCCAACGTTGAGAAGCCCCTGATAGAGATCATCCCATTACCCTGGTCAGACCACCACCAAATCAATATGCGGATAAAGCTTCCTACCTTGTCTAAAGACACAAAGGCAAAAAGAATAACACTCCAACAAAGAAGATTTAACAAACCAAATATGGAATGTCTTATCAAGACCATCAAATCCCACATAGACCTGGGAAAAACAGACCTCAATGAATTAACAAGTAGCTGGGATTCCGGAATTCAGGCTATGGCGATCCCTAAAGAGAACCATGCACAAACGCATCCAAACACAAATCGGAACCTTGGTACAACATAACGCTGACCAGAATGAAACGAGACCTTAGAAAACATGAAAGAAGGTGGAGACATACCAAATCCATTGAGCTAAGGTCTGTGTACCTCAACCTCCTCTCAAAATACAAGGAAGAAGTAAACACAGCCAAGAGGATACACCATACCAGCATTCTAAGCAAAGCCATCAACAAACCACGAGAACTCTTTGCACTAGTTAAATCATTAACCAAAACAGCCCCACCGGAACATCAAGATAGCCCCATACATCCACAAACGCTTGCAAACCACTACGCAAGCAAGCTGACTACCACCAACCCCACTCATTATATAGACACACCATGCCAAGGAACAGCGGTGGAGCATAAACAGGCATGGAGTACTTTCCGCAACGTCGATGTGCAACAAACCATCAACATACTAACCTCCATAAATACCACCACATCCCCACTCGACCCCTGCCCAACGGCATGGATTAAAGCAGTAAAAAAAGAGATCAACCAGCAAATATCCCACATCATAAACCAGTCACTAAGTCAAGGAATAATGCCTGACCAGCTGAAGCAATCTATAATAAGGCCAATCCTAAAGAACAACTCGCACAACAAGGAAGATCCGACATCATACCGCCCCATCTCCAGCATTTCATTCCTCGCAAAGATCATTGAAAAAAGCAGTACTCATACAACTTCAAGAACACCTTGATGACTGTGATACCCTAGATAAACAGCAATACGGGTTCAGAAGAAATCATGGAGTTGAGACACTCTTGATAGCGCTAATGAATAACCTCCTCAAAGGCCTAGAAGACAGAAAGAAAATGTTCATACTTATTTTCATAGACATCTCTGCCGCCTTTGACACAGTACACCATGGGATCCTCCTTAACAAACTGGAATCTATAGGAATTGTGGGAACCCCCCTCAAATGGTTCTCCTCATACATAACGAACAGAAGGCCACAAGTGCAATTCAGTGGTGAGAAAGCTGAACCTTTCTCTCAAACTCAGGGCATACCCCAGGGTTCTGTCCTATCGGCACTACTGTTCAACATTTACATGCAACCCCTCTGCGACATTTTCAAAAGGCATAATATCAAATACCACATCTATGCAGATGATATTATGCTCTACACACAACTAGATACCGCGGACCCTCAATATACAACGCTTGAAAATTGTCTGGATGAGATGTCAAGTTGGCTTCAGAAAAACAACATGACAATTAACCATAAGAAAACAGAAGTCATGTATATATCCAGTAAACCATACTTCAACCCCCACCCCCCCCCTACAATCACTCTGTGCAACAACATGTACAACACGAAAAACGAAATCAAATATCTAGGAGTCACACTCGATTGCAACCTAAAAATGGAGACACACCTACGCAAAACGAATAAAGCCATCTTCCATAAACTTAGAGTGATTCAACCACTAAGGAAAATAATAGAACCCGGTGATTTTCGGTCGGTAGCGCAAGCTCTCATTATGCCGCACCTAGACTACTGTAATGCCATCTTACAAGGTCTGCCTAAAAAATCACTAAATATCCTCCAGATGGCCCAAAACGTGACAGCCAGGATCATAATGGGAACAAGCATCGCTGAACACATCACCCCCATTTTAATAGAGCTACATTGGCTCCCAATTGCAACTAGGATACAATACAAGATATTAGTGACCGTCTTCAAACTAATAAACAACATATCCCCATCATTCCTATCCTCACTTATCAGCACGCAAACTACAAATAGGGACAGAAGAACCATCAACTCGGGCACCCTGCAAGTCCCCACCAACTTCAGAACAGTGAAAGCAAGTACGAGTCGTAGAGCCTTCTCATTCTCTGCACCAACTATCTGGAATCAACTCTCGTGTGAGCTGCGTTTAACCAAGGACATCATCAAATTCAGGAAGGAGCTAAAAACTCACCTATTCCGATGTCATTACAATCAATTATGACCATCAACTGCGAGAGAGTTACAAAATGCTATATGTATAAAAATGTAAATATGTATATATAGATGTAAGAATGTATTATTCATCCCCTAAGACGCTAATCATGTGTGCTGTGACCCCAGATCTATGTATATACCACCCCCCCCCCCCACAAGTCTTGATTGACAACCCCCAAAGACGAATCGAACCGCTGCTGATCGCTGGAAGCAGCGGTATATAAGTGTGTAGTAAATAAATAAATACCACTTTTTTCTACACGTCAAAGCGGTGTACATTCAGGTACTATATATATATTTCCCTTGTCCCTGAAGGGCTCACAATTTGGAGGGTTAAGTGGCTTGCCCAAAGCCACAAGGACCACCTGTGGGACTATAAACCCAGGTTCTTCTGCCCCAAGGTTGCTGTCCTCTAGCAGGATTCAAACCCCTGGCCCTCCAGCCTGAGGTAACTTGCCCCAATCACTAGGCCACTCCTCCCCCATGGTGGTGGAGTCCTCGGTGCAAAGGTTGAAGAACCAGAAGAATTATTCTTCTGTCCTCCCAGGCAGAGAGACTAGAGCCCTTGACACCCTGGAGCTCAAGTCCTTCCAGGGATCCATGCTGAGCTGCTGGATACAGGCCTATGAGTTCTATATAGGCATGTATCTAAACGACCTCATCCAAGAGCTCACCAGGTTTTTGGCAGGGCTCGCCGGGGATCCCCTTCAGCGGTTCCAGACCCTGGTTGCTGCCATCAGGGACTGTTCCAAGTTCTTGTCCTGGGCTGCCTACGATGGTTTGAGGCTTCAGCCTAAGTCACGGCCACGGGCATCGGTGCTCGGTGCCAGACCTGGCTACAGACCTCAGACCTTAAGCAATGGGTCCAGGAAAAGCTGCTGGATGTCTCCTACACTGGGGAGAACTTGTTTGGAAAACCTATGGTTGAGAATAGAGGCTGAGGTGATGATCCGGCAGAGGCTCTCAAAGAAGACCTCTGCCCTCCCCCGAAAGGAAACAACGGAGGAAACTACCAGTTTTCTCGAGGAAAAAGGGACCTTTTCACCAGTCACCACTATCAAGCCGCCTCAGGCCAAAAGCAGCAGGGACTCAGCCTAAAGACCAGAGACACGGGCCCAGGAAGACAAAATCACTGAAGCTGCAGGCCCCAGCCCCGACTCGGCCTGGAAGGAACTTTTGACTCCCAGGGCAGGGCCTGCCTCCCTCCCCCTGGGAGACCCTCGCCAGCCCACAGGGGGCTGCCTGGCCCTCTTTGCCCACAAGTGGGCAGAGGTTACGTCTGACCTGTGGATCCTCCAGGTGGTAAAGGAAAGTTACCACCTCCGCTTCCAGCAGACCCCACCGGGGTATTTTCCAGGAGAGCCGATGCAACCTCTCCTTTACCAGACCCTCTTGTTCTCAGAGCTAGTAGGGCTACTCAGGGATAAAGCAGTAGAGCCTGTACCCCAACACCTTTGGGGAAAGGGCTTGTACTCCAGATATTTCCTTGTTCACAAAAGAACTGAGGGCCTCAGGCCTATTCTGGACTTCCGAAATCTGAACAAGTTTCTGGTGAGGGAGAAGTTCAAGATGCTCTCCCTTGGAACACTGCTGCCCTAGCTCCATCAGGGAAGACTGGCTGTGCTTCTTAGATCTAAAGGATGCATACACTTATATTCTAATCCACCCCTCTCACAGGCAATTCCTCAGATTCATGGTCGGAGGGGGCCACTACCAGTACAGGGTACTTCCCTTCGGTCTGGCCTCCTCGCCAAGAGTCTTTGCAAAGTGCCTAGCAGTAGTAACCGCCCATCTCCGCCTACAAGGGGTGCTCTTCTTTTCCTACTTGGATGACTGGCTCATCAGAGGAAGTAAAGCCACAGAGACTAGCCAAGCCGCAGAACGTACCATTTTCCTCCTGCAGCACCTGGGGTTTGTCATCAGTTACCCCAAATCACATCTCTCTCCAGCCCAAAACCTGGATATGCAGAACGCCTCAGACAACTGGCAGGGGCCCAACGTTGCAAGAAGGTGCCGGCCTGCCTCTTTCTCCTCCTGCTGGGCCACATGGCCTCCATGGTCCATGTGACACTCCTAGCGCACTTACATATGCGGACAACCCCAGTGGTGCCTGCATTCTCAATGGACCCAGTCCACGGGCAGGCTCTGGGGCAGGGTTAGGGTCACCTGCCAGATGGAGAGGTCTCTCTACTGGTGGCAGGACCTGTGCCACCCCCAGGCCGGAATGCCCTTCTGGGCGCCCTCACTGCAGAGGACCCTGACCATGGACGCCTCCCTCCGGGGGTGGGAGCTCACCGCGGAGCTCACCGCACTCAGGGCTGCAGATCCCAGGAGGAGTTCCTACTTACAGATTCAACTTCCTGGAGCTCTGGGCAGTATTCCTAGCCCTACGAGCATTCTAGAACCACTTGCAAGACAGACCTGTTCCAGACGGATAACCAGGTCGCGATGTTCTGTATAAACAAGCAGGGGGGCACGGGTTCATTCTCCCGCTCCCAGGAGACAATAGCCCTCCTCTCCTTCGCAACCCGCAATGGCATGCTCCTGCGGGCGGTATACCTCTCAGACCAGACAACTGCCTGGCAGACACTCGGCAAAGTCCTGCATCCACACAAGTGATGTCTCGACCCCACAGTGGCAGAAGGGCTCCTTCTGCCTCTGGGACTGGCCCAAGATAGAACTGTTTGCCTCTCCAGTCAGAATGCAGCTGGCCAGCTTCTACTCCCATCAGCTGCAATCAGAGAGGATAGTGGCATTTGCCTTCCTGATCTCATGGTCAGAGGAACTTTATGCGTTTCCACAGACTCCACTGGTTGCCAGGTCTCTGCTCAAAATCCAGAGCGAGAAGGCATCGGTGATACTGATTGCCCCCAAGTGGCTCAGGCAACCCTGGTTCCCTCTGTTGCTCTCACTGTCAGCGACACTTCCAGTCCCCCTGGGTCGAGCACCAGACCTCCAAACCCGGGAGGGCGGCTCTCCTTTGCACCCCAATGTGGGGGTCACTGACGCTAACAGCCTGGCTACTGAGAGGGTAGCTCTGGCCCCTCTCAACCTGCCTGCAGAGGTTGAGATCCTTCTGGCCTCCAGAAAGTACTCTATCAGAAGGGCCTACGACTTTAAGTGGCGCAGGATTGCCCTCTGGTGTGCAGACAGAAGGGAGAATCCCTTCTCTTGCCCATCATGGCTGGTACTCCACTACCTGGTGCACCTGTCCCACGCCGGGCTGAAATCTTACTCAAAAGTTGTTAAAACTCATGACGATTGTGGAAAATTGATAAATTGGAAGACTGGGCATCCAAATGGCAGATTAAATTTAATGTGGACAAATGCAAAGTTCTGCACCTAGGAAAGAAAAACCCAAACTATGGTTAAACGATGCAAAGTTCCACATTAGGAACTACCACCCAGGAAAAAGATTTAGGCGTCATCGTGGATAACATGTTAAAACCCTACACCCAGTGTGCAGCGACGACCAAGAGAGCAAATAGAATGCTAGGTATAAGGAAAGGAATGGAGAATAAAACAAAGGATATTATAATGCCTCTGTATTGTTGCATGGTGCGACTGCACCTTGAATATTGTATGTAATTCTGGTCGCTGTATCTTAAAAAGGATATAGCGTTATTAGAAAAGGTACAGAGAAGAGCCACCAAAATGGTAAAGGGGATGGAAGGATACCCTATGAAGAGAGGCTAAAAAGGTTATAGGTCTTCAACCTGGAAAAGAGACGGCTGAGGGGAGATATGATAGAGGGTCTATAAATTAATGAATGGAGTGGAACGGGTAAAGGTAGATTGTTTACGCCATCAAAATATAGAAAGCCTAGGGGACATGCAATGAAGCTACAGGGTAACCTATTTAAGATTCATAAGAGAATATTTTTTCACTCCACGTGTAATCAAACTCTGGAATTTGCTACTGGAGGATGTAGTAAAAGCTGTTAGTGTAGCTGGGTTTAAAAAAGGTTAGGACAAGTTCCTGGAGGAAAGCTCCTTAAACCATTTATTAAAAAGGGACCCAGGATATCAATGCTTGACCCAGTACAAGCATTGTGTAACCTGTGTCTTTTGGGGAAACTGCTAGGTATGACCTAGATTGGCCAGTGTTGGAAACAGGATACTGGGCTTGATGGACCTTGGTCTGACCCAGTATGTCATATCTTATGTTCTTTTGTGCCCTTGAGCGCTATAGCCACTCACCACCACCCCATCGAGGGCAAACCTCTCTCAATCCAGCCCCTAGTCTCACAGTTTCTACGAGGCCTTCTACTGTTGAAACCCTTTATCCGCCCCCGGCATTTGAGTAGGACCTCAATGTGGTGCTCTCCCAGCTAACCAGACCCCGTTCAAGCTCCTGGCCATGTGCCACTTGCGGTACCTGTCCTGGAAGGTGGTGGTCTTAGTGGTCTTAACCTCAGCTCATAGGGTGAGTGAACGCCAAGCCCTGGTGGCAGACCCCCCCCATACACCAGGTTCTTCAAGAAGAGGGTGGTGCTCCACACTCACCCCATGTTCCTCCCAAAGGTGATATCCCCGTTCCACCTCAACCAAGAAGTTGTACTTCCCACCTTCTTTCTGCGGTCTCACGCCAGCGAAGAGGAGTTGATACGCCATACTCTGGATTGCAAATGGTCCCTGTCCTTCTATTTACAGAGGACCTAGGGCTGCCGTAAAGCACCTCAGCTTTTTGGTCCTACGACCCCTGCAGACTGGGTGGCGGATTGTATCGACATCGCTGTTGCCTATGAGCAAACAGGCCTTTTCCTGGAACACTGGATCGCAGGGCATCATGTGAGGGCAATGGCCACGTTGGTAGCCAACCTCCGCTCTGTGCTGGTGATGGAGATCTGCAGAGCCGCCACATGGTCTTCAATTCACATGTTTGCAGTTTGCTACTGCCTGGAAAGCGAGTCTCACTGGCACAATGCCTTTGGCCAGGCAGTACTCCGTAATATTTTCGGGGTGTAGACAACTCCTGCCCTCAGACCCTTCTGTGTTCAGGCTACTGAAGTGATAGTGCCGCTGGATGCTAGGGTCTTGCAGAGTCTCTCAGTGGGGACTCGCCTTCTGCAACTAATGGCTACCTGATTGGCCGCCATTAGTGCTGTCATGGTTTGGTCCTTGGCAGCCTGGGTGTCCCATATGTGAGGACTGACTTCCTGCTTGTTCCTGGAGAAATTGTAGTTATTCACCTGTAACAGGTGTTCTCCGGGAACAGCATGAATCGGTCCTCGCAACGCTCTATCCTCCTCTAGGAGTTGTCTTCCCTATCTTGCTTAATTTTTTTTTACTGCCATCTTAGCTATGTCACTGACTGGGCGGGAAGAGGACCATGCATGCATGGTAGCATTCGCAAAGGCTTTCTTTGAAAGCTGGGGAAATGTTCTGCACGGACTCAGTCGGCGCCGATGTCACCCATATGTGAGGACTGATTCCTGCTGTTCCTGAAGAACACTTGTTACAGGTGAGTAACTGCTTTTTCCACTTCCATTCTTCAAAGTATCTAATTCTCATTTTGTTAAGCTTTTATTTCTGCCCAGCCTCCTCTTATTTTTCTCTGTCTCTCTTCATTTCTGGGTACAGCAGAACTGCTCTCTCTGCCTATTCTGCAGGCCTAGTCTTGAATGCCTGCCTTCCACTTTTTAAATTCAGAACAAAATAAGTCATCTTCACCCTCTGTGCAGTGATAGGTTAGATAAAGGATGATCGGCCAGATACCGAAAGGCTCGGCAGGTGCTACTGTTGCATGTCCCGATGCTAACAGGATCTTCAGGAACAAGCAGGAATGAGTCTTCACATATGGGTAAACGTCGGTACCGACGGAGCCCGCACGGGAACGCTCCCCAGCGTCCAAAAAAGAAAGCTTTTGGGAGCATGCCCACACGCATGCGTGCTGCTTTCCCGCCTAACCACTTCCCTCACATCAGTTCTTCGTTTTCCGCGGAGCCGACAGGATGTGTCCTTGTCACTGCAGAAAATTCTTCTTTTTTTTATTTATATTTTTTGTGGTCGCGCCTGCCTTGAAGCTTGTAGAGACATTTAAGCTTGAAATAGAAATCAGAACTTATCTGGATATTGAATTAATCGTTTCCAACTTGCAAACAATAAACGTGCTGTAGTCTCACAGTAATTGAATACCATCCCCGACGCCACCTTTAAGGTACCATTTTCTGCACGTTTCAATTCTTCTTCAGGGGGCAAACAGTTGTATGAAACTGGCACTGTCTTCGCTGCTTCAAACAAATATATCAAACATAGAGAAGGGAGCATGTTATAATGAAGCTCGCACTGCTTTCCCAAAAAAACGCTCCCTTCTCTATGTTTGATATATTTGTTTTGAAGCAACGAAGACAGTGCCAGTTTCATACAACTGTTTGCCCCCTGAAGAAGAATTGAAACGTGCAGAAAATTTTGAGATACTGTTGCCAGTAATAACTTCCCTCCCTGCACTGTTATTTTGAGATACTGTTGCCAGTAATAATTACCCTCCCTGCACTGTTATTTTCAGATACTGTTGCCAGTAATAATTACCCTTCTCTAATTACCTCCCCCCCACTCAACCCTCTACCTCAAAAAAATGAACACAATGCCTCCTACTAAGATTATAAACCTCCTTCTCACTCTCTTTCTAGTAACCCTCCTAACTCAACACATATACACTTACAAAACCAACCAAGGCCCCTACAAAAACATCCCAATTATCCACAATCATTACCGGAACCCTTATAATAACTTCCCAATCACCTACAATCAGTACCAGAATCCAATACACAGCTCTACATACATATATTCTCACAATCACTCGCGCCACACCTCACACAAACGACATCACCGTCTCATCCAAATAAAGCACCAACCCATTAGTGATATAATTGACCAAGCTGACAATACAAATACCAAACTACAACTGATCCTAATAAACATCCGGTCCATACGAAACAAAATACCAATAATTAATGACATAATAAATGACACATCCCCTGACATTATCTGCATTACTGAAACATGGCTCTCACCTACAGACACTATACTACTAAACCAACTAACCACACATCAATATGACATATTCAATTGCCAACGGAATATAAAAAGAGGAGGTGGTGCATTGATACTCACCAAAAAAGACCTACAATTCACCCTAACAAACTTAAACAACATAGATGGAATGGACATCGTTAACATAGAAAATAAAACCTTGGCTCTCACTCTCATCTACAGACCCCCATCATCCGATCAAAAAAACCTCACCCCTATCCTAGAACTCGCATGCACAGCATCGCAAAGCAAACCACTTATACTTCTCGGTGATTTGAACCTCCCATCACTGAACCACTCACAATCAGATAACTTCATGGATGCTATGACACAAATGGGGTTCACACAGATAATACATGCCCCCACACACAAAAAAGGTAACATGCTTGACCTAATTTTCCTCCCATCCACACTCTACAGTCACCTACTACATACCACTCCGAATATAACCGAAGTACCCTGGTCAGACCACCATCTCATCACAATCCAGCTACCTGCACAAGCCCCAAAAAACACTGCAAGCACAGCTCCACATACCTCACGTTTCGTACGCTTTGACAAAAACACATTCCTCGACAAAGTATTACCCAAACTAAACACAAGCTCACCAGACATCAACTCAACCATAGCACACTGGAATCTAACCATTCAAAAAGCAGCTGTCCCCACACGAGTCTTACATAAACAAACAAAAAAGACAGAAAAATGGTTCACGAAAGAGCTTACAAAACTAAAAAAACAACTGAGGAGACAAGAAAAGAGATGGAGAAAACTAAAATCTGATGAAAACAAATCCCAATACATGCTCCTACTTACAGAATACAAAAACGCAATTAACAAATCAAAAAGAGACTACCATTCTAAAGTAATAAACTCAACCATCAACCGCCCTAGAGAGTTATTCGCGATAGTAAGAACACTAACCAAAACTAATAACACTGAACCTAAACTACAAGCAATAAGTATACAAACACTAGCAAAACATTTTGCAGAAAAACTAAAAAGCAAGACCACTACCCCGACTCCACTATTATCAAACACAAAAACCACACATGAATGGACAAGGTTCCAGTTGATAGAACAAAAGCAACTCCTCAAAATCATAACAATGATCAACACCACCACCTCCCCACTCGATCCATGCCCTGTATCATGGATTAAGTGTGCGAAAGATGAACTGGCTGGAAACATACAACACATAGTCAACCAATCTCTTTCACAAGGCATCATGCCTGATGCCCTAAAACTCACAACACTCCGACCAATAATAAAGAATAACAAGCTCGACTCAAAAGACCCGAACTCATACAGACCCATAGCCAGCATTCCATTCATAGCCAAAATAATAGAGAAAACGATTCAAATTCAGTTACAAGAACACATTGATGAGCACAAACCACTTGACTCACACCAATTTGGTTTCCGCCCATCCCATGGAGTAGAAACCCTCTTAATCACCCTAATGGACTTCCTCATCAGGGGTACAGATGACAAACACCAAGGCTTCTTACTCCTATTCATAGATATCTCTGCCGCCTTCGATAACATCAATCACCCGACACTGATCAACAGATTAGAGAACCTAGGAAGAGGCGGGACCGTCCTTAAATGGTTCAAATCCTACATCTCACATAGATTAATACGCGTCCAAATTGACCAACAAGCATCAGAAACATTCCCCCAAGGACAGGGAATACCCCAAGGATCAGCCCTTTCAGCCCTCCTATTTAACTTGTACCTGCAACCGATAACAAACATATTTAAAAAACACAGGATTAACCATTTTATATATGCCGATGACATCATTACATTATTATTATTATTACATTTTCTTTTATACCGCGCTATTTAAGATCAGTGCGGTTTACAATAAACATTGAAACTACACATCTCAGTTTAGTGATTTGTGCTTACAATAAACATTTAAAATAACTCGGGTATACAATGAACAAGTTTCTTAACAGGGAGAACAGGGAGAACAATAACTATATACAGGCAAGTTAATGTAACTATATACATGGTTACGTGCACAGCACGAGCTTCTCAGAGTAAGTTAAGTATGGAGGCGGTTAAGGTGTGGTTGCAGGTATTCAGACTAGGAGTGTAAGATGCGTGGGCTTGAGGAGCTACCATGGGGTGTGGAAGTAGGTGACTGGGGGGGGGGGGGGGGCTGCGGCATCGTAGTGAAGGAGAAAAAGGTGTGGTTGCAGGTATTCAGACTAGGAGTGTAAGATGCGTGGGCTTGAGGAGCTACCATGCTTGCTATCCCCATAACCATTAAAAACCCTACATATGACTCACTATCCAAATGCATGGCTGAGACCTCCTCCTGGATGGAATCTAACTACCTCAGCATCAACCTCAAAAAAACAGAGGCAATGTTCGTAACAAGGGCATCTATGACTGAGAACACGTACCTGGAAACAATCACAATCAACAAAACCACCATAGCTGTTAGAAAACAGGTAAAATACTTAGGAGTAATAATAGACCACACTCTCACCATGCTACCACACATAAAACAAACAGTAAAAACCATCTTCTATAAACTCAAAACTATTCAGCACCTAAGACCACTCCTCGAAACACAAGACTTTAGATCTGTAGTAAGTACACTGATCACCCCTCACTTCGACTATTGCAATAGTCTCCTAATAGGCCTTCCTCAAAAAAGCACATACCTTCTACAAAGAGCTCAAAACATCTGTGCTAAAGTAATTGCTAAAGCTCGCCTAACAGACCACGTAACCCCAATACTACTAGAACTACACTGGCTCCCTATAAACAGCCGAATTAAATATAAAATTATCCTAACAACCTATAAACTCATAAATGACATAGCCCCCTCACACCTATCTACATTACTGCACTCTCCAACCTCGACAAGGGCCCACAGACAAAACGCAGCCCACTCCCTTATCATACCAAAAGCCATCCGGAAAACTAAGAAACCACTAGCTCCAGAGCATTCACATTCACTGCTCCTACACTCTGGAACGACCTCCCTATAGACCTTCGCACAATAAAAGACCTCATCCAGTTCAGGAAAGAACTAAAGACCTACTTGTTCACTGAACACTTTGAAATCCCCTACCCCCCCAAAGCCAGCTCCACAACAAACGTGGTTACACATACACAAACTCCCTTAATCCCAACAATCTAACTACATGTCTGTCCCCCTCCCCATACACGCCCCAATTACGACTGAAAAGGAATTAAATTCCAGCACCTACACCAGTATCTGCCCTATACACCGCACACAACCACTGTAAATATACATTAGTAAAAAGTTCGGTTTGTTTTGCATTAATTACTTAAAGTTAAATTTATTGTTCAATGTAAATAGTTGCCTTCTATTGTTCTATGTAAAATGTATACGAATGTGTACAAGACTGTTAAACTGTTATATGTAAACCGCCCTTGATCTCTGGAAGGGGTGGTATAAAAGAAAATAGTTAAATAAATAAATAAAATAACTCCCTAGGTTGTTCCACTTCTTCAGTGAAACTCTTACAACAGGGATGCATTCCTGATCACTGCTGTCAGTCCTTATCTGGTGCATTTCTTCTAATTTCCTATACTTCATTGAAGCTGGTAATGAACAAAGAACACATGATACTCATACTGCCCTCATAGAGAGGCAAATATGGTATCCGTCTTTCTTTCCAGCTACTACACTGAAGTTATAGAAGAATCCAGATCCTCTGTCTTAAGATTAAGGATCTCCTCTGCACTCCTTCACATACGTCTCAAGATCTGGTTATTCAAGGACTAGACTCTTAAGACCTAGACCTCTCGTTACAAGTAAGAATATCCTACTGGTTTCCATGAAACCTTACAGATGATTCTTACACTTTTCACTAATAAGTGATTCTTAATGAGTATTCTCAAGAAGGTCTAACCCTTCTTGTTATCACACGAATCTCTTTATACAATCTGACTCTGAAATATTTGTTTACTGTCCAGGTTAATGCTGTTACCATCAATTATTAAGTGGACAAGCAACTTCTCTGGTAAAATAGGTAAACACCTTCTTTTACCGTAACCACCTTCTACATTTACTGTCATAATTTGGTTATGTTACATCTGAAGCTCTCAATGTTATGTCCTTATCCTAAGTGCCATTACTTATGAAAGACACATTACTGATCTTCAGAAATTGGGGTTAAACCCCTAATACAATATTTTCTCCAAAGTCCCAACCTCATATAAAACTCGCCCAGTTTTTTCTGGGGGTTGATTCTAGCCATTAAGGTTTCTTATATCTACCTGTTTTGCAAATTTTATTTCCTGTACTTCTCACAGTAAACAAATTCCTTGTGAGGATAATATGATGGCTCTTTACAACAGACCCATATCAGCCTCAAATACCTTCGCAATACCTTGCGTAAGATCCACATTCAAGAATTGGGACTTAGTATTCACTTGCTAACAGTTATTGTCTACACAAGGACCCCCCCCCCCCCCCCCCGGATACCTTCTTTAGTCATGCTGTTCCACAGCACCCTTTTAGTTCAACTCCTACCCTCCATCCCTTTGGATGCCTGAGGTTCTGGGGAAGAAGCATGGCCCATCCATTAGATTTCCAACATGCTGGGGCCTCCTCTAGGCATCGTTTAGCTTGGGAGTCCCCATATATGAAGACACATTCCTGCTTGTTCCTGGAGATAGCATAGTTACTCACCTGTAACAGGTGATCTCTGGGAACAGCAGGAATAAGTCTTCACAACCCACCCACCTCCCCTAGGAGGAGTTCTCTTTCTCTTTCTTTCTCTCTCTAATTTGTCTACTTCCATCCTTCGGTCTCAGCTACAAACCCAACTGATGTGAGGGAAGTGGTTAGGCGGGAAGGCAGCGCGTATGCGTGTGGGCATGCTCCCAAAAGCTTTCTTTTTTGGACACTGGGGAGTGTTCCCGCGTGGTCTCCATCGGTACTGACGTTTACCCATATTTATTTATTTATTTATTTAAAGTCTCTTTTATACCGCGCTATTCAGCATCAGCGCGGTTTACAATAAACAGTGAACATACACATTTCCAATAGTACTTTGTGTTTACATATGAACAGGATATTCAACTTGGCTAACAGGGTAACTATGTACAACCACAATATATACAATATATACAATTTGTAGGCTGATCATATGTTTGTATGGTTTTAGACAGTGGTGATTTGGGTGGTTTCGGCAAATGGTGCTGAGTTTCTATTGGTTTCAGGGTAATGTATGAGGAAGAGGTAGTGTTTCACGGCCTTCCTGAATTGGAATATGTCCGGGATTGATCTGATGTTGTGAGGGAGGTTATTCCAGATCACTGGTGCATAAAGTTTGAAAGTCCTGCTGGATGTTGACTTGGTGCATTGAGTTATAGATCTTGGGACTATCAAGGTGTTTTGAGCTACTGACCTTCTGTCTCTGTTGTGGGGTGTCATCTGGATTAGCTCAGTTAGTGAAGTTGACGAGAGACCTTTGGTGGCTTTGAAGGTGAGCAGCAAGGTCTTGAATGTAATTCTACCTTGAATCGGGAGCCAATGGAGTTGTTTCATTATAGGTGTGACATGGTCTTTCCTGGATGCTCCGTGCAGTACTCTTGCTGCGGTGTTCATTGCCATTTGCAGTGGGTTTAGGGTGGTTTGGGGGAGACCTTGAAGTATTGCATTTGCATAATCGAAATGCGGGATAATTAGTGCCTGATAGATAGTCCTGAAATCATCTGGCTCCAGCAGAGATCTTAGGTATCTAAGGGATCTAATTTTATGATATACTGCCCTTACAGTGTTACTTATATGAGCCTGCATATTTAGGTTCTGGTCTAGTGTGATGCCGAGGTATCTGATCGCTGATTTGGTCTGGAGGTCTGCTTCCTTCACTTTCAGTACTGTCGGGGCAGTGAAGTTACGGTTCCTTGTAATGAACATCACCTCCGTCTTCTTGTGTTGAATCCGGAGGTTTTGGGATTGTAGCCAATTAGATATTTCGTTTATGCAGCATGTTATTGGTTCGAGGTCTGGGTTTTCTGTTGCAAAAGGTGTGTATAATAGCACATCATCTGCGTATATCATGCAGTTAATGTTGAAAGACCGGATCAGGTTGCAGAGAGGTTGCATGTATATATTGAATAGTAAGGCGGAGAGGGAGGATCCTTGTGGGACACCTTGGCTTTGGTGGAATGGTTCTGATGATGTGTTTCTGGATCTTACCTGCTGCCATCTGTCCGAGAGGTAGGACCTGCACCACTCGAGTGCTTTACCGGAAATTCCTTTTTCTTTGAGGCGTTCTAGGAGGCGCTCATGGCTAACGGAATCAAACGCTGCCGCGATGTCAAGGAAGACAAGGACAAAGCCTTGGCGGGTATTGTCGATGCCTGATATTATGCTGCTGAAGAGTGTAGTAAGAAGGGTCTCAACCCCGTGAGATTCTCTAAATCCATGCTGGCATGGATCCAGTGGTGCGCTGGAATCAATGTGATCTTGTATTTGTCTCTGAACTATCTTTTCCATTATTTTTGCAAGCATTGGTATGCTTGCTATGGGTCTGTAGGATTCTGGTTTCTGTTGGTCGAGTTTGTTGTTTTTTAGTAGAGGTCTTATTGAAGTTTGTTTGAGGGTGCGTGGGAAATCACCTGTTGTGAACGATTGTTGAATAAGTCTGGATATGATGGGACTGAGGTCAGTCCGGAGTTCCTTGACCCAGAAAGCTGGGCATGGATCAGATTGCGCTGTGGACGTATTGATGGCTGCTATGGTGTCTTCGATGCATCGTTTGGATGGAGTTGTGAAGGTAGTGAGTGGTGTTTGATTGTAGGGCTGAAGGATGATGCTGGACGCTGGGTGGTTGTTTATCTGACAAAGTTTTGATTGTAGATAATCCGCATATGTTTGAGGATGGATTCCATTAGTTTGTTCTGATGCAGGTTCTGTTGTAAGTTGCTTAACGAGGGCAAACAGGTCACGAGGTTTGTTGAGGGATCTCTTTAAAGTGTCGGCGTAGTAACGTCTCATGGTTTCAGTCACTGCGGTACGGTGCGCTGTGAGTTGTAAATTGTATGCCTTTTGGTCTGCTTCTGAGTGTGAGCGGCGCCAGCGTCTCTCAAGTTTTCTTAGTGTCGCGAGTGAGGCTTTCAACTCAGTAGAGTACCATGCTGCTGTGTGTCGTTTCGCTTGAGGTTTGTTGTTGGGCGAACAGCTATTGAACTGAGTATTTCGTTCCAGTTGGAGACTAGTTCATCAGGGTTGTGTGCTGGTGAGTTCATTAGTGGGATTGCTGATTTCAGGATTAGATCTTTGTTGAATGGTTGGAATCTTCTCGGCGGATTGTTGGACTGACCGATTGCTGTGCTTTCATCTTTTTGGACATGGCTTGGCTGAGGAATTTGGAATAGGATTAATGAGTGATCTGACCATGGGACAGCGGTGATTGATATATCAGGGATGGTTGTTTCTCTGATGGTTGGGTCTGTTGTGAATATTAGATCTAGCATGCCTCCTTTTATATGGGTAGGTTCCTTGATTAATTGGCTATATCCTAGATCTTTCATGGCTTCGAGGAACGCCTTTTGAGTGAGAGTCTTGCAGGGAGGGGAGGTTGAAGTCTCCTAGTACCCAGCTTGTTGTATGTGGGCTCTGGGAGTTTGCGGCTGCATCAATTATTGTTGTTAGTGCATCTGCATCAGATGATGGCGCTCTGTAGAGTAGATTGATGGAGGAACACTTGTTCTCTATCGAGATTGTGTCTAGGAGTGGCGAGCTGGTTGCATCTTTTATGTTGAATTGAAGATCAGATCTGGTGATGGCGAGGACGCCGCCTCCTCTTTTGGCTGCTCTATGACATGTATGGATAGAGAAGTTAGCAGGCAGGAAGACTTATTCCTGCTGTTCCCGGAGATCACCTGTTACAGGTGAGTAACTATGCTTTACCAGGGGCCCATCGGTTAGCGAAACTCAGCGAAAGTTGGGCACAGTAAGTATTCACCTAACTTTCCATTGAATGTCGCCGCTGCCCAGTTAGCTTCATGGCAACCTGGATAATCCATGCCGAATTGTGAATATGGCCAGGTTTAAGTTCAGTGCCTGCGGTGAGCTCCTGTAGGAGCACTAACTGCTAGGGTCCAAGACATACCTAATCCGTTTGTATTTCGCATCTCTTCTCCTAGACTCTTTTTCATCTGACACTGGCTTTTTAGTGACTGAGGTGTCCACCCACCTTTCCACCTCTCCCGAAAATGTAAATGTTCCTCGAATTGTGTTTCAGTATTTAAATGATTTTTCTGTCCTGAACCAGTGCTAGAGAGGAAGTAAATCACACCCCTCTGCACTCTCCTGGCCAAAGAATGGAAAAGAGAGTTCCTCTTATTTAAATATATTTCTCCAGGACCAAGCAGGAAGTCAGTCCTCACTTAAGGGTGACGTCGGCGCCGACGGAGCCCTCGCGGAGCAATTTTCCCCAGCTTTCAAAGAAAGCCTTTGGGAATTGCAGCGCGCATGCGCGGTCCCCTTCCCGCCCAAGGGTGCCATCTTAGCCAGTCTTCTTTTTTCCGCGGAGCCCTACAGACGTACCCGTCGTGTCCCCGCGAAAAAGTTGATTTTTCTTCATAATTATTCTTTTTTCTTTCGGTTCGACGCCGGTCTTTTTCCCGCCTGGACTCGCGACGCCGGTCACGAGTCCTCTCCTTCTTTTTTGGTTTTTCTGACTTAGTCAGTTTTCGTTTCGGTTTTTCCCTGGCAGCCCGGTCCTTTGACCTCGCCGGGGCCCTTTTTCCCCCGATGGCTGCCAGTGGTTTCAAGCGGTGTGGTCAGTGTGACCGAAATATGTCACTAACTGACACACACGACAATTGCCTCCGCTGCCTGGGCCCGGATCATGACGAAATGATCTGTGGGCCTTGTGGCAAACTTTCCTCCAAAGCGTTGAGAAGTCGGCGGCATCAGCGGGATAGAATCTTCGCTGACCCCAGCCGTACCCGGACCTCGTCGGAGGCCTCCGCGTCCAGGGGTTCCAGCTCGGACCGTCGCCGGAGTTCCTCCGACAGGGGTTCTCCCTCCGGGGACCATCGACGGAAGGTGAAACCCGCGAGGGCGGCGTCGGTGGGCGCTCCTGGCTCCGCGAGGGCCAGGTCGCATAGCCCCGATAGCCGCCCCGGGTCCTTGGAGAAGGAGCACCTCACGAAGCGACCTCGCCTGGAGTCGGAGCTGCCTGCTCGGGTAAGTCCTGTGGTCCTTCTGGACTCGCCTCCGCGACAGCCGACGTCAGGCCCGACGCCGTCGGGGCCCGAGTCGGGGGCTGCTGGGTCACCTGAGCTCGGACTCAGGTTGACGGCCTTGGAGAGCAGACTGTCTGCCTTCATGGACCAGCAGCGGGCACTGCTCGCTGGCTTCGCTGGCGCCGCTGCCCCAACCGCCGGGACGTCGACGTCCAAGTTGACCCCGGAGACCGAGCCGATCCTCGAGTCGATGCGAACTCGAGTCGATCCTCGGTCGAGGTCACCCTCGGCCTCCCGTTCGGGACCGAGGTCGCCGACGCCGACTCCCTCGGCGTCGGGGCGGCAGGCGCCGCGCCCTGCCCGGGCCGACCCCACAGAGTCCTCGTCGGAGTCGGTCTGGGAGTCTGAAGAGGAAGAGTCGCCTGATTCTTTTCGGACTCGGTGTGTCCCCTCGGACTCACCTGAGTCCGAACCTCGGAAGCAGTCCCCCCCGGAGGATGCCCGGTTCTCGGACTTCGTCAGGGATATGGCCAAGGCTTTGGCCTTCCCTGCGGACCCCGAGGAGGAGCCTCGAGCCGAAGAGCTCGACGCCCTCCAGTATGACTCTCCCGCCAGGGAACACTTTACTGTACCGGTTCCTCCCATGCTGGAACGACTACTCTTCCGCATGTGGGAGAGTCCGGCCACCTCGCCGGTCCTGAGCAAGCGGGTCGATTCTATCTATCGAGTCCGCAAGAGCCCTGGCTTCCAAAAAGCACAGCTACCACACCATTCCATGGTAGTGGAATCGGCCATGCATCGTCTTAAGAGCCAGAAGATGCACTCCTCGGTGCCTCCTGGCAGGGAGGCCCGTAACCTGGATGGCCTTGGTAAGAAGTGTTTCCAGGGCTCTATGCTCGCATGTCGTGTCCAGACCTACCAGCTATACATGGGCATGTATCTCCGAGACCTGGCTAAAGAGCTAGCCGGCTTCTCCGCTGGTTTGTCCGAGGAACCCTTGCGGAGGTTCCTGGCCTTGTCCACTGGCATTCGGGAATGCTCAAAATTCATGTCCCGAGCAGCCTATGATGGCTTTGAAGCATCGGCTCGAGTGGCCGCAGCCGGCATCGGTGCCCGCCGACAGGCTTGGCTTCAGTCGTCTGACCTTGAGCCCTGGGTGCAGGACAAGTTGGTCGATGTCCCTTGCCGAGGCGAAAACCTCTTTGGCAAGCCCATGGCTGATAAGGCTGCACAAATTGAGACGGAGACTCTCACCAGGACTAGGCTTTCTAGGAAGACCTCCGCCCCTTCCCAGAAAAAGAAGGGCTCGGGAAAGAAGTCCTTTTAACCGAGGAAGGCGGCTGCCTACAAACAGTACCCCCACTATCAGGCCCCTACAGCTCCCCAACAGGGCCAGCAGGCCAAGGGACGGGGTAACGGGTCCCGTAGGCAGCAAGCCCCCAAGCCTGCACCACCAGCCCCTGCTCCGCAGGGTGGGGGTTTTTGACTCCTTAAGCATAGCCTCTCCCCCCCCGCTGGTTCCTCCCAGCACCGGAGGCCGGCTGGTTCACTTCGCCCACAGGTGGTCCAGCATCACCTCAGATGCCTGGGTGCTTCAAGTCGTGCGAGAAGGCTATCTTCTCCACTTCCACCAGGTCCCTCCCTCCTATTTTCCGGGAGAACCTCCACGACCCCCTCTGCACAGGGAATTACTCCTTCAGGAGTTAGCAGGTCTTCTACAGGAACAGGCGGTGGAACCGGTGCCCCACCACCTGAAAGGTCAAGGCTTTTATTCCAGGTATTTTCTAATACCAAAAAGAACAGGAGGCCTCAGACCCATCCTGGACTTGCGCAACCTCAAGTTCCTCGTGCGGGAGAAGTTCAAGATGCTTACCCTTGGAATCCTTCTGCCCTACCTCCAGCAGGGAGATTGGCTATGCTCCTTGGATCTAAAGGATGCCTACACGCACATCCTCATCCACCCAAGCCACCGCCAATACCTAAGGTTTGTGGTGGCAGGAAATCATTACCAGTACAGAGTACTGCCCTTTGGCCTGTCCTCCGCACCGCGAGTCTTCACAAAATGTCTCGCGGTGGTGGCGGCCCATCTCAGGCTTCACGGCCTCTATGTCTTTCCGTACCTCGACGACTGGCTCATCAGAGCAGCGTCCGCTCTGGAAGTCACCAACGCCACGCGCCGCACGGTGACTCTTCTGCAGTACTTGGGCTTTGTTATAAACTTCGCAAAGTCCACTTTGCTCCCCTCACAGGATCTCGAGTTCATCGGCGCAAGGCTGCAAACTCCTCAGGCACGAGCGTACCTACCGCTCGACAGGGCTCAACGGCTCATGGACCTAGCCGACCATTTTCGCAGCCAGCCCCTGGTCTCCGCCAGGCGCTTCCTGAGACTACTCGGCCATATGGCTTCCACCGTCCATGTGACCCCCAATGCCCGCCTGAATATGCGGCCTGCTCAATGGTGTCTCCGCCAGCAGTGGCGACAAGCCACAGGCGGCCTAGCAGACCTAGTGCGCGTCTCCGAGCCGCTGATCTCGTCTCTCCGGTGGTGGCTTCAGCGGCCGAACCTGATATTCGGCATGCCTTTCCAGTCACCTCAGCCGGCCCGGGTGCTGACAACAGATGCATCCCTCCTGGGCTGGGGAGCACATTGCCAAGGGGCACGTACTCAAGGCCTCTGGACCTCGTGGGAGTCTGCTCAGCAGATCAACTTCCTGGAGCTCAGGGCGATCCGCCTGGCTCTCAAGGCCTTCTCCCACCTGACTTCTCACCAGTCCGTCCTTGTCCAGACGGACAATCAAGTTGCCATGTTCTACGTGAACAAGCAGGGGGGCACGGGCTCCTTCCTCCTCTGCCAGGAGGCACAGAAGCTCTGCTCTTGGGCCGTCGGTCACGGCGTTCTCCTCAAGGCAGTTTATCTCCCAGGCCAAGAGAATTGCCTGGCGGACAAACTCAGCAGGATCCTTCAGCCGCACGAGTGGCGTCTGGATCCCTTGGTAGTTCAGAAGCTCTTTCTAAAGTGGGGCCTCCCCACGGTGGATCTCTTTGCCAGTCCTCACAACCGGCAACTTCCTCGCTTCTGCTCTCGTCAGCCACACCCCCTTCGGGTTGCGGCGGACGCTTTTCTACTCTCATGGTCGGGGAGCCTTCTGTACGCTTTCCCTCCCATCCCGCTAGTCTCTCGGACTCTTTTCAAGGTTCTCCGAGACAAAGCCTTCATGATCCTGGTGGCCCCTCGCTGGCCCAGACAGCCGTGGTTTCCGCTCCTGCTGCAATTAGCGGTGGAGGATCCACTCCCTCTGGGGTTACAACCGGATCTCTCCTCACTCAGGATCAGGGGTCTCTGCTACACCCCAACCTCAGGTCTCTCAACCTAATGGCCTGGCTGCTGAGAGGGTAGTCCTTGCTCCCCTTCTCCTGCCGGCAGAGGTGGAGGAGGTCGTCCTAGCTTCGCGACGACCTTCTACCCGCAAATGCTACGCCCTTAAATGGCGTCGTTTTTTCCGTTTGGTGTACCCGACAGTCTCAGGATCCCTTCTCCTGCCCGGTGTCGGTGGTCTTGCAGTACTTGCTTTACCTCTCTAATCTGGGACTTAAGTCCAACTCCGTCAAAGTTCACCTCCGTGCTCTTTCAGCACATCATGTGCCGGTGGACGGCAGACCTCTCTCCAACGACCCTCTCGTAGCGAGGTTTCTCCGAGGTCTCCTTCTACTTAAACCACCTCTGCGCCCGCCAGCGCCTGACTGGGACCTGAATGTGGTTTTACAGCGGATCACCTGTCCGCCTTTTGAACCTATGGCTACTTGTTCTCTCCGTTTTCTTTCTTGGAAAACACTGTTCTTGATAGCCCTCACTTCCGCTAGACGCGTAAGTGAATTGCAGGCCCTCGTGTCTGATCCCCCTTACACTCGGTTCTACAAAAATAGGGTAGTCCTACGGACTCACCCAAAATTTCTTCCAAAAGTGGTCTCCCCCTTTCACATCAATCAGGAGGTGGTGCTTCCAACCTTCTTTCCCAGACCACACTCCAGCCGAGCTGAAACGGTCCTCCATACCCTGGACTGTAGAAGGGCTTTGAACTTCTACCTTGACCGTACGCGGGAGCACCGTAAAGCTGCTCAGCTTTTTGTGTCTTTTGACCCCAATAAATTGGGGCTCCCGGTCTCCAAGCGTACTCTGTCCATCTGGGTTGCGGACTGTATCTCTTGGGCTTATGGGGCAGCCGGACTCTCCTTGGAAGGTCGAGTCACGGCTCATTGCGTTCGGGCAAAGGCTACGTCAGTGGCTTACCTCCGCTCTGTTCCGCTGGCAGACATCTGCCGGGCCGCTACTTGGTCTTCGAGCCAAACTTTTGCGGTCCATTACTGTCTCGAGAGGGAGTCCCGCAGGGACAGAGCTTTCGGACAGGCAGTCCTCCGTAATCTCTTCGAGGTCTGAGCAACTCCTACCCTCCATCCCGGATGTGGGCTACCGGTGGGTAATAATTCAGCGAAGATTCTTTCCTTCTGTGCTGCTGAGCTAGAGAGAGCTCATTTTTGTGCTTAGGGTCTCCGGTAGCCTTGAGCTTGGGAGTCCCATAAGTGAGGACTGACTTCCTGCTTGGTCCTGGAGAAAGCGTAGTTACTCACCTGTAACAGGTGTTCTCCAGGAGCAGCAGGAATCAGTCCTCACAACCCTCCCTCCTCCCCGTGGAGTTGCAATCATCTGCTTTAGTTTTTTTTGCAAATTTTTATGCTGTCTTTTTTAGCTATGTCATCTGACTGGCTAAGATGGCACCCTTGGGCAGGAAGGGGACCGCGCATGCGCGCTGCAATTCCCAAAGGCTTTCTTTGAAAGCTGGGGAAAATTGCTCCGCGAGGGCTCCGTCGGCGCCGACGTCACCCTTAAGTGAGGACTGATTCCTGCTGCTCCTGGAGAACACCTGTTACAGGTGAGTAACTACGCTTTCTTGCTCCTTTTGTGTCACCTATGGGAGATGGAATGTGAACTGCATCCGGGAGGAAGTCTGTCATCGTTCAGCGGTGATACCTCCTAGCTAGATTTAGAACCCATGATAGGCAGGGTTCCAGATGATCATTACTCAATGACCGCAGAGACAAAGATGGGAGGGGACTTAGCAGAGGAGAAATAATTCTCTAGTTGCAAGCGAAGTAACAGCCCTGGTTCTGATTGAGCTGCAGAAATCTGCCATGCCTCCAGATAAAAGCAACTATGGTAGAGAGAGAGAGAGAGTCTGTGACAGAGCTGGGATTAGGGTTGGCAGGTACCTCTCAGAACATCACAAGTTGATGGTGTTCTGTGACTTGAGTCCCACCTCCCACTTTCTGAGCATGTGGAGAGTAATTTTATAACAGGGCACCTGGGTTAGCGCAACCAAAACTTGCCTATGTTAAATGTATTTTATAAAGACAAATAGGGCAGAGATCATGCCTTAAATTTAGGCATGGATATTTAAACCTGTTTTATAGCAGATGTAAATGAGTGCACATAACATTTGCACATGTGCATGTAAATAAAGGTATTTTATAATCAATGCACGTAATTGCAAACTGTGCCCAGGCCATACCCCTGGCTATGCATCTTCATGCCAAACGTATGCTTTTACACCGGTTGCTATTTTATAACTGTCGCATCTACACATTAGTGACTTCATAAAATTACCTTCAGTAAGTAGTGGGATGAAACCTCTGCCGTTGTATTTCTCTCGCCTCTTCAGCTGATGGGCATGGAGACTGAAGAAAAGTATGGTGGAACTGGGGCTTCCTTCTTCTCCTTAATCCTTGTGATTGAAGAATTGGCAAAAGTGGATCCATCTGTGTCACTTGTGTGTGATGTCCAGAATACAATAACCAACACCTTGTTAAGGAAGCATGGGACGGAGGAGCAAAAGAGAACTTACCTGCCTCGACTTGCAAATGATTTGGTGAGTTACTTTTGCCCTCTTCTCTTTTTAGTGTTGCTTTGATTTTTTTTTAATTTATTTTATTTATACATTTAAACATACATAACAGGAAATATTTTTAGCATAGTATACAAACATACTATCCATATATGCAGTCAAGTCCACATCAAGGAGGATATTTCTGAAGTAAGGAAAACAAAATCTCTGCAGACAACAGTAAAATCCCCTTAACTAAATCAAAAGGCATAATTACTTTAGAAGAAATTAAACCTTC
This sequence comes from Ichthyophis bannanicus, assembly GCA_033557465.1. Lineage (NCBI taxonomy): Eukaryota > Metazoa > Chordata > Amphibia > Gymnophiona > Ichthyophiidae > Ichthyophis > Ichthyophis bannanicus. Next base: position 1,032,848,581 of record CM066034.1, read on the forward strand.
CCTTGTAGAAACTCCTCTAATTGAACAGGATCATAAAACAGAAACCCCTTCCCCTGATAAACAATATGGCATTTACAGGGAAATTTTAAATAAAACGAACCTCTAAGCACCTGGACACGAGGTCCAAGCTCAAGGAAAGCCTTGCAACGTTTTTGAGTTCCCCATGAGACATCTGGAAAGATCTGTAGAACCTGATCACAAGACTTTTCAGACTTTTTAGAAAAATACAATTTCATAATTTTATCTTTATCTGCATCGGACATAAGGGATACCACAAGGTAGCCCTAGAAACAATATCCTCTGCGAGGATTCTAAAAAAAGCGGAAATATCCAACATAGAATCAGATATCCGATCATAATCCTGTTCATCCCTGGGATCCCCACTCACCACCTTCCCTTTGGGAACATAGTAAATCTTAGATAACCTAGGCAAATCAGCATCAGGAAACCCTAATACTTCCTTAAGATACTTTAAAAAAAAAAAAAAAAAAAGGGATTTGTGTAAAAGGTAGTGAGTATATGGAAAATTTAACAAACGCAAGTTCTTAGAACAAAGAATATTCTCAAGAATTTCATTTTGATGATGAAGTTCATCCCTCACCGAGGAAGCCGCCTGAACCACAGAGACCTGAGAGTCCATTATAGAACATCTGCTATGCTGATGATACCACATTACTGGCTGAAATTGAAGATGATCTGAAACATTTGCTTCTCACGATCAAGGAACATAGTCTTAAAATGGGCCTGCACCTCAATGTAAAGAAGACAAAGATCATGATAACCGGCAAAATCAATAAGTTCATCGTTGAAGAAGAAATTGAAATCGTGGAAAACTTTAACCTACTTGGATCAATTATCAATAAAGAAGCAACAAGCAGAATGGCTATGAAAGACCTAGTCAAGATTCTTAAGAGCAGAAATGTCTCTCTCCATACAAAGATTCGACTTGTTCAAGCCATGGTATTTTCAATAACATCATATGCATGCGAAAGCTGGACAGTGAAAAAGATAGGAAAAGAATTGATGCCTTTTGAATTATGGTACTGGCGGCAAATACTGCATATTCCATGGACTGCCCAAAGAACAAACCAGTCAGTACTAGAGGAGATCAAACCTAAGCTTTTTTTAGAACATGGCCAAGACTGAACTTCTTATCTTTCCCCCTAAAACCTCCCTTCCTCTTCCTTCTTTTTCAGTCTCTGTGGATTACTCTGTACTCCTTCCTGTTTCCTCAGCCCGCAATCTGGGGGTTTATCTTTGACTCCTCTCTCTCTTTCTCCTCGCATATCCATCTGATAGCTAAGACCTGCCGTTTCTTTCTCTATAACATCAGCAAAATCCGCCCCTTCCTTTCCGAGCACACTACTAAGATGCTTATCCACTCCTTAATCACCTCCCGTCTTGACTACTGTAACCTACTCCTTGCTGGTCTCCCTTTGAATCATCTCTCTCCCCTTCAATCTGTTCAACACTCTGCTGCGAGGCTGATCTTCCGCCAGCCTCGTCATGCCCATATTACTCCTCTTCTCAAGTCACTTCATTAGCTCCCTATCCGTTTCCGCATCCAGTTCAAACTTCTCCTGCTGCCCTATAAATGCATTCACTCAGCGGCTCCTCACTACCTTTCTTCTCTTATCTCTCCTTACAACCCCCCTCGGGAACTCCACTCTTCTAGCAAACTGCTTCTAACGGTGTCCTTCTCTTCTACTGCTAACTCCAGACTTCGCTCCTTTCACCTTGCTGCACTTTATGCCTGGAACAAACTACCTGTGTCTGTACGCCAGGCACCTTCTCTAACCCTCTTCAAATCCAGGCTGAAAACTCACTTCTTCGCTGCTGGTTTTTAATCTTGACTTACCTGATCTCCTTTTTCTTTCCCTTGCTTTGTCCCTGCCTATACCTTCTGTGTTTGTCTTGACTAGATTGTAAGCTCTGATGAGCAGGGACCGTCTCCTACATGTCTGTGCAGCGCTGCGTACAACTTGTAGTGCTATATAAATGCTCAGTAGTAGTAGTAGTTTAGAAGCTCAGATGACAAGACTTCGACTTTCATACTTTGAACACATCATGCGAAGAAAGAGATCATTAGAGAAAGACATCATGCTTGGCAAGATAGGGCAACGCAAAAGAGGAAGGCCAGCAATGAGATGGATCGATAAATTAACAGAAACTTATCCCATCTACACACTTAAAATATTCCTCACTCATAAATGCCCAGCACCCAGTCAACATTGAGCCACCTGACTGAAGACCGAATGCAATTTAGAACAACTATCCAGAGGGGTCGCCATGAGTCGTCACTGACTCAATGGCACTTAACAACAATAACTACTATCCAATTCTTTTAAAGATGTCTCATGGTCCAAAAGCTTGGCAACAACCTCCTTGGAAAAACAAGAAATTTTCCCCAAGTAGATTTTTCAACAGGTTCTAAAGTCAGAAAAGAGTCCGGAAGAGAAACCAACACTAGGTCTTTGCCTCCTTCCCTAATGGATGAAGAGGCCACTCCAGGTAGAATGCCTTGTTGCTTGAGTGGGGTTAGCGGACCCTTAGATGCACTAGAGGGGGAACATGATGAAATACTTACAAGAGATGCATCCTCTCCAACTGGAGACGAAGATGGAATAGAAGAGGAAGCCCCCATGGATTTAAAATGAACATCCATGGGACCAATCACTTCAGCCGCCTTCATGTTTGGTGCAGATGCAACTCTTTTTCCATTTCCCCATTACAGGGACCAGAAAACCCTCTCGTTGCGTCTACATGCGCCAAAGGGGAAGAGACATGCCTTTTTTGGGCACGCGTTCGCGACCTCGTCCCACAGTAGGGGCTCTGATGATATAGCCCTTCCTAGTGTGTCAGCCAACCAGCACACAGTCATACGGGTGCAGAGATCCAATAGCAGCAATGGCAGCCAGGCAGAGGGAAATACAGGAAATACCTCTTAGTTTTGCTTTTATAAAGATATGTTTGCTGGTGAACCATCTTAAGTCATATGCTTTATATTTTACACTGGTCTAAGGTAATAGGAAGAAAGTGGCTTATATTGAGAGTCTATGACAGAACTGGGATTAGAATTGAAGCACAGGGAGATAGACTCACCTGAGGGGGGGGGGGGTGTAGTGGCAAAAGGGTGATGGGCTCTAAAGAATATTACCCGTCCCTCTCCAAAAGGAGTATCAACTAGAGTTGCCAACTTTTTGAAAGAGAAAAATCTGCCACATGTCACTGTCTCCCACCCTCTGCCCTGCCCTCCAAAATAACTGCAGTGATGGCAGCAGTGCAAACTTCAGCACCTGCTGGACACATCGGGGTGGGGGAAGTACAAGAGGTTGCACTATTCAGCCCCCACTGAATCGCAGTCCCCTCCTCAATCCTCCAACACACACATTCTCCCCCATACTACATTAAATCCAAACCTATATTCTGTATTTACAGAACCTCTCCCCCAGCACCTCCTGCAAAAACAAGTGCAGAGCAGAGCTATGGCATTTCTCCCTTAATACCTGCTGAGTAACAGCGATATAAACCTTCTTGGCACCAGGCATATTGTGAAGTAACACAACTCTACCAAAACATCACTCAGGACCTAGATCAAATCTCCCATGCCAACACTACAGTAACATCCAAACCTCCACTTCAAAGTCTAACTAGGAAAAGATAGGACATTAAACATTGCAGTGAGCCTAGAACATACATGCACCTACTAAGACTGAACCAGCTTGCCCTGCATCCTGACCTATCTGTAAATGATTGGATTGGTCTGGCTGGCTGGTGTTGGTGGCTCAACTCACCCACACTAACCTCCCACAGCAGCAACGGACGTTCACGGATACCAATACGGGCCAGGTCGCACCTCTGGCTGGCTAGTGATGGTGGTTCAACTAACCCATACTCTCCTCCCACAGTCTCACTCTGTGCTTGCATAGCAGCAATGGGCATTCGAGGATACCAATACTGGCCGAGTTGTACCTCTGGCTGGCTGATAGGCACTGTTGTGACTAGTGGTGTGCAGTGACATTTACAATAGGGGATTCAGTAAATGCGCCAAACAACAAAAGGGGCTCGGCAGCCCCCATACCACATCTCCTACTCCAACAAAAACACCAACCATACCCTTTCCCAATCTTCTTTTCCCCTGCACACTGTATCCAATTCTTCCTTCTCTCATCTTTTGTCTCCTATCCCTTGGCCCCACATCCCCTCTCCCTTATCTCCAGGAACAAGCAGGAATGAGTCTTCACATATGGGTACGTCGGTACCGACGGAGTCTGCGCGGGAACGCTTCCCAGCGTCCAATCAGAACGCTTTTGGAATCATCCCAACATGCCTGCGTGCTGCTTTCCAGCCTTTCCCAACTGCCTCTCCTCAGTTTTCGTTTTTCCGCGGAGCCGGCAGGACGTCCTCCTGTCACCGCAGAAAATTCTTCTTTTATTTTTTAGTTTTCTTGTGGTCGCAGCTGCCTTCCCCGACGCCACCAGTACCGCCAGTGTTTCTCTTCTTTTTTCTTGTAAAATTTTCCTTTTTAAGGAATACTTTTTTTTTCCTTGTTAGTGCCTCACGTTTTTTTTAGGCCTGCTAGGCCTACTCACTTTCCTTCATGGAACCGCTGGCCACTATTCCCAAGAAATGCACAAATTGTGGCGGTACAAAACTAATTTTAGACACTCATAATTGGTGTCTAACCTGTTTGGGTCCTGACCATTTTCCTCCGGAGTGTCCCTCCTGCAATAATATTGTGGGAAGAAGTCTTCAGCATCGGGTTTCCCTCGATACGCGGTCCCCATCCAACTTCAGGGCACCGACCACCACTTCTACACGGGATCAGGTAACCCAAAAACAGTCTTTTAAGACTAACCAGTTCTCGAGTGGTAGATCTCATGCACAGCATTGAGATGCCTCTGGCTTTGCCCTCGAGAACACACTGGCTTTAAAACCCCGGTGGGAGTCTTCGTCCTCCAAAGCCTGTGTGGGGTTTCAGGTTGTTCCTGAGGTTCACCCCTCACAGAACATACCTGAGCCATGCTCGGTGGTGGCATCCGCTTCGAGCGGTACCGATACCCCGGCATCGGCAATGGTGTTGGATGAAACATTCCTCACCAAGGTTCTTAGTCTGGCGTCCTCGGTACCTACGGGGCCGTTGGATACGCCACAGACCGACCTTCCAGTATTGGTATCGATTCCGGTAACGATACTAGTACCGACGTTGGTACCCTCCAGATGTGCATCGATAGACTCGCTTCCTTCGATGCCGAGTCTGGAATTGATCTCCAGTCTGGAGGACTGGGTACCGACTCGCCTTGGTACCGACACCAGATGGTACCGAAGGCACGGTTCCGATGATCCATGTCCGGCATACTCGGTTTCTTCGATACCGTTAGAGTTGTCACCGGCTGGCCTTCATCCACCAGTATCGGATACGGTGCCGGAATCGGTACCGGTATCCACATTACCATTGCTGTCGGTGCCTTCCATGCTTCTCTCATCAGGCTCACTTCCCTCGATACCGAGTTTGGAATCGATCTCTAGCATGGACGATGTGCTACAGACTGTTGCTGGTCCCGACCTTCTGCGGTACCGGCGACCATCCTCTAAGGATTCCATACTCCACCATTCAGGATCTTATCTTCCTATAAACGTGGATAGATCCCTCGGTGCCAATGCTAGTTCTTCAGCAATCTAGCCTGTCCAAAAGAATTTCCCTCTGGGGATTTTTCTTTTCAAGCTTTTCTCCTGGATATGGCAAAATCACTTGCCATTTCTATACCTGGACAGGATCCTACACAAGGGAATACAGAATCCCTGTATATTCCTGGGAGAGCAAAGGAGAACATCATGCTTCCTTTGCATCAGTCCTTGCAGGATCTCCTTCTATGAATGTGGGAAGCTCCTTTAACGGTACCCCCACCTTTTAGGGCAGCTGATCTTCTATACAAGGTGCCCCCTTCTCCAGGTTTTCAGAAGACTCAACTTCCTCATCATTCCATTGTTGCAGAATCAGCAATGAGGCGGGTGAAGAGTACTAAAAAGCACTCTTCTTATCCGCCAGGTCGTGAGTCGAAGACTTTAGATGCCTTTGGACGCCAAACCTTCCAGGCATCCATGCTTTCAGCAAGAATTCTCTCATATATTTTCTATATGGGTTTATCTCTTGAAGAGGTAACAAAGAAATTACTGTTTTTGACTCCTTCAAGAGCCCAAAAGGGCAGACTATTCCTCACTGGTTAGTCATGCTCAAAATATTTCTAGGTTCCTTACTCGTGCTTCCCTAGACTCCTTTGAGTCTGTTAGCAGAACCTCTGCTATAGCTATAGGGGCACGACGTAAAGCCTGGCTACAGGCTTCAGACTTGGATAAATGGGCACAAGAAAGACTGGGAAATACTCCTTGCACTGGAGGAAATCTCTTTAACAAAGAGTCTTTACTCCAAGTTGCTCAGTTAACCACTGACATTCCTGTTTCCAGAGGCTGTTCTACGCCTTCCTCTTTCCCAGTTGGTAGGAAATGTCCTACCATACTTTCTTCCCCTAGGGGGAAAAAGTTTTATCCATCTTCTGCCCATCATACAGATGTTCCCAAACAGGGGAAACATCGCCCTGGTCTGAAGAAACCACAACCTCAACAGGGTCAACAAACCCAGCAGCTGCAGGGTTTCAAATAGATCATCATTACCTCTCTTGGTTGGTGGTTAGAGTGGCAGTCTGCTTCTTTTCACTTGAAGTATCTGCACTAATTTTATCCTAACCCTTCCTAGATATCTCTTCATGAGACATCTTTTCTTTAACTCTAAAAGTCTTTATGATGATCATGCCCATACTTAACAGGTTTTTCTCTTCCTCTTTGCGGAAAAGAGAAGTGACAACTATCAATAAGACAGTTGTTTCCCTGTACTGGCATGTATCATCTTACCTGTCTGAGACTTCCTGCATAGTCAGTCTCCTTCAACTCTGTCTTACCTCCCTCTTACTACAACATTTGGTTTGTGAGAGTGGCTCTTTTACACTGGTGAGCCCCTATGGTCCTCTACCTGTTCCACAGGGGGATTCTCCCTTCCAGAGTTGTCTCCCCCTTTATTACCTTAGGGCAGCATCAGACAATAGGAGGTCCTACTATGTCTGTTTCTTTTTCCCAATCTAAAAAAAGGGAGGGGAAAAGAAATTTCCTCCGCTGCCCTGGTAGTTGCTGTGGATACAGCGATTCCTAGTGGTTAAGCCATTGGTTCTGTTCACCACACAACCAGGGGTTCCCCTCCACTAGCAATCCTTCTAGCATCAGTGCTGAACCCAAAACAGGTTATCACCCTCGTTTGGGAAACGCTATTATCACAGACTAGTTGGTTAACTTCTATTCTTCGCCCCCTTGTCCTTGGCAGAATAGTTTTACTCACTGGCTTTAAACAGCCAGTTTTTTCTTCTAACCAACCTGCAGCATGCTCTCTGCAACTCTAGTAGCTTTGCACTATGGGCCCTTGCTAGAGAGCATTAGTATCGTGCCTAGCAGATAACCCCAGATGGTTAGGAGGGGTTCCCCTAGTCATGTTTTTGTGACTGGTAGGTATTCCCTACCCTTACCATCTCATCTAAAATCTCTTTTGAGACATAAGACTCAGGCCTTTCATCACGTGAAAACCTTAAGAATGACCAATTCCCTGGCTTGGCCCATATCTCCTTTGGTCTTCTCGCCAGAGATAATTTTCTTTCAGTGGCAGCCAAAGAACGCCTGATACCCATCTTGCCCTAATAGGCGGGTCACCATGGTATCTTACTCCAGTGGCGTCCTCTATCCATTCTCTATACTACAGTTCTGGAGAAATCTGGACTTGCTGCCTGCAGACTGAAGTTATCCTCTGCTTTTTTCACGTAGGCCATCCTGGTTATTCAAGAACTCAAATTCTGAAAGGAATCTAACTCCCTTGTCAGGGACACTATTCCTCTGACTCTGTCAGTCATAACCAGGGAAAGAAGATTCTCAATGCATCTATTCGAGCAGGTATCACCCTTCTTGCTATTAGATGAATCTTTCTCTCTCCCCATATTCCTAGGGGGATCTAGTTATCTATATCTAGATCTATCTGTGTATCTTCTGCCCATACATATCTCTCTCTATATATATATATTAGTGAGCTATATCTTTTAGGTAGATATGTATCCACATACTTATCTGTCTGTTTAGGTTCAGATAGCCATACATTCCTATATGATCCTGACAAATGGGCACTACCCCTATCAATGCTGTGCCAGCATACTTGGGGTTTTACACATACAACCACTTCCTGTGGTAATTAACAAACTTTTTCCTTACCATAACCTTTCAGGTTTAGGTACCTCTGAAGCTCTCCATGTACCTTTTTCTTTCCTAATTAACCCATTTAGGAAAGACATTGCGAAACTTTCTAAGCTTAGCGCTTCCTAAGTCTGTCCTTACTTCTTATCAGATACAGGGGTCTCCATACCCTTTTTCTCCTACATGGACTAATTCTATTGTCAGTCCAGATGGGTCAGACTCATTTTTCTTTTGGTCCTAGGATTGGACTGTTCTTGGACCAAAACAACTTAAGCTTTGTCTAATAGTACCTTCTGCGTCTTCCGCTGAAGCCCTAGCTCTTTTAGTACCCCAGTTTTCCCCTGGGGCTATTTCTCACCCTAAAGGGTTCTGACCTCCACTTGTTTTTCTACTTTTATTACCTCTACTTCTCAGTGAGGTACTCCTTGAGGTTTTTTCACTGGCTCTTCTAACAGATCCATATCAACCTCAGTAGACTTTTTGCAATGCAAACAAGGGAGGCCCATATTACAATATTTTACTACTAAATACCCTCTCTACAGGGTCTTCCTCTGCAGAAGTCCTGTTCTAGTCCAGCTGTTCCACAGCACCTTTTCTGTATTAAACTCCTACCCTCCATCCCCAGGATGCCTGAGGTTCTGAGGAGTAGCATGGCTCTTTCTACATTCGCAACATGCTAGGACTCCCTCTGGGCATCTCAGCTTGGGAGTCCCCATATGTGAAGACTCATTCCTGACACCAAAAAATGCCGTCAGTAAAAGGATTGAAGCGTGAGCTGGAAGAAACAAGGTATTTGACTGGTCCGTGCAGGTAGAAGAACGAGGTTTGACATCTGTATCGCAGTTCCCCTGAAGAAACGAAAAGTGAAACGTGCAAGCGCTTTTGCTAGACGTTGGGAAATCTTTCTCCTATGGCGATATGACATGAAATGCAGATTCTACCAATGTTCACAGATAAGCCTGTTTTTCTGAAAAGCTGTTTCATTTGAGAGTAATTTAAGGATTGTTTCACACTACTATTGCAGTTGGTCGAAGATTGTGAATGGACTAAAACTGTTCTTGAAAGAAAGAATTTTATCTATAGAAAAACAGTTAGAAAGAAATTAATAACCAAAAAAAAGATAAAAAGAAGAAAATAAGAAAATACTCCTATGGATGCATAAGTAATTAAGGTCGTTGATGCAAAAGAAAGGCTATTTTCAACCCAGCAAGTCTGGCTGATTCAAGCCTTAACAAAAGTCTGAGACCTTGTGGCATCCTAGTGTGAATGATAAAAGATATAAAATAAAAATTATTTCAATATTGGTTTAGCAGTAAAGAATTGTATACAAAACTCCAAGTTTATAGTTGGGCTTAAAAATAATTAATTTCTTATAGTGTTATATGAGCTCAAGAAAGTGACTACTTACATAGGTTATTTGCCAACAGATGGCATCAGATAACAGCAGAAGATTGGACTTTGTCCATTGTAGGAGAAGGGTTCAAGCTTCATTTTCACAGCATGCCCCCTCCTACAATTCTAAAGCAATTCAATTCTCAAACCTCCGCAGACAATCTGCTAGATCACAAGGTCTCAACACTTCTTGCCCAAGGGGCAATAGAGGAGGTACCCATTCTTCAACGGGGTGCAGGGTTCTACTCCCCCTATTTTCTTATTCCAAAGAAAACAGGAGGACACAGACCCATTTTAGACCTCAGAGAATTGAACAAATACCTGTTTCGAGAGAAGTTCAAAATGATTTCTCTTTGAACTCTTCTGCCATACCTTCAAAGCCAGGATTGGCTTTGCTCTCTAGACTTAAAGGATGCATACACTCACATTCTGATCCATCCAGATCACAGGAAATTCTTACGATTCCTTTTCAGGGGAAAACATTTCCAGTACAGGGTTCTTCCCTTTGGTCTGGCTTCAGCACCAAGGGTATTCACGAAATGCATGGCAGTAGTAGCTGCATTTCTACGACCCCTGGGAATATTTGTCTTCTCTTAGACGACTGGCTCATTCGAGCCCCTATAGTTTCAGAGGCCAACACTGCACTGTCCCGTACAATGCGAATTTTCCATTACTTGGGATTGGTAATAATTTTCCCAAAATCCCAACTTGTTCCTTCCCAATGCCTGGAATTCATAGAGGCCTGTCTAGATACCAGTCAGGCAAAGGCTTTCCTTCCACAGGCCTGGTGTCTTCACATAATGCAACTAGCTTATCAAGCAGCAGGCAAATCCTCCCTCACTGCTAGAGAGCTACTACAGTTCATGTAGTCCCATATGCTCGCCTCCACATGCGAGTAGCTCAGTGGACCCTATCCACACAGTGGACACAGGCCACAGGTCATTTATCGGACAAAATAATAAACACTCAACGACTAATTTTGTCCCGCCAATGGTGGCAATCACTAGAGAATGTGACTGTGGGGTCTCCTTTTCATCAACACTGTGGGGTCTCCATTCTTTTGGGGGAAGTGGAGGAGATCCTGCTGGCTTCCCCATAAGTCTTCCACCAGAAAAGCATATGCCTTCAAATGGCACAGATTTTCAGTCTGGTACGCAGAGCACGGGGTCTCCACTCCTTTTCAATCTGACTGTGGGGTCTCCATCCTTTCATCGGAGTGGAGGAGTGGCCTAGTGGTTGGGGCAAGGTACTTCAGGCCGAAAGGTCGGGGGTTCAAATCCCCACTAGAGGACAGCAACCTTGGGCCGGAAGGACTGGGGTTTCTAGTCCCACAGGTGCTCCTTGTGGTCTTGGGCAAGCCACTTAACCCTCCATAGCCCATGTTCCCTGTAAAATAGTTATCTCCAAGTTATAATGCCCTGTTCAATGTAATTTCAGTTCAATGTAAACCGCACTGATGCAGAATAGCGCGGTATATAAGAGAATGTAAGTAAATAAATAAATAAATAAACCCCTTTTCAAGGCTACCCTAACAGATGCATCACAGGTGGGTTGGGGAGCACACCTGAATCATCTCTCTACCCAGGGAACCTGGACTCCACAGGAGGCTGGTTTACACATAAACCTCCTGGAATTAAGAGCAATCTATTTAGCTCTTCAAGTATTCCATGCCCAGCTCAGCTACAAGACAGTCCTAGTCCAGACGGACAATCAAGTAGCCATGTTCTATGTGAACAAGCAGGGCGGAACAGGCTGTCTGTCATTATGCAACGAAGCTTTATGACTGTGGGCCTTCGCCAGAGAGTATCAAATTCACCTTCTAGTGGTATATCTTCCAGGCATTCAAAGCCTTTGGGCAGACAAACTCAGTCGAGTACTGCTGTCTCACGAGTGGTCCCTCCACCTTGACCAGGTGGCAAAGATATTTCATCTTTGGGGCACTCCAGACATAGACCTCTTTGCAAGTCCACTGAATGCCAGACTTCCCTGGTTCTGTTCCAGGATTCCGTCTCACAATTGTTAGGCAATGGATGCCTTCCTCCTTCACTGGGGTCAGGACTTCCTTTATGCCTTCCCACCCATTCCCCTCATCCCCAAAACACTCTTCAAGCTTCAGAGAGACAGGGGTCGCATGATTCTCATAGCACCATGATGGCCACGCCAAACGTGGTATCCCCTGCTTATACATCTCTCTCAAGTGGCACCTCTGGAGTTAGGGCATGCTCCAGATCTCCTTTCCCAAGAGAACGGGACGCTGTGGCACCCGAATCCCCAGTCCCTGCACCTCACGGCCTGGTTGCTGAAGGCTTAGACCTCCAGGATCTCAACCTGTCCCAAAGCATATCCTATAGGCTTCTAATAAACTTTCCACAAGAAGATCTTATGCCTCCAAGTGGAAACGTTTTACTATATGGTGCTCTAAGAAAGGATTAAACCACCTTGTCATACCCTTAGAATCGATACTAGAATATCTCCTTCACTTATCGAATTCTGGTCTAAAGACCAATTTGCGATACCTTTGGAATCGTTACTGGAGTATCTCTTCCATTTATCAAATTCTGGTCTTGAGAGTCCATCTTAGTGCAATTGCAGCTTCTTATAAGCCTCTGAATGGACAACCAATTTCCTCTCATCCACTTATATCAAGATTTATGAGAGGCCTTCTATTAACCAAACCTCCCATCAAGCCACCACCGGTGGCATGGGATCTAAATCTAGTTCTTGGGCAGCTCATGAAGCCACCTTTTGAACCGTTGGCCACCACAGCCCTTACGTTTTAGACCTGGAAGATAATCTTCCTAATTGCAATCACCTCTGCACGTCGCATTAGTGAATTGCAAGCTTTAGTGGCTGATCCTCCTTATACTAGGTTTCATCATGATAAGGTTGTTCTTAGAACTCATCCACACTTTATGCCAAAGGTGGTTTCGCCTTTTCATTTAAATCAATTTATCTTCCTGAATTTTTTCTGAGGCCTCACGCCTCTATTATTATTATTATTTATTATTATTTAGCTGTATTTATATCCCCTCTCACTTGGTTTGCAGCTTGTCGTGCTGTGAGGGCTTGCGTGCATCAGTGATGCTGAGAGCTAAACTGTCGGTAGTTTAACTACTGGCAGGGTCTCCCAAGATGGACAGGTCTCAGCTGAGGTGCCAGACCAAGACAAACCACCCATCTGGGCAGCAGAAGAATGGGACAGTGTTGACGGCGGAGGATCACATTTTTGTGACAACGGCAACAACACCAAACTTAAACTGTGCGGAAGAAAGGCCCGGCAATCTACTTCTGTATCTTGCCATGAAAACCCAATGGATAGTTACAACAAAACAAATTGTGCTATGGTGCTGGAAGATGAGACCCCCAGGTCAGAAGGCACTCAACTAGCTACTGGGGAAGAGCTGAAGACTTTTCAGAGTAAAGCCAGCATTTATGATGTGGTTGGATCAAAGCCCTCGGGAAGTCTGACTGCTGATGTAGCTGCGCATGAAATGAGTCAGAAGCTGTAAAGATGTCTTACACATTGGAACATGGAACGTACGAAGCATGAACCAAGGGAAGTTGGAGGTGGTCAAGAATTTTAATTTTAATTAGCGAGTTTTTATATACCGCACCTTCCATTGATCAGTTGCGGTTTACATGGAACAACAGTAAACAGGCAAAGCTGCTTTTACAGATAACATTGTGAAACTACAAAGAAATTCAATTTTACAATTAACAGTTTAACTATATACAAAGAACCAAATATTAACTATGTACAGGTATGTATGTTTTTGAGATCGTCGGTTTGGGGTTTTCTCATTTATTCCAGTTCAAAGCTGGGATATGTCAGCTGGTGAAGCTATCCTTTTTCCTGTTGAATAGGTGAGTTCGACAAGGATCCGTAGTATGTTGAGAATAAGTGAGTTTTGAGTTTTTTCCTGAACTCCATGATTTGAGGTAAGGATCTTAATGGAAGAATGAAATGGAACGTGTACAACTTGATCTGTTGGGTGTCAGCGAACCGAAATGGACTGGCATGGGGCACTTTGCATCAGATGATCACATGGTCTACTATGCTGGAAATGAAAGACAAAGAAGAAATGGTGTTGCATTTATAATAAAGAAGAAATTTGCAAGAACTGTAATGAAATACAATGCAGTCAGCGAACGCTTAATCTCTATTCGTCTACGAGGATTGCCTATCAACACAACTATAATTCAAGTATATGCCCCAACAACAGCTGCAGAAGAGAATGAAATTGAAGAGTTCTATGAACAAGTACAAGCTGAAATTGACAGAACATGCAAACAGGATATCCTGATAGTCATGGGTGACTGGAACGCAAACGCCTTAGGCCCAAAATTCCCTCCACTATGGAAAAACCCGCTTCGGGTTTCAAAAAGTGCACCAAGTGTGGCGGTACGATCTCCGTCACCGACACCCATGAGTGGTGTCTTAAATGTTTAGGTCCTGACCACTCCATCGCCAAGTGTATGGCTTGTGCCTTGATGTCCAAGAGGGGTCGACAAAACCTAGCTGCTAAGCTCAGCGCCCTTTTTCCCTCCGATGCAGCTTCTGTGGCATCGACGTCTTCCAGGGCTTTGTCTTCCTCCCATGGATCTCAGGTAACTAAACTTAAGTCTAGCCAGTCCTCCAAGGATAGATCTCCTTCCAAGCATCGAGATGCCTCTGGCGTTGCCCTTGAGGGTTCTGTACTGGCAATATTGCCCCGGCGGGAGGCTTCGGCTTCCAAAGCATTATCGGGGCTCCAGGATGTTCTCGAGGCCTCGGCCTCGGCAGAACTACTGGTGCCATGCTTTGGGGTACCGGCTGCTTCCGGTACCGATACCCAGGCATCGGCAGCGTCGATAGACCAGAGATTCTTGGCTATTGAACGCAGTCTGGCGGCTCTCCTTGCAGCATCGACACCCTCGGAACTGCGTCAGACAGTTCAACCGGTACCGATAGCATCGACATCGGTGTCGGCTTTGCCGGCACCCAGTCATGCGATGCCTTCCAGTGCCGATACACCGGTACTGATTCCCCTCGGTACCGACTTCGGTCGGTACGGGTATCGGGCTCTTCAAGAGCATCCGGACAGACGGTACTTCGAATCCTCGGAGGACTCCGAGGATTCTGACAGCTCTGTCGGTACTGGTATACTTCTCCCGGAGAAGCCTTCCTCTCCTAAACGTAGGATGTCTCCTCCAGAAGATATCTCCTTTCAGGATTTCATCTGGGAGGTGGCTCGAGGTCTGTCCATCACTGTGGCTCCTGAAACAGAGACCAGGGCTAAGGATTTGGAGATTTTACAATATCCCAAAGCTCCTAAGGAGGCAGCTACTCTGCCTATCCATGAGATTTTACATGATCTCATGTTGAGAATGTGGGAGACACCTCTTACCATCTCTCCTCACTCTCGCAGACTGGATACCATGTATGGAGTCCCTCCTTGTCCTGGTTTCCAAAAAAATTCAGCTTCCTCAACACTCTATTGTAGTGGAATCAGCTATGAGAAGGATCAGGAGTGCAAAGAGGCATGCCTCTAATCCTCCAGGACGTGAGTGTAGAACTTTGGATGCCTTTGGACGTCGTACTTTCCAGGCTTCCATGCTCTCTGCCAGGATCAGTTCCTATATTTTATATATGGGAATGTTCCTTAAAGAAGTCACAGGAGACTTGGAGATTTTAAGCCCTCTCCTTCCTGAGGACAAGAGGCAGGATTTTCTCACACTGGTTAAACATGCCCAGGATGTTTCTAAGTTTGTCATTCGTGCAGCTTTTGACTGTTTTGAGTGAATAAGCAGAACCTCTGCCATTGCCATAGGTACACGTAGAATTGCCTGGCTCCAGGCATCTGATTTGGAGCTCTGGGTGCAGGACAAACTGGGAAATATCCCTTGTACAGGTGAGAACCTATTCGGCAAAAATTGGCAAGAAAAAGCCAATGAGTTGGATGCTGACAACTCCACTTTGGATAGGTTATCCAAAGCCACAGCTGATCCTGCAAGAAAGAAATCTTTCAAGAAACCTTTCTTCTCAAAAAAGAAGAGGTTTTATCCCTCTTATTCCCAGCAGGGACGTTCTTCAGGTCAACCTATCCGGAAAGGTCAGCAACCACCTAAACAAAGGAAAGCAAAGACTGCCAAGCCTCAACCGTCTCATCCTCCACAAGGCCTTTGACTTTCATCTAGAGAACTTAGCCTTCCTGGCCCTCAATGGTCCAGAGCCTTCCACCATTCCAGGAAGGTTGTGTCACCTTGCCCCCAGATGGGGACAGATAACAGCAGAACATTGGACACTCTCCATTATAAAAGAGGGGTACAAGCTTCACTTTCTGTGCATGCCCCCTCCCACAATGGTAAAACAGTTCAATTCTCAGACCTCTCTCATCAACCTGTTAGATCAAGAGGTCACTATGCTTCTTGCCCAAGGGGCTATAGAAGAGGTACCCATTCCTCAACAGGGTACAGGATTTTACTCCCCCTATTTCCTTATCCCAAAGAAAACAGGGGGACACAGACCTATTTTAGACCTCAGAGAATTGAACAAATTCTTGTTCAAAGAGAAATTCAAGATGATTTCTCTGGGAACTCTGCTGCCATACCGTCAGAGTCAGGATTGGCTTTGTTCTCTAGATTTCAAGGATGCGTACACTCATGTTCTCATCCATCCAACTCACAGAAAGTTCCTTCGGTTCCTTTTTCAAGGAAAGCACTACCAATACAGGGTGCTTCCTTTTGGCCTGTCCTCAGCACCAAGAGTGTACACAAAATGCATGGCTGTGGTAGCAGCATTTCTCCGTACTCTAGGGATATTCGTCTTCCCCTACTTAGACGACTGGCTCATTCGAGCCCAATCAGAGTCAGAGGCCAGAACTTCCCTATCTTGCACAATGCGTATCCTTCAGTATTTGGGTCTGGTCATAAACATCCCAAAATCCAATCTAACTCCCACTCAGTCTCTAGAGTTCATAGGAGCTTTGCTGGATACCAGAAAAGAGAGGGCCTATCTTCCCCAGGCCCGTTGCCTTCGCAGTTAGCTTCTCAAGCAGTGCTAAAACCTCATCTCACTGCCCGAGAAATGTTACAACTACTAGGCCACATGGCATCTACAGTGCATGTGGTCCCATATGCTCGCCTCCATATGAGAGCAGCCCAGTGGACCTTATCCACTCAATGGACCCAGGCATCAGGGTGCCTGTCAGACAAAATAGCAAACACAAATCGTCTTATTTTGTCTCTCCAATGGTGGCAGTCCACTCAGAACCTGTTGCTGGGGTCCCCATTTCAACAGCCTTTACCCCAGGCAATTCTCACAACAGATGCTTCACCAATGGGTTGGGGAGCTCATCTGCAAGATCTCTCCACCCAGGGCACTTGGACTCCACAGGAGACTCATCTACATATCAATCTCTTAGAGCTCAGTGCAATCTTGCTTGCTCTTCGAGTGTTCCACACCCTGCTCAGATACAAGACAGTCCTCATTCATACGGACAATCAAGTAGCCATGTTCTACGTGAACAAGCAGGGAGGAGGAGGCTCTCTCTCGCTTTGCAACGAAGCTTTGCGACTATGGGCACTCGCCAGAGAGCATCAGATTCATCTCCTGGCAGTATATCTTCCAGGCATACAAAACTCTTGGGCAGACAGACTCAGTCGAGTTCTGCTTCCACACGAATGGTCTCTACATGCAGACCAGGTGGCCAAGATTTTTCAAATTTGGGGAACCCTGGACATAGACCTCTTTGCAAATCCCGTTGAATGCCAAACTTCCCCTGTTCTGTTCCAGAATTCTGTCTCGGGGTTCTCAGGCCAGGGATGCCTTTCTCCTTCACTGGGGTCAGGACTTTCTTTATGCTTTTCCACCCATTCCCCTAATTTCCAAAACCCTGTTCAAGCTTCAGAGAGTCAGAGGGCATATGATTCTCATAGCTCCACATTGGCCACGGCAAGTGTGGTACCCTCTGCTTCTCTATCTCTCTCAAGCCCCCTCCCTGGAGTTAGGATGTGCTCCAGATCTCCTGTCACAGGAGGATGGAATGTTATGGCATCCCAATCCCCAATCTCTGCATCTCAGAGCTTGGTTGCTGAAGGCCTAGATCTTCATGATCTTAACCTCCCTCAGCAAGTAAAGGATGTCCTTTATGCTTCCAGGAAGCCTTCCACAAGACGCTCTTATGCTTTTAAGTGGAAGAGGTTTACCATATGTTGTTCGCAGAAGGGTCTTAACCCCCTTGCGATACCTCTGGAATCATTACTTGAGTATCTCCTTTGTTTATCCAATGCAGGACTTAAGACTAACTCAGTAAGAGTCCATTTGAGTGCTATTGCAGCTTCTTTCAAGCCTCTAATTGGACAACCTATTTCCTCCCATCCTCTTATAGCAAGATTTATGAGAGGCCTTCTTCTAACTAAGCCTCCCATTAGGCCACCACTGGTGGCATGGGACTTAAACCTGGTTCTTGGTCAGCTCATGAAGCCACCTTTGGAAACCTTAGCTACTACCTCATTGAAATTCCTTTCTTGGTAAGTTATCTTTCTCATTGCAATCACATCAGCACGTCGCATCAGTGAGTTGTCAGGCCCTAGTGGCTGATCCACCTTATACAAGGTTTCATCATGACAAGGTAGTCCTTAGGACTCATCCATACTTTATGCCAAAGGTGGTCTCGCCTTTTCATCTTAACCAAGCGGTCTACCTGCCTGTGTTCTTTCCAAGACCTCATGCATCAAATGCAGAAAGGAATCTTCATATTTTGGACTGTAAAAGAGCTTTAGCCTTTTACTTGCAAAGAACACAGCAACATAGAAAGTCCTCTCAACTCCTTTTGGATTCTTCTTTTAAATCCTTTAAAACCCACTTAAAAACTCACCTTTTTTGTATGGCATTCAACCTTCCACTCCCCCCCCCCCTTACCTCCTACTACTTTCCCCCTTAATGAGTATTGTAATTAACTTCTTTATTGGTTGTCTTAACTTTTCTGTTCTCTTCCCTTTTCCCCTCTTGGAAACTTCTAAATTGGCGTTCTGTTTCCTTTCTGCAGCCTTTTATGATTGTAAACCGCTCTGATACCCTGTGACGGGCGGTATATAAAGTTTTAAATAAACATAAACTCTTTGTTGCTTTTGATCCTTCTCATTTGGGACTTCCAGTCTCCAAGAGAACACTGTCCAACTGGATTGCACAGTGTATTTTCTTCGCTTATCAGAGTAAGAACCTTCCTCTGGAGGTCCATGTCACAGCTCACAATGTGAGAGCCATGGCAGCTTCAATGGCTCATCTGCACTCTGTCTCTATTGACGACATCTGTCGAGCAGCCACTTGGGCCCCGGTTCATACTAATAACAAATACTAATACTAATAACAACTATAACTAATAACAAATCCTGTTGTGTATACTTGTAAATACTCATGTAAATAGTTGCAGTAATGACGTCCCATGTTTTATCCAAGTTCTCTGACCTTGTTCTCTGTAAAACCAAACAGTTTGTTGTTCTGGTCTGTTGTTATATTGTGAACCGCGCTGATGCTGAATAGAGCGGTATATAAGAGCCTGTAATAAATAATAATAAATAAATAAATAATACCTTCACAGCCCATTATTGCTTGGACAAGGACTCCCGCCGGGATGCTTTGTTTGCTCAGGCTGTTCTCCAACACCTGTTCCATACCTAATCAACTCCTACCTGCCATCTCTGGTTGGATGCCAGAGATCCATGGGGGGAAGTGGAGCCCTTTCACAGGGACACACAACTTCTGGGGTCTCTCCCTGGCATCTGAAGCTAGGGAGTCGCCATATGTGAAGACTTCATTCCTGCTTGTTCCTGGAGATAGCATAGTTACTCACCTGTAACAGGTGTTCCTATTCGCTTCTCCGGGCCAGTCCAGGGACAGGTAGGGTTGTCAATCCTCTATAGCAGCTGACGGCTGAAAACTTCAAGTCTTGCTGAGATGTGAAGCCACTCCCCCTGAGGGTTATCCAGCAGTCTTTCAGCCCTCAGCAGCTAAAGAGGGTCGAATCTATAGCTCTCCCTCAGTTGTCTTTCTAATGTTTTAGTTTTTTCCTTTTATTTCTACATTTATATTGGCTCTAGCAGAGCTGATTGGTTTCTACAGTCCTTGGGCTGACAAATTGGTGCTATCGCTTTAAAAGAAATTGGAGACGTGGAGTGAGTCAGTTCCCCGGTGAGAGGCAGAGCCTGCCTCCATTCCTCACCTGTAACAGGTGATCTCCAGGAACAGCAGGAATGTAGTCTTCACAACCCCCCCACCCCCCCTAGGAGTTGTATCCCTCTATCTGTCTCTTTCTCTTTCCCTCTGTCTCTCTTTGTCTCAGCTTTAAACTCAACTGGAGAGAGGCAGTTGGGAAAGGCAGGAAGGCAGCACACAGGCGCTGTGGGATGCTCCCAAAAGCTTCCTAATTGGACGCTGGGGAGCGTTCCCGCACAGGCTCCGTCGGTACCGACGATACCCATATGTGAAGACTAAATTCCTGCTGTTCCCGGAGATCACCTGTTACAGGTGAGTAACTGTGCTTTCCCGGTGTATCGATATTTCATTAAATTCTTCTGCAGCATCACTTTTAAATACCATTTCAGTCATGGGTAACATTCCTACATCTTCCTCAGTGAAGACCGAAGCAAAGAATTCATTCAGTCTCTCCGCTATGGTCTTGTCCCCTCTTAGAGTCCCTTTTACCTCTCTGTCATCTGATGGTCCAACTGACACTCACTGGATTTTGCTATGAACATAAGTGAAAAGGTCTTTTTTTTATGCATTATTTTTTCTACATCAAGCTTCTTCTCAAATTCTCTTTACCTGCCTTATCAGTGCCTTGCAACTTACTTGCCAGTGCTTATGTTTCCAGTTTTCATCATTTGGCTCCTTTTTCCATTTCCAGAAAGATGCTTTTTGGGCAACAAGAGCCTCTCTGATCTCACCTTTAAACCATGCTGGCAGTTTTTTGGACTTCCTTCCACTTTTCTTAAAGCATGGCATACAGCTGGTCTGGTCTTCCAAGACAGTATTTTTAAATGGCACCCATGCTTGATGTAAATCTTTAACCTTTGCAACTGTGCTTTTTAGTTTTTTCGTAACTTCCTCATTTTATCATAGTCTCCCTTTTGAAAGTTAAAAGGTAGTACTTTGGATTTCCTTGTCGTCTTTCCTCCATTTATTAAATCAAACATGATCATGCTATATTCTCTTATTTATTTATTTTATTTATTTAACTATTTCTTTTATACCGCCCCTTCCAGAGATCAAGGGCGGTTTACATATAACAAATTAACAGTCTTGTACACATGTGTATACATTTTACATAGAACAATAGAAATCAACTAATTACATTGAACAATAAATTTAAACTTTGTAGGTATTAAAGCAAAAACATCAAACTTTTATACAAATGTGTATTTACAGCGTGTGGTGTGTGTGGTGTATGGGGCAGATATTGGTGTAGGTGCTGGAATTTAATTCCTTTTTTTGTCGTCTTTGGGGCGTGTATGAGGGGGGGGCAGGCTTGTGGTTACATTGTTGGTGTTAAAGGAGCTTGTGCGTGTGTAACCACATTTGTTGTGGAGCTGGCTTTGGGGGAGTAGGGGATTTCGAAGTGTTCAGTGAACAAGTAGGTCTTTAATTCTTTCCTGAATTGGATGAGGTCTCTAATGGTGCGAAGTTCAATAGGGAGGTCGTTCCAGAGTGTAGGAGCAGTGAATGAGAATGCTCTGGAGCTAGTGGTATTCTTAGTTTTCCGGATGGCTTTTGGTATGATAAGGGAGTGGGCTGCGTTTTGTCTGAGGGCCCTTGTCGATGTTGGAGAGTGCAGTAGTGTGGATAAGTGTGAGGGGGTTATGTCATTTATGAGTTTATAGGTTGTTAGGATAATTTTATAATAATAATTCTCTATTACCAAGTGGCTCCAACACCCTTATCTCTTGCACCAGATCTTGTGTTCCACTAAGGACTAGGTCCAAAATGGCTTCCCCTCTGGTCGGTTCAGGAGCCAGCTGCTCTAAGAAGCAGTCATTTATTTAATCTAGAAACTTTATCTCCCTGCCATGTCCTGCCGTGACACTGATCCATTCAATACTGGGGTAATTGAAATCACCCATTATTATTACCATATATGAGTATGTTCCTTTGCGACATAGAAATATGATGACAGAAAAAGACCACATGGCCTATCTAGTCTGTCCTTCCATATCAACAACTACAACAGTCCCCTTTTTTCCTTTAGAGATCCTCTGTGTTTATCCCATGCTTTTTTGAATTCAGATACTGTCCTCATCTCTACCACCTCCACTGGGAGATTATTCCACAGATCCACCACTCTTTCTGTAAAGAAATATTTCCGCATATCACTCCTGAATCTTTCCCCCTTCACCCTCATCCCATGTCCCCTCGTAGCAGAACTTGCTTTCAATTGAAAGAGGCTCTCCCCCTGTACATTTATACCACGGAGGTATTTAAACATCTCAATCATATCACCTCTATCCTGCCTTTCCTCTAAGGGTGTACATATTAAGATCCTTAAGTCTGTCCTCATATGCTTTATAATGAAGACCACTAACCATTTTAGTAGCTACCCTCTGTACTGACTCCATCCTGTTTATATCCTTTTGAAGGTGCAGTCTCCAGAATTGCACACTATACTCCAAATGAGGTCGCACCAAAGACTTATACAGAGGCACTATCACCTCCTTTTTTCTGCTAGCTGTTCCTCTCCGTATGCACCCAAGCATCCCTCTAGCTTTTGCCGTCATCTTTTCTACCTGTTTAGCTACTTTAAGGGCATTAGACACAACCATGCCTAGGTCTCACTCTTCTTTAGTGGACAAAAGTATTTCACCCCCTATACTATATTGCTCCCTTGGATTGCTGCAGCCCTAATGCATAACCTTGCATTTTTTAAACATTAAATCCCAGCTGCCAAATTGTAGACCATTCTTCAAGCTTAGCTAAATCTCTCCTTATGTTATCTACAGCTTCCTGGGTGTCTACTCTATTGCAGATTTTGTTATCATCCGCAAAGAGGCAAACCTTACCTGACAGCCCTTCCGCTATATCACTAACAAAAATGTTAAAAAGAATCGGACCAAGGACAGATCCCTGGGGCACACCACTAGTAACATCCTTCTCCTCGGAATGAGCTCCATTTACCTGTACTCGTCGTCGCCTCCCACCCAACCAATTTCTAACCCAGGCAGTAACTTTAGGGTCCATCCCTAGGGTGCTCAGTTTGTTTATAAGTTGCCTGTGAGGAACAGTGTCAAAGGCTTTACTGAAATCTAAATACACCGCATCTAGGGCTCTCCCTCAGTCCAACTCCCTGGTCACCCAGTCAAAGAAATCAATCAGATTTGTCTGACAAGACCTGCCTCTGGTGAATCCATGCTGCCTCGGATCCTGTAATCCGCTGGACTCCAGAAACCTCACTATTTTCTCTTTCAGCAGCGTTTCCAATAATTTACTCACTACTGAAGTTAAACTAACCGGCCTGTAGTTTTCAACCACATCCTTACTTCCGCTTTTGTGTAAAGGCACCACATGAGCCTCTTTCCCGTCCTTTGGCACCACTCCCGACTCCAAAGCATTGAAAAGGTCAGTTAGTGGAGCTGCTAGAACGTCCCCAAGTTCCCTCAGTATTCTAGGGTGTATCCCATCTGGTCCCATCGCTTTGTCTACTTTAAGTTGAGCTAATTTCTCACGAACAGTCTTCTGAAAATTGCTCAAGATGTCCCTCGTATCCGTTCCTTTTTGTGGGTGTTTTCTGAGGTCCTGCTCCTGGTTCTTCATCTGTGAACACAGAACAGAAATATTTGTTAAGCAATTCCGCTTTATCCTCATCAGCTTCTACATATTTCTCCCCTTCACCCTTGAGTCTGACAATACCACTTTTGCCCTTCTTCTCACTAACACATCTGAAAAATGTCTTATCCCCCCCATTTTATTGCATTGGCTATTTACTCCTCTTTTCGAATCTTGCTAAAGAGCTCGGCGGTTTCTCCTTGTACCTAGGAGGTGAACAGCTTCTCAGATTTCAGACACTCCTGAGATCGGTCGCGAACTGCTCGAAATATCTTTCCCGCTCCACATATGATGGGTTTGAGTCTTCCACCCGTGTGTCAACGGCTGGCATTGGAGTCCGGCCTCAAGCGTGGCTCCAGTCCTCAGACCTGGAACAGTGGGTCCAGGAAAAACTCTTGGATTTTCCCTGTCTCAGCGAACAACTGTTCGGCAAGCCCATGGAGGTCAATGCAACCGAGATCAAGATGGCGTTCGTGACCCGCATCTGTTTTTCTCATAAAACCTCTTCCCTTCCCCAGAAGAAATATAAGAAACCCTTCTTCCAGAGGAAGGGGCTCCCTTACCTGGGATACCCACCCTGTCCGCCTGCTCCTGCGCCAACACCCAGCGGCCAAGGCAAAGGGGGATCTCAGGATCACCGGAAACCTAAGGGGCCCAAGACCCAACCACTGGCACCACCCCAGCCAGCCCCTGGGTTTTGACGCCAAATGCATAGCCTCTCGCCTCCTGGCAGCACCCCTGCTGGTGGGAGGACAGCTGTCACTTTTTGCCCCCAAGTGGGAGGCCATCACATCGGACACCTGGTCCTCCAGGTAGTCCTGGATGGTTATAGTCTTCATCTGGACAGACTCCCTCTTCCCTTCTCCCCAGCAGAGCCTACTCGGCTTCCCTCGCACAGGACTTGCTTACAGCAAGAATTGAACAACCTCCTCTGTCAACAGACGGTCAAAAGGGTCCTGCTGCACCTTTGAGGTTGGGGGTTTTACTCCCATTACTTCCTCGTTCCGAAGAGGATGGGGGGCCTGCTCCCCATCCTTTATCTCGGGAACCTAAACAAATTTCTGGTGTGGGAGAAGTTCAGAATGCTATCGCTTGTCATCCTGCTGCCCTTCCTCTGGCAGGACGATTGGCTATGCTCCTTGTATCTCAGAGACACTTACATCCACATCCCTGTCCACCCCAAGCACAGAAAGTAGCTGCATTTCAGGGTGTAGGGGGATCACTTTCAGTACATAGTGCTCCTCTTTGGGCTCGCATCTGCCCTTCGAATTTTCACAAAATGCCTGTCAGCGGCCGCAGCCCACCTTCGGCTGCAGGGCATGTCCATCTACCCTTATATAAACCACTTGCTTGTCACAGGCGCATCGGCAGAGGAGGCTCACCTCTCGGCGTCACTCATAGTCGTCCTCCTTGAGCACCTTGGTTTCCTAATCAACTACTCAAAGTCCCACCTCGAACCAGTGCAGGCACTGGAGTTTATTGGCGCTCTGCTCGACATGGAACGGGCAACCACTTTCCTTGAGCATGCACGGACCGCCTCCGTGTTCTGGCTGCTGAGGTCCAATGCCGGTCTAGGGTCTCGGCGCAGGCCATGCTGCGTCTTCTGGGGCACATGGCCTCGACTGTGCACATCGTCCCCCACGCTTGCATGCATGTGCGAGCAGCTCAGTGGTGCCTCAGAGTGCAATGGTCCCAAGCTTCGGGCCGGCTCCAAGATCCCATCTGTCTCACGCAGCCTATCCAGTTCCTTGGATTGGTGGCAGAAGTCCCGAAGCCAGCTTCGGGGCATGCGCTTCCAGACTCTGCAACATGAGCTCATCTTGACAATGGATGTCTTGCTGTTGGTCTGGGGAGCCCACTGCGACCACCTCTGTATCCAGGGACGATGGTCACTTGAGGAATATCGGCAGCAGATCAACCTGCTCGAACTTCGAGTGGTCCGGTTGGCCCTGAAGGTCTTCAAGTACCACTTGCGAGGCAAGTCGGTACTTGTGCAGACCGACAACAAGATCGCAATGTTCTACATAAACAAGGAAGGGGGTATGGGCTCCTGCCTCCTCTGCTCCTTCATCGTATGCCGGGGCATGACTGTAAGAGCTGTCTACCTCCCGGGCCTAGACAATGTCCTCGCAGACAGGCTTAGCAGGCTTCTCTGCCCATATGAGTGGCGCCCGAGTCCAGAGGTGATTCTCCACGTGTTTCGCTGATGGGGGACACTAGCCATAGACCTGTTTGCCAGCCCAACGAAACGCACAGCTTCCCTGCTTTTGTGGGCTGATACCGTACCCAAGCAGGGTAGCCCCAGAAGTGTTCCTTCTGAACTGGACCTCCTGGCTTCTGTATTCTTCCCCCCCCCCCCCACTCATTGCGAAGACCCTCCACAAGATTCAGCGGGACCGAGCCTCGGTAATTCTCGTGGCTCCCTCGTGGCCTCGATAGCCTTGGTTTCCACTTCTACTCCGACTCTCATCTGAGCACCCGGTCCCCCTGGGCAGTGCCCGGGTTTGCTGACACAGGAGGAGGGGGACGGGTGCTTCACCCGAACCTGGACTCGCTATCCCTAACAGCCTGGCGACTGAAAGGGTCTCTTTAGCTTTGCTGCACCTCCCAGAGGAGATCGAGGAAGTCCTGCTCGCATCGAGGAAGGACTTGACAAGACGGGCCTACGCCCTCAAGTGGCGGCGCTTCTCGGTCTGGTGCTCCAAGATCCAGATCGATCCGTTCTCCCACCCAATGGGTTCTCTAGTACCACCTCCACCTCTTGCAGTTTGGGCTGAAATCCAATTTGGTCAGGGTTCACCTGAGCACCATTTCAGCCAACCACTTCCCTGTCGAGGGTAAACCCCTCTCAGGCTAGCCCTCTGGTCTCCCGCTTCATGTGGGGCCTCTTGCTTTCCAAGCCCCCTGTCTGGCCTCTGCCGATGGAGTGGGACCTGAACATCATGCTCATGCAGCTGACGCAGCCACCCTTCGAGCCGATGGCGACATGCTCCCTTTAGCACCTCTCTTGGAAGGTAGTCTTCCTGGTGGCGCTGACCTCTGCGGGTCAGTAAGCTTCAAGCCCTCATGGCCTTGGCTTCTTACACCAGGTTCTATGGGAGCAGGGTGGTCCTCCAATCTCACCGCAAGTTCCTACTAAAAGTTGTCTCAGATTTCCATCTCAACCAAGAGATAGTCTTACCGACTTTCTTCCCGAGACCTCATGCCGACCGGATGTCAGCGGTCCTGCATATGCTCAACTGCAAGAGGGCTCTCGCCTTCTACCTGCAGTGCACCCAGGGTCATCGCAAGTCCGACCGGCTCTTCATCGCCTATGATCCTAACCGACTGGGGCTTGCAGTCACCAAGTGCACTCTCTCTGTCTGGGTGGTGGATTGCATCACCTTCGCTCAGGCAAAGGCTGGGGCCCCGTCGGATCAGCAAGTCACCACGCATGGTGTCCGTGCCAAGGCGGCGCGGCGTTAGTGGCTTCGCTGCACTCGGTGCCTCTGACAGACATTTGCTGGACTGCCACCTGATTTTCAGCGAATACCTTTGCTTCACATTACTGCCTGGAGAGGGAGTCTTACCGGGACAGCGCCTTCGGCCAGGCTGTACTCCATAATCCTTTCGGGGTATAAGCAACATCTGCCCTCCGGCCCTTCTTCTGTGGCTACCCGGACCTTGGCCCCCAAGGACCTGAGGACTCTGGCTCCCTTCTGATCGTCTGCATCTGCTCACGGCTTCGCGGAGGTGCTTTCGCTTACAGGTTTCGGTGGCCTGTAGCTGGGGAGTCCCGTAAGTGAGGACTGACTTCCTGCTTGTTCCTGGAGAAAGCGTAGTTACTCATCTGTAACAGGTGTTCTCCAGGGACAGTAGGAATCAGTCCTTACTACCCTCCCACCTCCCCTTAAGGGTTGCTGTTCTTATCCCTTCCCTTGCCTTCTGCTTAGTGGGGCTTTAGCTATGGGACCTGACTGAGCAAGATGGCACCCTTGGGCGGGAAGAGGACCACGCATGCCTGGCAGCAATCCCCAAAAAGCTGGGGAATTGCTCCGCACGGGCTCTGTCGGTGCCGATGTCAACCATAAATGAGGACTGATTCCTGCTGTCCCTGGAGAATACCTGTTACAGGCGAGTAACTACGCTTCCTCTATTCTTTCCTGCCCTCTCTGCCTTTCCTATGATTTTCTTTTTCATTTTAAATTGTAATTTTTTTGTGAACTACTCTGCTGTACTGAAGGGCGATATATCAAGCTTTTAAGAAATCTCAAACTATAACCCAATTAATACTGGCTGGAGAGTTGTGGGAAGAGGAGTCCCTTTGACTTTTCCTCCATGTCCTTCTACAGGCAAGAAGACCTAACCCACATGTCTGGACTGGTCTGCTAAGACCCCATGAAAAGAAATTAACAGTTGGTATAAATTTCACCATTTTGTTTCTTGGTTTATGCACCTTATCAACTGATTTATTAAGGCATATCCTTGAAAAGCCCCGCCTCAATAAATTGGTCAGTGTAAGTGCCACTTGTCTCTTTGTCATTTTTGTTGCTACAGACCAACATGGCTACCTCTCTGCAAGTTCTCTTTCTCCAAAATACTGCTGCAAGTATTCAAACTCCTAGGTTCTTGTAATCAACTGAAGTCTGTCATATGATCAAGGAGTCTTGTGGGTTATATCTCCTGCCTTCAGAGTTTTCTCTTTCAGCTGGGAGGAGCATATATATATATAGGTGGCAGCAGAGAGCACATACAACAGCTTTTTTTATTTCCTCTGTTCCTATCTCCACTGTTGCCTTTGGGCATATGCAAATGTAGGTAGAGGGTCCAAAGGGACTGGAGGAGGAGGAAGAGTACTGAGCAACTGAGCAAGCAGTTAAGCTCTGAATGGTTTTGTGGGCCGTAGAAGGAAGGTTAGCATAGAGAAACGATGAGTCTTTGGGGGCTGTAAATAATTAGGGAAAAGCTGTTAGAAGGGGGTAGAATACACAGAGAGGAGAGGTAGGTCTGATTGATTTATAAGTTTACAAATATACAGCAAAATGCATGCTTACAGAAATGAGCCAGGAAAAAAAGCAGACATAGAAAAAGCACAAAGAAATATGAAGAAAACAACTGCTCAGTAGACAACAAAAAAGAGGGAGGTGTGGGTTATAAACGGAGATAATCGTAAGAATAAGCAAAGGTAAAACAAGTGGTTACAAATAGGCCCTACCCTCTACTACATTTGAGGTTTGAGAACCAAATTTTGGTGGGGAAGTAGGGATTACTACCATTCTAGCAGAAATAAAGGCTGTTAAGTGCACTGGGTCAAAAGACAAAAATCTATTGCCCTGGTAGATTACTAAACATTTACATGGATACTGTAAGTGAAAACTATCTCCAAGTTGCAAAACTTGGGGCCGGAGCAATAGAAACTGCTTCCGTTGCTTCTGGGTGTTTCTGGCTACATCAGGGAACATACGGATTTTAGCATTCATAAAGGGAATATTCATAAAGAATATTTTTAAGAGCCAGTCACGGTCTGAATCCAGAGCCAGTTGAACCAACAAAGTAGCTCACTGGATCTCTTCCTCAGTCATTTGCTCAAGAAATTCAGTGATAAGGAGATCCATTCCAGAAGCTTGTTGACCAACCAGAGGGAACATAATATATATTAGCAATAGGAGGTACAAACCACTCTAGAACTTTCATAACATCAAGTAAATATTTTTTAAACATCTCAGAGGGGGAAGTTGAAACAGCTTTTGGAAAGCTGAGTAAGCGAAGATTTCTATGATGGACATTGCTAAATGTTCTTTCATAAGGGAGCTATTATGTGCCTCTAATGCCATAATCGCAGACTTGACCCCCGACCCTCTTCTCCATGGAGGCTAGGTTGGAGTGGCAATGCTGTAACTTCACAGTAGACTGAGATCCTGGATGGCATCCCATAATGTTGTCATGTTAATTTCAGATGGTCGCACAGAAACTACCCCAGAGGAACTAGAATGGGTGACTGAGAATGAGTGGCACTCACAGTTCCGGGAATGGTCTTCCAAGAGTCCATAGCCCACCACTCTGTTGATCCAAAGGACCTTTAAGTACAGCCGCCTCCATACCTCGGCTGAGATCTTCCATTGCTTTCCTGACACCTTCCATGGTCACGAACTCAGTGTCTGCGTCCTTGGGGCATTGTGCTGATGCCAATGGAGAACTTGACACCAACATCCCAGCAGGAAACCTCACTCCAGGAGGTATAGAAATGACCTCAAGGGATCTGAGGACATTTCTGGTACTGCTGCGGACTCCAGCAAGGCTGGTCCGGAGGTACTCGGTGTGGAAGTCTGTGTTCCTCCTATGTCCACACTCTTAACTTTGGCTGGAACTACAGGGGTTTTTGTCTTTCTCTTCCCATAATCAGGGAGAGACTCCTCCAACACGTCAACTTGCTGCCGCCATCTTTGCCACGCCGCCATCATAGCCACTATAGCGCTAGGTATGAATGTTAATCCCCTCATTTCTCTGAAGTCAGCAACTTATTTATTTATCATGGACCTATGTAAGGGGAAAAAAACCCTTCCTTTACGTCTCTCCAGTCCAGTCCTGGAATCTCTGGGATATAGGTTCCTCCAGCAGCTTGGAGACTGAACAAGTTTGATGTCACCAGCATAAATACCCAAGGGACCGCCTCCTTGCTCCAGTTTGTTCAGTCTCCAAGCAGCTGGAGGTTGATGAGCCTAGAGATTCTGGACTCACTGGAGGGACAATTAAGCATTTTTTGAATTTATTTTTTGAATTCTTTGAATTTATTTTTAAGTAGTACAGTTATTGTGGCTTTTAAAGCCTCAGATGTGCCCCCCCCCCCCTCCTTTAAATTTTCTTCTCTGCCGGTTTTTAAAGCCGCGTTTGTGTTCTGGCTCAATTTATTTATTAACAAGTCTCCCGAACCTACTTACCATAGGTGAGGAGTACTTATTGGCAGAGTAAGGACAGCTCTTTGTTGTTGTCAGGTAAGTGCTTTTTTTCTGGGAGGCACTGTTTCCTGTGAGCTGCGTCCTTTTTGTTGAGCCGCCGGAGTTTTTCCATTTTTTACTTCCTGGTTATGCGGCGCATCCGATTTCTCCTCCGACGCTGGAAAAAAGTTTAGCGTTGGGGAGCCGTTGATTGGAGATAAGTTTCAAGGGGCTGGTTTCCTGCAGGCCGTGCTGTTTGTTTCCTGCTGCGAAGTTATTCGCTGGTGGCAGTTGCTGCAGGCCGCGCTGTTTTTAGCGCGTGCACGACGAAACGCCAAACAGTAGTTGAGTGTGAAAACGGTGAACAGTGAGTTTTTCATTCTTCTTAGGTTTCTTTCTGAGGGAAACTTTGTTTTTAAAAGATATAGTAATTTTTTATTTGCTTTAGGTTAATTTCATTTTTTCATTTTAAGCTTTTTACTGACATTTAAAAAAAAAAGAGAAAAGAGACAGTATTCTAATAATTGAATTTATTCACAGTAGTGTCTTTTGAAACTAGATTAGAGTAATGCCTTCTAAGCCACAGTGTTTAGTTTGTGTCTCTAGAAGAGGAACATTATCTGACTCGGGGGTCTGTAAATCCTGTGTTCAGGAAACTGAAGATATGCAGCAGGGTTTGGAATCTAGTGCTGAGGGGGCTAGACTTGCTTCCTTTAGGGGACGCTGATTCTCCTCCGCAGCTCTTCCCAGAGCCTGTTGCAGGGCCACCTTCTGTTCCAGATGTGCCGCAAGAGCCTTCGATTTTTTCATCTGGTTTGGCATCATTGTTTTCACAGGATTTTTTTGTCTCTGCCTCAGCAGACCTTTGGAAATGGTCAAAAAAGCTCCCTTCCCTCTGTGGGTAGCTGATCTTGGGAAGAAGTGGTCGGCTATTCCTTTAGAGATTGTTGAAGGGTTCTATTCCTGTCAAAAAGGTTAAAACAGGAAAGGATCTACAGGAGCATTCTATAACCTCTGATGAGATTCACTCGGATCCTTTGGATCCAGATTTGGATGTTGAGGATGAATTAGAAGAGGGAGAACTTATGGATCAGGAGGATCAGTCCAGAGTAGTTCGTGTTTTGCGTCGAGAAGAGTTACCTGCATTGATTATGGAAACTCTTAAAGCACTTAATATGCCAATGTCAGGACCAGAGGAGGACTCTGCTTTGGAGGATCCTTTGTTGCAGGCATTTAGGAAGACGCAAAGGGCTTTTTCCGTTCACAGAGTGGTAAAGGAGATGATTCAACAAGAGTGGGATAGGCCTGAAGCTGGGCTGAAGGGGTCCAGGGTCATGGCCCGTTTATATCCTCTACTGGATCAGGATCGGGAGTTTAAAACTCCAAAAGTGGATGCAGCGGTATCGGCAGTTATTAAAAAGACTACAATTCCGGTGGAAGGTGGTTCCGCTCTTAAGGATAGCCATGATAGGAAGTTAGATACTTTATTAAAACAAGTGTTTGATGTTAATGCTCTATCTATTCATGCTTCGATTTGTGGAGCCTGGGTAGCCAGAGCATGTCTTCGTTGGTCTCAGCGGGTACATGGAGAAAATGTGGAAGACTCTGTGACAGAAGCGTCTAGATTAGAGACTGGAGCGGCTTATTTAGCTGACATTCATTATGACCTTATTAGAGGTTTATCAAAGAGAATGGTCTCTGTTGTGGCAGCTAGAAGATGTTTATGGTTGCGTAACTGGGCTGCAGATGCTTCTTCTAAAGCAAGACTCTCTAAGCTTCCTTTCAGTGGTAAACTCCTTTTTGAGGAGGACTTAGATAAATTAGTAAAGGGAGATTCTAGAGGTGGCAGGCTGCCAGAGGACAGGCAGAAACTAGGGTACCCAATTCAGGCATCTAGGGGCCTGTACAGAGATTTTTGTCGTTTTCGTTCTGCACATTTCGGTCAATTTCAAAGAGGCCGTCAATTTTTCAGGAGTCAGGGTTTTCGAGGTGCAAACAGAGGATTTGCAACCTCCTTTTCCTCTTCGAACTCTAGAAAATCACAGTGAAATGAGGAAGACCCAGGCGGATTTTATTCCTGTAGAAGGTTGGCTACGGGACTTTTATTCAGCCTGGGTTCAAATCACATCCGATCGGTGGGTGTTGGAAATCATTCGAGAAGGTTATGCTCTGGAGCTTCAACGCCCGTTGTCGATTTGTTCATTCAGTCTCCTTGCAAGGCACGCATCAAGAGTGCAGCGGTGCACGAGACCTTGCAAAGACTTTTGAATCTCGAAGCTGCTGTTCTGGTACCGCCAAGCCAATGTGGCTCCGGTCGATACTCCATCTATTTGTGGTTCCAAAGAAAGAAGGGTCTTTTCGACCAATTTTGGATCTTCGAATGGTAAATCGTTACCTTCGGGTAACTCATTTTCGTATGGAAACACTGAGGTCCGTAATAATGGCAGTAAGAAAAGGGGAGTTTTACGTCTCTGGATTTGACAGAGGCGTATCTACACATTCCCATTCGTCAGGAGCATCAAAAATTTTGGGGGTTTGCAGTCCCAATGGGTCATTTCCAGTTTCAAGCGTTGCCGTTCGGTTTGGCAACGGCTCCGCGAACGTTTACCAAGGTAATGGTGGTCGTTGCGGCAACATTGAGAAAAGAAGGAATTCTAGTACACCCATACTTAGACAATTGGTTGATTCGGGCAAAGTCTGAGAAGGAAAGCAAGCTGGCAACAGCCAGAGTAGTGGAATTTTTTACAAAGTCTGGGTTGGGTTGTCAATAACACAACTCGGGAAGGCCCTAAAACATCACTTATT
Organism: Ichthyophis bannanicus; assembly: GCA_033557465.1. NCBI lineage: Eukaryota > Metazoa > Chordata > Amphibia > Gymnophiona > Ichthyophiidae > Ichthyophis > Ichthyophis bannanicus. The sequence continues at coordinate 1,032,881,770 of CM066034.1, forward strand.
CACCAGATACTTTCCGGTGTAGCCCCGATAGGGAATTACACTCACCATGTATATAATTGTAGATACTATATTGTATAACTGTGGTTAATTACCCTGTTATCCAAGTTCCAATCTCTGTTCAAATGTAAATGCATTTTCAGTAACGCTGAATGCATATGTTCTGTTTTGATGTACACCGCACTGATGATAATAGCATGGTATAAAAGAAATGCTAAATAAATAAATAAATATGGCAAAGAGCAAGTTAATTCCGTCACAGAATTTAGAACACCTGGATGCTCGATTCGATACAAAGATAGGAAGAATATTTCTTCCTCAGTCGAGAACCCTGGCGTTGAGACATCTGGTGCGAAGTTTCTTGACCAGAGAAAATCCCACTGCATGGCATTATTTGCAGTTGCTTGGAACCATGGCAGCAACCTTAGACTTGGTTCCATGGGTGAGAGCTCATATGCGACCATTGCAGAGAGCGTTACTAAGGAGGTGGTCGCATCAGAGGGATCCTCTCTCAAGGAGGTTACCCTGCCTTCCGGAGACGCAGCAGGCTCTACATTAGTGGATAGAACCGGGGATTCTAGAGGTGGGAATGCAGCTAGAATTGCCTGTTTGGATTCCTCTTACGACGGATGCCAGTCTGATGGGCTGGGGAGCTCACTCCGAAGGAAAATTCTTTCAGGGTCAATGGACCGAACAGGAGAAAGTTTGGTCAATAAACAGATTGGAGTTGAGGGCGGTAACCTTAGCTCTACAAGCGTTTCAATGTTATCTTCAGGAGAAGGCTGTTCGCGTTCTGTCAGACAACGCAACCGCAGTAGCTTATATAAACCATCAAGGGGGCACAAGCAGTGTTGTTCTGGAGGCCAAAGCCGAGAAGTTGTTCGTATGGGCCAAGAGGAATTTGAAAGCTTTGTCTGCAAGTCATGTAGCGGGGGTGGACAATGTGGAAGCCGATTTTTTGAGTTGGGTGAAAGTGGATCCAGGAGAGTGGATTCTTCATCCTCAGGTGTTTCAATTGATAATAAATCATTGGGGAGTTCCAGTAATATGGATCTCATGGCAACCTTCAAGTCGGCGAAAGTCAATCGGTTTTACAGTCGAAAGCAAGAGAGAATGTCAGAAGGTCTGGACGCACTCATACAAAGTTGGCCGGAGCAATAGCTTCTATACGTCTTCCCTCCGTGGGTATTCATAGGGCGTGTTCTACAAAGAGTAGAATGGCACAACGGACTAGTAATTGATAGCTCCAGATTGGCCAAGACGTCCATGGTACGCGGATCTCATAAGATTGTTGGTAGACCGGCCTTGGCTCTTACCCGATAAGAGAAGATCTATTGAGTCAAGGTCCGTAACGCATGCCTCAGGTGGGTTGATTCAAGAGCCAAGCCGTAAGTGAGAAAGAGCGAGGTTAAAGGCCAGGGGATACTCTTCGGCGGTGATTTCCACCACTGTTCCCTCTAAGCTATCCTCGCCGAGCGAGCACACATACTTTACAACAGAGCGCACAAAAATTATGGTTCTGATTCTGATAGAAAACAACACAGACATCTTAAAATTTAAAAGTTGTGATTGTAATTACTAGAAATTTTCTGCTTCATTTAGTAATCGTCTATTTTCATTTAATTTGATTAAAATCAATGTGGTGTACATATTGTATTCTGACGTGTAGTCAAATTTTAAAGTATATAACTCCGAGCGTCGTTATGTAGCGCACAAAAATTTAACCTTCCTTCAAAGGCTGCACAGCTGATATTTTATGCGCACACAGCCTACAGAAAATTAGAGGGAACATTGATTTCCACTTTGTTGAAAGCAAGGAAGAACATAGTAACATAGTAAATGACGGCAGATAAAGACCAGCATGGTCCATCCAGTCTGCCCAGCAATACGGCAAGAGTAGGTGCACCTGACGCTCTGTGCAGGTCACCTCTCCCCATGTCTTTGTTTAGGGGTGGACCCACCACTCCATGTAGGACACCCCTGTTTGTTGAGAAGTTTAGATGGTCAGTTTATTTTGTTTTTATCCTGTTGCTGTAAAGGGATCCGCTGTGCTTGTCCCATGCTGTTTTGAATTCCGTCACTGTGTTTGCCCCCACCACTTCCATCGGGATAGCATTCCAAGCATCCACCACCCTTTCAGTGAAAAAATATTTCCTGACATTGCCTTTCAATTTTCCACCTTGCAGCTTCATGTTATGCCCTCTAGTTTTGCAGCTTCCCCGTCTTTGGAAGAGGTTTGTTTGTTCATCGTTCCTCTTTAAGTATCTAAAGGTCTGAATCATATCTCCCTTATCCCTCTTCTCCTCCAAAGTGTACATATTTAGGTCTTCAAGTCTCTTCTCATAAGGTTTCTTACGCAGGCTCCAAATCATTTTGGTCGCCTTCCTCTGAACACTTTCCAGTCTTTTTACATCTTTTGCAAGATATGGTCTCCAAAACTGAACACAGTATTCCAGGTGAGGCCTCACCAGCAACCTGTACAGTGGCATAAGTACCTCTTCCTTTCTGCTGGTAATCCCTCTTTGTATGCAGCCCAAAATCCTCCTGGCTTTTGCCACCGCCTTGTCGCATCGTTTTGCCACCTTGAGATCATCAGAGATAATCACACCAAGTTCTTTTTCCTGAACCATGCACACCAACCTCTTGCCCCCTATCGCGTACATTTCCCTTGGATTTCTGCTACCTAAGTGCATGACACTGCACTTTTTAGCATTAAATCGTAATTGCCAAGCATTTGACCATTCTTCCAGCTTTTGTAGATCTTTCCTCATATTATCCACTCCCTCGGGGGAGTCCACTCTGTTGTAAATTTTTGTGTCATCTGCAAAAAGACAGACTTTTCCATTCAGTCCTTCAGCAATATCACTCACAAATACATTGAACAGTGCCGGGCCCAGGACCAAACCCTGGGGCACCCCGCTAATCACCTTCCCCTCATCCGAGTGAGCTTCCATGTACCATCACCCTCTGTCAGTCAACCAATTTCTAATCCAGTTTACTATCTTGGTACCCAAGCTACTGAGTTTGACAAGCCTCCTATGAGGAACAGTATCAAAGGCTTTGCTGAAATCCAGGTAGATGACATCCATCGCATGCCCCTGATCTAGTTCCTTGGTCACCCAGTCAAAGAACTCAATCAGATTGTTTGGCAAGACCATCCTTCAGAAAAACCATGTTGCCTTGGATCTTCCAACCTGTTGGTTTTGAGAAAGTTCACTATTCGCTCTTTCAGGAGCGCCTCCATTACTTTTCCCGCCACCGAGGTAAGGCTCACGGGCCTGTAGTTTGACACTTCTTCCCTGTCACCACTTTTGTGTAGAGGTACGACATCAGCCATTTTCTAGTCCTGAGGAACCTCTCCTGTTTCCAAAGATCTGTTGAATACATCCTTTAATGGCCCTGATAGAACGTCTCTGAGCTCTTTCAGTATCCTGGGATGTATCCCATCCGGTCCTATGGCTTTGCCTACTTTCAGTTTAGCAAGTTGTTCTAACGCCTCATCTTCTGTGAATGGTGTGGTATCTACTTCATTCCCATTTCTATATTTGGGAGTCCCAGCTGGTCCATCTCCAGGATTTTCTTTAGTAAAAACAGAGCAGAAGTATTTGTTTAGCAATTTTGCTTTTTCAATGTCACTTTCCACGAGTCTTTTCCCAGCACTTCTGAGTCCTGCAATTCCAACTCTGATTTTCTTCCTTTCCCAAATATACCTGAAGAAAGTTTTTTGTCGCCACCCTTAACATCTTTAGCCATCTTTTCCTCTGCCTTTGATTTTGCTATCTTTATTTCTCTTTTTGACTCTTTGAGTTTGATCCTGTATTCATTTGTGTTCTTCTGTTTGCAAGCTTTTGAATTTTGCGAAAGCTGTGCTTTTTGCCTTTATTTGAGCAGCCGCTTCTTTGGAAAACCAAATAGGTTTCCTTCTCCTCTTGTTTTTGTTTACTTTTTTAACATATTTGTCTGTTGCCCCTTTTATTGCCACCTTTAGTTTATCCCATTGCAATTCCACTTCCCTTATCTCCTTCCACCCCGTCATCTCCTCCTTTAGGTACTTGGCCATTTTATGAAGTCAGTGTTTTTGAAGTTTAGGACTTTGAGCTTGCTATGTTTGGCCTGTACCCTGGCTTTTATCTCAAACCACACTGTGTAATCATCGCTATTGCTCACAGGGGTACTCACGCAGACATTTGACACGCTATCACCGTTGGTGAGCACTAAATCCAGCGTTGAGCTTTCCTTGGTTGGTTCCATGACCATTTGTCTAAGTGCATCCTGGAGAGCATCTACAATTTTTTTGCTTCTTTCCAGATGTGCAGAAGGAGTAATCCAATCCACATCAGGTAGATTAAAGTCACCCAAAATGATTACTTCCCCCTTTGTGGCTATCTTGGCAATATCTTTAATCAAATTGTTATCTATCTCTTCAATTTGAGTCGGAGGTCTGCAGACTACAGTAGTATGGATGACAGTGCCATCTCCTCTTTCCAACGCAATCCAGAGCGCTTCTTTTCCCCATGCCCCCTGCATTTCAGTAGCTTTAATATTGCTTTTGACATACAAGGCTACTCCTCCTCCTCTTCCATTTTCTCTGTCTCTTCTGAATAGATTAAAGCCAGGTATGGCTATATCCCAATCATGCGATTCATTTAGCCATGTTTCTGTAAAGGCCACAATGTCTAAATCCATTTCCACCATTAGGACTTCCAGGTCCGGAATTTTGTTGGCTAAGCTTCGAGCATTTGTGCTCATTGCTTTCCAGCATTTACCTGGCTTGTGTGTATTTTGCATTGATTTTGTTCTGCCCACATCTTCCCACTTGTTTGTGATGTGTGGTTTAAAAGTGTGGCTGTTTCTGATGTTATTCTGCTTTTGCAGGGGGTGGCGTGCCGGTCTTGACCTTCCACATCCATCACCCCCTTTTCCTAGTTTAAATGCATATCCACATACTGCCTGAATTTTTCACTTAGGATTCTTTTCCCTGCTACAGAGAGATGTAGTCCATCAGCACAGTATAGTCTCTTGTTGGTCCATCTGTTGTCCCAGTTGCCAATAAATCTGAATCCTTCTTGTTTGCACCAGGTCTGGAGCCATGTATTAAAGCTGTTAATGCGATGCAGCCTTTTTGTCCCCTTACCAAGAACAGGCAGAACCTCTGAGAATGCAACAGTGTTAACAATGGGCTTGAGTTTCTCTCCCAGAGATTGGAAGTCCTTTTGGACTGTAGAGGCACTGTTTCTAGCCAGGTCATTTGCGCCCAAGTGGATAACAACATCAAGTTTGGAGTGTTCACTTTTTGTGCTAAGTACTTCAACAATTTGGTTTGTATTCCTGCTGGCTGTCGAGCCTGGTAGGCACATGACTGTCTTCTTTCCTTTGAACTGTGTTCCCAAGTTGGTGCCTCTGTTGGAATCTCCAAGTAGTAGTAGTTTTCTGTTTGGTGAGGTTTTCTTCATATTTGGTGTTTTAGCAGGAGATTGGGCAGTGTCTGACTCATTTAAGGGTCCTTCAGTTTCTTTGGATTGAGCGTCCTCATTAGCCAAGGCAGAGAAGGCATTATGCAGGGATATCTCTTGATGTATAGGATGTCTCAGCGTTACATGTCGCAATCTTCCAGAACCCACTGTGATCCATTTGTTCCTGGGGTGTTTGATTCTTTGTGGGAGCGGTGGTGGACTTTGTCCAGTTTGTATCCTAGAAGAGGTGCGTTTCATTGCAGCTATTTCCTCCCTCAATAAAGTCACTTTTTTATGCATGGCAGCTAGGTTTTTCCTTAGTAGAGTCAGTTTGTCATGCATGACAGCTGACCTGAGGCACATAGGACAAGCTCTTAGGCTCCAAATGATTTGTCTTGAAATGAAAGTACCGCAGTTATTGCACTGAATACACGAAATGTTGGTTAAGCAGTCCCAGAAGAGGAGGAAGAAGAAGAAAGGATGAAGAAGATGTGGACTTTTAACCCAAGTAAGAAAGGGTAGATGGCACTTATGTGACTACTATAAAGGCAATGTAGCCCCTGGGGTGGGTGGGATGAAGGGTAGGGTGGGCGGGAGCCTAAGTGTATCTGGCCAGCAGGCTGTTCCTGAACAGTGAGCGCACACTATCTGATGTGTCTATACAAGGAAAGCAGTCCAGATGCCCCCAAGCTTAGTCTAAAACCACAGTTAACAGCTATAATAGTGATCCCCCCCCCCCCCCCAAACCAACAGTTTTTGGGGAGATCTACCTCTTTGGCTTATATTCGTACATGGAGGATATTTGCGGCGTGGTGTGAAGACAAGTGTTTTGAAGCATTTAAAGCTTCTATTTCTCAAATTCTATCTTTTTTGCAGGAAGGATTTGAGAAAGGTTTAGCACCAGCGTAATTGAAAGTGCAGTTGGCAGGCCTTTCTTGTTATAGAGGGAGAATAAAAGGCGAAGTGCTGGGTGCACATCCGGATGTGAAGCGTTTTTTGAGAGCAGTTTTGTTATTGAGGCCACCGTGTAGACCACGCGTTCCATCTTGGAGTCTCCATTTGGTTTTAGAAGCTTTAGTGCATGAACCGTTTGAGCCGTTGTCTCGAGCGTCATTAAAGGATCTTTCGCTCAAAGTAGTTTTTCTTGTAGCTATTTCGTCGGCCCGAAGAATTTCGGAATTGCAGGCATTCTCTTGTAGAAAACCTTTTCTATTATTTTTCAAGAAAAAGGTGGTCTTAAGGCCAGTGCCTTCATTTCTACCCAAGGTGGTGTCGGCTTTTCATATCAATCGGGAAGTTTCATTCTCCAGGACCAAGCAGGAAGTCAGTCCTCACTTATGGGTGACGTCGGCGCCGACGGAGCCCTCGCGGAGCAATTTTCCCCAGCTTTCAAAGAAAGCCTTTGGGAATTGCAGCGCGCATGCGCGGTAGTCTTCCCGCCCGAAGGTGCCATCTTAGCCAGTCTTCTTTTTTCCGCGGAGCCCTACAGACGTCCCCGTCTTGTCCCCGCGAAAAAGTTGATTTTCCTCTGTATTTATCCTTTTTTCTTTCGGTTCGACGCCGGTCATTTTCCCGCCCGGACTCGCGACGCCGGTCTCGAGTCCTCTAACGGTTTTTCGGTTTTTTCTGACTTAGTCAGCTTTCGTTTTCGTTTTTTCCCTGGCAGCCCGGTCCTTTGACCTCGCAGGGGCCCTTTTTCCCCCGATGGCTGCCAGTGGCTTTAAGCGGTGTGGTCGGTGTGACCGAAATATGTCACTCACCGACTCACACGACCTTTGCCTCCGCTGCCTGGGCCCAGATCACGAGGAACTGATCTGTGGGCCCTGCAGCAAACTGTCCTCGAAGGCGTTGAGAAGTCGGCGGCATCAGCGCGAAAGAATCTTCGCTGACCCCAGCCGTACCCGGACCTCGTCGGAGGCCTCACTGTCGAAAGGCTCCAGTTCGGACCGTCGACGGAGCTCCTCCGACCGGGGTTCTCCCTCCGGGGACCATCGACGGAAGGAAAAACCCGCGAGGGCGGCGTCGGTGGACGCTCCTGGCTCCGCGAGGGCCAGGTCGCATAGCCCCGACAGCCGCCCCGGGTCCTTGGAGAAGGAACACCTCCCGAAGCGACCTCGCCTGGAGTCGGAGATGCCTGCCCGGGTAAGTCCTGTTGTCCTTCTGGACTCGCCTCCGCGTCAGCCGACGTCGGGCCCGACGCTGTCGGGGCCCGAGTCGGGGGCTGCTGGGTCGCCTGAGCTCGGACTCAGGTTGACAGCCTTGGAGAGCAGATTGTCTGCCTTCATGGACCAGCAGCGGGCACTGCTCGCTGGCTTCGCTGGCGTCGCTGCCCCGACCGCCGGGACGTCGACGTCCAAGTCGACCCCGGAGACCGAGCCGATCCTCGAGTCGATGAGAACTCGAGTCGATCCTCGGTCGAGGTCGCCCTCGGCCTCCCGTTCGGGACCGAGGTCGCCGACGCCGACTCCCTCGGCGTCGGGGCGGCTGGCGCCGCACCCTGCCCGAGCCGACCCCACCGAGTCCTCGTCGGAGTCGGTCTGGGAGTCGGAGGAGGAAGAGTCACCTGATTCTTTCCGGACTCGGTGTGTCCCATCGGACTCTCCGGAGTCCGAGCCTCGGAAGCAGTCCCCCCCGGAGGATGCCCGGTTCTCGGATTTCGTTAGGGATATGGCCAAGGCTTTGGCCTTCCCTGCGGACCCCGAGGAGGAGCCTCGAGCCGAAGAGCTCGACGCCCTCCAGTATGACTCTCCCGCGAGGGAGCACTTTACTGTGCCGGTTCCTCCTATGCTGGAACGACTACTCTTCCGCATGTGGGAGAGTCCGGCCTCCTCGCCGGTCCTGAGCAAGCGGGTCGATTCTATCTATCGAGTCCGCAAGAGCCCTGGCTTTCAAAAGGCGCAGTTGCCACACCATTCCATGGTAGTGGAATCGGCCATGCATCGTCTTAAGAGCCAGAAGATGCACTCCTCGGTGCCTCCTGGAAGGGAGGCCCGTAACCTGGATGGCCTTGGCAAAAAGTGCTTCCAGGGCTCTATGCTCGCCTGTCGTGTCCAGACTTACCAGCTCTACATGGGCATGTATCTCAGGGATCTGGCTAAAGAGCTAGCCGGCTTCTCCGCTGGTTTGTCCGAGGAACCCTTGCGGAGGTTCCTAGCCTTGTCCACAGGTATTCGGGAATGCTCAAAGTTCATGTCCCGAGCAGCCTATGATGGCTTTGAAGCCTCGGCTCGAGTAGCCGCAGCCGGCATCGGTGCCCGCCGACAGGCTTGGCTTCAGTCGTCCGACCTTGAGCCCTGGGTACAGGACAAGTTGGTCGATGTCCCCTGCCGGGGCGAAAACCTCTTTGGCAAGCCCATGGCGGAAAAGGCTGCACAAATTGAGACTGAGACTCTCACCAGGACCAGGCTTTCTAGGAAGACCTCCGCCCCTTCCCAGAAAAAGAAGGGCTCGGGAAAAAAGACCTTTTACCCGAGGAAGGCGGCTGCCTACAAACAATACCCCCATTATCAGGCCCCTGCAGCTCCCCAACAGGGCCAGCAGGCCAAGGGACGGGGTAACGGGTCCCGTAGGCAGCAAGCCCCCAAGCCTGCGCCACCAGCCCCTGCTCAGCAGGGTGGGGGTTTTTGACTCGCTCAGCATAGCCTCTCCCCCCCCGCTGGTTCCCCCCAGCACCGGAGGCCGGCTGGTTCACTTCGCCGACAGGTGGTCCAGCATCACCGCAGATGCCTGGGTGCTTCAGGTCGTGCGAGAGGGCTACCTTCTCCACTTCCATCAGGTCCCTCCCTCCTATTTTCCGGGAGAGCCTCCGCGCCCCCCTCTGCACAGGGAGTTGCTCCTTCAGGAGTTAGCAGGTCTTCTGCAGGATCAGGCGGTGGAACCGGTGCCACACCACCTGAGAGGTCAGGGCTTCTATTCAAGGTATTTTCTGATACCAAAGAGAACAGGAGGCCTCCGACCCATCCTGGACTTGCGCAACCTCAACAAGTTCCTTGTGCGGGAGAAGTTCAAAATGCTTACCCTTGGAATCCTTCTGCCCTACCTCCAGCAGGGAGATTGGCTATGCTCCTTGGATCTAAAGGATGCTTACACGCACATCCTCATCCACCCAAGCCACCGCCAATACCTAAGGTTTGTGGTGGCAGGAAATCATTACCAGTACAGAGTACTGCCCTTCGGCCTGTCCTCCGCACCACGAGTCTTCACAAAATGTCTCGCGGTCGTGGCGGCCCATCTCCGGCTTCACGGCCTCTATGTTTTTCCGTACCTCGACGACTGGCTCATCAGAGCAGCATCCGCTCAGGAGGTCACCACCGCCACGTGCCGCACGGTGACTCTGCTGCAGCACTTGGGCTTTGTCATCAACTTCGCAAAGTCCACTTTGCTCCCCTCACAGGATCTCGAGTTCATCGGCGCAAGGCTGCACACCCCTCAGGCGCGAGCGTACCTACCGCTCGACAGGGCTCAGCGGCTCATGGACCTAGCCGACCGCTTTCGCAGCCAGCCCCTGGTCTCCGCCAGGCGCTTCCTGAGACTGCTCGGCCATATGGCTTCCACCGTCCATGTGACCCCCAATGCCCGCCTGAATATGCGGCCTGCTCAGTGGTGTCTCCGCCAGCAGTGGCGACAGGCCACGGGCGGCCTAGCAGACCTGGTGCGCGTCTCCGAGCCGCTGGTCTCGTCTATCCGGTGGTGGCTCCGGCAGCCGCACCTGGTATTGGGAATGCCTTTCCAGTCACCTCAGCCGACCCGGGTGCTGACCACCGATGCATCCCTCCTGGGCTGGGGAGCCCATTGCCAAGAGGCACGTACTCAGGGCCTCTGGACCAAGTGGGAGTCTGCTCAGCAGATCAACTTCCTGGAGCTCAGGGCGATCCGCCTAGCTCTCAAGGCCTTCTCCCACCTGACCTCCCAACAGTCCGTCCTTGTCCAGACGGACAATCAAGTTGCCATGTTCTACGTGAACAAGCAGGGGGGCACGGGCTCCTTCCTCCTCTGCCGGGAGGCACAGAAGCTCTGCTCTTGGGCCGTCAGTCACGGCATTCTCCTCAAGGCAGTTTATCTCCCGGGCCAAGAAAATTGCCTGGCGGACAAACTCAGCAGGGTCCTCCAGCCGCACGAGTGGCGTCTGGACCCCTTGATCGTTCAGAAGCTCTTCCTCAGGTGGGGCCTCCCCACAGTGGATCTCTTTGCCAGTCCTCACAACCGGCAGCTTCCTCGCTTCTGCTCTCGTCAGCCTCACCCCCTTCGGGTGGCGGCGGACGCCTTTCTGATCTCATGGTCGGGGAGCCTTCTGTACGCTTTCCCTCCCATCCCGTTAGTCTCTCGGACCCTTTTCAAGGTTCTCCGAGACAAAGCTTTCATGATCCTGGTGGCCCCTCGCTGGCCCAGGCAGCCGTGGTTTCCGCTCTTGCTGCAACTGGCGGTGGAGGATCCAATCCCTCTGGGGGTGCAACCGGATCTCCTCACCCAGGATCAGGGGTCCCTACTGCACCCCAACCTCAGGTCTCTCAACCTCATGGCCTGGCTGCTGAGAGGGTAGTCCTTGCTCCTCTCCTCTTGCCGGCAGAGGTGGAGGAGGTCGTCTTGGCTTCGCGACGGCCTTCTACCCGCAAATGCTACGCCCTTAAATGGCGTCGCTTTGCAGTCTGGTGTACCCAACAGTCTCAGGATCCCTTCTCCTGCCCGGTGTCGGTGATCTTACAGTACTTGCTACACCTCTCTAATCTGGGACTTAAGTCCAACTCCGTTAAAGTTCACCTCAGTGCTCTTTCAGCACATCATGTGCCGGTGGACGGCAGACCTCTCTCCAACGACCCTCTCGTAGCGAGGTTTCTCCGAGGTCTCCTACTACTTAAACCACCTCTGCGCCCGCCAGCGCCTGACTGGGACCTGAATGTGGTTTTACAGCGGATCACCTGTCCGCCTTTTGAACCTATGGCTACCTGCTCTCTCCGTTTTCTGTCTTGGAAAACGCTGTTCTTGATAGCCCTCACTTCCGCTAGGCGCGTAAGTGAATTACAGGCCCTCGTGTCTGATCCCCCCTACACTCGGTTCTACAAGAATAGGGTAGTCCTACGGACTCACCCAAAGTTTCTGCCTAAAGTGGTCTCCCCTTTTCACTTGAATCAGGAGGTGGTACTTCCAACCTTCTTTCCCAGACCACACTCCAGCCGAGCTGAGACGGTCCTCCATACCCTGGACTGTAGAAGGGCGTTGAACTTCTACCTTGACCGTACGCGGGAGCACCGTAAAGCTGCGCAGCTTTTTGTGTCCTTTGACCCCAATAAATTGGGGCTCCCGGTCTCCAAGCGTACTCTGTCCATCTGGGTTGCGGACTGTATCTCTTGGGCTTATGGGGCAGCCGGACTCGCCTTAGAAAGTCGAGTCACGGCTCATTGCGTTCGGGCAAAGGCCACGTCAGTGGCTTACCTCCGCTCTGTTCCGCTGGCAGACATCTGCCGGGCCGCTACTTGGTCTTCGAGCCAGACTTTTGCGGTCCATTACTGTCTCGAGAGGGAGTCCCGTAGGGACAGTGCTTTCGGACAGGCAGTCCTCCGTAATCTCTTTGAGGTCTGAGCAGCTCCTACCCTCCATCCCGGATGTGGGCTACCGGTGGGTGATAATTCAGCGAAGATTCTTTCCTTCTGTGCTGCTGAGCTGGAGGGAGCTCATTTTTGTGCTTAGGGTCTCCGGTAGCCTTGAGCTTGGGAGTCCCATAAGTGAGGACTGACTTCCTGCTTGGTCCTGGAGAAAGCGTAGTTACTCACCTGTAACAGGTGTTCTCCAGGAGCAGCAGGAATCAGTCCTCACTACCCTCCCTCCTCCCCTTGGAGTTGCAATCGTCTGCTTATGTTCTTTTTGCAAATTTTTATGCTGTCTTTTTTAGCTATGTCATCTGACTGGCTAAGATGGCACCTTCGGGCGGGAAGACTACCGCGCATGCGCGCTGCAATTCCCAAAGGCTTTCTTTGAAAGCTGGGGAAAATTGCTCCGCGAGGGCTCCGTCGGCGCCGACGTCACCCTTAAGTGAGGACTGATTCCTGCTGCTCCTGGAGAACACCTGTTACAGGTGAGTAACTACGCTTTACCAGTATTTGAAAATGATACAAAGGAGAATCAATTCAAGAAGTTGCATTTGTTGGATGTTCGTAGGGCGTTAAAGATGTATTTAAATTGAACACAGGAGTTCCGTAAAACAGATAGATTGTTCTCTTTGGAGGTGCAAAGAGAGGTCAGGCAGCTTCTAAGGCTTCTATTGCTAGATGGCTCAAGGAAGCTATAGCTTCAGCATATTTGTTAAAGGGTAGAACAATTCCTGATGGGCTTAAGGTGCATTCAACGAGGGCACAAGCTGCTTCCTGGGCTGAGTACAGTTTGGTGCTGCCTGTGGACATCTGTAAAGCGGATACTTGGTCGTCATTAAATTCCTTTGTTAAACATTATAGATTAGATATAGAGGCAGAAAGAGATTCCTGTTTTGATTCGGCAGTGCTTCAGGCTGGCCTAGCAGGACCCACCCGTTAAAGGTTTTTACTGCTCTGTTATATCCCAGAGATTCCGGGACTGGACTGGAGAGACGATAAGGAAGGTGAAATTAGACTTACCAGCTAATTGTTGTTCCTTAAGGAACTCCAGTCCAGTCCCGCATCCCTCCCTGCCTTTAGTTGAACTACAGGCCTGAAGTATAGAGAGATGGTATGGTCATGATAAGCCTTATGGCTTATATAGGGAGGGTGATACTTTTGGGGATCTTTATAGAGTATTATTCTTCTATAGAGACGGAGAGCAGACTATAATTGGAAAATTTATAGTATTACTTTAAGGGCACATGTGTCTTAATTTATAGTTGAAGTATGTTAATGTTTATTATAGTTCGTTAAAGTTTGATAGATATGTTGGCTACTTAATTGTTGCTCTGGTGAGTCTGCTTTGTCATTAGGTAAACTGGAGCAAGGAGGCGGTCCCTTGGGTATTTATGCTGGTGACATCAAAGAATGTCATTGTTCAGTCTCCAAGCTGCTGGAGGAACCTATATCCCAGAGATTCCGGGACTGGACTGGAGTTCCTTAAGGAACAACAATTAGCAGGTAAGTCTAATTTCACCTTACTCTCAGTGGCCTAGCCACTATAGTGCGAGGTATGAATGTTAATCCCCTCATTTCTCTGAAGTCAGCAACTTATTTATTTATCATGGACCTATGTAAGGGGGAAAAAACCCTTACTCTCAGTGGCCTAGATAAGCAACAATAACACAAAAACATAACAAACATTACCAACAAGATAAAAGCAAGCCAGAAGCTTCACTAGAAATACCAAACTGGGTGGTGCACTTTCTCAAAAACAGAGAGAAATTTGCATATTTGCATTTCTTTATCGTTCCTCCAGTTTAGTCCTCAACCTCTGGGTAGTGAACCTCCTCCTGCAACCTGGAGACTGGGCATGTCAAAAACTCATGACATCAGTGGATATTAGCCTGCTGGTCTCTCCCATCAGCCCCCAGTGTGTCCAGTCTCCATGCAGCAGGAGGACATAGTGAGCCTAGCTTCTGGGCTCACTTGGGGGAACAGATAAGGAGCATTTAGTGTGACAAATTCTATTCTGATTTTACTTTTGATTTTTACCTTTAATTTTACTTTTAATTCAGTTACCTTTGGTTAATTGTCAATCAGGGATTAGTTCCCTTTAGTTGTTAGGAGCAAATTTCCTTATTTACAGTAATTTTAAATTTGAGCCTGGCTCTTTAAATTAGTAGCAGCTCTTGCCTTCCCTCCTTGTCAGTTATTTTCACTTGCTGCAGGCATTCGCCGGTGCGGATCTCTCTCCCTGGACGGTACGGGAGAGAGCTCCGGGACCCATACAGCCACACTGAAGCTGTGTGAGACGGAGCCTCTCAGTTGCTGCGGGATTTTAATTTTACTCTGTGGAACCGGCTGAGCAGTCTTCGCTGTGGCTGCCAGGCGCGGCAGCGTGGCTTGAGGATCGGATGAATTCAAGGCGGTAGGAGCAGGCTGCGTGACTTTCGGCCCTGCAGGTAAGGCCTTCGGGCTCTGTCGGTCTGCTGAGGCTCCTTTTTGCAGCGGCTGTTGTTCTTGGTGCCAAAATTCATTGGCAAAGGGGCGGCCCTTTTCTCTCTAGGTATTTGGACCGCATGGCGAGAGTTGCAGCGAGCTGCCTGTGTGAGGAAGGACCACAGGCAGAATAGCTAGATTTTTAGGTCTAGTGTTTCTTTTGTTTGTAGGTTTTTTGAGGCTCGGGGGGTTCCTCAGCCTTAAGGGGGGCTATTGTCAGTCCTCTTTATTTTTAAGTTTATTCTTAGTTTTATAGGACAGCAGTTTTGGCATTGATCTCTGATGCCACATGTTCTCTCCCTCCTAATCATGTCTCTGAGGAGCATCTGTTAAGTCTCGGGATATTAGGCAAATTGCCAGCTTTTAGTTTCTTCAAGAGCAGAGCCCTAACTTGTAGGTGGAAGGAGGGACAGGCTGGAAGTGTGCTTTTGTGTATTCTATAGTGAAAGTTGCCCAAACGCCAGAGCCCTAACATGTAGGTGGAAGGAGGGACAGGCTAGGCTGGAAGTGTGCTTTTGTGTATTCTATAGTGAAAGTTGCCCAAACGCCTGTGGTTTCACAGGGACAGGTTTAGGAAACCTTAGGATATAAAAAAAAATATAATAATAATGACAGTTAAACTGTCAACCAAGAAGTGCCTGTGCTACGGTCTATGGCCACCAGAGGGCAGCTGGTACACTCAATAGTGCCTTTCTGTGACCGTGTGTATGCAGCTATCATCAGATTGATCTCTGCAAGTCAGGGAAGAAATAACCACAGGGCCACCTCATGGGCTCTCAGGGGTTAGTGACTAAACAAGCAACTGTAATGTTCTGCAAATCAAGATTATATGACCAACATTTAAAGCTCTTAACTTCTGTATTGTTTGTCAGGCTCTGGTGCCCTAAAGGCCACCAGATGGCAGCGCTGCTCTTGAATCACATATAGTATTCAGTGCCCCCCATCCCTGGAGGGGGGGTGGTAAAATATGAAATCGTATTACTCATCAGGTTCACACAGGCAGCAACCTCTAAGACCTCCACTTGCAAGGTTGTCGGTTTATCCCACTGCTATTTCTCTGACTGCAGGAAGGCCGGGGGGGGGGGGGGCTGTGTGTTTCATAGGTCCACTTAGCATGCCCTTCCCAGGAAATTCTCATCTATTTCTAGAGCTTGTGCTGTCAGCACAGGGCTTTAAGCACTTAGCAATGGCACTGACCCGTCTATGCCATCTTGTTAAAGGGCTCGTGCTGAGGGTGAAGAGAAGGACGTCTAGGTAGCACAGTCTGGGGCTTAGCGCTCCAGGGCACTGGAAGGTTTCATAGAGGAAGTCAATACTCTGTGTTTGCTCCATGTATCCAGGCTATGTTCAAGCGTGCTCACTGCACTGTGTTTGGGTGACAGGTGCTGGGTCACCTGTATATGTAGATGTGCATTTTGTATGTGCTCACAATTGATTAGGCATGTTTTTGGGTGCACTCTTTGCAGAGTGAGACTGCATTTCTTTGCTCAGACTGTATTATCAGACTAAGGTAACTTCTCCAGTAATGGGGGAATGTCGATTGTAATAAAGCGCGTGAGGTCCTCATGGTGTTACATGGGGTTGGAGATGCAGTCGTGGGATCTGTTGTGGAGTGAGCCGTCCGGAGGAGCTACAGTGTCACTCACCAGTTCCCCTTTCTCTTTGGGCTTTGCTCCCACATCCTAGCCCCTCTTTCTTTCTGATGTCCAGGACGCAAGGTCCCCGGCCCACTGGACCATTTATTCTCAGCCTTTTCTCAATGCTGGCAGAAGGACTGGGAGAGCAAGAAAGGAAGACCAGGAACCAGCACCAGCTCTGATGTGTCTCCACTGCCAGTGTTTGCTACGGTCACATATTCCCAGTCAGTTATTTATTTGAGTATACTGATGCCTACAGGTCAGGGTGGCATACAGTTGATTGCGGTATTTCTATTTCCCTTGTCCCTGAAGGGCTCACAATTTGTTTTGGTACCTGAGGCAGAGGGTAAAGTCGCTTAGCGAAGGCCAGAAGGACCACTTGTGGGACCAGAAACCCCAGTTTTTATGGCCCAAGGTTGGTGGTCTCGATTGGAATTCAAACCCTTGGTCCTCTGGCAACTTGCCTCAACCACTAGGCCGCACTGCTCCGTGTGAGCTAGCCACAGGGCCATAGGGCCAGGC
The DNA here is from genome assembly GCA_033557465.1 of Ichthyophis bannanicus. Classification (NCBI taxonomy): domain Eukaryota; kingdom Metazoa; phylum Chordata; class Amphibia; order Gymnophiona; family Ichthyophiidae; genus Ichthyophis; species Ichthyophis bannanicus. The sequence continues at coordinate 1,032,898,447 of CM066034.1, forward strand.
GCAGCCTGTTACTTCCAAGGGAGAGACCTTGGGGAGGTTCTGTTCATAAGGATACGAGAAATGCCATACTGGGTCAGACCAAGCTCTTTCAGGTCCAGTATCCTGTTTCTTAGGGTAGCCAATCCTGGTCTTAAGGACCTGGCTGGTTTCCAAAAAGACGAATAGGCTACTCAATGCTTGTATCGGGGCAAGCGGTGGATTCATGTATGCTCATATTTTAAGGGTTCCGTTGCATGTACAACAGATGTGACGCTCTGTTGGGTTGTGTGCCTTGTAGAACATCCTGAATTTGTGAAAGTTGGTATAAAAAAAAATATATATAATTTTACAGCTTCTCTCTAATAAAAGGCTATGGACCTTTCCTTCGGGAGCTTGGCCAAAAACTTTGTTAAACTCCGCTACGTTCAGAGGTCGTTTCGTGCAAGGCTCTTGGAGTACATAGGAGACCCAGTGGTCAATCAACCGACTGGAAATGCGAGTGATACTCCGGGCATTGCAGCGTTTGAAGCTACGGTGACAGGTCGAGCGGTGCGAGTACTGTCTGACAATCCGTGGCAGTGGCCTACATCAATCGGCAGGGTAGAACCGGAAGAGTGGCCATAGAGGCCGCGGCAGAGGGTTGGTGTGTGTGGATAGATCTTTGGCTGCCAGCGTTTTCGGTGGCACATGTTACGGGTAAGGACATTGTGACGGCGGATTTCCTCAGCTGGGTCCTAGTAAATGCCAGAGAATGGGAGTGGTATCCGGAGGTGTTCGCACAGATCGGTCGCATATGGGGAGAGCCAGTAATGGACCTCATGACTGTGTTTCACTCTGCGTAAACGGGTCGCTTCTTCAGCAAACGACGCGAAAGGAGATCGGAAGGCATCGGCGCACTGTTTCAACGGCGGCCATCGTCCGGTCTTCTCTGTCTTTCCACCGGGGGCACTCATAGGTCGAGTGGTTCTGCGTATCGAAGCGCTTTGGGGAAACGTGTGGTTGGGGGCCTCGGGCTGGCTGAGGCGCCCGTGGTATGCCTGCCTCATACGGTTGCTCGACGGGAATCCATGGAGGTTTCCGACATTGGAGATTGTTGCTACGGAGTTCCCTTCGAATGCCTCAGGTGCATCGGTTTTTGCTTACGGGGTGGCCATTGAAAGGGCAAGCTTAAGGAAAAAGAGTTGCTCAATAGCAGTCTTTGCCACCTTGCTGCAAAAAAAAAAAGTCGAAGTCCCTTGCATATGTGCGTATATGGCGCATCTTTGAGAACGGGTGCTTGCGGAGGCATGCTCACGCGACAACAATGTTATTTCCCTTGGTATTAAGTTTTTTCTGCAGGACGGGTTTGGTAAAGGCAGGTCCTGGAGAGTTCAGTTAGCAGCTCTGTCTTGCTATAGGGGCAAAGGACTGGGAGTGGCTCTCATGCACAGGTCGATGTGGTGTGCTTTCTCAGGCGGTTACCAGACTGTAGCCCTGTCGTAGGATATTAATTCCACCAGGGAAGTTCAAGTTGGTTTTAGGAGCGTTAGCTAGCGCGCCATTGGGGCTTGCAACAGGTATAGGTTAAGGGTTTTGCCTTGAAGACGGTATGTTTGATGGTCATCTGTTCGGCGAGGCGATTTTCGGAGTTGCAGGCGTTGACCTGTCAGTCGTTTTTTGTCTGTCTCCAGACAGAAGGTGGCCTGGCAGCTGGTTCCGTCGTTGTTGCCAAAGGTGGTTTCTATGTTCACCTAACTAAAATGGTCTCTCTTCCAGCGCTAGGTGCGGCGGAAGGGAGCGTATTGAACCATAGCGTACGCTGTTTGGACATCAAGAGAGTGCTGCGGCAGTGTTTAAAGGTTTCAGAAACTTTCTCAAGGCGGATCGTCTCTCTTCGGGGTGTTCGGAGGGCCCCACGGTGGCAAAGGAGTCCATTTCTAGATGGATTGGAGCGGCGAGTGCGTTGGCTTATCTTCTACGGGACCGTACAGTCCCAGGGAGCTTACGAGCTCACTCTACCAGAGTGCAAGCGTCTTCTTGGATGGAGCACAGTTTGTTTCCACCAGTGGACATCTGTAGGGAGGCCTCTTGGTTGTGTCTCAATACTTTCAGTAAGCACTACCGCCTAGATGTTCTGGCGGCTAAGGATGCCGTTTCAAGGGAGGCGGTGTTGAGATCCGGCTGGAAAGGTCCCTCCCAGTGATTACTGCTCTGATACATCCCAGAGGTTGAGGACTAAACTGGAGGAACGATAAGGAAATAGGAATTACATTTACCTGGTAATTGTGGTTCCTTGAGTGACTCCAGTTTAGTCCTCATTCTCGCCCGGGGATGGGGTCTTAGCAGTGGTCTTTCTGTTGGGGGAAGTGCAAAGTTAAAAGTGGATGTAGGCCTTCACTGGTGTTCAGTCGTTTTGATGCTTCCATTTGTTTTGCGCTATATTGTTATATTATGATATTGTTATCTATATTGCTATATTGCTCTGGATTGTTTAGGGCTAGGCATTCGGCGGAAAGGAGAGCATGCAGGAAGCAGTCCCTTTCCTTCTGGAAGGGGAGTAGTAGGTAGATAGGTTATATGTTCTGCGTGCCCTTGAATATAATAAGTTAAAAAAAAAAGTTACTGATTTTTTGCTCCTTTGAGTCTGCTTTGTCAATAGTTCACTGGGGGCTGATGGGAGAGAACAGCAGGCTATATCCAGTGATGTCATGAGTTTTTGACATGCCCAGTCTCCGGGCTGCAGGAGGAGGTTCACTACCCAGAGGTTGAGGACTAAACTGGAGTCACTCAAGGAACCACAATTACCAGGTAAATGTAATTCCTATTTTATACAGTAAATGTAACTAGGCAGGACCTTAATATTCAACAGATGTTAGGCTTAGATTATCATTTTCCTCCAGGTCGCTCCCTTTTTCCATCTAAATGCAAGACCATAATTAAGACCATCTAGGAGCTCTCTGACATATGACCTGCAGCATCCCTTCTGAGTCTAGTAGTTGGACCCCACAAGTAGACACATACATCCATGCACAGCTCTGTCAATGCCATTTTCCCTCTCTGACTGGCATAGATTGTGCCTTTGATGCCTTTTTTCTTCCCTGGATGGTGTCTATATTTTGCTCTTTGGTTAGAGCTGCTCCTGCCCTGAGGCGGCGGGGGAGGGGGGGCCGTGTATGGGTCCAGGGTAAATTCTTGCCCCTTCCCCATCAGAAAAATCTCAGTTTTTGTTAAGAGTTTCTGCTTCCCTGATATTATTTCTCTCGGCAGGGGGGCAGTTTCTCCAAATGAGTTAGTTTTGCACATAGCTTGACAGTCACCAACTAGGATATGTGGAGGATAATCTTAGTCTCTTGTGTGTACTGCTAACGTTTGTCATAGTACTTGCATTGTGCCAAAGAGCTGCCTCCTGGAATTCATAAGATGTGACATGTATAAGCAATTTATCAAGGTGTGCTTGAAAATTCCTGTGGTGTCCAGTATGATAGGAAAAATTTCTGTATCCTCCTCCATCTGTTTTAGTCTCTGACTGCATTGCGTGTTACTTAAAGATCTTCTCCATTTCAATGCATGGAATAATCGCTATTATTTCTCTCGTTAGATTGGAAGTTTCTGTCTCTCGGAGGCCGGGTCTGGCAGTGATGCCTTTTCCCTGAAGACCCGTGCGGAGAAGAAGAAGGATTATTACGTCATTACTGGTTCCAAGATGTGGATCAGCAGTGCTGAAGAGGCTGGAATGTTCCTGGTGATGGCTAATGCAGCACCCTCTGCTGTGAGTTCTGCACAAAGAGCAGGGACCACACAGAATGGTAGCACTGAAGTAGTGAGCGTGTTTTACATTCTCTGAACACTGGGGAAGGTAATTTTATAAGAGACTTCCCCCTACCTTGTGCTGCAGAAATGTGCATCAGTTGCACCTGTTTTATAAAGAGAACTTGCACGCATGTCTGCTTTTATAAACTAATCCTGGAAAGGAGGCTGCCCACGCTTTCTGGATTGTGTACATGTCCTTGTATATCGTATGTGCGTCAGTTACACCTGTTTTATAATGAGAACTTGCACGCATGTCTGCTTTTATAAACTAACCCTGGAAAGGAGGCCGCCCACGCTTTCTGGATTGTGTAGATGTCCTTGTATATTGTATGTGCGTCAGTTACACCTGTTTTATAATGAGAACTTGCACGCATGTCTGCTTTTATAAACTAACCCTGGAAAGGCCGCCCATGCTTTCTGGATTGTGTAGATGTCCCATATACTTGTGCATAAGTCCTAATGCCATCCCTGGGAACACATACATAACTCCTATGTGCATATGACACTGCAGAAACAGCTTCTAGAATTACTCCTTGCTTGCAGGAAAGGGCATGATAAAAGTGCATGCACAGAAAGCATGTACCTACTTGTGCACAATCTGTGCCTTGACGTTACTAAGGCCGTACTTTACGTGGAAGGGGAGGTAAAGTTGCAGTGTACACATGTATTTGATAGAATATCAGGGCATACACTGTAAATGTGTGCATGTACTCTACACAACATCAGAGCATCCGCATCTGCACATTATTGGAGTTGGTTTTGGAATCATGTTCTAAAATAAGCTTAAAATAGGTGTTTTGTGGATCCTCACATAGGCGCCCTGTGTTATAATCGGGACATTCAACTAGCATAGAAATAATTTCTGTCTACCGGAGGTCTAACATTATGCTGTGTGTCAAATAGGACCATTTCTGTGTTACCACTGATCTATTTGTTTAAAAGAAAAGTTTTTTGATAAAGGTTGCATAAAACAGCTGTAACAGCTGTGTGCATTCAGTAGGGAGAGAATCATATTTGGTGACTGTAATTTACCAGATGTGGATTGGAGTATTCCTTCTGCAAATCTGGAAAGAAGTAAAAAGATTGTGGATGCCTTCCAAAAAGCACTGCTAAGACAAATGGTGCTGGAACCGACCAGGGAAAGTTTGATGCTGGATTTAGTACTGACCAATGGAGATAGCGTGTCAGATGTCCGGGTGGGTACCCATGTGAGCAGCAGTGATCATCACACTGTGTTTGAGGTAAAAGCCAAGGCAGGGTCCAATCACAGCAAACTCAGTACTGGACTTCAAAAATGCTGACTTCAGTAAAATAGCCAAGTGCCTGAAGGAGGAGTTGGCAGGGTGGGAGGGGATAAGGGAAATAGAATTGCATTGGGCTAAAACTAAAAGAGGCAATAAAAGGGGCAGCGGATATATATGTAAGGAAAGTAAATAAAAACAAGAGGAAAAGGAAACCTATATGGTTCACCAAAAATGTGGGCTGCACAAATAAAGGCAAAAAACACAGGCAGAAGAAAAATGGCTAAAGATGTGAAGCGTGGAGACAAAACTTTTTTCAGGTATATTTGGGAGAAGAGGAAGACCAGAGGTGGAACTGCAAGACTCAAAACTGCTGAGGACGGGTTTGTGGAAAGTGACATTGAAAAAGCAAAAATGCTGGAGTTGTGGCTTTCCAAGATGGCTGACGTGGTCTAAGCTCACGAGTTTCATTGATGCCTAAACGTAAGGGCAAGATGAGGGCTTTCCCGCCCGAGCCCCAGACTGGTCCTGTGGACAGGTTCGTGCAGCTTACCGAGGAGATGATTTGGGAGATTCGAATGGGCATTGGAGAGCGGAGCGAGGATGCCGTCTCTCCTTTGGGCCTGGATTCCTCTATCTCCTGAGGCGAGGTCTCCACCGTTGCCCCCAGCTGTTTCTCCACCTTCCTCGGCGGCTGACCCTGCTGGTGCGTCGGACGTCGGCGAGCCCACAGGTTCGTGGTGGGACGCCAATGAGTGAAAGGTGGGGGTTCTGAAGATCCAGCCGGTGAATTGTTGGCGGTAGACAGGCTCTCTGTGTGGACTGCAACCTCCTAATGAAGAAGGCTCTACTTCTACTGTTACTACTACTATGTCTGCGCCTGAAGTTTCCTTCTCAGCCCTGGGGCTTTCCCGCCCCAAGACTATTACTTTGGACTCCATTTGACATGCTATTACCAGACTATCTGAAGCTGTGACCTCTCAAACTACTGGGACCTTCCTGAAGGTAACTCAAGTTGAAGGAAAATTGCAGACTTATGTTACTGTGATGGACCAGATTAAAGGCAAAGTGGAGGAGCATGGACAAAAATTTAATTGCGTTTCTGACTCTACATTGTTTCTTATAAAGGATAATGTTTTGTGGGCTAAATTAGGGGGAGGAGTGGCCTAGTGGTTAGGACATGGTACTTAAGGCTGAAGGGCCCTGGGGTTCAAGTCCCACCTGGGGACAGCAATCTCAGGCCAGAGCGACACGGGTTTCTAGTCCTATAGGTACTCCTTGTGGCCTTGGGGAAGCCACCTAACCCTCAGTTGCCTCAGGTACACATAGATTGTGAGCCCTTTGGGGACAAGGGAATGAATCCAGTACCTGCTTGTAGTAATGTAAACCGCTTTAATTGAAAGATAAGGCGGTATAGAAAACAGGATAAATAAATAAATAAATTGGGAAGTCTTGGAAAATTATGCCCGTGCTTCAAATTTGAGACTGCTGAACTTTCCAGTGATTTCAGGAGTTACACCGATAGATATGTTTAAGAAATCTTTGGAGGAAATTTTATTGGTGCCTCAAGATTTGATGCTGCCGATTTACTAAGGCTTTCTATTTACCTTTGGCTAAGAAGGAGCTTGGATCTACTAGTGGAGTGGAGGAGTGGCCTAGTGGTTGGGGCAAGGTACTTCAGGCCGGAAGGTCGGGGGTTCAAATCCCACTAGAGGACAGCAACCTTGGGCCGGAAGGACTGGGGTTTCTAGTCCCACAGGTGCTCCTTGTGGTCTTGGGCAAGCCACTTAACCCTCCATAGCCCATGTTCCCTGTAAAATAGTTATCTCCAAGTTATAATGCCCTGTTCAATGTAATTTCAGTTTGTTCAATGTAAACCGCACTGATGCAGAATAGCGCGGTATATAAGAAAATGTAAATAAATAAATAGTGGGGACCCAGCAATGGAGGTTTTGAATGTTTGTGATTTACTATCTTCCCCTATTATGTGTTCTGTTAAAGTTTCCACCTTGCCTTGGTCTCGGATAGCGATTGGTTACCTAAATTATTTTATAAAATACGTCTTTCCTTGTTTAAGGGGTTAAGATTTCTATGTATCTCCAGGAACAAGCAGGAATGTAGTCCTCACATATGGGTATCGTCACTACCGACGGAGCCTGCGCGGGAACGCTCTCCAGCGTCCAATAGGAACGCTTTTGGGAGCATCCCTCAGCACATGCGCGCTGCCTTCCCGCCTTTCCAACTGTCCCTTTTAAGTTCTTCGTTTTCTGCGGAGCCAACAGGACCTATTCCCTGTCACCGCAGAAAATTCCGTTTTTAAAATTCTTTTTTTGTGGTCGCGCTTGCCTACCGCACGACGCCTACCGGTACCGCCGGTTCTTTTCTTTTCTTTCCTTAAAAAAAAAAGAAAAAAACCCCTAAACTTTTACAGTTTCTTTTCAGAAACTTTCCTGTTTTGGTGCTAGGCGCCATTTTGGGCATTAGGTCCCATTTGTCCAAAATCATGGAAAAACCAACTAGTGGTTTTAAAAAATGTACTAAGTGTGGCGGTACCATTTCCGTCACTGACACCCATGATTGGTGTCTAAAATATTTAGGACCTGATCATTCTCCAACTGAATGTCTCTCCTGTATAGGGATGACTAAAAGAGGAAGACAGAACCGGGCCGCAAAGCTCGGCACCCTCTTCTCTTCAGATGCCAGATCCATTGCATCGACATCGTCAAGGGCCTCTTCTTCCTCTTCTTCCTCCCATGGATCTCGGATAACTAAACACAAGAGCCGGTCCTCAAAGGGTAGCTCTCCTGCTAAGCATCGAGAGGCCATTGGCTTTGCCCTTGAGGGAACCACACCGGCAAAACAGCCCCGGCGGGAGACTTCGGCTTCCAAAGCATCTATGGGGCTTCAGGATGTTCTCGAGGCTTCAACCTCGCAAGAACTACCTGTGCCATGCTCAGGGGTTCCGGCTGTTCTTACCGGTACCGACACCCAGGCATCGGCAGCGTCAATAGACCAGAGATTTCTTGCTATCGAACGCAATATCACAGCTCTTCTCTCAGCTGCGGTACCGGTGGTCCCTAGGGCACCGGTACCAGCCCCGATGGTAATTCTTCCTATTCCACCTCCAGCTGGAGTGTATAAAGTGGTACCGGGTCACCTCGGTACTGACTTCGATCGGTACCGTGATCGTGCTTTGCAGGAGCATCGGAGTCAGGAATACTTAGTCCTCCGATTCCAAAGACTCTGACAATTCTGCTGGCACTAGAGGGTTTCTCTTAGAAGATCCCTCTTCTCCCCAACGCAGAATGTCACCTCCAGAGGACATGTCTCTTCAGGATTTCATCCATGATATGGCTAAAGGTCTTTCAATCACAGTAGCTCCTGAGGAGGAACCGAGAACAAAGGAATTGGAAATCCTCCAATATCCTAAAGCTCCTAAGGAGGCAGCTACTCTGCCTATCCATGAAATTCTGCATAACTTGATGCTCAGAATGTGGGAAACACCTCTGACTACTTCTCTTCACTCTAGGAGACTTGATACTATGTATCGAGTCCCACCATGTCCTGGATTTCAGAAAACTCAGCTGCCACACCATTCAATGGTAGTGGAGTCAGCCATGCGTAGGATGAAAAGTGCAAAGAGGCATGCATCCAATCCTCCAGGTCGTGAATGCAGGACTCTGGATGCTTTTGGACACAGAACTTTTCAAGCTTCCATGCTTTCAGCTAGGATCAGCTCATATATCCTATATATGGGAATGTTCCTCAAAGAAACAAGACTTTCTTACTCTGATTAAGCATGCTCAGGATGTCTCCAAGTTTGTCAATCGTGCAACCTTTGACTGCTTTGAATGCATCAGCAGAGCTTCTGCTATTGCCATTGGCGCATGACGAATTGCCTGGCTACAGGCATCAGACTTGGAGACTTGGGTGCAGGACAAGTTAGGCAACATTCCTTGCATGGGAGGAAATCTCTTCGGCAAGAACTGGCAGGAGAGGGCTAACGAGTTAGATGCTGACAATTCTACCTTGGATAGATTGTCAAAGTCTACAGCCACTCCAGCCAAAAGAAAGCCTTATAAAAAAACCTCTTTTAGCGAAAAGAGGAAGTTTTATCCTTCCTATACCCATCAGACTCGACCTCCAGGTCAGGTTGCCCAAAAGGGACATACTAGACAAGAAAAGAAACCAAAAGGCCCGAGAGCCCAACCAGGTCTCCATGTTCAGCCCCCTCAAGGTCTTTGACTCCTTCCTAGAGAGCTTTGCCTTCCTGCCTCTGAGGGGTCCTCAACCCCCCAATATTCCCGGCAGGTTATGCCACTTTGTCAACAGATGGCATCAGATAACATTGAAGGGGAGGGGTACAAACTTAATTTTCACAGCTTACCCCCTCCCACAATTCTAAAGCAGTTCAATTCACAAATCTCTGTAGACAATTTGCTAGATCATGAGGTCTCCACACTTCTTGCCCAAGGGGCAGTAGAGGAAGTAACCATTCTTCAACAGGGTGCAGGGTTCTACTCCCCCTATTTTCTTATTCCAAAGAAAACAGGAGGACACAGAACCATTCTAGACCTCTATTTTGAGAGAAATTCAAAATGATTTCTCTGGGAACTCTTCTGCCATACCTTCACAGCCAGGACTAGCTTTGCTCTCTAGACTTAAAGGATGCATACACTCACATTCTTATCCATCCGCCCTTCCTACTGCCTCTCCCCAGTTTTTCGTTTTCCGCGGAGCAGGCAGGACGTCCCTCCTGCCACCGCAGAAATTTTTCCTTTTTTCTGTAGTCGCGGCTTTCCCGCCGACGGTGGCACCTCCGTGCCCCCCCTTCTTTCTTTCTTTCTTTCTTTTAATTATTTTCATTTAATTTTCGTCGCCCCCTTCGGGCGCTGAGGACCGGAGCATGGAGCCTTCTTCCCCCCAGCCTCACGGCGGGGACTTAATTTTCCACGTGGACTCCAATGCCTGGTGCCTCTCCTGTTTTTCCCCGTATTCCCCGGGCTACAGTATCGGGAGAAGACCCTCCCTCTTTCGGGTATCCCTCGGCGACGTCTTCGCGCCCAAGGCGCAGTCGTCGGGTTGTTCTTCTCTCCAGGATCAGGTAACCACACAACAGTCTGTTAAGACTAGCCGAGTCTTGAGGGGCGAGTCTCATGCGCGGCATGGCGACGGCTCCGGCCAACCCCTCAAGTCCTCCTTGGCTGATATACCCCGGCGGGAGTCCTCGGGCTCCAAAGCATTTACGAGGTTTCGGGATGTTCCTGAGGTTCGCTCCTCACAGAACATTCCCGAGCCATGCCCGAGGGAGGTACCCGCTTCGAGCGGTGCCGATTCCCCAGCGTCGGCGTCGAGTGTTTCACTCTTCGCCAGGGATCGTCAGCCGGTGTCCTCGGCGCCTTCGGGGCCAATCGACTCGACCGGGTCTGACCGCCTTACATCCAAGCCATGCTCGGGCGTGGTAGCCGCTCCGGGCGGTACTGAGCCCCGGGCATCGGCGTCTGTGTCGAGCGCTCCGCTCCTCACCGAGGATCGTCGGCTGCTGTCCTCGGCGCCTCCGGGGCCGATCGACTCAGTCCAGCCTGGCGTTCCTTCAGCCCTGCCATGCGCGTGGGCCGTACCTGCTTCGGGCGGTACCGACCCGTCGGTGTCGAGTGTTCCGCTCCTCACCGGGGATTGGCGGCTGCGGTCCTCGGCGCCTCTGGGGCCGACCGACTTGCGCCGGTATGGCGTTCCTACGGGGGTGGTATCCGCTTTGGGTGGTGCCGACCCGTCGGCGTCTATGTCGAGTGACCCGCTCCCCACCGGGGATCGCCAGCCGCTGCCCTCGGCACCTCGGGGGCCGATCGACTCGACACTGTCTGACGGCCCTACGTTCAGGTCATGCGCGGGGGTAGTACCCGCTTCGAGGGCGCGGGCGTCGGTGGTTCCGCCCCGCGCCGGGGATGGTCATCTGGCCTCCCTCCCCTCGGGGCCGCTCGCTTCGACCCGCGCCGGGTCGCCGGTATCCCAGCCCTGCGCAAGGGTGGTACCGGGTTCGAGCTGCACCGCTCCGCCGGCGATGGCAGGGGTGTCGAGCACGAGGTACCGCCATCGACCTTCCCCAGGGACCTCGGGGTATGTCGGCCAGCACACGGGCGACTCCCCGGCATCGACGCGGCCGTCGAGGGCCCCGCCCTTCCCTAGAGAAGGGGCCTCGGGGTCTTCGACCGCTTTGACCCAAACTGGGTCTGCGCTGCCCCGCAACGGTACCCCGACGTCGGCGCAGGGGCTTTGCACTCCCCCCCCCCCCCCCCGCAGGGACTCGTCGTCGGGTGACCGGGGTCCCCTCGGGGACGGGCCGTATGCCCCGGAAGGATTTCTCTCTGGGTCGGACGGGTTCGAGAGGGAGCCCGGCACCGGGCAGTGCCCGCCGATCGACATCGGCGCCGGCGTCAGATGACCCCCTCTCCTCCGAGCACTGTCCTCGGGGGCCCTTGATGTTCGTGGCACCGGTCGGTGCGGTTCTGATCCGCGCTCCGGGATCTTCACCACCGGCGCGGTCACTCCCGCCGGGGGCCTCGAGGAAGGAGTCGATCTCCTCGCTCGGTTCGATGCCCAGCCTGGAGTCGTTGTCCAGCCTTGAAAGCCTGGCCACGGCACGTCTCGGGATCGGCCCCTGTCCTCTCGTGCAGAGCAGAGACCGCTGGCCCCTGCCCTCCGGCGGCTGTGGATTCGCTCCAGTCACGGGGGGAAGCGCCGCCCCCGGGTTCGGGTCCGAGGCCGGTTCCTGCGGCGCCGTCAGTGCTATTGACTTCTTCGATGCCTAGCTTGGAATCAATTCCAGGGGCCGACGACGCCATGTTGACTGCCCCGATCCGGGTCGGTTGGTCCCCTCTGCCCAGCGGGCATCGGCCCGAGCGGCCTCTTAGTGCCCTGGCGGCCTCTCCCGCCATAACTGCTCCAGCAGAGCCGCCTTTTCAGGATTTCCTCCTTGACATGGCGGACTTGCTGGCCATCCCTATCCCGGACCCGAGCCCAGGCCCTGCGGAACAGGCAGCCGCGATGCTTCCTCTGCATCCCGCCCTGCAGGATCTCCTGCTGGGGGCTTGGCGGTCGCCTTTGAGGGTTCCGGCGCCGCCGACTGCGATGCAGGCTCTGTAGCTGGTGCCTCCGTCCCCGGGGTTTCGGCAGCACCAGCTTCCACATCGGTCCATTGTGGTGGAATCGGCGCTGAGGAAGGCCGGAAGCAAGGAGAGGCATGCTTCTCGCCCTCCAGGCCCCGCCTCGAAGACGCTGGATACTCTAGGACGTCAAGCCTTCCAAATGTCTATGCTGGCGGCCAGAATTATTTCATATATATTTTATGAGTCTGTCGCTTCGGGAGGTCACCGAGGGGTTATCTCGGTTATCCACCTGCGTATCTGCAACCAAGGCCTTTGAATATTCCCTGCTTCTTTATCGTTGCAGGAATATCTCCGGGTTTCTTTCTCGTGCTTCGCTGGACTCCTTCCGGTCGGTCAGCAGAGCCTCTGCTGTTGCCATTAGAGCACGCCGCACGGCATGGTTGCAGGCGTCCGAGTTGTGTCGACGGGCACAGCACATCCTGGGTAATTCTCCCTGCGACGGAGATCACCTCTTCAATAGCGAAGCCTTACGTCAGGTCGCACAGTGCTTCGCTAACCTTCCCAGAGTTAGCAGCCAGTCTAGGGCCTGGCTTCCCCCTGGTGGTGGTAAACGCCCCTCCAGACCCCCCTTCCCTAGGAAGAGGAGATGTCAGCCCTCCGCCCACCCTCCAGGCGCGCCCAAGCAAGGGACCTCTCACCCCGGGTTGATGTCCCCGGGCCCGCGCCCGCGCCAGGACTCTCATACTAAGCATTTTTAGGCTCAGGTGGGCGGCTGCCTGCTCTTAACCTCCTTACCAGAAGTTTAGACTAGAGCTCTACTCTGGGGCTCGTCCAGTTGGAAAATGGTTCGGGGACTTATCTAGGGGTTCAGGTCTTCTCCTCCGTGGGAAAGGGAGACCACCTTACGCCGTGATCGCTCTGGCCCACGGTCGCCCTACTTACTCTTCGGTATGTCCCCGAACCCCTCTCAGCCAGTATCCTCTTGCTGATTGCTTCCGTACTGGAATTCCCCTCCAGCCGCTATAGTCCCCCTATACTCACCAGGGACTATACCCTCACGTCCCCCGATTGTGCGGGGGACAATTTCTACGTGCAGGTCCTGGGGACACATTAGGACCTCCAACCCCTGCGGCATTCTACCGGACTGATGCTATCCTCCGTCCCCCGCGCTCTTAGCTCGCCGATCTGCCCTTGCCCTCCGGGAAAGATCCCTCCCCTGACGGATCTTGCGGCCAACTCTCCAGGTGGACGTTCTGGGGATCGATGGCAGATCCGCCTTACCTGAGTGCTGCTCATGGAGGCAGGCCCCCCGGCGTGCCTGCGTTAGTACCGCAGGGGGCGTCCCCATGTCCACCGGCTTAGATATACTAGATATCACCTGCTTGGCAGGTGCCTTTGGGGGATCCCCACAGTACCTGTGTTTACCGCCTTTTTCCCCCTATGGCCGGTACTCACCCCCCCCCCCCCCCGGGGGTCCGGCCAGTCCGCCTGCCTATTCCTCGTCGGGCCGCGGACTGGTGGCACCCTACTGCTGTGAAGTCAACAGTCCCCTTTTCAGTTAGGTCCTCCTCCCGGAGGTCCGGACCCTTGTCTCCCTATATCTCGCTAGGGCAGACTGTGTACCCCTTCTGCTCCGGGGTACACCTCTACTCTTCTCCGGGATAGGCTCTCTAGTTCGGCCTGTCTTCCACTGTTGGTCCTCTGAGTTATGGACTCTACTCCTAAGGGAGTGCTCAGCTTGCCGTGAGCCCCCCTGGAAGACCTGCCGTCCTTCTCCTGACCCAGCTGACACCTGGATCCCATGGCCTTCCGGATTTGGAACTTCCTCCTCGCTGCGGTGAAGTTTCCTTGATGACCTCGCTACTGCGTCTACAGTGCCTTCATCACAGGACTACTTCCGACAACCCGGTGGGTAAGCAGTACAGGGTTCTAAACCATTAATTCATTAGAAACGTAATGGCCGGTAAGCTCTATATGGTACTAGATCATTTACTCATTACATGCTTAATGATTCTCTTCATGCACCCCTCTGCCTACTCCCGTAGCCTGGGTTTTTTTTTTGCTGTATCCTAATGGTACCTGTTCTGCACTCTAAAGATTTGCCTCCGTAGTCTTTGGATTCGCTGTTCCTCTATTCAACTCCTGCCCTCCATCCTTCAGGGGATGCCGGAGATTCAGGCTGGGCAAATGCCATCCCGTCTGGGCTGCGCTTATGGGATCTCCCCGGGCATCCTAAGCTAGGGAGTCCCCACGTGTGAAGACTCATTCCTGCTTGTTCCTGGAGATAGCACAGTTACTTACCTGTAACAGGTGATCTCCGGAACAGCAGGAATTAGTCTTCACAACCCGCCCACCTCCCCTGAGAGTTGTATCTCTCTTTTTCTCTATTCCTTCCTCTCCTCTCCTGCCGGCTCAGCTATGAAACTCAACTGGGGAGAGGCAGTAGGAAGGGCGGGAAGCCACCGCGCAGGCGCGGGGGATGCTCCCAAAGGCTTTCTGATTGGATGCTGGGGAGCATTTTCCTGTGCGGGCTCCGTCGGCGACGTCTCCCACGTGTGAAGACTAATTCCTGCTGTTCCGGAGATCACCTGTTACAGGTAAGTAACTGTGCTTTATCTCACACTGGTTAAGCATTCCCAGGATGTTTTGAAGTTTGTCAATCGTGCAGCTTTTGACTGTTTTGAGTGCATAAGCAGAACCTCTGCCATTGCCATAGGTGCACGAAGAATTGCCTGGCTCCAGGCATCCGATTTGGAGCTCTGTGTGCAGGACAAACTGGGAAATATCCCTTGTACAGGTGAGAACCTGTTCGGCAAGAATTGGCAAGAAAAAGCCAATGAGATGGATGCTGACAACTCTACCTTGGACAGGTTGTCCAAGGGCACAGCTGATCCTGCCAGAAAAAGATCTTTCAAGAAGCCTTTCTTCTCGAAAAAGAAGAGGTTTTATCCCTCTTATTCCCGGCAGGGACGTTCTGCAGGTCAGCTTGTCCGAAAGGGTCAGCAAGGACAGACTAGATAGGCCATGTGGTCTTTTTCTGTCATCATGTTTCTCCTGATGCCTGGGTCCATTGAGTGGATAGGGTCCACTGGGCCGCTCTCATATGGAGGCGAGATATAGAAGATCAGTTGCCCTGGAAGGTGGGGGTACCGTTAAAGAAGTTTCCCACATTCGTAGAAGGATATCCTGCAAGAAATGATGCAAAGGAAGCATGTGTATTCCCTTGTGTAGGATCCTGTCCAGGTATAGAAATGGCAAGTGATTTTGCCATATCCAGGAGAAAAGCTTGAAAAGAAAAATCCCCAGAGGGAAATTCTTTTGGACAGGCTAGATCTGTTGAAGAACTAACATTGGCACCGCGGGATCTATCCAACTTTAAAGGAATATAAGATCCTGAATGGTGGTCCTTAGAGGATGCCGCCAGTACCACAGGAGGTCGGGACCAGCAACAGTCGGTAGCACATCGTCCATGCTAGGGATCGATTCCAAACTCCGTATCGAGGGAAGCGAGCCTGATGAGAGAAGCATGGAAAGCACCGACAGCAATGGTTATGAGGATACCGGTACCGACTCTGGCACCGTATCCGATACCGATGGATGAAGGCCAGTCGGTGACAACTAACGGTATCGAAGAAACCGAGAGTGCCGGACATGGATCATCGGAACCGTGCCTTCGGTACCGTCTGGTGTCGGTACCAAGGTGAGTCGGTACCCAGTCCTCCAGACTGGAGATCGATTCCAGACTCGGCATCGAAGGAAGTGAGTCTATCGATGCACATCTGGAGGGTACCGATGTCGGTAATAGTATCGGTACCGGGATCGATACAGATACTGGAAGATCGGTCTGGAGCGTATCCAATGGCCCCGAAGGTACTGAGGACGCCAGACTACGATCCTTGGTGAGGAATATTTCATCCAACACCATTGCCGATGCCGGGGTATCGGTACCGCTCAAAAAGGATGCCACCACCGAGCATGGCTCAGGTATGTTTCTGTGAGGGGTGAACCTCAGGAACAACCTGAAACCCCACACAGGCTTTGGAGGCCGAAGACTCCCACCAGGGTTTTAAAACCAGTGTGTTCTCGAGGGCAAGGCCAGAGGCATCTCTATGCTGTGCATGAGATTTACCACTCGAGGACTGGCTAGTCTTAAGAGACTGTTTTTGGGTTACCTGATCCCGTGTAGAAGAAGTGGTCGGTGCCCTGAAGTTGGATGGGGACCGCGTATCGAGGGGAACTCAATGCTGAAGACTTCTTCCCAGAATACTATTGCAGGAGGGACACTCCGGAGGAAAATGGTCAGGACCCAAACAGGTTAGACACCAATTGTGAGCGTCTAAAATTAATTTTGTACCGCCACAGTTTGTACATTTCTTGGGAATAGTGGCTGGCGGATCCATAAAGGAAAGTAAGTAGGCCTAGCAGGCCTAAGAAAACTGTGAGGCACTTACAAGGAAAAATATTCCTTAAAAAGGAAAAATTTTACAAGAAAAAAGAAAAGAGGTACCGGTGGCGTCGGGGAAGGCAGCCGCGACCACATGAAAACCAAAAAATAAAAGAAGAATTTTCTGCGGTGACAGGACAACGTCCTGCCGGCTCCGAGGAAAAAAGAAAACTGAGGAGAGGCAGTTGGGAAAGGCGGGAAGGCAGCACGCAGGCGTGTTGGGATGCTTCCAAAAGCGTTCTGATTGGACGCTGGGGAGTGTTCCCGCGCAGACTCCGTCGGTACCGACGTACCCATATGTGAAGACTCATTCCAGCTTGTTCCTGGCTTTAGATGTCAGGGAGAGACCCCAGAAGTTGTGTGTCCCTGGGACAGGGCTCCACTTCCCCTCATGGATCTCTGGCATCCAACCAGGGATGGCGGGTAGGAGTTGATTGGTTATGGAACAGGTGTTGGAGAACAGCCTGACCAAACAAGGCATCCCGGTGGGAATCCTTGTCCAAGCAGTAATGGGCTGTGACGGTATGAACCGAGGACCAAGTGGCTGCTCGACAGATGTCGTCGATAGACAGAGTGCAGATGAGCCATTGAAGCTGCCATGGCTCTCACATTGTGAGCAGTGACATGGCCCTCCAGAGGAAGGTTCTTACTCTGATAGGCAAAGGAAATACACTGTGCAATCCAGTTGGACAGTGTTCTCTTGGAAACTGGAAGTCCCAAATGAGAAGGATCAAAAGCAACAAAGAGTTGAGAGGACTTTCTATGTTGCTGTGTTCTTTGCAAGTAAAAGGCTAAAGCTCTTTTACAGTCCAAAGTATGAAGATTCCTTTCTGTATTTGATGCATGAGGTCTTGGAAAGAACACAGGCAGGTAGACCGCTTGGTTAAGATGAAAAGGCGAGACCACCTTTGGCATAAAGTGTGGATGAGTCCTAAGGACTACCTTGTCATGATGAAACCTTGTATAAGGTGGATCAGCTACCAGTGCTTGCAACTCACTGATGCGACGTGCTGATGTGATTGCAATGAGAAAGATAACTCTCCAAGAAAGGAATTTCAATGAGGTAGTAGCTAAAGGTTCGAAAGGTGGCTTCATGAGCTGACCAAGAACCAGGTTTAAGTCCCATGCCACCGGTGGTAGCCTAATGGGAGGCTTAGTTAGAAGAAGGCCTCTCATAAATCTTGCTATAAGAGGATGGGAGGAAATAGGTTGTCCATTTAGAGGCTTGAAAGAAGCTGCAATAGCACTCAAATAGAATCTTACTGAGTTAGTTTTAAGTCCAGCATTGGATAAACGAAGGAGATACTCAACTAATGATTCCAGAGGTATCGCAAGGGGGTTAAGACCCTTCTGCGAACACCATATGGTAAACCTCTTCCACTTAAAAGCATAAGTGTGTCTAGTGGAAGGCTTCCTGGAAGCATAAAGGATATCCTTTACTTGCTGAGGGAGGTTAAGACCATGAAGATCTAGGCCTTCAGCAACCAAGCTCTGAGATGCAGAGACTGGGGATTGGGATGCCATAACATTCCGTTCTCCTGAGACAGGAGATTTGGAGCAGACCCTAACTCCAAGGAGGGGGCTTGAGAGAGATGTAGAAGCAGAGGGTACCACACTTGCCGTGGCCAATGTGGAGCTATGAGAATCATACGCCCTCTGTCTCTCTGAAGCTTGAACAGGGTTTTGGGAATTAGGGGAATGGGTGGAAAGGCATAAAGGAAGTCCTAACCCCAGTGAAGGAGGAAGGCATCCCTGGCCTGAGAACCCTGAGCCAGAATTCTGAAACAGAACCGGGGAAGTTTGGCATTCAACGGACTTGCAAAGAGGTCTATATCCGGGGTTCCCCAAATTTGAAATATTTTGGCCACCTGGTCTGCATGTAGAGACCATTCGTGTGGAAGCAGAACTCGACTGAGTCTGTCCGTCCAAGAGTTTTGAATGCCTGGAAGGTAAACTGCCAGGAGGTGAATCTGATGCTCTCTGGCGAGGGCCCATAGTCGCAAAGCTTCGTTGCAAAGCGACAGTCTCTATTTCTAACAATCTCTGCTCCATAAACTTACTATACAGAGCTCCATCTTCCTCCCCAGACGAATTGTCAGCAATTATAAACCTCGCCTCCAACACACCGACCCAAATAGACCCAACTGGATTCTAGGAGACTTTAACCTACCATCTCTACAAGACAACCAATCATACGCCTTTATAGATGCCCTGGAAATCCTAGGATACAAGCAAGTTGTACAACAATCTACGCACGAAAAAGGCAATATTCTTGACCTCATATTTGTCCCACAATCAGTGCATAATCAACTTCAAAACATTCTGCTATCAATTACAGAGGTCCCTTGGTCAGACCATAAGCTCATTATGTTCCAAATCCCCACTCAAAACAAACATACAAGCGACACAGACCTAAACAAACACACAAAAACTACAACCAGACTCTTCCAACCTCTTAATAGGGAACTTATCCTGGCCGAAACCGATGCACTCTTCAAAGACACCACCCTAAACCTGGAACAGATCATCACCTGTTGGAACAACAGACTCAACTCCATTTCCTCACGCCCACCTAAGAATAAGTCTTCAAGGAAAAAAACGACAGCCCCATGGTTCACTTCAGAACTGAAAGAATCTCTAAAATTACTATGTAAGCTTGAGAAGAGATGGAGGAGGTCACGCACCAACAGCAACCAGTCTGCATACATGCAACATCTTGACTCTCACCGCAAGTCCATTTCAGAAAAAATGAAACAGTACCACACAGACACCCTGAGACGTGCATTAAATAAACCTCATGACCTATTTAGCCTAGTCAAGAAACTAGCCAAGGAACCGTCACCTGAGCACCAGTGCGAAATCAACCCACAAGAATATGCTACTTACATACAATCTAAGATGTGCCGCACAAATAATATCGTAATACCCTCTGCACCAATTATTCAAGGGCTCCCAACTCCTTTAATATCTTTCACTACTCCCTCTTTGAAGCTGATTGAAGACACTATCTCATCTCTCAATATGTCCACTGCTCACACTGATCCTTGCCCAGCCTTCTGGATAAAGGATCTTCGCAAAGATCTCGCTCCAACAATATCCAAGATTATAAGGTTATCATTTGACACCGGATCATTCCCTGCTGCTCTCAAACAGACATCCATCAGACCATTACTGAAAAACCTCAAGCTAGACCCACAAAAAACAGACTCATACAGACCCATTGCCAGCATACCCACGCTTGCAAAAATAATTGAAAAAGTAGTTTACAGGCAGTTGCAGGACCACATTGACGCTGAAGCACCTTTGGATACTTGTCAACATGGATTCAGAGAATCTCATGGGGTCGAGACGCTCCTTACCACCCTCCTCAATAGCCTAAACACTGGTATTGACAACATCCGACAGGGTTTTGTTCTCATCTTTTTGGATATTGCGGCTGCTTTTGACTCGGTTTGTCACAAGCTGCTTCTTATCCGTCTAAAAGAGAAGGGCCTCTGCGGAAACGCACTCAAATGGTGTAACTCATACCTGTCAGGCAGATGGCAGCATGTGCGATCAAATGGGGGATTATCAGATCCGTTTCATCAAGGACAAGGAGTCCCGCAAGGATCCTCACTCTCTTCTTTACTATTTAACATATATATGCAACCTATATGTAACATCATCAGATCTTTTAATGTCAACTGTATGATATATGCCGATGACGTCTTATTATACATGCCGTTCTGCATAGATAAGATGGACCTCACCCCCTTAACCAATTGCTTTAACGCCATATCAAATTGGCTACTGACTCAAAATCTCAGAATCCAACATAAAAAAAACGGAAGTTCTTTTTATCTCAAGGAACTCGAACTTCATACCACCTACATTCCTGGATGTTCAAGACGCCAAGCTTCAAGTCAAACCCCATATCCGATACCTAGGAGTGATTCTCGACCAATATCTGGATTTGAAAACCCACATAGCTAACACAGTAAGAGCAATATATTTCAAAATCCGCTCCCTCAGACATCTCCGTCAACTGATTGATCCAACCGATTTTCGTACTGTGTACCAGGCTCTAATCATGCCCCACTTTGACTTCTCAAACTCCATTCTACAAGGGCTTCCTCAATCAACTTTAAATCCTCTTCAACTCGCCTTGAATAGTGCAGCAAGGGTGCTTTTTGGGCTGCCCAAAAGAGAACATGTAACACCCCTTCTAAAACTACATTGGCTTCCTATTCAAGCGAGAATCTCTTTTAAAACTCAGCTCCTGGCATTTAAAGCATACAAAGGTCTCGCCCCCACCTCATTAATGGAGTTGATTCATCCAATTGCACCCAACAGACTAAGAAGAACCGCGGAGCTAAACATGCTAATTGTTCCAAAGGAAATCACAAGATACAACTCAACAACAGCAAATCGAGCCTTCAGTTTATGTGCCCCAAAACTTTGGAACATCCTTCCAACACACATTAGGGCCATCTCTGATCTCAGCCAGTTCAAGAAGGCCCTGAAACACTACCTTTTTCTTAAATACTTCCCAGAGAACGAAGAAACACAGTTACACCCAAATATCAATAATTACCTTCTGACCACCTAATCTTTCCTCAACCGCACACTGCACTACACTACACTATGTACATAGTTGTTCTTATTGCTGTTTTCTGTATATAGTTGCTCCTGTTATCAAGCTTAACTTCCCTGTTATATGTAATGAACAGATAAATGTAACTTGTCTGAAGTTTCTTGTTCCATGTAAACCGCGCTGATATCGAATAGTGCGGTATATAAAAAATGTTAATAAAAATAAATAAATAATAAAATAAATAAACTACCCCAAGCAATCCTTACAACAGATGCCTCTCCAGTGGGTCGGGGAGCTCATCTGCAAGATCTCTCCACCCAGGGCATCTGGTCTCCACAGGAGACTTCTCTACACATCAATCTCTTGGAACTCAGAGCAATATTCTTAGCTCTCAGAGTGTTCCACTCCCTGCTCAGCTACAGAACAGTCCTCATCCACACGGACAACCAAGTAGCCATGTTCTATGTGAACAAGCAGGGAGGGACTGGCTCTCTGTCACTTTGCAACGAAGCTTTACAACTGTGGGCCTTCACCAGAGAGCATCAGATTCATCTTATGGCAGTATATCTTCCAGGCGTTCAAAACTCTTGGGCAGACGGACTCAGTTGAGTTCTGCTTCCACACGAGTGGTCCCTCCACATGGACATAGACCTCTTTGCAAGTCCGTGGAATGCCAAACTTCCCCGGTTCTGTTCCAGAATTCCGTGTCAGGGAGTTCAGGCCAAGGATGCCTTCCTTCTTCACTGGGGTCAAGACTTCCTTTATGCCTTTCCACCCATTCCCCTAATTCCCAAAACACTTTTCAAGCTTCAAAGAGACCGAGGTTCCATGATCCTCATAGCACCACATTGGCCACGCAAAGTGTGGTACCCTCTATTTCTGCATCTCTCTCAAGCTCCCTCCCTGGAATTGGGCTCTGCACCAGATCTTCTATCCCAGGAAGACGGAACGTTGTGGCACCCAAACCCCCAGTCTCTCCATCTCAGGGCCTGGTTGCTGAAGGCCTAGACCTTCAAGTTTTTCATCTCTCTCAGCAAGTCAGATATTCTTCATGCTTCTAGAAAGCCTTCCACTAGACGTTCTTATGCTTTCAAATGGAAAAGATTTACCATTTGGTGTTCAGAGAAGGGTCTTAACCCTCTTGCAATACCTTTGAATTCTTTACTAGAGTATCTTCTGCTTCTATCCCATGCAGGCCTTAAAACGAATTCAGTAAGAGTCCATTTGAGTGCTATTGCAGCGTCCCTCAAGCCTCTCAATGGACAGCCTATTTCCTCTCATCCTCTTATAGCAAGATTCATGAGAGGCCTTCTTTTAACTAAACCTCCCATTAAACCACCTCCAGTGGCATGGGACTTAAATCTGATTCTTGGCCAGCTTATGAAGCCACCCTTTGAACCTTTAGCCACCACTTCTTGAAATTTCTTTCTTGGAAGGTTATCTTTCTCATTGCAGTCACCTCAGCATGCCGCATCAGTGAATTGCAAGCCTTGGTGGCTAATCCTCCTTATACAAGATTCCATCATGATAAGGTAGTCCTCAGGACCAATCCACACTTTATGCCCAAAGTGGTCTCGCCTTTTCATCTGAACCAAGAGGTATACTTACCTGTCTTTTTTTCCAGGACCTCATGCATCAAGTGCAGAGAGGAATCTTCATACTTTGGATTGTAAAAGAGCTCTCGCCTTTTACTTACAAAGAACACAGCAACATAGAAAGTCTTCTCAACTCTTTGTTGCTTTTGATCCTTCCCATTTAGGACTTCCAGTTTCTAAGAGAACACTGTCCAACTGGATTGCTCAGTGTATTTCTTTCACCTACCAGAGTAGGAACCTTCCCCTGGAGGGCCATGTCACAGCTCAGAATGTGAGGGCCATGGCAGCCTCAATGGCTCATCTAAACTCTGTGTCCATCGACCAAATCTGTCGAGCGGCCACCTGGGCCTCGGTTCATACCTTCACAGCCCATTACTGTTTGGACAAGGACTCCCGCCGGGATGCCTCGTTTGGTCAGGCTGTTCTCAAACACCTGTTCCATTCCTAATCAACTCCTACCCACCTACCCTGGTTGGATGCCAGAGATCCATGGGGGGAGGTAGAGCCCTTTTCAAGGACACACAACTCTGGGGTCTCTCCCTGGCATCTGCAGCTAGGGAGTCCCCATATGTGAAGACTCATTCCTGCTTGTTCCTGGAGATAGCACAGTTACTTACCTGTAACAGGCGATCTCTGGGAACAGCAGGAATAAGTCTTCACAACCCACCCACCTCCCCTAGGAGTTGTATCTCTCTATCTATCTTTCCTTCCCTCTCTCTCTCTCTTTGTCTCAGCTTTAAAACTCAAACTGGAGAGAGGTGGTTGGGAAAGGCGGGAAGGCAGCACGCAGGCTCTGTGGGATGCTCCCAAAAGCTTTCTTACTGGATGCTGGGGAGCGTTTCTGCGCAGGCTCTGTCGGTACCGACGATACCCATATGTGAAGACTTATTCCTGCTGTTCCCAGAGATCACCTGTTACAGGTGAGTAACTATGCTTTCCCCTCTGGTCTGTTCATGAACCAGCTGCTCCAAGAAGCAGTCATTTATTTCATCTAGGAACCTTATCTCCCTAACATGTTCTGCCGTGACACTGACACCACGGATCCATGTGGTTGCATTGGCTTGTTTCAGGGGTCGAATTCAGGGTCAAGCCCTGGCGAATCATGGGGATGTGATTTGTTTCCTTCTCAGGGTGAAGCATTGTTGTGCCCTTGTGGTGGTCCACAGCTCCCATGTGGGACCTAAATTTGATGCTCTCAGTTCTCAGAGCCACCTCCCTTCGAGCCCCTTGGGGGGGGGGGCGCCACAGTGAAGGACCTGACTTTTGCAGGTCATGTTCCTGATGACGTTTTATTCTCTGTCAGATTTTGGAGCTTTAGGCTTTGTCTTGCCAAGAGCCCTTTCAATATCATCCTGCTAGACCAGCCCAGACAAATGGGTTTGTTCCCTTACCAGCAGGTTGGTGGAGATAAAGAACCAGTGAAAAGCCCAGGTTTCAATGGCATCGCTCCCATGCCTCTGTTCGCCTCAGCCACCAGAGGTGGTCCCTTCAGTATTTCTTTGTCTCCAGCAGATAGTGGGTGGAGTTTCTCTGATCTGAAGAAAATTCTGAAGATTTGAGAGGAAAAGATTGATTTAAAATGCTTGTGCCTGCGAGCTGATCTCTCACTGGAGTGCGTCGTGGAGGCTTAACTAGATCACGGTTTTTCGGTAACAATAGGAGGAGAGAAAATTGGTTCAGCTTCATGCTTTTACCCTGGATAAAAGCCTGTTGAGCAGCCAGAAATTGGAAGGATCTGCAAGAGTACAACTGCCTCACGCAACCTTAATTCTGCTTCTCTCCTCTATTTCCCCCTTCTCTCGCCTGAAGATTGCAGAAGGCTGTCAGAGGGATCTGCCTGCTAGACACTTTAAACGCAGTGCTGCAAAGCCAGAAAAACAGTCCCTGGAGAGTAGAGCAGAGTCTGACACAAAATTTCAGCCTGGAGCTCTCAGGGAGTGAGTACCAAGGCTAGACCTCGTCACTGTCCTTGTTTGGGGTTCTCAATTGTCTTCCTGGGATGCAATTCAGGGTGGACCACTGGTGACCATTGGCGTGGTGTCTGGTTCCCCCACAGTTTTCTGCACGTGTTGGTAGCGTTTTTACCTATTGTGCCGCCTGGCGGTCGTGCGCCTGGCGGTCGTACCTTCCACCCAAGAGGTTCTAATGCACATTCTTTTCCTAGCACTTGTATCATGCGTTTCTCAAAAAGAGCAGCTAACATATGCCCCTGGGCCGCCACAGCCTTATTGTGTGCTGTTGTGATAGTTGCCTTAAATCTGTACTTCTTCCAGGAAACACTGTTTGACCTGTGGCAAGCAAGGTGCTCCATCTCTGGTGTCTGGACTTTGCTCTTCTTGCATGGCAGTTTGAATCATCCCTGGAGGGCTTGCTCCCCCTCATTTTAGCCAGGGGATGCAATTAGTCCGGCTTTGTCTGCCTCAGGGCAGGTGGTGACGGATGTCGCTATGGGTAAAGATACCCAGCCGGCCGGAGGATCCACTGACTATATATTAGCCACTTTTCATCCTCTAGGGAGTCTCTGGTGGCTGTGCCCCCTGGTGTTGGGGAGTCATTTCTGAGAGGAGAACTTCCGGATTCTGGATTGTCCTCTCCAGAAATTTTTTTTTTCAGCAGGCCTTGTTCTTCTGGCATGGAAATTCAGACCCTGTGGCCTCTGGTTGCCTTCGGGCGCAGTCTCATGCAGGGCAGTTGGAGAGTGGAAGCTCTGTTCGATTGCCCTTGACCAAGCACCCCTGATGTGGGGCGCTCCTTGGAGATGGGGAACAACTGGGAGCTGTCTGAAAATTTGACTATGACTTGGATTCAGATGGCTTGTTACTGGGCTCTGGCATGGATATAGAAGTACTCTTGCCTTTAGAAGATTATGAGGAGGCTGGTATGATCCACAAGTTAATTGCCAGGGTCTCATCCACCTTGAACTTGACGGTTGCTTCCGGCCTGGAGCAGGAGCTAAACGTACTCCTGCTCCTTCAGAGTGCAAAAGGTCCAATACTGTCTTCCCATTTCCAGATGGATCAAGCATATGATCCAGTTGGAGTGGGATTCTCCCAACTCCCTGCCTAAAGGGTTAAGGGTATGTAAGAAGATCTCCGCTCTCCTGGAGGAGAAGTGCATTGAGTGGTTTGGCATTCCCAAGGTGGATGCGCATGTCAGTGGTTACCAGATGGACTACCATTCCTGTGTCCTTAAAGGATTTTTTGGACTATAAGGTGGATTCATAGTTGAGCCAGTTTCACCATGGCATTGGCTATTCTGCAACTGGCGGTATGAACTAGCCTGACATCTCGAGCCCTGCTCCAGTGGATTCATTCTCTTCTGCCAGATGATACTGCCCCTCTTTTGGAATCTGGTATAGCCTTCCTTTCTGATGCCATGTATGACCTGGTATGTTTGGTGGCCACAGATAGTGCCCTAACGATGGTGTGACAGCATTGGATTTGGCTCCAGTACTGGACAGCGGACATATCTTCAAAAACCTGGTTGGCCCAACAGGTTGTTAAGGGGAAGCTTCTGTTTGGAGCTGCTTTGGAGAAACTAGTGAAGGACCTGGCGAGACTAAATATGCCACCTTCCGGAAGACGGGTCCAAGGAGCATGTGAAACGGGCTGGTGCCAATTCTCGTCGGCCTCTGCCCAGCCACCAAGGGTGTGCTGTCAGATTCCCAGGGGCCTCGAGACTCTCGTCATTACTGACTTTTAAAACCTTACTTTCTCTCTGCTTCTGGGCTTGGGGTTGTTCTCAGTCCTTTCGTGGAGCACATGGGGCCAGGGATCCCGGCCCCTTCCAGAGGAGGACCCTCTGCGCCATGCAATGAAGGTTTTAGGGCCCATTCCCTGGTTTCTCTAGTTGGAGGCAGGCTTCACTTTTTCTTTCAGGAATGGGCCTGGGTTGCCAAGGATCACTGGGTGCTAGACACCATTCAATTGGGCTATGTCCTGGAATGCAAAGAGCCGATTCTGGATGCTTTCATAATCTCCCCTTGTGGGTCTTCTCTCAAAGGACTGCTATGCAGATCACCTTGGACAAGTTGCTGCGCCTAAAGGTGGTGATGCCCTTCCTGCCGGACAAGTGGGATTAGGGCAGATATTACATCTATAAACTAATAAATTGATGCCTTTGAATTATGGTGCTGGCGACGAATACTGTGTATACCATGGACTGCCTGAAGAACAAACCAGTCGGTACTAGAGGAGATCAAACCTAAGCTTTCCTTAGAAGCTCAGGTGACAAGACTTTGCCTTTCATACTTTGGATACATCATGCGAAGAGAGAGATCGTTAGAGAAAGACATCATGCTTGGCAAGATTAGAAGGTCAACGCAAAAGAGGAAGGCCAGCAATGAGATGGATCGATACAATAACAGCAGCTACGGGTACCAGTCTGTCAACAATGAGCCGCCTGACTCAAGACCGAACACAATTTAGGATAGCTATCCAGAGGGTCGCCATGAGTCGACTCTGACTCGACGGCACTTAACAACAACAACAACAAACTATCAATAATGCTAAGAAACAATACCACACTAAAGTATTGTCAAAGGCCATAAACCGTCCCAGGGAATTATTTGAAATCGCTAAATCCCTGACCAAATCACCAACGAATAGCCCTAACAAGATTCCTATCAACCCCCAAGCTCTAGCTGACCATTTTGCCAACAAACTAAAACAGAATAACCATTTCATCCCAGTCCTCCTATCGCATCCAGACAACAATCTCCATGAATTGAACACATTACATCCTATTTCAAACAAACAACTGCTCCAGACAATCACTATACTCAATACTACAACCTCACTTCTAGACCTTTGTCCGGCGGCATAGATTAAGGCAACCAAAGCCAAACTGGCCCCAGATTTACTAAACATAGTGAACCAGTCACTACTCCAAGGTACCATAGTAGAGGACCTCAAAAGATCAGCAATTCGACCATTATTAAAAAAATTAATCCCTGGATGACAATGACCCTGCTTCATATCTCCCTATTGCAAGCATCCCGTTCCTTGCTAAGTTGATTGAGAAGGTTGTGCAGATACAACTGCAGTACTATATTGACTCATCTTCTCCCTTAGATGAACATCAATATGGTTTCCGCCCCTTCCACAGTGTGGAAACCCTCCTCTTAGCTTTATTCGACACTATTATCAGGAGCATTGATAATACCAAAAGAGCCTTTATACTCATATTCATTGTTATCTCCGCGGCCTTTGACAATGTAAACCATGTCATGCTCATCTCTAGACTCGCCCAATTGGGCATTAAGGACAAGGCATTTGAATGGTTTAAATCTTATTTCTCTAACAGGACACACTGTTCAAATAGACCACGTCTCATCATTACCATTCCTGCAAGAACAAGGTATACCACAAGGCTCTGCCCTCTCTGCGCTACTTTTTAATTTATACTTTCCGGCGATCTGCACTATCTTCCAACAACATAAGATAAATTACCACATCTGTGCAGACAACATTATGTTGCACATGCCGTTTGAAGTATCCAACCCTAACTATGACAATATACTACACTGCCTCACTGAAACAGAAAAATGTCTTCAATCAATGAACTTGAATATCAACTTCAAAAAGACAGAAGTGTTATTTACAACAAGAAACCTTAACTTCACACATCCGACAGTTATCAATATTGGGAACACCTCCATATTGGTGAAGACCTAGGTCAAATATCTTGGAATTACTCTGGACAGGACGCTTAGCTTAACCCCTCATGTAAAACGAACTGCTAAAGCTATATTCTTCAAAATAAGGACAATCCAACAGCTTCGACCGATAATAGAGCACAACGACTTCAGGACTGTGGCACAAACTATAACACCACACCTAGATTACTGCAATGGCATACTTCAAGGAACCACCAAGAAAAATCTGCACACCCTACAATTGGCTCAAAATGTCACGGCAAGGATGATTTTCAAAGCAAAACTAACTGACCACATTTCTCCTTTTCTTTACACCCTGCATTGGCTCCCAGTGTCATGTAGAATTCACTATAAACTAATTGTCACCACATTCAAGCTCATCAATAACATAGCCCCATCATACCTTGCAACATTAATTCATACCCCAAAGGAAAGTAGGTTAAGAAGAAGAGCAAATCTACACATGTTGCTAGTCCCTGACTCCATACGAAAAAAAGGGCAGAAGACAAGCAACTCTGCCTTCTTGCTCAGAGCACCTACATTGTGGAACAACCTCCCAGTTGAGCTAAGAGATTAAGGACCTCCAATCTTTTAGAAAGGAATTAAAAACCTATTTACCCAGCATTTCTACAAATTACAACATATCGATGTCCTCAATTCACAGATCAACCCTGACCAGTAACCATATACCGACCCTACTTAGACAAACATAAACACACACACACCTGCACACTTCCTCTACAATTTAGTCACTATAGCAAACAGTTTCATCGACTCCCTCTATGTAAATAGTTTCTGCTTGTTAATAGTTGATAAGATTGTTTTGAATTCTCAGCCCAGTCTTACTAGTATATGCATTAGTTACATTGTTCTAAAAGAATGTTCATTGTAAAAATAATGTTCTGAATTGTTCTAAATTGTTCTTTATAAGGTTCTAAAAATGTTCTTTGTAAAAATATCATCTCATTATTATTGTCGTTCTGTTATCTGTAAACTGCATCTGATCTCTAGAAGAAGCGGTATAAAAAATGTACAAATAAATAAATAAAAATCTATTTTGTGGTGCCCAAAAGGATGGTTTCTCCGGCTCATTCTGGACCTCAAAGAGCTTAATGAGCACTTGCATGTCTTGTGCTTCTGGATGGAGACTTTGCGCTCTGTAATTCAGGCAGCACGCCGAGGGGTTCTTTGCTTCTGCGAATCTAGCTGAGGCATATTTTCATATCCCGATCCAAGCGGATCAGCAAGGTATTTGCCTGTTGCTGTGCTTGGCTCTCACTATCAGTTTGCTGCCCCCCCCCCACCCCCCGCCGCCTTAGGGCTTCCACTTCCTGAAGATGTTTTTTCCAGATCCATGGTGGTGGCAGCTGCAGTGCTGTGAGGCCAAGGAATCTTTGTCCTCCTTAGCCTTGGCTAGGTGATCAATTGGGGAAGAGCCAGCTGTGGCCTTCCCAGTCCTGGAGTTTCTGGGAGCACTTTTCAGCTCTTAAGTGGGCAGAATTTTCCTGCCAAAGGGGAACGTCGGTCTGTTGGATTGTCTGGCACTGTTCTGTGTGCAGCAGGCTCCCAGTTTGGGATTCTCTACAGCTCCTCGGATTGATGGCAGCGACCATAGAGATGGTGGTGTAGGGACACCAGACTGAAGACCCACCTCTTTGAGGCTGTTTTTGGATCCTGATGTTCCTCATTCTCTTGTCCACTACTTATGTGTATCTTGCCATACTCCAATCCCCAGTTCTGCAGTGTTTTTTCATTTTGATTAGATTGTAATCTCTGATTAGTGGAGACTGTCTTACATCTAAATGTATAGTGCTGCGAACACTTTGTAGCACTATACAAATGATTACTAGTAGTAGTAGTAGGGAGTCTGTTGCCAAGACCATATGGCCTAGGGCCATTGGAACCACAAGGA
Source organism: Ichthyophis bannanicus (assembly GCA_033557465.1). Lineage (NCBI taxonomy): Eukaryota > Metazoa > Chordata > Amphibia > Gymnophiona > Ichthyophiidae > Ichthyophis > Ichthyophis bannanicus. Next base: position 1,032,928,742 of record CM066034.1, read on the forward strand.
AGCTTGTGTGCTCCATCAACCGCCTCGAGACAAGGGCCATCAGTTTGGCTCTTCTGCATTTCCAGGCAAAGGGGCCTGGCAGTTTAAGTGTTTTCAGACAATGCCATGGGGTGGTTTGTTTCAATCAGCAAGGTTGGCATGACGAGTGCCAGGATAGCTCTGGAGATGGCTCTCCTGTTTGTGTGGAGAAGAACCTCCTAGCCTTATTGGCTCAGCACATTGCTGGAGATGGACAGTGTGGACAGTTATTCAGTCATCACTTTCTGGATCCTGGAGAAGTGGGAGTTGTCAGGAGGCTTTTCAGTTCATTCTGTGCTGCTGCAGCCTCCCAAAATGGATCTGATGGTGACCTGCTCCAATGCCAAAGTTTGCCGTTTCTTCAGTTGCCACATAGTAATGTGGTAAGAAGGTGTCGACGCCTGACCCAGCTTTGGCCAAGTTAGCACTGGCTGTACATGTTTCCACAAACACCCCTGATGGGGATGTGATTTGGCATATAGAACGCCACCCAAGCAGGATTGTTCTGGTGGTGCCGGACTGGCCAAGGAGAGTGTGGTTCAGAGATCTGACGCTGCTCCTGCAGGTGCCACCTCTTCGGTTGCCTCCATCTCTGGGCCTGTTGTGGCAGGGACCGATCATCCTGGAGAACCTGGTTCCTTTCTCTCTTGCAGCTTGGCTCTTGAAAGCAGAAGGTTAGCACATAAGGGTTACTCTTCAGCAGTGGTCTCCATTCTTCTCAGAGCCCAGAGGAGGTCTACTAAGCTAGCGTATGTGCAGATCTGTTGCCTCCTTTGAGTGCTGGTGTGGCGCTCAGCATTTTGCTCCTGTGGTGGCCAAGCTATTGCCTTTCTACAGGATGGCCTGGAAAAGGGCTTTTCTCTTAGCTCCCTGAATGTTCAGGTAGCAGCTTGGGCCTATTTCCAAGGTTCAGAGGCTGGTACGTCTCTAGCCTTGCACTCAGACATCTCACGCTTTCTCCAGGGGGTTCGGCATCTGCGGCGTTCTCTCCGGTCTGTGATCCCTTCCTGGGATCTGTATCTAGTGCTCAAGCCCCTAATGGCAGTGCTTTTTGTGCCATTGAAGCAGGCTGCTTTAAAGGATTTGGCACTCAAGACGGTCTTCTTGGTTGCAGTTTGTTCTGCAAGGCAGATTTCTGAGCTGTAGGCTCTGTCTTGCTGAGATCCTTATCTCTGTTTTTCACGGAGGCAGTTTCCATTCAGCCTGTGCCTTCCTTCTTGCCTAATGCGCTTTCTCTCTTTCCCTTGAACCAGGTGGCATGCCTGCCCTCCTCCTCTAAGGAGTATTCTCGGGAAGGATAAGGATCTTCACCTTGTGGTTGTCCGCAGGGTGCTTCTCCAGTACTTGGAGATTACTAATTCCTTTCGTAAATTTGGCCATTTTTTTGTGCTGTTTGCTGGCCTGTGCGAGAATGAGGCAGCCGCTAAGTCGACGTTGGGGCATTGGATTAAGGAGGCCTTTGCATTGGCATATCTGTTACGGAACCAACTGGTTTCGAGGGTTTGCACATGCATTCTACCTGAGTGCAGGCATCTTCATGGGCAGAGCGGAGATCGGTAGTCCCTGCAGACATTTGTCTGGTAGCAGCATGGGCATCACCTTCCACTTTTGTCAAGCATTACCGCTTGGATGTCCACGTGAGGGCAGATGGGGTCTTTGGCTCAAGGGTTTTGCGAACTGCTGTGTCTTCTACAACCCCAGTGAAGTTGTAACTTTGGTACATCCCACTTGTCTGGACTGGTCTAGCAGAACGATATGGAAGGTGACATTTTACTGACCAGTTAATGTCCTTTCCTCGTGTCTTGCTTGACCAGTCCAGGGCCTGCCTCTGAAACTGTATTTGCTCTGTTCTGCATTACCCTTGGGTACACTCTGATTTTCATACTTTGCTCTGCAGGTTCATCGTCACCCGTCAGCCTTATTTTTTATGCTTTCTTGTACATAATTCTCTACCGTTGATCACTCATTTGAGGTTGTGTGAGGTTTGCCATGTCCCATATGCTTTGGAATGAATACTGAAGGGACCTCTGGTGGCTGAGGTGAATAGAGGCATGGGAGTGATGTCATTGAAACTTGGGCTCTTCATTGGTTCTTTGTCTCCACCAATCTGCTGGTAGGGGAACACAATGCACTTGTCTGGACTGGTCTAGCAGGACTCGAGGAAAGGACATTAACTGGTAAGTAAAATGTCACCATTTTATTTTATTTATTTATTTTATTTCTTTTTTATACCGCGCTCTTTAGAATCAGTGCGGTTTACATGTATACTAACAGGTACTTTTTATTCCCTTGTCCCTGAAGGGCTCACAGTCACTGTTCCCTCTAAGCTGTGCGCGTGTGCGCGCACACACCTCACCGAGTGAGCGCACATACTTTACAACAGAGCACACAAAAATTACGGTTCTGATTCTGATAGAAAACACAGACGTCTTAAAATTTAAAAGTTGTTGTGTATTTATGGTTTTCACAAGCTCTACAATATTTTCTAGTGCAATCAATGTGGTGTACATACTGTATTCTGACGTGTAGTCAAATTTTAAAGTATATAACTCCGAGTGTCGTTATGTGGCACACAAAAATTTAACCTTCCTTCAAAAGCTGCACAGCTGATATTTTATGCGCACACAGCCTACAGAAAGTTAGAGGGAACATTGCTCACAATCTAAGTGTACCTGAGGAGGGAGGGTTAAGTGGCTTGCCCAAGGCCACAAGGAGTGGCCATGGGACTAGAGACCCCAGTCCCTCCGGCCTGAGGTTGCTTGTCCCCATGCGGGAATTGAACCCCCAACCTTCCGGTCTGAGGTAACCTGTCTCAACCACTGAGCCACTCCTGCCTATTTAGTGTTTTCTAAGGAAAAGCTAATCAGAGTGTCTGTCCCCACCCATCATTGCTACTTTGCTACCTCCCACTGGTCTGGACTGGACTGGAGGGACGATCTGGAAAGTGAAATTGACCTTACCTGCTAATTTTCTTTCCTGGAGGACTCTAGTTCAGTCCAAGACCCACCTAGGGCTTGTTTATCTGTGGGCGACGATCTTGCGTTTGCTCTTGCAAGGTCAGATTGGAGCGGGCACATCTGGAGAAGCACATGTTGTCAGTTTCAGGGTCTCTGCCCAGTTTTTCTCAGTAGGCCAGGTCGTCACACTTTTCTGTTAGTTTTTTGCCAGCTTATACAGGGGGGAAAAAACAGAAAAGGGCAGTATTTTGGAGTAAGTCCCTTGTGGATGGTGTCTGTTTGGTTCCCCTCTTGATTTGGTGCTCAGATAGAGCATGGCTGTTCTGGTACTGGGATTTGGGTTCCTTTTCTCTGCTTTGTGAGGTTCATACTGGCTATTGTCAGTTGGCACAGGTACTTATAGCATACTTTGTATTCTGAGTCTCCACCTGCTGGTAGAGGAGCATAACCCACTTGTCTGGACTGTATTTGAGGGACTCCAGGAAAGAAAATTATCAGGTAAAGTCTTAATTTCACCTACTTCCAAATTAACTTTAAGGCACAGTCCCTATCCACCCTCTTCAACGTTAGCTGTTAATGTGGCAATTAGCTCTTAAGAACATAATCTCAGTGTGTACTGTACAGTTATTGGTGTAAATAATTTGCAGAAAGTTACCCCAGTTATGTCCAAGTTATAATAAGTTCCTGTTTATTGTAAATACAATGCAGCCCCGCTTGCATTGTATAAGGGCCAGTTAAATGTACACCGCACTGATAATGAATTTATTTTTATTTATTTATTTTTTATACCGCGCTCTTTAGAATCAGTGCGGTTTATATGTATACTAACAGGTACTTTTTATTCCCTTGTCCCTGAAGGGCTCACAATCTAAGTGTATCTGAGGCAATGGAGGGTTAAGTGGCTTGCCCAAGGCCACAAGGAGTGGCCATGGGACTAGAGACCTCAGTCCCTCCGGCCTGAGGTTGCTTGTCCCCATGCGGGAATTGAACCCCCGACCTTCCAGTCTGAGGTAACCTGTCCCAACCACTGAGCCACTCCTCCCTTCACTGAATAGCACGGTATAGAAGAGACGTTAAAAATAAATAAACAAAATAAATAAGAAATGCCATACTCGGCCAGACAAAGGTCCATCAAGCCCAGTATCCTGTTTCTAACAGTGGCCAATCCAGGTCACAAGTACCTGGCAGGTGCCAAAAATCCACAGCTTCCGCAGTGCTCGTCCTGGGGTAAGCAGTGGATTTCCCGGGTCCTCTTTAATAATGGTTTATGGCCTTCAGGTACTTGTTCAAACCTTTTTTAAACCCAGCTACACCAACAGCTTTTACTAAATTCTCCAGTAATGAATTAGAGTTTGATTACGCGTTGAGTGAAAACATATTTTCTCTTATTAGTCTTAAATGGGTTACATTGTAGCTTCGTTGCATGTCCTCTAGTCTTTTTACTTCTTGATGGTGTAAACAACCGATCTATGTTAACCCATTCCACTCCATTCATTAATTTATAGACTTCTATCATATCTCCCCTTGGCTTTCTCTTTTCCAAGTTAGAGCCCTAACTTTTTAAACCTTTCCTCATAGGGGGGTATCCTTCCATCACCTTTACCATTTAGGTGGCTCTTCTCTGTACCTTTTCTAATTCCTCTTTATCCTTTTTAAGCTATGATGACCAGAATTGCACACACTATTCAAGGTGCGATTGAACCATGGAATGATACAGAGACATTATAATAGCCTTTGTTTTATTCTCCATTCCTTTCCTTATGATTCCTAGCATTCTATTAGCTTTCTTGGCCGCTGCTGCACACTGGGCAGAGGGTTTCAACATATTCACAATGACACCTAAATCTTTTTCCTGGGTGGCGTTTAAAGATTACCATATGTTCACACAGCTTAGTGATTCACTCCTGGTGTCTGCTTCATGCAGAAGGAACGAGAAGTAACTGCAGCTTACCCCATCAACTCAACATTGTTCCTTAGGAAACAGAATGCGCTGTGCATGTTCTAGCAATACTGAAAATCATGCCAACTGCACGGAGTAATTAAACTATTAAATGGGTGCAGCCTGCATGCCCACCCTCGACAGGCTCTTGCAGTCCTAGCTGTGAATAACAGGCTTAGGTCCTACTGCTAGGGCCCTTATGGCAGCGAGGCTTATACTGCACTATGCCTTTATGATAAAGCAAGGTCTCCGTGGGATAGTGAAGGGTCTCCTGTGCAGCTGTTCCTCCTGGGACCATGCCTTTCTTGTCCTGTCCTGTGTAATAGATGGGGAAGAGTCTCACTGTGTTTTGCTTTCTCTGCCAGGGTTACAGGGGCATTACGTGCTTCATTGTGCCTAGAGAAACTGAGGGCCTCCACATTGGAAAGAAAGAGGATAAGCTGGGACTCCGAGCATCATCCACCTGTTCACTGACCTTCGATGGAGTTAAGGTTTGTTTGCTATAGCTTCTGGAAGGATCTGAAGATAAAGTTTAGTCTGTAATACTTGTGTTTGTCAGGATTCCAGCACGAGATTTTAAGGCCTCATAGAGAAGGAAGAAGCAGCCAATGTTTGAGAGGTGAACATTTCCTCCTATCAAGCAGTAGCAGAATGTGTAATTTCAGTTTGTTCAATGTAAACCGCACTGATGCAGAATAGCGCGGTATATAAGAGAATGTAAATAAATAAATAAAAATAAAATAAATAATCGCATGATTTATTCTAATAAATACTAGTGTGACAGCTACTTAACATAACATAAGAATATAAGATCTGCCATACTGGCTCAGACCAAGGTCTGTCAAGCCCAGTGGCCAATCCAGGTCACAAGTACCTAGCAGTTTCCCCAAAAGGGGACACATGTTCCATAATACTTGTAATGGGGTAAGCAGTGGATTTCTCTGGTCCCCTTTAATAATGGTTTATTGACCTTTCCTCCAGGAACTTGTCCAAACCTTTTTCTTAAACCCAGCTACACTAACAGCTTTTACTACATCCTCCAGTAACAAATTCCAGGGTTTGACTATGCGTTGAGTGAAAAAATATTTTCTCTTATTAGTCGTAAATGAGCTACACTGTAGCTTCATTGCAGAGGGCGGTATTAGAGTGAGGAATGTTGCCACAGTATCCCTAGAAGGACAGTTTTGCTCTGGGAGTACCGATGGGGTCAAAGGTGACCCCATTGCAAGTTTCACAACGCGTATCTCGGAAACTAGTTGTTCAAGAATGCAATCTTTTTATGACTTTTCACATGTCAATATTCTCTTTATATTGCGCCATGAGAGAAATAAGTTTCATCCACTAGGTGACACTAGTGATGAATTGCAGCACAGAGTACCAATGGGGTCATGTTTGACCCCAGTTGCTTACATCCAGTTTGAATCATGATACAATTTGCAGTTTTGTGAATTTTTTGATCTGACAAAGGTATTTATCTTTAACTATGTATCATTTATTTTTTGTTCTCTTATTTTATGAAAATTACATGTTTTCTATAATTGATATCATATGTTCTCTCATTATTTCCAATGAAATCTAAAGGCTTTCAGCTCGTTCATCACGATTATTGTACACCTATAGTAAAACTGATTTGCATTTTATTCAACTTTATCTTTGTTTATTTATTTTAGGTTATTGTTTATGATGTCAAAATGAAAGTATTCAGCTGCCCAAGTAAGAGAAATATTGCAATGAGATGCTGACAGTGCAAGTGAATGTGAGACTGATGTTGAGCCGGTAACTTCGCCTGCAGCAAAGAGTCAAGTTACAGGTCGAGGCAAAGGTCAAGGCTGTGCTGTGCTGGACGAGGAAGAAGGCAGGAGTCCTCAGTGTCAGTATCATCTGTGAGGAATCTTAGTTGTGGTCGTAGAGGAGCTAAGAGGTCATCAGCTATAAGCACAAATGTTGCCATTGAAGCCTATGTATCTAAGGATGCCACATCATGGAATAGGAAACCTATAAAACAAGCTGCTGGAAGATACACCAGAGCTAATGTCATGCCCGTACAACAAGGTCCTACAAGGTATGCTGTACGAAATGCTGTTGGCCCTCGCAGCATTCCATTTGTTCATGAGGAAGAACTTATTGAATGAAATCATGACGTGGACGAGCAAACAAGGAAGACACATTTATGACAACACCTGGAAAGATTTGACAGACGGAGAATTTCAACGTTTTCTTGGACTTCTGATCCTCTCAGGCGTGTACAAGTCACGAAATGAATCCATAGTTCAGTTGTGGAACCTTGAAGATGGTCGTTCTGTTTTCAGCAAAAATATGGCCCATAAGGGAGGCGGAGCCAGCGCAGACCCAGCATGGAGGTGTAAGAGTTGCTCTCCCAGGCCCCAGACACTAAATCCTGTCTTTCCCCGAATACTGCGATCCTCCGAGGGGAACCCTTTTGTTACAGGAGTGTTGGAAGATGGCTGGGAGCAAACAGACACGTTTGGACTTCACTCTTCCTGTAACTACGGGCTCTAAAAGATCCAAAACGGACCCTCTCTCGCCGAATAAAATGGCGCCGCAACAGGAAGCGTCGGAAGGGATGCGAGAGCTATTGAAAGAGGTTCGTGCCATCCGCAGCCGTGTTGACTCTAACGGGGAGTCGCTAGTGGAACTCCAATCGGATCTGAAAGAGTTGAGTACACAGTTGCAGTCCCTATCTATCAGGGTGGACAAGATGGAATCATCGGTGGCTGGGAATGATGAACAACTGCAGAGACTTTCCCCTGCTATCCGTAAGCTGCGGTGGCTCGAGGAGAACTTGGAGGACATGAACAATAGGGCCAGGCGCAACAACATACACATTGTTGGTCTAAAGGAGGTGGTGGAAGGTGGTAACACAATTCAATTTCTGGAGAGCTTCATTCCGAAGCTCTTGAACATTGAGTTTGCTCGCCCGCTGGAAATTGAGCGGGTGCATCGTATTCCGACCTCCCCCAACTTGAACGGCAAGCGCCCACGGCCATTAATACTGTGTCTGCTGCGACACCAACATGTGATCCAGATTTTCGCTGCTGCCAAGGCGCGGCAGCCTTTGCAATATGAGGGGCAGCGTGTGTATTTTTATGCTGATTTCTGCAAGCACACGGTGGAGAAAAGGAGGCAATTTCTGGCTCTACGGCCCAGATTACAACGCTTGCAAGCGCGGTATGGCCTGTTCAGCCCGGCGAGGTTCAAAGTCACCTTGAACAATGCTACCAAGTCATTTGATGACCCTGGCGCCTTGCAGCACTTTGTTGAGGAGCAGGAGGCGCTGATGATGCAACAAAATTAAGCACCTTCTGGACTATTCCTTATGGCAGAGGTTGCTGTGCTTGGAGATCTGTCCCGGTGTGCCTGTGTATGGAGCTCACAGTGCAGTGTGTGCGGCACTACAGATGTGGCTACTTTAGCTTCCCGGTCCTTTCTCCTGTGAATGATGGCATGGAGTGGGAAGTTTGCTCAACAATGACTAGCTGTTCGGACTCAATACCAATGTGGAAGATTTAATTGACAGTGTTGCTAATCTTTCTGTTTTATACATTGGTTTGTTTGGTGGGTGGTGGGGAATAAGTGTGGGTAATTAGGGGCCTGGGCTGCCCTATGCTTTAATAGTGGTCCTGCTATCTGACCCTTTGTGTGTTTGGTATTATGTTGGGTGGGAGTTGGGGTTGGCTCGCTGGGGATTTCTGGTGCGGTGGGGCAATTGTTCTCTTTTCACCGAGCTTCTCTGTATGATAATTTCCTGGTGGGATGGTTAATGGGTTGAGGATTGTCTCTTTAAATGTGAAGGGAATCAAGTCCCCGATAAAACGTAAGAAGATTTTAACATACTGTAAACGACAACATGCTGATTTTATTTTTTTGCAGCAAACGCATCTCTCTGCACAAGAGACGGTTAAACTAGAGGATAAATATTACATACTGGTGGGATCCTCCCCGGCACTTGTTAAGAAAAATGGGGTTGCGACCTTGATGAGGTCTTCCCTGGGTTTTCAGCTTATGAATACGAGCCATGACGCATGCGGGCGGTGGGCGTACTCTCAATTAATGGTGGGTAAGGTACAGCTGTCTCTTCTAAATGTTTATGGACCCAATAGTGACGACCCCAAATTCTTTCGTACTTTAAGTGGGGTTGTCCAGAAGGATAGTGGGGCTAATATAATCATGGGGGGAGACTTTAATTTGGTAAGAGACTCCTTGGTCGATAGGAACCCCGGGAGGGTGGAACGTTCCCTTAAAGCGAACATAGCGCTCACTGCCCTGATGAATGCGTGTGGCCTGGTAGATATCTGGAGGTTGCTTCATCCGGGAGAGAAAGACTTTTCCTTTTTTTCTCCAATGCATCAATCATCTTCTCGTATAGATTTTTTCCTGATCTCTAAACCACTGGCTTCTGGCAGCTGTGAAGCAAGCATTTTAGAAACATAGAAACCTGATGACAGAAAAAGACCACAAGGCCCATCTAGTCTGTCCTTCCATAACAACTACAACAGTCCACTTTTTACCTTTAGAGATCCTCTGTGTTGGTCCCATGCTTTTTTGAATTCAGTTACTGTCCTCATCTCTACCACCTCCACTGGGAGACTATTCCACGGATCCACTACTCTTTCCGTAAAGAAATATTTCCGCATATCACTCCTGAATCTATCTCCCTTCACCCTCATCCCATGTCCCCTCGTAGCAGAACTTGCTTTCAATTGAAAGAGGCTCTCTCCCTGAACATTTATGCCACGGAGGTATTTAAACATCTCAATCATATCACCTCTATCCCGCCTTTCCTCTAAGGTGTACATATTAAGATCCTTAAGTCTGTCCTCATATGCTTTATAATGAAGCCCATTAATCATTTTAGTAGCAGCCCTCTGCACCGACTCCATCCTGTTCACATCCTTTTGAAGGTGCGGTCTCCAGAATTGCACACCATACTCCAAATGAGGTCGCACCAAAGACTTATACAGAGGCATTATCACCTCCTTTTTTCTGCTAGCCATTCCTCTCCGTATGCACCCAAGCATCCTTCTAGCTTTTGCCGTTGCCTTTTCTACCTGTTTAGCTACTTTAAGATCATCAGACACAACCACGCCTAGGTCCCGCTCTTCTTTAGTGGACAAAAGTACTTCACCTCCTATACTGTATTGCTCCCTTGGATTGCTGCAGCCCAAATGCATGACCTTACATTTTTTAACATTAAATCCCAGCTGCCAAATTCTAGACCATTCTTCAAGCTTAGCTAGATCCCTCCTCATGTTATCTACACCTTCCTGGGTGTCTACTCTATTGCAGATTTTGGTATCATCCGCAAAGAGGCAAACCTTACCCGACAGCCCTTCCGCTATATCACTAACAAAGATGTTAAAAAGAATCGGACCAAGGACAGATCCCTGGGGGCACACCACTGGTAACATCCTTCTCCTCAGAGTGAGCTCCATTTACTTGTACTCTTTGTCGCCTCCCACCCAACCAATTTCTAACCCAAGCAGTAACTTTAGGGTCCATCCCTAGGGTGCTCAGTTTGTTTATAAGTCGCCTGTGAGGAACAGTGTCGAAGGCTTTACTGAAATCTAAATACACCACATCTAGAGCTCTCCCTCGGTCCAACTCCCTGGTCACCCAGTCAAAGAAATCAATCAGATTTGTCTGACAAGACCTGCCTCTGGTGAATCCATGCTGCCTCGGATCCTGTAATCCGCCGGACTCCAGAAACCTCACTATTTTCTCTTTCAGCAGCGTTTCCAATAATTTACTCACCACCGAAGTTAAACTAACCGGCCTGTAGTTTTCAACCACATCCTTACTTCCGCTTTTGTGTAAAGGCACCACATGAGCCTCTCTCCAGTCCTTTGGCACCACTCCCGACTCCAACGAGGCATTGAAAAGGTCAGTCAGTGGAGTTGCTAGAACGTCCCCAAGTTTTAGGCCGGACGGTCTCCGATCATGCAGCTATAACGCTGAAGGTGGATGTTGCTGAGTTAGAGAGGCCTGATTGGGCTTGGTCTTTCAACAGGGCGTGGTTAGCGGAGCCATCTTTTCAGGAGGAAGTGCGGGCTGCTATTGCCTCTTATTTTGCTAGCAATAAGGTTGGTGATACAGCTAGCTGGGCCTGGTGGGAGGCCTGTAAGGCCTCACTTCGGGCTGCGATCACTAGTTACAGTATCAAAGAGTCTAAAAAGCAGAAGGCCCGGCTACAGGCCTTAGATATGCAAATTAGGGCAGGTGAAAGGCTGTGGATTCAACATAACGAACCTGGTATTTTGACTAGACTGCAACGGCTAAGGTTTCAATACAATGAAGTGATCAGCTCCGAGGTGGAGCATTTACTTTTAAAACAGTCGGCTAGGTTTCATGTTGAACGGAACAAAGCTGGTAAACTGTTGGCGAGTAGGGTAGGGGGCAAGCAAGCTAGGTCAAGAATTGTATCCATTCTCACTAGTAGTCTCGAGCGCTTGACGAACAGTGATCAGATTGTGAGTGAATTCTCCAAATTCTATAGCCAGCTGTACGCTTCTGAGTTGAAGACGGGTGCAACGGAATTCTCTGGTTTTGTTGAGAACCTGGCTCACCCTATCTTAGGAGAGTCCGTAGCCCAGCAGCTGGGTAAACCCTTTTCACAAGATGAACTGGTCTCGGCAATTAAGGCCGCTTCATCCAGGAAGGCTGCGGGGCCGGATGGAATCCCCTCTGAATTTTATAAGGTTTTTAGTAACGAACTGGCCGCCTACTTATTGATATACTTTGCGGAGCTAGAGAAGGATCAGGCTCGGACTGGTAATTTTTCTGAGGCTACTATCACGGTTCTTGAAAAGCCGGGCAAGGATTCGAGCCAAGTGGTAAATTATAGACCCATTTCTCTTTTAAATGCAGATTATAAGATCTATGCCAGTATATTAGCGAAGAGACTTTCAGCAGTTATTGGGGAGCTGGTCCATCTGGACCAGTGCGGGTTCGTCCCTGGGAGATCCACCGTGGACAATGGCGGCCGCCTCTGCAACCTGCTGGAGCATGCAGCGACGGACAGTAGTCCGTACATAGCACTTTCCCTTGATGCGGAGAAAGCCTTCGATCGCTTAGAATGGCCTTTTCTGTTTTTTATCCTGAAATGGTTCGGATTAGGAGATGGTTTTGTTAATAAGGTAAAAGTGTTATACGCTAATCCATCTGCCCGCATCTGTGCTAACGGCATACGGTCCCACTCCTTCTCCTTACATAGAGGCACCAGGCAGGGTTGTCCACTCGCCCCCCTGTTTAACCTAGCCTTGGAACCACTGGCTATTGCCATTCGACAGAATAAGGATATAAGGGGTGTAGCCGTGGGGGATTTACAAGTAAAGATTTCTGCTTATGCTGATATACTTCTGTTTACCCAACCTTCCGAGATCCAGCATGTGTTGGCCTTGATCGATAGTTACTCCAGTATCTCTGGCTCCAAGATTAATTGGTCCAAATCGGTGGCATTCCCACTAAATTGTTACCCCTCTGCAGTAGAGATGACGTCTTTCCCCTTTCAGTGGGTGACGGATAGTATTAAATATTTGGGAACGTGGTATAACGTATCTGTAGGTGCCATGATTCATAAGAACGGTGAGGAGTTATTGCAATTGATACGGCAGAAGTCTTCCGCCTGGTCCCCCCTTCAATTGTCCTGGTGGGGCCGGTTGGAAGTAATTAAAATGTCTCTAGCCCCCAAGATCAATTATGTACTTAGCATGATGCCTTTTACGCTACCTTCTGCATTTTATAAGAAACTGGAGAAAAACCTCACACAATTCCTGTGGAACAGTCGCTCGCCATGGATAGCCACTAAAAAACTGAAAGCCCCTAAGGAGAAGGGGGGGGGTTCACTTCCCTGATTTTCAGGGTTATCATCAGGCCTTTCTTTTAAAACAGGGGGCGCGGTGGCTAGCAATTGGGGAGCAGGACCCCCGACCTTCCTGGATCGAGGTGGAGGCTCGAATGGCCTCCCTTTATCCTCTGACGCATTTGCTAGGATCTCGGCATCCAGAATGGACGCTTGTTGGGCGAGTGATTCGGTCAACACAGGCCGCTTTTTTAAACCTGGCGCGTTTACTTGCTGCGGATGATTTGCCCTCTTGCCAACTTCCGCTATGGTGGAATCCGCTGTTCCAAATTCGTGGCAAAATGTTTGCATGGAAGAAATGGCAAGAGTGTGGCATTTGGACGTTAGGCCAGCTGGTAGGTGCAAATGGCTGGAAAGATTTTGGCGTGCTTCAGGAGATGTTCTCTTTGCCAGATTCCAGTTTTTTTAGATGGGTGCACCTTAAACACTGCATAGGCGCCTCTAATATTAAAGTGACCGCTTTGGCTCCGGAAGGGATATTATTGAAGGGGCTGGAAGATATTTCGGATCAGCCGGGAGTTGCCTCTAAACTTTATTATTCCATGCTTGAAAAAACTTATAGCAAACTCCACCAGCCTGAGAGCGGGGATCTTAACTTTAAACGGTGGTCCTTACTGGATCGATACATTGCTTGCTCGCAGGTTGGATGTGGGATTGGTGTGGATGGTCTAACTCAACCCTCTACAGGTCTAGGATAAGCGAGAGTGACGGAGGTCGATGATGGAGTGGTTACCAGCTCTTCCAGCGAGCCGGGGGGTGGGAGGGTGGCGGGACTCATTTGATGTTGGATCTTATTTTAGTTATTCTTCTGTTGAAATATTCTTTTGTTATGTTAGTTGACCGGTGTTGTAACTGTTTTGGTTTTGTTGTATGATTTTGGAAAAGCTGAAATAAAGGATTATAAAAAAAAAAAAAAATATGGCCCATAACCGTTTTCAGCAAATTTCTTGTGCTCTCAGATTTGATGATGTAACCAACAGACGTGAACAATGAGGCGTGGATAAGCTTGCTCCAATCAGACACGTTTTTGATACCTGGGAAGCAACTCTAAGTGACGCCTTTGTTCCTGGTGAAAATGTTACCGTGGATGAGCAACTGCTTACATTTCGTGGCCGTGTTCCATTCAGACAATATATTCCCAGCAAACCTGGGAAATATGGCATAAAGCTATGGATGTTGTGTGACAGTGCAACGTCATATGTTCTGCATCTTCAAGTATATACAGGAAGGGAACTCGGACAAAACAGGGAACAGAATCAGGGTGAAAGTGTTGTGCTGCAACTCACTGAAGGATTGACACGATCTGGCAGAAATGCTACTGTTGACAATTTCTTCTGCAGTTTATACCTGTCACGGAAATTGCTAGAAAAACAAATGACACTTTTGGGGACAATTCGAAAGAACAGAAAAGAATTACCTCCAGAATTTGTAACATCAAAGGGCCGAGAGGTATTCACTTCACTGTTTGCCTTTCGCGATGACGCCACTCTGGTTTCCTGTTGCCCGAAGAAAGAAAGGAAAAGTGGTGGTTCTGAGCATTTTGCATGATCAAGAAGAAGTAGATAACACACGTCCAGGCAAAAAACCACGCATGATCTTGGACTACAATTCTAGTAAAGGTGGAGTAGATATGGCAGATCAAATGTTGCGCATGTATACCACAAAACGAATGACAAGACGCTGGCCAGTGACAATCTTCTACAACATGTTGGACATCAGTGCTTTGAACGCCTTCATTATTTGGATGTCTCTAAATCCAGAATGGCAGTCCAAGCACAGACGTCGTCTATTCCTCTTGGAATTAGGAAAGCAGCTGCTTCAGAGTAATTGCAGCGAGACTTCTTCCAGCATTGAAGAAGTCACTGATGCTGTTTGCAATGTCGGGATCCCAAAGAAAAGGGCAAGGTGTCACTGCTGTTCCAGAGAAAAGGACAAGAAAAGCAGCATAGTTTGCACCTCCTGCAAGCGCAATGTTTGCAAAGAACATTCAGAAATTGTCTGTCTCTCATGCAAATGACTGTAGTACTTTACTGTGTTACAAGTGCATGCAAAAATGGCTTTCATGGCAACTCTTCTTCATGTAATTTTATGATAAAGCATTAAATTTCAAAACATTTAACCTTCATATAATAAATAATTAATTCGGAATAATATTTTGTCTGTTTAGTTTAAATTTTTCATGGTTAACAATTAAAATTCGTCGTGGGGTCATTTATGACCCCAACGGTATTCAGTGTGTGCAAAAAATCTTGGTAATTCCAGGGTTAAAAGTGTAAGTGCAACAATGGTGCAGATAAAACACAATTACAGGGCAGAATACTCACCGCATGGAATGCTGATGGAGTGCCAGTATCTCAGAGAGCAATGTCCATGTGGCACCCTTCTGTGTGGCCATCATCAGAGAGAGCAATGTCCATGAGGCACCCCTGTGGCATCCCTCTGTATAACCAATATCTGAGAGAGCAATGTCCATGTAGCACCCCTGTGGCACTCTTCTGTATGATCAGCATCGGAGAGAGCAATGCCCACGGGGCACCCCTCTGTGTGGCCAGCATCGGAGAGAGCAATGTCCATGTAGCACCCCTGTGGCACTCTTCTGTATGATCAGCATCGGAGAGAGCAATGCCCACGGGGCACCCCTCTGTGTGGCCAGCATCGGAGAGAGCAATGTCCATGAGGCACCCCTGTGGCATCCCTCTGTATAACCAATATCTGAGAGAGCAATGTCCATGTAGCACCCCTGTGGCACTCTTCTGTATGATCAGCATCGGAGAGAGCAATGCCCATGGGGCACCCCTCTGTGTGGCCATCATCGGAGAGAGCAATGCCCACGGGGCACCCTTCTGTGTGGCCATCATCAGAGAGAGCAATGTCCATGAGGCACCCCTGTGGCATCCCTCTGTATAACCAATATCTGAGAGAGCAATGTCCATGTAGCACCCCTGTGGCACTCTTCTGTATGATCAGCACCGGAGAGAGCAATGCCCACGGGGCACCCCTCTGTGTGGCCATCATCGGAGAGAGCAATGCCCATGGGGCGTCCCTCTGTGTGGCCAGCATCGGAGAGAGGAGTGCTCGCGGGGCGTCCCTCAGTGTGACCAGCAGTGGAGAGAGGAGTGCTCGCGGGGTATCCGTCTGTATGGCCAGCAACAGAGAGAGGAATGCACGTGGGGCGTCCCTCAGTATGGCCAGCAACAGAGAGGAGTGCTCGCGGGGCGTCCGTCTGTATGACCAGCAGCGGAGAGAGGAGTGCTCGCGGGGCGTCCGTCTGTATGGCCAGCAATGGAGAGGAATGCTCGTGGGGCGTCCCTCAGTATGACCAGCAGCGGAGAGAGGAGTGCTCGCGGGGCGTCCCTCAGTATGACCAGCAGCAGAGAGAGGAGTGCTCGTGGGGCGTCCCTCAGTATGACCAGCAGCAGAGAGAGGAGTGCTCGTGGGGCGTCCCTCAGTATGACCAGCAGCAGAGAGAGGAGTGCTCGCGGGGCGTCCCTCTGTATGACCAGCAGCAGAGAGAGGAGTGCTCGCGGGGCGTCCCTCTGTATGACCAGCAGCAGAGAGAGGAGTATTTGTGGGGCATCCGTCTGTATGGCCAGCAGCGGAGCGAGGAAGGCCTACAGGGCGTCCGTCTGTATGGCCAGCATCAGAGAGAGGAGTGCTCGTGGGGCGTCCCTCTGTGTGGCCAGCAGCAGAAAGAGGAGTGCTCGTGGGGCATCCCTCTCTCTGCTGCTGGTCATACTGAGGGATGCCCCGCGAGCACTCCTCTCTCCGCTGCTGGTCATACAGACGGACGGCCAGCAAGCACTCCTCTCTGTTGCTGGCCATACTGAGGGGGACGCCCCACGAGCAATGCCCATGGGGCGTCCCTCTGTGTGGCTATCATCGGAGAGAGCAATGCCCATGGGGCGTCCCTCTGTGTGGCCAGCATCGGAGAGAGGAGTGCTCGCGGGGCGTCCCTCAGTATGACCAGCATTGGAGAAAGGAGTGCTCGCGGGGCGCTCGTCTGTATGGCCAGCAGCGGGGAGAGGAGTGCTCGTGGGGTGTCCCTCAGTATGACCAGCAGCAGAGAGAGGAGTGCTCGTGGGGCGTCCCTCAGTATGGCCAGCAGCAGAGAAAGGAATGCTCGCAGGGCGTCCCTCAGTATGGCCAGCAGCGGAGCGAGGAGTGCTCGCGGGGCATCCGTCTGTATGGCCAGCAACGGAGAGAGGAGTGCTTGCGGGGCGTCCCTCTGTATGACCAGCAGCAGAGAGAGGAATGCTCATGGGGCATCCCTCTGTTTGGCCAGCAATGGAGCGAGGAAGGCCTACGGGGCATGTGTCTTTATGGCCAGCAGCAGAGAGAGGCATGCTTGTGGGGCGTCCGTCTGTATGGCCAGCAGCAGAGAGAGGAATGCTCATGGGGCATCCCTCTGTTTGGCCAGCAATGGAGCGAGGAAGGCCTACGGGGCATGTGTCTTTATGGCCAGCAGCAGAGAGAGGCATGCTTGTGGGGCATCCGTCTGTATGGCCAGCAACGGAGAGAGGAGTGCTTGCGGGGCGTCCCTCTGTATGGCCAGCAGCAGAGAGAGGAATGCTCATGTGGCATCCCTCTGTTTGGCCAGTAATGGAGCGAGGAAGGCCTACGGGGCATGTGTCTTTATGGCCAGCAGCAGAGAGAGGCATGCTTGTGGGGCGTCCCTCGGTATGGCCAGCAGCAGAGCAAGGAAAGCCAATGCCTATCGGGCACCCCTGTGATCAACTCTTCCACAATTCCCCATGTGTTTACAAAAGTACCCACCTACCTTTATGCAACATATACCTTACGTTTTAAGATTTCTCCAAGTTGACTGCCCTGTTCTAATGTATAGTGTTCTATTGTAAAGCACTTTGATCACAGGATAAAGCGGTATAAAAAAGCTGTTAACTAAATAAATTATCAGAGAGCAATGCTTATAGAGTGCATATCTCGGCAACAGTAGAGGGGCCAACCATCAAAAAAGGGGAAAACCTAAATTTTTACTATAAAACAAATATGTCCACAAAGAGAAATATATTTCATTGGAAATTACACATAATTGCTTCCTTGAAAATACTGTCTTCACAAAAATAATTTTAATGTATTTATACAGAGAAAACCATTCCTCAATCATAAATCTTTGAAAGTGTACCCGTTCTGATGCCTGAATGAATATTTTATCTAATAAAACTATTCCATGATTAAATGCCATAGGGCATAATCTTTCATGGTGCCCTTATTTCTATGTATAGGTAGAAGGGGAGCTGACACTAAAGCAGGGCACAAAATTGATCAGGATTGCACCCACTCTAATAAGGAATTGTATGACCAAATGTCCAAAATTAAAAAGCAGAGCATTATTCAACTCCAACTTACTTTCAAGAATTGAAGAGCATAGATAAGTTACCTCACGTGGTACATCTCCCCTCAAAATTACTGACACTTCATTGCTCTGCTGCTACACAGTCATAAACTAACCTCCGTCCTGAGCCATGGGCTCCTTCAGGGAGCTTAGCAGTGCTATGACAAATGTACCGTTTACCACTAAAAGCATAGCACTATAGTGCACCTTCTGTCGCTGTTCTTTTTTACTTTTAAAGATTATTTTCTCCCTTGATCATTTGTTTTTATTTATTTTTCCACGGCACCTCTGTCCCTGTAGGTGCTGGTGCTGCGGTCAGGCCTTGATTATAAG
Organism: Ichthyophis bannanicus; assembly: GCA_033557465.1. Lineage (NCBI taxonomy): Eukaryota > Metazoa > Chordata > Amphibia > Gymnophiona > Ichthyophiidae > Ichthyophis > Ichthyophis bannanicus. Next base: position 1,032,947,221 of record CM066034.1, read on the forward strand.
ATCGAGCCATTTGATTTTGCTGCAGCTATTTTCCTGAGTGATATGTCCCAGAAACCTGCCAGCGGGTTAAAGAAGTGTACCCAGTGCACTAGGACCATATCCACCATGGATGCACACAGCTGCTGCCTCCATTGCCACCTCTTGCAATTTGTGTTTGCAGATGACTAGAAGAGGCTACAAAGATCAAGAGCAAAAGCGTAAATCACTTTTCACACTCACAGGTCTGATCTAGCGTCATCGGCTTTGACGGCACCGGTCTTCGTGTCTTCATAGGGATGTATCTCACGCTGGCGGTGCATCGACATAGAGGAGTTCTCTTGCCCACTCGGAGCCAAGCACCCTTAGTGCCATGGAGCATTATAGTTTAATAACTTTGAATAATTTTGTGTCATCTGCAGATTTGATCATCTCATTCGTTATTCCCATTTCCAGGTCATTTATAAATATGTTAAAAAGCAGCAGGCCCAGCACAGATCCCTGGGGTACTCTATTTACCTTTCTCCATTGAAAAATTGGCCATTTAGCCCTACCCTCTGCTTTCTATCTGATCCATTTCCTAATCCACAGTAGTGCACTGCTTCCTATCGCATCACTTTCTAATTTCCACAAGAGCCTCTCATGAGGGACCATGTCAAAGGCTTTCTGAAAATCAGATACACTATATCAGCTGGCTCACCTTTATCTACCTGTTTCGTTCACAACTTCAAAAAAAATTGCAGGGATCCCTGGGAAAGATCTGCAGCGATTACAGTTATTTCATAATAAAGCCACAAAACTGACAAAGGGATTAAGGAGATTTATTTTATTTCTTTTATTTAACTGGTTTTCTATACCGCCTTATCCTTCAATCAAAGAGGTTTACATTAGGTACTCACTGGATGCATTCCCTTGTCCCGAAAGGGCTCACAGTCTATGTGAACCTGAGGCAATGGAGGGTTAAGTGGCTTGCCCAAGGCCACAAGGAGTGCCTATAGGACTAGAAACCCCCAGTCTCTTCGGCCTGAGATTGCTGTCCCCAGGTGGGACTTGAACCTGCGGCCCTCCGGCCTGAGGTACTGTCTTAACCACTAGGCCACTTCTGATTTCATCATGTGACTCTGGTTTTAATGGAGCGACACTTGTTACCCATGCGGTACAAGGTCTAGTATAAAAGACTCTTAAGAACATAAGATATGCCATACTGGGTCAGACCAAGGTCCATCAAGCCCAGTATCCTGTTTCCAACAGTGGCCAATCTAGGTCATACGTACCTAGCAGTTTCCCCAAAAGACACAGGTTCCACAATGCTTGTATTGGGTCAAGCATTGATATCCTGGGTCCCTTCTTAATAATGGTTTATGGACCTTTCCTCCAGGAACTTGTCCAAACCTTTTTTAAACCCAGCTACACTAACAGCCTTTATTACATCCTCCGGTAACAAATTCCAGAGTTTGATTACACGTTGAGTGAAAAAATATTTTCTTTTATTAGTTTTAAATAGTTTACCCTGTAGATTCATTACTACTACTACTGCTTCTACTACTAAGCATTTATAAAGCGCTACCAGGCGCAGGAGTGGAGGAGTAGCCTAGTGGTTAGAGCACTGGCTTGGTAACCAAGCAACCAGGGTTCGATTCCCACTAGCACTCCTTGTGGCCTTGGGCAAGTCACTTAACCCTCCACTGCCTCGGAAGAAAGGCCTGGCATTCTACTTCCAGTGACACTGCCAAGAAAACCCAGGAGCTTCTGGGTCACCAGGAGTCAGGACTGACTCGAAGGCACACATTGCATTTTTATACCAGGCGCACGCAGCGCTGTACAAAGTAAAAACAAATACGAGACAGTCCCTGCTCAAAAAGCTTACAATCTAAAAGAGAAAACAAGAAAGGAGAACAACAGATAAGAACAAGGGCAAAGAGGCAAGACAAAAGAAAGAGGTAAGAACAATTGCAAGAGGAAGTAGGAAGGTGAAATAAAAGAGGGGAAGGAAGGAGAACAGCAAAATCAAGAGCCAAAGGCAGAGGCGAAAAGATGAGCTTTTAACTTAAGTTTGAAGAGGGACAAAGAAGATGCCTGATGAATAGACAAAGGTCTGCAATCTCATATTTCAGTTCTTTCAACACCCTTGGATGTACTGGATATCATGCGGCCCAGTCTTCCAAGTCTGCTACTCTAGCCTCTAGAGACCGGACTCGTTCCCTAAGAGCAAAGAGCTCCTTGCACCTAGTGCACACGTAAGACCTCTCACCACCTGGGAGAAAATCATACATGTGACACTCAATGCAAAAGACTGAAAAGCCCCTATCTTGCTGTTGGACTGCTGTCTGCATCTTAGTTTTAAGCTTGTGTTTAGATAGTTAAGTTCTTTACTTACTAAGGATTGCTATGGATACTTATACAGTACTAATAAAATTGTACCTAATACGTTTAATATACCTTGTTCACCTGAAGCTTAATTAATCTCGGGTCCTTAGTGTATGACTGATTTGGTTAATGAGCTGCACCTGAGAGCACCTCCTTTCCTTTAAGATGTGTAAGTACCTATAAAGCTATGATTATTCCGGGGGGGGGGGGTGTTGGGAGGGAAATAACACTTATTAAAAGAGGGCTGCTACAAAGTATTCTGTCCTGTGCTTCTGAGGTAAGCTGTGACCAACTTCCTGGGCGATTCAGTCCTTGCTTGGATAGAAGGAGTCTTTCAAAATGGCCTTTTGACCTGCCACCTGGCGTTAACACCTATTGAAAAGGTTTCATAGGTCTCTTGCCCCCTAGGTAGAAGGCCTCTTTGTAAAGGTCTCTATTAGACTTTATTTCTTGCTCAAAGAATACTGACCCTGTTTTGCCTTTTATGCTAAGTTATATTCTGATTTCATTTAAATTAAAGCTCTTTGCTGCTGCTAGACACTGACTTATTATGAAATGTAAACTACAAGCTATCTTCTGTGTTTTAAATTTAAACTAAAAGTACTTTGCTGATACTAGGCCCTGAGTGAGTATTAAATTTAAACTACAAGCTCTCTGCTGGGTATGAAATCTAACCAGAAAGCTCTCTTCTGTGTTTTAAATTTAAACTTAAACTGCTGCTACTAGGCCCTGACTGATTTAACAAATACACTGGGTTCACAGATTAATCAGCTTTAATCCAAAGAATTCCCTTCAGAAAAATTCCCAGAAGTATATACTCACAATTGCAGATCTCTCTCCAGAAGTAGCAATCCCCTTTTCTAGTCCTTCAAGACTTGTTAGTTTTAAAGATAGCCTGGGTCCATGCCCCAAAGTATCTGAGGTCTATGTTACAGTTTTATGTTCCCAATAGAGCTTTGTGGCCCTAAGCACGGGTCAGCGAGCAACGAGAATGGCATGCCATCTTTCCAGGGTTTGCTTTCTTCAGGCACCCATTTTGTGGAACTCTTCTAGAGCAGTTGCAAGGTGGATAAGATTTGATGGTTTTTAAAAAGGGGATTAAAACATATTTCTTTTGGGCCGGGAATAAGGGTTAGTTTAATTGTGGGTTATTCTGTTTTTTATTTTATGTTTTTATGGTTTATATTAATTAATCTGTTTGTACTTTTGGCTGAATGCTTTATAATGTTTATATTGTGAGCTTTGAGGAAATGTGGTCTATAAATGTAAATAAGAATAAGATGTCTTTAATATATTCACATGTTGTTCTTCCATAGGGGCAGTATGAAAAATGCAGGGTGGTACCAGATAGGGTAGCAGTAGAGAGAGAATACTCACAGGGCGTCCCTCCATGTGCAGCGGCGGCCAAGAAAGCAAATAGAATGCTAGGTATCATAAGGAAAGGGATGGAGAACAAAACAAAGGATATTATAATGCCTCTGTATCGCTCCATGGTACGACCGCACCTTGAATATTGTGTGCAATTCTGGGCACCGTATCTTAAAAAGGACATAGCGTTACTAGAAAAAGTACAGAGAAGAGCCACCAAATTGGTGAAGGGGATGGAAGGTTACTCCTATGAAGAGAGGCTAAGAAGGTTAGGGCTCTTTAGCCTGGAGAAGAGATGGCTGAGGGGAGATATGATAGAGGTCTATAAATTAATGAATGGAGTGGAACGGATAAACGTGGATCAATTGTTTACACTATCAGAGTATAGAAAGACTAGGGGACATGTAATGAAGCTACAGGGTAAACTATTTAAGACAAATAAGAGAGAATATTTTTTCACTCAACGTGTAATCAAACTCTGGAATCTGTTACCGGAGAATGTAGTAAGGGCTGTTAGTATAGCTGGGTTTAAAAAAGGTTTGGACAAGTTCCTGGAGGAAAGGTCCATAAACCACTATTAAAAAGGGACCCAGGATATCAATGCTTGACCCAGTACAAGCATTGTGGAACCTGTGTCTTTTGGGGATATTGCTAGGTACGTATGACCTAGATTGGCCACTGTTGGAAACAGGATACTGGGCTTGATGGACCTCGGTCTGACCCAGTATGGCATGTCTTATGTTCATATAGGATAGGATTAGAGGAGACTCACAGGGCGTCCCTCCATATAGGATAGGATTAGAGGAGATTCACATGGGGGCATCCCTCTATATAGGATTAGAGGAGACTCACATGGGGCATCCCTCCATATAGGATAGGATTAGAGGAGACTCACAGGGCATCCCTCCATATAGGATAGGATTAGAGGAGACTCACAGGGTGTCCCTCCATATAGGATAGGATTAGAGGAGATTCACATGGGGGCGTCCCTCCATATAGGATAGGCTTAGAGGAGAAAATAGAAATACTAGGGGACATGCAATGAAGCTACAGGGTAAACTATTTAAGACTAATAAAAGAAAATATTTTTTCACTCAACGTGTAATTAAACTCTGGAATTTGTTACCGGAGGATGTAGTAAAGGCTGTTAGTGTAGCTGGGTTTAAAAAAGGTTTGAACAAGTTCCTGAAGGAAAGGTCCATAAACCATTATTAAGAAGGGACCGAGGATATCAATATTTGACCTAGTACAAGCATTGCAGAACCTGTGTCTTTTGGGGAAACTGCTAGGTACATATGACCTAGATTGGCCACTGTTGGAAACAGGATACTGGGCTTGATGGACCTTGGTCTGACCCAGTATGCCCTGCCTGGAGACTCCAGCCCATTCGGGGCTGTGGGAGGAGGAGCAGAGGCAACATAAGAGCAACCTGCCTCCGGCAGGCCCGCGCCTGTCGGGCCCGCGCCTGAGGGCCTCGCCAGAGGGCCCTTAGGCGTGGCCCTTTGGCAGCGGCCTTTGGTAAGAGCACAAACAAGTCTCAGGAGCGTCCACCATCTTTGCAACTAACCGGAAGATAACCGCAACAGCCTCTAGAGTTCACACTTTCCGTCTATCTACTACCTACACATATGCTGCAGTCTCGACGGGTCATCCAGCCATCCGGAGAGGGCCCTTTGGCACGGCTCTTAAGATAAGGCACTGAAAATCTCCAAGGATTCCTAAACACAGCAAGTATATCCTCTACAAACACCTCTTATCTGACACTACCAAAGACTAAACAGATTTGATACACCATTATTGTTGCTAGAAGTCTAACTTCAATCATTAACTGTTACCAATACCTGTTTCAGTACTATTGTTAGTACTGTTATTTAATTCTGATACTGTTGTCAGCACTGATAATTATACCTAATAACAAGTGTAAGTAGCTTTTCATTCTACTACTGTTGCCAGTAGTTATTGTTAGTTCCAAGAATTACAGTTGTAAGACGATATAACACAAACCACGAATGTCGATGGTACCAATCTTTACTTAATGTTATCAGTGGCCCCACATATAAATACTGTTGTCAGTAGCTAGCATTTGATAACCTACATTTAAATACTGTTGTCAGTAGCCTATTAATAAATAAACAGTACTCAATTACTGTTGTCAGTAGCCAATAACAGATACAATATACCTAATATTGTTGAATACAACCATACTGCTACATTATTGCTATATTACCTCATCAGCTTCTCAATTAGCACCTGTGATCAGTATCATTCTCACATTCTATCACTACTGCCAGACCATCCCAACTGGGCTACTGTTTTCAATAAAACCCTCTTCACTACTATCAATACCTCCTAATACACTACCCTACCCTATACCCATAATTAACAACACAATACCCCTCACCAATCAAGCCAAAATGCCGTTAATTAGCCTCTCCAAAAATAGATTAGCAATAATTTGCCTCATTATCTCTATACTAACTATCATTGTCAACAGCCTAAATAACAATAACTTTAAAAACATACCAATCATACACAGACCAATAAGAATCAGCCCCTCAGAATGGAAACCTTACCAAGAACACCACCCCAAGGTGAACCTCAATAGGCTAATCCATATAAAATACACAGCACACACTCAGACTAAAAACCTGAACCCATGTGTAAGTAATGACTACCTATCTATAACCCTAATTAACGCCAGATCAATGAAGAATAAGTTACCTATTTTCACAGACATACTAGAAAACAATACCCCAGACATTTTGTGTATAACAGAGACATGGTTAACGGAATCTGATAATGTCTACATAAACCAACTAAGCAATAATAACTATGACACCTTTTATACGCATAGAACCCACAAAAAAGGTGGTGGAGTGCTGATAATGTCAAAAAAAGAACTCAAAGCCAAAAAATTACAATCCAAACTACCCACTAACATTGATACTCTCATTATGAAAATTGGCACAATAACAATCTGTCTGATCTATAGACCCCCAGACCAATCAGCAGAAGGCCTTGACCCTCTAATCGATTACCTAAGCTCATCCACTCACCAAAATCCAATACTAATGCTCGGTGATTTTAACCTCCCCTCCTTAGCAGCATCGAATGCCTCTCTCTTTCTCGATACAACTACAGACATGGAGTTTCACCAAATAATAACCAACAGCACACACAGCAAAGGTAATATACTTGACCTGGTATTGTTGCCAGATGTCCTCTACAAATCCTATAACCCCAACTCCCTCAAATGCACCCCAACCCCTTGGTCAGACCATCACCTCATCAACTTCAATATCACAATAAACAACACGACAGTAAAACGAACACAAACATCCACTCTACCCCACAGATTTAAAAAATATAATGAAGAAGAATTTCTAGACCTAATAATCCCCAAACTATCTAACACTCCGCAGGACCTCGACACAGCAGTATCAAACTGGCATGAAATCATTCACAATGCAGCTGCTAATAAACAGATGACCAAAAAAAATACCCGCACTAAAGCTGCCCAAGCTCCCTGGTATAATAACACATTACACCTACTAAAAAGAAATCTAAGGAAAGCTGAATGCAAATGGAGGAAAAATAAAGACACCATTAATAAGGACTCATACATCACTCTCCTTAATTCATACAAACACGCAACCAACAATGCCAAGAAAAACTATCATACCTCTATAATAAACAATTCAATAAACAAGCCTAGAGAACTATTCTCAATAGCACAAAAATTAACAAACAACAACCATAATTCCAGCAACGATACTGTAGAAATCTCACCACAGGAAATGGCAAACTATTACATGAATAAAATCACATCCAACCCCCAGTTACCAAGTCCTAACCAACCATCTCAAATCCAACTTACTGATGAATGGACGGACTTCCAACCCCTAACTACTGTCTCACTCAAAAACATTATAACAAATATTAATACAACAACCTCACTCCTGGACCCGTGCCCAGTAAATTGGCTAAAAAACTCAATATCTATACTTTCCCAATTCATACTCCCCATAATAAATCTCTCACTAAAAAATGGATACTTACCCTCATCACTAAAGCATGCTCAAATCCGCCCTATCTTAAAAAACTCCACTCTTGATAAATCATCACCTAAGTCCTACAGACCCATATCAAGTATTCCATTTCTGGCTAAACTGATCGAAAAAGCAGTTCAAATCCAGACACAGGAATACATTGACAGCTCAGCACCCCTTGACAATCAGCAGTATGGGTTCCGCCCTCGACATGGGGTGGAAACACTGCTAACAGTCCTAATTGATACACTCGTAAGAGGCATTGATAGTACAAAACAGGCATTCCTGCTCATTTTCATTGACATATCTGCAGCTTTTGACAGTGTTCACCATACAACGATGATAAGTAAATTGCAACAAATAGGAATAAAATCCACGGTCCTAAAATGGTTTTCCTCATACTTAAACAACAGAACCCAAACGGTCCGCATCGGTGACCGTACATCAAAAACTTACAATCAGGAACTAGGACTCCCCCAAGGCTCTGCCCTGTCAGCGCTCCTATTTAATATATACATAAAACACATTTGCCAAATATTCAAAAAGCACAATGTATTATATCACATCTACGCAGACGATATAATGTTGTATGTACCCTTCACTATACCAAACATCCCTACATTACTGATCAATACTTGCCTCAGCGAAATAAACAATTGGCTAAACGAAAATAACTTATATATTAACCACGCAAAAACGGAAGCCCTTATAGTGACCAAAAACACATCATTCACCCCTCCACCACACATCTCACTGCAAAACAATGATATCAAACTAAAAAATGAAATACGGTATCTGGGAGTTATACTAGACAAACACCTTAGTATGGACTCACAGATAAGAAATATAACAAAGAAAGTCTATTTCAAACTTAAAATATTAAAGCAACTCCGCCCCCTATTACACATACTTGACTTTCAACGCATAATACAAGCGATCATAACACCCCACTTTGACTTTGCAAACCTAACCTTACTAGGTGTAACAAATCAAAACTTAAAAAAACTACAACTAGCTCAAAATGCAGCAGCCAAAACCATCATAAAAACAGTTCCCTTCCAACATATAACGCCTATCTTAGAATCCCTGCACTGGCTCCCAATCCAATGCCGCATACAATACAAAACCTTGTTAACCACATACAAGGCCCTAAACAATACAGCACCCTATACTGTAAATAACCTAATCACCAAGGAACACGGTCACAACCTACAAAGAAGAGACCAATTAAATAAGTTAATAACACCAAAGGAATTTATAAAAGCCAAAAAATCAACGAACAAGAAAGCCTTCTCCCATGCCGCCCCCATTCTGTGGAACAATATCCCAGCTGAACTACGATCATTACCCCAAATCATGGAGTTTAGGAAAAAACTCAAAACATACCTATTCTCAACACACTATGCTTCTGTATCAAACTCACCAACACAACATGAAAAGGGATAGCTGCACCAACAATGATAATCAGCCCTCGACCAGGAACAAGTACTAACACACTGTAAGATATCCAGAGATTCTATGTAAAACTGTATTTTAGTTCTAAACATGTTCAATGTATATAGTTCTCAACTATCAACCTGTTTCTGATAGTTTGAACCCATTATTGTTATTATAGAAATTGATTGTTAACACCGTTATATGTAAAAACAGCATGATGCTTATTACTGTTCCTTGTAAAACAGCCTTGCTTGTTAATTGTTGTTCATTGTAAACCGCAACTGATCTATGGAAGTGGCGGTATATAAAACCTGCTAATTAAATTAAATTAAATTAAATTAAATATCTTATGTTCTTATGAGACTCACAGGGGGGCATCCCTCCATATAGGATAGGATAGGATTAGAGGAGAATCACAGGGCGTCCCTCCATATAGGACAGGATTAGAGGAGACTCACATGATGTCCCTCCGTACAGGAGTATTAGAAGAGACTCATGGGGTGTCCCTCCATGATGATGATAAGTGCCATCGAGTCTGTGTTGACTCATAGCAACCCTCTGGATAGCTGTCCTAAACTGCATTCGGTCTTCAGTCAGTCGACTCATTGTTAAGAGTAGTATCCAGAGCTGCTGCTGTTGTATCAATCCACGTCACTGCTGGTCTTCCTCTTTTACATTGACCTTAAACCTTGGCCAAGCATAAGGATTTCATTCCTGTGACAACTGCAACAACACTAGCATTACCTGTGCAAAAGAGGCCTAGCAATCTACTTCTGTATCTTGCCATGAAACCCAATGGATAGTCCCTCCATATAGGATAGTATTAGAGACGACTCACGGGGCATCCCTCGATATAAGGAGCTATTAGAAGGAAGAATACTCCTCCTTTTCTGTATTTAATTCTCATGAAATTATCCGATTTTTGTGTTTTCCATATTTAAGGTCCCTGAAAAGAATATCCTCGGAGAGCTAGGAAAAGGCTATAAGTACGCTATTGAATCGCTTAATGAAGGGCGAATAGGTATTGCTGCACAGGTGAGTCCATATCGCAGAGGTTCTCTTGCATCATCCCTCACCTGGAAGCGGGAAGGCAGTGGTGACAGCATTATCTCCAGACCCTCCAAAGCTGCTCTCACACTGTACCTGGAGGGAGAAGAACAGGGGCCAGGGTCTAACTTTCAGACCCATCCCATGATTCTTCTCCCACTAGATTTGCAGAGGGGAATTAAAGCACCACCATTTGGCCCCTAGAGCTGTGCTCACACTGTACACTACAGGGAGTGGGGAATTCGAGCTGCACCTTCTAACTCCCAGAGCTGCTCTCGCGCTGTACCTTTGGGGGTTACAGCTGCACTCTTTGATCTCTAGAGCTGCTTTGATGATATAACTTCAAGGAGGGACTTAAAGCTCCATCCCTTGACCTCCTAAGAGCTGCCAATTTCCAGGAACTAGCAGGAATGTAGTCTTCACATATGGGTATCGTCGGCACCGACGGAGCCTGCGCGGGAACGCCCCCCAGCGTCCAATAGGAACGCTTTTGGGAGCATCCCTCAGAACATTCGCGCTGCCTTTCCCGCCTTTCCAACTGTCCCTCTTCAGTTCTTCGTTTTCCGCAGAGTCGACAGGACACACACCCTGTCACTGCAGAAAATTTCTTCTTTAAACTTGTTTTCTTGTGGTCGCGCCTGCCTCTGCACAACACCTACCAGTACCGCCAGTTCGTTCGTTCTTCTTTTCTAAAAAAAAAAAAAAAATTATATATATATATAGATATAGATATATAAATAATTTTTTTTGAACTGTTTCTCTTAAGAAACTTTTTCTTTTGGTGCTAGGTGCCATTTTGGGCATTAGGCCCTGTTTTTTTCCTAAAAGATGGAAAAACCAGCTAGTGGTTTTAAAAAATGTACTAAGTGTGGCGGTACCATCTCCGTCACCGACATCCATGACTGGTGTCTAAAATGTTTAGGCTCTGACCATTCTCCATCTGAGTCTTCCTCCTGTATGGGGATGACTAAAAGAGGAAGCTTGCAGCTCGGTACTCTTTTCTTCGGATACCAGGTCCATTGCATCGACGTCTTCAAGAGCCTCGTCTTCCTCCCATGGATCTCAGGTAACTAAACATAAGAGCCTGTCCTCAAAGGGGTAGCTCTCCTTCAAAGCATCGAGAAGCCATTGGCATTGCCCTTGAGGAATCTACACCGGCAAAACAGCCTCGGCGGGAGGCTTCAACCTCCAAAGCATCAAATGGGGTTCCAGGATGTTCTTGAGGCTTCGACCTCAGCAGAACTACTGGTGCCATGCTCAGGGGTTTTGGCCGCTTTTACCGGTACCGATACCCAGGCATCGGAAGCATCGCTAGACCAGAGATTCCTTGCTATTGAACGCAGTCTTGCAGCTCTCCTTAAAGCTGCGGTACCGTTGACACCGGCACCGATGCCGGTACCAGAACCGACGGTACCGGCCCTGGTGGGAATCCTTCCCATGCCGACTTTTTCTGGCATCGACAGATCAGTACCGGACCATTTCGATACCGACTTCAATCGATACCAAGACCGTGCTTTGCATGAACATCGGGATCAGAGATACTTCGAATCCTCTGATTCCGATGACTCTGATACTTCTGCTAGTAACAGAGTGTTTCTCCCGGAAGACTCCTCCCCAACGCAGAATGTCTCCTCCAGAAGACATGTCTTTTCAGGATTTTATTTGTAATGTGGAGTGGAGGAGTGGCCTAGTGGTTGGGGCAAGGTACTTCGGGCCGGAAGGTCGGGGGTTCAAATCCCACTAGAGGACAGCAACCTTGGGCCGGAAGGACTGGGGTTTCTAGTCCCACAGGTGCTCCTTGTGGTCTTGGGCAAGCCACTTAACCCTCCATAGCCCATGTTCCCTGTAAAATAGTTCTCTGTGTGCTGTGCTTTCCTGTCTAATCAGTGTGTTTATACCTCAAAAATTTCCTGTCATGATTTGACAATTTCCAATCTGTAATCAAACCGCTGCTGATCGCTGGAAGTAGCGGTATACAAATGTATACTAAATAAATAAATAAATGTGACCTGAGGCCTTTCCATCACAGTAGCTCCTGAAAAAGAACCTAAAGCAAAGGAATTGGAAATTCTTCAATACCCTAAGGCTCCCAAGGAGGCAGCCACTCTGCCCATTCATGAAATTCTTCATGATTTGATGCTCAGAATGTGGGAGACACCTTTGACCACATCTCCTCATTCTTGGAGACTCGATACCATGTATCGAGTTCCACCATGTCCTGGTTTTCAAAAGACTCAGCTGCCACACCATTCAATGGTAGTGGAGTCAGCCATGCGTAGGATGAAAAGTGCAAAGAGACATGCATCCAATCCTCCAGGACATGAATGCAGGACTCTTGACGCTTTTGGGCGTCAAACCTTTCAGGCTTCCGTGCTTTCAGCTAGGATCAGCTCATATATTTTATGAATGGGAATGTTCCTCAAAGAGGTCACAAGAGATTTGGAGCTTTTGAGCCCCCTTCTCCCTGACGACAAATGACAAGACTTTCTTACTCTTGTCAAGCATGCTCAAGATGTCTCCAAGTTTGTAAACCGTGCAGCCTTTGACTGCTTTGAATGCATCAGCAGAACCTCTGCTATTGCCATTGGTTCACGTCGGATTGCCTGGCTTCAGGCATCAGACTTGGAGATTTGGGTACAGGATAAATTGGGAAACATCCCTTGCACAGGAGAAAACCTCTTTGGCAAGAATTGGAAGGAGAAGGCTAATGAGATAGATGCTGACAATATCACTTTAGATAGATAGATAGATTGTCAAAATCTACTGCCACTCCAGCCAGAAAGAAACCCTATAAAAAAAACCCTTTTTCAGCAAAAAGAGGAAGTTTTATCCGTCCTATACCCAGCAAGGGCAAGCTCAGGGTCAAGTTGCCCAGAAGGGTCAACAACAACAATCCAGACAAAAGAAGCCAAAAGGCCTTAGAGCTCAACCAGCTCCACAGGCCCAGCCCCCTCAAGGGCTTTGACTCCTTCATAGAGAACTTAGCCTTCCTGCCTCTGAAAGGTCCAGAACCCCTAAACATTCCAGGCAGGTTGTGTCATTTTGCCAACAGATGGCACCAAATAACAGAAAACTGGACTTTGTCCATTGTGGGAGAGGGGTACAAGCTTCATTTTCACAGTATGCCCCCTCCTACAATCGTAAGGCAGTTGAATTCCCAAACCTCTACAGGCAATCTACTGGATCGAGAGGTCTCAACACTCCTTGCTCGAGGAGCAATAGAGGACGGAGTGGAACGGGTAAACGTAGATCGACTCTTTACGTTATCAGAATATAGAAAGACTAGGGGACATGCAATGAAGCTATAGGGTAAACTATTTACGACTAATAAAAGAAAATATTTTTTCACTCAACGTGTAATCAAACTCTGGAATTTGTTACCGGAGGATGTAGTTAAGGCTGTTAGTGTAGCTGGGTTTAAAAAAGGTTTGGACAAGTTCCTGGAGGAAAGGTCCATTAACCATTATTAAGAAGGGACCCAGGATATCAATGCTTGACCCAGTACAAGCATTGCAGAACCTGTGTCTGTCTTTTGGGGAAACTGCTAGGTACGTATGACCTAGATTGGCCACTGTTGGAAACAGGATACTGGGCTTAATGGACCTTGGTCTGACCCAGTATGGCATATCTTATGTTCTTATAATGTGCCCATTCTTCAGCAGGGTGCAGGGTTCTACTCCCCCTGTTTTCTTATTCCAAAGAAAACAGGAGGAGACAAACCCATTCTAGACCTCAGAGAATTGAACAAATATCTGTTCCGAGAAAAGTTCAAAATGATTTCTCTGGGAACTCTTCTGCCATACCTTCGAAGTCAGGATTGGCTTGGTTCTCTAGATCTAAAGGATGCATATAACTCACATTCTGATCCATCCAGATCACAGGAAATTCTTACGATTCCTTTTCAAGGGAAAACATTTCCAATACAGGGTTCTTCCCTTTGGTCTGGCTTCGGCACCAAGAGTATTCACGAAATGCATGGCAGTAGTAGCTGCATTTCTGTGAACCCTGTGGATATTTGTCTTCCCTTACTTGGACGACTGGCTCATTCGAGCCCCCGCGGTTCCAGAAGCCAGCTCTGCACTGTCTCGCACAATGCGAATCCTTCAATACTTGGGATTGGTCATAAACCTCCCAAAATCCCAACTTGCTCCATTTCAGTCCCTAGAGTTCATAGGAGCTTGTCTAGATACCAGACAGTCAAGGGCTTTTCTCCCACAATCCAGCTGTCTTCGTATAATGCAGCTAGCTTCTCAAGCAGCGGTGAAGTCCTCCATAACTGCTCGAGAACTACTACAACTATTGGGACATATGGCATCCACGGTTCATGCGGTTCCCTACACTTGCCTTCATATGCGAGCAGCCCAGTGGACCCTATCCACACAGTGGACACAGGCCATAGGACGTCTGTCGGACAACATATCAAACTCACAACGCCTGATCTTGTCCCTACAAAGGTGGCAATCGCTGGAAAATCTTCTAGTGGGATCTCCTTTCCAGCAACCCCTAATCTCCAGGAACAAGCAGGAATGAGTCTTCACATATGGGTACGTCGGTACTGACGGAGTCTGCGCGGGAACGCTTCCCAGCGTCCAATCAAAAGCTTTTGGAAGCATCCCACCATGCCTGCGTGCTGCCTTCCCACCTTTCCCAACTGCCTCTCCTCAGTTTTTGTTTTCCGCGGAGCCGGCAGGACGTCCTCCTGTCACCGCAGAAAATTCTTGTTTTATTTCTTTAGTTTTCTTGTGGTCGCGGCTGTCTCCCTGACGCCACCGGTACCGCCGGTGTTTTCTTTTCTTTTCTTGTGAAATCTTCCTTTTTCAAGGGATATTTTTTCTTCATAGTGTCTCACGGTTTCTCAGACCTTTTAGGCCTCTTCTTTTTCCTTCATGGAACCGCCAGCCACTTTCTCCAAGAAATGTTCAAACTGTGGCGGTACAACTTTATTTTTAGACCCTCAAAGTCGGTGTCTAACCTGCTTGGGTCCTGACCTTTTTCCTCCGGAGCCTTTAGGCAACAGTTTGGTGAGAAGAGGTTTTCAACATCGAGGTTCCCTCGATACACGGTTTCCCTCCAACTTCAGGGCACCGTCCCTTTCATCTTCTACACAGGATCAGGTAACCCACAAACAGTCTGTTAAGACTAGCCAGCCCTAGATTGGTAGATCTCATGCACAGCAGGTAGACGGCTCCGGCCTTGCCCTCGAGGGCCCACTGGCTTCAAAACCCCGGCGGGAGTCTTCGGTCTCCAAAGCGTTTGAGGGGTTTCAGCTTGTTCCTGGGGTTCACCCCTCACAGAACATACCTGAGCCGTGTCCGGTGGTGGCATCCGCTTCGAGCGGTACCGATACCCCGGCATTGGCACTGGTGTTGGATGAAACACTCCTCACCAGGGATGGTCATCTGGCGTCCTCGGTACCTTCGGGACCGGTGGATACTCTCCAGACTGACTTTCCATTATCGGTACCAGCACCGATACTACCACCGACGTCAGTACCCTCCAGACGTGCATCGATAGCCTCTCTTCCCTCTATGCCGAGTCTGGAATCGATCTCCAGTCTGGAGGATTGGGTACCGACTCGCCTTGGTACCGGCTCCCAGCGGTAGCGAAGGCTCGGTTCCGATGATTCGGATCCGCAATTCTCGGTTCCTCCGAGGCCGTTTGAGTTGCCACTGGTTGGCCTTCATCCACCGGTATCAGACACGGTACCGAAGCCGGTACCGATGTCCTCATTACCCTTGCGGTCGGTGCCTTCCATGCTTCGCTCATCAGGCTCTTTGCCCTCGATGCCGAGTTTGGAATCGATCTCTAGTCTGGAAGACTGGGTACCAACACGTTTTGGTACCGATACCGGAGACTCTGTACCGAGGATAGCGGCCGGAGGTTTTCGGTTACCTCGGTACCGATTGAACTGTCGCCGATGGCTACTCCGATGTCTGTGTTGGGCTCGGCTCCGACATCGGTACCGGTATCCACAGTAGCATCGTGGCCAACTACTGCCAAGCTGCTTCCAACAGGATCGCTCCCTTCTATACCAAGCTTGGAGTCGATACCTGACATGGACGATGTGGTACTAATGGTCGCTGCTCCTGACAGCCAGTACCGGCGACCATCCCTTAAGGATTCCACACTGCACCGTGCAGGATCTTCTATTCCTGTATATTTGGATGCCTCTTTCGTTGCTCAGGCTAGTTCTTCAGATCTAACCTGTCCAAAGGAGATTCCCGTTGGAGATCCCTCTTTTCAGAGTTTCCTCCGGGATATAGCAAGATCTCTTGCCATTCCTATCCCTGGACATGATCCTGCACAAGGCTCTGTTTCTTCTACCAAAGCAAAGGAGAACATAATGCTTCCTTTGCATCATTCCTTGCAGGATCTCCTTCTAGGAATGTGGGAAGCACCTTTAAAGGTACCCCCACCTTCCAGAGCAACTGATCTCTTATATCAGGTGCCACCCTCTCCAGGGTTTCAAAAGACTCAACTTCCTCATCATTCCATAGTAGTGGAATCAGCAATGAGGCGGGTAAAGAGTAAGAAAAAGCACTCTTCTTATCCTCCAGGTCGTGAGTCTAAGACACTAGATGCCTTTGGACGACAAACCTTCCAGACATCTATGCTTTCTGCAAGAATTCTCTCATATATTTTTTATATGAGTATCTCTTGAGGAGGTCACAAAGCAATTACATCTTTTGACTCCTTCCCTTCCAGAGTCCAAGAGTGCATGCTATTCTTCACTGCTTAAGCATCTTCAGAATATCTCTTGGTTTCTTACTCATGCTTCCCTAGACTCTTTTGAGTCTGTTAGCAGGACTTCTGCTATAACCATAGGGGCACGACGTAGAGCCTGGCTCCAAGCTTCAGACTTGGACAAATGGGCACAGCAAAGACTGGGACATACTCCTTGCACTGGAGACAATCTTTTCAACAAGGAGTCTTTACGTCAGGTTACTCAGTTGTCCACTGACTTACCTGTCCCTAGGGGCTGTTCTGCACCTTCTTCTGTCCCAGTAGGTAGGAAATGTCATGCCAAACTTTCTTCCCATAGGAGAAGGTTTTATGCATCATCTGCCCATCATACAGATGTTCCCAAACAAGGGAAGCGTCGTCCTGGTCTGCAGAATTCAACCTCTTACCAGGCTCAGCAAACCCAGCAACCTCAAGGTTTCTGATCAATCTTCATTAGATGCTTGTGACTCTTGGGGTTAGAATCTGCAGTTGCTTCTTCTTAATAGAGGCAATCCACTGCTTTCATTCTAAACCCTACACATGGATCTCTTCCCAAAAGACATCCATTTTTTCTATGTTCTATGAGCTGTCAGGATGTTCATGCCTATAGGTCACAGGGTTCTCCTCTTCTTCCTGCTAGGGAAAGAGGTCTAACCACTATCAGTTTCCTGTGCCAGCATGTCTTTTTTCTTTTCTATAGACTTACTACTTTGTAAGTCTTCTTCAGCTCCATTCTCTTTACCCTGTTACCAAGCTTTTCCTCTGTAAGAGCGGTATTGCTTCACTGGAGGGCTTTTTCTTCAGCCTCTCTAGTTTTGTTACTTTTCCAGTGCGGAGTTTTCCTCTCTGAGTTGACTCCTCTTTTTCAATCTTGCTTTGAGGCAGTTCATCAGACATGTCCAGAGTTTTCTACTCCTGTTCTTTCTGTTTTTAAACAGTAAGATTCTTTCTGCTGTCTGGCAAGCAGCTGCCTATGCAGGAGCCTTAATGTTTGGACCACTGGACAGCAACCAGATTTGTCCTCCACTAACATTCTGTCTAGTCTTAGTAGTGGCTCCAAGTCAGTGCTGTCATCTGTCTTGGAAATTATTTCACTACAGGCTTGTTGGATTGTCTTCTCTTTCTGCCATCTCCATTCCCCTGGGTTTGGCAGCATAGTTGACATAGCTACTGGCTCTCCAGCAGCCAGTTCTATCTCCTCATTCTCCTGCATCATGCTCTCTGCAATTCTACAGAGAAGCTCTCCACTATGGGCCCTTGCTAGAGAGCATGAGGGTTTTTTCTCCAACAGCTATCCTAGATGGTTGGAAAAGGCTTTTTTAGTCATGTCTCCCATGACTAGAAAGGTTCTCCCTTTTTTCACTATCTCCCTTTTAATATAAAGGACATAGGCCTTCTCTCACGTGAAAGCTTAAGGAGTTGCCAATTCCCTGCTTTGGTCCAATCGGGAATATGCTTTTTCTCCTTGCAGCTCGTCCTCATGGTAAGAACGCATGATACCTTTTTGCCCTTAACCAGGTCAGCATGGTATCTCATTTTTATGCATCTCCTGTTCACTTACCATGCTAGAGTTCTGGAATACTCGGGACTTGCTGGCTGCAGACTGATATCATCCTCTGCTTTTCACGTAACCGTCCTGGTTATTTCACTAGCTAGCATCCCTGTAGCTCATAACCAGTGGGAATAGATTATATATCTTCTCAAGTAGGTTCCACCTTCTTGTTATTAGATGAATCTTTCCTCTCCACATTTTATGTGTGAATACCGTTTCTGTAGGCATATCTCTGCTTCATTGCAGACACCCATATAGAGGCCTATATATTCCTATCTATAGCATACATCTTACAGATGTCTGTCTATCATTTGCGTGTATTTTATGCCCCTTCATATCTCACTATAGATATATTCTTATATGTCTGTCTATCTATCTATATATATATATATATAGAGAGAGAGAGAGAGAGATACATTGTCTATCTATCTGTCGAGATATTTTATTATCGGTAGATATGTATCTGCATATTTATCTACCTGACTGTCTAGGCTCATATAGCTATATGATTCTGACAGATGGGCTTTACCCATACCTGTGCTATCCAGCATGTTTGGAGTTCTACACGCACAACCACTTTCTGTGGTAGTTAACAACTTCCACCATAACCTTAAGGTTTAGGTACCTCTGAAGCTCTCCATGTTCCAGTATCTCTCCTAGCTGACTCCAGTTAGGAGAGACATTGCGGATCTTCAGTTAATCACAGGCTCTAACGCCTCAGGCATTTGTCCTTTCTTTTGGGATACAAGGGGTTTCCATACCTTTTCCTCCCACAAGGACTGTGCCTGTTTGTCCAAATCGGTCAGCCTTCTCTTTTTGCTCCTAAGGGTGAGCCATTCTGTTGCCAAAAGAATCCGGCATTTGTCATAAACCTTCCGCTGAAGGCCCACCGTCTTTGTACTACCCCAGTTATTACTGGGGTTCCCTCTTACCTTTCAAGAATCTGACCTCCACTGTTTTTTCCTACAGGTTTATTACCTCCACTTCACAGTGAGGTCCTCCTCGAGGTTCCTCTACTGGGTTCCCCAGTAGATCCCATGAATCTCCTTACTGCTATGTAATCCTGTTAGGGAAGGTCCATATTGCAATATTTCTTTCAATATCATTGATGATAATTATCATCCACACATGGACTCCTTGTCTGCAGTTCTATGCTAGGTTAGCTGTTCCACAGCGCCTTTCTTTTTTCAACTCCTACCCTCCATCCTCAGGATGCCTGGTGGTGTGGGGGATAGCATGTTCAATCTATGACATGCTGGGACTCCAGGCATCTCAGCTTGGGAGTCCCCATATGTGAAGACTCATTCCTGCTTGTTCCTGGAGATAGCACAGTTACTTACCTCTGTAACAGGTGATCTCTGGGAACAGCAGGAATAAGTCTTCACAACCCACCCACCTCCCCTAGGAGTTGTATCTCTCTATCTCTATTTTTCCCTTCTCTCTCTCTCTTTGTCTCAGCTTGAAACTTAACTGAGGAGAGGCAGTTGGGAAAGGCGGGAAGGCAGCACGCAGGCGTGGTGGGATGCTTCCAAAAGCTTTTGATTGGACGCTGGGAAGCGTTCCCGCGCAGACTCCTTCGGTACCGACGTACCCATATGTGAAGACTTATTCCTGCTGTTCCCAGAGATCACCTGTTACAGGTAAGTAACTGTGCTTTCCAGGCCACCCTAACAACAGATGCATCACAGGTGGGATGGGGAGCATACCTGCATCATCTCTCTACCCAGGGTACCTGGACTCAACAGGAGGCTTGTCTTCACATAAACCTCCTGGAACTCAGAGCAATCTATCTAGCTCTTCGAGTATTCCATGCCCAGCTCAGCTACAAGACAGTCCTAGTCCAAACGGACAATCATGTAGCTATGTTCTACGTGAACAAGCAAGGGGGAACAGGCTCTCTGTCATGCATCAAAGCTTTACAACTATGGGCCCTCACCAGAGAGCATCATATTCACCTTCTCGTGGTATATCTTCCAGGCATTCAAAACCTTGGGCAGACAAACTCAGCCAAGTACTGCTGCCTCACGAACGATCTCTCCACCTAGACCAGGTGGCCAAGATATTTCATATCTGAGGAACCCCAGACATAGACCTTATTTGCAAGTCCACTGAATGCCAAACTTCCCTGGTTCTGTTCCAGAATTCTGGCTCAAAATTGCTAGGCAAGGGACGCCTTCCTTCTTCACTGGGGTCACGACTTCCTCTATGCCTTCCCACCCATTCCTCTCATCCCCAAAACACTTTTCAAGCTTCAGAGAAATCCTCATAGCGCCACGGTGGCCATGCCAAACGTGGTATCCCCTGCTTCTACATCTCTCTCAAGATGCACCTCTGGAGTTAGGCTATGCTCCATATCTCCTCATCCAAGACAACGGGATGCTATGGCACCTGAATCCCCAGTCCCTGCATCTCAGGGCCTGGTTGCTGAAAGCTTAGTCCTTCAGGATCTCAACCTTTCCCAACAGGTAAAGGATATCCTTCAGGGTTCTAGAAAACCTTCCACAAGACGCTCTTACGCCTTCAAGTGGAAACGTTTTACTATATGGTGTTCACAGAAAGGGTTAAACCCCCTTATGATACCTTTGGAATCAATACTAGAGTATCTACTTCATTTATCAAATTCTGGTCTAAGGACCAATTCAGTACATCTTAGTGCAATTGCAGCTTCCTATAAGCCTCTAAATGGACAACCAATTTCCTCTCATCCACTCATATCAAGATTTATGAGAGGTCTTCTATTAACGAAGCCTCCCATCGGTGGCCTGGGATTTAAACCTAGTTCTCGGGCAGCTCATGAAACCGCCTTCTGAAACTTTAGCCACTACAACCCTAAGGTTTTTGTCCTGGATTGTCATCTTCCTGATTGCAATCACCTCTGCACGTCGCATTAGTGAATTGCAAGCTTTAGTGGCTGATCCTCCTTATACTAGGTTTCACCATGATAAAGTTGTACTCAGAACTCATCCACACTTTATGCCAAAGGTGGTTTTGCCTTTTCATTTAAATCAATCAATGTATCTTCCTGTATTTTTTCCGAGGCCTCATGCCTCTAATGCAGAAAGGGACCTTCATACTTTGGATTGTAAAAGAGCCTTGGCTTTTTACCTACAAAGAACACAGCAACATAGAAAGTCTTCTCAACTTTTTATTGCTTTTGATTCTAGTCATTTGAGCCTTCCAGTCTCCAAGAGAACTCTATCCAAATGGATTGCACAATGCATATCCTTTGCTTATGAGAGTAAGAGTCTTCCTCTTCAAGGCCATGTCACAGCTCACAATGTGAGAGCCATGGCAGCCTCTATGGCTAACCTTCACTCTGTGTCTATTGGTGACATTTGTCGAGCAGCCACCTGGGCTTCGGTACACACCTTTACAGCCCACTACTGCTTAGATAAAGCCTCCTGTCGGGATGTCTTCTTTGGCCAAGCTGTTCTTCAAAATCTCTTTCAGATCTAATTCAACTCCTACCCACCAACCCTGGTGGGATGCCAGAGATCCATGGGAGGAAGCATGGGCCACCTTACTATAGGTGGCAGCTTCCTGGGGCTATCTTCCTGGCATCTTCAGCTAGGGAGTCCCCATATGTGAAAACTACATTCCTGCTTGTTCCTGGAGATAGTGTAGTTACTCACCTGTAACAGGTGATCTCCGGGAACAGCAGGAATTTAGTCTTCACAACCCACCCACCTCCCCTAGGAGTTCTTTCTCTCTCTCTATCTCTCTATCTATCTTTTCACTCAGCTACAAACTTAACTGAAGAGGGACAGTTGGGAAGGCAGCGCGCATGTGCTGAGGGATGCTCCCAAAAGCGTTCCTATTGGACTCTGGGGAGCGTTCCCACGCAGGCTCCGTCGGTGCCGACGATACCCATTTGTGAAGACTAAATTTCTGCTGTTCCCGGAGATCACCTGTTACAGGTGAGTAACTACACTTTGGGAGGGCAAGGAAGTGGTCACATCTTCAAACCCTAATCACACATGGTATCTGTAATGAGATGGGGGTAGCACAGCTTCATCCCCTACTGGTACTCACCTTCTCTCTAAGCTGCTTTCACATTTGAACCCACCTGGCATAGCACCATGAACTTCTAACCTCCCCCCCTGACTGCTCTCCCACTGGGGGAGGTGTCACAGCTCTGTCCCCTGAATCCCCCAGAGCTGCTGACACACTCTTACTGGGCAAATGGTAGTATCCCCAACCCATCACTGTTGTTCTTAGACCATACTTGCATGGAGAGTCATAGCTCCATCCCTTATCCACTTAAGTGCTGCTCTTACATTGCACCATGCTGGTGGTCACAGCACAGCCCACTGCATCCTCCCCTCCCCCAGTTCGTCTCATGCTGTCTACCTTCCAGGAAGTTACAGCTTCATCTCTTGACATGTCACCTTCTCCCCCTTCTCCTTCTGAAAGGGAATGTGGCAACAGGTCAAAGCTCTTGTTGCTGAATGTATAGGGGCAAATGTTTATAAATCTGTTGGCTTGCTTTGCAGATGTTGGGATTAGCACAAGGATGCTTCGATCTCACAGTTCCTTATACAAAGCAGCGAGTCCAGTTCGAGAAGAGAATATTTGATTTTCAGGTGCTGGATATTTTTTACTCTGTTTTGTGTGAAAATTGCTGTGATGATTCATATATGGTAAATTTGTTATTAAGTGGCGTCTATCCTGTTAGAATAAGAGCACTCAATAAGTTTACAAACAAGAATCTATACAGTAGCTGCCCCTTTTTCACTTCTGTATACTTGCCAGACAATCATAGATATAGCTCTTTCTTAGTCCCTGGTATCGTGGGCACCTCCATGCTCTTTAGTAGAAACATAGGCCATAAGGTCTTTTACTGCCATCATATTTCTTTCTAGCCTACCCTTCCATATCAACTACTATAATCCCTTTTTTCCTTTAGAGATCTTCTGTGTTTCTCCCATGCTTTCTTGAATTAAGGTACAGTCCTCGTCCACTGGGAAACTATTCCATCTATCTATCACACTTTTCCTAAAGAAATATTTCCGCATATTACTCCTGAGTCTATCCCCTTTCACCCTCATTCTATGTCCCCTCATAGCACAGCTTGCTTTCAATTGAAAGAGGCTCTCTTTTTGTGCATTTATGCCATGGAGGTATTTAAACATCTCTATCATATTTCTTCTATCTTGCCTTTCCTCTAAAGTATACATATTTACATCTTTAAATCTGTCCCCTTATTGCTTATAACAAAGACTACTGACCATTTTGGTAGCCACTCTGTGCACAGACTCCACCCTGTTTATATCCTTTTGAAGTTGTGGTCTCAAGAACTGCATACAGTACTCTAAATGAGGTCACACCAGAGATTTATACTATCACCTCCTATCTTTCTTCTGGCCAATCCTCTCCATGTGCATCCAAGCATCCTTCTGGCTTTTGCTATCGCCTTTTCTACCTGTTTAGCCACTTTACGATCAACAGATACAATCACGCCCAGATCCTGCTCTTCTTTCGTGGACAGAAGTACTTCATCCCTTATACTGTACTGATCTCTTGGATTTTTGCAGCCCAAATGCATGATCTTGCATTTTTTTAGCATTAAATCTCAGCTGACAAGTTTTTGACCATTCTTCAAGTTTAGCTAGACCCCTCCTTATATTATCTGCTCCTTCCTGGGTGTCTACTCTATTACAAATTTTAATGTCATCCGCAAAGAGGCTAATGTTACCCGAGAACCCTTCCACAATATCACTAACAAAAATGTTAAAGAATCTGACTAATGACAGATCCCTGCGGCACACCACTGGTAACATCCTTCTCCTCAGTGAGCTCCATTTACCTGTACACTTTGTCACCTCCTACTCAAACAAATTTCTAACCTGGTCAGTCACTTTAGGGCCCATCCCTAGGGTGTCAAAGGCTTTACTGAAATCTCAATACACCACATTTAGGGCTCTCACTCTGTCCAACTCTCTGGTCACCCAGTCAAAGAAATCAAGCCTATTTGTCTGACAAGATCTGCCTCTGATAAACCCATGCTGCCCTGGAACCTGCAATCCATTGGACTCCAGAAACCTCACTATCCTCTGTTTAACAGCGTTTCCAATAATTTCCTCCCCACAGAGGTCAGACTAACTGGCTTGTAGTTCTCAATCTCATCTTTACTTCCTCTTTTGTGTAAAGGGACCACATGTGCCTTTCTCCAGTCCTCTCGCACCACTCCTGACTCTAAAGAAGCATTGAAAAGTTCAGTCGGTGAAGCTGCTAGTATGTCTCAGAGTTCCTTCAATAGTCTCAGATGTATCCCAAGTTGGAGGACTGGGCATCCAAATGGCAGATGAGGTTTTATGTGGACAGGTGCAAAGTTGTGCACCTAGGAAGGAACAGCCCGAACTTTGATTGCATGATGCGGGGTTCCACGTTGGGGGCCACCACCCAGGAGGCAGATTTGGGCATTATCGTGGATAACATGTTGAGATCCTCTGCCCAGTGTGCAGCGGCAGCCAAGAGAGCAAATAGAATGCTAGGTACCATAAGGAAAGGAATGGCAAATAAAACAAATGATATTATAATGCCTCTGTATCATTCTATGGTGCGACCGCTCCTTGAATAATGTGTGCAATTCTGGTCGCCGTATCTTAAAAAGGATATAGTGTTATTAGAAAAGGTACAGAGAAGAGATACCATAATGGTAAAGGGGATGGAAGGATACTTCTATGAAGAGAGGCTAAAAAGGTTAGCGCTCTTCAACCTGGAAAAGAGACGGCTGAGAGGAGATATGATAGAGGTCTATAAATTAATGAATGGAGTGGAATAGCTAAACGTAGTTCGATCCATGATCTTTTTGTCTTTTATGCAGTTGCCGGTTGCTCTGGGCAATTATTCTGATATTTAATGCCTACTCACGGTTTTTTGTTTTTTCCCCCCCCCTTTTTTACTTTCCTATTTTTACTAACTGTTTTATGTGTTTATTTGCTACTAAACCCTATGCCATTTATGAAGCTCTTGATTCTGTCCTTTCTTATGACAAGTAAGTTACATTGTCACATTGCTCTTAGCAATGTTTATTTTACTTGGTTACCATATTAATGCCTGTCACATTTGTACATTACTTATGAATGATTTATGTATGCATCTACATGTATTTTATTGTATCCTTTATGTATTAGCTTTATTATATTTCTTGTATGATCTTTCATTTGGGTTTTTTTTTGTGTGTTGTCTTAGCAGTACGCATATATAATGCTTGTTCCTGGAGATAATACATTACCTCAGAGGATAAAAAGCAACGTATAAATTGTGGACCAAGCCACTCTTACCAATCTGCGGTAAATAAAGACTAAAACAGGAGTGAACATACAAAACACTTATAGGATAATTCATATATTCAACATAAAAGTATCTAAATCATGAAAACAGACTGTATATATATTCTATACAGTTAAACTTTTTAAAAAAGGCATTTCATAAATTATATATATATATATATATATATATATATATATATATATATATATATATATATATATATATATAATTTATGAAATGCCTTTTTTAAAAAGTTTAACTGTATAGAATATATATACAGTCTGTTTTCATGATTTAGATACTTTTATGTTGAATATATGAATTATCCTATAAGTGTTTTGTATGTTCACTCCTGTTTTAGTCTTTATTTACCGCAGATTGGTAAGAGTGGCTTGGTCCACAATTTATACGTTGCTTTTTATCCTCTGAGGTAATGTATTATCTCCAGGAACAAGCAGGAATGTAGTCTTCACATATGGGTATCGTCGCTACCGACGGAGCCTGTGCGGGAACGCTCCCCAGCATCCAATTAGAAAGCCTTTGGGAGCATCCCACAGCGCCTGCGTGTGCTGCCTTCCCGCCTTTCCCAACTGCCTCTCTCCAG
Source organism: Ichthyophis bannanicus (assembly GCA_033557465.1). Classification (NCBI taxonomy): domain Eukaryota; kingdom Metazoa; phylum Chordata; class Amphibia; order Gymnophiona; family Ichthyophiidae; genus Ichthyophis; species Ichthyophis bannanicus. The sequence goes on from CM066034.1 coordinate 1,032,973,619, forward strand.
TTCTTCGTTTTCCGCGGAGCCAGTAGGTCGTTTTTCCTGTCACCGCAGAAATTATCCCATCTTTTTCATTATTTTTTGTGGTAGCGTCTGCCTTCCTCGACGCTATACCGGTACCGCTGGTTCTTTCTTTCTTTCTTTAAAAAAAAAATTTTGTAATCTTTTTTTTCCAGTCCTTTTTCTGTCAGGTGCCACGCGCCATTTTGGGCACTAGGCCCAACTTTTCCTTCAGAATGGAAAAACCCGCCTCGGGTTTTAAAAAGTGTTCCAAGTGTGGCAGTACCATCTCCGTCACCGACACTCACAAGTGGTGCCTTAAATGTTTAGGTCCTGACCACTCCATCGCGGAGTGTGTTGCCTGTGGGATGATGTCGAAGAGGGGTCGGCAAAACCGAGCTGCTAAGCTTAGCACCCTTTTTCCCTTCAATGCAGCATCCGTGGCATCGACGTCTTCCAGGGCTTCATCTTCGTCCCATGGATCTCAGGTAACCAGACATAAATCTGGCCGTTCCTCAAAGGGTAGATCTCCTTCCAAGCATCGAGATGCCTCTGGCGTTGCCCTTGAGGGACTTGTACCGGAAAAAATTGTCCCGGCGGGAGGCTTCGGCTTCCAAAGCACTATCGGGGCTCCAGGATGTTCTCGAGGCCTCAACCTCGGCAGAACTACTGGTGCCATGCTCTGGGATACTGGCCGCTTCGTCCGGTACCGATACCCAGGCATCGGCAGCGTCAATAGACCAGAGGTTCTTGGCTATTGAACGCAGTCTGGCGGCTCTCCTTGCGGCTTCGGTGCCTTCGGGACCGCTTCAGACGGTTCAACCGGTATCGACACCAGTTTTGGCACCGATATCAGTACCGGTACCGACAGCATCGACATTGGCGACAGTGTTACCGACACCGAGTCATGCTGTTTCCTCCGGTATCGACAGGCCAGTACCGGACCCCTCCGGTACCGACTTCGATCGGTACCGGTATCGTGCTTTGCAAGAGCACCCGGATAGGAGATATTTTGAATCCTCCGATGACTCTGAGGATTCTGACAGCTCTGTCGGTACCGGAGTACTTCTCTCTGAGGAGCCTTCCTCTCCTAAACGTAGGATATATCCTTTCAGGATTTCATCCGGGAGGTGGCTAGAGGTCTTTCCATCACAGTGGCTCCTGAAACAGAGCCCAGAGCAAAGGAATTATAGATTTTACAATATCCTAAAGCTCCCAAGGAGGCATCTACTTTGTCTATTCATGAGATCTTGCATGATCTCATGCTAAGAATGTGGGAAACACCTCTTACCACCTCTCCTCATTCTTGTAGGCTTGATACCATGTATCGAGTACCTCCTTGTCCTGGATTTCAAAAAACCCAGTTACCGCACCACTCCATGGTAGTGGAATCAGCTATGAGAAGGATCAAGAGTGCAAAAAGACATCCATCTAATCCACCAGGACGTGAATGTAGGACTCTTGATGCCTTTGGGCGTCGAACCTTCCAGGCCTCTATGCTTTCTGCCAGGATTAGTTTCTACATTTTATATATGGGAATGTTCCTTAAGGAGGTTACAGGAGATCTAGAGCTTATGAGCCCTCTCCTTCCTGATGATAAGAGGCAAGATTATCTTACACTTGTCAAACATGCCCAAGATGTTTCCAAGTTTGTTAATCGTGCAGCTTTTGACTGCTTTGAGTGCATAAGCAGAACCTCTGCCATTGCCATTGGTGCTCGTAGGATTGCCTGGCTCCAGGCATCTGACTTAGAACTCTGGGTACAGGACAAAGTGGGGAATATCCCTTGCACAGGCGAAAATCTCTGGCAAAAATTGGCAAGAAAGCTAATGAGCTGGATACTGACAACACCACTTTGGATAGACTATGCAAGGCTACAGCTGATCCTGCAAGGAGAAAATCCTACAAGAAACCATTCTTCTCTAAAAAAGGTTTTACCCCTCCTATACTCAGCCAGGGCATTCTGCAGGTCAGTCTGCCCGAAAGGGACAACAGCCACCAAAACAAAGAAAAGCAAAGTCTGCTAAGCCTCAACCGGCCCAGCAGACTCAGCCTCCACAGGGGCTTTGACTCCCATCTAGAGAACTTGGCCTTCCTGGCCCTCAACGGGCCAGAGCCCTCCACCATTCCAGGAAGGGTGTGTCATTTTGCCCCCAGATGGGAGCAGGTAACAGCAGAAGAATGGACTCTCTTCATTGTAAAGGAGGGGTACAAGCTTCATTTCCTCAACATGCCCCTTCCTACAGTTGTAAGACAGTTCAATTCTCAGACTTCACTCCAAAATCAGTTGGGTCAAGAGGTTAATATACTTCTTGCCCAAGGGGCAATAGAAGATGTACCCATTTCCTAACAGGGTACAGGGTTTTACTCCCCCTATTTCCTTATTCCAAAGAAAACAGGGGGACACAGACCCATTTTAGACCTCAGAGAATTGAACAAATCCCTGTTTAAGGAGAAGTTCAAGATGATTTCTCTAGGAACTCTTCTGCCATACCTTCAGAGTCGGGATTGGCTTTGTTCTCTAGATCTCAAGGATGCGTACATCCATGTTCTCATCCATCCAACTCACCGAAGATTCCTTCGGTTTCTATTTCAGGGTTCTTCCTTTTGGTCTGGCCTCAGCACCAAGGGTGTTTACGAAATGCATGGCTGTAGTGGCAGCATTTCTTCGCACTCTAGGAATATTCGTCTTCCCCTACTTAGACGACTGTCTCATTCGAGCCCCATCAGAGTCAGAGGCCAGAATTTCCCTATCTTGCACAATGCGCATACTTCAGTATTTGGGCCTGGTCATAAACATCCCAAAATCCAACCTAACTCCCACTCAATCTCTAGAGTTTATAGGAGCTATGCTGGATACCAGGAAAGCAAGGGCCTATCTTCCACAGCCCCGTTGCCTTCGCATTGTGCAGTTAGCTTCCCAGGCAGTGTTAAAAACTCATCTCACTGCTCGGGAAATGTTACAATTGCTAGGCCACATGGCATCTACCGTGCACGTGATTCCCTATGCTCGCCTCCATATGAGAGCAGCCCAATGGACTCTATCCACTCAGTGGACTCAAGCATCAGGTTGCCTGTCAGACAAAATAGCAAACTCAAGTCGCCTTATTTTGTCCCTACAATAGTGGCAGTCGACCCAAAACCTGTTGGTGGGGTCCCCTTTCCAGCATCCCCTACCCCAGGTCACTCTAACAGACGCCTCACAGGTGGGTTGGGGAGCTCACCTGCAAGATCTCTCTACCCAAGGCACCTGGACTCCACAGGAGACCCATCTATACATCAATCTCTTGGAACTCAGAGCAATCTTCCTTGCTCTTCGAGTGTTCCACACCCAGCTTGAGCTACAAGACAGTCCTAATTCAGACGGACAATCAAGTAGCCATGTACTATGTGAACCAGCAGGGAGGAACAGGCTCTCTGTCGCTTTGCAACGAAGCTTTGCGACTATGGGCCCTCGCCAGAGAGCATCAGATTCATCTCCTTGCGGTGTATCTTCCAGGCATTCAAAACTCTTGGGCAGACAGACTCAGTCGAGTTCTTCTTCCGCACGAGTGGTCTCTTCGTGCAGACCAGGTAGCAAATATTTTTCAAATTTGGGGAACTCCGGACATAGACCTCTTTGTAAGTCCGTTGAATTCCAAACTTCCCCAATTCTGTTCCAGAATTCCGGCTCAGGGTTCTCAGGCCAGGGATGCTTTCCTCCTCCATTGGGGTCAGGACTTCCTATATGCCTTTCCACCCATTCCCCTAATTCCCAAAACCCTATTCAAGCTTCAGAGAGACAGAGGCCATATGATTCTCATAGCTCCACATTGGCCACGGCAGGTGTGGTACCCTGTGCTCCTACATCTCTCTCAAGCTCCATCTCTGGAGTTAGGATCTGCTCCAGATCTCCTGTCTCAGGAGGACGGGATGTTGTGGCATCCCAATCCCCACTCTCTGCATCTCAGGGCCTGGTTGCTGAGGGCCTAGTCCTTCATGGTCTTAAACTGTCTCAACAAGTAAAGGATATCCTTTATGCTTCTAGAAAGCCTTCCACAAGATTCTCTTATGCTTTCAAGTGGAAAAGGTTTTCCATATGGTGTTCACAGAGGAATCTTGACCCCCTGGCGATACCTCTGTAATCATTATTGGAGTATCTCCTTCATTTATCTAATGCAGGGCTTAAGACTAACTCAGTGCGAGTCTATTTAAGTGCTATTTCAGCTTCTCTCAAGCCTTTAAATGGACAACCTGTTTCCTCTCATAGTGAGATTTATGAGGGGTCTCATTCTAACTAAGCCTCCCATTAGGCCACCACCGGTAGCATGGGACCTAAATCTGGTTCTTGGACAGCTCACGAAGCCGCCTTTTGAACCTCTAGCTACTACCTCCTTGAAATTCCTTTCCTGGAAGGTTGTCTTTCTCATTGCAATCACATCAGCACGTCGCATCAGTGAGTTGCAAGCATTAGTGGCTGATCCTCCTTATACGAGGTTCCATCATGATTAGGTAGTCCTTAGGACTCATCCACACTTTATGTCAAAGGTGGTCTCACCTTTTCATTTAAACCAAGCAGTTTTACCAGCCTGTATTTTTTCCAAGGCCTCATGCTTCAAATGCAGAAAGGAATCTTCATACTTTGGACTGTAAAAGAGCACTTGCTTTTTACTTACAAAGGACACAGCAACATAGAAAGTCCTCTCAACTCTTTGTTGCCTTTGATCCTTCTCATTTGGGACTTCCAGTCTCCAAGAGAACATTATTCAATTGGATTGCACAGTGTATTTCTTTTACCTATCAGAGTAAAAACCTTTCTCTGGAAGGCCATGTCACAGCTCACAATGTGAGAGCCATGGCAGCCTCAATGGCTCATCTACACTCTGTGTCTACTGACGACATCTGTCGAGCAGCTACTTGGGCATCAGTTCATACCTTCACAGCCCATTACTGCTTAGACAAGGACTCCCGCCAGGATGCCTTGTTTGGTCAGGCTGTTCTGCGACACCTATTCCATACTTAATCAACTCCTACCCACCATTCCCGGTAGGATGCCAGAGATCCATGGGGGAAGTGGAGCCCTTTCACGGGGACGCACAACTTCTGGGGACTCTTCCTGGCATCTGTAGCTAGGGAATCCGCATATGTGAAGACTACATTCCTGCTTGTTCCTGGAGATAGCATAGTTACTCACCTGTAACAGGTGATCTCCGGGAACAGCAGGAATTTAGTCTTCACAACCCACCCACCTCCCCTAGGAGTTGTATCTCTTTTATTTTCTTTCCCTCTCTCTCTCTTTGTCTCCGCTTTAAAACTCAACTGGAGAGAGGCAGTTGGGAAAGGCGGGAAGGCAGCACGCAGGCGCTGTGGGATGCTCCCAAAGGCTTTCTAATTGGATGCTGGGGAGCGTTCCCGCGCAGGCTCCGTCGGTACTGACGATACCCATATGTGAAGACTAAATTGCTGCTGTTCCCGGAGATCACCTGCTACAGGTGAGTAACTATACTTTATTTGTATGCAGGATTTTTAAAATATTTTTTAATATAAAAAAAATATATATATTTCCTTTTCGTCTCTCTAGTCCAGTCCCGGAACCATAGAGTTTAGAATCCCCTCCAGCAGCCTTGGAGACTGAAATACATCATCGCTTTGCTGGCACCAGTATAAGTAGGCAAGGACCGCCCCTTCTCACCAGTACTTTCAGTCTCCAAGCAGCTGAAGGAGATTCTGAGCCTAGGCAAATAAGCAGAGTAGATTGGATACATCCCCTTTTCTAATTTCTGGGGTGCTTGGGTTTAAATATGCCCTCTGAAACGGCGGGGCCGGAGGATACTCTGGAGGATCCCTTGTTGCAGGCGGTGTGGACGTCTCAGCGGGTCTTCCCTCTGCATAGGGTGTTTCGGAGTATGATTCAGGAAGAGTGGGATTCCCCAGTCGGCCCTGAAGGGTTCCCAGGCCTTGGCGCGCCTCTATCCGTTGTCAGATTCTGATAGGGAACTATTTCGCTCTCCAAAGGTAGATTCGGCGGTTACTAAGAAAACTACGATCCCGGTGGAAGGGGCGGCAGCGTTGAAGGACGTGCAGGACAGGAAATTAGATACGCTACTGAAGCCGGTTTTTGATGTGTGCGCTCTCTCAATGCAGGCCTCGGGGGCGTGGGTGGCGAGAGGCTGTTTGCGTTGGGCCCAGAGATTGCAGGGGGATCTGGCGGCTGCGCAGGTGGAGGATGGAGCGCGTTTGGAGTCCGGGTCCGCTTATTTGGCGGACATCCACTATGATCTGATCTGATCTGCGGCTTGGCTAAGAGTATGGCCTCGGTGGTAGCGGCTCGTAGGTATCTCTGGTTGCGGAATTGGGCGGCCGACAGTTCCTCTAAGACTCGCCTCAGCAAGCTACCGTTTCGGGGGAAGCTGTTGTTTGGGGAGGATTTGGAGAAGCTCGTCAAAGATCTTGGAGAGTCTAAGAGGGGGTCACCTTCCGGAGGATAAGCCGAAGCAGGTACGGACTAATTCGGGGCCATGGGGAACCCCTCGAGACTTTCGTAGGTTTTGATCGTCTCGTTTTAGCCAGCCCCAGCGTGGAAGGTTCCCGGTTCGAAGCCAGGGGTTTCGGGGTTTCCGTGGCGCCGGCAGAGGTTTCTCCCCCTTCCAGTCCCCGTCAGCTAAAAAGTCGCAATGAAAGAAGGCGGACTCAGGTGGAGGTAGTTCCCGTGGGGGGGGCGATTGCGGGAGTTTTACCCTGCCTGGGTCCACATTACGTCAGATCAGTGGGTTCTAGAGGTCATCCGAGAGGGGTATGCGCTAGAGCTTCACCGTCCCGTGTTAGATTCCATTGTCCAGTCACCTTGCAGAGCTCCTCTCAAGCGGCACGCAGTCTCAGACACGCTGCAGCGGCTGCTGCAGCTCCGCGCGGTGGTTCCCGTTCCGCCGGATCAGTGCGGATGCGGTCGATACTCCATCTATTTCGTGGTGCCAAAGAAGGAAGGAACGTTTCGACCTATTCTAGATTTGAAAAGGGTAAATCGGTGTCTCCGGGTCACTCATTTTCAGATGGAGACACTGCGTTCCGTTATTGCGGCGGTCAGGCCAGGAGAATTCCTAACGTCGCTCGATCTCACGGAGGCGTATCTGCATATCCCGATTCAACAGGAGCACCAGAAGTTCTGCGGTTTGCGGTTCCCATGGGACACTTTCAGTTTCAAGCGTTGCCCTTCGGGCTTGCTACGGCGCTGCGGACGTTCACCAAGATTATGGTAGTGGTTGCGGCGGCGCTTCGCAAGAAGGGTAGTGCTCGTGCATCCTTACCTGGACGATTGGTTGATTTGGGCGAAATCACGGGAAGAGAGTATGGACGCCACGGCCCGGGTTGTAAAGCTGCTAGAGAGCCTCGGCTGGGTGGTCAACTTTGCAAAGAGCCGGTTAGTTCCCTCGTAGTCCTTGGAATACTTGGGAGCGCGGTTCGAGACGGGGCAGGCCGCAGTGTTTCTGCCGGATCAGAGAGCGCAGGGGCTGAGGTGACTGGTGCGGCAGTTTTTGTCCAGGGCGGCTCCAACGGCGTGGCAGTATCTCCAGTTGCTCGGGACGATGGCAGCCACGATCGAGGTGGGTGGTGCCCTGGGCCAGGGCACATATGCGTCGGTTGCAAAGCGCTCTTCTTCGGCTTTGGTCTCATCAGCGAGATGCGTTATCCCAACGATTGCTCTGTCCGCCGGAGGTGCGGCTGGATCTGCTTTGGTGGTTGCGACCAGAGAACTTGGCTGCGGGCATGCCTTTGGAAACTCCCTCCTGGAGACTGTTGACCACAGATGCCAGTCTTCTGGGGTGGGGGGCGCATTACGAGAGCAGGTTTGCCCAGGGGCGGTGGTCGCTGATAGAGAAGGAATGGCCCATCAACAGGTTGGAGATGAGAGCGGTGTTTTTAGCTCTGTGGACGTTTCGAGAGCGCTTCAGTCAGCAGGCAGTTCGGGTGCTGTCAGACAATGTGATGACCGTAGCCTACATAAATCGGCAAGGCGGCACCGGCAGCGTGATGCTGGAGGAAGAGGCCGGTCTTCTCTTAGCTTGGGCCGAATGACATCTAGCGGGTCTGTCAGCGCAGCATGTGGCCGGAGTGGACAATGTCGAGGCAGATTTTCTCAGTCGCCGGAGGGTGGACCCGGGGGAGTGGGCTCTCCACCCAGATGTGTTTGCATTGTTGGTGAGGCGTTGGGGGGTCCCTCGGATGGACCTCATGGCGAGCTTCGAGTCGGCGCAGGTGCCGCACTTTTTCAGCAGGCGGCGAGAGCGGATGTCAGAAGGCCTCGACGCTCTGGCGCAGCGGTGGCTGGAAGGAGGTTTTCTCTGTGTTCCCGCCGTGGGCTCTGATAGGCCAGGTGGTGCAGCGCATAGAGAGGCATCGCGGCCTGGTGATTCTGGTAGCGCCAGACTGGCCCAGACTACCGTGGTACGCGGATTTAGTGCGGCTCCTGGCGGACCGACCGTGGAGGTTGCCTCAGCGGGTCAGTCTCTTGCGTCAGGGTCTGTTGCGCATGCCCCAGGTGGATCGGTTCTCGCTTACGGCTTGGCTCTTGAGAGGGCTCGGATGACGGCGAAGGGATATTCGTCAGCGGTCATTTCCACTTTGTTAAAGGCGCGTAGACGATCTACCGCCCTAGCATACATCAGGGTATGGCGCATTTTTGAGGCCTGGTGCGCGGAGCGCAGTGTTTATCCCTTGCGAGCTTCGGTGTCTCAGATCCTTTTGTTTTTGCAGGATGGCGTTGACAAGGGTTTGGCGGCGAGCTCTTTGCTAGTGCAGCTGGCGGCCATCGCTTGTTACTGGGGTAAGATCCAAGGTCAGGTGCTCGGTACTCATGGAGACATTCGGAGATTTTTGTGGGCGGTGCTGCTCATGCGTCCGCCGCAGCGCTGTGCTGTGCCACCGTGGGATTTGAATTTGGTGTTGGAGGCCTTGATCAGTGCACCGTTTTGAGCCGCTGTCCAAGGCCTCTCTGAAAGATCTCATGTTGAAAACAGTTTTTCTGGTGGCCATTTGTTCTGCGCGGAGGATTTCAGAATTGCAAGCGCTTTCCTGCAGGGAGCCTTATCTCTCTTTTTACCGATCACAAGGTGGTTCTACGTACGGTGCCGGCTTTCTTGCCTAAGATGGTCTCCGCGTTTCATGTGAACCAGGTGGTGTCACACCCGGTGTTCTCGGAGCGGCAAAAGGAGCATTCGGGGGGCAAGTTGCATCGATTGGACGCTAGGCGAGTTCTGAAGAAGTATCTGTAAACCGCACTGATGCAGAATAGCGCGGTATATAAGAGAATATAAATAAATAAATAAATAAATCTTTCTAGGACGGCGCCCTTTCGGAGGTCAGACAGGCTGTTTGTGGCCTTCGGAGGGCCGCATAAAGGAGAGGCGGCGGCACAAGCGTCTATTTCTCGTTGGTTGAAGGAAGTGATTGCTTCGGCATATCTTCTGAACGGTAGATTGGTTCCTGAGGGTCTTCGGGCTCATTCGACCCGAGCGCAGGCGGCATCTTGGGCGGAATTCAGTTTAGTTCTGGTCGACGACATTTGTAGGGTGGCGACTTGGTTGTCCTTGCATTCCTTTGCGAAGCATTATCGACTGGATGTGGTGATGTCAAGAGACGTTCGTTTTGGTTCGGCGGTGATTCAGGCTGGGCTTGCTGGTCCCTCCCATTGATATTCACTGCTCTGTTACATCCTCTATGGTTCCGGGACTGGACTAGAGAGACGAAAAGGATGGTTAAATTAGACTTACCTGCTAATTGTTGTTCCTTAAGGAACTCTAGTCCAGTCCCGGATCCCTCCCTGTCTGTTACCTTAGCTGGTGTAGGTTGTCAAGAAGCACAGCATGGAGCCTTTGGGGGTCCTCTTCCATAGCGCTGCTAGCTAGCCAGCTTACAGTTTCAGGTTGTACATTTCGTTTAAAAAAAAAAAAAAAAAAGAGGCAAAGATAAAAAGCAAGACAAAACCTATAACCAAAACTATCTTGTGTTTGACGGGTTGAATGTATTCTTATTTAATCTACTTATTTGTTGCTCTGCTGAGTGTGCTTTGCCAATAGGTACTGGTGAGAAGGGGCGGTCCTTGCCTACTTATACTGTTGCCAGCAAAGCGATGATGTATTTCAGTCTCCAAGGCTGCTGGAGGGGATTCTAAACTCTATAGTTCTGGGACTGGACTAGAGTTCCTTAAGGAACAACAATTAGCAGGTAAGTCTAATTTAACCTTTTTTTATATATGTTTTTTATTTATTTCCTAATATAAGTTTTTAATGTTAGATTGTATTATGTATATATAATTTTATGTCTGTTTATTTTTAGACCCTGAAGAAGGCCTCAGGCCGAAACATTTTAGTTGGGTCTACCAATAAAGTCCTTTTGAAACCTCCACTGTGTTAGGCCATGGTTCTTGGTTTTCCGCTTCTTTTTTCCTTCCTACATCATCAGAATATAAAAAGACTAGGGGACATGCAATGAAGATACAGGGTAACCTATTTAAGACTAACAAGAGAAAATATTTTTTCACTCAACGTGTAATCAAACTCTGGAATTTGTTACCGGAGGATGTAGTAAAAGCTGTCAATGTATCTGGGTTTAGAAAAGGTTTGGACAAGTTCCTGGAGGAAAGGTCCATAAACCATTATTAAAAGGGACTGAGGATATAACTGCTTGATGCAATACAAGCATTGAGGAACCTGTATCTTTTGGGGAGACTGCTAGGTACTTATGACCTAGATTGGCCACTGCTGGAAACAGGCTACTGGGCTTGATGGACCTTGATCTGACCCAGTATGGCATATCTTATGTTTTTATATGGTTCCATCGCTTTGTCTACTTTTAGTAACATAGTATATGATGGCAGATAAAGACCAGTATGGTCCATCTAGTCTGCCCAGCAAGGCAGCAAGAATAGGTACACTGGCTGCTCCGTGCAGGTCACCTCTCCCTATGCCTTTGTTTAGGGCTATACCCACCGCTCTGTGTAGGTCACCCCTATTTGCTGAGATATAAGAGACAGTTATGTTTGTTTTGATTTTATCCTTTTGCTATAAAAGGATCCACTGTCTGTCCCATGCAATTTTGAATTCTGTCACTGTATTTGCCCCCACCACTTCCATCGGGAGGGCATTCCAAGCATCCACCACCCTTTCAGTGAAAAGGTATGTCCTGATGTTGCCTTTCAGTTTACCCCCTTGCAGCTTCATGTTATGCCCTCTAGTTTTGCAGCTTCCCCATCTTTGAAAGAGGTTTGTTTGTCCATTAATACTCTAAGTATTTAAAGGTCTGAATCATATCTGCCCTTTCCCTACTCTCCTCCAGAGTGTACATATTTAGGTCTTCAAGTCTCTGCTCATAAGGCTTCTGATGCAGGCTCCAAATAATTTTGGTTGCCTTCCTCTGAACGCTTCCAGCCGTTTTATATCCTTGGCGAGATACGGTCTCCAAAACTGAACACAATATTCCAAGTGAGACCTCACCAGCGACTTGTACAGTGGAATTAGTACCTCTTCCTTTCTGCAGGTAATTCCTCACGAACAGTCTTCTGAAACTTGTTCAAGATGCCCTTCACTTCTGTTCCTCTTCGTGGGTGTTTTCTGAGGTCCTACTCCAGGCCCTTCATCTGTGAACACAGAACAAAAATATTTGTTAAGCAGTTCCACTTTATCCTTATCAGCATCTACATATTCCTCTCCTTCACCTTTGAGTCTGACAATATCACTTTTGCACCTCGTCCTCACTAACATTTATTTAACCAGTTTTCTATACCGCCTTATCCTTCAATCAAAGTGGTTTACATTATGTAATCACTATAAACAGGTACTGGATACATTCCCTTGTCCCCAAAGGGCTCACAATCTATGTGTACCTGAAAATATCAGAAAAATATTTTGTCTCCCATTTTATTGCATTGGCTGTTTCTTTTTGTATCTTTGCTTTCCTGACTGCTTTGCTAGCTTCTCTAAGTTTTTCCAAATATTGATGCTTGTTTTCCTCTTTCTGTGATCTTTTATTAGTCTGTGTGTAAAGTGTCTCTACATATAAAATGTCCATGTCTGCTTCTACTATTGTACAGTACAGCATAAAAAACACCAGATTCTGGTATTTCAGGCAGATGATTTTGAGGGGTTGACATTTGGATCTAATGCTCCTTAGTGCAAATTGGAAGACACGGTGGCCTAGGCATTGTAATCTGGGTCCAAAGGGGTCTAAGAGAAATGGAAGGGATTTTGGATTTAGCTCACACCATTTTCAGTGGTCGCTCAAGGTGAGTTAGATTCAAGTACTGCAAGTATTTTTCTGTCCCTGGAAGGCTTACAGTTTGCTTGTACCTGAGGCAATGGTGGGTTAAGCGCCTTACCCAAGATCACAAGAAGTGGCAGTGGGATTCAAACCAGGCTTCCCTGGTCCTCAGTCTGCTGCTCTAACCATTAGTCTGTTCCTTCATTCCTTAGAGTGTGGGTTGCATGAAGTTGGCAGCTAAGCAGTGTTCTCTCTCTCTCTCTCTCTCTCTCTCTAGGGCATGCAACATCAAATTGCATATGTGGCCACGCAACTGGAGGCTGCCAGGCTACTAACATACAACGCAGCCAGGATGAAGGAGGCTGGGATTCCGTTCATTAAACAGGCCTCCATGGCCAAGTATTACTGCTCTGAGGTAAGAGCAAAGCCAGGCAACTTTTCTCTTGCTCTTTCCTGTTGCGCTGCATGGAAAGATCCAATGAGTGGACCTTCCTTCCCTTCACTCTTCTAGTAGAATTGTTCTGCAAACACACCTTTAATATTATGTGCAGTTCTGCTTAGCCCATTTCCAAGATGACTACAGTAGAATAGATAATGACAACCAAAATGATAAAGGGGGTGGGGTGCATCACCTGATCCCCTCTGAAGAAAGGCTTAACAGATTAGGGTTCTTCAGCTTTTGGAAATATGATGGAGGTCTTTAACATCATAGGTGAGATGGAGCTGGGAATTAAGGAGCTGCTGTTTATTACTTCAGATAGTACTGCACCGAGGGACATTTGATGAAAATAGTAGTAGCAGATAGGTAGAAAATAAATCTTTAAACTGTTTTTTTTCACTCTGCTTGCAATTAAGCTGTAAAATGTAATCTTCAGGAACAAGCAGGAATGTAGTCTTCACATATGGGTATCGTCGGTACCGACGGAGCCTGCGTGGGAACGCTCCCCAGCGTCCAATAGGAAAGCTTTTGGGAGCATCCCACAGCACCTACGTGCTGCCTTCCTGCCTTTCCCAACTGTCCCTCTTCAGTTCTTCGTTTTCCGCGGAGCCGACAGGTCGGACATCCTGTCACCGCAGAAAAAAATCCCTTCTATTCTTCTTTTTTGTGGTCGAGTCTGTCTTCCCTCGACGCTATACCGCTACCGCTGGTGCCACGCGCCATTTTGGGCACTAGGCCCAACTTTTCCTTCAGAAAGGAAAAACCCGCTTCGGGTTTTAAAAAGTGTTCTAAGTGTGGCGGTACCATCTCCGTCACCGACACCCATGAGTGGTGCCTCAAATGTTTAGGTCCTGACCACTCTATTTCAGAGTGTGTTGCCTGTGGGATGATGTCGAAAAGGGGCCGGCAGAATCGAGCTGCTAAGCTTAGAACCCTTTTTCCCTCTGATGCAGCCTCCGTGGTATCGACGTCTTCCAGGGCTTCGTATTCCTCCCATGGATCTCAGGTAACTAAACATAAATCTAGCCGGTCCTCAAAGGGTAGATCTCCTTCTAGACAGCGAGATGCCTCTGGCGTTGACCTTGAGGGACTTTCACCGGCAAAATTGCCCTGGCGGGAGGCTTCAGCTTCCAAAGCACTAACAGGGCTCCAGGATGTTCTCGAGGCTTCAACCTCGACAGAACTACTGGTGCCATGCTCTGGGTTACCGGCCGCTTCTTCCGGTACCGATACCCAAGCATCGGCAGCGTCGATAGACCAGAGATTCTTGGCTATTGAACGCAGTCTGGCGGCTCGTCTCATGGCCTCAATGCCCTTGAAACCGCTTCAGACAATTCAACCGGTACCGGTACCGACTGCATCGACATCGGCTGGTATTCTACCAGGACCGAGTCATGCATATCCATCCGGTATTGACAGGTCGGTACCGGACCACTCCAATGCCAACTTCGATCGGTACCTGTACCGTGCCTTGCGTGATCACCTGGATCGGAGATACTTCGAATCCTCGGATGAGTCTGAAGACTCTGAAAGCTCTGACGATACCAGAGTACTTCTTCCTGAGGATTCTTCTTCTGAACCATTAGCTACTACCTCTTTGAAATTCCTTTCCTGGAAGGTCATCTTTCTTATTGCAATCACATCAGCACGTCACATCACTGAATTGCAAGTGTTTGTTTATTTATTTATTTATTTATTTAACTGTATTTATATCCCGCTTTTTACCGGGTCAAAGTGTTGGTGGCTGATCCTCCTCATACAAGGTTCCATCATGATAAGGTAGTCCTTAGGACTCATCCGCACTTTATGCCAAAGGTGGTGTCACCTTTTCATTTAAACCAAGCGGTTTACCTTCCTGTATTCTTCCCAAGGCCTCATGCCTCAAATGCAGAAAGGAATCTTCATACTTTGGACTGCAAAAGGGCTTTGGCCTTTTAATTGCAAAGGACACAGCAACATAGAAAGTCCTCTCAACTCTTTGTTGCTTTTGATCCTAGTCATCTGGGACTTCCAGTCTCCAAAAGAACACTGTCCAGCTGGATTGCACAGTGTATATCTTTTGCATATGAGAATAAGAACCTTCCTCTTGAAGGCCATGTCACAGCTCACAATGTGAGAGCCATGGCAGTTTCTATGGCTCATCTTCACTCTGTGTCTATCGATGACATCTGTCGAGCAGCTACTTGGGCTTCAGTTCATACCTTCACAGCCCATTACTGCTTAGACAAGGACTCCCGCCGGGATGCCTTGTTTGGTCAGGCTGTTCTTCAACACCTGTTCCGTACTTAATCAACTCCTCCTACCTACCATCCCTGGTAGGATGTCAGAGATCCATGGGGGGAAGTGTAGCCCTTTCACAGGGGCACACAGCTTCTGGGGCCTTCTCCCTGGCATCTGCAGCTAGGGAGTCCCCATATGTGAAGACTACATGCCTGCTTGTTCCTGGAGATAGCATATTTACCTCAGGCCGGAAGGCCGGGGGTTCAATTCCCGCATGGGGACTGGGGTCTCTAGTCCCATGGCCACTCCTTGTGGCCTTGGGCAAGCCACTTAACCTTCCATTGCCTCAGGTACACTTTGATTGTGAGCCCTTCGGTGATAAGGGAATAAAAAGTACCTGTTAGTCTACATGTAAAACCGCACTGATTCTAAATAGCGCGGTATAAAAAAAATAAATAAAATAAAATAATGTGGTGCTGACTACAGACGCTTCCCTGTTAGGGTGGGGAGCCCATTGCGGGTCTCTCTGCATGCAGGGGCAATGGTCACCCGCGGAGGCTCAGCAGCAGATAAACCTGCTCGACCTCTGGGCCATCCAGTGGGCCCTGAGGGCCTTTGAGGATCTCCTCAGCGGAAAGCCGGTTCTGGTACAGACTGTCAACTGGGTAGCGATGTTCTACATAAACAAGAAGGGGGGCACGGGGTTGCACTCCCTCTACAGGGAAGCGGTCCTCATCTGCTCTTTCACCGCCCGACGGAGGATGTCCCTCAAGGCAACGTACCTCTTGGTTCAGGAGAATGGCCTGGCGGACAGACTCAGCAGAATCCTTCGTCTCCACAAGTGGCGGCTGGATCCCAGAGTGCAGGCTGTGTTTCTACGCTGGGGCACTCCAGCGATAGACCTCTTCGCCAGCCCCCAGAACACGCAGCTCCCTCGCTTTTGCAGCCCGGTATGCACCCGGGCAGGGAGGGCCCCGATGCATTTCTCCTGGACTGGTCCTCCGGTCTTCCATATGCATTCCCTCCTTTCCCTCTGCGAGGACTTTGTTCAAGGCTCAACGGGACGGGGCATCGTTGATTCTCGTGGCCCCCTCATGGCCTTGGCAGCCTCGGTTCCTGCTCCGGCTGTTGATGGAGCCTCCAGTTCCCCTGGGCTCTGCCCCAGGTCTGCTAAAACAGGGGGAGGGGCAGGTGCAGCACCCGAACCTACCTGCCTTATCCCTCAAGGCCTGGCAGCTGAAATGGTTTCCCTAGCCTCTCTGACTCTTCCGGAGGAGGTCGAGGAGGTGGTCCTCGCCTTGAGGAAGGACTCCACTAGATGGGCCTACGCCTTCAAGTGGCGACGCTTCTCAGTCTGGTGCTTGGAGCTCCAGACTGACCCGTTCTCGTGTCCCATTCAATGGATCCTTCAGTACCACCTCCATCTCTCAAAGGAAGGTCTGAAGTCTAACTCTGTCAGGGTACATTTGAGCGCCATCTCGGCGAATCACCTCCCCATCGAGGGAAAGCCCTCTCAGGACAGCCTTTAGTCTCCCACTTTATGCGTGGTCTTTTACTTTCCAGGCTGCCCATCCGACCTCCGCCGGCGGAATGGGACCTGAACGTGGTGCTCATGCAGCTCAACCGTCCACCATTTGAGCCAGTGGCGACATGCTCGCTCCAACACCTGTCCTGGAAGGTGGCCTTCCTGGTGGCACTGACCTCGGCTCGCCGAGTCAGTGAGCGCCTGGCTGTCATGGTTGGCGCCCCTTACACCAGGTTTTATCGGAACAGGGTGGTGCTCCGGACCCATCCAAAATTCTTACCCAAGGTCGTGTCGGCCTTTCATCTCAACCAAGAGATAGTGCTCCCGACCTTCTTCCCAAGGCCCCACACCAACCAGACGTCGGCGGCTCTTCACACCCTCGACTGCAGAAGGGCTCTCGCCTTCTACTTGCAGCGCACCCAGACTCATCACAAGTCTGACTGGCTCTTTGTGACCTATGATCCCAATCAACCAGGGCAGGCAGTTACCAAGTGCACCCTTTTGGTGTGGGTGGCGGACTGCATTGCTTTCGCTCATACGAAGGCAGGGGCCCCGTTAGATCATCGAGTCACCACGCACGGGGTTCAGTCCAAAGCGGCCTCGGTGGCCTCACTACGCTCTGTGCCCCTGATGGACATCTGCCGGGCGGTGTCCTGGTCTTCCACAAATACCTTTGCTGCACACTACTGCCTGGAGAGGGAGTCCAGCCAGGACAGCACCTTCGGCCAGGCTGTACTCCGTAATCTGTTTGGGGTATAAGCAACTCCTGCCCTCCGACCCTTCTTCACGGCTACCTAGGGCTTTGCCCCGAGGACTTAGGCTCCTTCGGGCATTGGCTTCTGCTCACGGCCTCACGGAGGTGTTTTCTGGTTACAGGTTCGGTAACCTGTAGCTGTAGAGTCCTATAAGTGAGGACTGATTTCCTGCTTGTTCCTGGATAAAGCGTAGTTACTCACCTGTAACAGGTGTTCTCCAGGGACAGCAGGAATCAGTCCTTCTCACTACCCTCCCACTTCTCCTGAAGAGTTACTGGATTTTTTATCCTTCTCTTGCCATCTGCTTGGTAGGGCTGGAGCTAAGGGATCTGACCGAGCGAGATGCCACCCTTGGGTGGGAAGAGGACCCTGCAATCTTTGAAAGCTGGGGAATTGCTCTGTGCGGGTTTCATCTGTGCCGACGTCGCCCATAAGTGAGGACTGATTCCTGCTGTCTCTGGAAAACACCTGTTACAGGTGAGCAACTACGCTTTCTTGATCTCATGGTCACACACCCAACCCTTGTAGTCCTAGGAGGCTAAACAATCCATTTTAGTACTCCTGCACATTCATGTGATCGCTCATTTTGTAACTTCATTTTAGACCATAGTTTCAAACAGCATGTTTGCTTACCCACCCACTTAGGTCATACTCTTGACCTTATTACCCATCAGGACACTAGTCTATCTCCGTGTAATATTCAAACAGCTTTTCTCCCTTGTATGGACCATGCCTTCTCCTTTTTGATCTTGTGCTGCCCTCCCTCAACCTGGTACATCCACCCACACCTATCGTGACTTGTCACAATCATCTCTCAACGCATTTCCAGCAACTGCCTCATTATTTCCTGTAGATTTTGGATCCCACTCCACCCAGTCACAGGCTACTGTTTGGCAAGAATCCCTTTCTCAGGCCCTTGACCTAGTTGCCCCCGAGAAAACTCGTACTTGCCATGTGCGCAGCTCACGAACTGCTATTACTGAGCATTTGTATAGTGCTACAAGACATACGCAGCACTGCACAGACACATGTAAGAGACAGTCCCTGCTCATTAGAGCTTACAATCTAGTCAAGACAAACAACACAGTAGATGTAGACACTGGACACATCTAGGGGAAATGGTAAGGAAACACAAAGGAGACCAGGTGAGTCAGGATCTGAAAGCAGCAGTGAAGAGGTGCGTTTTCAGCCTGAATTTGAAAAGGGCCAGAGAAGGTGCCTGACATACAGACTCAGGTAATTTGTTCTAGGCATAAGGAGCAGCAAGGTGAAAGGAGCGGAGTTAGCAATAGAGGAGACGGGCACAGATAGAAGCAGTCTGCCAGAAGACCGGAGTTCTCGAGGAGGGGTGTAGAGAGAGAGAAGAGAGGAAAGGTAATGAGAAGCTGCATAGTGAATGCACTTATAGATCAGCAGTAGAAGTTTGAACTGGTTGCAGAATCTGATAGGGAGCCAATGAAGTGACTTGAGAAGAAGGGTAATTGAGCATGATGAGACTGGAGGAAGGTTAGCCATGCAGCAGAGTGTTGAACAGATTGAAGGGGAGGTTAGATTCTGAGGGAAAACTAGCAAGGAGTAGGTTACAATAGTCAAGATGGGAGGTGACTAAAGAGTGGATGAGTGTCTGAGTGGAGGAATAGCTTAATGGTTAGAGCAACTGTCTAGTACCCAGAAGATCAAGGGTTTGATTCCTACTGGCACTCCTTGTGAGCTTGGGCAAGACACTTTACCCCCATTGCCTTGGAAGAAAAGGCTCAAGCTGCTTGGGTCATGTTTTAGAGTAATAAAGTACTGAGAAAATTATGCAAATTACTCCAATCAAACTGACTTTGACAGAAAACCTCAGAGGGTATTATGTTTCAATAATTAACGTTGTTGCACGGATGTTGTCTCAGACTATTCGGCTGTAAATTACTGGATTAGAAGAACTCGTCATTAACACCAGCTCAGCCTTAGTACATCAATGACCACTTCCGGCAATTATGAAAACTTTCCTTTTACCCTCTCTCTTCCTTGTATCAAATTTCTAATTTCAACAATTGCTTGTGCTTGCACTTAACTTTATGTTTCTTCTAAATATATTCCAATATGCATTACAACTTGTGACTAGCACTTAGCTTCATGAGTCTTCAAACGAATCTGGTACAGATGAATCTTCCTTATCCGACGCCTCACTTACAACGTTGTGAACAGCGTTTCACTCAATGAATGAGGTTCTTCAGGGAATTTTTAGTGGTGCATATAGTCCAAACATTAACTGAAAATAGAAACTCACATTTAAAAACTTATTAGCTGTCCTAAGTCTAATATAAATTCTTATTAAAAACGTTTATAAGCTACTACATACCCGGTAGGGACTTTCATTCCACTCAACTTTCTCTAGCAGACCTTTTTGTAGTTTTTATCAGCAGCCATCAGCTGTTATCTTCTCTTTTCAGCCTAGAGAAACATTGCGCATGTGCTCTCTATCTCTCTTGACACCGTATTTTATAGTCTCCACCCCCCATTAACTAATGGACTAACTTAATTCACACACTCTTTCCTCTTTGAATCAGTAGATCGGTGATCAGTTTTTTAGCTGCAGTTTCCCCATTCTATCTCTAAATTTAACCCATTAGGGACTAGTGTCTGTAATTGGAAAATCCAGCGTTGTTCATGAATAAGTAGAGTTTTTGCTAATGACTTTCCATATTTGGGGACTGAAACTTGTTCTATGCAAAAACATCGTAACTGCTCGAAACTATGTTTCAATGTTTGGCAGTGAGAAACCATCGGAGCTTGTTGTATATCATGTTTTAATCGGCTCTTGTGTTCTGCCATGCGAATCTTAAAATTCCTGCTGGTTTGACCTATATAATATAGGTCACACGGGCATACTATGGCATAAACTACATTCTGTGAATTACAGTTGGTGTACTGCCGTAAAACATATTTTTTATGATGATAAATAAAATGCTGTAGTTCTATTGTTATACTGCAAATAGAACAGTTTCCACATCTGTAATGTCCCGAGATTTTCTCAGTATCAGCCGGTATGGGGCGTAAAATCGTTGGACTCACTTTCTCTTTCAAATTGCCATTGCGACGCCACACACATCGGACTGTCTTCTGAGCCAGGCAAGGTAATGTATGTAAAACCTTAATATGACGAGCCATGATTTTCTTTATTTTAAAACTGAAAGGAGTGTATTGAGTAATAAAATTAATTGTGTCAATATCAGTTTCCTTCCTTGTTTGCTTGGTTTCCAACAGTGCCGATCGGTCATTGAAAAGTGCCCGATGGTAGGCTCGTGACACCACGCCGGATGGGTACCCTCGTGCTTGAAAATCCTGAGCCAAACCCTTGGCCTTATATTTAAAATCAGCTAGCTCTGAACAGTTTCTTCGGTATCTCAGGAACTGGGAGAATGGAAGTCCTTCTTTTAATCGAAGCGGATGAGCGCTACGATAATGGAGCAGTGTATTCCGAGCTGTAATTTTACGATAAAGTGAGGTCTGCCATCCCTGTGGAGACTTCTTAATCAGTAGATCTAAAAAAATCATTTCAGTGGTATGAATGCTATACGTAAACTGAATATGAGTATCCTGATCATTGAGCCAGTTGATAAATTGAAAAAGTTCTTCTTCGGGGCCCCTCCAGAGCAGGAACACGTCATCAATAAATCTAGACCAAAGTTTAACATTTGCCTGGAACGGAGAACATTGCCATATCTTTTGTTCATAATAACCCAGCTAGCTGATTTTAAATATAAGGCCAAGGGTTTGGCTCAGGATTTTCAAGCACGAGGGTACCCATCCGGCGTGGTGTCACGAGCCTACCATCGGGCACTTTTCAATGACCGATCAGCACTGTTGGAAACCAAGCAAACAAGGAAGGAAACTGATATTGACACAATTAATTTTATTACTCAATACACTCCTTTCAGTTTTAAAATAAAGAAAATCATGGCTCGTCATATTAAGGTTTTACATACATTACCTTGCCTGGCTCAGAAGACAGTCCGATGTGTGTGGCGTCGCAATGGCAATTTGAAAGAAGAGAAAGTGAGTCCAACGATTTTACGCCCCATACCGGCTGATACTGAGAAAATCTCGGGACATTACAGATGTGGAAACTGTTCTATTTGCAGTATAACAATAGAACTACAGCATTTTATTTATCATCATAAAAAATATGTTTTACGGCAGTACACCAATTGTAATTCACAGAATGCAGTTTATGCCATAGTATGCCCGTGTGACCTATATTATATAGGTCAAACCAGCAGGATTTTTAAGATTCGCATGGCAGAACACAAGAGCCGATTAAAACATGATATACAACAAGCTCCGATGGTTTCTCACTGCCAAACATTGAAACATAGTTTCGAGCAGTTACGATGTTTTTGCATAGAACAAGTTTCAGTCCCCAAATATGGAAAGTCATTAGCAAAAACTCTACTTATTCATGAACAACGCTGGATTTTCCAATTACAGACACTAGTCCCTAATGGGTTAAATTTAGAGATAGAATGGGGAAACTGCAGCTAAAAAACTGATCACCGATCTACTGATTCAAAGAGGAAAGAGTGTGTGAATTAAGTTATTCCATTAGTTAATGGGGGGTGGAGACTATAAAATACGGTGTCAAGAGAGATAGAGAGCACATGCGCAATGTTTCTCTAGGCTGAAAAGAGAAGATAACAGCTGATGGCTGCTGATAAAAACTACAAAAAGGTCTGCTAGAGAAAGTTGAGTGCAATGAAAGTCCCTACCGGGTATGTAGTAGCTTATAAACGTTTTTAATAAGAATTTATATTAGACTTAGGACAGCTAATAAGTTTTTAAATGTGAGTTTCTATTTTCAGTTAATGTTTGGACTATATGCACCACTAAAAATTCCCTGAAGAACCTCATTCATTGAGTGAAACGCTGTTCACAACGTTGTAAGTGAGGCGTCGGATAAGGAAGATTCATCTGTACCAGATTCGTTTGAAGACTCATGAAGCTAAGTGCTAGTCACAAGTTGTAATGCATATTGGAATATATTTAGAAGAAACATAAAGTTAAGTGCAAGCACAAGCAATTGTTGAAATTAGAAATTTGATACAAGGAAGAGAGAGGGTAAAAGGAAAGTTTTCATAATTGCCGGAAGTGGTCATTGATGTACTAAGGCTGAGCTGGTGTTAATGACGAGTTCTTCTAATCCAGTAATTTACAGCCGAATAGTCTGAGACAACATCCGTGCAACAACGTTAATTATTGAAACATAATACCCTCTGAGGTTTCCTGTCAAAGTCAGTTTGATTGGAGTAATTTGCATAATTTTCTCTTTGGAAGAAAAGGCTGGCAATCTACTTCTGGTAATATATTGCCAAGAAAACGCAGAGTTCCTGTTCGGTAATCCAGTTTAGTCCTCCCCAATCGGGTAGTGCCCCTCCTCCTGCAGCCGGGAGACTGGACCAATCAAATCTTCTGTAGTATATATGCAGCCGGAGCTCCCAGAAGTCCCCAGTGTGTCCAGTCTCCCTGCAGCTGGAGGACTTCTGTGCCCCTACTGGGCACGCTAAGTGACACTTGAAGGAGCAACACTAGTTAGTTCTTTTGGGGTTTCTTTTGCTGGCGATTTTGCTCAGGGCACCCCTAGGATTCTGGGGAGTATTTTGTTTCCTGTAAAAAAAAAAAAAAAAAAAGTTTTTAAATTTAATACTGTGCTGAATTGAATAGGGTTAGTCCCCTTGGTGTGGGCTTCCCTGTTCCTGTTGCCTTATTTCTCCCTGAGAGCAGGTGGCCTTGGCATGGCTGCCAAACCTCAGTGTGTAATTTATGGGTCCCGCAGAGGTACAATGACTGACTCTGGAATCTGTAAGAGCTGTGCTGCAGTTTCTTCAGACCTGGAGCTGCCTATTGAAATTGAGGAACAGCATGTGCCCGGGGAACCTTCTCTTTCGGGGGACAGTGTCCCTTCACCGAGCATCCTTCCGTCTGGTCTGGGCCCGGCGTCCAATACGTCGGTCCCTGAGCTCCAGCAGGCGGCTATGGTAGCGTCGCCTATAGACTTTTCCCCGGATTTTGTTCTTCTCATGCATCAGGCCTTCCGCTTAAGCCGGTCTGGTCATTTGCCGGAGGCTTGGCCCGCCTCTCTCCCCCCAGCATCCGCAGGGGGGGTTCAGCGGTCTTCCCAACCCGCTGTCAAGCGGCCCAGGTTGGGGGACCAGGATCAGGACGCCCTTTGCCTCCCGGATTCCGAGGCTGAGGGGGATCCGGAGATTGAGGCGGAGGAATTAGAAGACGGGGAGCTTCCAGAACCTGAAGATCAGGCTCGCATCATTCGGGTGTTTCGAAGGGACGAGCTGGTACCTTTGGTCACGGAGTCTCTCCAAGCACTTAACCTCTCTGCGGTGCGGCCGCTGGAGGAGGAGGGTCTCGAGGATCCTCTCATTCAGGCGGTCAGGGATGCCCAGGTAGTTTTTCCTGTGCACCGAGTGGTTGAGCAGATGATCCATGCGGAATGGGAGCAACCGGAATCCGCTTTGAAAGGGATTCGGACCATGAATCGTCTTTACCCCCTTGCCGACAAGGACAGGGACTTGTTTAAGTCTCCACGGGTGGATGCTGCCGTTTCGGCAGTGACTAAGAAAACAACCATCCCGGTTGAAGGGGCCGCGGCCCTGAGGGATGTTCAGGACAAAAAGGTTGATAATTTGTTGAAGCAAGCCTTCGAGACCAACGCCTTATCGTTACAAGCTTCTATATGTGGGGCGTGGGTAGCTCGAGCTTGTTTGCGATGGTCGCAGCACCTGCGCTCGGGGTCCGGTATGGACCAACAGGGGCTGTTGGACGTTACCCGCGTAGAGTCGGGATCAGCCTACTTGGCGGATCTGTTTTATGATTTAATACGCTCCCTAGCTAATAGCATGGCCTCCATGGTAGCGGCACGACGGTCCATCTGGTTGCGCAATTGGGCGGCCGACGGTTCTTCCAAGTCTTGCCTCAGTAAACTACCCTTTAAGGGCAGGTTGTTATTTGGTGAGGCTCTGGATAAGTTGGTGAAGGATCTCGGTGAGTCTAAGGGTGGTCGGCTTCCAGAGGATAAGCCTAAGCTTAATAGGTCGTCCACCTCAGCGCGCGGCCAGTTTCGGGATGCTCGCAGATTTCGTTCTTCCCGGCTGTGGACTTCGCAGCGCGGTCGTTTTGGAACCCGTCATCAAGGGTTTCGTGGTTTCAGAGGAGCGGGAAGGGGCTTCTCCGGAGCCGCCTCTTCCTCGGCCTCTTCCTTTAATCGCAAGCCGCAATGAAACGAGGCGGGCTCTAGAGGAAGACCCGGTCCTCGGGGGTCGTTTGCGCGACTTTCTTCCTTCTTGGGCCCAAATTACGTCAGATCGGTGGGTGCTGCAGATTATAGAAGAAGGTTATGCCCTAGAGTTTGCGCACCCACTTCCGGATTCGTTTGTTCTGTCTCCCAGCAAGGGAGATCAAAAGGCGCGGGACATCCGCGTGACCCTGGATCGGCTGCTCTCTCTGGGGGCCGTGGTTCCGGTCCCGCCTTTGGAAAGAGGCGCAGGTCGCTACTCCATCTATTTTGTGGTTCCCAAAAAGGGCGGTTCTCTTCGTCCGATCTTGGATCTCAAAGGCGTGAACCGCGCTCTCAGAGTACCGCACTTTCGCCTGGAGACCCTGCGGTCAGTCATCGTAGCGGTGCGTCAAGGGGAATTTTTAACATCCCTCGATCTTACAGAGGCCTATTTACACATTCCCATCCGGCCCTCCCATCAACGGTTTCTCTGCTTTGCGCTCCCGTGGGGCCATTTTCAATTCCGGGCCATGCCGTTCGGACTCGCCACGGCTCCCCGCACCTTCACAAAGGTAATGGTTGTAGTCGCGGCGGCGTTGCGCAAGGAGGGCATCCTGGTCCATCCGTATCTCGACAACTGGTTGATTCGAGCGAAGTCTAGTCGGGAGTGTGTGCAAGTCACGAGCAGGGTGGTGGATCTCCTTCGGTCCCTCGGATGGGTGGTGAACGAATGCAAGAGCTGTCTGTCTCCGACACAGGATCTCGAGTATCTGGGAGTCCGCTTCGACACAGCAAGGGGCTTGGTGTGCCTTCCGGAGCGACGCGTACTGGCGTTGTGGGCTCTGGTCCGTCTCTTCCGGGGGATGCCAGCTCCGTCGGCGTGGTGGTACCTGCGGCTCCTCGGCACGATGGCGGCGACTTTGGAGGTGGTGCCTTGGGCGCGCTTCCACATGCGTCCGCTGCAGAGTGCTCTTCTGCGACGTTGGTCCAACCAGTTCGACTCGTTGAACAAGAGATTGCCTTGCCCAAAGACGGTTCGCCGATCCCTCCGGTGGTGGCTCTCTGCCGAGAACCTGTCGCGAGGGATTCCCTTGGAGCCTCCTCTGTGGGTTCCGTTCACGACGGATGCGAGCTTAACCGGCTGGGGGGCTCACTGCGAGTCCCGCTTTGCTCAGGGGGAATGGTCTCCCCTGGAGGCCTCTTGGTCGATCAACCGGCTCGAATTGCGGGCAGTCCGGCTAGCCCTGGTGGACCTGGAGACCCTGGTTCTCGGACGGCCGGTGAGAGTCCTGTCGGACAATGCGTCCACTGTAGCTTACATCAATCGCCAAGGGGGTACCGGCAGCGTGGCCCTGGAGGCAGAAGCGGCGGCCTTGTTCAACTGGGTGCAAACTCGCCTTCCAGCAATCTCGGCGGCTCACATTGTGGGCGTAGACAATGTCCAGGCCGATTTTCTCAGCAGAGTGCGGGTGGACCCCGGAGAATGGGAGCTAAACCCACAGGTTTACGCACAAATCGTCCGGCAGTGGGGTCCACCCATCATGGATCTCATGGCGACCTTTCAATCAGCCAAGACAGGGCGCTTCTTCAGCAGGCGAAGGGAGCGCATGTCCGAGGGGCTCGACGCTCTCATTCAGCCGTGGCCAACGTCTGGTCTTCTTTATGTCTTTCCTCCGTGGGCTCTGATCGGCCGGGTCGTACAACGTATCGAGAGCCATCGGGGTCGCGTGTTACTGGTGGCCCCGGAGGCCCTGGTATGCCGATCTGGTCCGGCTGCGCGACGGCGTTCCTTGGATCCTGCCCGCGCTACCGGATCTTCTTCTTCAGGGTCCCTTGCGGATGCCCCAAGTGGATCGATTCTCGCTTACGGTTTGGCCATTGAGAGGGCTCGGCTGAAAAGGAAGGGCTATTCCCCAGCGGTGATTTCTACCCTTTTGCGGGCGCGGAAAACGTCCACTTCTCTTACTTACGTTCGGATTTGGAGAATTTTTGAAGACTGGTGCTCCCGGCGGGGAGTCCGGGCGGCGACAGTTTCCGTGCCCGTCGTTTTAAGTTTTCTTCAGGATGGTTTCGATAAGGGCCTTGCGGCTAGTTCCCTAAAAGTCCAGTTGGCGGCTATCTCGTGTTATCGCGGCAAGGTGTTGGGTAGCCTGCTCGGGGCTCATCCGGATGTCCGCCGATTTCTTACGGCTGTTTTTCATTTGCGGCCCTCCCGCAGAGTTTTCGTTCCTCCTTGGGACTTGAGTTTAGTTCTGAGGGCCCTGGTTCGTGAACCTTTTGAGCCCCTGCGCAGGGCGTCTCTGAAAGATCTCACGCTGAAGGCGGTTTTTCTTGTAGCCATCTGTTCGGCACGACGCATTTCGGATCTGCAGGCATTGTCCTGTCGAGAGCCTTTCTTGTCTTTTTCCGCGGATCGGATCGTTCTCCGTCCGGTTCCTTCCTTTCTGCCGAAGGTGGTGTCTCCCTTTCACATGAATCAGGCAGTGTTTCTTCCAGTTCTTTCTTCGCAATCTGTCGGATCAACAGACAAAGGTCTTCTCCGGCTCGATGTGGGTCGTACGCTCCATCGTTATTTAAAGGTTACCGAGTCCTTTCGGAAATCTGACCGGCTTTTCGTGCTCTTCGGGGGTGCGCGTAAAGGGGAAGCGGCGGCTAAAGCCTCCATTGCTAGATGGCTCAAAGAGGCGATCGCGTCCGCGTATCTGTTGCAACAGCGGTCTATTCCGGAGAGTCTGAGGGCTCATTCCACTAGGGCTCAGGCGACCTCTTGTGCGGAGTATAGCCTGGTTCCGCCGGCAGATATCTGTAGGGCGGCCACTTGGTCGTCTCTGCATGCTTTCAGTAGACACTATCGCTTAGATGTGTCAGCGGCTCGGGATTCCTGTTTTGGTTCGGCGGTTCTGCGCGCCGGATGGCAAGGTCCCGCCCGGTCTTAACTGCTCTGTTACATCCCGATTGTGGAGGACTAAACTGGATTACCGAACAGGAAATGGAAATTACACTAACCTGGTAATTGTAGTTCCTGGAGGGTCCAGTTTAGTCCTCCTTCCCTCCCGACTATCTGCTAATGTGGTGCGGCGCGCCTTTCCGAACGGTTGATATTAAGACGGTTCCTCTTGCCGTTCGGTCCCTCTGTGGCAGCCGCGTTTTTTTTGCTGAGGCTCTTCCCTGTCTCGGGGGTTCAGGCAGCTCCTGAACTTCTGGTGGGGAGCGGTGTTTTGATTCCTGAGGCGTCGGTGCCGGCGCAATGCAGTGTTCTGACTTCCTCGTTTGGGGAGGGGGTTGGATATTCCTTGGGGGGGAACAAATTGTTCTTTAAGTAGGTCATTTTGTATATTAATCTAATGTGTTGCTTCGTTAAGTATGCTTTGTTACTAGTACACTGGGGACTTCTGGGAGCTCCGGCTGCATATATACTACAGAAGATTTGATTGGTCCAGTCTCCCGGCTGCAGGAGGAGGGGCACTACCCGATTGTGGAGGACTAAACTGGACCCTCCAGGAACTACAATTACCAGGTTAGTGTAATTTCCATTTGCTGGACGGCCAGGAGTCAACACTGACTTGATGGCACTATAAAAAAAAAGTGTCTTGGGGGTCTGTTTACTAAACGGCGCACTTGTACGGGGCGCACATGAGCGCTCTAAAAGATGTATTTAAGTGCTCTTAAGCGCCCCGTACGAGTGCGCGGCACATTAACGGGTCCCGCAAGCGTGCGCCGACAACGCGCACATTTGCGGGGCGGTAATGTGCGAAAGAGGCGTGCCAAGGCGAAATGAGGGTGGAGGAAGGCCCCCTAGGGGCGGAGAGACGGGGTCAGTGGGCGGAATGTGGGAGGGGAGAGACTCGCCGCACAGGAGCGTGCCCGAATCTGCAAAGAAATTTACCGCCAGTGAAACACTCGCGTTAGAGGTGCTGTGCAGGGAAAAGAAACCGTTTCCGTCAGCAATGTGCAGCACAATAGTGGAAGCCCAAAAACCGTGAGCAGTGTGATCTATGTGCACAGATCAAACGCCGTAATGTCACAGGGCACTAACCACACGGGCGCCGCGCACCTTAGCGCATCTGTCAATCACAGCTTCTGTTCTTCACGACGGAACGCCCACTCCTTATACGGCACCCGCTCGGTACCGCGGACCGCACAACACCGGCCTTTAGTAAACAGACCCCTTGGTAATGTGTTCAGAAAGGAATGGGCAAATTTTGTTTGTTATAGAGAAAGAAATGGCAGGTTTTAGCTATCAGATGTGGTTTCATGTGAGTCTCCATCTCCTCCAACTTCATACACTTGCCGCTGTATGACAATTGTAAAAACATCTCCCGTGACTGAAGCTTTTTAAGGACTGCCACTTCTACTGCTTAAGTGTCTATGACACTAAGCAACATCATTTTTCTGACATTAGTCACGCCTCAGCTCACTTGGCTGTCCATCTTCTCTGTAGTTTCTCATCTTTGTATGCAATCCCAGACCCTTCAGAGTGAGCCTTGATCGGGACCCCCTGAGGAATTTTGAGGTTCTACCTCAAAGTAAGATTTTTGCAGGGATCGATGCTGGCATGCCGAATCCAGATGTACCAGCTGTACATGGGCATGTACTTGCGAGACCTGGCAAAGGAGATTGCCGGGTTCTCTGCTGGGCTCTCCGAGGGTCCTTTGCAGCGCTTCCAGGTTTTGTCCACTGGGATCTGAGAGTGCTCGAAGTTTAACTCAAGCAGCCTATGACTGCTTTGAGGCTTCGGCCTGGGTAGCGGGAGCCGGCATTGGTGCACGATGTCAGGCATGGCTACAGTCGTCAGACCTAGAGCCATGGGTGCAGGACAAGTTGGTAGATGTCCCTTGCCGAGGGGAAAAACTCTTTGGCAAGCCCATGACTGAGAAGGTTGCCAAGATTGAGTCCGAGTACCTGACCCGGACAAGACTCGAGAAGAAGGGCTCAGGTAAGAAGCCCTTTTTCCCGAGGAAAGGATCAGCTTACTGAAACTACCCCACTTATCAGGCCTCCCCAGCTCTGCCACGAGGTTAACAGGGGCCAAAGGCTTCTTCAAGAAAAAGGTTTTCAGGGTCTTTTTAAATGTGGAAAAATTTTGTTTTATGCGCAAGTGGGCCGGTAAACAATTCCACAAGGCAGGGGCTGTGGCAGAAAAGGCGGAATTTCGGTTTACATATAACACTTTAACTACTGCACAAGTCGGTTTACAAGGAACAGTTAAAGAACAGTTTACAGGGAAAAATTGCACAAGTAACAATCATATTTCAAAAGATATTTAGATAATTAACAATAACGTAGTATTAAACTATTTACAGGAAATAAGTGGTTTTGGTGATATTTTGGAGTTGTGTGCGTCAAGTATATGGTGGATGGAAGGAGTTGAATAGTGTGGTTAGTTTTGATGAGGAAGTGGAAGAGGTCTATGGTGCTGCTCACACTGATAATAGTGTGTGTTAAGCTGCTGTCTGAATTGAGTTAAGTCTTTGATTTCTCTTAGTGTATTAAAAAGGCTGTTCCATTGGGGAGGGCATAGAGGGAGAATGCCCTATTGGTGGTAGATGGGTTTCATTTTCTGACCCTATTAGGAGTGGATAGCATGTTTTTTAGGCTGTCGTTTTTGTTTTTGTGGAATGTTTATTAGTGTGTTGAGGGAGGAGTGGCTCAGTGGTTGGGACAGGTTACCTCAGGCTGGAGGGCCAGGGGTTCAATTCCCACGTAGGGACAAGTAACCTCAGGCCGGAGGGACTGGTGTCTCTAGTCCCATGGCCACTCCTTGTGGTCTTGGGCAAGCCATTTAACCCTCCATTGCCTCAGGCATTTAACCCTCCATTGCCTCAGGCTTAGATTGTGAGCCCTTCGGGGACAAGGGAATAAAAATTGCCTGTTAGCATATATATATGTAAACCGCTTTGACCCAGTGAAAAGCGGTATATATTTATTTAGCTGCATTTAGCTGCATAAATATAAGCACAGCTAAATAAATAAATGTTTGTTTTGAAAATTATCATAAGAGCTTTGAATTTAATTCTTTGAAATATTGGGAGCCAATGGAGCTGAAACAGGATGGGTGTTATGTGATCTGACTTATCAGCTTTCATGATTGTGCGGGCAACTGTATTTTGAGCCAGTTGAAGGGGCTTTAGGATTTTCTTTGGAAGGCCGTGGAATATGCTGTTGCTGTAGTCATAATGGGGAGTTATTAGTGCTTGAGCTACTGAGCGGAAGTCCGTGGGGGAGAACAGAGGTCTCAGATCTTCAATCATTCTAGTTTTATTGTAGGTTCCGCAGCTAGTCATTTGAATGTGTTTGATGAAATCCAGGTTTTGATCAAGGTGAATCCCAAGGTATTTTATTTCTTTTCTTATTTCAAGTGAGGCATTGTTTACATGTAGTGAACTTGGAGGGTTGTAAGTTTTATTCTCCAGGACCAAGCAGGAAGTCAGTCCTCACTTAAGGGTGACGTCGGCGCCGACGGAGCCCTCGCGGAGCAATTTTCCCCAGCTTTCAAAGAAAGCCTTTGGGAATTGCAGCGCGCATGCGCGGTCGTCTTCCCGCCCGAGGGTGCCATCTTAGCCAGTCTTCTTTTTTCCGCGGAGCCCTACAGACGTCCCCGTCTTGTCCCCGCGAAAAAGTTGATTTTCTTCCTTATTTTATCCTTTTTTCTTTCGGTTCGACGCCGATCGTTTTCCCGCCCGGACTCGCGACGCCGGTCTCGAGTCCTCTTACTTTTTTCGGTTTTTCTGACTTAGTCAGCTTTCGTTTTCGTTTTCCCTGGCAGCCCGGTCCTTTGACCTCGCAGGGGCCCTTTTTCCCCCGATGGCTGCCAGTGGGTTTAAGCGGTGTGGTCGGTGTGACCGAAATATGTCACTAACCGACACACACGACTTTTGCCTCCGCTGCCTGGGCCCGGATCATGAGGAACTGATCTGTGGGCCCTGCAGCAAACTGTCCTCAAAGGCGTTGAGAAGTCGGCGGCATCAGCGTGAGAGAATCTTCGCTGACCCCAGCCGTACCCGGACCTCGTCGGAGGCCTCCGCGTCGAAAGGCTCCAGCTCGGACCGTCGCCGGAGCTCCTCCGACCGGGGTTCTCCCTCCGGGGACCATTGTCGGAAGGAAAAACCCGCGAGGGCGGCGTCGGTGGACGCTCCTGGTTCCGCGAGGGCCAGGTCGCATAGCCCCGACAGCCGCCCCCGGGTCCTTGGAGAAGGAACACATCCCTAAGCGACCTCGCCTGGAGTCGGAGATGCCTGCCCGGGTAAGTCCTGTGGTCCTTCTGGACTCGCCTCCGCGACAGCCGACGTCGGGCCCGACGCCGTCGGGGCCCGAGTCGGGGGCTGCTGGGTCACCTGAGCTCGGACTCAGGTTGACGGCCTTGGAGAGCAGACTGTCTGCCTTCATGGACCAGCAGAGGGCACTGCTCGCTGGCTTCGCTGGCGCCGCTGCCCCGACCGCCGGGACGTCGACGTCCAAGTCGACCCCGGAGACCGAGCCGATCCTCGAGTCGATGAGAACTCGAGTCGATCCTCGGTCGAGGTCACCCTCGGCCTCCCGTTCGGGACCGAGGTCGCCGACGCCGACTCCCTCGGCGTCGGGGCGGCTGGCGCCGCACCCTGCCCGGGCCGACCCCACCGAGTCCTCGTCGGAGTCGGTCTGGGAGTCTGAGGAGGAAGAGTCACCTGATTCTTTCCGGACTCGGTGTGTCCCATCGGACTCGCCGGAGTCCGAGCCTCGGAAGCAGTCCCCCCCGGAGGATGCCCGGTTCTCGGACTTCGTTAGGGATATGGCCAAGGCTTTGGCCTTCCCTGCGGATCCCGAGGAGGAGCCTCGAGCCGAAGAGCTCGACGCCCTCCAGTATGACTCTCCCGCGAGGGAACACTTTACTGTGCCGGTTCCTCCTATGCTGGAACGACTACTCTTCCGCATGTGGGAGAGTCCGGCCTCCTCGCCGGTCCTGAGCAAGCGGGTCGATTCTATCTATCGAGTCCGCAAGAGCCCTGGCTTTCAAAAGGCACAGCTGCCACACCATTCCATGGTAGTGGAATCGGCCATGCATCGTCTTAAGAGCCAGAAGATGCACTCCTCGGTGCCTCCTGGAAGGGAGGCCCGTAACCTGGATGGCCTTGGCAAGAAGTGCTTCCAGGGCTCTATGCTCGCATGTCGTGTCCAGACTTACCAGCTATACATGGGCATGTATCTCCGGGATCTGGCTAAAGAGCTAGCCGGATTCTCCGCTGGTCTCTCCGAGGAGCCCTTGCGGAGGTTCCTGGCCTTGTCCACGGGCATTCGGGAATGCTCAAAGTTCATGTCCCGAGCAGCCTATGATGGCTTTGAAGCCTCGGCTCGAGTGGCCGCAGCCGGCATCGGTGCCCGCCGACAGGCTTGGCTTCAGTCGTCAGACCTTGAGCCCTGGGTACAGGACAAGTTGGTCGATGTCCCCTGCCGAGGCGAAAACCTCTTTGGCAAGCCCATGGCGGAAAAGGCTGCACAAATTGAGACTGAGACTCTCACCAGGACCAGGCTCTCTAGGAAGACCTCCGCCCCTTCCCAGAAAAAGAAGGGCTCGGGGAAAAAGTCCTTTTACCGAGGAAGGCGGCTGCCTACAAACAATACCCCCATTATCAGGCCCCTGCAGCTCCCCAACAGGGCCAGCAGGCCAAGGGACGGGGTAACGGATCCCGTAGGCAGCAAGCCCCCAAGCCTGCACCACCAGCCCCTGCTCAGCAGGGTGGGGGCTTTTGACTCGCTCAGCATAGCCTCTCCCCCCCCCCGCTGGCTCCTCCCAGCACCGGAGGCCGGCTGGTTCACTTCGCCCACAGGTGGTCCAGCATCACCGCAGATGCCTGGGTACTTCAGGTCGTGCGAGAAGGCTATCTTCTCCACTTCCATCAGGTCCCTCCCTCCTATTTTCCGGGAGAACCTCCGCGACCCCCTCTGCACAGGGAGTTGCTCCTTCAGGAGTTAGCAGGTCTTCTGCAGGAACAGGCGGTGGAACCGGTGCCCCACCACCTGAGAGGTCAAGGCTTTTATTCAAGGTATTTTCTGATACCAAAGAGAACAGGGGGCCTCAGACCCATCCTGGGCTTGCGCAACCTCAACAAGTTCCTTGTGCGGGAGAAGTTCAAAATGCTTACCCTTGGAATCCTTCTGCCCTACCTCCAGCAGGGAGATTGGCTATGCTCCTTGGATCTAAAGGATGCCTACACGCACATCCTCATCCACCCAAGCCACCGCCAATACCTAAGGTTTGTGGTGGCCGGAAATCATTACCAGTACAGAGTACTGCCCTTTGGCCTGTCCTCCGCACCCCGAGTCTTCACAAAATGTCTCGCGGTTGTGGCGGCCCATCTCCGGCTTCACGGCCTCTATGTCTTTCCGTACCTCGACGACTGGCTCATCGGAGCAGCGTCCGCTCGGGAGGTCACCAACGCCACGCGCCGCACGGTGACTCTTCTGCAGCACTTGGGCTTTGTTATAAACTTCGCAAAGTCCACTTTGCTCCCCTCACAGGATCTCGAGTTCATCGGCGCAAGGCTGCACACTCCTCAGGCGTGAGCATACCTACCGCTCGACAGGGCTCAACGGCTCATGGACCTAGCCGACCGTTTTCGCAGCCCGCCCCTGGTCTCCGCCAGGCGCTTCCTGAGACTCCTCGGCCATATGGCTTCCACCGTCCATGTGACCCCCAATGCCCGCCTGAATATGCGGTCTGCTCAATGGTGTCTCCGCCAGCAGTGGCGTCAAGCCACAGGCGACCTAGCAGACCTACTGCGCGTCTCCGAGCCGCTGATCTCGTCTCTCCGGTGGTGGCTCCGGCAGCCGAACCTCATATTCGGAATGCCTTTCCAGTCGCCTCAACCGACCCGGGTGCTGACCACCGATGCATCCCTCCTGGGCTGGGGAGCACATTGCCAAGAGGCACGTACTCAGGGCCTCTGGACCACGTGGGAGTCTGCTCAGCAGATCAACTTCCTGGAGCTCCGGGCGATCCGCCTAGCTCTCAAGGCCTTCTCCCACCTGACTTCCCAACAGTCCGTCCTTGTCCAGACGGACAATCAAGTTGCCATGTTCTACGTGAACAAACAGGGGGGCACGGGCTCCTTCCTCCTCTGCCGGGAGGCACAGAAGCTCTGCTCTTGGGCCGTCAGTCACGGCATTCTCCTCAAGGCAGTTTATCTCCCGGGCCAAGAAAATTGCCTTGCGGACAAACTCAGCAGGGTCCTCCAGCCGCACGAGTGGCGTCTGGATCCCTTGATAGTTCAGAAGCTCTTCCTCAAGTGGGGCCTCCCCACGGTGGATCTCTTTGCCAGTCCTCACAACCGGCAGCTTCCTCGCTTCTGCTCTCGTCAGCCACACCCCCTTCGGGTTGCGGCGGACGCCTTTCTGATCTCATGGTCGGGGAGCCTTCTGTACGCTTTCCCTCCCATCCCGTTAGTCTCTCGGACTCTTTTCAAGGTTCTCCGAGACAAAGCCTTCATGATCCTGGTGGCCCCTCGCTGGCCCAGGCAGCCGTGGTTTCCGCTCCTGCTGCAACTGGCGGTGGAGGATCCAATCCCTCTGGGGGTACAACCGGATCTCCTCACTCAGGATCAGGGGTCCCTACTGCACCCCAACCTCAGGTCTCTCAACCTCATGGCCTGGCTGCTGAGAGGGTAGTCCTTGCTCCCCTTCTCCTGCCGGCGGAGGTGGAGGAGGTCGTCTTGGCTTCGCGACGGCCTTCTACCCGCAAATGCTACGCCCTTAAATGGCGTCGCTTTGCAGTCTGGTGTACCCATCAGTCTCAGGATCCCTTCTCCTGCCAGGTGTCGGTGATCTTGCAGTACTTGCTGCACCTCTCTAATCTGGGACTTAAGTCCAACTCCGTCAAAGTTCACCTCAGTGCTCTTTCAGCACATCATGTGCCGGTGGACGGCAGACCTCTCTCCAACGACCCTCTCGTGGCGAGGTTTCTCCGAGGTCTCCTTCTACTTAAACCACCTCTGCGCCCGCCAGCACCTGACTGGGACCTGAATGTGGTTTTGCAGCGGATCACCTGTCCGCCTTTTGAACCTATGGCTACCTGTTCTCTCCGTTTTCTGTCTTGGAAAACACTGTTCTTGATAGCCCTCACTTCCGCTAGACGCGTAAGTGAATTGCAGGCCCTCGTGTCTGATCCCCCTTACACTAGGTTCTACAAGAATAGGGTAGTCCTACGGACTCACCCAAAATTTCTGCCTAAAGTGGTCTCCCCTTTCCACATCAATCAGGAGGTGGTACTTCCAACCTTCTTTCCCAGACCACACTCCAGCCGAGCTGAAACGGTCCTCCATACCCTGGACTGTAGAAGGGCATTGAACTTCTACCTTGACCGTACGCGGGAGCACCGTAAAGCTGCTCAGCTTTTTGTGTCTTTTGACCCCAATAAATTGGGGCTCCCGGTCTCCAAGCGTACTCTGTCCATCTGGGTTGCGGACTGTATCTCTTGGGCTTATGGGGCAGCCGGACTCTCCTTAGAAAGTCGAGTCACGGCTCATTGCGTTCGGGCAAAGGCTACGTCAGTGGCTTACCTCCGCTCTGTTCCGCTGGCAGACATCTGCCCGGCCGCTACTTGGTCTTCGAGCCAGACTTTTGCGGTCCATTACTGTCTCGAGAGGGAGTCCCGTAGGGACAGTGCTTTCGGACAGGCAGTCCTCCGTAATCTCTTTGAGGTCTGAGCAACTCCTACCCTCCATCCCGGATGTGGGCTACCGGTGGGTGATAATTCAGCGAAGATTCTATCCTTCTGTGCTGCTGAGCTAGAGGGAGCTCATTTTTGTGCTTAGGGTCTCCGGTAGCCTTGAGCTTGGGAGTCCCATAAGTGAGGACTGACTTCCTGCTTGGTCCTGGAGAAAGCGTAGTTACTCACCTGTAACAGGTGTTCTCCAGGAGCAGCAGGAATCAGTCCTCACTACCCTCCCTCCTCCCCTTGGAGTTGCAATCGTCTGCTTATGTTCTTTTTGCAAATTTTTATGCTGTCTTTTTTAGCTATGTCATCTGACTGGCTAAGATGGCACCCTCGGGCGGGAAGACGACCGCGCATGCGTGCTGCAATTCCCAAAGGCTTTCTTTGAAAGCTGGGGAAAATTGCTCCGCGAGGGCTCCGTCGGCGCCGACGTCACCCTTAAGTGAGGACTGATTCCTGCTGCTCCTGGAGAACACCTGTTACAGGTGAGTAACTACGCTTTCCTGGTAATAATGAGCGCTGTTTTCTTCAAGTTAACTGTGAGGTTGACTTGAGTTAAGCCATTCAGAGACATCGTTGAAGCAGCTGGTGATTTTTGTGAAGTTAGGATCTTTGATGTCAAAGGTTGTGAATAGCATTATATCATCTGCATAAATTCTGTAGTCTACGTTATGTGATTGTATGATATTGCAGATAGGTTGTAGGTATATATTGAATAGAAGTGCAGATAATGCAGATACCTGGGGGACGCCTTGAAGTTCGGTGAAGGTGCTGGGTAGAATGTTTTCATAGTAAACTTGTTGGGTACGGTTAGACAGTAGTCTTGAAACCATTGTAGAGGTGTACCACCTTAGCCCAGGTGTTAGGCGGTTAATTAAGATGTTATGGTTTACAGAG
The DNA here is from genome assembly GCA_033557465.1 of Ichthyophis bannanicus. Lineage (NCBI taxonomy): Eukaryota > Metazoa > Chordata > Amphibia > Gymnophiona > Ichthyophiidae > Ichthyophis > Ichthyophis bannanicus. The sequence goes on from CM066034.1 coordinate 1,033,010,639, forward strand.
TCAAATGCAGAAGATATATCTAGGAAAATGAGGATGAAGGCCAGAAGGTCGGTGATTCAAATCCCACTAGAGGACAGCAACCTTGGGCCGGAAGGACTGGGGTTTCTAGTCCCACAGGTGCTCCTTGTGGTCTTGGGCAAGCCACTTAACCCTCCATTGCCCATGTTCCCTGTAAGTATTAGTGTATGTGTCTCATATCCCCTCATGTTAAATGTATCCCCCAACCGCTTTGACCCGGTGAAAAGCGGGATATAAATGCAGATAAATAAAATAAATAAAAATAAATAAAAGGCATTTTGAATGTTGTCGATTCCTTGTATGACCAAATCAAGAAGGGATGTGAGCAGCGTTTCTACTCCATGATTTGCTGTAAATCCATATTGATGAGGGTCAAATGAAGCATTGGAATCCATGAAATCTTGAAATTGCAGCTGTACTGATTTTTTGATGATTTTGGATAGGAAAGATAGGCTAGATTTTGGTCGTTTGAATTGGGGCAAGATTTGTTGGTGCATTTGTTTCAGGATTGGCCTTATAGATGCCTTTTTTAATACGCTTGGTAAAAGTCCTTGAGCTAGTGAGAGGTTAACGATTTTTTGGATGAATGGTATTAGCAGTGAATTTGTGGCTTTTATCCAACTGACTAGATATGGATCTAGAACTGAGGTAGTAGTGTTCAATGATTTGATGCAGTATTTAATCTGCTCTTTGGTTCTAGGTGAAAATCCTGGAGAAGGAACACCTGTGACTCCCAAATATAAAAATGGGAATGAAGTTGATACCACACCATTCAAAGAAGATGTGTTACAACAACTTGCAAAACTGAAAGTAGACAAGGCCATGGGACCAAATGGGATATATCCCAGGATACTGAAAGAGCTCAGAGAGGTTCTTGCAGGGCCAATAAATGATGTTTTTAACAGATCCTTGGAAACAGGAGAAGTTCCTCAGGACTGGAGAAGGGCTGATGTGGAACCTCTTCACAAAAGTGGTGACAGGGAAGAAGTGACAGACTACAGGCTAGTGAGCCTTATCTCAGTGGCAGGAAAAGTAATGGAGGCGCTCCTGAAAGAGTGAATAGTGGACTTTCTCAAAACCAACAGGTTGCATGATCCGAGGCAACATGGTTTTACCAAAGGACGATCTTGCCAAACAAATCTGAGTTCCTTGACTGGGTGACCAGAGAACTAGATCAGGGGCATGCGATGGATGTCATCTACCTGGATTTCAGCAAAGCCTTTGATACTGTTCCTCATAGGAGGATTATCAATAAACTCAGTAGTTTGGGTTTGGGTCCCAAGATGATGAACTGGATCAGAAATTAGTTGACTGACAGATGTCAGATGGTGATGGTAAATGGAGCTCACTTGGATGAAAAGAGTGTGATTGGCGGGGTGCCCCAGGGTTCAGTCCTGGAACCGGCACTGTTCAATGTATTTGAGAGCGATATTGCTGAAGGACTGAATGGAAAAGTCTGTCTTTTTGCAGATGGCACAAAAATTTGCAACAGAGTGGACTTCCCTGAGGAAATGGATAACATAAGGAAAGATCTACAAAAGCTGGAAGAACGGTCTAATGCTTAGCAGTTAAGATTTAATGTGAAGAAGTGTAGTGTCATGCATTTGGAAAGCAGAAATCCAAGGGCAATGTACGCGATAGGGGGCAAAAGGTTGGTGTGGACGGACCAGGAGAAGGACCTTGGTGTGATTATTTGAGGATCTCAAGGTGGCAAAACTATTTTCTTTATTGATAGTTGATACAAGTAGATTAAAGTTGTCCACTGTTTCAATTTCTGCAACAAGTTAGTGGCAAAAGCCAGGAGGATGTTGGGTTGTATACAAAGAGGAATTATCAGCAGAAAGGAAGAGGTACTAATGTCACTGTATAAGTCACTCGTGAGGCCTCACTTGGAATACTGTGTTCAGTTTTAGACACCATATCTCGCAAAGGATGTAAAAGGACTGGAAACTGTTCAGAGGAAGGCGACCAAAATGATTTGGACCCTGCACCAGAAGCCTTATGAGAAGAGATTTGAATACCTAAATATGTACACTGGAGGAGAGGAGGGATAGGGGAGATATGATTCAGACCTTTAAATACTTAGAGCATTAATAACAAACAAACCTCTTCCAAAGACGGTGATGCTGTAAAACTAGAGGGCCTAACATGAAGCTGCAAGGTGGTAAATTGAAAGGCAATGTCTGGAAATACTTTTTCACTGAAAGGGTGGTGGATGCTTGGAATGCCCTCCCGATGGAAGTGGTGGGGGCAAATATAGTGACAGAGTTCAAAATGGCATGGGACAGACACAATGGATCCTTTTGTAGCAACAGGATAAAATCAAAATAAACTTAATTATCTAATTTCTCAACAAACAGGGGTGCCCTACACAGAGTGGTGGGTCCACCCTTAAACAAAGATATGGGGAGGGGTGACCTGCACAGAGTGGCAGGTGCACCTACTCTTGCCAACTTGCTAGGCAGACTATATGGACCATACTGGTCTTTATCTGCTGTCATTTACTATGTTACTATGAATTCCAGGTTACAGGGCAGTGGGGCGTGGGATAGGTGGATGTAGTCTCATACGTTAAGTTTGGATTTTTCCATGTAATGATTTGCAAACTGTTGAGCAGTTATGTTGCAAGTTGATGGATCACTCGAGTTCAGGATTTTTGTTATGTTTTGTATTATGTGGAACAGTTCTCTTGGCCGGTTAAGGGATTTCGAGAGGAATTTAGAGTAGTATTCTTTTTTTGCGTCCAAGATACTTTGATGATAGATTTTTAGGTTGTTCATATAGTTAAGCTTGTCATCTTCAGATTTGGAAGCTATCCATTTCCTTTAGGCTTTCCTTAGGGCCGTTTTTGTATGTTTTAAGGTTTTGGAGTACCAAGTTTGAGAGACTCTGCGGTTTTTTGTTAGTTTTACTGATGCTGCACTTGGAGCTCTTTTCCATGCTTATTTTATCAATGAATTTATCTTTGTCAAACTTCGTGAATCGATAGTGTGCTGATGTTACATGAATATTGGTTGATGGTGATCTGAATCATTACTAAAACATATGAGGAAGTGGTCTGACCATGGAACTGGCTGAATGCTTTTAATGGATATATTTTTGTTCTGAGACCATGTAGTAGGATAGAAAATGAGAACATGTGTTCCCTTTTGTATGAGTTGCTGTGTCAATCAGTTGGTTGTAACTGATGTCTTCCATTGCTTGAAAGAAAGTCAAACTCTGTGCAGCATGTAAGGCTGATAGGTTAAAGTCACCCAAGATATGTTATGTTCTTTACATGGTGGTGATGCAGATCATGATGTTTCTATTATGCTGTCCAGTGCATTGATTTCAGAGGAGGGTGGTCTATATATGAGTGAGATTGTTAGGATATCTAAGCTATCAGTACTTAATGAGGAGCATTGTTGGGCACATAAAGAGATTTTGCATAGGATAATTAGTCATCCTCCTTTTTTGTATTGTCTTGAGCAGTGGTATATGTTGTATCCTGGTGACTGCAGTTGATTGAGGAGTACAGTATCAGTGTCAGATCCATGTTTCCGTTAGACATATGAAGTCTGGTTTTGCATCATTTATTAGGTCTTGTATGATAGGGATTTTCTTCTTTATAGATCTGGTATTTATCAGGTACTATTTTAGTGGTTCTGAGCATTTAGGTGGTGCTTTGGAAGGTATTGTTGTGTTTGTGTTTTTTGTTTGAGCTGATTACGTATGGGATAGAGCAGGTAGGGAGGGGGGTAAGACGAACAGGTATCCCTTTGTCTGAATTGGTAGGGTATTACTGGAATGATAAATTATTGCTTGAAGTGGGATAGTGCATTAGTGGTTGACAGAGAACCATAGTAATTTAGTGATTAGGAGGACTGTTTTTGTTGACTTTGTACAGTGGAAGATGGAGTAAGTGCTGATATGTCTTTGAGGAATGAAGGTATAAGGTTACAAGGTATACGATATATCAAGTCCTCCAAGGATACAGTGTATTACAATGAGCTGATAGATTCACAAGGTACAAGATACTACTATGCATTAAAGGGATTAGAGCAGTAAAACTTGAGGTAAAGGTTTACATAGAGTGGTGAGAAGCACAATAAACTGTAATGTAAGCAGAAATTATGATAAATGTGGAGAACTTACATTTAGGCATTCATTTGGTGAGTGTGACGGTCCCTGCCTAAGGGCCATGCCAAAGGGGCCTCTGGCAAGGCACAGGCCCACCCAATGGTACTGAAATTTAAAGTTCAGTCCTCTGGCCCTGATTAGCCTTGGGCCGGTGAGCAGGGAGGGATTTGCCTTCCCGCTCCCTCGCCCAGTATTTTGCAAACTCTAGCTAAAGTTGAAAAAGAGCAAGCCATTCATGAATGTAGCAAAATATGACTGTGAGAATATAACACTGGAATTTAAAGACTATCTGTCTACAAAATAGATTTGCTGCTTTAGATACAAATAACAGAGCTCCAGAAGAGTTATGGGATGATGACATGAAGGTTGTGTTGGAAGAAAGCGAGAAGTCTCTTCAAAAGGTGAAAAAGCAAAATAGTGCGGTATATAAGAGACTGTAAATAAAAAACAGCCAAAATGGATGACTGAAGAAACTCTGAAAATTGCCCAGAAATGCAGAGAAGCTAAAGCCAGAGGAGAAAGAGAGGCAATTGTAGAACTCAACACAGATTTCCAACATGCAGGAAGACAAGACAAGGAGAAGTACTACAATGACACATGCAAGGAGATAGAATCAGAAACTATTAGAGGAAGAACAAGATCGGCTTTCTTAAAAGTACGAGAGTTAAAGAAAAAATTCCAGCCTGGAATTGTAATGTTACAAGATGCTCAAGGATCCATGTTGAATGATGATGAGAAGATTAAGAAAAGGTGGAAAGAGTATACAATCATTATACGATAAAGATCGTGGATGCTCTCTCTGATTAGACTCATGCTTTTCCACTCTAGCTCACCTAGGGACTTTCTGCATACTAGTGCATTCTGGAACATGTAGTCTTTTAGGGAAACAAGCTGTCTTATTTCTATAACCTGCCAGCACAGGTCCCTTGATCAGAGTAAACTCTCCTCTTTTGTCATTACTCCCTGAGCTTTGATAAGCTTTCTTATCACAAGAGGATCTGAAACATTTGCTTCTGAAGATCTTAAAATGAGCCTGCAACTTAATGTAAAGAAAACAAAGATCCTGACAACTGGCAAAATCAATAAGTTCATAGTTGATGGAGCAGAAATTGAAACAGTGGACCAACTTTAACCTACTTGCATCAACTATCAATAAAGAAGCAACAAGCAGTCAAGAAATTGCTCTTGGCAGAATAGCTCTGAAGGACCTAGACAAGATTCTCAAGAGCAGAGATGTCTGTCTCCATTCAAAGATTCATCTCATTCAAACCATGGTATCTTCAATAATGTCATATGGATGCAAACGTTGGACAGTAAAAAAGATAGACAGGAAGAAAATTGATGTCTTTGAATTATGGTGCTGGCGACAAATACTGTGTATGTCATGGACTGCCCGAAGAACAAAACAGTCAGTACTAAAGGAGATCAAACCTTGTTTTCTTTAGAAGCTCAGATGACAAGACTTTGACTTTCATGCTTTTAACACATCATGCAAAGAGAGATCATTAGAGAGAGACATCCTGCTTGGCAAGGTAGAAGGTCATCATAGAAGAGAGAGGTCAGCAATGAGATGGATCGCTACAATAACAGCAGCAATGGGTGCCATTCTATCAACAATGAGCTGCCTAACTAAAGACCGAACACATTTTAGGACAACTAGCCAAAGGGTAGCCATGAGTCGACACCGACTCAATGGCAGTTAACAACCATGTCATGCTCATATCTAGACTCTCCCAATAAGGCATTAAGGACAAAGCTTTTGAATGGTTTAAATCCTATTTCACTAACAGGACCCAATATGTTCAAATAGACCACATCTCCTCATTGCCATTCCCGCAAGAACAGGGTATCCCAGAGGGCTCCGCCCTCTCTGCGCTACTTTTTAATTTGTATCTTCAGCAGATCTGCACCATCTTCCAAAGCCATAAAATAAATTACCATATCTCTGCAGATGTCATTATGTTGTACATGCCATTTGATGTATCCAACCCCAAATATGACAGTATATCACGTTGTCTCACCGAAGCAGAAAAGTGGCTTAAATCAATGAACATGAATATCAACTTCAAAAAAATAGAAGTGCTATTTATAACGAAAAACCCTAACTTCTCCCCACCGCCAGTTATCAACATTGGAAACATCACCCTACCAGTGAAGACACAGGTTAAATATTTGGGGGTCACTCTTGACAGAACGCCCAGCTTAACCCCTCATATAAAGCAAACTGCTAAAACTATATTCTTTAAAATAAGGACAATCCAACAGCTCAGACCGATATTAGACAGTAATGACTTCAGGACTGTGGCACAAACTCTAACACCACATTTAGATTATTGCAATTGCATACTTCAAGGAACCTCTAAGAAAAATCTGCATACTCTACAATTGGCTCAAAATGTCGCTGCAAGGATGATCTTCAAAGCAAAATTATCTGACCACATCTCTCTGATTCTTTACAACCTGCGCTAGCTCCCAGTTTCATGTAGAATCCTATACAAACTAATGGTTAACCACGTTCAAGCTCATCAATAATATAGCCCCGTCATATCTTGCAACGCTAATCCATACTCCCCAGGAAAGTAGGTCAAGAAGAAGAGCGAATCTCCAAATGTTGCTAGTTCCCGATTCCATTCGAAAATCAGGGCAGAAGACAAGCAATGCCTTCTCGTTCATTGCACCTACTTTGTGGAACAACCTCCCAGTTGAACTCAGAGAGATTAAGGACCTACAATCATTTAGAAAAGATCGAAAAACGTATCTATTTACCCAGCATTTTTACAATCTGCAACACAATGATGTCCTAAATTCACAGGTCAACACTGATTAGCAGCCATACACTGACCCTACTTAGACATAACATAGACACATTACACACACAAACGCACACATGCACAATTCCCCACATCTTTGTACCACCCAGTCATTCAGCAAATTGAACCATATACATTACCTTCTGTAAATAGTTCAGTTGTTCAATAGTTTAATAAGTTTAAAAGTTTATTATATATTTAACTAAATTGTTCTAAAATGTTCATTGTAAAAATAATTTAATTATTATTTTGTTCTATGTAAACCGCATCTGATCTCTGGAAGAGGCGGTATAAAAGAATGTACAAATAAATAAATAAACAAACAACCACCACCGCCCTAGTAATATTTTTTTATTATATAGGTTGTCACCCTATTACACAATTAAGAGGGTTAATTTCACAGTAAGAGTCAAACAGCGATTTACAAGTGAATAATTAGCTCTGATCTTTCATGTATTTTGTCAGTAAGGAGGCCCCAGGAATAGCCTGCAGGCTGAGGTTCACAAATAGGATCTCTGCAAGTCGTGACACTTCTGAGCTTGAGATAGTTGGTGGGGTCTCCGCCCTTATGACCATCTTCCTTTTTGGTTGAGCCTTCCAGCACTGGTGGCCATGAGGCCTTAGCTGCACAAGGCCCTGGGAGAATTACAGGAAACTGAGAAACCCTGGAAGAGAAAGCAGGGAGTAAGAGCACACTGCTAGTCACCAAGAACCCTAGTTAAATAAATAAGAAGTCTTGGCTCAGGATCAAGGCATTAGTACTGGAACAAAGAGGCTTTCTTAAAGTAGAATCCATATCAGAAGTGAAGAAAGGAGGCAGTCAGGACTCCAAACATGAGGTAACACTGAAAAAGTGCAGACCAGGCTCTGGCAAATAGGCAAAAGACTGGGTTTTAAATACACATCCACCAGCAAGAAGTTGGCCTCTGAAAGGAATTGGCAGTCATAGAGCATATAAAGCCAACTGGATGGAGCCTGCTGGCAAGAGGTCAGAAGTTCATGCTGGCAAGATTCTTCCAAGAACTGAGCCACCTTCGGGACAGCGTGGAAACTTTTATATTATCCCCACCCCCCTTAGAGGCAGCCTCTAGACAGCTTACTGGATGTTTAGCCAAAAATCTCTTTAGGAGAGCAGGCGCATGAAGGTCAGCCAAATCAACCCAAGACCTCTCCTCCACCCTGAAGCCCTTCTGGTGGAATATTCTGAAGTCCAAAATCTCCTCTACTTCACATTCAGACTGCCCATCCACCTGGAATGGAACCCAGAAGGTTCTCTCATCTGCCAGAAGGATAAGGGATGACAAGTTTCAGTAAGGACGCATGGGAGGTAGATTGCAACTTAAGAGTTCTGAGTTGATCTTTGCTGTGTTTACCTAAGGCTCAGTGAATCTAGGACCAGGTTTTTAGTACATGGGAGCTTCAGACATATATTCTTCGTGGACAGCCAGACTTGAACTGAGGATCTTGCGATGCCTGTTCAGACTCCCCTACAGGCTGTGGTTCTCTGGCTTCCAGATGTCCTAGAGATGCCAAACTAAGTCATCGTCTGCAGAAACTTCCGTGGCTGGAGTGGAAGAAGGGAGATAGGATGTTGGCTGTACTCCTCAAAGTATGGAGAAATGCCAGTTGGCTCATTCACATTTATTTATTTACATTCTCTTATATACCGCACTATTCTGCATCAGTGCGGTTTACATTGAACAAACTGAAATTACATTGAACAGGGCATTATAACTTGGAGATAATTATTTTACAGGGAACATGGGCTATGGAGGGTTAAGTGGCTTGCCCAAGACCACAAGGAGCACCTGTGGGACTAGAAACCCCAGTCCTTCCGGCCCAAGGTTGCTGTCCTCTAGTGGGATTTGAACCCTCGACCTTCCGGCCTGAAGTACCTTGCCCCAACCACTAGGCCACTCCTTCACACACATGATCTTGTGCAAACTCAGCCCAGGGAAGGACAGTCACCCAGTTGTCTTGGTGGGTCGAAACAAAGCATTAAAAGTCTTAATTGTTTTTCTGTCAAGCCATTAGACTGAGGATGGTATCCAAAGGAGAACTGGAGCGTAATTCCCACATATTTTCACAAAAAGCCTTCCAGAATCAGGCAATAAATGCAGGCCAAGTTAGACACAATAGAGGCTGGAATCTTATGTAAGTGTACATTTCCTTAGCAAATAGGACAGTCGGGTAGGGAGCAGATGGCAACTTAGCCATATGAAATGAAATGCACTGTGCAGTAGAACCAGTCAGTAATTTCCAGGATTGCTGTACAGATGTTTGAAGGCAGAAGATCAATTCTAAAGTCCATGGAGAGAGAGAGGACAAAGGCTTAGCTAGAATCAGAAGTGGCTGCAGGGGGCCACACAAGCGGCAAGAGATCTCCACAGACAAGCAGAGAAATGCAGGGAAATTCCATAGTAATGTCACCGACGAAGCCAGTGTGCTGAGAACTCTCCTCCAGCAAAGAGAAGCCTTTTTGACTTCTCCACATCTGTGTGACAGTTGCCACCTTCCTCATACTTCTCAGTCAGCCAGTTTCTGTCCGCAGAACAGGAAAGTTGGGCCCTGCCCTCCTCTTCCCCAGTAAAGTCAGCAACTGTACCAGGACACATTTTAGCAGTGTCTCCTGGCATAGTTTTAGAGCTGTGCCACCAATTGCATGGCACTCAATGAAAGAACAGCTCTGCTTGCAATCAGTTCCATTCCTCTCAGGGGATTCCTCTTGAGAGACTGATACTACTGTACAGGTTTGGATTGTTCCTCTCGCACAGGCCTCCCTCCAACTCTTCCATTGTCTCTTACAGACTTCCTGCCCTGTCACAGCTGGTGACGCAAGACATTCCAGAGCGTCTTGCTAGACCAGTCCAGACCATTGGGTTATCTCCCCAAACCAGCAGATGTCAGACAAAGAAAACACTAGAACACTGTTGCGACATCACCATTAGCACCTTACCCATTACAGCTAGGAGCACTCTAGGTATTTAAACCATGGCTCTACTCCAACTCTTCCATTTTCTCTTACAGTCTTCCTGCCCTGTCACAGCTAGTGAACAAGACAAAGGCACGTTAGCTCTGTCGGTGGAGCCTATAGGTAAAATAACAGAAACAAAAACAGCATCCTGTAAGCATGCCAAGCAACAGGTACAATATGAGGAAGGGAAGCATTCTGCCCATCTCCTCATAGACCTCAGATTAAAAGGGCCCATGAAGAATTTACTGCTGCTGTAGATCCAGCACAAGCAGCTGCAAGACTCAGCTACCACAGTTTTAGCATAGGAATATAAGATTATCTCCAGGAACAAGCAGGAATCTAGTCATCACCTATGGGTATCGTCGGTACCGACGGAGCCTGAGCGGGAACGCTCCCCAGCATCCAATTAGAACGCTTTTGGGAGCATCCCACAGCGCCTGCGTGCTGCCTTCCCGCCTTTCCCAACTGCCTCTCTCCAGTTCTTCTTTTTCCGCGGAGCCAGCAGGTCGTGTTCCTGTCACCGCAGAAGAATTTCTTTTTGTGGTCGCATCTGCCTTCTTCGACGCTCTACCGGTACCGCCGGTCTTTCTTTTCCTATTTCTAAAAAAAAAATATATATATATATATATATTCTTTTTCTATTTTCCTCAGGTGCACCCGCCTTTTTGGGCCTTAGGCCCAAAAACTTCCTTAACATGGAAAAACCTGCCTCAGGTTTTAAAAAGTGCACCAAATGTGGCGGTACCATTTCCGTCACTGACACCCATGAATGGTGTTTAAAATGTTTAGGTCCTGGCCACTCCATCACGGATTGTGTGTCCTGTGCCATGATGTCTAAATGAGGTCGGCAGAACCGAGCTGCCAAGCTCAGTACCCTGTTTCCCTCTGATGCAGCTTCGGTGGCATCGACGTCTTCCAGGGCTGCTTCTTCCTCCCGTGGATCTCAGGTAACTAAACATAAATCCAGCCGGTCCTCGAAGGGTAGATCTCCTTCTAAGCATCGAAATGCCTCTGGCGTTGCCCTTGAGGATTCTGCACCGGCAAAATTACCCCGGCGGGAGGCTTCGGCTTCCAAAGCCTTATCGGGGTTCCAGGATGTTCTAGATGGCTCGGCCTCAACAGATCTGCTGGTGCCATGCTCTGGGGTACCGGTGGCCTCCACCGGTACCAGCTTCCAGGCATTGGCGGCATCCATCGACCAGAGAATTCTGAGCATGGAATGCAGTCTGGCGGCTTTCCTTGTGGCATTGACGCCCTTGGTACCACGACAGACAACTCCACCGGTACCGGCACTAGCATCGGTATCGGCACCGGTACCGATAGCATCGGCATCGGTGTCTGCTATGCCGGTACTCTGTCCTACGATGCCCTCCGGTACCGATTCTCCGGTACCGGTTATTCCCGGTACCGACCTTGGTCGGTACGGGTATCAGGCTCTGCAGGAGCATCCAGACAGACGATACTTCGAATCCTCAGAAGAATCTGAGGATTCTGAAAGTTCTGTTGATGCAGAGATACTTCTTCCAGGGGAGTCCTCCTCCCCTAAATGCAGGATGTCTCCTCCAGAGGACATGTCTTTCCAAGACTTTATCAGAGAGGTGGCTCGGGGTCTGTCCATCACTGTGGCCCCTGAAACAGAGCCAAGGGCCAAGGAGTTGGAAATTTTACAATATCCCAAAACTCTTAAGGAGACAGCTACCTTACCCATTCATGAGATTCTATATGATCTCATGTTGAGGATGTGGGAAACACCTCTTACCACCTCTCCTCATTCTCGTAGGTTAGATACCATGTATCGTGTCCCTCCTTGTCCTGGGTTCCATAAAACTCAGCTTCCTCACCACTCTATTGTGGTGGAGTCGGCTATGAGAAGGATTAGAAGTGCAAAAAGACATGCCTCTAATCCTCCAGGACGTGAATGCAGAACCCTGGATGCTTTTGGACGAAGAGTCTTTCAAGCTTCCATGCTTGCTGCAAGAATCCATTTCCTATAGTCTCTACATGGGAATGTTCCTAAAGGAGGTCACAGATAATTTACAGACTTTAAGTCCTTTCATTTCTGAGGAGAAAAGACAGGATTTTCTCACTTGGTTCAAACATGCCCAAGATGTCTCTAAATTCTCCAACCGTGCAGCCTTTGACTGCTTTGAATGTATAAGCAGAACCTCGGCTATTGCCGTAGGTGCACGTAGAATTGCTTGGCGCCAAGCATCTGATTTAGAGCTCTGGGTACAAGATAAATTGGGAAATATCCCTTGTACTGGTGAGAACCTGTTTGGGAAAGATTGGCAGGAAAAAGCCAATGAAATGGATGCTGAAAATTACGCCTTGGATAGACTATCCGTTAGAAAGAAGTTGTTCAAGAAAACACCTTTTTCTAAAAAGAAAAGGTTTTATCCTGCTTATACTCAAGCAGGCTTCTTCTGCAGGTCAGTTTTCAACTAAACATCAGCAACCACCCAAACAGAAGAAAGCAAAGGCTGCTAGGCCTCCACCGGCTCAGCAGCCTCAGCCTCCTCAGGGCCTTTGACTTTCAACTAGAGAACTTAGCCTTTCTGGTTCTGGAAGGACCAGAACCGTCCACCATTCCAGGAAGGTTATGTCATTTTGCCCCCAGATGGGGGCAAATAACAGCAGAGCATTGGACACACCATCATAAAGGAGGGGTACAAACTTCATTTTTCAAGCATGCCCCCTCACACAATAGTGAAGCAGTTCAATTCTCCGACACCTCTCATCAACCTCTTAGGTCAGGAGGTTGCCATTCTTCTGGCCCAAGGGGTGATAGAAGAAGTGCCTCTTCATCAACAGGGCACAGGGTTCTATTCCCCTTATTTTCTTATCCCAAAGAAAACAGAGGGATACAGACCTATATTAGATCTCAGAGAATTGAACAAATTCCTTGTCAAGGAGAAATTCAAGATGATTTCTCTCGGTGCTCTGCTTCCATACCTTCAGAGTCAGGATTGGCTTTGTTCTCTAGATCTCAAGGATGCGTACACCCATGTACTCATCCATCCAACCCACAGAAAGTTCCTTCGGTTCCTTTTTCAAGAAAAACACTACCAATACAGGGTACTTCCTTTTGGTCTGGCCTCTGCTCCAAGGGTGTTCACGAAATGCATGGCTGTGGTAGCAGCATTTCTCTGTACTCTGGGGATATTCGTCTTCCCTTACTTGGACGACTGGCTCATTCGAGCTCCAACACAGTCAGAGGCCAAGACCTCTCTATCCTGCACAATGCGTATCCTTCAGTATTTAGGGCTGGTAATAAACATCCCAAAATCCAGTCTGACTCCCACTCAATCTTTATTTATTATTTATTTTTATTTACATTCTCTTATATACCGTGCTATTCTGCATCAGTGTGGTTTACATTGAACAAACTGAAATTACATTGAACAGGGCATTATAACCTGGAGATAACTATTTTACAGGGAACATGGGCTATGGAGGGTTAAGTGGCTTGCCCAAGACCACAAGGAGCACCTGTGGGACTAGAAACCCCAGTCCGTCCGGCCCAAGGTTGCTGTCCTCTAGTGGGATTTGAACCCCCGACCTTCCGGTCTGAAGTACTTTGCCCCAACCACTAGGCCACTCCTCCACGCCGTTCATAGGAGCTCTGCTGGATACCACAAGAGCAAGGGCCTATCTCCCCCAGGCCCGTTGCCTTCGTTTAGTGCAGTTAGCTTCTCAAGCAGCGCTAAAGCCTTACCTAACTGCTTGAGAAATGTTGCAATTGCTGGGCCAGATGGCATCCACCGTGCATGTGGTTCCATATGCTCGCCTCCACATGAGGGCAGCTCAGTGGACTTTATCCACCCAATGGACCCAGGCATCAGGGTGCCTGTTAGACAAAATAGCAAACACCATTCGCCTTATTTTGTACCTCCAATGGTGGAGGTCCACTCAAAATCTGTTGCTGGGGTGCCCTTTCCAACAACCCTTACCCCAAGCAACTTTCACAGCAGATGCTTCTCCAAAGGGTTGGGGAGCTCATCTGCAAGACTTCTCCACCCAGGGCACCTGGTCTCCACAAGAGAGTTGTCTACATATCAATCTCTTGGAACTCAGGGCAATTTTCCTGGCTCTGCGAGTGTTCCACTCCCTGCTCAGCTACATGACAGTCCTCATTCACACGGACAATCAGGTAGCCATGTTCTATGTGAACAAGCAGGGGGGAACGGGCTCTGTCGCTTTGCAACGAAGCTTTGTGACTATGGGCCCTCGCCAGAAAGCATCAGATTCATCTGCTGGCAGTATATCTTCCAGGCATTCAAAACTCTTGGACGGACAGACTTAGTCGAGTTCTCCTTCCACACGAGTGGTCTCTGCATGCAGACCAGGTGGCCAGGATATTTCAACTTTGGGGAACCCCGGACATAGACCTCTTTGCAAGTCCGTGGAATGCCAAACTTCCCCGGTTCTGTTCCAGAATTCCGGCTCACAGGGCTCAGGCCAAGGATGCTTTCCTCCTTTACTGGGGTCAAGACTTCCTGTATGCCTTTCCACCCATTCCCCTAATTCCCAAAACCCGCTTCAGAGAGACAGAGGCCACATGATCCTCATAGCACCACATTGGCCACAGCAAGTGTGGTACCCTCTGCTTCTACATCTCTCTCAAGCTCCCTCCCTGCAGTTAGGGTCTGCTCCAGATCTCCTATCTCAGGAGAACGGGATGTTATGGCATCCCAATCCCCAGTCCCTGCATCTCAGGGCTTGGTTGCTGAAGGCCTAGATCTCCAAGATCTTCATCTTTCTCAGCAAGTGAAAGATGTTCTTTGTGTTTCCAGAAAACCTTCCACTAGACGTTCTTATGCTTTCAAGTGGAAAAGGTTTACTATTTGGTGTTCAGAAAAGGGTCTTAACCCCCTTGCTATACCTCTGGAATCATTACTGGAGTATCTCCTTCATTTGTCTAATGCAGGCCTTAAGACAAATTCAGTAAGAGTCCATTTGAGTGCTATTGCAGCTTCTCTTAAACCTCTAAATTGACAACCTATTTCCTCTCATCCTCTTATAGCAAGATTCATGAGAGGCCTCCTTCTAACTAAGCCTCCCATTAGACCACCTCCGGTGGCATGGGACTTGAACCTGGTTCTTGGGAAGCTCATGAAGCCACCTTTCGAACCCTTAGCTACCACCTCCTTGAAATTCCTTTCTTGGAAGGTTATCTTTCTCATTGCAATCACATCAGCACGCCGCATTAGTGAATTGCAAGCACTAGTAGCTAATCCTCCTTATACAAGGTTCCATCATGACAAGGTAGTCCTTAGGACTCATCCACACTTTATGCCTAAGGTGGTCTTGCCTTTTCATCTCAACCAAGAGGTCTACCTACCTGTCTTTTTTCCAGGACCTCATGCATCAAATGCAGAGAAGAATCGTCATACCCTGGACTGTAAAAGAGCTCTAGCTTTTTACTTACAAAGGACACAGCAACATAGAAAGTCCTCTCAACTCTTTGTTGCTTTTGACCCTTCTCATTTGAGACTTCCAGTCTCCAAGAGAACACTATCTAACTGGATTGCTCAGTGTATTTCTTTTGCCTATCAGAGTAAGAACCTTTCTCTGGAAGGCCATGTCACAGCTCACAATGTGAGAGCCATGGCAGCCTCAATGGCTCATCTGAACTCTGTGTCTATTGGCGACATCTGTCAAGCAGCCACTTGGGCCTCTGTTCATACCTTCACAGCCCATTACTGCTTGGACAAGGACTCCCGCCGGGATGCCTTGTTTGGTCAGGCTGTTCTCAAACACCTGTTCCATACCTAATCAACTCCTACCCACCATCCCTGGTAGGATGCCAGGGATCCATGGGGGTAAGTGGAGCCCTTCTCAGGGACACACAACGTCTGGGGTCTCTCCCTGGCACCTAAAGCTAGGGAGTCCCCATATGTGATGACTAGATTCCTGCTTGTTCCTGGAGATAGCATAGTTACTCACCTGTAACAGGTGATCTCCGGGAACAGCAGGAATTTAGTCCTCACAGCCCAACCATTTCCACTAGGAGTTGTATTTCTCTATCTCTCTCTTTTCCTTTCCCTCGCGCTCTTTGTCTCAGCTCTAAAACTCAACTGGAGAGAGGCAGTTGGGAAAGGCGGGAAGGCAGCACGCAGGCGCTGTGAGATGCTCCCAAAAGCGTTCTAATTGGACGCTGGGGAACGTTCCAGTGCAGGCTCCATCGGTACCGACGATACCCATATGTGAGGACTAAATTTCTGCTGTTCCCAGAGATCACCTGTTACGAGTAACTGTGCTTTCCATATTGGGTCAGACCAAGCTCCATCAAGCCCGGTATCACGTTTCCAACAGTAGCCAATCCAGGCTACAAGTACCTGTTAGGTTCCCAAAAAGATGCAGATTCCACGTTGCTTATCCTGGGGTAAGCGGATTTCCACGTTCCTATTTAATAATGATTTATGGACTTTTCCTCCAGGAACTTGTCCAAGCCTCTCTTAAATCCAGCTACACTTTTACTTCATCCTCCGGTAATGATTCCAGAGTTTGATTGTGTGTTGAGTGAAAAATATTTTCTACGATTAGTCTTAAATGAGCCACATTGTAGCTTCATTGTTTGTCCCCTCGTCTTTCTAGGTTTTGAAGGCGTAAACAACTGATCTACATTTACTGGTTCTGCTCCATTCATTATTTTATAGATCTCTATCATATCTCCCCTCAGGCATTTTTTGTCCTAATTGGAAATCCCTAACCTTTTAAGCTTCCCTGGTAGGGGCATCTTTCCATCCCCTTTACCATTTTTGCTGCTTTTTCTCTGTACCTTTTCTAATTCTGCAATATCACTTTTCAAGGTATGGTGATCAGAACTGCACACAATATTCAAGGTGCAGTCGCACCATGGAACAATACAGAGGCATTATAATATCCTTGGTTTTATTCTCCATTCCTTTCCTTATGATTCCTAGCATTCTATTTGCTTTCTTGGTTGCCACTGCACACTGGGCAGAGGGTTTCAATATATTATCCACAATGACGCCTAAATCGTTTTCCTGGGTGGTGATTCCTAATGTGGAACCGTAGTTTGGGTTGTTCTTTTCTAGGTGCATAATTTTGCACTTGCCCACATTAAATGTCATCTGCCATTTGGACGCCCAGTCTCCCAATTTTTAAAGGTCCTCTTGCAATTTTTCACAATTCTCTTGTGTGTTAACAAATTTGAACAATTTTGTTTTCTGCAAATTTGATCACCTCGCTTGTTCCCATTTCCAGGTCATTTAAAAATGTTAAAAAGCAGCGAGCCCAGCACTATTCGTATTTTTTTGTAAACTGCTTTGCTGCCATTGGCTAAAGGTGGCATATCAAATAACCATTAACTATAAACCCTAAAGGACTTTTTCATGTTCACCTCAAGATGAACTGCAGGACCTAATTAATCTAGTCCTAAAGCCTAATAGCTTGCTGATGAAAATAGCTGGTTAAACCTGAAAGTGAATAAGAGAGCTCTTTTACTTGAATTGGTTTAAGAGCCTATAAATCAAAGATCGTGCCTTGAGTGTGTGGGAGCTTTGGAGAGGAGGAATAGACCTTAACTGAAAGTTTACCTGTTAAACTATGCTGCAGTTGACTTAATGAAACACAGTATTTTAAAATAAGACAGATTTTATCAGTTTAACCCAAATAATTCCCTTCTCCCTAAGATTTTAAGAACTTCCCAGCAGGTAAATACTTACAAATGCAGATTATTCCCAGGAGTAGCAGCTGCTCTCTCCGCAAGAAAATAGCTGATATAGTAAAACAAGGGGGAAAAGCTCTTTTTAGATATTGGTTGTTTATCATGATTTAAATGAGCTTTTTTTGTTTTTAGTGGGTTTCATCTGACCCCACTGCTCTTTTAGTTTGCTGTTCAGACACACACAACCAGCCTCCCAATTACTGTTGCTGGCAATGTACCAATGGAAGAGAAGCTGAGGTTTTGTGCAAACCACTAAGCTAGTATAACTTCTGACACTTGGGTTTTCAAAATCATCTGCGGCAGTTAAAGACGTCATCTATTCAAAGCACTGCCAAACTGTCCAGTAAGAGCATCTTGATCAATTGTCCACACCAAGGAATACTGATGAAGGGACTGTCCTCCATACTGGAGATCAGTTCAGTCTCCACCAGGGGAAAAAAAACATAACATAAGAATTACTATAATGGGTCAGACGAAAGGTCCTTCAAGCCCAATTTGCTGTTTCCAACAGTAGTCAATTCAGGTCATAAGTACCTGTTGTATCCTAAAAATAGCCAGTTCCATGCTACTTATAAGTGGATTTCCCCAGATCTATCTTAATGGTTTGTGGACTTTTCTCCAGGAATTTGTCCAAATCTTTTTTTAAACCCAGCTACTTGGAATAAAATCCCTGCATATTTCCTGATCACAATGAAAATGAGGAAATTCCATTGAATGTATATTCGCTCCTGTGCAAGCTCTGTCTGGATGTCGTCGTCCATTCGAGAGGACTTGTGGCCTGCTGTTCACAGAGAACATGTGCTGCAACTGTTTTTTCCAAATCATCCTGCTAGACCTGGTTAACACCCCCAACCAGCAGCTGATGAGACAGAGAACTACCAG
Source organism: Ichthyophis bannanicus (assembly GCA_033557465.1). Lineage (NCBI taxonomy): Eukaryota > Metazoa > Chordata > Amphibia > Gymnophiona > Ichthyophiidae > Ichthyophis > Ichthyophis bannanicus. The sequence goes on from CM066034.1 coordinate 1,033,029,135, forward strand.
AAGACTGATACTCAATACAGCTAGGGGCACCCCTTCAGTATTTCTCTGTCTCAGCAGATGATGGAAGTCACTGGACCGAAAACACTTTTCCTGATAAACCCCTGTGAGTGTATGTGATACCCCGGTTAAGGGGCTGAATTTAGTGGGGGGGGGGGGGGGTGGGCAACCTCTGGCTAAAAGAGCCAGTTCAATTGCCGGAGGAGCTCATGGGCTGCTTGTCCCTTTTTAATTTTTAATTTATTTCTTTGTTTTGTTTAAAAAAAAAAAAAAAAGTAAATTCTTCTTGCTAACTTATCGGGACCTCGGAAGGGCTCAGGCACCCGATCTCTAGTCTCATTCCCCTCCCGCCTCCTAGTTTGAGGATGAGGCGACAGTTAGGAGCTCTCCCCAGGCAGGGTGGCGGCAGCTGTAAGTATCTAGGGGGGGGGCCTAACGTTCAGCAGGATCAGCGATCAGCTCCTTCTTACTTGCAGCTTTTGCCAGTTCCTACTCCCGTCAGCTCTTTTCACAGCAGTGCGTCCTCTCTGCGGCCTAGTTCCTGCTCAGCCGCCAGACCTCGTGCACGCACTGCATCATGCCTGTCTCTTCCCCGCTGTCCTGGCTGCGGGAAGAAGTGCTGCTTTTAATTGATTGTCTCTGTTCTTCCTGTGCCGAACATCCGGGGGACTCTTCAGTGGTGCTGTCCTCCGCCATCGCTAAAGCAGTGGCTCTGGCCATGTGTTCACCACCAGCAGTAGCGTGGTCTTCCAATGTGAAAGCGGCGCAGGATGACCCACCCAGCCGGCTCTCTCACCGTCTCACACAGCCGACACTAGGAGAGCAGCGGGAGATGTGCCGAACGCTGCTGGGGAAGCGATTTGGATGCAGCTGAGTTGACCGCCTTTTTTCAGCACGCATGGTTGCTCTAGAAGGGCAGCCAGGCCACTCCTCCTTTGCCAGCTCCGGAGCAGGGGCCTTCTGCCAGAGCTTTAGTACACTGGGTCCAGCTGTTACCGGATGGGGTGAACACAGCCTGTCTGAAGTCCATTGATGCCTTTTATGATCTTTTACAGCTCAATGCCCGTGGGGTAGCAGCAGCAAATTTCACTCGGCGCTGGCTTTGGTTGTGAAATTGGTCGACCGATACGGCATCCAAGACTTGCCTTGCTAGACTTCCCTTCAAAGGTACCCTCCTATTTGGGGAGGACTTGGAGAAGCTGGTGAAGAACCTCTGTGAAGTTAAGCCCCAATGCTTACCTGCGGACAAGCCAAAGTCCACACGCTCGCTTTCCATGCCTTTGGCACCCAGGACCGGTTCTCACAACGTGGGCTCCCAGGAGCCGCATCGTTACCATCAGAGCCATCCCTTTTATTCCTCAGGTGGGTGTGCCCCTTCCTTTTGCGGCGCATGGTGCTATAAGGGGGTCCGGGGCCCCGTGTAAGCCCCTAGCCCCCCTCCCTGCTTGTCACGCTGATGGAGAAGAGGACCTGTCTGCAGGTTGGAGGACGCCTGCGGTTCTTTCAGAGAGTGTGGGCCCAAGTCGCATCGGTCCTTTGGGTCCTAGACCTTATCAGTCAAGGCTATGCCTTGGACCTAGCTCTCCCATTCACAACTATTTCCTCTTCTCTCCTTGCAGATCCACCCTGAAACACGCAGACATTTCCGACACTCTTCAGCTGCTCAGGGATCTACAAGCCATTGTGCCGATACCCCTGGAAGAATGCGGCAGGGGCTGTTACTTCATCCATTTCCTGATGCCCAAAAAGGACAGCGTGTTCTATCCCATTTTAGATCTCCAGTGTGTCAATCGCAGCCTGCGCGTGCCACGCTTCAGTCTGTCATGCTGTCAGTATGCCCCGGCAAATTCCTGGCGATGCTAGACCTTAAAGAAGCGTATCTCCACATATCTATTTGGCCTGATAATTAGCGGTACCTCCAGTTTGTCATTCTGGGTCAGCACTTCCAGTACTGCATGCTCCCTTTCACCTCGTAACAGCTCCATGAACCTTCTCCAAGGTCTTGGTGGTGGTGGCCACAGCTCTGTGACACGACTGCATCTGTGTTCACCCTTACCTGGATTGGCTCATTCGGGCACGATCCTTATCAGATGCAATTGGTTCAGGCAGTAGTAGAGCAGTTGGAGTTTCTTGGTTGGGTTGTCAATCATGAAAAGAGTTGTGTCCGCCCATCGCAGACCTTTGAGTTCGTCGGGGTTCACTTCGACACAGTGCAGGCCAGGGTACACCTCACGCATGATTGGTGTCGCTGCTTTTGCTGACAGCTGCACAGCTTTCTGGAGCTAGCTGTTCTGCAAGTTTGGGATTACCATCTCTTGCTCAGAGCCATAGCAGCAACTCTGGATGTCATGCCTTGAGTCTGCACCCACATGTGCCCCCTGCAGAAGGCCTACTGGGCTGCTGGTCTCCAATCATGCAAGACTTCTCTATCCTCCTCCTACATCCGTGGTCGGTGTGGAATGGCCTGTCTCGGTGTGCCTCTCAAACCCATCTCCTTCGGGTGGGTCCCATTGTACTCCCCTCTTGGGTGATAATGACGATAGATGCCAGTCTCTCGGACTAGGGAGCTCATTGTCTGGATCGCTCTGCTCATGGAACCTGGTCAACTGTGGAGTCCAAGTGAACAATAAACCGCCTCGAGGTACAAGCTATTCAGCTCACCTTCCTACACTTCCATCCCCTGATGCAGGGACAGAGTACTTTCAGACAATGCCACTGCAGTCTCCTTTGTCAGTCGTCAAGGTGGCTCCAAGGGTTGTGGAGCTGCTTGCGAGATGCAACTGCTTTTCTCTTGGACAGAAGCTTATCTCTTGGCCCTTTTGGCCCAACACATCGCGGGGCAGGCCAACATACAGGCCGATTATCTGTCACCATCGCCTCGACCCCAGGGAGTGGGAACTTGCGCTTTGAGACTTTCAGCGCATTGTGCAACGATGGAGCTTGCCGGCAATGGACCTCATAGCCTCCCCTGGGAATACCAAGCTGACAGCCTTCTTCAGCTGTGGTTGGGCTGGAGTGGATGCCCTCATTCAGCAGTGGCCTCTAGCTCACCTGCTCTGTCTTTCCCCTGTGAGTCATGATTTCCCCGAGAGATCTGTCGGCTAGAATGCCATCTACAGTTGATAGTGCTGGTGGCTCCGGACTGGCCTTGCCGTCCTTGGTATGCCAATTTGAAGCGACTGCAGGTGGCCGATCCTCCCCCTCTCTGGAACCACTGTGGTTGTCTTCACCAGGGTCCCGTCCTCATGGACAATCCCGAGCCCTTGCTTACAGCCTAGCTCTTGAGTGGCGCCACCCGAAGTGAAAAGGTTATTCACAAGCAGTCAGCAGTACCTTTTTTATTTATTTATTTATTTATTTATCTATTTCTTCTATACCGCCCCTTCCAGAGATCAGGGGCGGTTTACATGGAACAATTGCATACATTTGCATAACATTACATAGAACAAGAACTTCTTAACTTTTTACATATAACAGAACAGTAAATTGTCAGAACTATTTACAGGGTGTATACTTTTGTATACTGCTGAATTTACAGAGGAAATGTCAGCGAGCTGGCATTGCTATTTATAGAAATTATTTACAAGAATACCTTGTTGCATGCTCGCATCCACTCTATCGCTATCGCCTGTGTTTTTGGGTTTGGTCACTTTTTGAGCATTGTTGTCAACCCTGTCACTTCTCTCCATGGAAGATTTACCTTCCCCCAGATTCTTTCCTGCAGCAGGGCTGACAGACTGGCCTGTCTTGAAACTCATTGAAGGTGTGGGTTAGCTGCCTTAAGGGGGCCCATTACAGGGCATTCCCTGGCAGTACATTGCGATATAGCTAGATTTCTGAAGGACGTGCGCACCCTCCAGCCTGCATTGTGGCCATTATTGTTGGTTCTCCAGGCTCTTATTCTTCTGCCCTTTGAGCCACTCGGACAAGCCATACTTAAGGACATCATGCTGAAGGCAGTGTTCCTCATTTCCATTACATCGGCCAGATGCATGTAAGGACCCACGTATCTGGTCTTTTCTGAGGAGGACATGACCTTAGAGCCTAACATCATTTCACTTTAATCAGGTCATTTCCCTGTCCTCCTTTGCCAAGGATCAGTGCATTGGCAAAGACAAGCATCTGCATCAGCTGGATGTTTGCAGGGTGTTAATGCAGTACTTAGAATGTACCAATTCCTTTCGAATGTCTGATCTGTTTGTCCTGTTGGTGGGGCCCTGGTGTGACCAAGTCCACTATTGGACAATGTATTAAAGAGGCTATTTCCTTTGCCTATCTACTCTTGGGCAAGCCCGTACCGCAGGGCTTTCTGGGAGCATTCTACTTGGGTGGAAGTTTCTTCCATTTTGCCCTTTGACATCTGTCGGGTGATGACATGGTCGACCCTCTCCACAATTGCATGCCATTGCCGTTTGCATGTGCAGGCGTGTGCTGTGGCCCAGTTTGGCATTGAGATACTCATGGATGTGCTTTCAACCTGCACAGAGGGGAAGTATCTTTGGCACTTCATGGTTGTTTCGACTGATCTAGCAGGATGATCTGGAAGGGGAACATAAAAACATAAGAGATGCCATACTGGGTCAGACCAAGGTCCATCAAGCCAAGTATCCTGTTGCCAACAGTGGCCAATCTAGGTCATAAGTACCTAACAGTTTCCCCAAAAGAGAGAGACAAATATGACGACACAAAAAGACCACATGGCCTATCTAGTCTGTCCTTCCATATCAACTACTACAACAGTCCCCTTTTTTCCTTTAGAGAATCCTCTGCGTTTGTCCCATGCTTCTTTGAATTCAGATATTGTCCTCAGCTCTACCACCTCCACTGGGAGACTATTCCACGGATACACCACTCTTTCCGTAAAGAAATATTAACGTATATCAGTCCTGAATCTATCCCCTTTCACCCTCATCCCATATCCCCTTGTAACAGAGCTTGCTTTCAATCGAAAGAGGCTCTTCTCCTGTGCATTTATGCTACGGAGGTATTTAAACGTCTCAATCATATCACCTCTATCCCATCTTTCCTCTTAGGTGTACAAATTAAAATCCTTAAGTCGGCCCTCATATGCTTTATAATGAAGACCACTAACCATTTTAGTAGCCACCCTCTGTACCGACTCCAGCCTGTTTATACCCTTTTGAAGGTGAGGTCTCCAGAATTGCACACAATACTCCAAATGAGGTCGCACCAAAGACTTATACAGAGGTACTATCACCTCCTCTCTTCTGCTGCCATTCTTCTCCCTATGCACCCAAGCATCCTCCTAGCTTTTGCCGTCGCCTTTTCTACCTGTTAAGCTACTTTAAGATCGTCAGACACAACCACGCCTAGGTCCCGCTCTTCATTAGTGGACAAAAGTACTTCACCCCCTATACTATATTGCTCCCTTGGATTGCTGCAGCCCAAATGCATAACATTGCATTTTTTAACATTAAATCTCAGCTGCCAAATTCTAGACCATTCTTCAAGCTTAGCTAGATCCCTCCTCATGTTATCTACACCTTCCTTGGGTGTCTATTGCAGATTTTGGTATCATCTGCAAAGAGGCAAACCTTACCCGACAGCCCTTCCGCTATATCACTAACAAAGATGTTAAAAAGAATCGGACCAAGGACACGATCCCTGGGGCACACCACTGGTAACCTCCTCCTCCTCCTCAGAGTGAGCTCCATTTACCTGTACCGTTTGTCGCCTCCCACTCAAACAATTTCTAACCCAAGCAGTAACTTTAGGGCCCATCCGTAGGGTGCTCAGTTTGTTTATAAGTTGCCTGTGAGGAACTGTGTAAAGGCATTACTGAAATCTAAATACGCCACATCTAGAGCTCTCCCTCGGTCCAACTTCCTGGTAACCCAGTCAAAGAAATCACTCAAATTTGTCTGACAAGACCTGCCTCTGGTGAATCCATGCTGCCTCTGTGAATCTGCTGGACTCCAGAAACCTCACTATTTTCTTTTTCAGCAGCGTTTCCAATAATTTACTTACCACCGAAGTTAAACTAACTCGCCTGTAATTTTCAACCACATCTTTACTTCTGCTTTTGTGTAAAGGAACCTTCTCCAGGACCAAGCAGGAAGTCAGTCCTCACATATGGGTGACATCGACGTCGATGGAGCCCTTGCGGAGCATTTCCCCAGCTTTCCATGAAAGCCTTTGGGAATGCAGGCACGCATGCGCGGTTCCCTTCCCGCCTAAAGGTGCCATCTTACCTCAGTCTCTCGTTTTCCGTGAAGCCCACCGGACGTGAGTCCTAGTCATCCCAGAAAATTGTTAGATTTCTTGCGATTTTTCGCTATTTTTTCTTCCCGGTTCGACGCCGGTTCCCCTCCTGCCGGGTTCGGTACACCGGTATCGAGCCCGATCTTCTTTTTTTGGTTTTTGCCCTTCATGGCTGGCGTTCATGCCCTTTTTTCTTTTTCCCTGGAAGGCCGGTCCTTTGACCTCGCGGGGACTCTTTTTTTTTTTCCCCGATGGCCTCCAGCAGTTTTAAAAAGTGTGATCGGTGTAAGAAGTTGATGTCTCTCACCGACACACATGGCTGCTGCTTCCGGTGCCTCGATCGTGATCACGACCCTAAGACGTGTGGACCATGTGGGAAGATGTCTTCCAAGGCACTGCGTAGTCGACAGCATCAGAAGGAAAGGCTCTTTTCTGACTCAGCCTCCGGCCGGGCCCGGACCTCATCTGAGGCCTCGACATCTCGGGAATCGGATCCCGAGCACCGTCATGGCTCCTCGGACAGGGGTCCCCCGACCGGGAATGGAAGAGGAAGAAGCGGCTCGCGAGGACGTCGTCGGAAGAGATCCCTAGCTCCTCGAGAGCTAGGTCTCAGACCCTCGACCGTCGCCCCGGGCCCGTGGAACAGGAGAAGCCTTCCAAAGTCCCTCGGCTGGAGCCGGAGTCTGCTGGACACGTAAGCCCTGTAGTCCTCGTGGACTCTCCTCCCAGAGAGCCGCCGCTGGGGCCTGAGTCGGGAGCTGCTGAGTCTCCTGAGCTGGATCTCAGGTTGACAGCCTTGGAGAGCAGACTGTCTGCCTTCATGGAACAGCAGCGGGCACTGATGGCCAGCCTGTCTGGCGCAACTGCCCCGACCACCGGGACATCGACCTCGAAGTCAACCCCGGAGACTGAGCCAATACTCGAAGCCATGAAGGCTCGAGGTCAACCTCAGTCGCGGTCTCCCTCGACCTCCCGTTCGGGACCGAGGGCATCGACGCCGATGCCTTTGGCGTCAGGGCAGGTGCTCGCAGGCCCCGCGAGGTCTGACCCCAATTCCTCATTGGACGAGTCCGCATGGGAGACAGAGGACGAGGAGTCCCCCGACACTTTCAAGACTCGGTGTGTCCCGTCGGACTCACCGCAGTCTGAACCATGGAGTAGATCCCCTCCGGAGGATACTCGGTTCTCGGAGTTCGTCCGAGATATGGCCACCGCGTTGGCTATCCCGGCAGACCCCGAGGAGGAGCCTCGAGCCGAGGAGCTCGAGGCCCTGCAGTATGACTCTCCTCCGAAGGAGGCCTTTACAGTACCGGTTCCTCCGATGCTGGAGCGGCTCCTCTCCCGAATGTGGGAGGCACTGGCCTTGGCGCCGGTTTTAAGCAAGCGGGTCAAAATTGATCTATCAACTCCGGAAGAGCCTGGCTTTCAGAAGGCGCAGCTACCACACCATTCCATGGTTGTGGAATTGGCCATGCATCGCCTGAAAAGTCAGAAGATGCACTCTGCGGTGCCCCCCGGCAGGGAGGCCCGAAACCTCGATACTTTTGGTAGAAAGTGCTTCCAGGGCTCAATGCTTGCTTGCCGTGTCCAGTCTTACCAGCTGTACATGGGCATGTACCTGCGAGACCTGGCCAAGGAGCTGGCCGGGTTCTCTGCTGGTCTCTCTTGGGAACCCTTGCAGAGGTTCAAGTCCTTGTCCTTGGGGATTCGGGAATGCTCAAAATTTATGTCCCGCGCTGCCTACAATGGCTTCGAGGCTTTGGCCCATGTTGCGGCAGCCGCCATCGCGGCTTGACGCCAGGCATGGCTGCAGTCATCGGACCTCGAGCCATGGGTTCAGGACAAGTTGGTCGATGTCCCTTGCTGAGCTGAGAACCTGTTTGGCAAGCCCATGGCCAAGAAGGCCGCACAGCTCGAGACCGAGCACCTCACAAGGACAAGGCTGTCTAGAAAGACTTCTGCCCCTTCTCACAAAAAGAAGGGCTCGGGTAAAAAGCCCTTTTACCCGAGGAAGGGCACTGCCTACAAACAGTACCCATAGTACCAGGCCACCCAAGCTGCCCCATAGGGTTAGCAAGCCAAGGGGCAGGGTAATGGGCCCCGTAGGCAGAGGACCCCCAAACCTCCGGCCCCTGCTCCCACTCAGCAGGGTGGGGGTTTTTGACTCCTTAGGCATAGCCTCTCCGTCCCTGCTCTCCCAACCCTGCACAGGAGGTCGCCTTGCTCTGTTTGCCCATCAGTGGCCACTCATCACTGGAGACAGTTGGGTGTTAAGCATAGTCCACAAGGGCTATGCACTACACTTCCAACAACTGCCTCCTCCATACTTTCCAAGAGAGCCTCCAAGGCCTCCCCTGCATACAGATTTTCTCCTTCAGGAGCTACAAGGTCTGTTGGTGAACAGGGCAGTGGAACCTGTACCTCCCCACTTGCAAGGTCGAGGGTTCTACTCCAGGTATTTCCTAGTACCCAAAAGAACCGGTGGCCTTCGACCTATTCTAGATCTCCGAAACCTCAACAAGTTCTTGGAGAAGGAAAAGTTCAAGATGCTTACTCTTGGAACACTTCTGCCCTACCTCCAGCAGGGAGATTGGCTATGCTCCTTAGATCTAAAGGATGCGTACACTCACATCCTCATTCATCCAGACCACAGAAAGTACCTCAGGTTCATTGTGGGAGGAAACCATTATCAGTATAGAGTACTGCCCTTTGGCCTAACCTCCGCTCCCAGGGTCTTTACCAAATGCCTGGCAGTGGTGGCGGCCTACCTGAGAAATCAAAGTATCTTTGTCTTCCCCTATCTGGACGACTGGCTCATCAGGGGTCAGACATGCCAGGAGGCCAGACAAGCCACCCTCCGAACTATTGCTCTTCTTCAAAGCCTGGGGTTTGTCATAAACTTCGCAAAGTCCACTTTGCTCCCCTCCCAAAACTTGGAATTCATAGGGGCAAGGTTGGACTCTCAGCTGGCAAAGGCATTCTTGCCCGAAGACAGAGCCCAAAGGCTGATAAGCTTGGCAAGTCAGTTTCTCAGCAGGTCACTGGTCTCCGCCAGACTCTGCCTGAGGCTTCTAGGCCACATGGCTTCGACAGTTCATGTGACCCCCAATGCCCGGCTCCATATTTATTTATTTATTTTATTTACAGTTCTTTTATACCGCGCTATTTGTCGTCAGTGCGGTTTACAATGAACGAAGGTACTCACATAAGCAACAAGCTGTAATGAGTTTACAAATAACAGGGCAAATAACCAGGAAGCAACATTGGGGAAACTTTGTACATAGAGGTATAAACTATATACAGTAACAGGTTATTATTTACATTGTGTGCAGCGTGATATGAGGCCTGCACAGTGGTGCCTTCGGTCTCAGTGGTCACAAGCCACAGGCAGCCTCAGGGACAGGATAAGGGTGTCCAGACAATTTCTGAACTCCCTCACCTGGTGGCTGCACCCATCCAATCTGCTGCAAGGGGTGCCTTTTCAAACTCCTGCTTTCATTTCACAGTGGTTTTGACCACGGACGCCTCCCTGCAAGGCTGGGGGGCTCATTGTCTAGACAAGTGCACCCAGGGCCTGTGGTCTCCTCGGGAGGCCACACAGCAGATCAGTCTACTGGAACTCAGGGCTATTCGGTTAGCCCTCAAGACTTTCTCTCAAACACTAGCTCATCAGTCTGTCCTAGTTCAAATGGACAACCAAGTAGCCATGTTTTATGTGAACAAGCAGGGCGGAACTGGATCCAGGCTCCTTTGTCAAGAGGCACAGGACCTTTGCTTGTTTGCTCTCAGGCACAACATGCTCCTCAAGGCAGTGTATCTACCTGGACAGGACAACTACCTGGCAGACAGGTTGAGCAGGATTCTGCGGCCCCACGAGTGGCAGCTCCATCCTTTGGTGGTTCAGAAGGTTTTCCTGAAATGGGGACTTCCATCCATGGATCTGTTTGCCAATCCTCTGAACACACAGCTGCCAAAGTTCTGCTCCAGGCAACCATATCCTCTGCGGATAGCAGCAGATGCTTTTCTGATTCCCTGGTCTCAGGGCCTACTCTATGCGTTTCCTCCCATGCCCTTGGTGGCCCGAACTCTGTTCAAGATTCTTCAGGACAAGGCCTCGGTCCTGCTGGTGGCTCCCAGGTGGCCGAGACAGCCTTGGTTTCCAATTCTGCTTCAGCTGGCAGTGGATCCCCCACTGCCTCTGGGGTTGCAACCCGACCTTCTCTCTCAGGATCAGGGTTCCCTTCTGCACCCCAATCTCAAAGCTCTCAATTTGATGGCCTGGAGGCTGCAAGAGTAGTTTTGGCTCCCTGGGGCCTACCTCAGGAAGTTGAGGAGGTTGTCCTAGCCTCTAGGAAACAGTCCACTAGGAAAACCTATGCTCTGAAATGGAAAAGGTTTTCTGTGTGGTGTCAGCTACATACAGAAGATCCTTTCTCCTGTGCTGTACCAGTAGTGCTTCAGTACTTACTGCACTTATCAAATCAGGGACTTAAGTCCAATTCTGTTCGGGTCCACCTCTCAGCTCTAGCAGCTCACCACTCACTGGTGGAAGGACATTCTCTATCGGTTCACCCCTTGGTGTCCCGGTTTCTCAGAGGCTTGCTCTTGCTCAAGCCTCCAATCCGTCCTCCTGCTCCTGAGTGGGAGTTGAATGTGGTCTTGCAGCAACTGACTCACCCACCTTTTGAGCCGATGGCTACTTGTCCTCTCCGCTTCCTGTCCTGTAAGACACTCTTCTTGGTAGCCCTAACCTCGGCTAGGCGAGTGAGCGAGCTTCAGGCACTGGTCTGTGACAGGCCTTACACCAGATTCTATAGGAACAGGGTAGTCCTCAGGACTCATCCTAAGTTCCTCCCAAAGGTTGTTTCCTCTTTCCACCTCAACCAGGAGGTGGTTCTTCCAACATTCTTCCCTAGGCCTCATGCAAGCCAGGCTGAAGCAGTTCTGCATACCCTGGACTGTAGGAGGGCCTTATCCTTCTACCTTGACCGTACGCAGGGACATAGAAGGGCTACTCAGCTCTTCATCTCTTTTGACCCTAATAATTTGGGGTTAGCTGTGTCCAAGCGTACCTCGTCCATCTGGGTGACTGACTGTATCACCTGGGCTTACAGGGCTGCTGACCTTCCTTTGCAGGGTCCGGTCACAGCCCATCGTGTCAGGGCAATGGCTGCCTCAGTGGCTCATCTCCGCTCTGTACCGTTGGCAGACATCTGCAGGGCTGCTACTTGGTCTTCAAGCCAGACTTTTGCGGCCCATTATTGTCTGGAAAGGGAGTCCCGTAGGGACAGTGCTTTTGGCCAGGCAGTACTCCGGAATCTCTTTGAGGTTTAGGCAACTCCTGCCCTCTGTGGGGCTACCGGTGGAGGTTCTGTCCGTGAAAAGCCTTTCTTTGATGCTGGGACTAGAGGGAGTTCTCTTGTTCAGCTTGGGTTCCCTGGTAGCCCAGAGCTAGGGAGTCACCCATATGTGAGGACTGACTTCCTGCTTGGTCCTGGAGAAAGAGTAACAGGTGTTCTCCAGGAGTAGCAGGAATCAGTCCTCAGAACCCTCCCCTGGGAGTTGCAGTTGTACATAGTTTATTTTTACATTTTTGTGTGCTGTTCTTAGCTATGTCATTTGACTGAGGTAAGATGGCACCTTTAGGAGGGAAGGGAACCGCGCATGCGTGCCTGCATTCCCAAAGGCTTTCATGGAAAGCTGGGGAAATGCTCCACAAGGGCTCCATCGACGTCGATGTCACCCATATGTGAGGACTGATTCCTGCTGCTCCTGGAGAACACCTGTTACAGGTGACTCCTGGAGAACACCTGTTACAGGTGAGTAACTACTCTACATGAGCCTCTCTCCAGTCCTTTGGCACCACTTCCGAATCTGAGGCATTGAAAAGGTCAGTCAGTGGAGCTGCTAGAACGTCCCCAAGCTCCCTCAGTATTCTAGGGTGTATCCCATCCAGTCCCATCGCTTTGTTTACTTTAAGTTTAGCGTGTTTCTCACAAACAGTCTTCTGAAAATTGTTCAAGATGCACCTCTCTTCTTTTCCTGTTTGTCGGTGTTTTCGGAGGTCCTGCTCTTGGTTCTTCAGCTGTGAACACAGAACTGAAATATTTGTTAAGCAATTGTGCTTTATCCTCATCAGCTTCTACATATTCCTCCCCTTCACCCTTGAGTCTGACAATAACACTTTTGCCCTTCCTCTTCTCACTAACATATCTCAAAAAGTCTTATCCCCCCATTTTATTGCATTGCCTATTTCCTCCGCTTTTTGCATCTTTGCTTTCCTAACTACTTTGCTAGCTTCTCTACGTTTTTCCAAATATAGATGCCTATCTTTCTCTCACTGTGATCTCTTGTATTTCATGAAGACCTCCCTCAGGTTCCACAATGCTTGTATTGGGTCAAGCAGTGATATCCTGGGTCCCTTTTAATAATGGTTTATGGACCTTTCCTCCAGAAACTTGTCCAAACTTTTTTAAACCCAGCTATGCTAACAGCTTTTACTACATCCTCTGGTAACAAATTCCAGAGTTTGGTTACACGTTGAGTGAAAAAATATTTTCTCTTATTAGTCTTAAATAGGTTACACTGTAGCTTCATTGCATTTCCCCTAGTCTTTCTATATACTGATGACATAAACAATCGATCTACGTTTACCTGTTCCACTCCATTCATTAATTTATAAACCTCTATATCATCTCCCCTCAGCCGTCTCTTTTCCAGGTTGAAGAGACCCATTTTGGTGGCTCTTCTCTGTACCTTTTTGAATAACGCTATATCCTTTTTAAGATACGGTGGCCAGAATTGCACACACTATTCAAGATGCAGTCACATCATGGAACAATACAGAGGCATTATAATATCCTTAGGTATCATAAGTAAAGGAATGGAAAATAAAACAATCATTCTATTTGCTCTCTTGGCCGCTGCTGCACACTGGGTGGAGGGTTTAAACATGTTATCCATGATGACGCCTAAATCTTTTTCCTGGGTGGTGGTTCCTAATGTGGAACCTTGCATCGTGGAACTATAGTTTGGGTTGTTGTTTCTTAGGTGCATAACTTTGCACTTGTCCACATTAAATTTCATCTGCCATTTGGATGCCCAGTCTTCCAATTTATCAAGATCCTCTTGCAATTTTCCACAATCCTCATGGGTTTTAACAACTTTAAATAGCTTTGTCATCTGCAAATTTGATAACCTCACTCGTTATTCCCATTTGCTGGTCATTTCTAAATATGTTAAAAAGCAGCAGACCCAGCACAGATCCTTAGGGTTCTTCACTGTTCACCTTCCTCCATTGGGAAAATTGGCCATTTAGCCCTACCCTCTGCTTTCTATCTTTGAACCAGTTCCTGATCCACAAAGTACACTGCCTCCTATCCGATGACATTTTAGTTTTGACAAAGTTCTCTGATGATGGACCTTGTCAAAGGCTTTCTGAAAGTCCAGATACACTATATCAACCGACTCACCTTTGTCTACCTGTATATTCATACCTTCAAACAAACATGACAGATTAGTAAGACAAGATCTTCCTTGGCTAAAGCCATGTTGGCTGTCTCCCATTAAGCCATGACTATCTACATGTTCAGTAGTTTTGTTCTTTATGATGTTTTCTACCATTTTTCCCGGTACTGACGTCAGGCTCACCGGTCTGTAGCTTCCCGGATCACCCTGGAACCCTTTTTAAATATTGGCGTTACATTGGCCATCCTCCACTCTTCAGGTATTAGAGACTATTTTAATGATAGTTCACAGAGTACTAATAGCAGGTTTGCAATCTCATATTTCAGTTCTTTCATCACACTTGGATGTATACCATCCAGTCCAGGTGATTTGCTACTCTTCAGTTTATCAAATAGTTGTAATACATCTTCTCCAGGACCAAGCAGGAAGTCAGTCCTCACTTATGGGTGACGTCGGCGCCGACGGAGCCCTCGCGGAGCAATTTCCCCAGCTTTCGAAGAATGCCTTTGGGATTGCAGCGCGCATGCGCGGTCCTCTTCCCGCCCAAGGATGCCATCTTGCTCAGTCTTCTTTTTTCCGCGGAGCCCTACAGACGTAGTTTGTTACCACCGCTGAAAACGTTGATTAATTCTTTGTTTTCTCGGTTCGCGTGTCCATTTCCTGCCCGGCCTCGATTTTTTTCCTTATCGAGTCCGTTCACATTTCTTTTTTGTTTTCAGTTTTTAACTGGCGTTCCCGCCACTTATTTTCCACCCCTGGCGGCCCGGTCTTTCAACCTCGCGGGGGCCCTTTTTCCCCCTGTGGCTACCAGCGGGTTCAAAAAATGTGATCATTGTTCTAAATTAATGTCTCTTACAGACACACATAATTTCTGCCTCCGTTGCCTCGGACCCAACCATGACTCTGGGAGCTGTGGTCCGTGTGGCAAGATGTCCTCCAAGTCGCTGAGGAGTCTGCAATCGCAAAAGGACAGAATCTTCTCTGACCCAGAGTCCGGCCCGGACCTCGTCGGAGGCTTCGACGTCTCGTGACTCCGGCCACAAGCTCCGTCGGAGTTCCTCTGAGCGGGGGTCCCTTGGACGGGAGCATCGTCGGCAGAGGAAACTCGCGCGGGCGGCGTCGGAGGACGCACCTGGTCCCTCGCAGGCTGGGTCGCATAGCCCCGCCAGCCGCCCCAAGTCCTCGGAGGCGGAGAGACCTTCTAAACTTCCTCGACTCGAGGTGGAGCCGCACGTGAGTACTATTGTCCTCCTGGACTCCCCTACGGAACCGTCGTCGGGCCCGACGCTGTCGGGGCCCGAGTCGGTGGCTGCTGGGTCTTCTGGGCTTGACCTCAGATTGACATCCTTGGAGCGCAGTATCTCTGCCTTCTTGGACCAGCAGCGGGTTTGGATGACCGGCATCGCCCAGACCACCGGGACGTCGACGCCCAAGCCGACCCCGGCGGCCGAGTCGATCCTCGAGTCGATGCATGCTCGAGTCGATCCTCGGTCGAGTTCTCCCTCGGCCTCCCGTTCGGGACCGAGGTTGTCGGCGTCGGGACGAACCCTCGCTCGCACGGAGCCCCTCGATTCCTCCACGGAGGCGTTGGACTGGGACACGGAAGGGGACGAGTCGCCCGGCTCTTTTCAGACCCGGTGCGTCCCCTCCGACTCGCCCGAGTCAGAGCCTCGAAGGCGCTCCCCTCCAGAGGATACGCGCTTCTCTGATTTTGTGCGGGATATGGCCAAGGCCTTGACTTTCCCCGCGGATCCAGAGGTGGAGCCTCGCGCGGAAGAGCTCGAGGCACTCCAGTACGACTCTCCCCCGAAGGAGGCCTTTACCGTGCCGGTCCCTCTGATGCTAGAGCGGCTGCTCTTCCGCATGTGGGAAAGCCCGGCCTCGACACCGGTGTTAAGCAAGCGGATCGATTCGATTTATCGAGTCCGCAAGAGCCCCGGGTTCCAGAAGGCGCAACTGCCACACCACTCCATGGTTGTGGAATCGGCAATGCATCGGCTTAAGAGTCAAAAGATGCACTCCTCAGTGCCCCCGGGTAAGGAGGCCTGTAGCCTGGATGCCCTCGGTAGGAAGTGCTTCCAGGGTTCCATGCTTGCCTGCAGGGTCCAGACATACCAGCTGTATATGGACATGTTCCTCCGAGACTTGGCGAAGGAGCTCGCTGGGTTCTCGGCTGGTCTCTCCGACGAACCTTTGCAGAGGTTCCTGGCCTTGTCCGATAGTATTCGAGAGTGCTCGAAGTTCCTTTCTCGGGCGGCCTACGACGGCTTCGAGGCGTCGGCCCGAGTAGCCGGAGCCGGCATCGGTGCCCGCCGACAGGCCTGGCTCCAGTCATCCGACCTCGAGCCGTGGGTACAGGACAAGTTAGTCGATGTCCCCTGCTGAGGTGACAACCTTTTCGGCAAGCCCATGTCCGATAAGGCTGCGGAACTCGAGTCCGAGACTCTCACTCGGACTCGACTGTCCCGAAAGACCTCCGCTCCCACGCAGAAGAGGAAGGGGCCGGGGAAGAAGCCTTTTTACCCGAGGAAGGTGCTTGTCTATAAGCAATCCCACCTTCAATACCAAGTACCGGCGGCGTCCACTCAGTGCCCACAGACTAAAGAGTCAGGGGAATGGCCCCCGCAGGCCGCGGGCCCCCAAGCCCACTGCACAGCCCCCTGCCATGCAGGGTGGGGGTTTTTGACTATGCCAGCATAGCCTCTCCCCCTCCGCGCCCGTCGCTCAGCACGGGGGGCAGGCTGATCCACTTCGCTCACAGTTGGCCAGCCATAACATCCGATTCCTGGGTGCTGCAGGTGGTTCGAAGGGGCTACCTCTTGCATTTTCACCAGGTGCCTCCCCCCTACTTTCCGGGGGAGCCTCCGAGGCCCCCTCTGCACAGAGACTTGCTCCTCCAGGAGCTGCAGGGTCTACTGGAGGAGCAGGCTGTGGAGCCAGTGCCCCACCCTCAGTGGGGTCAAGGGTTCTACTCCAGATACTTCCTGGTCCCAAAGAGGACGGGAGGCCTCAGACCCATTCTGGACTTGCGCAACCTCAACATGTTCCTGCAGCGGGAAAAGTTCAGGATGCTTACCCTTGGAATCTTGCTGCCCTACCTCCAGCAGGGAGATTGGCTATGCTCCTTGGATCTAAAGGATGCCTATACTCACATCCTGATTCATCCGGACCACCGACAATATCTCAGATTTGTAGTGGCTGGGAAACACTATCAGTACCGCGTGCTGCCTTTCGGCTTGTGCTCCGCCCCCAGGGTGTTCACAAAATGCCTGGCGGTGGTCGCGGCCTTCCTGAGGCTTCAGGGCCTGTTCGTTTTTCCTTACCTGGACGACTGGCTCGTACGGGCGCAGTCGGCCCCAGAGGTCGCGCAGGCCACACAGCGTACGGTGGCTGTGCTTCAGCACTTGGGCTTCGTCATAAACGTCGGGAAGTCCACGTTGCGCCCCTCTCAGGATCTCGAGTTCATAGGAGCTCGGCTCGACACTCTGCGAGCTCGTGCCTTCTTGCCTCGAGAGCGAGCCGACAGGCTCATGGCTTTGGCCGGCAGGTTCCACAGTGCGTCTCCGGTTCCGGCCCGGAGGTTCCTGCAGCTGCTCGGTCATATGGCCTCCACGGTCCATGTCACGCCGAACGCCCGACTGCATATGAGGCCTGTCCAGTGGTGTCTCCGTACTCAATGGCATCAGGCCACAGGAGGTCTGGCGGACCTTCTACAGGTCTCCGACCGCCTGGTCTCCTCTCTGCAGTGGTGGCTCCACCTGCCCAACCTGGTACGGGGTATGCCCTTTCAGTCTCCCGCACCCTCCCAGGTGCTGACGACCGATGCCTCTCTCTTGGGATGGGGAGCGCATTGCCAGGGAGCGCGCACTCAAGGCCTTTGGACTCCTTGGGAGGCGGCTCAACAAATCAACTTCCTGGAGCTGCGGGCGATCCGCCTAGCTCTGCGGACCTTCTCTCACCTCACCTCTCGCCAGTCCGTACTGGTGCAGACGGACAATCAGGTGGCCATGTTCTACGTGAACAAACAGGGGGGCACGGGCTCCCTCCTGCTCTGTCAGGAGGCCCGGCGACTGTGCTCCTGGGCTGTCGACCACGACATCCTCCTCAAGGCTGTTTACCTGCCCGGGCAGGAGAATTGCCTGGCCGACAGGCTGAGCCGGGTCTTGCAGCCCCATGAGTGGAGGTTGAACCCCGGCGTTGCCCAGCAAATCTTCCGCCGGTGGGGCACCCCCGCCGTGGACCTCTTTGCCAGTCCCCTGAACCGGCAGCTTCCCCGGTTCTGCTCTCGGCATCCGCATCCCCTCAGAGTGGCCCCAGATGCTTTCCTCATTTCGTGGTCCAAAGGCCTACTGTATGCCTTTCCTCCCACGCCGCTGGTGTCCCGGACGCTCTTCAAGGTTGCCCGGGACGGGGCCTACGTGATCCTGATAGCACCCCGATGGCCGAGGCAACCCTGGTTTCCTCTGCTCCTGCAGTTAGCGGTGGACACCCCTCTCCCTCTGGGGTTTCAGCCCGATCGGACCCAAGATCAGGGTACTCTTCTGCACCCCAACCTCCGGGCCCACCTGGCTGCTGAGAGGGTAGTCCTGGCCCTGCTCTCGCTCCCCCCAGAGGTGAAAGCTGTCGTCCTGGCGTCTCGGCGACCTTCTACCCGGAAGTCTTATGCACTCAAATGGCGTCGCTTCTCCGCCTGGTGTTCTCAGCGTTCTGAGGACCCCTTCGCCTGCCTAGTGTCGGTGGTACTGCAATACTTGCTGCACCTCTCCGATCTAGGCCTCAAGTCCAACACTGGTCAGAGTCCACCTCAGTGCTCTCTCTGCACATCATTTGCCGGTGGAGGGCCAGCCCCTTTCCTCGCATCCCTTGGTGGCGCGTTTCCTCAGGGGCCTGCTGCTGCTTAAGCCCACGTTGCGCCCTCTGGCTCCTGACTGGGACCTCAATGTGGTTTTACAAAGGCTTACTTGCCCGCCTTTCGAACCCATGGCTACCTGCCCCCTCCGCTTCCTCTCATGGAAAGCTCTCTTCTTGGTAGCCCTCACCTCCGCTAGGCGCGTTAGTGAACTACAGGCCCTAGTGTCGGAGCCCCCTTACACTAGGTTCTACAGGAATAGGGTTGTCTTACGGACTCACCCTAAGTTTCTTCCTTAGGTGGTTTCCTCTTTCCACATCAATCAAGAGGTGGTTCTTCCGACCTTCTTTCCCAGGCCACATACCAGCAGAGCTGAGACTGTTCTGCATACCCTGGACTGTCGAAGAGCCTTGTCCTTCTACCTTGACCGTATGCGTGAGCATAGGAAAGCTGCCCAGCTTTTCGTTTCCTTTGACCCCAACCGGTTGGGGTTATCTGTGTCGAAGCGTACGCTTTCCATCTGGGTAGCTGACTGCATCGCCTGGGCGTATGGGGCAGCTGGCCTCTCTTTGGAGAGTCGAGTCACGGCGCACCGTGTCCGGGCGAAGGCGGCGTCGGTCGCACACCTCCGCTCGGTTCCGTTGGCAGACATCTGCCGGGCCGCTACTTGGTCTTCTAGCCAGACTTTCACGGCTCATTACTGCCTGGAGAGGGAGTCCCGCAGGGATAGTGCTTTCGGACAGGCAGTCCTCCACAATCTCTTTGAGGTTTAGGCAACTCCTACCCGCCGGCCCCGATGTTGGCTACTGGCCGGATTCGTATTCAGAGAAGATTCCTTCCTTCTGTGCGGTTGAGCTGGAGGGAGCTCTCTTTCCAGCTTGAGGTCTCCGGTAGCCTTAAGCTAGGGAGTCCCATAAGTGAGGACTGACTTCCTGCTTGGTCCTGGAGAAAGAGTAGTTACTCACCTGTAACAGGTGTTCTCCAGGAGCAGCAGGAATCAGTCCTCACTACCCTCCCTCCTCCCCTGGAGTTGCAGTCATTCTTATGGTTGCTGTCTTCCGCTATGTCATTCGACTGAGCAAGATGGCATCCTTGGGCGGGAAGAGGACCGCGCATGCGTGCTGCAATCCCAAAGGCTTTCTTCGAAAGCTGGGGAAATTGCTCCGCGAGGGCTCCGTCGGCGCCGACGTCACCCATAAGTGAGGACTGATTACTGCTGCTCCTGGAGAACACCTGTTACAGGTGAGTAACTACTCTTTCCCGGTGTATCAATATTTTTTTCGATTCTTCAGCAGCATCACCTTTAAATACCATTTCAGTCATGGGTAACATACCTACATCTTCCTCAGTAAAGACCTAAGTAAAGAATTCATTCAGTCTCTCTGCTATGGCCTTGTCCTCTCTTAGTGCAACTTTTACCCCTCTATCATCTAGTGGTCCAGCTTACTCTTTCACAGGTTTTTTGCTACAAATGTACTTGAAAATGTCTTTATTATGCGTTTTTGCTTCCACAGCAAGCTTCTTCTCAAATTCTCTTTGCGTGCCTTTATCAATGCCTTGCATCTAACTTTCCGGTGCTTGTGCTGTTTCCAGTTTTCGTCATTTGGCTCCTTTTTTCATTTCCTGAAAGATGCTTTTTTGGCAAGATTAACCTCTCTGACCTCACCTTTAAACCATGCTGGCAGTTTTTTGGACTTCCTTCCACTTTTCTTAAAGCATGGAATACAGCTTGTCTGGGCTTCCAAGATAGTATATTTAAACAACACCCAAGCTTGATTTATTTATTTTATTTATTTATTTTAATTTCTTATATATCGCACTCTTTGAAATCAGCGCGGTTCACAGAGAACATAAACAAAACCAGAACAACAGACTGTTCGGTATTACATATAACAGGAGTAACAACTTGGAGCAACCTGGGAGAACTATTTACATGGAATATGCAATCTGTTAACTAGAGAACATACTCGAACTATGTACATGACTTAGCATGGGTGTTGGGCGAGAATGAAAGGAAAGAAAAAATAAGTGGTTGGATATGTAGTGGGACTGTTATGTTAACTTCATATGGGGTAGTATTTGGTGAATAGGATGAATTTAAGGGCCTTTCTGAACTGGGCTAGGTCGGTTATGGTACGGATCTCAAAAGGGAGGGAGTTCCAGCATTTTGGTGCGCAAAACAAGAAAGCTCTGTTTGCTGTTGATAGATTGCAGGTTATTATGGCCTTTGGTAATGCTAAGGAGTTTAGTGTTGCCTGTCTTCTAGTTCTGTTTGGTGGTACAAATTGGATGAGCTCAGAAAGTGAGTTGGAAGATATACCCTTGATGGCCTTTAATGTAAGAATCAGGGTTTTGAACATTAGCCTTCCGTGTATGGGGAGCCAATGGAGCTGTTTGAGGATAGGTGTGACATGTTCACTTTTGGAAGCTCCTTGAAGAATCCTTGCAGCAGCATTCATAGCGAGCTGTAATGGGCTCAGGGTGGATTGTGGGAGACCTTGAAGAATTGAGTTGGCAAAGTCAAAATGTGGTAAGATTAATGCTTGGTAAATGGTTCTGAAGTCCTCTGGGTCAAGCAGGGAGCGTAGGTGCTTGAGAGTGCGTATCTTGAAGTACACAGCTTTTACGATATTATTTATGTGTGGTATCATGTTGAGCCGATGGTCAAGTGTTACTCCGAGGTATTTTATTGCTTCCTTGGTGTATAGTTCAGCTCCCTTGACGTTTTTATGTGATGGTGGGGTGAAGTTGGGGTCTCTGGAGATAAAGAGAACTTCCGTTTTTTTGTGCTGAATGCGGAGGTTCTGTGACAGGAGCCATTCAGAGACTGCATTGAAGCAATTCGTTATAGGCAGTAAATCAATTTGCTTTGTGGAAAATGGCATGTAGAGAAGGATATCATCTGCATATACCATGCATTTCACATTGAAGGATCTGATGATATTGCAGATCGGCTGCATATAGATGTTGAACATGAGGGAAGAGAGAGAGGACCCTTGTGGAACGCCTTGTTTTTGATGGAAGAGTTTGGATTCTCCTGTTGCGGATTTTACATATTGCATTCTGGTGTCTAGGTATGATTTGCACCATTCAAGTGCTGAGTTGCAGATGCCTTTTTCCTTCAGTCGGCCGAGGAGAATCTCATGGGTTACTGAATCGAACGCTGCTGCTATATCCAAGAAGATTAGTACAACACCTTGCTGTAGGTTGTCTATGGTGGTGAGAACATCGTTGAATAGAGTAGTGAGCAGAGTCTCAACACCATGGAATTCTCTGAAGCCGTGTTGAGAATGGTCCAGGGGGGCTGCGGAATCTATATGGTCTTGGATTTGCCTTTGTGCTTCTTTCTCAAAGATCTTTGCTAGAAGGGGGATACTGGCTATTGGTCTGTATGAATCGGGCCGTTTAGGGTCTAATTTCGTGTTTTTTAGTAGAGGTCTAATGGATGTGAGCTTTAAAGCAGATGGGAAGGAGCCAGATGTAAAGGAGAGGTTAATGAGTCTTGCAATGAAAAGGCTAAATGAGCTACGGAGATCCTTTATCCAAAAGGCTGGGCATGGGTCGGTTTGTGCAGTTGTGGTGTTGAGTGAGGCAATTGTGTCTTCAATGTGTTTATCTGAGGGTGTGGTGAGTGCAGATAGGGGTGTTATACAGGTTGTTTCGTGTAAATCTTTAATCTTTGCAACTGCTCTTTTTAGTTTTTTCTTAATCATTTTCCTAATTTTATCATAGTCTGCCTTTTGAAAGTTAAAAGATAGTACTGTGGATTTCCTTACCCTCCCTCCTCCATTTATTAAATCAAAATCGATCATGCTATGATCGCTATTGCCAAGTGGCCCCAGCACCCTTATCTCTTGCACCAGAACTTGTGTTCCACTAAGGACTAGGTTCAAAATAGCTTCCCCTCTTGTCTGTTCATGAACCGGCTGCTCCCAAGAAGCAGTCATTTATTGCATCTAGAAACTTTATCTCCCTAGCATGTCCTGCTGTGACACTGACCCAGTCGATATCAGGGTAATTGAAATCACCCATTATTATTACTGTGCTGTAACATTTGTTAGTTTCCCTGATTTCTTTGAGCATTTCATCATCCATTTATTCTTTCTGGCTAGGCGGTCGATAGTACACCTTCACTGCCATTGCCTTCCCCTTCCCCTTTTTACATGGAATTTCAATCCATAGAGATTCTACAGTGAATTTTGTTTCCTGCAAAACTTTAATCCTTTGTGACTCAATGCCCTCTCTAACATAGAGCGCAACCCCTCCACCAATTTGATCTTCTCTTATCATTACGATATAGTTTGTACCCAGGTATCAGTGCCCCACTGGTTGTCCTTTTCCACCATGTCTCTGAGATACCCATCATATCTAACCTCTCATTTAGTGCTATTTATTCTAACTCTTCCATCTCATTATTTAGACGTCTAGTATTTGCATACAAGCATTTTAAAGGCTGTATTTTATTCATATTAATCTGGCTATCGGTAGGCAGGGGTAAGAACATAAGATATGCCATACTGGGTCAGACCAAGGTCCATCAAGCCCAGTATCCTGTTTCCAACAGTGGCCAATGTAGGTCATACGTACCATTTGGAATCTTTAAGTTCTGTCTACTCTGTGCTCAAGGGCATTTGGGCTACTTTTGTCTTTATTGGAACATCTCTGCTGATATTTATTATTTTATTTATTTATTTATTTGCAATTTCTTCTATACCGCACTATTTATCATCAGCTCGGTTTACAGACAACCAAAACTGTACAATGTGTAACAATCTAACATTGACATTTACAGAGAACAGGGAAATAAAACATGGAGAACGGGGGAAACTATATACACTATGTACAACTTAGAAATAGAAACAGTTCGGCATGTTTGTCTTTTGGGGGAGATTGATGAGTGGGTAGTTTAAACAGTGATTAATGCATAAGGTACGTTCACTTGTGGGAGTCGCAATGGCTAGGATAAAAGGATTCGGTGATGTCAAGAGTGGAGAAGTGTTGTAAGAAGAGATAGTGTTTGATTGCCTTCCTGAACTGGGAGAGGTTGGTTATGGCACGGAGGTCTGCAGGGAGGGAGTTCCAGCAGGATGGTGCGTAAAGAGAAAAAGCACGGCTGCTCGTTGTCTTTGAGCATTTGGTGATGGCCTTTGGTAGAAGCAAGGTGTTGCAGGCTGTTGATCTTCTCGCTCTGTTGGGGGGGTGGGGTGTAAAAGGTCTGAGAGTGAGGTGGATGTGCATCTGTTAACTGCTTTAAATGTCATTGTTAGTGCCTTGAAGGTGATCCTGAAGTGGACAGGGAGCCAGTGCAATTCCTTTAAGATGGGGGTAATATGGTCTGCTCTTGATGCTCCGTAGAGGGTTCTGGTTGCGGTATTCATCGCGAGTTGGAGGGGTTTGAGTGAGCTCTTTGGAAGGCCGAAAAGGGTGGAGTTGGCGTAATCAAAGTGAGGAAGTATTAGAGCTTGATCTGCCAGGCGGGATAAGAGTCGCTTGTGGCTGACCGAGTCAAAAGCAGCAGCGATGTTGAGAAAGATGAGCGCAAAGCCTTGTCTAATGTTGTCGAGTCCGATGGTTAGTGTGTTAAATAAGGTTGTCAGCAATGTTTCCAATGTTTCCATATGCCCTAACTTCAATCTTTTACTAGTATCCTTCAAGGATACATTGTCCTGAACCATGCGCTCTCAGGCGAACTCAGAGCAGTCTTCAATGTCATCTGAGTCTTCTCTGCCCAACTCAGGGGCCGCTCAGTCCTCATCCAGACGGACAACTAAGTGGCCATGTTTATATAAACAAACAGGGAGAGACAGGCTCTCTCCCCTTATGCAGAGAGGCCATCCAGTTATGGAACTGGGCAATCTCTCAGGGAATTCACCTTCATGCAAAATACCTTCCAGGAACAGAGAATTCCTTAGCCGACCGACTGAGTCGCATTCTCTATCCATATGAGTGGCAGCTGGAACTTCAAGTAGCAAAACACTTGTTCCATCTTAATAAATAAATAAATAAATAAAATCTTTGGGGAAAGACCGATAATCTCTTTTCTTCTCCTGTAAATGCTCAACTACCTCATTTCTGTTTGAGGATCCCATCCCCTCACAGGGAGAGCTCGGATGCATTTCTCCTCCCATTGGGGACAGAATCTTTCCTATGTTTTTCCTCCTTTCCCCCTCATAGCAAAGACACTATTCAAACTTTGAGTCGACAGGGGAATGATGATCCTCATTGCCCCTTACTGGCCCAGACAACCGTGGTTTCATCTGCTTCTTCAACTAACTCGGAAACCTCCCTTCAATCTCTGTTACCTTCCCAACCTTCTCTCTCAGGACCAGGGGACTGTCCTGCACCCCATACTCAAGACAATCGCTTGACAACCTGGCTGCTGAGCGGGTAGTTCCCTCAAATCTGGGACTCCAAGAGAAGGTTTTACCGGTTCTCCTATCTTCTAGAAAAGATTCCACCAGATGTTCTTATGCTTTCAAGTGGCACAGGATTGCCATTTGGTATTCACAGAAAACACTAGATTCTTACACATGTTCAGTTCCAGATCTACTTCTATACCTGCTTCACTTGTCCTCCTCTAGCCTCCAGATCAACTCGGTGAGGGTACATTTATTACCATTGCGGCCTATCACCATACTTTGGAAAACCGGCCTATCTCTACAAATCTCTTGGTGGCTAGATTCATGAGGGGTCTACTCCTGACCAAACCTCCTTTCCAACCACCATTCACAGCATGGGATTTAAATGTTGTTCTTGCACAGCTCATGTGCAGTCCTTTTGAACCCATGGCGTCAGCTTCTTTAAAATTCTTAACATGGACAGTTCTTTTTCTCATTGCAGTAACCTCTGTCCATAGAGTCAGTGAACTGCAGCTTTGATGGACTATGCTCCAAATACTACATTCCACCACGACAAGGTAGCCCTTCGGACACATCCTCTGCCAAGCAGCTATCTGGTCTTCACTTCATACCTTTGCAGCACACTATTGCCTGGACAAGGACTCCAGGCATGATGCTCAATCTTTTCTACATAATCTTTTTCATAGAAACATAGAAACATGATGACAGAAAAAGACCACATGGCCTATCTAATCTGTCCTTCCATAACAACAACTACAACAGTCCACTTTCAAATTTAGATATTGTGTTCTCCACCCATTGGACTACCTCACGAGGAGCGCTCTGAATGAACTGAGTCTGTTTGATCCTTGCTACAACCTCTGGTTGCACCAGGACTGTTCTCTCGCTCAGCAGTCTGTGCTAGGGAGTCCCATATGTGAAGGCTGACTTCCTGCTTGTTCCTGGATAGCATAGTTACTCACCTGTAACAGGTGACCTCTGGGAACAGCAGGAATCAGTCTTCACAACCCACCCACATCTCCTTCAAGTTGTCCCATTTTTTCTTTTAGTCTCAATTTGTCTCCGCTATACACCTGACTGAGGAGACCAGGAGGGAAGGCAGCCACGCATGCGTGGAGGAATGCTTCCAAAAGCTTTCCTATTGGATGCTGGGGAGTGTTCCTACGCCAGGCTTCATCTGTGCCGACGTCACCCATATGTGAAGACTGACTCCTGTTGTTCTCGTAGATCACCTGTTACAGGTGAGTAACTATGCTGTACATAGTTGGGCCTGGGAGCCCAGGCAGTTTTGTGCCTCTAATTCTTTGATATTGGGCTTGGAAGCCTCTGAGGTTCTCCTGGGATATCATTGCTTGTTACATATACTGAAGGAGGTACCCCTAGCTGTATGGAGTATCATACTACTAGTGGTGTCACAACTCTTCTGGTAATTCTCTGTCTCTTCTGCTGGTTGGGGGTGCTAACCCGGTTGTCTGGACTGGTCTAGCAGGACTCCAGGAAAGGAAATTATCAGTAAGTAAAATTTCCCTGTTTCTCTGCTGACCTAATCAAGAGCGGCAAACCTCTGAAAGCTAGTCTCGCCTCTATCCTGTGTACCCTGTCATCCTGGAGGAAAAGTCCAAAAAGGTCTGGGAAAATCACTGCTTATGTCTGAGTTTTCTATTGAAATAAAGTCCAATCAAGGGATTCCGAATATGGACATTGTTTGAGATCCTTCCACGTACGTACTTGCAATGTAGATTCTCTATTGATGGGGAAAGGATGCTGGGTTCAGTGGACCTTTGGGTGGGTACATTGAATAAATGGGAAGAGAGGCCACTGGCAGTTTGACTAGATGTGTCCTCTGCATGACATTGATTGGCAGTGTTGTTTTCTCCCTCAGCTTGCGACACACACTGCCAGTAAATGTATTGAATGGCTGGGTGCGGTTGGATTTACTAAAGATTATCCAGTCGAGAAATACTACCGTGACTGCAAGATAGGTAAGGATCAGTGACGAAGGCTACAACTCAGCACCTCTTATCTCTTGAGGGGGGCGGGTGTTGACTATCGCAGGCGTTGGTACATGTTACTAAATGCTTCTCTGTCTAACTTCCTCCACCTCATGCACTGTGCTCTTCCATCTCACAAGCCCGCCTCCCATCCTTTGAAGATGGGAGGTAGAGGGGCACAGTTCTAGATGAATGGTTCTCAACCTCGTCCTTAGGGCACACCCATCTAGTCATCAATGACTATGCATGAGAGACTTCTGCATACAAGGCAGGCAGTGCATGGAACATCTGTCTATGCTTGTAGACTGTGAATAGCCAACAGCCTGGGTGTGTCTTGACATCTAGGATGAGAACTTCCCAACTTTAGATGTGTCTGAAAAGACATGAATTCTTAATGTAAATGGATGGGCAGGGTTTCCTTTACTTCTCTGTTATTGTTTTCTTATGTTTCAGGCACAATATACGAAGGATCATCCAACATTCAATTGAACACTATAGCAAAATGCATAGATGCAGAATACTGACTATGGGAAGGACGCAGCAGAGAGCAAATCTTCACTACCACTCGGCGAATGCTAGGAATGGTTGGAAATCAGGCCTCACTTCTGTTTGTCTGATG
The DNA here is from genome assembly GCA_033557465.1 of Ichthyophis bannanicus. Taxonomy (NCBI): domain Eukaryota; kingdom Metazoa; phylum Chordata; class Amphibia; order Gymnophiona; family Ichthyophiidae; genus Ichthyophis; species Ichthyophis bannanicus. The sequence continues at coordinate 1,033,056,639 of CM066034.1, forward strand.
GATTCAAGGGGTGCACAGATGAACCATCACCATGGAGCAGATAATGATGAGGTTCTGTTGGCACCTGCTTGCCAGTTTTATCCTGGGAAGTGGCATAGTAAGAATATGCCCTGCTGCAACTGACAATTTGTGTTCCATATGACCTTTCTTAAAAAAATAGAGATAACGGGTTTTTTTCTTTTAAATGTCATTTATTGTGGGGAACATAGAATCTCATTGGAAATCAGTGTGTTTGGGAGAGCTCAGTCTCATTGTGGATTCTGTGCTCGGTGATTTCATAGAAGTGGTAATTAAGTTCATATTCTGGGACTTCAGTGGGCGATACAGCAGCAGATGTCGAAATGTAATAAGATAAGAACATAACATAAATGCCAAGGTCCTTCAGCCCAGCATCCTGTTTCCAACAGTAGCCAATCTAGGTCACAAGTACCTAGCAGTTTCCCAAAAAGACTCTCAGGTTCCACAATGCTCGTCCTGGTGTAGGCAGTGGATTTCCCAGGTCCTCTTTAATAGTGGTTTATGGACCTTTCCTCCAGGAACTTGTCCAACCCTTTTTTAAACCCAGCTACACTAACAGCCTTTACTACACCCTCTGGTAACTAATTCCAGAGTTTGATCACATGTTGAGTGAAAAAATATTTTTCTTGTAAGTCTTAAACGGGTTACACTGCAGCTTCATTGTAAGTCCCCTAGTCTTTCTGCTTTTTGATGGCGTAAACAATCTGTTTACCAGTTCCACTCCATCCATTAATTTATACACCTCTATCATATCTCCCCTCAGCCATCTCTTTTCCAGGTTGAAGAGCCCTAACCTTTTTAGCCTCTCTTCATAGGAGTAGCCTTCCATCCCCTTTACCATTTTGGTGGCTCTTCTCTGTACTTTCTTTAATTTCGCTAAATCCTTTTTAAGATACGGTGACCAGAATTGCAACACAATATTCAAGGTGCACGATACAGAGGCATTATATTAACCTTTGATTTATTCTCCATTCCTTTCCTTATGATTCCTAGCATTTTATTTGCCATCTTGGCTGCCGCTATACACTGGGTGGAGGTTTTCAACATGTTCTCCATGATGACGCCTAAATCTTTTTTCTGGGTGGAGGTTCCTAATGTGGAATCTTGCATCGTGTAACCATAGTTGGAGTTTTTCTTTCCTAAATGCATAACTTTGCACTTGTCCACATTAAATTTCATCTGCCATTTAAATGTCCAGTCTTCCAGTTTATCAAGGTCCTCTTGCAATTTTTCATAATCCTCTTGGGTTTTAACAACTTTGAACAATTTTGTGTCGTCTGCAAATTTGACTGCCTCACTCATTCCCATTTCCAGTTTATTTATGAATATGTTAAAAAGCAGTGGACCCAGTATAGATCCCTGAGATACTCCACTATTCACCTTTCTCCATTGGGAAAATTGGCCATTCAGCCCTACCCTCTGCTTTCTGTCTTTTAACCGGTTCCCGATCCAGAATAGTACACAATAGTGCCTCCTATTCCATGACTTTTTAACTTCTCCAACAGTCTCTCATGGGGAACCTTGTCAAATCCAGATACACTATATCAACAGACTCACCTTTGTTTACCTGTTTGTTCACACCTTCAAAAAATATAACAGATTAGTAAGACAAGACTTTTCTTGGCTAAATCCATGTTGGCTTTCTCCCATTAAACCATGACTATCTACATGTTCAGTAATTTTGTTCTTTATAATGGTTTCTACCATTTTGCCCTGTACTGATGGGCTCACCGGCCTGTAGTTTTTCGGATCACTCCTGTGTGTGCTGGTGTGGTAGCGAAGTGCCCGCAACGAATAAAACCAGGAGTCTATTTACTAGGATTCAAACCAGTTTATTTGTGCACAGTCTCAGGCACTTGTCACATTCAAAATGGTCTGAGCATGGAGTTCAGCAAAACAACAGCATTTATATCTTTCTTCCTCAGCTCTACACAGACAAACTCCTCATTGGTCCCGGTGGCCCCCTCACCCCCATCCAATGGAGATCTCTGACCGGCCACCTGTTCTCCATCTGCTCAGGCCTTTCTAGCCATGGCTCAGTTTCTAGACATAATACACTCTGCCTTACATTCTGCTTGCAAGGTCACTCCGCAGCACAGAAACTGTGTGAAAGTAAGATACTGAAATACATCTGTGAATAACATAACAAGCTCAATGGAAAAGTCTTGCATTCTTATCAAAGCAGTTTAAAGCAGGTTTTCTAACTTCTACTGGCGTTTTGCTCTGCTCAGCTATAATATTCTGAAGTGGGGGTTGGGGACTCAGGCCTAACCTACAGGCCTCTGCTACATAACATACTTTTACAGGCTATTCTAGGCCATAGCCTATGGTTTAGGCATTTGATATACCGCCCTTTACCTATCACACTGGCATTGGTGAAAGGGTCCTTTACAGCGGTAGCAATCCATATATTCTTCTAAGGCAGCGTGCCAGCTTGTAACAGGAATCTTGCCCTTGGACAGGGAATATGCAAGTTACTGTGTGAAAAGGGGCCGACAATGTAACACCCATTTTGAAAGAGGCTTGCTGAAAGGTGATGCATTGCTTACCCTCTCTGGGTCATTGCTGGAACCATCCAATTCTGTCTCTAATACTCACATGTTGCATGTAACCCAATTGTGATGTAATGTAACCACTTTGATTTTAGGTTAAAGTGGTATACAAGTATGTCTAAATAAAGTAAATAAATAAATAATAATGGCTCTAGAGGTGATCCAGGGAATTACAGGCCAGATCATCTCTTTTGGGGAAATAAGGTTTCTTTAAGGTGCTGGAGTTTCTCAGGAATGTGAATAAGCAGGTACACAAGGGGTATTCAGATGGCTTTAGATAAGGACTGTCTGCTGGGGTGGAGTAACAAAGGGGTCACTGCAAACAACTAGACTAAAGTAATAGGGGTCTTCTACTTACTCAGCTCAGGAAGCAACTGCTTTGGCTCACTGATTTGCACTCCTTAACTTAGGGATGACAGGATTTAATCCTGACATAGGCTGACAGTGTGGGGCGCATAGGTATCAGAAAGGGGTGGGCCCTGCCTCCACTAAAAATAATGTCCAGCAGGCAGCTGGCTGCCCGCAGGGATCCCATCCCCTGTGGGCAGAAGAAGGAAAGCTGTGATTGCAGAAAAGACTCTTCCTGTCTTCTCATGAGAGATTGGATCCCTGCGGATAGAACAGAAGGGTCCTTGTCGCGATCGCAGCTTCTCTTCTTTTGCTTGTAGGGAGGTGGGATCCCCCTGGGAAACTTGCTACCCACCAGCCATGAACATAACAAAGATTCTTCCTGTCTGTCCTGGAGTTTCACTACGTGTTTTGTCTTGATTAGATTGTAAACTGTGATGAGCAGGGATTGTGTCTTACATCTATATGTACAGCGCTGCGTACGCCTTGTAGCGCTATACAAATGATTATTAGTAGTAGTAAGAGACACTCCCAGCTCATAAGAGCGTACAGTCTAGTCAAGACAGACAACAAAACTGGGGACTACAATATATCTAGGAGAATGGTAAGAAAACACATAGAAGGTGAAGAGGAGACTAAGGGGATCAGGATTCTAATGGTGGAGAGGGAGAAAGGGATGTGCTGGAATTGGGTCCCTTGGAGAGCATGACTAGATGCTTTTCTAAAAATAATAGTTTATCTCCCAGGAACAAGCAGGAATGTAGTCTTCACATATGGGTATTGTCGGTACCAACGGAGCCTGTGCGGGAACGCTCCCCAGCGTCCAATAGGAAAGCTTTTGGGAGCATCCCACAGCGCCTGCGTGCTGCCTTCCCACCTTTCCCAACTGTCCCTCTCCAGTTCTTCGTTTTCCGCGAGCCGACAGGTCGCACATCCTGTCACCGCAGAAAAAGTTCTCCCCTTATTCTTCTTTTTTGTGGTCGCGTCTGCCTTCCCTCGACGCTACACCGGTACCGCTGGTGGTTCTTTTCTTTTTTTTTAAAAAAAACCCTTTCTTTCTGGAGTCTTTTCCAGTAATTTTCTCCTCAGGTGACACGTGCCATTTTGGGCACTAGGCCCAGTTTTTTCCTCAAAATGGAAAAACCTGCTTCGGGTTTTAAAAAGTGTTCTAAGTATGGCGGTACCATCTCCGTCACCGACACCCATGAGTGGTGCCTCAAATGTTTAGGTCCTGACCACTCTATTTCAGAGTGTTGCCTGTGGGATGATGTCGAAAAGGGGCCGGCAGAACCGAGCTGCTAAACTTAACACCCAATTTTCCTCCGATGCAGCCACCGTGGCATCGACGTCTTCCAGGGCTTCGTCTTCCTCCCATGGATCTCAAGTAACTAAACATAAATCTAGCGGGTCCTCAAAGGGTAGATCTCCTTCTAAACATCGAGATGCCTCTGGCATTGCCCTTGAAGGACTTTTACCGGCAAAATTGCCCCAGCGGGAGGCTTTGGCTTCCAAAGCACTAACGGGGCTCCAGGATGTTCTTGAGGCTTCAACCTCAGCAGAACTACTGGTGCCATGCTCTGGGATACCGGCCACTGCATCTGGTACCAATACCCAAGCATCGGCAGCATCGATAGACCAGAGATTCTTGGCTATTGAACGCAGTCTGACTGCTCTTCTCACGGCCTCGCTGCCCCTGAAACTGCTTCAGACAATTCAACCGGTACCGGCACCGACTGCATCGACATTGGCAGGTATTCTACTGGCAAATTATCAACGGGTTTGTTGGAGCAATTTAAACTAAACAGATACAAAATATTGCTCCACTCTCTCACTAACTTCAAAAAATACAGAAGAATTAGGGAGCAGGTCTCAGACTAAATCAGGGATGGAACCCGCAAGGTGCAATACCTCTATGGCTCCCAATCCCCTAAGTTGCATCAAGGACCCAGCATAATCCCTTAACTAACTTCAAATAGAGCGTAATAATATTCTGATGTTAAGAATGATGGTCAAACAAATGATATGTTTATAATATGATCTTTCAAAGGCAGATAATATGTTTATAATATGATCCTTCCAAAGGCAGAATTCAGTCCCATGAATTGAATGAATGAAACATAGCATAGCACTTATCTGTAATTCTTTCAGAGGCAGAATTCAATTCCAAGTTTTTTTCAAAGGCAGAATTCAGTCCCTACTGGTTAAAGGAATGAAACACAGCATAACGCTTATCTGTAATTCTTCCAGAGACAGAACTCGATCCCTGCAAATCATCAGCGCTTGTGCGTTTCACCGCGCAAGCGGTTTCTTCGGGGGATTCCAACTCTGTTAGAACACGCCGTTAAGACATGCAACTGCTCATTCAAGTGAGCTCTATAAAATAATCAGAAAATATCAAAATCAGTATTCTCTGTGAAAGATAAATATCTGAAGACTACATTGTTCAGTAAAGAACATACTCCGATCATAGAGGATCACATACCACTTTGCTCTCCCCACCGGGCTCATCATTGTAAAAAGACGCCGCGCATGCGTAGTCTCAATAGGAAGGCTTGTTTTTATACTCAAACCTCCCTTGAGCTCCATGACTATTGTCTAAAGTCCCGAGAGTCACTAAGACCCTCTGATTGTCAATGCTCTCTATATCAATCCTAAAAGGGATCTAGGTGTTTACGGGAAAATCCCCTCCCATAAGAGTGGAATCATACTTGATAGCTATCACATACGGTAATAAAATCCAGCTACTTGTTCGTCAGTGTTGTACGCCCCGTTTCCAACTTGATGTAATGCTGTTATCAAACACATACCGCCCAATCAATTTGAGCGTTCAGACCTTCCGGGTGTACAGTTTTGAGCGAATATATCCAGCGCTGTTCATTGATAAGCTTTGATCCCTCGTTTTACCAGCGTATCCCGCTAAAACTTCATCAATGCAAAAAACTCGAAGTTGATCGAATTGGTGGTGGAAAGTTAAGCAATGAGCTATGATCGGTGTTCCGATCTTTCTACAGCGCATCCTGCTCTGATGTTCATTAATGCGGACCTTTAATGGCCGAATAGTTTTGCCTATATATAATAGTGAACATGGGCATTGAATTGCATATACAACGTAGCTGGAACTGCATGTTGTAGGCTTCTTCAATATATAAGTTATTTCATGATATTTAAACTCAGTCACTTCCAAAGTGATATTACAAATGTTACAATTGCCACATTTAGTGTGGCCATGGTGTATGGGAGAATCGACAGTATAAACTGGCTTTAACACTGCCGGACTAAAGAGTTCCTTGAGGTTCTTGTGACGTTGCCACACACATCGAATCGTTTTCTCTTCCAAACCGGGGATACTATGAAGTACATTTAAATGACGTTTCAAAATTTTTTTAAGTTGGCCACTATAAGGTGAAAACTTCGTTATTAAATTCACTTGTTGGCCTTCTGATCGACTCTTGACTCCACTTTGTGATAAGAGCAAATCCCTATCATTGAATCGCGCCCGGGTATAAGCCTGTTTTATGACACGGGCTGGGTAGTCCCTATTCATAAAATTTTTTTGAAGAATCTTCGATTGTTCCTTGAAATCTGCATTTTCAGAACAGTTCCGCCTGTATCGAAGGAATTGTGAGAAAGGTAAGCTGTTCTTTAACTGAATGGGGTGCGCGCTACGATAGTGCAGCAAAGCATTTCTATCCACTTTCTTTCTATAAATTGAAGTGTGTCAATGATTTTTGCCTTTTGTGACTTCTATGTCCAAGTAAGTTATTTTATCTGTATTGTAAAGGTAAGTAAACTGGATGTGAGGATCTTGTTGATTCAACCAGTGAAAGTTCGTATGTAAAAGACTCTCATGAACCGTCCACAGCATAAAAATGTCATCAATGTATCTACCCCAAAAGGGGATATACTGTTGGAACGGAGACGAATGCAACCACTTCTGTTCAAACTCACCCATATAAAGATTGGCTATGGAGGGGGCGCAGGTAGCCCCATTGCCACTCCAGATATCTGATGGTATAAAATGTTCTCAAAAACAAAATAGTTCTGAAACACTACTAATCTCAATATTTCAGACAAAAACTCTATTTGCAAATCCGTCAGATCTCCTCTGCTCCTTAATGCCGAAATCGCACTCGAAAACACCGCTGTTTGTGGGATGTTTGTGTACAGCGAAGTGACATCTAGCGTGACCAAAATCACCCCCATGTCACTTGCCCATCTGGAATGCTGTGCCAACAGCTGTAAAAATGGGTGGTGTCTCAAATGTATGATGGGATATTTTGTAGTAATGGTCTTAGGAAGGAGTCTACAAACGTGGACAAAGGTTCCAACACTGTCCCCTTGGTCGAGACAATAGGGCGACCAGGGGGATTCTCCAGTCGTTAGTAAATTTTTGGCACCAGATAGAATTTCACCAACGCTGGGCTTTCCACATTTAAATATTGCCATTCCTTTTTAGATATTAATTTCACTTTTAAGGCTTGAGTTAACTCATTTATACGTTTCTGTACTGGGACCGAGTCATGCGTGTCTATCCGGCATCGACAAGTCGGTACCGGAACACCCCAATGCCAACTTCGATCGGTACTGGTACCGTGCCTTGCACGATCACCCGGGTCATAGATATTTCGAATCCTCGAATGAGTCTGAAGACTCGGAAAGCTCTGCCGATACCAGAGTACTACTTCCTGAGGATTCCTCTTCTCCTCAGCGTAGGATGTCTCCACCAGAAGGTATGTCCTTTCAGGATTTTATCCGAGATGTGGTCCGAGGTCTTTCCATCACAGTGGCTCCTGAAAAAGAGCCTAGGGCAAAGGAATTAGAAATCCTACAATATCCTAAAGCTCCCAAGGAGGCAGTTACCTTATCTATTCATGAGATCTTGCATGATGTTATGTTAAGGATGTGGGAAACACCTCTGACCACATCTCCTCACTCTCGAAGACTCGACACCATGTATCGAGTTCCTCCTTGTCCTGGGTTTCAGAAGACTCAATTACCACACACCATTCCATGGTGGTGGAATCAGCCATGAGATGGATAAAGAGTGCAAAAAGGCATGCATCTAATCCTCCATGACGTGAGTGTAGGACTCTTGATGCCTTTGGACGTCGATCCTTCCAGGCTTCCATGCTTTCTGCTAGGATCAGTTCCTATATCTTGTATATGGGAATGTTCCTTAGAGGTCACAAGAGATTTAGAGCTTATGAGCCCTCTCCTTCCTGATGATAAAAGGCAAGATTATCTTGCTCTTGTCAAACATGCTCAGGATGTTTCCAAGTTTGTGAATCGTGCAGCCTTTGACTGCTTTGAATGTATAAGCAGAACCTCTGCTATTGCCATAGGTGCGCGTAGGATTGCCTGGCTCCAGGCATCTGACTTAGAAATTTGGGTACAGGACAAACTAGGGAATATACCTTGCACAGGAGAGAATCTCTTTGGCAAGAATTGGCAGGAAAAGGCTAATGAGATAGATGCTGACAATATCACTTTGGATAGATTGTCTAAATCTACAGCTGATCCTGCGAGGAAAAGATCCTCTAAGAAACCTTTCCTCAGCAGAAGAAAAAGCTTTATCCCTCCTTATACCCAGCAGGGACATCGTTTAGGTCAGTCTGCCCAAAAGGGACAGCAGCAACAACCTAGGCAACAAAGGAAGCCAAAAGCAGCTAAGCCTCAACTGGCTCAGCAGACTCAGCCTCCACAGGGGCTTTGACTCCTGGCCCTGAATGGCCCAGAACCCTCCACCATCCCAGGAAGGTTGTCATTTTACCCCCAAATGGAGGCAGATAACAGCAGAAAATTGGACTCTGTCTATTGTAAGGGAGGGGTACAAGCTTCATTTCCTCAGCAGGCCCCCTCCCAGAATGGCAAGACAGTTCAATTCTCAGACCTCTCTCAACGACTGGTTAGGTCAAGAGGTCACTGTGCTCCTTGCTCAAGGGGCAATAGAAGAGGTACCCATTCCCCAATGGGGTACAGGGTTTTACTCCCCCTATTTCCTTATTCCAAAGAAAACAGGAGGACACAGACCCATTTTAGACCTCAGAGAATTGAACAAATTCCTGTTCAAAGAGAAGTTCAAAATGATTTCTCTAGGAACTCTGCTGCCATACCTTCAGAGTCAGGATTGGCTTTGTTCTCTAGATCTCAAGGATGCATACACTCATGTTCTCATCCATCCAACTCGCCGAAAGTTCCTTCGATTTCTGTTTCAAGGGAAGCACTACCAATACAGGGTTCTTCCTTTTGGCCTGGCCTTTGCACCAAGGGTGTTCACAAAATGCATGGCTGTGGTGGCAGCATTTCTGCGCACCCTGGGAATATTTTTCTTCCCTTACTTAAACGACTGGCTCATTCGAGCCCCTTCAGAGCCAGAGGCCAGGGTTGCTCTCTCTCACACAATGTGCATCCTTCAGTATTTGGGACTTGTCATAAACTTTACAAAATCCAACCTTGCTCCCACTCAATCCCTAGAGTTTATAGGAGCTCTTCTGGATACCAGACAGACAAGGGCCTTCCTTCCACAGCCCCGCTGCCTTCACATTGTGCAGTTAGCTTCCCAAGCAGTGCTAAAACCTCACCTCACTGCTCGGGAAATGTTACAGTTGCTAGGCCACATGGCATCCACCGTGCATGTGGTTCCTTATGCTCGCCTCCGTATGAGGGCAGCCCAGTGGACCTTATCCACTCAGTGGACTCAGGCGACAGGTTGCCTGTCAGACAAAATAGCAAACTCAGATCGCCTTATTATGTCCCTCCAATGGTGGCAGTCACCCAAAAACCTTTTGGTGGGGTCTTCTTTTCAGCAACCCCCACCCCAAACCACTCTAACAACAGATGCTTCACAGGTGGGTTGGGGAGCCCACCTGCACGGCCTCTCTATCCAGGGTACCTGGACTCCACAGGAGGCCTATCTTCATATCAATGTTGCTGATCCATGTTGGAACAAACGATACTGCCAGTTATACCTCGGAACGTATCAAAAGTGACTTCATGGCTGTGGGACAGAGGGTGAAGCAGTTAGGTGCACAGGTGGTGGTCTCTTCAATCCTCCCTGTTGAGGGTAAAGGCCAAGGCAGAGAGGCTCGCATCCTGGAGATGAAAGCATGGCTGCGTGGATGGTGTCATCGAGAGCGTTTTGGTTTCCTAGACCATGGGATGCTGTTCCAAGGGTTGCAGAGCAGAGATGGCATCCATCTGTCCAAGAAAGGTCAACACATCTTCGGTAGTAGACTGGCTAATCTACTGAAGAGGGCTTTAAACTAGATTCGTTGGGGATGGGTGAAGAAAGCCTCCAGGTAAGTGAAAGCCCCCAGGTAGGTGATACATTAAATACCTTTATGGAAAGGGGTAACATATGGAAAGCAGTGTGTATAAATGCCCGTAGCATGGGAAATAAGATCCCTGATGTTGAAGCTTTGGTGGGAGTGGCTGACTTGGATTTAGTGGCAGTTACAGAAACATGGTTCACAGAAAACCATGATTGGGATGTAACTATACCTGGCTATACTTTATTCAGAAAGGACAGGGTAGGAAGAAGGGGAGGAGGAGTGGCACTATATGTAAAAACTACTATTAAAGCTTTGGAATTACAGAGCTTAAAAGAGAGAGAGGAAGCATTGTGGGTTAAACTAGAAAGAGGGAAAGAGAAATCTATTTGCATTGGTGTGATATACAGACCTCCCTCACAAGAGGAAGAGGTGGACAGAGAGTTAATTGAAGACATGTGCAGCATTGCTAGAAAAGGGGAAGTGCTACTGATAGGAGATTTCAATATGCCAGATGTTGATTGGCACATTCCTGCTGCAGTATCATCTAGAAATAAGGAGATCCTGGATTCTCTACAGGGAGAACTATTCAGGCAATTGGTAACAGACCCCACACGTGAAGGGGCCATACTGGACTTGGTGCTTACCAATGGTGAAAGTGTTTCTGATGTTGTAGTGCGAGATCATTTTGCATACAGTGATCACCAGATGATGTGGTTCAGTATTAGGACTAGGGCTGTTAGAATCCATTCAAAGGTGAGGATCTTAGACTTTAGGAAGACTAACTTTGCGAAGATGGGCCAATACCTCAGGGAGTCGTTAGTGGGATGGGAACAGCTGGGTGATGTAGAAAAACAGTGGGCAAAACTGAAAGGGGATATTTTAAGGGCAATCAACCTTTTTGTTAAAATGGTAAATAAAGGAAAAGGAGACTGCTATGGTTTTCGAAAGAAGTATCTGAAAAAGTGAAGAAAAAGAGGGAGGCCTTCATGAAATACAAGAGATCACAGAGAGAGGAAGACAGGCATCTGTATTTGGAAAAACATAGAGAAGCTAGCAAAGTAGTCAAGAAGGCAAAGATTCAAAAGGAGGAGGAAATAGCCAATGCAATAAAATGGGGGGGGATACAACATTTTTCAGATATATTAGAAGAGGAAGGGCAAAAGTGGTATTGTCAGACTCAAGGGTGCAGGGGAGGAATATGTAGAAGCTGATAAGGATAAAGCGGAATTGCTTAACAAATATTTTTGTTCTGTGTTCACAGATGATGAACCAGGAGCAGGACCTCAGAAAACACCCACAAATAGGAACAGAAGCGAGGGACATCTTGAACAATTTTCAGAAGACTGTGTTCGTGAGAAACTAGCTCAACTTAAAGTAGACAAAGCGATGGGACCGGATGGGATACACCCTAGAATACTGAGGGAACTTGGGGATGTTCTAGCAACTCCACTGACTGACCTTTTCAATGCCTCATTGGAGTCGGGAATGGTGCCAAAGGACTGGAGAGAGGCTCATGTGGTGCCTTTACACAAAAGCGGAAGTAAGGATGTGGTTGAAAACTACAGGCCGGTTAGTTTAACTTCGGTGGTGAGTAAATTATTGGAAACGCTGCTGAAAGAGAAAATAGTGAGGTTTCTGGAGTTCAGCGGATTACAGGATCCGAGGTAGCATGGATTCACCAGAGGCAGGTCTTGTCAGACAAATCTGATTGATTTCTTTGACTGGGTGACCAGGGAGTTGGACCGAGGGAGAGCCCTAGATGTGGTGTATTTAGATTTCAGTAAAACCTTTGACACTGTTCCTCACAGGCGACTTATAAACAAACTGAGCACCCTAGGGATGGACCCTAAAGTTACTGCTTGGGTTAGAAATTGGTTGGGTGGGAGGCGACAAAGAGTACAAGTAAATTGAGCTCACTCTGAGGAGAAGGATGTTACCAGTGGTGTGCCCCAGGGATCTGTCCTTGGTCCGATTTTTTTTTAAACATCTTTGTTAGTGATATAGCGGAAGGGCTGTCGGGTAAGGTTTGCCTATTTGCGGATGATACCAAAATCTGCAATAGAGTAGACACCCAGGAAGGTGTAGATAACATGAGGAGGGATCTAGCTAAGCTTGAAGAATTGTCTAGAATTTGGCAGCTGGGATTTAATGCTAAAAAATGTAAGGTCATGCATTTGGGCTGAAGCAATCCAAGGGAGCAATATAGTATAGGGGGTGAAGTACTTTTGTCCACTAAAGAAGAGCGGGACCTAGGCGTGGTTGTGTCTCATGATCTTAAAGTAGCTAAACAGGTAGAAAAGGCGACGGCAAAAGCTAGGATGCTTGGTTGCATACGGAGAGGAATGGCTAGCAGAAAAAAGGAGGTGATAATGCCTCTCTTATAAGTCTTTGGTGCGACCTCATTTAGAGTATAGTGTGCAATTCTGGAGACCGCACCTTCAAAAGGATGGAACAGGATTGAGTCGGTACAGAGGGTGGCTACTAAAATGATTAGTGGTCTTCATTATAAAGCATATGAGGACAGACTGAAGGATCTTAATATGTACACCTTAGAGGAAAGGCGGGATAGAGGTGATATGATTGATATGTTTAAATACCTCCATGGCATAAATGTTCAGGGAGAGAGCCTCTTTCAATTGAAAGCAAGTTCTGCTACGAGGGGACATGGGATGAGGGTGAAGGGAGAGAGATTCAGGAGTGATATGCGGAAATATTTCTTTACGGAAAGAGTAGTGGATCCGTGGTATAGTCTCCCAGTGGAGGTGGTAGAGATGAGGACAGTAACTGAATTCAAAAAAGCATGGGAAAAACCCAGAGGATCTCTAAAGGTAAAAAGGGGACTGTTGTAGTTGTTGATATGGAAGGACAGACTAGATAGGCCATGTGGTCTTTTTTTGTCATCATGTTTCTATGTTTCTAACCTCCTGGAGCTCAGAGCAATCTTCCTTGCTCTTCGAGTATTTCACACCCAGCTCAGCTACAAGACAGTCTTAGTTCTAACGGACAATCAAGTAGCCATGTTCTATGTGAACAAGCAGGGCGGAACAGGCTCTCTGTTGCTCTGCAACGAAGCTTTGCGACTATGGGCCCTCGCCAGAGAGCATCAGGTTCATCTCCTTGCGGTGTATCTTCCAGGCATTCAAAACTCTTGGGCAGACAGACTCAGTCGAGTTCTGCTTCCACACGAATGGTCTCTCCATGCAGACCAGGTGGCCAAAATTTTTCAAATTTGGGGAACCCCGGACATAGACCTCTTTGGAAGTCAACTGAATGCCAAACTTCCACGGTTCTGTTCCAGAATTCCGGCTTAGGGTTGTCAGGCCAGGGATGCTTTCCTCCTCCATTGGGGTCAGGACTTCCTGTATGCCTTTCCACCCATTCCCCTAATTCCCCAAACCCTGTTCAAGCTTCAGAGAGACAGAGGTCATATGATCCTCATAGCTCCATGTTGGCCACGGCAAATGTGGTACCCTCTGCTCCTTCATCTCTCTTAAGCTCCGCCTCTGGAGTTAGGATCTGCTCCAGATCTCCTTTCTCAAGAGGATGGGATGCTGTAGCATACCAATCCCCAGTCCCTGCATCTCAGGGCCTGGTTGCCTAAAATTTCACGGTCTTAACCTTTCCCAGCAGGTACAGGATACCCTTTATACTTCCAGGAAGCCTTCCACAAGACACTCTTATGCATTTAAGTGGAAACGGTTTACCATATGGTGCTCGCAGAAGGGTCTTAACCCTCTTGCGATACCCTCTGGAATCATTACTGGAGTATCTCCTTCATTTATCAAATGCAGGGCTTAAGACCAATTCAGCGAGAGTCCATTTGAGTGCTATTTCAGCTTCTTTCAAGCCTCTAAATGGACAACCTAAAATATGACCTTGAGTATATACCACTGGAATTTAAAGACTGCCTGCAAAATCGATTTGCTGCTTTAGATACAAATGACAGAGCTCCGGAAGAGTTATGGAATGACATCAAGAAGGTTGTGTTGGAAGAAAGCGAGCAGTCTCTACAAAAGGTGAAAAAGCAAAAACGGCCAAAATGGATGACGGAAGAAACTCTGAAAATTGCCCAGAAACGCAGAGAAGCTAAAGCCAGAGGAGAAAGAAAGACAATCGCAGAACTCAACAGATTTCCAACATGCAGCAAGACAGGACAAGGAAAAGTGCTACAATGACACTTGCAAGGAAATAGTAGCAGAAACTATTAGAGGAAGAACAAGATCGGCTTTCCTAAAGCTACGAGAGTTAAAGAAAAAGTTCCAGCCTCGAATTGGAATGTTACAAGATTCTCAAGGTTCTATGTTGAATGATGCTGAGAAGATCAAAAAAAGGTGGAAGGAATATACAGAGCTTTTATATGATAAAGATCAAGTGGACCAGCAGCCATTTCAACCTGTACCTTATGATCGGGAACCATTGGTGATGAAAGAAGAAGTTGAAGCAGCATTGAAAGCCTAATCAAAGAACAAAGCACCAGGCATTGATAGCATTCCCATAGAAGTATTGCAGCAATCTGATGCAGCTGTTACCATACTTACAAGGCTCTGCCAAGAAATATGGAAGACGACATCATGGCCAACAGACTGGAAAAGATCTGTGTTTATACCAATACTAAAGAAAGGTGATCCAACTGGCTGTGGAAGTTATCGCACAATCGCTCTGATCCCACATGCCAGCAAGATTCTACTGAAGATTATTCAAAAGAGACTACAACCATACCCGGAACAAGAACTATCTGAAATGCAAGCAGGGTTCAGGAAAGTGCGAAGAACGAGTGACATTGCGGATGTGAGATGGATCCTTGAAAAGACTAAAGAATACCAAAAGGATATCTATTTGTGCTTTGTATGAAGACAACAGAGGTGTGAAGATTGGTGGAAGACTCATCAACAACCTTCGCTATGCTGATAATACCACATTACTGGCTGAAAGTGAAGATGATCTGAAACATTTGCTTCTCACAATCAAAGAACATAGTCTCAAAGTAGGCCTGCACCTTAATGTAAAGAAGACAAAGATCATGACAACTGGCATAATCAACAGGTTCATCATTGAAGGAGAAGAAATTGAAATTGTGAACAACTTTAACCTACTTGGGTCAACTATCAACAAAGAAGCAACAAGCAGTCAAGAAATCAGTCAACGCATTGCTCTTGGCAGAATGGCTATGAAAGACCTAGATAAGATTCTCAAGAGCAGAGATGTCTCTCTCCATACAAAGATTCAACTTGTTCAAGCCATGGTATTTTCAGTAACATCATATGCTGTGAAATGGACAGTGAAAAAGACAGGAAGAAAATTGATGCCTTTGAATTATGGTGCTGGCGGCGAATACTGTGTATACCATGGACTGCCCGAAGAACAAACCAGTCGGTACTAGAGGAGATCAAACCTAAGCGTTCTTTAGACGCTCAGATGACAAGACTTCGGCTTTCATACTTCGGACACATCATGCCAAGAGAGAGATCATTAGAGAAAGGCATCATGCTTGGCAAGATAGAAGGTCAACGCAAAAGAGGAAGGCCAGCAATGAGATGGATCGATACAATAACAGCAGCTACGGGTACCAGTCTGTCAACAATGAGCCGCCTGACTGAAGACCGAACACAATTTAGGATAGCTATCCAGATAGTCGCCATGAGTCAACTCCGACTCGACGGCACTTAACAACAATAACAACATTTCCTCTCATCCTCTCATAGGGAGATTTATGAGAGGCCTTCTTTTAACTAAGTCTCCCATTAAGCCACCACCGGTGGCATGGGGCTTAAATCTGGTACTTGGGCAGCTCATGAAACCGCCCTTTGAACCATTAGCCTCTACCTCTTTGAAATTCCTTTCCTGGAAGGTTATCTTTCTTACTGCAATCACATCAGCACGTCGCATCAGTCAAATGCAAACGTTGGTGGCTGATCCTCCTTATACAAGGTTCTGTCATGATAAGGTAGTCCTTAAGACTCATCCACACTTTATGCCAAAGGTGGTGTTGCCTTTTCATTTAAACCAAGCAGTTTACCTTCCTGTATTCTTTCCAAGACCTCACACCTCAAATGCAGAAAGGAATCTTCATACTTTGAATGTAGTAGCAAAGTGCCCCCAACGAATAAAACCAGGAGTCTATTTACTAGGATTCAAACCAGTTTATTTGTGCACAGTCTCAGGCACTTGTCACATTCAAAATGGTCTGAGCATGGAGTTCAGCAAAACAGCATTTATAGCTTTCTTCATCAGCTCTACACAGACAAACTCCTCATTGGTCCCGGTGGCCCCCCTCACCCCCATCCAATGGAGATCTCTGACCGGCCACCTGTTCTCCCTCTGCTCAGGCCTTTCTAGCCATGGCTCAGTTTCTAGACATAATACACTCTGCCTTACATTCTGCTTGCAAGGTCACTCCGCAGCACAGAAACTGTGTGAAAACAAGATACTGAAATACATCTGTGAATAACATAATAAACTCAATGGAAAAGTCTTGCATTCTTATCAAAGCAGTTTAAAGCAGGTTTTCTAACTTCTACTGGCGTTTTGCTCTGCTCAGCTATAATATTCTGAAGTGGGGGTTGGGGACTCAGGCCTAACATACAGGCCTCTGCTACATAACATACTTTTACAGGCTATTCTAGGCCATAGCCTATCACATTCCCCCCTTTGATTATTCTCACCCGCAAGTGAGAAAGGGTGAGAATCAAATCACACATATGGTACCTTAGACTAGGGTGAAGGGATCACTCCGTGGTATAGGGTAGTAGTCCCACATTGCTAATATCTGTGCAGCTGCCTTACAGTCAATAATACTATCAATGGTTGAGTTCATCATATGCAGGCATAAGGGCAGAAAACATAGGATGCACAAGCAAACAGCCACAATTAGTAATACAATCAATACAAGTGTCTTCAGGCCGCCCATACCTGAAAACCACGAACCAAACCAGCCATCAAGTTGCAAGCCATGACAAGTTTGGACTGGGACATAAGTTTGCTTGCTCATGTGATTGGCTATATCTTCTACAACTTGCCCTTCATTATCAATTTGCAAACAGTTAAATTAAGCTTGCCACATACTCCTCCTTCGGCTGCAAGCAGATAATCTAATGCTAAGCGGTTCTGGTAAATGGCTGTACGCATCTGTGTGGCTTGTTTGGCTAACAAGGTTAGTGCTCTACTAGTTTCATTGGTTATAATTTCAACAACAGCCTGCAAACGTATAATATGGTCCAACATATACACAGGAGTGCGGTAGCCCCAAGAACCATCTTGTGCCCAGGTAGCAGGTCCATAGTAAGGAACAATTCTCTGGCGGCCATTCTTCAGAAGTTGCATCCCATTTGTCCCACTGGCCGATTTTGAGAGCCTCTCGCTTCTGTCGACTTTTGTATACAGGGAATCCCAATTGTTCTCCGTGGGAAAGGGGCAAGAGGAAGAAAGATGGTCGTATGGTTCCTAGTAGTAGTAGTACCAAAAGGAGCTAAGGATCCGCACAATACAAGAGAACAAAAAAAGCGGAGCCTGGACTGACAAAAATAAACCTTGTTTATTGCGCCCCAACGCGTTTCGGCCACCGGCCTTCTTCAGGGGGTCTAAAAGAGCACACCTCAAAATTAAATAATAAACATATAGATTAAAACAACAACATAATGTAAAATACACTGTAATATATCAAAAAATTATAATATAATAAAAATTATAATAAAAATTAAAATCATGTAGTTTTACTTAAAGCGTCTAAAGGACAATCTATCAATCTGTAAAAATTAAATAAAAAGGACAACTACTGGATAAAAATATAAAAAATATAAAAAAATGAAAGATAATAGATAATAAAAACCATATTGAACTACTAAAAAGAAAGAGAAAAAGAGACGAGGAGGAACCAAAAGGAATAAATACCTTATTGTGATCAAATTGAGTATTATCCTGGATTGAACCTAGAGGATACTAACAGCTGACAATGAATAAATAAATAATGTAAGTGCACATTTAAATAAATAATAAATAAATAGGTAAATATACATATAAAACAAATATATACAATTCTAAAACTGCCACTCCATATTGGTAAATATATAACCAATAAATAATCAATTTACATAAACAGATGCACATAAAATGTATAAACAATTATAAAAACATATTTCATACATAAGCATCATAAGGACACTTAAAAGAACAAATGAAAAAACATATGAAAAAACATATGCAAAAACAAGAAAAGCATGCAATTATAAAGTTATAAAAAGAAATTTGTATTTGTAAAAACAAAACATCATAAATCGTGTACATGAAGGTGGAGACGCTCTTGAATTGAAAATCATTATATTCAATGTTTACATGAACAAAAAAGTTATCCTATACGGCACCTATAGAGCACTTGTTATTCTGTTGCCATATATCTAAAACGGTAAAGAAGGACCAAACAAACCGACCTATTAAACAATGCAGTGAAATTAACTGCAATTGAAAAAACTGAAAAAATCTTCTTTCCCATGAGAGAAAACAAATAACCAATAAAAGTCATAAAAAGGCACACTGAATGCTTAAGAATGCAAAAATTCTTCCTAAAAATTAAATCTATATCATGTAAAGAACCGGTTGTGAAATGTCGGCATCGGCACCTTTCAAATGGAATGTGATCGGCATCCTCGAAACTACACAGTAATACGGCGTGTTTCCGTATTAAAGGTACTAGCACAACAAACAGAATTTCCACACGATCATGAATTATGTTGGCATCGCCTAACTGATATATTAGAGAAAGATATACATGGATAACGCCTAAATCAAATTAAAACCGCAAACAGCTATTTACTCCTACTCGCTAGGCTTGTCACTTTTTTAAAAAATAGCCGAAAGTGAGCGCTCACATTGAGAATGAAATGAGCAAAGCTTTAAAAACAAAAATACAGTATAAAAAGTTAACTAAACAGAAAAACTATAAACTGCAACTAAAGCCTGTGATCGCGTCGCTCAGATAAAAAATGTCAAGAAAATAAACCTACCAAACGCCAGCACTCTGTGCTCCTGCACTGCTGAATAACGTAATGGCGGCTTCTGTGAACGGATGCCCAAATACCGGCATTTTCCCGCCCGTATAGGTTAAAGGTCACTGAATCAAACGGCAAGTAGATGTGTAAATACTAAATAAAAGTGTGATTTATATTAGATGTCTATCGATTAATTCTAAAAGCTATAAAACAAGAAGATCCAGAATAAAAATGCTGAATAACATCCTGGGACATACTGTGATTGGACGCCAAATTACCGGCATATACCTGCCTGTGCAGGTATAAGGGACAATAACTTAAAAAAACAAATGAACGTATGAATACGTAACAAAAATAATATTATATGAATGTGCATCATACAACTATGAAAATATAAAATAAAAGAAAATAAGATGTAAACAATAAAAAAATAATAATAAAATAAAAAGCCATAAAGTAAAATATAAATACTAAGGGGGTAAGAAAAGGAGGGAAGGAGGGGAAAGGAACGGAAGGGGGGGGAGGAGAGGGGGGGAGGGGGGAGGAGGGGAGGGGGGGAAGGGGAAGGGGGAAGGGGAAGGGGGAAGGGGGAGGGGAGAGAAGGGGGGGAGGGGGAGGGGGAGGGGGAGGGGGGGAGGGGGAGGGGGAGGGATTTAAATGCTTTATCTTGTTCTGGGCCCCATTCCAAGGGGGGGATCGTTCCACTCCCTTTGTGACTTGGTACAAGGGTTTTGCCATGAGCGCAAAATTTGGTATCCATATGTGGCAATAGCCTGCAGCTCCCAGGAAAGCCCGCACCTGCTTTCTGGTGGTGGGGGTTGGGATGCGGCATACTGCTTCCTTTTGCTCAAGTCCTAATTTCCGGGTTCCTTTGGACAGATGGAAGCCCAGGTATTTCACTTCTGTCTGACACAGTTGTGCCTTGGCTCTCGAGACCTTGTATCCAGCTTCATTCAAGAGGTGCAAGAGATCACTGGTAGCTTGCACACAGTCAGTTTCGTTGTTGGTGGCTATAAGCAAATCATCTACATATTGGAGTAAGATTCTCTTTCCCGGAGTTACAGGGTAACTTGACAGATCTTGACTGAGGGCTGCACTGAAGATAGTGGGTGAATTCTTGAATCCTTGTGGTAATCGAGTCCAAGTGAGTTGTCCTCGTCTTCCTGTGGTAGGGTTTTCCCATTCAAATGCAAACAGAAGCTGACTGGCAGATGCCAGGCGTATACAGAAAAAGGCATCTTTTAAGTCCAAAACAGTGAAATGTGTGGCTTCTGCTGGAATCAGTCCCAGGAGGGTGTAAGGATTTGGTACTACTGGATGTATGGTTTCAACTGTACTGTTCACTCGACGTAGATCCTGCACTGGGCGGTAGTCACCTGTCCCAGGCTTATTGATTGGGAGAAGGGGGGTGTTCCAGGGTGATTGGCATTCTCTAAGGAGTCCATACTGCAGTAGTTTCAGGTGGCAATGAATACCTTCAATTGCTGGTCGTGGGAGGGGATACTGACGCACATGCACTGGTTCTGCTCCTGGCTTAAGGGTGACAAGCACAGGAGCTATATTCTTTGCTAGGCCAGGTGGATTATTCTCCGCCCATACTCCAGGCGGGGCTGCAATGTTGGTAGGTGTACAGGAGCTTGCTGCTGTGGATATAGGTAAATAGAACCGCCATTCTTCTTCTTGGGGGACAGTTAACACCATCAGGCCGGCAGGTTTTGAGTTTATAGTCATTTCCATTTTTCCTCCTTCAACGAAGGATATCTGTGCTTGAAGCTTTGCAAGCATGTCTTGGCCCAAAAGGAGAACTGGGCATTCAGGCATATACATGGTGTGTTATCTTCTGTCCCCCTAGTTCACAGGCGCGGTTCTGCAGAAAAGGTTTTGTGGTTCTTGTTCCTGTAGCTCCCACGATTGTAACAGATCGAGTGGACACAGGGGCCACAGGCTTGGCTACTACTGAATGCTCAGCCCCGGTGTCCACCATAAAGTCCATATGCTGGTCTCCAATCTTTAAATTGACCATATGCTCCTGGAGACCTAGGACGAACTTGGAGCCCGGTCTGGCCTAGTCCTCATCCATAAAATGGTCCTCGGAGGTTGCCACTCCCTCTATGGCAGCCTCTTGCTGAAATTGTGCGCGCTGCATCCCCCCTCGTTGCTGGAATCGCCCCCCCCCCCCCGCTCTCCTAGCGCTCCCGCCTCCCCTCCAGGGGGTGGAGCTAATGTTCGGGCACTCATTCTTCCAATGTCCTTCTTTACAATAAGCGCAATGATTTGCACCTAAGGGGGGTCAAGCGCTCCCTCGGCCCCTTCCCCATCCTCTGGCTCTTCTATTAGGATATCCTCCTCCGCGTCCTTCCACTAGTGCTGCAGCGAGCAGATCCGCTTTCTTCTTCATCTTTCTTTCACTTTCCCTTTTGTATTCTTGATCACGATTTACAAATACCTTTTGTGCGACTTCCATTAACTGTGCTGAGTTCATGCCCGCAAATCCTTCTAAACCAAAATGTACCAAACCAAAAGGGTCAGTGGCTTCGCCCCGCGCATACTCATGCAGGGTTACTAGGACCGCCCTGGAAGTTGATCAGACTCCCTTTACCTGTTACCATACCATATTAGTTTCGAGACTTTCCCAGAGCTAACTGACTAAGAACCAGAAAAATCTTTACTCACCGGATCCGGTAGCTAATGCGCTGCGCAACCAGTTCCACCTTGGGTTGAATCCTTGGCTCCCCTCAGGGTTCGAGGTGTTGGCCGGCTGGACCCAGCAGGCCGCCGAGGCAGGGCGGAACCTCCGATGCAAGGGGACCGGTGGCGCCTGGGGTTCTCTCCGCTGTCGGTCGGCCGCAGTTTCAGCCGGACCAAACCTGGAAGCGGTAATACGTGGTAGTATTCACTTGCGCACCATTCATGTACCCCACCTTCCCGGTCAGGGAACCAAGGAATAGCGAAGTGCCCGCAACGAATAAAACCAGGAGTCTATTTACTATGATTCAAACCAGTTTATTTGTGCACAGTCTCAGGCACTTGTCACATTCAAAATGGTCTGAGCATGGAGTTCAGCAAAACAACAGCATTTATAGCTTTCTTCATCAGCTCTACACAGACAAACTCCTCATTGGTCCCGGTGGCCCCCCTCACCCCCATCCAATGGAGATCTCTGACCGGCCACCTGTTCTCCCCCTGCTCAGGCCTTTCTAGCCATGGCTCAGTTTCTAGACATAATATACTCTGCCTTACATTCTGCTTGCAAGGTCACTCCGCAGCACAGAAACTGTGTGAAAACAAGATACTGAAATGGAAAAGTCTTGCATTCTTATCAAAGCAGTTTAAAGCAGGTTTTCTAACTTCTACTGGCGTTTTGCTCTGCTCAGCTATAATATTCTGAAGTGGGGGTTGGGGACTCAGGCCTAACATACAGGCCTCTGCTATATAACATACTTTTACAGGCTATTCTAGGCCATAGCCTATCACATGAACTGTAAAAGAGCTTTGGCCTTTTACTTGCAAAGGACACAGCAACATAGAAAGTCCTCTCAAATCTTTGTTGCTTTTGATCCTAGTCATTTGGGACTTCCAGTCTCCAAAAGAACACTGTCCAGCTGGATTGCACAGTGTATATCTTTTGCCTATGAGAGTAAGAACCTTCCTCTTGAAGGCCATGTCACAGCTCACAATGTGTGAGAGCCATGGCAGCCTCAATGGCTGATCTTCACTCTGTGTCTAGCGATGACATCTGTCGAGCAGCTACTTGGGCTTCGGTTCATACCTTCACAGCCCATTACTGCTTAGACAAGGACTCCTGCTGGGATGCCTTGTTGGGTCAGGCTGTTCTTCAACATCTGTTCCATATTTAATCAACTCCTACCCACCATCCCTGGTAGGATCCCAGAGATCCATGGGGGGAAATGGAGCCCTTTCCCAAGGGCGCACAACGTCTGGGGCCTTCTCCCTGGCATCTGCAGCTAGGGAGTCCCCATATGTGAAGACTACATTCCTGCTTGTTCCTGGAGATAGCATAGTTCTCCAGGACCAAGCAGGAAGTCAGTCCTCACATATGGGTGACGTCGGCGCCGACGGAACCCCCATGCGGAGCATTTCCCCAGCTTTCACAGAAAGCCTTTGGGACTGCCAGCACGCATGCGCGGTCCCCTTCCCGCCCAAGAGTGCCATCTTGCTGAGTCGTCTTTTTTCCGCGGAGCCCGACGGACGTGGTTCGTGTTCACGCGTGAAAAAAGTTGATTTTTCGTGTTTTTTCTCGGTTCGACGCCGGTTTCCCCTTCCCGCCTCGGTCCGGTACACCGGTATTGAGCCCGGACTTCTTTTTTCAGTTTTTGTCCTTCGTGACTAGCGTTCGCGCTATTTTTCTATTTTTCACTGGCAGCCCTGTCTTTTGACCTCGCAGGGGCCCTTTTTCCCCTGATGGCTGCCAGCGGGTTTAAAAAGTGTGATCGGTGTAAGAAATTTGTCTCTCACCGACACACATGACTGCTGCCTCGGACCCGATCATGACCCGATGATCTGTGCTCCGTGTGGGAAAATGTCCTCGAAGGCATTGAGGAGTCGGCAGCACCAGAAGGAAAGAATCTTCTCTGACTACGCATCCAGCCGTGCCTGGACTTCGTCAGAGGCCTCGACATTTCGGGATTCCAATCCCGAGCATCGCCGGGGATCCTCTGAGAGATGGGGTCTCCCTCGCGGGAGCATCGCAGGAAGAAGAAACCCGCGAGGGCGGCATCGGTGGACGCACTTGGCTCCTCGAGGGCCAGGTCGCATAGCCCCGACCGCCGTCCCAGTTCTTCGGAGTCGGAGAGGCCTGCAAAACAACCTCGTGTGGAGCCGGAGTCCCCGAGTCACGTGAGTGCTGTAGTCCTCGTGGACTCTCCTCCGGGGGAGCCGACGTCGGGCCCGAGTCGGGGGCTGCTGAGTCTCCTGAGCTCGGACTCAGGTTGGAGAGCAGCTTGGCTGCCTTCATGGAACAGCAGCTGGCACTGATCGCTGGTCTCACTGGTGCATCTGCCCCGACCACCGGGACATCGACGTCCAAGTCGACCCCAGAGGCCGAGCCGATCCTCGAGTCCATGCGCTCTTGAGTCGAGACCTCGGCCAAGGTCTCCCTTGGCCTCCCGTTCGGGACCGAGGTCGTCGACGTCGGTACCCTCGGTGTAGGGGCGGATGGCATCGGTGCCTGCCCAACCGGAGCCACTCGATTACTCCTCCGAGTGGTCGGGCTGGGAAATGGAGGATGAGGAGTCCCCGGACACCTTTCGGACCCGATGTGTCCCTTCGGACCCGATGTGTCCCTTCGGACCCGATGTGTCCCTTCGGACTCACCGGAGTCCGAACCTCTGAGACGGTCCCCCCCGGAGGACACCCGGTTCTCGGATTTCGTGCGGGACATGGCCAAGGCATTGGCCTTCCCCGCGGATCCCGAGGAGGAGCCTTGAGCTGAGGAGCTCAAGGCCCTGTAGTATGACTCTCCTCCCAAGGAGGCCTTTACTCCATTGGTTCCTCCGATGCTGGAACGGTTGCTCTTCCGCATGTGGGAGGCGCCAGCCTTGATGCCAGTTCTGAGCAAGTGGGTCGATTCCATCTATCGAGTATGCAAGAGCCCCGGGTTCCAAAAGGCACAGCTACCGCACCACTCCATGGTTGTGGAATCGGCCATGCATCTTCTGAAGAGTCAGAAGATGCACTCCTTGGTGCCTCCCAGCCGGGAGGCCCAAAACCTGGATGCCCTTGGTAGAAAGTGCTTCCAGTGCTCTATGCTTGCTTGCCGTGTCCAGACCTACCAGCTGTACATGGGCCATGTACCTTCGAGATCTGGCAAAGGAGATTGCCGGGTTCTCTGCTGGTCTCTCTGAGGAACCTTTGCAGAGGTTCAAGGCCCTGTCATCAGGGATCCGAGAGTGCTCGAAGTTTATCTCTCGAGCAGCCTATGATGGCTTTGAGGCATCTCCAGGAACAAGCAGGAATGAGTCTTCACATATGGGTACGTCGGTACCGACGGAGCCTGCACGGGAACGCTGCCCAGCTTCCAATCAGAAAGCTTTTGGCAGCATCCCTCGCTCCTGCGCGCTGACTTCCCGCCTTCTCCAGAGCCTCTCTTCAGTTTTAGTTTTTCCGCGGAGCCGGCAGGACGTCCTCCTGTCACCGCAGAAACTTTTCTTGTTAATTTCTTTTCTTGTGGTCGCGGCTGTATTTCCCGCTGCCACCGGTATCGCCGGTGGATTTTTGACTAAATTCTGAGAAACTTTTTCTTCAGTTTTTTGCCTTAACTTGTTGGGCCTACCAGGCCTCTCCATTATGGAGCCTTCTTTTCCTAAGCAGTGCATTCGATGTAGAAACACCTGTTTCTTTTTAGACACCAATAGTTGGTGTCTCAACTGTGTGGGTCCTGACCCTTTTTACCCTGACTTGTCAGGGGATAATTTTATGAGGAAACCTTCACTCTTTAGAGTTTCCCTCGATACCGTTTTTTCCTCGGCAGTGAGGGTACCCGGTTTCTCTACTTCACAGGATCAGGTAACCCACAAACAGTCTGTTAAGACTAGTCAATGCTTGAGTGGTATGTCCCATGCCCAGCATGGTGACGGCTCCGGTCTTACCCTCAAGAATCCATTGGCATTACCCCTGCGGGAGTCTTCGGGCTCCAAAGCGTTAAAGGGGTTTCAGGTTGTTCCTGGGGCTCACCCCTCACAGAACATACCTGAGCCATGCGCGGAGGAGGTATCCGCTTCGAGCGGTACCGAGCCTCCGGCATCGGCACCGGTGTCGAGTGTTCCACTCTTCACCAGGGATCGTCATCGGGCATCCTCGGTACCTTCGGGACCGATCGATACGCACCGCATTGACGTCTCTCAATCTCAGCCGTGCTCCGGGACGGTACCGGCATCGATCGGTTCCGATACCCTGGCATCGGCATCGAGATGGACCGCCTTACCCTTGGCAAGGGGGGGTTATCGGGTATCCTCGGTACCGATCGATGTAACCCAGGCTGCCTTTGTGGTATCGGCATCGCCGATGCTGCCACCGGCGTCGGAACCCTCGCGACATGCATCGATAGTCTCGCTTTCTTCGATGCCGAGTCTTGAATCGATATCTAGTCTCGAGGATTGGGTACCGACGCGTACCGGAACCGATTCCTGTTGTTTCCAGATGGGCAGTTCCGAAGATCCTAGCCATAACTCTCTCATGATCTCGGTACCACTGCAGCAGTCCCCGATGGCAACTTCAACTGCTAATCCTCTATCAGTATCGATGTCTATGCCTGTTCTTGCACCGATGCCTACTTTGGAACCGATACCTGGCATTGATGCAGTACCCACTGCCTCTAAGTTAACATGCCAGTATCCCTGTCCATCCACTAGGTCTCTTTCTTTAGCATTACCAGGGATAGTTCCCATAGGAGATCAGTCTTTTCAGGCTTTTCTCCGGGATATGGCAACCTTTCTTAATATATCTATCCCTGGTTGTGATGCTACTCATGGCTCACCGGCACAAATGGAAAATATAATGCTTCCTTTACATCCTGCTCTGCAGGATCTCCTTCTGAGGTTCTGGAAATCGCCCTTACAACTTCCTCTAGTTTCTACAGCCATTGAGGTTCGGTACCGAGTGCCACCCTCTCCAGGGTTTCAAAAGCCTCAACTTTCTCATCGTTCCCTTGTAGTGGAATCAGCACTGAGGAAAGTTAAGAGCAAGAAGAAGCATTCTTCTTATCCGCCGGGTCGTTCTTCAAGAACACTCGATGCTTTTGGTCGTCAAGCCTTCCAAACCTCTATGCTGGCCTCCAGAATTCTTTCATATATTTTTCACATGAGTCTAACACTCCAGGAAGTCACAGAGCAATTGTCTCTTTTGACCCCTTTTTTACCAGAGCCCAAGGCTATTGATTATTCCTTGCTCATCAGTCACAGCCGGAATATATCCTGGTTCCTGTCTCGTGCTTCTATAGACTCTTTTGAGTCCGTTAGCAGATCCTCTGCTATTGCTATTGCAGCACGTCACAGAACCTGGCTTGAAGCTTCAGACTTGAGCAGATGGGCACAAACTATACTGGCTCATTCTCCTTGTACAGGAGAAGGTCTCTTCAATAAGGAGGCTTTACGTCAGGTTGCTCAATGCTCCACTGACTCTCCTTCCACTAAAGACCATTCTAAGCCAACTCCTCCTTCAAGGGGTAGGAAATGTCCTACCAAACCTTCTTTCCCTAAGAAAAGAAAGTTTCATTCATTTCCTGCCCATCTTTCGGCTGTACCTAAACAAGGGACGCCTCAGCCTGGTCTGAAGTCCTCCAGCTCTGGCCAGTCTCAGCATTCCCAGCAACCATAAGGGCTGGGAATTGTAACCTACAGTTCACTTCTACCCATTAGAAGTTTATTCACTGTGCTTTTCTTTTTCAGTGTACTAACCTGTCAAAAATTTTTTGTTCAGGGACTACAGACTCTCCAGAAGAGCAGTTGCAACTATCCCCTGATAGTTATGTCCCAACTGAACATTTTTTCCTTCAGTTGACTTACCCTATGGGTACGTCACCCTCAACATACTACCCTCTCAACTGGGTTTTTTCCCTGACTGAGGAGTACCATACTGAAAAGCTTCCCTAGCAAGCTCGTTCCTCAGACAAGGAGAAGGGATATCTCCTCTCTTTTCCTGTCTGTTTTTCTTTATTGGGCACAGGACAATCTCTCTGCTGTTTCCGTCAGCAGCTGTGCCTGCAGGAGTTACAGTAATAGTATTACTGGTAATTTTTCCAAGTTCCAGTCCCTTGTTCAAAATTTTCTCTAGCCTCAGTAGTGATTCCAAGCTATTCGTCATCTATCTTGGATCCTCCTACTCGTTTAGGCTTTCTCACATTACTCTACTCTAACCATCTCCTCTCCTAGGATATGGCAACACACCTGACTTCAGTCAGTTTGTCTCATTTCTCTCCTGCACAGTGCTCTCTGCAGTCTTCAGAGAAGCTTTCTACTATGAGGGCTTTGCTATAGAGCATTGACCTTGTCCCTGAAGCTTCTCTATTATTAGGGTAAAGCTTATAAACCCTTCCCATGCCTGTGAGGTTTCTCCACACCCTCTAGCCTGGGGTGTTAATACGAGATATCAGTTCTTCTGCATGAAAATCCAAGGCTGATGTTTATGCATGCTACCTCTGGGTCCCTCCAGTAGGTCCCTCTGGTATCTTCCTCTGCGTTTCCGCACATCTGCCATGTCAGTGTTCTGTGGAGCTCCCGCCTTGTTCCTTACAGATTCATATAATCATCTGTTTTCACGCGAACATCACAGTTATCTTCTTGGATTGCCTTCCTACATCCCTCAATCCACGGAAATAGATTCTCTATACATATCCAAAGTGGGTTCACCCTCTTGTAGAGCGCAGAATCTATTTCTTTTACATTCCCCATGTACAATTATGGGGCTGGGTGGTAGACATGTATCTTCAACCTGTTGTCTTGTATGTAGCATCTCCATATATGTCTACATACCGATATCATTAATCTGGTGGTGCAAAACCATGCCCCACAAATGTATCTATATTTGGGTATATTATATCTATATCTATATCTATATATATATATATATATATATATATATATATATCTATATATATATATATATATATATGTATATATATATAATTTGATACATTCTCCACCCATATTCTAATATACACATCTGGATATATGTATCTATCTATCTATATATATATTCCATCCACATATATATATATATATATATATATATATATATCCCTATATATATGTGTCTATGGAGGGGCTTCTTAAGGGTTGATATGTCTTACGCACTATCACCCTTACTGTCTATACTAAATGTTTTACCTCCTAGAGGTTTTAGACAATCTATCGCCCTACTTCGCATACCATATTACGATGCAGAAATTGTTAGGCACCAATAACCACTGTGGTGCTAACATCTTCCATTTTTTCTTTAAGCCCTTGAAGCATCAAGCTTCAATATTTTTCCTATCTCTCACCAGCTAGGAAAAACAGTGTACATCTTTATCTTTGGGTACACAGCTGTTCTCCTTGGGAATAGGGGTTTTTCCAGTTCCCCTCTTCCCGCCAGGACTGGGCTAGTTCTCCAACTCCGTCAGTCTTCTTCCTTTAGTCCTCAATGTTAATGACCTTATGCCTAAAGGAGTTTTCAGCTTTTTTCCATAAAGCTTTCCATTGAAGACCTGACGTCTAATCCTACCCAGTTGACACCTGGATCGTCTACTACCTCCAGGTCTGGACCTTCATCCTCACTACTGGGAGGTCACCTTGAAGATTCCACCACTGCTTATCCAGTAACTCCATCCTGCTTCCTACAATACAGTAGGTAAGCTGCATATTTTAAGTGAACATTAAATGTGTTTAATGCTACTCATCATATATACCAAGGACTCATGTAGTCTGTAAGACCCTCTAGTCCTTGGCTATGCTGTTTCTTTCCTCACAGCTCCATTATTGTCAACTCCTACCCTCCATCCCACATTGGATGCCGGGGATTCCTGGAGACAAAATGCATCCCTGATCCAGGCTCTTGCATTTTTATGGGATCTCCCCCTGGCATCTTCAGCTAGGGAGTCCCCATATGTGAAGACTCATTCCTGCTTGTTCCTGGAGATAGCACAGTTACCTGTAACAGGTGATCTCTGGGAACAGCAGGAATTAGTCTTCACAACCCTCCCACCTCCCCTAGGAGTTGCATCTCTTTATCGTCTTCTTCCTTTTCTCTCTCGCCTTTGTCTCAGCTTTGAAACTCAACTGAAGAGAGGCTCTGGAGAAGGCGGGACGTCAGCGCGCAGGCGCGAGGGATGCTGCCAAAAGCTTTCTGATTGGAAGCTGGGCAGCGTTCCCGTGCAGGCTCCGTCGGTACCGACGTACCCATATGTGAAGACTAATTCCTGCTGTTCCCAGAGATCACCTGTTACAGGTTAGTAACTGTGCTTTCGGCCCGTGTAGCCGCGGCCGGCATCGGTGCACGCCATCAGGCTTAGCTACGGTCATCGGACCTCGAGCCATGGGTGCAGGACAATTTGGTCGATGTCCCCTGCCGAGATGAAAACCTCTTTGGCAAGCCCATGGCTGAAAAGGCTGCAGAACTCGAGTCTGAGACTCTCACCCGGACAAGGCTGTCCAGGAAAACTTCTGCCCCTTCTCAGAAGAAGGAGGGCTCGGGAAAAAAGACCTTTTACCCGAGGAAGTCATCTGCCTACAAATCATACCCTCACTTTCAGGCCTCCACAGCTCCCCTGCAGGTTAGCAGGCCAAGGGGCAGGGACATGGGCCCCGTAGGCAGAAAACCCCCAAGCCACCAGCTCCGGCTCCTGCACAGCAGGGAGCGGGATTTTTACTCCAGTGGCATAGCCTCTCCTCCTCAGCTGGCCCCTCCCAGCACAGGAGGCTGGCTGACCCTGTATGCCCATAGGTGGTCAGCCGTAACAAGGGATACCTGGGTGCTAAGCATAGTCCAGAGGGGTTATCTCCTCCACTTCCACCAGGTACCTTCCTCCTCCTTTCCAGGGGAGCCTCCAAGACTCCCTCTGCACAGGGACTTACTCCTGCAGGAGTTAGCAAGTCTTCTGAAGGAACAGGCGGTGGAACCGGTGCCTCACCACCTGAGAGGTCAAGGCTTCTATTCCAGGTACTTTCTAGTACCAAAAAGAACAGGAGGCCTCAGGCCCATTCTAGACTTGCGGAATCTCAACAAGTTCCTGGAGAGCGAAAAGTTCAAGATGCTTACCCTTGGAATCCTGCTGCCCTACCTCCAGCAGGGAGATTGGCTATGCTCCTTAGACCTAAAGGATGCTTATACTCTCATTCTTATTCATCCAGACCACAGACAATATCTCCGATTTGTAGTGGAAGAAACCATTACCAGTACAGGGTTCTCCCTTTTGGCCTAACTTCCACCCCCAGGGTTTTCACCAAATGCCTGTCTGTGGTGGTGGCCTATCTCAGGGTTCAAGGACTCTTTCCATTCCTGGACGACTGGCTTATCAGGGGTCAGTCTCCACAGGAGACAAATCAAGCCACCCTCCGCACTGTCGCTCTTCTCCATCATCTGGGGTTTGTCATAAACTTCGCAAAGTCCACTTTGCACCCCTCACAGAACATGGAGTTCATAGGAGCAAGACTGGACACCCTTCAAGCAAAGGCTTTTTTGCCAGTGGACATGGCCCACAGACTGATGGACTTGGCCAGCCAATAAAAGAAAAAGGAGCACTGTCCTTGCAAAAGTCCAAGGGGCCACAAAAAGCAAGAAGCCAAGACGTCAGGACGATTCAAATCAATTTTATTAATACAGACCCCAACGCGTTTCGGCAATCAATGCCTTCATCAGGGGGTAGCAGATGTAACCCTATTTATGGACTGTTAGTATAATCTTAAGTCCAGGGTTGGGCGTATTCTGTCTCACAATATTAAAGAGACTTAGTATCGCCTGTCTTAGAAACTGCCCTCCAGTGCTGCGTTCGCAATGAGAAACGCCCCTTTTGCACGTGAACATATGTTCCTTCACGTGCAAAAGGGGCGTTTCTCATTGCGAATGCAGCACTGGAGGGCAGTTTCTAAGACAGGCAGGGGCAACGTGAACATATGTTCCTTCACGTGCAAAAGGGGCGTTTCTCATTGCGAACGCAGCACTGGAGGGCAGTTTCTAAGACAGGCGATACTAAGTCTCTTTAATATTGTGAGACAGAATACGCCCAACCCTGGACTTAAGATTATACTAACAGTCCATAAATAGGGTTACATCTGCTACCCCCTGATGAAGGCATTGATTGCCGAAACGCGTTGGGGTCTGTATTAATAAAATTGATTTGAATCGTCCTGACGTCTTGGCTTCTTGCTTTTTGTGGCCCCTTGGCCAGCCAATTCCACTGCAATTCCTGAGGCTCTTAGGCCACATGGCATCCACAGTCCATGTAACTCCAAATGCCCTTCTACACATGAGGCCAGCTCAGTGGGGCCTCAGATCTCAGTGGCTGCAGGCCATGGGAAAACTGACGGACAAAGTGAGGGTGTACAAGCTACTAGCTTCTTCTCTACAGTGATGGCTTCATCTTCCGAATCTGCTAAAAGGGGTGCCTTTTCAAGCACCTCAACATTCTCAAGTGCTGACAACCGATGCTTCTCTCCAAGGTTGGGGTGCACATTGCCAAGGAGCATGTACCCAGGGCCTCTGGTCCCCTTGGGAGTCCGCACAGCAGATCAATTTCCTAGAGCTCAGAGCAATCCGCCTAGCCCTCCGGACTTTCTCTCATGTCCTCTCTCGCCAGTCCGTCTTAGTGCAGACAGACAATCAAGTTGCCATGTTCTGTGTGAACAAGCAGGGGGGCACAGGGTCCTGACCTCTCTGTCAGGAGGCACAGGACCTGTGCTCCTGGGCAGTCAATCATGGCATACTTCTCAAGGTGGTCTATCTCCCTGGACAAGAGAATTACCTGGTGGACAGATTGAGCAGGATTCTGCAGCCACACGAATGGCAGTTGAATCCTCTGGTGGTTCAACAGATCTTCCTAAGATGGGGTCTTCCCACCATAGATCTCTTTGCCAGTCCACTGAACGGTCAACTGCCCAGTTTCTGCTCCAGGCAACCGCATCCTCTCAGAGTAGCAGCGGATGCCTTTCTCATTCCATGGTCTACAGGGCTCCTATATGCGTTTCCTCCCACGCCTCTAGTGTCCAAGACACTGTTCAAAGTGATCTGGGACAAGGCCTCGGTGATCCTGGTGGCCCCCAGGTGGCCAAGGCAACCATGGTTCCCACTTCTTTTGCAACTAGCAGTGGACACTCCTCTTCCTCTGGGGATGCGACCCGATCTCCTGACTCAGGAGCAGGGATCTCTCTTACACCCCAACCTCCAGTCCCTCAATCTGATGGCCTGGCTGCTGCAAAGGTAGTTCTAGCACCCTTACTGCTGCCTAGGGAAGTGGAGGACGTGGTCTTGGCCTCTAGGAAGCAGTCCACTCGGAAGTCTTATGCCCTTAAATGGCGTAGGTTCTCCACCTGGTGTGCTCAACACAAGGAGGATCCTTTCTCATGCCTGGTACCAGTGGTGCTGCAATATTAGCTTCACCTGTCCAACCTAGGCCTCAAATCCAACTCGGTTAGGGTCCATCTCAGTGCTCTCTCAGCGCACCATTCACCGGTGGAGGGTCAGTCTCTCTCAGGCCACCCTTTAGTGGCTCGCTTCCTCAGAGGCCTCCTTTTGCTTAAGCCTCCAGTTCGTCCACCTGCCCCTGAGTGGGATTTGAATGTGGTCTTGCAACAGCTTACTTGCCCACCATTTGAGCCGATGGCTACTTGTCCTTTGCATTTTCTCTCCTGGAAAGTGTTGTTTTTGGTAGCTCTTACCTCAGCAAGGCGAGTGAGTGAGCTTCAAGCCTTGGTGTCAGATGCACCATACACTAGGTTCTATAGGAACAGAGTAGTCTTACGGACTCATCCTTAGTTTCTTCCTAAGGTTGTCTCCTCCTTCCACCTCAACCAGGAGGTGGTTCTTCCAACTATCTTTCCCAGGCCGCATGCCAGCCGGGCTGAGATGGTCTTGCATACCCTGGACTGTAGGGAG
Source organism: Ichthyophis bannanicus (assembly GCA_033557465.1). NCBI lineage: Eukaryota > Metazoa > Chordata > Amphibia > Gymnophiona > Ichthyophiidae > Ichthyophis > Ichthyophis bannanicus. The sequence continues at coordinate 1,033,090,392 of CM066034.1, forward strand.
GGTGTTGTCCTTCTACCTTGACCGTACGCAGGGACACCGAAGGGCTGTTCAGCTCTTCGTCTCTTTTGACCCTAATAAGTTGGGGTTACTTGTCTCCAAGCGTACCCTGTGTCCATTTGGGTAGCAGACTGTATCCCCTGGGCGTACAGGGCAGCCGGCCTCTCGTTGCAGGGTCGAGTCACGGCTCACTGTGTCAGGGCGAAGGCTGCGTCAGTGGCTCATCTCTGCTCTGTTCCGTTGGTAGACATCTGCAGGGCCGCTATGTGGTCTTCAGGCCAGACTTTTGCGGCCCACTACTGCCTCGAGAGAGAGTCCCACAGGGACAGTGCTTTCGGACAGGCGGTACTCCGTAATCTCTTTGAGGTATAGGCCACTCCTACCCTCCGGCCCTGGTGTTGGGCTACCGTTTGGGGGCGTTCTCAGAGAAGATACTTTTCGTAGATGCTGAGGCTCTAGAGGGAGCATATTTTTTCAGCTTTGGGTCCCCGGTAGCCTTAAGCTGAGGAGTCCCATATGTGAGGACTGACTTCCTGCTTGGTCCTGGAGAAAGAGTAGTTACCTGTAACAGGTGTTCTCCAGGAGCAGCAGGAATCAGTCCTCACAACCCTCCCTCCTCCCCTTGGAGTTGCAGTCATATGATTTATTTTGTTTTTTGCTGTCTTTTAGCTATGTCATCAGACTGAGCAAGATGGCACCCTTGGGCGGGAAGGGGACTGCGCATGCGTGCTGGCAGTCCCAAAGGCTTTCTGTGAAAGCAGGGGAAATGCTCCGCATGGGGGCTCCATCGGCGCTAACGTCACCCATATGTGAGGACTGATTCCTGCTGCTCCTGGAGAACACCTGTTACAGGTGAGTAACTACTCTTTACTCACCTGTAACAGGTGATCTCTGGGAACAGCAGGAATTTAGTCTTCACAACCCACCCACCTCCCCTAGGAGTTGTATCTCTCTTTCCCTCTTTTGTCTCAGCTTTAAACTCAACTGGAGAGGGACAGTTGGGAAAGGTGGGAAGGCAGCACACAGGCGCTGTGGGATGCTCCCTAAAGCTTTCCTGTTGGATGCTGGGGAGCGTTCCTGCGCAGGCTGAGTCGGTACCGATGATACCTATATGTGAAGACTAAATTCTTGCTGTTCCCGGAGATCACCTGTTACAGGTGAGTAGCTATGCTTTCTTTAGCATTTGGGACTTGTCTGTTACAGCAAATAGTTACAGAAAAAAAAAGGTGAGATGGAAGCAAAAAGTATTTTCATTTTGTGCCACATAATTCTCCTGCCAGCAAGATTCTACTTGAGATCATTCAGCAGACTACAACCACATCTGGAACGAGAACTATCTGAAGTGCAAGGAGGGTTCATGAAAGGGCGAGGAATGAGAGACATTATTGCGGTTGTGAGATGGATCCTTGAAAATACCAAAGGATACCAAAAGGATATTTATGTGTGTTTTATTGACTACAGCAAGGCTTTTGACTGTAAACCATGAGAAACTCTGGGCCACCTTAAGAAGCATGGGTATACCAGAACACCTGATAGATCTCTTGCACAACCTTTTCATTGATCAAGAAGCAATAGTTCGAACAGAACAGGGAGAAACAGAATGGTTTAAAATCAGCAAAGGTGTACAACAAAGCTGTGTACTTCCCCCTATGTGTTTAATTTATTTGCAGAACAAATCATCAGAGAAGTAGGACTTTAAGAAGACAACCAAGGTGTGAAGATTGCTGGAAGACTCATCAACAACCTTCGCTGTGCTGATGATACCACAATACTGGCTGAAAGTGAAGATGATCGGAAACGTTTACTTCTTTTAGATCAAGGAACATAGTCTGCACCTTAATGTAAAGAAGACAAAGATCCTGACAACTGGAAAAATCAATAATTGATGGAGAAGAAATTGAAATTGTGGACAACTTTATCCTGTTTGGATCAATAATCAATAAAGAAATGACAAGCAGTCAAGAAATCTGACAATGTATTGCTCTTGGTAGAATGGCTGTGAAGCACCTAGACAAGATTCTCAAGAGCAGCGATATCTCCCTCCATACAAAGATTCTATTTGACCAAGCAAACAAACCAAAAGAGCTGTTCAACATTGTGCGAGCTCTTACCAAAGACAACACACATCAAGAGATCAATGAAGTCCACCCCCAAAACTTGGCAAACCGCTTAATCAGAAAGCACACAGAACTCAATAAACATACACTTGCTACGGACATAAAGCATATTAACACAGAAGTACAAGCATCCACAAAACCATGGGAAAAATTCAGAATACCATCATACAAAGAAATAGAGCAAACAATCACTTCACTCAACATCACCACCTCTCCAAATGACCCATGCCCTGTTCAATGGATAAAAAACACCAAAGAACAGTTCAGTCCATTCATTCAAAAAATAGTCAAACTATCCTTACTAGAAGGATATATGCCATCTTCCATGAAACAAGCATCCATACGGCCAATCCTGAAAAATACCACTCTGCAAAACCAATCCTGCAACATACAGACCAATCTCCAGTCTACCAATTCTTGCAAAGATCATAGAAAAGACAGTACAAAGACAGATTCAGGACCATATAGACCTCAACGCACCACTGGACCCGCAATAACATAGCTTCAAACCACATCACAACATAGAAACTTTCTTAACATCACTCTTCAATAACATCCTGAAAAGAATTGACAAACCAAAAAATGGTTTCTCCTCATCTTCATGGATATCTCCTCAGCTTTTGACTCTGTTTCACACCCTATACTCGTCCAATGCCTCCAAGAAATTGGCATTTGCAATACCACACTAAAATGGTTCACCTCATACCTAAGCAACAGGATGCAACAAGTTAAATGTGGAGCAAACTACTCAGATCCCTACACTATATCACAAGGCATCCCACAAGGATTGTCACTCTCATCAATACTCTTCAACTTGTACATATGCCCTCTCTGTGACATTATCAAGAAACACAGAATATTGTTCCATCTGTACACCGATGACCTCATGCTATACACACCCCAATTGATCTTGAAGCACCGAACCTCACAGCCATCACAAAATGCTTAGAGGATGTAGCCAGCTGACTCAACAACCTCTCACTGAACTATAAGAAGACGGAAGCATTATATACAGCAGTAGCACTACCTTCAACCCTCCACAGCAAATCCAACTGTTGAACTATACCAGTCTTATAAAGGAAGAAGTATGATACCTTGGTATCATACTAGATAAAAACGTCAACCTCCAATCACACATAACCTAACTACGACAAAGGCATACCGCAAACTGAACCTCCTTAAAAAGACTGAAACCACTCCTACAACAAGACCACTTTCGAACAGTCTGCCAAGCCATAATCACACCAATACTGGACTATGGCAACTCACTATATCAAGGACTTCCAAATCAAGTTACACACCCACTTCAAGTGGTCCAAAGCACAACAGCATGAATCGTCAGTGGAACAAGCAAGACAAACCACATTACACCAGTACTACACCAACTACACGTGCTACCAATTCAAGCACGTGCCAAGTTCAAAACCATACTAAACATTTTTAAAATCATCCATCACTCATCAGATGCATTTGAATCACTAATCATAAATGAAGACAACAACCCAATTCAGAAGGACCAACAAAAGACACTTGATCAGCATCCCACCTGACTACAGAAAAGGCAAGCAATCCATTTCCAAAAGAGCATTATTGTTAGCCGCACCACAACTCTGGAGCGCTCTCCCCGAAGATATATGCGCAACTGGAGATATCATGGACTTCCGAAAAAAAACTTAAAACACTTCTGTTCACAGAACACTATGGCCACATCACGTAATCCTACATCCGCACTGGCCCCAACCAAAGGATCCATGATATACTCAAGTGGACATGATAATCTAGTCAGATCTTAATGCACAGAACCCATGTAGATATGTAAATATGTTGAATAGGTTGTATATAGTTCTCCCCCGCTAAATATCTCAAACCAATTATAATGTATCCTGTTCTTGTTTTGACTTTAAGGTAAACCGCTTTGATTTCAGAATAAGCTGGTATAAAAAACAGGTTAAATAAATAAATAAGCTGGTATAAAAAACAGGTTAAATAAATAAATAAGCCATGTTATTTTCATCATATAGATGCAAAGTTTGGACAGGGAAAAAGGAAGAAAATCTATGCCTTTGAATTATGGTGCTGGCGAAGAACAAACCAGTCAGTACTTGAGGAGATCAAACCTAAGCTTTCTTTAGAAGCTGAGATGACTTTGACTTTCATATTTTGGACACATCATGTGAAGAGAGAGAGCATTAAAGAAAGATGACATGCTTGGCAAGGTTGAAGGTCCATGCAAAAGAGGAAGGCCAACAATGAGATGGATCAATACGATAACAGCTATGGATGCCACTCTATCAATAATGAGCCACCTGACTGAAGACCAAACACAGTTTAGGGCAACTATCCAGAGGGTTGCCATGAATCGACACTGACTCAACAGCACTTAACAGCTACAACTCTTATACAGCAAAACACTACCCTGCTTCTCAGTGTGCATGCTTTTGGCCCAACAGCCTATAATTCTAAAAACCCATTAGGTCAACAGCATGGCATGTGTGCATGGTCAGAACACAAACTTCAGGAAGCAATAGGAAGCTGGATGTTCTGAACAGTGGTTTCTCTAGTTTTACTATCAGTGTAGATTAGTAAAACTTGGTAGTTTGTTACATGCAGTTCCTTCAAAAAGAGTTTGATACATGCTGCAGCTACTGAGATCCTAAAGCAAACTTGCCCTAGTTGTATACATAATTCAAGATTCATAGCCACTAAAGGAAACCATACAAGAGGTTCAATAAAGTATTATATTTCACCTCCCAAAGAATTTAACTACCCAATGCATCTCCTTGCCTACATCTACTACATTAATGTCAGAAGGACCTCACTTGTCAAGATGCATCATAGAGCCAGTAACCTGGACATTCACATAGGCAATAACTGGCAGCCAGAAAACAGAGTAAGGGGCAAAGAGCCAGTTACACTAACTGAATGTTCTGCATGAAAGCAGAGCTCTGTGTACTTCCTGCTCCTAACCAATCAGTGCTATTAAATTTGATTGGGATGTTTGCAATTGTGGGCACCTCATCCCAAAAAAGAGATAGCAGAAGTAGAAAAGATTCAATGAAGGGTGATTTTCTTTCATTTATTTTATACCATTCTCCCAGCCACTCGACTGCTCAGTATGGTGTATAATCTGATATAAATAGCCAGCAACAAAAGAGCTTATTCCATGAAGATGAAGCTTTTGGGGAGTGTATTTAGATTCCAGTTTTACTCTAGACTCGCAAGTATCTGCTCTAATAGAGAAAGTGCTCTGTCTCTTAAGAATGCTATACCAAGCTAGAGATTACTTTTCTTTAGATCCTTCAGCCATATTGTACAGGTCATTGTCATTCCCAATTTAGGGGTATGTTTACTAAAGTGCGTTAATCGTGCATAACGCGCGTAAAGTACATTTAACGATCATTCGCACGGCTGAACGTGCGTTGTGACGTGCGAGTGACCGTTAAACGTACCCTACGTGCGTTAACAGCAGTTAACGATCGTAAACCTCCGCGGCATGTTAAAACAACGCAGAAGGTGGAGAGTGGGCGGAGAGAAGGGGTCAATGGGTGGAGAGTGGGCGGGGAGAGGCTCCCCCCATACTAACGCGATGAAATGCAGAGCAAAATCCCAACGTGAAGGAAAACCTGCCGTTAAAGGCACATGAAAGGGAAGAGAAACCATTTCCGTCAGCAATGTACAGCAAAACCGGGGAAACCTACAAAACTTGAGCAGTGTGATATATGTGCACTGAACAAAATAGCAAATAGGCATGGAAAAAGACCACAACCAAATCCGGAAAAACTACAAGCAAGCTTGCCAACAGTGATATTAATGGGCAACAACTAAAAGAAATGCCAGGAAAGCCCCAAAAAAAGAAATGAGTCGTGGCCACGGAGCGTAGACCCCTCCAAAGATCATCTCCGAATCCTAATCCTGAGCGCTCCTGGGAGTGTGTTCCACGGTACCCCATTAATATCACTATTGGCCAGCCTGGTTATGTTCCCATCCTCTCATTCGGAGGTCATAGTTGGGGTTTATGTGCACCTATGTCACCAGACAAGGTGAATGAGGCCAAAGTAAAAATGTGCAGAGCAGAGACCAGACTCGTTTGGCCAGGTGTCCCATCAGCAGGGACCTCACTGTCACTGTGGTGACAGTGTGGTGCAGTGGACACAGCCAATACCTGTAGGACCAGAGGGTCACAGGTTCAAATCCCAGCTGGGGCCGCTGCCAACCCAGTCGCCATATTTTACCCACCACGAACAGAAATAGTAGAGACACCCCTTTATTGCAGAGAACAGAGGCATCGTGCAAACACCAATATGTTACCCAACACTGCACACACCCCATAACAATGGCCATTACCAACAGCTGAGTCCCCCAAATGCAGTCCTGGAGTGGCATACCTAAATCAGGTTATATCCATTTCCCAAGATAAGGACATGTCAGCATGTTGGCGGAAGGGTACAGGTGATGGAGAGGGCAGTGGCTGCTAGTCCCAGCAGACAGTTGGTTGAGCCATGTGCAGGCTGCCACATCCACAGCAGCAGACAGGACCTGTTGGATGTACAGTCATGAACTACCCAGGGAACACAGCATATCTGTGGCAACACGGTGGTGCAGTGCACACAGACAGTGTGTGCAAGAACAGAAGGTCACAGGTTCAAAGCCTAGTTGTGTCAATGTCCATTCTAGTGAACATTTTTGCCCCCCAACTGTACCGTGACTGTAATGACAAACCTGTAGTGCTGTGAACATACACAGGGTTACTACGCCTATATATTACGACACTGAGCACAGACACCAGAAACAGCCGCAGTACCTAGAGCAGAGCCCCCCAAATGCAGCCCTGGAGTGCCACACACCATTCAGGTTCTATGATGCCTCCAATGAAGATGCCTGTGCTGCATAGCTATGCACCACCCCCATGGTATGCGGATGTAGGCCATGCATATGTAGGTGGGACAGCAGGGAAACCCGAACAGTGTTTGACACACCAGGACCTGATCTGGGAACCTCTGCGGTAAAGCAACAGCCAACAGGGCCAGACACACCCACCCATCCACAGGCGCCAGTGGCAAATGCCCCCTCGAGAGCCAGGACATTGGGCCCTGTGTTCATCCCCCAATACTAGCACAGGCATACCCTAGCAAGGGCACCCTACACCTGGGTATATGGTATGCACCTATTAGACGTTTGCATGATTACCGGTAGATATCAAGTCCTACGTCAAGCACAGTTTGCTCATCGAGCCCCATCAGAACAATCAGTCTGATGTCTGCGGGGCGTGCTACAGGTCAGGTCACTGACAGTGTTTACCACCCTGGGGAGCGACGGCCAACAGCAGTGCGGATCATATCCATGCCTGGGCTGTGTCCAGGACTGGTGGGGGGCAGGGCTGCTGAACCCCCTCCACAGTAGCAGAATGCTGGCATAGGTGTTGGAGTGTGTGTCTGTCTCTACAGTGTGTGGGGGCTGCAAACACCTTACATAGGCCACACGCGCAGCACTGTTGCCAGTATTGGCCAGCAACTGTGCATAATGAGCAAGGTACCATGGGTAGAGCCCAGACATGGTGGCATGGGCAGGCTGTATCTGCACAGCACATAGGGCACCAACTGCGGCATAGTAGTGCCCGGCCACCACCTACACAGACAGGGTGACCGCTGTATGTCCTGCAGGGAGCTCAGTCTCACCCTGACTGTGCAGTGACCACAGCATGGCTAGGCATTCCCATCGTGCTATATTGTAGTTCTGTCAGGTGATATGTATGTGTCTCCCTATGGGGGCCAGTCACTGACTTATCTGCTGGTTGTGTATGCTGCCATCCCAGTCCAGTTTTGGGTGCATGCAGTTCCAACAGGAACATGCATCATGGACCTACTAGCAGACTGTATGCAGCTGGTATATGTCCAGATGGAGAGCCTGGCAGGGTGCATTGGCTGAAGGCCTGGTGCTGGACAATATCATATAGTGGTGGGGTTCAGCCTAGCCTATACAGCCCTAATGTGTGCATGCTACTGTGCTATGGATATGTAGAGAGCTGCAGGAACTGGCCAGAGGGGTGTCTGACCCACAGCAGAACTGGGGGTGATGCCCCTTCCACTACCATCAGTGCAGGGAGGGTGAAGGTGGATCAGGTGATGGGAGACTGTGTTTGCCACCAGAAGCCCCCTAGGGACCACACCTGACTGATCCAGACAGATATATCCAAGGTGTTTGTGCAGAAACTACCTATCCCACACAGCAACACTGCTGTGGATGGCCAGCATGGCCTAAGTCTGCCATGGATGTTGCTGTGGACCTGCTGCTTTACGCATCACCTCACCCTCACGGTGAGCACAGTACCCGCAAAATGTGATGGTGTGTAGGTACACTGTTCCAGTAAAACACACGCTCAGACACCCCTACCATGCCTAGCTGCTGTGGGGGTGCACATGTTCAGTTACACCACCAGGCGAAGGTGCTGTGGGTTTGCTTTCCCCATGGTGTGTATCTGTGAAACGCTGATTTGCATATCAAGTGCATCATGGGTGTGATCTGGCCAAACAAACCCTGAGAACCACTGTGGATGGACTGTGTGGTGAATTGACGTCCCTCTGTAGTCAGTCAGTCATAGAGAAGGAGACACAGATACAGACATAACTGCAACCCACTGTCAAATGCACCGACTGTGGAGCCAGAGGCTGTGGGTACGACCACACTGTGCTGATACGTAGCAGGGCTGTCAGATGCAATCACTCTCCGAGCAGTGGTGTCTGAAATAAACCATGACCTGAGGTGCCATAGAGAACCAAAGCCAATGGTCTATTCCCAAAGCCCAGAGAGGATATAGTGCAAACGTCAAAGAAAACACATGGAAATGAGCAATGCCATGCTATGCAGTCCCAGAAAGTAAACCTCACAACACCCCACCTGTCCCCCAAAGTGAACCTTACAGCTAATTAAACTGCGACTCCCTCTGTGGCCCTGTCACCACATATTCCCCTCAATACATCCAAAGAAAAGGTACAGCACATATGTCTGTTACAGCTCCATGTCATGGGCACCTCTAGGCAAAGGAAGGTGAATGTATGCAAATGTGAGATGTGTGCAGCAGAAGGGGCTAGGAACCATAAAGCAGACCCTGTAATGAGCAGAGTCCAAACAACTTTACCTAGTAGATGTAGCAGCAGTACTAAACCCTGGGAGCTGCATATGGAGAGCCCCCGCAGGTAAGAACACACATACCCACGCACGCTCTTACGCCCGTAGCAACGCACGTGGCTAGGCCCGTGGCGACGCCCTTAGCAACGCACGTGGCAAGGCATATATCATTCCACAGACATGGCTTCAATGTCCAGGAAGCCTGCCTTCAACCAGCGTGAGCTCTACCTGCTCACAGAGCTATTCTGCCTCAGGCAGAGGCGGCTATTCCCCGGGTCCTCGAGGAGGCAGAATCTGGGAAGGGTGAGAAGAGCCTGGGAGCGCCTCACCATTCGCTACAACCGCAGTGCAGACTACCCACGTGAGGTAAGTCCATGGGAACAGGCACCCCAACCCAGGATGTGCAGAGGAACACCATGCAACCAAGTCAGCAATCACATATGCACAAATAGGGACTGCAAGGTGTCTCCACATCCAGCTGTGAGTGAGGCCTGTCCCCCGCCCCCCCCCAAGATACTCCCCCAGGCCCCACCTCAGGGGCCCTACCCCGTCCTGGTGCTCTGGTATCTGCCCCTGTCTGTGATTAGAGGACCTAGCTATAGCCCCGGGATGCTGCAGGCCCCAAATGAGGACTGGGGATCAGTCCCTGTGCTCTGGTATCTGTCCCTGTCTGTGATTAAATGACATGACTATAGCCCCGGGATGATGCAGGCTACAAATGAGGGCTTTTCCCAGTCCCTGTGCTATGGTATCTGTCCCTGTCTGTGCATACAGGGATGAGCTATAGCCCAAGGATGATGCAGGCCCCAAATGAGGGCTCTACCCAGTCCCTGTGCTATGGTATCTGCCCCTGTTGGTGAGTAGAGGAAACAGACCACAGCCCCAGGATGCAGTAGGCCTTACCCCAGAGCCCCACCCCTCATCCTGGTGCTGTGTGGAATGCCCCAGTCTGTGATCAGAGGGCCTAGCTATGTTGCACACTGAGAAATATATATGTGTTTTGGAAGAGGTCACGAAAGGGTGTTTGTCCCCTAATGTCAATATGTGTTGTTAATCCAATAGGTCGAGGATCTCCGTAAAGGCGCGGGAGCTGAGGGCGAGATAACCCCGGTTCGTCGAACGTGTACGGAGGGAGCGGATGGCCCAACAGGACGGTGCGTGAGGTGACATGGCCCTGTGGGGCACTGGCTGTCCTGAACACAGGATGTATGTGAATACTGTGGCTGCTGTGTGACTATGGCGATGACACTTGTTCCCCTTTCCCACAGTGGATGCACGTGCTGCAGAGGAGCCTGGGGAGCAGGATGCGGGCCATGGGGAGCCGGAGGAAGATGATGGGCAGGAGGTGGTGGCCGGCCCAGTGGAGGAGGAGCAAGGCACCCCGCAACATGACGGAGCTGCAGCTGACAACGCAGAGGGGGAGGAGGGGGGGGGGCCGGGAGAGGAGGGAATGGAGCAGCTTCGGGTGGCTAGGGTGGGGGAGGAGGGGGGGAGGGGGGGACCTTGGTCTGACCCAGTATGGCATATCTTATGTTCTTATAGTAAAGGCTGTTAGTGTAGCTGGGTTTAAAAAAGGTTTGGACAAGTTCCTGGAGGAAAGGTCCATAAACCATTATTAAGAAGGGACCCAGGATATCAATGCTTGAACCAGTACAAGCATTGTGGAACCTGTGTCCCTTGGGGAAACTGCTAGGTACGTATGACCTAGATTGGCCACTGTTGGAAACAGAATGCTGGGCTTGATGGACCTTGGTCTGACCCAGTATGGCATATCTTATGATCTTATGTTCTTATGGGAGGGGGAGAGGGCAGAGGTGGTGGGAGGGCAGGGGGTGGAGGGGCGGGTACAGGTGGGTTGGGAGGGGAGGGACCCTGCTGTGGGGGGACAGGGGCAGGAGGGGGATGATCCGGGCATGGCGGAGCTTGAGGGGGATGGGGCAGGTGCGGGGAGGGATGTTCCGTGTGGGCCATGTGCCCATCCGCATGGGCTGTCACAGGGCTATGGGGGCACCAGCCACCTGCACCATGGTGAGGCCGATGTGTCCCCCCTGGACGTGGACATGGCACACATAGCCGCTGACAGGCGCACTGTGGATGCAGCCACACAGACACGGGGAGACCTGTGTCTGTGTGGCTGCATGTGCGGACTGCGCGTGGCAGCGGCTGTGCGTGCGCATGCACACGCCCAGAGACAGCACGCCCTCATCATGGGGCAGGTCCTGGCGACCCTGACCATGGTGGCTGACCGGCTGCGCTCGCTGGAGGAGCGCGTAGCTGGGGGTGCGCCGGATCAACCACCATGTGATGGGTCCCCGGGGTGTGTAGAGCGTGGATACGCAATGCACACCCGCCCTGTGACAGCCCATGCAAAGGCCTACCCCACGCAGGGAGAGCAGCAGGGCTGCATGACAGGGATGTTGCCATGATGGCCTATGTCACAGCCACCACACACTGTTCATGTGTAAATAAAGGTTTTCATTGTTAGCATTACACTGTGCTGTCCAGATATCCTTCTTTGCTATGGGTCAGTGGTCTGTGAGCGACACATGAGGGCACACACATGTGTGTCAGTGTACGATACAAAGGGTGTGTGCAGGGTACTGTACATGTGTCATGCATCTAGCAATACTACGGACATTACATGTGGTAGTGCCACACATGTCCCAGAGCACACACATGTAAGTGCCCAGGAACCAGCAGTGGTGGAACATGCAAGGCTATGTGCAATATCTGTGATGGGCGCAGTCCAGGGTGGAGGATGGCATGGACACAGCAGGTGGGCTAATGGACACTGAGCGTAGATGTGCACAGGGCTATGGGTGGACAGAGTGGACATGGCCACAAGGTGACATGGGCTGTGCCACATGGGTCCATTACTCGTGTATGTCATGGTGTCGGGGGGCATTTTGCAAGTGATGCACATGGGGGCTCCACTGCATAAAGGGTGACTCGTGCCATTCGTCTATATATGATACATAGTGTGGCACAGAACACAGGACAGCAGCACGGACATTGACCCTTGCAACCACATGGACTGTCCCTCCACACATGTGCCTGTGGGGCATCCCAGGAGGGTCTGGATAGTATGCTATGTGCACGATGTTAGTGGCACGGGAGGGGACGGACATGTAGTTGGTATGTGAGGAAGGCTAACCGTGTGCTGTTCTGAGCGCTACACTGATGGCTGCCCAGGGGCCACAGGGACAGGTATCGGACACAGTGGGATGCGTAACAGAGAGGACTGGCGGTCTGCCTGCCATGCGAAAGGTGCCTTTGGGACTGTCTATGGTTATTGGAGCACGGCGCGTAGACTCAGTAGCGCCTGTCTATGACTGAGGGTATACTGTACCTTTGCTAAAGCTGTGCCCACAGTCTGGGTGAGTGTAAGTGCTGTGGCCTGATCCCTTTGGTGTTTCCCGAGACCTGGATATGTAGAGTCCTATCCTGTTAACATAGGGGATAGCAAGGCATGCTGAGTGGGGCATAGACACCCCATCAATGTACTGGTGCCCTCAGCAAATCAGGTCCTCCTACGAGGACCCATGTGATGTCAGACATATCCATTGTGTGGAAGCAAACTGGGCACAGGCCATAACCTTGCTCCACCCACCCACCCACCAGGATATCTGTCCCCCCCCCTCCCTTGGGCCCATGTAACGGCCATGCACCATCATGGGTGCACTGTATGTCACCCACCACCACCACCACTCATCCCGATTCAGAGCCAATGCAACCAGCCCAGAATTGGTGGCGGCCCCATCAGGTCATTTCCAACACGCCACTAATAGGCCATTGCCAGACCTTTCCCCCCAACAATCATCCCACTGCACATTTCCAGTCCTGCCCCCCCCCCAATCACCCACAGCCCACATGATGCCATGCCCTGTCCCCCTCCATGGCCCATGAGCGCTTGCTGCAAACCCCCAGCCCCCTAGCTCACGGGGAACGGATGAGGCGAACAGATGTTGGCTGCAGCTGCTGGACAGTGTGTGCCTGCCGGTGTGCACCCAAAGCAGGTGGGGCGTCCCATGCTGCCCACAGCAGTGTCGGTGGCTACACCATATGTCAAAATAGTTTGCAGCGCCATTGCCCCAGGGTCATGCATGGGTGGGCTGTGCGTGATACAGGCCCCCACAAGAAACATAGGAGACATGACATGTTCTACAGCCGCATGTTCATGCTTTTATTTTCCCCTGCCACGCCTTGCCCGGCCCCTCCCACCCTGCAATGCCGGCTCTGTTGCCGGCACCGCTGCCGTTGCTGCTGCTCGCACTGTTGTTGGTGGAGCTGGCGGTGGTGGTGGTGGTGGCACCCCCATTTGTGCAGCTATGGCTTGCATGGTGGCCGCCATGCTCTCCGCAGCTGTGGCTACCCTTGGGACCCCCATCAGGACCCTGTACATCATGTTGTGGTGTCTCCGTAGGGCACGTCTTTGCCTCCGCTGCTCCCTCAGACACGCACGCAGTAAATGCCGTATACCTGTGAAGACAGCAGGTAGTGCATTGTCGTCATGGAATGACAGGACTATCGATGCAGACGCATTGAGAGCAGACAACATTTTGGGACTCACCCTCTGCATCCCTGTGTGCCGCTGCGGTGTGCCCCTGCATTTGTTCTATAACCGCTGCCACTGCTGATGGCGCTGCATCCCTGTTACGTTGTCCTCCCTCTGCCGGCACGTCCCCGGGCTAGTCACTCACGTCTGTCCCCCCTCCACACGCAGGCGGGGTGATAGTGCCACTGTCACCAACGGGTGTGTTTGGGGGAGCTCCTGCATCCACCGGTACCGGCTCCGTCACTGGATCCATGGGGGCGGCTGTCCAGGGCTGGCTGTCCCCATTCGCATCGGCGGCTGCAGCTATGGCAGCTATGTCACCTGTGGGACAGGGTATCATATAGGTCAGATACAGCACGACTGCCTGTCTGCACGCATCCCACTCCCATAAGAGCACATGTGTGTGGGTGAGCCACATGGGTCCTGGTGGGGGCCCTTTCCCCCTCCCCCATTCCCCAATGCCTAGAGGGGCCGTTGCCCTGCCACTTCCAGTGACCTCTTCCCCCGTGCATGCTACCACACACCCCATGCAGCCCCCTTACCGCTATCAGCACTGCAAACACAGTCCGTGTTCGACACAGGTACATTGTGCTGCCCTGTCGGCCATGTTGACACATTCGCGGGCGTGCTACCTCCACCAGCCCTGCACCCTCTCCACTGCAAGACATTTACAGCCTCTGCTGGTACTGTGGGGCCTCTTGCTTTGGCACCGCACCCATACACTGTGCTATGGCACTCCCTGCACACCATGGGCATGCCCCACCCAATGGGTCATGGCACAGAGGCTGGTTACATGGTTGTGCTGCCCCCAGGGTCCTCAGTTTGCACAATCATGGCACCAGAACCACAGTCCACCCTGGGCCACCCCCACACATGTGCGTTTGCACGCTCTCACTGGTACAGCTCACTCACACACTTACCCAGCACCTGGGTGCGCAGTGTCCAGCTCAGGTGGAAGGCCATGTATATACATAGGGCCGAGTCGCTCTGACAATCGCCTTTCCAGATCAGTAAGGTTTGCGACCTGTGCTGGGCCGCCTCCGGTGCTTTGGGCCCCTCTCCTCTCCCTTGTCAGCTCCTTTCGGATATTGCGCTTGATGTCGCAATACCTCTTGCGAAGGCTCTCAACATCTCTGTGCGGGCCAGCAGCGGTGGACACTTGGGCCTGTGCCTCGGCCCATGCCTTGGCACGTGTGGCACCAGATGTGGTGGTGCTCTGCTGACCGAAGAGTATTTCATATCGGTCCAGGATGGCTGACAGGAGGTCATTCTCCTCCTGGCTGAACCTGATGGCTCTCTTTCGATATTCCTCTGGGAGGGTGGCCCTGCGCCGCTTCTGACCCTGTGGACATGGGGTCTTCTGCATGCCTGATGGCCCTGGCCTCTCTCCATCAGTGCAGTGGGTGTCCATTCCTGGAACCTGCTGTGCTGCTGTAGTCTCCGACGTCTGGCTGGTATGTTCCATCATGAATGTGTGCTGAGGAGCGGGCCATGTTGTCCTCCACAGCTTTATATAGCTCTCGTGTGGGTGTGTCTCTGAGCGCGTTGCGTGCGTGCAAAGCGTACGTGCATTCCGCAGGCGCGTTCCGTACGTGCTCTCCTGCGCACGCATGGACGTGCGTTACGTGTACGCGTGGTATGCGTCTCGGTGAGATCTTGGCGTCTTCCATATTCGGAAGCGTGTATGCCCCGCGGGATCTTTAAGGTATGCTGTGTCACACGGGAACACGGGGTTTGTGATCGGAATGCCTTTAGCCTGGGGCAATGTGGAGGTACGCGCGGTCCTCCGCGCGCTACGCTGAGGGCTTTCGGACCTTGCTGACTACAGGGTGTTGGTTGTGCTGGATGCTTCTGATTGACCAGGTGTGTGTTTGTGTGATTTCTGCTCCCACCCTGTACCCTATTTCACAGCCACCTGTCCCACATCCTGTGTCTATCATGGCTCAGACTGTGAATGCAGGTGGTGCAGTCATTGCATTACTGGAGCTAGCTGAGCTGCGCTTTCCGGCAGAGGGAGATGCTGGTCCTGGGGCTGCGGCCCTGGGCATGGGTCCTGACCCGATGCAACACAGGCCTGCAGCTGTGGCGGGTCCACATGCAGGTGTGGTGGAACAACGGCGCCGTAGGCGTCCTGAGGGGCGGCCACGCCTGCAACGCCTCTACAGGCCCAGGGCCCTGCTACAGAACATCAGGGAGGACCAGGTGATCTCCCTCTACCGGCTGGACACAGGGGCTATTAGGGAGCTCTATGAGGATCTCCGGCCTGACCTCGAGCCCCTGACTGCACGGTCACATGCTATACCGGGAATGGCCAAGCTCCTTGCTGCCCTACATTTCTTTGCCTCTGGCTGTTTCCAGACCTCAGTGGCCGCAGTGGGTGGAATGAGCCGGCCAACGTTCTTTCGCTGCCTCCACCAGGTACTGCGGGCCATGGTCAGCTGGGTTGGGAATTACATTGCCATTCCCAACAGTAGGCAACATTGGGTGGCCCTGGGACATGCATTCCAGCAGATTGCAGGGATACCACATGTGATGGGTGCAATAGATTGCACACATGTTTCCCTCATCCCGCCACACGACAGGGAGGTTGTGTACCGCAACCGCAAACACTTCCATTCCCTCAATGTGCAGGTTGTCTGTGATGCAGGTATGCGTATCATGAATGTGGTCCCGCGTTTCCCGGGTCAGCCCATGACTCCTATATCCTGCAGAACTCAGCACTCTTTGGAATGTTTGAGGCCGGTCAATATGAGGACTGTGTCCTGCTGGGTAGGTATTTCACACATCCCGTGTTGAGCGACCATATGTGTTTCACGTGGGCACCATTGTCACCTGTGTCCTCTGCATGCAGGACATGGTGCTGTAGTGCCCTTGTGCTGACTATTCTTGTGCTGTGGCCCCAGCGCACCTTGTCACCTGGGCTGTGCTCACATACCTCTGCGCATCAACACCCATCCCCTTGCCTACCATGTGCCTATTCTTGCTCATCGGTGTCACCACGCACCCATGTGTTGTCGTCTCTGCCCGGCCCTAGATGTTTATTTATTTATTTATTTAACAGCTTTTATTTACTGCACTTTTGATATCAGCGCGGTTTACATTTTAACAAATTTTGTACTTAAACATAAAACAAATGTTAAGTTTACAGAGAACAGGGAATAAAAACATGGATAACAGGGATTAACAATTAACAGATATTTTCAATTATTTACAATAGGTTCTTAAATGCTCGAGCTCTAAAGGTAGGGTTTGTGAGGCTTGGTTTACATCGCTATCAGCCTTTTCCATGGTCAGTCGGGACATGCATGGTGCAAAGGTTTCACATATGTCGGCCTGTATCTTCTGTCCATCTCATGCCCAATGTGCCATGGGACTGTGCATGTGGCAGCCAGGGGGGGGAGGGGGTTTGGGTTACAGGCAGAACAGGACCATAGACAAGCTGTACAGTGTGTATGTGACCTACTGATCCACCTTGTCGGGGGTGGCACGTGTCAGGGTGTATGTGGGAACCTGCTATCACACATGTCTGCTGCATGACTGTTTGCTTTTGCCTGTCTGCGCTGCCACCCCCACCTTGCCAATCCGGGTTGTGGTACACTGACATATCACCTGTGTGCCATATCACATCATGACCCAGCTACCTGCACACCTGACCATCCATGTAACGGCACATGTGATCCTGTTCTCCCAGATGCGGTCTCTAGTGCACCACAACTGTGTGCAATGCTGTGCCGTCATGTGTGTGTGACCATGTTTCCCTGCTGTCCATTTGTGCATTGCTACATCAGGGTTTCCATAGGTGGTTCTTCTCACATGTGCCTTACTTCCATTTCTGTTTGCAGGTGATGCTGGATATGGGTGTCGCGCCTGGCTTCTGACCCCTGTGCGTGTCCCTCGGACAGGTGCAGAGATGCGGTACAATGAGGCCCATGCCTCCAGCCGCTCTGTCATTGAGCGCACATTTGGCGTTCTCAAAAGTCGCTTCAGGTGTCTGGATAGGACTGGCGGAGCCTTACAGTACAGGCCCTTGACTGTGGCAAAGATCATACTAGCCTGTTGCATCCTACACAACATTGCTCTCAGGCACAATGTTCCAGTCGATATTAATGAGGATCTTGGGGTGGATCCTGTGTGCCCTCCTGCACCTGGCCATGTGGACACACGTGCTGGGATGGCGGCCAGGCAACGTCTGATCGGGGAGCTCTTCTCCTGTAAGTTCAACGGCTGCTGGTGACCTTTATCTGGGTTAACCATGTGTGGACAGGTGTGTCATTTGTGCAGCAGTACCGTGTCATGTGGCAACATGTCAGATGTGCTTTTGCCTCCCCAGGATGAGCTTCTGCTTTACGGGACCCAGGAACATTACTGATCATACTGCCCGATGCTGTGCTACATGTGATGTTTCTGTGTGAACAACTGCAACAGGCAGCTGACTCGGGTGAGTTGCAATACAGTGCGTTTTGCATTGCAGTCGCCATGGTGTGACCCATATATGTTGCTTATTCTCCGCTGCTCCTATGGTGCTGCACTGCTCTCGGGCCCACTTCCCCATCACCCTTAGGTTAGGTTTGTCACACATGTGGCGGGGCATGTGACAGGCCTGCCTGTTTACTGGTACCGCTGCTGCCATTTGGTCCAGCCACCATGACTCAACTGTTCTGTCAGGCACATGCTCCTCTTACGTTCGCTTGTCCCTGACCACGGCCCATCAACATGGCTCTCCATTGCCCTGTCCCCTTCTGGCCCTTTCTTGTCGCTCCCCTGTTATATTTGCTTTGGTTTGCACTGCATGATATTTACAGGGTCGTGTATGGACCGGTTCATATGTACCTCCCATCCCTCCTGTGGACTGTGATATAGTCTGTGTACCCCTGCTCGGAATGTGATTTGCATCCTGTTTAGTCTTTGGGGTGCCCTCACCTGGCACACAGTTGTGGTTATGTATGGTGACATGCTGTGGTCCTGTCTACATCCATTTGTGTATGCCTTCTGGTGTTACGGTAGTTATTATTTTCCAGCTACGCTTTCCATCCTAGTGTTCATGGCTTTTCACTCTCTGTCCCCATGTCGTTATGTCTTTCCTTCACTGGTACCTGTGGTCACGGTAACAGTCACCTATTTGCCTTTAGCTCCTGGCCTCACTTATCGTCATCACCGTTTGGTATCTTCCTTTGGTAGATCAATCTGCATCAGTGTGATGTGACATGTCCAGTATGTTGCTGTGCACTGTCACCCCGTATCCTGCACTGCTACCCTTGTCTGTATTTCATCTCTGTGTTTTTGGCGGGCCTGTGACTGTTCTGCGTGGCAAGGCCACTCCTCTGGCCACCTCCGCCTACACACAATCATACATTTTCTCCACAACTGACACACACTTTTGCTCTAGTATACTGGGTGGGCAACACACTTTGTTATGTTGCTTTAGGCAGCAACATGTTTGTCTGCACTTCTTCATAACACATGGGATGTCCACAGGGATGTGGGTCCAGTAACGCACTACTGTCCCTCGGTCAGTCACCTATCCATTTGTCTTTACCGTGGGTTCTGTGTGGTGTTCGTACTACATCTGTCTCTGTTGCACGCAGGTTCTGCAGTCCCTGCAGACACCACTTGGAGTCCCTACGGCACACTGACCATGTCCCACGTACCCTTTTTGGGGCACCGTGCCACATGGTTCTGTGAGCCAGGGTTCCATCTGACCTCTCCTATCCGTGTGTACCTCATATCTCACTTGGCATTGGGCCACCCTTCTCGGGAGCATACTGGTCATCTTTCTCATACTTCCTCTTGGGCACACTGTTGGGCTACTGTCTTTTCCTGTTATATTGCAGTGCGCACACATTCATTTGACCATCCCTGGGACGGCACTGTTAGGGGTGACTACCCCCTCATATGTTCCTCTCGACTCTGCTGATGTACATGTGCAGTGCACCATGCATGTTTTCGCTTACACCCATATCCTTACCCCCCAACGGGCACTTTGGGTGGTGGCATGACACGCTTTCTTTGCACAGTCTGGGGGTTGTGGGTTGTGGTGGTGCAGCCATCTGCATATTCTTTATGCACATATTCATAGTATTTTCGTGTTTCCTTTAGATCTCGCCAGTGGCTTTCGCTTCATGTAACAGGTCTATGATGTTAATGGGCCTTCTGTATTTGGTAATGATCTTGGCCTCGGTCTGGATTGTGTTTGCCATATGCCCTTGTTTGCTGAGACCTTGTTTTGTTTTATTGACACACTTTCTTTGTATGTGCATGCCGCAATTGCTGGGGGTCTGTTGTGATTTGTAGCGTTTCACAGTTCTGCTCCATGAGCTTGCCACCTCATTTTTGTGACTGTGTACTTTTCACGGACAATTTGGCCGTCTAGCTATTTCATTACCTGTGGGGGCCCCATTGTCATGGATTCCAGACCACATATGGAGGGTTTGGTGACCCTTTGCAGGGCATCTTGTAGTTTTACATTGCATTGGTGATGGCAGCAGCACCACCCTCACAGTGCAGACTCCTCAGGGAGCCTCATCGGAACACCTATGCATGACCTGTGGGGCTCTCTGTAACATGCCCTATAGGGTGCACGGGCAGACAGTGCACATTTAACTTTACCCAATGGTGTGACTTGTAGGGTGCCCTATACAGCGCCCTCGGGGTATAGCCGTGTGAGTGTGTGCTTGCCACCTGCGCCTGTTATACGTACAGGACAGGCTGCTTCTGCCATCACTATATTGGTGTGTGGGTGATGTCACTGATGCCTCCACAGAACCACCTGCCTGTCAGGTACACATTCACATGATACAGGGCCCAGAGTTGGGCAGACATATGCATGGCATGCTAGGGTTCCGTACGGGGGCATGGCAATTAGGTTCTTACCTGCCTTGTTTCTGGATCTGTTTGAGGTTTGCTTTCCTTCATTACATGATATGAGGATATTTTTGACTATGTACATCTCTCAACCACGGTTCTGGATACACGTTCACCATGTTTTCTTCTTGTGAGGGCTGAGGCTCTCTGGATTGTACGGGCCCTACATATGGGGGGGGGGGCACTTTCCCCAACCTCTCCGGGTTGTTTATCGCCGACAAAAACTGGGGGATATGTATGGCTTCAAAAGTATACTGACTGGTCATCCACGTCACTGACTGTGGATTGCAGAGGGTACTGTTGCAGGCAGCGTTTGTCCTTAGGACCACGGGGGGTTTGAACACACAGATCTTGCACCATCTGCCAGTGTCTTACCCATTGTGCTACAGATCTGACTACCTTAGGGGACAACTTTTATAGATTCTTATGGGGCGCCCTGTTGGGCTAAAGTCTGTTGCTACTATGTGACAGTGACACACACTCATTTCGCCCTCCCGTCCCAGGTGGCTGTGTAGGTACATAGCCCTTGCTGTGTTCATCTCTGTGCCGCTGATCTTCCTGTGCGTTGCACCATGGGTATGTTTGCTTTGGGGCAGATCCTAGCCATCACAGCGGGCCATTTTGGTGGTACCCTGCTGCCCTTCAGGTGACAGCCAGGGGGTTCACAGCTATGGGGCTGCTGCCCGGTGGTTCCGTCCCAGGCTGTGGGGCCAGTGGTCATGGGCTCATAGCACAGTGGGCTTTGTTTCTCGGACTGACTGCAGCATTGCATATATTTTCGGCGCATTGCTGCTGCCAGCGAAACCCCATCAGCATTATGCCACGTTACAGTGCCTCGGGGGCGCCCCATGCGGCACCTTATCTGGCACCCTTTACATTGCCTGCTATGGTGTTCTATAGGTGACATTTTGGTGGGCCTCTGTGGACAGTGCACTTTCTACTGTGGCCTGTGTGGTGCATTATGGGATGCCATCTGCGGCACCTTTGGTTGCACCACTGTGCTGGTGTGTTTGCTGGCAACACTGCTGGTGGTAAAATATGAGACCTTGCCTCCTCATTCCCTACGTTAGGTACTGGGTGATGGCTGGGACAGCCTTCTGCATTGTGCATACTGGGGAACCCGGGGGATTCGAACCCATGCTGCCTGTAACAGCGGTCAGTGAGCTAACCATTGTGCTACAGCTCTGTTCCTGTGTTTTGTATCTGTACGCTTTTTTGTGGTTGACGCGCGGGAACGCGCCAACGCGCCCTGTTACGCTCGTTAGGTTTTGGAACGCGCGTTGCCCGTAACGATGTACCGCCTATGTCCTTATTTGGGAGTTTCCGTCTCTACCGCGGCTCCTACCGCGAATCACACTAACGCACTTTAGTAAACATACCCCTTAGATTAGTGTAATAGATTCTTATTGGGTCTTCTGAAATATCAAATTATGTTGCAGATTTTGCAGTACAGTTTGAGTTGATTTTCAAAGCTTGAAGATGGAATAACGCTTCAAGAAAAACTTCATCGGTTACCAGTTCTTGCAAGAATTATTTTAGATTCCTTATTTTTACTTTTAAAATCCAAGATTGAGCCCAAGTTTACATGTCTAACCTGATTCATCCTCATGTTCCTTCTCAGCTTTTAAGATCTAATGATGCTTGTGGGTGAATTAATTATTCCTTCCCCAAAGAACATTCATTTAAAAGATACATTGAGAGGCTTTTGCGGGTGTAGCTTCAGAATTTTGGAATATGCTGTCTTTAGCATTATAAACTGCGATCACATCTATATTTTAGAAAGGGTTTAAAAACCTGGTTATATTAGAAACTTTTTAAGTGATTTTATCTATATGACATTTCATTTTAGTTACTTTGAAGTTGAATAAACTATAACTGTATATACCAGCTATAGCCGTGCAACTAGGCGGTTTACAAAAGAAATAATGGAGAAAACAGAACACAGGGCAGGGAAGACAGGAAAACCCAATGGAGGAGAAGGAAGATGGAGGAGCCTAGGTTACAGAGTAACATGGAAGACAACGGAAGGCACTAACTAACGATTGGAGCTGCAAAGGAGTCTCAAGTGGAGAGGTGAGAGAAGGGGGGAGTACAGGGAAGAAGGTCAACAGCAAGTGACCTCTGGAAAAAGCTAGGGCAAAAAGTTAAGTTCTCCAGGACCAAGCAGGAAGTCAGTCCTCACATATGGGTGTCATCGGTGCCAATGAAGCCCCAGCGGAGCATTTCCCCAGCTTTCTATGAAAGCCTTTGGAAATGCAGGCACGCATGTGCGGTTCCCTTCCTGCCTAAAGGTGCCATCTTATCTCAGTCTCTTTTTTTTTCCGTGAAGCCTACCGGACGTGTGTCCAGTTTTTCCCGGTTAAAATTAGATTTTTCAGCGATTTCTTTTTGCTCTTTTTCTACCGGTTCGACGCCGGTTCCCCTCCCGCCGGGTTCGGTACACCGGTATCAAGCCCGATTCTTCTTTTTCGGTTTTTGCCCTTCGTAGCTGGCGTTCGCGCCCTTTTTTCTCTTTCCCTGGAAGGCCGGTCCTTTGACCTCACGGGGACTCTTTTTTTTCCCCGATGGCTTCCAGTGGTTTTAAGAAGTGTGATTGCTGTAAGAAACTAATGTCTCTCACCGACACACACGACTGCTGCCTTCGGTGCCTCGGCCCCGATCACGATCCTAAGTCGTGCGGGGCCTGTGGAAAAAATGTCTTCCAAGGCACTACGAAGTCGCCAGCAGCAAAAGGAAAGGCTTTTCTCGGACTCAGCCTCCAGCCGGGCCCGGACCTCGTCTGAGGCCTCGACATCTCGGGATTCCGATCCCGAGCACCGTCGAAGCTCCTCAGACAGGGGGTCCCCCAACCGGGAACGCAAGAGGAAGAAATGGCTCACGAGGGCATTGTCGGAAGAGGTCCCTGGCTCCTCGAGGGCCAGGTCTAAGACCCCCGACCGTCGCCCCGGGCCTGTGGAGCCGGAGAAGCCTGCCAAAGTTCCTCGTGTGGAGTCTGAGTCTGTTGGACACGTAAGCCCCGTAGTCCTCGTGGACTCTCCTCCTAGGGAGCCGACGTTGGGCCCGGCACCGCCGGGGCCCGAGTCGGTGGCTGCTGCATCTCCCGAGCTGAGTCTCAGAATGACAGCCTTGGAGAGCAGAATGTCTGCCTTCATGGAGCAGCAGTGGGCACTGATGGCCAGCCTGTCTGGCGCATCTGCCCCGACCACCGGGACATCGACGTCGAAGTCGACCCCGGAGACCGAGCCGATACTCGAGTCCATCGTGGCTCGGAGTCAACTTCGGTCGCGGTCTCCCTCGACCTCCCGTTCGGGACCGAGGGCGTCGACGCCGGTGCTTCCGGCGTCGGGGCGGGTGCTCCAGGGTCCCGCGGGGTTGGACCCCGACTCTTCCTCAGACGAGTCAGCTTGGGAGACGGAGGACAAGGAGTCTCCTGATAACTTTAAGACTGAGCCCCGGAGTAGGTCTCCCCCCCCCCCGAGGACACTCGGTTCTCAGAGTTCGTCCGGGATATGGCCACTGCCTTGGCTATTCCGGCGGATCCCGAGGAAGAGCTGAAGAGCTCGAGGCGCTGCAGTATGACTCTCCTCTGAAGGAGGCCTTTACTGTCCCGGTTCCTCCGATGCTGGAACGGCTCCTCTTCCGTATGTGGGAGGCACCGGCCTCGGCGCCGGTTCTTAGCAAGCGAGTCGATTCGATCTATCGGCTCCGGAAGAGCCCTGGTTTTCAGAAGGCACAGCTACCACACCATTCCATGGTTGTGGAATCGGCCATGCATCGTCTGAAGAGTCAGAAGATGCACTCCGCGGTGCCTCCTGGCAGGGAGGCCCGAAACCTCAATGACGTCGGTAGAAAGTGTTTTCAGGGCTCGATGCTTGCTTGCCGTGTCGAGTCTTTCGAGCTGTACATGGGCATGTATTGCGGGATCTGGCCAAGGAGTTGGCCGGGTTCTCTGCTGGTCTCTCCGGGGAACCCTTGCAGAGATTTAAGTCCTTGTCCTCTGGGATTCGGGACTGCTCGAAGTTGATGTCCCGCGCCGCCTACGATGACTTCGAGGCTTCGGCCCAAGTTGCGGCAGCCAGCATCGCGGCTCGATGCCAGGCATGGCTGCAGTCATCGGACCTCGAGCCATGGGTTCAGGACAAGTTGGTCAATGTCCCTTGCCGAGGTGAAAACCTTTTTGGCAAGCCCATGACCGAGAAGGCCGCTCAGCTCGAGACCGAGCACCTCACTCGGACAAGGCTGTCGAGGAAGACCTCTGCTCCTTCTCATAAAAAGAAGGGCTCGGGTACAAAGCCCTTTTACCCGAGGAAGGGCACTGCCTACAAACAGTACCCACAATATCAGGCTGCCCAAGCTGCCCCCCAGGGTCAGCAAGCCAAGGGCCAGGGTAATGGGCCCCGTAGGCAGAGGACCCCCAAGCCTCAGGCCCCTGCTACAACTCAGCAGGGTGGGGGGTTTTGACTCCTTGAGCATAGCCTCTCCTCCACTGCTCTCCCAGCCCTGCACAGGAGGTTGTCTCGCTCTATTTGCCCACCAGTGGCCCCTTATCACCGGGGACAGTTGGGTGCTGGAGATAGTCCACAAGGGCTATGCCCTCCATTTCCACCAACTGCCAGCCCCATACTTTCCAGGGGAGCCTCCAAGGCCTCCTCTGCACACAGACCTTCTCCATCAGGAGCTTCAGGGTCTGTTGGTGGACAGGGCGGGGTGGAGCCTATGCCTCCCCACTTACAAGGTCACGGATTCTACTCCAGGTATTTCCTGGTGCCCAAAAGGACCGGTGGCCTTCGTCCCATTCTGGACCTCAAGAGCCTCAAGTTCCTAGTGAAAGAAAAGTTCAAGATGCTTACTCTTGGAACCCTTCTGCCCTACCTACAGCAGGGAGATTGGCTATGCTCCTTAAATCTAAAGGATGCGTACACTCATATCCTCATTCATCCAGACCACAGAAAGTACCTGAGGTTCATCGTGGGAGGAAACCATTATCAGTACAGAGTGCTGCCTTTCGGCCTCACGTCCACCCCCAGAGTCTTCACAAAGTGCCTAGCAGTGGTGGCGGCCTACCTGAGAAATCAGGGCATCTTTGTCTTCCCCTATCTGGACGACTGGCTCATCAGGGGTCAGACAGGTCAGGAGGCCAATCAAGCCACCCTCAGGACCATTGCTCTTCTACAACGCCTGGGGTTTGTCATAAACTTCGCAAAATCCACTTTGCTCCCTTCCCAGAACTTGGAGTTCATAGGGGCAAGTTTGGACTCTCTTCTGGCAAAGGCATTCTTGCCAGACAACAGAGCCCAAAGGTTGATGGCCTTGGCAAGTCAGTTTCTCAGCAGGTCCCTCGTCTCCGCCAGACTCTGCCTGAGGCTTCTAGGCCACATGGCTTCGACAGTACATGTGACCCCCAATGCCAGGCTCCATATGAGGCCTGCACAGTGTTGCCTTAGGACTCGGTGGTCACAGGCCACAGGCAGCCTCAGAGACAGGATAAGGGTGTCCAGACCATTTCTGCACTCCCTCAACTGGTGGCTGCACCCACCCAATCTACTGAAAGGGGTGCCTTTTCAGACTCCAGAGTACACAGTAGTGATGACAACAGATGCCTCCCTGCAAGGCTGGGGAGCTCATTGTCTGGGCAAGTGCACCCAGGGCCTCTGGTCTCCCTGGGAAGCTGCACAGCAGATCAATCTCCTCGAACTCAGAGCTATTCGATTAGCACTCAAAGCTTTCACTCCTACCCTGGCTCACCAGTCTGTCCTGATTCAGACAGACAACCAAGTTGCCATGTTTTATGTGAACAAACAGGGCGGAACTGGGTCCAGGATCCTTTGTCGAGAGGCTCAGGACCTTTGGTCTTTTGCCCTTAAGCACAACATGCTCCTCAAGGCTGTGTAGTACCTTCCAGGCCAGGACAACTACCTGGCAGACAGGTTAAGCAGGATTCTGCAGCCCCACGAGTGGCAGCTGCATCCTTCGGTAGTTCAGAAGATCTTTCTCAAATGGGGTCTTCCTTTGATGGATCTCTTTGCCAGCCCACTGAACAAGCAACTGCCAAAGTTCTGCTCCAGGCAACCACATCCTCTGCGGATAGCACCGGATGCTTTTCTGATATCTTGGTCTCAGGGCCTCCTCTATGCATTTCCTCCCACGCCCTTGGTGGCCCGAACCCTGTTCAAGATTCTTCAGGACAAAGCCTCTGTCCTGCTGGTAGCTCCCAGATGGCCGAGACAGCCTTGGTTTCCTCGTCTGCTTCAACTGGCGGTGGATCCTCCACTACCTCTGGGGTTGCAACCGGACCTTCTCACACAAGACCAGGGTTCCCTTCTGCACCCCAATCTCAAGTCTCTCAATTTGATGGCCTGGAGGCTGCAAGGGTAGTCTTGGCTCCCTGGGGCCTGCCTCAGGAGGTTGAGGAGGTTGTCCTAGCCTCTAGGAAACAGTCCACTAGGAAAACCTATGCTCTCAAATGGAAGAGGTTTTCTGTGTGGTGTCAGCTACATACAGAAGATCCTTTCTCCTGTACTGTGCTCGTAGTCCTTCAGTACTTACTGCACTTGTCAAATCAAGGTCTTAAATCCAATTCTGTTCGGGTCCACCTCTCAGCTCTAGCAGCTCACCACTCATTGGTAAAGGGGCAGTCTCTCTCTGGTCACCCCTTGGTGTCCCGCTTTCTCAGGGGCTTGCTTTTGCTCAAGCCTCCCATCCGTCGTCCTGCCCCTGAGTGGGAGCTGAATGTGGTCTTGCAGCAGCTGACTCGCCCACCTTTTGAGCCGATGACTACTTGTCCACTATGCTTCCTCTCCTGGAAGACGCTCTTCTTAATGGCCCTTACCTCGGCTAGGCGAGTAAGTGAGCTTCAAGCCCTGGTCTGTGACAGGCCTTACACCAGGATTTACAGGAACAGGGTAGTCCTCAGGACTCATCCAAAGTTCCTCCCTAAGGTTGTCTCCTCTTTCCATCTCATTCAGGAGGTGGTTCTTCCAGCATTCTTCCCTAGGCCTCATTTGAAGCAGTCCTGCATACCCTGGACTGTAGGAGGGCCTTATCCTTCTACCTTGACTGTACGCAGGGGCATAGAAGGGCTACTCAGCTCTTCGTATCTTTTGACCCCAATAAGTTGGGGTTAACTGTGTCCAAGCGTACTTTGTCCATCTGGGTGGCTGACTGTATCACCTGGGCTTACAAGGCGGCTGACCTTCTTTTGCAGGGTAGGGTCACGGCCCATCGTGTCAGGGCAATGGCTGCCTCAGTGGCTCATCTCCGCTCTGTGCCCTTGGTAGACATCTGCAGGGCTGCATCTTGGTCTTCAAGCCAGACTTTTGTGGCCCATTACTGCCTGGAGAGGGAGTCCCGTAGGGACAGTGCTTTTGGCCAAGCAGTACTCCGGAATCTCTTTGAGGTTTAGGCAACTCCTGCCCTCTGTTGGGCTACCGGTGGAGGTTGTGTCCTTGAAAAGCCTTTCTTTGCTGCTGAGACTAGAGGGAGTTCTCTTGTTCAGCCTGGGTTCCTCGGTAGCCCAGAGCTTGGGAGTCACCCATATGTGAGGACTGACTTCCTGCTTGGTCCTGGAGAAAGAGAAGTTACTCACCTGTAACAGGTGTTCTCCAGGAGCAGCAGGAATCAGTCCTCACAACCCTCCCTCCTCCCCTTGGAGTTGCAGTTGTACATAGTTTATTTTTTCATTTTTGTGTGCTGTTCTGAGCTATGTCATTTGACTGAGGTAAGATGGCACCTTTAGGCGGGAAGGGAACCGCGCATGCGTGCCTGCATTCCCAAAGGCTTTCATAGAAAGCTGGGGAAATGCTCTGCTGGGGCTTCATCGGTGCCGATGACACCCATATGTGAGGACTGATTCCTGCTGCTCCTGGAGAACACCTGTTACAGGTGAGTAACTTTTTCAGTTGGGGTTTAAAGCAGGCAAATAATAATTGGGAACAGCCTGGCAGGTAAGGAATTCCATCAAGTAGGGGCAACAACTCCAGGAAGAGGAACGGGCTAGGGAAGTGCACACCAAATGTGGATCAGGTATAGTCAGGAGACTGGGAGGCAGATTGGAGGGCACTCAATGGAGAATACATGGAAAGGAGCTGCAACAAGAAGGGGGGGGGGGGACTACCAGTAAGAAGTGCACAGTGAGTGAGGACAAGAATCTTATACTTAATGCGAAAGAAAACGGGTAGCCAGTGCTCAGAAAAAGGGGGTAATGTGATCATATTTACAGGTGTTGTAAAGAAGTTGAAGAGCAGCTTCTGAATTAACGGAAGATGATGAACTTTACTGGGGAAGGCCAGAAAAGAGGAAGTTGGTGCAATCGAGACGGGTAATGACGAGAGAGCAGGAGAAGACAGATGGAGAATTGATCAAGAAGCCTAGATATGGAGTGGATCTGATAGAGGACGTGAAAACAGCTCCAAACAACCAAGGATATGTGAGACCAGAAAGAGAGCCAAGAATCGAAGGAAACACCAAGAATCTTAATAGAGGATTAGAAAAAAACTGGGACACCAGGAACAGGGAGGGGAGAGGAAAGGGAAAGTGGGCTAGGGATAGTGAATAGAAGGGAGGCATTCTTGGAGATCTTAAGAACCAGCCCATGATGGGAGAGCCACTCAGCAATGACGTTGAGCTTGTGAGAGACCTGGGAAACAAAAAAGAAGCTGGATATTGTCTATGTAAATGAAAAATGTATTACCAAGGGATTCAGTGAGAAAAGCAAGGGGCGCCAAAAAGATATTGAAAAGAATAGGACTGAGAAGTTTACATGTAACGTTGGAAAAGGACAGGCCTTAAATAGTGCCTGTACTTTCATATACACATCTCAGGACTGTGCAGATGTCTTATTCATTTTTTTTTTTTTTTTTTGCTCTCAGCCAAGTTTAGTCCCTAAGGCCTTTTTTTGATCTGCTCCATGCCCTGGTCATAAATATAGTGGATTATTGGTATGGCATATCTTACGTTGTATGGCATATCTTTTCTTATGTATCTTAAAAAGGATATAGTATTAGAAAAGGTACAGAGAAGAGCCACCAAAATGGTAAAGGGGATGGAAGGATACTCCTATGAGGAGAGGCTAAAAAGATTAGGGCTCTTCAACCTGGAAAAGAGATGGCTGAGGGGAGATATGATAGAGGTCTAGAAATTAATGAATGGAATTGAATAGCTAAATGTAGATCAATTGTTTGCGCCATCAAAATATGGAAAGACTATGGGGCATGCAATGAAGCTACAATGAGAGAAAATATTTTTTCTCTCAATGTGTAATCAAACTCTGGAATTTGCTACCAGAGGATGTAGTAAAAGCTGTTAGTGTTGCCAGGTTTGGACAAGTTCCTGGAGGAAAGGTCCATAAACCATTATTAAAGAGGACCCAGACTATCCACTGCTTGACCCAATACATGCATTGTGGAACCTGTATCTTTTGGGGAAACTGCTAGGTACGTGTGACCTAGATAGGCCACTGTTGGAAACAGGATACTGGGCTTGATGGACCTTGGTCTGACCCAGTATGGCATATCTTATGTTCTTATGATGTTGTTGTAATTCCATACTTGCAGGAGTCCCCATTATCAGTTGAGACATCTATAGCTAGTATAGAATACCACAATTAAGGTACAGTATAATGCCAGAACATTTGACTGGATTACTCCCCTGCTAATGAAGCAAAGGTGGCTGTCAGTCCAGTTTTGCTTATTTTTTAAGATCCTGATGCTTATCCATCAGATTTTCTGTACATGACCGCCATTATATTTAAGCTTTCTCTTAGTTCCCTATAGCTCATCCTGGATCTTTTGCTCATCTCAGGTCAACTTGTTAGTTATTCTCAGGGCCTCAACCCTGGGCTAGAATCTTCCTGAGCCAGGGCATTTAGCTGTCTTGTACCTTCTCTCTGGAATATGCTTCCCACCAAGCTTAATCTGGAGAGCTCATGTAAGACGTTTAAAGCCAGTTTGAAGATGAAGCTCTTCACTAAGACTTTCCATTGATTGGGGTAGACTGTTTGCTTTGCAATTTCTCTTCTTGGGACTTCAGTGCCTCTTTTTATGTTGTCTAGTCTCTCCCTCCTCCTACTGTGTCCCACAGTTGGTTCTGTCTTAAATGGCCAATTTTCTCAGTGGAGAAAGGTGAATAGTGGAGTACCCCAGGGATCTGAGCTGAGTCCGCTGCTTTTCAACATATGTATGTATGACCTGGAAATAGGAATAATGAGTGAGGTTCTCAAATTTGCAGATGACTCAGTTATTGAAAGTTGTTAGAACGCAAGAGGATTGTGAAAAATTGCAAGAAGACCTTAATAAATTGGAAGACTGGACATCCAAATGGCAGATGAAATTTAATGTGGACAAGTGCAAAGTTATGCACCTAGGGAAGAACAACACAAACTATGGTTACATGATGCAAGGTTCCACATTAGGAACTACCACCCAAAAAAAAGATTTAGGCATTATCGGGGATATACGTTGAAACCCTCCGCCCAATGTGCAGCAGTGGCTAAGAAAGCAAATAGAATGCTAGGAATCATAAATAAAGGAATGAAGAATAAAGCCAAGGATGATATAATGCCTTTGTATAGTTCCATGATGCGAACACATAACTTAAAAAGGACATAGCGGAATCAGAAAAAGTACAGAGAAGAGCCACCAAAAGGGTAAAGGAAAGGGATACCTCTATGAGAAAAGGCTTAAAAGGTTAGGGCTTTTCAACTTGGAAAAGAGACGGTTGAAGGGAGATATGATAGAGGTCTATAAATTAATGAATGGAGTACAACGGGTAAACGTAGATCAGTTGTTTACGCCATCAAAAAGTAGAAAGACTAGGGGACACGCAATGAAGCTACAGTGTAACCCATTTAAGACTAATAAGAGAAAATATTTTTTCACTCAGCAGGTAATAAAACTCTGGAATTATTTACCGGAGGATGTAGTAAAAGCTGTTAGTGTAGCTGAGTTTAAAAGAGATTTGGATGAGTTCCTGGTGGAAAAGTCCATAAACCTAAAGTGGACCATGGAAATCCACTGCTTAACCTGGGATAAGTATTGAGGAAGTTGTGTGCCTTTTGAGAACCTGCCAGGTACTTGTGACCTGGATTGGCCACTGTTGGAAACAGGATACTGGGCTTGATCAACCTTGGTCTGACCCAATATGGCATTTCTTATGTTCTTATGATACTTTATTGTACTATTCTGCCCTTCCCTTCAGAGTTGCCCTGTCTGTCTGCTTTTGTTAGTTTGTTTTTCTCTTATTGCTCTGAATGATTTATGTTTGGATGTGTACATCGCTCAGAGGGCTCTTAAGTTGGTCATCTTGGAAACTTGTATCTTCTGATTTATTTGTTTGACCACCAACAATATCTGTAATCCACACATAAAATGGTAGCAGACTGTTATCTAAATTAAAAAGATGATAAAAATAAAAATGCTACTCCCTTCAACCCCCAAACCCCTCATTCCTCTGTTATATATTACAGAGAAGTCCCATGTTACCTCAACCAAGCTGCTCTTCCCTCATTCCTAGTCTTCCTTCTCAATACTCATTTACCAGCTCTATCCTTTCCTTAAACCCATATACGTAGTCTTCAATCTCTCATCTACAGACATAGTGTGCCATAATTCACTAGAAGTTCTGACCCTTGGTCTAGCTCTACATAGCACCTCTTGTCCTGCAGTCTCTATCAATGCCCCCTGACTTCACTGAGGTGCCTGCCCTAATTATCACCTTATGTTTTTATGGCTCACATCTTCAGCTCATTTGTTTATTTTTATTTTTTGCTCACACTTTTATATGCTTTATTCATGTGTTTTGCTTTTTAATGTGCTGGTAATTTTCTGCATATGTTCTTTTTTATTACGGATTGTACCTCTCACCATTGGGAATTGTGTTTATCATACAGCTTTATATTTCAATTGATGCCCTGATGCAGGCTTCGGTCGAAACATGTTGGGCTTTTTATGATTTATTGACTTCTATAATTTATTGATTTTTAGCTTAATTTAATGGTTGTATGATTTTTATGCTTTTATATGTATTCTTAAAATCTGTCCCATAATTTTTATCTGTTTTAGAACACTACTGACCTTTTGCTTTCTTGGAGAACAAATCCAATCTCTGGAGGCTAGAGTAGTGGAGGAGAGGGGGTAGGACAGAGAGGTATATAGAGGAGACCTACAGGGAAAGAGTAGAGAAGTCCCACCTGCATTCTTAGCAGCCTCTATACTCGTACTGCCTTGGTGGGGAGAGAACCTGGAAAAAGAGCATCACCTTGGTTTGACAGGAAGTGATCCTGTAGCCAGGACCTGCTCTCCAGGAATACAATAGCTTTTTACACCAAGGATGTGTCTCCAGGGACATCTGCTCAGGAGGGAAGGATTAGGATGGCAGTTTAGTTGGTGATTCGATCACTAGGTATGTACTGTAGATATTAGGGGAGTTCAGACAAAAGTGCTCAATCTATGTAAAATAGTTAAAATTTGTAAAATAGTTAAGATATGTAAAACGAATATGTGCTCAATCTATGTAAAATAGTTAATAGTTTCTCTGTAAAATAGTTTTGTGCTCAAAAATGTTCTATGTAATTGATGTTTACCATGTTCTCTGTAAACCGCCCCTGATCTCTGGAAGGGGCAGTATAGAAAAGTGCACAAATAAATAAAATCGTACCATTTTGTTTAGTTATAGGTTTGTTTTATTTGTGTCATTTTAATATGCTTTCATTTTGTTTTGCTTTGTTTTTATAATTTTCATTTCAGGGCAATTTTGTTAAAGTGGTAGCAATGGCTGCTGCCTCAATGAAAAACATAATTAAAAGGTTACTAGAGGATTCAGGCATATGAAAAAAAAACTGGCTTTTTTTCTCAGTCATAGGCTGGTCTCAAATTAGTGACTTTCAAGTTAGAAATTGGGCAACTTGTAGAATACCATCACACCTTCATGGAGGCCGATTCTAGCCAGCCTGCTTTAATTATGGTGATTTTTCTTTCTGCTTTCTGATTGGCCCAAAGTTTGTCTGGCCTGGAGCTCTTTGACAAGGCAATCATTTTTCAATCTATTGATGCCTGCTGTAGATATTTACTCCAAAGATTGTTCTTTTGCCATGCTATTGTGCCAGAAATTATGTGAAACCATTTCTAAGTGTATTATCAGAGACATTTACTGAACGTAATGCAGATCCTGGTTGATCATCACTAATTGGACAAATCATCTAACTTCCTTTTTAATGAGGTCCCATTGTACCCAGAAGCATGCTCTGCGAAGCTTGCCCTAATGTGCATACTGTCGTTGGCCTTTTAGTAAAGAACAAGCCAAATCACAATACTAGAAAAAATCGTTCTCTTTCACCACTGGTAAGGATCAGAAATAAATATTGAGGTCTCAGTAAAAAAGAGCACAGCTATATATGACTCACGTCCAATTTATAGCAAAGTGCTTTGTCACATCAACGACCTCCAAACTGCATTTAAAACAGACTACCAGTCGTTTCTTTCTGATGAAAACTATTAAAACTTATCTTATACGACTAGGCAGCTGCAAATTTCTGATTGATCCCGACGTACATCACCGGTACCAACAAGACGTTTCACAGCAATGTTTCCTCAGGGGATCCATTAATCATGAATCACACTAAAAATAAATACAAAGACAACATCATTCCCATCCCTACTACACTAAAACATAACCTCCCACTCCAAAACAATGAAATATACCATTAATCAACGCCTCACCTTTGATGCTGCCCGCGTACAGTCAAACTACGGCTGCACACTGTTCTCAACTCCAAAAGAACCTCAAAACCGCCACTGGCATACTGGCAGCAAGAATGGAGCTTGCCCTTTCTCGGAGAGAGACAAGTCCTTGTTGAGTACTTGAGTATATGGCATGACTTAGCCATATATAGAGAGCGAACGAGATCACAGAAACTTGTTGTTGCCTATACAGTATGCTAAGTTCATGGATGTGTGGAGACCTTTTGTACGATTGGAAGCTAAACATGTAATGTGCAGATATGTTCGGTAGGGATGGAGCACTTTTTGTTTCATGTAATTGCTAGCATTTCTGGTGGCAGTGTTGGGAGGGAGGAGGGGGTATGGAGGGGTTATGTATTACATTAAAAGGATTGCATCTGATACTATAGCAACAAGGTTTGTGTGTTTGACATATGTGAGGGGGCTAGTGCTTAGCTGTCAGAGGCAATTGAATGTATAAAAAATGCTCTTACCTGAGCAAGGGTTCTTGATCCAGCACTGCAAAGCTAAGTTTTTCTAAATTTACTATTTTGGCTGGTTTTGATATAAATTTTCCCTGCCTAATTATTACCAAAGTCGTGGACCCAAAAAGTAGAAGGTGGAAGAATGAGTGGATTCCAAATGGGCATGTGAGGGGGGGGGAAGGAACATACGGTTAAGATGAATAGAACGAAGGGAACGGTGGGGGGTGTGAAAGCGAACCTGATCGGCAAGATAAAGGGGAGTACCTGTGAAGAGGGCCCTGTGAACAAAGACAAGAATCTTATAGTGAATGCGAAAAGGTACCGGTAACCAATGTTGTTGCAGGAGGAGAGGGGTGACGTGATCATACCGGGAAGCGTGAGTTAGGAGACGAACTGCGGTATTCTGAATACGCTGGATTCGAGCAATTTGGGACTTTGGGAGACCCGCCAGGACGACATTGCAATAGTCGAGCCTGGATATAACTAAGGAAAGCAGAAGTGTGGCTAGTGCAGGAGGAGAGAGAAAGGGGCGAACAGCTCGTAATTGTTTAAGAGAGAGAAAAGACCGTTGGACAACTGAAGAAATGTGTTCCCGAAAAGAAAGAGCAGAGTCGAGAACCACACCGAGGTAACGAAAGGAAGAGACTAAGGGAATAGGCTGGGAGGAAAAAATCGGGGCACATGTGGGTGGGGTGCTCCCTAGTGTAAACCAAGTGGCAAACGATTTAGAAGGGTTAACATGAAGATAATTGGAGGAGAACCAGGAAGCAACAGCAGAAAGACAACTGTTAAGAGGTGAAATATCCAGATTAAGAGAGTCAGTGTGAAGTAAGAAAAGAATATCATCCGCGTGATAGTACGCGGAGATACCAAATTGCTGGACAAGTGCAAGGGGAGCCAGGAAGACGTTGAAAAGAAGTGCTTTTAGATTTGTAAAGACCTAGTTTCCTACTAAATTTTGCAGAAAAGGTATACATTTTAAAGTTCCACAGTCCTTTGAATAGTGGACTGGTACATAGAAGTAGGATTTTATTGGAAAGTTTAAAGTTCCATTGCTCTGTTAGAAGCCCATCTCACAGGTGTGGTTAATTTGGTTTCTGCTGCCTCTGCTACCTGAGCAAGGGTTCTGATCCAGCACGGCAAAGATAAGCTTTTCTAAGTTTACTATTTTGGCTGGTTTTGATATAAATTTTCCCTCCCTATTTTATTACCTGTTTATATTCTCTTAGATTTGTGTGCCCCCAGTTCATAGAAACATTATGACAGTAAAAGACCACATGTCCTATCTAGTCTGTCCTTCCATATCAACCACTACAACAGTCCCCTTTTTTCCTTCAGAGATCCTCTGTCTTTGTCCCATGCTTCTTTAAATTCAGATACTGTCCTCATCTCTACCACCTCCACAAGGAGACTATTCCACAGATCTACCACTCTTTCTGTAAAGAAATACTTCCGCATATTACTCCTGAGTCTATCTCCTTTCACCCTCGTCCTATGTCCCCTCATAGCAGAGCTTGCTTCCGATCGAAAGAGGCTGTGCATTTATGCCATGGAGGTATTTAAACGTCTCCGTCATATCACATCTATCCTCTCTGTGCACCGAAGCATCCTTCCAACTTTTGCTGTTGCCTTTTCAACATGTTTAGCTATTTTAAGATCATCAGACACAATCACACTCTTTACAGGACAAAAGTACTTCACCCTCTATACTACATTGCTCCCTTGGATTGCTGCAGCCCAAATGCATGACCTTACATTTTTTAACATTGAATCTCAGCTGCCAAATTCTACACCATTCTTCAAGCTTAGCTAGATCCCTCCACATCTTATCTACACCTTCCTGGGTATCTACTTTATTGCAGATTTTGGTATCATCTTCAAAGAGGCAAATCTTACTTAACAGCCCTTCCGCTATATCACTAACAAAAACGTTAAAAAGAATCGGACCAAGGACAGATCCCTGGGGCACACCACTGGTAACATCCTTCTCCTCAGCGTGAGCTCCATTTACCTGTACCCTTTGTCGCCTCCCACTCAACCAATTTCTAACCCAAGCAATAACTTTAGGGTCCATCCCTAAGGTGCTCAGTTTGTTTATAAGTTGTCTGTAAGGAACGGTGTCAAAGGCTTTACTGAAATCTAAATACACCACATCTAGGGCTGTCCCTCGGTCCATCTCCCTGGTCACCCAGTCAAAGAAATCAATCAGATTTGTCTAAGACCTGCCCCTCTCTGGTGAATCCATGCTGCCTCTGATCCTGAAATCCGCTGGACTCCAGAACCTCACTATTTTCACTTTCAGCAGCGTTTCCAATAATTTACTCACCACCGAAGTTAAATTAACTGGCCTGTAGTTTTCAACCGCATCCTTACTTCTGCTTTTGTGTAAAGGCACCACATGAGCCTCTCTCTAGTCCTTTGGCACCACACCCGACTCCAATGAGGCATTGAAAAGGTCAGTCAGTGGAGCTGCTAGAACGTCCCCAAGTTCCCTCAGTATTCTAGGGTGTATCCCATCTGGTCCCATCACTTTGTTTACTTTAAGTTTAGCGTGTTTCTCACGAACACAGTCTTCTGAAAATTGTTCAAGATGCTTCTGTTCCTGTTTGTGTGTGTTTTCTGAGGTCCTGCTTCTGGTTCTTCATCTGTGAACACAGAACAGACATATTTGTTAAGCAATTCTGCTTTATCCTCGTCAGCTACATATTCCTCCCCTTCACCCTTGAGTCTGACAATACCACTTTTGCCCTTCCTCTTCTCACTAACATACCTGAAAAATGTCTTAGCCAATGAAATAAAATGGGATATTTCCTCTTTTTGAATCTGTGCTTTCCTGACTACTTTGCTAGCTTCTCTAAGTTTTTCCATATATTAGATGCCTGTCTTCTTCTCGCTGATCTCTTGTATTTCATGAAGGCCTCCCTCTTTCTTCACCTTTTTGGCTACTTCTTTCAAAAACCATAGCAGTCTCCTTTTCCTTTTACCTCTTATTTACCATTTTAGCAAAAAGGATGGTTGCCCTTAAAATATCTCCTTTCAGTTTTGCCCACTATTTTTCTGCATCCCCCAGCTGTTCCCATCCTGCTAAATTCATCACGCCCAGCAAAAACATAGCAATGGAAACAACCGCAGTATTAACGCACACATCAATGCCAAGTGAAGAGGCATGTAAAACAAAATCCATGCAAAATATAGGCAAGTGAAGTCATCAAATGCTGGAAATCAATGAGCACAGATGCTCGAAGCCTAGCCAACAAAGTTCCTGACCTGGAAGCCCTAATGGTGGAAATGGACTTGGTCACTGTGGCCATTACAGAAACATGGTTTAACGAGTCCCATGAATGGGATATAGCCATAGCTGGTTATAATCTGTTTAGAAGAAAGAAAGAGGGTAGAAAAGGAGGGGGAGTATCCTTATATGTCAAAAGTGATATTAAAGCTGCTGAAATGCAGGGGACCTGGGGAAAAGAAAAAGCGCTGTGGATTGTGTTGGAAAGAGGAAATGGCACTGTTATCCATACTGGTGTAGTCTATAGGTCTCCAACTCAAACTGAAGAAATGGATAGCGAATTGATTATTGATATTGCAAAGATTGCCATGAAGGGTGAAGGGATCATATTGGGTGACTTTATCCAATATGGATTGGAGTATTCCTTTTACAAATCCGAATAGAAGTAAAAAAATTGTGGATGCCTTCCAAGATGCATTACTTAGACAAATGGTGATGGAACAGATCAGGGAAAACGTTGCTGGATTTAGTACTCGCCAACAGAGATAGCATGTCGAATATCTGGGTGGGTGCCCATGTGAGCAGCAGCAATCCATATCACAGTGTGGTCTGAATTAAAAACCAAGGTAGAGTCCATTCACAGCAAGCTCAAAATCCTAGACTTCAAAAACACTGACTTCAGTAAAATAGCCAAGTGCCTGAAAAAGGAGTTAGGGTGGGAGGAGATAAGGGAAGTGGAATTGCAGTGGACTAAACTAAAAAGGGCAACAGATACATATGTAAGGAAAGTAAATGAAAACAAGAGGAAAAGTAAACCTATTTGGTTCCCCAAAGATGTGGCTGCACAAATAAAGGCAAAAAACCACTGCTTTCAGAAATTTCAGAAGTTTGCAAATAGAGGAACATAGAAAAGAATACAGGATAAAACTAAGAGACAAAAAGAGAAATAAGGATAGCAAAATCCAAAGCAGAAGAAAAGATGGCTAAAGATGTGAAGTGTGGCGACAAAACATTTTTCAAGTATATTCGGGAGAGGAGGTTCTTGCAAGGCCATTAAAGGATGTTTTTAATAGATCCTTGGAGACAGGAGAAGTTCCACAGGAATGGAGAAGGGCTGTTACCTCTTCACAAAAGTGGTAATAGGGAAAAAGTGACAAACTACAGGTCGGTAAATCTTAACTTGATGGCAGGAAAAGTAATGGATGCGCTCCTGAAAGAGCGAATAGTGGACTTTCTCAAAACCAACAGGTTGCATGATCTGAGGCAACATGGTTTTACCAATGACTATCTTGCCAAACAAATCTGATTTAGTTCTTTGACTAGGTGACCAGAGAACCAGATCAAGGGCATGCGATGGATGTGATCTACCTCGATTTCAGCAAAGCCTTTGATATTGTTCCTCATAGGAGGCTTATCAATAAACTAAACAGCTTGGTGATGGATCCCAAGGTGGTGAACTGGATCAGAAATTGGTTGACTGACAGACGACAGAAAGTGATGGTAAACGGAACTCACTCGGATGAAAGCGAGATGGGGGCTTTCCAGTCTTTTGCATTGAGTGTCACATATATTATTTTCTCCCAGTTGGTGAGAGGTCTTACATATGCACTAAGTGCAAGGAGCTCTTTGTTCTCAGGGAGCAAGTCCGTTCTCTAGAGGCTAGAGTAGCAGACCTGGAAGACCATAAGAAAGACAGAAGTACATGGACGAGACCTACAGGGATATAGTTCTGAAGTCCCACCTCCAGTCTGGCAGCATCTCTGTTGCCATGGATGAGAGAGGTCACGTGACAGGACAGCATCATCCTGGTGTGGCAGGACATGATCCTGTAACTAGGACCTGTCCTCCAGGTGATGTAAAACCCTCTCGCACTGAGGATGTTTCTCCAGGGCCATGTGCCCATGAGGGAAGGGTTAAGACAGCTGTTATAGTTGGTGATTCAATCATTACGCATGTAGATAGCTTGGGTGGCTGGTGGACGTGAGGATCGCCTGGTAACATGCCTGCCTGGTGTGAAGGTAGCGGACCTCATGCACCGCCTAGATAAGATCTTAGATAGTGCTGGGGAGGAGTCTGCTGTCTTGGTACATGTCGGTACCAGTGACATAGGAAAATGTGGTAGGGAGGTTCTGGAGGCTAAATTTAATCTTTTAGGTAGGAAGTTGAAATCCAGAACGTCCAGGGTAGCATTCTCTGAAATGCTTCCTGTTCCACGTGCAGCAACCAAAAGGCAGGCAGTGCTCCGGAGTCTCAATGCGTGGATGAG
Organism: Ichthyophis bannanicus; assembly: GCA_033557465.1. NCBI lineage: Eukaryota > Metazoa > Chordata > Amphibia > Gymnophiona > Ichthyophiidae > Ichthyophis > Ichthyophis bannanicus. The sequence goes on from CM066034.1 coordinate 1,033,130,739, forward strand.
AAGATGGTGCAAGGATGAGGGTTTTGGCTTTATTAGGAACTGGGGAACATTCTGGGGAAAGGAGGGGCTTTTCTGAAAGGATGGGCTTCACCTTAACCAGGATGGAACCAGACTGCTGGCATTAACCTTGAAAAAGGAGATAGAGAAGCTTTTAAACTAGAAAATAGGGGAAAGCTGACAGTCGCCCAATAGCGCATGGTTCGGAAGAAGGTATCCTTGAAGGATACTACCAAAAGCAGTGAGATTCCAAAAAAGAGTAAAGTAGCCCAAATGCCCGTGAGTATGGTGCAGACAGTGTAAAGATTCCAAATTACCCATGCCTACCAATAGCCAGATTAATATTAATATAATACAGTCTCTAAAATGCTTGTATGCAAATGCTAGAAGTCTAAACAATAAGATGGGAGAGTTAGAATATATAGCACTAAATGAGAGGTTAGATATGATTGCAATCTCAGAGACATGGTGGAAGGAGGATAACTAGTGGGACACTGTGATACCTGGATACAAACTATATCGTGATGATAGAACTGATCAAATTGGTGGAGGGGTTGCGCTCTATGTTAGGGAAGGCATTGAGTCATAAAGGATTAAAGTTTTGCAGGAAACAAAATTTGCTGTAGAATCTCTATGGATTGAAATTCCATGTATGAAGGGGAAGGTGATGGCAGTGGGGGTGTACTATCGACCACCTGGCCAGAATGACCAAATGGATGATGAAATGCTCAAAGAAATCAAGGAAGCTAACAAAAGTCACAGCACAGTAATAATGGTGATTTCAATTACCCCAGTATCAAATGGGTCAGTGTCACGGCAGGACATGCTAGGGAGATAAAGTTTCTAGATGAAATAAATGACTGCTTCTTGGAGCAGCTGGTTCATGAACCAACCAGAGGGGAAGCCATACTGGACCTAGTCCTTAGTGGAACACCAGATCTGGTGCAAGAAATAAGGGTGTTGGGGCCACTTGGCAATAGTGATCATAGCATGATCGTGTTTAATTTAATTAGTGGAGGAGGGATAGTAAAGAAATTCACAGTACTACCTTTTAACTTTCAAAAGGGAGACTATGATAAAATGAGGAATATAGTTAAGAAAAAACTAAAAGGAGCGGTTGCAAAGGTTAAAGACTTACATCAAGCTTGGATGTTGTTTAAAAATACTATCCTGGAAGCCCAGACCAGCTGTATTCCACACATTAAGAAAAGTGGAAGAAAGTCCAAAAAACTGCCAGCATGGTTTAAAGGTGAGGTCAGAGAGGCTGTTGCTGCCAAAAAAGCATCTTTCAGGAAATGGAAAAAAGAGCCAAACGACGAAAACTGGAAACAGCACAAGCACTGGCAAGTTAAATGCAAAGCATTGATAAGGCAGGCAAAGTGAGAATTTGAGAAGGAACTTGCTATGAAAGCAAAAACACGAAATAAAGACTTTTTCAAGTACATTCGTAGAAAAAGGCCTGTGAGAGAGTCAATTGGACCATTAGATGATAGAGGGGTAAAAGTGGCAGTAAGAGGAGACAAGACTATAGCGGAGAGACTATGAATTCTTTGTTTCGCTCTTTACTGAGGAAAATGTATGGATGTTACCCAAGAATGAAGTGGTATTTAAAGGTGATACTGCAGAGGAATTGAGAGAAATATCGCTACACCAGGAAGATGTATTACAACTATTTAATAAACTGAATAGTAGCAAATAACCTGGACCGGATGCTATACATTCAAGAGTGTTGAAAGAACTGAAATATGAGATTGCAGACCTGCTATTAGTAATCTGTGAACTTTCATTAAAATCATCTGTAATACCTGAAGATTGGAGAATCGCCAATGTAACGCCAATTTTTAAAAAGGGTTCCATGGGTGATCCGGGAAACTACAGACCGGTGAGCCTGACATCAGTACCAGGAAAAATGGTAGAAACCATCATAAAGAACAAAATTACACAGCATGTAGATAGTCATGGACTAATGGGAGACAGCCAGCATTGCTTTAGACAAGGAAGATCTTGTCTTACTAATCTGATATGTTTTTTTGAAGGTGTGAATAAACAGGTAGACAAAGATGAGTCAGTTGATATAGTGTATCTGGACTTTCAGAAAGCCTTTGACAAGGTCCCTCATCAGAGACTTTTGGCAAAACTAAAAAGTCATGGAATAGGAGGCAGTGTACTATTGTGGATTGGGAACTGGTTAAAGGATAGAAAGCAGAGAGGGTAGGGCTAAATGGCCAATTTTCCCAATGGAAAAAGGTGAATAGTGGAGTACCCCAGGGATCTGTACTGGGTCCGCTACTTTTTGACATATTCATAAATGACCTGGAAAAGGGAATAACTCGTGAGGTTATCAAATTTTCAGATGACACAAAACTGTTTAAAGTTGTTAAAACCCAAGAGGATTGTGGAAAACTGCAGGAGGATTTGGATAAATTGGAAGACTGGGCATCCAAATGGCAGATGAAATTTAATGTGGACAAGTGCAAAGTTATGCACCTAGGAAAGAACAACCCACACTATGGTTACACAATGCAAGGTTCCACATTGGGAACCACCACCCATGAAAAAGATTTAGGAGTCATCATGGATAACATGTTAAAACCCTCCACCCAGTTTGCAGCGGCGGCCAAGAAAGTAAATAGAATGCTAGGTATCATAAGGAAAGGAATGGAAAATAAAACAAAGGATATTATAATGCCTCTGTACTGTTCCATGGTACGACCTGTCAGACGGCTGCCTGGGTGAGAATGTTCACAGTCTTGGCAAAGGCATATATCAATATGATTTGCAAGGGATTGTGGGAAATGCAGTCCATTCATACCAGACACAGCTGCTCACAATAATTAGTTGTGCTTGAGTGTAAAGCCAATAAGATATTTATTTATGGGGTTATTTCTCCCAACACAGATATGCTTGTTAGCACATAAAACAGGATACTTGCTTTCAGTGTTAAACTTGGAAAAACAAAATCAGGAAAACAGTTGAACTTGTCAGGCAATCAAAGTAAAAGAATAAAGACCTGGTTGGTAACAAACTGGTCTTTTCTGTAGGCTTTAGCTATTATTTTCTTAGCAGTGTTTCAAACAACAAGCAAAACCCACAAAGAAGGGAAAAACTGTTCTTTTCAGGTTAACTTCTTACATCTTCACACATAGATTCAGAAGTGATTCCCTCAGAGCTCACAAGCAAGGCTCAATTGCTAGCAGTTACCCAGCTGAAACCCCTTAGCTGGCTTGCTTTCTACTGCGTGGCTCAAATCCTACTTCAGGAGCTTTTCTGAGTAGATTAAAGAACAAGTTTGTATTTCTTTGTGATGGTTGCTGTACTTTGTAACAGAAAATTACCAAAGGAGTTTAGACAGAGAGCAATCCATATATTCACAGCCTGTATCTAAGACCGCTCCTTCCCCTTCTTCAACAATCATGGGTTCAATATCAGGGATTGGCACAGAGGAATTTCTCAATGGAGCACTTTCAGGAGAATACTTGTTTCCCTGCTGTCTTTCAAGGTTATAGCTAGGGCATAGATCAGTGTTCATACCTGAGCTTCCATTGCTGTTAGAGTTCCTCTCTAAATAGCCTGGCCAGTATGTAGTCCAGTTCTTATGTCCAGCCTTCCAATCCAGATCCCTGGATACTGGATCTCCCTTCACATACCTTCTGGCACGGGTCCTAGGGTCCCTTCCAAGTGCAGCCGTCTCCCTCACAGGTACCGTCTGGAGATTCCTAGCTCTGCAGTACCATTCCTCTGGCTTTCCCCAGTCCAATGGTGTATGCTGGCCCTTGGAATACCTTCCAGTATACGTACTGCTCTGGACTCCTTTAGACCTCCCAAATGCTTTTCTATTCTTTCTTCCAAAGGGTTTCTTGCCCTCTCTGTCCGTCCGGTTTGGCTTCTGTTTCTGATGATCCTTCAGATGATGAAGATGTCCAAGCTGAGAATCTCCAAGATGAAACTGAGGATGAGGATAATTCTCTGTAGAATAAACTCTACCTTTATTCTGCTTTGATGAGTGCTCCACCCTAGCACAGCGCAGCTGTGCTGAATCAGGCCCTGCCCTTTGAGATGAGTGCTTGGGGATTACCTCATAGCCCTCCTTATTGAACACACGTTTCTCCACTTCAGCTCCTCTAATGGCTGTTGGAAACCTGGTGCATTCTGGGACTGGTAGTCTTTTATGGGAAAATTCTGTTTTCTTATTCCTCCCAGAACTGACAGGTTGCTTGTTCAGAGTCACTTCACCTTTTCTATAGCTCCTTCCTGAGCTATGATAAGCTTCCTTATCACAGACCGCACCTTGAATATTGTGTGCAATTCTGGTCGCCGTATCTTAAAAAGGATATAGCATTATTAGAAAAGGTACAGAGAAGAGCCACCAAAATGGTAAAGGGGATGGAAGGCTACTTCTATGAAGAGAGGCTACAAAGGTTAGGGCTCTTCAACCTGGAAAAGAGATGGCTGAGGGGAGATATGATAGAGGTCTATAAATTAATGAATGGAGTGGAACGGGTAAATGTAGATTGGTTGTTTACGCTATCAGAATATAGAAAGACTAGGGGACATGTAATGAAACGACAGGGTAAACTATTTAAGACAAATAAGAGAAAATAGTTTTTCACTCAACGTGTAATGAAACTCTGGAATTTGTTACTGGAGGATGTAGTAAAGGCTGTTAGTGTAACTGGGTTTAAAAAAGGTTTGTACAAGTTCCTGGAGGAAAGGTCCATAAACCATTATTAAAAAGGGACCCAGGATATCATTTACTTGACCCAATACAAGCATTGTGGAACCTGTGTTTCTTGGGGATACTGCTAGATACGTATGACCTAGATTGGCCACTGTTGGAAACAGGATACTGAGCTTGATGGACCTTGGTCTGACCCAGTATGACATATCTTATATTCTTATGAAGGTGATTAGTGGTGTGCTCCAGGGTTCGGTCCTGGCTCTGGTACTGTTCAATGTTTTTCTGAATGATATTGCTGAAGGATTGAATAGAAAAGTCTTTCTTTTTGCAGATGACACAAAAATTTGCAACAAAGTGGACTCCCCTGAAGGAGTGGATAACATGTGGAAAGATCTACAAAAGCTGGAAGAATGGTCTAGTGTTTGGCAGTTAAGATTTAGTGTGATAAAGTGTAGTGTCATGCATTTGGGCAACAGAAATCCAAGGGACTTGTATGCTATATGGGGTAAGAGGTTGGTGTGCATAGACCAGGAGAAGGATCTCGGAGTGATTGTTTCTGAGGATCTCAAGGTGGCGAAACAGTGTGACAAGACAGTGGCAAAAGCCAGAAGGATGCTGGGTTGCATACAGAGAGGAATTACTATCAGAAAGGAAGAGGTACTAATGCCACTGTACAAGTGCCTATTGAGACCTCACTTGGAATATTGTGTTCAGTTTTGGAAACTATTCTTGCAAAGAATATAAAAAGACTGGAAATGGTTCAGAGGAAGGTAACCAAAATGATTTGGAGCCTGCGGCAGAAGACATATGAGATGAGGAAGACCTAAATATGTATACTCTGGAGGAGAGATAGGGGAGATATGATTCAGACCTTTAAATACTTAGAGTATTAGTGAACAAACAAACCTCTTCCAAAGACAGGGAAGCTGTAAAACTAGAGGGCATAACATAAAGCTGCAGGTGGGTAAACTGAAAGTCAACATCGGGCAATACTTTTTCACTGAAAGGGTGATGGATGCTTGGAATGCCCTCTCGATGGAAGTGGTGGGGGCAAATACAGTGACAGAATTCAAAATGTAATGGGACAGACACAATCTCTTTATAGCAACAGGATAAAATCAAAATGGACATAATTCTCTCTTATATCTCAACAAATAGGGGTGACATCCATGGAATTGTGGGTACACCCCTAAACAAAGACATAGGGAGGGGTGACCTGCACAGAACGGCAGGTGCACCTACTCTTACTGCCTTGCTGGGCAGACTAGATGGACCATACTGGTCTTCATCTGCTGTCATAGACTATGTTTGCTATATGTTACTATGATTAAAAAAAAACACATACTTGCACGGGTGGGGGGGGGGGGGTGAAAACTCCTGACGGAACATCTCATACTTCACCTCCCTCAATGACTTAGATATTGTGAGACTAAGATCATACTCCACATATCCTGGATTTGGAATAAGGTTCATGACTGCCATGATATACACAAAACTAACTCATTTGGAAAACTTGCCCCCCTCAATGTCATGTTAACTGTGAGTTGAGAGGTTCCATGAAGTCTGCCTATCAAGTTGAACCCCCCACCCCCTCCCTCCTCAACTTCACATTCAACTTCCCCACCAATGTACCACAATTTGCTGGGTCACTCAGGTCTACCGAGGCTCACTGCATCACAGCAATATTCACCCAACAAAAAAAGCCCTCCAATCCCGTAGAGACTTTACTGGAAAGATGTTAGAGGATTGAACATATAACAAAGCTTAGAACCTGGATGTAGGCAAAGTTATCCCAATTGCCCAAATCATGCTGGTGGTTCAGCTCCCCAAAGGGATCATCCCACCATTACCTGCTATCACCTGTTCCAGCTGCACTAAATCTTTACCTCCCACTCCTTGAACCTGCGAGCCTCCATCACCCTGTAAGGGTAAGCACACAGACATCTCTGCAAGGTGGTGTAGTCTGGTGCATATCTGATGCTGTGTCTTGCAAACCATTTGAAATAGGTCTCAGCTCCTAAGCCCAATATGCAGCACATATTTAAGAGAGAGGTGAGGGGCAATGCCTTTTTCTAATCTAGAGACATATATTCATATATTTTACATTTCTTATATACCACCTTTCATGATATCAAGGTGGTTTACATTGAACAAACTGAAATTACATTGAACAGGGCATTATAACTTGGAGATAACTATTTTACAGGGAACATGAGCTATGGAGGGTTAAGTGGCTTGCCCAAGAACACAAGGAGCACCTGTGGGACTAGAAACCCCTGTCCTTTCGGCCCAAGGTTGCTGTCCTCTAGTGGGATTTGAACCCCCAACCCTCCAGCCTGAAGTACCTTGCCCCAACCACTAGGCCACTCTCCACTCCATATATATCTACTAGCTAATCTTTCAGGTACCTTGAGGAGCAAATCAAATTATAACTCCCCATGTCTGGGAGTCCCAACAACTTTCCTGCACCATGGACCTTTCAACACATGTAACGGAATATGAGCTTTCTGCCCCCTCCACAGGAAACTATTTAACAAGTCAGCTATCTCATGGAGGCCCCTCCTGAGGAGCCACAAAGCTAATACTTGCAGTACATACAACCAGCAGAAAAAGAGAACCATCTTAACGCCACTAACAACAAGGACAAATCTTGCCAATACCTCAGCTTAACACTTGATACAGACTAAAGGGATTAGCCAACAGGATGATGCCCAAGGATCTACTAATACTGATCATTTGTATAGCACTACAAGGCATACACAGCGCTACACAGACACATGTAAAAGACGGTCCCTCTCATTGGAGCTTACAATGTAGTCAAGACAGACAACACAATAGCTGAGGGCAAAGATATAACTATGGAAATGGTAAGGAAACACATAGGAGACTAAGCGGATCAGGATCCAAAAGCAGCTTCAAAGAGGTGAGTTTTCAGCCTGGATTTAAAAAGGGCCAGAGTTGAAGCCTGACGCACAGACTCAGGTACTTTGTTCCAGGCATAAGGAGCAGCCAGGTGAAAGGATCGAAGTCTGGAGTTGCCAGTAGAAGAGAAGGGCACAGATAGAAGGGATCTGGCAGAAAAGCAGAGTTCCGGAGGAGGGGTGTAGGAAGAGACAAGAGTGGAAAGATAGTGAGGAGCTGTAGAATGGGTGCACTTATAGGGTCAGTAGGATAAGTTTGAACTGGATACGGAAACAAATAGGAAGCCAGTGAAGAAACTTGAGAAGAGGGGTTATTTGAGCATATTGAGGCTGGCGGCAGATTATTCATGCAACTGAGTTTTGCACAGATTGAAGGGGAGAGAGATGATTCAGAGGGAGACCAGCAAGGAGGAGGTTGCAATAGTCTAGACGGGAGATGACTAAAGAGTAGATAAGTGTCTTAGTAGTGTGTGTAGAAAGGAAGGGACGAATTTTGTCAGTGTTATAGAGAAAGAAGCAACAGGTTTTACCCATCTGTTGGATGTGTGCAGAGAAAGAGAGTAGAGTCAAAGATTACCCCAGGGTTGCAAGCTGAGGAAATGGGGAGGAGTATTTTATTTATTTATTTAGACAGATTTGTATACCACCTTATCCTACAATCAAAGTGGTTACATCACAATTGGAGGGTTACATTTAACATGTGGGTACTTAACAACATTTAACATGAGGGTATTTAACAACATTTAGACAGCACGATTGGAGGATTACATTTAGCATGAGAGTACTTAACAGCATTATGGAGGGTTACATATAGCTTGAGGTTACTTAACAACATTATACAATGAACTCCTAAATCTAGCTGGGATGATTGGGTATTGAGTTGGCGGGGGGAGTTGCAATACCATTCGGGTGGGGACTGTTGTTTGTCTGCTCATAGGTTTCTGTAAAGAGCAGTGTTTTAAGGGCCTTGCGGAAGTCTGTGACGTCTTTTAATGCCCTCAGGCTCGTTGGGAGGGAGTTCCATAGTGCGGACGCCAGTAGTGATGGGGCTCTTCTTGACGCATTTTGTTTAGTCTTGTGGTATCCTGCAGGTGTGCCGATCATGTTGTCATTATTGGTCCTCCTTGGTCTATTACTGATATCCCTTGTTATGATATCTTGGAGTGCATCTGCCGAGAGATGGTGGATGATTTTGAAGATGATCAGGATTGTTTTAAATTTTGCTCTGGCCATCATTGGGAGACAGTGTAGTTGCTGTAAGACTGGGGTAATGTGCTCAGCTCTTGGAGTGTCTGTAATGAGGCATGCTGCAGTGTTTTGCACCATTTGGAGTGGTGTAAGGTCTGCTGAGGGAGGCCTTGATATGAGTTTCTGTAATCAAGCAGAGGTGTGATGAGTGCTTGGCACACTGTGTGGAAGTGGTCCTGGCGGAGTAAAGGCTTGATCTTTCTTATAGTGTTATCCACCGAAATAGAGGAGGGAGGTGGGTTTAGAGGGAAAGATGAGGAGCTCGTTTTTGGCCAGGTTCAGTTTCAGACGGTGGTGAGACATCCAGGCAGCAACATCGGATAAGCAGGCAGAGATCCGGGCCTGGATTCCTGAAGAGGTTTTAGGCACAGAAAGGTAGATCTGAGAGTCGTCAGCATAAAGATGGTCCTGAAAACCATGGGAGGAAATCAGTGCACCAAGGGACAGAGTGTAGAGAGAGAAAAGGAGAGATCCCAAGACAGAGCCCTGAGAGTACACAAACCGAGAGGGAGGTGGCCAGGGGTAACTCAAGGCAATCTGTTGCCTAAGATGAAGGATGAGATTGTGCCCCCCACCCTGGGCCAATATGGGGTGGGGGGGGCTTCCTCAAAATTCCAGTCAGGGACTGAACCAAACCAAAAAGCCGATTCGATAATGTGGAGGAAATGCAAGATGTTCCCCTACCAGGGAACTAAAAGAGAGCGAGAACCACAGCACAGTTTATAACACCAAATTAAAACTCATTTTTATTTTGTTATAAACTTCATTATGCTTTTTTCTTTTTCTTTTTGAACATATATTTTGCATTCACAGAAACCCCCCTCAACAAAGGGTACAGAGCAGAACTAGGACATTCACCCACAGAACTCAGTATCTTAAAAATCTGATTCTGGTCCTCTCACGAACAATAACATGTATTTTCCAACACCAGGCATATTATGAACTAATACAAAACCTTACAACAAAATCACTGAGGATCTGTAGAGCAAATCTCCCATACCATACCAGCACAACTTCCAGAACTCACATAAGGAGCCTTCCCAAAAAAGCATAACTATAAATACTGCAATGGGCCCTGGAACATCCAACACCTATTTGAAATGCTGAACGATTCAGATTACTACAGTACAGATCCCTGTGTACAAACTACATGTTAACAGAACACCTGGCCTTGGCCACAAACTCAGAACACAGACCCTCACCAAAGTACAGAATAAATGACCACAACCTAAAAATAAACATATGTAGATACAAATTAAACTGTAACCCCAAGAAGTCAGATTCTGCATACGGTGCAATACCAGAGAAATAGAAAGAGATGCATTTCCATGTACTGTATAAAATATAAAGATAGCACCAAGTCCAATCATTACATTGAAAATAAAAATCTCTTCTAACTTAGTTGTCTGACCATTTTATTCTCTGATCATGCTCGGAGGTGACCCCCAAGGGGGGGGGGGGTGCGGGGCCATGTGCAGAGACTCATTGCAGGGCCTCATTTGCATAAATATTTGCGTAATGTTGACATGCACTAACCTTTAGTAAACATGCCTCTTAATGAGTATCTGGATAAACCCACAGCACTACCAGGATTCACAAAGCACTAAACCCTACCTATCAAAAGGCAACACTACAAATATTAAACCAATACATCTCCTACTGGGGAAAGAGAACAAGTGGCACTGTCAAATAGAAACTACATGAACAGAATACCTCAGCTCGGTTACACATGCAGAACACAGACTGTCACCACACAAAGAACAAGGGATCACAATTTAGAGACAGGAAGACAATAATTAAACTGGGAACTCCAGAAGCCAAACTGGGAATGTACAACAACACTGCAGAAATAAAACTATAAATTAATTTCCTCTTGTACTAAACAAACTCAAAGATGTTAGCAATGTACATTTCCCAGAGCTGACATATTCCAGTTAATAAATTCAAAATAAAAAAAGTATTTTTCTTCCTTTTGTTTGTGTATTTTATTTTTCCGTTGCAATCACTTTCTTCTGGTTTCTTCATGTCTTTGGCTAACTCTTCATTGTCTGCTGTCCATTTGTCCTTTCTTCTCTCTTCTAGTTTTTTTTTTCCATTCTCTCTCTCTATATCTGCTTTAACATACTGATCTTTCTCCTTTTGCTCTTTCCTCCATTTCTTTCTTTATTCCTTTATCATCCACTCAAATTTCACCCTTCCATCCTCAATCCCCACTTACTCTCCCAATACCCAACCAATCATAGATTTTTCTTCCCTCCCACAGAAAATATCTTTTCCCCTCTTCATCCTTACTCCCCCAGCCCCATCCCATTCTAGTCCTCCCCCAACATCAGCTCCCTTCTAGTTCCAGCCCCACCCAGCATCCGCTCCCTCCTAGTCCCATTCTCCCATCCTCCGCATCAGCCCATTTCCAAGCCTAGTCCCCCATCAGCCCATTTCCAGTTCAAGATCCCCCATCAGCTATTTTTAGTGCCATCCTAGCCCCCCATCAGCCCATTTGTACTCCAAGCCCCCCCGTCAGCTATTTCCAGTCCTATCCTAACCTCACATCAGCCCATTTCCAGTCCAAGCCCCCTCATCAGCCATTTCCAGTCCTATCCTAGCCCCCCCCCCCCCAACAAAAGCCGTGCACCTGTATGACTGGCTTTAGAGGGAGCCGGAAAGGCCTCAGCTCACCTCTGTACAGCTGCCGAAGTGAAGGGCACCATTTTTCTTCACTTCGGCAGCTGTGTTCTAGTATAGGCCGCTGGCATGCTGAGTGCTGGAAAACAGGAAATTCCCTTTAACCTTCGGCGCGCTAGCAGTCTACACTAGAACACAGCTCCTGAAGTGAAGAAAAATGGCGCTTTTCACTTTGGTGGCTGTACAGAGGTGATCCTGGGCCTCCCCAGCTCCCTCTGAAGCTGACCCTGGCAGGAGCCGAACAGCATGTGTGGGATATTTTGTTGGCGCAGGGCCCTATGTGAATAACATTCTCACACAATGGATAGACCGGCCCTGATCATGCTGGTCCCAATCTGCGGTTTCTGCTTTCCTCCACCTCCCAGTGTCCCCCCTGTCTGCTTCCCCCCAAGGGTGGCATGAGGATGATGCAGAGCCATGTGCAGAAATTCATTGTGGCATAATTTGCATAAGTTTAGTATACTTTATTTTAAAATGTATATGCCACCCATCTAAAATCCTAGGTGGTTTCCAAACATACATATGCAATTTAGTAAAATAGATGTTACAATAAAACAACCAATAATAAACATTAAATTTCAATAATGAAAAAGCCACTTACCCCCCCCCCTTGCAATCAAACAATTATAAGTATCTTCACATTTGATTTATTTTGCTATGACCAGATTATTGATGAGGAGGGAAAATATAAAATGTGAAAAACTAATCCTGGTAGCCATTAATTCAAAGGCTGGATTGGATTGTGCTGAACAAGTCAAATTACTACAGTACAGATCCCTGCGTATAAACTCCATGTTAACAGAATGTCTGGCCTCAGTCACACACTCAGAACATTGACCTTCACCAAGGTACAGAATAAGTGACCACAAACTAAAATAAAAATATGTAGACAAAAATTAAACTAAAACCCCAAGAAGCCAGACTCCGCATGCAATGCAACATCAGAGAAATACAAGATTCAATTTCCCATACTGTGTAAAATATAAATATTGTGCAAAGTTCAATCATTAAATTGAAAATAAAATTATTTTTTCTACCTTTGTTGTCTGACCATTTTATTCTCTGATCATGCTGGTCCCGATCTGAGGCTTCTGCTTTCCTGTCTTCTCTCAGCCATCTTTCTGTGGTTTATCTGCCATTTCTTGTCTCTCCTTTTGTTTTCTTCACTTCCTTCCATCTTGGATATTGATTTTTTTCCTTTCAGCTTTCTTCCATTTATTTCTCTCTTTGTCCACCCAGATTTCACTACTCCTTACTATTACTACTACTACTGAGCATTTGTATAGTGCTACCAGTCATACACAGTGCTGCACAGACATAAAAGAGACGGTCCCTGCTCATCATAGCTTATAATCTAGACAAGAACAAAACTATCCAGTTCTCAAGCTCCCTCTTTTTTACGCTGTCTACCTACTGCTCTTCAAACTTCACCTCAGTCCTTCCATTCCCCAGCTCTTCTTCACTGGTCCATTATTCCCTAGTCTTTGGCTCACGCGCTCTTCCCCTCCATGTCGAACATTTCTCACCCCCATCCAGTGTATCTCTGGCTCTTTCTTTCCCTCCATCCAGTACCTCCTCTCTCTCTCTGTCCTTCCATGTCTGCCATCTCCCTTTCTATCCCCCTGCAACCAGCATCTACCCCATCTCCATCCCATCCCATCCGCTCCCTATTATTCACATGTCCAGCATCTCTTTCTCAAACTATTTACCCCATGTCCATCTTCTCCCATCTCTCTCCCTATTATCTCCATGTCCTGCATTTTCTTCTCCCCTTATTACCCCGTGTCCAGCATCTTCCCTCTGTCCCTCCTCCCCAAGTCCAGCATTTTCCTGTAGTCTCCCTATAAGCCCCTGGCCAACATCACCACTCCATCTCCCCATGTCCCTTTCTATGTCCAGTATCTCTAACTCCCTAGCCTCCCACCTCAATCGTATCCCCGCTGCCTGCCTATCCCCCCCTGCTCCCAGCATCTCCCTTCTGACTCTCTGTGCCCATCCACATCCACCTCCCAATGCCCCCTCATTCCCCCCCCCCCTTCAGTGCTCCCTCCCATGTCTACCCCTTGTATGTACAGGGTGCAGAACCTGCCTGCAGAGATACAGGGATACCATGGGCAGGGGCTGTGATCCCAGCCCAGAGAGGCAGGGCACAATTAGCCTTGCATAGCCACTGCCCACAGGACATGCTGCTCCCGTGAGCAGGCTCTGCTTCTCTGGGCCACGATCACTGCCTGGCAACACCCTGCGGGCAGGGACCTGGCAAGAGAAGACTGCAGCACAGAAAAACAGAGCCTGTCCGCAGGAGCAGATGTCAGGAGGGTGCTTTCATTGGCCGCCCACGTCCACTGCCCATTCAGGATGGCCTGCGTAGTGCTGGCGGCCTAGTGGAGAGATTGCCTGCAGGACACAAGATTGTGAGTAGCGATTATGGCTTCTCACAGCCTTCTGCCTATGGGAGCAGCATGTCGTGCGGGCAGGCTCCTCCACTGGGCAGACAGTGCTCCATAGCCCATCCTGAATGGGAAGTGGAGGACAGGACAGGTGGCTAGTGATGGAATTGTCCTGATGTCTGGGTAACCCCTTCTGTGTTTACCCAGCTTACTGGGTAGTGTCAGCACTGGTCCAGTATATTCTCCATCCCCCCTGTTGTCCAGCATCTATCCTTCTGCCCCCTCCCTTCAGCATTTGCCCTTCCCCCCATTGTCCAGCATTTGTTGTCCTGTCCCTCCCATCTGTGGTCCAGCATTTGTCGTCCTGCCCCCTCCCATTTTTCAGCATTTCTCCTCCTGTCCCTCCCCCTCCCCTGCTGTCCAGCATCTGCCCTCCTGTCCCTCCCCCCTGTTGTCCAGCATTTATCCTCCTGTCATCCAGTGTCTGCCAACCATCTTTCCACTGTCAGGACAGCAAAAACACGGGGTTTTTAAGACCCTGGTGCTTTTAAGTCCTTGCTGGTTGGAGCCTTAGAAGCATGCTGGAGTTGCAAGAGCCTGCGATTTAACTTTACATTGTTTTTTCTAAATTGATAGCTTCAAAGGCTCCAATGGATCCTGCTCCCTCTGCTGATGCTTTTTGTGTCATGGGGGTGGAACCATAGGGGGAGGAGTGGCCTAGTGCTTGGGGCAAGTTACCTCAGGCCGGGGGGCCAGGGTTTTGAATCCTGCTAGAGGACAGCAACTTTGGGACGGAAGGACCTAGTTTTCTAATCCCACAGGAGCCCCTTGTGGCCTTGGACAAGCCACAAAAACAGATTGTGAACCCTTCAGGGACAAGGGAAACGTATATACAGTATGTGAATGTACACCACTATGACTTGTAGAAAAAAATGGTATAACCCTAGTTAAATAAATAAATAGGGGGTGGAACTAGCAAGAACTTAACAACATGGCGTTTGCAAGACTCCAGGTGCTTCTAAGGTTTTGGGGTTTTTTTTCCCCATTTTATAGTTTGCTGCCACTGACTTAGTGGCCTTGGATCTGGGACAGCTATGGGGGGAGGGGAAGGGTCGATTCTGCTACTGCCGACCTGGGAGAAGAGGGAGGCAGCAGTGGCTGGTCCACTATATTTTTTTTTGCTTTTTACCTTGAAGGCAGAGTGAGATTGTAGCAGGCTATGGCCTAGAGTAATCTGCAAATATGAAAGGCCTGTAAGTTAGGCCTGGATCCCAACCCCCATTATAGCTAGAAAAGAACCAAAAATCTGTGAAAAATGAGAAAATTGTTTTAAACTGCTTAATAAGAAGTTTTACATGAATTCATAAGTCTTTCATTATTCTCTTGTGTGAAAAAGAAAGAAATGTTTCAATACATGCATTCTTGGAGCTAGGGATAACCTTGCAGTAGAAAAGTATCAAACCTAGAAACTGAACCATTGTTAGAACAGTCCTAAGGGAGGGGGCTGGTTGCTAGGCCCCGGAGGGATCTCTAATTGGACAGGTGCAGGGGGCGTTGGAGCCAATAGGAAGTTTGCATGTATCAAGCTGGAACCAATAGAAAGTTCTCATGTATCAAACAGAAGAAAAGGGTATAAATGAGTATGTCTCTGTAAAAATTTTGCTCAGTTCCTTTTAAAGCTTTGACTAGCTGGGCCATGTGCACAATAAATTGGCTTGGATCTTTTGAACTGACTCCTGGTTTTATTTATTGCATGCTTATCAGCTGCTACAAGATGAGTCACTTGGCTGTTTTGGGGGCATATTTTGCCACCCCCAAAACTTTGCTGCCTGAGGCGGCTGCCTCACTCTACCTGTATATAGATCCACCTCTGAGGATAGTGATAGAGGAGAAGCTACCAGAACAGACACTAAAAGTGGGATGGGAGAGATGAGAAGAAAACCAGAGCAGAACAGAGCCCCCTGGACACCTGGACATCTTTTCACTCTATTTCCACCTCAGAATTTATGGGATTAATATCCTCTTCTAACAAAACCTTCTGCCCACTTGATCCTATCCCTTCTTCTTGGCTTCTCACCCCCTCCCTTGCTCTCATGCCCCACATCCTCACCATGATTAACGCCAGTCTCTCCACAGGTGTTTTCCCTCACCCTTGGAAGCATGCTCTTATCCGTCCCATCCTGAAGAAGCCCTCTCTTGATCCCCAGATTCCTGCTCACTACCGCCCAGTTTCCAATCTTCCCTTGCTCTCTAAGATACTTGAGAAAGCTGTCTTCGCACAATTGTCACAGCACCTCGATTCTACTCACTTTCTTCATCCCCGTCAGTCAGGCTTCCGACAAGGTCACAGTGTAGAGACCGTCCTCTTGGGCTTCCTTAATGAACTCCATGTAGCTCACGATCGTGGTGACCTCTCGGTGGCAGTATCCTTAGACCTTTCAGCGGCATTTGACTTAGTTGATCACTCTCTTCTTCTCTCTCGTCTACGCGAAGCTGGTCTCCGTAGCACAGTCTATCATTGGTTCCACTCTTTTCTTTCTTCCCGCTCCTGCACAGTAGTCTCATCTTCTGTCCCACCAACTCCCTCCGACTCCTTTCCACTGCCCTGTGGTGTGTCCCCCAGGGATCTGTTTTGGCACCTCTTCTTTTCAACATATTCCTAGCACCACTGGCACTTCTGGTCCAACAGTTTGGTATTTCTGCTTTTTATTACGCCGATGATCTGCTCCTCCTTCATCACACCTCCCCCCTCCATCCTGATCTTGTTCCACTCAACTCCTGTCTTTCAGCTGTCGCTAACTGACTCACTCTAAACTGCCTGCATCTAAATCTAACGAAAACATTAGCCACCTGGTTTACTCATGGTAGCCCTTCCCCTCTGATCACCCCCTCTTTTTCAGGCTCACCGATTCCTCTTGTAACAAGCTTTTGCAATCTAGGTGTAATTTTCGACTCTGATCTTTCCTTTCATGCTCACATCTCCCACATTACAAAGACCTCCTTTTTCTTTCTTCGACAGATACGATCTATTCGCCCCTTTCTCACCCCTGAAGCCCTCACCACCCTTCTTTCTTTAGTAATGTCACGCATCGATTTCTGCAACTCAGTTCTCGCTGGACTTCCTCTTTCACAACTTCATCGCCTCCAATGTATTCAAAACACTGCTGCATGCCTTATCTTTCACGCCTCACTTCTTGATCATGTCACCCCTCTCTTTCTTCACCTACACTGGCTTCCCCTGCAATTTCGCATACACTACAAAATCCTCACACTGGCTCACCAAGTCCTATACAACCGCACCCCCCAATATCTGGCAGACCTACTTCAATTGCATACTCCCACTCGTTCACTTTGTTCAATCCATATCAACCGCCTTCACCTCCCCTCACCATCACGTGGCCACCTACAATCCACACGCTCCTCTGCCTTCTTCTTTGTCGGCCCTGCTTATTGGAACTCTCTACCCCTTTCCCTCAGACTCGAACAACATTATCTCACTTTCAAAAGAGATCTAAAAACACACCTCTTCTCCACTGCTTTTGACCTCCCCTCCCCTTTTGTGTGAACTTCTTCCCCTTCCCCCTCTCTCTCACTCCTCTCTCTCCTTAGCCATGTCTATTTAAGTGTCTTGAGTGCTTTCTTGTGACACTTTGTAACTTCCTTTCCTTCTCTGGCCCATTGGCCTTTCCTGTATATTGATTGATTTTGTAAACCACTGTGCTCTAATTGGAACAGCGGTATATCAAGCTAATAAACATAAACCCATGCAAGGACAGGGTGTCAAGGAGAAAGTGATGATCAACAGTGTCAAAGGCAGCAGAAAAGTCAAGAAGGATGAGAATCGAGTAGCAGCTTTGGATTTGGTGAGGATCACATTGCTGGTGACTTAGCTGCACACTGTAGGGGAAACGTCCCCTCCAGTAATCTTTTATACCTAGCTGTGTTGGAAGGGCCTCAGACTTGCCAGATTCAATTTGAACTTAGAAAAACTACCAGTCTGCAAATTTATAGATCAAACTCTGTAACAAGTGTGTCAGATCTCATAACCTGGACCAGGAGATCATCCACAAGAGCCAATGTTTAAATTCAAGAGAATCTATTTTAATCTGCTCATTTCTGCAAATCTTGCAGAAGAGGGGCTCTAATATCAATAGAAAGCAGGAACAAAGTGCAACCCTGCCTGGTACCTCATTGAAGATTAAACGCTGGTGTCCTCAACCCATTAATAAGAACCGCCCCACCTGAGGCAGAATGGAGAAGCCAAACTGCTTGAAGAACATTCCAGCCCAACCCATATCATTCCAACATGCCCTATCTAAAGCCTGTTCGGTATCAAAACCCCTTCACCGACACAAGGCTCTATCATATATTAACCACCAGATGCCGCCCCTGTGAGCAATGAATTAAAAGGGACAAAAACGGAGCCAATCTGTTAGCCAAGATTTATGCTAGGATCTTCTGGTACACGTTCAGCAGCAAGATGGGGTGGTAGAATTCTGACCTCAATGGATCTTTTTTTTTGATTGAATAACTTTGTTAGTGTCGTAAGGGAACTTCCCCTCTCCAAGAAACTGCTTGTACATGTCATACAATGGCACACTGACTTTATCCTGCAAGAGTTTATAAAACTCACTACTAAATCTGTCTGGGCCCAGAGCCCTACAGGTGTGCATCTCTTTTTATCACCTGCTAGACCTCCCTTGGTGATGCAAGTTCATTTAACGTTTGCAATTATTCTACAGTAACCTGGGATAAATGAGGCTTTTTTTTTTTTAGGGCGTATGCGATAGTATAGAGAGCCAGCACCTTTTTCATTGCTTGCTAAAATTGACCGATGGTCCTGCATATGAGTACTGGCACCATTTTTTTTCTAGGAAAAATGTACTGGGTAAACCACATCACTCTAAAACATCCAGTAAGACCTTCAAGCACGCTCATGCAAAACCGTGTTAAGCTCAACTTGCATGGGTGGGTGTGCTGTAAAATGCTTCTGTATCCTACACAACTGGCTGTCCAAGGCAAGTAACCCTCATGCAAAAATGTAAATAATTAGATACAGACAGAATTATTTGTGTATTTAGTTTGAATTAGCTCATGACATTCCAGGATGGGTTTTTTTAGCGTTCCAGAGCAGTGGTTCTCAATTCAGTCCTCTGGCACACCTAGCCAATCAGGTTTTTAAAATTCCCATAATGTATATGCATGAGAGAGATCTACACGCACTACCTCCATTGTACACAAATCCATTTTATGCATATTCATTGTGGATATACTGATTGGCTGGGTGTGCCCGGAGAACTGGATTGAGAACCACTGCTCTGGAGAACAAGGTGTACATTTTGCAAATCTTGAGGAAGATGGTGGGAAAAGAGTAGGTAGTTTCTTATAAGTGCAGAGTTGTAGGTTCTGAGAGTAGCCTGAAGAAGAGAAAGCAAGGAAAGGAGAGGAAGACAGAAGAGGTGCCCTATGAATCCAAACACTGAGGGGTATGTTTACAAAGCAGCAGTAGCAGCCTCCATGCGATGTCAGAGCTGCAGCTCCATTGAATTCAATGGGGCCGTGGCCGCTGCTTTGTAAACATACCCCTGAGACTTAAAGGTGGACTTTCTGCTGAGAAATCTCTCTCACAAAAATACATTGAAAGGGCATGCTTACCATGCTCGATAATGAAATGCTGCTAGCTAAGCTGATCGTTTAGAAATGTTTAATCTAAAACACACAAGTAGAACCAAGGAGGTATTACACAAAGAAACCAATTTTTAATCATATTTATTGGTATAACTGTTCAAATCATAATATGATGCTGATCTAATGGTCAGAGGTGAAAACTTCTGTATTGAACTCTGAAGGAGAATGGAAGATAAACTGGGGTGTTACAAAACTGCAAAGACACAATAATGTATAAACTAAATAGGACGGAGTAGGTATTTTTCTCAAAACTTTGTAATGGTGTTAAAAAGTTATCTTTATAAACAGCTAAGATTACAACTTGGAAACTCATTCAGAGGAAAGAATTATTGTAATTTAGAATTGCTTAACTTGACTATCGATTTCATCTAATAAATTTTACTTAAAATATAATTATTTTTTTTATTTATATTTACATTTCTCTTACATTTGTTAAACTTATTTATGTATTTATTTAGACAGTTTTGTATGAATTAACAACAAATTTGCTTTCCCCCTCGATCTCAAAAAGATAAACTGGGTGGGTTATGGACTCCAATTCCTAGAGGAGCTAGACGTCTGAATCTAAATTCCAAGGGGCACAAGATTTGAAGTTCCTGAACTTAATGGTAGGACTCATTAGAAAGGGGATAGAGAAGAAACTGAAAACATTATGCTACCTCCCTCTGCATAGATCCATAGTGCGCGCGCATTTGGAGTGTTGTGTGCAGTTCTAGTCACAGGTACAGAGAAGAATGACCAAACTGATAAAGGAGCTGCAGTGGCCTATGAGAGAGGCTAGAGAGGTTACGGTCTTCAGTTTGGAGAAGAGACAGGTGAGGGGAGATATGATAGAGGTCTATAAATCCTGAGGGGACTGGAGCGGGAAGACAGGAATTGATTGTACAAAGACTAGGGGACACATGAGTTTACAAAGTAGAACAATTAAAACAAATGAGTGAAAACCTTTTCTCCTAACAAATAAGTAAGCTCTCAAATTCATTGCCAGAGGATATGATATAAACAGCATAGTTACAATTAAAAAAGCTTTGGTCAAAGTCCTGGAGGAAAAGTCCAGAAACCTTATCGAAGTAGACCTGGAGAAAGCTGCCATTTACCTTGGTGAGAACATAAGATATGCCATACTGGGTCAGACCAAGGTCCATCAAGCCCAGGATCCTGTTTCCAACAGTGGCCAATCTAGGTCATACGTACCTAGCAGTTTCCCCAAAAGACACAGGTTCCTCAATGCTTGTACTGGGTCAAGCATTGATATCCTGGGTCCCTTCTTAATAATGGTTTATGGACCTTTCCTCCAGGAACTTGTCCAAACCTTTTTTAAACCCAGCTACACTAACAGCCTTTACTACATCCTCCGGTAACAAATTCCAGAGTTTGATTACACGTTGAGTGAAAAAATATTTTCTTTTATTAGTCTTAAATAGTTTACCCTGTAGCTTCATTGCATGTCCCCTAGTCTTTCTATATTCTGATAAGGTAAACAATCGATCTACGTTTACCCGTTCCACTCCGTTCATTAATTTATAGACTTCTATCATATCTCCCCTCAGCCGTCTCTTTTCCAGGTTAAAGAGCCCTAACCATTTTAGCCTTTCTTCATAGGAGTATCCTTCCATCCCCTTCACCGTTTTGGTGGCTCTTCTCTGAACCTTTTCTAAAATCGCTATATCCTTTTTAAGATACGGCAACCAGAATTGCACACAATATTCAAGGTGCGGTCTCACCATGGAACGATATAGAGGCATTATAAGGGAGGAGTAGCCTAGTGGTAGGGGCAAGGTACTTCAGGCCGGAAGGTCAGAGGTTCAAATCCCACTAGAGGACAGCAACCTTGGGCCGGAAGGACTGGGTTTACTAGTCCCACAGGTGCTCCTTGTGGTCTTGGGCAAGCCACTTAACCCTCCATTGCCCATGTTCCCTGTCAGTATTAGTGTATGTGTCTCATATCCCCGCATGTTAAATGTATTCCCCAATTGTGTTGTGACCGCTTTGATTGAAGGATAAGGCGGTATACAAAACTGTCTAAATAAATAAATAAAAATAAATAAATAAATTATAATATCTTTTGTTTTATTTTCCATTCCTTTCCTTATGATACCTAGCATTCTATTTGCTCTCTTGGCTGCCGCTGCACACTGGGCCGAGGGTTTTAACATGTTATCCACAATGACGCCTAAATCTTTTTCCTGGGTGGTGGTTCCTAATGTGGAACCTTGCATTGTGTAACTATAGTTTGGGTTGTTCTTCCCTAGGTACATAACTTTGCACTTGTCCACATTAAATTTCATCTGCCATTTTGATGCCCAGTCTTCCAATTTATCAAGATCCTCTTGCAATTTTCCACAATCCTCTTGGGTTTTAACAACTTTAAATAGTTTTGTGTCATCTGCAAATTTGATAACCTCACTCATTATTCCACTTTCCAGGTCGTTTATGAATATGTCAAAAAGCAGTGGACCCAGCACAGATCCCTGGGGTACACCACTATTCACCTTTTTCCATTTGGAAAATTGGCCATTTAGCCCTACCCTCTGCTTTCTATCTTTTAACCAGTTCCTGATCCACAATAGTACACTGCCTCCTATCCCATGACTCTTTAGTTTTGCCAAAAGTCTCTGATGAGGGACCTTGTCAAAGGCTTTCTGAAAGTCCAGATACACTATATCAACCGACTCACCTTTGTCCACCTGTTTATTCACAGCTTCAAAAAAACATAACAGATTAGTAAGACAAGATCTTCCTTATCTAAAGCCATGTTGGCTGTCTCCCATTAGGCCATGACTATCTACATGCTGAGTAATTTTATTCTTTATGATGGTTTCTACCATTTTTCACGGTACTGACGTCAGGCTCACCGGTCTGTAGTTTCCCGGATCACCCCGGAACCCTTTTTAAAAATTGGTGTTACATTGGCGATCCTCCAATCTTCAGGTATTAGAGATGATTTTAATGATAGTTCACAGATTACTAATAGCAGGTCTGCAATCTCATATTTCAGTTTCTTCAACACCCTTGGATGTATACCATCCGACCCAGGTGATTTGCTACTCTTCAGTTTATCTAATAGTTGTAATATATCTTCCCGATGTATCGATATTTCCTTCAATTCGTCCGCACCTTTAAATACCACTTCAGTCATGGGTAACATCCCCACATCTTCCTCAGTAAAGACCGAAGCAAAGAATTCATTCAGTCTCTCCGCTATCACCTTGTCGCCTCTTAGTGCCCCTTTAACCCCTAGGTGAGATAAGGATGGCAGGAGACAATCAGCGTTCACTTCCGGTGTATGTCCCGCCTTAGGCCATGCCCCCTCCCATAGAAGTGAATGGTGAGTTAGCCCCGCCCACTCCCGCCCCCAAAATGTTGACAGGTACCAATCAGTGCCCACTTCCAGTGTATGTCCTGCCTTAGGCCACGCCCCCTCCCATAGACGTGAATGGCAAGTTAGCCCCACCCAGCCCCGCCCACTCCCACCCCCAAAATGTTGACAGGTACCAATCAGCGCCCACTTCCGGTGTATGTCCCGCCTTAGGCCACGCCCCTCCCATAGAAGTGAATGGTGAGATAGCCCCACCCAGTCCCACCCCCAGGTGTGGCCACCGCCCCCCACTTGACACACCCCTGCCCCCGCCCCAAGGATGACATCATCCAATCAGCGTACACTTCCGGGGGTGTGTCACACCCACGCCACACCCCACAATATGGCATTAGCCAATCAGCACCCACTTCCGGGTTTGTGCTACGCCCCACAGCCTCCCACCCTCCTCCACGCCTCCTGCCTACATCATCAGAAATGACATCACCGGAAACAGGGCGTCGTCAGAAGAGGGACTGTCCCTTTTTTGCTGACATCAGCGGAAACAGTATGGCTGACTCCGGAAATGTGTTTTTGCTTCTGCTTAATACTGAAAAACAAAAATGCTTTTCTCTCTGTCTCCCACACAGACTCAGTTGTTTTTTTCTCACAAAAGATTCACAGCACAGAGAGACACAGGCTTTTCACTGAGACACAGGCAGGCTAGAATCTTTTTCTTTCCAAATGCAATTAGCACATCTTTGTTAGAGAAACCAGTGCTGCCTCTCACCCTCAACCACGCCCCTGCCTGTGGTAGGTGAAGGCCTATGATCCATGCTGCTTGAACTAAACAGACAGGCTGAACCCCCCCTCCCCCCATACTGCTTCCATAGAATCGAAACTTAACTAAGCATAACCAAGCATAGCTAAGCAGAAACGAAACTTAGAAGAGATAGAAAAACAACTTTAATTGGAACTGATAAGATGTGTGAAGCTTCTATGGAATTAATTAACTCTGCTGAAAGAAAAGTTACAGTGCCCTGTTTTCCCATATGTTTTGGTTAGCCAGTGACCTTGGAGGAGAATTGTACCAAGAGTCTAAGAACTGACCATTGTAATGAGGACTGTAAGGGAGGGAAACAGGTGCTGAGCCCAGACCAAGGTCCTCATTGGACAACTACGTAACGGTACCGGGACCAATAGATGGAGCGAGAGGGGTTACCGGGACCAATGGAAAGTTTGCCTATGTCTAGAATGGAAAAGAACAGTATAAAAGTTGTTGTTTTACTAACAGCCATTGCTCAGCCATTTTGAATGTGATTCTGCTTGAGTCTTGTGCACAAATAAATGATTTGGACCTTCTGAACAGACTCCTGGTATTATTGGATTGTTTGCGCTCTGCCGCTACATATTCTTGGTGTGTGGCCGGGAAGGTGTGGTTCGTAGAGGGTATACAAGCTGACATACCACGACTTTCCGCCTCTATAGGTTTGGTCCTGCTGGGCTCGTGCCCTCCCGATGTGGGCTCGGCTCCTGGGCGCCACCGGTCCAGTTGCATCGGAGGGAGCTGGGCCAGGCCTCGGCGGGTGCCGGACCCGGACGGAGCCAACACCTCGAACCCGTGAGGGGAGTCCGAGGTCCAACTCATGCGCTTGCTCGGGAATGGGGACCGGATCCGGTGAGTATAGTTTTTTGGTATGTCTAGACAGATGAGTCAGAACTGCAGCTTGTAACTTGGAACTAGTAACTGGCCACTTGTAACTTGTAACTTGGAATTTTGGTAAGAGAGCTCTCAAGACGGTCCGATTAACCCTGCATAGTGTATTCGCGGGGTGAAACCATCATCTTCTTGATTTTGACTTTGATTTTGAATCTGGTATAGCCTAGTCAGAAGAGACAGGACTGGGTTTTTGGGATACGTTGCTAGCATGATTGTGTGCATGAAGTGTGATTGAGAGGTCTTGTAATAAAGACCAAGCGAAGGCGGACTCCTGAGTAATGCATTTCCTGGCCGGGCGACCGCGTCCAAGTCGTAAAAAGGAGGAAGCGACTGTCGTCTTGACTTGTTTTGTGTTTCCCTTGAGTGTTTCTAGGACCGTGAGGACCCCTTACCCACGGTCCGCCCTCCTTTCTCCTTCTGTTTGTTGTTGCGCGCACACATCGAAATGGGAGGGGCGGGGTCTACTAGGCACACTCCATTAGAATGTATGATTAAGTATTTTAATAAAGGATATTCAGGAGATTATGGAGTAAAAATGACTGCGTCACGATTACAACTCTTGTGTACTAGGGAGTGGCCCACCTTAGACCCCATGTGGCCCCGAGATGGAACATTTAACATAGGAATTATTAAGTCAGTTCATCAGAAGGTGCGAGCAGCGCACCCCGACCAGTATCCCTATATAGACTCCTGGTTAGGTATTTGTGAGAACCCGCCCCCTTGGGCACAGCGCTGTTATGAAGAACAGTGCAGAATAATGGTAGCGCTGTCAGAACAAACACAGAAGGCAGGGCAAGAAAAGAAACCTGTCCATGTTGATCCTGAGTCCCCGGAGGTTGTAATTAGACAGCCCCAAGCTCAGTGCCCTGTAAAAGTACCACTGCGTCCCGCAGCAGCGCCCCGGGACCGGCGAAGTCCACCCCCCGACCTGCAGCCAGAAGATCCGCCCTCTGACGAGGCCGATCAGCCCGAGACTGAGGGAAATCTTGAATCAGAACTAGAACTAGAAGAGGGAGAGGAAACGTCTTCACAGGGTGAGACAGAAAGCGAAAAATCAGTTGCCAGTGCAAGTTCATCTGTTACGAGTGAGGCTTCCCAGACTAAGCGTATCTTGAGACAGAAAGCCCCAGCCCAGATGCAGAAAACTCCTATCAAGATGCAGAAAGCTTCTACTAAGAAAGTAATGCCACTGCGGCAAGTCCCGGGAATACCCGTAAGAAACGAGGAGGACCGGATAGTACCGGGACCCACAAGTTTAGTTTATGTGCCATTCTCCACCACTGATTTGTTGAATTGGAAATTGCATTATGCCTCCTATACTGACAAGCCCCAAGAGTTGACAGAATTAATGAATACAATTATGCAGACTCACCAACCCACTTGGTCAGATTGCCGTCAGCTCCTGTCTACTTTATTTACTACTGAGGAGCGGACGAGAATCATGCGAGCAACCGTTAATTGGCTAGCAGATAATCCCCTAGCAGAGGGACAAGGAGGAATAGATAATCGCGAAGCAGCCAAGAGAGAATTTCCGAATGAAGATCCTCAGTGGGATCCAAACACCGATATAGGATCTAGAGCTCTAGCACGATTTCGCCAAGGCCTTTTACAAGGTCTGCGAAAGGGGGGTCAGAAAGCCATGAATCTCACAAAGACAGCTGAAGTTATCCAGGACGTAGATGAAAGCCCGACAGTGTTTTATGAGAGACTATCTGAAGCATACAGAATGTACACTCCCTATGACCCAGCTGCACCAGGAAGCCTATGTATGGTGAATGCTGCTTTTGTCAGCCAGTCTCAACCAGATATTAGACGAAAATTACAGAAATTAGAAGGGTTTGCGGGCATGAATGCAACTCAGCTACTGGATGTCGCCCATAGAGTGTTTGTGAATCGTGATAATGAAAGACAGAGAGAAAGTGACCGTAAAATGAAGAAGAAGGCCGATTTTTTGGCTGCCGCTTTAGTTGAACAGAAACGGGGAGGTTTCCCTAACCGAAGGAGCAGAGGTAGAGGACGGGGCCGAGGAGATAGCCGGCCCACGCTAGGCGCGAATCAATGCGCTTATTGCAAGGAAGAAGGACATTGGAGGAATGCATGCCCGCAACTCGAAGATGCCTCACATGAAGAAGAAGAGAACGCCCCTCGGCGAGAGAGGGAAAGAGGCCAATCGCAGAATCGCAGAGGGGCGACTCGAGTACATTTCCAACGGGAAAGAGAAGAGGCCGTAGAGGCAGTTGTAGCCGCCACGGACTATAATCTAGATGAAACAGATTAGGACAGACCGGGCTCTGAATTCGTTTTAGGTTCCCAGGAGCCTATGATCTGTTTAAAAATAGGGAACCAATTCATGGACTTTATGGTTGATACTGGAGCAGAACATTCTGTAATAGATAAGCAAATAGCCCCTTTGTCCACAAGAGCAGTCACTATTATGGGAGCAACTGGCGCAAAAGCCACCAAGTCTTTCCTGAAAGACCGAGTATGTGAATTAGCGGGACAGCAAATAGCACACCAATTCCTTTATATGCCTGAATGCCCCGTGCCGCTACTGGGACGGGATATGCTAGCCAAGCTGCAGGCCCAAATATCCTTCACTGAGAAAGGAGAAATGCAAATGACTGTAAATCCAAAACCTGCAGGGCTAATGGTGCTTACTGTTCCCCGAGAAGAAGAGTGGAGATATTACAGTACTGAACCAGTTCTTGATACCAATCTTAACATACCAGCAAGCATTACGGCTCCTCCTGGAGTATGGGCAGAAGATAACCCACCAGGCCTAGCCAAGCACATAGCCCCAGTAATCATGAACCTCAAGCCTGGAGCAGCACCAGTGCATGTTAAGCAATACCCACTCCCGAGACCAGCCATTGAGGGCATCCATCACCACTTATTAAGATTACTGATGCATGGCCTTCTCCAGGTATGTCAATCACCTTGGAATACACCTCTCCTGCCAGTTAAGAAACCTGGGACAGGTGATTACCGCCCAGTACAAGATTTGAGGAGAGTGAACGAAGCAGTTGAGACCATACATCCAGTTGTGCCAAATCCCTATACACTCTTAGGATTGATACCTGCTGAAGCTACCCACTTTACTGTCCTGGATCTGAAAGATGCCTTTTTCTGCATACGATTAGCTCCGATTAGTCAATTGTTGTTTGCCTTTGAATGGCAGGACCCTGTCTCAGGCAGACGGGGCCAACTCACCTGGACACGATTGCCTCAAGGATTCAAGAACTCACGCACTATTTTCAGTGCAGCACTAAACCAAGATCTTTCAAGTTATCCTGTAACCCCTGGGGAAAGAGTGCTTCTTCAGTATGTGGATGACTTGTTGATAGCTATCACCTCAGAGAGTGAATGTGTACAAGCCACAAATGACCTCTTACAACTATTAGATGAAGCAGGATATAAAGTTTCCAGAGCCAAAGCACAGCTATGCCAAACGGAAGTAAAGTATCTGGGTTTCCGGCTGACCAAAGGAAGCCGACGACTGGGACCAGAAAGAAAAGAAGCTGTGTGCAGTATCCAAACCCCAACTACCAGGAGACAAGTCAGAGCCTTCTTGGGAGCAGCAGGATACTGCCGAATATGGATACCCAACTTTGCTCAAATTGCTAAACCACTATATGAAGCCACCAAAGGAGAAGAGAAATCACCACTAGAGTGGGGACCTGACCAAGATGAAGCTTTCAAAACCTTGAAGGAAGCATTAATGTCATCACCAGCACTTGGACTGCCAGATGTCCAGAAGCCTTTTCGTTTGTTTGTACATGAAATGCAAGGGAACGCTCTGGGAATGTTAACCCAGACATTGGGAGCGACCCGTAGCATACTTATCAAAACAGCTAGATACTGTAGCCAAAGGATGGCCTCCATGCTTGAGAGCTGTGGCAGCCACAGCATTGTTAGTGAGTGAAGCAGACAAACTCACCTTAGGACAGAACCTGCGCGTTACAGTGCCACATGCAGTGCTTGCCCTTATGGAACAAAAAGGGAATCATTGGTTCACCAATTCTCGAATGCTGAAATACCAGAGCATGCTATGCGAAAATCCCCGAATACAATTGGAAGTGAGCCATGCTCTCAACCCAGCCACCTTGCTACCAATCAGCAGGGACCCACCAGAACATGACTGTATGGAAGTCATGGACACTGTGTTTTCAAGTCGACCTGACCTAACTGATGTACCTATAGCAAACCCTGACCAGACTTACTTCGTGGATGGAAGCAGCCTCATCATCAATGGACGACGTTGTGCCGGGTATGCAGTAGTCACCCGGGAGAAAGTCATTGAATCATCAGCTCTTGCCTCAGGAACGTCAGCGCAAAAAGCAGAATTGATAGCGCTAACAAGGGCACTAGTATTAGGTGCCGGACTCCAGTTGAATGTGTATACAGACTCAAAGTACGCTTTCACAACTTTGCATGCTCATGGAGCTCTGTATAAAGAACGAGGACTTATTACCTCAGGAGGCAAATCAATTAAGTACGGCCCAGAAATATTGATGTTACTAGATGCCGTATGGGCCCCAGCACAAGTTGCTGTTATGCATTGCCGAGGACACCAAACAGGAAAAGGAGAAGTTGCCCAAGGAAACAGATTTGCTGATGCCTCAGCGCGCAAAGCAGCCATGACAGGCCAGATTTCACCACAGGTAACACCAGTACAAGCAGCATTGTTTCCAGTCCCCCTCAACTTGTGGACGCCACGATATACCACAAGGGAACTAGACTATTATTGCACTACAGAAAAGGGGGTACTGAAGGACGGATGGATTGAGCTGCCACCAGCCGAGGGCAACCAACCTCCAGGACGAATAGTGATCCCTGAATCATTGGGACCAGCCTTTGTAAAGGCCTTTCATCAAGCTACACATTATGGGAAAAGCGCAATGGAAAAGGCACTCAGACCCCATTTCTGCATTGCACTGTTGGGAGCCTTGTCAGCCTCAGTAGCCCGCCAGTGCGTAACTTGTGCGAAGAACAATGCCAAGCAAGGTCCTACACCACCACCCCGAGCCCAATCAGGTGGTGTAACTCCTATGCACAACCTGCAAATAGACTTTACTGAAATGCCAAAAGTCAGTGGATATCGCTATTTGTTAGTTTTAATTTGCACCTTCTCTGGGTGGGTGGAAGCTTTCCCCACCAGGACTGAAAAAGTCAGAGAAGTTACCAAAGTATTGCTGAGGGAAATCATCCCCCGATATGGAATCCCTGCAGTAATAGGATCAGACAATGGGCCCTCATTCGTATCTCAGATTACCCAACAGTTAGCGAGTGCCCTACAGATACAATGGAAGTTACACACTGCATATAGACCCCAGAGTTCAGGGAAAGTTGAGCGAATGAATCGCACATTAAAATCTCAGTTGTCTAAGCTATGCCAGGAGACCCACCTGAAGTGGCCCCAAGTTCTCCCAATAGCTTTACTTAGAATATGCTCAGCCCCTGTGAAATCATCAGGATTTTCTCCCTTTGAAGTCATGTATGGTAGGCCCCCACCAATAATACAGGGGGTCAAAGGGAGTTTGACACAAATTGGTTCAGAGATAACCAGACAAGAACTCCTAGCTCTTAGTTCTGTTCTGCAGACTCTTCATGCGTGGATACAGGACCAGTTACCCATCAACTTGATGGAATCCTTGCATCCCTACAAGCCTGGTACCTCGGTGTGGATCAAAGATTGGAAGAAGACACCGCTGGAACCGCATTGGAAGGGACCATATACCGTCATCCTGTCTACACCAACAGCTGTCAAGGTCGCAGAAATCGAATCTTGGATCCATCACAGCAGAGTCAAGCCAGCAGCAGTTCCAGAGCCAGATCAGTGGACAGCAGTGCAACATCCTGATATTCCTTTGCAGCTCACCCTGAGGCGGCAACCAGCGGCCTAGAGTCCCATCTGGGCCGCCTGAGAACTGCAGTGTTCTACAGTTGACAAGTCTTTCGAAGAGGATTGCTGTTTCCAACACAGCAAAAACACTTGTTTCTTCATTGAATAACTTTGTACTCACAGACTTTCTTCAGGCCAACTACGGTTGGTAAGTGGGCATACAGCGGAACCTTGAGGATCTTCAATCAACATTGACACCCGTTGAATTGCTTCATTAGCAAACGGGTCAGCATTGTGCCAAAAAGACAGTGAACGTCGAGGTCAAGATTTTCCAGCGGAGACTCAGAAGGACTACAATCAACATGCATCTTTGTTTCTACTTTGTCCTGGTTGCCTGCCTGGGGGGATTTGAACTTGTCCTTGCTTTACCCCCATGCACTGCCTGCATTACTTCCACTCGAACTGGAATGAAAGTAACTCAGACTTTGCTTTATCATTCTTACTATACCTGTACTGGTACAGTGAGCCGGTGTATATACAACACCACTGAACTGAACGTTTGTACTAAGGGAAATACTAACGTTTGTTTTAGCCCACATCAGAACCCATCCTATTATACTCTAGAAATACGATGGGATGATGCAGATGGAGCTTTACTTAATGCCACACCCCCACTCACTGACCCTACCAAGGGTGCTGTTTTGTATTTTGATGCTTGCGATGCTATAAATAGGGATGGTCGGTCTCATTGTGCTAACTGGGAAAAAGCATATTATTATGATAAGTATATGTGTCCAGAAGGAACCACCGGGTGGGGGGCATGTACAGGTAAACGAGTTTTAGCAAATGAATATAGCACAGCACCAGTAAAAGACTACTATTGTCCAAAATGGGAATGTGTGTTCTATGCTACATGGAAAACTGGTATGGTAGAGAATACCAGGGATAATCGAATGGCAGCCCTACTTAAGCCCTCTCTAAAGAATCCAGAAAAATGTAAGAAGGGTGCCTGTAACCCATTAGAGTTATACATAATAAACCCCAGTGCTTGGAAGCAAGGGTACAAATTTGGACTGCGCATTGCAGGCTCTGGGACAGATCCCGGAACCATTGTATATATAAGACTGAATACCCAGGCCCATCGTTCATCACGGTATCATATACATAATACTTTCTATGAAACTATGCATGTAAACAAGTTCGACATTCCCCATCCTTCACAAAATCTGTTCTTAGAGTTAGCTGGAGCAGTCGTATCTAGTCTCCACATTTCAGACTGCTACTTCTGCGGAGGAACTAGGATGGGTGATCAGTGGCCTTGGGAGGCCCAAGAACTGAATTACTCCATAGCCTACAATCATACAGAGCTGCACAAGACCACCAGTGAATGGGTATTAGCACACCCAATAGTTGGACGTCTGTGTTATGCTCGGACTGGACCCCAGTTCACCTTGAAGGTAGGACAGCTTGTCTGTCTTAGCCAGACGTTTTATAATGACACCACAAAACAGACATCCTGGTGGTCAGGAGTTAATGCATCTGAACCCACCAACCCATTATCAAAATTCCCTGAGCTTGCTGATTTATGGACTAACCTTGCCCAGCCTCATGCCTGGCAAGCCCCACCTGGCTTGTATTGGATCTGTGGAACCCGAGCATACGCTCGACTCCCTATTCACTGGGGAGGGGCATGTGTCTTGGGAACCATCCGACCTTCTTTCTTTCTGTTACCCACAGAACATGGAGAACAATTAGGTTACTCAGTCTATACCAAGAGACAGAAAAGAGCAGCTTTGAAGATAAGCAAATGGGAGAGATGGGAAGGGGAAGACTGGCCACCTGAGAGAATTATTGCCTATTATGGACCAGCCACTTGGGAGCAAGATGGCACTTGGGGATACCGGACCCCTGTGTATATGATAAACCGTATCATACGTTTACAAGCAGTGGTCGAACTAATTACTAATGAGACTAGTCAAGCACTTACACTTCTAGCTAGACAAAGCACACAAATGCGTACTGCCATATATCAGAATCGCTTGGCACTAGATTATTTGTTAGCAGCTGAAGGAGGAGTATGTGGTAAGTTGAATTTAACCAATTGTTGTTTCAAGATAGATGACAAGGGTCAAGTAGTTGAAGAGATTGCTGAAAACATGCGAAAACAAGCTTATGTGCCAGTACAGACCTGGCATGGTCTTAAGATACCTAACTGGTTCAAATCTATCTTCTCTGGCCTGGGGGGACTTACTACTTTTATTATGATAATATTAGTATTTGTAGCCTTGTTTCTGTTGTTACCATGTATAATCCCATGCTGTATGCGCTCTATTAACAGTGTGATCGAAAATTCCGTAGAACGCAAGACTGCCACTAAGATATTGGCCCTATGGCACCCTAATCCTAGTATGTATGGTCGTAATCCGACTCCAGTGTAATTGAGTGATTTAACTCTCACACCTTATTAACAATAGGGTGAGATTAATCAAAGGGGGGAATGTGGTAGGCGAAGGCCTATGATCCATGCTGCTTGAACTAAACAGACAGGCTGAAGCAGCTTGACCTGTAAATGAAGCATATGGTTAGGCCCAGAGGAGTGAACCCCCCCCCCATACTGCTTCCATAGAATCGAAACTTAACTAAGCATAACCAAGCATAGCTAAGCAGAAACGAAGCTTAGAAGAGATAGAAAAACAACTTTAATTGGAACTGATAAGATGTGTGAAGCTTCTATGGAATTAATTAACTCTGCTGAAAGAAAAGTTACAGTGCCCTGTTTTCCCATATGTTTTGGTTAGCCAGTGATCTTGGAGGAGAATTGTATCAAGAGTCTAAGAACTGACCATTGTAATGAGGACTGTAAGGGGGGGAAACAGGTGCTGAGCCCAGACCAAGGTCCTCATTGGACAACTACGTAACGGTACCGGGACCAATAGATGGAGCGAGAGGGGTTACCGGGACCAATGGAAAGTTTGCCTATGTCTAGAATGGAAAAGAACAGTATAAAAGTTGTTGTTTTACTAACAGCCATTGCTCAGCCATTTTGAATGTGATTCTGCTTGAGTCTTGTGCACAAATAAATGATTTGGATCTTCTGAACAGACTCCTGGTATTATTGGATTGTTTGCGCTCTGCCGCTACATCCTACATCATCGGAAATGGACTGTCCCTTTTTGCTGACATCAGCGGGGAGCAGTGTGACTGACTCTGGAAATGTGTTTTTGCTTCTGCTTAATACTGAAAAACAAAAATGCTTTTCTCTCTCCCACTGCCCCAGTTCTTATTTCTCACAAAAGATTCACGACACAGAGAGACACAATTTTCTTTACAAATGCAATTGTTAGAGAAACCAGTGCTGTCCATGTGATAGATTTTTACTTTTAAGACCTCACTGTTAGAAGTATTCTGACAGACCTGTAGAGTTCAGACTGAAATATAGAGAGACCTGAGTTCAAATCCCCCTAATACAGCTATTTTTTTTGAGAGAGCTGAGTTCAAATCCAAATACTAATACAGCTATTTTTTAGTGGCTTTGAAAAATCCAATACAGAGAGACAAGCCTGGACATGTCTCTCTAGGGTGTGGTAACACGTGATTGGTTGAAACAAGAGGTCTGTTCTGAGCATGCTCCAGGTGTTCTGAGCATGCTCCTGGTGTAAGGCTGTTTGTGTCCTGTGTGTAAGGGGAACATTTTAACACAGAGATTCAGAAAGGAAAAAATGGCTCTTTTTGGAACACCAAGCAAACTAGGATCAGCAGAGGTAAGAGAATGACTGACTCCGGAAATGTGTTTTACAAATGTTAAACCTCAATTAACACATCTTTTGTTAGAGAAACCAAGGCTGTCCATGTGATAGAATTTTGCTTTTAAGACCTCATGGTTAGAGAAATATTCTGGCAAACACACAAACACAGTGTAAGTTCACACTGAAATTCAGAGAGAGAGAGAGAGACCTGTGTTCAAATGTTTGTGCTTTCTCTGTACATATCAAAGGGAGGCATTTGATGTCATAGCCAGTCAAAGGGACTACACAAAACCTGATGAAATAAACACATTGAAATCTGCTATACAAACAACGGTGGACTGTATTATCAAGAAATGCTGGCAGGGCGTTATGCATAGAGACTGTACAGCGTGTGTAATACATGCTCCAGGGTAAAGACATCATGATTGTGTGACACAAGAAAATACAGCAGAAAATCCATAAAACTTGTAACAGGTTGGGTCTAGGACCTATTTTAAATGTTGCCATGATTGCGGGTCATAAAATGAAAGCAACTGTCCTAGTTTATGAAAATTTGAATTTTTTTGTTTGAACTCGTCAGAGATTTTAACACCAGTAGAAATCCAGGACAACTGCTCAATATTTTGCTTAATTCTGTGGCAGACGGCGAAATAGAAATAGTGGAAGGCTTAATCTGTGACAGAGATTATAGATCGTTCTTTAAAAAACACCAAGTTCTGTAAAAATTGACTTTTTATGAAAATGTATGTATTTCCAGAATCTATTAGTTGAACATACAGATGAACAAAAATTATATGTATGCCTTTTTTATTTTTTTAAAACTTGTAATGCTCAAATGAATTTCACAAGATGAAAACATTTTATTTGAAATAAAATATTTTGAACCTATGTGTGGTGTGTTTTAGGAATGCTTAGTTAATTAAACTTACAATGGGGTGTCTGGAAAAAAAATGGGGCATCTAGGTGTGTCCTAAACAATAGGCCATAAGATAAGAATGTGCAGAGCTCTGTTGTAGAAGTAAAATCCACTTAAGACGTCTGGGAAATGGGTGGGAATGTGTATTAGCCACACACACAGATATATAGCATCTATTACAATGTACTGTCTGCGAAAAAAAAAAAAAGGCGGTGTGAATTAGCCAGGTCGTATGATAAGATTATGAGATCCAGTACATTTCAACAGCCAGAAAAAAATCACACAGTCTCTATAGCTTGTATCATCTGCAACTTTTTCTTCAGACATGGTGAGTAGATATGAGTCTTACTTTTTTTAAAAATATTGTTGGCTATGTAATGTTTCTGTCTCTTATGATTGTCTTTTATAAAAATAGGAGCAGAAAAAGTATGTCCGGTGGTTTTTAATTTTTCCAGCAGCTATGCTCTTTATAATGTGTCTCACAGTGTTTCAGAGGACAGCCTCAACCTTTAATCTTTTTTTATTTTAGACCAAGAAGATGACCAGCCTAATCAACAGACGGCACCTTACAGAAAACCAAAAGACAAGCAGAATCGTGAGTATTCCGGTTTTATCCAGATCCTAAATTTTAAGGCTGCTGCAAAAATTCATCTTTTTCTTCAGGCAACATGTTACTCACACTGTAATGTTCAACACCCGGCATGGGGCCCACATAATTTTGAATTTCCAGCGTATTAAAAAAGTGTGGAAAGTACCCCTTGCTGCCTGTAAAACCCATGGCTTGTGGAAGTTTGCTAAGTTTCATAGGCAGGAAATTTAGAGAGTCTATAAAACGGATAGTCAGAGGTTCAACGGTAATTTGTAAAAGTTTAGCACCTTGAACCAACAGCCCCGTGTCCATCTTTTCCTTAAGCAGTTGTTTAAGAACAAAATATCCGTCATAACCTTTGGAATTATGGGCTATGAAGGTGTAACCTTTAAATTTTTGGTCACAAAAAATCTGTATAAAGGCAGAAATACATTCGAGACCCTTGAATTCCCAGTTTCTTTCATCATTTAAGTCCGTCGCATATATGTAATTAGGGACATGCCAGCCTGTTTCTTGCATACATTCACAATCATAAAAAATATACTTTTCAGATGTTTCAGTTTTACCAATAGGGGTCATAAAACATAAGTGGACGCCATCCCCGGTTAGGGGGCTCGCGACATAGTTTACAATGACGGCCCTTGAACTTATGTTTCTTGTCCACATAAGACTCACATTTCTGGCACAGTATCTTAGATAAACATGCCACTTCTTTTTTCAGAGCCAGATCCGCGTGTCTATCCAAACACTCTTTAGAACGACAAAAGAGTTTGCAATTAGGGCATCTCTGTTGTACACCAACATTATTCGCACACGTTAGTGTCAAACAAAGACGGCACCATAATGTGCAATTATGATCGTGACTGTATGGTTTCTGACAGTAACTACAGAAGTTGCGCTCCCCATAGAATTTTTTGACATCGGTTACACCATAGAAATGGTCATCATGTTTCAACAAGAACACAGTCTTAGGGAACACAGGTCTGTCTGATGTCTTAAAACAAACCCATGAATTTGTGTAAAAGCATAACGCGTATGTTTATCTTTAAATGCTGTTCAAATATTGCTACATCATCGAGCATGACTTTTCTATGTACCGGCCACCCCAATTCATTATGTAGTTTTTTAGCACCTTCTAACAATTCGACATCTGTCGTTTTTTACCTGTGACATGAGGGCTGTGTGGCTACCTGCAAAACACAGGTTATTATCAGTGTTGTTCAAGTCTATCAAATACATCCTTTTCTTATGAATAATATGGCTAAACGGTATAGTCTTTAAGACCCTATGAGCTCCCCCACCCCGATTTTTTATGACAACTACAACAACATGGAATATATCACAAACCTGGATTTCTCTGTGACTCTGAAGGAGTTTA
This sequence comes from Ichthyophis bannanicus, assembly GCA_033557465.1. NCBI lineage: Eukaryota > Metazoa > Chordata > Amphibia > Gymnophiona > Ichthyophiidae > Ichthyophis > Ichthyophis bannanicus. The sequence continues at coordinate 1,033,167,829 of CM066034.1, forward strand.
GCGATCTAATTTAAGAAATTGTCAGCATCTAATGCTTCTGGGTTTAACTTTCCAGAATACAAGGAATTGTGAAAAAGAGATGTGTGTAGATGCATCTGTACATAATCACTGGGTGAAACCCTGCTGCTAACCTCATCCAGAATATGTTGAATACCTTGCCGAATGGCGAATTGAGCCTCAGATAATGATGTTACCCTGTCTAAATTAATAAACCAAAATTCCTCTGAATAAATTACACCATTAAACTTGTCCAATTTACGATCCCACCTTTTCACAAACTGAACATAGCTAACTGGTTCTGATTCTGCAGCGGTGCCTAATGCATGATTATTTGCGCTGTCCTCTGAAACACCGTGATCAAAGACACGGCTTTCATCACGCCCTGCGTATTCTGTATCGGCGTGTGTAGATTCACCGGCAGAAAAACTTTCGCTGTGTGATCTTTGCCTGTTAGACTTCTCTCCCATAGCCATTGGATTTCTAACATTTTCTCGATCTGAAAAAGAAAAACGTAGGGGCTAATACTTTTTTTTTTTTTTACAGCGGCCTTAAAATTTAGGATCTGGATAAAACTGGAATACTCACGATTCTGCTTGTCTTTTGGTTTTCTGTAAGGTGCCTGCCGTCTGTTGATTAGGCTGGTCATCTTCTTGGTCTAAAATAAAAAAATATTAAAGGTTGAGGCTGTCCTCTGAAACACTGTGAGACACATTATAAAGAGCATAGCTGCTGGAAAAATTAAAAACCACCGGACATACTTTTTCTGCTCCTATTTTTTTAAAAGACAATCATAAGAGACAGAAACATTACATAGCCAACAATATTTTTAAAAAAGTAAGACTCATATCTACTCACCATATCTGAAGAAAAAGTTGCAGATGATACAAGCTATAGAGACTGTGTGATTTTTTTTCTGGCTGTTGAAATGTACTGGATCTCATAATCTTATCATACGACCTGGCTAATTCACACCGCCTTTTTTTTTTCGCAGACAGTACATTGTAATAGATGCTATATATCTTATGAATGATTAATGTAAATAGTTACAACATTACTAGCCAATGTTAATTGTACATAGTTATGAAAAGTTCATGAAAAGTTAAATGTACATAGTTATGAAAAACACTGTTCCATGTAAAACCATGTTCATTATATGTTAAATGTAAACCGCCTTTGATCTTTGGAAAAAGCGGTATAGAAGAAAAGCATAAATAAATAAATAAATATATATATCTGTGTGTGTGGCTAATACACATTCCCACCCATTTCCCAGACGTCTTAAGTGGATTTTACTTCTACAACAGAGCTCTGCACATTCTTATCTTATGGCCTATTGTTTAGGACACACCTAGATGCCCCATTTTTTTTTCCAGACACCCCATTGTAGGTTTAATTAACTAAGCATTCCTAAAACACACCACACATAGGTTCAAAATATTTTATTTCAAATAAAATGTTTTCATCTTGTGAAATTCATTTGAGCATTACAAGTTTTAAAAAAATAAAAAAGGCATACATATAATTTTTGTTCATCTGTATGTTCAACTAATAGATTCTGGAAATACATACATTTTCATAAAAAGTCAATTTTTACAGAACTTGGTGTTTTTTAAAGAACGATCTATAATCTCTGTCACAGATTAAGCCTTCCACTATTTCTATTTCGCCGTCTGCCACAGAATTAAGCAAAATATTGAGCAGTTGTCCTGGATTTCTACTGGTGTTAAAATCTCTGACGAGTTCAAACAAAAAATTCAAATTTTCATAAACTAGGACAGTTGCTTTCATTTTATGACCCGCAATCATGGCAACATTTAAAATAGGTCCTAGACCCAACCTGTTACAAGTTTTATGGATTTTCTGCTGTATTTTCTTGTGTCACACAATCATGATGTCTTTACCCTGGAGCATGTATTACACACGCTGTACAGTCTCTATGCATAACGCCCTGCCAGCATTTCTTGATAATACAGTCCACCGTTGTTTGTATAGCAGATTTCAATGTGTTTATTTCATCAGGTTTTGTGTAGTCCCTTTGACTGGCTATGACATCAAATGCCTCCCTTTGATATGTACAGAGAAAGCACAAACATTTGAACACAGGTCTCTCTCTCTCTCTGAATTTCAGTGTGAACTTACACTGTGTTTGTGTGTTTGCCAGAATATTTCTCTAACCATGAGGTCTTAAAAGCAAAATTCTATCACATGGACAGCCCTGGTTTCTCTAACAAAAGATGTGTTAATTGAGGTTTAACATTTGTAAACCGGAGTCAGTCATTCTCTTACCTCTGCTGATCCTAGTTTGCTTGGTGTTCCAAAAAGAGCCATTTTTTCCTTTCTGAATCTCTGTGTTAAAATGTTCCCCTTATACACAGGACACAAACAGCCTTACACCAGGAGCATGCTCAGAACACCTGGAGCATGCTCAGAACAGACCTCTTGTTTCAACCAATCACGTGTTACCACACCCTAGAGAGACATTCCAGGCTTGTCTCTCTGTATTGGTTTTTTCAAAGCCACTAAAAAATAGCTGTATTAGTATTTGGATTTGAACTCAGCTCTCTCAAAAAAAGTAGCTGTATTAGGGGGATTTGAACTCAGGTCTCTCTGTATTTCAGTCTGAACTCTATAGGTCTGTCAGAATACTTCTAACAGTGAGGTCTTAAAAATAAAAATCTATCACATGGACAGCACTGGTTTCTCTAACAATTGCATTTGTAATTGCATTTGAAAAGAAAATTGTGTCTCTCTGTGCCGTGAATCTTTTGTGAGAAATAAGAACTGGGGCAGTGGGAGAGAGAAAAGCATTTTTGTTTTTCAGTATTAAGCAGAAGCAAAAACACATTTCCGGAGTCAGTCACACTGCTCCCCGCTGATGTCAGCAAAAAGGGACAGTCCATTTCCGATGATGTAGGCAGGGGCGTGGTTGAGGTTGAGAGGCAGCACTGGTTTCTCTAACAAAGATGAGCTAATTGCATTTGGAAAGAAAAAGATTCTAGCCTGCCTGTGTCTCAGTTAAAAGCCTGTGTCTCTCTGTGCTGTGAATCTTTTGTGAGAAAAAAACAGCTGAGTCTGTGTGGGAGACAGAGAGAAAAGCATTTTTGTTTTTCAGTATTAAGCAGAAGCAAAAACACATTTCCGGAGTCAGCCATACTGTCATTTCTGGAGTCAGCCATACTGTTTCCGCTGATGTCAGCAAAAAAGGGACAGTCCCTCTTCTGATGACGCCCTGTTTCCGGTGATGTCATTTCCGATGATGTAGGCAGGGGGCGTGGAGGAGGGTGGGAGGTTGTGGGCGTAGCACAAACCCGGAAGTGGGTGCTGATTGGCTAATGCCATATTGTGGGTGTGTGGCGTGGGTGTGACACACCCCCGGAAGTGTACGCTGATTGGATGATGTCATCCTTGGGGCGGGGGCAGGGGTGTGTCAAGTGGGGGGCGGTGGCCACGCCGGGGGGCGGGACTGGGTGAGGCTAACTCACCATTCACTTCTATGGGAGGGGGCATGGCCTAAGGCGGGACATACACCGGAAGTGGGTGCTGATTGGTACCTGTCAACATTTTTGGGGGTGGGAGTGGGCGGGGCTAACTCGCCATTCACTTCTATGAGAGGGGCGTGGCCTAAGGCGGGACATACACCGTAAGTGGGCGCTGATTGGTACCTGTCAACATTTTGGGGGTGGGAGTGGGCGGGGCTGGGCGGGGCTAACTCGCCATTCACTTCTATGGGAGGGGGCGTGGCCTAAGGTGGGACATACACCGGAAGTGAACGCTGATTGACTCCTGCCATCCTTATCTCACCTGTCAATCAGTTTGACAAGTAGTGTACCCATTATACTACTACCCCTCTATCATCTAATGGACCAACTGACTCTCTCACAGGTTTTTTGCTACAAATGTACTTGAAAAAGTCTTTATTTCACGTTTTTGCTTCCGCAGCAAGCTTCTTCTCAAACTCTCCCTTTGCCTGCCTTATCAATGCCTTGCATTTGACTTGCCAGCGCTTGTGCTGTTTCCAGGTTTCGTCGTTTGGCTCTTTTTTCCATTTCCTGAAAGATGCTTTTTTGGCAACAACAGCCTCTCTGACCTCACCTTTAAACCATGCTGGCAGTTTTTTGAACTTCCTTCCACTTTTCTTAAAGCGTGGAATACAGCTGGTCTGGGCTTCCAAGATAGTATTTTTCAACAACACCCAGGCTTGATGTAAGTCTTTAACCTTTGCAACTGCTCCTTTTAGCTTTTTCTTAACTATTTTCCTCATTTTATGGTGAGGGACCTTGCTGCTTTTTTGAAGCCCTGCTTTGGCCACTATTAGAAACAGGATAGTGGATTTGATGGACCTTTGGTCTGATGCAGTATGGCATACCTATGTTCTTATATCTTCCACATCTTTTTTTGTACAGACACCCCAAGCGGGTTACAGAGAAAACTGACGAGCCGATACCCAGTACAGGATCCACTAACTGCACAAACCCTGCTGAGCGTTGTAGTCGGAGGCACTAACTAGGTCCCTCTAACCACCACAGTAGTGTCTGTAGAATGCTGGGGTGAGGGTGGGCCCCGCATGTAACTGGTTAGCAGCAATTTTCAGTCTGCTAAATAAGGGGCCATATAAAGTTAGGTCACCACAAAAGCTGTTCTAACTTTATGTGGTTCAGCTATTTGGACAGCTAGACTGGTCTTTGCTGAAACCAAATGTTAATTAGAAAATGGTCCTGATTTCTTAGAGTAATACCACTGTTAAGCCGAAAATAAATCTATTACTCTATCATTATGAGAATATCAGATGATACATCAAATTCAAAACTTTTTAAAACAGCGCTGGGATTGGCGTTGGGACTTCTCATCTAAGATAAGACTGACTGGTTGCTTTTGAATGAAGCTGATTTTTAAATGGACACAATATTTAATTGAGCACTTTTCTATATATAAAAAAAAGGGGTTGTTGATGCAAAAATGGAGCATTCTGGCTAAAAGGTTAATGCCTTGGCTCCTTATAGTCTGAGACCCGAATTTCCATAAAAAAAGTTTTAAAAAGTTTTGAATTTGATGTATCATCTGATATTCTCATAATGATAGAGAAACCAAATATTAAGCACATAAAAACATAAGAAATGCCATACTGGGTCAGACCAAGGTCCATCAAGCCCAGTATCCTGTTTCCAACAGTGGCCAATCCAGGTCACAGGTACCAGGCAAGTTTCGAAAAAGACACACAGGTTTCCACAGTTTTATCCCGGGGTAAGCAGTGGATTTCTCGGGTCCTCTTTAATAATGGTTTATGGACCTTTCCTCCAGGAACTTATCCAAACCTTTTTTTAAACCTAACTACACTAACAGCTTTTACTACATACTCTGGTAACGAATTCCAGAGTTTGATTACACGTTGTGTGAAAAAATATTTTTTTCATATTAGTTTTAAAGAGGTTACATTATAGCTTCATTGCATGTCCTCTAGTCTTTCTACATTTTGATGGTGTAAACAATTGATCTACGCTTACCCGTTCTACTCTATTCATTAATTTATAGACTTCTATCATCTCTCCCCTCAGCTGTCTCTTTTCCAGATTGAAGAGCCCTAACCTTTTTAGCCTCTCCTCATAGGGATATCCTTCCGTCCCCTTTACCATTTTGGTGGCTCTTCTCTGAATCTTTTCTATAATAAAGCTATAGCCTTTTTAAGATACGGTGACCAGAATTGCACACAATATTCAAGGTGCGGTTGCACCATGGAAAAATACAGAGGCATTATGATGTCATCCTTTGTTTTATTCTCCATTCCTTTCCTTAGGATTCCTAGCCAAAGAATATCTAGATTCTGTCACTGAATATCTGGTTTCTAGTTTGCATGTGGCAGCCAAGTGCTTTAACAACACTGACCACACAGGGGGGAAGGATTCAAGATGGCATAAGTGAGTAAATGCTGAATGGGAAAGCTCCTGCACCCCATTTGGATTTCCTTGTGTAATTTCCCATTTGGCTTGCTTTCTTTGCAATATGGGGTGCTGGTCTGTGACATGTAAGGGCAAGGTGCAGGTTCACCCACCTGTCCCTGGCATTAGTACCGGCCCTTACGATGAGCCAGACACTACTCTCATAACCACTGCACTACTTTACCACTCCTATGACGTGACGGCCTGAAATTCCCTCCTGTCTGTCCCTCTTTTTAATATGACACTGGCCACCTAAGCGCTTTTCAGTACTGACCCTTGAATTTATATGTCTCATGATCATTAAGGCATCTTCCAACTTTCTTAGCTGTCCACTTTTTAAGAACAGATCCAAAGCATGCTAAGAACTACCATACTGGGTCACACTAAAAGTCTATTAAGCCCAGTGTCCTGTTTGCAATGGTGGTCAGTGCAGACAGGACTGGTGCAAGGATATGAAGCACCCTATGCGAACCTCATTCCTAGCCCATCCCCGCCCCAATGCCTCTCTGGCACGATAGTTTTAAAATGGCAACATAGTGCCAGAGTTACCTTCACCTCCAGCATTTATTTGATTACTAGCATTTAGCTCACACCTTTCCAGGAGAGGGTTAAGGCGATAGTGGGTATTTCCCTTTCCCCAGAGGCCTAGAATGTAAGTTTGCAGCGGAGGGAGAGTTACGTGGCTTGCTCAAGGCCACAAGGAGTTCTAAGTGAGATCTGAACCGTGGTCTTTGTGGCTCTGGGCTGCTGCTGTATTAGCCACTCCTTCACTCCATTGTGGTGCCATTTATGCGTTCACCCTCCTCCGACTGCAGCAGCCTCTTCTACCCCATGCAAAAGGAACTAGACTGTGAGGGGGACAGAGGTATGAGCAGCAGAGGTGCTGGTAACTCTGGCACTGCGGTTCCACTTTCAACGTGTTGCTCTTGCTGCACATCGCAGTGAGGGGAGGCAATTGCCTCATTCCCTTAATGCTAGCACCAGCCCTGAATGCGGGTCACAAGACTCTCAAAACTCTGAACAAACATTACGATAGTTTCCTGCTTCTTTGGGCAACAGCCTTGTTCATTCTCACCTAAGGATTTCTAGCAGGATTGGCAGGTACATTAATTTTTACATACTGTCTTGCTTTTCCCCTTATTCTCTCTGTAATTTTTGCTTGCTTAGCAGGTCAGCGAAGTTACTTACCTGTAATGGGGAGTTCTCCATGGACAGCAGGATAAGTCAACCACACCTGATGGCGCCATAAGGAAGTGCTCTCCAGAGCTCAGAAAGGCAAGCCTTTCTGAGCATGTGTCCATAGCACAACCCACCGGCCCGCCCCTAGCCAGCTCAGTGTGTCCTTAGCTGCGGCTAGGCAGGCGGGCTGTTAGGGAGGCCGTCCTCGTCCAGGGGAAGTGGGTGGCTTTTTGTGGCTGACTTAGCCTGCTGTTCACAGAGAACTCCCATTACAAGTCCCACATAACGCCTATCATAACGCCCACATAACGCCTATCATGAAGGATCTGCATTGGCTACCTTTACAGGCCAGACTCCACTATAAGTCATTGATCCTTGCTTTCAAAGCCTTGAATAACCACCCACCTACACCAATCAGCAAGCTAATTCACAGCACCCTCGAAAATAGAAACAGGAGGTCTACTGCTATGAACACCTTAATAGTCCCTAGGATGATGACATCGTGCACTAAGGCTACCTCAAACAGAGCTTTCTCAATATTTGCTCCTTTAAACTGGAATGCACTTCCCCATGAAATCCGTGGCATCAAAAGCCTAATCCTATTCCGAAAAGCTTTGAAACACCATCTGTTCACAAAATGTTACCCTGAAGCCATCCCGGACACTCACACACCTGGCAAGCTTCCCACATACCCCAGACGCCTTAGCACCTTAATACAACCAGAAAATGGTTAGCCTACACAATAGTTCACATGATATCCATTTACCTGCACCATCCACACGAAATCACTCACAATATCCAAACGAATTTAGAGTATTGTTTATAGTGTAAAGTATATAGTATAAAGTTAACCTGTACATAGTTCTCCCGGTTATCCCATGTATTATTTTCCCTGTTCTTTGTAAACTCAATGTTGCCTGTATGCATTGCAGTATGTTTTGTTCAATGTACACCGCGCTGATTATAATAGCGCGGTATAGAAGAAATGTTAAATAAATAAATAAGTAACCTTGCTTTCTCCATGGACAAGCACGATTCATCAGCCACACCTGGTGCCCCTCTAGCTGCGCAACTGCGCATTGCAGTGGATGAGGGAGGCCGAGGCAGATGAAGCTTTCAGCATTTTATTGCAGAACTTTGCAGAATAACAGGACCACCATCAACAGGACAGGTGGGAGTATAATTTAGAAAAGGTAAGGCTAAGAATAGTGCAAAAGAACAATGACCAATATGGCCCAAACGACAGTGGCCAACAAGACCAAGGAATGCAACAGTTGACAAGGAACCAACAGTGGCCACATAGCCCATGATCACTGCAAAACGATAGTGGCCAGCATGGCCCAACAACAAGTAAAAGTCAAGTAAGCGGATGGGCTGGGTTCATTCAGCTCCCGCTCTCTGAGCATGTCCTGTGGTGGCCCTGGCGAATATCGCCCAGCCAAAGGAACTGTTCATCTGTGCATCCCAGTCTAAACAGTACTGTTTCTGGAAGGTGTGGATGGAGGACCAGGTGGCAACTTTGCAGTTGTCCATCAGGGGCACGGAACGCAGGTTGGTGACGGTGGTGGCAAGTATTCTGAGCTGGTGCGCCCTGACTTTCGTCGGTTCCTGTGCGCCCACCTTGTTGTGGCAGAATGCGATATCCACTGTGACAGTGTCCACTTTGTGACAGGCCGACCTTGCCTGTTCAGGTCATAGGATATGAAAAGCTGTGTACTGCCTGAGGGGCTCATTCCTAAGGAGGTAGGTACGGAGGGCCCTGGTGCAGTCCAGGGTGAAGAGTCTCTGCTCTTCTGTGGAGGAAGGCTTCAGGTAGAAGATGAGCAACTCAATGGTATGGTTGATGTGGAAGGCAGAGGCCACTTTGGGAGCGAACGTCAGGTGTTTACGCAGAGTGGCCTTGTTGTGGAGGAGCTGTATGTACAGTGGGTGCACCATGAGGGCTTAAGGTTCAATGATGCATCTGGCAGATGTGATGGTGATGAGGAAGAGTGTCTTCCAGGAGGCGTACTTCAGCGATACGGAGTGCAGGGGCTCAAAGTGGTCCTGCGCCAGCTGATGGAGAACAGTGTTGAGGTCCCAAGGTGGATCAGGGGGGCCACACCATGGGCCATAGGTTGGTCAGCCCTTTCATGAAACGTTTGATTAGAGGCAGCATGACATTGGAGTTGTCTCCTGCGCAGTCATGAAAGGCAGCCATGGCCGAGAGGTGCACTCGAATGACGGCAGACTTGAGGCTTAGGTCGAAGAGGGTGGTGAGGTATTGGGACTGTGCAGGAGACCCAGTCCACCCCCCTGTGTGGTTATAAGAACATAAGATATGCCATACTGGGTCAGACCAAGGTCCATCAAGCCCAGTATTCTGTTTCCAATAGTGGCCAATCTAGGTCATATGTACCTAGCAGTTTCCCCAAGGGACACAGGTTCCACAATGCTTGTATTGGTTCAAGCATTGATATCCTGGGTCCCTTCTTAATAATGGTTTATGGACCTTTCCTCCAGGAACTTGTCCAAACCTTTTTTAAACCCAGCTACACTAACAGCCTTTACTACATCCTCCGGTAACAAATTCCAGAGTTTGATTACACGTTGAGTGAAAAAATATTTTCTTTTATTAGTCTTAAATAGTTTACCCTGTAGCTTCATTGCATGTCCCCTAGTCTTTAGATATTCTGATAAGGTAAACAATCGATCTACGTTTACCCGTTCCACTCCGTTCATTAATTTATATACTTCTATCATATCTCCCCTCAGCCGTCTCTTTTCCAGGTTAAAGAGCCCTAACCTTTTTAGCCTTTCTTCATAGGAGTATCCTTCCATCCCCTTTACCATTTTGGTGGCTCTTCTCTGAACCTTTTCTAAAATCGCTATATCCTTTTTAAGATACGGCGACCAGAATTGCACACAATATTCAAGGTGCGGTCTCACCATGGAACGATATAGAGGCATTATAATATCCTTTGTTTTATTTTCCATTCCTTTCCTTATGATACCTAGCATTCTATTTGCTCTCTTGGCCGCTGCTGCACACTGTGCCGAGGGTTTTAACATGGTATCCACAATGACGCCTAAATCTTTTTCCTGGGTGGTAGTTCCTAATGTGGAACCTAGCATCGTGTAACCATAGTTTGGGTTGTTCTTCTCTAGGTGCATAACCTTGCACTTCTCCACATTAAATTTCATCTGCCATTTTGATGCCCATTCTTCCAATTTATCAAGATCCTCTTGCAATTTTCCACAATCCTTTTTGGTTTTAACAACTTTAAATAGTTTTGTGTCATCTGAAAATTTGATAACCTCACTCGTTATTCCACTTTCCAGGTCATTTATGAATATGTCAAAAAGCAGCGGACCCAGCACAGATCCCTGGGGTACACCACTATTCACCTTTCGCAATTGGGAAAATTGGCCATTTAGCCCTACCCTCTGCTTTCTATCTTTTAACCAGTTCCTGATCCACAATAGTACACTGCCTCCTATCCCATGACTCTTTAGTTTTGCCAAAAGTCTCTCATGAGGGACCTTGTCAAAGGCTTTCTGAAAGTCCAGATACACTATATCAACCGACTCACCTTTGTCCACCTGATTATTCACTCCTTCAAAAAACCATAACAGATTAGTAAGACAAGATCTTCCTTGTCTAAAGCCATGTTGGCTGTCTCCCATTAGGTCATGACTATCTACATGCTGAGTAATTTTATTCTTTATGTTGGTTTCTACCATTTTCCCGACACTGACATCAGGCTCACCGGTCTGTAGTTTCCCGGATCACCCCTGGAACCCTTTTTAAAAATTGGTGTTACATTGGCGATCCTCCAATCTTCAGGTATTAGAGATGATTTTAATGATAGTTCACAGATTACTAATAGCAGGTCTGCAATCTCATATTTCAGTTCTTTCAACACCCTTGGATGTATACCATCCGGTCCAGGTGATTTGCTACTCTTCAGTTTATCTAATAGTTGTAATACATCTTCCCGATGTATCAATATTTCCTTCAATTCTTCCGCACCTTTAAATACCACTTCAGTCATGGGTAATATCCCTACATCTTCCTCAGGAAAGACCAAAGCAAAGAATTCATTTATTTATTTTTTATTTATTTAGCAAGCATTTGTATACCGCTCCTTCCAGCGATCAGAAGCGGGTATGATTACATAGAAAAGGCTGTCAAATCAAAACAGGAAATTTATGGTATATACATAATTGATTCGGGAGGAAAGGATGGCACACAGAAAATTATCTTCTTCTAGTCTATGGGGAAAAGAGTTTACATATGTACATTTTTACATAGAAGGTTCTCTGGGTCTTTGGGTAGATAGTTGCCCTTCATGTGGATTTAGAACAGGTTGAAATGACTATGAAATAGGTGCGTCTTGAGTTTTTTTCTAAAATCCGATAGATCTTTGCTGATAGATCTTTCATTCAGTCTCTCCGCTATCGCCTTGTCGCCTCTTAGTGCTCCTTTAACCCCTTTATCATCTAATGGACCAACTGACTCTCTCACAGGTTTTTTGCTACGAATGTACTTGAAAAGGTCTTTACTTCGCGTTTTTGCTTCCGCAGCAAGCTTCTTCTCAAATTCTCCCTTTGCCTGCCTTATCAATGCCTTGCATTTGACTTGCCAGTGCTTGTGCTGTTTCCAGGTTTCGTCGTTTGGCTCTTTTTTCCATTTCCTGAAAGATGCTTTTTTGGCAACAGCAGCCTCTCTGACCTCACCTTTAAACCATGCTGGCAGTTTTTTGGACTTCCTTCCACTTTTCTTAAAGCGTGGAATACAGCTGGTCTGGGCTTCCAAGATAGTATTTTTCAACAACAGCCAAGCCTGATGTACGTCTTTAACTTTTGCAACTGCTCCTTTTAGTTTTTTCTTAACTGTTTTCCTCATTTTATCATAGTCTCCCTTTCAAATGTTAAAAGGTAGTACTGTGGATTTCCTTACTATCCCTCCTCCACTAATTAAATCAAAGGCAATCATGCTATGATCACTATTGCCAAGTGGCCCCAACAACCTTATCTCTTGCACTAGATCTGGTGTTCCACTAAGGACTAGGTCTAATATGGCTTCCCCTCTGGTCGGTTCATGAACCAGCTGCTCCAAGAAGCAGTCATTTATTTCATCTAGGAACTTTATCTCCCTAGCAAGTCCTGACGTGACACTGACCCAGTCGATACCGGGGTAGTTGAAATCACCCATTATTATTACTGCGCTGTAACTTTTGTTAGCTTCCTTGATTTCTTTGAATATTTCATCATCCATTTGGTCATTCTGGCCAGGCGGTCGATAGTACACCCCCACTGCCATTGCCTTCCCCCTTTTACATGGAATTTCAATCCATATAGATTCTACAGCAGATTTTGTTTCCTGCAAAACTTTAATCCTTTCTGACTCAATGCCCTCTCTAACATAGAGAGCAACCCCTCCACCAATTTGATCAGCTCTATCATTACGATATAGTTTGTACCCAGGTATCACAGTGTCCCACTGGTTGTCCTCCTTCCACCATGTCTCTGATATTCCAATCATATCTAACCTTTCATTTAGTGCTATATATTCTAACTCTCCCATCTTATTTTTTAGACTTCTAGCATTTGCATACAAGCATTTTAGAGAATGTATTTTATTCATATTAATTTGGTTAGTGTTAGACATGGGTAATTTAGGATCTTTAAGCTCTGTCTGCTCCATACTTGAGGGCATTTGGGCTAGCTTACTCTTTTGTGAAACCTCTCTGCTTTTGGTAGTATCCTTCAAAGATACATTCTTCCGAACTATCCGCTTTTGGGCGACTGTCGGCTTTCCCCTAATATCTAGTTTAAAAGCTGCTCTATCTCCTTTTTAAAGGTTAATGCCAGCAGCCTGGTTCCATCCCGGTTAAGGTGAAGCCCATGCGTTCGGAAGAGCCCCTCCTTTCCCCAGAATGTTCCTCAGTTCCTAACAAATCCAAAACCCTCATCTCTGCACCATTGTCTCATCCACGCATTGAGACTCCGGAGCTCTGCCTGCCTTTTGGGTCCTGCGCGTGGAACAGGAAGCATTTCGGAGAACGCTACCCTGGAAGTTCTGGATTTCAACTTCCTACCTAAAAGCCTAAATTTAGCCTCCAGAACCTCCCTACCACATTTTCCTGTCATTGGTATCAACATGTACCAAGACTGCAGACTCCTCCCCAGCACTATCTAAGACCTTATCTAGGTGGCGCGTGAGGTCCGCTACCTTCGCACCAGGCAGGCATGTTACCAGGCGATCCTCACGTCCACTAGCCACCCAGCTATCTACATGCCTAATGATCTAATCACCAACTATAATGGCTGTCCTAACCCTTCCCTCATGGGTACATGGCCCTGGAGAAACTTCCTCGGTGCAAGAGGGTTTTACAACACCTGGAGGACAGGTCCTAGTTACAGGATCACATCCTGCCACACCAGGGTGATGCTCTCCTGTCACGTGACCTCTCTCCTCCATGGCAACAGGGATGCTGCCAGACTGGAGGTGGGACTTCAGGACTATATCCCTGTAGGTCTCGTCTATGTACCTCTCTGTCTGTCTTATGCTTTCCAAGTCTGCTACTTTAGCCTCTAGAGAACGGACTCATTCCCTGAGAGCAAAGAGCTCCTTGCACCTAGTGCACACGTAAGACCTCTCGCCAACTGGGAGAAAATCGTACATGTGACACTCAATGCAAAAGACTGGAAAGCCCCCATCCCGCTGCTGGACTGCTGTCTGCATCTTAGTTTTAAGTTTGTGTTTAGATCTAAGTTCTTTACTTACTAAGGGTTGCTATGGATATTTATACTAATAAAACTGTACCTAATACGTGTAATATACCTTGGTCACCTGAAGCTTAACTAATCTCAGGTCCTTAGTGTATGATTGATTTGGGTAACGAGCTTCACCTGAGAGCACCTCCTGCCTTTTAAGATGTGTAAGTACCTATAAAGCTACGATTATCCCAGGGGTGGGTGAGTGTGGGGAGGGAGGGAGGGAAATAACACTTATTAAAAGAGGGCTGCTACACAGTACCCTGTATTGTGCTGCTGAGGTAAGCTATATTCTGATTTGATTTAAATTATAGCTCTTAGCTGCTGCTAGGCTCTAACTTCTTATGAAATTTAAACTACAAGCTCTCTGCTGGGTTCTAAATTTAACCTGAAAGCTCTCTTCTGTGTCTTAAATTTAAGCTAAAAGTACTTTGCTGATGCTAGGCCCTGAGTGACTATTAAATTAAAACTACAAGCTCTCTGCTGGGTATGAAATGTAACCAGAAAGTTCTCCTCTGTGTTTTAAATTTAAACTTAAACTGCTGCTACTAGGCCCTGACTGATTTAACAAAAAATAGTGGGTTCACAGATTAATTAGCTTTAATACAAAGAATTCCTTTTAGAAAATTACCAGAAGTATATACTCACAGTTGCATATCTCTCTCCATAAGTAACAGTCCCTTTTTCTAGTCCTTCAACAGATGCTGAAACGTTTCCACTTAAGTCCATATGATTTTCTTGTGGACGGGTGTCTTGCTGCCAGGATGATGCGTTGGACCTCTGGTCAGTATGCTAAGGGAGGAAAGGGTCAGCTGTTCAATCTCCAGGATGTCAGTGCTAGGGTCTCCAGGTTGGGGTGGAGGGGTGTTCCCGTTGTCCTGGTGAGGAGGCTGGACTGAGGGGAAGCCGATATGGTGGGACCTGCGTGAGGCGGTGGAGGAAGGGGAACTACATCTGACGTGGCCAGTAGGGGCTTACGAGGATGATCTGTGCTTTGTCCTGGATGATCCTCTGGAGTGTTTTGGAGATCAGTGGGGTGGGGGGAAAGGCATACATGAGTGACCACTCCCCCTCAGCAGATGTCGAAGGCATCCGTGGCTATGCTTTTATCTGATGGGTGCTTGGAGAGGAGGAGATAACACTTCCTGTTCTGTTCAGTGGCAAATGGGTTATTTATTTATTTATTTTTTATACCATGCTCTACAGGTGACCTCAGGCCAGAGGGCTGGGGGTTCAATTCCCGAATGGGGACAAGCAACCTCTTGACCTACAGGTGACCCCAGCGTTGGAAGATGGCTTCTGTCACCTTGCGGTCTAGTGTCCACTCGTGGGAGCTCAGTTGGTGGTTCAACCTGTCCACTAGTTCGTTCTGTTCACCAGGAGGTATGAGGCTTGTAGCTAGCAGTGGTGGGCAAGGGACCAGATTGTGAGTGCCTCACTGTACAGTGTCTGTGAGCCAATGCCCACTTGCTTGTTGATGTAGAACATGGCCACTTGGTTGTCTGTCTGTATCGGTATTGACTTGTTGGTGATGTGAGGCTGGAAGGCTGTAGGGCATATCAAATCGCCCGTAGCTCTAGTAGGTTGATGTGCTGAGTTGCCTCTGATGTCTTCCAGGCTCCCTGGGTATGGAGATGTAGCAGCTGGGCTCCCCATCCCAACCTGGATGTGTTGGTGGCGATGGTGATATGGCTGCTAGAGATTCCTGCCCTCTGTGAGGCTTCCCTTGGTGGTCCACCAGCACAGGCTCTGCTTGGTTTGGGCGTCCAGCATGATGCGTGTGGACAGGGGTTGTGAGTGTTGGTTCCAGCGTGAACATAGGTGCCACTGCTGGATGCGCATGTGCAGTTGCGTGAGCAGCAGACCTTGAGTCGTTATGGCCATGTGGCCTAGGAGACATAGGAGAGTCCGAGTGGTTCTGTGGCCCTTCAAGGTGACATCCCGAGCCAGAGTGGTGATCCTCTCTAGCTGCTGGGCAGGGAAGAAGGCCTTGGTGGCGACAGTATCGATGTCCGCCCCGATGAATTCCAGGTGTCGGGAGGGACTGAGATGCAACTTCTGGTAATTCATCAGGATTCTGAGGGAGGACAGCAGGCAGGTGGTCTTGTGGACCGCCACCTGTGTTCCTTGTGCTGAGGGTGAGGATAGAAGCCAATCGTCGAGGTATGTGAAGACGTGGATGCCTTGCTTGCGCAGGTGTGCAGTAGAAATGGCAACACATTTGGTGAGCACCTATGGGGCTGGGGACAGGCCAAAGGGGAGGACTCGGTACTGATAGTGATTGCCAAGCATTTGGAACTGGAGGTACTTCCTGTGAGATGGGTGGATTGGGACATGTGTAGGCATCCTGTTGCTCCAAGGAGGCTAGCTAGTCCCCAGCGTGGAGGAGAGGTATGATGGAACCCAGAGAGTACATGCTGAACTTCTTTTTGAAGATTAATCTCTTTAGTTTTCTGAGGTCGAGGATGGGGTGGGGCCCGCTGGATTTCTTGGGGATCAGGAACCACCTGGAGTAGAAACCATTGTTGATCTGGTCATGGGGGACCGGTTCTATTACTTGCGCAGCCAGGAGATGCAGCAGCTCCGTAATCATTTGTAGGACTAAGGCAGGTGGGATCACGCTGATGGGCTGCGAACGCTGATGGGGGGGGGATAGAAACTGACTGCAGTATCCCTCCCGTATGATCGGTAGGACCCACGTATCGGTAGTGATGAGCTGCCATGAGTTCCAGAAGGCTGACAGTCTGGCCCCCACTGGGATTGCGGCCTGCGGCTGTCTGTCAAAAGGAAGGTGCGTTCTTTCCCGAAGAGGGGGGGGGGGGGTGATGGCCTGCTTCTGTTCTCTGTCACACTTGTGGTTTTGCTGGTAGGATGCATGATATGTGCACTGCTTGTACTGTGGGGCCTGCTACTTGCGGTTTGAGCTGTATTTTCTGGTGGCAGAGTAAGGCTTGCAGTTGTAGCCTCCTTTTTGTGCGCTGGTGTTGCACTCTAGGCTGTCCTCCACCAGTGTTTGCAGGTTGGTTCAGTGCTCTTTCATCTCATTCATGGTATCATTCACTTTGTTGCCGAACATGGAGTTGCTGGTGCAGGAGATGTCCACAATGTGGTTGTGGGTGTCATCCTGCCACTCTGCAGCATGTAGCCATGCCAGGCATCTCATGGAGATGGCCATGCCTGCGGTTTGGATGGCAGTATTGAAGGCGTTGAATGCGGTATTCACCAAGTGCTTACTGCTTTCGGCGAGGTCCACCTGAACTGCTTGTGGCAAGGTGCTAATGGAGTTCTTCAGGATTCCCAGCAGGGAGTCCTGGAAGAGGATGTGCTGGAACTGGTGTGCTGTGATCCTTGTACTGAACATGACACCCTGGAACACTTTCTTCCCTATGTCGTCTAGGAGCTTTGGATCTCTCCCAGGCAGGGTGTTGGCGTGGGTGCGTGAAGATTTGATGTGCTTCAAGGCGGAAGACATCACAATAGACCGGTGAGGGAGTTAATTCTTTGTAAATCCTGGGGCCAGCTGGACCTGGTATTTCACGTCCATTTTGCAGGAGCTGAGGCTGGAGTCTGCTAACCCTGTCTTGATTGTCCAGCAGGCACTGATGGATCAGGAGGGTCATGGCCATCTTGGATGCATCCATGTACTTGAGCACCTCAGGTCCTGTCTGGTCTTTGGAGTCAGAGGGTGTGAGGGCTAATGCATTTGCAACATTGCGCAGGAACTTTGGATAGGTGAGGACCTCTGGGGGGGGGGGGGGTGCAGCGACAGATCTGAGCCTGATGCCATTAAAGAGCCCCCTGGGGCATTTGAGCCCAATGGCTCTGCCCCTTCCTCCTCCCCTTCACTGCTTTCATGCGACCGTAAGTCTGGGGAAAGACTCCTGGCAGCTGAAGAAGAGTCCCCCGTTGGGGTGGGAGGCTGCTGGCTGGTCAGGTTTGTTGCTTGCTGAACATGGTTGGGGCCCTTGGGTGCTTGTCCTGCTGAGTCCGTGTCCCCTGGAGTGGTGTTGGGGCAGCATGGAGGCCCTGCTGCAGGAGGTGTGAGAGTAGATGGAGGATAGCCTAAAACCCCTCCTGCGCTGACCTGGTGGCTGTCTGGGTTGTTGATGTCAGGATTGCTGTATTGAGACTGCTGGCTGAGGCAGAAGGAGAACGGTTGGGGCTTGATCTCTGCCTTCTCCTCCTCTTGTGTGTCCTCTTCCTTCTTTCCCTGCTGTTGCTGCTGCTCGCTGGGAGGAACTGAGGGGAGGTTTTTTCTGATGTGGCCCTGCAGGTGTGAGGTCCTTGAGTCGGTACGGTGATGCTGCTTGGGGCTCTGGCTGTTGCTATGGTGCTGTCCCATCCACTGCAGCTGAGTGGCGCTTGTTGCTGAGGACTCCCCAAGATGGCAGCTCACAGGGGGGAGCATGCTCTTGCTGGATGTGGCTTGCTGTGGCAGCAGAGGAATTCTCTGCAGGAGTTTGCGTGGACGTGGGAGCAGTGCTAGCAGCCTTCGTGGGGGGGGGGGGGAGCAGTGCTAGCAGCCTTTTCAGCGGAGGGTGCTTCAGTGACTGCATGACTGGGGATGGAGGCCCTGGGGAGGGGGCACATCCTGGGCTGTGGTTTCTCCCAGGATCCTGTGGCTGGCACCTGGAGAGGTGAGAGGGGAAGTCCTAGAGCACCTAGCTCCTCAATCTGCAGGCCCAGGGAGACATGCGAGAGCAGTGTTAAACATAGAAACATAGAAATATGATGACAGAAAAAGACCACATGGTCTATCTAGTCTGTCCTTCCATATCAACAACTACAACAGTCCCCTTTTTACCTTTAGAGATCCTCTGTGTTGGTCCCATGCTTTTTTGAATTCAGTTACTGTCCTCATCTCTACCACCTCCACTGGGAGACTATTCCATGGATCCACTACTCTTTATGTAAAGAAATATTTCCGCATATCACTCCTGAATATCTCCCTTCACCCTCATCCCATGTCCCCTCGTAGCAGAACTTGCTTTCAATTTAAAGAGGCTCTCTCCCTGAACATTTATGCCACGGAGGTATTTAAACATCTCAATCATATCACCTCTATCCTGCCTTTCCTCTAGGGTGTACATATTAAGATCCTTAAGTCTGTCCTCATATGCTTTATAATGAAGCCCACTAATCATTTTAGTAGCCACCCTCTGCACCGACTCCATCCTGTTCACATCCTTTTGAAGGTGCGGTCTCCAGAATTGCACACTATACTCCAAATGAGGTCGCACCAAAGACTTATAGAGAGGCATTATCACCTCCTTTTTTCTGCTAGCCATTCCTCTCCGTATGCACCCAAGCATCCTTCTAGCTTTTGCCGTCGCCTTTTCTACCTGTTTAGCTACTTTAAGATCATCAGACACAACCACGCCTAGGTCCCGCTCTTCTTTAGTGGACAAAAGTACTTCACCCCCTATACTATATTGCTCCCTTGGATTGCTGCAGCCCAAATGCATGACCTTACATTTTTTAACATTAAATCCCAGCTGCCAAATTCTAGACCATTCTTCAAGCTTAGCTAGATCCCTCCTCATGTTATCTACACCTTCCTGGGTGTCTACTCTATTGCAGATTTTGGTATCATCCGCAAAGAGGCAAACCTTACCCGACAGCCCTTCCGCTATATCACTAACAAAGATGTTAAAAAGAATCGGACCAAGGACAGATCCCTGGGGCACACCACTGGTAACATCCTTCTCCTCAGAGTGAGCTCCATTTACTTGTACTCTTTGTCGCCTCCCACCCAACCAATTTCTAACCCAAGCAGTAACTTTAGGGTCCATCCCTAGGGTACTCAGTTTGTTTATAAGTCGCCTGTGAGGAACAGGGTCAAAGGCTTTACTGAAATCTAAATACACCACATCTAGAGCTCTCCCTCGGTCCAACTCCCTGGTCACCCAGTCAAAGAAATCAATCAGATTTGTCTGACAAGACCTGCCTCTGGTGAATCCATGCTGCCTCAGATCCTGTAATCCGCTGGACTCCAGAAACCTCACTATTTTCTCTTTCAGCAGCGTTTCCAATAATTTACTCACCACCGAAGTTAAACTAACCGGCCTGTAGTTTTCAACCACATCCTTACTTCCGCTTTTGTGTAAAGGCACCACATGGGCCTCTCTCCAGTCCTTTGGCACCTCTCCCGATTCCAACGAGGCATTGAAAAGGTCAGTCAGTGGAGTTGCTAGAACGTCCCCAAGTTCCCTCAGTATTCTAGGGTGTATCCCATCCAGTCCCATCACTTTGTCTACTTTAAGTTGAGCTAGTTTCTCACCCACACAGTCTTCTGAAAATTGTTCAAGATGTCCCTCGCTTCTTTTCCTATTTGTGGGTGTTTTCTGAGGTCCTGCTCCTGGTTCTTCATCTGTGAACACAGAACAAAAATATTTGTTAAGCAATTCCGCTTTATCCTTATCAGCTTCTACATATTCCTCCCCTGCACCCTTGAGTCTGACAATACCACTTTTGCCTTTCCTCTTCTCACTAATATATCTGAAAAATGTCTTATCCCCCCATTTTATTGCATTGGCAATTTCCTCCTCTTGAATCTTTGCCTTCTTGACTACTTTGCTAGCTTCTCTAAGTTTTTCCAAATACAGATGCCTGTCTTCCTCTCTCTGTGATCTCTTGTATTTCATGAAGGCCTCCCTCTTTTTCTTCACTTTTTCAGCTACTTCCTTCGAAAACCATAGCGGTCTCCTTTTCCTTTTGCCTTTATTACCATTTTAACAAAAAGGTTGGTTGCCCTTAAAATACCCCCTTTCAGTTTTGCCCACTGTTTTTCTACATCCCGCAGCTGTTCCCATCCCACTAACGACTCCCTGAGGTATTGGCCCATCTTCGCAAAGTTAGTCTTCCTAAAGTCTAAGATCCTCACCTTTGAATGGATTCTAACAGCCCTAGTCCTAATACTGAACCACACCATCTGGTGATCACTGGATGCAAAATGATCTCCCACTACAACATCAGAAACACTTTCACCATTGGTAAGCACCAAGTCCAGTATGGCCCCTTCACGTGTGGGGTCTGTTACCAATTGCCTGAATAGTTCTCCCTGTAGAGAATCCAGGATCTCCTTACTTCTAGATGATACTGCAGCAGGAATGTGCCAATCAGCATCTGGCATATTGAAATCTCCTAGCAGTAGCACTTCCCCTTTCCTAGCAATGCTGCGTATGTCTTCAATTAACTCTCTGTCCACCTCTTCCTCTTGTGAGGGAGGTCTGTATATCACACCAATGCAAATAGATTTCTCTTTCCTTCTTTCTAGTTTAACCCACAATGCCTCCTCTCTCCCTTTTAAGCTCTGTAATTCCAAAGCTTTAATAGTAGTTTTTACATATAGTGCCACTCCTCCTCCCCTTCTTCCTACCCTGTCCTTTCTGAATAGCCAGGTATATTTACATCCCAATCATGGTTTTCTGTGAACCATGTTTCTGTAACTGCCACTAAATCCAAGTCAGCCACTCCCATCAAAGCTTCAACTTCAGGGATCTTATTTCCCATGCTACGGGCATTTATACACACTGCTTTCCATATGTTACCCCTGTTACCCATTTCTATAAAGGTATTTAATGTATCACCTACCTGGGGACTTTCAATTACCTGGGGGCTTTCTTCACCCATCCCCAACGAATCTAGTTTAAAGCCCTCTTCAGTAGATTAGCCAGTCTACTACCGAAGATGTGTTGACCTTTCTTGGACAGATGGATGCCATCTCTGCTCTGCAACCCTTGGAACAGCATCCCATGGTCTAGGAAACCAAAACGCTCTCGATGACACCATCCACGCAGCCATGCATTCATCTCCAGGATGCGAGCCTCTCTGCCTTGGCCTTTACCCTCAACAGGGAGGACTGAAAACACCACCTGTGCACCTAACTGCTTCACCCTCTGTCCCAGAGCCATGAAGTCACTTTTGATATGTTCTGAGGTATACCTGGCAGTATCATTTGTTCCAACATGGATTAGCAATATTGGGTAATAATAAGTGGGCTTGACGAGTCTCGGCAAACTCTCCGTAACATCTTGGATTTTGGCACCAGGCAGACAGCATACCTCTCTGGACATCAAGTCTGGTCGGCAGATGGACGCCTCAGTACCCCTCAGAAGAGAGTCTCCAACCACCACTACCCTTCGTTTCCTTCTGGTCACTGATTCTGCAACTTTGGGGTACTTGAAAGCATCCCTGGAAAGCGAAGAACAGGAGCTCATCTCCTCCACTTCCAGAGCTGCATAATGGTTCTTCAATTCAAGGGCTGGAGAAGTTGGATTGATGATTTTGCAGGCTCTGGTGACTTGTGTCCAACCATCGACATTCTGTTGGCACCCATCTTCTCCTGTGCTGGAGAGCTTGGTTGCTGCAAGAAGCATCTCATCAATGTACTTCTCACTGTCTTGAATGCTCCTCAGCCTCGCCACCTCCTCTCTGAGTTCCTCCACTTATTTCCTCAGAGCTTCAGCATGCAGGCACCCTGCACATGGAACCGGTCCTTCAACTGGCATTAGGACCTCTGTCTGGTCCGAGGCAGAAGCTGTAATGGGGGCAACAGCTTTAGCAATACGATTTTTCCCAGCCTTTGTTTTGTTCGTGGAGCTTAGGTATTGTTGGTTGATCTGTAGAGCCCTGGTTAGGAAGTCTGCAACCCTGTGGCTTGCCCCCCCAAGCACAGGCCATGAGTGTCGGTGCTGTTCATCTTTTTTTGCACACCGGGGGCATTTTTTAAACCCAGGTTTTGTGTTTTAGGCATGGTGCTGGAGTGTCTAACTTTTGTAGGTTTTTCCTTTTGTTGTTAGGAGTTTTCTTCTGTTCTGGTGCAGAAGTCTAGATAATTTAGTAGCTTCAGGAGAGCGGTGGTCGTCCATCTTGCTGGCAAGGTTATCAAATTTGCAGATGACACAAAACTATTTAAAGTTGTTAAAACCCAAGAGGATTGTGAAAAATTGCAAGAGGATCTTGATAAATTGGAAGACTGGGCATCAAAATGGCAGATGAAATTTAATGTGGACAAGTGCAAGGTTATGCAACTAGGGAAGAACAACCCAAACTATGGTTACACGATGCAAGGTTCCACATTAGGAACCACCACCCAGGAAAAAGATTTAGGCGTCATTGTGGATACCATGTTAAAACCCTCGGCCCAGTGTGCAGCGGCGGCCAAGAGAGCAAATAGAATGCTAGGTATGATAAGGAAAGGAATGGAAAATAAAACAAAAGATATTATAATGCCTCTATATCGTTCCATGGTGAGACCGCACCTTGAATATTGTGTGCAGTTCTGGTCGCCGTATCTTAAAAAGGATATAGCGATTTTAGAAATGGTTCAGAGAAGAGCCACCAAAATGGTAAAGGGGATGGAAGGATACTCCTATGAAGAAAGGCTAAAAAGGTTAGGGCTCTTTAACCTGGAAAAGAGACGGCTGAGGGGAGATATGATAGAAGTCTATAAATTAATGAACGGAGTGGAACGGGTAAACGTAGATCGTTTGTTATCAGAATATAGAAAGACTAGGGGACATGCAATGAAGCTACAGGGTAAACTATTTAAGACTAATAAAAGAAAATATTTTTTCACTCAACGTGTAATCAAACTCTGGAATTTGTTACCGGAGGATGTAGTAAAGGCTGTTAGTGTAGCTGGGTTTAAAAAAGGTTTGGACAAGTTCCTGGAGGAAAGGTCCATAAACCATTATTAAGAAGGGACCCAGGATATCAATGCTTGAACCAATACAAGCATTGTGGAACCTGTGTCCCTTGGGGAAACTGCTAGGTACGTATGACCTAGATTGGCCACTGTTGGAAACAGAATACTGGGCTTGATGGACGTTGGTCTGATCCAGTATGGCATATCTTATGTTTTTATAAGAAGAAAGACGGAGCCGGCCTACGGACACATGCACTTTCTGCATGGTGCCGCTGGAGGAAGCTTGCTTGTCCATGGAGAAACTCCTTGTTTTTTGGATGATATGCTCCCTCTGGTGACATTAGGATTTAGGGGACCTCACACTGCGCTTGCATGAAGAGAGTGGGATACACCTGACTGCAGGGCTCCACTTACAATCTGACTGGTGTGCATCTTTCTCATACCTGAAGCCCTATTTACTTAACACGTCTAAGCACTTTGCATTGTAATTTAAACTTAGTAATGTACATTAAACAGGGTCTTTGATAACTTGGATTCTTTGGAGGCAATAGAGGGTTAAGTGACTTGCCTAAGGCTACAAAGAGCGCTAGTGGGAATTGAATCCTGGTCTCTTGGTTCCCAAGCCAGTGATCTAACCATTAGGTTACTCCTCTGCTCCATTTGCATGGTGCTTATTAGGCCAGCTACTTAACCCTTCATTGCCTCGGAAGTAAGGCCTGGTAATCTACTTCTGGTCGCATTGCCATGAAAGCCTGGGAGCTGTTGGGTTTCCAGGAGTCAATCTTGACGTGAAGGCATGCAGTGCATTCATTAATGTGGAGCTGCGTGTCCCTCTAAGCACCAGAGCGAAAGGAAAGGGCTGTGCTATATCTTAGAAAAGGTACAGAAAAAAAGCCACCACAACGGTAACGTGGATGGAAGCATACCCCTATGAAGACAGGATAAAAAGCTTAGGGCTCTTCAGTCTGGAAAAGAGACGGTTGAGGGGAGATATGTTAGAGGTCTATAAATTAATGAATGGAGTGGAACGGGTAAACAGATTGATTTGTTTATGCCATCAAGGAACATGCAATGACGCTACAGGGTAACCTATATAAGAGAAAATATTTTTTCACTGAATGTGTAATGAAACTCTGGAATTTGTTACCGGAGGATATACTAAAAGCTGCCAGTGAAGCGGCTGTTCAGCTGCCCCAGCCTGGGTGGGGTGTTAGTGATGCGCCCCACCAGGGTCTGTTGCCGTAGGCGACTGCCTAGTTTGCCGAGTGGATGGGCCGGCCCTGCTTGTGACCTGGATTGGCCGTGTGACCCCGTCTAGCAGTTCTTATGTTGCTAATCTCTTAGCTGGTATGTTGGAGATGCTTGTCCTTAGGAGATCGGCCCCCAGGGGGCAGCAGACAGCGTCACGGTTTAGTTTGGTTAATTCGTTCAATCGTTCTTTGCCGAAACTGTTTCTAAAAGTTGGGTGAATGCAGCAAGTGTCTCTCCCCCGCCCCCAGAGAAAAGCAGCAGCAGCTATTTGTGTGATGGAGGGGGGCGGCCATTATTCTGCAAAGGTTAAGGAGGGTTTTCACTTTCCCTTTCTTTGCTTCGGCGCCGGCTCGAGCTCCCCGGGAGGCTTCGCACCTTGGAGAGAGAAAGGCGAAGAGCGAGATAATAACAAGGAAAAGAGGGGAGGGGGGGGGGGGGGCGGCGTCGGGGGTTTAATTCACCTTCCACTTAATTTCCTCCATGGCAGGCCAGTTTTGGCTTAATGAATGTAATTGCTACCTTTGATGAAAACACTATTATCAAGATGGCACATTAGCGAGGGAAACGCTTTGCCTGTAATTATGTGCGAGCAAGTGGCGTCCGCACAAAGCGCTGCTTGTTTGCAATTGGCAGGAAGTGGAGCCGAGGCAGCGGCGCACAATGGGCAGATTACGGGCGCTGTGAGCGCACAAAGCGGCCGCCCCTGATTAATTTCCGCCACAAATCAAATAAATAAACCCAGAGCATTCTCCGGCCCTGCTCGTGTCAATCTGCAGGCTGATAATGGGCCCGTAAAAGAGACGAACGCCTTTCACATGCAAATGCCAGCCGCGCCGGAGACCAGCATAACTGCACTGGCTGCTGCTGCAGCTTTGGTGGCTGGGTGGGGGGCAGCTTCCCGCCCCCCCCCCCCCCCCAACTACAAAAGACCCACTCACAGGGCTCCAGCAGCTTGGCTTTTCACAAGTATCTTATCGTTTTTCTTTTTAATTTGTATTTTCTTATTCATTTTCTTCCTGACACAGTAATATGGTGGATGATGGCTGATAAAGACCAGTAGACCAGTACAGCTCTTCCAGTCTGCCCAGTAAGGTGTCACGCAGTGCAGGTTAATTCTCCCATTCTAAGAATATAGGAAGCATGTCCTCTAAGCACTGTGCCAGGCCGAGTTCAGAGGGCACATGTCTCAGGAGGTCCTCTGCCTGCCAGCTGTGGAGCGACGGCCACCACTGACTGTTATCAGGGTACAGGGTGCAATTCTGCAGACAGCATCTTCAGCAAACATATAAACAGATGGAGTCTGTGCAGAAGGCAGCTACTCGGACAGTCAGTGGTCTCCGTCATAAAGCAAATGGGGACAGACCTAAGATCTTCATGTGTGCACTTAGAAAGAAAGGCAGGATGGGAGAGAGATGATAGAGAGGTTTAAATACTTATGCGGCATAAATACCCAGGACGTGGGGTTCTTTCAAATGAAAGGAAGCTCCAGAATAAGGGGGCATAGGATGAAGGTGAAAGGGGACAGACTCGGGGGTAATCTAAGGAAATATCTGTTTGTGGAGGACGCGTGGAATCGTCTCCCAGTGGAGATGGTGCAGGCAAGGACTGTATCTGAATTCCTGAAAGCAGGGGCAGAGGAAAAGCTTGCATAACGTTATCGTTCTCATAAACAGGCGGACCGGCTAGGCTGCACGCCTTTATCTGCCATCACATGATATGCTTCTATGTAATCATATTGCTAGGTACCCACCTGAATGAATCACAAGTGACTTCAGGAGTTAGCCCAATGGTTAGAGCTGGGGGAGGGGGAGATGGGAATCTTGGACAAGTCATTTAACCCTCTATTACTTCTGCTACAAACTTACATTGCAAGCCCTCTGGGGATAGGAAAATAATTACCTGAAAAGGCGTGTGCATCCAGTTTCCTTTATTAAAACACAGGAGCATTGTAAATAATTGCAAGAGGATCTTGATATCCAAATGGTAGATGAAATTTAATGCGGACAAGTGCAGAGTTATGCATTTAGAGAAGAAGACCCAAATTACAGTAGCACAATGCAAGGTTCCACATTAGGAATCACCACCCAGGGAAAGGATCATCGTGGATAATACATTCAAACCCTCTGCCCAGTGTGCAGTGGGAGCTTAAACACCTGGTGGTATGATATCTACCTCTTCGGATGCTATATGGAGCATTTCTTCTTGTCTCTATTCCTGTAACTATCACTGTATCTCTTATTCTGTCCTATCTAATTAATGGCGTTCTTTTCATATTTTTCTGTAACTTTTATGTAATATTGTAAACCGCTCTGATGCTTTGGCTTGAGCGGTATATCAAATGTAATGTGTTCACCCCTAAACAAACAAAGAAACAAAGATATGGGGAGGGGTGAAGACATGGGGAGGGGTGCACCTGCTCCTGGTGGGTGCCCCACTAAGCAAAGACACGGGTAGGGGTGCACCTACTCCCTAAAAGACATGGGAAGAGGTGCACCTACTCCTGTCATATTGCTGGGCAGACTAGATGGACCATACTGGTCTTTATCTGCCGTCATTTACTATGTTACTATGTAACATAGTAAATGAAATCCCCTACTCCCCCAAAGCCAGCCCCACTACAAACGTGGAAACAATTAAACAAACTCCCTTAATCCCAACACCATAACCGCATGCCTGCCCACCCTCACACACGCCCCAAAGAAGACATAAAAGGAACTAAATTCCAGCACCTACACAAATACCCGCACTACACACCACACACTGTAAATATACATTTGTAAAAAAGTTTGATGTTTTGTTTTGTTCTGCTTTAATACCCACTAAGTTAAATTTTATTGTTCAATGTAAATAGCTAGTTTCTATTGTTCTATGTAAAGAATGTATACAAATGTGTACAAGACTGTTAACTTGTTATATGTAAACCGCCCTTGATCTCTGGAAGGGGCGGTATAAAAGAAATAGTTAAATAAATAAAAATAAATAAAATAAAAATAATAAACATAAACATTAAACATAAACATAAGAAGGCAAATAGAATGTTAGGAATCATAACGAAAGGAATAGAGAATAAAACAAAGGATGACATCATAATTACCCTGTATCATGTGTAACTGTGGTTGTCATACCTTAAAAAGGACATAGCAGAGTTAGAAAAGGTACAGAGAAGAGCCACCAAAATGGTAAAGGAGATGGAAGGATACCCCTACAAGGAAAGGCTTGAAAGGTTAGGGCTCTTCTGCCTGGAGAAATGATTGCTAAGGGGGAGACATGATAATGAATGGGGTATAACAGGTAAACGTAGATCGACTAGAAGTCACTCAACGCGTAATCAAACTCTGGAATTCATTACTGGAGGATATAGTAAAAGCTGTTAGTGTAGCTGGGTTTAAATGAGGAAAAATCCATAAACCATTATTAAAGAGGACCAGGGAAATCCACTGTTTACCCCTGGGACAAGCAGCAGTGCTGCACCGAGTGTAACTCAGGCCCTGTGTGACTTGCACATCGGACTGCCCCCCCCCTCCCCCCATGGCAGGAGAGAAGAGGAGCGCCCAATGTTCAAGTCGCCGGCATGCTAAATAGATCTCTCCCTCCCTGCAAGAGCAGGGAGGTACAGATGTGCTTAGCATGCTGGTGAGAAGGCTTAAGGGGCGCATTTTAGCTGTCTTCCGTTGCCTGCCGCCGCTGAGAGAAGAAAAAGTGGTGCCGGCAGGCAACGGCAGACAGCTGTAATGTGCCCCTTAAGCCTTTGCGCCTGTGCGGCCGCACCTCTCGCCCAGGGCTAGGTACGGGACTGACAAGTAGCACTTGTGACCTGGATTGGCCACTGTTGGAAACAGGATACTGGGCTTGATGGACCTCGGTCTGACCCAGTGTGGCATCTCTTATGTTCTTATGAGGGTGCAGGAGAGGGCTTTGGATTTGTTAGGAACTGGGCAACATTTTGGAGAAGGGGAGCCTATTTTGAAGTGATGAATTGCACCGTAACCAGGGAGGAACTAGGCGGCTGCTAATCTAGAATCTGGGGGAAGCCGACAGTTGCTCAGCAGTGTGTGGTGTGAATGAGGTATCTTTGAAGCGTGCTATCAAAACAGAGAAGTTAGAGAAATACAATACAGATCTTGCAATAAAGGCAAAAGTAGCCCAGGTGCCTTTAAATATAGAGAAAATAGAGTTGAAAGATTCTTAAGTAGCCTGTTAACTGCTAGGCAGGTTGTAAATATAAACAAAATAGTTTTCAGAATGTGTCTATGCAAATGCTAAAAGCCTTAAAAATAAGATGGAAGAGCTACTGTAGAATATATAGCACTAAATGAGAGGTTAGATATGATCAGCATCTCAGAGACCTGGTGGAAGGAGGACAACCAATAGGTCACTGTGATACCAGGCTGTAAACTATATCGCAATGATAGGGTAGATCACATTGGTGGAGGGGTTGTGCTCTATGTTAGAGAGGGCATTGAGTCACCCAGGATTAAAGTTTTGCAGGAGACAAAATACACGTTAGAAGCTCTATGGATAGAAATTCCATGTAAAAAGGGGAAGGGACTAGCAGTGGGGGCGTACTACCGACCGCCTGACCAGAATGAATAGACAGGATGAAACATTAACAGAAATTAGGGAAGCTAAAAAATTTGACATCAGGATAAATGTTACATCAGGACAAGCTAGGGAGGTAAAGTTCCTAGATGAAAGAAAGAAACGAGCTCTTCATGGAACAGCCGATCCGGGAACTGAGAAAACTTCACACCTAGATCTTCGTGGAACGCAGGATTTGGCACAAGTAGTACCTGTAGTGCCTCACAAATACAGAGAAGCAAAAACCCACTGCACAAAGCAGGGCAAAGTGAAAATAAACCCTGGGTAATAGCTATTACTCTTAATAAATAACAAAAGTCCTTAAATAGTGGATAAGCAAAAATGAGCACAGGCAGTTTCCCCTTTTGGGGTAAGTTTTAGCACCTTTCTCACTCATCAGTCCGTCTTTTTTATTTTTTCTCCCTCTATGCATTTCTTCCTCAGCTGCGAGTTATAGGTGCTTCACCCTCCTACGTCAACACTCCTTTAACAAGTCTCTTGAGAAGGATTCTGGCCAAAAGATGTTGGACAACTTGATCTAGTTTTACAGACATGTTTAATCAAAACGTTTAGGGGCCCTTTACTAAAGGTGCTAGGATGTTGCACCGAATGCACCAAAACCGCTGGAACCATGGTGCGTCAGGTGCAACACCACTGCGTTAATTGAAGGGGGTGTGGAAAGCATTTCCCTGGTAGCTAACGCAGCGCCCTGCCCCATTAGCGTGAGTACATTTAACTCCACCTACTGAGGTGGCCTTAGGTGATCCTGTGCTAGTGAAGTTACTTGGCGTTAACTGCATGGAGCACACCACAGCCACTCCCTGCCCCACCCCACCCACTCGTGACTCTAACGTGAGTTGGACAGCATGGCAATCATCCTGCACTGACATGGCCCTGTGCTGGCCGGCAACGCGTGTCCCAAAGCACATTCAGCAAACTCCAGGGCACACGTCGTCAGCTGCCCTTTACTAAAAGACCCCCTTTGGGTTGATGTGGAATGATTTGTATGTGTTTTAGATTATTTTAACTGTACTTGTCAGTAAATGTTATTCTCCGGGAACAAGCAGGAAGTCAGTCCTCACATATGGGTGGCGTTGGCGCTGACGGAGCCCTCGTGCAGAGCAAATCCCCAGCTTTCAAAGAAAGCCTTTGGGAACTGCATCACGCATGTGCGGTCCCCTTCCCGCCCAAGGGTGCCATCTTGCCCAGTCTCCTTTTTTCCACAGAGCCCTTCGGACGTTGTCCAGTAGTCGCCGTGAAAAAAGTGTTTAAAATAGTTGAAATTTGTTTCTTCCAGATCGACACCGGTTCCCCTTCCCGCCTTCGGCTCGGTACACCGGTATCGAGTCCGGCTTGATTTTTCGTTTTTTGTCCTTAGTGACTAGTGTTCGTGCTCTTTTTATTTTTCACTGGCAGCCCGGGTCTTTGACCTCGCAGGGGCCCTTTTTCCCCCGATGGCTGTCAGCGGGTTTAAAAAATGTGATCGGTGTACAAAACTAATGTCCCTCACCGATACACATGACTGCTGTCTCCGGTGCCTCGGGCCTGACCACGACCCAAAGGTCTGTGGCCTGTGTAGGAAGATGTCCTGAGAAGCCGCCAGCAGCAGCATGATAGGATTTTTGCTGAGTCCGTACCTCCGCGAGCCTGGACCTCGTCTGAGGCCTCTACATCTTGGGGGGAACATGCCGAGCCTGAGCGCCATAGAGGTTCCTCGGAGAGGGGGATCTCCCTTGCGGGAACATCAAAGGAAGAAAAATCCCTCGAATGTGGCATCGTTGGAAGGCTCTGAAGACCAGGTCCTGCCCAAGACCGGTTGCGGAGCCCCGAGCGCCGGCCCGGATCCTCGGAGATGGAGCATCCAGCAAAGCTTCCTCGACGGAATACAGAGCAGCCGAGGCAGGTAACGGTCCTCATTGAGGACTCCTTCCCAGGGGAACGGGCATCAGGCCCGACAGCGTTGGGACCCGACCCAGAGGCTGCGGAGTCTTCTGAGCTCGGTCTCAGAATGGTGGCCCTGGAGCGCAGTATGTCTGCCTTCATGGAGCAGCAGTGGGCGCTGATTGCTGGTCTCACCGGTCCTTCCGCCCCGACCACCGGGACATCAATGTTCAAGCCGATCCTTGAGACCATGCGTATTTGAGTCGATCTTCGGCCGAGGTCTCCCTCGAACTCCCACTCAGGGCTGAGGTCATTGCCGCCAGTGGGGCAGTCGAGGCCAGAGCCTCTCGATTCCTCCTCGGAGGCATCAGGAAGGGAGACGGAGGAGGAAGAGTAACCGGACACCTGCTGGCACAGGGATGTCCTGTCAGATTCCCCGATGTCCGAGCCTCAGAGAAGGTCCCCCCTGGAGGACACTAGGTTCTTGGACTTCGTGAGGGGCATGTCAAAGGCTTTGGCATTCCCTGCGGAGTCCGAGGAGGATCTTCGAGCTGACGAGCTCGAGATCCTCCAGTATGACTCTCCCCCTCGGGAGGCCCTTACTGTACCCGTGCCTCCGATCCTGGAACGACTGATGCTCCGCATGTGGGAGACACCGGCGTCGGTGCCAGTGATCAGCAGACTGATCGATTCGATGTATCGAGTGCGTAAGAGCCTGGATTTCAAAAAGCACAATTGCCGCACAACTCTATGGTTGTGAAATCGGCCATGCGCAGGCTGAAGAGCCAGAAGACACACTCCTCGGTGCCTCCTGACAGGGAGGCCCACAACTTGGATGCCCTCGGCAAGAAATGCTTCTAGGGTTTGTGATAAGGAAGCTTATCATAGCTCAGGAAGGAGCTATAGAAAAGGTGAAGTGACTCTGAACAAGCAACCTGTCAGTTCTGGTAGAAATAAGAAAACAGAATTTGTCCATAAAAGACTATCAGTCCCAGAATGCACCAGGTTTCCAACAGCCATTAGAGGAGCTGAAGTGGGGAAACGTGTGTTCAATCAAGAGGGCTATGAGGTAATCCCCAAGCACTCATCTCAAAGGGCAGGGCCTGATTCAGCACAGCTGCGCTGTGCTAGGGTGGAGCACTCATCTAGGCAGAATAAAGGTAGAGTTTATTCTACAGAAAATTATCCTCATCCTCAGTTTCTTGGAGATTCTCATCTTGGACAGCTTCATCATCTGGAGGATCATCAGAAGCAGAAGCCAGAGCGGATGGACAGAAAGGGCAAGAAACCCTTTGGAAGAAAGAAGAGAAAAGCATTTGGAAGGTCTAAAGGAGTCCAGAGCAGTACGTATACTGGGAGACATTCAAAAGGCCAGCATACACCATTGGACTGGGGAAAGCCAGAGGAATGGTGCTGCAGGGCTAGGAATCTCCAGACGGTACCTGTGAGGGAGACGGCTGCACGTGGAAGGGACCCTAAGACCCGTGCCAGAAGGTATGTGAAGAGAGATCCAGTGTCCAGGGATCTGGATTGGAAGGCTGGACATAAGAACTGGACTACATACTGGCCAGGCTATTTAGAGAGGAACTCTAACAGCAATGGAAGCTCAGGTATGAACACTGATCTATGCCACTGATCTATTGTGGATCGGGAGCTGGTTAAAAGATAGAAAGCAGAGGGTAGGGCTAAATGGCCAATATTCCCAATGGAAAAAAGTGAATAGTGGAGTACCCCAGGGATCTGTACTGGGTCCGCTACTTTTTGACATATTCATAAATGACCTGGAAAAGGGAATAACTAGTGAGGTTATCAAATTTGCAGATGACACAAAACTGTTTAAAGTTGTTAAAACCCAAGAGGATTGTGGAAAACTGCAGGAGGATCTGGATAAATTGGAAGACTGAGCATCCAAATGGCAGATGAAATTTAATGTGGACAAATGCAAAGTTATGCACCTAGGAAAAAACAACCCACACTATAGTTACACGATGCAAGGCTCCACATTAGAAACCACCACCCAGGAAAATGATTTAGGAGTCATCGTGGATAACATGTTAAAACCCTCCGCCCAGTGTGCAGCGGCGGCCAAGAAAGCAAATAGAATGCTAGGTATCATAAGGAAAGGGATGGAGAATAAAACACAGGATATTATAATGCCTCTGTATCGCTCCATGGTACGACCGCACCTTGAATATTGTGTGCAATTCTGGTCACCGTATCTTAAAAAGGACATAGCGTTATTAGAAAAAGTACAGAGAAGAGCCACCAAATTGGTGAAGGGGATGGAAGGCTACTCCTATGAAGAGAGGCTAAAAAGGTTAGGGCTCTTTAACCTGGAAAAGAGACGGCTGAGGGGAGATATGATAGAGGTCTATAAATTAATGAATGGAGTGGAACGGATAAACGTGGATCAATTGTTTACGCTATCAGAATATAGAAAGACTAGGGGACATGTAATGAAGCTACAGGGTAAACTATTTAAGACAAATAAGAGAAAATATTTTTTCACTCAACGTGTAATCAAACTCTGGAATCTGTTACCGGAGGATGTAGTAAGGGCTGTTAGTATAGCTGGGTTTAAAAAAGGTTTGGACAAGTTCCTGGAGGAAAGGTCCATAAACCACTATTAAAAAGGGACCCAGGATATCAATGCTTGACCCAGTACAAGCATTGTGGAACCTGTGTCTTTTGGGGATATTGCTAGGTACGTATGACCTAGATTGGCCACTGTTGGAAACAGGATACTGGGCTTGATGGACCTCGGTCTGACCCAGTATGGCATGTCTTATGTTCTTATGTTCTTATGCCCTAGCTATAACCTTGAAAGACAGCAGGGAAACAAGTATTCTCCTGAAAGTGCTCCATTGAGAAATTCCTCTGTGCCAATCCCTGATATTGAACCCATGATTGTTGAAGAAGGGGAAGGAGAAGTCTTAGATACAGGTTGTGAATACATGGATTGCTCTCTGTCTAAACTCCTTTGGTAATTTTCTGTTACAAAGTGCAACAACCATCACAAAGAAATACAAACTTGTTCTTTAATCTACTCAGAAAAGCTCCTGAAGTAGGATTTGAGCCACGCAGTAGAAAGCAAGCCAGCTAAGGGGTTTCAGCTGGGTAACTGCTAGCAATTGAGCCTTACCTAATTGCTTGTGAGCTCTGAGGGAATCACTTCTGAATCTATGTGTGAAGATATAAGAAGTTAACCTGAAAAGAATAGTTTTTCCCTTCTTTGTGGGTTTTGCTTGTTGTTTGATACACTGCTAAGAAAATATTAGCTAAAGCCTACAGAAAAGACCAGTTTGTTACCAACCAGGTCTTTATTCTTTTGCTTTGATTGCCTGACAAAGTTCAACTGTTGTTTTCCTGATTTTGTTTTTCTAAGTTTAACACTGAAAGCAAGTATCCTGTTTTATGTGCTACCAAGCATATCTGTGTTGGGAGAAATAACCCCATAAATAAATATCTTATTGGCTTTACACTCAAGCACAACTAATTATTGTGAGCAGCTGTGTCTGGTGTGAATGGACTGCATTTCCCACAATCCCTTGCAAATCATATTGATATATGCACTTGCCAAGACTGTGAACATTCTCACCCAGGCAGCCGTCTGACAGGTTCTATGCTGACATGTCAGATCCAGGCCTACCAGCTGTACATGGGCATGTACCTGAAGGACCTGGCAAAGGAACTCGCTGGGTTCTCAGTTGGTCTCTCTGAGGGATCTTTGCAGCACTTCAAGAGCCTGTCCACCAGTGTCCGTGAGTGCTCGAAGTTCATGACTCGATCAGCCTATAATGGCTTTGAGTCGGCGGCCCAGGTAGCTGCGGTGGGCATCGGTGCAGGCCGCCAAGCATGGCTGCAGTCGTCAGACCTCGAGCAATGGATTTAGGACAAGTTGGTCAATGTCCCATGCCAGGGAGAAAACCTCTTTGGCAAACCCATGACCGACAAGGCTATTGAGATCGAGTCGGAGTACATGACCAGGACACGACTCTCAAAGAAGACCTCTGCCCCTTCTAAGAAGAAGGGCTCGGGTAAGAAGCCCTTTTACCTGAGGATGGGTACTGCTTACTGAAGCTAACCCCCCCCCCCCCCATTTCAGGACTTCCCGGCTCCCCAACAGGGGCAGCAGGCCAAGGGACAGGGGCATGGCCCATGTAAGCAGAAAGACCCCAAACCCCAGGCACCGGCTCCAGCCCAGCCTGGGAGTGGCTTTTGACTCTCAAAGCATAGCCCCTCTCATCACAGGAGGAAGGCTTGCCCTGTATGCCCACAGATGGACAGCCATCACCACCAATTCCTGGGTTCTACAGATAGTCCATCAGGGCTATCTCCTTCACTTGACCCAGGTTCCTCCTCCTTATTTTCCAGGAGAGCCCCTCAGGTCTCCCCTTCACCAGGACCTTCTTTTGAAGGAGTTAGCAGGTCTTCTCGAGGATCAGGCGGTAGAACTGGTGCCCCACCACCTACAGGGCAAGGGCTTATACTCCAGGTACTTTCTGATACCAAAAAGGACAGGAGGCCTCAGACCCATCCTCGACCTGGGCAACTTAAACAAATTCCTGGTGAGGGAGAAGTTCAAGATGCTCTCACTTGGAATATTGCTGTCTTACCTCCGCCAGGGAGACTGGCTATGCTCCTTAGACCTAAAGAATGCGTATACACACATCCTGATATACCCAGACCACAGGCAATATCTATGCTTTGTGGTGGGAGGCAATCATTACCAGTACAGGATACTTCCCTTTGGCCTGGCCTCTGCCCCCAGGGTATTCACAAAATGCCTGGCGGTGGTGGCCACCTTCCTCAGACTCCAAGGAGTTTTTGTCTTCCCCTACCTAGACGACTGGCTCATCAGAGCCACTTCAGCTATGGAGTCCAACAGGCCACATCTCGCACCATCCAGGTCCTCCATCATCTGGGGTTTGTAATCAATTACCCCAAGTCCAGCCTAGTGCCCACTCAACAACTAGATTTCATAGGGGCCAGACTAGATACCCTTCAAGCAAGGGCCTACCTGCCAGCAGACAGGGCAAAAAGGCTTCTGGACCTGACACGCCAAGTGAGTCGCATATCCCAGGTATCAGCAAGGCACTTACAGCGCCTCCTCGGGCACATGGCCTCCACCGTCCGTGTAACACCAGATGCCCGCCTCCACATGCGCACAGCTCAGTGGTGCTTCAGAGACCAGTGGACGCAGGCCACAGGCGTCCTTCAAGACAAGGTCAAAGTGTCCAGAAGACTGGTACAGTCCTTGGGCTGGTGGCTTGAACTATTACACTTGGAGGCAGGGATGCCCTTCCAGACTCCGACACACGAGGATCCTGACCACGGATGCATCCTTGCTGGGCTGGGGAGCCCATTGCCAGGGACTTTGTACTCAGGGTGTGTGGTCTCCGGATGAGAGCACACAACAAATCAATCTCTTGGAACCTCATGCCATCCTCCTGGCTCTACGAGTTTTCTGTCAGACCTTGGCTCATCAGCCTGTCTTGGTACAGACAGACAACCAAGGAGCCATGTTCTATGTGAACAAACATGGTGGCACGGGGTCCCGCCTACTGTGTCAGGAAACCCTGGATCTGTGCTCCTTTGCAGTATGACATGGCATGCATCTGAGGGCAGTTTACCTGCCAGGCCAGGACAACTACTTAGCCAACAGACTAAGCAGGATTCTGCAGCCCCACGAGAGGCAGCTGGACAAGGACGTGGTCCATTGGCTTTTTCAGACCTGGGGACGGCCAGTAATGGACTTGTTTGCGAGTCTGCAAAATCACGAGTTGCCCCGGTTCTGCTCCAGGCAGCTACCCCTGTACAGGGTGGCTGCCGACGCATTTCTCATATCATGGTCAGTGGGACTCTTTTATATGTTTCCCCCCAACGCCTCTAGTGGCCAAAACTCTATTCAAGATTCTCCGGGACAGGGCCTCGGTCATCCTGATAGCCCCCAGGTGGCCAAGGCAACCCTGGTTTCCGCTTTTACTTCAGCTAGCAGTGGAGGCCCCCATTCCCCTGGGGTCCTCTCCAAACCTCCTGTCCCAGGAGGGGGACAGTCTCCTGCACCCCAGTCTCGGTTCCCTCAAACTAATGGCATGGCTGCTGAAAGGGTAGTACTCGCACTACTCCTCCTTCCAAAAAATGTGTAAGAGGTCTTGCTGGCCTCAAGGAGGCTATCAGCCAGATGGACCTATGCCTTTAAATGGCGTAGGTTTGGGGTTTGGTGCGAGAAGCAGAAAGTGAATCCTTTCTCCTGCCAGGTTGCAGTGGTGCTACAGTATCTTCTCCACCTTTCGGATTTGGGCCTTAAGTCCAACTCCGTCAGAGTGTACCTCAGTGCCCTGGCTGCACACCACTTCCTGGTGGAAGGGAAGCCTCTCTCTGCACATCCTCTGGTTTATAGGTTCTTGAGAGTCCTGCTGATGCCCCCAGTCTGCCCTCTGGCGACCGAGTGGGATCTGAATGTGGTGTTAGGGCAGCTTACGCGTCCGCCATTTGAGACGATGGCAACCTGCCATCTACGCTACCTTTCTTGGAAGGTGATTTTCTTGGTGGTGCTCATGTCAGCCCGACGAGTGAGTGAGTTTCAGGTCCTTCTGTCCGACAGGCCTTATACAAGGTTCTATAGGAACCGGGTGGTGCTCCGCACACACCCCAAGTTCCTTCCAAAAGTGGTCTCTTCCTTCCACCTCAACCACGAGGTGGTAGTGCCTACCTTCTTTCCCAGGCCTCTTGCCAGTCGGTTAGAGACAGTTCTGCATACCCTGGACTGTAAGAGAGCATTGGCCTTCTATATTCAACATACGCAGGGTCATAGAAGGGCTTCTCAGACCCCAGTAAGCTGGGGATGGCTGTTTCCAAGCGTATGCTGTCCACCTGGGTGGCAGACTGTATGGGCATACAGGGCAGCCGAGCTTCCGTTGGAGGGTCGTGTAACGGCGGCATCAGTGGCTCATTTCTGCTCTGTTCCACTGGCAGACATCTGCCGGGCCTCCACCTGGTCTTCGGGTCAGACTTTTGCAACCCATTACTGCCTGGATAGGGAGTCCTGACGGGACAGTGCTTTCGGCCAGGCTGTACTCTGTAACCTTTTTGAGGTCTAGGCAACTCCTGCCCTCCGAACTTTCTGTGTCAGGCTACCGGAGTGCTACTCTCTCAGTTAGATTACTATTGTGGTTGCTTGCAGGGCCGGCCCGTCCATTGAGCAAGAATGTTTTTTGCACAGGGCCCTGCATTTCAGGGGGCCCCGCGCAAAAAAACATTCTCATCAGCCCAAGTAGATTTTTAAAAAAAAAATGGCTGCTACTGCCGCTGTCGCTGTGGCAGCGGCAGAATCAAGTGTACCGCGAGGACCCCCCCCGCCCGGCAGAGTCTTCCCTGCAACATCAGCTCCCTCAGCACGGGCTTTTCAGAGTCACGGTGGGCTTAACAGAGCCGCGAGAAAGGGAAACTCTCCCTTCGCGGCTCTGAAAAGTCCGCACTGAGGGAGCTGATGCTGCAGGGAGGGCTCTGCCGGGCGGGGGGGGGGGGGGCCCGGGACACTTGATTCTGCCGCTGCCACAGCGGCAGTGGCAGCAACAGCCGGTTTGTTTGTTTTTTTAAATCTACCTCGGCTGATGGGGGGGTTAGGACTGGTAATGGGCTATGGGGGGGCTAAGACTGGAAGTGGGCTGATGGGGGGGTTAGGACTGGAAGTGGGCTGATGGGGGGTTAGGACTGGTAATGGGCTATGGGGAGCTAAGACTGAAAATGGGGTGATGGGGGGGTTAGGACTGGAAGTGGGCTGATGGTGGGCTTAGGACTGGTAATGGGCTGGGGGGTTGCTAGGACTGGAAATGGGCTGAGTGGAAGGGGGGGCTTGAACTGCAAATAGCTGATGGGGAGGGGGGCTTGGAATGGAAATGGGCTGTGAGGGGAGGGAGCTAGGATGGGAAATGGGCTGAGTGGGGGGGAGCTAGGATAGGACTGGAAATGGATGGGGGAACTAGGACTGGAAATGGGCTGATGGTGGGGCTAGGACTGGAAATGGGCTGATGCGGGGACTAGAAGGGAGTGGATGCTGGGTGGGGCTGGAACTAGAAGGGAGCTGATGTTGGGGGAGGATTAGAATGGGATGGAGCTGGGAGTGTGAAATGGAGAGGGGAAAAATATTTTGTGTGGGAGGAAAGACAAATCTACAATTGGCCGGGCATTGGGAGAGTAAGTGGGGATTGAGGATGGAGGGGTAAAATTTGAGTGGATGAAATAGGAATGAGGAAAGAGCAAAAGGAGAAAGATTAGTATGTTGTCACACCCTTGCTCCTTGCATTCAGCATGGAGGATCGTGGTTATAATAGAAACTTCCCTTTTCAGCCTTCTCTGACTGGTTCCCCCGCAATGCTTCTTGGGAAATGTAGTTTAACTGCTACACATATGGCTTCAGGTAGAAAAAAAAACTTGTAGTTTGGCTCTTGTGATAAGGCAATGACAGAAATTTATTAAACTCAAATGCAAGGTTCATAAATTGCCTCTTTCAGGATTATTTCTCCAGGTTCCTTTCAAAAACACAACAGGACATAAGCAAAAGGTCAAAACAAAATATCAGCTTACAGTATTCTTCAGCTCAAAAGCCAAAACCCCTTTAACAGCAAGGCTTCCAGCTTTCTCTAGCCTTGCTGGTTAAAACATAAACACAAACAGTGGCAATGGCAGTTTTCTTTCTTTTCAGTTCCAAACATTTCCAGGCTGTTCTCCTCTTTATAAGCAAAGCAAAACTTCCAACAGGAACAAACTTCCAATAAGCAAACAAAGCTCTACTCAGGTTTTCTTAGGAACATTCAAAGCAAAACAAAAGTTTTTTTCCTCTCACCGTTAGCATGGCTTCTTGCCGTCTCACTGCACAGGATAGCAGGTGTTTAACAAGCACAATTATACAGCTTCAGCTTGTTCTCACTTCTCAGCATAGGTTTCCCCTCTTTAACACAGGGAATTCACAAAACATCTTCCTTGCTTTTCAAGGTTACCTTGCTCTGGAGAGTTTTCTCTTAAGGTTGGCTTTCCTTCAACCCCTCTGTAGCTTAAGCTTGGCACAAAGAGCAATCCATGAATATATCTTCCTCATTCAAAGCTGCATCAGGCTCTCCTAGTTGCATTGGTTCTATCTCTTGTTCTAGCTCACTGGGCTTAGCTGACAGCCTCTCATTAGAGCTGAGAGTGTCTCTTGCAACTCTGCACTGCTCAGTATGGGACAGGCTTCTAAGGCTTGTAGCAGCTTCTCCTCTCTTATGCTCTGTACCTCTCTCTGGCTCTTTCCAGCACTCTCCTCTCCTGCTGTTCCTGCTCCTGTTCCCGTTGCTCCTCCAGCTCTCCTTGCTCTCCTTGCTAACCTCTGTATATTCTAACCTAGGGTTAAATCTCCAAGGTTCCAGCCCCACCTCTTCTCTTCCCAGGTGACGGAGATCAGCTTGCCCTCTGGCACCTGGGTAATCAGGGAGCTTACTGACGTAAGGGTCTTTTACCTTGGGTCTGTATTCACTCTCCCTTACTCCACTAGGGGAACTCTGAAACCTGTTCCAGCTGGGGATTTTCTGGTTTCTAGGTGTGGTTTTGGTTTTATTTCTCTGACCTTGCAAAATAGGTCCTTTTATTAGGGTGAATTCTTTGATTTTTTTCCCTTTTTCCTAACTCAGAATGAGCTTCCTTACCACATACCCCCCTACCCAAGATATTACGGGCTGGCAGAGGTTGTGAGAGTTCCTCCGAACAGTCCGTAATCCTTGATAGGGCATCCATGTTTTGATGCAATTTTCCCGCCCGATGTTCTACTCTAAAATCAAAGGCCTGCAGAGCCATATACCACCGAGTTAGTCGGGCGTTATGATTCTTCATTTGCTGTAGCCACTTCAAAGGTGTGTGATAAGTAATTAAAAGGAATTTTCATCCTGTAAGGTAGAATCGTAGTGCTTCTATGGCCCATTTAATAGCCAGACATTCCTTCTCAATGGTAGAGTATTTTTTCTCTGCCGGTGATAATTTCCTGCTGAGGAACATCACAGGATGTTCCTCTCCCTCATGTCTCTGGGACAAAACAGCTCCTACGCCCACCTCTGATGCATCTGTCTGCATGATGAAGGGCTGCGCGAAGTCTACTCTGCGTAACACCGGAGTTGTACATAACCTTCCTTTTAACCGAGTAAAAGCCCTCTCGGCCTCCGGGGTCCCCCTGAGATGATTCGGGCAATTTTTCCTCAACATGTCCGTGAAAATGGAACTTTCCTCTGCGAAACGGGGTATGAATCTTCTGTAGTAGCCGATTAGGCCTAGAAAACTTCTCAAATGTTTCTTGGTTGTCGGTTGGGGAAAATTCTTGATACTAGCCACCTTGTTGATCAAGGGCTTCCTACCATGTGCCCTAAGTACTTCACTTCCCGCCTAGCGAAAGCACATTTTTTTTGGGTTCAAGGTGATGCCTGCCTTCCGCATTGAGCGTAGGACAGCTTCTATCCTCACGAGGTGCTCGGCCCAACTGCCACTGTGGATAATGACATCGTCCATATAGGCGAAAGCATACTCTTGATGCGGACACAGACCTTGATCCACTAATCTCTGGCAGGTTGCCGCGGCGCCATGGAGACCAAAAGGCATCCTCTTGAACTGGAACAACCCAATTGGGGTACTGAAAGCGGTCTTTGGCCGAGATTCCTTCATCAGAGGGATCTGCCAATATCCCTTCGTCATGTCCATCGTAGTCAAATACTGGGCCTGCCCCAATTGGTCCAACAGCTCCTCGATTCGAGGCATCGGGTAGGCGTCAAATACAGATATGGCATTCACCTGTCGGAAATCTATACAAAACCTTAAGGTGGCGTCTGGTTTCAGCACCAGCACTATGGGGCTGCACCATGGGCTTCTCGACTCCTCAATGATGCCCATCTCCAACATCTCACAGACCTGTGCCACCACCTCTTGTTTTTTAGCTTTGGGTAATCGATAGGGTCTTTGTCTGATTATCTTCCCAGGTGGAGTCACGATCTCGTGTGCCACCAGCTGGGTCTCACCGGGAACCGGGGTCAAAACATCTGGAAATTTCTCCAATAGACTGGTCAGTTCCCGTCTCTGGACCAAGGACAGATCTTCACCTATTTGTGGCTCCTGACTTTCCTTGCACTCCGCTACTTGTGGTCCCAGGTCTTCTTCCTCAGCCACTTCCATTCTTTCCTCACAGGTGGCTGTGAGACCTTTCACCTTCACGCCTCCGGTAGAACCAAATCCTCCGGCCCCTCGGTCCGTGGGAGATAACATGGGGACCTCTTCCAGTGGGGGAAACCCCACTCTTTCGCAGAGCAGCTGGGCAATCCGATCTCCAAACTTTACAGGGAAATCTTCGTGTCCAAAGTTGCACAGCAACACTTTTATATCCCCCTATAATCCGGATCAATCACCCCAGCCCCGACATCTAGGAAATGCTTCAGAGCCAGACCTGAGCGAGGGGCTATCCGTCCATAACATCCGATTGGCATCTCAATTTGCAGGCCGGTATCAATGAGTGCTTTGCCCTGGCTGGGTAACACTCCATCTTCTGCACTACATAAATCGTATTCCGCGGCTCGCGGGGATGCCCTCTTGGGAGCCCAACTGGAACAATCTTTCTGCTCACCAACACTGTCAGGGAAATCCTGCTGCCACTTTCACCGACCTTCGGACTGTAAATCCTTAAGAACATAAGAACATAAGAAATGCCATACTGGGTCAGACAGAGGTCCATCAAGCCCAGTATCCTGTTTCCAACAGTGGCCAATCTAGGTCATACGTACCTAGCAGTTTTCCCAAAAGACACAGGTTCTGCAGTGCTTGTACTAGGTCAAGCATTGATATCCTGGGTCCCTTTTTAATAGTGGTTTATGGACCTTTCCTCCAGGAATTTGTCCAAACCTTTTTTAAACCCAGCTATACTAACAGCCCTTACTACATCCTCCGGTAACAGATTCCAGAGTTTGATTACACGTTGAGTGAAGAAATATTTTCTCTTATTTGTCTTAAATAGTTTACCCTGTAGCTTCATTACATGTCCCCTAGTCCTTCTATATTCTGATAGCGTAAACAATTGATCCACGTTTA
The DNA here is from genome assembly GCA_033557465.1 of Ichthyophis bannanicus. NCBI lineage: Eukaryota > Metazoa > Chordata > Amphibia > Gymnophiona > Ichthyophiidae > Ichthyophis > Ichthyophis bannanicus. Next base: position 1,033,211,158 of record CM066034.1, read on the forward strand.
TCCGTTCCACTCCATTCATTAATTTATAGACCTCTATCATATCTCCCCTCAGCCGTCTCTTTTCCAGGTTAAAGAGCCCTAACCTTTTTAGCCTCTCTTCATAGGAGTAGCCTTCCATCCCCTTCACCAATTTGGTGGCTCTTCTCTGTACTTTTTCTAATAACTCTATGTCCTTTTTAAGATACGGTGACCAGAATTGCACACAATATTCAAGGTGCGGTCGTACCATGGAGCGATACAGAGGCATTATAATATCCTTTGTTTTATTCTCCATCCCTTTCCTTATGATACCTAGCATTCTATTTGCTTTCTTGGCCGCCGCTGCACACTGGGCGGAGGGTTTTAACATGTTATCCACGATGACTCCTAAATCTTTTTCCTGGGTGGTGGTTTCTAATGTGGAGCCTTGCATCGTGTAACTATAGTGTGGGTTGTTCTTTCCTAGGTGCATAACTTTGCACTTGTCCACATTAAATTTCATCTGCCATTTGGATGCCCAGTCTTCCAATTTATCCAGATCCTCCTGCAGTTTTCCACAATCCTCTTGGGTTTTAACAACTTTAAACAGTTTTGTGTCATCTGCAAATTTGATAACCTCACTAGTTATTCCTTTTTCCAGGTCATTTATGAATATGTCAAAAAGTAGGGGACCCAGTACAGATCCCTGGGGTACTCCACTATTCACCTTTTTCCATTGGGAATATTGGCCATTTAGCCCTACCCTCTGCTTTCTATCTTTTAACCAGTTCCCGATCCACAATAGTACACTGCCTCCTATCCCATGACTTTTTAGCTTTGCCAAAAGTCTCTGATGGGGGACCTTGTCAAAAGCTTTCTGAAAGTCCAGATACACTATATCAACCGACTCACCTTTTTCTACCTGTTTATGCACACCTTCAAAAAAACAGATCAGATTAGTAAGACAAGATCTTCCTTGTCTAAAGCCATGTTGGCTGTCTCCCATTAGGCCATGACTATCTACATGCTGTGTATCCTTGCAGCTGTATATCCTGAAGTAAACTCCTGGTATATCCTTGAGGTAAAAGGATCCTAAAAACTATGCCACTGTCACATTAGGAAGTACTACAAACACTGCCCATTTAGAACACATCCTACAATAGTATACCCATGGAAATCAACCCCAATGTATCCAACCCAAACTTGATTCCCCTACTAATCTATCACCCAATGCAGTGTCCCAACTTAATAGAGGCCCTTCAGTGACTCCTTGATATAATAGCAATTCATATTTAATTTTTGTCAGATCGTTCACCATGAAAATAAACTTTTCCTTTCTCGAAGTGAACCCTCCATTTTAATCAATTTTCAATATGGCGTAATGATGGCCTAAAAGACCGACGAACCAGCACTTGCTGCCGTTAGTAACAGCTAGAAATGTCAATATCCTCTCAGGTCAACGGGCTGAAAAAAGACAGCCTTACAACATATCAGTCCTTCTCAAACAAATTGATAAAGCAATCCATAGAGACAAGTACTTAGCTGGGTGGATATGTAAAGGAGATGCCTCCTGGTTAATCAGCTCTACCGCCAAACGCTCTTCAGCTAAAATCTTCAAAGGAACCAGGCAGTTGCAAGATGAAAAAGAAGCCCCTCCCAAGACAAGAGCCGAGGTTCACGCGACACTAATAGTGTTTCAAGCTGCACATCCACTTTGCAGCTCTTCTTCAGGCATGATGAACCCCGTAGAGACAGGTCTATTTAAATCCGGTGATAAAGATGACGTCAGACCAACTAATGTGAAATCCAAAACGTTATTGAACACCCAACTGCAAACTCCACCAATCAATTTCAGCATTCATGCCCAAAGGGGCCACCGACTGGAGACGATATATCCATTGTTGCTCTTTAAACTATAATCGTGCTAAATGATCACCTCCCCTCATGGTTTGGGGAACCACCTCCAAAACCCTCCAGTGCAAATCCAAAAACCTATGATTCAACTGTTGACAATGAAGAACCCCTGGAGCACCCTCCTGTCGCTTGTCTATCCTGGAGCGATGTTCCAATAGACGCTTTCGCACGGGTCTGGTAGTTCTCCCCACATATTTCAGATTGCAAGGACAAAGCAACATGTAAACTACAAAGGCAGTATGACAGTTTGAATACTCTGAGGAGTGATATTGTAAACCCGTAGTAGGATCATCCCATACTTCCCCTTGGATAGTTGTTGCACAGAAATCACATGTCTCACACGCATAATGTCCACGCTGCAAATTTTGGAATCCTTCCTCTTGATGAGTCCTCACCACCCAATCCCCTATAGTACGGGACCTGCGGTAAGCCAGCAGAAGCGGTTTCTGAAAACATCGATGTAAAGATAACAGTGTCCAGTGCTTCTTCAAAATATGCACCAAATCCGGGGTGGCAGGTAAAAAAGGAAGTATCCCAATCACTGCATCCTTCACTGCTCTAGCAGAGGAAGAATCCGGAGAAAACTCAGAGTCCCCCCACCAACTAGGATGATTATACAGCGCCCGTTTAAAAGCTGTTCGAATCAAGGGTTGTGGATAACCCCGCTGACACAATCGCCAACTCAAATCTTGTGCATGAAGCTGATATTCTTCCACCGAAGAACATAACCTGCGGATCCGAAGGAACTGCCCAAAAGGTAGACCTTTCCTTAATGCAGGAGGATGAAAACTGGAGTATTTCAAAAGTTGAATCATAGGTTTTTGGATTTGCGCTTGAGGGTTTTGGAGGTGGTTCCCCAAACCATGAGGGGAGGTGATCGTTTAGCGTGATTACAGTTTAAAGAGCAACAATGGATATATCGTCTCCAGTCGGTGGCCCCTTTTATTAGTGTCGCGTGAACCTCGGCTCTTGTCTTGGGAGGTGCTTCTTTTTCATCTTGCGACTGCCTGGTTCCTTTGAATATTTTAGCTGAAGAGCGTTTGGCGGTAGAGCTGATTAACCAGGAGGCATCTCCTTTACATATCCGTCCAGCTAAGTGCTTGTCTCTATGGATTGCTTTATCAATTCGTTTGAGAAGGACTGATATGTTGTAAGGCTGTCTTTTTTCAGCCCGTTGACCTGAGAGGATATTGACATTTCTAGCTGTTACTGACAGCAGCAAGTGCTGGTTCGTCGGTCTTTTAGGCCATCATTAGGCCATATTGAAAATTGATTAAAATGGAGGGTTCACTTCGAGAAAGGAAAAGTTTATTTTCATGGTGAACGATCCGACAAAAATTAGATATGAATTGCTATTATATCAAGGAGTCACTGAAGGGCTTTTATTAAGTTGGGACACTGCATTGGGTGATAGATTGGTAGGGGAATCAAGTTTGGGTTGGATACATTGGGGTTGATTTCCATGGGTATACTATTGTAGGATGCGTTCTAAATGGGCAGTGTTTGTAGTACTTCCTAATGTGCCTGTCGGTTGGCACTGGATTATAGTAATGTAGAAATCTTTTAGTCTGTCTTTATCCATACGCTCATTAAGAAGCATGTTTACTTAAAATTAGTGTATGGTAACATTATGCAAATATGTATGCAAATGAGGCCTGTTATGCAAATGAGCCCCCACACCGAGTCTCTGCACATGGCCCCGCACCCCCCTTGGGCAGCCCCTAGTTGCTTGTGGCTCTCGTAGAGGGAGCCTATTTTTCAGCTGTGGATTCTCGGTAGCCTATAGCTGGGGAGTCCCATATGTGAGGACTGACTTCCTGCTTAAGAACATAACATAAGAACATGACATAAGATATGTCATACTGGGTCAGACGAAGGTCCATCAAGGCCAGTATCCTGTTTCCAACAGTGGCCAATCTAGGTCACACGTACCAAGCAGTTTCCCCAAAAGACACAGGATCCATAATGCTTGTACTGGGTCAAACATTGATATCCTTCCCTTCTTAATAGTGGTTTATGGACCTTTCCTCCAGGAAGTTGTCCAAACCTTTTTTAAACCCAGCTACACTAACAGCCTTTACTACATCCTCCGGTAACAAATTCCAGAGTTTGATTACACGTTGAATGAAAAAATATTTTCTCTTATTAGTCTTAAATAGTTTACCCTATAGCTTCATTGCATGTCCCCTGGTCTTTCTATATTCTGATAATGTAAACAGTCGATCTACATTTACCCGTTCCACTCCGTTCATTACTTTATAGACTTCTATCATATCTCCCCCTCAACCGTCTCTTTTCCAGGTTAAAGAGCCCTAACCTTTTTAGCCTTTCTTCACAGGAGTATTCTTCCATCCCCTTTACCATTTTGGTGGCTCTTCTCTGAACCTTTTCTAATAACGCTATATCCTTTTTAAGATACGGCGACCAGAATTGCACACAGTATTCAAGGTGCGGTCTCACCATGGAACAATATAGAGGCATTATAATATCTTTTGTTTTATTTTCCATTCCTTTCCTTATGATACCTAGCCAATGATGCCTAAATCTTTTTCCTGGGTAGTGGTTCCTAATGTGGAACCTTGCATCGTGTAACTATAGTTATTCCTTTTTCCAGGTCATTTATGAATATGTCAAAAAGCAGTGGACCCAGCACAGATCCCTGGGGTATACCACGATTCACCTTTCTCCATTGGGAAAATTGGCCATTTAGCCCTACCCTCTGCTTTCTGTCTTTTAACCAGTTCCTGATCCACAATAGTACACTGCCTCATATCCCATGACTCTTTAGTTTTGCCAAAGGTCTCTGAAGAGGGACCTTGTCAAACGCTTTCTGAAAGTCCAGATACACTATATCAACCTACTCACCTTTGTCCACCTGTTTATTCACAGCTTCAAAAAAACATAACAGATTACTAAGACAAGATCTTCCTTGTCTAAAGCCATGTAGGCTATCTCCCATTAGGCCATGACTGTCTACATGCTGAGTAATTTTGTTCTTTATGATGGTTTCTACCATTTTTCCCGGTACTGACATCAGGCTCACCGGTCTGTAGTTTCCCGGATCACCCCTGGAACCCTTTTTAAAAATTGGCGTTACATTGGCGATCCTCCAATCTTCAGGTATTACAGATGATTTTAATGAAAATTCACAGATTACTAATAGCAGGTTTGCAATCTCATATTTCAGTTCTTTCAACACCCTTGGATGTATACCATCTGGCCCAGGTGATTTGCTACTCTTCAGTTTATCTAATAGTTGTAATAGATCTTCCCGATGTATCGATATTTCCTTCAATTCTTCCGCACCTTTAAATACCACTTCAGTCATGGGTAGCATCCCTACATGTTCCTCAGTAAAGACCAAAGCAAAGAATTCATTCAGTCTCTCCGCTATCGCCTTGTCGCCAACTGACTCTCTCACAGGTTTTCTGCTACGAATGAACTTGAAAAGGTCTTTATTTCGCGTTTCTGCTTCCGCAGCAAGCTTCTTCTCAAATTCTCCCTTTGCCTGCCTTATCAATGTCTTGCATTTGACTTGCCAGTGCTTGTTCTGTTTCCAGGTTTCGTCGTTTGGCTCTTTTTTCCATTTCCTGAAAGATGCTTTTTTGGCAACAACAGCCTCTCTGACCTCACCTTTAAACCATGCTGACAGTTTTTTGGACTTCCTTCCACTTTTCTTAAAGCGTGGAATGTAGCTGGTCTGGGCTTCGAAGATAGTATTTTTCAACAACACCCAAGCTTGATGTAAGTCTTTAACCTTTGCAACTGCTTCTTTTATTTTTTTCTTAATTATTTTCCTCATTTTATCATAGTCTCCCTTTTGAAAGTTAAAAGATAGTACTGTGGATTTCCTTACTATCCCTCCTCCACTAATTAAATCAAATGTGATCATGCTATGATCACTATTGCCAAGTGGCCCCAACACCCTTATTTCTTGCACCAGATCTGGTGCTCCACCAAGGACCACGTCCAACATGGCTTCCCCTCTGGTCGGTTCAGGAACAAGCCGCTCCAAGAAGCAGTCATCTATTTCATCCAAGAACTTCATCTCCCTAGCATGTCCCACCATGACACTGACCCAGTCGATACTGGAGCAGTTGAAATCACCCATTACTGCGCTGTAACCCCTGTTAGCTTCCCCAATTTCTCTGAGCATTTCATCATCCATCTGTTCACTCCGGCCAGGCAGTCGACAGCACACCCCCACTGCCATCACCTTCCCCTTTTTATATGGAATTTCAATCCATAGAGATTCTACAGCAAATTTTGTTTCCTGCAAAACTTTAATCCTTTCTGACTCAATGCCCTCTCTAACATAGAGCGCAACCCCTCCACCAATTTGATCAACTCTATCATTACGATACAGTTTGTATCCAGGTATCACAGTGTCCCACCAGCTGTCCCCCCTCCACCACGTCCCCGACATCCCAATCACATCCAACCTCCCATCTAGCGCCATACACTCTAACTCTCTCATCTTATTTTTAGACTTCTAGCATTGGCACACAAGCATGTTAGAGACTGTAATTTATTCATAATTTATTTATATTAATCTGGCTTTTGGTAGACATGAGTAATTTGGGATCTTTAAGCTCTGTCTGCTCCATATTTGAGGGCATTTGGGCTACTTTACTCTTTTTTGGAACCTCTCTGCTTTTGGTACTATCCTTCAAGGATACATTCTTCCGAACTATGCACTCTTGGGCGACTGTCAGCTTTCCCCTATTATCTAGTTTAAAAGCTGCTCTATCTCCTTTTTAAAGGTTAATGCCAGCAGCCTGGTTCCATCCCGGTTAAGGTGAAGCCCATCCCTTTGGAAGAGCCCCTCCTTTCCCCAGAATGTTCCCCAGTTCCTAACAAATCCAAAACCCTCATCTCTGCACCATTGTCTCATCCACGCATTGAGACTCCGGAGCTCTGCCTGCCTTTTGGGTCCTGCACGTGGAATGGGAAGCATTTCGGAGAACGCTACCCTGGAAGTTCTGGATTTCAACTTCCTACCTAAAAGCCTAAATTTAGCCTCCGGAACCTCCCTACCACATTTTCCTATGTCATTGGTACCGACATGTACCAAGACAGAAGACTCCTCCCCAGCACTATCTAAGACCTTATCTAGGTGGCGCGTGAGGTTCGCTACCTTCGCACCAGGCAGGCATGTTACCAGGCGATCCTCATGTCCACTAGCCACCCAGCTATCTACATGCCTAATGATCTAATCACCAACTATAATGGCTGTCCTAACCCTTCCCTCATGGGTACATTGCCCTGGAGAAACTTCCTCAGTGCCGTCAGCACATCCTTATACATGCCGGGGGAGCAGATACACACATGCATACAAAGCACAGGTGAATATCCTGACAGCCAAACATACTCACAGAGCCCTCAGCATATCCTTCTACTGCAGGGAGAGCAGATACACACAGGCATACAAAGCACAGGTGAATATCCTGACAGCCAGACACACAGAGCCCTCAGCACATCCTTTTACATGCAGGTAGAGCAGGCACACACATGCATACAAAGCACAGGTGAATATCCTGGCAGCCGGACACACTCACAGAGCCCTCAGCACATCCTTCTACTGCAGGTAGAGCAGGCACACACAGGCATACAAAGCACAGGTGAATATCCTGACAGCCGGACACACTCACAGAGCCCTCAGCACATCCTTCTACTGCAGGGAGAGCAGATACACACAGGCATACAAAGCACAGGTGAATATCCTGACAGCCGGACACACTCACAGAGCCCTCAGCACATCCTTCTACTGCAGGGAGAGCAGGCACACACAGGCATACAAAGCACAGGTGAATATCCTGACAGCCGGACACACTCACAGAGCCCTCAGCACATCCTTCTACTGCAGGGAGAGCAGATACACACATGCATGTAAGGTCAACTTTGCTAAAGGAAAGTATGATGTTCAGTTATGCATTTGTATGTTCAAATCTGTTTATTAAAAAATCAGGAACTAGCAAAATACTTGGTACATTGTTCAAAAAATTGTAACTGGTCTCCTGAAATTACAAAATATCAGCCATTCCTTATTTTCCTTTTTCTCCTCCTCCCCTCCCCTTCGCCTTCTAACCTACTATTTTTTAAGGATTGTTGTAGAAGGGGTGGTATTCAGATGATCATGACTCTTGAGTTGAATTAAGAAGATCTCAGGGTGGCGTTAAAGTTGAAGGCTTGCCTGGGACTTCAGCCCTGGGTGCAGGGACACTAAGGAAAAGTACTGTGCTAGCATTTCACTTTCAAAAGAAAGACGATGATAAAATGAGGAAGATTGCAGGAAGAAAAGTAAAGGATTAAGATAGTCATTCCAGAAACCAAATAAGTGTTTGGACGTGCACCGTGGATATTTATGTACTGAAAACATCTACAAACATATTCCCGTACGTCGCCCATGTACTTTTATTTCGCTAGCACGGGGCTGTCTTCACGTGTCACTGAGACGGCGGATTGGGTGCCAGCCATATGAATGGGTATAGCTTATTCTTGAAAGTGCTGTGCACATTTACGGTCTTCCCCACAGATGTGCCCGTTATTCCTGCCGGTGATGTGGAATAAGGCCAGTACTTAGAAAATCTTCTGCTGTATTCTCCATTTCATCCCTGCAAGTGAGAGAGAGAGAGAGTGTGTGTGTGTGTGTGTGGTTTGAGGGTTGCATAGGAAGATCTGGTGTGCTGATCTGCAGTCCAGGGAGGACATGCTTGCCTGGTCAGCACTTGGACCTTGTGGATGACTGCAGTGTCACCAGGTGCCAGTGTGATAGGGCCGCCATACATCAGCTGTGCCAGGCACTGGGAGACATGACTGATGTTGTGCCAACATCCCTCAGATTGTGCCAGGAGGCCTACATTTTCCCCAGTCCAGGATCTATGCAAGCTGAGGGAGTGGCGATGTATCTGGAATCTGGCTACCTGGGTCTGATGGCACAGGGATCCCCCCTCCCATGCCCACACAGGCCTGACAAAGGGAGCAGTGCCACAAAGCAAACTGTAGGAAGGCAGGCAGGGTTTCCCCACAGAGAGCAGTTGTATGAAGACCAAAATAAGCCAGGACAGAGAGTGGATATTGTATGAGACGGGTGTAGCCACCTGTAGGGAGCTGCTGTAAGAAATGACAGTACCCAGAGATGTGGGAAACCGATGCCATAGCCAGAAAGCCATTGTCCATTACACACAACACTGTACCACAAACCAGTTCAATATAACAATTTATTACGATTCCACAGCCATCATCCTGGCCCTTTAAGGAGGGGGTCATCCATTGTGCCAACTTCTGCATATTAGGAGAGTTTATACGACCCCCATTGAATTCCAGATTCATGCACTAGATTTGATGCAGCGTTTGAAAGAGCTAGGCTATCCCAATCATGTCATTAATAAAGCATACAAAAGAGCCAAATATATTCATCGCTATTGGCTGTTAAAAAGCAGTGATTCCCCTATAGAAGATTTACCAAATACTTCATCAGATAAAATTGTAGGGATCATTCCACACATGGCGGGTACTTCACAGGTTACACTGTTACTTCAAAAGCATTGGTATATCCTATCTTTACATAATTGTTTTCAGAAAGAGCTTATGGTAGCTTACTAGAGAGGTCGCAATATTAGAGACATACTGGTACATGCTACAACTCTTAGTGATCGTATCCAGGTTACTCATAACACTCCTGGTCACTTTCAGAGTTCTCAGCGTTCTCATTGCGCTACAACTCTTAGTGATCGTATCCAGGTTACTCATAACACTGCTGGTCACTTTCAGAGTTCTCAGCGTTCTCATTGCGCTACAACTCTTAGTGATCGTATCCAGGTTACTCATAACACTCCTGGTCACTTTCAGAGTTCTCAGCGTTCTCATTGCGCTACAACTCTTAGTGATCGTATCCAGGTTACTCATAACACTCCTGGTCACTTTCAGAGTTCTCTGCGTTCTCATTGCGCTACAACTCTTAGTGATCGTATCCAGGTTACTCATAACACTCCTGGTCACTTTCAGTGTTCTCAGCGTTCTCATTGCGCTACAACTCTTAGTGATCGTATCCAGGTTACTCATAACACTCCTGGTCACTTTCAGAGTTCTCAGCGTTCTCATTGCGCTACAACTCTTAGTGATCGTATCCAGGTTACTCATAACACTCCTGGTCACTTTCAGAGTTCTCAGCGTTCTCATTGCGCTACAACTCTTAGTGATCGTATCCAGGTTACTCATAACACTCCTGGTCACTTTCAGTGTTCTCAGCGTTCTCATTGCGCTACAACTCTTAGTGATCGTATCCAGGTTACTCATAACACTCCTGGTCACTTTCAGAGTTCTCAGCGTTCTCATTGCGCTACAACTCTTAGTGATCGTATCCAGGTTACTCATAACACTCCTGGTCACTTTCAGAGTTCTCAGCGTTCTCATTGCGCTACAACTCTTAGTGATCGTATCCAGGTTACTCATAACACTCCTGGTCACTTTCAGAGTTCTCAGCGTTCTCATTGCACTACAACTCTTAGTGATCGTATCCAGGTTACTCATAACACTCCTGGTCACTTTCAGAGTTCTCAGCGTTCTCATTGCACTACAACTCTTAGTGATCGTATCCAGGTTACTCATAACACTCCTGGTCACTTTCAGAGTTCTCAGCGTTCTCATTGCACTACAACTCTTAGTGATCGTATCCAGGTTACTCATAACACTCCTGGTCACTTTCAGTGTTCTCAGCGTTCTCATTGCACTACAACTCTTAGTGATCGTATCCAGGTTAGTCATTACTCTCGCTGTCACTTTCAGTGTTCTCAGCGTTCTCATTGCACTACAACTCTTAGTGATCGTATCCAGGTTACTCATAACACTCCTGGTCACTTTCAGAGTTCTCAGCGTTCTCATTGCACTACAACTCTTAGTGATCGTATCCAGGTTACTCATAACACTCCTGGTCACTTTCAGAGTTCTCAGCGTTCTCATTGCACTACAACTCTTAGTGATCGTATCCAGGTTACTCATAACACTCCTGGTCACTTTCAGAGTTCTCAGCGTTCTCATTGCACTACAACTCTTAGTGATCGTATCCAGGTTACTCATAACACTCCTGGTCACTTTCAGAGTTCTCAGCGTTCTCATTGCACTACAACTCTTAGTGATCGTATCCAGGTTACTCATAACACTCCTGGTCACTTTCAGAGTTCTCAGCGTTCTCATTGCACTACAACTCTTAGTGATCGTATCCAGGTTACTCATAACACTCCTGGTCACTTTCAGAGTTCTCAGCGTTCTCATTGCACTACAACTCTTAGTGATCGTATCCAGGTTACTCATAACACTCCTGGTCACTTTCAGAGTTCTCAGCGTTCTCATTGCACTACAACTCTTAGTGATCGTATCCAGGTTACTCATAACACTCCTGGTCACTTTCAGAGTTCTCAGCGTTCTCATTGCACTACAACTCTTAGTGATCGTATCCAGGTTACTCATAACACTCCTGGTCACTTTCAGAGTTCTCAGCGTTCTCATTGCACTACAACTCTTAGTGATCGTATCCAGGTTACTCATAACACTCCTGGTCACTTTCAGAGTTCTCAGCGTTCTCATTGCACTACAACTCTTAGTGATCGTATCCAGGTTACTCATAACACTCCTGGTCACTTTCAGAGTTCTCAGCGTTCTCATTGCACTACAACTCTTAGTGATCGTATCCAGGTTACTCATAACACTCCTGGTCACTTTCAGAGTTCTCAGCGTTCTCATTGCACTACAACTCTTAGTGATCGTATCCAGGTTACTCATAACACTCCTGGTCACTTTCAGAGTTCTCAGCGTTCTCATTGCACTACAACTCTTAGTGATCGTATCCAGGTTACTCATAACACTCCTGGTCACTTTCAGAGTTCTCAGCGTTCTCATTGCACTACAACTCTTAGTGATCGTATCCAGGTTACTCATAACACTCCTGGTCACTTTCAGAGTTCTCAGCGTTCTCATTGCACTACAACTCTTAGTGATCGTATCCAGGTTACTCATAACACTCCTGGTCACTTTCAGAGTTCTCAGCGTTCTCATTGCACTACAACTCTTAGTGATCGTATCCAGGTTACTCATAACACTCCTGGTCACTTTCAGAGTTCTCAGCGTTCTCATTGCACTACAACTCTTAGTGATCGTATCCAGGTTACTCATAACACTCCTGGTCACTTTCAGAGTTCTCAGCGTTCTCATTGCACTACAACTCTTAGTGATCGTATCCAGGTTACTCATAACACTCCTGGTCACTTTCAGAGTTCTCAGCGTTCTCATTGCACTACAACTCTTAGTGATCGTATCCAGGTTACTCATAACACTCCTGGTCACTTTCAGTGTTCTCAGCGTTCTCATTGCACTACAACTCTTAGTGATCGTATCCAGGTTACTCATAACACTCCTGGTCACTTTCAGTGTTCTCAGCGTTCTCATTGCACTACAACTCTTAGTGATCGTATCCAGGTTACTCATAACACTCCTGGTCACTTTCAGTGTTCTCAGCGTTCTCATTGCACTACAACTCTTAGTGATCGTATCCAGGTTACTCATAACACTCCTGGTCACTTTCAGAGTTCTCAGCGTTCTCATTGCACTACAACTCTTAGTGATCGTATCCAGGTTACTCATAACACTCCTGGTCACTTTCAGAGTTCTCAGCGTTCTCATTGCACTACAACTCTTAGTGATCGTATCCAGGTTACTCATAACACTCCTGGTCACTTTCAGAGTTCTCAGCGTTCTCATTGCACTACAACTCTTAGTGATCGTATCCAGGTTACTCATAACACTCCTGGTCACTTTCAGAGTTCTCAGCGTTCTCATTGCACTACAACTCTTAGTGATCGTATCCAGGTTACTCATAACACTCCTGGTCACTTTCAGAGTTCTCAGCGTTCTCATTGCACTACAACTCTTAGTGATCGTATCCAGGTTACTCATAACACTCCTGGTCACTTTCAGAGTTCTCAGCGTTCTCATTGCACTACAACTCTTAGTGATCGTATCCAGGTTACTCATAACACTCCTGGTCACTTTCAGAGTTCTCAGCGTTCTCATTGCACTACAACTCTTAGTGATCGTATCCAGGTTACTCATAACACTCCTGGTCACTTTCAGAGTTCTCAGCGTTCTCATTGCACTACAACTCTTAGTGATCGTATCCAGGTTACTCATAACACTCCTGGTCACTTTCAGAGTTCTCAGCGTTCTCATTGCACTACAACTCTTAGTGATCGTATCCAGGTTACTCATAACACTCCTGGTCACTTTCAGAGTTCTCAGCGTTCTCATTGCACTACAACTCTTAGTGATCGTATCCAGGTTACTCATAACACTCCTGGTCACTTTCAGAGTTCTCAGCGTTCTCATTGCACTACAACTCTTAGTGATCGTATCCAGGTTACTCATAACACTCCTGGTCACTTTCAGAGTTCTCAGCGTTCTCATTGCACTACAACTCTTAGTGATCGTATCCAGGTTACTCATAACACTCCTGGTCACTTTCAGAGTTCTCAGCGTTCTCATTGCACTACAACTCTTAGTGATCGTATCCAGGTTACTCATAACACTCCTGGTCACTTTCAGAGTTCTCAGCGTTCTCATTGCACTACAACTCTTAGTGATCGTATCCAGGTTACTCATAACACTCCTGGTCACTTTCAGTGTTCTCAGCGTTCTCATTGCACTACAACTCTTAGTGATCGTATCCAGGTTACTCATAACACTCCTGGTCACTTTCAGTGTTCTCAGCGTTCTCATTGCACTACAACTCTTAGTGATCGTATCCAGGTTACTCATAACACTCCTGGTCACTTTCAGTGTTCTCAGCGTTCTCATTGCACTACAACTCTTAGTGATCGTATCCAGGTTACTCATAACACTCCTGGTCACTTTCAGTGTTCTCAGCGTTCTCATTGCACTACAACTCTTAGTGATCGTATCCAGGTTACTCATAACACTCCTGGTCACTTTCAGAGTTCTCAGCGTTCTCATTGCACTACAACTCTTAGTGATCGTATCCAGGTTACTCATAACACTCCTGGTCACTTTCAGAGTTCTCAGCGTTCTCATTGCACTACAACTCTTAGTGATCGTATCCAGGTTACTCATAACACTCCTGGTCACTTTCAGAGTTCTCAGCGTTCTCATTGCACTACAACTCTTAGTGATCGTATCCAGGTTACTCATAACACTCCTGGTCACTTTCAGAGTTCTCAGCGTTCTCATTGCACTACAACTCTTAGTGATCGTATCCAGGTTACTCATAACACTCCTGGTCACTTTCAGAGTTCTCAGCGTTCTCATTGCACTACAACTCTTAGTGATCGTATCCAGGTTACTCATAACACTCCTGGTCACTTTCAGAGTTCTCAGCGTTCTCATTGCACTACAACTCTTAGTGATCGTATCCAGGTTACTCATAACACTCCTGGTCACTTTCAGAGTTCTCAGCGTTCTCATTGCACTACAACTCTTAGTGATCGTATCCAGGTTACTCATAACACTCCTGGTCACTTTCAGAGTTCTCAGCGTTCTCATTGCACTACAACTCTTAGTGATCGTATCCAGGTTACTCATAACACTCCTGGTCACTTTCAGAGTTCTCAGCGTTCTCATTGCACTACAACTCTTAGTGATCGTATCCAGGTTACTCATAACACTCCTGGTCACTTTCAGAGTTCTCAGCGTTCTCATTGCACTACAACTCTTAGTGATCGTATCCAGGTTACTCATAACACTCCTGGTCACTTTCAGAGTTCTCAGCGTTCTCATTGCACTACAACTCTTAGTGATCGTATCCAGGTTACTCATAACACTCCTGGTCACTTTCAGAGTTCTCAGCGTTCTCATTGCACTACAACTCTTAGTGATCGTATCCAGGTTACTCATAACACTCCTGGTCACTTTCAGAGTCCTCAGCGTTCTCATTGCACTACAACTCTTAGTGATCGTATCCAGGTTACTCATAACACTCCTGGTCACTTTCAGAGTCCTCAGCGTTCTCATTGCACTACAACTCTTAGTGATCGTATCCAGGTTACTCATAACACTCCTGGTCACTTTCAGAGTCCTCAGCGTTCTCATTGCACTACAACTCTTAGTGATCGTATCCAGGTTACTCATAACACTCCTGGTCACTTTCAGAGTCCTCAGCGTTCTCATTGCACTACAACTCTTAGTGATCGTATCCAGGTTACTCATAACACTCCTGGTCACTTTCAGAGTTCTCAGCGTTCTCATTGCACTACAACTCTTAGTGATCGTATCCAGGTTACTCATAACACTCCTGGTCACTTTCAGAGTTCTCAGCGTTCTCATTGCACTACAACTCTTAGTGATCGTATCCAGGTTACTCATAACACTCCTGGTCACTTTCAGTGTTCTCAGCGTTCTCATTGCACTACAACTCTTAGTGATCGTATCCAGGTTACTCATAACACTCCTGGTCACTTTCAGAGTTCTCAGCGTTCTCATTGCACTACAACTCTTAGTGATCGTATCCAGGTTACTCATAACACTCCTGGTCACTTTCAGAGTTCTCAGCGTTCTCATTGCACTACAACTCTTAGTGATCGTATCCAGGTTACTCATAACACTCCTGGTCACTTTCAGAGTTCTCAGCGTTCTCATTGCACTACAACTCTTAGTGATCGTATCCAGGTTACTCATAACACTCCTGGTCACTTTCAGTGTTCTCAGCGTTCTCATTGCACTACAACTCTTAGTGATCGTATCCAGGTTACTCATAACACTCCTGGTCACTTTCAGAGTTCTCAGCGTTCTCATTGCACTACAACTCTTAGTGATCGTATCCAGGTTACTCATAACACTCCTGGTCACTTTCAGAGTTCTCAGCGTTCTCATTGCACTACAACTCTTAGTGATCGTATCCAGGTTACTCATAACACTCCTGGTCACTTTCAGTGTTCTCAGCGTTCTCATTGCACTACAACTCTTAGTGATCGTATCCAGGTTACTCATAACACTCCTGGTCACTTTCAGAGTTCTCAGCGTTCTCATTGCACTACAACTCTTAGTGATCGTATCCAGGTTACTCATAACACTCCTGGTCACTTTCAGAGTTCTCAGCGTTCTCATTGCACTACAACTCTTAGTGATCGTATCCAGGTTACTCATAACACTCCTGGTCACTTTCAGTGTTCTCAGCGTTCTCATTGCACTACAACTCTTAGTGATCGTATCCAGGTTACTCATAACACTCCTGGTCACTTTCAGAGTTCTCAGCGTTCTCATTGCACTACAACTCTTAGTGATCGTATCCAGGTTACTCATAACACTCCTGGTCACTTTCAGAGTTCTCAGCGTTCTCATTGCACTACAACTCTTAGTGATCGTATCCAGGTTACTCATAACACTCCTGGTCACTTTCAGAGTTCTCAGCGTTCTCATTGCACTACAACTCTTAGTGATCGTATCCAGGTTACTCATAACACTCCTGGTCACTTTCAGAGTTCTCAGCGTTCTCATTGCACTACAACTCTTAGTGATCGTATCCAGGTTACTCATAACACTCCTGGTCACTTTCAGTGTTCTCAGCGTTCTCATTGCACTACAACTCTTAGTGATCGTATCCAGGTTACTCATAACACTCCTGGTCACTTTCAGAGTTCTCAGCGTTCTCATTGCACTACAACTCTTAGTGATCGTATCCAGGTTACTCATAACACTCCTGGTCACTTTCAGAGTCCTCAGCGTTCTCATTGCACTACAACTCTTAGTGATCGTATCCAGGTTACTCATAACACTCCTGGTCACTTTCAGAGTTCTCAGCGTTCTCATTGCACTACAACTCTTAGTGATCGTATCCAGGTTACTCATAACACTCCTGGTCACTTTCAGTGTTCTCAGCGTTCTCATTGCACTACAACTCTTAGTGATCGTATCCAGGTTACTCATAACACTCCTGGTCACTTTCAGAGTTCTCAGCGTTCTCATTGCACTACAACTCTTAGTGATCGTATCCAGGTTACTCATAACACTCCTGGTCACTTTCAGAGTTCTCAGCGTTCTCATTGCACTACAACTCTTAGTGATCGTATCCAGGTTACTCATAACACTCCTGGTCACTTTCAGAGTTCTCAGCGTTCTCATTGCACTACAACTCTTAGTGATCGTATCCAGGTTACTCATAACACTCCTGGTCACTTTCAGAGTTCTCAGCGTTCTCATTGCACTACAACTCTTAGTGATCGTATCCAGGTTACTCATAACACTCCTGGTCACTTTCAGTGTTCTCAGCGTTCTCATTGCACTACAACTCTTAGTGATCGTATCCAGGTTACTCATAACACTCCTGGTCACTTTCAGAGTTCTCAGCGTTCTCATTGCACTACAACTCTTAGTGATCGTATCCAGGTTACTCATAACACTCCTGGTCACTTTCAGAGTTCTCAGCGTTCTCATTGCACTACAACTCTTAGTGATCGTATCCAGGTTACTCATAACACTCCTGGTCACTTTCAGTGTTCTCAGCGTTCTCATTGCACTACAACTCTTAGTGATCGTATCCAGGTTACTCATAACACTCCTGGTCACTTTCAGTGTTCTCAGCGTTCTCATTGCACTACAACTCTTAGTGATCGTATCCAGGTTACTCATAACACTCCTGGTCACTTTCAGAGTTCTCAGCGTTCTCATTGCACTACAACTCTTAGTGATCGTATCCAGGTTACTCATAACACTCCTGGTCACTTTCAGAGTTCTCAGCGTTCTCATTGCACTACAACTCTTAGTGATCGTATCCAGGTTACTCATAACACTCCTGGTCACTTTCAGTGTTCTCAGCGTTCTCATTGCACTACAACTCTTAGTGATCGTATCCAGGTTACTCATAACACTCCTGGTCACTTTCAGAGTTCTCAGCGTTCTCATTGCACTACAACTCTTAGTGATCGTATCCAGGTTACTCATAACACTCCTGGTCACTTTCAGAGTTCTCAGCGTTCTCATTGCACTACAACTCTTAGTGATCGTATCCAGGTTACTCATAACACTCCTGGTCACTTTCAGAGTTCTCAGCGTTCTCATTGCACTACAACTCTTAGTGATCGTATCCAGGTTACTCATAACACTCCTGGTCACTTTCAGAGTTCTCAGCGTTCTCATTGCACTACAACTCTTAGTGATCGTATCCAGGTTACTCATAACACTCCTGGTCACTTTCAGAGTTCTCAGCGTTCTCATTGCACTACAACTCTTAGTGATCGTATCCAGGTTACTCATAACACTCCTGGTCACTTTCAGAGTTCTCAGCGTTCTCATTGCACTACAACTCTTAGTGATCGTATCCAGGTTACTCATAACACTCCTGGTCACTTTCAGAGTTCTCAGCGTTCTCATTGCACTACAACTCTTAGTGATCGTATCCAGGTTACTCATAACACTCCTGGTCACTTTCAGAGTTCTCAGCGTTCTCATTGCACTACAACTCTTAGTGATCGTATCCAGGTTACTCATAACACTCCTGGTCACTTTCAGAGTTCTCAGCGTTCTCATTGCACTACAACTCTTAGTGATCGTATCCAGGTTACTCATAACACTCCTGGTCACTTTCAGAGTTCTCAGCGTTCTCATTGCACTACAACTCTTAGTGATCGTATCCAGGTTACTCATAACACTCCTGGTCACTTTCAGAGTTCTCAGCGTTCTCATTGCACTACAACTCTTAGTGATCGTATCCAGGTTACTCATAACACTCCTGGTCACTTTCAGAGTTCTCAGCGTTCTCATTGCACTACAACTCTTAGTGATCGTATCCAGGTTACTCATAACACTCCTGGTCACTTTCAGAGTTCTCAGCGTTCTCATTGCACTACAACTCTTAGTGATCGTATCCAGGTTACTCATAACACTCCTGGTCACTTTCAGAGTTCTCAGCGTTCTCATTGCACTACAACTCTTAGTGATCGTATCCAGGTTACTCATAACACTCCTGGTCACTTTCAGAGTTCTCAGCGTTCTCATTGCACTACAACTCTTAGTGATCGTATCCAGGTTACTCATAACACTCCTGGTCACTTTCAGAGTTCTCAGCGTTCTCATTGCACTACAACTCTTAGTGATCGTATCCAGGTTACTCATAACACTCCTGGTCACTTTCAGAGTTCTCAGCGTTCTCATTGCACTACAACTCTTAGTGATCGTATCCAGGTTACTCATAACACTCCTGGTCACTTTCAGAGTTCTCAGCGTTCTCATTGCACTACAACTCTTAGTGATCGTATCCAGGTTACTCATAACACTCCTGGTCACTTTCAGAGTTCTCAGCGTTCTCATTGCACTACAACTCTTAGTGATCGTATCCAGGTTACTCATAACACTCCTGGTCACTTTCAGAGTTCTCAGCGTTCTCATTGCACTACAACTCTTAGTGATCGTATCCAGGTTACTCATAACACTCCTGGTCACTTTCAGAGTTCTCAGCGTTCTCATTGCACTACAACTCTTAGTGATCGTATCCAGGTTACTCATAACACTCCTGGTCACTTTCAGAGTTCTCAGCGTTCTCATTGCACTACAACTCTTAGTGATCGTATCCAGGTTACTCATAACACTCCTGGTCACTTTCAGAGTTCTCAGCGTTCTCATTGCACTACAACTCTTAGTGATCGTATCCAGGTTACTCATAACACTCCTGGTCACTTTCAGAGTTCTCAGCGTTCTCATTGCACTACAACTCTTAGTGATCGTATCCAGGTTACTCATAACACTCCTGGTCACTTTCAGAGTTCTCAGCGTTCTCATTGCACTACAACTCTTAGTGATCGTATCCAGGTTACTCATAACACTCCTGGTCACTTTCAGAGTTCTCAGCGTTCTCATTGCACTACAACTCTTAGTGATCGTATCCAGGTTACTCATAACACTCCTGGTCACTTTCAGAGTTCTCAGCGTTCTCATTGCACTACAACTCTTAGTGATCGTATCCAGGTTACTCATAACACTCCTGGTCACTTTCAGAGTTCTCAGCGTTCTCATTGCACTACAACTCTTAGTGATCGTATCCAGGTTACTCATAACACTCCTGGTCACTTTCAGAGTTCTCAGCGTTCTCATTGCACTACAACTCTTAGTGATCGTATCCAGGTTACTCATAACACTCCTGGTCACTTTCAGAGTTCTCAGCGTTCTCATTGCACTACAACTCTTAGTGATCGTATCCAGGTTACTCATAACACTCCTGGTCACTTTCAGAGTTCTCAGCGTTCTCATTGCACTACAACTCTTAGTGATCGTATCCAGGTTACTCATAACACTCCTGGTCACTTTCAGAGTTCTCAGCGTTCTCATTGCACTACAACTCTTAGTGATCGTATCCAGGTTACTCATAACACTCCTGGTCACTTTCAGAGTTCTCAGCGTTCTCATTGCACTACAACTCTTAGTGATCGTATCCAGGTTACTCATAACACTCCTGGTCACTTTCAGAGTTCTCAGCGTTCTCATTGCACTACAACTCTTAGTGATCGTATCCAGGTTACTCATAACACTCCTGGTCACTTTCAGAGTTCTCAGCGTTCTCATTGCACTACAACTCTTAGTGATCGTATCCAGGTTACTCATAACACTCCTGGTCACTTTCAGAGTTCTCAGCGTTCTCATTGCACTACAACTCTTAGTGATCGTATCCAGGTTACTCATAACACTCCTGGTCACTTTCAGAGTTCTCAGCGTTCTCATTGCACTACAACTCTTAGTGATCGTATCCAGGTTACTCATAACACTCCTGGTCACTTTCAGAGTTCTCAGCGTTCTCATTGCACTACAACTCTTAGTGATCGTATCCAGGTTACTCATAACACTCCTGGTCACTTTCAGAGTTCTCAGCGTTCTCATTGCACTACAACTCTTAGTGATCGTATCCAGGTTACTCATAACACTCCTGGTCACTTTCAGAGTTCTCAGCGTTCTCATTGCACTACAACTCTTAGTGATCGTATCCAGGTTACTCATAACACTCCTGGTCACTTTCAGAGTTCTCAGCGTTCTCATTGCACTACAACTCTTAGTGATCGTATCCAGGTTACTCATAACACTCCTGGTCACTTTCAGAGTTCTCAGCGTTCTCATTGCACTACAACTCTTAGTGATCGTATCCAGGTTACTCATAACACTCCTGGTCACTTTCAGAGTTCTCAGCGTTCTCATTGCACTACAACTCTTAGTGATCGTATCCAGGTTACTCATAACACTCCTGGTCACTTTCAGAGTTCTCAGCGTTCTCATTGCACTACAACTCTTAGTGATCGTATCCAGGTTACTCATAACACTCCTGGTCACTTTCAGTGTTCTCAGCGTTCTCATTGCACTACAACTCTTAGTGATCGTATCCAGGTTACTCATAACACTCCTGGTCACTTTCAGAGTTCTCAGCGTTCTCATTGCACTACAACTCTTAGTGATCGTATCCAGGTTACTCATAACACTCCTGGTCACTTTCAGAGTTCTCAGCGTTCTCATTGCACTACAACTCTTAGTGATCGTATCCAGGTTACTCATAACACTCCTGGTCACTTTCAGAGTTCTCAGCGTTCTCATTGCACTACAACTCTTAGTGATCGTATCCAGGTTACTCATAACACTCCTGGTCACTTTCAGAGTTCTCAGCGTTCTCATTGCACTACAACTCTTAGTGATCGTATCCAGGTTACTCATAACACTCCTGGTCACTTTCAGAGTTCTCAGCGTTCTCATTGCACTACAACTCTTAGTGATCGTATCCAGGTTACTCATAACACTCCTGGTCACTTTCAGAGTTCTCAGCGTTCTCATTGCACTACAACTCTTAGTGATCGTATCCAGGTTACTCATAACACTCCTGGTCACTTTCAGAGTTCTCAGCGTTCTCATTGCACTACAACTCTTAGTGATCGTATCCAGGTTACTCATAACACTCCTGGTCACTTTCAGAGTTCTCAGCGTTCTCATTGCACTACAACTCTTAGTGATCGTATCCAGGTTACTCATAACACTCCTGGTCACTTTCAGAGTTCTCAGCGTTCTCATTGCACTACAACTCTTAGTGATCGTATCCAGGTTACTCATAACACTCCTGGTCACTTTCAGAGTTCTCAGCGTTCTCATTGCACTACAACTCTTAGTGATCGTATCCAGGTTACTCATAACACTCCTGGTCACTTTCAGAGTTCTCAGCGTTCTCATTGCACTACAACTCTTAGTGATCGTATCCAGGTTACTCATAACACTCCTGGTCACTTTCAGAGTTCTCAGCGTTCTCATTGCACTACAACTCTTAGTGATCGTATCCAGGTTACTCATAACACTCCTGGTCACTTTCAGAGTTCTCAGCGTTCTCATTGCACTACAACTCTTAGTGATCGTATCCAGGTTACTCATAACACTCCTGGTCACTTTCAGAGTTCTCAGCGTTCTCATTGCACTACAACTCTTAGTGATCGTATCCAGGTTACTCATAACACTCCTGGTCACTTTCAGAGTTCTCAGCGTTCTCATTGCACTACAACTCTTAGTGATCGTATCCAGGTTACTCATAACACTCCTGGTCACTTTCAGAGTTCTCAGCGTTCTCATTGCACTACAACTCTTAGTGATCGTATCCAGGTTACTCATAACACTCCTGGTCACTTTCAGTGTTCTCAGCGTTCTCATTGCACTACAACTCTTAGTGATCGTATCCAGGTTACTCATAACACTCCTGGTCACTTTCAGAGTTCTCAGCGTTCTCATTGCACTACAACTCTTAGTGATCGTATCCAGGTTACTCATAACACTCCTGGTCACTTTCAGTGTTCTCAGCGTTCTCATTGCACTACAACTCTTAGTGATCGTATCCAGGTTACTCATAACACTCCTGGTCACTTTCAGAGTTCTCAGCGTTCTCATTGCACTACAACTCTTAGTGATCGTATCCAGGTTACTCATAACACTCCTGGTCACTTTCAGAGTTCTCAGCGTTCTCATTGCACTACAACTCTTAGTGATCGTATCCAGGTTACTCATAACACTCCTGGTCACTTTCAGAGTTCTCAGCGTTCTCATTGCACTACAACTCTTAGTGATCGTATCCAGGTTACTCATAACACTCCTGGTCACTTTCAGAGTTCTCAGCGTTCTCATTGCACTACAACTCTTAGTGATCGTATCCAGGTTACTCATAACACTCCTGGTCACTTTCAGAGTTCTCAGCGTTCTCATTGCACTACAACTCTTAGTGATCGTATCCAGGTTACTCATAACACTCCTGGTCACTTTCAGAGTTCTCAGCGTTCTCATTGCACTACAACTCTTAGTGATCGTATCCAGGTTACTCATAACACTCCTGGTCACTTTCAGAGTTCTCAGCGTTCTCATTGCACTACAACTCTTAGTGATCGTATCCAGGTTACTCATAACACTCCTGGTCACTTTCAGAGTTCTCAGCGTTCTCATTGCACTACAACTCTTAGTGATCGTATCCAGGTTACTCATAACACTCCTGGTCACTTTCAGAGTTCTCAGCGTTCTCATTGCACTACAACTCTTAGTGATCGTATCCAGGTTACTCATAACACTCCTGGTCACTTTCAGAGTTCTCAGCGTTCTCATTGCACTACAACTCTTAGTGATCGTATCCAGGTTACTCATAACACTCCTGGTCACTTTCAGAGTTCTCAGCGTTCTCATTGCACTACAACTCTTAGTGATCGTATCCAGGTTACTCATAACACTCCTGGTCACTTTCAGAGTTCTCAGCGTTCTCATTGCACTACAACTCTTAGTGATCGTATCCAGGTTACTCATAACACTCCTGGTCACTTTCAGAGTTCTCAGCGTTCTCATTGCACTACAACTCTTAGTGATCGTATCCAGGTTACTCATAACACTCCTGGTCACTTTCAGAGTTCTCAGCGTTCTCATTGCACTACAACTCTTAGTGATCGTATCCAGGTTACTCATAACACTCCTGGTCACTTTCAGAGTTCTCAGCGTTCTCATTGCACTACAACTCTTAGTGATCGTATCCAGGTTACTCATAACACTCCTGGTCACTTTCAGAGTTCTCAGCGTTCTCATTGCACTACAACTCTTAGTGATCGTATCCAGGTTACTCATAACACTCCTGGTCACTTTCAGAGTTCTCAGCGTTCTCATTGCACTACAACTCTTAGTGATCGTATCCAGGTTACTCATAACACTCCTGGTCACTTTCAGAGTTCTCAGCGTTCTCATTGCACTACAACTCTTAGTGATCGTATCCAGGTTACTCATAACACTCCTGGTCACTTTCAGAGTTCTCAGCGTTCTCATTGCACTACAACTCTTAGTGATCGTATCCAGGTTACTCATAACACTCCTGGTCACTTTCAGAGTTCTCAGCGTTCTCATTGCACTACAACTCTTAGTGATCGTATCCAGGTTACTCATAACACTCCTGGTCACTTTCAGAGTTCTCAGCGTTCTCATTGCACTACAACTCTTAGTGATCGTATCCAGGTTACTCATAACACTCCTGGTCACTTTCAGAGTTCTCAGCGTTCTCATTGCACTACAACTCTTAGTGATCGTATCCAGGTTACTCATAACACTCCTGGTCACTTTCAGAGTTCTCAGCGTTCTCATTGCACTACAACTCTTAGTGATCGTATCCAGGTTACTCATAACACTCCTGGTCACTTTCAGAGTTCTCAGCGTTCTCATTGCACTACAACTCTTAGTGATCGTATCCAGGTTACTCATAACACTCCTGGTCACTTTCAGAGTTCTCAGCGTTCTCATTGCACTACAACTCTTAGTGATCGTATCCAGGTTACTCATAACACTCCTGGTCACTTTCAGAGTTCTCAGCGTTCTCATTGCACTACAACTCTTAGTGATCGTATCCAGGTTACTCATAACACTCCTGGTCACTTTCAGAGTTCTCAGCGTTCTCATTGCACTACAACTCTTAGTGATCGTATCCAGGTTACTCATAACACTCCTGGTCACTTTCAGAGTTCTCAGCGTTCTCATTGCACTACAACTCTTAGTGATCGTATCCAGGTTACTCATAACACTCCTGGTCACTTTCAGAGTTCTCAGCGTTCTCATTGCACTACAACTCTTAGTGATCGTATCCAGGTTACTCATAACACTCCTGGTCACTTTCAGAGTTCTCAGCGTTCTCATTGCACTACAACTCTTAGTGATCGTATCCAGGTTACTCATAACACTCCTGGTCACTTTCAGAGTTCTCAGCGTTCTCATTGCACTACAACTCTTAGTGATCGTATCCAGGTTACTCATAACACTCCTGGTCACTTTCAGTGTTCTCAGCGTTCTCATTGCACTACAACTCTTAGTGATCGTATCCAGGTTACTCATAACACTCCTGGTCACTTTCAGAGTTCTCAGCGTTCTCATTGCACTACAACTCTTAGTGATCGTATCCAGGTTACTCATAACACTCCTGGTCACTTTCAGAGTTCTCAGCGTTCTCATTGCACTACAACTCTTAGTGATCGTATCCAGGTTACTCATAACACTCCTGGTCACTTTCAGAGTTCTCAGCGTTCTCATTGCACTACAACTCTTAGTGATCGTATCCAGGTTACTCATAACACTCCTGGTCACTTTCAGAGTTCTCAGCGTTCTCATTGCACTACAACTCTTAGTGATCGTATCCAGGTTACTCATAACACTCCTGGTCACTTTCAGAGTTCTCAGCGTTCTCATTGCACTACAACTCTTAGTGATCGTATCCAGGTTACTCATAACACTCCTGGTCACTTTCAGTGTTCTCAGCGTTCTCATTGCACTACAACTCTTAGTGATCGTATCCAGGTTACTCATAACACTCCTGGTCACTTTCAGAGTTCTCAGCGTTCTCATTGCACTACAACTCTTAGTGATCGTATCCAGGTTACTCATAACACTCCTGGTCACTTTCAGAGTTCTCAGCGTTCTCATTGCACTACAACTCTTAGTGATCGTATCCAGGTTACTCATAACACTCCTGGTCACTTTCAGAGTTCTCAGCGTTCTCATTGCACTACAACTCTTAGTGATCGTATCCAGGTTACTCATAACACTCCTGGTCACTTTCAGAGTTCTCAGCGTTCTCATTGCACTACAACTCTTAGTGATCGTATCCAGGTTACTCATAACACTCCTGGTCACTTTCAGTGTTCTCAGCGTTCTCATTGCACTACAACTCTTAGTGATCGTATCCAGGTTACTCATAACACTCCTGGTCACTTTCAGTGTTCTCAGCGTTCTCATTGCACTACAACTCTTAGTGATCGTATCCAGGTTACTCATAACACTCCTGGTCACTTTCAGAGTTCTCAGCGTTCTCATTGCACTACAACTCTTAGTGATCGTATCCAGGTTACTCATAACACTCCTGGTCACTTTCAGAGTTCTCAGCGTTCTCATTGCACTACAACTCTTAGTGATCGTATCCAGGTTACTCATAACACTCCTGGTCACTTTCAGAGTTCTCAGCGTTCTCATTGCACTACAACTCTTAGTGATCGTATCCAGGTTACTCATAACACTCCTGGTCACTTTCAGAGTTCTCAGCGTTCTCATTGCACTACAACTCTTAGTGATCGTATCCAGGTTACTCATAACACTCCTGGTCACTTTCAGAGTTCTCAGCGTTCTCATTGCACTACAACTCTTAGTGATCGTATCCAGGTTACTCATAACACTCCTGGTCACTTTCAGAGTTCTCAGCGTTCTCATTGCACTACAACTCTTAGTGATCGTATCCAGGTTACTCATAACACTCCTGGTCACTTTCAGAGTTCTCAGCGTTCTCATTGCACTACAACTCTTAGTGATCGTATCCAGGTTACTCATAACACTCCTGGTCACTTTCAGAGTTCTCAGCGTTCTCATTGCACTACAACTCTTAGTGATCGTATCCAGGTTACTCATAACACTCCTGGTCACTTTCAGAGTTCTCAGCGTTCTCATTGCACTACAACTCTTAGTGATCGTATCCAGGTTACTCATAACACTCCTGGTCACTTTCAGAGTTCTCAGCGTTCTCATTGCACTACAACTCTTAGTGATCGTATCCAGGTTACTCATAACACTCCTGGTCACTTTCAGAGTTCTCAGCGTTCTCATTGCACTACAACTCTTAGTGATCGTATCCAGGTTACTCATAACACTCCTGGTCACTTTCAGAGTTCTCAGCGTTCTCATTGCACTACAACTCTTAGTGATCGTATCCAGGTTACTCATAACACTCCTGGTCACTTTCAGAGTTCTCAGCGTTCTCATTGCACTACAACTCTTAGTGATCGTATCCAGGTTACTCATAACACTCCTGGTCACTTTCAGAGTCCTCAGCGTTCTCATTGCACTACAACTCTTAGTGATCGTATCCAGGTTACTCATAACACTCCTGGTCACTTTCAGAGTTCTCAGCGTTCTCATTGCACTACAACTCTTAGTGATCGTATCCAGGTTACTCATAACACTCCTGGTCACTTTCAGAGTTCTCAGCGTTCTCATTGCACTACAACTCTTAGTGATCGTATCCAGGTTACTCATAACACTCCTGGTCACTTTCAGAGTTCTCAGCGTTCTCATTGCACTACAACTCTTAGTGATCGTATCCAGGTTACTCATAACACTCCTGGTCACTTTCAGAGTTCTCAGCGTTCTCATTGCACTACAACTCTTAGTGATCGTATCCAGGTTACTCATAACACTCCTGGTCACTTTCAGTGTTCTCAGCGTTCTCATTGCACTACAACTCTTAGTGATCGTATCCAGGTTACTCATAACACTCCTGGTCACTTTCAGAGTTCTCAGCGTTCTCATTGCACTACAACTCTTAGTGATCGTATCCAGGTTACTCATAACACTCCTGGTCACTTTCAGAGTTCTCAGCGTTCTCATTGCACTACAACTCTTAGTGATCGTATCCAGGTTACTCATAACACTCCTGGTCACTTTCAGAGTTCTCAGCGTTCTCATTGCACTACAACTCTTAGTGATCGTATCCAGGTTACTCATAACACTCCTGGTCACTTTCAGAGTTCTCAGCGTTCTCATTGCACTACAACTCTTAGTGATCGTATCCAGGTTACTCATAACACTCCTGGTCACTTTCAGTGTTCTCAGCGTTCTCATTGCACTACAACTCTTAGTGATCGTATCCAGGTTACTCATAACACTCCTGGTCACTTTCAGTGTTCTCAGCGTTCTCATTGCACTACAACTCTTAGTGATCGTATCCAGGTTACTCATAACACTCCTGGTCACTTTCAGAGTTCTCAGCGTTCTCATTGCACTACAACTCTTAGTGATCGTATCCAGGTTACTCATAACACTCCTGGTCACTTTCAGAGTTCTCAGCGTTCTCATTGCACTACAACTCTTAGTGATCGTATCCAGGTTACTCATAACACTCCTGGTCACTTTCAGTGTTCTCAGCGTTCTCATTGCACTACAACTCTTAGTGATCGTATCCAGGTTACTCATAACACTCCTGGTCACTTTCAGAGTTCTCAGCGTTCTCATTGCACTACAACTCTTAGTGATCGTATCCAGGTTACTCATAACACTCCTGGTCACTTTCAGTGTTCTCAGCGTTCTCATTGCACTACAACTCTTAGTGATCGTATCCAGGTTACTCATAACACTCCTGGTCACTTTCAGTGTTCTCAGCGTTCTCATTGCACTACAACTCTTAGTGATCGTATCCAGGTTACTCATAACACTCCTGGTCACTTTCAGTGTTCTCAGCGTTCTCATTGCACTACAACTCTTAGTGATCGTATCCAGGTTACTCATAACACTCCTGGTCACTTTCAGAGTTCTCAGCGTTCTCATTGCACTACAACTCTTAGTGATCGTATCCAGGTTACTCATAACACTCCTGGTCACTTTCAGTGTTCTCAGCGTTCTCATTGCACTACAACTCTTAGTGATCGTATCCAGGTTACTCATAACACTCCTGGTCACTTTCAGTGTTCTCAGCGTTCTCATTGCACTACAACTCTTAGTGATCGTATCCAGGTTACTCATAACACTCCTGGTCACTTTCAGAGTTCTCAGCGTTCTCATTGCACTACAACTCTTAGTGATCGTATCCAGGTTACTCATAACACTCCTGGTCACTTTCAGTGTTCTCAGCGTTCTCATTGCACTACAACTCTTAGTGATCGTATCCAGGTTACTCATAACACTCCTGGTCACTTTCAGTGTTCTCAGCGTTCTCATTGCACTACAACTCTTAGTGATCGTATCCAGGTTACTCATAACACTCCTGGTCACTTTCAGAGTTCTCAGCGTTCTCATTGCACTACAACTCTTAGTGATCGTATCCAGGTTACTCATAACACTCCTGGTCACTTTCAGAGTTCTCAGCGTTCTCATTGCACTACAACTCTTAGTGATCGTATCCAGGTTACTCATAACACTCCTGGTCACTTTCAGAGTTCTCAGCGTTCTCATTGCACTACAACTCTTAGTGATCGTATCCAGGTTACTCATAACACTCCTGGTCACTTTCAGAGTTCTCAGCGTTCTCATTGCACTACAACTCTTAGTGATCGTATCCAGGTTACTCATAACACTCCTGGTCACTTTCAGAGTTCTCAGCGTTCTCATTGCACTACAACTCTTAGTGATCGTATCCAGGTTACTCATAACACTCCTGGTCACTTTCAGAGTTCTCTCAGCGTTCTCATTGCACTACAACTCTTAGTGATCGTATCCAGGTTACTCATAACACTCCTGGTCACTTTCAGTGTTCTCAGCGTTCTCATTGCACTACAACTCTTAGTGATCGTATCCAGGTTACTCATAACACTCCTGGTCACTTTCAGAGTTCTCAGCGTTCTCATTGCACTACAACTCTTAGTGATCGTATCCAGGTTACTCATAACACTCCTGGTCACTTTCAGAGTTCTCAGCGTTCTCATTGCACTACAACTCTTAGTGATCGTATCCAGGTTACTCATAACACTCCTGGTCACTTTCAGAGTTCTCAGCGTTCTCATTGCACTACAACTCTTAGTGATCGTATCCAGGTTACTCATAACACTCCTGGTCACTTTCAGTGTTCTCAGCGTTCTCATTGCACTACAACTCTTAGTGATCGTATCCAGGTTACTCATAACACTCCTGGTCACTTTCAGAGTTCTCAGCGTTCTCATTGCACTACAACTCTTAGTGATCGTATCCAGGTTACTCATAACACTCCTGGTCACTTTCAGAGTTCTCAGCGTTCTCATTGCACTACAACTCTTAGTGATCGTATCCAGGTTACTCATAACACTCCTGGTCACTTTCAGAGTTCTCAGCGTTCTCATTGCACTACAACTCTTAGTGATCGTATCCAGGTTACTCATAACACTCCTGGTCACTTTCAGAGTTCTCAGCGTTCTCATTGCACTACAACTCTTAGTGATCGTATCCAGGTTACTCATAACACTCCTGGTCACTTTCAGAGTTCTCAGCGTTCTCATTGCACTACAACTCTTAGTGATCGTATCCAGGTTACTCATAACACTCCTGGTCACTTTCAGAGTTCTCAGCGTTCTCATTGCACTACAACTCTTAGTGATCGTATCCAGGTTACTCATAACACTCCTGGTCACTTTCAGAGTTCTCAGCGTTCTCATTGCACTACAACTCTTAGTGATCGTATCCAGGTTACTCATAACACTCCTGGTCACTTTCAGTGTTCTCAGCGTTCTCATTGCACTACAACTCTTAGTGATCGTATCCAGGTTACTCATAACACTCCTGGTCACTTTCAGAGTTCTCAGCGTTCTCATTGCACTACAACTCTTAGTGATCGTATCCAGGTTACTCATAACACTCCTGGTCACTTTCAGAGTTCTCAGCGTTCTCATTGCACTACAACTCTTAGTGATCGTATCCAGGTTACTCATAACACTCCTGGTCACTTTCAGAGTTCTCAGCGTTCTCATTGCACTACAACTCTTAGTGATCGTATCCAGGTTACTCATAACACTCCTGGTCACTTTCAGTGTTCTCAGCGTTCTCATTGCACTACAACTCTTAGTGATCGTATCCAGGTTACTCATAACACTCCTGGTCACTTTCAGAGTTCTCAGCGTTCTCATTGCACTACAACTCTTAGTGATCGTATCCAGGTTACTCATAACACTCCTGGTCACTTTCAGAGTTCTCAGCGTTCTCATTGCACTACAACTCTTAGTGATCGTATCCAGGTTACTCATAACACTCCTGGTCACTTTCAGAGTTCTCAATGTTCTCTAGTTGGACTGACAGCTCTACGGGAAAGGAATTTGCTACCCATTGGCACACCACCTGCTCATCTTCTTTTGTAGTATATCTGTTACTATGTCTATGCAACTTGAAATATAATGACAGAACCATTCAACCGGTTAATTCACATTTGAGTAAATGCAAATCCAGTATTAATACCAGAATTATGTCTGCACTGATTGTTTCCCATTGTGTTCGGTTTCAACATTCTTTTTCTGATCTTAAATGGAGGGTTATTGATCATGTCCCCTTAGACCCCCACGGTGATGACCATGAATACGATTACAATGCCTGGAACAATGCTGTATTTTTAAATTACGCACAGTTTCTCCTGGTGGTCTAAATCTTGGGGTGTATTGGTGGAGTTTGCTGTGAAAGACTGATCAATATCCAATCAGCTGATTCTGATTTATACGTCAGATGCGACTGTTGGACCCATCTGGGTTAAAAAGAACTTTGCTGGTTTTTCCTTTCATTACAGCTAATCACTTGCCAGTAGCAGTCTGGCAGAAGCCGAAAGCTGCCAGTATGACTTCATGTGAACGACTTGCGTCTTGCTGAAGAAAAGCTGGAATGTTGCCAGTAGGACTTTATCAACCTTGCTGTAGAAGGCTTGAAACAGAGCTCTTGCCTTTGTGGGGCTCAACACAATGCTGTGTCGTGTCTTCCTGGCTTTTATTCACCAGCTAAGTGCCTCTCTCTGGCTTTTTCCCTTATTAGTCATTTAAAAGTGACTTTATTATAAATTTGGTTGGCCTAGTACACATTGGTGGTTGGGTACCACTTTATTTAGAATAAAAGGATATATTTCTATTTGGAAGGTTTTTGACCTTGCACAACAAACATTCCGACATTAAATAGCGATTTTGCTCTTCATTTTGATCTTTTGGCTGAGATTGTCATTAGAGGAGCATGGGTTTGTCGCTCAGCAATATAATGCATCCTTTGGGGAATTGCAGAGTTAGTTTAGGATTTCGAGAGGTTGGTAAGGGTCCATACTTCACATTCTAAGGCGTGTTTTTGGGGACGACCAATGCAAGAATAACTGAGGCAGTGTTATACCGCCAAGTAAGATGTGATGCAAGGTACTGTATGTCATGACAAACATATGAGTACTTACTTGATCTTATAATGCATTAGAGTGCGATGCAAGGTACTGTATGTCATGACGAACATGTGATCTTATAATGCATTAGATGCACTGAGATTACTTTGCAGTGTTCCGGGCATGACACAGACTAGTATACAGTATATTGTCTAGTTTGCATCAGCATTTATGTATCATCAGTATTTATCTCTAGTTTGCATGAGCAACATATTGTCAGTGAGAACAGCAGCTTAGGAGATGCATGTTTTAACAGAGGAGACGTGGCCGCCAGGGGTGTCTATGGGTATATCATGGATACGGGCACAATCAGAAACGTGCAACTTTACAGAATACAATGAGCATGGGGACGCCCAAAACACTTTCAGCTTTTACCCATGTCTGCAATATTGATGAGGGGCATGTTTCTATGCTTCACTCTATGGCCTGTGCCTGAATCCGTGCATGGGTCTCGCCCTGGATATTTTATTTTATTTATTTATTTAAAGGGTATTTCTATCCCGCCTTATCCTTTAATCAAGGCGGTGTACACAGCAAACAATCAGTGTCATTGGTGTTTGTGTTGTTATGTTTATGTACATTGAGGTATATGGGTGTAGGTGGGCTGATTAGCGTGAGCTATTTACAACATGTGGTTTTTACAGTTATATACATATATATATATATATATGAACATAAGTATATACATGGGCCAGTATATACCGACCTAGAATCCATCACACCTCCTAACCGGCTAAGGAGATCGAATGCTGCAAACACCCTCATTCTACCTAAGGCAAGTACTAAGTGCTCTCAAGCTACTAGATCTAGAGCCTTTGCCTTTTTTGCACCATCTTGCTGGAACGCACTTCCGGCGCCTATCAGAACCATCAGCGATCTCTCCCAATTCAAGAAGGAACTGAAGCATCACCTTTTTCTCCTTCACTACGATGCCGCAGCCCCCCCCCCCCACAGTCACCTACTTCCACACCTCATGGTAGCTCCTCAAGCCCACGCATCTTACACTCCTAGTCTGAATACCTGCAACCACACCTTAACCGCCTCCATACTTAACTTACTCTGAGAAGCTCGTGCTGTGCACGTAACCATGTATATAGTTACATTAACTGGCCTGTATATAGTTATTGTTCTCCCTGTTCTCCCTGTTAAGAAACTTGTTCATTGTATACCCGAGTTATTTTAAATGTTTATTGTAAGCACAAATCACTAAACTGAGATGTGTAGTTTCAATGTTTATTGTAAACCGCACTGATCTTAAATAGCGCGGTATAAAAGAAAATGTAATAAATAATAAATAATAAATATGTGCATGGGCCAGCTGAACAGCATGCTGGATGTGTCCCACTGGAGATGTCTATAAGCCAATCCCAGAAACATGGGCACATCTATACCTGCAGATTTGGAATTTGTAAGAAATCGCACCTGTGCCTGATTTAAACATGTCCGCTGGACATAATCAGCCTATATTGAATCTGCGTCTACGAGTTTACATCAGGCCTGGACATCGTTTAAAAATGCCATCTTGGAAGCTCAGACCAGATGCATTTCACACATTAAAAGAAGGTTGAAGGAAGGCATTTAAAGGAAATAGGAAACAGCAAAGTTAGATGCAAGGCATTGATTTAGCAGAGGAAAAGAGAATTTGAAAAGACACTTGCTGTAGAGGCAAAATAATCAAACCCTTTACAGGTATATTCATAGAAACATAGAAACATAGAAACATGATGACAGAAAAAGACCACAAGGCCCATCTAGTCTGTCCTTCCATAACAACAACTACAACAGTCCACTTTTTACCTTTAGAGATCCTCTGTGTTGGTCCCATGCTTTTTTGAATTCAGTTACTGTCCTCATCTCTACCACCTCCACTGGGAGACTATTCCACGGATCCACTACTCTTTCCGTAAAGAAATATTTCCGCATATCACTCCTGAATCTATCTCCCTTCACCCTCATCCCATGTCCCCTCGTCGCAGAACTTGCTTTCAATTGAAAGAGGCTCTCTCCCTGAACATTTATGCCACGGAGGTATTTAAACATCTCAATCATATCACCTCTATCCCGCCTTTCCTCTAAGGTGTACATATTAAGATCCTTAAGTCTGTCCTCATATGCTTTATAATGAAGACTACTAATCATCTTAGTAGCAACCCTCTGCACTGACTCCATCCTGTTCACATCCTTTTGAAGGTGCGGTCTCCAGAATTGCACACCATACTCCAAATGAGGTCGCACCAAAGACTTATACAGAGGCATTATCACCTCCTTTTTTCTGCTAGCCATTCCTCTCCGTATGCACCCAAGCATCCTTCTAGCTTTTGCCGTCGCCTTTTCTACCTGTTTAGCTACTTTAAGATCATCGGACACAACTACGCCTAGGTCCCGCTCTTCTTTAGTGGACAAAAGTACTTCACCTCCTATGCTGTATTGCTCCCTTGGATTGCTGCAGCCAAAATGCATGACCTTACATTTTTTAACATTAAATCCCAGCTGCCAAATTCTAGACCATTCTTCAAGCTTAGCTAGATCCCTCCTCATGTTATCTACACCTTCCTGGGTGTCTACTTATTGCAGATTTTGGTATCATCAGCAAAGAGGCAAACCTTAACCCGACAGCCCTTCCGCTATATCACTAACAAAGATGTTAAAAAGAATCGGACCAAGGACAGATCCCTGGGGCACACCACTGGTAACATCCTTCTCCTCAGAGTGAGCTCCATTTACTTGTACTCTTTGTCGCCTCCCACCCAACCAATTTCTAACCCAAGCAGTAACTTTAGGGTCCATCCCTAGGGTGCTCAGATTGTTTATAAGTCGCCTGTGAGGAACAGTGTCAAAGGCTTTACTGAAATCTAAATACACCACATCTAGAGCTCTCCCTCGGTCCAACTCCCTGGTCACCCAGTCAAAGAAATCAATCAGATTTGTCTGACAAGACCTGCCTCTGGTGAATCCATGCTGCCTCGGATCCTGTAATCCGCTGGACTCCAGAAACCTCACTATTTTCTCTTTCAACAGCGTTTCCATTAATTTACTCACCACTGAAGTTAAACTAACCGGCCTGTAGTTTTCAACCACATCCTTACTTCCGCTTTTGTGTAAAGGCACCACATGAGCCTCTCTCCAGTCCTTTGGCACCACTCCCGACTCCAACGAGGCATTGAAAAGGTCAGTCAGTGGAGTTGCTAGAACGTCCCCAAGTTCCCTCAGTATTCTAGGGTGTATCCCATCTGGTCCCATCGCTTTGTCTACTTTAAGTTGAGCTAGTTTCTCACGAACACAGTCTTCTGAAAATTGTTCAAGATGTCCCTCGCTTCTGTTCTTATTTGTGGTGTTTTCTGAGGTCCTGCTCCTGGTTCTTCATCTGTGAACACAGAACAAAAATATTTGTTAAGCAATTCCGCTTTATCCTTATCAGCTTCTACATATTCCCCCCCTGTACCCTTGAGTCTGACAATACCACTTTTGTCCTTCCTCTTCTCACTAATATATCTGAAAAATGTCTTATCTCCCCATTTTATTGCATTGGCTATTTCCTCCTCCTTTTGAATCTTTGCCTTCTTGACTACTTTGCTAGCTTCTCTAAGTTTTTCCAAATACAGATGCCTGTCTTCCTTTCTCTGTGATCTCTTGTATTTCATGAAGGCCTCCCTCTTTTTCTTCACTTTTTCAGCTACTTCCTTCGAAAACCATAGCGGTCTCCTGTTCCTTTTGCCTTTATTTACCATTTTAACAAAAAGGTTGGTTGCCTTTAAAATACCCCCTTTCAGTTTTGCCCACTGTTGTTCTACATCCCCCAGCTGTTCCCATCCCACTAATGACTCCCTGAGGTATTGGCCCATCTTCGCAAAGTTAGTCTTCCTAAAGTCTAAGATCTTTACCTTGGAATGGATTCTAACAGCCCTAGTCCTAATACTGAACCACACCATCTGGTGATCACTGGATGCAAAATGATCTCCCACTACAACATCAGAAACACTTTCACCATTGGTAAGAACCAAGTCCAGTATGGCCCCTTCACGTGTGGGGTCTGTTACCAATTGCCTGAATAGTTCTCCCTGTAGAGAATCCAGGATCTCCTTACTCCTAGATGATACTGCAGCAGGAATGTGCCAATCAACATCTGGCATATTGAAATCTCCTAGCAGTAGCACTTCCCCTTTCCTAGCAATGCTGCGTATGTCTTCAATTAACTCTCTGTCCACCTCTTCCTCTTGTGAGGGAGGTCTGTATATCACACCAATGCAAATAGATTTCTCTTTCCCTCTTTCTAGTTTAACCCACAATGCCTCCTCTCTCCCTTTTAAGCTCTGTAATTCCAAAGCTTTAATAGTAGTTTTTACATATAGTGCTACTCCTCCTCCCCTTCTTCCTACCCTGTCCTTTCTGAATAAAGTATAGCCAGGTATAGTTACATCCCAGTCATGGTTTTCTGTGAACCATGTTTCTGTAACTGCCACTAAATCTAAGTCAGCCACTCCCACCAAAGCTTCAACTTCAGAGATCTTATTTCCCATGCTACGGGCATTAATACACACTGCTTTCCATATGTTACCCCTGTTACCCATTTCCATAAAGGTATTTAATGTATCACTTACCTGGGGGCTTTCTTCACCCATCCCCAACGAATCTAGTTTAAAGCCCTCTTCAGTAGATTAGCCAGTCTAGTACCAAAGATGTGTTGACCTTTCTTGGACAGATGGATGCCATCTCTGCTCTGCAACCCTTGGAACAGCATCCCATGGTCTAGGAAACCAAAACGCTCTCGAAGACACCATCCACGCAGCCATGCATTAATCTCCAGGATGCGAGCCTCTCTGCCTTGGCCTTTACCCTCAACAGGGAGGATTGAAGAGAACACCACCTGTGCACCTACCTGCTTCAACCCTCTGTCCCAGAGCCATGAAGTCACTTTTGATACGTTCCGAGGTATACCTGGCAGTATCATTTGTTCCAACATGGATTAGCAACATTGGGTAATAGTCAGTGGGCTTGATGAGTCTCGGCAAATTCTCCGTAACATTTTGGATCTTGGCACCAGGCAGACAGCATACCTCTCTGGACATCAAGTCTGGTCGGCAGATGGACGCCTCAGTACCCCTCAGAAGAGAGTCTCCAACCACCACTACCCTTCGTTCCTTCTGGTCACTGATTCTGCAACTATGGGGTACTTGAACTCTGGTTCTTCCCTTTCCAGGGATGCTTTCACCTCCTCCACTTCCAGGGCTGCATAATGGTTCTTCAATTCAAGGGCTGGAGAAGTTGGATTGGTGATTTTGAGGAGAGAACTTTCAAACATGTCCTGGACAGGAGTTTAAAAACAGACACCATTCAAAGCAAGAAGCCTGTGAGAGTCAATTGGACCATTAGATAACTGAGGGGCCATTCAGGGAGGACGAGGTATAACCAAGAGATTAAATGAATAGTTAGCTTTGGGCCTTACTGAGGAGGAAGTTGGGAAGAACATAAGAAATGCCAGACTGGGTCAGACTAAGGCGTCCATCAAGCCCAGTATCCTGTTTCCAACAGCGGCCAATCCAGGTCCAAGTATCAGTCAGGTTCCAAAAAGATAGACAGATTCCATGATGCTTACAGAAACGTGACGGCAGAAAAAGATCATATGGCCTATCTAATCTGCCCTTCAATATCAACTAATATAGTCCCAGGGATAAGCAGTGGATTTACTGGGTCCACTTTAATAATGTTTTATGGACTTTTCCTTCAGGAACTTGTCCAAACCTCTTTTAAATCTAGCTATACTAACAGCTTTTACTACATCCTGTTAGGGAGGGAAGAGTGGCCTAGTGGTTAGGACAAGGTACCTCAGGCCAGAGGGCCAGGTGCTCAATTCCCACCTGGGGACAGCAATCTTAGGCCAGAGGGACTGGGGCTTGTGGTCCCATAGGCACTCCTTGTGGCCTTGGGCAAGCCACTCAACCCTCCATTGCCTCACATACACATAGATTGTGAGCTCTTTGCGGACAAGGGACTATATCCAGTACCTGCCTATAGTGATTGTAAACCGCTCTGATTCCCTTCAGCCCGGGCAGTATATCAAGAAATTGAATGAACATAAACGTCCTCTGATAACAAACTCCAGAGTTTGATTATGCATTTCTCTGATTAGTCTTAAATGGGCTACATTATAGCTTCATTGCATGTCCCCTAGTCTTTCTACTCTGTGACTGGGTAAACAACCGATCTACGTTTACCCGTTCCACTCCATTCATTAATTTATAGACCTCTATCATATCTCCCCTCAGCTGTCTCTTTTCCAAGTTGAAGAGCCCCAACGTTTTAAGCCTCTCCTCATAGGGATATCCTTCCATCCCCTTTACCATTTTGGTGGCTCTTCTCTGTACCTTTTCTAATTCTGCTATCTCCTTTTTAAGATATGGCAACCAGAATTGTACATGGCAGATAGGGCATTTACTGGTGATGATTCAGTTACAGTTTATTGGATTCTTTTTAACATCTTTGTTAGTGATATAGCGGAAGGGCTGTCGGGTAAGGTTTGCCTCTTTGCAGATGATACCAAAATCTGCAATAGAGTAGACACCCAGGAAGGTGTAGATAACATGAGGAGGGATCTAGCTAAGCTTGAAGAATGGTCTAGAATTTGGCAGCTGGGATTTAATGTTAAAAAATGTAAGGTCATGCATTTGGGCTGCAGCAATCCAAGGGAGCAATACAGTATAGGAGGTGAAGTACTTTTGTCCACTAAAGAAGAGCGGGACCTAGGCGTGGTTGTATCTGATGATCTTAAAGTAGCTAAACAGGTAGAAAAGGCGATGGCAAAAGCTAGAAGGATGCTTGGGTGCATACGGAGAGGAATGGCTAGCAGAAAAAAGGAGGTGATAATGCCTCTGTATGAGTCTTTGGTGCGACCTCATTTGGAGTATGGTGTGCAATTCTGGAGACCGCACCTTCAAAAGGATGTGAACAGGATGGAGTCGGTGCAGAGGGTTGCTACTAAAATGATTAATGGGCTTCATTATAAAGCATATGAGGACAGACTTAAGGATCTTAATATGTACACCTTAGAGGAAAGGCAGGATAGAGGTGATATGATTGAGATGTTTAAATACCTCTGTGGCATAAATGTTCAGGGAGAGAGCCTCTTTCAATTGAAAGCAAGTTCTGCTACGAGGGGACATGGGATGAGGGTGAAGGGAGATAGATTCAGGAGGGATATGCGGAAATATTTCTTTACAGAAAGAGTAGTGGATCCATGGAATAGTCTCCCAGTGGAGGTGGTAGAGATGAGGACAGTAACTGAATTCAAAAAAGCATGGGACCAACACAGAGGATCTCTAAAGGTAAAAAGTGGACTGTTGTAGTTGTTGTTATGGAAGGACAGACTAGATAGGCCATGTGGTCTTTTTCTGTCATCATGTTTCTATGTTTCTATATACCACCAATCATTTATTTATTTTAGTTATTTGTTTAACAGGTTTTTATACCGCCTTATCATAAAATTCAAAGCGGTTTACCTTATAACATGAACCAGGAAATGTACATTAAACAGGGACAATCAACTTGGAAGATTATATGGGGAATGCCATAAGGCTCAAAGGATTGGTAACAATTAAATAGATAACATTAAGAACAAGTATTTACAATAATTGTATACTATGGTAAGATAGTGGACTCTAGTCAAGTGATAGAACTAGGCGCCTGGATATTCTACTGGGTAAATTTAAGGGAAGGTTTACATTTTAGGGCACAGGAGGGAAGGCGGTAGAGGGTGAAACGTTCTTGACAGACTGTAAATCTGTAAATCAATCATGAATCATAACTTGGCGGTGCACAATAAAAATTGCAAATTTTTCAACACAATCACAACAGCAAAAAGCACAGGATGAATGACCAGGACAGGAGGGGCCAGAGGGGCCAAGGTTACAGTGGCGAAGCAGCGTCCTAAGACCACAGAAAGAGGGGAAAGGACATGGGCACACACTAAGACTGACAAATGGAAAGGAGGGGGAAGGGGATGAATCCTGATGGTGGTACTGAATACATGGGCGGTGGCAGCATGCCCGAGGGAAGAAACAGTCAGCTAGGAGGTGGCAAAAGGAAAGGTTTGAGAAAAAAGATGAGCCTTAAGTTGGGCCTTAAAGGGGTAAAAGATAACTCACTATGAAGGTGGGGGGGGGGGGGGGAGGGAATTCCAGAGGGTTGGGGCCACAACACAAAAAGCAGAGGAAGAGAGCTGTTGAGATGCACATGACATGAGGGCTGTGCAGCATCAACAGGTTACGTAATTCAGATCGATGAGTGGGGGAAAAGGAACTGGGACAAAAGGGAGGGACAACCAGTGTAGAAAGCGTGAAAGGTGAGAATGAGAAACTTAGAGGGGACAGAAAAATGACCGGCAACTGGTGCTCGGAGAGAAAAAGGGGAGTGACACTATCAAACTGACAAGCACCATGGAGAAGTTTAATAGCTGTAGACAAGGGGGGCGGGGGAGACCGGAAAGGAGGGAGTTGGCATAATCCTGAGAAAGTGTCAGGGTGCGGACCGAGGGAACTTCAAGGAACTTGTGAATGGAACGTATTTGCTGGAGAAGGAAGCAGCATTGTTGGACGGTGTGAGAAAAATCAGAAGAAAACGAGAGAGAACAGTCAAAGAATCTGCACCCCAAGAAACAGCACCATGTAGGGGAATAGAGGAGCCGTGAATAGAGGGGAACACAGGAAGAGGTGGTGGAAGAGCATGAGCAACAGTCTTAGAAGGATGGCTTCAAGCCATGAGTGGAGGTCCAGTCAGCGATCTGAGCAAGTTTTATGGAAACCTGAGAAACAACAGCAGCAGAGGAAAGAGAAGTTGAATGTCATCGGCATAGGATAAAAGGGTGATATCTAACAACTGGATCAGGAAGGCCAAGGGGATGAGAAAGATGTTGAAAAGGATAGGCCCCAAAACCGACCCCTGAGGGAGACCACAGTGCAGGGGCTGAGGAGTAGAACGTAGTGAGGACCAGGAGACCTTGAAGGTACGGTTGTGCAGATAGGAGCAGAACCACAGTAAAGCAGGACCAGAACCCCTAAGAGAATGCAGTTGAGAAAGGAGAAGAGTGGTTCACAAAGTCCAAAGCTGCAGTGAGATCGAAAGACACAAGAAGAATTTTGTGCTTAGAGTCCAAGGCAGTGTGAAGCAAATTGGTAATAGCGAGAAGAGAGTGTTCAGTGGAAACCTGTCTGGGCTGGATGAACAGTACTGGCGTGAAGGAGCAAAGTCTGCAGCTGCTGGGTGACCAAGCGCTCACTCACCTTGTATAGCAAGGGCAAGAGGGAGATGGGACAGTAGTTAAGGGGGATTCTGGGGGT
This sequence comes from Ichthyophis bannanicus, assembly GCA_033557465.1. NCBI lineage: Eukaryota > Metazoa > Chordata > Amphibia > Gymnophiona > Ichthyophiidae > Ichthyophis > Ichthyophis bannanicus. Next base: position 1,033,252,717 of record CM066034.1, read on the forward strand.
CTAAAGGAACTAAAAGAAATCACAGTGAAACAGGAAGGTATAATAGGAAAATTGAGAAACTAAAGAATAGCAAATCATTTGTTACATGTAAGCTCACGACAGCATGTTGCTATCTGTGAGCACTTTATGTTTACTGTAAACCGCGCTGATGAGAAAGAGCGCGGTATATAAGAACATTAAATAAATAAAATAAATAAATAAATAAACACTAAAATAATGAAAGAACTCCAAATGAAATTGCAGGCGTATTATTTGTAATTTGTAGCCTATCACTAAAATCTTTTATGGTACTTGAAGATTTGAGGGTGGTCAACAAAAGGCAAAAAGAACTATAGGGTTGATCCAAGAAACTAGAGACTGGTGAGCCCTACATCAGTGCCAGAGAAAATGGTAGAAACTATTGTAAAGAACAAACAGGCCAATATTTAGAGCACTTAGCTAGATGGTCAATGGAAGGCCGTTAAGTAAGGTAATGCTGCACAGACCACCCTGACACGGTGGAGGAAGAGCGGCACCAGCTCTGTTCGGATAAGCCCTGCTACATACCCAGTTAGATGGTCAATGGAAGGCCGTTAAGTAAGGTAATGCTGCACAGACCACCCTGACACGGTGGAGGAAGAGCGGCACCAGCTCTGTTCGGATAAGCCCTGCTACATACCCAGTTAGATGGTCAATGGAAGGCCGTTAAGTAAGGTAATGCTGCACAGACCACCCTGACACGGTGGAGGAAGAGCGGCACCAGCTCTGTTCGGATAAGCCCTGCTACATACCCAGTTAGATGGTCAATGGAAGGCCGTTAAGTAAGGTAATGCTGCACAGACCACCCTGACACGGTGGAGGAAGAGCGGCACCAGCTCTGTTCGGATAAGCCCTGCTACATACCCAGTTAGATGGTCAATGGAAGGCCGTTAAGTAAGGTAATGCTGCTGACCATCTTCACAGACCACCCTGACACGGTGGAGGAAGAGCGGCACCAGCTCTGTTCGGATAAGCCCTGCTACATACCCAGTTAGATGGTCAATGGAAGGCCGTTAAGTAAGATAATGCTGCACAGACCACCCTGACACGGTGGAGGAAGAGCGGCACCAGCTCTGTTCGGATAAGCCCTGCTACATACCCAGTTAGATGGTCAATGGAAGGCCGTTAAGTAAGGTAATGCTGCACAGACCACCCTGACACGGTGGAGGAAGAGCGGCACCAGCTCTGTTCGGATAAGCCCTGCTACATACCCAGTTAGATGGTCAATGGAAGGCCGTTAAGTAAGGTAATGCTGCTGACCATCTTCACAGACCACCCTGACACGGTGGAGGAAGAGCGGCACCAGCTCTGTTCGGATAAGCCCTGCTACATACCCAGTTAGATGGTCAATGGAAGGCCGTTAAGTAAGGTAATGCTGCACAGACCACCCTGACACGGTGGAGGAAGAGCGGCACCAGCTCTGTTCGGATAAGCCCTGCTACATACCCAGTTAGATGGTCAATGGAAGGCCGTTAAGTAAGGTAATGCTGCACAGACCACCCTGACACGGTGGAGGAAGAGCGGCACCAGCTCTGTTCGGATAAGCCCTGCTACATACCCAGTTAGATGGTCAATGGAAGGCCGTTAAGTAAGGTAATGCTGCACAGACCACCCTGACACGGTGGAGGAAGAGCGGCACCAGCTCTGTTCGGATAAGCCCTGCTACATACCCAGTTAGATGGTCAATGGAAGGCCGTTAAGTAAGGTAATGCTGCACAGACCACCCTGACACGGTGGAGGAAGAGCGGCACCAGCTCTGTTCGGATAAGCCCTGCTACATACCCAGTTAGATGGTCAATGGAAGGCCGTTAAGTAAGGTAATGCTGCACAGACCACCCTGACACGGTGGAGGAAGAGCGGCACCAGCTCTGTTCGGATAAGCCCTGCTACATACCCAGTTAGATGGTCAATGGAAGGCCGTTAAGTAAGGTAATGCTGCACAGACCACCCTGACACGGTGGAGGAAGAGCGGCACCAGCTCTGTTCGGATAAGCCCTGCTACATACCCAGTTAGATGGTCAATGGAAGGCCGTTAAGTAAGGTAATGCTGCACAGACCACCCTGACACGGTGGAGGAAGAGCGGCACCAGCTCTGTTCGGATAAGCCCTGCTACATACCCAGTTAGATGGTCAATGGAAGGCCGTTAAGTAAGGTAATGCTGCACAGACCACCCTGACACGGTGGAGGAAGAGCGGCACCAGCTCTGTTCGGATAAGCCCTGCTACATACCCAGTTAGTGCGCATTTCAGTCAGGACTTATCTCATTGAAGTGAAGGAGTAGCCAAGGGGTAACCAAGAGACCAGGGGTCAATTCCCACTGCCACTCCTTGTGGCCTTTGGTAATCGCTTAACCCTCCATTGCCTCAGAAGAAAATCCTTATTGCACTCACAATACTGAAAAAGGGTCAATGTCAGAGTGAAAAATAGAACTAAAAAGGGAAAAATCACTCTACATGTACATAATCTTCAAATAAACGGATGTTATCAACAGAGCAAAAACAAATAATGAGGAGAAAAAGGCCTCAGAACCACTGGGATACAGAGCTATACCAACAGGCATTGACCACCCGAAGCTCTCCACAAAACATCAACGGTCAATGCCCAGATTAGTGATCAAGAAGGCTGGTAAAGGCAGGGCCATTGTGTTGCTTAACAGGACGGATTATGTAGCTGAAGCACACAGACAATTGAGTGATTTGACAACTTATTTGGTTTTGGAACAGGATCCTACTTGTGTTTTGCAGAAACTTATTTTGGATTTAACTACATCAGCTTTACGGCTTCAATGCATTACAAAGAAGGAATTTTCTTTATTGAACCCGTCATCGGTGATGGTGGCATGTTTTTACCTGTTACCAAAGATACATAAAAGTTTAGTTAACCCACTGGGACGGCCTATTGTTTCTACAAGAGGTTCTCTTTTGCAGCCATTGTCAATGTTTGTAGATTCATTCTTGTGCCCTTTATTGCTTGCTATTCCTTCTTATCTTAGGGACACTGTTCGTTTTCTTAATGTGTTGACTGAGGTGAAAGTATTATCTGCTCTACCTGATGTTTTGTTAGTCACCTTGGATGTCACTGCTCTATATACCAGTATTCCTCAGTCCATTGGGGGTGTGCGGATGGGGATGGAGGCCTCAGAGGCACATCCTAAGCTGCAGTGGGTGTAGCGGCGGCAGCCACTCTCCACACTAGAAGTGTTGCTTGAACTAGTGTCCCCCGCTCCTCTTAGCTCAGCTGCAGATCTGGAGAACGGAGGCCTGTTAGAGGGCTAGCCAGGGACGGAGGCCTATTAGGCACGTCCTGGGCTGCCGCGCTGTCTGGGCTTCCTTTCAAGCCCCATTGTCCTGGAGACCTTTCCCTGCTGACTGCTCCCCGAAGGCATGAGCATGAGCCCCCATGCTTCTGGTCGCAGCGTGGAGAGATTCACCGCTGCCTGAAGAGAGCTCACAGCTGGTCTAGATTAGACAGGAATCTGAAGAGAAGCAAGAAGAAGGTAATTTAAAACTGACAATACATACGTTGTAGATGAGAAAATTCTCCTGATGATTTTAAAGTTTGATTAAAGTTTGATTTCTGGTGGAGAGTAGCAAAGTCCGTCTTGCTGGCAAGGCGGAAGAACTAAAACTGGCTAGCTAGGGGCGGGCAGGGGATGGGGCCAGTTGGCCCATGCTCAGAAGGGCAGAAAAGCCCTTCTGAGCTATGGAGAGTACTTCCGTCTCGGCGCCGTCGGATGACGTCACCAAGTGTGGCTGACTCATCCTGCTTGTCCTAGGAGAAGTTTTGTTAGTCATCTTGGATGTCACTGCTCTATATACCAGTATTCCTCAGGAGGAAGCTTTAATAATCATAAAGGAGGCATTGGTGTCCCGTGGAGACCTTTCACACTCTCCTTTAGGCTTTACCATGCATCTAGCTGAGATAGCCATGACATGTAATTTTTTTGTTTTTGAGGGACAGATATACCAGCAAGTTCAGGGGTGGCAATGGGGGCCACTTTTGCCCCGTCTGTAACCAATCTGTATATGGGTGCTTTTGAACGTAGGTGGTTAACCATATCTCCTTTTTTGTCCCATATTAAAGTTTGGCACAGGTTCATTGATGATGTTTTTCTGCTTTGGGAGGGCTCAGTAGAGGACCTGCTACAGTTTCATCAATGGCTCAATGTTTGCCGCCCTGCGATACAGTTTACCCTCCCTTATCATGGTACAAAAAAACGGAGTTACTTACCTGTAACTGGAGTTCTCCGTGGACAGCAGGATAAGTCAGCCACAATTGGTGACGTCATCCGACGGCGCCGAGATGGAAGTACTCTCCATAGCTCAGAAGGGCTTTTGCCCTTCTGAGCATGGGCCAACCGGCCCTGCCCCCTGGCCCACCCCTAGCTAGCCAGTTCGTCACTAGCTGAGCCTTAGCCGCTAGGAGGTGGGCACTGGTCAGAGGCCGAACCCTTCCCAGGGGAGGTGGGCGGGTATGTGTGGCTGACTTATCCTGCTGTCCACGGAGAACTCCAGTTACAGGTAAGTAACTCCGTTTTCTCCTAGGACAAGCAGGATGAATCAGCCACAATTGGTGTCTCCCAAGCTGACATGCGATGTGGTGGAAGGGGTAGGCCGAGATCAGGTTCAAAGACACTTATCAGGGCTGGAAGTTGTAATGGTGTGCCCTGAGGCACTTTGGGATGCCATCGTTAGGCACCAGGTGGCGGAGGCAACCCGCCAGGGTGCAGTGTGAGCGTGCAGCGTGTAGGGGGCGCGCTCATTTTATTTATTTATTTCTATATACCGCGCTATTAAAATCGGTGCGGTTCACAATGAACAGAAACATACTACAATGTGAGTCACATTGAGTTTACAGAGAACAGGGTTTGAACTTGGGAGAACTAAGTAATTAGGCTACGCGGCAGCAGTGATTGTGAGGTATATGGTCTCAGTGGGCCACTGCAGAGGCGGCCGCAGTGTAAATGGTCTCGATGGGCAGCCGCAGGAGTCCCAATGAGCGGTAGCGTTGTTAGCCAATGCAATCATGACCGCCACAGTATAGATGCTGGAGGCACTGCAAGATTGGCGTCAGATTGACGCCGCGCTGAATATCGGCGGTGGATAGACCAGCAGCAATATTGACGGTGTTAGAGAGTGATGCGATTAGAGCCAATGACACGGCAAGGGATGTGGGTCCTGAGTCAGTTCATGACTTGGTTAGGTGCGTCCAGATAGGGTGTAGCAGGCAAGGCCTAGAGACTGCTAGGCGCCGTGTTTGTCCCTGTTGTAAGAAGTGTTAGTAGGTGCCTCTACCAGAAGTGTGAGCCGCAGGCTGTCGATGGGTCCTTTGGCAGGCTGTCGATGGATCGTTTGGCACCACGATAGACCTGTGCTTTCCCTTGGCACGACTTGAACTTCTGCTTGTGGCCATGGCCGATCCGGTCGATGGTGGGGCACGCGGATTTGGCATGCAGATCTTGGAGTCTGCAGGTTCCTAGAGGTGCTGTGACCCTGGTTTGTTGGGGTGCCATGCGCTGATGCGTGAATGACCGTGTACGTCCTGGGCATGTAGCCGCGTAGGGCTGCGATGCTGTCCAGGGTGTGGAGTGTCTCTGGCGGCCGTGGCGGCATTACGTGCATGGTAGGTATGCGGTCCCGATTAGCAGTTTTGAGCACTAAGCTGCCGTAAAAAAACAGCCTGAGTTGTTCTTGAAGGAATCTCACTTGTGGTCCACCCCAGTTTGCCTGTGAGTGACAGCAAGGCTGCCGGGCGCAGTTGTCGTAGGCCGCGATCGCCCAGCCTGGTTGATGATGTTTCTGCTAGGCACTGTAGGATGGATTCCCACTAGGACTTGTGGGGAGGATGTTCACTCGTAGAAGATAAGAATAGGTGGTATGCCGGGTCAGTGTCCATTTGTGGCCGGCGCTGTGGGACCTGCAGGATGGATTTTCAGTAGGACCTGCAGCAGATCAGGGAACGACATGTCGGGACTGAATTGATAGTACTCCTCGTCCACTGCACATGATGCGAGGAGAAGGTATCCAGTAGTCCTAAGCCATAAGAAGGGGAAAACGCATTGGTGCTGTCCAGGGTATGATGAAGATGGCTTGGCTCTGCCCGCCTGAACAGTCATCATCCTGCTCCTCAGGTAGGTCGATTTGTGGTCAATGTTGTGGGTCACTTGTGTGGAGGTGGAAACCTGTCCCCTGTTGCACAGGTGCAGGACTAGAGCCAATTTGTTGGCTGTGTGTGGGGCCCTAGAGCGCAGAGTGATCGGGATGCTCTGACGGCGTGCTCGAAACCCCAACCGGGTATTGAATATGTGAACGTTTGTACCAATGTATCTGCCCTCATGACCGATGGTGATCCGTTGACTGGCACCTCTCATTCATGGCTACTGCAGGACTCCGCCACCTGGAGGACTCCTAGGTTCAGTGTCCCGGATGTCGCTGGGGGGTCTAGTAGTGCAAGATTCTCTGCGCAAGGGTAGCATGATGGCAACCTGTTTCCCCCATTCCTGGGAAATAGACGGGTCAATTGTTCTTGTCTTCGGGGGCAGAGTGCAGCCACCATGCGCAGCTGGGAGCTGCGGAGCTTGGTACTGCCATTGTCCTTACAAAAAACATGGGATTACCGTTAGCCATGTGAATCTTCCCAGAGATGCGGGCTTCACGCGGTAGGCCATGACCATGCGGCCTTTCACCAGAGATGTGTGCTTCACCAGGGATGCGGGCTTCGCACGGTAGGCCCTGATATTCAGGAAAGTGCAGAGACATGATCTCCGAGGTCCGCAATTGGGACCTGGATCTGTGAACATTCGTGTTAAGCAGTGGGTGGTAGTGTCCCGCACTGTAGCCCCCTCAGTTCTGGGGGGGAGAGGCACCCTGGGTCGAGAAGATGTTTCGGAGTCTCGGTTGCCACGGTGCTGATGTTCACTCCAACAGCACCCAGTCAGTGCTGATGCTCCCTGTTCACGTCAGCAGCACCCGGTTGGTTCTGATGCTCACTCGAACAGTGCCCCGCCGATGCGAGGCTTCTGGGTGACTACGGATAGGCCTATTTTGCTGGATTGGCCTCAAGGTGGCAAGGCAGAGGTCAGCTCCTTCTCACGAAGGGGAGCCACCAATATCTGTCACAGGAGTCTGCTGCAACCACATGCTGTGAGGTATGCAGCATGGACCTCTGACCATTCCTGAGCTGTAAGCGAGGGTGTGCTGAGGGCGCAATGCAACGGCCGATGTAAGGAAGTAGGGCCAATGATGTTGAGCCAGAGGTGCTGCCGGGTGCGAGGGATTTTACTGGCCAGTCTGTGGACATGAGTCCTTCACCTTGCACAACCACAGTTGTTTTACCCGCAGAAGCCGAGGCTGGTTTCCTACGCAATTCGTGGTAGGTGGTTCCCGAATCTCATGTGCTAACGAATGGCTATGAGCATTTTCCTCTGCATGTTCATGCATTGATCGACAAGCTACTGTGCTGTCACAGTCAAAGGAGAACCAGTTGAACGTGGATCTCCTGGATGCTAGGATGGTGTCCCAAGCGCTAGGCTATCCCTCCACTCGGATATGGAGGTAGGTCAGCCTGGTTCATACAACGCAGTGGAATAGTCTCGCGGAAGATGAGGGATCAGGATGATGGAGATGAGATGTTGATGGACTAAGGTGGTTGTGTCCAAGGTGGGCGCCCTCTTGGGTCATGCCAGCTCTGGTGTGGAATGCACCATCTGGCCTATCAGTCCTAGCGACGGGCCTTGGAAAGACCTGCTGCTGGAGGGATTGTGATCTGCTTATAGAGACAGGTAATGGGTGTAGAGGTAAGACACTGGAGGGTCGAAAGGTCTGCTCATGTTTACAGCTCCAGGTGGAAGATGCCAGATTGGCAGTTCTAGATCTTTCACTAATTATAGGAACATGGTCTGCAGGAGCTACAGCCGGGAGTTGAACCTGTGACCTTCCTTGAACACACTGGTTGTATGCACTGCATCCAACTGCTGCCAATTCTGGAGGGCGGCGCTGGCCAGGGGCTCGGCGGCTGCTGTCCGGAGACTCATGATCAGGTTCAACCTTGAACAAGATCCAGCCTTGGAATGGAGCAAGAGTCTGACCCATGCCCTGGACACTGCTTGCGGAGGGCTTGCATCAACAGTGGCCAGACTCCTACCTATAGGAGGGAAGAAGGGAAAGGAATGAAACCCCTGTCCCCCACATGTGGCGCAGTGTCTGAGCTACACCTCCATGGGGAACGGTGCCGTATTACTCAGGTTCAGAGTTCAGTGTAGGCTCAGGGTTAGGTGTAAGCTGATAAGGAGGTTAAGGTGCAGACATCAGGAGAGCCTCCAGTTGGTATGGAACTGGCCCTAGGTACTGCCCCTAGGGCAGCGAGTGTGAGGGAGACAAGAGCCTTCCACTGGGGCAGTGAGTGCCAAGGAAGAAGAATCTTCCACTGGCCAAGCCACCCGATCCTTCCTCAAGGTTTGGGAGTGGCCCTGACGCCTGAGGGGGGGGGGGAGGGTGTCTCCTTATCACGGCCTCAAACCCGCTAGAGGGATTGGGAGCAGATTATCTCAAGCAGACCCAGTGCCATTATGTGGCGGAATTGATGTCTCGAGAGGTCGACTAGGAACTTTGCCAGGAGCAGAAGGTCCATGCAGAGGGTCTTCAAGAGTTCCCTTTTTTTTTTGTAAGGGGGGGTCTAAGACTAAGAAGGGCTCCGAGGGTTCTAGTGAGTAGAAGGGCTTCCCTGCAGCATGCCCATTCATGGACGCTTCTTCCCCTTCAGTAGTTCTGCTGCTAACTGCAGTATTAGGGGTAGGCGCCAGCGCATCAACTTAAACGGCGCGGCAAGGGAGAGTGGAGTGGAGCTCTCCTCACTGACCTGTAGTCGCGGACCCGGGGTTGGCAGACTCGGCGCTTGAGCAGAAGAAAGGAAACTTGCCTCCGCATTTGGTGCAGGGGAGAAGTTCCTCTGTACAGACGCAGGAATGCTTGCCTCAGTGCTTTAGGCACCGCCTCTGGGGTCCCGGTGCAGAGTGAAGCGGAGGAAAGCCTACTTAGTTGCTGCTAGAGAATCCAGAGTGTCGGCGCTGTCTGCGCCTCTGCCTCCGCGCCAGACGGGACCGTCAGCAATGGGAGTCTGCGAGCGGCTCCTCCTCCCCGAAGCTGGATCGGCGCCGACCAGTGGCGCCATAGGAGGGAGGAGCCGGGCTCGTGAAACAATCCTCTGTGATCGGCTCCTCCTCCCCTGATGCTGGATCGGCGCCAGTCAATGGTGCCGAGGGGGGGGGGGGGGGAGAAGCCTGACCGTGATGTAGTAGGGCAAATGGCTGCCGCCATGAGAGACACGTGGCAGGCCGGATTGGGGGTGCAGGAAGCTTACCGGAGGCCTGCACCTGGTGATGCAGTCGATACAAGGGGGGTAGTCTGTCGGGGTCTCCTGAACGATGCCCCTCGCTCCCCTTCATACCGCCGAAGCGAGATAGCGGCAGCACCGTAGGGGTCCCAGAAGGAGAGCTCATGCTACAGGGAGCATGGCTGTCCGAAGGAGGCATGGTGTAGCGGCGGCAGCGATCCTCAAGTAAGTGCTGCTTGAACCATAGTCCCCCGCTCCTCTTTGCATCTGCCACCGAAGAGAGCACGTGGACCGAAGGGAATCCGAGTTCCGCTGCAAGATCTGGAGACCGGAGGTCTGTTAGAGGGCTAGCCGGGGATGGAGGCCTGTTAGGCACGTCCTGGGCTGCTGCTGGTTGGGCTTCCTTACCAGCCCCATTGTCCTGGAGACCTTTCCCCGCTGACAGACAGGTATCTGAAGAGAAGCAAGAAGAAGGCATAAGGATTGAAACTGATAATACGTATGTTGTAGATGGATTTTTGGTGGAGAGTAACAAAGTCCATCTTGCTGGCAAGGCGGAAGAACTGAAACTGGCTAGCTAGGGGCGGGCCAGGGGGCAGGGCCGGTTGGCCCATGCTCAGAAGGGCAAAAGCCCTTCTGAGCTATGGAGAGTACTTCCGTCTCGGCGCCGTCGGATGACGTCACCAATTGTGGCTGACTCATCCTGCTTGTCCTAGGAGAATGGCCTTTTTGGATGTATGGGTGATAAAGCAGGCTGCAGGATGGGTGACGACCATACACCAGAAGGAAACTGATAGAAATTCTTTTTCTGCCACACATCGCCAGCCCCTCGGACCTCCGATCGCTACCTGGACTCCCGCTGGGACGGAACAGCACTCCTCCGGTGCTCACAGCAGCCAATCCGGCTCTTCAACGCTCCTCTTAAAAGGAGCACGCTGCAGGCAACAAGTTCTTTTCTGCCGCACATCGCCAGCCCCTTGGACCTCCGATCGCTACCTGGACTCCCGCTGGGACGGAACAGCACTCCTCCGGTGCTCACAGCAGCCAATCCGGCTCTTCAATGCTCCTCTTAAAAGGAGCACGCTGCAGGCAACAAGTTCTTTTCTGCCGCACATCGCCAGCCCCTCGGACCTCCGATCGCTACCTGGACTCCCGCTGGGACGGAACAGCACTCCTCCGGTGCTCACAGCAGCCAATCCGGCTCTTCAACGCTCCTCTTAAAAGGAGCACGCTGCAGGCAACAAGTTCTTTTCTGCCGCACATCGCCAGCCCCTCGGACCTCCGATCGCTACCTGGACTCCCGCTGGGACGGAACAGCACTCCTCCGGTGCTCACAGCAGCCAATCCGTCTCTTCAACGCTCCTCTTAAAAGGAGCACGCTGCAGGCAACAAGTTCTTTTCTGCCGCACATCGCCAGCCCCTCGGACCTCCGATCGCTACCTGGACTCCCGCTGGGACGGAACAGCACTCCTCCGGTGCTCACAGCAGCCAATCCGGCTCTTCAACGCTCCTCTTAAAAGGAGCGCGCTGCAGGCGTGACCGCGCCTGGCGGGCCCGCGCCTGAGGGCCTAGCCAGAGGGCCCTTTGGCGTGGCCCTTAGGAGGTGGCCCGAAAAAAAGAGCTGCAAGACAAACGAAAGACTCTCACATCGTGACCTGGAGCTCCCCATCAAGGTTAAGCTCGCTCCACCCAGACACCAAAGAAACCAGCTGAAACCATCAATCAGTTGATTCGATCTAATTGCAAGACCTATGGTGAGATTTTCTACAGCCTACATCCTGATTTTGCACCAAACACTTTAACTTAACTCTTTTCCTTATTAGCTGGAAAACACAGCGCACCTTAAACCATTCTCTTATAGTCTATGTATTCAGCATCTTTGCATCCACTTAATACCCCTCCTGCCATTGTCCTCATTGCAATAATTTGTCGTCTCACTGTATGTGACTTGCCAGATAGCCAGCTAGATACATTGTAGCTGAGTATGTTACCTTAAAGTTTGCTGTCCAAATAACTAATTGGTTGCTTTGTACCAGATAGCCAGCTAGATACATTGTAGCTGAGTATGTTACCTTAAAGTTTGCTGTCCAAATAACTAATCGGTTGCTTTGTACTGTCTAGATATAAAATTGGTTACATATGATTGCCTGATAATAATCTGCACATTACTGTATTGATAACAAACTACGCGCACAATACTCTATAGACCTGTTTACATATTGATGTCTAGATATCCAGGCTCAACACATTGTGCACACTCATCCAATACCACTCTTTCTACTATATAACTAATATATAAAGCATCCCCCCCCTGCCTGAAAGGGCAGAGGATACCCGAGACTAACTACCATGCTATCAAACCACGTGACATTCAAAATGACCCATCATCATTTTACACTGGCCATATGCCTCTTATTACCAGCTCTATCACATAGCACCTCAGCCCTCATTGCCAAGCACAATCCCATCCCAGTGTTACAAGGAGCATGGAGGAATTGGTCAAACCCTCCATATCAACTGCCATATGCCTCAGGACGTCAGCCAAGCTCTCACTTAATCTACGTGGCCATCCAGCATAATAACCTGCCCCAAGAAGTAGGCTGCACCCTCTCCCGCAATCTAAAATGTGCACTCATCAATGCACGTTCAATCAGGAATAAATGGCCTGCAGCAGCAGATCTAATATCTGCCCATGACCTAGACATCCTCCTCATCACCGAGACATGGCTGTCCACATCCGATGCAATCATCTTACATAAATTCGTCCCTCCAAACTTCGCCATCCACCCCTGCTACAGGTCTGACAGAAGAGGTGGAGGAGTGCTCATTCTAACAAAGCAAGAACTGCAATTCCAGATCACCTCCGTCAGTAGCACCACAAAACTAGACTCCATCACCATATCAAATAAAGACTGCAGTATCAGTCTATTCTATAGAGCCCCATCACCCTCTCCAGATGATCTAGCTACCATTATTGACTCTGCTGGAAACCCCCCGAACCCTCGTACCCAAAACTGGGTGATGGGAGATTTTAACCTCCCCTCACTCCAGGACAACCATGCTGAGGCCTTCACAGAAGCGCTCAGCGCCTTAGGATATATCCAACTAGTTAACTCCCCCACACATGTCAGAGGAAATAAACTTGACCTAATATTCGCCCCAAAAGATATACTTAACGTTTCACTCAAGACTGTCCCCGCTGTAAGCCCAGTACCATGGTCTGATCACAGCCTGATCACTTTTGAGATACCGTCACACCAAATACAAAAGATGAACCAGACTACAAGTGGACCTACAACCTCAATCACAAAACGGTTCCGGCAATTCAACCTGGAGGAATCCCTGATGAAAATCCAGCCACTACAAAACCCTCCTTCCCAATGCCTTGATGACATGATCACCTCATGGAATGCATGCCTCGATGCCGAAGCCAAAATATCTACTACCAAGAAGGCCGTGAAAACAAGGAAAAATGCCCCATGGTTCTCCCCCGAACTCCGAACTTCACTTCTCAAACTCAGAAGACTTGAAAGATCATGGCGAAGATCCCGTTCAACAGAAAAACTTGATCTGTACAACGAACATTTTAAAAGACACAGGGCAGATGTAACAGCGAGAATGAAACAATTTCATGCAGAGATTTTACAACGCTCTCTAAACAAGCCCCATGAACTCTTTGGATTAGTTAAGACTTTAGCAAAAGAGCCTTCGTTTACACAACCAGACCTCCCTGACCCCCAAGAATATGCTGACTTCCTGCGTACCAAGACAAACCAGTCCAACACTCCTACCGCAAATAATTTCCCCCTAGTGACCCTACCAAATACTGCAACAACGGTCACCAAACACACCATTACTGAGTTCTCTGCCCCTTCAGCAAGAAGCATACAGGACATCGTCTCCTCCATAAATGCCACCACTGCACCAAGTGACCCATGTCCGGCGTTTTGGATAAAATCTCTGCGGACCGAACTCAGCCCCTTCCTCTCCAAACTCATTGCACTATCTTTCTCAACGGGTACATTCCCCAAAAGCCTAAAACAGACAGCAATAAGACCACTACTAAAGAATAGCAAACTGGACCCGGCACGAACTGACTCCTTCAGGCCGATATCAAGTATCCCGCTGCTGGCGAAAATAATTGAGAAGGTTGTGCAACAACAACTTCAACACCATATAGAAATAAATGCACCACTCGACCCTTGCCAACACGGCTTTCGGGAAGCGCATGGGGTAGAAACACTCCTGACCACGTTATTCAATACGCTTATCATTGGATTGGACAATATCAAACAAGGGCTTGCGCTGATCTTCCTAGATATTGCAGCAGCCTTTGACACGGTTTGTCACGAAATACTCCTCTCCCGCCTTAGCGAGAAGGGCATCCAGGGAAACGCATTAACTTGGTGTGCATCATATCTAACGGATCGATGGCAATATGTACGTTCCGGCTCTGCCACGTCCGCACCTTTTCTCCAAGAAAAAGGTGTGCCCCAAGGATCGTCACTGTCTGCACTGCTATTTAACATTTACATGCAGCCCTTATGTAATCTCATCCACTCCTTCAACATTAAATACCTCATCTACGCCGATGATGTTCTCCTTTACATGCCTTTCCTTTTGGACAAACCTGACCTTGCACCCCTCTCTGCCTGTTTCGATGCGGTCACGGATTGGCTACACACACAGAAACTAAAAATAAACTTTAAAAAAACAGAGGTCCTTTTCATCACAAGGAACTCATCATTCATTCCACCAAGCTCCCTGAAGGTCCGGGATGCTGAACTCACTAGCAAACCATCAATTCGGTACCTCGGAGTTATTCTTGACCAACAGCTCAATATGAAGGCCCAGATAAGCAACATGGTAAAAGCAATCTACAACAAAATCAGAACGCTTCGCCACCTGAGACCGCTCCTAGAACCAGAAAATTTTCGATCGGTCTACCAAGCTCTTGTAATCCCTCATTTCGATTACGCGAACGCCATATTACATGGCCTTCCAAAAGCCACCATAACACCGCTTCAACTAGCCATGAATGCAGCCGCCAGAATTCTGCAGGGGGCTTCAAGGAAGGAACATGTCACACCAATACTAAAACAGTTGCACTGGCTTCCGGTCCAAAGCAGGATAACCTTCAAGGTGCTGACACTTACTTTCAAAGCCATTAACAACTGCTCCTCTACATCAATCATTGACCTTATCCAGATGATACCCCCTAATAGAGCAAGAAGATCAGCTGCGATAAATACTTTGATTCTACCAAGGCAGATAACAAAATGCTCACAAGCAACACGATCCAGAGCTTTTTCACTATATGCGTCTACCTGCTGGAATGCCCTTCCCCCCGCTATCAGGGATACCAAAATCATCTCCCATTTTAGGAAGGCACTTAAACATCTTCTCTTCCTACAATATTATACTGACCAGAGTCACCCCCCACAGCAAGCCAGGCCCAGCGACCCACTTAAACAACCTGTGAGTTACAAACATATGAGCCGGGAACCAAGCGTGCCTGACACGGATCCCCCCGACAAATAGCATCTCTTATCACCCTGTCATCAACTATTATGCACTTGAGCTAATGGAACACATTTGATTCATCTCCAAACGTATATTGCAATTTACCTGTATATATGTGTACATAGTTACCCTGTTGTTATTACCTGTACATACACCCCTTGTTATATTGTGAAGCCAGTGCAGACCATCTGTGCTGGACGGTTATGTTTTAATGTAAACCGCGTTGATGCAGAAGAACGCGGTATATAAGAAAGTTAAATAAATAAATAAATAAAATAAATAAATAAATACTAACAGTGCTCATCCTCGCAGATTGGTGGAGGGTCTGCCTTTTTCTCAGTTTATACGCTTCCGATGTAATTGCTCTGACGTAAATGATTTCATTTGCCATGCCCATGTTTTGTAGAGCGAGGTTACCCTCGGGGGGTGGTTGATAGGGCTTATAAAAGAGCTAAGTTCAATAGTTGAGAGTGGTTGCTGTGTCCTCACCCTTCCAGTCAAGTTTCACATGATGCACAGTTTTTGTATTTTGTGACTAAATTTTCGCCTTGGAGTTATCATTTGCAGAGAATAGTAAAGCGATGTTTTCATGTCATGCAGGTGGTTCCGGCCTTAGAGATAAGGATTTATGATGTGTGTGGACTAGAAATCAGAATTTGTGTGATCTCTTGAGTCCTAGTATATTACCTAGCACTGAATGCTCATTGGAGCGTTCTCGTGGACATTGGGTATGTGGCAATTGCTCCATTTGTGTGATCTCTGAGGAGATTACTGCCTTTAATTATAGAGGTGAGATGCATACCATTAGGAGTTGTACTACTTGTGACTCTAGTTTTGTGGTGTATCTGATTCGATGTCCGTGTGGGCTAGTGTACATCGGGAAGACCATTCGTTCCTTTAGGCTTAGGATAAGTGAACATAGGAGCAGGGTACGGTGTAGATGTAAGGAAGCCCCTATTGTACAACATTGTTTGGATGCTGGACATGAGTTTGTAGATCTGCAATGTTTTTGCATTGATCAGGTTTTGACCGGTAGTGGTGACATAGATCGAGAACAGTTTCTGGGATGGCGGGAACAGCAGTGGATCTTTTGGCTGGATTCAGTAGCACCTCGGGGGTTGAATGCCCAGTCTGAGTGGAATGCTTGTTTTTGAAGGGTTGGGTGGGTTGGTATATATCTGTGTGAGTCTGTTTTGGAAAGTGGCTCTGGTTTTGCTGAGCAGTACTATGGGGGAGTGATCGCCGATGCCATGGTGCTGTGGCTGTTCAATCACATTTTGTTCTGCGCTCCGAGTTTGCCAGTGATGGGGGAGGTGGATGCACATAAGAATGCACATGTGCGGCGTTTTTTCACCATTTGAGCATTTGTGTGAAGGATGTGCATATCGTGCTTGGTTACTTATGAGCTGTTTTCCTGAACATACAAGGTTTGTGTTACATAAAGGTTTGGATCGCTGCTTTTTGGTGTGTTTTGTGCTGCCATTTTCTTCTCTTGATTTCAGTTGTTTTTCATGATTGTTCTCTGTTCTCTTCTACAGCATTTGAATTTTCCCCTTGAGAAAGCACATGGCGAAACGCCTAGCCGGCATCGGTGGTGGTGTCGGGGATTATACACGAATGAATTGCTAATTACTGCTGTGTTTTTCCAGTCGTTTTGGCTGTTATGAGATGGAAGAATTGCTTAAGATAAGTGTGGCTTTGCATCAATTTGATATGTACAATTTGTGAGACGTTATACACTCTAGATGAGAATAGAGACTTTTCATGTGAGGAGTTTTTTCTGGCTGTTGATGTTCTGTGGAGAGCTTCGGGTGGTCAATGCCTGTTGGTATAGCTCTGTATCCCAGTGGCTCTGAGGTCTTTTTCTCCTCATTATTTGTTTTTGTTCTGTTGATAACATCCGTTTATTTGAAGATTATGTACATGTAGAGTGATTTTTCCCTTTTTAGTTCAGAAGAAAATCCTGGCAATCTACTTTCAGTCACGCTGCCAAAAAAAACAAGTAGCTGCTGGGTCGCCGGGAGTTAGCACTGACTCGAAGGCACACATTGCATTTTTTTGCGCTTATCCGGACAGTCAGCAGCAGCTCCTATGCAGATACAGCTGGAATACATCTGGCTGCTATTAAAGCACAGTGGCTGACTATTGGCCCTTTTTAAGTATCAGGCTGCAAATTGCTAAACCTATTGATAGTCCTAGTTTAATGGGACAGTCAGCATTGGTGTAGCCAAGGAAAGTCTTGTCTCAGCAATCTGCCACCTGAATAAACATGTGGGTAAAGGCGAGTCAGCTGATATAGTGGATGTGGATTTTAAGAAGATGTTTGACTAGGTCCCTCATGATAGACTTCTCGGAAATTAAAGTGTTATGGGATAGGAGACAGTGTATCCTGTTGTGGTGCAAGATCTGGTTAAAAGACAGGAAGCAGAGAGTAGGACTAAATGGTCAGTGTCAGATATTGAAAGCGATTAACGAGGTTGGCAGACTATGATAACGATGGTAATGGGATACTCGGTGGCACCCGCAGAATATCCCCAGGTGTTGCTTCTGGGGGCAAAGCAGAGGTGCCCAGGAATAACCAGGCAATTGATGACTATTGCTGTTACGCAGTTAGCTTTGCAGCTATCCAACCAACAATGTTGGTGACCGGATATGGGAGCAGCATGAATATCTTGGTCTTAAATACAGCAGTGATAGCTAGTTGCTGTACAATGGCTAGCCGCCCTCTCCCCCTGCATATCAGGTTCTCAGTCTTCTGAATGGAGAAAGAGAAACAGTGACATGTCCAGGGATCAGGGCTTGGGTAGTGGGTCTTTTTTTAACATAGTTATGTTGGTGGATTTCCAAATATATGTTGAATGCAGATATTAATGGTATAAAACATTAGAACCCTTGCCTGAAGGTACAAGTGACTTAGCATTACGACATTAATGTTAAAGGGTCGCATTGCTTTGTAATTTAGGGGTAGGATAGTAACTGGCAGTCTGGGAGATGCAATGCTTTGGTGGTGCCAGTAGATGGCAGCACCACACAGCCTATCAAAAGGGAACTGATGCTGTGTTAAGTGGGGGCTGCCTCCGTCCTCTCTTCTAGAGGATGGAGGGGAGGGGAAGACTCCTCAAAGGTACATTCCTGTTGCTCCTAGAAGGGAGTAGAAGGAACAAGACAGAAGTTTCTGAGACACAAGAGTAAATGTTGACCTTGGTATCTCCGTTTAGAGGGTGGTGTAGAGATCTATCTCCTGTTTCTCTGGTGTGCCAGAGACGTGGAGGGGAAGAGGAACTGTGAAGGACCTGAGCTTGGAGGGACTGAGAGAAACTGAAAGGCTTTTGAGGCCGTGAGTAACCTAAGAAATAGTTTGCTCAATAAGGATGAGTAACCTGAGGAGGGTCAGAGCCGCCTTGTAATTTCTGTGTTGACTGTATGAGACTCTCTTAAGGAAGACTAATGACTAAGATGTGGATGTGATTGTTTAAGAATGATTTATGTGGAAACAGCGCCTTGATAATATTGTAAATTGTTCAAACTCCAAGTAAAGCTTTCAATTTCTTTGGGAACTACACAACCGGTAGCCACCGGATTATTGATGTTTGGGAATTGAATAGACATTGGGTGGCCCAGCAGTGAATTCTGTCCCTTTGGGGAAGAAGCTCAGTGTGAAAAGTGTTTTGCGTGGTCTGGAAAAGGAAACGATGAGTGACCTGAACAAATCTAAATAAAGTTACAGAAAATGCAAAATTATTCAAAGCTGTTAAATCACAAGTGGATTGTGAGTAATTGCAGGAGAACCTGGTGAGACTGCGGGACTGGGCATACAGATGGCAGAAAAAATGTAGCAGCTCGTGCTTGTAACTTTTTATTAACAGACTGGCATGGGCATAATAAATACAGCATGAGGCTTAACATATCTCTGGTCCTTGAATTACAAATCCTGCTTGATAAATATCGCTCAGCTAAATATCCATTCTCCAGGAACAAGCAGGAAGTCAGTCCTCACTTATGGGTGACGTCGGCACCGACAAAGCCCGTGCGGAGCAATTCCCCAGCTTTCAAAGAAAGCCTTTGGGATTGCTGCCACACATGCGTGATCCTCTTCCTGCCCAAAGGTGCCATCTTGCTCAGTCTCCCTTTTTCCGCGGAGCCCTTCGGATGCACGTCCTCATCCTCGTCCCTTGGAAAAAGTGTTTCGTTCTTGGCCCCTGGGCCGTGTTTTTTCCAGTTGCACCAGTCCTCTTCCATTCTCCCCTGCTCTCCTTTTTTCTTTGAGGGGATATCCTTCATTTTTCCCTGTTGCGGGCTTTGCGCCCTTTTTTCTCCCAACCGCTGGCTGCAAAGGTCTTCGATTTAGTGGGGGTCCTTTTTGCCCCTATGGCCATCGGTTTTAAAAAATGCGACAGATGCTCCAAGAACATGTCACTCATGGACACCCATGACTGTTGTCTTCAGTGTCTTGGGGCCGACCATGACCCAGAGCTCTGCTCTCTTTGCAGGAAAATGTCCTCCAAGGTCCTGCTCAGCTGTAAGCAGAAGTCCGATGACATTTTCCGTAAGGTGGCCCCAGAATCCTCGGCAGCACCCTTGGTCATCCTTCCACTGGTGGGATCCCCCACCGGTTCCGCGTTCTTGGCAGCACTCCAGCCAGGGGTCCCCTGAAGTGGAGTGGCGTAAGAAGAAGACCTCGAAGTTGCTGTCAAGGGCTCCGGAAAAGTGTGTGTGCTCCTGTGCTCAGTACCCTGTGGCATTTTATTTATTATTTATTTATTTATTTTTTATACTGTGCTCTTTAGAATCAGTGCGGTTTACATGTATACTAACAGGTACTTTTTATTCCCTTGTCCCCGAAGGGCTCACAATCTAAGTGTACCTGAGGCAATGGAGGGTTAAGTGGCTTGCCCAAGGCCACAAGGAGTAGCCATGGGACCAGAGACCCCAGTCCCTCCAGCCTGAAGTTGCTTGTCCCCATGTGGGAATTGAACCCCTGGCCTTCTGGCCTGA
Organism: Ichthyophis bannanicus; assembly: GCA_033557465.1. NCBI lineage: Eukaryota > Metazoa > Chordata > Amphibia > Gymnophiona > Ichthyophiidae > Ichthyophis > Ichthyophis bannanicus. The sequence continues at coordinate 1,033,272,584 of CM066034.1, forward strand.
GGTTACCTGTCCCAACCACCACTCCTCCCCCAAGAGTTGGGCAAGGAGCGGCCTCGAAAGGTATCTCGTACAGATACAGAGGCCTCCAGCGATGGTGTCTGGTCTCCTGAGGGTCATCCCGGTGAGGACCCCCTCGCCTCCTCCATGCCAGACCCAGTAACTCTGGTGTTGGCATCGCAGAGTCCCATGCCCGTGTGGGAGTCATGATTGCTGGCACTAGAGCGCAGCATTTCTGCCTTAGCTGCTCAGCAGGCACTTGTGCCCAGCACGGCTGGTCCGTGCCTCAAGACCGAGGTTCCCTCAAGAGGGACACCAAAATCCGCCCTGGAAACCCCCAAGAGCCACGGGCCTTGTGAGGGTCCTCTGAGTCATTCCTGCTTGCCTTTCCGGATCTCGGGAGCGTGATCCTCCAAGGCCTCTGGCTACAAGCAGAACTCAGCCTCTAGATGGGGTGACCTGCCCGAGTCAGACTCCACCTCGGACCTCTTGGGCTGGGAGTTAGACGGGGATACTTCCCCGGAGACCCGTGCCCACAGGGACCTCCCTTCGGACCCGTCCCCGTCCGCCTATCAGAGGTGTTCGCCGCCCAAGGGCATATCATTCCTGGCATTCGTTTGGGACATGGCATGGGCCCTCAGCCTGTCTACGCAGACTGAAGAGGAGCCGTGAGCTAAGGAGCTCAATGTTCTACAGTATGAGTCCCTGCCTTGGGAGTCTCTTACTGTCCCGGTTCCCCCCATATTGTCAAGGCTGCTCCTCCGCATGTGGGAGACACCTGCTTCGGTCCCCATTGTGAGCGAGTGCCTCGACACCATGTATAGAGTTCAGCACGGCCCGGGGTTCCGGAAGACCCAGCTCCCGCACACTTCCATGGTTGTGGTTTTTGGGATATAGAAGCAAAAAAAGCCCAAAGTCTCACTCTTCGGTCCCCCCAAGTAGGGAGTTGAGAACTCTCGATGCCCTGGGGCATAAGACCTATCAGGTTCCATGCTCGCTTGCCATATCCAGGCATACCAACTCTATATGGACATGTTCCTGCGTGACCTCGCCAAGGAGCTCAGCGGTTTCGCTGCAGGCCTCGGGGGTGAACCCCTCCTAAGGTTCCAAAACCTCCAGAAATCCATCATGGAGTGTTCGAAGTACCTCTCCCATGCTGCATATGATGGGTTTGAGTCCTCCGCCTGGGTGGCAGTGGCCGGCATCTGGGCTCGGCGCCAGGCATGGTAGGCATGACTCCAGTCTTCGGACCTGGAGCAGTGGGTCCAAGAGATGTTCCTGGATGTCCCTTGCTTTGGCGAACAACTGTTCGGTAAACCTATGGATGATAAGGCCGCTGAGATAGAAATGGAGTTTGTGACTCAAACTCGTCTCTTGCGCAAAATCTCCCTCCCTAAGAAGAAGCAGCAGCCCAAGTATCCGTTCTTCCAAAGGAAGAGGCTCCCTTACCGGGGTTACCCGCCTTTCCCACCCACCTCTGCACTGGCTCCCAGCACGCAGGGGAAGGGAGGTGCACATGGCCACCATAAACCTAAAGGGCCTAAGGCCCAATCACCGGTGCCCCCCAGCCTATTTATTTATTTATTTATAGTTTTTCTATACTGCACTATTTACAATCAGCGCGGTTCACAGGTAACAAAACTTGTGCAAGGGAAAATCCCTGTTGCACTTACATTAAACAGTGAGTTGAACATGGAACACAGGTGAACTATATACAGGTTGATGACTGTAGACAACATCAGCTAAGCTCTATTCATTTGAGTGTTCTAGGCTGAAGAGACGGCTTGGTAATTGTCTGGGACAATGGGGAAGGGATTAACTGGAGGGGGAAGAGGAAAGTGAGAGCTGTGATTGGTTATGTGATGTCATCAGAGTTGAGGAAGTACTGAAGGAAGGGGCTTTGATGCTATCGGCATAGCCTCTTGCCCCCATGGCAGCTCTTCCGCCGGTAGGGGAGACACCTGTCCCTGTTTGCCCCAGAGTGGGCGTCAATCACGTCGGACACCTGGGTCCTCCGGGTAATCTGGGACGGATACCGTCTCCGCCTGGACAGGCGCCCTCCTCCCTTCTCCCCAGCAGAGCCTGTTTGGCTCCTTGCGCACCAGACCTTCTTGCAGCGGGAACTGTCCAACCTCCTCGCCCAACAGGCAGTCGAGAAGGTACCACGGCACCTTTGAGGTCAGGGGTTCTACTACTGCTACTTTCTCGTCCCAAAAAAGACAGGGGGCCTGCGCCCCATCCTTGACCTCAGAAACCTGGTGAGGAAGAAATTCAAAATGTTATCACTTGGCGTCCTGCTGCCCTTCTTTCAGGAGGGCGATTGGCTATGCTCCTTGGACCTCAAGGACGCTTTCACCCACATCCTAGTTCACCCCCAGCACAGACAATACCTGAGCTTCAGGGTGCAGGGGGAACACTTCCAGTACAGAGTGCTCCCCTTCGGGTACACGTCCGCACTGCGGTTTTTCACAAAGTGCCTCTCCATGGCCGCTGCCTCCCTCAGGCGGCAGGGCATACCCATCTTCCCCTACTTCGACGACTGGCTCATCATTGGGTTCTCATTCGGTGAAGCCCGCCTGGCGGCATCGCGCATGATCCTCCTCCTCGAACGCCTGGGCTTCCTGGTCAACTACTCCAAGTCCCATCTCGAGCCGGTGCAGACCCTGAAGTTCATTGGTGCACGCCTCGACACAGTGCGGGCGACCGCCTTCCTTCCCTCGGACCGAGCAGACTGCCTTTGGGCCATGGCGTCCCAGGTCCAAAACAGGGCTGACATGCTCGCTTCGGCATCTCTCCTGGAAGGTGGTCTTCCTGGTGGCTTTGACTTCGGCTCGCTGAATCAGCGAACCTCAGGCCCTCATGGCTTAGACTCCATACACCAGGTTCTACGGGAACAGGGTGGTCCTCCGCACCCATCCCAGTTCCTACCGAAGGTGGTCTCGGACTTTCATCTCAACCAGGAGATAATCCTACCGACCTTCTTCCCGAGACCGCATGCCAACCAGGTGTCGGCGGTATTGCATACACTCGACTGCAAGAGGGCTCTTGCCTTCTACCTGCAGTGTACCCAGGATCATCGCAAGTCCAATCGGCTCTTTGTCGCCTACGACCCCAATCGCCTGGAGCAGGCAGTCACCAAGCGCACCATCTCCGTCTGGGTGGCGGACTGCATTGCCTTCGCCCAAGCTAAGGCAGGCGCCCCACTGGATCGGCAGGTCACCGCGCATGGCATCCAAACCAAGGCGGTGTCGGTGGCTTCTCTGCGCTCAGTGCCTCTAACGGACATCTGCCGGGCTGTGACATGGTCTTCAGCGAACACTTTCACTGTCCACTACTGCCTGGAGAGGGAGTCCCGCTGGGACAGCATCTTCAGCCAGGCTGTACTCCATAATCTGTTAGGGGTATAAGCAACGCCTGCCCTCCGACCCTTCTTTGACGGCTACTGAGAGCTTCGCCCCGGGGACTTGAAGACTCGGATTCCTCCGGGCATTGACCTCTGCTCACGGCCTCGCGGAGGCGTTTTTGGGTTACAGCCTTGATAGCCTGTAGCTGGAACCAGACCATTGTCAAGATAGCAATTAAGCAACACACACCAGCAGTCAGATGCAGAAAAAACACAGCTGCTTGGTACACCACACAGCTACAAACCATGAAGCGCAAGCTGCGAATTCTAGAAAGACAATGGCGAATCTCTCACACAAACAACAAAGATGCATACATGGCAAAGCTCCACAAATTCCTAGCGGCTTCATACCAGGCCAAAAAAGAACACTTCTCTAAAATCCTACAACACTCCCTCAACAGAACGAGAGATCTATTCAACTTAGTAATCAATGACAAGAGACCCCGCACAACAAGAAGAAAAGACGGATCTCACACTGCAGACCATGGCAGATGACTTTCAAAGCCTAGTCTGCCCTCAGAACACTGATACCAACATAAGCCCTGCAAAGACAATCCATAGCACCAACCAGAACAAAATCAACTGGGACACATTCTCAATCACATCATCGGAACAACTGGAAAAAATCATCAAAAACATCAATACCACCACATCTCCATTGGACCCGTGTCCGGTAACATGGATCAAGATTGCTAGAGAAGAATTGATACCTACAATATTCAAGATGGTAGCATTATCACTCACCAAAGGATATTTACCAGCAATGCTAAAAACATCTTCCATCCACCCTCTAATCAAACAAACAACCCTTGACAGAAACCAACAAAGCTCCTACAGACCCATCACTAGTCTACCATTCCAAAATCATAGAAAAGGTAGTTCAAAATCACCTCTAAGAACATATAGACTCACATTTTCCACTGGATCCACAACAATATGGATTTCACCCCCAGCACAGGGTTGAAACATTATTAACTGCCCTGACTGGCAATTTAATAAGAAGCAAGGACAAACCCCAAAAAGGCTTTATACTTATTTTCCTAGATGTCAATGCAGCTATTGACTCTGTCCCACATAATAAAATCCTGCAATGACTATAGGACATAGGACTGGCTGGAAACACCCTAAACTGGTTCAGATTGTACCTCAGTGACTGACACAGCCGGTGAGAATTGGCACCAAAGAATCAACAACATTCACCCTACAGCAAGGAGTCCCTCAAGGATCTACCCTGTCATCTTTGATCTTCAATATCTTCCAGCAACCTCTATGCACATTGATACAGACACACAAAGTTCTTTATCTGTTTATGTGGACAACTTAATGATATATACACCTCTCTCAACCAGCAACCCCATAACCACACATATTGAGAGAGCCTTCAGAGCAATCAAGACTGGCTATCCGAACACAATATGTCATTAAACTACAAGACCGAGGTTCTGTATATAATTAGGAACAACAACTACACACTGCCTCTCACAATAACCATCAACGGATTCCAACTGCAGGTCAAACAAGAAATCCGATATTTTGATGCCACGCTGAATCAAGGCCTCACCTTCATACCCCATATCGAGAACATAACAAAATCTATTTACTATAAGTTCAAAACAGTACAAGGACTCAGACCCCTGCTTGACACACCTGACTTCCGCTCAGTTGTGAAAGCACTCTTTTCCCACACCTGGACTACAGTAATCTTATCTTGCAAGGCCTACCCAAATGCATATTACACCCTCTGCAACTTGCCCTTAATACCACTGCAAGAATCCTGACCAAAGCATCTAGAGCTGAACACATTACCCTGGTTCTTAAACAACTTCATTGGCTACCCGTTGCAGAGTGCATAAGATATAAAGCATTCCTCACTATACTCAAAATCAACCATGGACTACCAGCTACATATCTACAATCTCTCAATAAAAACACGCCAGATACTAGAACCAGAAGATCAAGCACCCTTAACATGCTACACATCCCTTCAACAATTACCAGGACAAATCAAGCAACCTCCAAGAGAGCGTTCACATTATTTGCCCCAACCCTCTGGAATGCACTGCCAGTAAACCTACATTCCGCAAATGACCTAAAGGATTTTAGAAAACAGCTAAAAACCTACATAAGAACATAAGATATGCCATACTGGGTCAGACCAAGGTCCATCAAGCCCAGTATCTTGTTTCCAACAGTGGCCAATCTAGGTCATACGTACCTAGCAGTTTCCACAAAAGACACAGGTTCCACAATGCTTGTACTGGGTCAAGCATTGATATCCTGGGTCCCTTCTTAATAATGGTTTATGGACCTTTCCTCCAGGAACTTGTCCAAACCTTTTTTAAACCCAGATACACTAACAGCCTTTTCTACATGAGGGAGGAGTAACCTAGTGGTTGGGGCAAGGTACTTCAGGCCAGAAGGTCGGGGGTTCAAATCCCACTAGAGGACAGCAACCTTGGGCCGGAAGGACTGGGGTTTCTAGTCCCACAGATGTTCCTTGTGGTCTTGGGCAAGCCACTTAACCCTCCATAGCCCATGTTCCCTGTAAGTATTAGTGTATGTGTCTCATATCCCCGCGTGTTAAATGTATCCCCCAATTGTGTTGTGACCGCTTTGATTGAAGGATAAGGTGGTATACAAAACTGTCTAAATAAATAAATAAAATAAAAATCCTCTGGTAACAAATTCCAGAGTTTGATTACACGTTGAGTGAAAAAATATTTTCTTTTATTAGTCTTAGTTTACCCTGTAGCTTCATTGCATGTCCCCTAGTCTTTCTATATTCTGATAAGGTAAACAATCGATCTACGTTTACCTGTTCCACTCCGTTCATTAATTTATAGACTTCTATCATAACCTACCTCTTCATTGAACGCTTTGCTGACCCGACCTAATCACCAGAATTGAATAGACCTTCTATTGGACACTTTGTACACATTACACACCCAGCCTAGTTAATCAACCTGAATGGCCTACCTAACCTATGCAACACCCCCCCCCCTCCCATAATGTCCTACTCAGCTCAATGTAATATAGTTACATGTTTATTTATTTATTTATTTATTTAATACACACTTATATACCGCTGCTTCCAGCGATCAGCAGCGGTTTGATTCTTCTTCTGGGGATGTCAATCAGGACAGGGAGGGGACAGTAATTATATAGATCTAAGGGTAGGTCACAGCACACAGGGTTAGTGTCATGGGGGACTTCGTTATACATATTTACATTTATACATAAGTATTTACAATTGTACCTCACACCTTTTCTATAATTTATGTTCATAATGTTATGCAGTTAATTTCTGTTCTTTTATGATGTCATATTAACATTGTTCTATGTAAAGCCCTGTTGGCCCCATTGTTTTATGTAAACTGCTTAGAACTGGAAATATAGCGGTATAGAAAACTGTTAAATAAATAAATACATACGTACATTTAGTAGCCTTTTTCAATAATTTACTAACCACAGAGGATAGAGTAACTTGCCTGTAGCTCTCAATGTCATCCTTACATCCACTTTTTGGAACCTAAGAAGTGCAAGAAAGGTGCCTGTAATCCTCTACGGCTTCTCATCCTCGACCCAAGCCAGTGGAAACAAGGATTCCGATTCGGCCTACGTATAGCAGGAAGTGGATCTGATCCTGGAACTTTTGTGTACCTCCAGCTTAACACGAAAACTCATGTTTCTTCCCCCTTTCGAATACATCATACCTTCTATGAGGCCATGAAAGCAGAGTTTGTAGTCCCCCACGCTTCTCGAAATTTGTTCATTGAACTAGCTGGAGCTGTAGCATCCAGCCTTCATGTCTCTGACTGTCTTTTCTGTGGGGGAACTCAGATGGGTGACCAGTGGCCTTGGGAGGCGCAAGAACTGAACTATTCTGTACCATATAACCAAACTGATCTGCACGCAGCCACCAGCGAATGGGTCCTAGCTAGTCCCATTGTTGGAAACCTGTGTTTTGCTCGAACTGGACCACAACTGACTATACTAGTGGGACAATTAGTCTGTTTGAACCAGAAGTACTATAATGCTACCACCAAGAAGACATCCTGGTGGTCAGGAACCAATGCCCCGGAACCCTCCAATCCTCTGATTATCTTTCCTAACCTTGCCAGGTTATGGACAAATCTGGCTTCTCACAATAACTGGCAAGCTCCACCTGGACTATATTGGATCTGCGGAACTCGAGCATATGCTAGACTCCCTGCCAACTGGGGAGGTGCATGTGTTTTGGGGACCATAAGACCTTCTTTCTTCCTCTTGCCCGTTTCCCATGGAGAACAGCTCGGTTTCCCTGTATATAAGAGTCGACAGAAGTGAGAGGTCCTGAAGATAGGCCAATGGGACAAATGGGATGCGACATCTGAAGAATGGCCACCGGAGAGAATTGTATCCTACTATGGACCTGCTACCTGTGTATATGTTAAATCGTATTATACATTTGCAAGCTGTTGTAGAAATGATAACTAATGAAACTAGTAGAGCACTAACCTTGTTAGCCAAACAAGCTACGCAGATGCGTACAGCCATTTATCAGAATCGTTTAGCATTAGATTATTTACTTGCTGCTGAAGGAGGAGTATGTGGAAAACTGAATTTAACTAACTGTTGCTTGCAAATCAACAATGAAGGACAAGTTGTAGAAGATATAGCCAATCATATGAGAAAGCAAACCTATGTACCGGTCCAGACCTGGCATGGCTTGCAACTCGATGGATGGTTTGGTTCTCTGTTTTCAGGAATGGGCGGCCTGAAAACACTTGTTTTCATTGTTCTATTCATATTGGCTATCTGCTTGTTTCTCCCATGTTTCCTACCCTTATGCTTACGCATGTTGAACTCAACCATTGATAGTGTTGTTGAACGTAAAGCAGCTACAAGAGTGTTAGCTATGTGGCAATATTCCTCTATACCCCAACATGATGCTGAGGACCCTGTGTAATGTGTGGTGTGATTTGATTCTCACCCTTCCTTACTTGCGGGTGAGAATAATCAAAGGGGGGAATGTGGCAGGCTATGGCCTAGAATAGCCTGTAAATGTATGAGAGACCTGTAAGCTAGGCCTGAGTCCCAGCCCCCACCTGAGAATAAGAATGCTGAGAAAAACCAAAGTCAGTAAGAATTAGGGAAACTGCTCAGAACTGCTTTAAACTGCTTTTTGATAAGGTTGTATAAATCCTTTGTTGAATTCTTCCATGCTGATGACAGACATGTTCCAGTGTTCTGTATTCACACATTTTCTAAGCTAGCAGTGACCTTGTAGGAGAAAAGTATCGAAGTATAGAACTGTGCCTTTGTTAGAGAGTTCTGAGCAGGGGGAACAGAGCACTGGGCCCACAGAAAGATCCCAATTGGATGGGTGCAGGGGTCAGTGGGACCAATAGAAAGTTTGCCTGTATTAAACTGAAGAAGAAAGGTATAAAAGGTGTTGTTTACTGGACTCCATTGCTCAGACCATTTTGAATGTGACATTTGCCTGAGACTGTGCACAATAAACTGGCTTGGATCTTCGAACTGACTCCTGGTTTTATTCACTGCGTGCACTTCGCTGCAACAGTTCTATGTAAAGCCCTGTTGGCCCCATTGTTTTATGTAAACTGCTTAGAACTGGAAATATAGCGGTATAGAAAACTGTAAATAAATAAATACGTACATTTAGTAGCCTTTTTCAATAATTTACTAACCACAGAGGATAGAGTAACTGGCCTATAGCTCTCAATGTCATCCTTACGTCCGCTTTTGTGTAAAGAGACCACATGTGCCTTTCTCCAGTCCTCTGGCACCACTCCCAACTCCAAAGAGGCATTGAAAAGGTCAGACAGTGGAGCTGCTAGAACGTCCCCAGGTTCCCTCAGTATTCTTGGATGTATTCCATCCGGACCCAGGTCTTTGTCTGCGTTTAGTTTAGCTAGTTCCTCATGAACACAGTCTTCTAAAAATTGTTTGAGATCCCCGTTGCTTCAATTCCTATTTGTGAGTGTTTTCTGAGGTCCTGCTCCAGGCCCTTCATCTGTGAACACAGCACATAAATATTTGTTAAGCAATTCTGCTTTATCCTCAACAGTTTCTGCATATTCTTCCCCTGCACCCTTGAGTCTGGCAATACCACTTTTGCCCTTCGTCCTCTCACTCACTAACATATCTAAAAAATGTCTTATCCCTGCATTTTATTGCATTGGCTATTTCTTCTTCTTTTTGTACCTTTACTGTCCTGACTACTTTGCTAGCTTCTCTAAGTTTTTCCAAATATAGATGCCTGTCTTCCTCTCTCTGTGATGTCTTGTGTTTCATGAAGGCCTCCCTCTTTTCTTCACTTTTTAGCTACGTCTTTTAAGAACCATAGTGGCCTCCTTTTCCTTTTTAACAAAAATGTTTGTTGCCCTTAACATATCCCCTTTCAGTTTTTCCCACTGTTGTTCTCCATCCCCCAGCTGTTCCCATCCTGCTAACGACTCTCTGAGGTATTGTTCCATCTTTGCAAAGTTAGTTTTCCTAAAGTCTAGACCCTCGCTTTTGAATGGATTTTATCAGCCTTAGTACTAATACTGAACCATACCATCAGGTGATCACTGGATGCGAGATGATCTCCCGCTATGACATGAGAAACACTTTCCCCATAGGTAAACACTAAGGGCCCGATTTTCAACAAGGCGCTAAGGTCTGTCATACCTGCAGAAAGTTATCTGTTCAGGAAAAGTGCTTGAATTGTGAACATAAGAACATAAGATGTGCCATACTGGGTCAGACCAAGGTCCATCAAGCCCAGTATCCTCTTTCCAACAGTGGCCAATCTAGGTCACAAGTACCTAGCAGTTTCCCCAAAAGAAACAGATACCACAATACTTGTATTGGGGCAAGCAGTGGATATTCTGGGTCCACTTTAATAATGGTTTATGGACCTTTCCTTCAGGAACTTGTCCAAACCTTTTTTAAACCTGGCTACACTAACAGCATTAACTACATCCTCTGGTAGTAAATTCCAGAGTTTGATTACACTGGTCAACAAATTTTTACAAAAGTCATGTTACTGAAAAAAAAATAGTCATTTCTTATCAATTTTTATATGCTGAACACGAATATGACAGTGAAATTGCAAAGTTGGCTCTAGTCTTTTTGTAATCTACAAGAATTAATGTTTACATCACGAAATGCATGTCAATAGTAAATACAATAGGCCTTCGGTTAATACCTGTATAAAACCAAGTCATAGACGACTTCTTAGATTTTTTCACCTGTCTCTTGTACAGCTGTTCGGGAGTTTCTCTGGGGAGTGTCCAGCAGTAGTCAGCCAGCATTGTAGTGGACCATTTTCCCTGGTATCTTTGCTCCATTGTTGCGATATCCTGGTGAAAACGTTCGCCCTGTTCATCACTAACCATACCACAGTTGTCAGGAAAGAAATCGAGATGGGAATCAAGGAAATGGATCTTTAGAGACATATTGCAGCCAAGTTTCTGATACTGCATCAGCATGGCTTCTACTAGTTCCTTGTAGTTTTCTGCCCTAACATTCCCGAGAAAGTTTGTTGACACTAGGCGAAAAGCATTCCATGCTTATTTCGCATCACCCTGCAAGTTGTTGAACCAGACATCTTTGAAGAGCTCTCGAATCTGAGGGCCCACAAAAACTCCCTCTTTAATCTTTGCTTCGCTGAGTCAAGGGAATTTTTCATGCACGTATCGGAAAGCTGGCGAAGTGCGGGTCCATGGCTTTCACAAAGTTTTTCATCAAACCTAGTTTGATGTGAAGGGGTGGTAGCAGGATTTTGTGAGCCTCAACCAGAGCTGGGTGCTGGATATTCTTCTCTCCAACTGTTACATTTAGTCTGCGATACAATTCCTTCCGCAAGTAGTGCCAATCCCTTGCTCGGCTATCCCACTCACATAAGAAACACATGTATTTTATATATCCCTGTTGCAGTCCCATTAAAAGGGCAACTACCTTCAAGTCACCACAGAGGTGCCAGCTGTACTTGTTATAGTTAATGGAAGTCAGTAGATGCTTTAAGTTATCGTATGTCTCTTTCATGTGGACGGCATGCGCTACTGGAATAGATGGAAGACGGTTTCCATTGTTCAAAAGCACAGCCTTCAAACTCAGTTTCAAAGAGTCTATAAATAGTCTCCAGTCTTGTGGGTCATGAGTGATTTTTAAGGCATTCATGAGGCTTTCAATATCGGAACAGAATACCAGATTACTTTCCTTTACGACTGCGTATAGTACACTGCTGACGTCAGATGGCTTCAGCAGCCGTCTGGCAGTAGTATTGCATTGCATCAGAAAATGATGCAATCAACTCTGGATGATGTGTGCATGCTGGTATTATGCAATGTGATGCAATATTACATCATTCAAGGCTTATTTGGGATGTTGTTGATGTCCTACTGGATAAATTATACCCAATCAATACTACGTGGTTTAAAGTTGGAAGGGTACTTTTATTAATCAATAATTCAACAACCTGATAGCCCGACACAGGCCGTGTTTCGTTTTCACTTCCTCAGGGGATTCAGGCGTCCTGCTTGCATACAAACATAAATATCATGACAGATACAAATAAAAATAAACATGCATATAAAAAATATTCTAAAATTGTCTTAATATATAAAATACTCATTTAGAAATTGATACAAATTAAGAACATACTTAGAAATGCATAAACGAATAACTACATCTTGACATAAGTTAAATTTCAAAAGGGTGTGTAAACTAAATGTTGCTAATATCTATACTTTAACTTATTACGCTATGTGTAAAACACCATGGGGTATGTTTACTATGCAGTCTTAAAGTGCGCCCAGCGTTAGTGTGCAGGATGCCATAAAAGGAGTGGGTGTTCCAGTCTAAATGTCGCACGATAAGGTGCGTAACGCACGTCAACGCGCGGTTAGCACAAGTAGGCGCACTGACCTGCAAACAGAGCAAAATAGGTGTAGTACAATGGTTAATACACCGACTGATGGTACAGGGGTCATGAGTTCGACTCCCGAGTGGACCTGCAGAAGAAGGCTGTCTGAGGCAGTACCCATTGCATTTACCCACTGCTAGCTGAGGCACCCCCCTTTTTTAAAGTAAATCTGTGCTGCCAGCATACACACCCTCAAAGTGCCGTAAAAGAAGGTGCTGCAGAAGGTGCCCCAGAGGGCACCTTTTAAAGTGCATTGTATGCCAAGGTACCCTAAAATGTTGCCTACAGGGCACCCTAGAGGGTGCTGTATAGGGTGCCCTATGAGCCGCTGCAAGGGTACAGCACTGCTTTGGATGGCAGCACTGCACATGGTAACCCCTGGTCATCCTAAGTAGGTGAGCTGACATGCAAGCAGCAACAGCAGCGTAGCACAATGGTTAATACAATGACTGATGGTACAGGGGTCATGAGTTCGACTCCCAAGTGGGCCTGCATAAGAAGGCTGTCTGAGGCAGTACCCAATGCATTTACCCACTGCTAGCTGAGGCAGCTCCCCTTTTATCTGAAATCTGTGCTGCCAGCAAACACACCCTCAAGGTGCCGTCATATAAGGTGCCCAATAAGGCACGCCAGAGGGTACAGTATAAAGTGCACTGTCCACCAAGACACCCTATAGGGTCTCCTATAAGGCCCCCATAGGGCGCTTTATAGGGTGTCCAATGAGGCATGGTAAGGGTACAGCACTGTTTCTGATGGCAGCACTGTGCATGTAAAAGTGTGGTAAGCCTAAGAAGGCCCCCCCACCTGCAAATACAGCAACAGTGCTGTAGCACAATGGGCAATACATTGAGTGATGGCACAGGGGGTATGAGTGCAAGTCCCCAGTGTGCCAAATGAGTAAGGCTGATAGAGGAAATTACCTCTTCTGTTATCAATCTGTGCTACCATCAGAAACATAACCAAACCCGAGTGCCATAAAACCATGCACCTTTTCAGGGTGCACCAGAGGGCACATCCTAAACAACCATGTCAGCGAAGACGGGTTATGATGTGCCCCGGAGGCCATGTTGAAAGGTTGCAAACCCCCAAGGCACCATAGTAAGCACCCCAGAAGCTGTTAAATCGACGGTGTGATGCAAGATGCCCCAAGGATGTATAGGTGAACCCAAAAACATTGCCCAAGTGCAGTAAGGTCCCCCAATTTGAAGGGCAAGAGAGGTATGTGGCAAACAGACATGTAACCCTAACACTACATAGAGCAACAAGGAAAGACAATGCATAAATAAAGGAAGGACATAGAGCAGATCTGATGGACCAGACGAATCAGCGTCCAGCCCATGTGGCTGCTTGAAAGCTGCACAAACATATCGGGGGCAGCTGCAGCGATGCACAGAGGGAAGGTAATGTACCATGCAATAATGACAGTGTGTGGCAGAGGATGGGAAGACGTGTGCAGCAGAAGAGGTAGAAGTGGCAGGATAGGAGGAATGTCATGATGACAGTGGAGTAGCTGTGCCATGCAGAGGACACACAGGAGATGCAACTAGAGAGAGCCGCAATGCAGGAATGTATAGGAATGCAGGATGTGGGGGTAGCAGCATGCACATCAGGGTAGAACGGCACACAGCTGGCAGACACACATAGATGGACAGAAGGATGGCTCACAACTGTGATGAGGGTACAATGTGCTCACAGCACAGATCTGCACAGATATGACTGTTACAGGGATGAAAGGTGGTTGTGCAGGACAGGCAGACGAAAGAGAACAGAGAGGAACCAAGCCCATGACCATTAGCACAAATGGCAATGCACAAACCTGTAGGCCACACCACCAGCGTCAACCCAGTAGCAAAGGCTGCATTCAAATGTACTGGAGGGCATCACAAGACACCTGCTGGCCCTCAGGATAGGCAAAGCCCCAACAGTAACAATGATGAAATGCATATGCAGATCTGCTGTGTAAAGAGCAGATCACAGTCAGTAACTGGGAGCACACACACACACAGGGCCACATGTACACACACAATGAAAGGTCATGCAGTGGATACAGCATGCAAAAGAGGAAAGAAAAGAATTCCCAAGGGCAGCAGAGGATGCTCTGTGGAGTAGGTGCATAATCTGTACCTGGAGAGGAGAGAAGTGAACCTGCAAACAGGTGCACTACACACCAGCAGAAACAGAGCAATATGAAACCCCCAACCGGACTGCCATTTTTAATTTTATTTATTTATTTTATTTCCAGTCTCTTTTATACCGCGCTATTCAACATCAGTGCGGTTTACAATAAACATAGAACTACACGTTTCCTTGGGTACTTTGTGTTTACAATGAACAGGTATTTAGAACTTGGATAACAAGGGTAACTATTTACAAACTTGCAACATGGTGGGGTTCACATCATTTTGTCTAGTTGTGGGAGTTTTGTGTTGTGCCTGTGGATGAGGCTGATATGTCATTTTCTATCTGATAGTGCAGGAGGAAGAGATGGTGCTTCAAGGCTTTCCTAAACTGGAATAGGTCGGGAATTGCACGGATGTTGGGAGGCAGAGAATTCCAGCATCTGGGCGCACAGAATTTGAAGGCTCTGCTTGCTGTTGACTGGGTACATTGAGTTATTGACTTTGGGACTGTCAGTGTGTTGAGTGCTACTGATCTTCTGGATCTGTTAGTGGGCGTGGTCTGAATTAATTTAGATAATGATGAGGATGAAAGCCCATGAATGGCTTTGAATGTCAGTAATAGAGTTTTGTATTTGAGTCTGCTATGAATCGGAAGCCAGTGGAGGTGCTTCAGTATGGGCGTCACATGGTCATTCCTGGATGCTCCGTATAGGATCCTAGCTGCAGTGTTCATAGCCAGTTGCAGTGGATTCAGAGTGGTCTGGGGGAGCCCATGTAAAATCACATTGGCGTAATCAAAATGCGGTATGATCAGCACCTGGTAAATTGTCCTAAAGTCTTCTGGTTCCAGCAAGGCTCGTAGGGGTCTGAGGGATCGTATCTTATGGTACACCGCCTTAACTATATTGCTTATGTGTAACTTCATCTCCAGCCTCTGGTCTAGAGTGACGCCAAGGTATCTGATCGTAGGTTTGGTTAGGAGATCTGCATCCTTGACACTTAGAAATGGTGGTGTGGAGAAGTTTAGATTCCTTGTAATAAAGAGTACTTCAGTTTTTTTGTGTTGGATCCTGAGGTTTTGTGTTTGGAGCCAGTTGGAAACGGCGTTAAAGCAATTTGTTAGTGGCAAGAGGTCTGGGTTCTCCGTTGAGAAAGGCATATATAGCAGCACGTCGTCAGCGTATATCAAGCAGTTGACACTGAATGTACACACCTTAAATAACGAGACATATGTAACAGCTAATATGTGATGGGTAGGCAACTCAGAGGGCACACCTCGGTGTTCTGTGAAAGGATGGAGGTGTGTGTGTAGAGGTGATGAACCTGCTGGTAATTAGTGGTCATATTAGCACAAAAGCAAAAACAAAACACCATGAGGGGTTCAAACCTGCAACCAATGGTGTTAGACCATATGCTGTAAACAACTAATCCAAACAAACACAATGAGAACACAGAGCACAATGCAGAAATAACTCCACAAGGGAAGGGTGTGTATGGGGACCTGTAATACCCAGTGATGTTGCAAATGGCTAGTGTGGTGGCGAAGCCGTGGGAGAGCAGAGGCAAAGAGGGAAAAACCAGGTATTTTCCTCTGAAAAAGGAATTAGCTTCAGGAGTTTAGGGGTTAAAACTCCAGCTTCAGAAAAAAACTCCCTGCAGAAAGTTTGTGATAGAGAGCCACACCCTAGCTCCATGGTAACCAGCCCTGCTCATGAGGAACAGCTGGGGGTGGAGCTGGGAAACGGAAGGGAAAATCACAGATATAAGTTTGAGGAAGCAAGGGAGGAAGAGAGCAGAACCGGTATAGGAACGAGAAGGAGAACAAGGACAGGAGGAGCCCGAGGAGAGTGTTCAGAGGGAACACGGAGAACCAAGGGAACTCCAGCAGAGATGTCTGCAGAGACTTCTTGGAGTAAGGCAGAGTTTGCCAAAGAAACAGAGGCTGCCAGGAAAGCAGGAACTGTGAGAGAGGGAGTGCCTTCCAGAGATATAGAAGTCACCCTTGAGACCTGTAAGAGATACAGGAGAAATCCGTTGAGAGGGAGAGCTTACCAGGGGGAGAAGCCAAGCTATGAAAATGGCAGAGAGCTGTCTCCAGGAGAGCAGATGGAAACAGAGTCTTCGGCAATAAAGTCTGAGGAGAGCTTAATTCCACAGAGTAAGGTGAGCACCTTGAAATCCTCTCAGAGCGTTCTGAGAAATAAGAAACTCCCTAATTCCTCTAGTAGCCCTCAGCAGAGAGAAGAATCTGTATTGAAGAAAGTGTTAAAAGTTTTAGAGAAACCAAAGCCTGCCATTTCTGAGACAGAGTTAAATCATTTACAAACAGACTCTGAGGTAGAAAGCATGGACCTGGAAGAATCTGTGCTAGAGGAATTGCCCTCAGATAATGAAATGGATTGCTCTCTAGTTTGTGCTCAAAACTGAAAAGCTATAAGGTTTTTTGAAGATAGGAAACCTGGAAGCTTAGTCATCAGTGGGGCAGTGCTGAGAAAAATATGCAAATGAGTTGCTGATCTCCGAGGCATGGCCCGGAGTTGAAAAAGGACTATTTGAAAGTGAAGCCCAAGAGTCTGTAATACAGCCACTAAGAAAAAGCAGTCTGTGTGAGAGAAAAATAGTTTGCAGTAAAGATGCCAATGTTATGCATAGCTGGAGGAATGTAAAGCATTTGTTTTAAACCAAGCTGAAAGCTGTTGTTTGGCACAGGAAGATTACTGGCTGTTTTCACATGGAGAAATACTGTTGTTTGGCACTGTAACAAGCTGACCTCAGAAGCATTTTATTCTTTTGGTTTTGTTTCACCGGAGAAAATATCCACCGTTATGTTTTGATATTTTTGAACTGCAAGAAAGAAAGTTCATTTGGCTGAAGAATAAATAAATAATCCTGTGTGCCTATGAAAAGCCTCTCGGCTGAATTTATTTCAACCTCACAACTGCACGACTACATTTCCCAGCAGGCATCCTGTTGGGAACATAGGTAACAAACAAGGGACATTTAAAGAAGTTCCGTCCCCTGCTCCTAGGCGACCGCCTGGCCAGTAGGGGGTGCGACATTGGCGTAGTTCTTGGATTTTCTTCAAGCCCATATCCGGACATACGGATTGTCTGAGGTGATACCGGAAGATCTGAGGGAGGAACTACGGGAACCTGGACCAGACTACCAGCAGAAGGAAGGACCGGAGCTGAGATTCCAGAGGGTGCCTACTTTGTTGAGCCTGAGTCAACCCTAGCAGCAGGTAACCCGTGGATAAAAAGGGGTTAATCTGGATTGCACTGCCAGGGTGAGGTACAGCAGTTCCTAATCAGAGTGCCGGGGGAAAGTGTGCGTGTTAGAGAGCCGCACTTGGTGTGTTTTTTTTTCTTTCTCTTTTCAGCATCACCGGAGAGATGGAGCAAGCACAACTGCTGAGCTGGATGGCAGAGCGGTTCAGGGAGCAGCAGGAAGTGGCCGCTAAGTCCCAGGAACGCACAGTCGCCATGATGAAGGACCAGCAGCAGCCGCTCCTGAAGTTGATGAGTGACTAGATAGGGGAGCAAAAGAACACCTCTGAAGCTTTAAGGAATATGACAGGTTCCTTAGGAGCCTCACAAGGATTGGGGTTGCCTGGGAAGGGTATATTTTCCTTTGGTCCTCTAACCAAAGAGGACGATATAGATGACTATATGGAAGTCTTTGAAAGTGGATGGCCTACAAGATCAATGGGCAATCTGCATAGCTGCCTCACTCACAGGTGAAGCATTAGCTGCTTATCGTGCTATGCCCAGCGATCTGGCCTCCACTTATGAGGAAGTCAAAAGGGCAATAAGGGATCGAATGGGTCTTACCCCAATGGTTTATAGACGCCATTTAAGGGCTTGTAAGCTAAAACCGGGAGAGACACCACGGGCCTTATGCCAGCGCATAAAAAGTCTAGTGTGGAAGTGGTTAGAACCACAGAGTAAAACTCTTGATTCTCTTCTAGACTGTATCGTTATGGAGCAATTTGTCAAAGCTGTTCCTATGGAGTTAAAATCTTTCCTGATTCTCCAGGACTGTAAGAACACCAAAGAAGCAACCTCGCTGGCGGAGCGCTTCCTTGAGGCCAGATTGGTCAGCCAGGCGAAGGTGGGTGTTGCAAAATGTCCAGAAAGTGGAGATTCAGAAAGGAAAGGAAACACCATGTTGGGAGAAATCATGGGAGTTAAGCCCAAGAAAAAACCTGTTTATGCTCAGCGTAAATGTTTTACTTGTGGGGAACCGGGACACTTCAGGAGGGATTGTCAGGCCAGGACAGCGCTTGTATCCACCCGTTGCAAGGAGAATGGGGAAGGGTTCTTGCTGGCTGTGGAGGTAGAGGGCATTCCCACAGAAGCCCTGTTAGACTTGGGCGCTGATCAGTCAATGATTTCACGGAAACTATGGACTGATATACAAGCCCACAGTGGTCAGGCCCCAAGGCAATCTGAGCATAGTATTAAGATAAGATGTGTGCACGGTGCCGCATCGTCATACCCCCTAAGCAAGGTGAAGGTGAAGGGCTTAGGTTTAGAGCGAGAGATTTTAGTCGCTATAGTCCCTAAGCTCCCTCACGCTTTAGTTTTAGGGAAGGACTGGCCTCAGTTCAGGCGAGGCTTAGTGGAAGGCCTACAAGGGAAGGCAGCTGGGGAATCCATCCTAACACTGTCAGGAACTGAAGGGTCAGAAGGGCACCCTACTCCAGGCAGTGAGAAATTATCCCTAGGGGGTAAGGGGGAGAAAAAAACACCCGTATCCTCTTGTAAGGCCACGGTCAGGACAAAAGCGCTACCAGCCCCTTTGTTTGGGAAGAAGCCAGAGAAGAGAATACCCCAGAAAGAGGGCTCGGATAGTAAACCCAAGTTTATTTTGAAATTCTGTCGTACTACCCCGAACGCTAGAATACCAAAGCGGGCATCCGAACAGGCCGCAGGGTATGACCTGCATAGCGCAGAGGATGTGATCATTCCCAAACAAGGTAGAGCCTTAGTAGAAACAGGCATCCAGTTGGAGATACCACCTGGTTGTTATGGGCGAGTGGCTCCGCGCTCAGGTCTAGCGGTAAAAAATTCCATTGATGTAGGGGCAGGGGTAATTGACCCTGATTTCCGAGGGGCAATAAAGGTCCTGTTGCTCAACTTCTCCCAGACAGATTTTAGGGTAAACACCGGTGATAGAATAGCGCAGTTAATTTGCGAGAGAGTGGGCTTCCCGCCCATAGAAGAGGTGGTGGAATTGAGCACCACGGTGAGAGGGTCAGGAGGATTCGGTTCCACTGGCCGGGCCGAGTTTAAGGGGCTATCAGCAACGTGTGAGGAGAAAGCAGCCGTGGATCTGGGCCCTCAACTTGCTGACTCCAAGACCCGGCCTGTTCCTAGAATAAGCGATGAACTATCCTGGCATCAACAACAAGCCTTATTAAGGCTGTTACATAGGTTTCCAGACGTGTTAACACCCCTCCCTGGAGAGACCAACCTTGTTGCCCATGAGGTGGTAACCCCTCCTGGAGAAGTTATTCGCCAAAGACCATATAGGTTACCCGAGGCGAAGCAACAAGAGGTGAAGGATCAGGTGCGGGAAATGTTGGCGTTAGGAGTCATAGAAGAGTCCATAAGCTCATGGAATAACCCAATAGTGTTGGTTCCCAAACCTGATGGCAGTACGCGATTTTGCATTGACTTTCGTAAAGTCAATGCAATATCTCGTTTTGACACCTACCCCATGCCAAGAATCGAGGAGCTCTTGGATAGACTAGGCCAGGCTGTATATCTAACTACATTAGATATGACAAAAGGGTACTGGCAGATTCCCCTCACAAGGGAATCTCGCCCGAAAACAGCCTTTAATACCCCCATAGGCTTGTACCAGTTCCGCCAAATGCCCTTCGGTCTGCATGGTGCGGCGGCAACGTGCCAACGACTAGTTGATAGGGTACTGCGTCCACACCACCAGTATGCTACTGCATACATGGACGATGTGGTGATCCATAGCGATAGCTGGGACCAACATTTATTCCATATCGGGGAAGTATTAGGTGCCATGAGAAAGGCGGGTATTACCCTCAACCCAGCTAAGTGCATGTTCGGAGGGAAAGAGGTAAAATACCTTGGTCACCTAGTGGGAAGAGGAGTGGTAAAACCTCTGATAGATAAAATAGAAAGCGTTAAGGCCTTTCCAAAACCCTCAACAAAAAAGCAGATACGCAGCTTTTTAGGTTTGATTGGATACTATCGAAGGTTCATACCCCACTTTGCTGCAGAAAGTGCAGCTCTTACGGAGATGCTAAAAAAAAATGCCCCGAACCTAGTAAAGTGGTCACCGGAGGCGGAGCATGCCTTCGTGCGGTTAAAGGAAAAATTATGTTGTGCGCCCATTTTAAGAGGCGTAGATTTCAAGCGCCCGTTTATAGTGCAGACTGATGCCTCTGAAACTGGGTTGGGGGCTGTTTTATCGCAAAAACGAGAAGGGGTAGAACATCCCATAATGTTTTTAAGCAGAAAACTAGCGCCCCCTGAACAGAAATATTCCACTGTGGAACGTGAATGTCTGGCTATACGGTGGGCAATAGAGGCCCTCAGATTTTATCTGGTAGGCCGTAAATTTCTCCTAGTTACGGATCATGCCCCTTTAAAATGGCTTAATAGAATGAAGGATCACAATCTGAGGCTCACGCGTTAGTATATGGCCCTGCAGGCCTACGATTTCCAAATAGAACATAGGGCCGGTAGGCTGCATACCAATGCTGATGCGCTTTCTAGAATTCTGTGCTGTGCCGACAGTTGTCTGCCAGCCCGGAATATCTTAAGGGGGGGGGGGGGGATCTGTGGTGGCGAAGCCGTGGGAGAGCAGAGGCAAAGAGGGAAAAACCAGGTATTTTCCTCTGAAAAAGGAATTAGCTACAGGAGTTTAGGGGTTAAAACTCCAGCTTCAGAAAAAAACTCCCTGCAGAAAGTTTGTGATAGAGAGCCACACCCTAGCTCCATGGTAACCAGCCCTGCTCACGAGGAACAGCTGGGGGTGGAGCTTGGAAACGGAAGGGAAAATCACAGATATAAGTTTGAGGAAGCAAGGGGAGAGGAGGAGAGCAGAACCGGTATAGGAACGAGAAGGAGAACAAGGACAGGAGGAACCCGAGGAGAGTGTTCAGAGGGAACACGGAGAACCAAGGGAACTCCAGCAGAGACGTCTGCAGAGACTTCTTGGAGAAAGGCAGAGTATGCCAGAGAAACAGAGGCTGCCAGGAAAGCAGGAACTGTGAGAGAGGCAGTGCCTTCCAGAGGTATAGAAGTCACCCTTGAGACCTGTAAGAGATACAGGAGAAATCCGTTGAGAGGGAGAGCTTACCAGGGGGAGAAGCCAAGCTATGAAAATGGCAGAGAGCTGTCTCCAGGAGAGCAGATGGAAACAGAGTCTTCGGCAATAAAGTCTGAGGAGAACTTAATTCCACAGAGTAAGGTGAGCACATTGAAATCCTCTCAGAGCGTTCTGAGAAATAAGAAACTCCCTAATTCCTCTAGTAGCCCTCAGCAGAGAGAAGAATCTGTATTAAAGAAAGTGTTAAATGTTTTAGAGAAACTAAAGCCTGCCATTTCTGAGACAGTTAAATCATTTACAAACAGACTCTGAGGTAGAAAGCATGGACCTGGAAGAATCTGTGCTAGAGGAATTGCCCTCAGATAATGAAATGGATTGCTCTCTAGTTTGTGCTCAAAACTGAAAAGCTATAAGGTTTTTTGAAGATAGGAAACCTGGAAGCTTAGTCATCAGTGGGGCAGTGCTGAGAAAAATATGCAAATGAGTTGCTGATCTCCGAGGCATGGCCCGGAGTTGAAAAAGGATTGTTTGAAAGTGAAGCCCAAGAGTCTGTAATACAGCCACTAAGAAAAAGCAGTCTGTGTGAGAGAAAAATAGTTTGCAGTAAAGATGCCAATGTTATGCATAGCTGGAAGAATGTAAAGCTTTTGTTTTAAACCAAGCTGAAAGCTGTTGTTTGGCACAGGAAGATTACTGGCTGTTTTCACATGGAGAAATACTGTTGTTTGGCACTGTAACAAGCTGACCTCAGAAGCATTTTATTCTTTTGGTTTTGTTTCACCGGAGAAAATATCCACCGTTATGTTTTGATATTTTTGAACTGCAAGAAAGAAAGTTCATTTGGCTGAAGAATAAATAAATAATCCTGTGTGCCTATGAAAAACCTCTCGGCTGAATTTATTTCAACCTCACAACTACGCGACTACATTTCCCAGCAGGCATCCTGTTGGGAACATAGGTAACAAACAAGGGACATTTAAAGAAGTTCCGTCCCGTGCTCCTAGGCGACTGCCTGGCCAGTAGGGGGCACGACACTAGCAGACAGACAGCTGACACCATACAAGGATGTGAACACAGGTAGGCCATGTACATGACCAGAGAAATACTACATACAAGTGTTGCTGGGATGAAAGATTGTTGGAGTAGCCCAGTGGTGGGAACATTGTCAGGGTCACCAAGCAAACAGGGTTAAAATCCAACTAGCACCCCTTGTGGCCCTGGGCAATTCACATCACCTGCCAGCACCTTGGAAGAAGTGCCTGGCAAACCACCTCCAATGACACTGCCAAGAAAACCCTGGGGTCTCTGGGTAACAATGAGTCAGGACTGACACAAAGGCACACATGGGGCAATGCATGTTTGTCACCATGACCAAGCAGCAGCAGAGACAAATGTATGTAAAACACATATGTTCATTTGGAGAAGCATGACAGATAGTGTAGATAAGGCCATCATACTATCAATGTGAGGGGATCCCTGGTGAAAGACGGGAACACATTTAGCAGGGTAGCTACCCACATCCCACAGAAAGGCCACTGGCCCACCCACAAATGAGGGGCAGGAGACACAATGTGCATCAGGTGCATGGTGTGCAGTATGCATTAGGCCCTGGCCTCCCCCTACTGTTGTACCTCTCCAATGTGCCACCCACGTATGAGGGCACGTAGACAGTAGGATGCGCATGATGAGGGCCCAACACACATCAATCATGATTTGTGTCCACAAACATATCTATCTTGCAACACAGGAGGCACACAAATGGAAACAGCATGTGTTGAAATGTTGTAATTTAAAAAAAAAGATGAAACCTCATGTTACAGCACCCACATAATCCCTGACATAGGAATCCAAGATGCTACAATGTAACCGTAAACAATCAGCTAATGCACATTGAGGATATGCAAACAGGTAGCAGAGGCACATGAACACAGACAGCATCCAAAAGAAAATACCTGCAGAAACATGCATAGGTAACACTGTGCAGGAGGTCCCCCTGCACTGGTTGGTGTATAGACCGTGTCTGTACACATATATCACGGTACATGGAATGCACAAGTGAAGGAAGACAGACACAGTGTCACATTCCAAATATAATGTGCCAATGTGAGTGTAGTAACCTCAAGGCATACATAGGAATGTCCAGACATGCAGTTCAAGGTTTGTAAATCAATGTGTATCGCCATGTCGGTACAGTAAACATACACAACAACTAGTATATAGAGATGGAAAGTAAGGGCAAACATGTTTCAGGGAAACACACAGAAATCATATTGCCTCGTGCCGTGTTTCCCCAACATAGTCAGCCATATGCACATGCCCCATCCACATCCCAACATGATACAGTGATACCACACATGCAGGGAAACACCTTTGGTGATTGAGAACATCAATTCAGGATGATGGTGTGTATGAAAGCAGTGTCGTGGCAAAACCTGCATCATGTCCAGGTGGAGAGTATGTGGACATAGACAACATGACCTCTCCATTGCTCCCTCTATGCCACATGCATGGCTGTATGTTTGCGTTGAAACAAACAGATGCGTGTATCCTGTGTCCCATGTCACACACATGGCTGAAACACATAAACAACACAATTGTGAAGGAATGTACAACATACGTTGAAAATGGCAGCCCTTGCTGCACACGTGGGGACCAGTATACAGTGTCCAAAGTGCAAAGCGTATCTGCTATCCCACACGTAACCTAAATACTGTCCTCGCAACTCTGGGCATGCATAGTCTAGTGCCACATCCCAATATGCTGCAGTCCGTGAAAGTTCATGTGTGTATCCTGCAATGATCATGACTCCCAGCCAGAGCACGGCAGCAGCGTTGTGTTGGACAGGTTTGTCATGTCCAAAGTAGCAAGTCAACAAGAATAATGTCCATCCGAGGCATGTGTCCCACTCGCAGAGGTCAAACATCCTATGGCACCAGATTCCAGGAAAGGCTCCATGGTGTTGTGTACCCCAACAGGTGGCTGATGGAGACGCCAGATGCATTGTAATAGATGTGTCCTGTATGTCCTCCGCCCTGTGTCAGAGGAAGAAACATATTGTATTGGTATGCTGCTGTTAAAAGCAGCACAAATTGCAGAGAGTCTGACATTGAGAAAGACATAGGAAATGGACGCACCAGCAAACATGACATTATCACAACACGAAAAACACCGCATGTGGGTGACATCCCGAACTGGAACAGCAGACACAGGTGTCACATGGATATGGACATATCCATGCCCGTGTCACACAGGTGTCACACTGCTCCACCCTATGTGCATCAGTGCCCGTGAACAGAGATCACGCCAAATATGTATATGACAAATAGTAAAGCACCAACATGTAAAGGCTAATGTCAGCACCAAGCAAACTATGGTGCAAACTACCTTGTGCTTGCATCAGGTGTATGTCCTGGATCCCCAGAGCTGCTCAAAGGCTGTAACAGGTCCAAGTGATGGGAGGCATTGTTGCAAAAATGTGTAGAATCGCCAAGTCACCATGTTATGCCACTGTTGATGTATGTCCACTTGATGAAGCTATCTGTGATACAAAACAGCTGGTCAACAGTGGTCAGTCAGAACACAGGACATAGGTCTGCCCCTAACATGCAACACATGCCCACAATGTTCAGATGGTAAACATCAGTGCGGTATAGATAGCACACTCACCCCTGCCACCCAGGTGTCTAGCCACTCACAACACATGCAAATGTGAAATGCCTGCACACTGTATCATCACACAGCCAACCACAGAAAAAAGATTCACAAAGAATGTTAAGGGCAGCGTGCCAGCAGTAGGAGACGGCCTCGACGTGCATAAGTGGATAGTGGTTGACATACACGCCATGTGAAATACAATGATACACTGGTGTTAGCTGATGGTACAATGTTGGCAAAGGGTGCAGGTGAAGCTCACCACCAAATCCCCTGGACCCACACACACATGCAGCTCTGTTGGTCATATCTCAGAGACAGTGTTGCTGAAGACCTACTGTGCAGGAACACATGAGGAATTGTGTGCGCACAGAACTATCTGGGGTATGGAGGTGCAGGGAAAAGAGGTCAATTACAAAAACAGGGCGATATGACATATCACGGAGGACATGTGTACCCCCTGTTTGCTGACACAGACAGGGCAGCCGTAGACCCACCTACCCCTGACCACTGCCTGTTGGTCGACGCACAGTCACCAGCCAAAGCTCCACAGCACCCGGAGTTCCACCAACTATGTCCTGTGCATTGGGAAACATAAGGGCAAAAGACATCTGTTACGCCCTAGCTGTGGAACCCACACCGCACCTTCCCATAACCAGCATGCAGACCCACCAAACCCTGAACAGACTGTCTGTTCACCATCACACTGCACAGATCACACCCATGTGACAGTCATCATTGATGTTTCCCTGGCAAACTACAGGGATCCGTATGCTGTCTGTCCCCTCACGTCCCAGCAGCTGTACAGAGTGGTGGACAAAGGTGTTTGCTCCCCACTGTGTTGTGTCACGCCAGGGTTGTTGTTATATCCTGGCCCTTCCAAACTACTCCCTATGCTCCATCACTGTGTGTATTGCTGTCTCAATGTCCTTTCCTACCCTGTTGTCATGCCCAGTAACACAAGGATATATGTAGGGTCAACCCCCGTATCCCCTGTGCATACCCATATTCGTGCTGTGGATAGCCCACACCGTAGCTAACATTAACACCTGTGTGCTGATGCTATAATTTATTTATGTACATCTCCTATATCCCGCCCTATTAAAATCAATGTGGTTCACAATGAACAGAAAACGTCTACAATGCGACATAACAGTGCGTCTACAGAGAACAGAGGTTGAACTGGGGAGAACTGTGGAAACCAATCACAGGTCATATTGAAATAACAGTGTATGCACAGTTGGATACAACAGGGTATTCACAGTTGGGCAGAGGTTGGTGGTACAGGAGAGGTGTACTAGAAGGTGTACGCTGACTATATACCTCTCCTGTACCCCCAACCCCTGCCCAACTGTAAATACCCTGTTGTTTCCAAATGTTGCTCCTGCCTGGTTCGCCTCTGTCTGTGTGTAACTAGGCGACACTGCAAGTCCCGGCTATTCAAAACCCCATATATTGGGCAACAATCCCCCCCCTGGCTGGACAATGCACAGGGCCCCTATCCGCCACAGCATCCAAGTCACGACTATGTGATACCCTACACAGTCAGGCACACTGTAGTGTCTCCGTAATCTCCTTTACGGACCACACAGAACTGTAATCCACATACCACAGATCACGAAGTTACCACAACATAGCAAATGGAGCGCCATACAAACACAGCACACACATGGACCCTGCAACTTGGAGCGTACCAACCTCACAAAGAGCTTAGAGGACATACTGATAAGCACACACATCTAGACAACTGGCCCAGCCATGCTCTTCTCCCCACTGTGAAAGTCATACCATATGCTTGTCACCCTGCTGCAAACCATTTATCGAAACCAACAACGTGTGTCTGCACAGCAGCCCCTATCATGTGCACCCACAAACCAGGTATGTCAGGCAGACACCTCCCACAAGCCTAAAGCAACACACACACACACATACCACCTCCACCTGCTGCTGTACCCCACCCACAGTTACTGTGCATCAGGCATGAGTATATATGATGCTGGCATGGCTAGCCACCATAAGTTACATGTCCGTGCAGTGCTGCATATCACTGATACTGTGATACAAATGGACACTAGCAGTAGCTGTACACACATATTCAAACAAATGTAGGTGGTAACAAATTAAGTACGTACATGTGAAGAGCTCCGTAATCAGCTGCCTCCTGACTGCTGTCCCCTCGCGTGTGTCACCACAGGCACGTGCTGGGGGGCACACAGGGTCATCCTCTAGATCCTCATTAATGTCGACAGGGATACGGTGCCTGAGAGCAATGTTGTGCAGGATGCAACAGGCTAAGATGATCTCTGCCACGGTCTGTGGACGGTATTGTAAGGCACCACCTGTCCTATCCAGACACCTGAAGTGACTCTTTAATACGCCAAAGGTATGCTCTATGATGGAGCGGCTGGTGGCATGGGCCTCATTGTACCTCCACTCTGCACGTGTCCGTGGATGACGCACAGGGGTCAGCAACCAGGGGCGACACCCATATCCTGCATCACCTGCAAAAAGAGGAATGTGTAATATTAAAGGAGGAGCGCATGTTCCCTCAAACTGACACAGGTACATATGTGCTAAACAAATGCATACCACAATTTGACATACACATATGACAACACAGGATGGGACAGCACAGCTATGTATCAGGGTGCGAGGGCAGACACACAGGGCAAGGGCTAGGTGCACTGATTGGAATCAGTAACCACGGCACATATGCTATGCAGCCATTCAACTATTACAACAAAGCTCCATAGCAAGGTTGACTGTGAGGCCACCCCTATTAAGTCACATACAGTTGACATACCCACACAACAAGTCAGACATCTGCACATACGGTTAGTAACATGAACAACATGTGCACGTAAGAAATGAGAAATACACACCCAGCAATACACAGTCCCCATACTGTCCAGCCTCAAATTGAGTGAACAGTGCCGAGTTCTGCAGGATATAGGAGTCATGGGTGGACCCTGCAAACCTGGGAACCACATTCAGAATATGCTGATGTGCATCACAGGCAACCTGAACATTCAGGGAATGATAGTGTTTGCGGTTGCGGAACACTACTTCCCTGTCTCTGGGCGGGACCAGGGCAACATGTGTGCAATCAATAGCTCCCATCATGTGTGGTATTCCGGCTAACGCCTCAAAGGCTTGGTTCAGGGTCCCCCACTGTTGCCTAGTGTGGGGAAGGGCTATGTAATCCCCCACCTGGCTGACCATGGCACGCAGTACCTGGTGGAGACAGCGTGAGAAGGTGGGGTGGCTCATGCCACCCACTGCGGCCACCGAAGACTGGAAACAGCCGGAGGCAAAGAAATGTAGGGCACCAAGGAGCTTGACCAAACCCGGTATGGCATGTGACCGACCAGTCAGGGGCTCAAGGTCAGGTCTGAGATCCTCGTACAACTCCAGAATAGCTCCCGTGCTCAGGCGGTAGAGGGAGATGACCTGGTCCTCACGCATGCCGTGGAGCTGGGCCCTGGGCCTGTAGAGGCGAGGCTGGCGAGCCTGCACCCCTGAACGTCTCCTGCCCTGTGTGGGTACAGCCCCTGCCCGGCCCGCCCCCACAGCTGCAGACCTGAGTTGAAGCGGGTCCACACCCATGTCCTGTGCCGCAGCCCCATCGACACCATCTCTCCCATCAGGCAACCGCAGCCCCCCCTCAACAGCAACCGCAACCGCAGCAAACTCAAAGGATGCCATACACACAACCTGTCCAAACGCACAATGACACACAGACAATGACACCCACCTCACTGACCAGGACACACAGACACACACACAGGCCAAACAACACTCACAAACACAGCCACTACACACAAAAAACCATCCTCCAACACTCGTCAACCTCCACAAACACGTCACCAACTCTGTCTCTCTCCAACACAATCCCATCAATGTGTCCCAGATGTGCAGCTGAATTTAAAGGGTAGAGGTATGTTGTGCGCGTTGCGCATGCGCTGATACATGGGTGCGGCCATTACGTGCATTACGCATGCGCTGAGACGTGGGCGCGGCCGTTGCGTGCGCACGCAACGCGCGTTACGTGGACTCTCCCTATAAATACCTCTGCATACCTAGGCCACTTCGAGGGTTTTGTGTAGGAGAAAGAGACAGAGAGAGAGAGAAGGAGTGTGGTATTGGTTGGTGTTTGGCGGAGTAGTGTTGGTGGAGAGAGTCAGCGGCAGTTGGAGAGGAGTTGCAGGGGGCAGAGGCAGGTGCAAAGGGTAGTGAGACAGCAGAGGAGAGATAGAGGAGGGGTGGTGAGCAGCAGGTGTGAGAGACAGCAGAGGGGAGAGGGGGCCAACAGAGGGAGGGGGGGTGGTGGGTAGGTGTGGGGGGAAGCCCTGTGGGTGGGGGAAGGGATGGCTGATCGGGAGGGGGAGGGGGAGGGGGGGCCCCATAGGGTGCGTGAGCACCAGTACATGGCTGGTCTGGAGGTGGGGCGGCCACCTGCTCATGCGGGAAGGAGCGGTGGGCAGGGAGGGGGGGAGGCAGGCACATCAGGTGGGTCACAGCCCACACAGGGGCCCCCCACTGCCAAGAGAAGGAGGATCCCTGTGCCTGTTGCTGCGCGGAGGAGGGCAGTGCATTTCAGCCCCCAAGAGAACCACACCCTGCTGGCCTGTGTCCTTGAGCACTACGATGTTCTGTATGGGTGGCTCAGCAACAGCACCACGATTGTCACACAGACAGAGGTGTGGGAGGAGGTGCGGGTGGCCGTGGCTGAGTTAGGGGGGCCACCAAGGGACCTGGACAGCCTCCGTAAGAGATTTAACGACATCAAGCGTGGGGTGCGAGCACACATGACTGCAGAGAGGCAACATGCCATGGGTACTGGTGGGGGTAGCCCCTTCACCCCAACCCTCACCCCCTTGGAGCAGGAGCTGGCAGACAGACTCGGGCCAATCTACCTGCATGGCCTTCCAGAGGCCCTGGACACTGCCCATACCCAGGCAGGTACGTATGAAAGCCTGTGCACCCTCTCCCTCACCCCCCACTGCACCTGCCGCTGCTGCACCCCCCACCCCCACTCCCCTGGTATGTCTCTGCCCCCACCTATCACATGGTGTGGCCAAAGTGTAACGTGGCTAACATGAGCTACGTCACCCTCATTACTGGCCCACAAACCCAACCTCTCACTCTCTGGTGGCAACCACCCACCCCTAACAGACCTCTCATGTTGGAACTGGACCTACCAGAATTCCTTAAACCCCATCCACATACCCCACCCCACCCCGCATGCCCTCCCCCCCCAGCCCCTGGAATGTGCACACAGGTACAGATGAAGTCGCCTTTGTACATGACCGTTTGAATCACGCTCCCCTCACCTCTCAACTCAGCTGTGACCTGGCCCCTGCCTGTGGGAAATGTTTCCACAGCCACACCGTTCAAGGGGGGCCTCCAGGTCCCCCGCACTCACCGGTCCTCTGGCCATGGCAGGGGCAGTGGGCCCCCTCTGTCTCCTACGGGTCACATACAGTCTCCCCTCCCACCCCTAACTTTCCCCTCACACTCTGTCGGATTCCATCTGAGCCGCTGCTCCACACAAACACCACCCCGAGTAGCTGGTGTCCACCGTCCCAACAACACCTCCAGACCCACCATCCTCTCAGATAGTGAGTAATGTCTCTCAACCCTCCACGCCCATCTCACCCGCAGTCATGGTGACATGAAAAGTCATGTCGCGGACACCTCCACCCCCAATGTTCGCAACCCCCCCTGCTACCCCCGTATAGCCCCCTGCTCTCACCCATTGCACCAACACACCAGCAGGGTCATAGCCCTGTGCTGCCTGTCACCTCTAACTGTTCACCCCCCAACTGCTCTGACTCTGTGCCCCCTATACCCAACAACCACCTGTTAGGCCTCATCACTCCCCATCCCCAATATCAGCCGCGCACGGGATCCACTACTCTAATGAGTGACCCCCTGCCATTGACCCTCCAGCTCTTTCTCCCACTATGTCCACACCCCCTCATCCACTATGTCCACCAATTCCACTGCTGAGTCTGTGGCCCCCTTAACTGCTGTACCCACCACTGCTGTGGCGCCTGCTGCTCCCCACATCCTGTGCCCTGTTAGGCGTTCACCACACAGCCATGCCTCTCTCAAGTTACCCGCTATTTGCGTTCATGTGCCCGCTCCGCTGAGCAGGCCTGGCATACAACCTGCTCCAATGCTGACCATCCACACAGTAGATGCATGCCCCTGTCCTGACCATCAGCCATTGCCGCCTCCAAACAACAGGTCCTGGCCAGCTGGCAACCACTCCTGTCTCTCCTCCCCGTCGTCTGTTCTGTACATGCGACCCCCCCTATGTGTTAACGCATTCCAGGCACCTACCTCCTGTTGAGCAGAAACTGTGGCATGGCGCCAACATGACCAAATCCAGGACAGCACCCTCGCTGTTCCCACCCCCTCCCCACCCTCCGTTCCCCACCCTTCGTTCCCCCTGCCCCATACTACCCCTCGTGTCCCCCACCCCCTGCCCTCCTGTCACAGATGAGGATACAACACCCCTCCAATGTCCACTGGGCTGACCACCTGGCACTCCGATCCCAGGGCCACCCACCTCCCTAGCCACATGTGTAACACACCTGTCACTCCCCCATTACTCTGAGTTGTGTCCCGTTGCTCACCACTGCCAACGTACCATCTGACTAGCAGCATGCCATTGTCACGGCCCTGCCCATGAACCCCACACACAATCCCTCCCATCCCCTGACACCCATACTGAAAGAACTGCACTGGCTCCCAATCATCGCACGCAGCCGATACAAAGCTATCATGAACATCTGCACTATCATACCACAGTCCTCCGCCATACGCCTACACACACCCATACAACCCTACACAAGCACACTGGCAAGAGGAAGAGGCACCTCTAATCGGGTAAACACCCCAAACGGCATCACCAGGACACGCAAAGACACCGCAAAACGATCAATCTCCCTGGCTGCTGCATCCACATGGAACGCTATCCCAGATGGTCTGAGACTAACCACAGATAGCAAGGACCTTTGCAAAAGGCTGGTGACAAACCCTGTTCAGCGGTTACCATGGACACACCCCCAGACCCAGCAGACAAGCCGGTTCATCCACTCACCCCCTCACCCCCCCATAACTGTACATATGACTGTATAATAGCTCATAATGTATAATAGCACACTATTTAACTACACCAAATCGAATCACATCCCCACCACCACACTGTCATGTGCAAACTATAGACCCATCTCATCTCCCTTGGCATTGATCTGTCATCCCACCGTGTGTGACCCACTCCCTGCATCTCGTGCTGTCCCCCTCCCCTCCCGGTCTTCCACTGGACATTTGTGACCTCCGTTCCTCCTTCCGGCCCTGCGCCCCCTTGTGTGATGGTGTGTATACTGTATACCGCTACTCCCCTTCTAAGAGTGGTATAGCACATATACCAAACAGATATATGCACAGTCAGCCACCATCGGAACTCTAACGCACCCAGATACGTCAGTCCGTTTATCAAATCATATTAAAAGCAATGCATGTGCTTGACAGCGCCCTTTATTTGCAGAATCGTATTGGTTGGTGACGTGGTAGTGCTGGGGCGGGACATGTTCAGGGCACCCCCAGGTGTACATTGCTGGGGGG
Organism: Ichthyophis bannanicus; assembly: GCA_033557465.1. Taxonomy (NCBI): domain Eukaryota; kingdom Metazoa; phylum Chordata; class Amphibia; order Gymnophiona; family Ichthyophiidae; genus Ichthyophis; species Ichthyophis bannanicus. The sequence continues at coordinate 1,033,305,618 of CM066034.1, forward strand.
GGGGGGATGTTTTGCACACATGTACATTGTCAGACGGCTGCCTGGGTGAGAATCTTCACAGTCTTTGCAAGTGCATATCTCTATATGATTTGCAAGGTATTGTGGGCAATGTAGTTCATTCACACCAGACACAGCTGCTGACAATAATTTAGTTGTGCTCTTGGGTAAAGCCAATAAGATATTTATTTATGGGGTTATTCCTCCCAACACAGATATGCTTGGTAGCACATAAATTAGGTTACTTGCTTTCAGTGTTAACTTGGAAAAACAAAGTCAAAATCAGGAAAACAACAAATGAAAAGTCACAAAGCAAGAAACAAACTGTTCTTTTCAGGTTAACTTCTGATTACTTCCCACATAGATACAGAAGTGATTCTCTCCTAGCTCACAAGCAATTAGGTAAGGCTTAATTGCTAGCAGTTACCAGCTGAAACCCCTTAGCTGGCTTGCCTTCCACTGTGTGGGTCAAATCCTGCTTCAGGAGCTTTTCTGAGTAGATTAAAGAACAAATTTGTATTTCTTTGTGATGATTGCTGTACTTTATAACAGAAAGTTACCAACGGATTTTAGATAGAGAGCAGTCCATATAAATAGGATCCTCATCTGCTATTATTCCCCCTTGTTCAACAAGCATGGGTTCAATATCATGGATTGGCACAGATGAATCTCTCAATGGAGCATTTTCAGGAGAATACTTGTTTCCCTGCTGTCTTTCAAGGTTATAGCTAGGGCATAGATCAGTGTTCATACCTGAGCTTCCATTGCTGCTAGAGTTCCTCTCTATATAGCCTGACCAGTATGTAGTCCAGTTCTTATGTCCAGCCTTCCAATCCAGATCCCTGGACACTGGATCTCTCTTCACATACCTTCTGGCACGGGTCTTAGGGTCCCTCCCACGTGCAGCCGTCTCCCTCACAGGTAGCCTCTGGTGATTCCTAGCTCTGCAGCACCATTCCTCTGGCTTTCCCCAGTCCAATGGTGTATGCTGGCCCTTGGAATACCTCCCAGTATACGTACTGCTTTGGACTCTTCTAGACCTCTCAAAGGCTTTTCTCTTCCTTCTTCCAAAGGGTCTCTTTCCCTCTCTGTCCGTCCGGTTTGGCTTCTGCTTCTGATGATCCTTCAGATGAAACTGATGATCAAACTCAAGCTGATTCTCAGGATACTGAGGACAATTCTGTGGATATCCAAGGTGATCATGAAGATGGTCATCTGTAGAATAAACTCTACTCTTATTCTGCTTAGATGAGTGCTCCTCCCTAACACAGCGCAGCTGTGCTGAATCAGGCCTTGCCCTTTGAGATGAGTGTTCCATCCTAGCACAGCGCAGCTGTGCTGAATCAAGCCCTGCCCTTTGAAATGAGTGCTTGGAGATTACCTCATAGCCCTTTTGATTGAACACACGTTTTCTCACTTCAGCTCCTCTCATGGCTGTTGGAAACCTGGTGCATTCTGGGACTGGTAGTCTTTTATGGCAAAATTCTGTTTTCTCATTTCTACCAGCACTGACAGGTTGCTTGTTCAGAGACACTTCACCTTTTCTATAGCCCCTTCCTGAGCTATGATAAGCTTCCTTATCACAACATATTTTGGAACCCGTGGTTGACCTGTCATCTGTATGCTCTCACCCAACCCAGGTGACTACAGTTTCATGGGGGCACCTGCTGAGGAGGAGGAGGACGGGTCTCTGGATGTGGTCTGCCCTGAGGATGGCATCTTGCACGACATAGCTGCTGGGGAACAGACTCCAACCAGCCCAGAGGTGCCGGAGGTACAGGGCGGAACCACCTTTGCCGGCTCTGCAATGGGGGGCGTTGCAAGCCCCCAACAGGCTGGGCCAGCCAGTGACCGTGGGGACAGCCCCCACCCCATGCAGGACCACGGTGCAGCAGTTGCAACTCCTACAACATTGGAAAACATCCTTGCAGAACTGAGGGACTACGGTGCAGGTGGGTATCCCCAGACACACTGCTCCCCATGGTTGTGTGCCCAACATGCACAGGGGGTATGGCGTCTGCTGACACCGCTGATGCTGACTGGGGTTGGGGGAGGGGTGTCATGTGACAGGTGTGTCCCGCACCCCTGCCGGATGGTCTGTCCGGATGGCAGCATGTTCTGGGGTTTCAGGTCCACACCTACTGTGACTGGCCATATACCCCAGGTGCTCAGACAGCGGTACACACTATTGACGGCCCACCCAAACACAATGGCCAGCGGGCACCCCTCCATGGGTACAGGACTGGGGCATGCTGTGTCCACATGATGTGCCCTATGCACACGCAGTTCAGGGGGCAGGGAGCCCTGATGTAGATATGTATGTGTGCGCACTGAGCCCTCACAGCACACGCCATACCTCTGACAAGCTGTGTGCACATGTGTCCTCATCAGCTCATACTGCCACACTGCCATGTGTGAGCCCTGTGATTCCCATGACCACGCATCATGACCACTATCAGGCATGCGGGTGGACCATGGGACACACATGTCTACACCTGGACATGCACTGTTGGCTGAGCCATGCATGGCTCTCCCTAGACCTAGAACCACTTTGTTGCCTCTAGGAGCAAACCCTATTGCTTTGGAAATGTCGGTGAACTGTGCTCACCTCTCTACCACTTGTCCGTATGATGTGTTTACATCGGTACTGTCTCCACGAATGTTATTTATTTGGTTCCAGGTCTGGGTCTACAACGCACAGCCTAAACTCCGGGCTCTGTATACTGCCCATACACTACGCAGTTGTTTACATCACTGTCCTTCCTTTCATCGTTACCCAATAGTCAGTCATGTCTTGTGCACTTTCTGCATACATTCCCGAGATATGCCATCATTGGGGTATGTTTAGACTGGTACGTGACATCTACCCATTGGAGCCCCATAGTGGTGTTCTCGCTGGCCACCCAGGGATCCTCATCTGCATCCCTGAGTGGGCATCGCTAACACCAATAGTGAGCTACAATGGAGAGCCGTCACGCACAAGTCCCAGCAAGACCCTGATGATGGCATATCTAGGGAATGTATGCCCAAAATGCGTAAACATGGCAACATACTGCGTACCTATTATAGGTGTGTCAGTGATGGTAACAACAGCGTACTGTGCAGGCAGGCTACATAGCTTGACAGCAACGCTGTATGTGTATGACTGAGACCCGGATACACAGACATTAGCATTGCGGAGCAATAAGGTATGCGACGGACCTGCTATTTTCAAGTGTTGAGAGAGTGAGCACAGCTTGCTCTCCTTCCTCCATTCATGGCTGTGTGGAGGACTGATCAGGTGGCATGTGCGTGGCATGTGTATGGGTGACATATGGGTCGCAAGGGTATCTCACACATCACCTTGTGTCCAACCCACAGGCACTCAGCGGGCTCACCAGCTGCTACACGAGGATCTGGGGGCTATCACTCGTGAGCTGCAACAGACGAGGGCCGCATGCACTATGATTGTCGATGATCTCCAGCGGAACAGGGCCACAAACGCCATGATTGTGGAGGAGCTGCAGCGGAACAGGGCCACAAACGATCTTATGGTGGGGGCGCTCCTCAGAATTGCACGTGCACTGGAGACCAGAATGGACCTGATGCAGCAGCCTGCGTCAACACCGCCACCGGAGGCTGCATCACCAGAACAACTACAGGGGGGTGGGCCACCAAGTGGGCGGGCTGTGCAGGGCGGGAGGGGCAGGAGGGGCGGTCGGTGTGGGCGGCGCGGCAGGCAACGGAGGATGTGATCTAAACAAAATAAACTGTCATGTACCTGTACATACTGTGTGGTGTTTTCCGATTCTTGGGGCAGGGGTGCCCGACGACGGCCACACCGCATGTTGTTTCCCCGTCCACGTGGCCACCATCATGCCCCTCAGTGCAGGGGTGGCTGTACTGGCAATTCCCAGCGCACAGTGGACCGGCCAGACCCTGTGTGTCCTGGACGTTGTCAGGTCCCAGCCACCGGGCCCCAGCATTGGGGGATAGCCATGCTCCCCAGATGCAAATGGCACATGTCCTGGTGCCAAATGTCTGGTGCTTGGCCCTGTCGCAGTCACGCCCCCCCCAGCTCCCCCCAGCAGGAGCCACACAGGTGCATACCATCTCCCTGGCCCCACACGGCCTACGTGGCAGGCCTCCCATGTTAACCTGCTTATAGCACTGACAGACATGGCTTGCTGACATAGGTCAGTTGCGCATTCCTGCATGCACCTATGGTCACCCACTGCCCATCCCTGGGACATGCATGTCCCTGGGGCACCCGCATATGCCATCCCCCTGGGCAGCTCCTTTTTTCAGAGGCACACCTTCCCCACAGACCACAGCCATTGCTATCATCCGGTTCAGCTATTGACACACATGCATCGTGCATCTGATATGGCTCTCACACTTTCCACTCAGCATACACGTAACCTGGTTCTGTGCGACATGATCCACATCGGCACACCACAGTGTCTACAATGCACATACATGCCCGCACACATGGCCATTCCCCCCAGCCACATGTGGGGACAGGACATGTCTGCTACACATGTCGCAATAATGTACTCAAAGCTAATAACAATAATGTACTCAAAGCTAAACCATCTTGCCCTATCAAGAACCCACCCATGCAACTCACATCCTTTTAAACACCGTCTCCCACTAGCATCGAGAGCACCTTAGCGAACATCAATGCCACCACTGCCCCCAACGATCCTTGCCCAGCCTTCTGGATAAGGTCGTTACGTCACGAGATCAGCCCAATAATAGCAAAAATCATCGATCTCTCCTTCTCTTCTGGCCAATTCCCTTCAGGCCTAAAACAGACATCCATCAGACCCCTTTTGAAGAACGCCAAACTAGATGCTAAAAAGGTCGAATCATACCGACCTATCTCAAGCATCTCGCTCCTCTCAAAAATAATTGAGAAGGTTGTTCAGCGTCAGTTACAGGACCATGTGGACTCCTATGCCCCCCTCGATACGAGCCAACATGGCTTCAGAGAAAATCATGGTGTCGAAACGCTCCTTACCACCCTCATCAATACACTAATTACCGGAATTGACAACATCAAACAAGGCTACGCGCTTATATTCCTAGATATCGCTGCTGCATTCGATTCAGTGAATCACGAGCAACTCCTAATCCGGCTCAAAGATAAAGGGATAAGTGAATTAGCATGGCTATGGTGCAGGTCTTACTTAACAGATAGGTGGCAGCAAGTTAAAATAGGTACCACATCCTCGCAGCCTTTCCAACAGCACCACGGTGTCCCCCAGGGCTCATCCCTTTCTACCCTCCTATTTAATATCTACATGCAACCTATTTGCGACATAATCCCCTCATTCGACATCTCATGCCTGCTCTACGCAGACGACGTTCTGCTTTTCTCTCCATTCACGACTGAAAACCCGGACTTCACCCAACTGACAAAATGCTTTGATGCCATAACTGACTGGCTCCATTCACAAAGCCTCAAGATCAACTTCAACAAAACTGACATACTGTTTGTGAGTAGAAACCAGTCCTTCTCCCCCCCGCCAACCTTGAAGACAAGAGATGCAGAACTCACAAGCAGACCTAGCATCCACTACCTAGGAGTGACATTGGACCATCAGCTCAATTGCAAAGCACACATCAGTAACACCATCAAACAAATATACCACAAGATAAGAACTCTACGACATCTCCGACCCCTGTTGCAACCCGATGATTTCAGATCAGTATTTCAATCTCTGGTTATCCCCCACCTTGACTATGCCAACGTAATCTTGCAAGGCCTACCCAAGAGTACCTTAAACCCCCTACAGCTTGCCATGAATGCGGCTGCCCGTGTCCTAAGTGGAGCTGCTAGAGGTGATCACATTACCTCGGTCCTTATGAACCTACATTGGCTGCCGATATACTGTAGGTTAACTTATAAAGCAATTATCATAACCTTCAAGGTCATTAACAAAACAGTCCCTACAGCCTTAATGGACCTTGTTCACCCTGTATCAGCAAACAGAGAGAGGAGATCCTGCACAGCTAATACTCTACAGATCCCCAAAGAAATAACAAAATGCAACAAATCAACAAAAAACAGAGCCTTTAGTCTCTATGCCCCTAGCTGCTGGAATGCCCTCCCAGCGTCCATCAGAACCATAACAAACCTAACCCAATTCAGAAAGGCGCTAAAGCACCACCTATTTCTCCTACACTACTCGCAATACACCAACCTAACACCATCTATCACACGCACAAACTAACACCTTCTATCACACGCACAACAATGACCATTTGAAAAGCTGTCAAAGATTGTACATATTGTAGATACAAATTGTAGATAACTATCTGAAATTGTATATAGTTTCCCTGTTGAATTCCAAGTTCAATCCCCTGTTTCATTGTAAGTGCCTACTTTGCACATTATCGTTATATGTAAACCGCGCTGATTTTTAAAAGTGCGGTATATAAGAACCTTTAAATAAATAAATAAATAAATAAATGTCGCCCTTGCAGACACATACCTCCCGGAACACATGTCCCAGGATCATTTCCGTAGCCTGTCTGGGGGAATGACGAAGGACCAATGGTTTTGGTTCAAACATGTTTTATTTATAAACATTTAAACATGTAACCTTGACATACATCTAACATAGTGAACTAGATTTGTATAGCCTCTGTACAGGCATACCATGCCATGCGGTGTCACACCAGCTGCCGTGCGGGGTCGGGGAACACAGGACACCACATGGCACGTGTGTGGGCGTCACAGGAGCCATCACACGCTCCTGGGACGCCCATCAGGGGATGGCCACCGAACGGGCATCCGTTCCATCTCGGCGGCCATCCACTGAACAGCCGCTGTAAGCCACCGGTTGCTGTGCACAACTTGATGCAGGGTGTGCTGCATGACAACCAGGGCCACATGCATGTCATGCACGCACATGCCACCACACACACACATGGTGCCAGGTGTCTGCGTGGTGGCATGTGCATGCAGGCCGTGTGAGTCCATGGCTGGCACGTCCTCTCCTACCCATACATCCTGTACAGGCACACGCGGTGGCTGGCAGGGGCCCACGCCGCCCTGTGGTGTCCTGTCTTCCCTGGCACCCTCCCAGGGCCCTGCTCCTCCCCCCCTGACACCTCACCCTCACTCTCTGCCTCCCCCATGCCCCCCCTCTGCCCCACCCTCCGACACATCAGACGCACTCAATCCCTCCCCTTCTGCCCCACCCCCCAGCCCCTCCATGCCCACATTGTGCCCCCCTGCAGCGTCCGCCATCTCCTCAGCCACCGCCTCGTCCTCTGCCTCTGTGGCCTGCTCCTCCTCCTCGTCCTCGGTGGTGTGGCGGGCAGTGGGGCGTGGTAGGGGCCACTCAGGTGCCGACAGGCCCTCACCGGCAGCATTGCGCTCTGTGGAGGATGACAGTCATTAGATCAGTGTCCTGTGAGTCACCTGGCACATGTACATATTGAGGCACCACAAAGGCTAGTGCACCAGCATGACATCCCTTACGGATCTGCATCAACAGCCCAACTCACCTACTCCTTGGGCCATTGCCCTCCTTTGGAGGCGGGAGAGATACTCTGGGTGGCGCAGCCGTAGCTCCCGGGCCTTTTTCCTGAGGTCCTCCACCTGTGCGTGGTGAGAAATGAGTGGGGGCATCAGTGACCATATATCTCTGGTGTGTGGCCGACACAACGCTAACCTCTCTGGGGGCGGTGTCTCCTGCCACACTGCTCCATGTGTCAGGCCTTGGCTTTTGCCAGTGCCACCTCAATGTGTGGCTGTAGGTATGGGCATGTCTGCTGTGACACCTATGTGGCCTATGCACCATACCCTCGCCAGACTGTTCAGTGTTCTTATGCTCTCTCTGCATGACATGGCAGCACCTTGTCACGTGTGGTTTGCTGTGATGGTGTCCAGTGGACCCCCTGACCCCTTCTGTGGCCATAAGCCACATTTGCTGTCCCCCTGTCCTGACCACTGCATCCAACACATCCCCGATGGCAACACCATATCCCAGAACACATGGGTGATGTGCCCACAGATGGAGCAGTGGGTGGGTGGGTGGTCCTGTGCACTTTGCCAGGGGTAACTACCCTGCCATTTGCCCCTCTATTATACCTATGGCCCATGACCAGGGACCTGTCTAGGTAGGTCAATGGTGGTTGGCAGCCACAGGGGGCCAGGGCCTACACAACGGACTGGCCCATTGCCAGCTGTGCTCCTGTCTGGGTGTCGGGCAGTGCAGTGCAGACCTGACAGGTGCATAGATCCTTCCAAAAGCATCTGTGATGTTCCTCTGCAAATCAGGGGTGGCATTGCTGCCGAGTGGGTGGATGGGTGTCCTGACTCAGCATGCAGTTCTGAGGACATGGCTCTTACACAGGCCTCTGTAGTCAGATCCCATTGCTCGTGGGGGTGGGGTGCTGCTCAGCACATTCACATCTGCACCCACCACACCATTGGGGTACCTCACATACGTGTGTGGAGTGGCATTCCCCCCATACTAGGGGTTATATGCAACCTACCCCGGTATACGTTAAACCCGGCGCTGAGGAACATACCAAACGTTGCATTCATGTCCCAGGCACCCTCTGAGTCTGTTATCCTAGCACACATCAGCATCACATACCGTATCAGCAGGGTGAGTGAGAGCCCACTCTGATGGGCCCTCATCCCTCCTGGGGATAGGGAGGTTGCTTTAAACTGCAACAGCACACAAACCCATATCACCATGGTGACTGAGAGCCCACTCTGATGGGCCCTCAGCCCTCCTGGGGATATGGAAGATGTTTTAAATTACAAAGGCACACACACAACCGTATCAGCAGGGTGACTGAGAGCCCACTCTGATGGGCCCTCATCCCTCCTGGGGATAGGGAGGTTGCTTTAAACTTCAACAGCACACAAACCCATATCACCATGGTGACTGAGAGCCCACTCTGATGGGCCCTCATCCCTCCTGGGGATATGGAGGTTGCTTTAAACTGCAACAGCACACAAACCCATCTCACCAGGGTGACTGAGAGCCCACTCTGATGGGCCGTCATCCCTCCTGGGGATATGGAGGATGTTTTAAACTGCAACAGCACACAAACCCATCTCACCAGGGTGACTGAGAGTCCACTCTGATGGACCCTCAGCCCTCCTGGGGATATGGAAGATGTTTTACATTACAAAGGCACACACACAACCATATCAGCAGGGTGAGTGAGAGCCCACTCTGATGGGCCCTCATCCCTCCTGGGGATAGGGAGGTTGCTTTAAACTGCAACAGCACACAAACCCATATCACTATGGTGACTGAGAGCCCACTCTGATGGGCCCTCAGACCTCCTGGGGATAGGGAGGTTGCTTTAAACTGCAACAGCACACAAACCCATATCACCATGGTGACTGAGAGCCCACTCTGATGGGCCCTCATCCCTCCTGGGGATAGGAAGGTTGCTTTAAACTGCAACAGCACACAGACCCATCTCACCATAGTGACTGAGAGCCCAATCTGATGGGCCCTCAGCCCTCCTGGGGGACAGGAAGATGTTTTAAATTACAAAGGCACACACACAACCGTATCAGCAGGGTGAGTGAGAGCCCACTCTGATGGGCCCTCATCCCTCCTGGGGATAGGGAGGTTGCTTTAAATTGCAACAGCACACAAACCCATATCACCATGGTGACTGAGAGCCCACTCTGATGGGCCCTCAGCCCTCCTGGGGATAGGGAGGTTGCTTTAAACTGCAACAGCACACAAACCCATATCACCATGGTGACTGAGAGCCCACTCTGATGGGCCCTCAGCCCTCCTGGGGATAGGGAGGTTGCTTTAAACTGCAACAGCACACAAACCCATATCACCATGGTGACTGAGAGCCCACTCTGATGGGCCCTCAGCCCTCCTGGGGATATAGAAGATGTTTTAAACTGCAACAGCACACAAACCCATCTCACCAGGGTGACTGAGAGCCCACTCTGATGGGCCCTCAGCCCTCCTGGGGATATGAAAGATGTTTTACATTACAAAGGCACACACACAACCGTATCAGCAGGGTGAGTGAGAGCCCACTCTGATGGGCCCTCATCCCTCCTGGGGATAGGGAGGTTGCTTTAAACTGCAACAGCACACAGACCCATCTCACCATGGTGACTGAGAGCCCACTCTGATGGGCCCTCAGCCCTCCTGAGGATAGGGAGGTTGCTTTAAACTGCAACAGCACACAAATCCATATCACCATTGTGACTGAGAGCCCACTCTGATGGGCCCTCAGCCCTCCTGGGGATATGGAAGATGTTTTAAACTGCAACAGCACACAAACCCATCTCACCAGGGTGACTGAGAGCCCACTCTGATGGGCCCTCAGCCTTCCTGGGGAAAAGGAGGATGTTTTAAACTGCAACAGCACACAAACCCATCTCACCAGGGTGACTGTGAGGCCACTCTGATGGGCCCTCAGCCCTCCTGGGTACAGGGTGGGTTATATGATTTTGACAACTGCATACACCATATCACCAGAAAGACTGAGTACCCACTTTCATTGGACTCTCAGGGCAACTGGGGGTAGGGCTGATGTGTCACCCTGGAAATGCAGACCCACCATATGGCCATGCTGTTTGGAACACCTCCTTAGGCATACATATGGGCTACCTGTGTTACTGTTATTGTTTGGACATCAACGGCAGCAGCTGCCATGACACCAGGATGGCATCAGGGCCCCTGTAAACAGGGCTTTGGCCCCCTGGGTGACGGCCGGACCAACCAGATGTGCTACATAGACAATATGGCACATGGGTTTACCTGCTACACACAACTAATTGTGATAGATTACCTACACACACCAGCATGCACAGCTGCAGTCAACACTGGATATGTGTATGGTTCAACTGACCTGTCCCCATGCACTTACCTCCCGTGGGTATGCAGCTGCACGCTTGTAGCGCCGTGTGACTGTCCCATGCCCTTTTGACCCTGACCAGGTCCTGTCGCCTTGAGGATCCTGGAAAAAGCTTCTCCTGCTTTAGGGCTATCAGCCCTGCCAGGTGCCGCAGCTCCTGCCTAGTAAAGGGAGGTTTCCGTGATCTGGTTGCCATCTTCACCTTTGCCGTGCATACGCATGCACGCTGCAACGTACGCGCATGCGTGTCGCAACGCGCGCGTCGCAACTCACGCTGCGCCTACGCGCCGCAGCGGCCATCTGTCCCCTGTACTATTCTCTGCTATGTGAGTTACACATGATTTGGTGTCGCCAACAATGTCTACATGGATCTCTGCTGCATACACACTTTTCACTAATGTGTATGCCATCTAAAAACTACAATTTGCCATCTGTGCATTTATCTGGTTCCATACCCACCGGGGTCTCGAACCCATCACCACTGGTTCCTGGGGTAATGTCTTATCCGTTGTGCCATGCCTTTGCACATAGCAAGGACTGCTTACACAGAGACTCTAAGGAGGACTTTTCACTGATCTGTCTTAATGTGAGCCCTGCAATAATGTGCAGAATGACGTTGGGGGGGAGCTGTAATCTGGCATACATGTGGGAAGCACACATTAAGTGGCATGGCACTTAGTATGGCACTATGGGGGTAGGCATGCCACGTTAATGCACGTCATTCGTAGGTAGGTGTGCTGACATACAGACCTAGTGGTACAGGTCTGGCACATTGGTTTACAGACTGCCTTATGGTACAGGCGTCATGGGTTCAAGACCCCAGTGGGGCTATTGCGTCTGACTGCCTGATGCATTGCCCTCTACTATCAGCGGTGATTTCTGAGGCAGTTTCCTTTTATTTTCATATGTGCTCCCAGCAAACACACCCTCACAGTGCCATACCCTGATGTGACGCATCAGGCATCCTATGGGGCTATCCAGCAGACACATTATAAGGTGCACTGTCCGCCACAACACCTTATACTGTTCTCTTATAGGGCGCATCATAGGTCACCTTATGGGGTACCGTTTTGGCGCTTTCTGGTGCGCTTTTGAGGCAACCTCAGTCTATAGTACTGAGGGTGTTGCTGCTGGCAGCACTATGTAGACGTAGGGAACATAAAAGCCTCTGCTAGCACTATCAGAGACCCCCACTGTGGGTTCACACCCATGACCTCTCGCTCCTCAGGCAGTGAGGTCACCAATGAGCTACATCTCCATAGCTGCTACGTAACTGCTGTCTGGCTACAGTGGGACCTCAGGTCATCCCACAAACTGCCTGCTGTGGTTACCGGGATAGGGTTCTACCACACATACCCATGATGCACTGCACATATCAATCGGCACTCTTCAGATACCCACGGGATGGGGTATGCACCCCCACAGCACCACAGCCTGGTAGGGGATACTGACCTTATGTGTTACTGGCACAGGGTAGCTACAGGCCATCACATTGTGTGGGTCCAGTGCTCACCCTGAGGGTGAGGTGGGTCTAACGGCACCATATCCAGAGCACCTGGCGTAGCTGAAATAGGCTATGCTGCAGGACCCCATCACTGGCAGTGTGAGATAGGTAGGTCTTGCAGATGCACTTGGGCATACATCTGTGTCCATTGGTATTCCACAGTTATGTTTTGCCCTTGAGGGCTATGATGCACCCAGATTAGCGCATATCCTGTGTGGGTGCCATGGCCACATGCTGGGGGGGGTTGGACCCATTGGCAGATTATGTCGTACCACCCATACTGTCCCCTAGAGCTCAGTATCCCCCACCAACACATCCGCATCCCTGCGATGGTGGCGACCATCCACCTCAATGCATCTGGGTTCCTGCAGTTCTGTAGGCATTCCATTGGGCAATAGGGGACAGACAGTAGGACTGGAAATGTTCAGCTGGCCCCCACCACTATCGGACTTTCTCGAACAGCGAGCACAGGGGGTCTCCAGCTGCTGCACCCTGCAAGGTGTTCGAGCAATACACATAGACACTGCATGCAGCCTGCTAGCTAGTCCATAGTGCATAATACTGGAGGTGAGGTGTTCACCCCAAACCTGGGATGTGAACACACTCACCGAGCAGATAGGTCAGTGATTGGGCCCCCAGAAGGGGAACCCATATATATCACCTCATGGCAAAGCTATATAGCGCTATGGGGGTACCTAGCCATGCCATGGTCACTGTCCAGTTATGGTGAGGGTGCCTCCCAGCAGGACATTATGTGGCCACCCTGTCCCTGCAGGTGGTGGCTGGGCACTACACTGTCCCAGCCATTGCCCTATGCAGTCTGCTGCTGCATCCTGCCCAGGCCACCCTGTCCAGGCTATACCCACAATACCTTGCTCCTCATTATGCACATTGGCAGACTAACACTCTGATCACTGCAAGCAGTGTGGTCTGCATAAGGTGTTAGCAACCACCACACTTTGGATGAACAGAGACACTCTCTCACACCGGTGGCAGCATTGTGCCAGTATAGGGGCATTTTGCAGCCCTTCCCACCTCACCAGGCCTGGTTACAGCACAGACATGGCTATGTTACGCAGCACTGTTGGGGGTCACTCCACAGGGTGCAGGACACTTCTGGACAACAGACCTGCTACACGCTCCACAGACATCGTGGAGGTTGGTGTGCTACGGATCAAGGGGCAGTTTGTACCTAACTTAGGATTAGCTATCAGCCATTGTTCATAGCAACCTTTTGATATAGGGTTACCTCATCCCCGGTTTTAGGGTGGCATTGCTAAGGTATGCAGGCGCTAGTATTGGGGGCGCCATGCAGGGCCCAACATTCCGCCTCTCCAGGACGCTTTGGGAAATGGCGCCTGTGGGTGCAGGTGTGTCTGGCTCTGTTGGCCGCTGCTCGCAGACAGAGCCTCCCAACACCAGTCCTGGTGGGCCAAACACTGTTTGGGTTTCCATGCTGTCCCTAATGACTATGCATGAGATACATCTGCATACCATTTGGGCGGTGCAGGGTCATGCAGCACAGACATCTTTATTTGGGACAGCATGGGTCAAGATTGTTGTTTGGCCCTCCAGGGCTGCATTTGGGGGACTCAGGTGTAGGTGATGCGCATGCTTATGATGTTAATGCTCTGTAGGGCAAAATATGGGCCTTTACAGCATGTTTGAGTTCTCTGCACTGGAGGTCCGTTTTTTACTGCCACGGCTTAGTGGTGTGTAAAATATGGGGCCTAGAATGCCAGGCCCTCAGCTGGGATTTGAACCGGTGACCTTCTGCTCTTGAGCGCACTGCCTGTGTGTACTGCACCACAATGTGGCCACAGAGATGTTTTCTTCCCTGGAGATGCCATGACTGTTGGCCAGGCAAAGTGCGTCTGTTGCACTGCACGGCACCCACCTGAACAGGGCTCGGGCACGGACCGCTGTGGGCAGCGGCCAATGGTCCCTCCTCCACCCATACCCCTGCGACGCCATGTTGACATGTTCTTATCTTGAGGACAGCGTGCGCCCCGTGTGATTTGTGGCCTTCCAGGGCTGCATTTGGGGGACTCAGGTGTAGGTGATGCGCATGCTTATGATGTCAACGCTCTGTAGGGCAAAATATGGGCCTTTGCAGCATGTTTGTGTTCTCTGCACTGGAGGTCCGCTTTTTACTGCCACGGCTTAGTGGTGTATAAAATATGGGGCCTGGAATGTCTGGCCCTCAGCTGGGATTTGAACCTGTGACCTTCTGCTCTTGGGCACACTGCTTGTGTGTACTGCGCCACAATGTGGCCACAGAAATGCTTTCTTCCCTGGCGATGCCATGACTGTTCGTCAGACAGGGCCTGTGTGCTGCAGTGCATGGCACTCACCTACACAGGGCTGGGCCATGGTCCGCTGTGCGCAGCTGCCACTTCCCCCTCCCCCACCCTCCCCTGCCCCCTCCTCCACCCTCGGCCACCCTGCCGACATGCCCTTCTGCTGGTGGTGCTGGTGGAGCGCAGTGTCCAGCCGTCCAGTGTGCGGGTAGGCAGCTGCCTATGGTGCAGGTTCTGGAGTAAGGGTGACTGCATAGATGTCCGCGCTTCCCCCCACCACCGCCTGCCAATGTTGGTACTATCCCCTGTAACACTGTGGGGGTTAAACTCGTGCCCATGCTGGACCCTCATCATTTGCTGTCTGGCTGCTCTACTGTTTCAGCATTCCTATGGCCCACCTAGGCATCACCGTGATCCGCACTGTCGCCCAGCTGCACCACAGCATGTGCCGCCTGCGGCCCTCTGTGTCCCCTTTCCCAGCATCTGTCCAGTTGCCCATTCTGACATGCCCGCCCTGCTGTTGTGGGACATGTGCACGCCACAGGGAGCCTGTCCAATGGAGAGGGACACCCTGCACAGCACAATATCCCTGTGGGATCATTCATCCTGTATGGGGATGGTGTGTGGACCCTTCCGCATTTCATATATTTCTTTTTGGGTGCTTTCTTGGGGGTGTTTTTTGCTGTTTCCCATTACTATCACTATTACCCAGCTTGGTTATGTTTTTTCTATATTTTGTTGGGGTCCTTTTCACTGTTTCTTTACCCTTCTGTTCTGTGCACATGTATCACACTTATCACTGTTTTGTAGGTTTCCCTGGTTTTGCTGTACATTGCTGACAGAAATGGTTTCTCTTCCCTTTAAATCATTTCTAATGCCAGGGTTTCACTGGCGCTAGTTTGTGACTCGGATTTCACAGCGTTAGTGTGCGGGGAGCCTCTCCCCTCCCACTCTCCGCCCATTGACCCCTTCTCTCCGCCCCTGGGGAGCCTTCCTCCGCCCTCCGGGGGCCTTTCCCCGTCTTCAGCATTCGTTTGCGCCGCAGTGCGCGTTATCGCGCGATATGATACTTGTGTGCCTTAAAACACGCCATCATCGTGTGATAAGGTACCTTATCGCGCGATAACATCGCAGAGCGCTCTTTAAGATGGTTTAGTAAACATACCCCCATGTAAATGTTAAATTGCCACATTTGTGGTGAGCGATGGGAGCAGGAGTGAGTGTGTTACAACAATATGTCTTAACATTATAAATTACTATTATTAATACCTATGTTCACGATTAAATCAATCAAAATTAGCGTATGATGAAATAATATGCATTATTTGCTAAAATTTATAAACTATAAGACCATAAATACATAAATACTTAAAAAACATAACTAATTAATTCTAAAAAATTAATTTTTAAAAAATGTAATCCTTAATTCAAAAAGGCTCATACCCGTTCTTACGTTCGGTATTCACGGCTCAAACTTGATTCTCTATAAGAGCCGAATAGGCGTATTCCTCTATAATTAAAAACATAAAAGATTCATCATAATTACATTTTTCAGGGCTCTTATATGGATTTCTTCATAGAGCATTTCAACTTTATGGCTATCCTGCATTTTAAGGTAAAATATAACTTATAGCATCTAAGTTTGCAAATATACCATCTATCCTTTTAAAGTGCCTGATCACTCGTGATTATTTAGTCTGTAAAACAAAAAATAAAATATAACCAAAAAGAGACTTCTGTAAAAACTATAGAATATAAAGGACTGCCGTTCTTTAAAAAAAACTTTATATTAAAACTACAGTGTTGTTATTTCTTAAATACTTAAGGTTAGCATGACGTGCTTAATCGTTATCATAATTTCTTTCTCCGTGCGTTAAACTGCCATTCCTCATTTTTACGTAGTTATTTTCATTGGTCAAATTCTTTGAAAACCTTTATTTACTAGAGGCTACCCATATGTTTATTGCACTTGATACAGTGCCTGAAAAAAGAGACAAAGAAGAAAATGTCTGTTATCATCACCGGAGGATTTCTTGACTGCAACCAAATCTTTCATGTCGGCATTTCCGTTCTTTCAATATCTGACAGCCAGAAATATGGACAATCAATTTTATTGCACTTACATTTTTGGACATTAGGAAATCTTCTCACTCAAAGACTACCAACAACTCGCTGAAAGGACTTTTACCAACATCAAAAACGCCCACACTTGTGCTGTGCTTTAACGCGGGAAAATTGACATCTCTATTCAAGAAATTGCTTGCGTCAGTTGTTGTTAAAATAAATCTTAATGACACCTATCTAATTTCAATAATTTATGCATTGTACAAATTATTTGAAACTCCTTTATTTGCTAGAGACTACCCATATGTATCAGCTAGAGACTACCCATATGTATTTTTGCCCTTGATTCAGTGCATAAACAAGAAAAAAGAAGAAATTGTCTATTATCATCACTGGAGGATTTCAGCATTACCGTTCTTTCATTATCCGACAGCCAGGAATATGGACAATCAGTTTTATTGCACTTACATTTTAGGACGTCAGGAGATCTTCTCACTCAAAGACTACCAACAGCTCGCTGAAAGGACTTTTTCCAACATCAAAAACGCCCACACTTGCGCTGTGCTTAAGCGCGGGAAAAATGATGTCTCTATTCAAGAAATTGCTTGCGTCATTTGTTGCTAAGTCAAATCTTGATGACACCTATTTAATTTAAATGATTTATGCAAAGATCCTCATACGGTTATGAACTCTGTTAGTTTTATCAAATCTCATTATATACTATGCTGTCTTATTCCTATAATTGCTCTAGTATTGGTTCTTGTCTTAAACTTCATATTATTATGAACTATATCATTTCAATCCACAACATATACTTTATTATCTCGTCGGATTTTATATCCTAATCTTCACTATAAATCTCCCCACTTCTTCTGTTTCTGAGTGCCTCTTGTAAATATGTAAAAACCTATTCTTATCCCATCAGAGTTTACATCCATATCTTCACTATTAATCTCCCCATCCCTTCAGTTTTCTACTATAAATGAATACTTCTGTTTATACTCTGTATTGCGAATATATAAGGGCATATTGTAAGAGTATCTTCCACGGATGATACATTATGCAATGATAAACTACCCTTGGGAGATAAAATATATTTTAACTACCATACTTCAGATCATCCATAACCATATTACTATAATAGTTAAACTACCACTATTTATAATTTCTAATGAATGATATTTTCATTTTTTACACAACCACTAATATAAATATTCTCTACGAAGACTCCTATTGCTTACAGGAACACTGATAGATCCCTCTCCAAATTCAAACCATTCGGAGACAGGGAGTCTAACTGGAAGATGTAGCGTTGTTCTAACCTCATTATCGTTTTATCAACATCTCCTCCTCTGCAATTAAGCTTCATCTTTTTAATTACAAAAAACTTTAAATCACTGACCCGGTGTGCCATTTCTTGCCAATGCGCCACAAGCAGTTTTTCTACTATACCCCTCTTGATACAGCTTTTATGTTCTATTATCCGAACTTTCACACTCCTAATTGTCTTCCCCACATATAGTTTTTTACAGGGGCACTGTATGACATATACTACATGAGTAATATCACAATTCGAGAAATCTTCTATCCTAAATTCTTGTTGCATCGTAGGATGTATGAATCTATCTCTTACCGGCATCACAAGGGGGCATATGGAACATCGCCCACATTGGAATTGACCTTTGTGTCTAGACAGGATTTTCCGTTCAGTTAATGCAAATTCTTCTTCAAGGTTGGGTTATGGAAATTATCAAAATGCAGTAATTGATTACGATCTGTTGGTTTCCTGTACAATGTTGTAGTAAACTGCTCACCTTCTTTTCTGATAAATAAGTCCAAATATGGTATTTGTTGGGCATCATAAGTTGTCTGAAACTTTAAATTCGTGTCCAGACTATTTATCCATATATTGAATTCAGCAAGACTATCCGTGTCTCCCTCCCAAATGATTAGTATATCATCGATATAGCGAATCCACAATTTGATGTTTGTTTCATATCTATGTTTCTTCAAAAATTTCTCTTCGAATTGGAACATGTACAAGTTAGCGATATCAGGCGCCATCGATGACCCCATAGCTACCCCTTTGACCTGTTTGAAAAAAATCTCTCTAAAGCAAAAGTTGTTTTCACACAATGCAGACCTTGCTATAGCCATGAGGAAGGCAGTGGGGATACGTTTAGGGTCAGTTCTTTTCAATAGACATTCTTCTATAATCTCTAAGGACCCTACTTGTGGGATGTTGGTGTATAACGACTCCACATCTAGTGTGACCAGTATAATATTAGAACTGAGGTCTTGAAAACTAGATAAAATTTCAATAACATGAGTTGAGTCCCTAACGTAAGACCACATCTGGATAACAAAAGGACGTAATAATACATCCAAAAATTGCGAGATGGGTTCCATCAAAGACCCAATTGCCGACACAATAGGATGGCCAGGCGGGTTAGTCATAGATTTATGTATTTTTGGATTCACATAAATAGTCGGGATGACAGGCGTTTGTACAGTCAAGAAATCTCTCTCCTTTTTGGTAATATAACCAATTTCAAATGCCGTAAGTATTAAATTATCAATACTTTTCTTCAATCCATCCATAGGATCTCCATCTAGCCGAACATAAAATGATTAATTGATTAATAAAAGTACCCTTCCAACTTTAAACCACGTAGTATTGCCTGGGTATCTTTTGAGCAACGTGGTGTGGTGCTCTTTTGGTCTACTGGATAAATTTACACGGTGAAACGTCAAAAATGAACTACATGCAATATCTTCAAAACGAGAGCCAACAAATTTTTTTAATGTTATATTCATGTTCAGCTCACCAAGATACTACAGATTAGGGCCTTTTAAAGTCAGTAACAATTTCAATGTTGACCAGTGTTACACAAGTAAAAAATATTTTCTCTTATTAACCTTATTAATAGGTTACCCTGTAGCTTCATTGCATGCCCCCTAGTCTTTCTATATCCCCTCGTGTTAAATGTATCTCCCAATTGACCGCTTTGACCCGGTGAAAAGCGGGATATAAATACAGCTAAATAAATAAATAAATAAATTCTGATGACGTAAACAATCGATCTACGTTTACCCGTTCCACTCCATTCATTAATTTATAGACCTCTATCATATCTCCTCTCAGCCGTCTCTTTTCCATGTTGAAGAACCCTAACCTTTTTAGCCTTTCTTCATAGGAGTATCCTTCCATCCCCTTTACTATTTTGGTGGCTCTTCTCTGTACCTTTTCTAATAACGCTATATCCTTTTTAAGATATGGCGACCAGAATTGCACACGATATTCAAGGTGTGGTCGCACCATGGAACAATACAGAGGCATTATAATATCCTTTGTTTAATTTTCCTTTCCTTTCCTTATGATACCTAGCATTCTATTTGCTCTCTTGGCCGCCGCTGCACACTGGGCCGAGGGATTTAACATGTTATCCACGATGATGCCTAAATCTTTTTCCTGGGTGGTGGTTCCTAATGTGGAACCTTGCATCGTGTAACCATAGTTTGGGTTTTTCTTTCCTAGGTGCCTAATGTTGCACTTGTCCACATTAAATTTCATCTGCCATTTGGATGCCCAGTCTTGCAATTTATCAAGATCCTCTTGCAATTTTCTACAATCCTCATGGGTTTTAACAACTTTGAATAGTTTTGTGTCATCTGCAAATTTGATAACCTCACTCGTTATTCCCTTTTCCAGGTCATTTATGAATATGTTAAAAAGCAGCGGATCCAGCACATATCCCTGGGGTACACCACTATTCACCTTTCGCAATTGGGAAAATTGGCCATTTAGCCCTACCCTCTGCTTTCTGTCTTTTAACCAGTTCCTGATCCACAATAGTACACTGCCTCTTATCCCATGACTTTTTAATTTTGTCAAAAGTCTCTCATGTGGGACCTTGTCAAAGGCTTTCTGAGTCACCTTTGTCTTCCTTTCCCTGGGAACAAGCAGGAAGTCAGTCCTCACATATGGGTGATGTCAGCACCGTTGGAGCCCTTGCAGAAGCATCCCCCCAGCTTTCTTTTTTTTTTAATTTTAAACTTTATCATTTTACAAATAAATCCAAGCATTAATACGCCTGCATGGAAATTGGGGTATAGACACAAATATATTATAACCTTTAATGTACATTGAAAGAAAAATCAAGCGAGAATAATAAAAATACTGACCCCACTCCAGCCCACCATAAAGAAGAGATCCAATGGAAAAATGGAAAGCCTTTCGGAGATGCCACCATGCATGCATGGTTCCCTTTCTCCCCAAGGGTGCCATCTTGCTCAATCTCCTCAGTGCCTCAGCGTCGGGTTCAGTCTAATTTTTGTAGTCTTTCGTTCTTTTCTTTTTCTGGTGCCTTCACGCCTTTTTTCTCCCACTGGCATCCTGGAGGGTCTTCAACCTCGCAGGGGTACTTTTTTCCCTCATGGCTACCAGTGGTTTTAAAAAGTGTGATCGGTGTTCTAAAATCATGTCTTTGACCGACACACCCGACTGCTGTCTTCGTTCCCTCGGGCCAGATCATGACCCAGTGGCCTGTGGTCTCTGCAAGAGGATGTCCAGCAAGGCCCTCAAGAGCCACCAGCAGCAGCATGATAAGTTTTTCCCCGAGTCCCCAATGCCTTCAAAGGCCAGTGCCTCGTCTGAGGCCCTGACATATCGGCAGCACTCTCCGAACCCAAGCATCATCGTGTGTCCTCAGAAAGGGGCTCTCTCCCGAGGAAACCCAGAAAGAAGAAGTAACCCTCGAAGGCGGCATCCTTGGATGGTTCTGACCAGCCGGGAGCTCTCTGGACCTGGTTCCTCAGTAAGAGACACTCATCCGAGGTGTCTGAGAAGGAACGACCAGAAAAGGTCGCCCAGAAGGATCCTGTCGTGGACCGGCCTCGGTCCTCAGACACCATCCTCATCAAGGATTCCCCTTTGAGGGAGCCAGTATTGGGCCTGAGTCCCTCGGTGCCCGCGCCGAAGGCTGCAGAGCCTTCTGGTCTGGATTCCAGAATGGTGGCCCTGGAGTGCAGTTTGTCTGCCTTCATGTACCAGCAGCGGGCGCTGTTGTCCGGCACGACCTGTTCATCTACCCCGACCACTGGGCCCTTGACATCCAAGACGTCCCTGGAGGCCGAGCCAATCCTCGAGGTCCTTCGGCTTCGAGTCGATCCTCAGCCAAGGTCGCATTCTAAGTCTTGCTCGACGGGACCGCGGTCATCCCCGGCAAATTTACCGGGCCCCGTCTGTAGGGCATCGGTGCCCTTGCGGCCCACAGAGAAGCCCTCCTATGAGTTCTACATGGACTACCCCAAGTGGGAGACAAAGGACGAGGAGTCCCTTGATACCCATCGCCACTGTGACGTCCCTTTGGATTCTCCCATCTCGGAACCTTGGAGGCGGTCCCCGCCCGAGGACATGGGCTTCCTGGACTTATGTTCTTATATTATATATGTATGCCCTGGTATTCCCGACCGAGTCAGAGGAGCACCCTTGGGTGGATGTTGGTGATCCTCCAGTAAGAGACCCCTTTGCGGGAATCTCTTACGGTGCCCATTCTTCCCATCCTGGAACAGCTCATGCTCTGCATGTGGGAGACACTGGCGTCGGTGCCGGTGGTGAACAGACGGCTCGACTCGATGTATTGGGTCCGCCGGAGCCTGGGCTTCCAGAAATCACAACTGCCGCATAACTCCATGGTGGTGGAGACGGCCATGCATCGGCTGAAAAGCCAGAAGATGTACTCCTTGGTGCCTCCCGGTAGGGAGGCCAGCACCTTGGATGCCCTCGGCAGAAAGTGCTACTAGGGTTCAATGCTCATCTGCCACATCCAGGTCTACCAGCTGTACATGGGTATGTACTTGAGAGACCTGGTGAAGGAATTCACCAGGTTCTCGGCTGATCTCTCCAAAGAACCTTTGCAATGGTTCAAGAGCCTAGCTAAGGCCGTCTGTGAGTGCTCCAAATTCATGTCTTGAGCAGCCTATGACGGGTTTGAGTCGGCGACCCAGGTAGCCGCAGCGGGTATTGGTGTGCGCCGCCAAGCTTTGCTTCAGTCGTCCGACCTTGAGCAGTGGGTTCAGGACAAATTGGTTGATGTCCCATGCCAAGGAGAGACCTCTTTGGCAAAGTCATGACCGACAAGGCTGCCGAGCTGGAGACCGAGCTCATGATGAGGACCTGTTCTCTAAGAAGACCACTACCCTTCCCCAATAGAAGGGCTCAGGTAAAAAGCCCTTTTAGCCGAGGAAGGGGGCTGCTTACCGAAACTACCCACCCTATCAGGCCTTCCCAGCTCCCCAACAGGATCAGTAGGCCAAGGGACATGGGCATGGCCCGCATAAGAAGAAGGCTCCAAAACCCCAGGCACTGGCCCTGGCCCAGCCAAGGGAGAGCTTTTGTCTCCTTGAGCATTGCCTCTCTACCCCAAGGAGATCAGCAGCCCATAGGGGGACGTCTGGCCCTCTATGCCCAGAGGTGGGTGGCCATCACCACCGATTCCTGGGAACTAAGGGTAGTCAGGGAGGTTTACCTCCTCCACCTGGCTCAGACACCTCCCCCTTATTTCCCAGGACAGCTTCTCAGGGCTCCCCTCCACCGGGACCACCTTCTGTAGGAGTTGGCATGTCTTCTCGAGGACAAGGCAGTGGAACCGGTGCCCCACCACCTCAAGGGCAAGGGGTTCTACTCCAGATACTCCCTCATGCCAAAGAGGACGGGGGGGCCTAAGGCCCAACCTCGACCTGCACAACCTCAACAAATTCCTGGTGAGGGAGAAGTTCAAGATGCTCTCCCTTGAAACATTGCTGCCATATCTCCAGCAGGGAGATTGGCTGTGCTCCTTAGACCTCAAGGATGCTTATACTCACATCCTCATCCACCCCAACCACAGGCAGTACCTGCGGTTCATAGTAGGGGGCATGCACTTTCAATACAGGGTGCTCCCCTTCAGCCTAGCCTCTGCCCCAAGAGTCTTCACAAAATGCCTGGCAGTCGTGACCACCTTCCTCTGGCTCCAAGGGGTCTTCATTTTTCCCTATCTGGCTCCTAAAGGGAGGCACAGCCTCCGAGATGCAGCAGGCCACCGCACGCTCCATCCAGGTCCTGCAACACTTGGGCTTCGTCATAAAACTACGCCAAGTCTCACCTCCTCCCGACACAGTGCCTGGAGTTCATCAGGGCCAAGATCAACACTCTCCAGTCGAAGGCCTTCTTGCCTAAGGATTGTCTCAGGCTTCTAGCTCGGGACGTACAGTACCGTCCCTTGCTGCCCATCTGGCTTCTTCTGCGTCTCCTCGAGCACATGGCCTCCACGTTCCACATCACCCCAGACGCTCGCCTCCACATGAGGACGGCGCAGTGGTGTCTCCAGGACCAGTGTCTCAGGCCATAGGCTGCCTCCGAGTCAGAGTTTCAGTGACCTGCCAGTTGACGGATTCTCTGGTCTGGTGGCAGTCACCCCAGCATCTCGAAGCGGACATACCTTTTCAGGCCCCAAGCCACTAGAGCAGGGGTTCTCATCCCTGTCCTCGGGACCCACCTAGCCAGTCGGGTTTTCAGGATAACCACAATGAATATGCATGGGAGTGATTTGCATATAATGGAGGCAGTGTATGCAAATCTAAGAACATAAGAACATAAGATATGCCATACTGGGTCAGACTAAGGTCCATCAAGCCCGGTATCCTGTTTCCAACAGTGGTCAGTCTAGGTCATACGTACCTAGCAGTTTCCCCAGAAGAC
The DNA here is from genome assembly GCA_033557465.1 of Ichthyophis bannanicus. NCBI lineage: Eukaryota > Metazoa > Chordata > Amphibia > Gymnophiona > Ichthyophiidae > Ichthyophis > Ichthyophis bannanicus. The sequence continues at coordinate 1,033,330,078 of CM066034.1, forward strand.
ACAGGTTCTGCAATGCTTCTACTAGGTCAAGCATTGATATCCTGGGTCCCTTCTTAATAATGGTTTATGGACCTTTCCTCCAGGAAATCTCTCTCATACATATTCATTGTGGTTATCCTGAAAACCCGACTGGCTAGGTGGGTCCCAAGGACAGGGTTGAGAACCCCTGCACTAGAGGGTCCTTACCATGGATGCTTCCCTGCTTGGCTAGGAAGCCCACTGCGGAGATCTCCGCACTTAGGGCAACTGGTCTCCAGACGAGAGCACCCAGCAGATCAACCTCCTGGAGCTCCGAGCCCTACACCTAGCCTGAGGATCTTCTGTCACCACCTGCATCACCAGCTAGTGCTGGTCCAGATGGACAACCAGGCGTCGTTGTTCTATGTGAACAAAGAGGGGGAGTCCGGGGTCTCGTACCCTTTGTCAGGAGGCACTGGTCCTTTGCTCGTATGCAGTCCAACAGGGTCTCCTCCTTCGGACAGTGTACCTGCCAGGCCAGGACAACCTGCTGGCCGTCAGACTCAGCAGAATTCTCCAGCCACACGAGTGGCAGCTGGATCCCAGGGTGGCCAATTGGCTTTTCCAGCTCTGGGGGGAACCTGTGATGGACGTGTTCATCAGTCCAAACAACTTTCAGTTGCCCTGCTTCTGCTACCGGCAGGCCCATCCCTCCAGGGTGGCAGCGGATGCGTTCCTAGTCTCATTGTCGGAAGGCCTCATGTATGCTTTACCTCCGACGCCGCTGATCGCCAAGACTTTGATCGCCAAGACTAGGGGCAAGCAAAGATGCTACAAGGTAACCTATTTATGACTAATAAGAGAAAATAAATTTTCACTCGTGTAATCAAACTCTGGAATTTACTACCGGAGGATGTAGTAAAAGCTGATAGTGTAGCTGGGTTTAAAAACATTTTGGACAAGTTCCTGGAGGAAAAGTTCCATAAACCATTATTAAAGTGGACCCAGAATATCCACTTCTTGCCCCAATATAAGCATTGTGGTACCTGTGTCTGTTGGGGAAACTGCTAGGTACTTGTGATCTAGATTGGCCACTGTTGGAAACAGGATACTGGGCTTGATGGATCTTGGACCTTCCCGCTGCTTCTGCAGTTGATGGTAGAGGACCCCATCCCCATGGGGACTGCCCTGGGACTCCTATCTCAGTAGGAGGGCTCTGTCCTGCACCCCAATCTGGGGTCTTGCTGAGAGGTTGACTCTGGCCCCTTTCAACCTTCCAGTGGAGGTGGAGGACATTCTGCTTGCCTCTCGCAAGGCCTCTACTAGGAAGGCTTATGCCCTCTAATGGCGCAGGTTCTCTGCTTGGTGCGCCAAATATGGGGCTGATCCTTTCTCCTGCCCGGTGGCTCTGGTGTTACAGTACCTTCTCCACCTCTCTCAGTCCGGGCTCAAGTCTAACTCCGTCCGAGTGCACCTGAGTGCCCTGGCGGCCCACCACCATTCTGTGGATGGTAAGCCCCTCTCGGTCCAACCACTGGTGACCCATTGCTTTTGGGGCCTGCTCTTATCGAAGCCCCCAGTTCGCCCCCCGGCAACCAAATGGGACCTCAACCTTGTGTTGGGGCAGCTCAGTTGTTCACCCTTTGAGCCTCTGGCTACCTGCCACCTTCCCTACCTCTCTTGGAATGTGGCTTTCGTGGTTGTGCTCACCTCCGCTCACAGAGTTAGCGAGCTCCAGGCCCTTGTGGCAGAGGCACCTTATACCAGGTTCTACAAGAACAGAGTGGTACTTCACATGCACCGGAAATTCCTGCCGAAGGTAGTGTCACCCTTCCATCTTAACCAGGAAGTGGTGCTTCCTACCTTCTTCCCAAGACCTCACTCCAGTTGGGCGGGGACGGTTCTTCACACCTTGCACTGTAAGAGAGCCTTGTCCTTCTGTATCCAACACACTCAGGGCCACCGCAAAACTTCTCAGCTTTTCATCTCCTATGACCACATTAGGCTGGGGGAAGTGGTGACCAAGTGTACGCTGTCCACATGGATGGCAGACTGTATCACCCTTGCTTATGAGCAGGCGGGGCTCCCGCTGGAAGGCTGCTTCATGGCGCACCATGTCAGGGCCATGGTGGCTGCGGTGGCACACTTGCGCTCTGTCCCGATGGTGGACATCTGCCGGGCCGCCACCTGGTCTTCAGTCCATACCTTCACAGCCCATTGCTGCCTGGAAAGAGAGTCCTGACGGGACAGTGCCTTCAGCCAGGCTGTGCTCCATAAGCTTTTCGGGGTTTAGGCAACGCCTATCCTCTGACCCTTCTGTGTTCAGGCTACTAGAGTGCTGGTTTCATCGGACACAAGGTTCCTACTGACATCTGTGTACATGGACTAAAAAGTTGCTGCTGCATGTGGCTCCACTTGAGGGAGCCCCTATTATTCCTATGGGCTTTCGGTAGCCTGTAGCTGGGGAGTCCCATATGTGAGGACTGACTTCCTGCTTGTTCCTGGAGAAAGTGTAGTTGCTCACCTGTAACAGGTGTTCTCCAGGGACAGCAGGAATCGGTCCTCACAACCCTCCCTCCTACCCTCGGAGTTGCTCCTTTACCATCTTTTATTTTTGCTGTCTTTTAGCTATCTCATTTACTGATCAAGATGGCACCCTTGGGTGGGAAGGGGACCATGCATGTGTAGTGGCATCTCCCAAAGGCTCTCTTTGAAAGCTGGGGGGATGCTTCCACGAGGGCTCCGTCGGTGCTGACGTCACCCATATGTGAGGACTGATTCCTGCTCTCCCTGGAGAACACTTGTTACAGGTGAGTAACTACGCTGTTTATTCACACCTTCAAAAAAACATAACAGATTAGTAAGACAAGACCTTCCTTGGCTAAAGTCATGTTGTCTATCTCCCATTAAGCCATGACTATCTACATGTTCAGTAATTTTGTTTTTTATGATGGTTTCCACCAATTTTCCCGGTACTGACATCAGGCTCACCGGCCTGTAGTTTCCCTGATCACCCCTGGAACCCTTTTTAAAAATTGGCGGTACATTGGTTATCCTCCAGGTATTACAGATGATTTTAATGATAGTTCACAGATTACTAATAGTAGGTCTGGAGTTCTTTCAACACCCTTGGATGTATACCATCCGGTCCAGGTGATTTGCTACTCTTTAGTTTATCAAATAGTTGTAAATACATCTTCCCGATGTATCGCTATTTCTTTCAATTCTTCCACAGCATCTCCTTTAAATACCATTTCAGTCATGGGTAACATTCCTACATCTTCCTCAGTAAAAACCGAAGCAAAGAATTCATTCAGTCTCTCCGCTATGGCCTTGTCCCCTCTTAATGCCCCTTTTACCCCTCTATCATGTAATGGTCCAACTGAATCTCTCACAGGTTTTTTGCTACAAATGTACCTGAAAAAGTCTTTATTACGTGTTTTTGCTTCCACAGCAAGCTTCTTCTCAAATTCTCTCTTTGCCTGCCTTATCAATGCCTTGCATCTAACTTGCCAGTGCTTGTGCTGTTTTCAGTTTTCATCATTTGGCTCTTTTTTTCCATTTCCTGAAAGATACTTTTTTGGCAACAACAGCCTCTCTGACCTCACCTTTAAGCCATGCTGGCAGTTTTTTGAACTTCCTTCCACTTTTCTTAAAGCATGGAATACACATGGTCTGGGCTTCCAAGATAGTATTTTTAAACAACACCCAAGCTTGATGTAAATCTTTAACCTTTGCAACTGCTCCTTTTTTGTTTTTTCTTAACCATTTTCATCATTTTATCGTAGTCTCCCTTTTGAAAGTTAAAAGTAGCACTCTGGATTTCCTTACCATCCTTCCTTAATTTATTAAATGAAACACGATCATGCTATGATCAATATTGCCAAGTGGTCCCAAAAGCCTTATCTCTTGTACCAGATCTGGTGTTCACTAAGGACTAGGTCCAAAATGACTTCCCCTCTGGTCGGTTTATGAACAAGCTACTCCAAGAAGCTGTCATTTATTTCATCTAGAAACTTTATCTCCCTAGCATGTCCTGCTGTGACACTGACCCAGTCAATACCGGGGTAATTGAAATCACCCATTATTATTACTGTGCTGTAACTTTTTTTTAGCTTCCCTGATTTCTTTGAGCATTTCATCATCCATTTGTTCATTCTGGTCAGGTGGTCGATAGTGCACCCCCACTGCCATCGCCTTCCCCTTCCCCTTTTTACATGGAATTTCAATCCATAGAGATTCTACAGTGTATTTGGTTTTCTGAAAAACTTTAATCCTTTGTGACTCAATGCTCTCTCTAACATAGAGTGCAACCCCTACACCAATTTGATTTTCTCTATCATTACAATATAGTTTGTACCCAGGTATCACAGTGTCCCACTGGTTGTCCTCCTTCCACCATGTCTCTGAGATACTAATCATATCTAACCTCTCATTTAGTGCTATATATTCTCTCTCCCATCTTATTCTTTAGACTTCTAGCATTTGCATACAAGGATTTTAGAGGCTGTATTTTATTCATATTAATCTGGCTATCGGTAGGCAGGGGTAATTTGGAATCTTTAAGCTCTGTCTGCTCTGTACTCAAGGGCATTTGGGCTACTTTTGTCTTTATTGGAACTTCTCTGCTGATATGCCCTAACTTCAGTCTTTTGCTAGTATCCTTCAAGGATACATTGTTCCGAACCATGTGCTCTTGAGCGACTGTTGGCTTTCCCCTATTATCTAGTTTAAAAGCTGCTTTATCTCCTTTTTAAAGGTTAATGCCAGCAGCCTTGTTCCATTCCGGTTAAGGTGGAGCCCATCCCTTCGGAAGAGCCCCTCCTTTCCCCAGAATGTTCCCCAGTTCCTAACAAATCCAAAACTCTCATCCTTGCACCTTTGTCTCATCCATGCATTGAGACTCCAGAGCTCTGCCTGCCTTTTGGGTCCTGCACGTGGAATGGGAAGCATTTCGGAGAATGCTACCTTGGAAGTTCTGGATTTCAACTTCCTACCTAAAAGCCTAAATTTAGTCTTCAGAAACTCCCTATCAAACTTTCCTATGTTATTGGTACCGACATGTACCAAGACAGCAGACCTCTCCCCAGCACTATCTAAGATGCTGTCTAGGTGACGCGTGAGGTCTGCTATCTTTGCACCAGGCAGGCATGTTACCAGGCGATCCTCACATCCTCACATCCACCAGCCAACCAGCTATCTACATGCCTAATGATTGAATCACCAACTATAACGACTGTCCTAACCCTTCCCTCGTGGGCACATGGCCCTGGAGAAACCTCCTCGGTGCGAGAGGGTTTTACATCACCTGGAGGACAGGTCCTAGCTACAGGATCACTTCCTGCCGCACCAGGGTGATGCTTTCCTGTCCTGGACTTCTCCAATATCAAATCATGCTTCACTAAAATGACGCAATGGCTAAATGAACATAATCTACACATTAACTTCAAGAAAACAGAAGCATTATTTGTTTCTAGAAATCAAAAATTTACCCCCCCAACAGAAATAAAAATTGAAAACATAAGCATCCCCATAAAAGATGAAATAAGATACCTTGGCGTTATCATAGACAGAACGTTAAGTCTAACAACACACATCAGGAATACAACAAACACAATATATAATAAATTAAGATATCTTAAAAATCTAAAACCATTATTATCAAATCTGGACTTCAGATCAGTCCTTCAAGCCCTGATCCTGCCTCACTTAGATTTTAGTAACATAATTCTTCAAGGTATTCCAAAACATGCTTCACACCAACTAAAAGTAGCACAACATGTTGCTGCAAGAATGCTTATAAATGTAGGTCCAACTGAACACATAACCCCTATACTGTACAAACTTCACTGGTTACCTATACAAAGTAGGATAAAATATAAAGTTATCATAACAATGTTCAAACTGATAAGAGATATAGCCCCATGATATCTAACTGATCTACTGACAATTCATTCAAGGACCAGAACAGTGAGACAAAGGAACCTGAACACTCTACTTGTTCCAAACAACTTTTCAAAACTCAATAAAACTACAACAAATAGGGCATTCAGCTTCAATGCTCCTTTAATATGGAATGCTCTGCCGGATAAACTCAGAGATATCACAGATCTTTCAGCATTTCGAAAAGATCTTAAAACTCACCTATTCCTTTGCGTCCCTCTAGTCCAGTCCCGGTACCATAGAGTTGTGAACCTACTCCAGCAGCCTTGGAGACTGAAATCTGTCAACTCTTTGATGACACCCGGTATAAATAGGCAAGGACTGCCCCTTTCCACCAGTAATTTCAGTCTCCAAACAGCTAGAGGGACTTCTGAGCCTTGGGCTCAGTTAGCACAAATAAGCAGAGCTTTAGTTTTCTATTTACTTTTCTCTTCAAATTTTATATTTAAATTTAAATTTTATATTTAATTTTATATTTTAATTACCTTTATCAGTGAGTTGTCCCCTTTATTCTTTTGTAGGAGAAGGGGGCTGCTGTGGAGGAGTTCCTGCTGGTGTCTCGGCTTTGTACCCTGACTTTCCTTTTTTCTTTCATTTTTCTTTCTTCCTGCCTCTCTCCCTCCTTTCTCTACACTACCCACCGCGCTAACGAGCACCGGGACACAGCAGATGGTTTTGTGGCCTCCCTGCTCCCGAACCCGCAGTCAAGGGTGAGGAGCAGGTGGAAGGCAGGCACCCCCCATAGCCGTGGATGTGGAGCGGTGAAGACTGCACCTGCGGGGTTTGAAACGCTGGAGCGGAAGCCGCGGTCCGGCTGACCTCCAGCGGCAGTTTGTGCCTCCTCGGGTCGCCGGCAGCGATCGCGGTGAGTCCCTGAGTGGAGGTTTTTAAGAGCAGGTGTCCTTTTTAGAGTGGGAGAGTTGAGGCAGCAGGATGCTTCATTGTGCGCGGTGCTCCTCGTCGGTCAGGCCTGCTAGCGCTGGGCGGGAAACCAGATGGTGGCCATTTTGGGAGCCCCGTGTTCAGCACTTCTCAGGCAGCCGGTGCTTTGCGAGGAAGCAAGAGCACAGTGTTAGCCTCGTTTTTGGAGCATTTCAGCATTAGGGGCCTCGGTTGGGGTTAGGCTGCTGGCGCGCAGATAAAAAAAAAAAAAGACCAAACGATTTTTTTTTTGATGTGTGTTGAGTGAAGGGCTGCAGGGCTTAGAAGAAAGGGGGGATCTTTCTTCTTTCAGTCAGGATGCACTTAGGTGTCGTGTGTGAGTGTGTTTGCGTATGGAGAGTTTGTTTCCCTTAGGTGGGGCTATGCCGGCGAAGCCTCGGTGTCTGGTCTGTGGCACGAGGCGCGCTGAGCTGCTGGACTCCGGAGTCTGTAGGCCCTGCACTCTGGAGGCAGCGGTCATGGACAGGAAGCTGAAGGGAGCCGCGGGGGATCAAATCACGGTCTCTGCAGAGGGAGGTGAAGTGCCTTCCTTGACTCCCGAGGATCCTGTTCCGGGGCCGTCCTCTGGGGGGGGGGGGGTGCTGCTTTGCCCCTGGGGGGGTTCCGGAGGCCGGTGTTCCCACGATTCCCCCAAATTTTTTCTCTCTTTTGCAGCAGGCATTTGCGCTCTTGCAACCTGCCACGGGGGTTCCACCTCGGGCTCCAGGAGCCCAGAAGCGGGCTGGATCGGGGGGCCCCTCAGAGGGGGAAGCTTCCCCGCCCAAACGGAGTAAGGGGGCAGTAGAGGAAGGTCCCTTGTCTCTGTTGGGGGACGAGTTAAGAGTGACGGACACGGACTTTGAGGGAGTCTCGGAGGAAGAATTAGAGGAAGGTGAGTTGCCGGACTCGGAGCAGCAGAGTCGAGTAGTCCGAATGTTTCGGCGGGAAGAGTTGCCGGCGTTGATAGCTGAGACTCTCCAGACCCTAAACATGCCCTCGGTTGGGTCGGTGCCGGAGGACTTATTAGAGGATCCTCTCTTGCAGGCAGTACGGACCTTGCAGAAGGTTTTCCCAGTGCATAGAGTCTTTAACAGCATGATTCAGGAAGAATGGGATTTGCCAGAGTCGGCTTTGCGGGGTTCGAGGGCTATAGCTCGGCTTTACCCGCTTTCTGACCAGGATAGGGAACCTTTTCAGTCTCCTAAGGTAGATGCTGCGGTATCTGCGGTTACTAAAAAGACGACGATTTCGGTTGAGGGCACTGCGGCCTTGAAGGATGTACAAGACAGGAAATTGGATACTTTGTTGAAGCAGGTGTTTGATATTTGTGCCCTCTCCATGCAGGCCTCTATAGCGGGGGCGTGGGTGACGAGAGGCTGCTTGAGATGGTCTCAAAGGTTGCAAGGAGACCAGCGGAGTGGGGGGCAGTTGGAGGAGGCAGTGCGCCTGGAGTCGGGTACCGCTTATTTGGCGGATATTCATTATGACCTCATCCGGGGGCTAGCTAAGAGTATGGCTTCCATTGTGGCAGCTCGGAGATATCTGTGGTTGCGCAATTGGTTGGCAGACAGTTCCTCTAAGACTCGGCTCAGCAAACTTCCGTTTAGGGGGAAGCTCTTGTTTGGGGAGGATTTAGAGAAGTTGGTCAAGGACCTCGGTGAGTCCAAGGGAGGTCGTCTGCCGGAGGATAGACCTAAACAGGGCTGGAATTTGTCGGGCTCCAGGGGGGCTCCGAGGGAGTTTCGTAGGTTTCGGCCATCTCGGTTTGGCCAGTCCCTGTGGGGAAAGTTTCCAGTACGGGGCCAGGGTTTCGAGGTTTTCAGGGGGCGGGCAGGGGATTTACGCCTTTCCAGTCCTCAAACCCTAAAAAGCCGCAATGAGATCAGGCGGACTCAGGTGGGGGTAGTGCCCGTGGGAGGATGGTTACGGGAGTTTTACCCTGCTTGGGTCCAGTTGACGTCAGATCAATGGGTTCTGGAAGTCATTCGCGAAGGTTATGCTCTGGAACTACATCGACCCGTGTTAGAGTCCTTTGTTCAGTCTCCTTGCCGAGCGCCGCACAAGGTTCGGGCAGTGGCGGAAATGCTGCAGCGGCTGCTGCAGCTCAGGACAGTGGTGCCGGTTCCGTCCGGACAGTGTGGGTCAGGTCGCTATTCCATTTATTTTGTGGTGCCCAAGAAGGAGGGCACGTTTCGGACAATTCTGGATTTAAAAAGAGTGAATCGTTGTCTTCGGGTGACCCATTTCCACATGGAGATGTTGCGCTCAGTAATTGCGGCAGTCAGGGCAGGAGAATTCCTGACCTCCTTAAATCTCACGGAAGCTTATCTCCATATTCCCGTTCGGGAGGAGCATCAGTGCTACCTCCGCTTTGCAGTGCCCATGGGCTATTTTCAGTTTCAGGCTCTGCCCTTCGGGCTAGTGACGGCGCCTCGAACTTTTACCAAGGTCATGGTGGTCGTGGCGGCAGCGCTCCGCAAGGAAGGGGTGCTAGTGCATCCGTACCTGGACGATTGGTTGATTCGGGAGAAGTCGAGAGAGGAAAGCGCCTCGGCGACCGCTCGAGTAGTGCAAGTCTTGGAAAGCCTCGGTTGGGTGGTCAACGGGGCAAAGAGCAGGTTGGTTCCCTCGCAGTTTCTGGAATATTTGGGGGCGCGTTTCGAGACTGCGCAGGGGAAGGTATTTCTCCCGGATCTGAGGGCTCAAGGGATTCGGACCCTGGTTCGGAAGTTTCTATCGCTACGCGCTCCAACGGCATGGGAGTACCTGCAGTTGCTCGGAACTATGGCGGCCACGATCGAGGTGGTACTTTGGGCCAGGGCTCATTTGCGGCCATTACAGGGCTCTCTACTTCGGCGTTGGTCTCACCAAACGGATTGGTCTGTCCTCCAGAGGTACGTCAGGAACTTCTCTGGTGGTTAAAGCCGGAGATGTTGGCGGCGGGTGTCCCGCTGGAGCCCCCATCCTGGAGATTGTTGACGATGGATGCCAGCCTCGAGGGGTGGGGGGCACATTGCGAGGGCAGGTGGGCCCAAGGGCAGTGGTCGCCAGAGGAGAAGAGCTGGTCCATCAACCGGCTGGAAATGAGGGCGGTGTTCTTGGCCCTTCTGGAGTTTCAGGCACCTTTGCGGCAGACAGCGGTGCGGGTGCTGTCCGACAATGCGACGACTGTGGCCTACATCAATCGGCAAGGCGGCACCGGCAGTGTGCTGTTGGAAGCGGAGGCGAGTCAGCTGCTGCGTTGGGCCGAGGACAATCTGCAGGCTCTGTCGGCGCAGCATATCGCCGGAGTGGACAATGTCGAAGCGGATTTTTTAAATCGGCGCAGGGTAGACCCGGGGGAGTGGGTCCTGCATCTGGAGGTGTTCGAGATGCTGGTGCGGTGCTGGGGCCTTCCGCACATGGATCTGATGGCCAGCTTCGACTCCGCGAGGGTAGCTCGGTTTTTCAGCAGGAGGCGAGAAAGAATGTCAGAGGGCCTCGATGCATTGGCCCAGCGGTGGCCGGAGGAAAGCCTTCTCTATGTGTTCCCTCCTTGGGCTCTCATCATCCGGGTGGTGCAGTGCATAGAGAGTCATCGCGGTCTGGTGGTCTTGATAGCGCTGGATTGGCCTCGCAGGCCTTGGTATGCGGATCTGGTGCGTCTCTTGGCAGACAAGCCGTGGAAGCTTCCACAGCGAGCGGCCCTTCTCATGCAGGGCCCGTTATGCATGCCCCAGGTGAGTCGATTTTCGCTTACGGCATGGCTCTTGAGAGGGTTAGGCTAACTGCTAGGGGTTATTTGGCTGAGGTGGTTTCTACATTGCTGAAAGCTCGTCGGCGCTCCACTTCTTTAGCTTACATTCGGGTATGGCGTATCTTTGAAGCGTGGTGTGCGGATTGGAGTCTGCGGCCCTTGCGAGCTTCCATGGCCCAGATCCTGTCATTTTTGCAGGATGGAGTGGAGAAAGGCCTCGCGGCCAGTTCCTTGCGAGTTCAGTTGGTGGCCCTCACCTGTTTCAGGGATAAGATACAGGGTCAGCAGTTGGCGGCTCATACTGACGTTCGATGGTTTTTGCAAGCCGTGTTGCTCATGCGGCCCCCCAGACGATGTTCGGTGCCCACGTGGGATCTGAATTTGGTGTTGGAGGCGTTGCTCAGGGCGCCATTTGAGCCCTTAGAGGAGACCTCGCTGAAGGATTTAACTTTGAAAACGGTATTTCTGGTGGCCATTTGTTCTGCGAGGAGGATTTCGGATTTGCAAACGTTGTCCTGTAGGGAGCCATATCTGTCATTCTTTCCTCACAAGGTGGTACTTCGCACAGTTCCGGCTTTCTTGCCGAAGGTGGTTTCAGGGTTCCATGTTAACCAAGTGGTGTCCCTGCCGGTGTTTTCACGGGAGTAGAAAGATAAGTCTGGGGGCCGGTTGCATTTGCTGGATGTTCGTCGCGTGCTCAGGAGGTATCTCCGCCGGACCGCACCATTCCGGAGGTCGGACAGGCTGTTCGTGTCCTTTGGGGGTCCGTGGAAAGGGGAGGCGGCTGCTAAGCCGTCTATTTCTCGGTGGTTGAAGAAGACGATTGCGACGGCGTACCTTCTCAAGGGTAAGGTGGTTCTGGAGGGCCTCCGGGCGCATTCGACCAGGGCGCAAGCGGCGTCTTGGGCGGAATTCAGTTTGGTTCCGGTCGCGGACATTTGTAGGGCGGCGACTTGGTCCTCTTTACATTCTTTTGCGAGGCACTATCGGTTGGATGTGCAGGCGGCAGAGGAGGGGCGGTTTGGGTCAGCGGTTCTTCAGGCTGGCCTTGCGGGTCCCTCCCGGTGATTTTCACTGCTCTGTTACATCCTTTATGGTACCGGGACTGGACTAGAGGGATGCAAAGGAAGAGTAAATTAGACTTACCTGCTAATTGTTGTTCCTTAAGGAACTCTAGTCCAGTCCCGGATCCCTCCCAAGGTAGTATGGTGTTGGTCAGCCTGAAGTTTACGGTGTGCGTTGGGGGGGGGCGAGGATTCTTGCTGTGCGGTGCAAACTCAGTGCGCAGCGTGAGTCCTTCTGTTCACAGCAGTGTTCGTCTAGTCTGGGGAGTTGCCTTTCCTCTTTAGGGAGGCGGGATTTTTCCCTAAGAATTTTTAGTTTCTTAAAAAAAAAAAGAAACAAGACACAGGAGACGTGTCCCTTTTAGTTTAGTTACTCCTATATGTAGTTTGGTAGAAGGTTGATTTGCTATTATAACTACTTATTTGTTGCTCTGCTGAGTCTGCTTTGTTAATAGGTACTGGTGGAAAGGGGCAGTCCTTGCCTATTTATACCGGGTGTCATCAAAGAGTTGACGGATTTCAGTCTCCAAGGCTTCTGGAGGAGGTTCACAACTCTATGGTACCGGGACTGGACTAGAGTTCCTTAAGGAACAACAATTAGCAGGTAAGTCTAATTTACTCTTTATAGAGTACTTTGGAGACTCATTCCCAATAGATGAAATATTTCCCACTTAAACTCATGTATACTCATATTCATCAATTCACAACTTACTTTTTCCTTTTTCTTACTCTATCTTACAATACCCAATTCTCCACATTATCACATTTACTCTTTACACTAATAATTCTAGTGAACTACAATACATTTTTCCTTGCTCAGATAAGATGATAACATTTTTGAAATTTGTAAATATTTAAATTTGTATATATGTTTGTTTAAACTATCTATATACCTAATCAGCATTTACTCAGCATTGTAACCCTCTAATTACCATTTTTATTGTAATTTCAATTGTTTGAATAAGTTTCAATGTAATGTTCAAGTTTTGTTCTATGTAAACCGCTTTGATTTTTCTGAAAGGCGGTATATAAAACCGTTCAATAAATAAATAAATAAACATGACCTCTCTCCTCCATGGCAACAGGGATCCTGCCAGACTGGAGGTGGGACTTCAGTACTATATTCCTGTAGGTCTCGTCTATGTACCTCTCTGTCTTCCTTATGTCCTCTAAGTCTGTTACTCTAGTCTTCAGAGAACAGACTTGTTCCTTGAGAGCAAGGAGCTCCTTGTACCTAGTGCACACGTACGACCCCTTATCAACTGGGAGAAAATCATACATGTGACACTCGATGCAAGAGACTGGAAAACCCCCATCTCGCTGCTGGACTGCTGCCTGCATCTTAGTTTTAAGATTGTGTTTAGGTATTTAAGTTCTTTACTTACTAAGGGTTGCTAGGGATACTTATAGTAATAAAATTATACCTGATATGTTTAATGTACTTTGTTCACCTGAAGCTTAATTAATCTCAGGTCCTTAATATATGCCTGATGAGGATAAACAGCTGCACCTGAGAGTGAATATGGCACCTCCTTTCCTTAAAGAGATTTAACACTAGAAGCCCCAAAGTGTGTCAATTCACGCAAATGCATCTTCAAAGTTGTATACCAGCGCCACTGTTAGAACCATGTCAGTCATGTTCCATGACTTTGTTAGCAAGGTCAAGATGTTCAAATATGTGCATTGAAAATTAATGACAGATGCACCACCTAACGGGAAAATGAATTTATACCTAGAAGCCCCAAAGTACGTCAATTGACGCACTCAATTGTCTTGGATGCGTCAATTGACGTACTTTGGGGCTTCTAGGTATAAATTCATGTTCCCACTAGGTGGCACATCTCAATCACTGTTTACAGTTTTACTCCGACATTGCAAACAATAAACACACAATGATGTCATGTAATGATGTCACATACTGCACATATTTAACAAATAAGTAACTTAATATTAATTCACATCTGCATTTCATGCTAAACACAGTCGTCATGATAATGCCTCAATGGATGCACTTTGGGGTTTCTAGGTAAAATTCCTTTTGGGGCTTCTAGTGTTAAGCACATATAGAGCTACGATTATCCCAGGGGCGGGTGGGTGTCAGGAAGTGAGGGAGGGAGGGAGGGAAAGAAGACATTAAAAACTGGCTGCTATACAGTACCCTGTCCTGTGTTTCTATGGTAATCTGTGACCAATTTCCTGGGTGATTCACATAGCCCTTGCTTGGATTGAGGGAGTCTTGGATTCTAAATTTAACAAGAAAAATCTCTGCTGTGTTTTAAATTTAAACTGAAAGCTTTTTGCTGCTACTAGGCCCTGACTGAGTATTAAATTTAAACTAAAAGCTCTCTACTGTGTTTCAAACTTAAACTGAAAGCTACCTGTTGAGTTGGGGTTTTTTTTAGCTAAAAAGCTATTTGCTGATATTAGGCCCTGACTGATTTAACAAATACACTGGATTCACAGATTAATCCTCTTTAATCTAAAGAATTCCTTTTTCACCAAGATTTATAAAAATTCCAAGAAGTAAATACTTACAATTGCAGATCTCTCTCTAGCAGTAGTCTCTTTTTGTAGTTCGCCAAAATGGGCAAGCAACGAAAATGCAGCACAAACCGAGCACAGCAGCAGGCACCCACCATGGAATATACAGGTAAGCGCAGGGCACTGTGCCCAAGGTACAGGTGATACCCGTGTATGTGACCACAGCATCAGCCAGAGAAGCAGGACGGTATATATGCAGGAACCTGTGTATTGCCCATCCGGCATACCTGTGCATTGACCGTCCAGCATACCTGTGCATAAACGACATCATCATGCAGGCCCCATGAGCTGCCTGTGCAAGAACCCCCTGTAGCTGGGCAGATAGACACCAGCGGCATGATGAGAGCGAGAGCCTTGTCTGCTCTGTGCTGCAGCATGAGGGGGTCCTGTACCCCAGCAGGAGCCATTGGCCAAACCTGCGGTTGTCAACAGCCATATGGAGGGTCATCCAACTTTGGCTTCGCAGGAAGGAGGCCACAACAGGCGGGGGACTGAGCACCATGCTAGGCAGACATACCCTGAAAGGTGCAGCTGTGTTGCCAAGCCATATGCTGGTGGCTGCCCCAATGAGCCCTCTTTCCCCAATTTAAAAGCTCTCCTCAAGACTCACCTCTTCTCCCAAGCGTTTGATCTACCAGCCTCTCCCTGATATGTAGTCATCATGCCAATTCCTGTCCCTCATGTCATATTCAACTGCCACCCCCTGCCCTTCCTCTTTCCCTGCGTCTCTGTGTTTAGCTCTGCAGTCTCTATTCTGTCTTTTTCTCTCTACCTCTCACTTGCTCTTTCCTGTTATTCAAAGGCGTTCCTTTCTCTCTTTGGTTTTCTGCGGCTGCCTTTTATTGTACACCGCCCTTCGGTCTTGGGCGGTATATCAAGCCTAAATAAATGAAATGAAAAAATGAAAATGTGTGCCTATCATCGATGGTGGGGGGATGCACTATGCATTGGTACAGATGCCAGCCCTGATTGCCCGCAGCAGGAGACACACCCACACCACCTGTCCTTGCAAGTGGCTCTGCCACTACAGCCTGCAACCCATAGGTATGCTCCTACTCCTAGGATGGGCATGCCACTAGACTGTGGCAGGATACAGGTATGCACAAAAGGCAACATGATAGTGCCCAACTGAGCTCATGTGTGTCCCCCCCTCTCTCCCACAGGGAATAAGGCATGTGACACACTCTCGAGGCCGTCAAGTGCCACTTCTGCATGCTGCACTGGAAGAGGCCAAACTAGCTGCAGTGGATCAGGGAGCAGCTGGTGGCCAAGGAACATCAGTGAGGTACACAGTGGCACCCAGCAGATGCAGGGGGCAGCAGACTGGTACAGGCAGACCACTTGGTGGTGGACTCATTCTGTACGCAATGATGGGAATGTGCTACGGGCAGCTGTGCCATCCCCTAGTGCCACCATCCCATGTGTGCACCAGCTGGCATCCAAGACGTGCAGGTCTGCACACACCTGAGTGAGGCATGGCACAGAAGGGCAGTACAGGAGCACACATCCCCAGCAATGGCCCAGGAGCACATTGTGCACTTGCCCATGCTGCCCCCTATGCATGCCCATCACCTGGGAGGGCCAGCAGGGCACAGCTCGGCATGTGAGGGAGAGAACAGAGCTGGCTGGAAGTGGGCAAAGGGGAGAGGGTGTGCAGTGTGTGCTGCGGGAGAGGCAGGCTCTTGGGGGCTGAAGGTGGGTTGAGTGATGCATGTGTGGACCCCCCAGGGGTGTGCCAATCCCACCCCAGGGCCATGCCTGTGTGGACCAATAACCTTCCTCCTCTTTCCCCACAGCTGGCTCCAGGGGGGCCCAGGACACCACTGGCCCACCTTACCAACCACTCAAGAGCAGCAGTGCAGTGCCACTGGAACAGTCCAGCACAAGTACCACCAGCAGTGATGGGGACAAGGAAAAGGAGGAGTCGTTCAGCGACACTGCATCCGAGGATACCTCATCAGAGGAGGAGGGCAGTGAGGGGGCATTGCACAGTGGTTGGATGGGGAGTCAGAGGAAGAGGGATGGGAGGACCAGGGGCAGGGTGGGGAGGTAGAGGAGTCAGAGGAGAAGGGATGGGAGGGCCAGGGACAAGGTGGGGTAGAAGAGGAGTCAGAGGAGGAGGGATCAGAAGGCCAGGTACATGGGTGGGGGGAGCTGAGGAGTCAGAGGAGGAGGGATGGGAGGGTCAGGGACAGGGTGGGGAGGAAGAGGAGTCAGAGGAGGAGGAATTGGAGAACCAGGTGCAGGATGAGAAGGCAGAGGTGTCAGAGGAGGAGGGAGCAGATGGGGTAGCAGGGGGGGATGCAGAAACCACCCACGAAGTGCCCCAGGTGCAGCGGAGTGGCACAGGGCACCACAGCAGGCAACTGGTGCACCCCCCAGCTGTACCCCACAGCTCACAGCCATGCCCACCCACAACCCTACCAAGGGACCATGAGCCCGCCACATGGCTCAGGACAGGCCAGGTATGACAGGCAGTTGGGCCGTGGTCCACCTCCCACAGCTGGGGGCACTCACAGCCACCCTAGCACCTATGGGCACACTCTGGCTATGCCATACTAGGCCCCTCTGTGCCACCACCCACTTGTTCTTCCAGTGACTGGGCTCTGGCTGCCCTGGTGGCAGATGTGCATCTACTCAGGAAGGAGGTGTGGACTGCAGCATGGACCATCGCCATGCACCTGGATGCCCTCATTGCTACAGTGACAGGGCACAAGCAGGGCCCCCAGGCATCATAGGCAGTCCCCCAGGCAAGGTATGCCCTGTGCTGGGGCAGTCAGTGGTTTGTACAGCTGTGCATTGTCTGCCACTGTTGGCAGTGTTGTAAATATGTTGGCACATATTTGTAATAAAATGGTTCAAGTTTTCAAATGCTGTGTCATCCATTTTGTGGGGGGTAGGGCATCATGTCTGTGTGGGTGGTGTGGGGGACTGGGGGAGAGGGTCTATGGGCATGGGGTGTGGGCTTGCTTATTCTGCGCAGGTATGGCAGAGGGCCACTACTTGTGCAGACAGTCGTGGGCAGAGCCCTGCATGGGTAGCATATCAGGGTGCGACTGTCTGCATGGGTAGCGCCCTCTGCCATACCCATGCAACACAGCTGTGACAGCATGGGTGCAGCCCAGAGGCTGCACATGCATGATGTCCCTACCCCACGAAGGCACACCATTGGAGCAGCACACACAGCGGTTGCCATGCCCGCTTACTGTATTATGTGACCTACTCGGGTATCACATTCTGGACAGCCCTGCACGCCTAGTTGCCGTTGCTCAGTGTTGTGTGGCTAGGGCATCCTACGGTGGCGAGCTGTCATGCAGATGTTTGAATATTGGCACCCAGGGGCCTATGTGGGTGCCAGATATGCCTTTGGATGGGGTATGGCCCTGCTGCGCATTCTACCCACCTATGCATAAGAGGACCTACACAAGCAGGTGAACGCTGCCTTAGCGCGTTGTTGCTTCACAATGGCTGACAAGGCACCAACAGCGGTAAAGCGCATGAGGAGGGCAAAACACGTTGTCTGCTATGTCCCTGGGGCTCATCCTGCAGCAGCACACCACCTTCTTCACTGCTGAGGATGCCAGCACCCAGCAGGAAGCATGGCGAGACATTGTCAGCAGGGTCAATGCGGTACACCATCACAACCAGGATATGGAGGACATCAAGAAGAAGTGGTGCATGGTCCAACAGGCAGCGAAGGAGAAGAGGGCTAGCAACAGCAGACTGCAGCATCGCAGCCTCACCTCACTTGAGGAGCAGATGCTGCAGTATGTGGAGGAGGTCACCATCTCTGGGGTTGTGGGCTTCAATAGCTCTACCACAGGCACACAGAGGGGGTGAGTAGGGATGCCCCATAGCCCAGGTGGGACTGTGACAGCCATATATGTGTCCCCAACATGCCTCTGTCCACCCAGGGCATGCCTGTCTGTCTGTTGGACCTTGGGTGCTGCGGGGGGGAGGGGGGTATGGTTTGGACTGTGCACCACCTGCCAGTTATATAGTGGACCAGGTGCCACTCCATGGATGAAGCTGGAATGCCATGTCACTAACCTCTGCCACCTTTGCTCTCCCACAGGCCTGCCAGGGACCACACCTTCCCAGCCTGGGACCGATGCATCAGGGGGAGCCTCAATGCCCACCATGGAGGATGCCAGGGTTCAGCACAGCCATCATTGCCAGGGTGCCTGCCAGTGCAGCGGAGTGGCTAGTGCGATGGCCAGTGCAGAGGAGCTGTTGGGTTTGCCACCCAAGGCAGTGGGGCAGACCAATGTGACCACCAGTGCTGGGGAGCTGGATGCAGATGATGCCCAGTTGCCGAACTCTTGCCGAACTACAGTTCGCCATCCTGGAGGAGTCAGTGGGTGCAGGAGGCGATGACCTGGACCAGGAGCTACTGCAGGAGGGTGCATGCCTAGTGGAAGGCACAGAGGGCATGCTGTCCGAGCTGCAGGGTATCAGACAGGACCTGCAGGCTGCAGAACAGGCCAGGGAGGCAGAGTGAAAGGAGTGGTGGGACCACAGATTGTGTATGGAGTGCCACATGGAGGGGCACCTGCGGCTGATGAGGGAGATGGCAGCTTACCAGGCATCTATCGCTGGCTTCCTGAGCAGTTTGGTAGGCCTTATGCAGGCACAGGGGGTGGATGCTGGGGCTGTCAGCATAACAGTACAACCATCTGCTAGCCCTGAGCCATGTCCTTCAGTCAACCTTGTTAGGGAGAGTGGTGACAGTGCCAGCACATCCTCCGACATTGCTCCACTGCATCACAGTGCTTGTGTTAGCAAGCGCACATAGCGGTGGGGAGCCTTGGGGCAGGGAAATCATGTGGGAGAAGTAAAGAACATTCTGCACACATTGTGTGGTACTGGGCACTTTATTAGTGATTGTGTGTGTCCAAACCTGGTGTTGGTGTGGGGCAGTCACCTCAGAAGCTGTCACGTATCACCCACACATGTGGGCCAGTGCCCTGTCCTACTGCTGGCTCGCAGACTCTGCACCATCATCATCTGCTGCCTCTGCAGCCTCCCATTCCTCCACAACTGCTGTCTCTGGGTCCGGCACTCCATGCATCTGTGCCAGGTTGTGGAGTATGCAGCATGATGCAGATATCTGGCATACCCGCTCTGGGCTGTAAAGGAGTTGCCCACCGCTTCTGTTGAGGCACCAGAAGCAGCTCTTCAGCACTCCAATTGCATGCTCCACACCTGCCTGGGTCTGCTGATGGGTGCTATTGTACTGCTCCTCCTGCCAGCTTGTGGGCTGGCACACTGGGGTCAGCAGCCAGGTCCTCAGGGGGTATCCATTGTCACCTGTGGGGGAAATATGAGCATGAGCATTGGGACGTGCTTTGGGTATAGTCTATGGGCTGCTATGGGCAGCGTGCAGTGGTGCAATACATACAGTACACATCTGTCACCGCCTGTTTGCAGTACCCATAGCATCAAATGATAGCAGGCATCCATTCTGGGCCTGTCCTGGGGCTCACACATGTGCTCACTCACCTAGCAGTCACACATCTCCGAGCTGACCCCTGGCTACTGCCTGTCCCAGGCTGGACTGGGTGAGGACAAATGCATCATGGCAGGACCCTGGGTAGCAGGGGCACACACCAATGAAATCCATGTTGGCATCCACAATGACCTGCATATTCATCGATGTGTTCCCATGCCTGTTCCAGTATGCCCTTTGCACCAATCATGGTGCCTGCAGTCTATACATCCAAGCACCGAAGGGAAACCAGCAACACTGTAGAATGCCTGCATGGTCTCCTGCTGCATCTGCTGTGTCTGGGGGAGGGCTATTTATTTATTTAGCAGGTTTTTTATACTGCTTTATCATTTCAATCAAAGCGGTTTACATTGTAACTTCAACTTGGTATTGCACATTAGACAGGGACATTGATAACTTGGATTTTTTCTGAGGCAATGGAGGGTAAAGTGACTTGTCCAAGGTCACAAGGAGTGCCAGTGGGAATTGAACCCTTGATCTTCTGGGTACTAGGCAGTTGCTCTAACCACTAGGCTACTCCTCCACTCCTATGAGGCTATGAGATGGCACTTCCTCCGCAGCAGGGCACTGGTGAATGTTCTCTATGCAGTGGCTGGCAGTGGACTGCATGAGTCCAACAGTTGCTGTTATCATATGCTGGAAACTGCAGGTTGAAAGGAATCCCAGGGCAGTGATCACCATCCATGGCCACTCGCAGGGTCTGGCTTCTGGACATGGAGGGTTCCAGGTCCACACTGAGTATGCTGCACAGATTGGTTATCGTTGCCCCATCCAGTCTGTATCTCTGGTAGCCCTCCTCCTCCATCAGTTGCAAGTAGCTCACCCTGAGCCGGTGTACATGTGGGGCACAGTGCCTGCATCTCGGGTGCTGGACATGCACTGCCTGTTGCATCCTCCACTGTGCCCGGGCATGGCGAGTGCATCTCCACCTCTGGATCACCATGTGCATGGCCCATATGGCATCTCTGCCTGTCCAGCATCGCCCTACATCTGCATGGTTTTGGGTACAGGTTTGCACATGCTCCCCTTGCTCTACTATGCACCATCAGTGGTCGTATGCACTGGGAGCCGTTGCTTAAGACTACGTGGTTAGTGATATCCAATGTCGGGTTTCAGAAATCTGCTTTGCGCGGGTTTCACGGTGACATGCTCCGGGCTTCGGTGCCTGGCACTGTGCGGGTAACTGGACCTCAACGATTCAAGTCGCCTTGATGAATAGCTGGTTTACACAGTTATGGCAGTTTTACACGGGTAAGGTAGGCTTTTACACATGTAGCACATGCCTAGTACTTCGAAAATCAGACCCTAAGTCCAATATGGCCCCTGCTTGGATCAATAATCAATAAAGAAATGACAAATAGTCAAGAAATCCGATGATGCATTGCTCCTGGCAGAATGGCTATGAAGGACCTAGACAAGAACAAAGATGTCTCTCTCCATACAAAGATTCAACTTGTCCAAGCCATGGTATTTATAGTAACATTTTATGGATGCGAAAGTTGGACAGTGAAAAAGATAGACAGGAAGAAAATCAATGCCTTTGAATTATGTTGGTGGCGAAGAATATTGTGTATGCCATGGACTGCTCGAAGAACAAACCAGTCAGTACTAGAGAAGATCAAACCAAAGCTTTCTTTAGCAACTCAGATGACAAGACTTGGAAGAGAGACAAGACATGCGAAGAGAGAGCTCATTAGAGAAAGACATCATGCTTGGCAAGATAGAAGGTCAACGCAAAAGAGGAAGGCCAGCAATGAGATGAATCAATACAATAACAGCAGCTATCAATGCCATTATCAACAATGAGCCGCCTGACTGAAGACCGAATATAGTTTAGGACAGCTATTCATAGGGTCGCCATGAGTTGACACCAACTTGACAGTATTTAACAACAACATGTACCTTTCCTCCAGAAACTTGTCCAAACCTTTTTTAAACACAGCTACACTAACAGGGCCCGATATTCAAAGAGCATTTACATGGTTAACAGCCAGTTAACTGTGTAAATGCCAGCTAACCAGATATTCGATGGCACTTATACAGGTAGTGCTATCGAATATCTCCAACTAAGTCCCCTACGCACCCTGATGCTAGCTGGCTAGCATCAGGGCGTGCCAGGGGCATTCCAGAGCAGTGTGGAGGCAAGGCTTGGCATTAACTGTGCAGCACCAATATTAGAAGCTGCATGGTTAGTGCTTGGCGCCCATAGGATAGGCAAGGAAAAACCTTGCCTATCTTATAGGCGTCGAGTGCTAACCGTGCATCATTCAATCGATGCTGCATGGTTAAACTCGGCGGCTACTGGGCAGTGTGGCCAGACTCGGATAGTCACTTCTGTCGCCAAGGAAGTGAATATCCGAGGTTAAGGGGTCGGCGGGTAGGGCTAAGTGGCTACAGCGCTTAGCCCTGCCCAGATGAATATCGGGCCCACAGTTTTTACTACAGTTGGTAACGAATCCCAGAATTTGACTACTTGCTGAGTGAAAAAATATTTTCTCTTATAAGTCCTAAATGGGCTACATTGTAGCTTCATTGAGTATTTCCTAGTTTTTCTACTGTTTGAAAGAGTAAATATCCGATCTAAGTTTACTTGTTCTACTCCATTCATTAATTTATAGACCTCTATCTTATCTCCTCTCAGTTGTCTATTTTCCAAGTTGAAGAGCCCTAGCCTTCTAAGCCTCTCCTCATAGGAGTATCCTTCCATCCCCTTTACCATTTGGTAGCTCTTCTCTGTACTTTTTCTAATTCTGCTATATCCTTTTTAAGTTACGATGACCAGAATTGCACACAATATTCAAAGTGCGGTTGCACCATAGAACGATACAGAGGCATTATGATCACCAAGACCTGGCTCTCACCGGAAGATAACACCATACTCAATCAACTACTACCACCTAACTTTGTGGCTTTCACCAGCCACAGGCAGAACAAAAGGGGTGGAGGAGTTGCCGTCATCACCAGAACCGACCTTCAGTTCAAAATGGTAGAATCCAACAGCACCAATACCCTCGAATCAGTGACTATCTCCAACAACACCTACTCTATAAACCTGATTTATAGAGTGCCTTCTGCAGATCCAGACAATCTCTCCAATATCATAAACATAGCATCCAACACCCAGGGCCCAAATAAACCAAATTGGATCCTAGGTGACTTCAACCTACCATCCCTACAAGACAATCAAGCAGCTGCTTTCATAGAAGCCCTAGATATCTTGGGATATACCCAATTGGTAAAAGAACCAACACATACAAAGGGTAACATTCTCGACCTCATATTCGCCCCACAAACAGTGCTTCAACAAGCACAAAATATCACGCTATCATTAACAGCAGTACCATGGTCGGATCACAAGCTCATCACTTTCCAGATCCCGACCCTCATCAAGCCACAAAGACCCAATATGGACTCAAGTCTGAACTCGAACTCTACTGCCAGAAGTTTTCACCCGTTTAACAAAGAACGTATCCTAGCCGAAACGAACACACTCCTTGATAAGTCTTCACAAGACCTAGAGGACCTAATCACTACATGGAACAGCAAACTCAGCGCAATCGCAATCCGTCCCCCAACAACTAAAGCCCCAAACAAAAGATCATCTGCACCATGGTTCACAGCCGACCTAAGGGCATCACTAACCCTCCTATGGAGACTGGAAAAGCGCTGGAGGAAGTCACGTACCAGCAGTGACCAAGCAGCATACACCCAGCACTTACACACACATCGCAGGGCCGTCACAGACAAGATGAAACAACACCACACAGACACCCTGAAAGGTCATTAAACAAGCCGCACGACCTCTTCAACCTGGTCAAATCTCTGCCAAAGAACCCACCCCGGAGCACCCCGGAACTATACACCCGCAGGACTATGCCGTCTTTATGCAATCTAAACTGTGCAAAACCGACAAAATGGTGATACCGGACCCCCCCCGATGAACAAGAGCTCTCAACACCTCTAGCTTCCTTTGTCACACCATCAAAGAGAACTATTGAAGACACCATCGCAACCCTAAATACCTCCACTGCATACTCAGACCCCTGTCCAGCATTCTGGATAAAAGATCTGCGATATGACCTCGCCCCGATCTTAGCTAAAATGATAGGCCTATCTTTTAGCACTGGGTCTTTCCCCTCCACGCTCAAACAGACCTCAGTCAGACCGCTGTTGAAGAACGCCAAATTAGACCCTCAAAAGGTGGAGTCATACAGACCCATTTCCAGCATCCCGATGCTCGCTAAAATCATTGAAAAGATAGTCTACAAGCAGTTACAAGATCATATTGATACCAACGCTCCCCTAGATTCATCTCAACATGGATTCAGAGAGTCACACAGAGTGGAAACACTACTCACAACTCTTTTCGACACCATAATCTCAGGCACTGACAACTTACGTTAAGGTTTTGCACTTGTCTTTTTAGATATAGCGGCAGCCTTCGACTCGGTCTGCCACGAAATTCTCCTAGGTCGGCTAAGAGAGAAAGGCATTTGTGGAACAGCTCTAGAGTGGTGCAGATCTTACCTGTCTGGAAGATGGCAATATGTCCGAGCAAACGGGTCCACATCCGAGCCATTCCTACAAAGTCAAGGAGTTACTCAAGGATCTTCCCTATCATCACTTATGTTTAACATCTATATCCAACCCATCTGTAACATCATTAGATCCTTCAATGTGAGCTGCATGATATACGCAGATGATGTCCTACTGTACCTCCCAATATCCCTGGACTGCCCAGACCTTACCCCCCGGACTAAGTGCTTCAACGCAATATCTGAATGGCTCCTCTCTCAAAATCTGCGCATCCAACACAAGAAAACGGAGGTCCTGTTCATCTCCAGAAATCCAGAGTTTATACCACCCAGCTACTTGGAAGTGGATAACGCCGAGTTGCAAGTAAAATCAGCCATACGTTATCTCGGAGTCACATTGGATCAGAACCTCAACATGAAGCAACACATAGCCAACACTGTAAGAGCGATCTACTTCAAGATTAGATCCCTTAGACACTTACGCCCTTTACTCGAACCAGGCGACTTCCGCACCATTTATCAAGCTCTCATCATTCCTCATTTTGATTATTCAAACGCCATCCTACAAGGACTCCCTCAGACCACCTTACATCCCCTGCAACTTGCCATGAACAATGCAGCGCGGATTCTCCTCGGAGTGCCAAGAAGAGAGCATATCACACCCCTCCTGAAGCAGTTACACTGGCTCCCCATTCAAGCCAGGATCAGTTTCAAGACCTTAGTGATGACATTCAAGGCCATCAAGGGGCTCTCCTCCTCTTCACTATGTGACATCATCCAACCGCCCAAACCTAACAGACTAAGAAGAACCGCAGTAGCCAACTTGCTAGTGATACCGAGAGACATGACAAAATGCTCCAAAGCAACATCGAACAGAGCCTTTAGACTATGCGCCCCAAGTCTCTGGAACTCCCTTCCACCACACGTCAGAGCAATCCCCATCTTGAGCCAGTTCAGGAAAGCCCTGAAACACTTTCTCTTTATCAAATACCTCACTGACTGCCCCGAACCCCAGCCACCAAGTCTGATCATTACCCAATAACTCCATCTGACATGTATATAATCACCCTAATTATTGCTCTGCATATGTACATAGTTTGCCCTGTTTTCCAAGTTGCTTGTTCCTGTTCAATGTAATGACCTGACTTTTGTTTATTGTCGGATACCTTTCGTTTTATGTGAACCGCGCTGATCGGAAATAGTGCGGTATATAAGAAATGCAAATAAATAAATAAAATAAATTATAATATCCTTTGTTTTATTTTCCATTCCTTTCCTTATGATACCTAGCATTCTATTTGCTTTCTTGGCTGCCACTGCATACTGGGCTGAGGGTTTTAACATGTTATCCACGATGACACCTAAATCTTTTTCCTGGGTGGTGGTTCCTAATGTGGAACCTTGCATCGTGTAACCATAGTTTGGGTAGTTCTTCCATAAGTGCATAACATTGCACTTATCCACATTAAATTTCATCTGTCATTTGGACATCCAGTCTTCCAATTTATCAAGGTCCTCTTGTAATTTTTCACAATCCTCTTGGGTTTTAACTACTTTGAATACATTTGTGTCATTTGCAAATTTGATCACTTCACTTGTTGTTCCCATTTCCAGGTCATTTATGAATGTTAAAGCAGCGGACCCAGCACTGGGGTACTCCACTATTCACCTTTCTCCATTGAGAAAATTGTCCATTTAGCCCTACCCTCTGCTTTTTATCTTTTAACCACTTCCTGATCCATAATACTACACTGCCTCCTTTCCCATGACTTTTTAATTTCGTTAAGGGTCTCTTCTGAGGGATCTTGTCAAAAGTTTTCTTAAAATCCAGATATACTATATCCACCGACTCATCTTTGTCCACCTGTTTATTCACACCTTCAAAAAAACAACAGATTAGTAAGACAAGGCTGTCCTTGGCTAAATCCATGTTGGCTTCCTCCCTTTAAACCGTGACTGTCTACATATTCAGCAATTTCATTCTTTATAATGGTTTCTACTATTTTGTCTGGTACTGACATGAGGCTCACCGATCTGTAGTTTCTCAGATCACCCTGGAATCCTTTTAAAAATTGTCATCCCTTTTCCCCCTCTATCATGTAATGGTCCAACTGACTCTCTCACAGGTTTTTCCTACGAATGTACTTGAAAAAGTTTTTATTGTGTGTTTTTGCTTCCACGGCAAGATTGTTTTCAAATTCTTTCTTTGCCTGTCTTATCAATGGCTTGCATTTAACTTGTTGCTGCTTATGTTGTTTTCCATTTTTGTCCTTGATTCCTTATTCCATTTCCTGAAATATGACTATAGCAGCCTCACTGACCCCACCTTTAAACTATGCTGGCCTTCCTTTCACTTTTCTTAAAGCCTGGAATACATCTGGTCTGGGCTTCCAAGATAGTAGTTTAAACAATGCCCATGGTTGATGTAAATCTTTAATATTTGCAGCTGCTGCTTTTAGTTCTTTCTTAACTATTTTCCTCATTTTATCATAGTCTCCCTTTAGAAAGTTAAAAGGTAGTACTGTGGATTTCCTTGTTGTCTTTCCCCCATTTATTAAATCAAATACGATTCTGCTATGATCACTGTTGCCAAGTGACCCCAACACCTTTATCTCTTATGATCTTGGTTGCCCTTCTCTGTGGTCTGAGCCGGACATACAGGGGGGATCACGATTCTGATCCCACAGGGCACATCTAGCACTGCGGGATCAGAATCACGATCAGTCCTGTATGTGCAGGCCAGGACTGCGATTCAGCCCGGCCTACACGTACAGGACCTTCCCGGCTAACTCAGTCAAGGCTCTTAAATGGAGCTGCGACACCATGGCCTCATGTTGCCATGGCACCGTGGCTCCATTGAAGAGCCGTGATGCCAGCCGCCGGAAAAAAAAAGCTTATTTCCCACAGCCCGACTCCCGATATGGCCTCCTAAGGCCAGGGTCAGGATGCGGGGAATATCCTCCCCCCCCCCCGCCCCATCTGCACCCCAGCATAAAAAAAAACACATCAAGGGAAGTTATTCCACCTCGGAGGTAGAATAACTTCCCCTCACATGACTCCAGCCCTGGACGTACAGGGCCGACATTAGAATCGGCACTGTACTTCCAGAGCTGGTGACCGCCCATCGCCCACCCAGACTCCGCCCCTGAGCTGCCCCTACCCTGCCCAACCAGTGGGGAGGTTAGATGCCGGCGGGGGAAGACATGAATAGCGGGGATGGACGTCCTGTTGGGACGTCCATCCCCACTATTCGTGGCACAGAATTGGGCCCTATAGGTCTAGTAATAGAATATCCCTTTCTTCACTCCTCAAAGTTCTGTTTACTTGAAGATGGTCCACTATCAATGAAGCCAAACAGTGCCTAAAGACCAGCTTAGACAACTAAGGACCAAAACGCTGCACTCACAGATATCACCCCACCTCTCAAGTTACCCATAGCGATCTTGTTCTTCAGCAGTATGTAGCATCAAAGGGAGGCCATTGTGCTCCTATTTGGCCTCTTATGCTTGTCTGGGACTCTCTCCCATTTATTACTACTACTGATCATTTGTATAGCACTACAAGGCGTACACAGTGCTGTACAGACACTTGTAGAAGATTGTAAGCTCTGATGAGCAGGGACTATCTAGTCAAGAAAGACAACACAACAGCTGAGAACAAGGATATATCTAAGGGAGTGGTAAGGAAACACATAGGAGACTAAGCGGACCAGGGTCCAAAAGCGGCAACTTATTAAAGGTAGCATGCTGGGATGGTGTGGTTGCTTGTAGATGGTTATCAACCACTAGGTCTACCGTTCTCGGCACCCTCCAAGCTTCTGACACATCTTTTATAGAAAATGCTTTGCCTTCAATTGAAAAGTTTATATGGAAGAAAAAGAATCACCTGTATTGAATCTCCTCTTTAGTAAGTATCTCAGTAATATGCTTTATATCCCTATATTTGCCCAAGATAAAAATCAAGAGATCCTGGAATTTTTGAACTGTCTCCCACTCAGACCTTATACAACAACAAACCTCGTCAGATAATTCTAAGACTTAGCATAACTGTGAGAACTGGGCAACAATGTCTTGAGGTTGGTTGTTGGAGAAGGGGGTTCCTAGGGTGCTATGGGTCCTTTCAATTTGCATTTGGGTGGCCACATTTGTGTTGTAATCTCCCAGAAAGAAGGCTTTGCAAACTGCATGCATTTCCAATGCCATACGTTCCAGACTCTTGAGATCCGGGACTCCCTGAAACAACTATTATTGCAGCACCCCCCATTAGGAAAGGAATGGAGAATAAACACAAGATACCATAATGTCTCTATATCATTCTATGGTGTGATCACACCTTGAGTATTGTGTGCAATTCTGTTCTCCGCATCTCAAAAAAAAATAGCAGCATTAAAGAAGGTGTAAATCCAAATTGGGCCCCCTTTGATCACAATTTTGCATCTGCGGGTCTGGACATGGCCACGGGTCAGGAATCAACGCGATGGACATCTTTGGTGGGCATGTGCAAGCGCTATTCAGTCGGCCCAGTGTCTCAGATGTGGGTAAACGTTCTGGATGTCCCTGTGCCCACAGTATTCTGAAACTTTACACGTTTTGGATCCTGCCCGTCTCTGCAATGTACCCGCGAACGCTACGCCCCTTGGGAGAAATGTGCATCTCTTAAACTGTTCATCACAGACAGTAGTTTGCTGATGCACACTATACATAAAGACCAATGAAAAATGACCGCTGCTGCAACCTAGAGCATATACCAGTCCCCCTCATGCACTGAAAAGTGCTAGGTAAGCCCAGAGCACCCCAATATGGTATACAAGAATGTTAATATGAACATATATGTCAGGACATACCTTGCATCAAATGGTACGTGGCCTTAAACCATGTTTCAGGGGGAATAACATGGACGTGCCCAGGAAACACTTGCTACATATACAGGCTTTTCCTAAATACACTTTTTATGTCTCCATGACTGACCACACCCCCGTTCCACCCTCTCCCACCCATGTTCTGAGATTCACGTGCTAGCGCCGAGGACATGCATGTCAGCAGGGTTTCAGGATATGGTTGGGGACATTTTTGGCACATAAACATCCGCGCCGCACATACAAACCCTTATTCATGTTCTGGAATGACCCCCATCATGGACTTTCCACTAACAGGGGAGCACAGGGAGAGGTTGGAGGATGGGTGGGCAGAGTCATCAACTCCTGGCTTGATGGCCTCGCTGGAATTCTCCGCGAGATTAGCTATAATACCGAGGTCCACCATATGTGATTTGCAGCGCAGCCCCTCCCATGGTTTCTCTTTGTGGTTAACCATGTTTCTTTCACTGTTCTAGAATTTACTGTTTTGATGGACCTTTCTTATAGGTATAAGCATTGTGCCATTTGCCGGTTGTAGGGGCCTATACCCTGAGGAGTCACTCCAGCTTACTGAGTCCATGTTTTATTGTTTTAATTAAGTGCCTAAACGAGATGCTTCCTCTATAAGCACCCTTAGGCATGTTTTGAGTGGTGACTTTTAATGTCAGAGGCTTGAATTCCCCTAAAAAGGGCTTTCCTTGGTCTTGCATGAAACACACTGTAGGAGAGACTATCAGAATGTGTTGAAGTTTCTACTCGTATTACTACTACTACCAATTATCATCAGGGGCGGCCCAAGGGGGGTATGGGGCCATGTGCGTAGACTCGGTGTGGGGTCTCATTTACATAAGAGGCCTCATTTGCATAAATATTTGCATAATTGTAGCATACACTAACTTTTAGTAAACATGCCTCTTAATGAGTGTATGGATAAAGAAAGACTACCAGATTTCCACATTACTATAATCCAGTGCCAACCGGCAGGCACATTAGGAACTACTACAAACACTGCCCATTTAGAACCCATAGCAAACCCGCCGTATCATAACAGCACTACCAGGACTCACAAAGCACCAGACCATACCTATCAAAAGGCAACACTGCAAATATCAAACCAATACATTTCAGAGAATAACAATATATGACCTACTGGGGAAAGAGAACAAGTGGCAATGTCAAATAGAAACTACATAAACAGAATACCTCAGCTCAGTTACACATGCAGAACACAGACCATCACCAAACAAGGAATCACAATTTAGAAACAGGAAGACAATAATTAAACTGGGAATCCCAAAAGGCAAACTTGGAATGTACAAACAACACTGCAGAAATAAAACAATAAATTAATTTCCTCTTGTACAAAACAAAGCGCAGACTTTAATGAGGCACATTTCCCAGAGCTGACATATTCCAGTTAATAAATTCAAAATAAAAAGATCGTTTTCTACCTTTTGTGCATTTTTTTCAGTTGCAATTGCTCCAGCCACTTTCTTCTGGTTTCTTCGTGTCCTGCTAGCTCTCCATCGTCTGCTGTCCATTTGTCCTTTCGTCTCTCTTCTAGTTTTTTTCCATTCTCTCTCTACATCTGCTTTAATATACTAATCTTTCTTCTTTCCTCCATCTTTCTTTATTCATTTTTCATCCACTCAAATTTTACCCCTCCATCCTCAATCCCCACTTACTCTCCCAATACCCGGCCAATGGTAGATTTGTCTTCCCTCCCACACAAAATATTTTTCCCTCTCCATTTCACTCTCCCAGCTCCATCCCATTCTAATCCTCCCCCAACATCAGCTCCCTTCTAGTTCCAGCCCCACCAAGCATCTGCTCCCACCGAGCATCCGCTCCCTTCTAGCCCCTGCATCAGCCCATTTCCAGTCCTAGCCCCCCATCAGCCCATTTCCAGTCCTATCCTAGCCCCACCATCAGCCCATTTCCAGTCCAAGTCCCCCTCCCCATCAGCTATTTCCAGTTCAAGCCTTCCCTCCACAGTCCATTTCCAGTCCTAGCTCCCTCCCCTCACAGCCCATTTCCATTCCTGGCCCCCCTCCCCATCAGCTATCTTCAGTTCAAGCCCGTCCTCCACTCTGCCCATTTCCAGTCCTAGCAACCCCTCCACAGCCCATTTCCAGTCCTAGCAACCCCTCCACAGCCCTTTTCCAGCCCTAGTAACCCCCCCAAGTCCATTTCCAGTCCTAGAAACCCTCCAGCCCATTTCCAGTTCTAGCAACCCCCCCACATCCCATTTCCAGTCCTAGGATACCCCCCAGCCCATTTTCAGTCCAAGCACCCCCTCCCCTCCCGAAGAGCCCCGCGGCTCACTGTACTGCTGCCAAAGTGAAGCGCGCCTTTTCTCTTCAGTTCAGCAGCTGTACTGATGTTTAGAACGCTGCCGTGCTGAGGTCAAAAGTGACTTCCTGTTTCCCATGGTCAGCACGGCAGTGTTCTAAATGTCAGTACAGCTGCCAAAGGGAAGGGAAAAGATGCTCTTCACTTCGACAGCTGTTAGAGGGAGCCGGGGCCTCTCCGGCTCCCTCTAAAGCCACCCTGCATGCCGATCTTCAATGAAGGATGTTGTTTGTGCTGTGCCCCCTGAAACGCGGAGCCCTGTGCAAACAACATTCTTGCTCAAAGGACGGGCCGGCCCTGCTTATCATTTCTAAAGTGCTACTAGGCTGTACAGACACAAGAGACAGTCCCTGCTCCATAGACCTTACAATCTAGTCAAGACAAGCAAAAGATTCTAGGCTAATATATCAAGATGTCAAAACAGCCTCAAAAAGGTGAGTTTATAGTCCAGAATTGAAAATAGCTATAGAGGGAGGAGTAGTTGTCTAGTGGTTAGAGCAGTGGCCTGTTGACCAAAAGACCAGGGTTTGCTTCCCACTGACACTCCTTGTGGCCTTGGGCAGATCACTAAACCCTCCATTGCCTTGGAAGAAAGGCCTGGCAATCTGCTTCTAGTCACACCTTGCCAAGAAAACCCAGGAGCTGCTGGGTTACTAGGAGTCAGCAACAACTGAACAGCACACATTGCATTACAGAGAAGGGCACATGATGATGCACTGATTCAGAAAGTCTGTTCCAAGCAAGTGATGCAATACTGTTGAAAGAGCAAAAATGGGATCTAGCTTTGGAGGAAATAGGAGTGACGTGCTAGAAGAACTGCATTCACAAGGGAGAGAGAAGAGAAAATAGGTGGTGAGGCGCTTCAGAGTGAATGCAGTGAGCAATAGAAGTTTGAACTGTGGGAAGCCAATGTAATATTTATTTATTATAAATTTTTATACCGCATTTTCCGGGTGATCAAATGCGGTTTACAAGAAACATTAGAATAGTACAATGGAAGGTATGTATTTATTTACAAAGAACAAATTATAACTATTTACATTAATATTTTTTATAAAAGAAAAGAGCCATAAACGTAAAACTATATACTTGACTTGAGGAGAAGGGATCCATGGTCATAGTAACGCTGAAGGAAGATAAATTGAGCAGCTGCAATGCGGGAAGATGGTTCCATAGGAGACCCACAAGAAGTAGGCTTCCTAGTCTAACTAGGAGGTAATGAGAGTGGGTGAGCATTCAGAAAGGAATGGATTTTAGCAATGTTAAAAGGATAGACATAGAGAAGGTGAGAGAAGAATCAAAGATCTCCCCAAGATTATGAGCTTAGGGAACCAAAAGGATAAGAGCACCATCCACAGAGACAGAAAAGGAGGAACAAGGGGAATTGGGCTTAGGGAAAAGATAAGAAATTCCATCTTGGCCATGGGAAAGCTGATATGACAATGGGATATCCAGGCAAGATGTCAGACAAGCAGCTGAGATCTGGAACTAGATACTTAGTGAAATTTCTGGTGTGATCTGGGAGTCACTGGCATAAAAATGGCACAGAAAACCATGAGAGGAGATTAGAACACTGAGGGAACATGTGTACAGAGAGAAGAGAGGAAGGCATAAGACCAAACCTTGAAGTACACTAAGTGATAGTGAGGAACCCTTTTTAAAAATTGGCGATAGATTGGCCATTCTTCACTCTTCAGGTATTACAGATGATTTTAATGATAGTTCACAGATTACTAATAGTAGGTCTGCAATCTCATATTTCATTTCTTTCAACACCCTTGGATGTATACCATCCAGTTCAGGTGATTTGCTGCTCTTCAGTTGATCAAATAGTTGTAATAAATCTTCCCGTGTATCAATATTTCTTTCAATTCTTCCAAAGCATCACTTTTAAACACCATTTCAGGCACAGTTAACTTTCCTACGTATTCTTCAGTAAAGACCAAAGCAAAGAATTATTTCAGTCTCTCTGCTATGGCCTTGTCTTCCCTTAGCGCCCCTTTTACTCCTCTATCATCTTATGGTCCAACTGACTTTCTCACAGGTTTGTTGCTATGAATGTACTTGAAAAAGTTTTTATTATGTGTTTTTCTTCCACAGCAAGCTTTTTATCAAATTCTCTCTTTGTCTGCCTTATCAATGCCTTGCATCTAACTTGCCAGTGCTTATGTTGTTTCCACTTTTTGTCATTTTGCTCCTTTTTCTATGTCCTAGAGGATGCTATTTTGGCTACAACAGCATCTCTGACCTTGCCTTTAAACCATGCTAGCAGTTTTTTGGCCTTTCTTTTTTGTGTTCCTTTCTGAATGTGAATTCAAGAAAGCTTGGGACAAACACAGAAGATCTCTAAAAGAAAAAAAGGGACTATAGTAGTTGGTATGGAAGGGCAGACTGGATAGGCCATATGGTCTGTTTCTGCCGTCATGTTTCTATGTGTCTAAGTTTAACAGTGTTAAGATATAGTCAAATATATACACACAACAGGACATCTGATAAGTTAATACAGTAAAACTGACTTTAACCTCTTTGTCTTTTTTTTAACTTGTTATGAATTTTACAGCAGTCATCATAAACCATTCTTTGTCATTTCATAGCAAACCAGCATGCAAGCGATGTTGGCCTTGCTGTGGTAGTCAAAATATTACAACATTTTCCTATTTGCAGGTAGAGACATTTATCATGTTGGGGAAGTGACACTTTTTCAAAGTCAGCCAGACGTATAAAACCTAAGAGATCAGTGCCTAGAGTGGTAAGCCACTGTCGGGGACAATAAACACTACCCTGTGATCAGGATGCATCCAGCAGAGCTTATTGTAAAGGAAAACACAGAATTCTGAGGTGAAAGAGGATGAATCTGAGTTACATAGAGAGCCCTGATCACCTGCTTTCAGAGTACATTTATATTGGCAAGTTTCTACTTTTGCACAGTGTTCTCAAAACAACTTAGGGGTATGTTTACTAAGCTGCGCTAATGTTTTTCAGGTATCATGTACTAAAAGTAGAAATCAGGCAGTGGAGGGAACTGGTTAGACGACAGAAATCAGAGGGTAGGGCTAAATGGCCAATTTTCTCAATGGAGAAAGATGAATAGTGGAGTACTCCAGGGATCTGTGCTGGGTCCGCTGATTTTTAACATCTTCATAAATGACCTGAAAACAGAAAGAACAATTGAGGTGATCTGAGTTGCAGATGATACAAAATTATTCAAAGTTGTTAAAACACAAAAGGATTGTGAAAAATTGAAAGAGGACCTTGAGAAATTAAGACTGAATGTCCAAATGGCAGATGAAATTTGTGGACAAGTGTAAAGTTATGCACCTAGGGTAAAAGAACCCAAACTATGGTTACACAATGCAAATTTCCACATTAGGAACCACCACCCAGGAAAAAGATTTAGGCTTCATCGTTGATAATACATTGAAACCCTTTTCCCAGTGTGCAGCGGCCAAGAAAGCAAATAAAATGCTAGGAATCATAAGGAAAGGAATGGAGAATAAAACAAAGGATATTATATTGCCTCTGTATCGTTCCATGGTATGACCACACCTTGAATATTATGTGCAATTCTGGTCCCCGTATCTTAAAAAGGTACAGAGAAGAACCACCAAAATGGTAAAGGGAATGGAAGGATACCCCTATGAGGTTAGGGCTGTACAGCTTGAAGGGGAGATATGATAGAGGTCTATAAACTAATGAGTGGAGTGGGATGGATAGATATGAATCGATTGTTTACTTTCTCAAAGAATGTAAGTACTAGGGAACACGTCATGAAGCTACAAAGTAGTATATTTAAAATAGATAGGAGAAAATATTTTCTCTCTCATTGTATGAGTTGTCTCTGGAACTCATTGCTGGCAGATGTGGTAAAAGCATGTAGTGTAGATGGATTTAAAAAAACAGTTTGGACAAATTCCTGGAGGAAAAGTCCATAAACAGTTATTAGGGTAGACTAGGGAAGACTACAGCTTATCTCTGGGGATAATGGATCTGGCTACTTTTCGATATGTCAGTTTTGTCACTGTTCTCCCCCTCCTTCCTGCCCCCTTCCTTCCCTCTTTCCATCCCCCACCCCTCCCCTCCTTCTTTTATGAATCGAGTTTGTGAGTATAAAATTTGGTAAAACGTTTTGTAATTAATGATTGTATAATTATTTTAGCCACTGTTGGAAACAGGATACTGGGCTTGATGGACCTTGGTCTAACCTGGTATGGCATATCTTCTGTTCTTATTTCTCCTCCTTTGAAATTACAGCTAATAACGCTGTATAACTATCTTCAAAGTACAGAGTTTTGTTTTCCATTTTTATCACAAAACCTCGTTTTTTTTATTATATATTAAATTGCATTTCAGTTCCCATTTTTTGTTTATCATATGTTTCAATATGTTTTTGATTAGAATTTCTGAACTATAATCAAACCTATCCTTACATAATCCATTTGTTAATTTGCTTTTCAAAATTTATGGTTGTCGAAACTTGCGGATTGCTCGACAAGCTCCAGTGGGGGCCCACATACAGCCATATGCGGACAATCCTTTCGAGAGTATTGCTGTACCAGTAAGTTCTTCATGACTCTCTCATTTGCATTTTATTTTCTTACTTTGGGAATCGTAAGTGTTAAAGTTGTTTGTTTTCCTTTAATACATATAATTTACAGCCCATGTACACTATTAGTACTCTATGTGCTATTAATTCAGTTTTCTGATTGTAATCACTATTGCATTTATTTCTGTTGCACTCAGCTGGCTGGAGTAGTGCTCTGGGGCTCTTGATGACAGAGCTTTTACCCTGATGCAGATAAGTGCTATTTTTCCTACTGAAACACAATATTGTGTTGGGTAGTTGTTACCATTTGATATGTAGGATTTTCAATTTTTTTTTAGTAAAATTATCATGTAGATTTATGAATTATTGTTAAGTGCCATCGAGTCGGTGTCAACTCATGGCGACCCTCTGGATAGTTGACATAAACTATGTTCGGTCTTCAGTCAGGCAGCTCATTGTTGATAGAATGATACCCATAGCTGCTGTTATTGTATCGATCCATCTCATTGCCGGCCTTCCTCTTTTGCATTGACCTTCTACCTTGCCAAGCATGATGTCTTTCTCTAACGATCTCTCTCTTCGCATGATGTGTCCAAAGTATGAAAGTTGAAGTCTTGCCATCTGAGCTTCTAAGGAAAACTTAAGTTTGATCTCCTCTAGTACTGACTGGTTTGTTCTTCGGGCAGTCAGTGATATACACAGGATTCATCACCAGCACCATAATTCAAAGGCATCAATTTTCTTCCTGCCTATCTTTTTCAATGTCCAACTTTCGTATCCATATGATGTTATTGAAAATACCATGGCTTGGACAAGTGAAATCATTGTATGGAGAGAGACATCTCTGCTCTTGAGAACTGCTCTTGCGAATCTTGTCTAGGTCCTTTATAGCCAGTCTACCAAGAGCAATATGTCGTCAGATTTCTTGACTGCTTGTTCTTTCTTTATTGATTGTTGATCCAAGTTGATTAAAGTTGTCAACTATTTCAATTTCTTCTCCATCAATGCTTAACTTATGAATTATACAGTATTATGAATTATAATTAGACAAAAACACGGACCTATGATGATTCTAGAGCATAACTATTGGTGGTCTTTTGGGCTGTTATACTAGAAAGACATTTGGATTTTATAAGCTCACAATGTTTGAGTTCCCATTCTGACTCATTCTAAGATAGAGATCTGGTATGGTTTGAAGGACTACCCAAAGGGACAACTACAGCTGGAACTAGATTTGCACTTGTAAGTATTTATCTTTTGGAATATATTTTAAATCTTGGGGGGAAAAGGAAAATCTTTGGGTTAAAGCTGATAAATCTGTGTATTTTAGATGTCAATGTTTTTGCTGAGTCAGTCAGGTCTTAGTACCACCAGAGAGTTTTTCATTTAAATCAAATCAGAGAATAGCTTAGCATAGAAAATAAAAAAGAGTAAATAGTCACAGAAATAAATTTGTTTCTAGAGAGCTTTATTTAAAACAAATCAGAGTATATCTTAGCATACAAACAGAATAAATAGTCCCTGAGTAGTAATAAATAAAATAGTTTTTAGAAACCTTTACAAAGAGGCTTTCCAGTTAGGAGGCAAAAGATCTGTGAAGTTATCTTAAATGGGTGTTCAAGTCAAGTAACAGATCAAAGTACAGATGTAAATAGTTACCCCTGTTTCTTTCCATTCCTGTTATTTGTAAACATAAATCAAGTCATTTGAAATGTGTATGTAAAATGTTCCATGTAAACCACACTGATGGAAAATAGCGCGGTATATAAGAAAATGTAAATAAATAAATAAATAAAAGGGGCAAGTTGAAAGGCCCCTTCTATCAAACCAAGGGCTATGTGAATCACCCAGAAAATTGGTAAGACTTTACCTTGGAAGCACAAGTATAAATAGGTGAGCCAAAACTCTGTGAATATCAGTCTTGAAGGCTACCCAAAGGGACAACTACAGCTGGAACTAGATCTGCACTTGTAAGTATTTATGTTCTGGAATATACTTTAAATCTTGGGGGAAAATGAAAAATCTTTGGGTTAAAGCTGATAAATCTGTGTATTTTAGACTTCAGTGTTTTGCTGAGTCAGTCAGGTCTTAGTACCACCAGAGAGCTTTTCATTTAAATCAAATCAGAGAATAGCTTAGCATTGAAAGTAAAATAGAGTAAATAATCACAGAAATAAATTTGTTTCTAGAGAGATTTTTTATTTAAATCAAATCAGAGTATAGCTTAGCATACAAACAAAATAAAGTGTCTCTGAGTAGTAAGCAATAAACTAGAGATCTTTACAAACAGGCCTTCCAATTAGGAGGCAAAAGATCTGTGAAGTTGTCTTAAATAGGTGTTAAAGGCAAGTAACAGATCAAAGGAGCACATTGAAAGGCCCCAAATATTAAACCAAGGGCTATGTGAATCACCCAGGAAATTGGTAAGACTTTACCTTAGAAGCCGAGGTCAGGGCACTGTGTAGGAAGCCAGCTTTTATTAAAGCATGGTTTAAAGGTACATAAGAACATAAGATATGCCATACTGGGTCAGACCAAGGTCCATCAAGCCCAGTATTCTGTTTCCAACAGTGGCCAATCTAGGTCATACATACCTAGCAGTTTCCCCAAAAGACACAGGTTCCACAATGCTTGTACTTGGTCAAGCATTGATATCCTGGGTCCCTTCTTAATAATGGTTTATGGACCTTTCCTCCAGGAACTTGTCCAAACCATTTTTAAACCCAGCTACACTAACAGCCTTTACTACATCCTCCAGTAACAAATTCCAGAGTTTTATTACACGTTGAGTGAAAAAATATTTTCTTTTATTAGGCTTAAATAGTTTACCCTGTAGCTTCATTGCATGTCCCCTAGTCTTTCTATATTCTGGTAATGTAAACAATCGATCTATGTTTACCCGTTCCACTCCATTCATTAATTTATAGACTTCTATTATATCTCCCCTCAGCCGTCTCTTTTCCAGGTTAAAGAGCCCTATCCTTTTTAGCCTTTTTTCATAGGAGTATCCTTCCATCCCCTTTACCATTTTGGTGGCTCTTCTCTGAACCTTTTCTAAAATTGCTATATCCTTTTTAAGATACGGCGACCAGAATTGCACACAATATGTGGTGTCACCATGGAACGATATAGAGGCATTATAATATCTTTTGTTTTATTTTCCATTCCTTTCCTTATGATACCAAACATTCAATTTGCTCTCTTGGCTGCCGCTGAACATTGGGCCGAGGGTTTTAAACATGGTATCCACAATGACGCCTAAATCTTTTTCCTGGGTGGTGGTTCCTAATGTCGAACCTTGCATCGTGTAACCATAGTTTGGGTTGTTCTTCCCTAGGTGCATAACTTTGCACTTGTCCACATTAAATTTCATCTGCCATTTTGATGCCCAGTCTTCCAATTTATCAAGTTCCTCTTGCAATTTTCTACAATCCTCTTGGGTAAGGTGAGGTCAGAGAGGCTGTTGTAGCTTAAAAAGCATCTTTCAGGAAATGGAAAAAGGAGCCAAATGATGAAAACTGGAAACAACATAATGGCAAGAGCCTTCTCTCTGTACACTCCCCAACTGTGGAATGCCCTACCAGCCTCAATACATGCAATAAAAGTCCTACTAGACTTCAGGAAAGCTATTAAGACTCATCTATTCCTTAAATACTGTGATCTGACTTAGAAGAACAAATGCCACAATAATATAGCTGTACATAGCAGATAACTGTTGAATGTAGCAATAACACATCAATCCACTAAAATGTTTCTGTATACAGTTAGCTATTGTTAAATGTATCATTACCCTATATAATCCTCCATGTTTCAATTCTCTGCATCATATAAAAGCTTGTTGCTATAATTGTTCCATTTTAACCACTTTGAATCAATGATAAGGCGGTATAGAAAACCTGTTAAATAAATAAATTAATTAATTAATTAAATGCAAGCCATTGATAAGGCAGGTAAAGAGAGAATTGAAAAAAGCTTGCTGTGGAAGCAAATATGCATAATAAAATCTTTTTCAAGTAAATTCATAGCAAAAGACCTTTGAAAGGATTAGTAGAACCATTAGATGATAGGGGGTAAAAGATGCACTAAGAGAGGACAAGGCCATAGCAGAGAGGCTGAATGAATTCTTTGCTTCGGTCTTTACTGAAGAAGATGTAGGGAAGTTACCCATGACTGAAGTGGTATTTAAAGGTGAAGTATCAGAAGAATTGAAAGAAATATTGATAAACTGGGAAGATGTATTACAATTACTTGGGAGGATGTATTACAGCTACTACAAAGGGGACTGCTACTTCTGGAGAGAGATCTGCAATAGTGAGTATATACTTCTGGGAATTTTTCTGAAGGGAATTCTTTGGATTAAAGCTGATTAATCTGTGAACCCAGTGTAATTGTTAAATCAGTCAGGGCCTAGTAGCAGCAGTTTAAGGTTAAATTTAAAACACAGAAGAGAGCTTTCTGGTTAAATTTAGAAACCAGAAGAGAGCTTCTAGTTTAAATTTCATATTAAGTCAGAGCCTAGCAGCAGAAAAGAGCTTTAATTTAAATAAAATCAGAATATAACTTAACATAAAAGGCAAAAGAAGGTCAGTATTCTTTGAGCAATAAATAAAGTCTTCCAGAGACCTTTACAAAAAGGCCTTCTACCTAGGGGGCAAGAGACCTGTGAAACCTTTTAATTAGGTGTTAAAGCCAGGTGGCAGATCAAAAGGCAATTTTGAAAGACTCCTTCTATCCAAGCAAGGACTGTTAATCACCCAGGAAGTTGGTCACAGCTTACCTTAGAAACACAGGACAGGGTACTGTGTAGCCGTCCTCTTTTAATAAGTCTTATTTCCCTCCCTCCCTCCTCAACACCCACCCACCCCTGGGATAATCGTAGCTTTATAGGTGCTTACACATCTTAAAGGAAAGGAGCTGCTCTCAGGTGCAGCTCTTTATCCAAATCAGTCATACATTACATAATAATATAAGAACATAAGATATGCCATACTGGGTCAGACCAAGGTCCATCAAGCCCAGTATGCTGTTTCCAACAGTGGCCAATCTAGGTCATACGTACCTAGCAGTTTTCCCAAAAGACACAGGTTCCACAATGTTTGTACTGGGTCAAGCATTGATATCCTGGGTCCCTTCTTAATAATGGTTTATGGACCTTTCCTCCAGGAACTTGTCCAAACCTTTTTTAAACCCAGCTACACTAACAGCCTTTACTACATCCTCCGGTAACAAATTCCAAGTGAACTGCGTGCAATCTGTGATCTAAAAGACTTCAGAAAAAAACTTAAAACGCACCTCTTCCAATCACATTTCAATTTAACCTCATGAAATGCATTCAGGCATGTGTAAATATGTTTATAATGATCCCATGTGAAGTCTTAACAGTCAGGATTGTGTAAATATGTATATAAATACTTTGTATGAAGTCTTAACATCAATCAGCTGTAAATCTGTAACCCTTTTTGCTGTGTGCTACCTCCCCCCCTAATCGCTTTGTACAGACACCTAATTACTGGCCGGTACAACCAACCTTACCATGTATACCAACCGCTGCTGATCACTGGAAGCAGTGAGATACAAATTGTACGCAAATAAATAAATAAATAAAAATAAATTCCAGAGTTTGATTACACGTTGAGTGAAAAAATATTTTCTTTTATTAGTCTTAAATAGTTTACCCTAGTCTTTCTATATTCTGATAACGTAAACAATTGATCTACGTTCACCCGTTCCACTCCATTCATTAATTTATAGACTTCTATCATATCTCCCCTCAGCCTTCTCTTTTCCAGGTTAAAGAGCCCTAACCTTTTTAGCCTTTCTTCATAGGAGTATCCTTCCATCCCCTTTACCATTTTGGTGGCTCTTCTCTGAACCTTATCTAATAACGCTATATCCTTTTTAAGATACGGCGACCAGAATTGCACACAATATTCAAGGTGCGGTCTCACCATGGAACAATATAGAGGCATTATAAACAGTCTAAAAATAAAAAATTATAATATCCTTTGTTTTATTTTCCATTCCTTTCCTTATGATACCTAGCATTCTATTTGCTCTCTTGGCCGCCGCTGCACACTGGGCCGAGGGTTCTAACAAGTTATCCACAATGACGTCTAAATCTTTTTCCTGGGTGGTGGTTCCTAACGTGGAACCTTGCATCGTATAACCATAGTTTGGGTTGTTCTTTCCTTGGTGCATAACTTTGCACTTGTCCGCATTAAATTTCATCTGCCATTTTGATGCCCAGTCTTCCAATTTATCAAGATCCTTTTGCAGTTTTCCACAATCCTCTTGGGTTTTAACAACTTTAAATAGTTTTGTGTCATCTGCAAATTTGATAACCTCACTCGTTATTCCATTTTCCAGGTCATTTATGAATATGTCAAAAAGCAGCGGACCCAGCACAGATCCCTGGGGTACACCACTATTCACCTTTCTCCATTGGGAAAATTGGCCATTTAGCCCTACCCTCTGCTTTCTATCTTTTAAACAGTTCCTTAACCACAGTAGTACACTGCCTCCTATCCCATGACTCTTTAGTTTTGCCAAAATTCTCTGATGAGGGACCTTGTCAAAGGCTTTCTGAAAGTCCAGATACACTATATCAACCGACTCACCTTTGTCCACCTGTTTATTCACACCTTCAAAAAAACATAACAGATTAGTAAGACAAGATCTTTCTTGTCTAAGGCCATGTTGGCTGTCTCCCATTAGGCCATGACTATCTACATGCTGAGTAATTTTATTCTTTATGATGGTTTCTACCATTTTTCCCAGTACTGACGTCAGGCTCACCGGTCTGTAGTTTCCCGGATCACCCCTGGAACCCTTTTTAAAAATTGGTGTTACATTGGCGTTCCTCCAGTCTTCAGGTATTAGAGATGATTTTAATGATAGTTCACAGATTACTAATAGCAGGTCTGCAATCTCATATTTCAGTTCTTTCAACACCCTTGGATGTATACCATCCGGCCCAGATGATTTGCTACTCTTCAGTTTATCTAATAGTTGTAATACATCTTCCCAAAGTATCGATATTTCCTTC
The DNA here is from genome assembly GCA_033557465.1 of Ichthyophis bannanicus. Classification (NCBI taxonomy): domain Eukaryota; kingdom Metazoa; phylum Chordata; class Amphibia; order Gymnophiona; family Ichthyophiidae; genus Ichthyophis; species Ichthyophis bannanicus. Next base: position 1,033,373,080 of record CM066034.1, read on the forward strand.
AGTTCTTCCGCACCTTTAAAAACCACTTCAGTCATGGGTAACCTCCCTACATCTTCCTTAATAAAGACCGAAGCAAAGAATTCATTCAGTCTCTCCGCTATCGCCTTGTCACCTCTTAGTGCCCCTTTAACCCCTCTATCATCTAATGGACCAACTGACTCTTTCACAGGTTTTTTTATTTATTTTATATATTTATTTATTTATTTAGCATTTCTTTTATACCGCGCCATTAACATCAGTGCGGTGTACATCAAAACAGAAACATATGCATTCAGGGTTACTGAAGGTGCATTTACATTTGAACATGGAATTAGAACTTGGATAACAGGGTAATTAACAACAATTATACAACCTAGTATTTACAATTATGTACATGGTGGGTGTAATTCTCCTGTCGGGGTTACGAATTTTTGCTACGAATGTACTTGAAAAAGTCTTTATTTCGTGTTTTTGCTTCCGCAGCAAGCTTCTTCTCAAATTCTCCATTTGCCTGCCTCATTAATGCCTTGCATTTGACTTGCCAGTGCTTGTGCTGTTTCCAGGTTTCGTCGTTTGGCTCTTTTTTCCATTTCCTGAAAGATGCTTTTTTGGCAATAACAGCCTCTCTGACCTCACCTTTAAACCATGCTGGCAGTTTTTTGGACTTCCTTCCACTTTTCTTAAAGCGTGGAATATAGCTGGTCTGGGCTTCCAAAATAGTATTTTTCAACAACACCCAAGCTTGATGTAAGTCTTTAACCTTTGCAACTGCTCCTTTTAGTTTTCTCTTAACTATTTTCCTCATTTTATCACAGTCTCCCTTTCGAAAGTTAAAAGGTAGTACTGTGGATTTCCTTACTATCCCTCCTCCACTATTTAAATCAAAGGCGATCATGCTATGATCACTATTGCCAAATGGGCCCAACACCCTTATCTCTTGCACTAGAAATAACCCAAGAAATAACCCAAGAAATAACCCAATCTAGAAATGCCCGCACACTGCAGTGTAGATAGATTATGTATATAGTTAACCCAGTTATCCAAGTTTGTACTCCTGTTCAATGTAAAACCTGACAGTTTGTCGTAATGGTCGTTTTGTTATGATGTAAACCGCGCTGATTCTAAATAGCGCGGTATATAAGAAACTGTAATAAATAAATAATAATAGATCTGGTGTTCCACTAAGGACTAGGTCTAATATGGCTTCCTATCTGTTCAGTTCATGAACCAGCTGCTCCAAGAAGCAGTCATTTATTTCATCTAGGAACTTTATCTCCCTAGCATGTCCTGCTGTGACACTGACCCAGTCGATACTGGAGTAATTGAAATCACCCATTATTATTACTGCGCTGTAATGTTTGTTAGCTTCCTTGATTTCTTTGAGCATTTCATCATCCATTTGTTCATTCTGGCCAGGCAGTCGATAGTACACCCCCACTGCCATCGCCTTCCCCTTTTTACATGGAATTTCAATCCATAGAGATTCTACAGCAAATTTTGTTTCCTGCAAAACTTTAATCCTTTCTTACTCAATGCCCTCTCTAACATAGACGCAACCTCTCCACCAATTTGATCAGCTCTATCATTACGATATAGTTTGTACCCTGGTATCACATTGTCCCACTGGTTGTCCTCCTTCCACCATGTCTCTGATATTCCAATCATATCTAACCTCTCATTTAGTGCTATATATTCTAACTCTCCCATCTTATTTTTTAGACTTCTAGCATTTGCATACAAGCATTTTAGAGACTGTATTTTATTCATATTAATTTGGCTATTGGTAGACATGGGTAATTTGGGATCTTTAAGCTCTGTCTGCTCCATACTCGAGGGCATTTGGGCTACTTTACTCTTTTTTGGAACCTCTCTGCTTTTGGTAGTATCCTTCAAGGATACATTCTTCTGAACCATGCGTTCTTGGGCTACTGTCGGCTTTCCCCTATTTTCTAGTTTAAAAGAATTTAATAACTGAAAAAAACATTCTGAAAAAAACATTCTGAAAAAAACATTCAAGATCTCATCACCTCCATCAACACTTCTACAGCTCCAAGTGACCCATGCCCAGCATACTGGGTCAGATCGCTACGTGCCGAATTGAGCCCAATCCTAGTCAACATCATTGGACTCTCCTTTGCAACAGGCACGTTCCCATCTCTCCTTAAACAAACCTCTATAAGACCTCTACTGAAGAACTCTAGGCTTGACCCACTAAAGCCTGACTCCTACCGCCCAATCTCGAGCATACCTCTATTAGCCAAAATAATAGAGAAGGTTGTTCAGAGACAGATACAACATCACATTGATACAGCCTCACCGCTTGATCCCAGTCAACACGGTTTCAGGGAATCACACGGTGTAGAAACTCTCCTTACTACCCTAACTAATACACTGAACAGAGGCCTTGATAAAGCAGAAAACGGCTTTGCTCTAATATTCCTAGATATCTCCGCTGCCTTCGACTCAGTCAATCATAATCTACTCCTTGCCCGACTCCTAGAAAAAGGAATCGAGGGTCTCGCCTGGGAATGGTGTAGGTCATACCTGTCTGAGCGATGGCAACATGTCAGAGTCGGTTCCACCACATCCACACCTTTCCACCAACACCAAGGTGTTCCGCAAGGATCGTCATTATCTGCACTTCTGTTTAATGTATACTTACAGCCGATCTGTGACATCATACGCACCTTCAACATCTCCTCATTAATCTACGCTGACGATGTTCTATTGTTTACTCCATTTAAAGTCAGCCAACCAGACTTCACCAACCTTATCCAATGCTTCAATGCCATCACAGACTGGTTAGCTTCTCAAAACCTCCGTATAAACTTCAAGAAGACCGAAGTTCTCTTCATATCAAGAAACAAAGCATTCTCACCACCATCCTCTCTAAAAGTGAGAGATGCGGATCTCCCCTGTAAACCATCTATTCGCTACCTAGGGATTACTCTGGATCAGCATTTTGAATTTAAGGAACACATTCGGAACGTCACAAAGGCTGTCTACAATAAAATAAGAACGCTAAGACAACTCAGACCCATGCTACCTCACAACAACTTCCGGACCATTTTCCAGGCCCTCACACTACCTCATTTTGATTATGCTAATGTCATCTTATACGGTCTACCTAAAAACACCATTAATCCTCTACAACTGGCGATGAATGCGGCTGCTAGGGTGCTTTGTGGTCTATCAAGATCAGACCATATCACCCCGACTCTCATGGAACTACACTGGTTACCAATTAATTGCAGGATAACCTACAAAATACTCATCATCACCTTCAAGATCATCAACAATCTTGCCCCCACGTCTCTTAACGATCTCATCTCCCTCACCCCAAAAAACAGAGAGAAGGACAACAACGGACAACACACTGATTATCCCCAAGGAGTCCATCAAATGTACCCAATCAACCAAGAAAAGGACCTTTGCCTTCTATGCACCTAAATGCTGGAATGACCTCACACCTGAAATAAGAGCGATTAAAGACCTCTCTCAATTTCGTAAGGCAATCAAGCACCACATCTTCCTGATCCATTTTGCACAAGCATCCAATCCTCATCGGATCAACAGCCCCCTTAAACCGACTATCTCTCACTCTTCTCCCCAATTCCCTCACAAGTAATCTCTGCCCCAAGTTCTCTTATGTCCTACCTTATTCCGACCATGGTCTGCCTCTGAATACTAAAGAACCCTATATGTTTATACATAGCTCAGTTTTACACTGTTTTTGTACATAGTTCCACTGTGTGTACATAGTTATTTATTTATTTATTTTATTTATTTAGCTGTATTTATATCCCGCTTTTCACCGGATCAAAGCGGTCAATTGGGGGATACATTTAACATGAGGGGATATGAGACACACACACACTAATACATACAGGGAACATGGGCAATGGAGGGTTAAGTGGTTTTGCCCAAGACCACAAGGAGTGCCTATAGGACTAGAAATCCCAGTCCCTCCAGCCAGAGATTGCTGTCCCCAGGTGGGGCTTGAACCCCCGACCCTCCGGCCTGAAGTACCTTGTCCTAACCACTAGACCACTCCTCCCTATAGTTATAGTTTTATTACCCCCTGTTCCAAGTTTAATTTCCCTGTTATAATGTAAGCACACCAGTGTTTTCTGATTGTGCAGATCTGTTACTTGTAAACCGCACTGAAAACAAATAGCGCGGTATATAAAAATGTTAAATAAATAAATAAATAAATAAATAACTGGAATATGTCAGCTCTGGGAAATGTGCATCATTAACGTCTGCGCTTTGTTTAGTACAAGAGGAAATTAATTTATAGTTTTATTTCTACAGTGTTGTTGTACATTCCAAGTTTGACTTTTTTGGTTCCCAGTTTAATTATTGTGTTCCTGTTTCTAAAATGTGATTCCTTGTTTGGTGATAGTCTATGTTCTGCATGGGTAACTGAGCTGAGGTATTCTGTTTATGTAATTCCTATTTGATATTGCCACTTGTTCTCTTACCCCAGTAGGTCATGTATTGTTATTCTCCGAAATGTATTGGTTTAATATTTGCAGTGTTGCCTTTTGATAGGTAGAGTATGGTGCTTTTGAGTCCTGGTAGTGCTGTTACGATACGGCAGGTTTCCTATGGGCAGTGTTTGAAGTAGTTCCTAATGTGCCTGTCGGTTGGCACTGGATTATAGTAATGTAGAAATCTTTTAGTCTTTCTTTATCCATACACTCATTAAAAGGCATGTTTACTAAATGTTAGTGTATGGTAACATTATGCAAATATTTATGCAAATGAGGCCTCTTATGCAAGTGACGCCCTGCACTGAGTCTCCGAACATGGCCCTGCACCCCCTTTGGGTCGCATCTGACCTTGAATATTGTGTGCAATTCTGGTTGCCGTATCTTATAAAAGATATAGCATTAATAGAAAAGGTACAGAGAAGAGCCACCAAAATGGTAAAGAGGATGGAAGAATACCCCTATGAAGAGAGGCTAAAAAGGTTAGGGCTCTTCAAACTGGAAAAGAGACGGCAGAGTTGAGATATGATAGAGGTCTATAAACTAATGAATGGAGTGGAATGGATAAATGTAGATTGATTTATTTATGCCGTCAAAGTATCTAAAGGCTAGGGGACTGGTAATGGGCTATTGAGCTACAGTGTAACCTATTTAAGACTAATAAGAGAAAATATTTTTTCACTCAACGTGTAATCAAATTCTGGACTTCGTTACCGGAGGATGTAATAAAAGCTGTTAGTGTGGCCAGGTTTAAAAAAGATTTGGAGAAGTTCCTGGAAGTAAGGTCCATAAACCATTAATTATTAAATGGGACCTGGGATATCACTGCTTGACCCAATATAAGCATTGTGGAACCTGTGTCTTTTGGGGAAACTGCTAGGTACGTATGACCTAGATTGGCCACTGTTGGAAACAGGATACTGGGCTTGATGGACCTTGGTCTGACTCAGTATGGCATATCTTATGTTCTTATGTTCCAAATTGCAAATATCAACATATATGTCGGGACATAACTACCATCACATGATATATAGCATTCCGAGGCAGCTTGGTGATTTCCACTGTGGTTATTGGTACAGACCTGCCTTCAGTGTCTTCAGGTGGACACTCATCCTCACTACTACCTGCTCAACCGCACACTGTGCATCATGGGCATGCATTAGTGCTGTTTTGCAATGTTGGGTGTCCCTATTATGGGGGACTCTTTTCTTTGGCTTTGCCTGCCTCATCACACTGACACCTGGTAACACTATGCTGATCTATACGGTCCAGATACTGGCCAGGCTTTCATGTGCCAACTGCCCTGCGTTGCCCAAACCAGCTCCCCTCTGTGCACCCCTCAGAGCACACCCACACCCTCCCTCACTTTCTGCACAAGCAACATGATTCCCCGGGGGGGGCTGCCCGGTACCTGTACATATCAGCTATGGTATAACATATGCACATGGGGTACCTGAGCTACATATCTGCTCTCCTGTTCTCACCCCAAAAGGTTTCCTTTCCCTGTTCACATCCACCTTCTCCTTGACTCTGCGGTCCCATCTATGTGTCTAGTTTTGTTGGTGTCCCATAGATTGTCTCCTTTGGCACATACAGCACATTGATGCATGGCATGATTTCTTTGCCCTACAATGGTCACTCAGTTCTGTTCCCTGTACCTTCTACATGCATCTTGTGTTTGTCCTGTCTGCGGTGGCACCGCTTCAGGCCCGATCTGTCACATCCATTCACCTCTATGGGATGAATTACAGGGCAGAGCTGAATTTTTTCTAAGTCAGACCTTTATACCTGGTTCCAGTAGGTCTAACAGTGCTGTTTCTGGATTATACCTCATACGTACATGGCTCATTCGGGAATAAGCTTTCTACATCGTGGCAGATGACCGTGCCTCTGTTCTGCCCTCTCCCGCCCTTGTTCTTAACTCTCCATGCTAACACCCAGGATGTGCATGTCTGTGGTGTTGCGGAATACAGTGGGGAATGTATTCACCACTTACATGTGCACTCTGCACATGGACAGCCCTTATTCATATTTTAGAATGAGGACCTCTGCCTCCAACAACTACAGTCACAATCCCATTATTTCTAATGCTCTGCATCTTCTTGCTTTAACTGAGACTTGGCCTTTCCCCTGAAGACTCTACATCAGTTGCCTCCTTCTGTCATGGAGGCTCCTTTTTCTCCCATACACCCCTCTCAGTTGGCCATGGTGCTGGTGTTGCTTTGCTACTGTCTCCTTCCTGTCTGTTTCAACCCCTTCTTCCACCTCAGTCTCACTCTTTTTCTTCCTTTTAAGCCCATGCAATCCATTTACTTACTCTACTATCTCTCTGGGTAGCTGTCATTTATCATCCCCTTGACAAGTCCACCTCTTCCTTCCTGGCTTTCCTTTTTTCTTGAACCATCTTCACCTTTCCTCATTTTTGGGGACTTCAATATTCATGCTGATGACCCCCTGACTCTTATACCTCAAAACTCCTTGCATTAACCTCCTCATCTGACCTCCAGTTATGTTCTGCTGTCCCTACTCACCAGCATGGTCACTGCCTCAACCCTGTATTTTTCTCTCGCCGCTCACCCTCAAGAATCTCCACCTTAGCTCTTCTCCTATCTGACCATCATCTGCCAGCTTTCACTCTTAGCCACACCCCACCACAGCCTCGAGCAATCTCTACTCAGGCTGTTTCCTCTCTCAGTCACTTTGCCATCCTGAGTCTCTTGATAAGGGCATCTCTTCCTATAACCCTATGCTGTCTTGGATGTTCTTGCTCCTCCCATTCCATGCCCTCTGTGCCTCAGCCTTGACTGACCTCCAAAATCAGCTACCTGAAAAGTGCCTGTTAGAATATATCTGTAAACAGCTCTGATACACACAGTAAAGGGAGGTATAGCAAGTGCCTAAAACCACAAACCATACCTATGTTTCTATGCCAGCTCTGCTGAGCGTCTTTGGCTTAAATACCGTGCTCATACTGACTTCATACACTTCAGACTCATACTTTCTAGTCTGCCATAGCAGTTGCCAAGCAAGAGGACTATTTACATCTGACAAACCCTCTTGCCTCTGACTCTCACCATCTCTTTGCAAAACTCAACTCTCTCTTCAAAGTGCCTCTGCCCCCAACCCTTCCTCTGCTTTCTGCCCAAACGTTAGCTGACCACCCTTCCTTGACAAGGTTAATAAGATTCATCTTGAGTTACCACCACTGGAACCACTGGGTCACCTCCTTCGGCCTTGTCACACTCAGATCCTTCCTTCAACTTCTGTCAATCTTTCTTCTTTTACTAAAATCAATGAGGAGGAAACTGCAGATCATCTTTCCTCCTGCAAACTCACTACCTGTTCCTTGGATCCCATTTCCACCCATCTGTAATGCTCCGTTTCCACTGTTGTCACCCCTTCCATGTATCATATCGTTAACCTCTCACTTGCCACTGCAGTTGTTCCTGCTGCCTTCAAACACGCTGTGGTCACACTGCTCCTCAAAAACCCCTCACTGGATCCTACCTGCCTTTCCAGTTATTGGCCCATCTCCCTCCTCTCTTTTACATTCAAACTATTTGAGCATGCCGTTCACCACTGCCTTTTGACTTCCTTTCATCTTAAATCACTACACGCACCACTGCATGAGAACACATGAACACATTTGATTGTTTGCTGTGGAGACCACCTTGATTGAAGGAGAAGGCAGTATAGAAATAATGTTAAATAAATAAATAAACCATTCTGTATCCACTGCAATCTGAGGATGGCTACCAAAATGATCAGTGGGCTTCGTCATAAGGCATATGGGGACAGACATAAAGATCTCAATATGTATACTTTGGAGGAAAGGCGGGATAGAGGATATATGATAGAGATGTTTAAATACTTCAGTGGCATAAATGCACAGGAGGGGAGCTTCTTCCAATTGAAAGCAAGCTCTGCTATGAGGGGACATAGGATGAGGGTGAAGGGGGATAGATTCAGGAGTGATATGCGGTAATATTTCTTTATGGAAAGCGTGGTGGATCCATGGAATAGTCTCCCAGTGGAGGTGGTAGAGATGAGGACACTGTCTGAATTCAAGAAAGCATGGGAGTGGAGTGGCCTAGTGGTTGGGGCAAGGTAGTGGCGGAGTGGAGGAGTGGCCTAGTGGTTGGGGCAAGGTACTTCAGGCCAGAAGGTCGGTGGGTTCAAATCCCACTAGAGGACAGCAACCTTGGGCCGGAAGGACTGGGGTTTCTAGTCCCACAGGTGCTCCTTGTGGTCTTGGGCAAGCCACTTAACCCTCCATAGCCCATGTTCCCTGTAAAATAGTTATCTCCAAGTTATATTGCCCTGTTCAATGTAATTTGTTTGTTCAATGTAAACCGCACTGATGCAGAATAGCGCGGTATATAAGAGAATGTAAATAAGTAAATAAATGGGACAAACACAGAGGCTCTCGAAAGGAAAAAAGGGGACTGTTGTAGTGGGTGATATAGAAGAGCAGACTAGATAGGCCATGTGGTCTTTTTCTGTCATCATGTTTCTATGAGTGTTCTCTGACAACGCCACAGTGGTAGCATATGTAAAGAAGCAGAGGGACATCTGAAGTGAATCGGTGGTGATGGAGGTAGCAGCTCTTTGTGTCTCTTTGGCAATTAATCATTCAGCTGTTTCAACAGCCCAAACAGCGGGCATCAAAAATGTTCAGGTAGATTTTCTGAGTCAGAATCTCCTTAAACCTGGACAGTGGGAGCTTAGACCACAAGCTTTTGATCTCATTGTGCAACAATGGAGTCTTCCAATGTTTGACCTGATGGCGACCCAGGAAAATGACAAAGCAGAAAGCTGCTTCAGATGCAGATAAAATCCTTGGGATCCATGGTCAAAACCAAACTTCTTATTTTTGCCCCTAAACCTTCCTGCCTCCTTCCTCCCTTCTCTATCTTTGTAGATAACACTCTTCTATTTCCTGTTTCCTCAGCCCGTAACCTTGGTGTCATCTTTGATTCCTCCATTTCCCTCTCCTCATATATTCATCAGATTGCTAAAACCTGCCATATTTTTCTCTATAAGATTAGCAAAATTCACCCCTTCCTTTCTGAGCATACTACTAAAACTCTCTAATTACTTCCCGTCTCAACTATTGCAACCTCCTTTTTGCTGGTTTCCCTCTGAACCACCTCTCTCCCCTTCAATCTGTTCAGAACTAAGAACAAAAGAACATAAGATATGTCATACTAGGTCAGACCAAGGTCCATCAAGCCCAGAATCCTATTTCCAACAGTGGCCAATCTAGGTAATAAGTACCTAGCAGTCTCCCCAAAAGACACAGGTTCCTCGATGCTTGTATTGGGTCAAGCAGTGATATCCTGGGTCCCTTTTAATAATGGTTTATGGACCTTTCCTCCATGAACTTGTCCAAACCTTTTTTAAACCCAGTTGGGTTGTAGCTGGGTTTTAAACCTTTTTTAAACCCAGCTACACTAACAGCCTTTACTACATCCTCCGGTAACAAATTCCAGAGTTTGATTACACGTTGAGTGAAAAAATATTTTCTTTTATTAGTCTGAAATAGTTTACCCTGTAGCTTCATTGCATGTCCCCATGTCTTTCTATATTCTGATAACGTAAACAATCGATCTACGTTTACCCGTTCCACTCCATTCATTAATTTATAGACTTGTCCACATTAAATTTCATCTGCCATTTTGATGCCCAGTCTTCCAATTTATCAAGATCCTCTTGCAATTTTTCACAATCCTCATGGGTTTTAACAACTTTAAATAGTTTTATGTCATCTGCAAATTTGATAACCTCACTCATTATTCCCTTTTCCAGGTCATTTATGAATATGTCAAAAAGCAGCGGACCCAGCACAGATCCCTGAGGTACTCCACTATTCACCTTTTTCTACTAGGAAAATTGGCCATTTAGCCCTACCCTCTGCTTTCTATCTTTTAACCAGTTCCTGATCCACAATAGTACACTGTCTCCTATCCCATGACTTTTTTAGTTTTGCCAAAAGTCTCTGATGAGGTACCTTGTCAAAGGCTTTCTGAAAGTCCAGATACACTATATCAACTGATTCACCTTTGTCTACCTGTTTATTCACACCTTCAAAAAAACATAACAGTTTAGTTAGACAAGATCTTTCTTGTCTAAAGCCATGTTGGCTGCCTTCCATTAAGCCATGATTATCTAGATGATGAGTAATTTTGTTCTTTATAATGGTTTCTACCATTTTTCCCAGTACTGACATTAGGCTCACCGGTCTGTAGTTGTAGACAAGTGCAAAGTTATGCACCTAGGGAAGAACAACCCAAACTATGGTTACACGATGCAAGGTTCGACATTAGGAACCACCACCCAGGAAAAAGATTTAGGCGTCATTGTGGATAACATGTTAAAACCCTCGGCCCAGTGTGCAACGGCGGCCAAGAGAGCAAATAGAATGCTAGGTATGATAAAGAAAGGAATGGAAAATAAAACAAAAGATATTATAATGCCTCTATATCGTTCGATGGTGAGACCGCATCTTGAATATTGTGTGCAATTCTGGTCACTGTATCTTAAAAAGGATATAGCGTTATTAGAAAAGGTTCAGAGAAGAGCCACCAAAATGGAAAAGGGGATGGAAGGATACTCCTATGAAGAAAGGCTAAAAAGGTTAGGGTTCTTTAACTTGGAAAAGAGATGGCTGAGGGGAGATATGATAGAAGAATATAAATTAATGAACGGAGTGGAACGGGTAAACGTAGATCGATTTTTTACATTATCAGAATATAGAAAGACTAGGGGACATGCAGTTAAGCTACAGGGTAAACTATTTAAGACTAATAAAAGAAAATATTTTTTCACTCAACGTGTAATCAAACTCTGGAATTTGTTACTGGAGGATGTAGTAAAGGCTGTTAATGTAGCTGGGTTTAAGAAAGGTTTGGACAAGTTCCTGGAGGAAAGGTCCATAAACCATTATTAAGAAGGGACCCAGGATATCAATGCTTGACCCAGTACAAGCATTGTGAAACCTGCGTCTTTTGGGGAAACTGCTAGCTACGTATGACCTAGATTGGCCACTGTTGGAAACAGGATACTTTGCTTGATGGACCTTGGTCTGAGCCAGTATGGCATATCTTATGTTCTTATGTGTGATTCAAATCATCGCCCAATCGAATTCTGTATCCTAAAAATTATTGTATTGTACGATACATTATGATTCTGTAAAGTAAACCGCTGTTGATCGTAGGAAGCAGCGGTATACAAATGTTTTCTAAATAAATAAATAAATAAAATAAATAAATGTTGCCGGATCACCCCTGTAACGCTTTTTAAAAATTGGTGTTACATTGGAAATTTTCCAGTCTTCAGGTATTACAGATGATTTTAATGATAGTTCACAGATTACTAATAGCAGATCTGCAATCTCATATTTCAGTTCTTTCAACACCCTTGGATGTATACCTTTCGGTCCAGGTGATTTGCTACTCTTCATTTTATCAAATAGTTGTAATACATCTTCCCAGTGTATCGATATTTCTTTTAATTCCTCTGCAGTATCACCTTTAAATACCACTTCAGTCATGATTGCTGCATGACTAATCTTCCTCCAGCCCTGATATATAACCCCTCTTTTCACATCACTTTACTGGCTTCCCTTCCGTTTCCATATCCAATTCAAACTTCTCCTTCTGACCTTTAAATGCATTCACTCTACTGCCCCTCATTACCCTTCCTCTCTCCTCTCTCCCTACATCCTCCTTGTGAACTCTGCTCTTCTACTGGCTTGCTTCTCTCTTCCACTGCCAACTCCTTTCACCTTGCTGCTCCTTAAGCCTGGAACAAACTACCTGAATCTGTACATCATCTCATCTTTGCCCCTTTTCAAATCCATGCTAAAGGCTCACCTCTTTGAGGCTGCTTTTGCATCCTGATCCCTTATTTTTCTTGTATCTCCTTGCCCTTCACTATTCTACCCTTATTCTCATCTTTTGTCTTGTCTGTCTTGAATGTAAGCTCTGATGAACAGGGACTGTCTTTATATGTTTATGTACAGTGCTGTAAATGGCTTGTTGTGCTTTATAGTAGTGGTAGAGTCAACGGATTAAATGTGTTAATCTAGTCTCGACCTCTGGAGCTTCTGTACATCTTTCTACTGTAGCCATTGGTGAATCACGCAGGATTCAGTTCCATCTAAGTCTGCTCATTCTAGTGGCTCTGGACTGGCCACACAGACTGTAATACACAGACTGGCCTCTTCTGCTTTCTTAGGGCCACGGTCTGTAGTGTCAGGGTCACTCCCTTCTTACTTATGGCCTGACCATTGAAAGGCAAAGAGCTACTGTGGAAAGGATACTTAAAGGCCATGATAGACACCCTCCTTAGAGCCCATAGGACCTCTGGTCTATGTTAGGGTCTGGAGGGTCTTCAAATACTGATGCAGTTTCAATGCTTTGGAGGCACAAAAGGCTGATGTGGCTTTTTTATAGGCCTTCTTTCAGGGCAGCCTTCATTAGGGACTAGCCCTTAACTCTCTTAAAGTCCAGGCTGTTACAGGGGGGAGAATTCAGGGTGTGTCTTTGGTGGTGCATCTGGATGTTTTGAGCTTTCTTGAAGGAGTGAAACAGATTTGGCTGCCTTGTCACCTGGTTGTCCTGCAATGGGACCCGACCCTGGTTTTTAGTGCATTGACAGCTCCTCCATTTGAATTCTTATGGCAGACTTCCCTTAAGGATTTGACCTGAGGGCAGTGTTTTTGGTGGCTATCTCATCAGCCAGGTGTGTCTCTGAACTTCAGGCCCTATTGTGTAGAGATCCGTATTTTTCTTTCATCTTAGCCTGTCTCTTTGAGGACCATGCCATTCTTCCTGTGTCTTCCAGCCTCTTCTGCAGAAGACCTTCAGCGGGACACTGGATGTCAGGAGGCTCCTTCTCAGATACTTTAAGGTCACAAACTCCTTTCAAACTTCAGATCACCTCTTCTTCCTTCTCAGTGGTCTGCGGAAGGATCAGGGGGTGGCAAAGTCCCCCATGGCTTGTTGGATTAAGGCAGGTCATCATGGTGACTAGAAATTGCACTCTGGTGCCTGGGATTTCAATACTCCCTTCCCCCAGCCATCACCTGATATTTATTTATTTGAAAGGTTTTTTTATAAAGTGGTTTACAATGTAACAACATTATATATATAACATGGGGTAAAATACAAGTTAACATATCAATACCCGCTCAGTCCGCAAAAATGGCCAGTCGTCACAGATTTGATAACACTCTACGATCTGGACATCCTAATGATCACAGAGACATGGCTATCCGAATGCGACTCTGCTCTCCTCAACGTGATGCTACCCCACAACTTCTCGCTACACTCCTGCCACAGAGCAAATCTGAGAGGTGGTGGAACACTCATCCTCTCCAAAACAGAGTTACAATTCCAATTGATTAACACCTCCAGTACAACCCACCTAGACACAGTCACCATAGCCAACAATCATTGCACAATCAATCTACTCTACCGAGCACCAGTTGCCTCTCCAGACGACCTCTCTACAATAATTGACCTTGCCTGCAACACCAGTAGGTCACGATCCCCAAATTGGATACTAGGTGATTTCAACCTTCCTACTCTTCAAGATACCCAAGCTACAGCCTTCCTCGAAGCCCTCGATGGGTTAGGATACAAACAATTAGTCAATGCACCTACCCACGTGAGGGGAAACAAATTGGACCTGGTCTTCGCACCACAAGCAGCTATCGAACTGAACCGTGATCTGGCGATGTCTATAACTCCAGTACCATGGTCTGACCACAGCCTGATTAGATTCCAAATGACCGCCCACTGCCACGATCATAACAACACCAGCAGAGATAATTGCCCTTCAAAACCAGCAACCAGAAGATTCCGACCTTTTGTCAAAGAAGAAATACTGGAGAAAGTCATCCCACTTCTCAACGCAATGGCCCCTAACCTCGAGGAAATGATCGCTAGCTGGGACAATAGCCTCAGCACCAGCGCTCAGCCCCCAACCACGAACAAACCCCCAAGGAGACGCGAGCCAGCACCATGGTACTCCACTGAACTGCGTTCATCACTCCTCCACCTACGCAAGCTATAGAGGCGATGGCACCGATCTAGATCCACTGAAGCACAGAGTGCTTATAACCTACACCTAGGAAAGCACCGTGAAGCAATAATAGAAAGAAGGAAGCAATTCCACACAGACCTCCTAAAGCACTCGCTGAGCAAACCACACGACCTCTTCAATATAATGAAGTCATTAACAAGGGAACCAGCCCCGGAGCAGCCACTCATGCCGCAACCACAGGACTATGCTGAATACCTCCAATCAAAGATGCAACAGACCGACAAGACCAGAAGCCCTACAAACAACATACCCTTACACAAACCACCCTGCCCAACACCATTGACCAAATTCACCACCCTATCAAAGAGAGAAATTGAGGACACCATCGCCTCCATCAACACCACCACTGCACCAAACAACCCCTGCCCCGCGTTTTGGGTAAAAGAACTACGTTGCAATCTCAGCCAATTCCTCAACAAACTCATGGATCAATCCTTTTCAACCGGTTCATTTCCACAAAGGCTGAAGCATACATCCATCAGACCCCTGCTGAAACACAACATACTGGACCCCCTGAAGGTTGAATCCTTCAGACCAATATCGAGCATCCCACTACTCGTCAAGATAATTGAAAAGGTAGTCCAACGCCAAATACAACAACATATAGAGACCCATGCCCCCTTGGACTCAAGTCAGCATGGTTTCAGGGAGGCACATGGTGTGGAAACCCTCCTCACCACCTTATTCAATACTATAATCTCTGGAATCGACAACATCCAGCAAGGGTTTGCTCTGATCTTCTTGGATATCGCAGCGGCTTTTGACTCCATAAGTCATGAGATACTCCTGGAACGACTCAAGGAAAAGGGAATACAAGGCTCAGCACTAGGTTGGTGCAAATCCTACCTGACCAACAGATGGCAGCATGTAAGAGCTGGCACCATGACCTCGGAACCGTTCCCACAAAAACAGGGTGTACCACAAGGGTCCTTGCTATCAGCATTGATGTTCAGCATATATATGCAGCCCATATGCTCCTTGATTCGCTCATTCAACGTTGACTGCCTAGTTTACGCAGATGATGTTCTACTTTACATGCCGTTTGCAACCGATCAGCCAGACTTTTCCCCACTGACTGGCTGCTTCGACGCAATAGCCGAATGGCTCCATTCTCAAAATCTCTGAATAAACCACAACAAGACAGACGTCCTCTTCATCACAAGGAACCAAGGCTTCACCCCCCCCCCTGCCTCCTTAAAGGTGAAGAACGTCGAGCTGATAGTAAAACACACAATCCGATATCTAGGTGTCACCCTAGAACAACGGTTGGACATGAAAACACACATAAAAAACACAGTAAAGAAAATATACCACAAAGTACGGACATTACGACACCTACGGCCCTTGCTGGACCCTGAAGACTTCCGAACAATCTATCAAGCACTAGTAATCCCACATTTCGATTATGCCAATGCAATACTATACGGCCTCCCGCAAGCATCACTGAACCCCCTTCAGCTGGCAATGAATGCAGCTGCCAGGATTCTATACGGAGTCTCAAGAATGGACCACATCACACCAATCCTAAAGAAACTCCACTGGCTACCAGTCCAAGGCAGACTATGTTTCAAGATACTAGTAATGGCCTTCAAAGCCATAAACAATCAACCCTCCACCTCCATCACCGAGTTAATCCATCTCACACCCCCTAACAGGTCCAGAAGATCCACAGCTATTAACACACTGATTATCCCTAAGGAAACAACGAAATTCACCCACATGACATCTAATAGAGCTTTCATGCTCTACGCACCTAGATGCTGGAATGCCCTCCCTACGGCCATCCGAACAATCCCTGATCTGACCCAATTCAGGAAGGCGCTGAAGCACCACCTATTCATACGGCATTACCCAAACAACAGCCCCATAGGTCAACTAACAAACATGTTCACCAAGCACCAAGACCCCCACACCAGCACACCTAGCACACCAGAGAGCAGCCAGCCCCAAAGCTGCAACCTCAAGTAAGCTTCACTGCGCACAGTACAGTTACTAATGTATATAATGTAAATAAGTTATAGACAGTTACCCCAGTTTCTAGCCAAGTTATATTTCCTGTTTTATTGTAAATACAATACAGTCACGACTGCATTGTATAAGCTACAGTTAAATGTACACCGCACTGATATTGAATAGCATGGTATAGAAGAGAAATTAAATAAATAAATAAATAAAACATATTGTGCAGTACAATAAATAGTTGTAGGAAAAATAAAGAAAATAATGGAGAACATATAGCCATAAGACTTCTGGCTTACCATTCTTACAACATTGTTCACTCCACCACGATTGGCTCTTTGCATGTAGCTTGAGCTGTGCGGTGGGTGAGGTTTGTTGATCTCACAGTTTCAAGTATTGCAAGATCAGCCCGATTTTCTCCACCGCACAGCTCAAGCTACATGCAGTGAGCCAATCGCAGTGGAAGAGTAAACAATGTTGCAAGAATGGTAAGACACATTGGGTGATGGCTGGGGGAGCAATGAGAGAGAGAGAGAGAGAGACAGAGACAGAGACAGAGGCACTGGATGATGGCTGTGGGGGCAATAGAGATAAACGCTGGGTGATGACTGGGAGGCTATGAGAGAGACACTGGGAGATGGCTGGGGGGGCTATGAGAGAGAGAGAGATACTGAGTGATGACTGGGGGGCTATGAGAGAGCCACTGAGTCATGGCTGGAGGGGGATAAGAGAGAGAGAGAAATACTGGGTGATGACTGGAGGCTATGAGAGAGACACTGGGTGATGGCTGGAGGGGGCTATGAGAGAGAGATACTGAGTGATGACTGGGGTGCTGTGAGAGAGACATTGGGTGATGGCTGGTGGGGGATATGAGAGAGAGATACTGGGTGATGACTGGGGGCTATGAGAGAGACACTGAGTGATGGCTGGAGGGGACTATGAGAAAGATACTGGGTGATGACTGGGAGGCTATGAGAGAGACACTGAGTGATGGCTGGAGGGGGCTATGAGAGAGAAATACTGGGTGATGACTGGGAGGCTATGAGAGAGACAATGGGTGATGGCTGGAGGATGCTATGAGAGAGAGAGAGATACTGGGTGATGGCTGGAGGGGGCTATGAGAGAGAGAGAGAGAGAGAGATACTTGGTGATGGCTGGGGGGAGCTGTGAGAGAATGAGAATGAGTGAAGGCAGGGTGTGTGAGTTAGGAGTTGTTTTTTTTTTGCTTTAGGTATTATCAGGCCATGGTGATATGTGAAGCACAAAAATACGTTACCTCAGGTGCAGCTGTAAAGGGTGACCAGAATGCTACTGACAGCATACTCATTGGGGTTGGTGGGAGGGGTAGTAGGAGAAGGGTTGGCACTGTGTAATAGCATGTTAAGGGCCTGATTTATTAAGCTTTCTTTTCCCATAGAAAATGGAAAAATTGTAAATCAGGTCTTTAAAAAAGTTGCTGTGATGCACCTTTTGGAGGGTATTGGGGCACTATGATCAAGATCCTAAATATTTAAGCTGGCTCGTAGATTCCAAGAGAATTTGTCAAGGCCTGCATGAAGGAGGCTGTTATTTTAGCCTATGGGCTGAGTCATGAAGGACTACCAAAAGGGACTGCTGCAGCTGGAAATAGATCTGCACTTGTAAGTATTTATCTTCTGGAATATACTCTAAATCTTTGGGAAAAGGGGAATTCTTTGAGTTAAGGCTGCTAAATCTGTGTATTTTAGAATTCAGTGTTTTTGCTGAGTCAGTCAGGTCTTAGTACCACCTGAGAGCTTTTCATTTAAATCAAATCAGAGTATAGCTTAGAAATGAAAGTAAAATATGGTAAATAGTCTCGGAAATAAATTTGTTTCTAGAGAGATTTTCATTTAAATCAAATCAGAGTATAAGCATAGAAAGTAAAATAGAGTAAATAGTTACTGAAATAAATTTGTTTCTAGAGAGCTTTTTTTATTCAAATCAGAGTATAGTTTAGCATACAAGTAGAATAAATAGTCTCTGAGTAGAAATAAATAAATGTGTTTCTAGTGACCTTTACAAAGAGGCCTTCCAGTTGAGGCAAAAGATCTGTGAAGTTGTCTTAAATAGGTGTTAAAGACAAGTGACAGATCAAAGGGGCAATTTGAAAGGCCCCCTCATCAAACCAAGGGCTGTGTGAATCACCTAGGAAATTGATAAAACTTTACCTTAGAAGCACAGATCAGGGCACTGTGTAACAAGCCAGTTTTTATTAAGTATTCTTTACCTCCCACCCACCCCAGGGATAATCTTAGCTTTATAGGCTCTTAAACCTATTAAAGGGAAGGAAGTGCCCATATTGGAGAGGAGGAGTAGCCTAATGGTTAACAGCACTGGCTTGGGAACCCAGAGACCAGGGTTCAATTCCCACTAGCACTCCTTGTGGCCTTGGGCAAGTCACCTAACCCTCCATTGCCTCAGAAAAATCCAAGTTATCAATATCCCTGTTTAATGTACATTACTAAGTTTAAGTTACAATGTAAACCACTTTGATTGAAATGATAAAGCGGTATATAAAACCTGTTAAATAAATAAATAAATATTCACTTTCAGGTACAGCTGGATCCTCATCAGGAATACATTAATTAAGGACCCAAGATTAATTAATCTTAAGGTAAATAAAGTCCATTAAATGTTTTAGGTATAGTTGTATTTATATAAGTATCCTCAGCAAACCTAAGTAAGTAAACAACTTAAATACATAAACACAACCTTAAAACAAAGAGGCAGCCAGCAGTCCAGCAGCGAGATGGGGGCTTTTCAGTTTTTTGCATTGAGTGTCACATGTATGATTTTCTCCCAGTTGGTGAGGGGTCTTGCATGTGCACTAGGTGGAAGGAGTTCTTTGCTCTCAGGGAACGAGTCCGATCTCTGGAGGCTAGAGTACAGAATTGGAGGACATAAGGAAGACAGAGAGGTACATGGACGAGACCTACAGGGACATAGTACTGAAGTCCCACCTCCAGTCTGGCAGCCTCCCTGTTTCCATGAAGGAGAGAAGTCACATGACAGGAGAGCATCACCCTGATGTGGTAGGAAGTGATCCTGTAGCTAGGATCTTAGCTTCAGGTGATGTAAAAACCTCTCACACCAAGGAGGTTTTTCCAATGCCATGTGCCCATGAGGAAAGGGTTAGGACAGCCATTATAGCTGGTGATTCCATCATTAGGCATGTAGATAGCTGGGTGGCTGATGGATGTGAGAATCACTTGGTAACATGTCCGCCTGGTGCAAAGGTAGCGGACCTCACGCGCCACCTAGATAAGGTCTTAGATGGTGATGGGGAGGAGTCTGCTGTCTTGGTACATGTTGGAACCAATGACATAGGAAAGTGTGGTAGGGAGCTTCTGGAGGTCAAATTTAGGCTTTTAGGTAGGAAGTTGAAATCCAAAACTTCCAGGGTAGCGTTCTCCAAAATGTTTCCCGTTCCATGTACAGGACCAAGAAGGCAGGCAGAAGTCCAAAGTCTCAATGTGTGGATGAGACAATGTTGCAAGGAAGAGGATTTTGGATTTGTTAGGAACTGGGGAACATTCTGGGGAAAAGAGGGGCTCTTCCAAAGGGATGGGCTCCACCTTAACTGGGATGTAACCAGGCTGCTGGCATTAATCTTTAAAAAGGAGATAGAGCAGCTTTTAAACTAGATAATAGGTGAGAGCCGACAGTCGCCCAAGAGCGCATGGTTCGGAACAATATATCCTTGAAGGATACTACCAAAAGAATGAAGTTAGGGCATATCAGCAGAGAGGTTCCAATAAAGACAAAATAGCCAAAATGCCCTTAAGTACAGAGCAGACAGAGCTTAAAGATTCCAAATTTCCCCTGCCTACCGATAGCCAGATTAATATGAATAAAATACAACTTCTAAAATGCTTGAATGCAAAAGAAGCCCATAGAAACAAATCACCACCCCCTTCTTTTTATGAATCTACTCCAATATTTGTCGGATGTTACCGGAAAGGGACAAGTACTGCAAACTACGTCCTCCACTCGGTTTCATCCTTTTTAATTAAGTGTAAAATGCAAAAACATTATAAACGTGGAATAAAAAAATCCACAACTTAACTCAATCCATATATGTGAAAATCCTAGAGGAACCAGGCACGACGTGCACGTTTCGGGTTATCACCCTGTTTCAAGTGCCACCATCGTGAATGCAAAAGAAGTCTGAAAAATATGATGGGAGAGTTAGAATATATAGCACTAAATGAGAAGTTAGATATGATTGGTATCTCAGAGACATGGTGAAAGAAGGACAAGCAGTGGGATACTGTGATACCTGGATACAAACTATATCGTAATGATAGTGTAGATCAAATTGGTAGAGGGGTTGCACTCTATGTTAGGGAGAGCATTGAGGCTCACAGGATTAAAGTTTTGCACAAAAAAATACAATGTAGAATCTCTATAGATTGAAATTCCATGTAAAAAAGGGGAAGGCAATGGCAGTGGGTGTACTACCGACCGCCTGGCCAGAATGAACAAATGGATGATGAAATGCTCGAAGAAATCAGGGAAGCTAACAAAAGTTACAATATCGACTGGATCAGTGTCACGGCCGGACATGCTAGGGAGATAAAGCTTCACTGGCTCCCAATAATTTGTAGATTATCTTATAAAACACTTCTTATGACCTTCAAAGCGTTCCATAATATTTCACCTCCTTCAATCTCTGATCTACTCATTCATACCCAAAACAACAGATCAAGAAGATCTACAACTGAAAATACTCTAGTGATTCCAAATGAATTAGTAAAATGTACTCAAACTACCATTAACAGATCATTTTCATCCTTTGCTCCAAGGTGCTGGAATAAGCTTCCATTAAACATCAGATTGATAAAAGATATATCACAATTTAGAAAAGCTTTAAAAACCCACCTTTTTTTACAACACTTCTCTTACATCAATATTTCCCCCCCTCTCATCCCATTATCTCAACTCAGCAATAATAATTAAATGATGATGTTAGACCGTTCCACCTTATGATATTTCACTGTATATACCTGCTCTGTTAAATGTTATTTATGACTTGTCTCTATACCCACTCAAGATCTCTAGTCTGATGTAATTGCTTTTATTTAATTATTTATATGCTATTCCCCAGTTAATC
Organism: Ichthyophis bannanicus; assembly: GCA_033557465.1. NCBI lineage: Eukaryota > Metazoa > Chordata > Amphibia > Gymnophiona > Ichthyophiidae > Ichthyophis > Ichthyophis bannanicus. The sequence goes on from CM066034.1 coordinate 1,033,394,755, forward strand.
CTTGTTTTATTCCCCTGTTACCTATAACTTGGACAAGTTCTCTAAATCTGAGTGTATTTTGTTTAATGTAAACCGCACTGATGTCAAATAGCGCGGTATATAAGAGCTGTTAAATAAATAAATAAATAAATAGATGAAATAAATGACTGCTTCTTGGAGCAGCTGTTTCTTGAACTGACCAGAGGGAAAACCATTTTGGACCTAGTTGTTAGTGGAACACAAGATCTGGTGCAAGAGATAAAGGTGTTGGGGCCACTTGACAATAAGTGATCATAGCATGATCACGTTTGATTTAATAAGTGGAGGAAGGACAGCAAGGAAATCCACAGTACTACCTTTTAACTTTCAAAATGGAGGCTATGATAAAATGAGGAAATAGTTAAGAAAAAACTAAAAGGAGCAGCTGCAAAGGGAAAATATTTAAATCAAGCATGAGTTTCCTGGAAGCACAGACCAGCTGTATTCCACACTTTAAGAAAAGTGGAAGGAAGTCCATAAAACTGCCAGCATGGTTTAAAGGTGAGGTCAGAAAAGCTGTTATAGCCAAAAAACATCTTTCAGGAAATGAAAAAGACAAAAACTGGAAACAACATAAGCACTGGGAAGTTAGATTCAAGGCACTGATAAGGCAGGCAAAGAGAGAATTTGAAAATAAGCTTTCTGTGGAACAAAAACGCATAATAAAAACTTTTTCAAGTACATTCATAGTAAAAAACCTGTGAGAGAGTCAGTTGGACCAATAGATGATTGAGGGTTAAAAGGGATACTTAGAGAGGACAAGGCCATAGTGGAGTGACTGAATGAATTCTTTGCTTTGGTCTTTACTGAAGAAGATGTAGGGAAGTTACACATGACTGAAATGGTATTTAAAGGTGATGCATCGGAAGAATTGGAAGGAATATTGATAAACTGCTGCAGTTAAATAAATAAATAAATAAATAAATAAACTGGGAAGTTGTATTCCAACTGTTTGTTAAACTAAAGAGTAGCAAATCACCTGGACCAAATGGTGTACATCCAAGGGTGTTGAAAGAACTGAAATATGAGATTGAAGACCTATTATTAGTACTCTGTAAACTATCATTAAAATCATCTGTAATACCTGAAGATTGGCGAATGGCCAATGTAACGTCAATTTTTAAAAAGGGTTCCAGAGGTGATCCGGGAAACTACAGACCAATGAGCTTGACATCAGTACTAGGAAAAATGCTAGAAAGCATTATAAAGAACAAAATTACTGAACATGTTGATAGTCATGATTTATTGGGAGAAAGTCGACATGGCTTTAACCAAGGGAAGGTCTTTTGTTACTAATCTGTTATATTTTTTTGAAGGTGTGAATAAATAGGTAGATAAAGGTGAGCCAGATGATATAGTGTACCTGAATTTTCAGAAAGCCTTTGACAAGGTCTCTCATGAGAGACTCTTGGCAAAATTAAAATTCATGGGATAGAAGGCAGTGTACTGGTTAAAAGATAGAAAGCAGGGGGTAGGGCTAAATGACCAATTTTCCAAATGGAGAAAGGTGAATAGTGGAGTACCCCAGGGAACTGTGCTGGGTCCGCTAATTTTTAACATATTCATAAATGACCTGGAAATGTATATATATATATATATGTATATATATATATATATATATATAATTACCACCTGACTGTGAAAATTGTGTAATCAATTGCTTTAATAATCATCACCCTTGACGAAGAGTTAATTAGTTATTCTGCATTGAATTGTGCTGCGCAGTCAATGAGGCCTGTGTTTCACATATTGTCATGAGTGAATTCATATGTAAAGCTTAAAGAGTAAAACCTGGAATACACGTGGAGAAAATATGCAGATAATTCAATGCAGAATAAGTAGTTAAGTCTTCGTGAAGGGTGGTGATTATTAAAGCAATTGATTAGAGAAGTGGTAATTATATATATATCTAAAAAGCAAAAAGAGGGTATGGAGCAGTCCCTGCAGTCTGTTGAAAGCCCTGCGAGGAGCATCTCATGGCTAACACGTAAACAGAGATCGCTCTGTGAGGTCTTTCTCCCCTCTCTACGATGCTAATGAAATTACCTCCATTTTCATTTAGTGCACATATTTGGACTCTGCAATCTTGTTTTGAAGGCCTCAGGCATTAGCATATATGGGGCTGATGGTCAGTGCCTGGCCACCGCTGTAGTTAAAATTGCATAATCCATGCTGGAGCCTCTCTGTTGTCTGGTACTAAATATCTAGTTTCTCCAGGCAGTGCTGTTGCTGTCCTGTTAATGGCAAGATTTGGCTGCTAAGGGGTTAATACAGAGCAGATAACATTAGAACAGCTGTTGACCCCCACTCCACCCACATCCTGTGCTGGTTCTTCACTGGGAGTTTCTTCTGCGACCTGTGGGGATATTCTGCCGCACTATCCGTGCGGTGTCTCTGAATAGCGGGATCGCTGTGGTTTAGCCTCGTAACTGGCTAACCCTTTTGAATATTTCCCCCTGTGTTTTTATTTCTATAGCATTTGGTAATGGTAATTTGGACGTTTATTTCTCTCATGTGCTACTTCAGCCTTGAGCAGACCCTCTCTATCAGGACATTCAAGTTAAGCATTCTGCAAGTATCTTTTTAAGTAGGGAGGAGTGGCCTGGTAGTTAGGGTATGATACCAGAGGGCCAGGGGTTCAAATCCCGCTAGAGGACAGAAACCTTGGGCCGGAAGGACTGGGGTTTCTAGTCCCACAGGTGCTCCTTGTGGCCTTGGGCAAGCCACTTAACCCTCTAGATTGTGAGCCCTTCGGGGACAAGGGGAAAATATATATACAGTACCTGATTGTATACCGCTTTGACTTGTAGAAAAGCCTAGTTAGATGTATTTAGTTTCCCCGTTTTCTCCCCCATGTTCAATTCCCTGTTATTTGTAAACTCAATGTCATTTGTATACATTGCAGTATTCTTGTTCGATGTACACCGCGCTGATTTTAATAGCGCGGTATAGAAGAAAATGTTAAATAATAGATATCTTATTCCAAACGTGTTGGCTTCCCTTAAGTTCTAGTTTAAAATCTTCTCTATGTTCTTTTTAAATGTAAGTGCCAGCAGCCTCTTTCTACTCTGGTTAGGGTGCAACCCCTCCTTTGGAATAAGCTTCAACCTCCCCAAAATGTTGCCCAGCTCCAAACAAACCTAAGTCCCTCTTCCCTGCATCATCGTCTCATCCACGCATTGAGGCTCCAGAGCTCTGCCTGCTTCTTGGTTCCTGCGCCGTGGAACGGGAATCATCTCTGGAAGTTCTGGATTTCAGCTTTCTACTTGAGCTTCTAGAACTTCCCTCTCATGGTAGGTTGTTGGTATCTACATGTACTATGGCAGCTTGCACTATGCAGCACAGTCTACTACTACTGATCATTTGTATAGCGCTACAAGGCACATATAGATTTAAGACACAGTTCCCAGTCTAATCAAGACAAAACACACAGTGAAGCTGGGGACTAGAGTATGGCAAGATGCACAGAAGCACTGGACAAGACAGTGAGGAGCACCCTATATGCAGGGAGTTCATGTGTGTCTATTTATCAGGAGCACGGGGTTGCAGGAGTGTAAGAATTGTGCATAGAGAGAGGTTTATGAGTTAAATGTGTGTCAGTGTGTGTGCATAAGGAGCATTGTGGTACCTGTGTGTGGGTGGGAGCCTGGAGAGGGGGTGTGTGTATGTGTGTTAGGGGAGGAGAGTCTATAGATGGAGAGTCCCTGTATGTTGACATGGGTATAGAGAAGGTTTGTGTGTCTGTGCGTGTATATATATATATATATATAGACACACACAGAAAAAAACAACTATACACATATCCACATGTGCTGCCTACATCTGTGTGCACATGCTGGCCCCTCCCCTCTGACACACACACACACACCACGGCTTCTCCATACTAGCACACTGTACCCCATTTACAGAGGCACACCCACTATCTCGGATTCTAGAGGGAGGGAGAGAGAGAGAGTGCAGCATGGAGGTATAGAGAGGGAGTGTGCCTGCATTTGTGTGTGTGTTTAAGGTGGTAGGGAGGTGTTTTGTGTGTGAGTAGGAGAGGTAGTAGGGACTGTGAATGTGCAGATAGATATGGGTGTATCAGGAGGGAGGAGGGTGCCTGTGTGTGCAATTGTGGGGTATAGGCAGGGTGCATGTGTGTGTGTGAATGGGGGGAGGTGATTTCTTTAATTCCTCCCCTGGGGACAGATAAGTCTATCAATCTATTAAATTGGAGAAGCATTCTGGGAGCTGCTTTATGCGTTTGAAGCTGTTAACTAGAACGTGATTGATGGGTGCCGGCTTGATGGGATATGCTGATCTGCTCTCACTGGGCCCAGCTCTGCCATAAATTACCCCATTCATTTCTCCCCTTTCGAGCGAGAGAAGCTGCCCTCAGGCCTGCCTTCATCCCAGCACAGAGCAGGGATACTGCTTTATGGGGCCATTTAGGTTGCAAGCTCTCAGCAATCCTGGTCTCCAAAAAATCGAAGCATAATCAAGGTGTATGTTTGGAAAATTTATTATTATCATTTCCCCCAAGTAATCTCCTCCATTTTCCAGGCGCCCCGACCACATAGATCATCATCTAAAGGGGAAAATGAATCGCAGTTTAAAATTTATCGGTCTTTGATTCTCAATTATACCGTGTTTATGGCTTCATCTGTCTTCAGTGACTTCAACCTTTTCCATTATGGTGGAATATTATTTGTACGGTACCCATTAAATTCACAATCCAGCCCTAATGGTTGGCTGTAGCATTTGCAGAAGAACATTTTTGAAAGGTGGTTTGCAGAAAGCGAAGCTGTTATGACACTAGAAATTGCTTTATTGATGGCTCTGCCTCCTGCTTGCGCACTGCAATATGTAACCTGACCCATATCTATATCTCAGCCTGACACTCCCCCTGCACCCACCTTGTAGCCCCCTACCCACTTTACACTTTGTAATGACCCAGGAAATGTGGCCACCTCTCCCACATCCACCCCTGCCCCAGGACCCCTAGTCTCCCCTCTTCTGCCCCTGAGAGGCAAGTTGCAAGACAGACAGAAAGACGGATAGGTGACAGAAGAGAAGAGGGAAGGGAATTAGCACAGACACAGCGGTATTTGTTGTGTGGCCCAATCTCCTGACAGAAGAGCCTCGGGGGCCGATGCAGAAGCCGTAAACCAGAGTTCTGTGCACGGCTTCCCGATGCAGGTCTAAATGCAAACGTTTTGCTCTCCAATGGTGTGAGCAAACAGCAGGCAAATAAGTGGTGTGCAAAAGGTCTGTGTGTGGGATGCTTGCGTGTGTTGGCAGAAGCTCACAAAAACATTTTCACGGGCACCTGTGTGCATGTGCTGGAATGCTGTCTCTCCTAAATATCAGTATTATTCTCCACAGAATAAGATCAAGGATAATGCATGAAACGGCCTTCCAGCACCTCCTCCTCAGTACCTCGCCCCTGCCGTAATCTTACTATATTCCCCTTCAGTAAAGGCAGAAGAAGGTGGTGGATCCTGTATGCCGGAGGTGAAGTGAAGCAACAAAGAGCTAACTCTTTACGCCTCCTCAGGCCCTTCTGCTTTTCTGTATTGAATAGTTAATTGCTTCATTAGCATGGATTTAAATGTGCTGAGTGCTGCTGTCTGCATGAAACTTTGCGCACAGTTAGCAGGGCATCGATCCGTTTATCATGTTCACTATGTAATGATTAAAGTTAAACGTAAACCGCTTTGATCATGGGAAAAGCGGTCTATAAAAACTGTTAAATAAATACAACTTCTTTCTGCATTACTAGTGCACAAAATTGTGCACAAAACCTAATAATGTACATTACTTCATGAGCCCATCGATGTCCTTGGGACGTGGAGAGGAGATTCCTTACAGGTGCTGCTGGGAAGAGAGTCGCTTGGCTCATCGGTGGTAGGGCGGATAGGAAGGAAATAGAGGGGAATAGCCGACAGCTTTTGTATAGAAGAAGAGCGCTAGGCCAACCACTGCCACACTCCTGTCTGCTTCCCGTGTAATTATCACTCCTCCCACGGTGCTGCCCCCTGAAACATCACAAGAGGGCATAAGAGGGGCTCTTCTGTGCACAGTGAGAAACCAGGATCTTTGTAACTATCTATTATACACACTGCAGGTAAGTTTCTAACCCCACCCCTGGCCTAGTTTATAAAATGGAGCACATGCAATCTTTGCTTTGTAAAAGAGGTGTGCACCGATGTGCTGTATTCTGGGTGCATCAGTTATGCCTACCCCAGAGCAGGGCAGGGACATGCGTACATCAGTATTCTATAACGTGCCCAAGTCCCTTGCGACTGCACTTATGTGCACGCCTCTGCATACTCCAGCTCATGCTAAATGCTGGGGGGGGGGGGGCATTTCTACGCACACTTACAGAATGCTGTCAAAAAGTGCACATGTGGAAGTACCTATGCACACGCACAAGTCTGGGAAAAAAAACCCTTAGAAAATTGCCCCCACTGTTACATGAACTGCTTGAATTTAAATGACTGAGAAAAGGGTGGGACCAAGAGCCGAGGAAGGTAGAAGGAAAAAGATAAAAGTTATCTCCACATTTCAACACTTGAAAGCACTTAAGTCGTCAGTACCTGATGCTAAGAGCATAAGGCTTTTTTTATTCAAACTGCCAGACTGTCAGGTGCCTAAACTTTGGATGAACAAATCAATGTTTGTCCAAAATGTATGGGGGGATATTCAAAGGCATTCCAAAGCCATTCCAAATTCCAGATGAATAAACATTTCCGAACAGTCAACCGAGCCATCTTTTACAAATTGAAAGTTCTCCAACCACTTCGCAGTATCATAGAAAAATCCGACTTCAGGTCTGTCGCACAAGCGCTAATCATTCCTCAGCTGGACTACTGCAACGCCATTCTACAGGGGCTTCTGAAAAGCACCCTAAATATCTTACAAATGGCTCAAAATGTTGCTGCGAGAATCATCATGGAAAAAAACGTCACGGACCACATAACACCAGTACTTATGGAACCACATTGGCTCCCGGTAGCCGCCCGCATCATCTACAAACTACTCATAACAACGTTTAAACTCATTCACAATATTGCTCCCTCATACCTTGACAACCTAATCACTAAGCAAGCGCACAACAGAAACAGAAGAACCATACATCTCAACACGCTATGTGTCCCAACCAGCATAAGATCCGTAAAAACAGAAACAAGCAACAGAGCATTCACCTATGCAGCGCCGATCCACTGGAACCAGCTCCCTCCTGAACTCCGAATGTCAAATAACCTGAATGAATTCAGAAGGAACCTCAAAACTCATTTATTTCAGTCATACTACGACCCAACCTAATTACAGCACCTTACCACAATAAGTTCTCTTCTGCCCACCATAATGACACTCGGAATACACGCAGCATATGGACGACCGATATGTAATCCTGTATATATGTATATTTGTATATTCTATCCCCCTCCCGCGCACCTTTATAATCTAATGTCTATTTAGAGTTGTAAATAGTATCTAATCACAAATTCGTGTGTTATGTAAATCATTGCTCAAATCAAAATTGTATTCCTAAAAATTCATTGTATTGTACGATACATGATGATTCTGTAAAGTAAACCGCGGCTGATCGTAGGAAGCAGCGGTATACAAATGTTTACTAAATAAATAAATAAATAAAATAAAATAAATAAATATATGGTTTGCAGACTGTGTAAATACCGCTGTGCCAGATATTCAGTGGCAGAATCATGGTTAGCGCTGCTGAAGTTCACAGGCGCCGCTGCTGTGTGCCTGATGCTAACCGGATAGCAACCCACACATTCAATGCCAGAATATCGCTGCTCCTGGCAATCCAGGCAACCCACGCATTCTATGCCAGAACATCACTAATCCAGGCAACCGCACATTCAGTGCCAGAACATTGCTGCACCCAGCAATCCAGGCAACCCGCACATTCAATGCCAGAACATCGCTGCTCCCGGCAATCCAGGCAAACCACACATTCAGTCCCAGAACATCGCTGCTCCTGGCAATCCAGGCAACCCACACATTCAATGCCAGAACATCACTAATCCAGGCAACCGCACATTCAGTGCCAGAACATTGTTGCACCCAGCAATCCAGGCAACCCGCACATTCAATGCCAGAACATCGCTGCTCCCGGCAATCCAGGCAAACCACACATTCAGTCCCAGAACATCGCTGCTCCTGGCAATCCAGGCAACCCACGCATTCTATGCCAGAACATCACTAATCCAGGCAACCGCACATTCAGTGCCAGAACATTGCTGCACCCAGCAATCCAGGCAACCCGCACATTCAATGCCAGAACATCGCTGCTCCCGGCAATCCAGGCAAACCACACATTCAGTCCCAGAACATCGCTGCTCCCGGCAATCCAGGCAAACCACACATTCAGTCCCAGAACATCGCTGCTCCTGGCAATCCAGGCAACCCACACATTCAATGCCAGAACATCACTGCTCCTGGCAATCCAGGCAACTCGCACATTCAATGCCAGAACATTGCTGCTCCCGGCAATCCAGGCAACTCTTTCATTCAATGTCAGAACATAGCTGCTCCTGGCAATCCAGGCAACCTGCACATTCAATGCCAGAACATCACTGCTCATAAGAACATAACAACATAAGAACATAAAATATGCCATACTGGGTCAGACCAAGGTCCATCAAGCCCAGTATTCTGTTTCCAACAGTGGCCAATCTAGGTCATATGTACCTAGCAGTTTCCCCAAGAGACACAAGTTCCACAATGCTTGTACTGGGTCAAGCATTGATATCTTCGGTCACTTCTTAATAATGGTTTATGGACCTTTCCTCCAGGAACTTGTCCAGACCTTTTTTAAACCCAGCTACACTAACAGCCTTTACTACATCCTCCGGTAACAAATTCCAGAGTTTGATTACACGTTGAGTGAAAAAATATTTTCTTTTATTAGTCTTAAATAGTTTACCCTGTAGCTTCATTGCATGTCCCCTAGTCTTTCTATATTCTGATAACGTAAACAATCGATCTACGTTTACCCGTTCCACTCCGTTCATTAATTTTGCTCCCGGCAATCAAGGCAGCCCGCACATTCAATGCCAGAACATCACTGCTCCCAGCAATCCAGGCAACCCGCACATTCAATGCCAGAACATCGCTGCTCCCAGCAATCCAGGCAGCCCGCACATTCAATGCCAGAACATCACTGCTCCCAGCAATCCAGGCAACCCGCACATTCAATGCCAGAACATCGCTGCTCCCAGCAATCCAGGCAGCTCGCACATTCAATGCCAGAACATCACTGCTCCCGGCAATCCAGGCAACCCACACATTCAATGCCAGAACATCGCTGCTCCCGGCAATCCAGGCAACCCGCACTTTCAATGCCAGAACATCACTGCTCCCGGCAATCCAGGCAACCCGCACATTCAATGCCAGAACATCGCTGCTCCCAGCAATCCAGGCAGCCCGCACATTCAATGCCAGAACATCACTGCTCCCGGCAATCCAGGCAACCCACACATTCAATGCCAGAACATCGCTGCTCCCGGCAATCCAGGCAACTCACACATTCAATGCCAGAACATCGCTGCTCCCGGCAATCCAGGCAACTCGCACATTCAATGCCAGAACATTGCTGCTCCCGGCAATCCAGGCAACCCGCACATTCAATGCCAGAACATCGCTGCTCCCAGCAATCCAGGCAACCCGCACATTCAATGCCAGAACATCACTGCTCCCAGCAATCCAGGCAACCCACACATCCAATGCCAGAACCCAGCTATGGCCAGGCTTAAAGATCAGTGCTGGTAGTTAGCTGCTTCGGCCTCGCTGGGCCCTAAATATATAACTAGTGAACACTGGAGCACACAACATATTTCAGAACACAAGGGCATGCTAAATCAAATTGTGCAATGGATGGAAGCTAGTAGATTAATCCTGAATCCTATCAAAAGTGAAGCACTCTGGATCCCTTCCACCAAGAGTCCAGTTCCTGATTTGAATGGTGTCCCTATTACAGTCAAACATAAGCTGAAATCTTTTGGCGTAATCTGGGACAGCAACGTATTCTTTAAAGCCCAATTATCTCATATCGTTCACTTATCATATGTAGAATCTGATCCCTGAAACCCTATCTTGATTCTAGGGCACCAAAATCCTTGATTCATGTTCTTGTAATTAATCGTATAGATTATTGCAATTCTTTACTCTCAGGGGTACCTCAATATCAACTAAAGAGAATCCAGCTGGTTCAAAATGTAGCGGTTAAACTTGTATATATGATGCATGAATATATGATCACGTAACACCCCTTTTGAAAGAACAGTGGTTACTGATTATCCAACGCATTCAGTTTAAAATACTTATGCTCACCCACTGTGCTTATTTTCAAGGACTTCCTCTCTATATGAAAGCCCTCCTATTACCATATTGTACTTCTCGTTCTCCGTGGACAAGCAGGAATGAAGTTCTTATGTATGGATAATGTTACCAATGGAGCCCCACGTGGGAACGCTCTCCATCTTCTGCAGGAAACCTTTGGGAGGCTCCACCATGCCTGCCTTCCTGCCTACCATATTTCTATGTTTCTATTCTAAAGGGAAAAAGGGGACTGTTGTAGTTGTTGATATGGAAGGACAGACTAGATAGGCCATGTGGTCTTTTTCTGTCATCATATTTCCATGTTTCTATACCATGACACCATCTTCTCCAGTATTCGTTTTCTATGGAGTCCTACAGACATACATCGATTGTCCACCGGTAAACATTTTGCTTTTTTCCTCTTTGTGGGTCCTTTTTCTGCTTGTTTTACTGTTGGTAAATTGTAAACTCTTGGTTTTACTGCTGTTGGTAGCATAAGGTCCATCGATCATGGTTCTGCCATTGGTATTGGCATTTTTTCAGTAACTTTTCTTTTCTTGTATTTTTTCCCGTGGCCCGTCTGGGCCTCTGGTTCCCACAGAACCATTTGATCTTGCCATGGCCATTTTCCCTGAGATGTCCCAGAAACCATCCGATGGGTTCAAGAAATGCAGCAAATGTGCCAGAACCATCTCGGTTACCGACAAACACAATTGGTGCCTCCAGTGTCTGGGTCCCGATCACCAGCCCTCTTCTTGAAATTTGTGCTTGCAGATGATAAAGAGAAGCCTGAAGGGTTGGGAGGAGAATCCCTCTTTGGACAGAGTCTGATTCAGCGTCTTCAGCACTGGCATCGGTCTCGATGGCTCCCGTAGGATCCACTGAAGATGCAATGACATTGAGAGGCTCTCAGGTTCATTCAGAACAGAGGGGCCTGTGGGGCCCTGGAGTATCAGCCATTGATTGGTCTGTGCATGGAATCAAAGAAGGACTTGACCTCAGCTCCATTGAGGTTGAAGGGGGATCCTTCCGAGCACCGGGCAAAGCCCCATATGCATTGGCATTGCAGCCCTTCCTGATGCAATGTCAAGAGTGATTGCCGCAAACGGCCAGCCAAGGTGCCCTGGAGGGATGAATCGACCTCAAGAGCTTTGGAAGGACACCCGCCATCTCCTGATGATGGTGGCCATGTTGATACCCTGTGGGGATGCTGGAAACATTGATCATAACCCCAAGGCCTTCAGAATTGGCAGCCACAGAGGAACGCCTTCAGGCACTCAAGGCCCACATTGTATTGATGCTGGAGCAACAACTGACTGGTCCTTCGGTGCACCTGGGCATTCATCGTCGACCGTTGTGCAGCTGGTCCTCAAAACTCATGCTCTGCCTGCAGAGGCATCAACATCGGGGCATCATAGAGACCCGTTGCCAGTTTTCAGTGGAGCCATCTCCCTCTCGAGTGTGTCAGGCTCCAATCTCCTGACGAAGGCCCAAAAGCACTTGATGCATCACCAATCCTGTTGATGCCCCTACTCCCCTTGAAGCCAGAAGGAGCTTCAAATAGAGGTACTTCAGCTTCCTCTCAGAGTGTGACTCTGATAGCTGGGTTACCGATGTGAAATCAGAGAACCTGTCAGAGGCCAGGTCCCTTGAGCTTCCGTCAGACCCCTCCCCTCTGCATGAATGGTGGAAGTCTGTCCAGAGGACATGTCCTTACAGGACTTTGTGAGGGATATGGCCAAGGCTATCCCATTTTCACCAGAAATGGAGGATGAGCCCAGGGCAGAGAAGTTGGAGATGCTTCAGTACTCCTTGGCTCCTAAGGAAAGCAGTGATGGTGCCAGTGCACCATATCCTACAAAGGCTGCAAATAAGGATGTGAAAGAACCCCCTCACCATGTCCTCAGTTAGTAGGAGGTTGAACTCAATGTACTGGGTGCAAAAGTCCCTAGGCTTGTCAGACGGCTGCCTGGGTGAGAATGTTCACAGTCTTGACAAGTGCATATATCAATATGATTTGCAAGGGATTGTGGGCAATGCAGTCCATTCACACCAGACACAGCTGCTCACAATAATTAGTTGTGCTTGAGGGTAAAGCCAATAAGATATTTATTTATGGGGTTATTTCTCCCAACACAGATATGCTTGGTAGCACATAAATCAGGTTACTTGCTTTCAGTGTTAAACTTGGAAAAACAAAATCAGGAAAACAACATTTGAACTTGTCAGGCAATCAAAGCAAAAGAAATAAGACCTGGTTGGTAACAAACTGGTCTTTTCTGTAGGCTTTAGCTAATATTTTCTTAGCAGTGTATCAAACAACAAACAAAAATCCACAAAGAAGGGAAAAACTGTTCTTTTCAGGTTAACTTCTTATATCTTCCCACATAGATTCAGAAGTGATTCCCTCAGAGCTCACAAGCAATTAGGTAAGGCTCAATTGCTAGCAGTTACCCAGCTGAAACCCCTTAGCTGGCTTGCTTTCTACTGCGTGGCTAAAAATCCTACTCAGGAGCTTTTCTGAGTAGATTAAAGAACAAGTTTGTATTTCTTTGTGATGGTTGCTGTACTTTATAACAGAAAATTACCACAGGAGTTTAGACAGAGAGCAGTCCATGTAAACAGATTCTTCATCTGCTATCACCCCCTCTTCTTCAACAATCATGGGTTCAATATCATGGATTGGCACAGATGAATTTCTCAATGGAGCACTTTCAGGAGAATACTTGTTTCCCTGCTGTCTTTCAAGGTTATAGCTAGGGCATAGATCAGTGTTCATACCTGAGCTTCCATTGCTGTTAGAGTTCCTCTCTATATAGCCTGGCCAGTATGTAGTCCAGTTCTTATGTCCAGCCTTCCAATCCAGATCCCTGGACACTGGATCTCTCTTCACATACCTTCTGGCACGGGTCTTAGGGTCCCTTCCACGTGCAGCCGTCTCCCTCACAGGTACCGTCTGGAGATTCCTAGCTCTGCAGCACCATTCCTCTGGCTTTCCCCAGTCCAATGGTGTATGCTGGCCCTTGGAATACCTCCCAGTATACGTACTGCTCCGGACTCCTCTAGATCTCCCAAAGGCTTTTCTCTTCTTTCTTCCAAAGGGTTTCTTGCCCTCTCTGTCCGTCCGGTTTGGCTTCTGCTTCAGATGATCCTCCAGATGAAACTGAGAATATCCAAGCTGATCATGAAGATGATGATGATTCTCTGTAGAATAAACTCTACCTTTATTCTGCTTAGATGAGTGCTCCTCCCTAACACAGCGCAGCTGTGCTGAATCAGGCCCTGCCCTTTGAGATGAGTGCTTAGGGATTACCTCATAGCCCTCCTGATTGAACACACATTTCCCCACTTCAGCTCCTCTAATGGCTGTTGGAAACCTGGTGCATTCTGGGACTGGTAGTCTTTTATGGGAAAATTCTGTTTTCTTATTTCTACCAGAACTAACAGGTTGCTTGTTCAGAGTCACTTCACCTTTTCTATAGCTCCTTCCTGAGCTATGATAAGCTTCCTTATCACAGGCTTCAAGAAGCTTCAGCTTCCACACCACTCCTTAGTGGTGGAGTCCTCCCTTAGGAGGATTAAGAGCACCAAGACTCATTCCTCGACATCCCCAGGTAGGGAGGCTTGGATATTGGATTCCTTTGGCAGGGGTGCTTCCAGAGTTCCATGCTTGTGGCTAGAGTACACTCTTACCAGCTCTACATGAGCATGTTCCTGAAGGCCCGCTGCTTTTTAACATATTTATAAATGAACTGGAAATAGGAATAATGAATGAGGTAATCAAATTTGCAGATGACACAAAATTATTCAAAGTTGTTAAAATACAAGAGGATTGTGAAAAATTGCAAGAGAACCTTGATAAATTGGAAGACTGGACATCCAAATGGCAGATGAAATTTAATGTGGACAAGTGCAAAGCTATGCACCTAAGAAACAACAACCCAGACTATAGTTACACAATGCAAGATTCCACGTTCGGAACCACCACACAGGAAAAAGATTTAGGCGTCATCATGGATAACACGTTGAAACCCTCCGCCCAGTGTGCAGTGGTAGCCAAGAAAGCAAGTTGAATGCTAGGAATCATAAGGAAAGGAATGGACAATAAAATCAAGGATATTCTAATGCCTCTGTATTGTTCCATGGTGCGACTGCACCTTGAATATTGTGTGCAGTTCTGGTCACTATATCTTAAAAAGGATATAGTAGAATTAGAAAAGGCACAGAGAAGAGCCACCAAAATGGTAAAGGGGATAGAAGGATACTCCTATGAGGAAAGGCTTAAAAGGTTGGGGCTCTTCAACTTGGAAAAGACAGCTGAGAGGAGATAGAGGTCTATTGACTGGGTCAATGTCACAGCAGGACATGATAGGGAGGTAAAGTTTCTAGATTAAAAAATGACTGCTTCTTGGAGCAGCTGGTTTATGAACCAACAAGAGGGGAAGCTATTTTGGACCTAGTCCTTAGTGGCTTGCAGGATCTGGTGCAAGAGATAAGGGTGTTGGGGCCACTTGGCAATAGTGATCATAACATGATCACATATAATTAAATAAATTAAAGAAGGACAGCAAGGAAATCCACAGTACTCCCATTTAACTTTTAAAAGGGAGACTATGATAAAATGAGGAAAATAGTTAACAAAAGACTAAAAAGAGCAGCTGCAAAGGCTAAAGATTTGCATAAAGCATGGGCATTTTTAAAAAATGCTATCATGGAAATCCAGAACAGATGTATTCCACGCCTTAAGAAAAGTGGAAGGAAGGCCAAAAAACTGCCAGCATAGTTTAAGGGTGAGGTCAGAGAGGCTGTTGTGGACAAAAAAGAATCTTTCAGGAAATGGAAAAAGGAGCCAAATGGTGAAAACGGGAAACAACACAAGCATTGCCAAGTTAGATGAAAGGCATTGATAAGGTAGGCAGAGAGAAAATTTGAAAAAAAGCTTGTCGTGGAAGCTAAAATGCATAATTAAAGCTTTTTCAAGTACATTCATAGAAAAAAACCTGTGAGACAGTCAGTAGGACCATTGGATGATAGAGGGGTAAAAGGGGTGCTGAGTGAAGACAAGGCCATAGCGGAGAGACTGAATAAATTCTTTGCTTCGGTATTTACTGAAGAAGATGTAGGGAATTGTGGATTCCTTTACAGCAACAGGATAAAACCAAAATAAACTGAAACATATAACTTCTGAACCATCTAACGTCTCAACAAATAGGGGTGTCCTACATGGAGTGGTGGGTTCACCCCTAAACAAAGACATGGGGAGGGGTGACCTGCACCTACTCTTGCCATCTTGCTGGGCAGACTAGATGAACCATGCTGGTCTTTATCTGCCGTTATCTACTACGTTACTATGAATTTATCCATGCCTGAAATGGTATGTAAAGGTGATGTATCAGAAGAACGGAAAGAAATATTGATAAACCAGGAAGATGTATTACAACTGTTTGATAAACAGAAGAGTACCAAATCACCTGGACTGGATGGTGTACATCCAAGGGTGTTGAAAGAATTGAAAGATGAGATTGCAGACCTACTATTAGTAATCTGTGAAATATCATTAAAATCATCTGTAGTTCCTGAAGAGTGTTGAATGGCCAATGTAACACCAATTTTTAAAAAGGGTTCCAGGGGTGATCTCAGAAACTACAGACATGTGAGTACCGGGCAAAATGGTAGAAACCATTAAAAAAATAACATTACTTATCATGGCTTAATGGGAGAAAGCTAACATGGATTTAGCCAAGGAAAGTCTTGTCTTACTAATCTGTTATATTTTTTGAAGGTGTGAATATACAGGTAGACAAAGGTGAGCTGGTTGATATGGATTTTCAGAAAACTTTTGGCAAGACCCCTCATGAGAGACTCTTGGCGAAATTAATAATTCATGGGATAGGAGGCAGTGTACAATTGTGGACCAGGAACTGGTAAAAAGATAGAAAACAGAGGGTAGGGCTAAATGGCCAATTATCTCAATGGAGAAAGGTGAATAGTGGAGTACCCGAGGGATCTGAGCTGGGCCCCCTGCTTTTTAACATATTCATAAATGACCTGGAAATGGGAATAAGGAGTGAGGTGATCATATTTGCAGATAACACAAAATTATTCAAAGGTGTTAAAACCCATGAGGATTGTTCAAAATTGCAAGAGGACCTTTATAAACTTGAAGACTGGGCATCCAAATGGCAGATGAAATTTAATGTGGACAAGTGCAAAGTTATACACCTAGGAAAGAACAACCCAAACTATGATTACACAATGCAAGGTTCCACATTAGGAATCACCACCCAGGAAAAAGATTTAGGCATCATCGTGGATAACATGTTGAAACCCTCCACCCAGTGTGCAGCGGCGGCCAGGAAAGCAAATAGAATGCAAGGAATCATAATAAAACAAAGGATATTATAATGCCTCTGTATCGTTCCATGGTGAGACCACACCTTGAATATTGTGTGCAACTCTGGTTGCCATATCTTAAAAAGGATATATCGGAATTAGGAAAGGTACAGAGAAGAGCCACCAAAATGGTAAAGGGGATGGAAGGATACCCCTATGAGGAAAGGCTTAAAAGGTTAGGGCTCTTAAACTTGGAAAAGAGACGGCTGAGGGGAGATATGATAGAGGTCTATAAATTAATGAATGGAATGGAACAGGTAAACGTAGATATGTTCTTTACGCCATCAAAAGCTAAAAAGACTAGGGGACACACAATGAAGCTACAATGTAGCTCATTTAAGACTAACAAGAGAAAATACTTTTTCACTCAACGTGTAATCAAACTCTGGAATTTGTTACCGGAGGATGTAGTAAAGGCTGTTAGTGTAGCTGGGTTTAAAAAAGGTTTGGGCAAGTTCCTGGAGGAAAGGTCCATAAACCATTATTAAAGAGGACCCGGGAAATCCACTTCTTACCCCAAGATGAGCATTGTGGAAGCTGTGGACTTTGGGTACCTGCCAGATACTTGTGACCTGGATTGGCCACTGTTGGAAACAGGATACTGGGCTTGATGGACCTTGGTCTGACCCAGTATGGCATTTCTTATGTTCTTATGTTTTTAATGAATGGAGTGCAACAGGTAAACGTAGATCGGTTGTTTATGCCATCAAAAAGTAGAAAGACTAGAGGGCATGCAATGAAGCTATAATGTAACCCTTTTAAGACTAATAAGAGAATTTGTTTTTTTATTTACGTTTTTAATCAATACTTACAAAGAAGCATAAAGGAAATATGACCGAAATACATTTTTAGGAAATACACAAATCAAAAACGAACAAAATTAATTTGTCAACTTAGCCGACATCTATTTGAGAAAACATTCAGGCAATATATAACGGAAAGAAAAATAGGGGGTCCCCCCAAACAACAAAAACCCAGCCTATTACCTTCTAACCCACTTTATCCTGATCACCCCCACTCTGCTGCTCTCTCTCAACCAAAAATCTCTCTAAGTCATCTGAATCAACAAATATAAATTTAGAAGTCTGAACATTTATAATACATTTACCTGGATACCGAAGAAAAAAAGAAGTAGTATCTAAGGCCAAAACTCTAGGCTTAAGAGCCAGAAAAGCTTTACATCTCAGCTGTGTAGCCCTAGATAAATCAGGGAAAAGCTGAATCCTTCCCCACAAAAAACGGAAGCTTTATTTTTAAAGTAACTCTTAAATATGGAACTTTTATCCTGGAGAGAAACAAATGGAACAAGCAGCATTGCCCTGGTGGGAATAGTATCATGAGAATCTTCCAAAAATTGAATCAAGTTAAAATCCACCCCAGGCTGCAAAACCTTACAGCCATCCGTGGGATCCCCAGAAACGTGGCCCACCAGGAGGTAATACAGTTTTGAAAACATAATAGAATCAGCATTAGGTAAGGCAAGGACTTCCCTAAAATATTCCCATAACAAAACCTCAGGAGAAAGTAATGAAATAATTGGAAAATTCAAAAAACGTACATAATGTGCACAGTAATCTTCCATGGCCAATCAACCTCTATACTGTTGTCAGTAGCCTTATCAGTACCAGTCACCATTATACTGCTGCCAGTAATCTACTATTGCTAACAATCTACTTTACTGTTGTCAGTAGCCTCATCAGTGCCAGTCACCAGTGTACTGTTGCTAGTTATCTAACATTAACCATTGTCTGTTATTATATTGTCTGTTGTGACCCAACCTACTGCACTAAGTATCAAGAGTTTGTTAATAACTTCCTGGTAGTCTACCCTGATTGATCCATTCACAATTACATAGCGTGCTGCCAAGATGGGTTCCCCCATTACCACCATAGTAGGATGTTATATCATCCTTTCAAGTTGGTTCTCCAACTCTCTCGCCTTAACCCCAGCATCCAACCAGATTCCTATATTACGGAGCCATGGGAGGAGGTGGACTAGTGCATCCCATAACAACATAAATTGGGACACCCACTCACACCACCCCCATCTGTTACACATTGCACTTCAACACACTATGAAATCCAAACAAGATGAAAACCCCTATCCTCATAGCCTAAAATGTGCCCTCATCAATGCCCGTTCTATCCGGAAGAAGTGGCCAGCCGTCACTGACATCATTGCCAGTCACGACCTTGATATACTCATGGTCACTAAGACGTGGCTATCCGCCGAAGACAACGTCATACTCAACCAGCTCCTCCCCCAGAATTTCACCGTACATTCAAGTCATAGACAAGACAAAAGAGGAGGTGGCGTGCTCATCCTCACCAGGACAGACCTCCATTTTCGGACGGTAGACTCCACCAGTACAAATCACCTGGAGACTGTCACCATTTCAATCAACCTGCTTTACAGAGCACCTTCAGCTTCCCCAGATGAGCTCGCGGCTATCATTGATCTTGCATCCAACACTCATAAACCAAGCATCCCAAATTGGATCCTAGGCGACTTTAACCTGCCTACACTACAAGATAATCAAGCATCAGCCTTCCTCAATGCCCTCGAAAATCTTGGCTTCAAGCAATTAGTTAAAGATCCTACTCATATTAAGGGAAATATCCTGGACCTAGTATTCGCCCCACAAACATCTCTTAACCCAGCCCAGGATCCCATAACATCCATAACTTCTGTTCCTTGGTCAGATCACAAACTGATCATCATCCAGATTCCTTCTCACAAAGCCTACCCAAAAAACAACAAAATACAAAGCAACTCCGCAAGACCGCCCTCTCGATGTTTCAAGCCTTACAACAGAGATCTTATCCTTGTGGAAACACAACAACTCATCTCTGAAACCACCCAAAACCTTGACAACCTAATTTCTCACTGGAACAATTGCCTCAGCTCAATCGCCCTACGCACACCAACCAATAGGCCTCCAGGTAAAAGAGTGAGTGCCCCATGGTACTCAGCTGAGCTTAGAGCATCGCTTAACCAATTACGGAAACTAGAGAAATGCTGGCGCCGATCTCATTCTTTAAATGACCAGACAACATACAACTGTCATCTGGCTGCGCATCGCAACGCAATCACCGATACGATGAAGCAGTACTACTCTGATACCTTAAAGAGATAGCTTAATAAACCACATGACCTTTTCGACCTGGTCAAGACTCTATCGAAGGAACCATCCTCTGGACCTCCATTTGAGATACACCCACAAGATTTTGCAACCTACATCCAATCCAAGATATGCCAGACCAACAAAACCTCTACTACAACCACCGCCACAGAGCAAGACTGCCAAACAGCTCTAACCATGTTCTCTACTCCCACCAAGAGAGGAATTGAAGACACTATTGTGGCCCTTAATACCACCACTGCCCAGTCCGATCCATGCCCAGCCTTCTGGATCAAGGAGCTTCGCAGTCACTTTAGCCCAGTACTATCCAAAATAATGAACCTCTCCTTCTCAACCAGCTCTTTCCCTTCAGCCCTTAAACATACCTCTATCAGACCTCTGCTAAAAAACTGCAAGCTTGATCCCCAACAGGTAGAATCCTACAGACCTATATCCAGCATTCCACTACTCGCGAAGATCATTGAGAAGGAGGCTCAACGTTAATTGCAGGATCACATCGGCTCCGCTGCACCGTTAGACCCCTGCCAACATGGTTTTAGGGAATTCCTTGGAGTGGAAACCCTTCTTACCACTCTCTTCTGCAAGATAATCACCGGCATTGACGACATCCATCAAGGATTTGCTCTCATCTTTCTGGACATCGCTGCAGCTTTTGATTCAGTAAGCCACGAGCTTCTATTAGGACGACTGATTGACAAGGGCATTAATAGAAGAGCGCTTGAATGGTGCAGATCCTACCTGTCCGAAAGATGGCAGCATGTTCGTTCTGGAGGGATAAATTCAGAACCTTTCCACCAAAGCCAGGGAGTCCCACAAGGATCCTCCCTTTCTGTGCTCTTGTTCAATATTTACATGCAGCCAATCTGTAATATCATCCGGTCCTTCAATGTTGATTGCATGTTATACGCAGATGACGTCCTGCTTTACATACCCTTCTCTACTGAGCATTTGGACCTCTCCCCACTGACGAGTTGTTTCAATGCAATATCTGACTGGCTTCTTTCTCAAAACCTCAGAATACAACATAAGAAAACGGAAGTACTCTTCATTACGAGGATCCCCAACTTTACCCCACCACAATATCTTAAAGTAAAAGAAGCTGAGCTGCAATCTAAACCCTCAATACATTACCTGGGAGTCACTTTAGATCAACGCCTGGATATGAAGGCCCACATAGGAAACATAGTCAGATCAGTATACTACAAGATCTGCTCACTTAGACATCTACGTTCCATGCTGGAACCAACTGATTTCCGGACAATTTTCCAGGCATTGATCATACCTCATTTTGACTATGCCAATGCCATCCTACAAGGTCTTCCCCAATCTACCTTGAACCCGCTGCAGCTAGCCATGAACGCGGCAGCAAGAGTCCTCCATGGAGCCTCCAGGAGCGACCACGTGACGCCTCTGCTGATACAGTTGCATTGGCTACCCATCCAGGCTAGAATAGTGTTCAAGACCTTGATAATCACTTTTAAAGCTGTTAACAATCTCTCATCTGCATCCTTATCCTCCCTCATCCATATCACATCCCCAAATAGAGCAAGAAGATCCACGTCTATAAACTCTCTAAAAGTCCCGAAGACACTAACTGTTTGCACTAAATCGATAGCCAACAGAGCCTTTAGTCTCAGTGCCCCAAGATGCTGGAATGCATTACCCCCTGATATCCGGGCTATTAAGAGCCTACCACAGTTTAGGAAAGCCCTCAAATGCCACCTCTTCAACAAGTACCTTATTGAGCCCAACGACATCCCCTAGAGCCCAAAGACACCCAACGATACCATTTCCAGACAAATTTATGGTATCTCAACAACACACCAAGTTTGATACTCAAACCCATAGTGGTGTTTATGTTTCTATGAAACCTCTGTTCTTATGATTCCATGTAGTAAGTTTTGTAAATAGTTTACCCCTGTTATCCAAGTTTTTGTGCCCTGTTATCTGTAAACTCATACGTGTTAACTGTACTGAGCATTTTTGTTCCATGTAAACCGCGCTGATGATGAATAGTGCGGTATATAAGAGACAGTAAATAAATAAATAAATAAAATGAAAATTGTCAAGCAACTGAAATTTCTTATGAAGCAATAAATTATCCTTAATTATAGCACATACACAGACTGAAGAGAGGAACAAGTTTGCTCACATTTAACTACCTTCACATTTACAGAATTCACCCGCTCCTTCACCTCACTCAGCCTTGCAACCATCTCTTGAAAGAAGGTGCATAGCCGAGAAATGGTGGAGACTAGCGTCTGCTCCGTGTGGGTCGCTACATTCCAGATGTCGGCAAGGGATACCTGATCCTCAGGCACCTCCTGGCCAACATCTAGAATGTGCAACCAGTGCACCGCCTGATAAGGCACAACCATTAAAGAGGGGGTACTCTGACATAAAGTGCTAACACCGTCCACTGGAGCGGGAGAATCCATAGGTCCTGAAGGTGGAAGAGGGGTCCGGGCAGAAGAACTCAAAGACACCCTGGAGTCTTGAATAGTCAGAAAAACAGTACCTGCTAATGGGTCCACATCACCTGTGGAAATTAAATGCTTGTCCATGGGAACAGTAACCACTTGTGAAGGAAACATTTTCTTTTTACGCTTGCCTATATTCAACTGACTTGCTTTCACTCCTCCTAAGGCTCCAACAGTGCTCCAAAGGGGCTCACAAGGGGCATTCCAAGCCCCTTGTTACACACTTCTTTGGACACCCCACAGCTGAGCGCCAAACGGCCACGCACCTTTAGACACTATGCAGATAACTAAGCCCCAGATCACTTTGGGACTGTCCGGGGGAAACGCTTGTGTCTTTGATGCCTGCACGGCTGCTGAAATACCTCCCCATATTTTTTTTTACTCAACGCATAATCAAACCCTGGAATTTGTTGCTGAAGGACGTAGTAAAAGCTGTTAGTGTAGCTGGGTTTAAAAAACGGTTCCCAAACGTCAGCTAAGGATTAAAGAAGAAGAAGAAAAAAGGTTTGGACAAGTTCCTTGTGACCTGGATTGGCCACTGTTGGAAACTGACTTTGATGGAATTTGGTCTGACCCAGTATGGCATTTCTTATGTTCTTATGTACTGATAAGGACATCATACGTGATCTCGCCAACTTGTGCCCGTTCCTCCCTCTGGAGAAACTGGAGCATTATTGCACCTTGGTGGGCCATGGCAAGAACTGCTTGAAGTTCCTGGTTAGGGCGATGTATGATGCCTTTGAGATGGTTTCTAGAGTGGCGGCTGTGGACATTGGAGCCCGCCAGCTCACCTGGCTTCAGTTTTCCGACCTAGAGTAGTCAGAGCAAAATAAGCTTGTGGGCATGCTGTGCCAGGGAGAGAACCTCTTCAGAGAACAGGTGGAGGAGAAAGCTGGCATCATAGAAAAGCAGCACATCACCCTCACCAGGCTCTTGAGAAGCATGTCCGATTCCTATCACAGGAAGTATCAGGGGGGAGGCCAGAAGAAGTCCTACTACCCGCGTAAGTGCAGGTACTTTCCTGGTCCTCAAGCATCCCAGCCAAACTCTCAGGTTCCTTACCTGCAATATCGGGAGAAGCCCCAAAAGGCTCAGCCCGCCCCCATCCCAAGCTGGGGATGGGGTTTTGACTGGTTCCTTTGGAGTAGAGCCAATCGGCCGGTGGCTGCACAGAGGAACCCTCTGGTAGGGAAACGGCTTACTCTTTTTGGCCCTCAGGTGGCCCATCATCACTTCGGATGCATGGGTGCTGCAAATAGTCCAAAGTGGACCCCCCCTGCACTTTGCTGAGTTGCTACCTCCTTGCCTCCCGAGGGTGTTTCCCCTCAACCCTCTGCTTCTAAACCTCTTTCAGGGGGAAATCTCCACATTTCTGGCCAATCTCACTATCCATATCTCAGGAGCAGGTCAGATGGGGATTTTACTCCAGATACTTGCTGGTTCCGAAGAAGAAGACGGGAGGGGTGGGGAGGGGTGGTTCCAGCCCATCCTGGATTTGAGAGACCTCAACACCTTCCTGGTGTGAGAAAAGTTCAAGATGGTCTGTCTAGGGACCCTGCTCCCTTATCTTCAGAAAGACAATTGGCTATGCTCCCTGGATCTAAAGGAAGCACATACCCACATACCAATCCATCCTGTCCATAGGAAATTTCTCAGATCTATCCTGGGAGACACGCATTTCAGTACTGGATGTTATCCTTTGGATTGGCCTCAGCACCCTGTGTCTTCACAAAGTGCCTCATGGTGGTAGTGTCCTATCTCAGAACACTAAGGTATTTTGTCTTGCCTGACTTGGATGACTGACAGATAAAAAGCACCACTCCAGATGGAGTGGTGCTTCGAGGGAGGAGTGGCCTAGTGGTTAGGGCAAGATACTACAGGCCAGAAGGTCAGTGGTTCAAATCCCACTAGAGGACAGCAACCTTGGGCCGGAAGGACTGGGGTTTCTAGTCCCACAGGTGCTCCTTGTGGTCTTGGGCAAGCCACTTAACCCTCCATTGCCCATGTTCCCTGTAAGTATTAGTGTATGTGTCTCATATCCCCTCGTGTTAAATGTATCCCCAATCGCTTTGACCCGGTGAAAAGCAGGATATAAATGCAGCTAAATAAATAAATAAATAAATTCAATGCAGTTGACCATCTGGGTGCTGGAGCTGTTGGGTTTCTTTGTCAATTACCCAAGTCCCACCTTCAGCCCACCCAATGACTGGAGTTCATAGGAGCTGTCCTCGACATGACTCAGGCAAAGGCCTTTCTTCTGCTGGACTGACTTTAGAGATTGATGGCTTTGTTCTGTGATATCCAGCTGTGTCGGCAGACTGTGCTCAGCCACATGGCCTCTACAGTGCACGTCATTCTCCTGACTTGTCTGTTGATAAGACAAGCTCAGTGGACACTGAGTACTCAGTGAAAGCACACCACCGGCTGCCTCCAGGACTGGGTGGGGGTCACTGTACCCCTTGTCCAGTCCCTGCATTGGTGGTTGGATCCTCAGAATCTGCTCAGGGCCTCCATTTTCAGAAGGCACCACCACAGAAGACACTGACTATGGACACATCCAAATTGGATTGGGTGGCACATCTGTATGGCCACCACACTCGGGGTGTCTAGTCCGAACAGGCGAGTCTGTACCAGATCAGTTTCTTAAAAGAAAATATTTTTTCACGCAACGTGTAATCATACTCTGGAATTTGTTACCGGAGGATGCAGTAAAAGCTGCTAGCGTAGCTGTGTTTAAAAAAGGTTTGGACAAGTTCCTGGAGGAAAGGTCCATAAACCATTATTAAAAGGGACACAGGATATCACTGCTTGACCCAATACAAACATTGAGGAACCTGTGTCTTTTGGGGAGACTGCTAGGTACTTATGACCTAGATTGGCCACTGTTGGAAACAGGATACTGGGCTTGATGGACCTTGGTCTGACCCAATATGGCATATCTTATGTTCTTATGTTCTTGGAGCTACAAGCCATAGCGAATGCCCTTAGGGATTCCCAGGAAAGCCTGACCAATCAGATTTTTCTGATTTAGAGCGCCAATGAGGTCATGATGTATTACTTAAACAAGTAAGAGGACATGAGGTCGTGTCTCCTGTGCTGGGAGGCGGTTTGGCTGTGGAAGTTTGTTATCGCTCACAGGATGGAGTTACGGGCCATATATCTGCCAGGAGAGGAGAATATCCTGGTGAACCAGCTGAGCTGCACCCTCCAGCTGCACAAGTGGACTCTGGACAGGGTTCTCATGGCGCAGATCTTTCAGAAGTGGGGCATCCCCTTGATGGATCTATTTGCCACTTCGCACAATGCCCAGTTGGATTGGTTCTGCTCCAGGGTTGCCTTGCACAGCAGGCTGGCTCTGGATACTTTCCTCCTGCACTAGGAGGAGGGCCTACTATATGTGTATCCTCCCATACCTCTCATAGCAAAGACCCTGCTGAAGCTTCAGACAGACAGAGGTTCAATGATCCTCATCACACTGTATTGGCCCAGGCAGCCATGGTTTCCTCTCCTGCTTTAACTCTCCAGTGGACCCTCTGTGGTTGGACTCTACCCCAGACCTTATCTTGCAGGAGGATGGGAGGATGCTGCACCCCAGTGTCAGATCCTTGGCCCTCACTGCATGTATGTTGAGAGGCTAGTCCTGTCAGAGTTTAACCTGTCTGACGGTGTAACAGATGTTCTGTTGGCCTCTAGGAGGGCCTCAACGAGAAAGTCTTATGCTTTCAAATGGAAGAGATTTGCTTCCTGGTGCACAGCACAGTCACTGGATATCTTTACTTGTTCCATCGACAGGCTCCATGAGTATCTCCTACACCTCTAGGAGTCGGGTCTCAAGTCTAACTCTGTCAGGGTCCACCTCAGAGTGATTGGGGCTTACCATCGCAGTTTGGAGGGAAAGTCCATATCGACTCAGCCTTTGGTGGTTCACTTCATGTGAGGCTTGCTCCTCATGAGACCTCCCTTCAGGCCTCCAGCGGTGGCTTAGGACCTCAACGTGGTTCTGGTACAGCTCATGTTGGCTCCTTTTGAACCTCTTGGCTTCTGCTCCTTGAAATTCGTGACCTGGTGACAGTTACTTCAGTGCACCATGTTACTGAGCTCTAGGCTCTAGTGGCGCATCCATTGTACATGAGGTTCCATCATAATAGAGTGGTCCTGCACACTCATCTTTGGTTCCTCCCAAAGATGGAATTCGTTTTCCATCTTAATCAGTCCATCATACTGCCGACTTTCTTCCTGAGGCCTCATGCCCATAGAGGGGAAGCGGCACTGCACACGCTGAACTGCAAGCAAACCTTGACCTTCTACCTAGTCTTTTTTGAACCCAACAAACTAGGGGCTGCCATTTCCAAATGCACTCTTTCAGTTTGGCTGGCAGACTGAATCTCTTTCAAGTATGCTCAGGCTGGCTTTAGCCTTGATGGTCATGTCACAGCTCGCAATGTTAGAGCCATGACTGCATCGATGGCTAGCTTGTGCTCGGTCTCCATGGAGGAGATCTGCAGGGCTGCAACGTGGTCTTCTGTCCACACATTGACATCTCGCTACTGTCTGCAGGGGATTCCTGACGTGATAACAACTTCGGCCAATCTGTACTCTGGCATTTGTTTGGGGATTAGAATACAACTCTATCCCCCTAAAGCCCTTCTGTACATCCAGGCTGCCAAAAATAAAAAAAGAAAACGGGGAAAACCACAGGCCATGAATGCTCATTTGATGAGACAGTATGGTGAAGAAGGTGAGTCAGATGGGTTCCCCCTTGGGTACTGCTAATGCTGTACATAGTTGATTCTTCAGTTTTTATTTCAGTTGCCCCTACTGGGCTTGACATCTTCTGTTTTCTAGCCTGTAGCTTGGGAGTTCCATTCGTGAGGACTTCATTCCTGCTTGTCCACAGAGAAAAGGTAGTTACTCACCTGTAGCAGGTGTTCTCTGTGGACAGCAAGAATAAGTCCTCACTACTCTCCCACCTCCCCGAGGAAGTTGTCTTCTGCTACAGTTTTGTTATCAAACTGGAGAAGATGGCGCTGTAGCAGTTGGGAAACAGGCACACAGGCGCAGTGGAGCCCCCCAAAAGCTTCCTATAGAAGCTGAGGAGCGTTCTCGCATGGAGCTCCGTCAGTGACATCACCAATACATGAGGACTTATTTCTGCTGTCCACGGAGAACACCTGATACAAGTAAGTAACTACCTTTTCCCTTAGATCTTCACAAGCAAACCTTTTTAATAATTCCTTCAAAAACTAGATTACAGATTGATCTTCTCCGAAAAGGTATCTTTTAGATATCTTGGACCCCAACTCTGGAATTCTCTTCCAGCAGATTTCAGATTAGAAAGTTCATATGTGCAGTTTAAAAAAGGAGTTAAGACTTGGTTATACTCTTAAACTGTAACTTAGATTTTAGGTTCCTTTTAGACTGATTGTATCTTGATCTCTGTAGCCCTTCTTTTCTGTCAATGCTCAGCCAGTCTTGGATTATTGGATGTTGTCTCAACAAGCATTTCCTCACTTTGTCTCTCGTTGTATTTGTGTTATATGCTTATGTCTTTGAGAAGGGCCACCAAAATGATAAAGGGGATGGAAGCATACCCCTATGAGGAAAGGCTTAAAAGGTTAGGGCTCTTCAACTTGGAAAAGAGATGGCTGAGGGGAAATATGATAGAGGTCTATAATAATGAATGGAGAATGCTAGGTGTCATAAGGAAAGGAATGGAAAATAAAACAAAGATATTATAATGCCTCTATATCGTTCCATGGTGAGACCGCATCTTGAATATTGTGTGCATTTCTGGTCGCCTTATCTTAAAAAGGATATAGCGTTATTAGAAAAGGTTCAGAGAAGAGCCACCAAAATGGTAAAGGGGATGGAAGGATACTCCTATGAAGAAAGGCTAAAAAGGTTAGGGCTCTTTAACCTGGAAAAGAGACGGCTGAGGGGAGATATGATAGAAGTCTATAAATTAATGAACGGAGTGGAACGGGTAAACGTAGATCAATTGTTTACGTTATCAGAATATAGAAAGACTAGGGGACATGCAATGAAGCTACAGGGTAAACTATTTAAGACTAATAAAATAAAATATTTTTTCACTCAATGTGTAATCAAACTCTGGAATTTGTTACCGGAGGATGTAGTAAAGGCTGTTAGTGTAGCTGGGTTTAAAAAAGGTTTGGACAAGTTCCTGGAGGAAAGGTCCATAAACCATTATTAAGAAGGGACCCAGGATATCAATGCTTGACCCAGTACAAGCATTGCGGAACCTGTGTCTTTTGGGGAAACTGCTAGGTACGTATGACCTAGATTGGCCACTGTTGGAAACAGGATACTGGGCTTGATGGACCTTGGTCTGACCCAGTATGGCATATCTTATGTTCTTATGACCGGGTCAGCGTAGATGAATTGTTTACTTCATCAAAAAGTAGAAAGACTAAGGGACATGCAATGAAGCTACAATGTAGCACATTTAAGACTAATCGGAGAAAATATTTTTTTCACTCAACGAGTAATCAGACCCTGGAATTTGTTACCAGAGAATGTAGTAAAAGCTGTTAGTGCAGCTGGGTTTAAAGGTTTAAAAAAGATTTGGACAAGTTCCTGGAGAAAAAATCCATAAACCATTATTAAAGAGGACCAAGGAAATCCACTACTTATCCTGGGATAAGCATTGTGGAATCTGTGTACCTTTTTGGAAACCTGCCAGGTACTTGTGACTATCTGTTGACCACTGTTGGAAACAGGATATTGGACTTGATGGACCTTGGTCTGACCCAGTATTGGGGCAAGGTACTTCAGGCCGGAAGGTCGGTGGTTCAAATCCCACTAGAGGACAGCAACCTTGGGCCGGAAGGACTGGGGTTTCTAGTCCCACAGATGCTCCTTGTGGTCTTGGGCAAGCCACTTAACCCTCCACTGCCCATGTTCCCTGTAAGTATTAGTGTATTTGTCTCATATCCCCGTGTGTTAAATGTATCCCCCAATTGTGTTGTGACCGCTTTGATTGAAGGATAAGGCGGTATACAAAACTGTCTAAATAAATAAATAAATAAAATAAATTTCTTATGTTCTTATGTCTGTAACTGTTGATTCACCTGGACTGTAAACTGCCATGATGTAAAACTTGAATGGCAGTATAGCAAATCATTTTAAATAAATAAATAAATATGTAAAGCTGTGAAATTTAGACACTATGGGGTCAATTCCAAATAGCATTTAGCGGGGCTGGACATCTGAACCGGACGTCCAGCCCCGCTAAACGCCAGGCTCGCGATTCACAGAACAGAGCTCCCCGCACATAGATCAGAGTTGTGCGTGGAGCTCTGTTCATGGGTGGAAGGGGCGGGCTGGAGGTGGAGTGAGGGTGGACAGTGGGCGGCACCATGTCCCTGGATATACAGGGCCAATTCCAAGGTCGACCCTTCATGTCCAAGGTCGGCCATTTGCACAGGGGACTTATTGCTCCTCGGAGGTGGAATCAGTCCCTCTGGTTGATGGGAGTTGCTGCAACCAAGTCCGGAAAGTGAGATGAGGGTGTGCAGGTGGTGCCCTGCAGCCCGACCCTAGGCACAGTAGGCCTGGTCAGGAATTGGGCTGTGGGGAAAGCAAATTGTCAGGGTTTTCTGGGGATCACGGCTCCTGAATGGAGCCATGGTACCATGGCAAGAGGACGCTACAGCACCACGGCTCTATGCAGGAACCTGGCTGGGCTCGCCGGGGAGTTTGTTGGACACCTGTGCGCCCAGAATCTGGGTACGGCCTGCACGTCTAAGCCAGTTGCAGCCGATTCTGATCCTGTGGGCATGTCTAGTCCCCGTGGGATCAGAATTGGGTGCAACAGGGGCACGTTCTGATTCTGGAAGCCCAGACAGGCGGGGGATGCTCAGATCAGAATTGGCCTCCACTTGCATAAATGTAGCGATTTATGGAGGCCATGCAAGTAGCAGGCCTAATTTTACATGGATAAATCATCCATTTAAGTTTGGGGCTGCATATTCCATGGTTC
The DNA here is from genome assembly GCA_033557465.1 of Ichthyophis bannanicus. NCBI lineage: Eukaryota > Metazoa > Chordata > Amphibia > Gymnophiona > Ichthyophiidae > Ichthyophis > Ichthyophis bannanicus. The sequence goes on from CM066034.1 coordinate 1,033,425,125, forward strand.
TGCTAGGTATTATGTACATCTACTTATATTTCTGCAGTTATTGTATCTTTAGAAACATAGAAACATGATGACAGAAAAAGACCACATGGCCTATCTAGTCTGTCCTTCCATAACAACAACTACAACAGTCCACTTTTTACCTTTAGAGATCCTCTGTGTTGGTCCCATGCTTTGGATACCGACCCCTAGTTACCCAAATTTAATGGCATTACTAGAAGATCTGCATTTTGGTTGCCTATTTTTAGGAAACGTGTGCTTCAGTTCAGGTGGAATCTCACCTGAATTTGGGTGGCTAAAATGTAGCTACTAACTGACCTTCTGAGCGATTTTTAAGAGTTGATGCTATAAGGGGGTCATTTTAGAAGCCATATTCATAAGAACATACGATATGCCATACTGGGTCAGACCAAGGTTCATCAAGCCCAGTATCCTGTTTCTAACAGTGGCCAATCTAGGTCATAAGTACCTAGCAGTTTCCTCAAAAGGCACAGGTTCCTCAATGCTTGTATTGGGTCAAGCAGTGATATCCTGGGTCCCTTTTAATAATGGTTTATGGACCTTTCTCCAGGAGCTACACTAACAGCTTTCAGTATATCCTCCAGTAATGAATTCCAAAGTTTGATTACACGTTAAGTGATATGTGACTGAAGGAGATCAGAAGTGATGTAGTGCTGGGCCTTGTGTATGATGGCGAGGATTTTGTGTTGGATTCTAGAGGTGATTGGGAGTCAGTGGAGAGCTCTTAGTATAGGTTGATGTGGGTATGTCTGGAGGCAACAAAGATGGTGTGCACAGTGGTGTTTTGGGCAAACTGTAGTGGTAGGATGGTGGATTTGGGGAGCCCCTGGTATATAGAGATACAGTAGTCAAAGATGGGGGTGATGGGGGCTTGGCATACTGAACGGAAGTGTTCTGGAAACAGGAGGGGGCATAGATTATGTAGGGTTCTGAATTTGAAGTAGACTGATTTAGTGGTGTTCCGGATGTGGGTGTGGAAGTTCAACTACTGGTTCAGGGTTATGCCAAGATATCTAACCTGGGTTTTAACTTGAAGGTCCAGGTTTTCAGATCTGATGGAAAGGGGGGTGTAAAAGTGGGGTTCTTTGTGATGTGCAGGATTTCTGTCTTGCTGAAGTTGACTGCTAAATTGTAGAGCCAGCTAGTTTATTAAGAAATCAAACCAAACTAACCGCAAAGGTACAATAACAACCAGAAAACAACTCAGCCCTCATGTTTATCTAAAGTAAAATACTAAATTTAAATACTTATATATATCTCCTCAAAAGGAGCAACTGCTACTAATATCTTAAACAGCAATTCACCCAACAGGTTCTCAAAAATACTTTGAGCTATAATAGGTCGAAAAATGACCTTTTAGCATAGCAGCCCCAAAAGGCTTATACTAGAATGCTCACATATCATCATCGAATCCATCGGATACACACACACACAGCCTTGGTAATTCACAAGTATCAATAATATTTAGCATTCTTTTAATATGATCCAAAATCTAATTATCAATACAATAGAACACACAACACAATATTGCATTTCGATAAGCATAAACACTTATCTGCATCAAGGAATTACATTACCAAGCCGAAACATCTAAAACTCAGAAGCTCCTTCTTATAACCAGCCTCTTCAGGGTCACGTGGTCAGAGTCACAATGTCTTGCAGAGATGTCTAAAAATAGCAGTATGAAGTCGCTGGTGGTTCTCTCAATTCCAATGATGAGAATTGATAGCAGGGGGTCAACAAAGTTTTGGTGCTGTGATATGGGCAAAACCTGTAACATAGTAACATAGTAAATCACATTACTCACCCACACCACACAAGTCAATGTATCCATTGCATGTATTCACCCTCCCACTCTTGATTGTTTGATGTGCTAACCGCTTTGATTTAAAGTTAAAGCGGTATATTAAATCCTTTTAAATAAATAAAATAATAAATAAAATGACGGCAGACAAAGACTAGTATGGTCCATCTAGTCTGCCCAGCAAGAAGGCAAGAGTAGGTGCACCTGCCGCTCCATGCAGGCCACCCCTCCCCATGTCTTTCTTTAGGGGTGAACCCACTGTTCCATGTAGGACACCCCTATTTGTTGAGAAATTAGGCAGCTAAGTTTATTTTGATTTTATTCTGTTGCTGTAAAGGGATCCACTGTGTCTGTCTCATGCCATTTTGAATTCTGTCACTGTATTTACCCTCACCACTTCCATCGGGAGGGCGTTCCAAGCATCCACCACCCTTTCAATGAAAAAGTATTTCCTGACATTGCCTTTTAGTTTACCTCCTTGCAGTTTCATGTTATGCCCTCTAGTTTTACAGCTTCCCCGTCTTTGGAAAATGTTTGTTTGTCCATTAATACTCTTTAAGTATTTAAAGTTTTAAATCATATCTCCCCTGTCCCTCCTCTCCTCCAGAGTGTACATATTTAGGTCTTCAAGTCTCTTCTCATAAGTCTTCTGACGCAGGCTCCAAATCATTTTGGTCGCCTTCCTCTGAACAGTCTTTTTATATCCTTTGCAAGATATGGTCCCCAAAACTGAACACAGTATTCCAAGTGAGGCCTCACCAGTGACTTGTACAGTGGCATAAGTACCTCTTCCTTTCTGCTGGTAATTCCTCTTTGTATGCAAACCAACATCCTCCTGGCTTTTGCCACTGCCTTGTCGCACTGTTTTGCCACCTTGAGATCCTCAGAAATAATCACACCAAGGTCCTTCTCCTGGTCCGTGCACACCAACCTCTCTCCCCCTATCGTATACATTTCTCTTGGATTTCTGCTTCCCAAGTGCATGACACTGCACTTCTTCACATTAAATCTTAACTGCCAAGCATTAGACCATTCTTCCAGCTTTTCTAGATCTTTTCTCATGTTATCCACTCCCTCGGGGGAGTCCACTCTGTTGCAAATTTTCATGTCATCTGCAAAAAGACAGACTTTTCCATTCAGTCCTTCAGCAATATCACTCACAAATACATTGAACAGTGCTGGGCCCAGGACCGAACCCTGGGGCACACCACTAATCACCCTTCTTTCATTCGAGTGAGCTCCATTTACAATCACCTTCTGTCGTCTGTCAGTCAACTAATTTCTGATCCAGTTTACCACCTTGGGACCCATCCCCAAACTGCTGAGTTTATTGATAAGCCTCCTATGAAGAACAGTATCAAAGGCTTTGCTGAAATCCAGGTAGATGAATCCATCGCATGCCCCTGATCTAGTTCTCTGGTCACCCAGTCAAAGAACTCAATCAGATTTGTTTGTCAAGATCGTCCTTTGGTAAAACCATGTTGCCTCAGATCATGCAACTTATTGGTTTTGAGAAAGTCCACTATTCGCTTTTTCAGGCGCGCTTCCATTACTTTTCCCGCCACCGAGGTAAGGCTCACGAGCCTGTAGTTTGTCACTTCTTCCCTGTCACCACTTTTTTGAAGAGGTACCACATCCGCCCTCCTCCAGTCCTGAGGAACGTCTCCTGTTTCCAAGGATCAGTTGAAAACATCCTTTAACAGCCCTGCAAAAACCTCTCTGAGCTCTTTCAGTATCCTGGGATGTATCCCATCCAGTCCCATGGCCTTGTCCACTTTCAGATTTGCAAGTTGTTTTAACACATCATCTTCTGTGAATGGTGTGGTATCTACTTCATTCCCATTTTTATATTTGAGAGTCACAGGTGGTCCTTCTCCAGGATTTTCTTTAGTAAAAACAGAGCAGAAGTATTTGTTTAGCAATTTTGCTTTTTCAATGTCACTTTCCACGAGTCCGTACCCAGCACTTCTGAGTCCTGAAATTCCACCTCTGATTTTCCTCCACTCCCGAATATACCTGAAGAAAGTTTTGTCGCCACACTTCACATCTTTAGCCATCTTTTCCTCTGCCTTTGATTTTGCTTTCCTTATTTCTCTTTTTGTCTCTTTTATTTTGATCCTGTATTCCTTTCTGTGTTTCTGTTTGCAAGCTTTTGAATTTTGTGAAAGCTGTGGTTTTTGCCTTTATTTGAGCAGCCACCTCTTTGGAAAAGCAAATAGGTTTCCTTCTCCTCTTGTTTTTATTTACTTTCCTTACATATTTATCTGTTGCCCCTTTTATTGCCACCTTTAGTTTAGCCCATTGCAATTCCACTTCCCTTATCCCCTCCCACCCTGCCAACTCCTCCTTCAGGTACTTGGCCATTTTACTGAAGTCAGTGTTTTTGAAGTTTAGGACTTTGAGCTTGCTATGATTGGACTGCACCTTCGTTTTATCTCAAACCACACCGTGTGATGATTGCTGCTGCTCACAGGGGCACCCACCCAGACATTTGACACGCTATCACCGTTGGTGAGCACTAAATCCAGCATTGAGCTTTCCCTGGTTGGTTCCATCACCATTTGTCTAAGTAACGCATCTTGGAAGGCATCCATAATTTTTTGCTTCTTTCCAGATTTGCAGAAGGAGCAATCCAATCCACATCGGGTAGATTAAAGTCACCCAATATGGTCACGTCCCCCTTTGTGGCTATCTTGGCAATATCTATAATCAATTCTATAATCAAGTGTTGGTATTTGTCGAGGGGTGCATGTAGGTCAATGTGTTCTTGCAGCTGGATTGGACAGCCTTTTCTTTGATCTCTGCGAGGAAAGGTATGCTGGCTATGGGTCTGTATGAGCAGATGAGCTGGGGTCTAAGTGGGGTTTCTTTAAGAGGGGTCTGACTGAGGCTTGCTTTAAGGTGGGTGGGGGGGGGGGAGCTGGCATGAGAGAGGGAAGCATGAAGGATGTGTGATATGATTGGTAGGAGAGGTGTTTTGGTGGATTTCACCCATGCGACTGGGCAAGGGTCTAGGGGGGAGGTGGTTATGTTGATGTGCGAGATGATGGTGTAGAGTTCTTCGGGTGTCACATTTCTGAAGGTAGTCCTTGGTTGCGTGGTCCCAGGTGCATTATCTGTTGTAGTTATTTATTTTATTTACAAGTTCTTCTATACCGCACTATTCAGTATCAGCGCGGATTACATGGAACATAACAATCAGACAGGGTACATAGGTCTGAGTTTACAATTAACAGGAGAAACAACTTGGATAAGAAAAGGTAACTATTTACACAATGAAGTCACATAAGACATAGCAAGAGATTTAATGGTCAAGGACTCCTTACATGGTGTGTACGCCTGGCTTACAGGGTGTGGTGGGACAGTATTTGAGTGGGGATATGGTTCATTGTTATGAGGAGCACGGTGTGCGTGGTGGAGCTGTGCTTGACTTTTAAAATGTTTGCCATGTCCTGTGGGTTCAGGATGTTGTCCTGTTGTGGTTGGGTGGGGTCCCCAGTGAGGGATTTAACCAGAACAAAAAGCTCTCTGGGTTTGAGTGCATGGAGGAGCGTATTGCTGTAATGTTCACATTTGGATTTTATGCTGCTGTTGCAGTATGCTTTGAGTTGGTCCAGGTACATGGTCTTAAGTTCGGGTCCTTGGATTTCCTCCACTGGCGCTCGACCTGGCAGAGTGCACATTTTTGATTGCCTAGTTCTGTGGAGTACCAGGGCACGTGATGTAGCTGGTTTGAGGGTAGAGCTCATGGGGGTGCTGTGGCAGCATTGGAGATGATAGGGTTCCATTTGACGATCATGGTGTCCAGGTTTGTTTTGAGTGGGATGTCCTTGAGGGCTGGTAGTGTTTTTTGGAGGAAGGAGGGCTCATTGAATGCGTGAATCTTCTTGCCACCATGGTCTCATTTTGCGGAGGGTAGATGATGTGTGGGTGGGGTAGTGTAAATGTCATGATGTAATGGTCTCACCAAGGGATGGGTGTAATGGTGGTGGGATGTCTTTTGGTGTGTTGAATAGGGAAGTGGGGTAGAAGATCAGATCAGGTGTTACTCCTTTTGTGTGGGTTGGGGTGTTGATAAGTCGTTCACTGCCTGGAGGAATGCTGTGCCTTGGTTGAAGGGAGCTGAGGGGAGGTTCAGGTCGCTAAGGAGGATGAAGTGCCTCATGTGATGTGTGGAGCAGACTGTGTTGAGCAGCATGTCCAGATCCTCGGCCTTGTTGTGCAGAGCCCTATAAATAAAGCAAATGGTGAAATGCTTGTTTGTTACCATGAGAACATCCCTGTTGGGTGAGGAGATGGAGTTGATTGTGCTGACGTTAAGGGCCTTGTTTGGGAGGATGCAAATGTCACCCCTTCTGTTGTTGCTGCGTGGGCAGTTGTGGATGGTGTGTGTGTTAGAGTTGAGTTGGTTGAGCAGAACATTGTCATTTTCAGTAAAACATGGCTCAGTGATGCATAGGATGTCTATTCTGTTGTTGGTGATGAAGTCGGAGAGAGTCTGAATCTTGTTATGGGCAGAACATGAATTTATGAATGCGCATTTGATGGTACTGCTGCTGTGTGCGTGGGGAGGGTCTGTCTGCTCAGTTGTGATATGGAGGAGGCGTTTTGGTCTACTAACACATTGGGTGTCGTTTGGGTACCATGGTCTGGGTGTATTTCAGTTCTTTCAGCACCCTGGGATGTATACCAAGATATATACCATCTGGTCCAGGTGATTTGCTGCTCTTTAGTTTATCAAAAAGCTGTATTATATCTTCCCGGTTTACCGAGATATGTTTGATTCCTTTGATACATCACTTTTAGATACCATTTCTGGCTTGGGTAACTTCCCTATATTTTCTTCTGTAAAAACCAGAGCAAAGAGTTCATTCAGTCTTTCTGCTATGGCCTCATCCTCCCTTAGGCCTCTCTTATTAACTGACCCTACATGGCACATCTCGGGATGCACCATAAGGTGAGGACATCAGTCTTCCAAATAAGGCAATTTTTGTCTTATTTGGAAGATAGACCCCCAAGTGATGTACCCCAAGATGCAATGGAGGCAAAAGCATGTGGGCAATGCTCCTGTCTCATCAAATTTAAAATAATGAGGAGGGGAGGGATCAAATTTGCAGATAACACAAAATTATTCAAAGTTATTAAAACACAGGAGGATTGTGAAAAATTGCAAGAGGACCTTAATAAATTGGAAGACTGGACGTCCAAATGGCAGATTAAATGTAATGTGGAAAAGTGCAAAGTTATGCACTTAGGGAAGAGAGACGGCAAGGAAATCTACAGTTCTATCTTTTAACATTCAAAAGAGAGACTATGATAAAATGAGGAAAATAGTTAAGAAAAAACTAAAAGGATCAGTTGCAAAGGTCAAAGATTTACATAAAGCATGGGCATTGTTTAAAAGTATTATCTTGGAAGCGCAGAACAGATGTATTCCACGCTTTTAAGAAAAGTGGAAAGAAGACCAAAAAACTGCCAGCATGGTTTAAAGGCAATGTCAGAGAGGCTGTTGTTGCCAAAAAAGCATCTTTCAGGAAATGGAAAAAGGAGCCAAATGACGAAATAGGAAACAACATAAGTACTGGCAAGTTAGATGCAAGGCATTGATAAGGCAGGCATAGAGAAAATTTTAAAAAAAGCTTGCAGTGGAAGCAAAAAAACCTAGGGTGGCACACATCTGTGGGTGGCAGGCCATGTGCTTTGGTACACATGGCCTGCCACTCCCTCATGCTCCCAGCTGTACCGCTCTTTCCCCATGCTGAGCCGCGATGCTGCCCCCCCCCCCGCTGCCACTGATTCCGACTAGGCTTGGCTTGGCAGCAGCAGCTCATGGCGGGCCATGTGCTTCAGCTGCTGGTGAGCCGCCCACTGCCAGAATCAGCGGCAGCGGGGGGAGGCACTGTTGGGGCTTCTGCCTAGAGCGGCAGAAACCCTTGGGCTGGCCCTGGGTGTAAGGTTGCCATGGAAAAAAGAAATATAGATTTTGGGGGTTGTGATTGATGTTGGCTTGGATCTTCACTCCCAGGTCTTGATCGTGGTACATATGGCATATAGTAAGTTGCGCCTGTAGTGACATTTACGTTCTTTCTTGGATGCGCAGGGCAATGCACCTGTTGATTCAGGCCTTGGAAATGTCCATGCTGGACTGCTGTAATCTATTGTACTTTGGATTGCCCAAATGCCACCTGTGGATGCTGCTAGTTGTGCAGAATGTGGCAGTGAGGGTGATATCAGGGTGGAGTTGGAGGCAGTCGGTAGTTGATGTGATGCGCCAGTTTAATTGGCTCCCAATTGAACAGTGGTGTGTGTCTAAGCTCCCCTTGACATCAGGGGCCAGGATATCTGGCAGAGGTGTTGATGTGGTATCAGCTTGGCCGGGAGCTGCAGTCCAGTCAAAGCCAATGTTTAGTGGACCCCGGCCCTCAGCAGCTATATATGAAGAAATGGCGGGAGAGGTACTTTGCGTTGGCGGCACCTCTGTGCTGGAATAAGCTTATGGTGTGCCTGAGGCAGGAACAAAATCTGATGGCTTTCAGAAAAGCTGTAAAGACTCTTTTGTTTCCTCAACCAGGGTATAGTGGGAGGTAGGGCTAGGTCGCAGCAGTCAGGCAGCAGGATAGGAGAGGGGGCACAGGGTCATAGTATTTCTTTGTGTTAGGGTCTGTGATAAGGAAGCTTATCATAGCTCAGGTAGGAGCTATAGAAAAGATGATGTGACTCTGAACAAGCAACCTGTCAGTTCTGGTAGAAGCAAGAAAACAGAGTTTTCACATAAAAGACTACCAGTCCCAGAATGCACCAGGTTTCCAGCAGCCATGAGAGGGGCTGAAGTGAGAGAATGTGTGTGCAATCAAGAGAGCTATGAGGTAATCCCTAAGCACTCATCTCAAAGGGCAGGGCCTGATTCAAGACAGCTGTGCTGTGTTAGGGAGCAGCACACATTAGAACAGGATAAGAATAGAGCTTAATCTCCAGGAACAAGCAGGAATACGTCATCACATATGGGTACGTCGGCACCGACGGAGCCCGCGCGGGAAAGCTCCCCAGCTTTTCAGATTAAAAGCTTTTGGGGCCTCCCACTGCACATGCGCGCTGCCTTCCCCCGCCTTCCTGACCAGCTCTCGTCAGTTTTCTTTTTTTCCGCGGAGCCAGCAGGTCGTGTTCCTGTCACCGCTGAAGAAATTGTTGATTTTATTGTTTTCTTTAGACCGCGTACCTGCCTTCCCCATTCTGAAACCGGTACTGCCGGTCTCTCTTTCTTTCTTTTAAAAAAAAAAAATATATATTTTTCTTTTCTTCAGCACAGCTTGGTACTTTGTTAGGCCTTCAGGCCTACACAAATTCTCCTCATGGAGAAGCCAGTTCCTGGTTTTAAAAAGTGTACCAAGTGCAGTGCTGTCATTCCTCTTACAGACACCCATGAATGGTGTCTTAAATGTTTAGGACCTGACCATTCCATACCGGACTGCCCATCCTGCTCCCAGATGTCGAAACGTGGATTGCAGAACCGGGCCAACAAGTTCCATGTGCTGTTTCCTTCAGAAGCATCACAATCATCCAGGTCTTCCTCTCCGGATGGATCTCAGGTAACCAAAACTCCAGTGGGCAAATCCTCTAAAAGCAAATCTCTTTCTAAAGATCGAGAGGCTCTCAATTCTGAGTTCGAGGATTCTGCCCAGGCCAAAAAACCCCGGCGGGAGGCTCCGGCCTCCAAAGCAATCATGGGGTCACAGGTTGACATCGATGGCGCGGCCTCGACAGATCACCTGTTGTACTGCTCTGGGGTACCGGCCCATACCGGTACCGACATCCAGGCAGCAGTGGCGTCTATGGGCAATACTGTCCAAGTCATGCAGCAGGCCATTCTGGCTTTTATTAATGCTGCTACGCCCTCGGTACCGCAGCCAGCGGTACCGGGTCCGGTTCCGGTAATGGCTTCCATACCGGAACCGAGGCCATCGTCTTCCAAACGCAGATCGGTTCCGCATGCCGGATCCGGGCTTTTGCCCGGTACCGATCCCATACCTGGTACGCCCGATGTCGATACCGAACGGTATGCGTATCGTGCGTTGGAAGCACATAGAGGATACTCTGCTTCTTCAGAGGATTTTAACTCCTCTGATGATTCTTATGAGTTCTCCCTTGATCTTCCTGAGGAGCCTTCTTCTCCTAACAGGAGAATGTCTCCACCAGAGGATTTGTCCTTTCAGGACTTCATCATAGAAATGGCTAAAGGTCTTTCTATTGCTTCATCCTCTGAAAAGGAACCCAGATCAAAGAAACTGGATATTTTAGGATACTCTAAGTCTCCTAAAGAGGCAGTCACCCTGCCTATCCATGAAATCCTTCAAGAACACTTGATGGACTTATGGGAGGCTCCTCTAACATTGTCTCCTTCTTCTCGCAGGTTGGACACCATGTACCGTGTCCCCCCTTCTCCTGGTTTCCAAAAAACCCAGTTGCCTCACCATTCTATTGTGGTGAAGTCTGCAATGAAGAAGATAAAGAGTACCAAAAGGCACTCTTCTACTCCTCCAGGGCGAGAATGTAAGACTCTAGACTCTTTTGGCAGGAAAATTTTCCAGGCTACTATGCTTATAGCCAGGATTAATTCCTATAGTCTTTACATGGGCATGTTTCTCAGTGAAATCGCTCTAAAAGTTCGGCATTTTGCCCCCTTTATCCCTGAGGATAAGAGGGAGCAGTTCATTTCCTTAGTGAAACACCTTTTGGATATTTCAAAGTTCTCCAACAGGGCAGCTTTTGATTCCTTTGAGGGTGCTGGTAGGGCTTCGGGCATTGCTATAGCAGCCCGACGTCTTGCTTGGCTCCAGGCTTCTGATCTAGAACCTTGGGTCCTAGATGGCTTACGAAATCTGCCCTGTACAGGTGAGAACTTATTTGGTGAGGAGTGGCAAATTAAGGCCACTCAAATGGATGCAGAAAATGCCACCTTAGATAGACTTTCTAAGTCTACCTCCACTCCTGCCAAGAAGAAGTCTTTTAAGAGGCCTTATTACAAGAAGTCCAGATTTTCTACAAATACTGGCCAACAATCCTCTCAGCCTCGTTTTGCTGCTAAACGTCAGCAACCTAAACAGGCAAGGTCAAAGCCTGCGGCGTCTGCTACGCCTCAGCAGGCTCCACCCCCTCAGGGGTTTTGACTTGCCACTAGAGAACTTAACTTTTCTGGCTCTAGAACAACCAGAGCCCCTCACCATACCCGGAAGGTTAGCTCACTTTGCTCCCAGATGGGAGCAAATTACATCAGAGCAATGGACCCTCTCTATCATCAGAGAGGGTTACAAACTCCATTTTTCCGACCTTCCTCCTTATACTATGGTGAGGCAGTTCAATTCTCCCCCATCTCTCCTGGCCCTCTTGGGTCAGGAAGTCTCCTCCCTCCTTGCCCAGGGGGCAATAGAGGAGGTCCCTCTTCTTCAACAGGGGACGGGATTCTACTCCCCTTATTTTCTAATACCAAAGAAGACAGAGGGCTTCAGACCAATTCTGGATCTGAGAGAATTGAACAAATTTCTTTTCAAGGAGAAATTCAAAATGCTTTCTCTGGGCATTCTCCTTCCATACCTTCAGAGTCAGGATTGGCTTTGTTCTCTAGACCTAAAGGATGCGTATACACACATACTCATCCACCCATCCCACAGAAAATACCTTCGATTTCTGTTTCAGGGAAAACATTTCCAGTACAGAGTACTCCCCTTCGGTCTAGCCTCTGCTCCAAGAGTGTTCACCAAATGCATGGCAGTCGTAGCTGCCTTTCTAAGAGGCCTGGGAATTTTCATATTCCCATACCTGGACGACTGGCTCATCCGAGCTCCCTCTCAGTCCCAGGCCCAAATTTCCCTGGACCGCACAAGGCGTCTTCTGCAGTATCTGGGACTGGTAGTAAACCTTCCCAAGTCTCAACTAATCCCTACCCAGTCTCTCGAGTTCATAGGGGCCCAGTTAGACACCATCACTGCAAGGGCCTACCTGCCTCAGGTCAGGGCCCAACGCCTGCTGAGTTTGGCCTCCCAAGCTCAGTCCAGCAGTCATTTGACAGCCCGGGAAATGCTGCGACTTCTGGGCCACATGGCCTCCACGGTACATGTGGTGCCCTACGCTCGTCTGCATATGAGAGCAGCTCAATGGACCTTGGCCGCCCAGTGGACTCAAGCATCTGGAGCGCTCTCCGACCAAATACTCACCTCAAGCCGTCTATTTTGGTCCCTCCAATGGTGGACATCCACCAAGAATCTGTTGTTGGGGGCCCCCTTCCAACCTTTGTTGCCCCAAGCAACCCTCACAACAGATGCCTCCCAAACAGGGTGGGGAGCTCATCTTCAGAACCTCTCCACTCAGGGCACTTGGTCTCCACAGGAGGCCACCCTTCATATCAACCTCCTGGAACTGCGAGCGATTTACCTTGCCCTCAAGGTCTTCTATACCCTCCTTGTCAACCTGACTGTCCTAGTTCAGACAGACAATCAGGTAGCCATGTTCTATATAAACAAACAAGGAGGGACAGGCTCTCTGTCGCTTTGCAACGAAGCTCTCAGAATATGGGCCTTCGCCAGAGAGCATCAAATTCACCTTCTTGCAGTGTATCTTCCAGGAGTTCAAAACTCTCGTGCAGACAGACTCAGTCGAGTTCTGCTTCCACACGAATGGTCCCTACATATGGACCAGATACGCAGAATCTTTCAGGAATGGGGGACCCCGGACATAGACCTCTTTGCAAGTCCGTGGAATGCCAAACTTCCCCGGTTCTGTTCCAGAACTCAGTGTCAGGGAGCTCAGGCCCACGATGCCTTCCTCCTGCATTGGGGTCAGGAATTCCTCTATGCCTTTCCACCCATTCCTCTAATATCCAAGACTCTGTTCAAGCTCCAGAGGGATCACGGGACTATGATCCTCATAGTTCCCCGCTGGCCACGCCAGGTGTGGTTCCCTCTACTTCTGCATCTCTCCCAGGGATCCTCCCTGGACCTGGGAGCTGCGCCAGACCTTCTGTCTCAGGAGGAGGGGACTTTGTGGCACCCAAACCCCAAATCCCTACATCTCAGAGCTTGGTTACTGAAGGCCTAAGTCTTCAAGACTTTAATCTTTCTCAACCTGTGACAGATATCCTTCATGCCTCTAGGAAACCTTCCACGAGGCGTTCTTATGCTTTCAAATGGAAACGTTTTTCCATTTGGTGTGCTCAGCAGGGTCTTGACCCTCTAGCACTTCCTTTGAATTCCCTCTTGGACTATCTCCTGCATCTTTCAAATGCAGGCCTTAAGACGAATTCAGTAAGGGTCCATTTGAGTGCTATTGCAGCATCCTTAAAACCTATAAATGGACAACCTGTCTCCTCTCATCCTCTTGTTGCACGTTTCATGAGAGGCCTGACTCTAACTAAACCTCCCATCCGACCTCCTCCGGTAGCATGGGATTTGAACCTCGTTCTAGGTCAGCTTATGAAGCCACCTTTTGAGCCTTTGGACTCTACCTCCTTCAAATTTCTTTCCTGGAAGGTTGTTTTCCTTATTGCAGTCACTTCGGCTCGCCGCATCAGTGAACTGCAGGCTTTAGTGGCTCATCCACCTTATACTAGGTTTCATCATGATAAGGTGGTCCTTAGGACGAATCCCCACTTTATGCCCAAAGTGGTCTCGCCTTTTCATCTTAATCAAGAGGTATATCTACCTGTCTTTTTCCCTGCTCCTCATGCATCCAGTGCAGAGAGGAACCTTCATACTCTGGATTGTAAAAGAGCTCTTGCCTTTTACCTCAACAGGACTCAACCACATCGAAAGTCTTCCCAACTTTTCGTGGCTTTTGATCCTTCTCATTTGGGACTTCCAGTCACCAAGCGTACACTTTCCAATTGGATCGCTCAGTGTATTTCTTTTGCTTACCAGAGTAAGAACATTTCTATGGAGGGCCATGTCACAGCTCACAATGTGAGGGCCATGGCCACTTCTATGGCTCATCTTCACTCTGTGTCCATAGATCAGATCTGTCGAGCAGCCACTTGGGCCTCGGTTCATACCTTCACAGCCCATTACTGCTTGGACAAGGACTCCCGCCGGGATGCCTTGTTTGGTCAGGCTGTCCTCAAACACCTGTTCCATACTTAAACAACTCCTGCCCACCTTCCCTGCATGGATGCCTGAGATCCATGCGAAGGTGGTTTACCCTTGGAGGGGGATCTCCCAGGCATCTTAGCTAGGGAGTCCCCATATGTGATGACGTATTCCTGCTTGTTCCTGGAGATAGCACAGTTACTTACCTGTAACAGGTGATCTCTGGGAACAGCAGGAATTAGTCATCACAACCCACCCACCTCCCCTAGGAGTTGTATCTCTATCTATCTATCTTCCTGTCCTCTCTCTCTATTGTCTCAGCTTTAAACTCGAACTGACGAGAGCTGGTCAGGAAGGCGGGAAGGCAGCGCGCATGTGCAGTGGGAGGCCCCAAAAGCTTTTAATCTGAAAAGCTGGGGAGCTTTCCCGCGCGGGCTCCGTCGGTGCCGACGTACCCATATGTGATGACTAATTCCTGCTGTTCCCAGAGATCACCTGTTACAGGTAAGTAACTGTGCTTTCTTCAGATAACAGTTTCAGCAACAGTTTCAAGAACAGCTTCAGGAAGAGATACAGAGGGGAGAGCTTCAGCAACGGCTACAAGCACCAGTATCACCTGGAGAAACAGAAGCCAAGCCAAGCAGATAGAGAGAGAAGGAAACTCTCTGGAAGGAAGAGAAGAAAGGCCATTGGAAGGTCTGGGAGATTCCAAGGCAGTACTCATACTGGGAGGTATTCCAAAAGCCAGCAGAGTCCATTGGACTGGATTCAGCCAGAGGAATGGAGTGGCAGAGATAGGAATCACCAGTGGCTACCTGGAAGAGAGAAGACTGCATGTGGAAGGGACTTTCAGACCAAGGCTAGAAGGTATGTGAGAGAAGATCCAGTGTCCAGGGATCAAGATTGGAAGGCTGGACATCAGAATTGGATTACATATTGGCCAGGCTATACAGAGAGGAATAATGATAGCAGGAGAGGCTCAGGTATGAACACTGATCCAGACCCTATCTATAATAGAGAATGGCAGCAAGGGAATAAGCATTCTCATGATAGTGCCTTAATGAAAGACTCATCTGTGCCAATGTATGATATTGACCCTATGATTGTTGATGCAGGGGGAAATACAGCAGATGAAACTATTTACATGGACTGTTCTTTATCTAAATGCTATTGCTAGTTTTCTATGAGCAAACACATCAGCCATCACAAAGAAACCTAACTTTGTTCTTTATTTCCACTGCAAACAGCTCTTAAAGCAGGATTTGGGCTCACACAGTAGCAGCCAGCCAGCTAAAGGCTTTCAGCTGGTCCATGGATAGTAATTAGGGCTGCACCTGATTGTGTGTGTGAGCAAGGGAGAATCACTGCTGAGATCGGCGTGGAAAATAAGCAGAAGTTAACCTAACCAGCAAAGTTTATTCTTTACTTTGTGCCTTTGTATTTGGTAATTACTTGCTAAGAAAACATTAGCTAATTGCCTGACAAGCTGAAGGTTGTTTTCTGGTTTACTTTGTGACTTTTTGTTATCCATTTTAAACACTGCAAGCAAGTAACCTCATTTATAGTGCTATCAAGCATACATGTGCTGGGTGAATTAAACCTCATCAATAAAAGAAGTATTTTATTGATCTTACCACTTGGTTTCACAACTCAAATTATTGTCATCAGCTGTGTTTGGGAGTGAATGAACTACAATACCCACAATACCTTGCAAGAATCATATGAATATATGCATCGTCAAGATTGTGTAAGTTCTCACCCTAGGCAGCCGTCTGACAGGTCTTGTACCTTTTTTAACTATAAGCTGCCTTGGATGTTTTTGGGCATATGACAGGATATAAATGTTTTTTAAATAAAATAATGTGGTGGAAGCTTTGCAATCCATGTGGGTTTTTTTGGTGCACTCATTGCAAATCCTTAGTGGGCTTTAGTGAAAGAGGCTCTGAGATTTTAGCTAAAAATTCATCTTAATTTAGGAGTTTAGTCAACAGATGCAGCCAGTACTGTTAAAGCTTTAAA
Source organism: Ichthyophis bannanicus (assembly GCA_033557465.1). NCBI lineage: Eukaryota > Metazoa > Chordata > Amphibia > Gymnophiona > Ichthyophiidae > Ichthyophis > Ichthyophis bannanicus. The sequence continues at coordinate 1,033,441,037 of CM066034.1, forward strand.
TTTTGCCAGGCCATATCCGGCCACCAGCATTGAATATGCAGGTTATCCAGTTAGCGTTTTAGTTAACTGGTCAGCAATGATATTTAACCACTGACCAGATGCCTAAGCTGGCTTAAGTTAGGTCTTTCAGGTGTCTAACTTTAGCTGTTTTAAGTTAACCAGCCAGTGACTGAATATGGCCACTGACTGGTTAACTCTAGTGCTGCCTGCGGAAGCACCCGATGCTAGCTGACTAGCGTCGGAGCATACAAACTGGTTAGCAGTTGATATTCAGCAGCACTAAACAGTTTAGTGCTGCACTTTTGTTAGTGATATTGTGTTAGGGCTGTCGGGCAAGGTTTGTCTCTTTGCAGACGATACAAAATCTGCAATAGAGTAGACACCCAGGAAGGAGTAGATAATATTACACGAAACTGATTCAGAGCTCACTAAATCTCCCTCAAGAACTTTTCAAAGTGGTTAAATCCCTAACAAAAGACACAACTCAACTAAGAGAAGAAACAAGCCTAACACCACAAATGATGGCTGACTACTTCCAGACCCTGACTTCGGCAATAACACAAACACCCTCCCGGATCCAACAAACCAACAATGGACAAAACCTAAGAACATCTGAAACTCTTTCACAATAATTACAGCCGAGCATCTAGTAAGAGTAATTACAAGCATCAACGCAACCACCTCACCACTGGACCACCCATGCCCAGTCAGCTGGATCAAATCTGCCAGACAAGAATTAACACCAATACTCAAAATCACCCAGCTATCACTGCATCAAGGACACTTACCCCCCCCCCCACCCCAAAACTCAAAATGGCTTCCATTCGCCCAGTAAGAAAAGGAACAGCAAATGACATAAACCAGCCAACCTCCTACAGACCCATAGCCGGCCTTCCATTCATAGCCAAGATACTAGAAAAAATTGTAGAACAGCAGTTCCAGGATCACGTCGAGACACACTCCCCATGCGATCCCCAGCAATCTGGATTTAGACCCCACCATGAGTTTTATTTTATTTATTTATTTATATGTATTTATTACTGCCTTTCGTGAATCAAAACGGTTTACATAGAACTAAAAAAGTACATTAAACAGAGTTGACGGAATTATACATTAAACATTGAACAGTTTTACATGAATAAACAGGTAACTTGGGTGAAAGGGGGAAGGGAAATACCACTTTTTATTAACTGCTAATGTCCTCTCATAGCTATTTATATGGATGCGGCAATCTCGTCGGTGAGGGTATATTCTTAGTATCTATCTTGTAGTCTGAGTGAGAATGTTTCTTTTTTAATTAATTTGTAAGGAGTGGCTATTTTGTAGGGGTTTTCTATTTAGGTAATTAGTTCGCTAAAGTGTTCGCTGAATAAATATGTTTTTAGATGTTTACGGAAGGCTATTGGATCCTTGCTGGCTCTTAAATTTTCAGGGAGAGAATTCCATACTTGTGGTGCGTATAGTGAGAAGGCTCTCTTGGAAGTAGTGGATTTGCAATTCTTAAATTCAGCTGGTACCACGAGGAGTTCTTTATTGTTGCTTCTCCTTGGTCTGTTATTCGGGGTGAGTGTCATCAGCGTTTTCAGGTAGGTGGATGAATCGGCTTGGAGGGATTTAAATATTGTGTGGATAACCTTGAATTGTATTCTGCTCTCTATTGGGAGCCAGTGAAGATGCTTTAATACTGGTGTGATGTGTTCTTTAATTGGTATTTGAGCTATTACTCTAGCCGCTGTATTTTGGGCTAGCTGTAGTCGGTGGATTGCTTGTTTTGGGAGACCCTTTTGTAAGGCATTACAGAAATCTATGTGCGGAAAGATCATTGCCTGTACTGCTGTTCTAAAGTCGCTTGAGGGGAGGAGAGGTCTTAAATGTTGGAGCATTTTTAGCTTGTTGTATATGGCCTTTACTATGTTGCTCCGTGCTTGTTGAAATTGAGCTGGTAATCAAGTGTGACTCCCAGGTATCTCACCTCTTTTTTAACTTTGAAGCTTTCTTTGTTCAACATTATTGCATCCAGTAGCGTGAAGGAGCTGTCCTTTGTAATAAATGGAATTTCTGTCTTCTTGATATTTAGTTGGAGGTTGTGGTTTGTCAACCAGGTGGTGGTGCTATTAAGACATTCTTCAGTTTTTTGTAAATTTGGCTGTTTAATGTTAAATTGAGTGTATAACATTATATCATCAGCATATAAGGGATAATATATGCCATATCAGTTGAATCTCTCATGACTGCATTAGTGGAGAAATTAACAAGGACACTGCCAAACCCAACACAGGATTTATACTCATTTTCCTTGATATTAAGGTGGCATTTGGCTCCATACCACACAACCTAATCATTCAGCAGCTTCAAACAGTCGGACTAGGTGACATCCCCCTGAACTAGCTCAAATCCGACCTATTTGATCAACGGCTCCAAGTAAAAGTAGACAACAAAAAAAGCGTAGTTACTCACCTGTAACAGGTGTTCTCCAGGAGCAGCAGGAATCAGTCCTCACTTATGGGTGACGTCGGCGCCAACGGAGCCCTCGCGGAGCAATTTTCCCCAGCTTTCAAAGAAAGCCTTTGGGAATTGCAGCGCGCATGCGCGGTCCTCTTCCCGCCCAAGGGTGCCATCTTAGCCAGTCAGATGACATAGCTAAAAAAGACAGCATAAAAATTTGCAAAAAAAAACTAAAGCAGACGATTGCAACTCCAAGGGGAGGAGGGAGGGTTGTGAGGACTGATTCCTGCTGCTCCTGGAGAACACCTGTTACAGGTGAGTAACTACGCTTTCTCCAGGACCAAGCAGGAAGTCAGTCCTCACTTATGGGACTCCCAAGCTTAAGGCTACCGGAGACCCTAAGCACAAAAATGAGCTCCCTCTAGCTCAGCAGCACAGAAGGAAGGATCTTCGCTGAATTATTACCCACCGGTAGCCCACATCCGGGATGGAGGGTAGGAGTTGCTCAGACCTCAAAGAGATTACGGAGGACCGCCTGTCCGAAAGCACTGTCCCTGCGGGACTCCCTCTCGAGACAGTAATGGACCGCAAAAGTCTGGCTCGAAGACCAAGTAGCGGCCCGGCAGATGTCTGCCAGCGGAACAGAGCGGAGGTAAGCCACTGACGTGGCCTTTGCCCGAACGCAATGAGCCGTGACTCGACCGTCCAAGGAGAGTCCGGCTGCCCCGTAAGCCCAAGAGATACAGTCCGCAACCCAGATGGACAGAGTACGCTTGGAGACCGGGAGCCCCAATTTATTGGGGTCAAAAGACACAAAAAGCTGAGCAGCTTTACGGTGCTCCCGCGTACGGTCAAGGTAGAAGTTCAATGCCCTTCTACAGTCCAGGGTATGGAGGACCGTTTCAGCTCGGCTGGAGTGTGGTCTGGGAAAGAAGGTAGGAAGTACCACCTCCTGATTGATATGAAAAGGGGAGACCACTTTTGGAAGAAATTTTGGGTGAGTCCGTAGGACTACCCTATTTTTGTAGAACCGAGTGTAAGGGGGATCAGACACGAGGGCCTGCAATTCACTTACGCGTCTAGCGGAAGTGAGGGCTATCAAGAACAATGTTTTCCAAGAAAGAAAACGGAGAGAACAGGTAGCCATAGGTTCAAAAGGCGGACAGGTGATCCGCTGCAAAACCACATTTAGGTCCCAGTCAGGCGCTGGCGGGCGCAGAGGTGGTTTAAGTAGGAGGAGACCTCGGAGAAACCTCGCCACGAGAGGGTCGCTGGAAAGAGGTCTGCCGTCCACCGGCACATGATGTGCTGAAAGAGCACTGAGGTGAACTTTGACGGAGTTGGACTTAAGTCCCAGATTAGAGAGGTAGAGCAAGTACTGCAAGACCACCGACACCGGGCAGGAGAAGGGATCCTGAGACTGTTGGGTACACCAAACGGAGAAACGACGCCATTTAAGGGCGTAGCATTTTCGGGTAGAAGGCCGTCGCGAAGCTAGGACGACCTCCTCCACCGCTGTCGGCAGGAGAAGGGGAGCAAGGACTACCCTCTCAACAGCCAGGCCATTAGGTTGAGAGACCTGAGGTTGGGGTGTAGCAGAGACCCCTGATCCTGTGTGAGGAGATCCGGTTGAAACCCCAGAGGGAATGGATCCTCCACCGCTAATTGCAGCAGGAGTGGAAACCACGGCTGTCTGGGCCAGCGGGGGGCCACCAGGATCATGAAGGCTTTGTCTCGGAGAACCTTGAACAGAGTCCGGGAGACTAGCGGGATGGGAGGGAAAGCGTACAGAAGGCTCCCCGACCATGAGAGCAGGAAAGCGTCCGCCGCAACCCGAAGGGGGTGTGGCTGACGAGAGCAGAAGCGAGGAAGTTGCCGGTTGTGAGGACTGGCAAAGAGATCCAACGTGGGGAGGCCCCACTTTAGAAAGAGCTTCTGAACTACCAAGGGATCCAGACGCCACTCGTGCGGCTGGAGGATCCTGCTGAGTTTGTCCGCCAGGTAATTCTCTTGGCCTGGTAGATAAACTGCCTTGAGGAGAATGCCGTGACTGACGGCCCAAGCGCAGAGCTTCTGTGCCTCCCGGCAGAGGAGGAAGGAGCCCGTGCCCCCCTGCTTGTTCACGTAGAACATGGCAACTTGGTTGTCCGTCTGGACAAGGACGGACTGGTGAGAAGTCAGGTGGGAAAAGGCCTTGAGAGCCAGGCGGATCGCCCTGAGCTCCAGGAAGTTGATCTGCTGAGCAGACTCCCACGTGGTCCAGAGGCCCTGAGTACGTGCCCCTTGGCAATGCGCTCCCCAGCCCAGGAGGGATGCATCTGTTGTCAGCACCCGGGCCGACTGAGGTGACTGGAAAGGCATTCCGAATATCAGGTTCGGCTGCTGAAGCCACCACCGGAGAGACGAGATCAGCGGCTCGGAGACGCGCACTAGGTCTGCTAGGCCGCCTGTGGCTTGTCGCCACTGCTGGCGGAGACACCATTGAGCAGGCCGCATATTCAGGCGGGCATTGGGGGTGACATGGACAGTGGAAGCCATATGGCCGAGTAGTCTCAGGAAGCGCCTGGCGGAGACCAGGGGCTGGCTGCGAAAACGGTCGGCTAGGTCCATGAGTCGTTGAGCCCTGTCGAGCGGTAGGTACGCTCGTGCCTGAGGAGTGTGCAGCCTTGCGCCGATGAACTCGAGATCCTGTGAGGGGAGCAAAGTGGACTTTGCGAAGTTTATGACAAAGCCCAAGTACTGCAGAAGAGTCACCGTGCGGCGCGTGGCGTTGGTGACCTCCAGAGCGGACGCTGCCCTGATGAGCCAGTCGTCGAGGTACGGAAAGACATAGAGGCCGTGAAGCCTGAGATGGGCCGCCACCACCGCGAGACATTTTGTGAAGACCCGCGGTGCGGAGGACAGGCCAAAGGGCAGTACCCTGTACTGGTAATGATTCCCTGCCACCACAAATCTTAGGTATTGGCGGTGGCTTGGGTGGATGAGGATGTGCGTGTAGGCATCCTTTAGATCTAAGGAGCATAGCCAATCTCCCCGCTGGAGGTAGGGCAGAAGGATTCCAAGGGTAAGCATCTTGAACTTCTCCCGCACGAGGAACTTGTTGAGGTTGCGCAAGTCCAGGATGGGTCTGAGGCCTCCTGTCCTCTTTGGTATTAGAAAATACCTGGAATAAAAGCCTTGACCTTTCAGGTGGTGGGGCACCGGTTCCACCGCCTGTTCCTGTAGAAGACCTGCTAACTCCTGAAGGAGTAATTCCCTGTGCAGAGGGGGTCGTGGAGGTTCTCCCGGAAAATAGGAGGGAGGGACCTGGTGGAAGTGGAGAAGATAGCCTTCTCGCACGACTTGAAGCACCCAGGCATCTGCGGTGATGCTGGGCCACCTGTGGGCGAAGTGAACCAGCTGGCCTCCGGTGCTGGGAGGAACCAGCGGGGGGGGAGAGGCTATGCTTAAGGAGTCAAAAACCCCCACCCTGCTGAGCAGGGGCTGGTGGTGCAGGCTTGGGGGCTTGCTGCCTACGGGACCCGTTACCCCGTCCCTTGGCCTGCTGGCCCTGTTGGGGAGCTGCAGGGGCCTGATAATGGGGGTATTGTTTGTAGGCAGCCGCCTTCCTCGGGTAAAAGGACTTTTTTCCCGAGCCCTTCTTTTTCTGGGAAGGGGCGGAGGTCTTCCTAGAAAGCCTGGTCCTGGTGAGAGTCTCCGTCTCAATTTGTGCAGCCTTTTCAGCCATGGGTTTGCCAAAGAGGTTTTCGCCTCGGCAGGGGACATCGACCAACTTGTCCTGCACCCAGGGCTCAAGGTCAGACGACTGAAGCCAAGCCTGTCGGCGGGCACCGATGCCGGCTGCAGCCACTCGAGCCGATGCTTCAAAGCCATCATAGGCTGCTCGGGACATGAACTTGGAGCATTCCCGAATGCCAGTGGACAAGGCCAGGAACCTCCGCAAGGGTTCCTCGGACAAACCAGCGGAGAATCCGGCTAGCTCTTTAGCCAGGTCTCGGAGATACATGCCCATGTATAGCTGGTAGGTCTGGACATGACACGCAAGCATAGAGCCCTGGAAACACTTCTTACCAAGGCCATCCAGGTTACGGGCCTCCCTGCCAGGAGGCACCGAGGAGTGCATCTTCTGGCTCTTAAGACGATGCATGGCCGATTCCACTACCATGGAATGGTGTGGTAGCTGTGCTTTTTGAAAGCCAGGGCTCTTGCGGACTCGATAGATAGAATCGACCCGCTTGCTCAGGACCGGCAAGGTGGCCGGACTCTCCCACATGCGGAAGAGTAGTCGTTCCAGCATAGGAGGAACCGGTACAGTAAAGTGTTCCCTTGCGGGAGAGTCATACTGGAGGGCGTCGAGCTCTTCGGCTCGAGGCTCCTCCTCGGGGTCCGCAGGGAAGGCCAAAGCCTTGGCCATATCCCTGACGAAGTCCGAGAACCGGGCATCCTCCGGGGGGGACTGCTTCCGAGGTTCGGACTCCGGTGAGTCCGAGGGGACACACCGAGTCCGGAAAGAATCAGGCGACTCTTCCTCTTCAGACTCCCAGACCGACTCCGATGAGGACTCGGTGGGGTCGGCCCGGGCAGGGCGCGGTGCCTGCCGCCCCGAAGCCGAGGGAGTCGGCGTCGGCGACCTCGGTCCCGAACGGGAGGCCGAGGGTGACCTCGACCGAGGATCGACTCGAGTTCGCATCGACTCGAGGATCGGCTCGGTCTCCGGGGTCGACTTGGACGTCGACGTCCCGGCGGTCGGGGCAGCGGCGCCAGCGAAGCCAGCGAGCAGTGCCCGCTGCTGGTCCATGAAGGCAGACAGTCTGCTCTCCAAGGCCGTCAACCTGAGTCCGAGCTCAGGTGACCCAGCAGCCCCCGACTCGGGCCCCGACGGCGTCGGGCCCGACGTCGGCTGTCGCGGAGGTGAGTCCAGGAGGACCACAGGACTTACCCGAGCAGGCAGCTCCGACTCCAGGCGAGGTCGCTTCGTGAGGTGCTCCTTCTCCAAGGACCCGGGGCGGCTATCGGGGCTATGCGACCTGGCCCTCGCGGAGCCAGGAGCGTCCACCGACGCCGCCCTCGCGGGTTTCACCTTACGTCGATGGTCCCCGGAGGGAGAACCCCTGTCGGAGGAACTCCGGCGACGGTCCGAGCTGGAACCTTTGGACGCGGAGGCCTCCGACGAGGTCCGGGTACGGCTGGGGTCAGCGAAGATCCTATCCCGCTGATGCCGCCGACTTCTCAACGCTTTGGATGACATTTTGCCGCAGGGCCCACAGATCATTTCATCATGATCCGGGCCCAGGCAGCGGAGGCAAAAGTCGTGTGTGTCAGTTAGTGACATATTTCGGTCACACTGACCACACCGCTTGAAACCACTGGCAGCCATCGGGGAAAAAGGGCCCCGGCGAGGTCAAAGGACCGGGCTGCCAGGGAAAAATCGAAAACGAAAGCTGACTAAGTCAGAAAAACCGAAAAAGAAGAAGAGGACTCGTGACCGGCGTCACGAGTCCGGGCGCGTCGAACCGAAGGAAAAAGAATAAAATTATGAAGAAATATCAACTTTTTCGCAGGGACACGACGGGGACGTCTGTAGGGCTCCGCGGAAAAAAGAAGACTGGCTAAGATGGCACCCTTGGGCGGGAAGAGGACCGCGCATGCGCGCTGCAATTCCCAAAGGCTTTCTTTGAAAGCTGGGGAAAATTGCTCCGCGAGGGCTCCGTCGGCGCCGACGTCACCCATAAGTGAGGACTGACTTCCTGCTTGGTCCTGGAGAATCAGCACCATACACACAACACCAGAGAGTCCCACGAGGTTCTTTCCTCTCCTCACTAATATTCAGCATTTTCCTCCAGCCAATCTGCACAGCCATATAAGCACACAACATCCTATACCACATATACACAGATGATGTTATGATATACGCTCCCATTAACACAACTAACTCAGCTATCACCCACATAAAAAAATAATTCACCTCCATCAGTAAATGACTCAAAGAGCACAATATGACTATAAACTACATTACCAGGGACAACAGCGTCACCTCACCAAGCAGCATAACCATCGATGGAACCCAATTACAAGTAAAACATGAAGTGCGTTACTTAAGAGTCAACCTGGATCAGCGTCTCTCCTTCTCATCCCACATCGCAAACATCACCAAAAGCATCTGCTACAAGCTCAAGACAGTGCAGCACCTCAAACCACTCCTAACCCACGGTGATTTTTGCACAGTTCTCCAAGTGCTCGTCTTCCTACACCTCGGCTACTGCAATCTCATCTTCCAAGGCTCACCAAAGTCAGCAATCCATCCGCTCCAACTTGCCCTCACCACCACAGCTCGCACCCTCTGCAACGCCCATAAAACATAAGAACATAAGATATGCCATAGTGGGTCAGACCAAGGTCCGTCAAGCACAGGTTCCTCAATGCTTGTATCGGGTCAAACAGTGATATCCTGGTTCCCTAATGGTTTATGGACCTTTCCTCCAGGAATTTGCCCAAACCTTTTTTAAACCCAGCTACACTAACAGCCTTTACTAGCAGTAATGTTCACAGTAACATAACAAATGACAGCAAATAAAGACCAACAGGCTCCATCTAGTGACGAGAGTTGTGCCCACCACCCCGTGCAGGTTACCCCCTCCCCTTCTATTTTTTGAAGTATAAAAGTTATTTAAGTTGCTTTGATTCCATCTGTCCCATGCCTTTTTTAATTCCATCACTGTGTTTGCCCCCACCACCTCTATCTTTATTTATTTTTATTTATTTATTTAGACAGTTTTGTATACCGCCTATCGGAAGGGCATTCCATGTATCCACCACCCTTTCAGTGGAAAAGTATTTCCTGATGTTTCTTTTAAGTTTACCCCCTTGCAGCTTCATCGTATGCCCTCTGGTATTACAACTTCCCCTTCTGTGAAGGTTTGTTTGTTCATTAATACCCTTTAAGAATTTAAAGGTCTGAATCATATCTCCCCTGTCCCTCCTCTCCTCTAGCGTTTACATATTTAGGTCTTCAAGTCTCTGCTTATATGTCTTCTGGTGCAGGCTCCAAATCATTTCATTTTGATGGCTGCTAGCCGGCTGGGTTTAGACTGATTCAAATTGCAGTCTGTGGAAAATAACTATGTCTAGGATGTGTAGCTAAGACAACAGCAGAGTTGCACTTTATGAACATTATGCAGGGCTGCTTTTGGATCCTGACCCTCTTATTCTCCTGTTCAGTACCCATGTAGATGTAAGGGATCCTTTAGGACCCTTCCCAATTCCACATTCCATTCCTCGCCTTGCTGTAACAGCCCCCTCTTGGTAGGCTGCTTTCGGTTCTGCCTGCCCTCTATGTAATGTCAGGGCACAGGATGTAAGGTGTGGTTCTTGGTTACATTTTGGTGTGTGTGTTTTGCACAGAAGCTAAGGTTGTAAGGTGTGGTCTGTGAGTTCCTTTTTGGCTATTAAGATGTGCTGTGTTGTTTGCAAAGGCTCAGCTCTGGGCCTAGTCTTGTATTCTATATGTGTCCTGCAGAGTTGTCGTTACCCAGTTCCAGGAGTGAGATTTGTTTCCTGTTCTGGTTTTAAATTTGCATAGCAATGCAATATTGTATTTATAGTCCCTGATTTTACCCCTAGAAATCAGTGTTGCAGGTCCCATAATGCATCAGAATGAGACTGTCAAAAATTCAGGACTGGCTTTAAATCTCATGGAACTGGTAACTTAGCAACTCTGGTCCTGTGTGGAATCAGCCCTTGATTCTTGAAGTGTTCTGCTTATGAAGATTGGAGAGCCTGACAATGGTTTTATGCACCCTTCTGCCTGAGTATAGAGAGAGATTTAAGAAGTTGGCTTGCTACCTGAGCCTTACAGAGAAGTTAGGCTGTACAAGAGTTGCCTACCAGAAGAGGTACCATGGGGTGACTGCTTACCAGGTACGAAGAAAGGATCAGAGCAAGAGGGTCCCAGTGAGGACACTGTAATCTGCCAAGTGTGCAGGAGCCCTAACCCAGGATCCTTAACCAGTAGCAGCACTGATAAAGCTTTAAACTGGGATCACAGACATAAATACTTCAAGGGGGCACCAGGGCTGTTCCAAGCATCAGGCAAACTAGACAGTCACCTAGGGTGTTAGCTTCCGGGCGGGGGAGGGGGGGGGCCGAGTTCAGCAAAGAGAAGGGCATTCAAAGCTAAACAATAGATTTTGACAGCAGGGGGGGGGGCAGGGGGGGTGCGTGTGTAAGGCTTAAGGTTTACCTAGGGCTCCAGCACCTTGAATGAACTCTGGAACCAGCTCTGACGTTGCCTATGGTGGAGGTATAGTGGGGTGACTGCCTACAAAATACCCAGATCCCAGTGAGGAGGGAGAGAGGACATTGTAGTCTTCTAGGTACACAGGATGCCCTAATCCAGGATCCATTTATCAGCAGCAGAACTGGGATCACAGACACACATCCTTCAAGGGGCACTACCTGTGCCTTTAAAGCTTGTGCATTTTCTGATACTGTAACACTACAGACAGTTATCGTTTGAACTGAACATTTTGTTTTCAGCAAAGATTACTGGAGTCAAGAAGCCTCTTTAATCTATGTGCCATAAGAACATAACATAAGAACATAAGATATGCCATACTGGGTCAGACCAAGGTCCATCAAGCCCAGTATTCTGTTTCCAACAGTGGTCAATCTAGGTCATATGTACCTAGCAGTTTCCCCAAGAGACACAAGTTCCACAATGCTTGTACTGGGTCAAGCATTGATATCTTCGGTCACTTCTTAATAATGGTTTATGGACCTTTCCTCCAGGAACTTGTCCAAACCTTTTTTAAACCCAGCTACACTAACAGCCTTTACTACATCCTCCGGTAACAAATTCCAGAGTTTGATTACACATTGAGTGAAAAAATATTTTCTTTTATTAGTCTTAAATAGTTTACCCTGTAGCTTCATTGCATGTCCCCTAGTCTTTCTATATTCTGATAAGGTAAACAATCGATCTACGTTTACCCGTTCCACTCCGATAGCTCCCCTCAGCCGTCTCTTTTCCAGGTTAAAGAGCCCTAACCTTTTTAGCCTTTCTTCATAGGAGTATCCTTCCATCCCCTTTACCATTTTGGTGGCTCTTCTCTGTACCTTTTCTAAAATCGCTATATCCTTTTTAAGATACGGCGACCAGAATTGCACACAGTATTCAAGGTGCGGTCTCACCATGGAACGATATAGAGGCATTATAATATTTTTTGTTTTATTTTCCATTCCTTTCCTTATCATACCTAGCATTCTATTTGCTCTCTTGGCCGCCGCTGCACACTGGGCCGAGGGTTTTAACATGGTATCCACAATGACGCCTAAATCTTTTCCTGGGTGGTGGTTCCTAATGTGGAACCTTGCATCGTGTAACCATAGTTTGGGTTGGTCTTCCCTAGGTGCATAACCTTGCACTTGTCCACATTAAATTTCATCTGCCATTTTGATGCCCAGTCTTCCAATTTATCAAGATCCTCTTGCAATTTTTCACAATCCTCTTGGGTTTTAACAACTTTAAATAGTTTTGTGTCATCTGCAAATTTGATAACCTCACTCGTTATTCCACTTTCCAGGTCATTTATGAATATGTCAAAAAGCAGCGGACCCAGCACAGATCCCTGGGGTACACCACTATTCACCTTTCTCCATTGGGAAAATTGGCCATTTAGCCCTACCCTCTGCTTTCTATCTTTTAACCAGTTCCTGATCCACAATAGTACACTGCCTCCTATCCCATGACTCTTTAGTTTTGCCAAAAGTCTCTGATGAGGGACCTTGTCGAAGGCTTTATGAAAGTCCAGATACACAATATCAACCGACTCACCTTTGTCCACCTGTTTATTCACTCCTTCAAAAAAACATAACAGATTAGTAAGACAAGATCTTCCTTGTCTAAAGCCATGTTGGCTGTCTCCCATTAGGTTGTGACTATCTACATGCTGAGTAATTTTATTCTTTATGATGGTTTCTACCATTTTTCCCGGTACTGACGTCAGGCTCACCGGTCTGTAGTTTCCCGGATCACCCCTGGAACCCTTTTTAAAAATTGCTGTTACATTAGCGATCCTCCAATCTTCAGGTATTAGAGATGATTTTAATGATAGTTCACAGATTACTGATAGCAGTTTTGCAATCTCATATTCAATCTCCAAGGACCTTTGGAGGATTTCCCTTCCCTCTATGGCAAAACTGCGGGTCCAGGAACAGGAGAGAGCCAGGAATAAAACTGTGCTGTGACCTGGCCCGGGGTAGGATCTGTTTGCCGCCCTAGGGCAAGGGGGCTTACGAGTGTTTTTAATCATTTCCCTTAAAGAATGTCCTCAGTCCTCTTTTTGTTCTCTTAGTCTGTCATGCAGGGGTCCAGGACAGGAACCAGTGAGGGAGCCCTAAAGGCAATGTCTCCTTCAGCTTGAGGCAGATTCGGGACCCTATAGTGGCCCTTCATACCACCTCCTAACGTCGATCCTGCTGCTTTGAATAGATTGTAAGCTCGGCGGAGAAGGAACCATCTCCTATGTGTATCGCTAGGCTCTTCCTGATCTGTTGTGGAGAATTTATTGCACAATCATCTATTGCATCTTCTTTCTCTTCATACTTTGCTTCAAGCGTCTGCGATAACAGATTCATTAAATGTTATATTTGTGATTTGAAGTTTTGCTTATAAACCAAGTTGAAATAAATACAAATAAATAATAAAATAAAAAATATATGCACAATGAGTGTGCACCTAACACAGTAACCTAGTAAATGATGGCAGACAGTAGTGTCTACTGCTCCGTATAGGTCACCCCCTCCTCGATGCGCTTGTTTAGGGTCGTATTCGCCACTCCATGCAGGTCATCCCCCTCAATGCCTTTGTTTAGGGTTCTATCCACCGCTCCGTGTAGGTCAGCCCCTTCTATGCCTTTGTGTAGTGTTGTACCCATTTCTCTGTGCAGGTCACACCTCTCTACGCCTTTGTTTAGGGTTGTATCCGCAGTTCCATGCAGGTCACCCCCTCTATGCTTTTTTTGACCTTAAAGGAATACAAAAAGGGACTGCTACTTCTGGAGAGAGATTTGCAATTGTAAGTATTTACTTCTGGGAATTTTTTCTAAATCTTGGGAAAAAGGGAATTTTTTAGATTAAAGCTGATTAATCTGTATAAATTAGAATCCCGTGTATTTGTTAAATCAGTCAGGGCCTAGTATCAGCAAAGAGCTTTTAGTTAAATTAAAAAGTCAACAAGTAGCTTTCAGTTTAAGTTTAAAACTCAGCAGAAGGCTGTCAATTTAAATTTAAAACCCAGCAGAGAGCTTCTAGTTTAAATTTAATACTCAGTCAGGGCCTAGTAGCAGCAAAACGCTTTCAGTTTAAATTTAAAACACAGTAGAGAGTTTTCTGAGATTAGTTAAACTTGAGGTGAACAAAGTCCATTAAACGTATTAGGTATAGTTTTATTAGTATAAGTATCTCCAGCAAACCTTAGTAAGTAAACAACTTAAATACCTAAACACAAACTTAAAACATAAAGCAATCAAGTATCACCTATTCCTCCTATACTTCTCACAACCAAACAACCCCTCCCTACTTAACACAACCCAATCCTTTCAAGCAGCACTTGACACTACATAAACAAATTAGGACAAACTTAATAGCAGAACTATCCATTGGTATGTGCAACAATACCAATCTGAGGTGTATATATTAGATCAATGATGGAATACCAAGTTCTAGGTCCAATATGTAAATAGTTTACCCAGTTAATGCTCCAAGTTAACTATCCTGTTAAAATGTAAGCACAAGACAGTTTTGACTGAATTGAGCAAGAATTGTTAATTGTAAACCGCACTGATAATAAAGAGCATGGTATATAAAAGCTGTTACATAAATTAAATAAATAAATATAAATAAGATGCAGACAGCAGTCTAGCAGCGTGATGGAGGCTTTCTAGTCTTTTGCATTGAGTGTCACATGTATGATTTTCTCCCAGTTGGTGAGGGGTTTTACGTGTGCACTAGGTGCAAGGAGCTCTTTGCTCTCAGGGAATGAGTCCGATCTCTGGAGGCTAGAATACAGGACTGGGAGGACATAAGGAAGACAGAGAGGTACGTAAACGAGACCTACAGGGATATAGTCCTGAAGTCCCACCTCTAGTCTGGCAGCATTCCTGTTGCCATGGAGGAGAGAGGTCACGTGACAGGAGAGCATCACCCTGGTGTGGCAGGAAGTGATCCTGTAACTAGGACCTGTCCTCCAGGTGATGTAAAACCCTCTCGCACCGAGGAAGTTTCTCCAGGGCCATGTGCCCATGAGGGAAGGGTTAGGACAGCCATTACAGTTTGTGATTCGATCATTAGGCATGTAGATAGATGAGTGGATGATGGATGTGAGGATCTCCTGGTAATTTTCCTGCCTGGTGCGAAGGTAGCAGACCTGATGCACTACCTAGACAAGGTCTTAGATAGTGCTGGCGAGGAGTCTGCTGTCTTGGTACATGTCGGTACCAATGACATAGGAAAATGTGGTAGGGAGGTTCTGGAGGCTAAATTTAGGCTTTTAGGTAGGAAGTTGAAATCCAGAACTTCCAGGGTAGCATCCTCCGAAATGCTTCCCGTTCCACACGCAGGACCCAAAAGGCAGTCAGAGCTCCGGAGTCTCAATGCGTTGATGAGACGATGGTGCAAGGATGAGGGGTTTGGATTTGTTAGGAACTGGGGAACATTCTGGGGAAAGGAGGGGCTCTTCCAAAGGGATGGGCTCCACCTTAACCGGGATGGAACCAGGCTGCTGGCATTAACCTTTAAAAAGAAGATAGAGCAGCTTTTAAACTAGAAAATAGGGGAGAGCCGACAGTCGCCCAAGAGCCCATGGTTTGGAACAATGTATCCTTGAAGGATACTAGCAAAAGAATGAAGTTAGGGCATATCACATTAACTCCATACTGCATGGACTTCCGAAGAGCACCCTACATCCTTTACAGTTGGCAATGAATGCTGCAGCAAGAACTCTACATGGAGCCTCCAGAATGGAACACATTACCCCCATACTAAAACACCTACACTGGCTCCCCGTCCACTACAGGATTTCATTTAAGATTCTAACAATGACTTTCAAGGCCATCCATAACTGCACGTCCACCTCCCTCTCTGACTTAGTCCAGATAAACCCCCCCCCAACAGGATGAGTGCTACTAACACTCTCATCCTTCCCAAAGCAATCATTAAATGCTCCAAGACTACGAGCAACGGTGCCTTTGCCTTCTACGCACCCTCCTGCTGGAATGCTCTCCCACCTGACATCCGCGCCATCAACAACCTTCTTCAATTTAGGAAAGCGTTGAAACGTCACCTATTTACCCAGTACTTCTCCATCTCAAATGACAGCTCTCAGCCACCTTCACTCACGTCCAACTCTCTCCACACGAGCCCCATGCCCACGACACCACTGCCTTCCGAACCCACCTCTATTTAATTTACAGAATGTCATTGCCTTATCAACTGTACTTACCAACGAGATAGGTGTATAAGCCTGCATACTAAATTGTAAATAGTTGTTACCTGTTAACCTGTTATCCATGTTTATTTACCCTGTTTATTGTAAGTGCATTGAACTGCCCTCTTTGCACAAATACGTTTCCTGTAAACTGCGCTGATAATAAATAGTGCGGTATAGAAAAGCAATTAAATAAATAAATAAAAATAAATATCAGCAGAGAAGTTTCAATAAAGACAAAAGTAGCCCAAATGCCCTCGAGTACAAAGCAGACAGAGCTTAAAGATTCCAAATTACCCCTGCCTACCGATAGCCAGATTAATATGAATAAAATACAGCCTCTAAAATGCTTGTATGCAAATATCAGAAGTCTAAAAAACAAGATGGGAGAGTTAGAATATATAGCACTAAATGCACTAAATGAGAGGATAGATATGATTGGTATCTCAGACACATGGTGGAAAGAGGACAACCAGTGGGATACTGTGATACCTGGGTACAAACTATATTATAATGCTAGAGCAGATCAAATTGGTGGAGGGGTTGCACTCTAGGTTACAGAGGGCATTGACTCAAAA
Organism: Ichthyophis bannanicus; assembly: GCA_033557465.1. Taxonomy (NCBI): domain Eukaryota; kingdom Metazoa; phylum Chordata; class Amphibia; order Gymnophiona; family Ichthyophiidae; genus Ichthyophis; species Ichthyophis bannanicus. Next base: position 1,033,457,543 of record CM066034.1, read on the forward strand.
GGATTAAAGTTTTGCAGGAAACAAAATGCACTGTAGAATCTCTATGGATTGAAATTCCATGTAAAAAGGGGAAGGCGATGGCAGTGGGGGTGTACTATCGACCGCCTGGCCAGAATGAACAAATGGATGATGAAATACTCAAAGAAATCAGGGAAACTAGAAAACGTTACAGCACAGTAATAATAATGGGTGATTTCAATTACCCCAGTATTGACTGGGTCAGTGTCACAGCAGGACATGCTAGGAAGATAACCTTTCTAGATGAAATAAATGACTACTTCTTGGAGCAGCTCGTTCATGAGCCAACCAGAGGGGAAGCCATTTTGGACCTAGTCCTCAGTGGAACACAAGATCTGGTGCAAGAGATAAGGGTGTTGGGGTCACTTGGTAAAAATGATCACAGCATGATCACATTTGATTTAATAAATGGAGGAAGGATGGTAAGGAAATCCACAGTACTACCTTTTAATTTTCAAAAGGGAGACTATGATAAAATGAGGAAAATAGTTAAGAAATAACTAAAAGAAGCAGTTGCAAAATTTAAAGATTTACATCAAGCATGGGTGTTGTTTAAAAATACTATCTTGGAAGCCCAGAGCAGCAGTATTCCACGCTTTAAGAAAAGTGGAAGGAAGTCAAAAAAGCTGCCAGTATGGTTTAAAGGTGAGGTCAGAAATGCTGTTGTTGCCAAAAAGCATCTTTCAGGAATGGAAAAAGGAGTCAAATGACAAAAACTGGAAATAACATAAGCACTGGCAAGTTAGATGCAAGGCATTGATAAGGCATGCAAAGAGAGAATTTGAGAAGAAACTTGCTGTGGAAGCAAAAACGCGTAATAAAGACTTTTTCAAGTATATTCGTAGCAAAAAACCTGTGAGAGAGTCAGTTGGACCATTAAATGCTAGAGGGGTAAAAGGGGCAGGAAGAGGGGACAAGGCTATAGCAGAGAGACTGAGTGAATTCTTTGCTTCGGTCTTTACTGAGGAAGATGTAGGGATGTTACCCATGACTGAAGTGGTATTTAAAGGTGATACTGCGTAAGAATCGAAAGAAATATCGATACACCGGGAAGATGTAGTACAACTATTTGATAAACTGAAGAGTAGCAAATCACCTGGACCGGATGGTATACATCCAAGGATGTTGAAAGAACTTAAATATGAGATTGCAGACCTGCTATTAGTAATCTGTGAACTATCATTAAAATCATCTGGAATATCTGAAGATTGGAGGATCGCCAATGTAAAGCCAATTTTTGAAAAAGGGTTCCAGGGGTGATCTGGGAAACTACAGACCGATGAGCCTGACGTCAGTACCAGGAAAAATGGTAGAAACCATCATAAAGAACAAAATTACTCAACATGTAGATAATCATGGCTTAATGGGAGACAGCCAACATGGCTTTAGACAAGGAAAATCTTGTCTTACTAATCTGTTATATTTTTTTGAAGGTGTGAATAAACAGGTAGACAAAGGTGAGTCGGTTGATATAGTGTATCTGGACTTTCAGAAAGCCTTTGACAAGGTCCCTCATCAGAGACTTTTGGCAAAACTAAAAAGTCATGGGATAGGAGGCAGTGTACTATTGTGGATCAGGACCTGGTTAAAAGATAGAAAGCAGAGGGTAGGGCTAAATGGCCAATTTTCCCAATGGATAAAGGTGAATAATGGAGTACCCCAGGGATCTGTGCTGCGTCCGTTGCTTTTTGACATATTCATAAATGACCTGGAAAAGGGAATAACGAGTGAGGTTATCAAATTTGCAGATGACACAAAACTATTTAAAGTTGTTAAAACTCAAGAGGATTGTGGAAAATTGCAAGAGGATCTTGATAAATTGGAAGACTGGGCATCCAATTGGCAGGTGAAAGTTATGCACCTAGGAAAGAACAACCCAAACCATGGTTATATGATGCAAGGTTCCACATTGGGAACCACCATCCAGGAAAAAGATTTAGGTGTCATCGTGAATAACATGTTAAAACCCTCTGCCCAAATAGAATGCTAGGTATCATAAGGAAAGGAATGGAAAATTAAACAAAGGATATTATAATGCCTCTCTATCGTTCCATGGTGCGACCGCACCTTGAACATTGTGTGCAATTCTGGTCGCCGTATCTTAAAAAGGATATAGCATTATTAGAAAAGGTACAGAGAAGAACCACCAAAATGGTAAAGGGGATGGAAGGATACTCCTATGAAGAGAGGCTAAAAAGGTTAGGGCTCTTCAACCTGGAAAGAGATGGCTGAGGGGAGATATGATAGAGGTCTATAAATTAATGAATGGAATGGAACAGGTAAGCATAGATCCATTGTTTACATCATCAGAATATAGAAAGACTAGGGGACATGCAATGAAGCTACAGGGTAACCTATTTAAGACTAATAAGAGAAAATATTTTTTCACTCAACGTGTAATCAAACTCTGGGATTTGTTACCGGAAGATGTAGTAAAGGCTTTGCAACGGTGAGTCTAACTCTCTGAGAAGGGATGCCCTCGGCATCTCTCTCTTTCTCTTTTATAGATTGTGCTGCAGAGATTTCAAGTCCCACAACCTTTTCCTAAGTGGTTAACTTGCTGGTGTGGAGGAGTAGCCTAGGACTTAGGCGATCTGGGTGTGAGTCTTGCTGGTGCTCCTTGTGACCTCAGAGAAGTCACTTTACCCTCCATTGCCTTGGAGAAAAGGCCTGGTAATCTTCCAGTCACACCTTGCCAAGAAAACCCAGTAGCTGCTGAGTCAGCAGGAGTCCGCATTGACTCATTGGCGCACAGGAGAAGAGGAGTAGCCTAGTGGGCTGAGACTCACGGCCGCCAGCGTTCATGTCCCACTGATGCTTTAAGTCTTTCTGTGTGCTCTCAGGTACAAGCGTAGGGGTCCAGTTACTAACTGGGTACTACAGGTTAGTGCATCCTGGGTTGCTATGGCAAGGGACATCACATTTCTGACCTCAACAGGGTCCTTGAAAAGGACAGCAATTCCTCCCATGTTACAATGACTGTATTCAATGATGCAAATTCCACACAAGCCGCCCCTGCAGAGCAGGGAGGCCCAGAGAAAAAGGGGGCCCATCTTCTGAGGTGTTCCCCCTGCTCTGGGGGCTCTTTCAGATATTTTGCAAGCGGGACCTTTAATTTGAATTTCTGCCACTTCAAGCTTAATCCTGCTAAAACCACTGCCATCTGGATTATCAGCCACTCCTCTCAGCCCTCTGGCTCTTGCATTAACCTCATTCTTTCAGATACCTGGGCATTGTTCCTGACTATGAACTAACATTTGAAAAAAAAATCTCAGTAGTTACCAATCTGTTTTTGCTCAATAGAAGTAATTTCGGAGTTTGTGCCCTTTCCTTGATACCATTGTCCACGCTTCAGCAGCTCCTCGATTCGACTACTGTAAGGCCCTGTCTGTAGGTCTCACTAAAGCCTGCAGACCACCCAGAAGACAGCTGTCCATCTTCTAACTCAAGCACGCAGGTTTATCACATGACCCTGCTCTTCCTAAAATTCCATTGTCTGCCCATAAGGGTCTGCGTTCAACTCAACATTCTTTGTCTTGCACATAAGACTTTCTGTACAGGCTTCCTTCATACTTTTCCTCTCTTACGGTTCCTTATTCCTCATCTTGCCTTTTAGGCACTACCTATGAAAACCCTCTAGCAGTGCCGTCGGGTCTGTTTAGAATCTTTAAAATGGATTTGTTGGAGATGGGTGAAGAAAGTCCTCAGGTAAGTGAAAGATTAAATATCTCTGTAGAAATGGGTAAAAGGGGCAACATCTGGAAAGTGGTGTGTATAAATGCCTGTAGCATGGGAAATAAGATCCCAGATGTTGAGGATTTAATGGAAGAGGCTGACTTGGATTTAGTGGCAGTTATGGAGACTTGGTTCACAGACAGCCATGACTGGGATGTATTTATTCCAGGCTATACCTTATTCAGGACGGATAGGGTAGGAGGAAGGGGAGGAGGAGTGGCACTATATGTAAAAAATAATTTTAAAAGCTATAGAATTACAGGGCTTAAAAGAGAGCAAGGAGGCACTGTGAGTTAAACTAGAAAGAGGGAAAGCGAAATCCATTTGCATTGGTGTGATATACAGACCTCCCTCACAAGGAGAGAAAGTGGACAGAGATTTAATAGCAGACATACATAATATTGCCATGAAAGGAGAAGTGCTGCTGATAGGTGATTTCAATATGTCAGATGCTGACTGGCACATCCCTGCTGTGGTGTCATCTAGAAGTAAGGAGATCCTGGAATCTCCAGGAACAAGCAGGAATGAGTCTTCACATATGGGTATCGTCGGTATCGATGGAGCCTGCGCGGGAACGCTCCCCAGCGTCCAATTAGAAAGCTTTTGGGAGCATCCCACAGCGCCTGCTTGCTGCCTTCCCGCCTTTCCCAACTGCCTCTCTCCAGTTCTTCGTTTTCCGTGGAGCCAGCAGATCGTTGTTCCTGTCACCACAGAAAATTTGTCCTTATTTTTTTCTTTTTTGTAGTCGCGTCTGCCTTCCTCGGCGCTTACCGGTACCATCGGTTCTTCTTTCTTTTCTTTTCTTTAAAAAACAAAACAAAACAAAAACGTAGTACTTTTCTTTTCCCATTTTTCCAGGAGCATGCGCCTTAGGCCCAAAATTTTTTCCATCATGGAAAAACCCGCTTCGGGTTTTAAAAAGTGCACCAAGTGTGGCGGTACCATCTCTGTCACCGACACCCATGAATGTTTAGGTCCTGACTACTCCATCACGGAATGTATGGCCTGTGCCATGATGTCCAAGAGAGGTCGACAGAACCGAGCTGCCAAGCTCAGTACCCTATTTCCCTCTGATGCAGCCTCGGTGGCATCGACGTCTTCCAGGACTTCGTCTTCCTCCCATGGATCTCAGGTAACCAAACATAAGTTTAGCCGGATCTCAAAGGGTAGATCTCCTTCTAAGCATCGAGATGCCTCTGGCGTTGCCCTTGAGGATTCTGCACTGGCAAAATTGCCCCGGCGGGAGGCTTTGGTTTCCAAAGCATTATTGGGGCTCCAGGATGTTCTCAAGGCCTCAACCTCGGCAGAACTACTGGTGCCATGCTCTGGGGTAACCGGCTGTTTTCTCCAGTACCGAGATCCAGGCATCGGCAGCATCGATAGACCAGAGGTTCCTGGCTATTGAACGCAGTCTGGCGGCTCTCCTTGCAGCATCAACACCCTCAGACCCGCATCAGACAGTTCAACCGGTACCGACTCCGGCACCGGTATCGGACCAGGTACCAACAACATCAGCATCGGCATCGGTGTCCGCATTGCCGGCACCCAGTCTTTCGATGCCTTCCGGTACCGATACACCGGTACCGATCCCCCCGGTACCGACTTCGGGCGGTACGGGTATTGGGTGTGATGAGGAGAGCATAGCTGAGCCCATGCAAACAGAGGAAAATTATAGATCTACCTTTAAGGAAGGAGACAAGCAGGATATCTGTAGCTTTCAGGGTGCAGGCAAAGGAAAAAAACAAGCACTTGATGAAGCTAAGCCACACCCAAGCTCTGCTGAACTAAGGGCAGGCTTGGAGGATAATGGCAGACACCTGGGTAAGGGACAGTGTAGGGACAGAGTGAGGAGAACGGTGGAGATTTCCAGGGGGATTTCAGAGGTGAAAGCAGCACCCAGAAAGAGAGCCAGGCTTGCAGGGAAACTGCAATTGCTTCTGAAGCCAGGAGAGCTGTAGTTGAAAGAATTACAGACAAGGGGCAAGGTGCAGTTCCTCCAGTACGCGGACCAGTTAAAAAGATTCCAGTGCCCATAAGGTGGGTGGATAAAAATATACCTAAGAGTGACCTAAGCCAGTTAGAGGCACTCTGGCGTTTGAGTCAGGAAAAGAAACGTCTCACTCCAGGTGAAAACCCTTTTCCTAGTAAGAAGCCCCAGTGGAGGAGAATTCAGGAGCTCTTAGAGAGTTTCAAGCAAGAAGCATTGCATGAAGGCTTAGAGCCAGACATACCGGTTGAAAACCCGGAGGAAATGCAGGTAGAATCTGTTGAACCTGATTCTGACTCAGAGGATTTATTAATGGACTGTTCATGGTGCAAAAAGGCAGAATAGAAGCTGCTGGTTAAAGAAAAAATCTGTAACCTGAAAACCACCAAAAGCAGTGAGTAAGACAGGGAGAATGATTCTAGCTTGAATTGGTAAGTACCCTGTTGAAAGAAGAAAAGACATTTGCTTTGTTTTGAAGAAACGAAACTGTGTTTGTTGCTGTATGTTTGAGAAACAGCTACTTATGTTGTGAAGGCCAGCTAAAGCAATTTCACTGTTGGGTTTTTGTGTGATTTTTCCTGAAGATCATTTGTTTTGGAGAAGAATCCTGTTGTTTTGTTTGAGCTATATGCTTGTGAAAAGAAGGAAATAAAATCCTGTGTGTCTTTTGAAAAAGAAAACCTCGGTTCTCAATACTACTGTTTTTAAGTGGTAGCACAACTACAAGTCCCAGCAGCCCCAAGCTCTGGACGAGGACAAATAATTCTTTATTCAAAGACTAAACAGTGGCACCCCTATACCTATAGGCTGCGGCCTGGGCCAGGGGCCCCCACAGGTGGCGTAGTTTTTAGGATCTTTTCTTTTCACGCATGTGCCAGGATTTACAAGTGTCCAGGATTTTCACCCAGTGCTAAAGGCCGAAGCCCTGCTGAAGAGTGCAAGGCTGAATCACAGCCGAGGGCAAAAGCCAGAGTCACGGAGGACAAGCGGTGACCCTCATTGCTGAGAAGCTGGAATCTACACCTATACCAGGTAACCCGTAAATAAGGAGGTTTTAAAAGGATACCGGTTCAAGGGTGTAGCAGTTATTTGGTATAAACCAGAGAAGAAGTTGGTGTTTTTGTGCCGCACTTGGTGTGTTTTTTTTTTTTCCTCCTTTCCTTGTTACAGAACGGCCGCAGCCATGGAATGAAAGGAGCTGTTGCAGTGGATGGCTAGACAATTTGAAAAACAGCGAGAGATGTCTTTACAGGCCCAGGAGCAGACCGCAGCAGTAATGCAGGTGCAGCGGAATCCTTTATTGGAGATGATGGGAGCGTGGCTGGGAGCGCAGGAGAAAGCGTCGGAAGCAGCACGGACAATCACAGGTTCCAGAGGAACATTAAATACGTGTGAGCTAGGGCCACACTCTAGCGGGACATTTTCGTTTGGACAGTTAACAGAAAATGATGATATTGACGACTTTATTGAAGCATTTGATAGGGTGGCACACATAATCGGATGTCCAAAGGAACAATGGGCTGTACGCCTGGCCTCATCGCTTACTGGGGAAGCATTAGCGGTGTACAGGGCCATGCCTCTAGACCTTGCCAACGATTATGATGAGCTGAAGCGTGCCATAAGAGACCGCCTAGGTCTAACGCCCAGGGTATATCCTCGTTTGCTAAGAGATACTAAGTTGAAGCCTGGTGAGACGCCCAGAGCTCTTTGCCAAAGGATTAAGAGCTTGGTATTAAAGTGGCTAACACCGGAGGCCAAAACGATAGAATCTCTCATTGACAGCATTATTCTAGAGCAATTTATGGCCGCAGTCCCGAAGGACATCCAAATCTTCCTGATTTTACAGAACTTCCAGAACACTACTGAAGCGACCTTATTGGCTGAACGCTTTATAGAAGCAGAATGGGCTGGACAGGGAAAAATGAGTGCTTCCATAATGGCAGATTCTGTACCATCAGAAAGGAAGGTAAGGCAAAAAGGGGACAAGATGAAAATGTGTATGCCTATGTTTGAGTTATTCCATAAGGAAAAAATGTTTTTCATGTGGTAGTGAGGGACACCTGAAAAGGGATTGTAAAGCGAGGACTGTTTTGATAACTGCCCATTCAAAGGAGACCAGGGAAGGTTTTCTTCTATCGGTAGAAGTTCAAGGCATTCCCACCGAAGCTTTGTTAGACTCAGGAGCAGATCAAAGTATGGTCTCCCGAAAACTCTGGCAAGAGATTGAATCCTGCTCCAATAAAGTCCAAGCCCAACCTGAAGGAAAGGTAAAGATCAGGTGTGTCCATGGGATGTCATCCTTTTATCCCGTACGTAGTTTTAGTGAAAGGTTTAGGGATTAAGAAGGAGATTCCTGTAGCAATTGTGCCCAGGTTACCACATCCTCTGGTATTGGGGAGGGACTGGCTCCAATTCAAAAAAGGACTAGAAAAGGGTCTACATCCGCGGGTAGGCCTGGTATCTACCCGAGCACAGTCCAAGGCCCAAGAGGGGGAAGAGGAACCTCCAGATGAGACACTAGAGGATCTACCCTCCCACGAGGACCTGATAACTCCCTCTCCAGAAAAAAGGAAGAAGGGAAGATGGGAGAAACGCCGGGAGAGGCAGTATAGGTCTCAGCGTAGGGCCGAGGTAGAGGCCAGACAAGTGATACCTTGGGTTCCGGCTGAATTGGTGGAAAAATTCCCATCTTTCCCCAAGGAGCAGCAAGCCGATCCTGCTCTTTTACGGGCTTTTGAGCAAGCCCGAGGGGGGTCAGAAACCTTACCTAGATTCTTGCTGGATGGAGATGTGCTATACAGGGAAAGTTTAGATCCCCGTACAGGGAACATCCGTAAGCAACTTGTAGTCCCTACGACGTTCAAAATGTTAGTTTTAAGACTAGCGCATGACCATTCTGTAGGAGGTCATAAAGGCGTACACGGCACGTTGGACCAAATGTTGGCCCATTTTTACTGGCCCAGTGTTTTTAAAGAGACCTCGTGATTTTGCAAGTCGTGCCCGTCATGTCAGTGGGTCACCTCGATTCGTCCGCCGGAGGTGCCCTTGCGTCCCATGCCCGTGATATCTGAGCCCATTCATAGAGTGGCCATGGACATAGTGGGACCATTGATAAAGACACCTCGGGGGTTCCAGTATATGTTGGTCATAGTGGACCAAGCCACAAGGTTCCCATGGGCCATTCCCCTACGTAGTATATCCACAAAGATCATAGCCTCTGAAGTAATAAAGTTATTCTGTGAGGTAGGATTTCCACGCGAAGTCCTGACAGACAGAGGCAGTAATTTCATGTCCCGGTATCTGGCCCAAGTGTGGGATGCATTTGGTATACGTCATGTTAGAACTGCTGCCTACCATCCGCAGTCAAACGGACTGGTGGAGAGGCAGAATCAAACATTGAAGAAAATGTTGAGGAGGGGTTTGGAGAGTAACATGGCGGAGTGGGATATGATGCTCCCTTTTGTTTTATATGCTTGTAGAGAGTGGAAACAAGCCTCCTTAGGCACTTCCCCATATGAATTAATGTATGGGCGGGCACCACGAGGCATCTTAGGCATTCTGAGGGAGCAGTGGGTTGAGCCTGGGGTAGAGGAAGTAGGAATACCCCAGTTTTTGAGGGATCTAAGAGGACGGCTACACCGAACCTCCCAAGCGGCAGAGGAAAATTTAAAGACTAGCCAGTCGCGCCAGAAAAATTATTACGATCAGCGTACAAAGCCTCGCCAACTGGAGGTGGGAGAAAAAGTAATAGTAATGGTGGCTGGAGCCGGTCCTAAGTTTGAAAGTAAATGGAAGGGGCCATATAGGGTAGTCAAATAGGTGGGTCCTGTGTCATACTCAGTAGAAAACAGAAGGGGTCGACAGCAGGTCTATCACGTAAACGTACTGAGACCCTGGCATGAGCGAATAGCCTTGGCCCATTTAGCCACAAAAGAATGTAAGAATGGAAAGTGGCGGACAAGCTCAAATATCCCAGCTAGAATTACGAGCTGTGCGGGTACTTTAGCGCCAGCCCGTAATATCTTAAGGGGGGGATATGTGATGAGGAGAGCATGGCTGAGCCCATGCAAACAGAGGAAAATTATAGATCTACCTTTAAGGAAGGAGACAGGCAGGATATCTGTAGCTTTCAGGATGCAGGCAAAGGAAAAAAACAAGCACTTGCTGAAGCTAAGCCACACCCAAGCTCTGCTGATCTAAGGGCAGGCTTGGAGGATAATGGGAGACATCTGGGTAAGGGACAGTGCAGGTTAGGAAAAAGGCAGCCTTATAAACCCAGAGAAACACGTGAGAATAGCACCGGCTGGAGAGAGGATTCCACGAGAGAGCAGTACTCGGGGAGAGAGCAGCACACGAGGGAGCTGACTAGAGAGAGCACTGCAGACTTCCATGGAAGGAGAAGCACCAGGGAAAGACCCAGAGAACTCACAAAAGAGGAGAAAGCTGGAGATTTCCAAGGGGATTTCAGAGGTGAAAGCAGCACCCAGAAAGAGAGCCAGGCTTGCAGGGAAACTGCAATTGCTTCTGAAGCCAGTAGAGCTGTAGCTGAAAGAATTGCAGACAAGGGGCAAGGTGCAGTTCCTCCAGTACGTGGACCAGCTAAAAAGATTCAAGTTCCTAGAAGGTGGGTGGATAAAAATATATCTAAGTGTGACCTAAGCCAGTTAGAGGCACTCTGGTGTTTGAGTCAGGAGAAGAACCTTCTCCCTCCAGGTGAAAACCCTTTTCCTAGTAAGAAGCCCCAGTGGAGGAGAATTCAGGAGCTCTTAGAGAGTTTCAAGCAAGAAGCATTGCATGAAGGCTTAGAGCCAGACATACCGGTTGAAAACCCGGAGGAAATGCAGGTAGAATCTGTTGAACCTGATTCTGACTCAGAGGATTTATTAATGGACTGTTCATGGTGCAAAAAGGCAGAATAGAAGCTGCTGGTTAAAGAAAAAGTCTGTAACCTGAAAACCATCAAAAGTAGTGAGTAAGACAGAGAGAATGATTCTAGTCTGAATTGGTAAGTACCCTGTTGAAAGAAGAAAAGACATTTACTTTGATTTGAAGAAAAGAAACTGTGTTTGTTGCTGTACGTTTGAGAAACAGCTACGTATGTTGTGAAGGCCAGCTAAAGCAATTTCACTGTTGGGTTTTTGTGTGATTTTTCCTGAAGATCATTTGTTTTGGAGAAGAATCCTGTTGTTTTGTTTGAGCTATATGCTTGTGAAAAGAAGGAAATAAATTCCTGTGTGTCTTTTGAAAAAGAAAACCTCGGTTCTCAATACTACTGTTTTTAAGTGGTAGCACAACTACAAGTCCCAGCAGCCCCAAGCTCTGGATGAGGACAAATAATTCTTTATTCAAAGACTAAATAGTGGCACCCCTATACCTATAGGCTGTGGCCTGGGCCAGGGGCCCCTCACGGGCTCTTCAAGAGCATCCGGCAGAAGGTACTTTGAGTCCTCAGAGGAATCTGAGGATTCTGACAGTTCTGTCGATGCGGGAATACTCCTCCCAGAGGAGCCTTCCTCCCCTAAACGCAGGATGTCTCCTCCAAAGGACATTTCCTTTCAGGATTTCATCAGGGAGGTGGCTCGAGGTCTGTCTATTACTGTGGCTCCTGAGACAGAGCCCAGAGCAAAGGAGTTGGAAATTTTACAATATCCCAAAGCTCCTAAAGAGGCAGCTACTTTGCCCAGCCATGAGAGTTTGCATGATCTCATGCTAAGAATGTGGGAGACGCCTCTTACCACCTCTCCTCACTCTCGTAGACTGGATACTATGTATCGAGTCCCTCCTTGTCCTGGTTTCCAGAAAACTCAGCTTCCTCACCACTCTATTGTAGTGGAATCAGCTATGAGAAGGATCAGGAGTGCAAAGAGGCATGCCTCCAATCCTCCAGGACGTGAGTGCAGAACTTTGGATGCTTTTGGATGTCGTACCTTCCAAGCTTCCATGCTTTCTGCTAGGATCAGTTCCTATATTTTATATATGGGAATGTTACTGAAGGAAGTCACAGGAGATTTAGAGGTTTTGAGCCCTCTTCTTCCTGAGGATAGAAGGCAGGACTTTCTCACATTGGTCAAACATGCCCAAGATGTTTCTAAATTTGTCAACCGTGCAGCTTTTGACTGTTTTGAGTGCATAAGCAGAACCTCTGCCATTGCCATAGGTGCACGTAGAATTATGTTTATGTTTATGTTCATTGACTTGATTGACCGCCCTTCATTGGTAGGCAGAGCGGTTTACAAAAATATTTCTTCATTACAGTGGGCACAAGGCCGGAAAAGGAAAAGAAAGTTACAACTCAGTAAAAGTAGAGAAGCAAGGACAGGAGAGGAGGGTCAATAGAGGAAAAGGAGCGGCTAGGAGGGAGAGAGGTTGAAGGCAAGGGAGAAGAGGTGAGTTTTCAAGGCATGCTTGAAGGTAGGATGGTGGGGTTCCAGACGGAGAGTAGAGGGGAGGGAGTTCCAGAGGGCCGGGCCTATAAAGAAGAAGGCAGAGGAGCGGGTGGATTGGAGATGAGCAAGTGAGGGGGGGGGGGGGGAAGAGCGAGGCGGTTGAGGTGAAAGGAACGAGGAGTGTGCCGGGGGGTGTGAAAGTGGATGAGGTCGGCAAGGTACTGTGGGGTGGTGGTGTGAAGAACTTTGTGGACGAGCGTGAGAAGCTTGAATTGGATCCGGAAGGAAACGGGAAGCCAGTGAAGATGGAGGAGGAGGGGAGTGACATGGTCCCTGTGGGAGGCGGAAGAGGCAAGACGGGCGGCGGTGTTATTGGCTCCAGGCATCTGATTTGGAGCTCTGGGTACAAGACAAACTGGGCAATATTCCTTGTACTGCTGAGAACCTGTTTGGCAAAGATTGGCAAGAAAAGGCCAATGAGTTGGATGCTGACAACTCCACTTTGGATAGATTATCCAAAGCCACAGCTGATCCTGCAAGGAAGAAATCTTTCAAGAAACCATTCTTTTCCAAAAAGAAAAGGTTTTATCCTGCTTATTCCCAGCAGGGTCGTTCTGCAGGTCAACCTGTCTGGAAGGGTCAGCAACCACCCAAACAAAGGAAAGCAAAGACTGCTAAGCCTCAGCCGTCCCAGCAGTCTCAGCCTCCACAAGGCCTTTGACTTTCAGCTAGAGAACTTAGCCTTCCTGGCTCTCAATGGACCAGAGCCTTCCACCATTCCAGGAAGGTTGTGTCACTTTGCCCCCAGATGGGGGCAGATAATAGCAGAGCATTGGAAACTCTCCATCATAAAAGAGGGGTACAAGCTTCAATTTTTTGAGCATGCCCCCTCCCACAATGATAAGGCAGTTCAATTCTCAGACCTCTCTCATCAACCTATTAGATCAAGAGGTCACCATGCTTCTTGCCCAAGGGGCAATAGAAGAAGTACCCATCCATCAGCAGGGTACAGGGTTTTACTCCCCCTATTTCCTTATCTAAAAGAAAACAGGGGTGTACAGACCTATCTTGGACCTCAGAGAATTGCACAAATTCCTGTTCAAAGAGAAATTCAAGATGATTTCTCTGGGAACTCTGCTGCCATACCTTCAGAGTCAGGATTGGCTTTGTTCTCTAGATCTCAAGGATGTTTACACCCATGTTCTCATCCATCCAACTCACAGAAAGTTCCTTCGGTTCCTTTTTCAAGAAAAGCACTACCAATACAGGGTGCTTCCTTTTGGCCTGGCCTCAGCACCAAGGGTGTTCACGAAATGCATGGCTGTGGTAGCAGCATTTCTCCGCACTCTAGGGATATTCGTCTTCCCCTACTTAGACGACTGGCTCATTCGAGCCCCAACAAAGTCAGAGGCCAGGACTTCTCTATCCTGCACAATGCGTATCCTTCAGTATTTGGGTCTGGTAATAAACATCCCAAAATCCAGTCTAACTCCCACTCAGTCTTTAGAGTTCATAGGAGCTTTGCTGGATACCAGAAAGGCAAGGGCCTATCTCCCCCAGGCCCATTGCCTTCGCGTGGTGCAGTTAGCTTCTCAAGCAGTGCTAAAGCCTCATCTCACTGCCTGAGAAATGCTACAACTACTAGGCCACATGGCATCTACCGTGCATGTGGTTCCATATGCTCGCCTCCATATGAGGGCAGCCCAGTGGACTTTATCCACTCAATGGACCCAGGCATCAGGATGCCTGTCAGACAAAATAGCAAACACAAGTCGCCTTATTTTGTCCCTCCAGTGGTGGAAGTCCACTCAAAACCTCTTGCTGGGGTCCCCTTTTCAACAACCCTTACCCCAGGCAACTCTCACAACAGATGCTTCTCCGATGGGTTGGGGAGCTCATCTGCAAGACCTCTCCACCCAAGGCACCTGGACTCCACAGGAGTCTCATCTACATATCAATCTCTTGGAGCTCAGAGCAATCTTCCTTGCTCTTCGAGTGTTCCACACCCTGCTCAGCTACAAGACTGTCCTCATTCATATGGACAATCAAGTAGCCATGTTCTACGTGAACAAACAGGGGGGAACAGGCTCTCTGTCGCTTTGCAACGAAGCTTTGCGACTATGGGCCCTCGCCAGAGAGCATCAGATTCATCTCCTGGCAGTGTATCTTCCAGGCATACAAAACTCTTGGGCAGACAGACTCAGTCGAGTTCTGCTTTCACAGGAATGGTCTCTGCATGCAGACAAGGTGGCCAAGATTTTTCAAATTTGGGGAACCCCGGATATAGACCTCTTTGCAAGTCCGTGGAATGCCAAACTTCCCCGGTTCTGTTCCAGAATTCCGGCTCAGGGGGCTCAGGCCAGGGATGCTTTCCTCCTTTACTGGGGTCAAGACTTCCTGTATGCCTTTCCATCCATTCCCCTAATTCCCAAAGCCCTGTTCAAGCTTCAGAGAGACAGAGGCCAAATGATTCTCATAGCTCCACATTGGCCATGGCAAGTGTGGTACCCTCTGCTTCTACATCTCTCTCAAGCTCCCTCCCTAGAGTTATGGTCTGCTCCAGATCTCCTGTCTCAGGAGGACGGAATGTTATGGCATCCCAATCCCCAGTCTCTGCATCTCAGGGCTTGGTTGCTGAAGGCCTATATCTCCATGATCTTAACCTCCCTCAGCAAATAAAGGATATCCTTTATGCTTCCAGGAAGCCTTCCACAAGACGCTCTTATGCTTTCAAGTGGAAAAGGTTTACCATATGGTGTTCGCAGAAGGGTCTTAACCCCATTGCCATACCTCTGGAATCATTACTGGAGTATCTCCTTCATTTATCCAATGCAGGACTTAAGACTAACTCAGTGAGGGTCTATTTGAGTGCTATTGCAGCTTCCTTCAAGCCCCTAAATGGACAACCTATTTCCTCCCATCCTCTTATAGCAAGATTTATGAGAGGCCTTCTGCTAACTAAGCCTCCCATTAAGCCACCACCTGTGGCATGGGACTTAAATTTGGTTCTTGGTCAGCTCATGAAGCCACCTTTCGAACCCTTAGCTACTACATCCTTGAAATTCCTTTCTTGGAAGGTTATCTTTCTCATTGCAATCACATCAGCACGTCGCATCAGTGAGTTGCAAGCACTAGTGGCTGATCCACCTTATACTAGGTTCCATCATGACAAGGTAGTCCTTAGGACTCATCCATACTTTATGCCAAAGGTGGTCTCGCCTTTTCATCTAAACCAAGTGGTCTACCTACCTGTGTTCTTTCCAAGGCCTCATGCATCAAATGCAGAAAGGAACCTTCATACTTTGGACTGTAAATTAGCTTTAGCCTTTTACTTACAAAGAACACAGCAACATAGAAAGTCCTCTCAACTCTTTGTTGCTTTTGATCCTTCTCATTTGGGACTTCCAGTCTCCAAGAGAACACTATCTAACTGGATTGCTTTGCCTGTCAGAGTAAGAATTTTCCTCTGGAGGGCCATGTCACAGCTCACAATGTGAGAGCCATGGCAGCTTCAATGGCTCATCTGCACTATGTGTCTATCGACGACATCTGTCGAGCAGCCACTTGGGCCTTGGTTCATACCTTCACAGCCTATTACTATACTAGCTATAGATGTCTCAACTGATAATGGGGACTCCTGCAAGTATGGAATTACAACAACATCATAAGAACATAAGATATGCCATACTGGGTCAGACCAAGGTTCATCAAGCCCAGTATTCTGTTTCCAGCAGTGGCCAATCTAGGTCATATGTACCTAGCAGTTTCCCCAAGAGACACAAGTTCCACAATGCTTGTACTGGGTCAAGCATTGATATCTTCGGTCACTTCTTAATAATGGTTTATGGACCTTTCCTCCATGAACTTGTCCAAACCTTTTTTAAACCCAGCTACACTAACAGCCTTTACTACATCCTCCGGTAACAAATTCCAGAGTTTGATTACACGTTGAGTGAAAAAATATTTTCTTTTATTAGTCTTAAATAGTTTACCCTGTAGCTTCATTGCATGTCCCCTAGTCTTTCTATATTCTGCCAACGTAAACAATTGATCTACGTTTACCCGTTCCACTCCGTTCATTAATTTATAGACGTCTATCATATCTCCCCTCAGCCGTCTCTTTTCCAGGTTAAAGAGCCATAACCTTTTTAGCCTTTCTTCATAGGAGTATCCTTCCATCCCCTTTAGCATTTTGGTGGCTCTTCTCTGAACCTTTTCTAAAATCGCTATATCCTTTTTAAGATACAACGACCAGAATTGCTCACAATATTCAAGGTGCGGTCTCACCATGGAACGATATAGAGGCATTATAATATCTTTTGTTTTATTTTCCATTCCTTTCCTTATCATAGAAACATAGAAACATAGAAATATGACGACAGAAAAAGACCACATGGCCTATCTAGTCTGTCCTTCCATAACAACTACAACAGTCCACTTTTTGCCTTTAGAGATCCTCTGTGTTGGTCCCATGCTTTCTTGAATTCAGTTACTGTCCTCATCTCTACCACCTCCACTGGGAGACTATTCCACGGATCCACTACTCTTTCCGTAAAGAAATATTTCCGCATATCACTCCTGAATCTATCTCCCTTCACCCTCATCCCATGTCCCCTCGTAGCAGAACTTGCTTTCAATTGAAAGAGGCTCTCTCCCTGAACATTTATGCCACGGAGGTATTTAAACATCTCAATCATATCACCTCTATCCCGCCTTTCCTCTAAGGTGTACATATTAAGATCCTTAAGTCTGTCCTCATATGCTTTATAATGAAGCCCATTAATCATTTTGGTAGCAACCCTCTGCACCGACTCCATCCTGTTCACATCCTTTTGAAGGTGCGGTCTCCAGAATTGCACACCATACTCCAAATGAGGTCGCACCAAAGACTTATACAGAGGCATTATCACCTCCTTTTTTCTGCTAGCCATTCCTCTCCGTATGCACCCAAGCATCCTTCTAGCTTTTGCTGTCGCCTTTTCCACCTGTTTAGCTACTTTAAGATCATCAGACACAACCACGCCTAGGTCCCGCTCTTCTTTAGTGGACAAAAGTACTTCACCTCCTATACTGTATTGCTCCCTTGGATTGCTGCAGCCCAAATGCATGACCTTACATTTTTTAACATTAAATCCCAGCTGCCAAATTCTAGACCATTCTTCAAGCTTAGCTAGATCCCTCCTCATGTTATCTACCCCTTCCTGGGTGTCTACTCTATTGCAGATTTTGGTATCATCCGCAAAGAGGCAAACCTTACCCGACAGCCCTTCCGCTATATCACTAACAAAGATGTTAAAAAGAATCGGACCAAGGACAGATCCCTGGGGCACACCACTGATAACATCCTTCTCCTCAGAGTGAGCTCCATTTACTTGTACTCTTTGTCGCCTCCCACCCAACCAATTTCTAACCCAAGCAGTAACTTTAGGGTCCATCCCTAGGGTGCTCAGTTTGTTTATAAGTCGCCTGTGAGGAACAGTGTCAAAGGCTTTACGGAAATCTAAATACACCACATCTAGAGCTCTCCCTTGGTCCACCTCCCTGGTCACCCAGTCAAAAAAATCAATCAGATTTGTCTGACAAGACCTGCCTCTGGTGAATCCATGCTGCCTCGGATCCTGTAATCCGCTGGACTCCAGAAACCTCACTATTTTCTCTTTCAGCAGCGTTTCCAATAATTTACTCACCACCGAAGTTAAACTAACCGGCCTGTAGTTTTCAACCACATCCTTACTTCCGCTTTTGTGTAAAGGCACCACATGAGCCTCTCTCCAGTCCTTTGGCACCACTCCTGACTCCAACGAGGCATTGAAAAGGTCAGTCAGTGGAGCTGCTAGAACGTCCCCAAGTTCCCTCAGTATTCTAGGGTGTATCCCATACGGTCCCATCGCTTTGTCTACTTTAAGTTGAGCTAGTTTCTCACGAACACAGTCTTCTGAAAATAGTTCAAGATGTCCCTCGCTTCTGTTCTTATTTGTGGGTGTTTTCTGAGGTCCTGCTCCTGGTTCTTCATCTGTGAACACAGAACAAAAATATTTGTTAAGCAATTCCGCTTTATCCTTATCAGCTTCTACATATTCCCCCCCTGCACCCTTGAGTCTGACAATACCACTTTTGCTCTTCCTCTTCTCACTAATATATCTGAAAAATGTCTTATCCCCCCATTTTATTGCATTGGCTATTTCCTCCTCCTTTTGAATCTTTGCCTTCTTGACTACTTTGCTAGCTTCTCTAAGTTTTTCCAAATACAGATGCTTGTCTTCTGCTCTCTGTGATCTCTTGTATTTCATGAAGGCCTCCCTCTTTTTCTTCACTTTTTCAGCTACTTCCTTCGAAAACCATAGCGGTCTCCTGTTCCTTTTGCCTTTATTTACCATTTTAACAAAAAGGTTGGTTGCCCTTAAAATACCCCCTTTCAGTTTTGCCCACTGTTTTTCTACATCCCCCAGCTGTTCCCATCCCACTAACGACTCCCTGAGGTATTGGCCCATCTTCGCAAAGTTAGTCTTCCTAAAGTCTAAGATCCTCACCTTGGAATGGATTCTAACAGCCCTAGTCCTAATACTGAACCACACCATCTGGTGATCACTGGAAGCAAAATGATCTCCCACTACAACATCAGAAACACTTTCACCATTGGTAAGCACCAAGTCCAGTATGGCCCCTTCACGTGTGGGGTCTGTTACCAATTGCCTGAATAGTTCTCCCTGTAGAGAATCCAGGATCTCCTTACTTCTAGATGATACTGCAGCAGGAATGTGCCAATCAACATCTGGCATATTGAAATCTCCTATCAGTAGCACTTCCCCTTTCTTAGCAATGCTGCGTATGTCTTCAATTAACTCTCTGTCCACCTCTTCCTCTTGTGAGGGAGGTCTGTATATCACTCCAATGCAAATAGATTTCTCTTTCCCTCTTTCTAGTTTAACCCACAATGCCTCCTCTCTCCCTTTTAAGCTCTGTAATTCCAAAGCTTTAATAGTAGTTTTTACATATAGTGCCACTCCTCCTCCTCTTCTTCCTACCCTGTCCTTCCTGAATAAAGTATAGCCAGGTATAGTTACATCCCAGTCATTGTTTTCTGTGAACCATGTTTCTGTAACTGCCACTAAATCCAAGTCAGCCACTCCCACCAAAGCTTCAACCTCAGGGATCTTATTTCCCATGCTACGGGCATTAATACACACTGCTTTCCATATGTTACCCCTGTTACCCATTTCCATAAAGGTATTTAATGTATCACCTACCTGGGGGCTTTCACTTACCTGGGGGCTTTCTTCACCCATCCCCAAGGAATCTAGTTTAAAGCCCTCTTCAGTAGATTAGCCAGTCTACTACCAAAGATGCGTTGACCTCTCTTGGACAGATGGATGCCATCTCTGCTTTGCAACCCTTGGAAAAGCATCCCATGGTCTAGGAAACCAAAACGCTCTCGATGGACACCATCCACGCAGCCATGCATTTGTCTCCAGGATGCGAGCCTCTCTGCCTTGGCCTTTACCCTCAACAGGGAGGATTGAAGAGAACACCACCTGTGCACCTAACTGCTTCACCCTCTGTCCCAGAGCCATGAAGTCACTTTTGATACGTTCCGAGGTATACCTGGCAGTATCATTTGTTCCCACATGGATTAGCAACATTGGGTAATAGTCTGTGGGCTTGATGAGTCTCGGCAAACTCTCCGTAACATCTTGGATTTTGGCACCAGGCAGACAGCATACCTCTCTGGACATCAAGTCTGGTCGGCAGATGGATGCCTCAGTACCCCTCAGAAGAGAGTCTCCAACCACCACCACCCTTCGTTTCCTTCTGGTGACTGATTCCGCAACTTTGGGGTACTTGAACTCTGGTTCTTCCCTTTCCAGGGATGCTTTCCAGGGATGCTTTCACCTCCTCCACTTCCAGGGCTGCATACCTAGAATTCTATTTGCTCTCTTGGCCGCCGCTGCACACTGGGCTGAGGGTTTTAACATGGTATCCACAATGACGCCTAAATCTTTTTCCGGGGTGGTGGTTCCTAATGTGGAGCCTTGCATCGTGTAACCATAGTCTGGGTTGTTCTTCCTTAGGTGCATAACCTTGCACTTGTCCACATTAAATTTCATCTGCCATTTTGATGCCCAGTCTTCCAATTTATCAAGATCCTCTTGCAATTTTTCACAATCCTCTTGGGTTTTAACAACTTTAAATAGTTTTGTGTCATCTGCAAATTTGATAACCTCACTCGTTATTCCACTTTCTAGGTCGTTTATGAATATGTCAAAAAGCAGCGGACCCAGCACAGATCCCTGGGGTACACCACTATTCACTTTTCTCCATTGGGAAAATTGGCCATTAAGCCCTACCCTCTGCTTTCTATCTTTTAACCAGTACCTGATCCACAATAGTACACTGCCTCCTATCCCATGACTCTTTAGTTTTGCCAAAAGTCTCTGATGAGGGACCTTGTCGAAGGCTTTCTGAAAGTCCAGATACACAATATCAACCGACTCACCTTTGTCCACCTGTTTATTCACTCCTTCAAAAAAACATAACAGATTAGTAAGACAAGATCTTCCTTGTCTAAAGCCATGTTGGCTGTCTTCCATTAGCTTGTGACTATCTACATGCTGAGTAATTTTTATTTATTTATTTATTTATTATTAGTTTTTCTATACCGCACTATTCGGAATCAGCGCGGTTTACAATGAACAGGTTTGTACAATGTGGAACAATCAGACATTGAACTTACATATAACAGGGAATTTAAACTTGGATAACAGGTGAACTTTATATTTTATTCTTTATGATGGTTTCTACCATTTTTCCTGGTATTGACGTCAGGCTCACCCGTCTGTAGTTTCCCGGATCACCCCTGGAACCCTTTTTAAAAATTGGTGTTACACTGGCGATCCTCCAATCTTCAGGTATTACAGATGATTTTAATGATAGTTCACAGATTACTGATAGCAGGTCTGCAATCTCATATTTCAGTTCTTTCAACACCCTTGGATGTATACCATCCAGCCCAGGTGATTTGCTACTCTTCAGTTTATCTAATTTTTGTAAGACATCTTCCCGATGTATTGATATTTCCTTCAATTCTTCCGCACCTTTAAATACCACTTCAGTCATGGGTAACATACCTACATCTTCCTCAGTAAAGTCCGAAGCAAAGAATTCATTCAGTCTCTCCGCTATCGTCTTGTCGCCTCTTAGTGCTCCTTTAACCCCTTTATCATCTAATGGTCCAACTGACTCTCTCACAGGGTTTTTGCTACGAATGTACTTGAAAAGGTCTTTATTTCGCGTTTTTCCTTACTATCCCTCCTCCACTAATTAAATCAAAGGCGATCATGCTATGATCACTATTGCCAAGTGGCCCCAACACCCTTATCTCTTGCACTAGATCTGGTGTTCCACTAAGGACTAGGTCTAATGTGGCTTCCCCTCTGGTCGGTTCTTGAACCATCTGCTCCAAGAAGCAGTCATTTATTTCATCTAGGAACTTTATCTCCCTAGCATGTCCTGACGTGACACTGACCCAGTCAATACCGGGGTAATTGAAATCACCCATTATTATTACTGCGCTGTAACTTTTGTTAGCTTCCTTGATTTCTTTGAGCATTTCATCATCCATTTGGTCATTCTGGCCAGGTGCTCTATAGTACACCCCCACTGCCATTGCCTTCCCCCTTTTATATGGAATTTTCAATCCATATAGATTCTACAGCAGATTTTGTTTCCTGCAAAACTTTAATCCTTTCTGAGTCAATGCCCTCTCTAACATAGAGCGCAACCCCTCCACCAATTTGATCAGCTCTATCATTACGATATAGTTTGTACCCAGGTATCACAGTGTCCCACTGGTTGTCCTCCTTCCACCATGTCTCTGATATTCCAATCATATCTAACCTTTCATTTAGTGCTATATATTCTAACTCTCCCATCTTATTCTTTAGACTTCTAGCATTTGCATACAAGCATTTTGGAGAATGTATTTTATTCATGTTAATTTGGCTATTGTTAGACATGGGTAAATTGGGATCTTTAAGCTCTGTCTGCTCCATACTTGAGGGCATTTGGGCTACTTTACTCTTTTGTGGAACCTCTCTGCTTTTGGTAGTATCCTTCATGGATACATTCTTCCGTACCATCCGCTGCTCTATCTCCTTTTTAAAGGTTAATGCCAGCAGTCTGGTTCCATCCCGGTTAAGGTGAAGCCCATCCCTTCGGAAGAGCCCCTCCTTTCCCCAGCATGTTCCCCAGTTCCTAACAAATCCAAAACCCTCATCTCTGCACCATTGTCTCATCCACGCATTGAGACTCCGGAGCTCTGCCTTCCTTTTGGGTCCTGAGCGTGGAACAGGAAGCATTTCGGAGAATGCTACCATGGAAGTTCTGGATTTCAACTTCTTACCTAAAAGCCTAAATTTTGCCTCCAGAACCTCCCTACCACATTTTCCTGTCATTGGTATCAACATGTACCAAGACAGCAGACTCCTCCCCAGCACTATATAAGAACTTATCTAGGTGGCGCGTGAGGTCCGCTACCTTCGCACCAGGCAGGCATGTTACCAGGCGATCTTCATGTCCACCAGCCACCCAGCTATCTACATGCCTAATGATCGAATCACCAACTATAACGGCTGTCCTAACCCTTCCCTCATGGGCACATGGTCCTGGAGAAACTTCCTCAGTGCGAGAGAGTTTTACATCACCTGGAGGAGAGGTCCTAGTTACAGGATCACTTCCTGCCACACCAGGGTGATGCTCTCCTGTCACGTGACCTCTCTCCTCCATGGCAACAGGGGTGCTGCCAGACTGGAGGTGGGACTTCAGGACTATATCCCTGTAGGTCTCGTCTATGTACCTCTCTGTCTGTCTTATGTTTTCCAAGTCTGCTACTTTAGCCTCTAGAGAATGGACTTGTTCCCTGAGAGCAAAGAGCTCCTTGCACCTAGTGCACACGTAAGACCTCTCACCAACTGGGAGAAAATCATACATGTGGCACTCAATGTAAAAGACTGGAAAGCCCCCATCCCTCTGCTGGACTGCTGTCTGACTACATTCCTGCTTGTTCCTGGAGATAGCATAGTTATTCACCTGTAACAGATGATCTCCGGGCAGGGGCGGCCCAAGGGGGGTGCGGGGCCATGTGCGGAGACTTGGTGCGGGGCCTCATTTGCATAAGTGGCCTTATTTGCATAAATATTTGCATAATGCTAACATACACTAACTTTTAGTAAACATGTCTCTTAATGAGTGTATGGATAAAGACAGACTAAAAGATTTCTACATTACTATAATCCAGTGCCAACCGCCAGGCACATTAGGAACTACTACAAACACTGCCCATTTAGAACCAATAGCAAACCCGCCGTATCCTAACAGCACTACCAGGACTCACAAAGCACCATACCCTACCTATCAAAAGGCAACACTGCAAATATTAAACCAATACAGAGAACAACAATACATGACCTACTGGGGAAAGAGAACAAGTGGCAATGTCAAATAGGAATTACATAAACAGAATACCTCAGCTCAGTTATACATGCAGAACATAGACCATCACCAAACAAGGAATCACAATTTAGAAACAGGAAGGCAATAGTTAAACTGGGAACCCCAAAAGCCAAACTTGGAATGTACAACAACACTGTAGAAATAAAACTATAAATTAATTTTCTCTTGTACCAAACAAAGCGCAGACGTTAATGATGCACATTTCCCAGAGCTTTCATATTCCAGTTAATAAATTCAAAATAAAGAGATATCTTTCTACCTTTTGTGCATGTTTTTTTCAGTTGCAATTGCTCCAGCCACTTTCTTCTGGTTTCTTCATGTTTTCTGCTAACTCTCCATCATCTGCTGTCCATTTGTCCTTTCTTCTCTCTTCTAGTTTTTTTTTCCATTCTCTCTCTCTACATCTGCTTTAACATACTAATCTTTCTCCTTTTGCTCTTTCCTCATTCCTATTTCATCCAGTCAAATTTTACCCCTCCATCCTCAATCCCCACTTACTCTCCCAATACCCGGCCAATTGTAGATTTTTTATCCCTCCCACACAAAATATTTTTCCCCTCTCCATTTTACTCTCCCAGCCCCATCCCATTCTAATCCTCCCCCAACATCAGCTCCCTTCTAGTTCCAGCCTCACCCAGCATCCATTCCCTTCTAGTCCCTGCATCAGCCCATTTCCAGTCCTAGCCCCCCATCAGCCCATTTCCAGTCCTAGCAACCCCCAACCCAATACCAGTCCTAGCCCCCCCATCAACCCACTTCCAGTCCTAACCCCATCAACCCATTTCCAGTCAGCCCCCCATAGCCCATTGCCAGTCCTAACACCCCCCATCAGCCCACAGCCCATTACCAGTCCTAACCCCATCAGCCCACCTCAAGTCCTAACCCTCCCCATCAGCCCATTTCCTGTCCTAGCCCCCCCATAGCCCATTATCAGTCCTAACCCCCCCATAGCCCATTACCAATTCTAACCCCCCATCAGCCCACAGCCCATTACCAGTCCTAACCCCATCAGCCCACCTCCAGTGTTAACCCCCCCATCAGCCCATTTCGTCCTAATCCCCATCACCCAATTTTCAGTTTAAGCCCCCCATACCCCATTACCAGTCCTAACCTCCCCATCAGCCCACTCCCAGTCCTAATCCCACCAGCCCATTTCCAATCCTAATCCCCCATCACCCAATTTTTAGTTTAAGCCCCCCATAGCCCATTAGCAGTCCTAACCCCCCCATCAACCCACTTCCAGTCCTAATCCCATCAGCCCATATAAAGACTTAGCTCCCCCATAGCCCATCACCACTCCTAACCCCCCAGCCCCCCATAGCCCATCACCACTCCTAACCCCCCCAGCCCCCATAGCCCATCACCACTCCTAACCCCCCCAGCCCCCATAGCCCATCACCACTCCTAAACCCCACATCCCACTCATATCCCATCACCACTCCTATCAACCCCAGCCTCCCCATAGCCCATCACCACTCCTAACCCCCCCAGCCCCCCCATAGCCCATCAGCACTCCTAACCCCCCAGCCCATCAGCACTCCTAACCCCCCCATAGCCCCCCCATAGCCCATCAGCACTCCTAACCCGCCCCATAGCCCCCATAGCCCATCAGCACTCCTAACCCCCCCAGCCCATCAGCACTCCTAACCCCCTCAGCCCCCCATAGCCCATCAGCACTCCTAACCCCCCCCAGCCCCCCCATAGCCCCCCATAGCCCATCAGCACTCCTAACCCCCAGCCCATCAGCACTCCTCACCCCCCCTTATCACGCCATAGCCCGTCAGAACTCCTAAACCCCCCAGGCCCGCTCTCCTAACCACCCCTGCCCCCCTTAGCCCTTCAGCACTCCTAACCCCCCAGCCCATCAGCACTCCTAACCCCCCCATAGCCCCCCATAGCCCATCAGCACTCCTAACCCGCCCCATAGCCCCCCATAGCCAATCAGCACTCCTAACCCCCCAGCCCATCAGCACTCCTAACCCCCCATAGCCCATCAGCACTCCTAACCCCCCCAGCCCAGCACTCCTAATCCCCCAGCCCCCCATAGCCCATCAGCACTCCTAACCCCCTGCCCATCACCACTCCTAACCCCCCCAGCCCCCCATAGCCCATCAGCACTCCTAACCCGCCCCCCCAGCTCAGCTCAGCTCAGCTCAGCCCAGCCCAGCCCAGCCAAAATTTCTTTTTAAAAAAGCTGTCTTCTCCCGCTGCCGGGGCCGCCGCGGCAGAATCAAGTGTGCCGCGGGGCTCCCCCTGCCCAACAGAGCCTGCCCTCCCCTGTATCCGCTCTCTCGTACCGCTGCCTGCCGTCTCCCGCGCCGGCTTTCAGAGTGCGAAGGGACTAGTTTCCCTTTCGCGGCTCTGTTAAGCCCGCGGGGGCTGATGGGAACTTCCCATCAGCCCCCGCGGGCTTAACAGAGCAGCGAGGGAGAAACTCTCCTCTCGCGCTCTGAAAGTCGGCGCGTGAGACTGCAGGCAGCTGTACGAGAGAGCGGATACAGGGGAGGGCAGGCTCTGCTGGGCAGGGGGGGCCCCGCGGCACACTCGATTCTGCCGCTGCGGCCCCGGCAGCGGGAGAAGACAGCTTTTTTTTTTTTTTTTAATTTGACTTTAGGATCAGAATGTTTTTTGCGCGGGACCCCCTGAAACGCAGGGCCCTGTGCAAAAAACATTCTCGCTCAATGGACAGGCCGGCCCTGTCTCCGGGAACAGCAGGAATTTAGTCTTCACAACCCACCTCCCCTAGGAGTTGTATCTCTCTATCTCTTTCTTTTTCCCTCTCTCTCTCTCTTTGTCTCAGCTTTAAAACTCAACTGGAGAGAGGCAGTTGGGAAAGGCAGGAAGGCAGCACGCAGGCGCTGTGGGATGCTCCCAAAAGCTTTCTAATTGGACGCTGGGGAGCGTTCCCGCGCAGGCTCCGTCGGTACCGACGATACCCATATGTGAAGACTAAATTCCTGCTGTTCCCAGTGATCACCTGTTACTGGTGAGTAACTATGCTTTCTCTACAGGGAGAACTATTCAGCCAACTGGTAACAGAACCCACACGTGAAGGTGCCATACTGGACTTGGTGCTTACCAATGGTGAAAGTGTTTCTGATGTTATAGTGGGAGATCATTTTGCATCTAGTGATCACCAGATGGTGTGGTTCAGTATTAGGACTAGGGCTGATAAAATCCATTCAAAAGGGAGGGTCTTAGACTTTAGGAAAACTAACTTTGCCCAGATGGGACATTACCTCAAGGAGTTGATGGGAATATCTGGGGGATGTAGAAAAGAAATGGGCAAGATTGAAGGGGGATATTTTAAGGGCAACCAACCTTTTTGTTAGAAAGGTAAATAAATGTAAAAGGAGACCACTATGGTTCTTGAAATAGCTGAAAAGGTGAAGAAAAAGAGTGAGTCCTTCATAACATACAAAACATCACCGAAAGAGGGAGAGAGGACCAAATATGAAGAAAACCTCACCAAACAGCAAACTACTACTACTTGGTGATTCCATCATCAGTGGCACCAACTTGGGAACACAATTCAAAGGAGAAAAGATAGTCAAGTGCCTCCCAGGCTCTTCAACCAGCAGGAATACAAACCACATTGTTGAAGTACTTAGCACAGAAAGTGAACACTCCAAACTTGATGTTATGCACTTGGGCACAAATGACCTGGCTAGAAACAATGCCTCTACAGTCCAATAGGACTTCCAATCTCTGGGAGAGAAACTCAAGCCCATTGTTAACACTGTTGCATTCTCAGAGGTTCTACCTGTGCTTGGTAAGGGGACAAAAAGGCTGCATCGCATTAAGAACTTTAATACATGGCTCCAGACCTGGTGCAAACAAGAAGGATTCAGATTTATTGGTGACTGGGGTAACAGATGGAACAACAAGAGACTATGCTGTGCTGATGGACTACATCTCTCTGTCTCAGGGAAAAGAATCCTAAGTGAAAAATTCAAGCAATATGTGGATATGCATTTAAACTAGAAAAAGGGGGTGACGGATATAGAAGGTCAAGCTCTGGACGTCACCCCCTGCACAAGCAGATTAAAATCAGAGACAGCCGCACTTTTAAACCACACATCAAAAACAAATGGGAAGATGTAGGCAGAACAAAATCAATGCTAAATACACACAAGCCAGTTAAATGCTGGAAAGCAATGAGCACAAATGCTCGAAGCTTAGCCAACAAAATTCCGGACCTGGAAGCCCTAATAGTGGAAATGGATTTGGACATTGTGGCCATTACAGAAACATGGCTAAATTAATCACATGATTGTGATATAGTCATACCTGGCTATAATCTATTCAGAAGAGACAGAGAAAATGGAAGAGGAGGAGGAGCAGCCTTGTATGTCAAAAAAGCAATATTAAAGCTACAGAAATGCAGGGTGCATGGGGAAAAGAAGAAGCGCTCTTGACTGTGTTGGAAAGAGGAGATGGCACTGTCATCCATACTGCTGTAGTCTACAGACCTCTGACACAAATTGAAGAGATAGATAACGAATTGATTATAGATATTGCCAAGATAGCCACAAAGGGGGAAGCAATCATATTAGGGTGACTTTTATCTATCTGATGTGGATTGGATTACTCCTTCTGCAAATCTGGAAAGAAGCAAAAAAATTGTGGCTGTTCTTCAAGATGCGTTACTTAGACAAATGGTGATGGAAACAACCAGGGAAAGCTCAACGCTGGCTTTAGTGCTCACCAACGGTGATAGCATGTTGAATGTCTGCGTGAGTGCCCCTGTGAGCAACAGCGACCATCACAAGGTGTGGTTTGAGATAAAAGCCATGGTAAAGACCAATCATAGCAAGCTCAAAGTCCTAAACTTCAAAAACACTGACTTCAGTAAAATGCCGAGTACCTAAAGGAGGAGCTGACAGGGTGGAAGGGGGATAAGGGAAGTGGAATTGCAATGGGCTAAACTAAAGGTGGCAATAAAAGGGGCAACAGATAAATATGTAAGAAAGTAAACAAAAACAAGAGGAGAAGAAAACCTATTTGGGTTTCCAAAGAAGTGGCTGCTCAAATAAAGGCAAAAAACACAGCTTTCGCAAAATTCAAAAGTTCGCAAACCCAGAAATGAATACAGAATCAAACTCAAAGAGACAAAGCGAGAAATAAGGATAGCAAAATCAAAGGCAGAGGAAAAGATGGCTAAAGATGTTAAGTGTGGCGACAAAGCCTTCTTCAGGTATATTCGGGAAAGGAAGAAGATCAGAGGTGGAATTGCAGGACTCAGAAGTGCTGCGAATGGACTCGTGGAAAGTGACATTGAAAAAGCGAAATTGCTAAACGAATACTTGTGCTCTGCTTTTACTAAAGAAAGTCCTGGAGAAGGACCACCTGTGACTCCCAAATATAAAAATGGGAATGAAGTAGATACCACACCATTCACAGAAGATGATGTGTTAGAACAACTTGCGAAAAGTGGACAAGGCCATGGGACCGGATGGGATACATCCCAGGATACTGAAAGAGCTCAGAGAGGTTCTTGCAGGACCGTTAAAGGATGTCTTCAACAGATCCTTGGAAACAGGAGAGGTTCCTCAGGACTGGAGAATGGCTGATGTCGTACCTCTACACAAAAGTGGTGACAGGGAAGAAGTGTCAAACTACAGGCCTGTGAGTCTTACCTCGGTGGCGGGAAAAGTAATGGAGGCGCTCCTGAAAGAGCGAATAGTGAACTTTCTCAAAACCAACAGGTTGCAAGACCCGAGGCAACATGGATTTACCGAAGGACGATCTTGCCAAACAAATCTGATTGAGTTCTTTGACCAGGTGACCAGGGAGCTAGATCAGGGGCATGCGATGGATGTCATCTACCTGTATTTCATCAAAGCCTTTAATACTGTTCCTCATAGGAAGTTAATCAATAAACTCAGTAGCTTGGGGATGGATCCTAAGATGGTAAATTGGATCAGAAATTGGTTGACTGACAGACGACAGAAGGTGATGGTACATGGAGCTCACTCGGATGAAAGGAAGGTGATTAGCGGGGTGCCCAGGGGTCGGTCCTGG
The DNA here is from genome assembly GCA_033557465.1 of Ichthyophis bannanicus. NCBI lineage: Eukaryota > Metazoa > Chordata > Amphibia > Gymnophiona > Ichthyophiidae > Ichthyophis > Ichthyophis bannanicus. The sequence goes on from CM066034.1 coordinate 1,033,487,201, forward strand.
GCCCGGCACTGTTCAATGTATTTGTGAGTGATATTGCTGAAGGACTGAATGGAAAAGTCTGTCTTTTTGCAGGTGACATGAAAATTTGCAAGAGTGGACTCCCCCGAGGGAATGGTTAACATGAGGGAAGATCTACAAAAGCTGGAAGAATGGTGTAATGCTTGGCAATTAAGATTTAATCCAAAGAAGTGCAGAGTCATGCACTTGGGTAGCAGAAATCCAAGGGAAATGTACGCAATAGGGGGCGAGAGGTTGATGTGCACGGATCAGGAGAAAGACCTTGGTGTGATTATTTCTGAAGATCTCAAGGTGGCAAAACAGTGTGACAAGGTGGTGGCAAAAGCCAAGAGGATGTTGGGCTGCATACAAAGAGGAATCACCAGCAGAAAGGAAGAGGTACTTATGCCACTGTACAAGTCACTGGTGAGGCCTCACTTGGAATATTGTGTTCAGTTTTGGAGACCGTATCTTGCAAAAGATGTAAAAAGACTGGAAACTGTTCAGAGGAAGGCAACCAAAATGATTTGGAGCCTGTGTCAGAAGCCTTATGAGAAGAGACTTGAAGACCTAAATATGTACACTTTGGAGGAGAGGAGGGACAGGGGAGATATGATTCAGACCTTTAAATACTTGAAGGGAAATAATGAGCAAACAAACTCTTCCAAAGATGGGAAAGCTGTAAAACTAGAGGGCATAACAGGAAGCTGCAAGGTGTTAAATTGAAAGGCAATGTCAGGAAATACTTTTTCTCAGAAAGGGTGGTGGATGCTTGGAATGCCTTCCCAATGGAAGTGGTGGGGGCAAACATGGTGACGGAATTCAAAATGGCATGGGACAGACACAGTGGATCCCTTTACAGCAACAGGATAAAATAAAAATAAACGGAACCATCTAATTTATCAGCAAATAGGGGTGTCCTGCATAGAGTGGTGGGTTCAACCCTAAACAGGGATGTGGGGAGGGGTGGCCTGCATGGAGCAGCAGGTGCACCTACTCTTGCCATCGTGCTGGGCAGACTAGATGTACCATGCTGGTCTTTATCTGCCGTCGTTTACTATGTTACTTTGTTAATATTTGGAAAAACTTAGAGAAGTTAGCAAAGTAGTCAGGAAAGCAAAGATAAAAAAAGAAGAAGAAATAGCCAATGCAATACAATGGAAGGGTAAGACATTTTTCAGATATGTTAGTGAGAGGAAGAAGGGCAAAGTGAGGTTACTTGCCTGTAACAGGGTTTCTCCATGGACAGCAGGATAAGTCAGCCACACTTGGTGACATCATCCAACGGCGCTGAGACGGAAGTACTCTCCATAGCTCTGAAGGGCTTTTTGCCCTTCTGAGCATGAGCCAACTGGCCCACCCCCCAGCCCGCCCCTACCTAGCCAGTTCGTCACTAGCTGATCCTTTGCCGCTAGGAGGTGGGCACCGATTGGAGGCCGACCCCTTCCCAGGGGAGGTGGGCAGGTATGTGTGGCTGACTTATCCTGCTGTCCATGGAGAACCCCTGTTACAGGTAAGTAACCTTGCTTTCTCCTAGGACAAGCAGGATGAGTCAGCCATACTTGGTACCTCCCAAGCTGCCGTGTGCTGTGGCGGAAGGGGGAAGGCCGAAGCCTAGATCAGGTTCAGGGATGAACAGGTGTGAATTAAACCCATGTCCCCTGATTATGGGGGCATTGCAGTAACCAGTAGGCTACACCTCCACACTGACACATTCCCAAGCAGGCTGGATGTCTTATTGCACCTAGGAGCATCGCCTGGTGGTGGTGCCTAAACATGTAACGTGTACGCGTGCAGTAAAAAACATGCAGAGCGCAGTGATAATGGGCGAACGCCTATGTGATAGAGAGTGCAGTGATAATGAGCATATATATGCAAACACGATGCGCACATGTGCAGCAGCAGGCATGGGGTCCCTCACTTGGTTTGCAGCTTGTCGTGCTGTGACGGCTTGTGTACATCAGTGCTGCTGAGAGCTAAACTATCGGTAGTTTAACTACTGGCAGGATCTCCCAAGATGGACAGGTCTCAGCTGAGGTGCCAGACCAAGACAAACCACCCATCTGGACAGCAGCAGAATAGGATAGTGTTGACGGCGGAGGATCACATTTCTGTGACAACGGCAACAACACCAAACTTAAACTGCGCGGAAGAAAGGCCCGACAATCTACTTCTGTATCTTGCCATGAAAACCCAATGGATAGTTACAACAAAACAAATTGTGCTATAGTGCTGGAAGATGAGACCCCCAGGTCGGAAGGCACTCAACTAGCTACTGGGGAAGAGCTGAAGACTTCTCAGAATAAAGCCAGCATTTATGATGTGGTTGGATCAAAGCCCTCGGGACATCTGACTGCTGATGTAGCTGCGCATGAAATGAGAGTCAGAAGCTGTAAAGATGTCTTACGTATTGGAACATGGAACATACGAAGCATGAACCAAGGGAAGTTGGAGGTGGTCAAGAATGAAATGGAACGTGTACATCTTGATCTGTTGGGTGTCAGCGAACTGAAATGGACTGGCATTGGGCACTTTACATCAGATGATCACATGGTCTACTATGCTGGAAATGAAAGACAAAGAAGAAATGGTGTTGCATTTATAATAAAGAAGAAACTTGCAAGAACTGTAATGAAATACAATGCAGTCAGCGAACGCTTAATCTCTATTCGTCTATGAGGAATGCCTATCAACACAACTATAATTCAAGTATATGCCCCAACAACAGCTGCAGAAGAGAATGAAATTGAAGAGTTCTATGAACAAGTACAAGCTGAAAATGACAGAACATGCAAACAGGATATCCTGATAGTCATGGGAGACTGGAACGCAAAAGTTGGCAACAAAGAAGAAGGCAAAGTAGTTGAAAAATATGGACTTGGCAACAGAAATGAAGCTGGAGAAAGACTGATAGACCAACGATCTATTCATCTCAAACACCTTCTTCCAGCAACACAAGCGGCGACTGTACACATGGACTTCACCCAATGGATTGTATAAAAATCAAATTGACTACATCTGTGGAAGTCAACGATGGAAAAGTTCTATAACATCAACAAAGACAAAACCTGGAGCTGACTGTGGTACAGATCATCAACTACTAGTATGCAAACTCAAGCTAAAGTTGAAAAAGAGCAAACCACTCATGAATGCAGCAAAATATGACCTTGAGAATATACCACTGGAATTTAAAGACTGCCTGCAAAATCAATTTGCTGCTTTAGATACAAATGACAGAGCTCCAGAAGAGTTATGGAATGACATCAAGAAGGTTGTGTTGGAAGAAAGCGCGAAGTCTCTATAAAAGGTGAAAAAGCAAAAACGGCCAAAATGGATGACGGAAGAAACTCTGAAACTTGCCCAGAAACGCAGAGAAGCTAAAGCCAGAGGAGAAAGAAAGACAATAACAGAACTCAACAGAGATTCCCAACGTGCAGCAAGACAGGACAAGGAAAAGTACTACAACGATGCATGCAAGGAAATAGAAGCAGAAACTGTTAAAGGAGGAACAAGATCAGCTTTCCTAAAGCTACGAGAGTTAAAGAAAAAGTTCCAGCCTCGAATTGGAATGTTACAAGATGCTCAAGGTTCTATGTTGTATGATGCTGAGAAGATCAAGAAAAGGTGGAAGGCATATACAGAGTTTTTATATGATAAAGATCAAGTGAACCAACAGCCGTTTCAACCTGTACTTATGATCGGAAACCATTGGTGACGAAAGAAGAAGTTAAAGCAGCATTGAAAGCCTTATCAAAGAACAAAGCACCAGGCATTGATAGCATTCCCATAGAAGTATTACAGCAATCTGATGCAGCTGTTACCGTACTTACAAGGCTCTGCCAAGAAATATGGAAGACAACATCATGGCCAACTGACTGGAAAAGATCTGTGTTTATACCAATACTAAAAAAAGGTGATCCAACTGACTGTAGAAATTATCGCACAATCGCTCTGATCCCACATGCCAGCAAAATTCTACTGAAGATTATTCAAAAGAGACTACAACCATACCTGGAACAAGAACTACCTGAATTGCAAGCAGGGTTCAGGAAAGGGCAAGGAAGGAGAGGCATCATTGCGGATGTGAGATGGATCCTTGAAAAGACTAAAGAATACTAAAAGGATATCTATTTGTGCTTTATCGACTATAGCAAGGCTTTTGACTGTGTAAACCATGAGAAACTCTGGGCCACATTACGAGGCATGGGTATACCAGAACACCTGATTGTACTCTTGCATAATCTGTACATTGATCAAGAAGCAGCAGTTCGAACAGAACAAGGAGAAACAGAATGGTTTAAAATAAGCAAAGATGTAAGACAGGGCTGCATACTTTCCCCCTACCTGTTTAATTTATATGCAGAACAAATCATCAGAGAAGGAGGATTGTATGAAGACAACAGAGGTGTGAAGATTGGTGGAAGACTCATCAACAACCTTCGCTATGCTGATGATACCACATTACTGGCTGAAAGTGAAGATGATCTGAAACATTTGCTTCTCACAATCAAAGAACATAGTCTCAAAATGGGCCTGCACCTTAATGTAAGGAAGACAAAGATCATGACAACTGGCATAATCAACAGGTTCATCGTTGAAGGAGAAGAAATTGAAATTGTGAACAACTTTAACCTACTTGGATCAACTATCAATAAAAAAGCAACAAGCAGTCAAGAAATCAGACGACGCATTGCTCTTGGCAGAATGGCTATGAAAGACCTAGATAAGATCCTCAAGAGCAGAGATGTCTCTCTCCATACAAAGATTCGACTTCTTCAAGCCATGGTATTTTCAATAACATCATATGGATGTGAAAGCTGGACAGTGAAAAAGGTAGACAGGAAGAAAATTGATGCCTTTGAATTATGGTGCTGGCGGCGAATACTGTGTATACCATGGACTGCCCGAAGAACAAACCAGTCGGTACTAGAGATCAAACCTAAGCTTTCTTTAGAAGCTCAGATGACAAGACTTCGACTTTCATACTTTGGACACATCATGCGACGAGAGAGATCATTAGAGAAAGATATCATGCTTGGCAAGATAGAAGGTCAACGCAAAAGAGGAAAGCCAGCAATGAGATGGATCGATACAATAACAATAGCTACGAGTACCAGTCTGTCAACAATGAGCCGCCTGACTCAAGACCGCACACAATTTAGGATAGCTATCCAGAGGGTCGCCATGAGTCGACTCCAACTCGACGGCACTTAACAACAACAACAACATGCAAACACGATGTGCACATGTGCAGCAGCAGGCATGGGGTCCCATCGAGCAGTAGCGGTGAGGTAGTCACTGAGAGCAAAGATAGCAACAGCATATATATATATCGGCTGTGCTACGAGAGTGGTGGAAATTGGGCATTAATACAGCCACAGCGGTGAAGTGGTCACTGCGAGCAAGGATAGGAACAGCCTCGATATCGACTGTGGTGCAAGATTAAGCATTAAATGTGACTGGGCAGGAGACAGTTCATGGTTTGGGGTGTGTCCAAGCAGGGGGTGTCTACATGTTGAGACTGCTTAGCTAGAGGATGTGTTTGTCCAAGTTGCAAGCTCTAGGTGGTAGTGATCCTGGACAGTGTGCACTGGTGCCAGGTGGCTTGCAGACATACGCCACCTGTATGGGACACTGGTTGGGTGGCTGGAGGATATGTCTGTTCTTGGTGTGAGGTCCGGATGGAAGCCATGTGGCCACTTGAGTCCTGTGCTCACCCATATCACAGTTTGAGCCCCTGCTTGTGCCCCTGCAATCCCCAGAGGTGGGGCCTGCTAGGACCGGGCGGGCAGGGTTATTGGGATCGCATGAGACAAAGAGTCAGGTCCCTTATTGCTGGGGATGTGTTGCTATCAAGAGTATGGGGCCTTTGCTCTTCTAGGGAGGGATTCAGCAATCCGATGTTCTGACAGATGTCCTGCAATCCAAAGTTCTGACAGATGTGACTCCACTAAGTGAAACGGACCTGGGGTGGTGTCCCGAGGCTGGCTTGGTAGTGTATGCCACCAGGGCTTGCCGTGAGGACCGCTATCTGAAATAATCTTTCAGGGGTCTACCTCAGTTCTGTCTGCAGTGGCTCGGTAGTGAGGCAGTCATCAGGGTAATCCTCGAGGTGTTCACCATGTTAGCTGGCAGAGGGCCAGGGGTATTGTGGTATTGAGGCTGCAGGGAGCCATTGTAGAGGCCGTGATTGCAAGGTTGGGGACATGTGTGTGCTGCTGCAACTTGCACCAGGCGCTGTAGGACTTGTCTGCTGATGGTGCCACAGCACCAATTTCATTCGTATTGCATCGGTAGTTGGGAAGGGTCAGGTATGAATGATCACCTAACAGACAACAGGGTCAGGTCGAGTTACACAATGTCCACCAACACTAGACCCAGGTGGGGAAAGTGATGGTCTGGCCAGTGGGAAAGATGAGGATGGCCTGGGCTCTGCCCATTTTACACAGTTGCACTGCATGTTCCCTGCATGGTGGGCAGGTCGATTTGTGGTCAGTCCCACTGATAGAAGAGGGGAGCAGCTGAAGAAGGAAGCTGCTGCCCAGGGTTAAGGGTTCATCTGACTCACGGCTGAAAATGGCCATCAACTCTCCCTCTGCCCCAGCAGAGGGCACCTTACAGTGGGCACTGCCTGGATAGTGGGTACCACTTAGATGGGGTACTGTCTGGATGGGGTAAGATTTCTTGCAGGGGAGTGGGACCTGTTCCCCTTGTGTGTCAGTGAGGGGCTATGGCCACCTTGTTGATTATCTGGCCAGGCCCTAGAGTACAGAGCCACAGGTATTGCGGCACTCTGGTGATGTGCTGTAATTTCACAACATGGTCTGCAGTCAGGTCTTGAACCTGTGACCTTTTATTCATATGCACCAGCCTTGTGAGAGAGCCGCGGCGCTGGCCTTGGGTAAATCATGAAGAAGAGCCCTAGACTGGTGATCCCCAGACTGGCCTTGAACCTGCCATCCTGTGGGCTTAGGTTTTTGTGCCATGGGGAGGGGCCTGTCCTGTGCAGGGTTCCCTCTGCCTCTGTTTTCGGAGGAGTGAGTGCAGCTGTGCAGTTTCACCAGAGATGCAGGCTTCACACAGAAGGCCATGGTATTTAGGAGACGAGGAGGCACCCCATGTTATGATGATGATGGTGCCTCTCCAATGTTGTGGGAGGATTGCCTTGGACACTGTGATGCTGATATACACTCCCACAGCATCCAGTCCATGTGAGGCTTCCGGTGGTTCACCCGAGAGCCCAAGGAAGGGTATGGTTTGCTGGATCACTGCCTGGGTCTTCCAAGATGGCCAGGCAGAGGTCGTTCATGGGAGGCACCAATACCTTTGCAGACGTGTGTTGAGCACCTGCGAGTCAAGGAGCACAGCTATGCAGCATGGACTAGGCCATGATTTGGTCCCACATGTTCCTTTTTTTTATGTGGAGTATGGTTTCTCAGTCAAGGCCTGATGAGGAAGCAGTCCTGGCAGTGGCACAGGCCAATATAGGACCTGGCTGAAAGGGCAGTGTTGCTGAATCCGAGGGAATGGAAGGGGCATATCCCCAACCTGATGGTGGAGGCTATGCTTGCCTCAGGAACCCCTGCTTCAGACCTCCTTTTTTTTTTTAAACTACGACTGCACTTGTCGAGGCTGGCCATTTCTCCTTTGGATAACCTGAGTGGTTATACTCCCGGGAGCAGATGCTGGTTTCCTGCCAGTGGATGTACCCAGAGATCTGTGGAAGGGAGGACAAGTGGGACTCAACCCCAAATCCCAGGCTTCTTTCTTGCCCCTGCAGGGCTCATCCCATGCGCCGCTTGTCTGTTCAAGGCGCTCTGCCACCATAGCCTCAGGATAGAGAGAGAGCCGGAGCAGCGATCCTCGGCAGTGGCAGAGGGGCATTGGCCAGTTGGGAATGCTTCTAGGGGGTGAATCTGAAGTTGCAGCTGAGGATGGAGGCCTTCTAGGCACATCCCGAGCAGTGTCGACGGCAGCAGTGGCAGAGTCCTTCCGAGGTGTCTGCTGCTGGGCTGGGAGCATCCGCTGAGATTGTAAGCACATGGTCCATAGGACAGCTGCCGAGACATGGCCCACAGGATGGTCTCCAGGGAGAGGCAGAACCAGGGTGGAGTCAACGCCATTGGGTGCTGGGCTTGTGATTGGGGATGGAGGCCTTTGAGGCACATCCCGAGTGGCAGCGGCTGCAGCAGCAGCGGTGTTTCTCAACCCCACATGCAGCGAGTTCCCGACTGGGACTAGGGGAGTGGCATCTGCTTTAAACTTCTGCCGGATGTTCAGAAGTTCTTTAATCAGTGGCATCCGCAGGCTGCAAGCACATGGCTGGCAGGGGCTTCCAGCCAGCCCTTCCTGAACGGTGCTGGAATGGATCTGAAACAAAGAAGCATCAGAAACAGTATTAGGGGCATTTTAAATGAAGTAAGTAAAGGAAGAAGGAGAATTTCTCTTTTTCTCTTCAGAATAAGTTCAGAATTTGGTAATTTCAGTTGGAGAGTAGAGAGGTCTGTCTTGCTGGCAAGGTGGAAGAACTGAAACTGGCTAGCTAGGGGTGGACTGGGAGGTGGGGACAGTTGGCTCATGCTCTATGGAGAGTACTTCCATCTCGGTGCCGTCAGATGACATCACCAAGTGTGGCTGACTCATCCTGCTTGTCCTAGGAGAAAAGTGGTAATACATAAGAACATAAGATATGCCATACTGGGTCAGACCAACGGTCCATCAAACTCAGTGTCCTGTTTCCAGCAATGGCCAATCTAGGTCACAAGTACCTAGCAGTTTCCCCAAAAGACACAAGTTCCACAATGCTTGTACTGGGACAAGCAGTGGATTTCCTGGGTCCCCTTTAATAATGGTTTATGGACCTTTCCTCCAGGAACTTGTCCAAACCTTTTCTAAACCCAGCTACACTAACAGCTTTTACTATATCCCCTCGTAACGAATTCCAGACTCAAGGGTGAAGGGGAGGAATATGTAGAAACTGATGAGGATAAAACAGAATTGCTTAACAAATATTTCTGTTCTGTATTCACAGATGAAGGGCCAGAAGCAGGACCTCAGAAAACACCCACAAACAGGAACAGAAGTGACGGGGATCTTGAATGATTTTCAGAAGACTCTGTCCATGAGGAACTAATTAAACTAAAGGTAGACAAAGCGATAGAACCAGATAAGATACAGCCATGAATACTGAAGGAACTTCAGGACGTTCTAGCAGCTCCACTGACTGACATTTTCAGTGCTTTTTTAAAGATGGGAGTGGTCCCAGAGGACTGGAGAAAGGCACATGTGGTCCCTTTACACAAAAGTGGAAGTAAGGATGAGGTTGAAAACCACAGGCCAGTGAGTCTAACCTCTATGGTGAGTAAATTATTGGAAATATTACTAAAAGATGAGAATACTGAGGTTTCTGGAGTCCAATGGCTTGCAGGATCCAAGGCAGCATGGGTTTACAGAGGCAGGTCTTGTCAGACAAATCTGATTGAGTTCTTTGACTGGGCGACCAGGGAGTTGGACCGAGGGAGAGCCATCAACGTGGTGTACACCGTTCCGCACAGGCGACTTATATACAAATTGAGTACCATAGGGATGGACCCTAAAGTGACTGACTGGGTTAGAAATTGGTTGAGTAGGAGGCAACAAAGGGTACAGGTAAACTGAGCTCACTCTGAGGAGAAGGAGGTTGCCAGTGGTGTGCCACAGTGATCTGTTCTTGGTCTGATTCTTTTTAACATCTTTGTTAGTGGTATTGCAGAAGGGCTATTGGGTAAGGTTTGCCTCTTTGCGGATGATACTAAAATCTGCAATAGAGCAGACACGCAGGAAGATGTAGATAACATGAGGAGGGATCTAACTAAGCTTGAAGAATGGTCTAGAATTTGGCAGCTGAGATTTAATGCTAAGAAATGTAGGGTCATGCATTTGGGCTGCAAAAATCCAAGGAAGTGGTACAGTGTAGGGGCGAAGTACTTCTGTCCACAAAAGGGACCTGGGCGTGATTGTGTCTGATGATCTTAAGGGGGCTAACAGGTAGAAAAGGCAATGGTGAAAGCCAGAAGGATGCTTGGGTGCATAGGGAGAGGAATGGCTAGCAGAAGAAAGGAGGTGATAGTGCCTCTGTATAAGTCTTTGGTACGACCTCATTTGGAGTATAGTGTGCAATTCTGGAGACCGCACCTTCAAAAGGATGTGAACAGGATGGAGTCGGTGCAGAGGGTGGCTACTAAAATGATTAGTGGGCTTCATTATAAAGCATATGAGGACAGACTTAAGGATCTTAATATGTACACCTTAGAGGAAAGGCGGGATAGAGGTGATATGATGGAAATGCTGTGGTATAGATGCACAGGAGGAGAGCCTGTTTAAATTGAAGGAAAGCTCTGCAATGAGGGGAGAAAGGGGATAGACTCAGGAGTAATATGCGGAGGTGGTAGAGATGAGGACAGTATCTAAATTCAAAAAAGCATGGGATAAACCGCTTTGATTGAAATGATAAAACGGTATAAAAAACTGTTAAATAAATAAACACAGACGATTTCTAAAGGAAAAAAGTGGACTGTTGTAGTGGTTGATATGGAAGGACTGACTAGATAGGTCATGTGGTCTTTTTCTGCCGTTATGTTTCTATGTCTACTGCTTGAATCTACTATGACACTTATCCAAAGTGGGGAGGGGCAAGGGGAGGAAGAGACACCTTAGTTTCAGGTTTGAGCAACAAGGCGTAGAGGAGGTTGGAAGAGTCATTACCCTGCCCCCCACCACATCCATCCCATGACAGCATCAATATTACTGCCAAGCAGACAAATGAACAGAGAAATAGTGACTCATTTCCCCTGTACTGTGCAAAATATAAAAATAATGGATGTAAATTCTAAATCACTAAATTGAAAATGAAACTCATTTTCTGCCCTCTCCGTCCCCATTGCTAGAATCAGGAACAAGATGCTGCGAAACAGGTGTGAGTTGAGGATATAGCTCTAAAATCAGGGACAATCCCCAAGAATTGGGGACGTCTGGTAGCCTTAATCTACTAGAGATTCAGCCTTGTCTGTAATGCTCTCACACGTGGGGCAACATAGCTCCTGCTTTGCAAACTCAGTCTTCCTACAAGAAATTTTCGATAGGTTTAAAGACTAACCTCGTTTCCTTAGTCCCTGACCACTGTGGCCAAAAAGCTTATCCTGTATATATGTATTTATGTATATATGTAAATGAACTCCCCCATAGCTAAGAAGTGTTAACTCTGTATGATGTGCTTTTCTGACAATCTGTATGTAAACAAAATTTGTACCTGCCTTGATTCGGCAGTTTCACAATAGTAATCCTACCCGCTTCTGATCGCTGGAAGGAGCGGGCTACAAATGCGTGCTAAATAAATAAAATAAATAAAATTTGAGGGAGAAATATGACCCCCCCTTGCGGTTCAGAAGCATCTTATTTATTACCAACCACCTAGGGAGAGCTCTAGATGTGGTGTATTTAGATTTCAGTAAAGCCTTTGACACTGTTCCTCACAGGCGACTTATAAACAAACTGAGCACCCTAGGGATGGACCCTAAAGTTACTGCTTGGGTTAGAAATTGGTTGGGTGGGAGGCGACAAAGAGTACAGGTAAATGGAGCTCACTCTGAGGAGAAGGATGTTACCAGTGGTGTACCCCAGGGATCTGTCCTTGGTCCAATTCTTTTTAACATCTTTGTTAGTGATATAGCGGAAGGGCTGTCGGGTAAGGTTTGCCTCTTTGCGGATGATACCAAATCTGCAATAGAGTAGACACCCAGGAAGGTGTAGATAACATGAGGAAGGATCTAGCTAAGCTTGAAGAATGGTCTAGAATTTGGCAGCTGGGATTTAATGTTAAAAAATGTAAGGTCATGCATTTGGGATGCAGCAATCCAAGGGAGCAATACAGTATAGGAGGTGAAGTACCTTCAAAAGGATGTGAACAGGATGGAGTCGGTGCAGAGGATGGCTACTAAAATGATTAGTGGGCTTCATTATAAAGCATATGAGGACAGACTTAAGGATCTTAATATGTACACCTTAGAGGAAAGGCGGGATAGAGGTGATATGATTGAGATGTTTAAATACCTCCGTGGCATAAATGTTCAGGGAGAGAGCCTCATTCAATTGAAAGCAAGTTCTGCTACGAGGGGACATGGGATGAGGGTGAAGGGAGATAGATTCAGGAGTGATATGCGCAAATATTTCTTTACGGAAAGAGTAGTGGATCCATGGAATAGTCTCCCAGTGGAGGTGGTAGAGATGAGGACAGTAACTGAATTCAAAAAAGCATGGGACAAACACAGAGGATCTCTAAAGGTAAAAAGTGGACTGTTGTAGTTGTTGATATGGAAGGACAGACTAGATAGGCCATGTGGTCTTTTTCTGTCATCATGTTTCTATGTTTCTATTTATTTGATTTTTCTATACCGCCCCTTCCAAAGATCAGGGGCGGTTTACAGATAACAGAACATTTTACATAGAACAATGGTTTAACTTTTTACATAGTAACGTTTTGGGAGTAACAAAACAGTTTACAATATACATTTGGGTACAAAGTTAGCTTATTACAGGACAATAATAAACTATGTACAAAATTTCAGGTTAGAAGAATTACATTGAGTTTGAGATTGTTGTAGGTGGGTGTAGTGCAGGGGTGTGTGTCGTCCCTCTCTTTTCTAACTTATCCCAATAACTTCCTATTCCCTATACAGAATATTGGCGTTCTCCTTTTCATTTCTAAGAATAATATTAATTTCCAAACCGCTGTGATTATCTGAAAGACAAGGCTCTTAATAAACGATAAACAATAAACAGTGTCCAACCCTCCTACCTCGCTTTCTCTTTTCCACATTGTCCAGCTCCCCCTCACATACCCCTTATCCCTAGGGCCTAGTGGGGAGAGGAGTGAGTTCTGGGTCCCCTGCCTCTTGCAAAATGACTTTGTGAGCCAGTAAGGGCAGCCTCATGATGCTAATGCTAATATTCGATGAATCTCAATATCCAATGTATAGAATAATGTATTATAGCACATACTGTATCATAGCGCACTATGTACATAGTTCAACTAATCAAACACACTATAACTTCTCACACACATATCATGATATAGCTTCACTGCATGAAATACACGTTCACCTCTTTTGATTGTTTTGCTGTGATACCGTCTTGATTGTAGGATAAGGCGGTATAGAAATACTGTTAAATAAATAAATAAATACTAAGGGGCCATCCTGGCCCTCTTTACACCAATGGATAGGTAGCTTGGGTGGTGGGGGGAGGGGCGTGGGCGCTAAGGGGATCCAGGAGTGTTGGAAAATATGGAAAATAGGATCAGGGATACGAAGGGGGTCGGCACATATTGAACATAGCATTGGAGGTGGGGGGAGAGGGTAAGGTTACTACATGTTGAATAGGATTGGAAGGTGAGGTGCAATTTATTTACATTTGGCAACCTCTTTCCCTTTGCTCCCAGAGAAGGTTAACACCACCTTAAGAGCTGTTAACTTCCAATGAAGAAATCATCTCAAATAGGATGCCATTCATTTTGCATAAGAATGAGCTGCTTTGCTTGAATTTGCATATTTATTTATTTATTTATTTATTTTATTTTATTTATCTAATTCTTCTATACCGCCCCTTCCAGAGATCAGGGGCGGTTTACATGGAACAAAGTAAACAAATTTGTACACTAATGTATACATTACATGGAACATAGTTTTTTTAACTTTATACAGATAATATTTAGTAACTTTATACAGATAATATTTAGTAACTTTATAACTTTCTAACTTTATACAGATAACTGTGCATTAATTGTTGTAACTATTTACATTTTGTATAATTATAAATTTCTGTATCGTAGTGTCAATCAGAGTATTCTACCTTGTTTACCGGTAGTCAGGGTCATATATGTGTGCGGAGGAATTTATTTCCTTTTTCTCTTGAGAGTGTTTTGGGGTGTCTGTGGTGGGTGTAAGTGGTGGGTGTATGTGTGTGGGTAGTTGAGTGTAATTTTAGGGCTTTGTGTTTGAGTGTCTTGGGATGGTATGTGGTTGGACTTGGGGGTAAGGGATTTCAAAGTGTTCGGAGAAAAGGTATGTCTTGAGTTCCTTTCTAAATTGGGTGTATTTCACAGCTCATTATTATTTAATGTGTGTTAGGGCCAAGTGTTTTGCATGGTATTGCATTGTTGGGAAATAGTGCATATTGCTGCTAATCCCAGCCCATGAATTGCCAGATAATATGTATTAGTCCAATAGCACAGCTCCAGCAATAGATTGTGGCCCTCTGGGGACAGGGGGATAGTTACCATAGCTGAGCAAAACTCATAGGAAGCTACCAATGAACAGGCCTGAGCAAAATCCAAAGAATTAAAGTAGATTATCCCACCTTCGGAGCTTTTCCAGACACCAGCGTTTGTCTTGTCTATTTGGCTCTCTCATATGTCTGTACGCCTTGAATGAGATCCCAGCGAAAATCAATGTCATAGCTGATCTCATATGACAGCATCGTGTGGGACGTGCTCCCCTTCTTCCCCTGCTCTGGTGCCATGTGCCCTCCTCACCCGCATCCTCATTCCTCCTGCCTACTAACTCTCCTCTGAGCCCTGCAGCAACTCTCTACAAATCAGAAAAAATGCAGCTTATTTTTTTCCAGCTCTTTGATTATAAATAAAAGCCCAGGAGAAAGAAATTGTTCCCATGACGCTGATTTCTCATCATTTGGTCATTAAATGGTGATAGATGTAAAGGTGCAGCCTGGCTGAAGTGTAGCCTTTAAGCATGTGAGCAGAGCGTCCGCATGGCTGTAATAAGACTCACAGACCGTGCCGCGGCCTTTGCTCATTCGTCATTCTCACCCTGCTATAATCGATAGCAGTGCTGGCAGATAAATAATATAACAGTCACTATGTGTTATCTTCCCAGCTGCCTTCAGGGTCCTGTGCTAGAAGGAAAACTTTAGGGAAATGTGGGAGGCTTTGAAGAGTGCCGAAAGCGGTGATCCTGTTTGCTCCAGGGAAGGGAGAGGGCACAGCAAGAGCCACTTTCATCAGCACATTGGGAAAACACAAACCAGCTGTTTTCCTGAGTCTCCCTCATCCACCTTTGTCATCTCAGCCCTTGGGTCACTCTTTAGCTCTTTGCACTATGTTGATATCTTTTTTTTTGGGGGGGGGGGGGGAATCTCACGGTGCTGCTATCTCCACCTCCAAGGTCTCTCTCCAGCTGCCTGTGCTGCATATATACTTTGGATAATGCTCTTTCCTCTTGCAACCATCTCTGCTCTGCTCATATTTTGGGTGTCTTGGGGTGGGGTCTCTTTGCAGCTGTTAGTACTGCATTCCTCCTCTGGGAATGTCAATTTCTGCTTCTTTCCCTGAGCTCTATATTTAGCTGTCTATGATTGCCTCAGATTATTGCTGTCTCTTCCCTTGACCTTTCTTTGCTGTATTTGTGCTGTAGGGGTCTCAGGGTGGTGCTGTCTCATCCCGTAATGTTTCTTTCATTTGTTCCTGTTGTATTGATATTGTGGATGTCTTATTGGTGTGCTCATACTTTGGTTGTCTTTGGATGCGGCTGTCTCTTCCCTTGACGCTTCTCTTCAGTCGTTCATGCTGTATTTATACTGTGGGTGTCTCTTTTCCAGAGGTCTCTCTTGAAATGTCCGCGTGACTTCCTCTTCTTTGTTTCGGGGTGATGATGACAGGAAAGGGCACTTCTAGGGAGAAGTGGAAGGAAAGGAAAGTCAGGTGGTACGATGGTGCCTGTTGGTTGTTCTTAGCTAAGAGTTATTTGGATCCTTTTTAGGAGCACAAGAATGAAAACTCAGCCTAGAGACTGCCATGGCAGTGAAGGGCATGCGTATAGTTGCCACCACTGAAATCTAGGACTGAGAGGTGACAAGCTAGAATGTCTTCAGAAGAGACAATGGGAGGAATAACTCCATATGGAGTTGGCTGATATGACGTAGACCTAGGAACCTAACTTGACACCTAGGGTCCAATTTTCAGAACTGCCGATATTCAAACGCCAAGGTGGTGAGCCATGGCACTTAAATATCGGCAGGATAATCAGCGGCAGTAACTGGATTGGAACTGCTGCTGAATATTTGTGGTAAACGACAGCGGCACTTACTCATTTAGAAAGATCTTCCACTGGCTCTTGCTTGGATTGCAACTTAAGCCTGATTTTCATGGTTAGCGCCAGTGCTACCCTTACTCTGTCCACTCATTGGATAGTGCCGGAGCAGTCTGTGGAGATATTCAGAAGCACTATCCAGATAGTCTGCCCCCTCAGCCAGTTGGCCTCCTATTGACCGGCTTTGACTATTGTCCTGCTAGATCTTCCTCCTGAGCATTTACATTTAAACATGTTAAAAGAGGGAGGGGCCAGGGGCAGGGGCAGGGGCAGGACAGGGGAATGATGTTAGGAGCTGTAAAATATTAGGTGGATGTTAATGAATCTTGATAATCATACCAGCAGCTTCTTAGGGTGGTAACTACAAGCAGAGAGAAACTGATGCAATAAAATGAGTCCATTTAGCACAGAACCTGAATGCTGCGTACATTAGAGCTCCCCCTGCTGCCTGCATACCAGAAACTCAGCCCTGATTTACAGCCCTAGGCACCGAATTCAGGAACCTATCATTAGGAAAATCAATAGTTGGCCTAAGGGGTCCTTTTAGTAAAGTGCACAATGGGTTTGGCCTAATGCACCAATAGCACATGAAAACTGCAGCGGGTTAAGTACAAAGCCACCACGTGACCTGTCTGGGAGCGTGGACAGCTTTCACCAATGCGTAACGTGAGCCACAAATACTACGGGTGCAATTAGCTTCACCTATCGAGAGGAGGTAATTGCACCTGCTCTATATGCAAGACGTGCCATTAGTGTGTGGTGTGTACCCGTACGCTGACAGCACAGCACTGACCACATCCTCTGTCCACCCCTAGCTCACCCATTTCCCACTCAAAAGTGTGAGGCAGTTACGGGCCGATGCAGAAAGCCGGCTCTGAGGTTGCATGCTATCAACTCTTTATGTCTCCATAGAGCGCACGACTTCAGCCCCTGCATACAGAAAGGGGCACATATGTAAATTAACTATGCATTAAACTGTGGCGCAAATGGCAGCATTAAACTGGGAGGGCAAGTCAAACACATGCGCACATAAGTCGTGCAAGTCTGGCATGCTCTCCGAGAGAAACAGCGATGCCTGGGTCATCTGAGGTGGTGTCAAACATCCGCTCAAATGATCCAGGCATGGGAGAAAGCCCCCGGATGTCATGAAAATACTGTTGGGGGGTTGGTGCCCCCAACAGAAACCAAATCCCTGGTGGCCCAGCAGCCCCGATCCTCCCACTCACCCAACTAAAACTAACCCTGGTGGCCCAGTGGCCCCGATCTCCCCTACTCACCCAACTAAAACTAACCCTGGTGACCCAGCGGCCCCGATCCCCCCTACTCACCCAACTAAAACTAACCCTGGTGACCCAGCGGCCCCGATCCCCCCTACTCACCCAACTAAAACTAACTCTGGTGGCCCAGCGGCCCCGATCCCCCCACTCACCCAACTAAAACTAACCCTGGTGACCCAGTGGCCCTGATCCCCCCTACTCACCCAACTAAAACTAACTCTGGTGGCCCAGCGGCCCCGATCCCCCCTACACCCCCAAATAAAAATAACAAAGGTGGCCCAGCGGCCCCGATCCCCCCACTCACCCAACTAAAACTAACCCTGGTGACCCAGCGGCCCTGATCCCCCCTACTCACCCAACTAAAACTAACTCTGGTGGCCCAGCGGCCCTGATCCCCCCACTCACCCAACTAAAACTAACCCTGGTGACCCAGCGGCCCCGATCCCACCCACTCACCCAACTAAAACTAACCCTGGTGACCCAGCGGCCCCGATCCCACCCACTCACCCAACTAAAACTAACCCTGATGGCCCAGTGACCCCGATCCTCCCACTCACCCAACTAAAACTAACCCTGGTGGCCCAGTGGCCCCGATCCCCCCTACTCACCCAACTAAAACTAACCCTGGTGGCCCAGTGACCCCAATCCTCCCACTCACCCAACTAAAACTAACCCTGGTGGCCCAGTGGCTCTGATCTCCCCTACTCACCCAACTAAAACTAACCCTGGTGACCCAGCGGCCCTGATCCCCCCTACTCACCCAACTAAAACTAACTCTGGTGGCCCAGCGGCCCCGATCCCCCCACTCACCCAACTAAAACTAACCCTGGTGACCCAGCGGCCCCGATCCCACCCACTCACCCAACTAAAACTAACCCTGATGGCCCAGTGACCCCGATCCTCCCACTCACCCAACTAAAAACTAACCCTGGTGGCCCAGTGGCCCCGATCCCCCCTACTCACCCAACTAAAACTAACCCTGGTGGCCCAGTGACCCCGATCCTCCCACTCACCCAACTAAAACTAACCCTGGTGGCCCAGTGGCTCTGATCTCCCCTACTCACCCAACTAAAACTAACCCTGGTGACCCAGCGGCCCCGATCCCACCCACTCACCCAACTAAAACTAACCCTGGTGGCCCAGTGACCCCGATCCTCCCACTCACCCAACTAAAACTAACCCTGGTGGCCCAGCGGCCCCGATCCCCCCCACTCACCCAATTAAAACTAACCCTGGTGACCCAGCAGCCCCGATCCCACCCACTCACCCAACTAAAACTAACCCTGGTGGCCCAGCGGCCCCGATCCTCCCACTCACCCAACTAACACTAATCCTGGTGACCCAGTGGCCCTGATCCCCCCCACTCACCCAACTAAAACTAACCCTGGTGACCCAGCGGCCCCGATCCCCCCCAATCACCCAACTAAAACTAACCCTGGTGGCCCAGCGGCCCCGATCCCCCCCAATCACCCAACTAAAACTAACCCTGGTGGCCCAGCAGCCCCGATCCTCTCCACCCCCTCCCAGTATCTTTACAAAGAAGCGGGAGCATTGCCCACATTCTCCCACTCCTGGGCTGCCATCTTGTAAAATGGTGGTGCGTGGCCCCGCGCAGTGCATCCTGGCAGCACAGGAGGGAAGCACATGGACAACGCTCCTGCTCCTTTGTGGATGTATGGGAGGGGGTGGGGGTTCAGGGCCACCAGGGTTATTTTTAGTTGGGTGGATGGGGGGGGGGGGAGTCTGGGGCTACTGGGTTTCTATCAGGTGCACTGGCCCTCTGACAGTATTTTGATGGCATTGGGGGCTTTACCCACATGCCACACTTCACCTCAGATGATCCAGGCATTGGGGAAAGCCCCCAATGCCATCAAAATACTGTTGGGGATGTGCACATGACATTTAAGCCACCTCAGACCCAGGCATAGAAAACTGACGTTTCGGCTGGTTATGTAATCCTCTACGCGTTTCTCTGCATCGGGTGCAGACAATATTAGCATGCCAGTTTAATACGCTCAGCTCATTTGCCTATAATTTAAATACTCTTGGTGTTACTGTGTGCGCCTGCTGCTCGCGCGCGTCAGTCACTTTCTTGCATTTGGCCTGGTGGAACTTGTGCATTATCTGCATGCAAAGGGCACGTTAGTCTTTCTGCATCGGCCTGTTAATGCGGGAATCGGCATGCACTGACTGTTATCACAGGCCTCAAAGCACGGTAAGTGCGCGCCAAAGCCCGAACTAGCTGTGTAGCACACTTCAGTAAACGTAGGAGCCTCAGCTGAAAATATCTTCATTTCTTATTAGGAATCTAAATTGAGCTGCTCGGCCATATTTGAATATGTAATCTAAATTTTTTAGCATGTAATATAGTTACATAGTATATGACAGCAGATAAAAACCAATATGGTCCATCTAGTCTGCCCAGCAAGGCGGCAAGAGCAGGTCCACCTGCCTCTCCGTGCAGCTCACTCCTCCCCATGCCTTTGTTTAGGGGTGCACCCACCGCTCCGTGTAGGTCACCCCTATTTGTTCAGATTTAAGAGATAGTTATGCTTATTTTGATTTTATCCTGTTGCTGTAAAGGGATCTGCTGTGTCTGTCCCAGGCCATTTTGAACTCCGTCACTGTGTTCAGAACGGCATAGGACAGACCTGTGTATTTTTCATTACCATGCTAAAGAAAGGGTTGATTTTCAAAAGCAGTTATGCAGCCAGCATCATCAGTTAGCTGCGTAAGTGCTTTCATTTAAATTTCCCTCCCCTCTAGAAGTGGCCAGACAGCTAAATGTTATCTGGATAAATTGGGTCAAGGGTGCTGAGCAGAGGGTCAAATAATAGTCCCACTATCCATCTAACTTACTCCAGAACGTCAGACTGCAAAAATGAATTTTCTGGTCATTTTATGAAAGGGAAGGCAAAAAGTTATTTATGCCCTGGCCCCAGAGAATTCTCTTCAGATCTTGAGGTTGCACTGTGCCCCTCTCTACAGGGGGAACTCTAGCCCTTGAAGTACAAAATTGGAACATGCGTGGTTGAAGTGCCGTTCGGTCGCTGCAAGCAACAGAGAGGGAAACCGACAGAGTAGCAGTACATTGCCGATCCTGTTCAGGGTCAGAACTGGCTGTGCAGCAGGGACTCCCCTCCCCTCCCCCCCCACGCTTCCAGAAGAAACATTTATTGCATAGGAGGGGTGGCTCTGCACTCCTCTGGGGTTGCATGCAAGGAAACTTTATTTGAGAAAGTGGGATTGATATGAAAAAGCCTTCTGTACAGGGTCACATGTTTCTGCACCTGTCCCTGACGGATGGGTTACACCCCGTCCTCCTCATGCAGGATCAGGTGGGGAATGTTAACCTCTTGTGGTCTGCTTTGCAGGATGACTAAGTTGGCTAGTTTAAAAGCTATTTAGCTGTGTAAATGGCTACTTATATGGGTGAAAAGGTCTCCGCTGGGTGGCCTGCTGACTTATAGGAACAAAAATCTTCCAGGACAGCTGAGCTGAGAAGCTGATGAATTATCATGTCTGTAGGCCCATTTTCAAAATCTTTAGATACCTAACTTTAAGAGGAAGACATGCACATTTTTGCATTTAAAAATGTGCCATTTCCAAGCCTGATACCACACGGTGTCTAAATTCAGGAACCTTATAAGGGGAGGTGAGGGCGGGGGGACCCAAGGCAGGAAAGTGAAATAGCAGCACTAATGTTAGGTGTCTCATTTCAAGGTACGATGGAAACATATCTTCTTCTTCATGTCTGGACCTGTAGTGTGGCACTATCTCCAGCACTTTAATCCCCCAGAAAAATCCCCCTGCTGGAGCTTTCCTTTTCTCTGAAACACAGTCCAAACTTCCCCTGGCTGGTTAAATCTGCAGTATCCTAGCTTGATCAACTCCCTTTTAGCTCCCTATTAACTTCAGACACATTCCCTTGACTCTATATCCTACAATGAGAATCTCTGACAACAAGGCTGAGAACTTGTGCAATCACTTCATCAGTTGTGGGCACGTGTGTTTATTTTTATTAAGGATAAGACAGGCAGTTTAGGAAGCTGAGAGAGGCTCGCCTTTGGTGCTGCTAGCTAGTATGTCCCACTATGAAGGTCATTCTGAGGCCGGCTCCTGACCCTGCATAACTTCCCCACTGGTTGTGCAGGGAAGTTATATGGGGAGTGGGGAAGGGGTGGCTCGGAGTTGGAGAGTGGGCGGGCAGTGGGTGGTCACCGGCCCTGGACATATAGGGCTGATATGTCGGTCCTGTACGTCCAGGGCTGGTGAAATGCCGGGGAAGTTATTCCACCCCCGAGGTGGAATAACTTCCCCAGACATTTCAATTTTGCTGCTCCGTGGTGCGGAAGGGGCTGGGGGGGGGGGGGGCAGTGTTAATTCCCCGTAGCCCGACTCTGGCCTTAGGAGGCCAGATCAGGGGTCAGGCTGCAAGGATTTAACATTTTGGACAGGCGGCCGGCATCACGGCTTTTAAATGGAGCGCGGTGCCATGGCAACATGACGCCATGGCATCGCGGCTCTGCCCAAAAGCCCTGGCTGAGTTAGCCGGGCAGTGCCTGTATGTGTAGGCTGGGACTGAATTGCAGTCCCAGCCTGCACGTACAGGCTTGTTCGCAATTCTGATCCTCTGGGGCTAGACAAGCTGTGCGGGATCAGAATCACAATCGCCTTTGTACATCCAGCTCAGCCTGGACATACAAAGGACATCTACATCCGGGACAGAATCGGGCCCTATGTGTCTACCCGTTCTACCTGTACATAATAGAATGTGTTACATAGTAACAAAGTAAATGACGGCAGATAAAGACCAGTATGGTCCATCTAGCCTGCCCAGTAAGATGGCAAGAGTAGGTTCACCTGCCGCTCCGTGCAGGCCATCCCTCCCCATGCCTTTGTTTAGGATGTACCCACCGCTCCGTGCAGGTCACCTCTACGTTTTGAGATATCAGAAACAGTTAAGTTTATTTAGATTTTATCCTGTTTCTATAAAGGGATCCACTGTGTCTGTCCCATGCCATTTTGAATTCTGTCGCTATATTTGCCCCCACCACTTCCATCGGGAAGGCACTACAAGCATCCACCACCCTTTCAGTGAAAAAATATTTCCTGACATTGCCTTTCAGTTTACCCCCTTCAGCTTCATGTTATGCCCTCTAGTATTACAGCTTCCCCATCTTTGAAAATGGGTTGTTTGTTTATTAATATCTCCCCTGTTCCTCCTCTCCTCTAGAGTATACATATTTAGGTCTTGGAGTCTCTTTTCATAGGTCTTCTGGTGCAGATTCAAAATCATTTTGGTTGCCATCCTCTGAACCATTTCCAGCCTTTTTATATCCTTTGCAAGATATGGTTTCCAAAACTGAACACAATATTTCAAGTGAGGCCTCACCAGCTTCTTGTACAGTGGCATTAATACCTCTTCCTTTCTGCTGGTAATTCCTCTGTATGCAACCCAACATCCTTCTGCCTTTGGCCACCACCTGGTCACACTGTTTTGCCACTTTGAGATACTCAGAAACAATCACTCCAAGGTCCTTCTCCTGGTCTGTGCACACCAACCTCTCGCTCCCTATCACATACATTTCTCTTGGATTTCTGCTTCCCAAGTGCATGACACTGCACTTCTTCACATTAAATCTTAACTGCCAAGCATTAGACCATTCTTCCAATTTTTGTAGATCTTTCCTCATGTTATCCACTCGCTCAGGGGAGTCCACTCTGTTGCAGTTTCATGTCATCTGCAAAAAGACAGGTTTTTCCATTCAGTCCTTCAGCAATATCACTCAAAAATACATTGAACAGTACTGACCCCAGGACTGATCCCTGGGGCATGCCACCAATTACCTTCCTTTCATCCGAATGAGTTTTTACCATTACCTTCTATCGTCTGTCAGTCAACCAATTGCTGATCCAGTTCACCAACTTGGGACCTATCCCCAGGCTGGTCAGTTTATTGATAAGCCTCCTATGAGGAACAGTATCAAAGGCTTTGCTGAAATCTAGGTAGATCACATCCATCCATCCCCAAGTATGTACAACACCCAACAATATTCGTTCTCATTCATCTGCATATGTATATAGTTTACCCGGTTCTCCAAGTTACATTTCCTGTTCAATGTAATGACCAGACATCTATTATTGTCGGATTTTGCTGTTCTACTGTAAACCGCGCTGATCGCAAATAGCGCGGTATATAAGAAATATAAATAAATAAATAAATAAAAATCACATGCCCTTTATCTAGTTCTCTGGTCACCCAGTCAAAGAACTCAATCAGATTTGTTTGGCACGATCGTCCTTTGGTAAAATCATGCAACCTATTGGTTTCGAGAATGTCTGCTATTCTCTCTTTCAGGAGTGCCTCCATTACTTTTCCCACCACTAGCCTGTAGTTTGTCACTTCTTCCCTATTACCACTTTTGTGAAGAGGTACCACATTGTCCCTTTTCCAGTCCTGTGGAACTTCTCCTGTCTCCAAGGATCTATTAAAAACATCCTTTAAAGGCCCTTCAAGAACCTCTCAGATTGAAGTGAGCTAATACACGGCGGCATTTTTCCTCTACTCCGTTATGGGCAAAAGGAAGGCTAAAGGGCTTAAGAAATCCTCCCTTAACCTGGCAGCCCCCTTAGCATCTTCTTTTCGGGTGGTTGGACCGCTCGATACCTTTGTGATGCTGCTTCGGCAGTTGGGAGATTCGGCGGTGCAGAGTCCCTCTGTCCTTTCATCGGAGCTGGGCAGCTCGCCGGGAGGCTCGGGATCGGAGATCTCACTGCCGGTGCAGTGGCGACCTCCCAAGGACCCTTTGTTGAGGAGGAGTCCGGTGCAGCAGGAGGAGGTGCCTTCCTCTGTTCTGGTGGAAGGTGCTGAGAGCGGAGGGTCGGCTGCACTGTGGAGCAGTGAAGTGCTTGGATTAGCTCCCCCTTCGAGTTCAGAGGTTCCTGTTTTGCAGAGGTCTGTAGGCAGGTCGGTGGACGCCTTCTCTGCGCCTGGGGCATCGCGAATGGAGCGGCGTGAATCAGAGAACAGTATTGGGCAGACACAAACTCTATCTTTTGCCTTTGAAAGACCGGTTGAGTTTACTCTTGAGTCTATCTGGTCTGCCATAGTCAAGTTAGGGGAACGTTTTGCT
Organism: Ichthyophis bannanicus; assembly: GCA_033557465.1. NCBI lineage: Eukaryota > Metazoa > Chordata > Amphibia > Gymnophiona > Ichthyophiidae > Ichthyophis > Ichthyophis bannanicus. The sequence continues at coordinate 1,033,511,750 of CM066034.1, forward strand.
CCCCAGGTGTCGGCTCTTGTGGCTCAGTCTCTGGAGCATACAAGTCTACTTCAGCAACATACCCTGGAAGTATCTGCATTACAATCATCTGTGACAGATTTAAAACAGAAAGTTTCCTGCAGTAAAGATGGCATTTTATCCTTTCAGAAAGATGTGTTGGCTTTAAATGTTGGAAAATGTTTCTAGATATTCTAATCTCCGTCTTGTAAATTTTCCAAAGGTTTCTGGTATTTCTGCTAAATAGATGTTTCGGAAATATTTATTGGAAGTTTTAGATGTTCCAACTGATTCCCATCCCCCTATGGTTAAGTTATATTATCTACCTGTGGGTAAAAAAGTTCTTGATGGTGGATTAATTGATGGAGTAGGGCAAAGTGATGCATTAGATGTATCAGCTATTCTGGAATCATCCCTATCTGATTCTGTTTCTCCTTCCACTTTGATTGCAACGTTTGCTCTTTCTTCTGATAGAGATTGGTTTTTACGTATGTTTTTTAGGAAGCATACTGTACAATTTCATGGGCTATTGGTTTGTGTTTTTCCAGATATATCTAAAGAAACTCAAAAACGTAGGAAAGAATTTCTATTACTTCACTCAGGGGTTTTGTTGTTGGGGACTTAGGGGCATGTTTACTAAACATTCCTAACGTGTGGGGCCGTGCTAGTGTGCCTGTGCCATATAAGGAGTGGGCGGTTCAGGCAGAAAATAGAAAAAAAACGGTAGTAAGCAACCGGAGGTGTGTGCGTCGCGCTAATGTGCGGGGGTCGACATTAGCGCGTGGAAAGGCAAAGTGGCGCGCTGCTGAGTATACAAAACAACAGAGCCGTGGTACAGCGGTGAAGACACTGACCAATGGTGCAGGGGCCATGGGTTCAATCCCCCAGTGTGCGCAACGACAAAGGTCAGCTGAGGCAGTAACTGTAATGATTAACATTGTTTTAGGAGGCAAATTAATTTGGAACGGCATAAGGCGGCGCACAGTTATTTTTGGGCGGCAGAAAGCGGCGCACAGTGCTTTTTGGGCGGCATAAGGCGGCGCACAGTTATTTTTGGGCAGCAGAAGGCGGCGCACTGGTCCCCTTGGGCGGCAGAAGGCGGCGCGCTGATAGGCACAAGGCGGCGCGCTGATGCACAAGCACAGGAACAGAGCCACAGCACAATGGTTAAAACACTGACCAATGGTGCAGGGATCAGGGGTTCAACTCCTCACAATGCCCAGTGAAAAATGCCTGCTGAGGCAGTATGTATTATGTTGAGGAGTGCTGTAGGAGGCTGTATAATTATATTTTGTTATCACTACTAGCAAACGCACTCTCCCAGCATGTTAACATACGGCGGCCCATAAGGCACATGTTACAGTGCACTGTTCGCCAAAGCACCCTTGAATGACCCCTATAGGGCAGCATGTATGTTGCGACACAGGATAATGTATAGTGCACCCTATAGGGATGGCAACCATAAGGTGGCCTACAGGGCGCCCTATGAAGCACCCTCAGAGGCACCTAATGGGTATAGTAAGCTGAGGGTGGTCTTGCCGGCATAGACATATGTACAGTAAATAAAAATAAAGCTGTGGACAGCCCTACCAAAGGGCCCCACTGTGGGTTTGAACCCATGACCTCTGGCTGCACAGGCAGTGATGTAACCATTGCGCTACAGCTCCATAGCTGTAAGCAGGCCCCTGGCTGGCTGCAGATAGCCTACACGTCACCTCACAGACAGTCTGCTGGTGTCAACAGGATAGGGTTAGGCCACCCATACCCATGATGCACTGCACATGCAAATTAGCTGTCCGCAGATGGACACAAGATGGGGAATGCACCCCCACAGCACCTCGGCCCTGTTGGGGGAAGTGACCGGGTGCACCCACACAGCACCTTGGCCTAGTAGGGGGCACTGACCGGGTGTTTTACTGGCACAGAGTAGCCACACACCGTTACATCGTGCGGGTACTGTGCTCACCCTGAGTGTGCAATGAGGTGGCCAGGACCAGGTCAACAACACCTGCCATGGCTGATGGAGGCCAAGTAGGCGTTCCAAAGCAGTGTTAATGTGTAAGATAGCTAGTTTCTGCACAAACACCATGGATATCCCTGTCTGCCGCCATCAGGCACCCCCCCCCGGAAAACATGGTCCCCATCAAGGGATCCACACTCTACCTCCCTGCAAAGGTGGCAGTAGAGGGCAACATCAACCCCCGTCCTGCTGAGGAACACCACCACCACCACCCCCCCCCCCCAGGCAGGCAGCTCCATAACACAATAGCAGACAGACATAAGCCCAGGGTATGGTAAGCTGCACTCCACCACCAGATATTCACCTGCAGCAAGCCAACAGCCACTGCACCCTACAAGCCATTATAGCAAGACATTTACCAGCTACAAACAGTCTGCTGGTTAGTCCATAGTGCATGTTCCCAATGGAGATGCATGCACCCAGAACTGGGCTGTCTGCATACACAGCAAGCAGATAGATCAGTGACTGGGCCCCAAAGAGAAACCCATATCTATCACATGAGAGAACTACTATACAGCACTATGGGATGGGGGGGATGGGGGGGGGGGGGCCTAGCCATGCTGTGGTCACTGCACAGTCAGGGTGAGCATGATCCCCCAGAAGGACATGCTTTGGCCACCCTGTCTGTGTAGGTGGTGGCCGGACACTACAATATCCCAGCCAATGTCCCTGCCAGGGCCCTATGCCCAGTGCAGATGCATCCTGGCCACGTCACCCTGCCCTGGCTATACCCATGGTACCTTGCACCTCATTATGCACATTGACTGGCCAATACTGGCAACAGTGCTGGCAGTGCGGGCTGTTGAAGGGGCTTGCAGCCAACACCCACTGTATAGACAGACACACACTTCCACACCTCTGCCATCATGGTGCTACGATTGAGGGGGTAAGTAGCCTTGCCCACCAAACCGGTCCTGAGCACGGCAAGGCATGGATATGGTATGCATTACAGCTGGTGGTCACTCCCCAGGGTGGTAAGCACCGTCAGAGGCCAGGCCTGGAGCATGCCCCGCAAACACCTAACAGATTGTTTGGATGGGGTCAACTAGCAGTATGTACGTAACGTATGGATAACTGCCTGCCTGTGCTCCTAGCAAACGTCTCCGAGCTGTGTACCGTATACCTCAGGTGTAGGGTGACATTGGTAAGTTATGCAAGTGCTCGTTTTGGGTGCTGCATGCACGGTCCAATGTTCTGCCTTTCCAGGAGACATTGGCCAATGGGGCCTGTGGGTGTGGGTGTGTCTGCCCTTGATGGCTGCTGCTTTACGGCACAGATTCCCAACTCCAGTCCAGGTTTGCATCACACTGTTCGGGTTTTCCTGCTATCCCTCATGAATATGCATGGGCTACATCTACATGCCATGGGGGTGGTGCATAGATATACAGCACAGGCATTTGTATGAGTGTCAGCATGGAACCTGACTGGTGTGTGGCCCACCAGGACTGCATTTGGGTGATTCTGCTCTAGGTACTGCCCCTGTTCATGGTGTCTGTGCTCAGTGGGGTAAAAGATAGATGTCTTACCATTGCATATGTCCCCGCCATGAAAGGTGTGTCCTTACTATCACTGTTTAGTTGTGGGAAAAATATGTGGGCAGGATTGGCAGTAGCCCCAGCTGGGCTTTGAACCTGTGACCTTCTGTTCTTGTATACAGTGTCTGTGTGCACTGCACCACTGTGTAGCCACAGATTGGTTGGATTCCCTGGACTGTCCATGACTGTGGATCCGGCAGGACCTGTCTGTTGCAGTGGACTGTGCCAGCCTGCACATGGCTAGGCCTCTGTCTTCTGTGGTTAGCAGCCACTGCCCCCTGCACCACATGTACTTGTCCGCCAACATGCTGGCATGAACTTCTCTCAGAAAAAGCAGTTGACCTGATTGCAATGTGGCAGTATGGGACTGTATTTGGGGGACTTGGCTGTAGGTAATGCCCATTGTTGTGGGGTGTGTGCGGTGTTGGGTAAAATATGGGTGTTTTCCCCATGCATACAGGGGTGTCTGCGCTATCTTTATTTAGTGGTGGGTAAAATATAGGGACTGGGCTGGCAGGTGCCCCAGCTGGGTTTTGAACCTCTGCCCTCTGGTCCTAGAGGTAATAACTCTGTCCGCTGTACCACACTTTGGCCACAGAGACAGTGCAGCCCCTGGAGGCAGTAAGCCTGGCAGGATGGAGTCACAAACCCTGCTCTACGCAATTCTACTGTGGGCATATGCACCCTGTCTGGTGACAAACGTGCACATAAACCCCGGAAATGACCACGGGAAATGTGGGACAAAATATCACCACGCTGGGCAACAGTGATATTAATGGGCAACCATAGCAAACACTCCCAGGAAAGCTCCAAAACGTGGAAATGTTTTTTGGAAGAGTCTCCTCTCAGTAGACCCTTCCAAACTTCATTTCTTTTTTCTGGAGCTTTGCTGGGTGTGATTTCTGTATTTGCCCATCACTATAACTGTTCCCCAGCTGAATTACTATTTTTAATAGTTCTGTTGTGGTCATTTTCTATTTTTATTTTCACTTTTGTGCTGTGCACATGTATCACACTGCTCACGTTTTGCTGGTTTCCCCGGTTTTCCTGTACATTGCTGACGGAAATGGTTTCTCTTCCCTTTAAATGCTTTCTACCGCGAGTGTTTCACTCGCGGTAGTTTTTACATGCAAATTCGGGCCCGATACTGTGCGGGGAGCCTCTCCCCTCCCACTCTCCACCCATTGACCCCGTCCCTCCGCCCCTCCGGAGCCTTCCTCCGCCCTCCTTTCGCCGTTCCACGCCTCTATCGGACATTTGCGGGCCCGCACTTGTACGGGGCCCGTTAGTGAGCCGCGTACCTGTGCGGGGGTGACACGCACGTGTGCGGGGCGTTTAAACGCGTTTCTGCGCGTTTCAGTGCCGCGTTGCCATGCGCTATTTTGCGGCGCGCTATTTTGCGGATTTTAGTAAACATGCCCCTTATTCTTTTTGAAATTTCCCTGCAAATGTACGGTTAGGTTGAATGCCGAGTCATATATTTTCTTTGAGCTTTCACAGTTGCTTGCTTTTCCGAGTGCTCGCCGCCCCCCCCCCCCCCGAGGTGGCCCCTAATACACTGCCATTAGGTTAGTCCTGACTGTTTGCTCACATCGGGTTTTTCTTCTCAGATTTGTGTTCTGTTTATATGATGTTATTGGATCTCTCTCTTCTATGGTGGGCTATAATAGGAGCAGGGAATTGTTTGCCTTATATATTCTTTATATTTTCATAATATTGATTTTATCAATGTTGTTGTTTTTCCTCCATGTATCCTAGTTTCTATGCAAGTATGTATATGCTTGGATTTATTGTGAAATGATAAAGCTTAAAAAAAAAACAAAATAAAAAAAACAAAACCTCTCGGATCTTTTTCAGTATTTTGGGATGTATCCCATCTGGTCCTATGGCTTTGTCCACTTTCAGTTTTGCAAGCTGTTCTAACACATCATCTTGTGTGAATGGTGTGGTATCTACTTCATTGCCATTTGTATATTTATCAATCACAGGTGGTCCTTCTCCAGGATTTTCTTTAGTAAAATCAGAACAGAAGTATTTGTTTAGCATTTTCACTTTTTCAATGTCACTTTCCATGAATCCATCCTCAGCACTTTTGAGTCTTGCAATTTCACCTCTGATCTTCCTCTTCTCCCGAATATACCTGAAAACGAAATAGGTTTCCTTCTCCTCTTGTTATTTACTTTCCTTACATATTTATCTTTTGCCCCTTTTATTGCTACCTTTAGTTTAGCCCATTGCAATTCCACTTCCCTTATCCCCTCCAACCCAGCCAACTTCTCCTTCAGATACTTGCCCATTTTACTGAAGTCAGTGTTTTTGAAGTCTAGAACTTTGAGCTTGCTGAGATTGAACTCCGCCTTGGCTTTTATCTCAAACCATACCGTGTGATCATTGCTGCTGCTCACATGGGTACCCACCTGGATATTTAACACACTTTCTCTGTTAGTGAGCACTAAATCCAGTATCAAACTTTCCCTGGTTGGTTCCATCATCATTTGTCTTGTAAGGCATCCACAATTTTTTTACTTTTTTGCAGATTTACAGAAGGAATACTCCAATCCACATTGGGTAGATTAGAGTAACCCAATATGATCACTTCCCCCTTCATGGCTACCTTTGCAATATCAATAAGTCTCTATCCATTTCTTCCATTTGAGTTGGATGCCTGTAGGCTACACCAGTGTGGATGATAGTGCCATCTCCTCTTTCCAACACAATTCACAGTGCTTCTTCTTTTCCCCATGTCCCCTGCACTTCAGCAGCTTTAATATTGCTTTTGACATATAGGGCTACTTCTCCTCCTTTTCTGCCTTCTCTATCTCTCCTAAATAAATTGTAGTCAGCTATGGCTATTTCCCATTCATGTGACTCGTTAAACCATATTTCTGCAATGGCTACATTGTCCAAGTCCATTTCCACCACTAGAGCTTTCAGGTCAGAAACATTGTTGGCTAGGCTTTGAGCATTTGTGCTCATTGCTTTCCAGCATTCGTTGGCTGGCTTGCCTGTATTAAACATGGAATTTGTTCTACACGCCTCTTCCCACTTGCCATTGATGTGTGGTTTAAAACTGTGGCTGTTTCCAATGTTGTTATGCTTTTTCTGGGAGTGACGTCCTGAACTTGTCCTTCTCCTTCTGTCACCCCCTTTCCCTAGTTTAAATGCCTGTCCACATACTGCCTGAATTTTTCACTTAGGATCCTGTTCGCTGCAACAGAAGGATGTAGTCCATTAGCACAGTATAGTCTCTTGTTGATCCATCTGTTTCCCCAGTCGCCTATATATCTAAATACTTCTTCTTTGCACCAGGTTTGGAGCCATGTATTAAAGTTGTTTATGCGATTCAGCCTTTCTGCCCCCTTACCATGAACAGGTAGAACTTCTAAGAATGCTATAGAGTTAGCAATGGGCTTGAGTTTCTCTCCCAGTCAGGAAGTCCCTTTGAACTGCAGAGGCACTGTTTCTAGCCAGTTCATTTGTTGTTGTTGTTAAGTGCCGTCGAGTCAAAGTCGACTCATGGCAAACCTCTGCATAGTGTCACCAACACTTCCCTGGTGGCCAGTGGATGCCAGGGCAGGTGCGACACAAAATATAAAGTTAAGATTTGAGAGTCTTTTACAAGGCCCAAATGGCTCTTGGTCTTGGTAGTTTCCTTGAGCTCCAAATCTTTAATGAAATACTTAAGCAGAGTGGTGGGAAAAATGAGGCTTTTATTTCCCGTCTTTGCTGAGGTTCAAAATATTGGGTTACAACGTGAAAGCAAAAGTCCTTACTTCAGGTAGAATAACAAACTTAGGCTTTTCATACAAAACTATCATACATTACAAAAGCTGGTGGTGCTTAAACCAGTCAAGAATGCTCTGTTGATACTTTGAACAGATCACAAGCCTGGCAGAGCTTCTAGACTTCCTGAAATACACAATGTACAATCCATGTCATGGTCAGATACATCTTCGATGGGATCCACTTGCATTTGCTCATAATCCGATACCTCTGATTCAGTGTCCCTGGTTTCATGCAAACCACACTCAGGAGTTTTATATATTTGCTCTAGCAAGTCCCAATGTCCTGGGCCTAACCTAGGGCGTCGGCCCTGTGCTATATTGAGCTCACAAGTATCCCTTCTTCCTGGAGGTTTTACATCAGCATTATATAAACCTTTATCCTTCACAACATTCCTCTCAGGCATATAATTTCCATACCTTTTATTGCAGCAGCCTGGTGATGAAAGGTTTTCTCCTTTGGCTTGCTTCTTCCCCTCAGAAGCTTTGTGCCAATCCTTTCTCTGAAAGTTTGCTTTAGCTTTCAACCGTGGGAACAGCTCTCCTGGTAAGTGCCTGCTCCTGCAACAGCCCAAATCCTGGCTTCCGTGCTCAGCCTGGCTTTTCCTTCCCAGCTGATTCCCACTTGCTTCTTGCTTGCAATCAATGTAAGGCTTTCTCCTCTGCCAGCCAACAGCTTTCCCACCAACCTGAGCCGGTCCTTCCTTGGCTCCTTGTGGCTTCCTGTTAGCTCCTGGAGATTCTCTGTTAGGTCCTTCAATGTAAGGCTTTCTCTGAATCTGACCTGGTCCTCTCTGGATCCAACCTGATCCTCCCTGGATCCAACCTGATCCTCCCTGGATCCAACCTGGTCCTCTCTGGATCCGACAGGTCCTCTCTGGGTCTGACCCGATCCTCCCTGGATCCGACCTGGTCCTCTCTCCTGGACCTGACTCGGTCTTCTCTCCTGGATGTGACCTGGTCCTCTCCTGGACCTGACTCGGTCCTCTCCAAATCTGACCTGGTCCTCTCCCTTTAGCTTGAGGCAGTTCTTCCTTATAAAGAACTCCTCTCCTTGAGGCATGTGAATTGTTTGTCATGTGCTCCTGACCAGCTGGGCGTGGCACTCCAGTCTCTCTGACTGCACTCCTGCTCCCTCTAGCTGGTCCCTGTGAACATTGCACTCTGTGCACATCTTTTCCTCTGCGTAAAACAGTTTCATGTCTCTCATCAGGGCTCTCCTCAGCCCCCGCTGCATCACAATAGCTATCCTAAATTGTGTTCGGTCTTCAGTCAGGTGGCTCATTGTTGACAGACCCATAGCTGCTGTTATTGTATCAATGCATCTCATTGCTGGCCTTCCTCTTTTGCGTTGACCTTCTATCTTGCCAAGCATGATGTCTTCCTCTAATGATCTCTCTCTTCGCAAGAACAAATCCTATATCCCCCCAACACATATAAGACTTCAAAACCAAGAAATTAAAATAAAAAAAGAAATAAGATATCTAGGCGTTATAATTGATACACACCTTACCCTAGAAACACACATCAGCAATACCATAAAGAAAATTTATTTCAAACTCAAAACCCTCAAACAACTTCGTCCCCTAGTTTTTACACAAGACTTTATCAACATAATCCAGGCCACCATAACTCCACATTTCGATTTTGCCAATCTAATTCTAATAGGCATAGCAAAACAAAACTTCAAACGAATGCAACTAGCTCAAAATGCAGCGGCCAGAATTATACTGAAAGTTAACTCACTCCAACACATATCACCCATACTAGCCTCCCTCCATTGGCTACCAATTCAAAGTAGAATAATCTACAAAACAATAATAACTTCATTCAAAGCCTTAAATGATATGGCCCCGACTACGCTATGCAACCTAATACACAAAGAACCATCTAAGCCTACACACAGAAAAGGACAACTAAACGAATTAAAGATTCCGAGAGAGTATACAAGAGCCCATAAATCAACAAACAACAGAGCATTTTCCCATGTTGCCCCAACTATCTGGAATTCCCTTCCAGAGGAGCTACGAACACTAACGGAGATCATGGAACTCCGCAAAAAACTGAAAACTTATCTGTTCACTAAACACTATAACATAGAAAACCAATCATCTACTTTAGACAAAGGCTAAAAGGGTATCTGTCTGCCTCAAACAAAATCTCTACAACCCACTCACATAGCACACATCCCTGAGGATCCCACACCTTTTGTCTTCTCACTTCCATGTATATTTACAAATATACATTTGTATATAGTTTATGCTGTTCTTTTGTCTTCTCACTTCCATGTATATTTACAAATATACATTTGTATATAGTTTGTGCTGTTCTGTATTATTTCACATTGTTTAGACTATTATATAATGTTACCCTGTACATATGTTCTGCTAATTATGACGTTCTCTGTAAAACAAACCTGTTTTGTTAATTGTTGTTCACTGTAAACCGCAACTGATCAAAACAAATGGATAGACCCTCGCAACAGGCCAACTTTACTCTGTAGATAACAAACAGTTCCATACACTGTTGGTAACACTTTGTATATAGTTAACCATGATATCCCTTAATAGATAAACCACCATTGTATTTAGTTTCCCCTATTTCGCCAAGTTATACCTCCTGTTAAATGTAATGACCAGACAGATGTAAACTGTTGGATGTTTTCTGTTTAATGTAAACCGCGCTGATGTCTAATAGTGCGGTATATAAGAATTGTTAATAAATAAATAAATAAATAAATAAATAAACTGAACTTTGGAAGTTGCGGTATATAAATATGCATAAAATAAAAATAAATAAAAAATGATGTGTCCAAAGTATGAAAGTTGAAGTCTTGTCATCTGAGCTTCTAAAGAAAGCTTAGGTTTGATCTCCTCTAGTACCGACTGGTTTGTTCTTCGGGCAGTACATGGTATACACAGTATTCGCCGCCAGCACCATAATTCAAAGGCATCAATTTTCTTCCTGTCTGTCTTTTTCACTGTCTAGCTTTCACATCCATATGATGTTATTGAAAATACCATGGCTTGAACAAGTCAAATCTTTGTATGGAGAGAGACATCTCTGCTCTTGAGAATCTTATCTAGGTCTTTCACAGCCATTCTGCCAAGAGCAATGCGTCGTCTGATTTCTTGACTGCTTGTTGCTTCTTTATTGATAGTTGATCCAAGTAGGTTAAAGTTGTTCATGATTTCAATTTCTCCTCCTTCAACGATGAACCTGTTGATTATACCAGTTGTCATGATCTTTGTCTTCTTTACATTAAGGTGCAGGCCCATTTTGAGACTATGTTCTTTGATCGTGAGAAGCAAATGTTTCAGATCATCTTCACTTTCAGCCAGTAATGTGGTATCATCAGCATAGCGAAGGTTGTTGATGAGTCTTCCACCAATCTTCACACCTCTGTTGTCTTCATACAGTCCTGCTTCTCTGATGATTTGTTCTGCATATAAATTAAACAGGGAGGGGGAAAGTATGCAGCCTTGTCTTACACCTTTGCTTATTTTAAACCATTCTGTTTCTCCTTGTTCCATTCGAACTGTTGCTTCTTGATCAATGTACAGATTGTGCAAGAGAACGATCAGGTGTTCTGGTATACCCATGCTTCTTAATGTGGCCCAGAGTTTCTCATGGTTTACACAGTCAAAAGCCTTGCTATAGTCGATAAAGCACAAATAGATATCCTTTTGGTATTCTTTATTTATTTATTCTTTATTCTTTATTAACATTCTCTTATATACCGCGCTATTCTGCATCAGTGCGGTTTACATTGAACAAACTGAAATTACATTGAACAGGGCATTATAACTTGGAGATAACTATAGTCTTTAGTCTTTAGTCTTTTCAAGGATCCATCTCACATCCGCAATGATGTCTCTCGTTCCTCACCCTTTCTGAACCCTGCTTGCACTTCAGGTAGTTCTTGTTTCAGGTATTGTTGTAGTCTCTTTTGAATAATCTTCAGTAGAATCTTGCTGGCATGTGGGATCAGAGCAATTGTGCGATAATTTCCACAGTCAGTTGGATCACCTTTCTTTAGTATTGGTATAAGCACAGATCTTTTCCAGTCAGTTGGCCATGATGTTGTCTTCCATATTTCTTGGCAGAGCCTTGTAAGTACAGTAACAGCTACATCAGATTGCTGTAATACGTCTATGGTAATGCTATCAATGCCTGGTGCTTTGTTTTTTGATAAGGCTTTCAATGCTGCTTCAACTTCTTCTTTCATCACCAATGGTTCCTGATCATAAGGTACAGGTTGAAACGGCTGTTGGTCCATTTGATCTTTATCATATAAAAACTCTGTATAGTCCTTCCACTTTTTCTTGATCTTCTCAGCATCATTCAACATAGAATCTTGAGCATCTTGTAACATTCCAATTCGAGGCTGGAACGTTTTCTTTAACTCTCGTAGCTTTAGGAAAGCCAATCTTGTTCTTCTTCTAATAGTTTCTGCTTCTATTTCCTTGCATGCGTCATTGTAGTACTTTTCCTTGTCCTGTCTTGCTGCACGTTGGAAATCTCTGTTGAGTTCTGCAATTGTCTGTCTTTCTCCTCTTGTCAACAGCTTACAGAAAATGCCACAACACTAAACTCAGAGAGTACGATATATATGGGCAACGAGGTGTCAGACTGAAGTGGGGCTATGCAATAGGTCTTATCATGCCTAATCACAGTGCACCCTTTTGCATCAATGACCTCTTAATGTCGCCTCAAAATTCCACTGTTTTCTTTTTTACTTTACTCTTTTTCTTCGTTTTCAAAACCACGGCATCAGATATCCTTTTGGTATTCTTTAGTCTTTTCAAGGATCCATCTCATATCCGCAATGATGTCTCTCGTTCCTCGCCCTTTCCTGTTGAGTTCTGCGATTGTCTTTCTTTCTCCTCTGGCTTTAGCTTCTCTGCGTTTCTGGGCAATTTTCAGAGTTTCTTCCGTCATTCATTTTGGCTGTTTTTGATTTTTCACTTTCTGTACAGACTGTAGAGACTTCTCGCTTTCTTCCAACACAACCTTCTTGATGTCATTCCATAACTCTTCTGGAGTGCTGTCATTTGTATCTAAAGCAGCAAATCGATTTTGCAGGCAGTCTTTAAATTCCAGTGGTATATTCTCAAGGTCATATTTTGCTGCATTCATGAGTGGTTTGCTCTTTTTCAACTTTAGCTTGAGTTTGCATACTAGTAGTTGATGATCTGCACCACAGTCAGCTCCAGGTTTTGTCTTTGTTGATGTTACAGACGTTTCCATCGTTGACTTCCACAGATGTAGTCAATTTGATTTTTATACAATCCATTGGGTGAAGTCCATGTGTACAGTCGCCGCTTGTGTTGCTGGAAGAAGGTGTTTCAGATGAATAGATCATTGGTCTTGCAGAAATCTATCAGTCTTTCTCCAGCTTCATTTCTGTTGCCAAGTCCATATTTTCCAACTACTTTGCTTTCTTCTTTGCTGCCAACTTTTGCGTTCCAGTCACCGATGACTATCAGGATATCCTGTTTGCATGTTCTGTCAATTTCAGCTGGTACTTGTTCATAGAACTCTTCAGTTTCATTCTTTTCTGCAGCTGTTGTTGGGGCATATACTTGAATTATAGTTGTGTTGATAGGCATTCCTTGTAGTGAATAGAGATTAAGTGTTCACTGACTGCATTGTATTTCATTACAGTAACCGGAGATCTGTACCCGTAGCTTGCATCTCTTTCAAAAACTACACAGACACCACATTTGGAAAAACACCAGGTCACAGCTTTATTGCCCAAGTAACACTTTAACATTTTAACAAGAACAACAACTTAGCCAACTATCCCCCCCCCCAGCGGAGCGATACCTCACCCGCCATACTATTAGCAAGGTGACCTCGCTTCCGCACCTGGCCCGGTAACCACCGGTCCAGATACTACCACACCTGCCCGACTTCGCCATATCACTAGCAAAAGTCATCTCGGGGTTCTCCAGGCTGCGGGCACCCTGCCGACGCCCCAAGTAGCCTCTGGCTCCGGACCCCGGAAACCTCCGGGATCCCGCCAACTCATTTCCCCCCCCCAGCTGTGACACCCCCTGTAACCCCAACTGACCCTCCAATTAATGGGTGGGAGGGCGGGACACCGGTAGCCACCTGGTCTTCTACCATGTGCTGCACAGGCGCCTCCGACGCCGCAGCACATGGCCCTCTTCTTTCCCTGATTGGCTCTCGCCGCGCGCTACCCCGCAGCAGAGCCAATCAGTTTAAATGACGCAGAATGCATCACAGCGTCTCCCCCCTCCCACCGCTTCCCCCCCCAAGGGCAGGGACCTGTGCCGCGCCGTGCCACCGGTTACCGGTGGCCGCTGGGACCTTGCCCGCGGCCTTCAATTAACCGGAGATCTGTACCCGTCGCTCTCCCTCCGCCTTACTTTTCCTTTTAGCTTGCATCTCTTTCAAAAACTTCACAGACACCACATTTGGAAAAACACCAGGTCACAGCTTTATTGCCCAAGTAACACTTTAACATTTTAACAAGAACAACAACTTAGCCAACTATCCCCCCCCCCCCCAGCGGAGCGATACCTCACCCGCCATACTATTAGCAAGGTGACCTCGCTTCCGCACCTGGCCCGGTAACCACCGGTCCAGATACTATCACCCCTGCCCGACTTTGCCATATCACTAGCAAAAGTCATCTCGGGGTTCTCCGGGTCGCGGGCACCCTGCCCATGCCCCAAGTAACCTCCGGCTCCGGACTCCGGAAACCTCCGGGATCCTGCCACCGGCATAGTCACACCTTGTGACTTTGCCGCCCCCCCCCTTACCTGGGGTCAAGCTGTGACCTGCCCGTATTGCTCCTCACCACCCGCTCCAAGGCTTCCTGCCAATCATTCAGGAGAAGGTCCACCCCCACCGGGGCCAAATGTATGCCATCATTCCTGTACAGATCGGAACAAGCCACATCCACCCAATCATGCTGGACTTGATATCCCCCATGCTCCAACACCCACCTCCTGATCTGCCTATTGATCTTCGTCAACCCGCGAGACCAGCGCCGCTTCCCCGAGCACACCGGCCTCGGGATGACATCCGACCAAATCAGCCCCACCCCTTCAAACATTGCCAATATTTGAGCAAAGTCCCTCTTTGCAGCATTGATCAACTGCTTGCAGGTCCACGATGCCAAATCATTTCCTCCCAAATGCAAAAGCAGGAACCTTGGCGGTGTCCTCCAACGTGCATGGTGACGCAGCAAGGGCATCAGCTGAGGCCATTTTAGCCCCTTCTCTCCCAGCCATGAAACGACCACCGCTGCAGGCTCCAACCCCAGGTTCCGCCCGATAGGCCTCCCCTCCGCACGCTGTCCCGCCCAGAACACAAAGGAATGCCCCAACATCCAACAGCCCAGCACACTTCCGCCCCGATCTAGAAAAGAAAACAATGGTTAATTATCAGCACCCCCCCTCCCCAGCTCCCTCATAACCGAACATAATTCTGAAAAGCTCTGGACTGCCACCTTTCAATTGCTTGTATCTGTAGGCCTGACATGCCAGCACTAGCTGCGCTAGTCGCTGCCCCGATGCGAAAGGAATGCGCCGCAAATTGGCTAGCTTCCTCCCCCATCCTCCACAGCCCCAAACGCAACACCGCTGTCACTTGATATCTTGTGACCAACAAGGCATCCTCATGTACAAAAAGCCCCCCCCCCCAACCAACGGGCGATCCTCGAGGAACAACCGCATTGCTGCTACTGGGCACGTGTCCCCCTCTATCGCTCTCAGAACCACCCACTGGCCTCTGCCTCGCTGGTCCGTTTTCGATCTTTTCAACAGGACCCTCAAGCAATCCCCGTCCACGTGCACATGCTGCCTCTGCAAGCTGTTCCCCACACCCCTCTTTGAGGACTCTGCTACCAATTCCCCCACCCGGAATTCCCCAAAAAAGGCCAAGCAGAATATTGCCTTAAATAGCTTGGCTTCGTACCCTGAAGCCGCCACCGCTGGCAAGGCCTCACACAGACCTCTCAGCAAGTCATGTGTTACCGGACGGCGCCGATTCAGCATAGCCGGCCTCGCCCGCCCCCATCCTTGCATCAACTTCCTCACTAAAAATCCCTCGCCCGATGGGGCCCAACCCACCGCTTTCGCGAAAAAAACAAAGCCCGCCAAGTGCCCCCTAACAAACCCCTGAGACGCGCCCTGCCTCTTCGCACTGATTATGTACCTGCCAAGTAATTGATCCGGAACCACCCCCCCATACCACCCTTGCTCCTGCAAGAATTCAACCACCCTCTTACAGCCTCTGCAATATGCCTCCCAAGTTTTTTCAGCCACCGAGTTGCGCAGCATCTCTTTCATCTCCGCAGGCCACAGCTCCATAAGCTCCAAGGGACCTCCAATCCCACCGCATCCGCCTCTGGCGCCAGCTGCCGGAAATGATCCCACTGCAAACGGGAAAGAGCATCAGCAATGCCATTATGGTGACCCGGTATGTGCCGTGCTCTCAATGTCACATTCCGACGCAAACAGGATAACACAACTTTGCGCATCAAGGCCGCCACCTGGCCGCACCGAGGCATATAATTATTCACCACACTCACAACTGCTTCATTGTCGCACCATGATACCACCTTTTTGTTACTCAACTTACCTGGCCACAACTCCAAAGCCACCGAAATCGGGAACAGCTCTAAAAACGTGATATTCTTTAAGAGTCCCTCATCTCCCCATGCTGCTGGCCAACTCCCTGCACACCATGCCCCTCCGAAATAAATACCTAATCCTGCGCCCCCCGCTGCGTCCGTGTACAACTGCAACTCCTCACTGGAAGCTCTTCCTCCATCAGGACAGCCGACCCATTGAACTCAGTCAAGAAGACATCCCACACTAATAAGTCTTCGCGCATGCTTTTGGTAATCCGAATACGGTGATGCGGTTTACACACACCCGCCGTTGCCACTGCCAACTGCTGTATGAATACCCGACCCATCGGAATGACCTGGCATGCAAAATTCAATGACCCTATCAGAGCTTGCATTTCCTTCAAAGTGTACTTCGCTGACACCAGCGCATTCGCCACCAACACCCTTAGCTTCACCACTTTCTCAGGTGGCAGGCGTGCCACCATTTCCACTGAGTCCAACTCAATGCCCAAAAAAGTGATCCTAGTCGCTGGTCCTTCCGTCTTCCCCTCTGCTAGCGGCACCCCCAATTCCTTAGCCACCTCGACAAAATCCTCTAACAAAGTCCTACATTGGGAAGTCTGAGTCACCCCCACAAACAAAAAATCATCGAGGTAATGAACAACATCGGGGCAGCCCACTCGCCGCGCAACTACCCATTGCAGAAAAGTACTAAACTTCTCAAAGCACGCACAAGACACTGCACAGCCCATGGGCATGCATTTATCGAAATAATACTCTCCTGCGACCTGGAAACCAAGCAGATGAAAGGAAGATGGGTGCACAGGCAGCAAGCGAAACGCTGCCTCAATGTCCACCTTCGCCATCAAAGCCCCCCGCCCCGCCTTCCGGACTAGCCCAACTGATTTGTCAAATGAAGCGTAACGTACCGTGCAGCATTCCCGAGGAATGTGATCATTCATCGATGCCCCCTCCGGATAAGACAAATTATGAATTAACCTGAACTTACCTGTTTTTTTCTTCGGAATAATCCCCAATGGAGACACAACAAACTTCCTAAACGGGGGCTCCAAAAAAGGGCCCGCTATCCTGCCCAACTTCAACTCTCCATCTAATTTGGCTTTCACCTCATCTGCAAAATGGCGTACTGACGGCCCATTCCTAGCAGCCGCGGCCCCGACCCCACCCTGCACTGGAATTATAAATCCGTCATGAAACCCCCCAAGCAATACTTCCCTATCCTGCTTTTTAGGATAAAGGCGCAACCACTCCCTCAAAACCCCAACCCGTATGGGCGAAGGGGCTACGCCAAACACTGCCCTCTCACTTGGCAATCGGCAATGCGCTCCCCAAGAGTCCCTTTTTAATACATTTGATCGCCGAGTGCCCTCCACCGCAGATCGTACATGCATGCCGGAATTTGCAGTCGGGGAAAGGGCAGGAGAACTTGTTAAACCTCCAACACACATCCCCCCCCAACCCCCTGCTTGCTCGCGACCCCGACTGCACCCGCACGAAAGGAACGGTTCCCCACAGGATTAGCTCCCCCCCCCCAGATTTCACCGCAACTCCCCCCCCACCTGCCGTACTCGACCTCATTGACATTTGCGTGAGCCACAAGTTGATATCCTGGCTGCCCCAAGACAATGACTTGTTCTCCTCCATTTTATCCCGAAACTTCTCGTCGTAATTCAACCATGACCACCCTTCGTGTGTCTGAGACGCCTCAAGAATAGAGTCCGCATACGACAAAAGCATCCCATATTGTTCTGGGTACCACTGACCCCACACACTTGCCAATCGCAAAAAGGCCCTAACCCAATTCACCACTGTCCGCGCCACTTTTCTGACCCTTCCCGCCTTTTCATCCGCTTTCCGTTTTTTCTTACTTTCCCCAGAGCGCTTACGACATTTTCCAAAAGCCGGAAAATGTCAATATAAGGCCTCTTCCATATCCTACGCCTCAACTTTTTAGGCACCCCTTCCCACAACTCTGACAACGCTGTCACCGCCGCCGTCCCACCACCGGAAGCACTCTTCTCTACGCTCTTCCCATCCCCAGCCGACGATCCTATGGATGAACTCGAGGACGAAGACGAGGACGATTCTGATCTGCGCCTCCGACGGCATGTATGGCGCCTCTTCTTGGTAGCCTTCCCCGACCTCTCTACGTGCTCCCCCCTGCTGACTCCACCAGCCTGCTCCGTTTGCAACTCATCCGTCTCCGCCGCAGCCGGCGACTCCAGCACCAGTCGTGGTTGCACCTCACATGAAGCCTTATCGACCATCCACTGCTCACCCTCTCCAAGTGCCTCTGCTCTGCCGCCAGGGCCTCCATGTGCAGTCGTCGCCTGTGCTGGCCTGCCTGCTGCCCTGCATTGCTGCACTCTGCCATGAATCGCTCCTGGGGACGCCATTGTCGGAACCTGTGGAGACAAAAAAGGCACAACCGGAGGGGGAACAACCGCAGGCCATGCTGATGGCCATGCCCCTGACCAGCCGGTCCTGGAGTGGCCCTGCCCACCCCCCATCCAATGCTCCCACCCCTGCTGTCCCCCAGCCCCTGCCACACCCGGACTCCCCCAGAACATACCACCCCCCCCAATACCCGCCGGAACTCCGTACCCTGCCCAATCAGCAACATTCCATGCCCCCCTTCCGCCCTGGCCCGTCTCATCCCCAACAGCCAACACCCGGGACTCTTCCCCCTCAAAGTGCCCCACACCACCTCCTTCGGCCACACGCTGATGCTCTTCAGAGCCCCCAGCTGTCATATCCCCCCTTGCCCCTGCCCCTCCCCGTGCCTGTCGCCCCCGCCCCACCCGCTCCCACTGCCCCGCTCTCAGTGGACTTCCATGTCCCCCAGCTGCAGGCCCAACCGACCCAGGAGCCCCTTCCGCCGCCACACACCCTTCCCGGACACCTGAACCCCGTTTGCGCCCCTTGCCCCCCCCCTTTTCCTGCCCGGCCCTTAGCCTTCTGCCCTGCAGTCGCCTTGCCACCCACAGGCCCCCCTCCGACACTCCGTTTCCCTCCCTGCATCTTCCTTCCCAGGTCCCACTGCCTGCTCTTTTCCCCTTATAAATAAAATAGCCGCTTCTTGCTTTCTATTTTTTTTTTTAATATCCCCATACACCAGACTTTTCTCCAATAATCTCTTCAATTATTTAATCCCTTTGCCGATCCTACCTATCTTGCTCAACCGGCCACCTTCCTGGACCCTCCCCCGATACCCACTTTTTGCTCTGTAGGCCTCCACACAAAAAACTGCCGCAACGATCAACCCCCGGGCCACTTGTCCCGCTTGCCTTGCACCGCCGCCGATCACCGCCACCGCCGCTGCCACTGAACCCTGCCACCGCTTCAACCCTGCAACTCGACCAGATCGCTGCCACACACCGGTCGCCGCCTGGTCTTCTACCATGTGCTGCATGGGTGCCTCCGACGCCGCAGCACATGGCCCTCTTCTTTCCCTGATTGGCTCTCGCCGCGTGCTACCCCGCAGCAGAGCCAATCAGTTTAAATGACGCAGCATGCGGCACAGCGTCTCCCCCCTACCACTGCTTCCCCCCCCCAAGGACAGGGACCCGCGCCGGGCCGCACCACCGGTTACCGGCGGCCGCCGGGACCTTGCCCGCGGACTTCAATTTCTTGCAAGTTTCTTCTTTATTATAAATGCAATACCATTTCTTCTTTGTCTTTCATTTCCAGCATAGTAGACCATGTGATCATCTGATGCAAAGTGCCCGATGCCAGTCCATTTCAGTTCGCTGACACGCAACAGATTAAGTTTTACACGTTCCATTTCATTCTTGACCACCTCCAACTTCCCTTGGTTCATGCTTCGTATGGTTCATGCTTCATATGGTTTGTATGGTTCATGCTTAAACAGGTGGACAAAGGTGAGTCGGTTGATATAGTGTATCTGGACTTTCAGAAAGCCTTTGACAAGGTCCCTCATATTCATAAATGACCTGGAAAGTGGAATAACGAGTGAGGTTATAAAATTTGCATATGACACAAAACTATTTAAATTTGTTAAAACCCAAGAGGATTGTGGAAAATTGCAAGAGGATCTTGATAAATTGGAAGACTGGGCATCAAAATGGCAGATGAAATTTAATGTGGACAAGTGCAATCGAGTGGTCTCAACGTTGTGGGAGAAAGATATTCTTTCAAACTCTTACTTTTCTTCCAGACACACCGTACCATTTTGTCTTGTAAACCCGGTACTGTTCCCAGAATCTCTTTATGTTTAGCTAAAATTCTTTGAATATTTCCACTCGATTGGGTTGCGAAAAGCCATACAATAGGGGGACATACTAAATGTGGTCATTGTAGTGTCTGTTCCATCATGTTAGAAATTTCAGAGTTCATCCATCGAGGAGCAACCTATCGTCTAAGACACTTCACACTACTTGTGAGTCTAAATATGTAGTCTATGCAATACAATGTCCCTGTTCTCTTTTATATATTGGAAAGACCATTCGGGCTTTTAACATTCGTGTGAAGGAACACGAAAGCAGACTGCGATGTCGGCGAACAGAAGCTCCGATGGTACAGCACTGCTTAGATTTTGGCCATAGTTTTGCCATGTTGAAATGCTGGTGCATAGAACCAGTATTGTATGGATTAAACAGCAGATCTCAAGAACGAACTCTTCTATACCGGGAACAGTGGTGGATTCATCGTTTGGGAACAGTTCAACCAGAAGGGCTGAACGCTAGGTTAACAACGTCGAAGATCGGGTACAATGAATGAATATTGGTATGCCTTCATAAGTCTTTTGATAAAATGAGAAATATTTATTTATTTATTTATTTACAGTCTCTTATATACCGCACTATTCATCATCAGCGCGGTTCACATGGAACAAAATGCTCAGTACATTTAACACGTATGAGTTTACAGGTAACAGGGTATAAATAACTTGGATAACCGGGGTAACTATTTACAAAACATACTACATGGAATCATATACACAGAAGTTACATAGAAAAACACCAGCCCACTATAGGAATGAATATCACACTTGGTGAGTTGTTGATATACCCTAGATTTATCTGGGACTGGTATCAGTGGGTGTTATTGGGCTCTAGGTGACGCCATTGGGTTCTATAAGGTACTTGTTGAAGAGGTGGCATTTGAGGGCTTTCCTAAACTGTGTCAGGCTCCTAATAGCCCGGATATCAGGGGGTAGTGCATTCCAGCATTTTGGGGCACTGAGACTGAAGGCTCTGTTGGCTGTCGATTTAGTGCAAATAGTAAGTTCCTTCGGGATTTTGAGGGAGTTTATAGCCATGGATCTCCTTGCTCTATTTGGAGATGTGCTATGGATGAGGGAGGATAAGGATGTAGATGTGAGATTATTGACAGCTTTAAAAGTGATTATCAAGGTCTTGAAAACTATTCTAGCTTGGATAGGAAGCCAATGCAACTGTATCAGCAGAGGCGTAACGTGGTCGTACCTGGAGGCTCCATGGATGGCTCTTGCTGCCGCGTTCATGGCTAGCTGAAGCGGGTTTAATGTAGATTGGGGAAGACCTTGTAATATGACGTTGGCATAGTCGAAATGGGGTATAACCAACATTTGATAGAGAAATGTTATGTTGTGATTCAACCAAGTGATTTTTCTGCTTTCGTTTGTATTGCTATAGTGAAAATCATAAGGACATTGGAAAACAACGGGCATTGAAGTAGCCCCGATGAAAAGCAATCGTATCTATCCCCTTGATAAACCCAACAGGAGAAACGCTAGAGCGCTTGGATTATTGTGGCGTTGGGGTTTTTCAATTTTCATCGATTTGAAGGGGCATTATTAAGCACCACTCTACACAAGATAAGTGGAGTGGAGTTTATTACTTTTTAAAGCATTTTTTAAGATGACTGCATAAAGATAGAATGAATAAGTAGTACAATAAGAAAAACAAAAAGCACAAAAAAATCTATCAATAAAAATCAGCCTTTGGTCATTGATGTGAACGAACACCATATTGGGAAAATTTAATTACCCATGTAAAGGTGTGAAAAGTTATCGTTTATCTGAGACCGTTGGCAAATTAAAAAAATTAGGTTGAAGGTGAAGAAATAATTGAGTGAACCCATATGCTTTATGACAAACTCCACTAACCATTTTGGTAGTCACCTTCTGCACAGACTCCAACCTGTTTATATCCTTTTGAAGGTGCGGTCTCTAGAATTGCTCACAATACTCCAAATGAGGTCTCACCAAAGACTTATACAGTACCACTACCACTTCCTTCTTCCTGCTGGCCATTCCTCTCCCTATGCACCCAAGCATCCTTCTGGCCTTTTCCGTCACCTTTTCTACCTGTTTAGCCACCTTAAGATCATCAGAAAGAATCACTCCGAGGTCCCATAAGAATATAACATATGCCATACAGGGTCAGACCAAGGTCCATCAAGCCCAGTATCCTGTTTCCAACAGTGGCCAATCTAGGTCACAAGTACCTAGCAGTCTCCCCAAAAGACACAGGTTCCTCAGTGCTTATATTGGCTCAAGCAGTGATATCCTGGATCCCTATTAATAATGGTTTATGGAACTTGTCCAAACCTTTTTTAAACCCAGCTACACTAACAGCTTTTACTACATCCTCCGGTAACAAATTCCAGAGTTTGATTATACATTGAGTGAAAAAATATTTTCTCTTATTTGTCTTAAATAGTTTACCCTGTAGCTTCATTGCATGTCCCCTAGTCTTTTTATATTCTGATGACATAAACAATCAGTCTACGTTTACCTGTTCCATTCCATTCATTAATTTATAGACCTCTATCATATCTCCCCTTAGCCGTCTCTTTTCCAGGTTGAAGAACCCTAACCTTTGTTGCCTCTCTTCATAGGAGTATCCTTCCATTCCCTTTACCATTTTGGTGGCTCTTCTCTGAACCTTTTCTAATAACGCTATATCCTTTTTAAGATACGGCGACCAGAATTGCACACAATATTCAAGGTGTGGTCTCAGCATGGAATGATATAGAGGCATTATAATATCTTTTGTTTTATTTTCCATTCCTTTCCTTATGATACCTAGCATTCTATTTGCTCTCTTGGCCACCGCTGCACACTTGGTGGAGGGTTTTAACATGTTATCCACGATGACACCTACATCTTTTTCCTGGGTGGTGGTTCCCAGTGTGGAACCTTGCATCATGTAACCACAGTTTAGGTTGTTCTTTCCTAGGTGCATAACTTTGCATTTGTCCACATTAAATTTCATCTGCCATTTTGATGCCCAGTCTTCCAATTTATCAAGATCCTCTTGCAATTTTCCACAATCCTCTTGTGTTTTAACAACTTTAAATAGTTTGTGTCATCTGCAAATTTGATAGCCTCACTCGTTATTCGGTTTTCCAGGTCATTTATGAATATGTCAAAAAGCAGCGGATCCAGCATAGATCCCTGGGGTACACCACTATTCACCTTTCTCCATTGGGAAAATTGGCCATTTAGCCCTACCCTCTGCTTTCTATCTTTTAATCAGTTCCTGATCCACAATAGTACACTGCCTCCTATTCCATGACTTTTTAGTTTTGCCAAAAGTCTCTGATGAGGGACCTTGTCAAAGGCTTTCTGAAAGTCCAGGTACACTATATCAACTGACTCACCTTTGTCTACCTGTTTATTCACACCTTCAAAAAAACATAACAGATTAGTAAAACAAGATCTTCCTTGTCTAAAGCCATATTGGCTGTCTCCCATTAAGCCATGACTATCTACATGTTGAGTAATTTTGTTCTTTATGATGGTTTCTACCATTTTTCCCGGTACTGACGTCAGGCTCACAGGTCTGTAGTTTCCCAGATCACCCCGGAACCCCTTTTAAAAATTGGCGTTACATTGGCGATCCTCCAGTCTTCAGGTATTACAGATGATTTAAGTTCACAGATTACTAATAGCGGGTCTGCAGTCTCATATTTCAGTTCTTTCAACACCCTTGGATGTATACCATCCATTCCAGGTGATTTGCTACTCTTCAGTTTATCAAATAGTTGTAATACATCTTCCTGGTGTATGATATTTTTTTCACTTCTTCCGCAATATCACCTTTAAATACCACTTCAATCATGGGTAACATCCCTAAACCTTCCTCAGTAAAGACTGAATCAAAGAATTCATTCAGTCTGTCCGCTATAGCCTTGTCTCCTCTTACTGCCCCTTTTACCCCTCTATCATCTAATGGTCCAACTGACTCACAGGTTTTTTGCTACGAATGTACTTGAAAAAGTCTTTATTACGTGCAAGTTTCTTCTCAAATTCTCTCTTTGCCTGCCTTATCAATGCCTTGCATTTAACTTGTCAGTGCTTGTGTTGTTTCTCGTTTTCATCATTTGGCTCTTTTTTCCATTTCCTGAAAGATGCTTTTTTGGCAACAACAGCCTCTCTGACCTCACCTTTAAACCATAGGGGTATGTTTACTAAACTGCGCTCAAGTGCGCGGCGCACCATAGCCTGCGCTAAGGTACCTTAGCGCATGCTAATGATGTGTTTTTGTGCCCCGCACACATGCGCGCTGCACTAAAGTGCCCGCTCATGTGCGCGGCACGCTGATGTGCGATAGAGGCGTGGAAAGGCTCTCGGAGGGCGGAGGAAGGCTCCCCAGGGGCGGAGAGACAGGGTCAATGGGTGGAGAGTGGGAGGGGAGAGGCTCCCCGCACACGAGCGGGGCTGAAATTCAAGCAAAAAAATACCGCGAGTGAAAACCTTGCGGTAGAGCCGATTTAAAGGGAAGAGAAACCATTTCTGTCAGCAATGTACAGCAAAACCAGGGAAAACTACAAAAAGTGAGCAGTGTGATACATGTGCACGGAACATAAGGGCAAATAAACATTAAAAATGACCCCAACAAAATATAAAAAAATCATAAGCAAGCTGGGCAATAGTGATAGTAATGGGAAGCATCAAAAAACACTCCAAAGAAAGCCCCAAAAAATAAATATGAATTTTAGAAGGGTCTACGCTCCGTCCCCAAACAAGGTGAATGATCCCACAGTGAAATAGCACTGATCAGGGTTTCCCTCTCCATTGGACATGTTTCCTATGGCATGCCCATGTTCCACAGCAGCAGGGCGGGCATGTCGGAATGGGCAACTGGACAGATGCTGGGAAAGGGGATACAGAGGGCTGCAGGCGGCACATGCTGTGGTGCAGCTGGGGCACAGTGCGGACTAGGCAGATGCCTAGGTGGAACCTAGGAATGCTGAAACTGTACAGCAGCCAGACAGCATCTGATGAGGGCCCAACATGGGCATGAGCGTGTCTATCACAGTGTCACAGGGGATAGTACCCAGCAGGTACCTCCAAGGGCACAGAACAGTGGCAGGCGGTGATTGGGGGACGTGCGGACAGATATGCAGGCACCCCTACCCCTGAACCCGCACCATAGGCAGCCACCTACCCGCACACAGGATGGCCTGAGACTGCGTACCACCAGCACTACCAGCAGAAGGGCATGTCAGCATGGTGGCACAGGGGTACTGGAGGTGGAGGGGGGCAGTGGCAGCTGCCCAGAGCAGACCATGGTCTAGCCCTGTGTAGGTGGATGCCATGCACTGCAACAGACAGGCCATGCCGGACAAACAGTCATGGTATCATCAGGGAATGCACTGTCTCTGTGGCAACACAGTGGTGCAGTGCACACAACCAGTGTGTTTGGAGACAAAAGGTCACAGGTTCAAGCCCCAGCTGGGGCTCCTGCCAATCCAGTCCCCATATTTTACCCACAACTATATCGTGATAGTAAAGACGAACCTTTATTGCAGAGAACATAAGCATGGCTCAAACACCTCTATTTTACCCTACAGAGCACAGACACCAGAAACGTGCACATTACCTAGAGCAGATTCCCCCAAATGCAGTCCTGGAGGGCCACAAATCCTTCAGGGTTTATGCTGTCTCCAATCTAAGGATGGAGCGGTACTGGTGGTGGAGGTGGCAGCAGCTGGTGGCAACAGCAGACCATGGCCTAGCCCTGTCCAGGTGGGTGCCATGCACTGCAACAAACAGGCCCTGTCGGATGTACAGTCATGGACTCCCCAGGGAATGCAGCATTTCTGTGGCAACATGGTGGTGCAGTGCACACAGACAGTGTGTGCAAGAACAGAAGGTCACAGGTTCAAAGCCCAGCTGGGGCTACTGCCAATCCAGTCCACATATTTTTCCCACAACTAAACCGTGATAGTAAGGACAAACCTTTATTGCAGAGAACATACGCATGGTTAATATGCCTATATTTTACCCCACCGAGCACAGACACCATAAACAGGCGCATTACCTAGAGCAGAGTCTCCCAAATGCAGTCCTGGAGGGGCGCATTACCTAGAGCAGAGTCTCCCAAATGCAGTCCTGGAGGGCCAAACACCCATTCAGGTTCCATGCTGCCTCTAATAAAGATGCCTGTGCTGCATATCTATGCACCACCCCATGGTATGCAGATGTATCTCATGCATATTCATGAGGGACAGCATGAAAACCCGAACAGTGTTTGGCACACCAGGACTGGAGTTGGGAACCTCTGCCGTAAAGCATCAGCCAACAGGGGCAGACACACCCACACCCACACCCACAGGCCCCATTGGCCAATGCCTCCTGGAGAGGCAGGACATTGGGCCCTGCGTGCATCTCCCAATACTAGCACTTGCATACCTTAGCAATGCCACCCTACACCTGGGTATACGGTACACAGCTATCAAACGTTTGCTATGATTACTGGCAGATAGCAATTCCTACGTTAAGCACAGTTTGCTGATTGAGCTCCATCATAACAACCCTTCTGATGTCTGTGGTGTGTGCTTCAGGTCTGGTCTCTGACAGTGTTTACCACCCTGGGGAGTGACCCCCAACAGTATTGCGTACCATATCCATGCCTGTACTGTGCCCAGGACTGATGTGATGGCCAGGGCTGCTAAACTCCTCTATAGTAGCACAATGCTGGCATAGGTGTGTGTGTGTGTGTCTGTCTATCCAGTATGTGGTGGCTGCAAACACCCTCCACAGCCCACACTGCCAGCACTGTTGCCAGTATTGGCCTGCCAATGTGCATAATGAGGAGCAAGGTACCATGGGTATAGCCAGGACAGGGTGGCCTGGCCAGGATGCATCTGCACAGGGCATAGGGCACTGGCTGGGACATTTTAGTGCCCGGCCACCACCTACACAGACAGGGTGGCCTCAGCATGTCCTGCTGGAAGATCACTCTCACCCTGACTGTGCAGTGACCACAGCATGGCTAGGCACCCCCATAGTGCTATATAGTATTTCTTTCATGTGATATTTATGGGTTTCCTTTTGGGGCCCAGTCACTGACTTATCTGCTTGTTGTGTATGCTGACATCCCAGTTCTGGGTGCATGCGTTTCCACCAGGAACATGCACTATGGACTAGCTAGCAGACTCTTTGCAGCTGGTATGTGTCTTGATGGAGTGCCTTGCAGGGTGCAGTGGTTGAAGGCTTGCTGCAGGAGAATATCAGATAGTGGTGGGGTGCAGCTCAGCATATCCAGGCCTAATGTCTGTCTGCTATTGTGTTATGGATGTGTACAGGGCTGCATTGACTGCCCTGTAGAGTGTCTGTTCCCCAGCAGGACTGGGGTTGATGGTCCCCTCTACTGCCAGCATTACAGGGAGGTAGAATGTGGATTGGTTGATGGGAAAACCTGTTTACCACCCTCAGCCCTGGAGGAGGAGGGTGGTGGTACATAATCCTCCTAGGGGTCCATAGGGGCTACTCCTGACTGAGACAGACAGATATATCCAAGGTGTTTCTGCAGAAACTAACTACTTCACACATTAGCACTGCTGGGGACCTGCAGCATGGCCTATTTCTGCCATGGAAGGTGCTGTGGACCTGGTGCTGGGCGTCCTACTGCACACTCAGGGTGAGCACAGTACCTGCACAATGTGACAGTGTGTAGCTACTCTGTGCCAGTAACACACACGGTCAGTACCCCCTACCAGGCTGAGGTGCTGTGGGGGTGCACATGGTTAGTTCCCCCTACCAGGCCGAGGTGCTGTGGGGGTGCATACCCCATCTTGTGTTTATCTGTGGACAGCTGATTTGCATGTGCAGTGCATCATGGGCACGGGTGTGCTAACCCTATCCTGGTGACCACAGCAGACTGTCTGTGTGGTGACGTGCACTCCCTCTGCAGCCCGCCAGGGGCTTGCTAGCAGCTATAGAGCTGTAGCTGAATGGTTACTTCACTGCCTGTGGAGTCAGAGGTCGTTGGTTTAAACCCACAGTGGGGTTATTTGATAGGGCTGCCCAAAGCAATATCTCTTTTTCATGTACATTATTGCTGCCAGCAAAACACTCTCAGCGTACTGTACCCATAAGGTGCCTCTGAGGGCGCTTTATAGGGCGCCCTATAGGGCACCTTATGGTTACCGTCCATATGAGGTGCACTATACGTTATCCTGTTGAGCGACTTATAGGGTGCCCTATAGGGGACATTTTAGGGTGCCGTGGCGGACAGTGCACTTTATAATCTGCCCTATGGAGTGCCTTATAGGGTGCCTTATGCGGCACCTTCACTTACGGCACGTGAGGGCGTGTTTGCTGGCAGCAATTAATAAAATACAAATAAAGTGCTGCAGGAAACAATACGTACATGTCAAAGCTGATGCTTCAGCCAGCCTTACGTATTAGGCACACTGGGGAGCAAACTCATGACCCCTGTATCAGTAGTCAGTGCCTTAACCATTGTGCTACACTGCTGTTCCTCCTTGCATGTCAGCGCACCTACTTCAGATTTCCATGCGTTTAAATGCACAGTGCTGCCATCAAACACAGTGCTATGACCTTGCTGTGCCTCATAGGGCACCCTATATGGCGCCCTATAGGCCACCCTTTCAGCAACATTGTAGGGTGCCGTAGCGGACAGTGCACTTTAAAATGTGCCCTCTGGGGTACCCTATGAGGCGCCTTATGCAGCACCTTATGTTACATGTTTGCTGGCAGCACTATTTAAAATAAAAATAAAATGCCCCCTACAGCAATATTACCTATAACAGGTAATGCCTCAGCCAGCCTTCTTCATTAGGCACAGTGGGGGATTGAACCCATGACTCCTGCATCATTTGTCAGTGTCTTAACCATTGTGCTACACTGCTGCTCCTCCTTGCATGTCAGCGCACCTACTTATGATTTTCATTCCTTAAACTGCACAGTGCTGCCATCAAAAACAGTGCTGGGACCTTGCGGTACCTCGTATGGCACCCTATAAAGCGCCCTATAAGCAACATTCTAGGGTGCCTTGGCGGAGAGTGCACTTTAAAATGTGCCTTATGGGGCGCCTTATGTTAACACGCTTTGAGAGTGCGTTTGCTAGTAGAGATAATTAAAATAAAAATAAAATGCCTCCTAAAGCAATCTTCCCCATAATAGGTAATGCCTCAGCCAGCCTTCTTCATTAGGCACAGTGGGGGATTGAACCCATGATCCCTGCACCATTGGTCAGTGTCTTAACCATTGTACTGTGGCTCTGTTCTTGTGCTCGCACATCAGCGCGCCACTTATGCTTCCTGCGCAACTTTCACATGCGCTAATGTGCGGGGCGCACATGAGCGCAGCGCACATTAGCACATGATTAATCCTGGTTTTGCTTTTTTCTGACTGAAACGCCCACTCCTTATATGGCATCCGCACACTAGCGCGGCGTGCACCCTAACGGGGTTTTAGTAAACATACCCCATACTGTCAGTTTTTTTGACTTACTTCCACTTTTCTTAAAGCGTGGAATACAGCTGGTCTGGGCTTCCAAAATAGTATTTTTAAACAACACCCAAGATTGATGTAAGTCTTTAACCTTTGCAACTGCTCCTTTTAGTTTTTTCTTAACTATTTTATTATAGTCTCCCTTTTGAATGTTTAAAGGTAGTACTATGGATTTCCTTACCATCCCTCCTCCATTAATTAAATCAAACGCGATCATGCTATGGTCACTATTGCCAAGTGTCCCCAACACCCTTATCTCTTGCACCAGATCTGGTGTTCCACTAAAGACTAAGTCCAAAATAGCTTCTCCTCTGGTCGGTCCATGAACCAGCTGCTCCAAAAAGCATTCCTTTATTTCATCTAGAAATGCTATCTCCCTAGCATGTCCTGCCGTGACACTGACCCAGTCAATACCAGGGTAATTTAAATCACCCATTATTATTAGTGTTCTGTAACTTTTGTTAGCTTCCCTGATTTCTTTGAGCATTTCATCATCCATTTGTTCATTCTGGCCAGGTGGTCGATAGTACACCCCCACTGCAACCGCCTTCCCCTTCCCCTTTTTACATGGAATTTCAATCCATAGTGATTCTACAACGAATTTTGTTTCCTGCAAAACTTTAATCCTTTGTTGCTCAATGCCCTCTCTGACATTCTTTCATGGACAGAAGTACTTCACCCCCTATACTATACTGTGCCCTTGGATTTTTGCAGCCCAAATGCATGACCCTACATTTTAAATCTCAGCTGCCAAATTTTTGACCATTCTTAAAGCTTAGCTAAATCCCTCCTCATGCTATCCACTCCTTCCTGGGTGCCTACTCTACTGCAGATTTTGCTATCATCTGCAAAGAGGCAAACCTTACCCAACAGCCCTTCCTCAATATCAGTAACAAAGATGTTAAAAAGAATTGGGCCAGCGACAGATCCCTGCAGCACATCACTGTTACATCCTTCTCCTCAGAGTGAGCTCCATTTACCTGTATCCTTTGTTGCCTCCCACTCAACCAATTTCCAACCCAGTCAATTACTTTAGAATTCATCCCTAGGGTGCTCAATTTATTGATAAGTCACCTGTGTGGAACGATGTCAAAGGCTTTACTGAAATCTAAGTACAGCATATCTGGGGCTCTCCCTCGATCCAGCTCTCTGGTCACCCAGTCAAAGAAAGTAATTAGATTTGTCTGACAAGACCTGCCTCTGGTGAATCCATGCTGCCTCACATCCTGCAATCCATTGGATTCCAGAAGCCTCACTGTTTTAGCAGCACCATAGAGGTCATACTAACCGACCTATAGTTCTCAACCTCAACCTGACTTCCGCTTTTGTGTAAAGCAGGGGTTCTCAACTCAGTCCTCGGGACCCACCTAGCCAGTCGGGTTTTCAGGATAACCACAATGAATATGCATAGGACAGATTTGCATATAATGGAGGCAGTGTATGCAAATCTCTCTCATACATATTCATTGTGGTTATCCTGAAAACCTGACTGGCTAGGTGGGTCCCGAGGACAGGGTTGAGAACCCCTGGAGGGACCAGTGGCATAAATTCAAGGAAAGAATGAAATGAAAACACATATACAGAGAGAATTATATCATTGATAGTACTACTTAGGACCTTAAATGGAGAGACTCATAGGACTGCTAACTTGAGCAGTCTCCTGTAAATCCCTACTCCAGCGAGGCCATAGCACCTTTATTAAGAAAATTAACTGCTATATTCTCCAATTTTGTCTTATCACTCTACATCATGCTTCTGCTTTATAGGTCAAGCTAAATACTACATGTCAAACTCGGCATAGACATTGCTCATGTATAATCAGGACAAGCTTCCTGTAAACAAAAACATTCTGTCTCGTTTTTCACAAACATCTGCAAAATACGACCTTGGTTTGTATTACACATATTCTACTCGGCCAGGGAGATCATCTCCAGTCCTGGAGGCCCCTGTACTAGGCTGTCAGTAAAATTCTCACTCTCCATATTTCTGAACCTTGTTCCAGTACCCCAGTACCCAACTTTGAGTCCCTTTCCAGTTCCCCTTCTGATTCTGTAAAAAATCGCTACAAATGAATGGCAGCTCAAATATCTCCAAATCTAAAATAAATCTTCTACCACAGTGGGAAATGCTATTCCACTTCACTTTTCAGATGCTCCTTCAGAATCTTGATTCACCTGATCTCTTTTGTGTTTCCTTACAGTTCCCCCTAGCTGTATCTCTTGTCTACAGCTACTGTGCTGTCTGTCTTGACTAGATTGTAAGCTCTGATGAGCAGGGACCATCTTTTATATGTGTTTGTGCAGCGCTGCGTATGTCTTGTAGGGCTATACAAATGTTCAGTAGTAGCAGTCGTAGTAGAGTCCTAGGCAGGAAATCTGGTCCCTAGGTGAACTTCATCTTGCTGGTTGGGAGAAGTCCTTATACATATATATGCATTTTTTAACAATATAGAAAAGGATTACAATCATCCTGCAAATTAAACCAAGGTATGTGACACTGTTTGCCTTTGCTAGGTCTCAGTAAGAATGTGTACAGAGAGTAAGGCTTTACTAATTATTCTTGCAAGCACTATTTGCTGGCAGTGGCCAACTGCCCTCCATAGATATTTTAGTAGTTCAGACGTTTGCACCCACATTCACATCAGGACACCAGTCACAGCTCCAAATTCTTCAGCAGCATCTCTTTTCACTATGAGCTGTGCTAAGCACATCTTGGACAAAGTTTCAGTGACTGTCCACCCAGGCTTCATGAGTAGTCTTGATGAAATCACTGATCTTTGCTCGTACTCGGAACCCACACATTCAGTAGCATCACAGACTTCTTTTCATTCACAGTAGTCATTGTCTTTGGCCCGTAAGATGCAGTGCATGCAATATATACTTTGCAGAACCAAAACTCACTACTTCAACACTCCTCTGATTCCTCACAATTGCACACAAGCACAACGCTAATGGCAATATAGAATTGTTGAACAGAATTATCTTATCTAATGCTAGTTAATTACATCTACTGCTAGCACTAAATTATCCCAAATTAATTGTCTATACGTAGATCAAGCTAGCTTATAGCATATTTCTCTCTTGCATCTACATTCCTTAATTTATTCTGTTTATTTACCAGATGTTAAGTCACATACTAATAGATACACCTCTCTTATCAGGTGCACAATTGTATATATTCATACCGCGAATTATGTTTATGATTTATTCTCCAACTGCAACAATTTATAAGGTATAATTAATCGTGTTACTTAATAGGTAAGAGCATTAAAACATAACTAGCAGTTTATGGCAAATAAACTCATTTCAATTGTGTGCCAAAAATTCTTAGGAAGGCCCTCTTATCTTAGGCAATGGTTTAACTCACATTCCTTTGATTATTATAACTATCTGATTAACACAGACATCTCAGCTCCAAAGAAAGGAACAGATACAAAACAAAAAGAACAAATACGTGTTGTTGTTAAGTGCCGTCGAGTCGGAGTCGACTCATGGCGACCCTCTGGATAGCTATCCTAAATTGTGTTCGGTCTTCAGTTGACAGACTGGTACCTGTAGCTGCCGTTATTGTATCGATCCATCTCATTGCTGGCCTTCCTCTTTTGCGTTGACCTTCTATCTTGCCAAGCATGATGTCTTTCTCTAATGATCTCTCTCTTCGCATGATGTGTCCAAAGTATGAAAGTTGAAGTCTTGTCATCTGAGCTTCTAAAGAAAGCTTAGGTTTGATCTCCTCTAGTACCGACTGGTTTGTTCTTCGGGCAGTCCATGGTATACACAGTATTTGCCGCCAGCACCATAATTCAAAGGCATCAATTTTCTTCCTGTCTATCTTTTTCACTGTCCAGCTTTCACATCCATATGATGTTATTGAAAATACCATGGCTTGAACAAGTCGAATCTTTGTATGGAGAGAGACATCTCTGCTCTTGAGAATCTTATCTAGGTCTTTCATAGCCATTCTGCCAAGAGCAATGCGTCGTCTGATTTCTTGACTGTTTGTTGCTTCTTTATTGATACTTGATACAAGTAGGTTAAAGTTGATCACGATTTCAATTTCTTCTCCTTCAATGATGAACCTCTTGATTATGCCAGTTGTCATGATCTTTGTCTTCTTTACATTAAGGTGCAGGCCCATTTTGAGACTATGTTCTTTGATTGTGAGAAGCAAATGTTTCAGATCATCTTCACTTTCAGCCAGTAACGTGGTATCACCAGCATAGCGAAGGTTGTTGATGAGTCTTCCACCAATCTTCACACCTCTGTTGTCTTCATACAATCCTGATTCTCTGATGATTTGTTCTGCATATAAATTAAACAGGGAGGGGGAAAGTATGCAGCCTTGTCTTACACCTTTGCTTATTTTAAACCATTCTGTTTCTCCTTGTTCCATTCGAACTGTTGCTTCTTGATCAATGTACAGATTGTGCAAGAGAACGATCAGGTGTTCTGGTATACCCATGCTTCTTAATGTGGCCCAGAGTTTCTCATGGTTTACACAGTCAAAAGCCTTGCTATAGTCGATAAAGCACAAATAGATATCCTTTTGGTATTCTTTAGTCTTTTCAAGGATCCATCTCGCATCCGCGGTGATGTCTCTCATTCCTCGCCCTTTCCTGAAACCTGCTTGCACTTCAGGTAGTTCTTGTTCCAGGTATGGTTGTGGTCTCTTTTGAATAATCTTCAGTAGAATCTTGCTGGCATGTGGGATCAGAGCGATTGTGCGATAATTTCCACAGTCAGTTGGATCACCTTTCTTTAGTATTGGTATAAACACAGATCTTTTCCAGTCAGTTGGCCATGATGTTGTCTTCCATATTTCTTGGCAGAGCCTTGTAAGTAAGGTAACAGCGGCATCAGATTGCTGTAATACTTCTATGGGAATGCTATCAATGCCTGTTGCTTTGTTTTTTGATAAGGCTTTCAATGCTGCTTCAAATTCTTCTTTCATCACCAGTGGTTCCTGATCATAAGGTACAGGTCGAAACGGCTGTTGGTCCACTTGATCTTTATCATATAAAAACTCTGTATATTCCTTCCACCTTTTCTTGATCATCTCAGCATCATTCAACATAGAACCTTGAGCATCATGTAACATTCCAATTCGAGGCTGGAACTTTTTCTTTAACTCTCTTAGCTTTAGGAAAGCCGATCCTGTTCTTCCTCTAATAGCTTCTCCTTCTACTTCCTTGCATGCGTCATTGTATTACTTTTCCTTGTCCTGTCTTGCTGCACGTTAGAAATCTCTGTTGAGTTCTGCGATTGTCTTTCTTTCTCCTTTGGGTTTAGCTTCTCTGCGTTTCTGGGAAATTTTCAGAGTTTCTTCTGTCATCCATTTTGGCTGTTTTTGCTTTTTCACCTTCTGTAGAGACTTCTCGCTTTCTTCCAACACAACCTTCTTGATGTCATGCCATGACTCTTCTGGAGCTCTGTCATTTGTATCTAAAGCAGCAAATCGATTTTGCAGGCAGTTTTTAAATTCCAGTGGTATATTCTCAAGGTCATATTTTGCTGCATTCATGAGTTGGTTTCTCTTTTTCAACTCTAGCTTGAGTTTGCATACTAGTAGTTGATGATCTGCACCACAGTCAGCTCCAGGTTTTGTCTTTGTTGATGTTACAGAGCTTTTCCATCGTTGACTTCCACAGATGTAGTCAATTTGATCTTTATACAATCCATTGGGTGAAGTCCATGTGTACAGTCGCCGCTTGTGTTGCTGGAAGAAGGTGTTTGAGATGAATAGATCGTTGGTCTTGCAGAAATCTATCAGTCTTTCTCCAGCTTCATTTCTGTTGCCAAGTCCATATTTTCCAACTACTTTGCTTTCTTCTTTGCTGCCAACCTTTGCGTTCCAGTCACCCATGACTATCAGGATATCCTGTTTGCATGTTCTGTCAATTTCAGCTTGTACTTGTTCATAGAACTCTTCAATTTCATTGTCTTCTGCAGCTATTGTTGGAGCATATACTTGAAAGTCATTCCTCGCAGACGAATAGAGATTAAGTGTTTGCTGACTGCATTGTATTTCATTACAGTTCTTGCAAGTTTCTTCTTTATTATAAATGCAATACCATTTCTTCTGTGTCTTTCATTTCCAGCATAGTAGACCAGTGTGATCATCTGATGCAAAGTGCCCAATGCCAGTCCATTTCAGTTCGCTGACACCCAACAGATCAAGTTGTACACGTTCCATTTCATTCTTGACCACCTTCAACCTCCCTTGGTTCATGCTTCGTATGGTTCGTATGGTTCATGCTTAAACAGGTGTACAAAAGTGAGTCGGTTGATATAGTGTATCTGGACTTTCAGAAAGC
This sequence comes from Ichthyophis bannanicus, assembly GCA_033557465.1. Lineage (NCBI taxonomy): Eukaryota > Metazoa > Chordata > Amphibia > Gymnophiona > Ichthyophiidae > Ichthyophis > Ichthyophis bannanicus. The sequence goes on from CM066034.1 coordinate 1,033,547,740, forward strand.
CTTTGACAAGGTCCCTCATCAGAGACATTTGGCAAAACTAAAGAGTCATGGGATAGGAAGCAGTGTACTACTGTGGATCAGGAACTGGTTAAAAGATAGAAAGCAGAGGGTAGGGCTAAGTGTGCAGCGGCTACCAAGAGAGCAAATAGAATGTTAGGTATCATAAGGAAAGGAATGAAAAATAAAACAAAAGATATTATAATGCCTCTATATCGTTCCATGGTGAGACCGCACCTTGAATATTGTGTGCAATTCTGGTCGCCGTATCTTAAAAAGGATATAGTGATATTATTTATTTATTTAACATTTTCTTATATACTGCCTTTCATGATATCAAGGTGGTTTATTATCTCCAAGTTATAATGCCCTGTTCAATGTAATTTCAGTTTGTTCAATGTAAACTGCACTGATGCAGAATAGCGCGGTATATAAGAGAATGTAAATAAATAAACAGGCCATTATAACTTGGAGATTACTATTTTACAGGGAACATGGGCTATGGAGGATTAAGTGGCTTGCCCAAGACCACAAGGAGCACCTATAGGACTAAAAACCCCAGTCCTTCTGGCCCAAGGTTGCTGTCCTCTAGTGGGATTAGAACCCCTGACTTTCTAGCCTCTAGTACCTTTCCCCAACCACTAGGCCACTCCTCCACTCCACTATTAGAAAAGGTTCGGAGAAGAGGCACCAAAATGGTAAAGGGGATGGAAGGATACTCCTATGAAGAAAGGCTAAAATGGTTAGGGCTCTTTAACCTGGAAAAGAGACGGCTGAAGGGAGATATGATAGAAGTCTATAAATTAATGAACGGAGTGGAACGGGTAAACGTAGATCAATTGTTTACGTTATCAGAATATAGAAAGACTAGGGGACATGCAATGAAGCTACAGGGTAAATTATTTAAGACTAATAAAAGAAAATATTTTTTTCACTCAACGTGTAATCATACTCTGGAATTTGTTACCGGAGGATGTAGTAAAGGCTGTTAGTGTAGCTGGGTTTAAAAAAAGGTTTGGACAAGTTCCTGGAGGAAAGGTCCATAAACCATTATTAAGAAGGGACCTAGGATATCAATGCTTGAGCCAGTACAAGCATTGTGGAACCTGTGTCTTTTGGGGAAACTGCTAGGTACGTATGACCTAGATTGGCCAGTGTTGGAAACAGGATACTGTGCTTGATGGACCTTGGTCTGACCCAGTATGGCATATCTTATGTTCTTATGATATGATAGAAGTCTATAAATTAATGAACGGAGTGGAATGGGTAAACATAGATCGATTGTTTACGTTATCAGAACATAGAAAGACTAGGGGACATGCAATGAAGCTACAGGGTAAACTATTTAAGACTAATAAAAGAAAATATTTTTTCACTCAATGTGTAATCAAACTCTGGAATTTGTTACCAGAGGATGTAGTAAAGGCTGTTAGTGTAGCTGGGTTTAAAAAAGGTTTGGACAAGTTCCTGGAGGAAAGGTCCATAAAGCATTATTAAGAAGGGACCCAGGATATCAATGCTTGACCCAGTACAAGCATTGTGGAACCTTTGTCTTTTGGGGAAACTGCTAGGTACGTATGACCTGGATTGGCCACTGTTGGAAACAGGATACTGGGCTTGATGGACCTTGGTCTGACCCAGTATGGCATATCTTATGTTGTTATGTTCTTACGTACGTTCCATGTTCCAATGTGTAAGACATCTTTACAGCTTCTGACTCTCATTTCATGCGCAGGTACATCAGCAGTCAGACATCCCGAGGGCTTTGATCGAAACACATCATAAATGCTGGTTTTACTCTGAAAAGTCTTCAGCTCTTCCCCAGTAGCTAGTTGAGTGCCTTCCGACCAGGGGGTCTCATCTTCCAGCACTATAGCACAATTTGTTTTGTTGTGACTATCCTTTGGGTTTTCATGGCAAGATACAGAAGTAGATTGCCGGGCCTTTCCTCCGTGCAGTTTAAGTTTGGTGGTGTTGCCGTTGTCACAGAAATGTGATCCTCCGCCGTCAACACTCTCCCATTCTGCTGCTACCCATATGGGTGGTTTGTCTTGGTCTGGCACCTCAGCTGAGACCTGTCCATCTTGGGAGACCCTGCCAGTAGTTAAACTACAGATAGTTTAGCTCTCAGCATCACTGATGCACACAAGCCCGACAATGCCAAAGTATTGTGCTCAAGAAAAGATATTGCATTCATAACTGCAAAACTTTCGCAAATATATAACATGTAAACCAATCAGCACGTAAATTGTCTTTGCTTAATATCTCTCTTTGTTACACTGTTTTCAGCACAAAACAGCATAGTAGTAAAGGATCAATTAATCTATTGTGCAAGGTAAATGTATTTACATCTTGAATCTACCTCAATCAGTGATACTAATGTAGTTAATCAGTCTTGGTGTTTGTGATGTTAGAAGGCAATACTTGACATTTGCTTCACACTTTCAATTAGTAAGATCAGTTCTGCAGGGGTCATTCCATAATAACAACTGAAACACACAACACGAGAATTTAAGATTACTCCATCCAATAGACCCTTGCAAGTAGCTTCAAATAGACTGGAGGAGCTGTTAGCTTTCTCTCTGCAGACATTGCTACTTGGAAGTCTCTTTCACTTTCTTGGATGTGGATGCTTCAGTTCATCTACTAACATAATAAGAAAACATTATAATGCACATTTACCACCTGGGTTTAATTACTGAAGCTGCATCTTTCATTACTTCTGAGTTGTAAAAGCTAAACCCCTAATCTTTTATATTACATGTATCAGTGTGCTTCATGCACTATAAGAAAGAAAAAGGGATATCAGTATTACTGACCAGAAATCATGAAATGGAAACAAACCATCAAATCTATGAAATAAATGCACATACCAGATAATCTGCACTCCCAGCCTGAATCCATGTATTCAATCATGTTGGTTGTTTCATCTTTCCTTTTTTTATTGTATTTTCTTTTTACTCTTTTTTTAAAATTCCCTATAATCAAATAAACTTGCCTTGACTTTGACAAGCAGTTCAATTTTCAGCAAAGCTGCTAGCGTATCTTTTCCTCTAAATACCTTCATAATTTTTCTTAGTCTCCGTTATATCGTGCAAATTCACACAATTTATCAAAAAGCTACCACAGATACATCAAAAAGCTAGCATACATGCATGGAAGATCTTCTCATTCATTCATAAAACAGTCCACATAGAATGAAATCAGCAGACAAACTTTCTCAACCCGAATAAGCTTAGATCCATATAATCTAGAAAACTAAAGCTGCACAAAATTTATTTACAAACACAAGCACACGTAAAGGAATAGTTAATCGTTTTCGGTTTTAATTCCCCCTCTATTGCAATTCTCAAATCCAGGATTCCTGTAAAATAATCTTTAAAATAATCTAATAAAATCATTATCATATGGATTTATTTCCCAATAATACTGCTGCCAGTTGGAATTAGAAATTGTTCTTTTTATATATACGGAAATTAGTAACATTCATGTTTTACTTTAACTGTGTTCAATTTTCTCCCTGAAAACTTTTTTAATAGCTTCTCTAACAGGGCTTGCTGCTTTCTGGCAAGAAGGTCTTCTCATGTCCTTGAACAACTCAGCAATCTCTTCCTAGAAGAGCTACTGTAAACACACAAAGCCCTGCTAAACTGTTATTGTTATCTGTGCCATCTACTCTCAAGTTATTATTTCAGTGTACAGTACATTCCTCTTCCCAATCCATTGACTCAGAGAATCCATCTCATACTACAGTTAACCCATACAGATAGCAAGTAAAAAACACTAGGGGCCTGATTCCATCCCGCAAGTAGATCCCTTCTGTGCGTCCGCTCTGAACCGGATGCACAGAGGGGATCGTGATTCTGATCCCGTGGTGTATATCTAGCCCTGCGGGATCAGAATTGCGAACAGTCATGTACATGCAGGCCGGGACTGCGATTCAGTCCAGCCTGCATGTACATGAAAAGCCCGGCTATCAGTGAGGGCTTTTAAATGGAGCCACGGTGCCATGGCGTCTGGTTGTCATGGCACCGCATCTCCATCAAAAAGCTGTGATGCCGGCCGCCGGCAAAAAACTGCCTATTCCCTGCAGCCCGACCTCTGATCTGGCCTCCTAAGGCCAGGGTCGGGCTGCATTAGAATCGGCCTTGTATATCCAGGGCCGGCGACCGCCCAGACTTCACCCAGACTCCGCCCCTTCCCCGCCCCCATCTACCTTCCCCGCACAACCGGCAGGGAAATTAATCAGGGCTGGGTGAAGGCATGAATAGCGGGAATGGATGTCCCGTCAGGCCGTCCATCCCCGCTATTCATAGCACAGAATAACCCCGTAGCTCAACAAGCACATTACCATTGCAAATCAGTCATAGAATCTCATCTCCTTTTACATATTCATTAAACTGACACATCATTTCACATCATTAGACCACCTTCACCAGTTTACTGTCCATCAAAAAAGTCTGGCTTTCAAACTATTAATATCATATCTCACTTCCTGCCATGCTTCTAATCACTTGCTCTAGAAACATCAAACTATTAAAATTTACTGCTACTTTTAAATGAACTGCAGGTAGATGATATAAATTTATTTCAGCTCATTCCAAATGACAACTCTCTACATATGTCCTAATTAGCATTAAACATTTAATATAACTAAAGCCCTTATGACATGAAAATTATTCCTTCATAACATTTCATAACATGCATCCCCAGGTATATCTAGAGTCTATACACTAACTAAGGGTTCAAGAAGGGCAATAAGTACAACAAATTGAATACTAATAATATCAGGTAAAGAAGCACATTCTATAACTTCTGAAGAAGTACCTGAGCTGGAAAGAAACCAATTTGAATCTACTATATAAGGAAAATCACAGTATTGAAAGGATTACTTAAGGTTTACTAAAACCAAAATAAAAACCAGCATGTACAAAAATCACAGCGCTAAACATATATCTCAATCATTCACTTAAACCAAGATCAGGAAAGCTTTCAAAACAAAGTGCACCTCTTCTCTGGAAACCAAAACACATTAAAATAGAGAAAACCAATTGAAAATACTTTAAGAGCCAAGAATGAAAAAAACAAAACAAAACAAATCTGTATAGTCTTTACACATTACTGACTAACAGTGATACGAAAACAGACATTTCAAATATCAACTTGTAAGTCTGACTTACTAAAGAACAAAATCAACATATGAAAGAATAGCAATTAATTACCAAGTTAAAGCCAGGCTGTTTAAATTTTTCACAGTCAGAAAATGTTATCCTTTTAAAACACAACATCAGAAAAGCAAACAAATGAATCATTATACACTTTCTCTTCTAATACAGATAACTTATATTTTTCTTGAGACTTTTCACATGCCATTGCCTCCCACCATGTAAAGACAATTCACTCAGGACTAGTGTACAGTTCCCCTAAATCATTGACTGCCATTTCTTATTTCAAACATTGAAGCTTCTCTGAAAAAGTCCCTCCTAAAGGAAACAGTATTGCTTCACCACTAGCCACTGAATACCATTGTGCCACAGGGTTTTGTTTAACAGATATTACTATGTTTAACATACTTAAATAAGATGGACTGCCTCTCTTAAATGCTAAAGCCTGTGCCTTAGACTGAGTTGGTCTGTACTTAATACTCACAATCCTCCATCCTCCCTTGCCTTGAATACAGAGAAAAGGAGATCCTGGCACAGCACCAACTGTTTGTGTATGCTAATCCTGACTGGGCTCACCAAGTAGCAAAATCCAACCTCAGCTCTTTGAGTCCAATTCTCTAAATTCAATGCAAGTAAGGAATGAAATGAAAACACACATACACAGAGAATTATATCAATAACAGTACTACTTAAGGCCTTAAGAGAGACACTCACGGGCCTTCTAACTTGAGCAGTCTCCTGTAAACCCCTACTCCAGCTAGGCCATAGCACTTCTTTTATTAAGCCGTTGCCACTGACCTCTAACCCTGGATATTCAATGCTGGCCCCATCATTGAATATCTGGGGTCATCACACAGCCTCCAATGCCGCTGAAGCTAACCGGATAGCGGCGATATTGCACAGCTACCCGGTTAGCTCTCGTGGGAAAAACTAGACTAACTTTTGCTTTGCCTAGTTTTATTTATTTATTTATTTATTTAACAGTATTTCTATACCGCCTTTTCCTACAATCAAGGCGGTGTCACAACAATACAATCAAAAGTAGTGGAGGTTTATTTCATGCAGTGAAAGAAATGTTATGATTTGCGTGTGGGGGAAAGTGTATTAGATTAGGTTGAACTATGTACAGTGTGCGCTATGGTTCAGCATGGGCTATAATACAATGATCTGAACAATTAGGGCATAAGATATATCCTGTGTCGTTATACAATTTCTTATCAGGGTTGGAAGGGGTGAGTACGTGGTTCTTGTTGATTAAGTGACATGTCCATAGTGTTCTATGAACAGTGTTGTCTTCAGCTGTTTGCGGAAGTTTTTGAGGTCCGTTGTCGATCTCGGTTCATCTGGGAGGGAGTTCCAAATTGCTGGGGCAGCCAGGGAGAGTGCTCTCTCTGTGGTATCCTTTCGTGTTTTTCTGAAGTCACTCGGGGTGTTGACTCTGTTGGAGGTTCCTTTTCTTCTTGGGCGAGTGCTGGTGTCTGGATGAATGAGGTTGTGCAGGCTGTTGGCTGAAATGTGGTGTTTGATTTTGAATATGTTTATTATTGTTTTGTATTTGATGCGTGAGCTGATTGGGAGCCAGTGTAGGTCTTTGAGAACTGGAGTAATGTGTTCATGTCTTGTTGAGCCAGATATAATGTGGGCTGCAGTGGTTTGGGCTAGCTGAAGAGGTTTGAGAGTTTGTTTTGCTAGGCCAAGGTAGATGGGGTTGCAGAAGTCCAGTAATGGAGTGATGAGTGCTTGGCATACGGTACGGAAGTGTTCTGTGGCAAGGAGGGGTTTAAGTCTTCTGATGATTCTCATTCTGTGGTATGCATTCTTGATTGTTTTGTTTACGTGTGTCTTGAGATTCAGTTCTTTGTCCAGGGTTACTCCAAGGTATTTTACTTCTGATTTCATTGGTATGGTTGTGTCTGCTACTCTGATGTCCGGTGGGTGGATGAAGTCTGTGTTGCGAGTGATTATTAGTGCCTCAGTCTTGCTGTAGTTGATTGAGAGGTTGTTGTCCTTACACCATCTTGTCATTTGTGTTAGGCAGTCGGTTATTTTAGAGTAGTCTGGGTTGTCAGTTGAGATAGGCGTGTATATCATAATATCGTCTGCATAGATGGTGTATTGAATGTTGTTCGCTTTCAGGATGTCGCATATTGGCTGCATGTATATGTTGAACAGAAGTGCCGAGAGGGCGGACCCTTGAGGCACTCCTTGGAGGACCTTTATGGGTTGAGAGGTGTTGTAGCCTACCTTGACCTGTATCTGCCTGTCGGTGAGGTAGGATTGGAACCATTTTAATGTGGTACCATGAAGTCCAATTTTCTTTAGTCTTTCCAGGAGAGTTAGGTGGTCAACTGTGTCGAAGGCAGAAGAGATGTCTACGAAGATCATTAGGATACCTTTTTTGGTGTTGTCTATGATTCGGAGGATGTTATCTAAGAGGTAGATCAGCAGTGTTTCGACTCCGTGCTGGGGACGAAAGCCGTGTTGGTTGTCATCTAGAGGAGCATGGGTGTCGATGTGTTCCTGTAGTTGTTGTTGTACTGATTTTTCTATGATTTTTGCTAGAAAGGGTATGCTGGATATTGGTCGGTATGCGGCTGGGTTGCTCTTGTCGAGAGTTGTTTTCTTTGGTATTGGTCGTACTGTAGCTTGTTTTAGTTGAGCTGGCATGAGTCCTTGGGAGAGTGAGTTGAGCACCATGTTGTGTATGATGTGGATGAAGCTTGATTTGGTGGCTTTGATCCATGATACTGGGCAGGGGTCCGTAGGAGCGGTGCTTGTTCTGATTGCTGAGATAATGTGGGAGAGCTGTTCTGTTGAGGGAGGGCAGAATGTGTAACTTTTGCTTTTGCTAGTAACTTTTGCTTTTCCTAGTTTTACCTGCAGGTCGCTAACTGGGTAGCAGTACAGTATCACCACTACCCATTTAGCAACTGTCGCCGCACATGACATGCCCCAGAACGCCCACGACATGCTCTGATGCTAAGCCGTTATCATCGGGGCATACAGTATAGCGGCGTTAGTTGGGGATATGCAGTGACACTAACAAAGGTAGTGCTGTTAATATCCAATTCAGCATCATTTATACGGTTTACAGGTCAGTAAACCATGTAAATGCCTTTACAGTATCGGGCCCTACATGTTTCAGGTCAAACTAGACACAGACATTGCTCAAGCATAATCAGGACAAGCTTCCTGTAAACAAAAACTTTCAGTCTCACTTTTTCACAAACATCTACCCAAATATGGCCTTGGCTTGTAGTACACATATTCTACTAGGCCAGGGGATCTCCGACTCCAGTCCTGGAGGCCCCTGTTTTAGGCTGTCAGCAAAATTCTCACTCTCCATATTTCTGAACCTTTCTCCAGTACCCCAGTACCCCACTTCAAGTCCCTTTCTACAGTCGCCACTTTAACTTTGCCCTAGATATTCAATGCCAGGGGTACTTATGTTCTTATTTTCAGATGCTGGAGAGGGGACATCTGTGCCCACACCACCTGGTGGCAGCCCCCCGACGACCACTGGAGGTACCAATGTGGAGGACGTACCTGCAGCGGTGGAGGACGCCATGGATGTGGGGGAGGACTACATGGAGGGTGGGAAGGGGTGGGAGCAGGGTGCTGGGGAGGTGGAGTGGGAGAGGGAGGAGGGGGAGGGTGGCGGGGAAAGTGAGAGGAATGGCCTGGGTGGGGGCATGTGCCTGAGGGCAGACGCAGGGCACCACAGGGCACTGGGGGCCCCCTGCCACCTGCCCCATGTGCATGGCCAAGGTGTCACGCACACACATGCGCAGACATCCAAACATCCCATATATGAACGTGCACACCTGGTACACGCTGAGGGGTTAGTGCAGGCGAGTGAGGTTGAAGGCGAGCGTTATTGGTGGTGAAGCGAACGGAGGGTCAGAGACAGGTTAGGCATGGAGAGTGGCAGGGTTGATGAGCGGTAGGGGAGGTAGGTGGCTTGGTTGGTGAGTGGTGGGAGAGGCGAGCAGCAGGCTTGGTGAGTGCTGGGGGAGGTGCGTGGCTGGGTTGGTGAGTGGTGGGGGAGGTAGGTGACACGGTTGGTGGGTGGTGGGTGAGGTATGTGGCAGGGTTGGTGTGTGGTGGTGGGGGAGGTGGGTGGCATGGTTGGTGTGTGGTGGGTGTGGTGTGTGACTGGGTTGGTGAGTGGTGGGGGAGGTGTGTGGCGGGGTTGGTGTGTGGTGGGGGAGGTGAGTGGTAGGGGAGGTGAGTGGCAGGGTTAGCGTGAGGTGGTGAGGTGAGGGGGGTTGGGTTACTAGTGTCCGCTATGGCGGCTTTTGTGGTTGCTTCATGTACACTGGGGGATGTGCAGGGCTTGCAGTTGTCTGACAAGGGAGATGGCTGGGGCACAGGGCGGGGGTGCAGGCCCGCTACAACACCGACCTGCAGCTGTGGGGGCAGGCGAGGCAGGGGCTGTGCCGGCACGGGCTCCAGGACATGCGTGAGGACAAGGTTATCTCCCTCTACCGCCTGAGCACAGGGGCTATTAGGGAGCTATTTGAGGATCTGAAACCTGACCTCGAGCCCCTGACTGGTCGGTCACATGCCATACCAGGTTTGGTCAAGCTCCTTGGTGCCCTACATTTCTTTGCCTCTGGCTGTTTCCAGTCATCTGTGGCCGCAGTGGGTGGCATGAGCTGTCCCACCTTCTCACACTGTCTCCACCAAGTACTGCGTGCCATGGCCAGCGGGGTTGGGAATTACATTGCCTTTCCCAACACTAGGCAACAGTGGGGGACCCTGACTCAGGCTTTTGAGGCATTTGCCGGGTTACCACACGTGATGGGAGCTATTGATTGCACACATGTTGCCCTGGTCCTGCCCAGAGACAGGGAGGCAGTGTTCTGCAACCGCAAACACTACCACTCCCTGAATGTTCAGGTTGTATGTGATGCAGGTATGCGTATTCTGAATGTGGTCCCGCGGTTTGCAGGGTCCACCCATGACTTCTATATCCTGCATCACTCGGCACTGTACAGACAATTTGAGGCTGGTCAATTTGAGGACTGTATACTGCTGGGTGGGTATCTGTCATCTCTGACATGCACATCGTATACTCCTGCTTGCCGTCTACACACATGTCTGTCTGTGAAGTGTGTCCCGAGTTGTGTGTGTGTGTCATCTGTGTGTGTGGGAGCTGACGCGGGGAGGGGAGGGGGTGACTCCAGGTCTTCTGTGCTGCGGTGCTGTGTGTTGGTGACAAACTGACATTTGACGTTACACACCATTTGACATTGTGTGTTTAGGTTGGCGCGGTACAGCACACATGTATGCTTCCTGTTTATCAACAGTGTGGTGTTGTCTATGCCATTCTGCCTGCCACGGTGTGGCACCTGTTTCTGTCGCACCATCTGTGAGTGGACAATAGCATAACCGTCACATGCTTGCACATGTGTGCATCTCTGCCCTTGTCCAGGGTGCATTGCATGTGTGTCTCTGATGTGTTCAGGGCTGGCGCTACTACCTTTTGGCCTCTGTTGTCTGCCCATGTGTCTGCTGTGGTTCTGGATAATGTTGTTTGCACTCCTTCTACCTCCCCTGTGCTCTGTATCTCACACCTCTGGACACTGGCACTTAGTTGTTGTGTCCCATCATATGTTCCCCTATGTTTCTGTCTGACATGTAGGTGCTGTGGGTTTGCACATACATTCATGTGTGCATGTGTGGACATCAGCTCCTGGTTTGACGTTGAACATTTCTTTCTGCAGGCTGCCCTGGTTGCTAACCCCTGTGCGTCTACACAGACACGTGCAGAGATGAGGTACAATGAGGCCCATGCCTCCAGTCGCTCCGTCATCGAGCGCACCCTATAACTAATAACAACTTCTGTTGTGTATACTTGTAAATACTCATGTAAATAGTTGCAGAAATGCCGTCCCATGTTTTATCCAAGTTCTCTGACCTTGTTCTCTGTAAAACCAAACAGTTTGTTGTTCTGGTCTGTTGTTATATTGTGAACCGCGCTGATGCTGAATAGAGCGGTATATAAGAGCTTGTAATAAATAAATAATAAATAATAAAGTCACTTCAGGTGTCTGGATAGGACCGGCTGGGCCTTACAATGCCAACCCGTGACAGTGGCAGAGATCATTATTGGCTGTTGCATCCTGCACAACATTGCTCTCAGGCACGATATCAATGTCAAAATTAATGAGGATCTGGAAGACGATCCAACATGCCCTCCTGTACATGCCCGTGGTGACACACGTGAGGGCGCAGCACTCAGGCGGCAGCTGATTGAGGAGCTATTTTCATGTGAGTACTGGATGTTTTGGGAATAACACTTGGATAGATATATGTACTATTACTACTACTGAGCATTGGTATCGCATTACCAGTCATACGCAGCACTGCACTGACATTGTTGACACAATGCCTGGCCATCTGAGCTTACAATGTAGTCCAACTGCTAACACAGGTATGGGCAGGGGACAACAGCGGGTGGAGGTGATTAATGTAGTCAGGATTATTAGGCATAGGCAATGTGATAGGCTGTCACACAGGGCTTTTAAATGGTTGGTGAGGGTGGCTGCCCTGCAGCTACAGGTAGTTAGTTCCAGGCATCGGATGCTGCAAGGTGACAGGTGTGTGGTCCGGCGTTAACAGTGGGGGAACGGCTCATAGATAGGACCAATTGGCTTGACGTGTGGGGATGACATTTGGAGGATATGAGGGGATTGATTGTATTGTATGCTCTGATGAGCAGGGACTGTGTGTTACATGTTTCGGTATGGCAATGCATACAGGTGTTAGCCCTGTTTTAATGCTCTGTATCTTTATCTTTATCTTTATTAAAATTTGATATACCGCTGTGGCAAAGCATTAAGCGGTGTACAATAAAATTGATTAGCTCCACAATCCAAGAAACAGAACGCCAAAATTAGGACAGAAAAGAGGGTTAAAGAAAAGTGGACAAATCAAATTAGAAACACTAAACAATAACTCATAATAGGTTGGACACAACTTATTTTAACAGAGAATAACAAATCATAACAAATCATAAAGATGATGTTAACCAACCAGGGTACAGAAACACAGAAACATAGACAATACGTGGGGTAAACATACAAACAAATCATTTAGGGGATTTTTTCGGGAAGGTCAAAAGCTTTCTGAAAAAGGTAAGTTTTGAGCAGAGACTTAAACTGAGGGTAGGAAGACTCTAGACGTAATGAGGTGGGAAGTGTATTCCATAGTGAGGGGCCAAGAAAAAGTAGTAGTAGTACTATTGTTATGCGAGTCATGGTACAGGGCAACCACAGTGTGACTGCATGTATAGATCAGCAGGTGCATCTTGACCTCGCCTGGAGCCTGTGAGGTGTCGTGACAGGTGGGGTGATATTGTCATACTGAGGCTGTCGGTAGATTAGCCATGCAGCGCAATGTTGCATACATTACAGCGGACAGAGATGATTTCGAGGCAGATCAGCAAGTTGTAGGTTACAGTGACCAGGATGGCAGGTGATGAAGGGGGGCATTAGCGTTTTATTTGTGTGTTCTGGGGTGATGGCAGGAATCTTGCTGATGTTATCTAGGGGGACACTGCAGGCCTTAGCTACATGATGGGTGTGTGTGGGGAAGGGGAGCGAGGGGTCATAGAGACCTGCTACCTTGACGACCACGTTGACAGAAAGTGTATCCAACCTAGACACAGACACTGTAAAGGTTGGAGAGGGTTTAGGGGTGATGCCCAGATGTCTGGTCTTGGCCATGCTCAATTCATGCAGCGGGGGAACCTGCAGCCAGAAATGTCAGGGGGCAAGCTGAGATCAGGGTGTGGATTGCCAAACATAGTTCATGCATGGAGAGATATCGTTGGGACACATCAGTGTACAGCTGCTACTGATAGCCATGGGATGTGCCTGCTGCACCAGGGAACTGGGTATGGGGCCATGGGACTGTAGCAGTCCCTGCATATATCCATTTCATACAGCACCTGGGAGTGGGTTACCAGGGGAGGTGGACCCACAGGAACACACACTGAAGGTGCTATGGGGGATATATGGGGGATGCAGGATTGTACCGGGACCTTTGGGCCGAGCACGTACAGGGTAGCGCAGTGATGGTTGTGGTCAACGGTCTCAAGGGCAACAGAGAAGTTACAAAGGGGACGGACAGGCTACAGGCCCTTGGACCTGGCCAGGAACATGTCAGTGGCGGGTTTGGGTAGGGACAATTAGGTACAGTGTCATGACGAACTGCCAGACTGTGACGGATCTAGGGGGTTATGAGAGATGAGGACATGATGCTGGTGTGTTTGTTGCACAGCTCGGACATGACATATGTATGTTTCCCTTGTGTTTCTCAATCCACAGGACATGCTTGTTGACATTCCTGGTGCTGTAGTGCAGTGGCAGCTGTGTGTACCTCATTCAACGTGCAGGACACTGGGGTAGGTGGACATACAGGTAATTTGTCTGTGTGAACAGTCAGGAGCAGCACATGTTAGAGGTTATCTATCTAATGCACATATGTTGTGGGTGAGCTATTTAGTGTGCTCCCCCGTACCCCATATGTTGATGTTGGCCACACATATCCACGTGTTCGTGCCCAGTTTGTCTTCTCCAGCACTGTCTCTGGGACACATCCAACAGGGCTGCATGTGTCTACAGGTCCTAGGTGTTCTGGTGGTGGGCCGCACATACACCCTTCCCTGACATTGTAGCATCGGCCAACAGCAGTATATCATGGCATTTGCAAGACCTTTATCTCCACTATTCTCCAGTTGTGCACATACAGGCTGTATGTTACTGGTGGCACGCTCACCTTCTCATACTGTGTGTGTGTGTGTTTGTGGGTGGCTCTGTTTTGATAGTGTGCATGTCGTTTGCATTAACATGTTGTGGGCGGGGTCTGCACACCTGTGGAGCGGTGGTGAGTGTGTTATCTCTACCTTACTGGTGTTAACCATTTGCACAGTGTGCGCGTGTGTTGTGTGTTGTGGGCTGTCCTATCTCATGTGTGTTGACAGACCACTGCACAACAGCATTTATGTATCCCAGATATCACCATAATTTGGACATGTGGCAATGGCGGCTGGACATGGGGACATGGTTATTTGGCACATTTTGATGACATCTTCTGCCTTTACTGAGACGTGCTGTGGACTTTGCCTGCCTGTAAGGATCCCAAGCAGACATTTGCTGAAGACACACAGTAGGTAGCACCTTGGATCATTTGGGTGTGACATCAGCCTTTATATGTTTGTGTTTTGCTGTTTGTTTCATGGACCTTTCCTGTTGGGTCTCTGTGCACCAATGCTGATGGACATGGGGTGCAGCTGTGATATGCCTGTGTGGACATGACCATATTTATTTATTTATTTACAATTTCTTCTATACCGCACTATTCGGCATCAGCGCGGTTTACATGGAACATAACAATCAGACGGGTACATAAGTCTGAGTTTACAATTAACAGGAGAGCCAACTTGGATAACCAAAGATAACTATTTACAAAACAGTATCATAGAAAAACAAAGAATGAGATTTAATGGTCAAGGGCCTCTTGCATGGTGTGGTCCTCTGGCTGACAAGGTGTGTTGGTACAGTTGTAAGAAATTGAGTGGGGATGTGATTCATTGTTCTCTAGGAAGTATTTGAGGAAAAGGAAGTGTTTAAGGGCATTCCTAAACTGGATTAGGTTGGTGATTGATCTGATGCTTGTTGGTAAGGAGTTCCAGAGTCTTGGGGCACAGAGACTGAAGGCCCTGTTTGCAGTTGCCGAGATGCATCTTGTTAATTCTCTTGGCAATGTTAGCATATTTCCAAACAAGTATACGGTAATGTCACCTCTCAGAGCTGTAAAACTATCAAGTTAAATATATGGTGCAGCTCTACTCTTCACCCATAAGATGATCTATATTGTAGAACTTCCTAAACTGTACCACATCCTTTAGCTTTTCAAGCAACTAGGTCTCAGAACCAGAACGGGGCGACTTATGAAACACACTATTTCATGTGGAAACTGCGCCCAAACCTCACATCAACGACCTTTCTTAGTTGCTCAATTTTATATTAAAGCTAAAATAGATGTTGTAACTTCGATATTGTTAAATTCAATATTATAAACGTGACTTTAATTGAAGGATGCTTATCTGAAACACGATGAGCTTTTGTCCCAATGCTTGAATTATGGCGCCGTAGCGTTTCACATGCGAACGTTTCTTCAGGGGATATTCATCTGCTCTGCTCCAACTCAATAGCAATCCTTATCAAAAATCTATAATATTGAAACAGACCAAAATATTTTATTTTTTAGTTCATCTTATTCTAATTGTTATTTTCAATACCACATTAACTGGAACTCACCCCGTGTCGGCTGTTGCTGTTCTTATCAAAAAACGCCGCGCTTGCGAACTAGACTCTACTGGGAGCATTTAAAGGGCCCACAAGATTGGCATGTGATGCTGTCTTGAAATTCAAATGGTTAATAACAGGCACTCCACTCGATTTGCAAATTCAACCCCTTCGGATACACTGTAGCTGCTTCGAAAATCCATCTCTGTTCTGTACGGATCAACGTGAGATCCCTTGATTTGCCCTCCAATCCCCGCTCTATAAAATCTATACAAAAACACCTGAGAGAGTCGAAATTATGTTTAAAGTCCAGACAATGCTGAACTATGGGAGCTTGCGTATAGCCGCACTTAAGCTTGCTTCGGTGCTCACGCATGCGTACTCTAAACGGTCGTGTGGTTTTACCAATATATGCCAAATGGCAATGGCACAAAATACAATACACCACATGAGTGGAACTGCATGATGTAGAATGTTTAAGACGAAACCTTCTCGTCCTATATTCAAAAATCTCTAGTTCCAATGTTGAAGAGCAGATATCACAGGAGCCACACTTCCGATGTCCAGTTTTTGATGGAATCATGCTCACTGACTCAGGACGAAGCACTGTAGGACTGAGAAGTTCTTTCATGTTCCGCTGCCTCTGCCAAACACATCGGGCATAGTAATTCTCTAAACCTGGTATGCTATGTAACCCATTTTCATGTTTCTTTAAGATTTTTATGATGTTGTGGCTATATGGTGAATATTTAGTAATAAGATTTACGCAAGCTGGTGATGTTTCTTGTGAGCTACGAGGAGTTAACAAATGATCGCGATTATAATAGAGTGCTCGTTTATATGCGGACTCTATTGTATGTTCTGGGTAACCACGTGCACGAAACTTATCTTTTAAAAGTCTCGCCTGGATTTTAAACTCATGCACCTCCGAGCAGTTGCGGCGATATCTTAGAAACTGGGAAAATGGAAGACTGTTTTTCAAACGTTGTAGATGAGCGCTAGTATAGTGTAACAAAGTGTTGCGATCCGTGGGTTTACAATGAACTGTGGTGTGCCAGGCTCCAATTCCCTTAGATATTTTCAGATCCAAAAAGGTGATGGAATTAAAACTGCTCTCATAAGTGAATTGAATATTTGTATCACAGCCATTCAACCACTCTACGAATGTTGTCAGGGACTCTTCCGGGCCAAGCCATAACATAAAGATGTCGTCTGTAAAGAGCCAAAGAGGGAGGAATCGGACCGGGAAGAGTCCATGTGGATTTTAGGGGCAACGGAAGACGATTCACTTTTTTGGATCTGAAAATATCTAAGGAAATTGGAGCCTGGCACACCACAGTTCATTGTAAACCAACGGATCGCAACACTTTGTTACACTATACTAGCGCTCATCCACAACGTTTGAAAAACAGTCTTCCATTTTCCCAGTTTCTAAGATATCGCCGCAACTGCTCGGAGGTGCATGAGTTTAAAATCCAGGCGAGACTTTTAAAAGATAAGTTTCGTGCACGTGGTTACCCGGAACATACAATAGAGTCCGCATATAAACGAGCACTCTATTATAATCGCGATCATTTGTTAACTCCTCGTAGCTCACAAGAAACATCACCAGCTTGCGTAAATCTTATTACTAAATATTCACCATATAGCCACAACATCATAAAAATCTTAAAGAAACATGAAAATGGGTTACATAGCATACCAGGTTTAGAGAATTACTATGCCCGATGTGTTTGGCAGAGGCAGCGGAACATGAAAGAACTTCTCAGTCCTACAGTGCTTCGTCCTGAGTCAGTGAGCATGATTCCATCAAAAACTGGACATCGGAAGTGTGGCTCCTGTGATATCTGCTCTTCAACATTGGAACTAGAGATTTTTGAATATAGGACGAGAAGGTTTCGTCTTAAACATTCTACATCATGCAGTTCACTCATGTGGTGTATTGTATTTTGTGCCATTGCCATTTGGCATATATTGGTAAAACCACACGACCGTTTAGAGTACGCATGCGTGAGCACCGAAGCAAGCTTAAGTGTGGCTATACGCAAGCTCCCATAGTTCAGCATTGTCTGGACTTTAAACATAATTTCGACTCTCTCAGGTGTTTTTGTATAGATTTTATAGAGCGGGGATTGGAGGGCAAATCAAGGGATCTCACGTTGATCCGTACAGAACAGAGATGGATTTTCGAAGCAGCTGCAGTGTATCCGAAGGGATTGAATTTGCAAATCGAGTGGAGTGCCTGTTATTAACCAATTGAATTTCAAGACAGCATCACATGCCAATCTTGTGGGCCCTTTAAATGCTCCCAGTAGAGTCTAGTTCGCAAGCGCGGTGTTTTTTGATAAGAACAGCAACAGCCGACACGGGGTGAGTTCCAGTTAATGTGGTATTGAAAATAACAATTAGAATAAGATGAACTAAAAAATAAAATATTTTGGTCTGTTTCAATATTATAGATTTTTGATAAGGATTGCTATTAAGTTGGAGCAGAGCAGATGAATATCCCCTAAAAAAACGTTCGCATGTGAAACGCTACGGCGCCATAATTCAAGCATTGGGACAAAAGCTCATCGTGTTTCAGATAAGCATCCTTCAATTAAAGTCACGTTTATAATATTGAATTTAACAATATCGAAGTTACAACATCTATTTTAGCTTTAATATAAAATTGAGCAACTAAGAAAGGTCGTTGATGTGAGGTTTGGGCGCAGTTTCCACATGAAATAGTGTGTTTCATAAGTCGCCCCATTCTGGTTCTGAGACCTAGTTGCTTGAAAAGCTAAAGGATGTGGTACAGTTTAGGAAGTTCTACAATATAGATCATCTTATGGGTGAAGAGTAGAGCTGCACCATATATTTAACTTGAATGTTAGCATATTTTCTGCTATGGATCTTCTTGGTCTATTAGGGGCTGCTGTTTGGATAAGGTCAGATAGTGAAGAAGAGGAGAGATTATTGACCGCTTTGAATTTATTTTATTTATTTATTTATTTAACAATCATTTATATCCCGCATCTTCCAGAAGTTCAGGTGCGGTTTACAATTGAACAACAGTCAACAAGGAGTGCTTGTTTTACATGGAACAAAATTTGGCAGAAAACAATGTAATGGTTAAATACGTAACCGAACAGTGTAATGGTTAAATACATAATAGAACAGTGTAAAGGTTAAATACATAATAGAACAAGAACAATGTTAAGAACTATGTACAAATGCATGTCAGCAGCGCTGTCTTGAAGAAGATCCTGGCATGTATAGGAAGCCAGTGTAACTGCATTAGAAGGGGAGTCACATGGTCTCTCTTAGATGAACCGTGGAGAACCCTCGCTGCACTATTCATGGCGAGCTGTAAGGGGTTCAAGGTGGATTGGGGGAGACCTTGTAATATGGTATTGGCGTAATCAAAATGTGGTATTATCAGGGCCTGGTAAATTGTCCGAAAATTTTCCGGTTTAAGCAAGGGGCGCAGATGTCTGAGTGAACGGATCTTGTAATACATTTCTCTTACAGTGTTAGCTATGTGTGCTTTCATGTCAAGGTTTTGATCTAGTGCAGGGGTCTCAAACTCAAATTGCTTTGAGGGCCAAATGAGGACTTGTAGAGTAACCCGGGGGCCGCACAAGACGCAGGCCTCATTTGCATAATGGCATCATTTGCATAAGGGCATCATTTGCATAAATATTTGCATATACACTAACTTTTAGTAAACATGCAGAACATACACCATCACCAAACAAGGAATCACAATTTAGAAACAGGAAGACAATTAAACTGGGAACCCCAAAAGCCAAACTTAGAATGTACAACACTGTAGAAATAAAACTATAAATTGATTTCCTCTTGTATGTAAGGGAACAATCATGGAGAATGGGCCCCTGGGCCTGTGTCCACTCCCATATCTTTTCTGGTCACATGGAGGGGGATGCTCTCACCTTTGTGGCTCGAATCTCTGGCCCTGTGTTCATTCTCTGCTTGAAAACCCTAAGGAGGGGATTTCCTAGCTCTCTGTTCTCTCTGTTCCTGATGTCTGGAGAGAGAAATCTTTTGGTTCTGTGCAGTTTCTCTCCTTCAAGGTCCTGGGGGGAGGATTCTTCTGCCCCATGTTCCTTCTCTGCTTATGTTGATCCTATACTCACGATCTTCCTTTTATGCTGTTCAAAGGGTGGCATCCAGCTTTATGCTCGCTTTATTCTTCTGTGAGGAGAGGATCTCTGGTTCCTTCATTCATCCTGTCTCTTTTTGGGTCCCAGGGAAGGGATCCCTGGCCCTGTGTTACTACATTCTCTGTTTCTGGGATTTGGGAATGACATCTCTGGCTAGTTGCTTGCTTTTTCTCTACTTCAGGAGCAATGGGAGAGGATCCCCAAGTCTTGCACTGATGATATGACCAAAGAGCTCATGTGCACTCTGGCCATTTTTACACCAGCTGTTGCACAAGCCTTTTATTTTGATGTTTATAGACTCTCCTACCTTTTTTCTTAAAACTGTGTTTTTCTTTTATTTTCCAAAATGATGAGCTCACTATTAGTTGCATGAACAGACAGATGGGTCTATGAACCAATGGCAAACTCACACAGACAACATAGTCAGCCACAGAGAAATTTGAGTAGTGTCAGTTTTTCACCCGGGACTATTATTTTTTTAAAACATAGCCACTATTGGCAGCAGTCAGTCCCTGATCCCAATGCCAACAGTATTAAGCGTCCCGCGGCCCCTCTGCCTGCTCTGAGTCCTCTCCTCCCTGCAGCATCAGCTCAAAAAGTGGCGGCTTTCAGAGCCGCGAAGAGAGAGAGTTTCTCTCGCGCGGTTCTGAAGAGCAGCGAGTCTTCAGAACCGCGCGAGAGAAACTCTCTCTCTTCGCGGCTCTGAAAGCCGCCACTTTTTGAGCTGATGCTGCAGGGAGGAGAGGACTCAGAGCAGGCAGAGGGGCCGCGGGACGCCTAATACTGCGGCGGCAAGTTTGGATTTTTTTTTTTTTTTAAACACCGGTAAGTGCTTCGCGGGCCGCACAAGATGCTCTCGCGGGCCGCATGCGGCCCGCGGGCCGCGTGTTTGAGACCCCTGATCTAGTGTAACTCCCAGGTAACGAATTGTGGGTTTTGCTTGTAGATCGGCTTCTTTCACCTTCAAGTATTGGGGTAGGCTGAAGAATGGGTTCCTCGTTATGAAGAGCACCCCAGTTTTTTTATGCTGAATTCTAAGGTTGTGTGACAGGAGCCATTCAGATATGGCATTGAAACAGTTGGTTAAAGGGGAGAGGTCCACTTGATCTATGGAGAACGGCATATAGAGCAGGACATCATCGGCATATACCATAAAACAGACATTGAAAGACTGGATGATATTGCAAATGGGTTGCATGTATATGTTGAACATCAAGGCCGATAGGGAGGATCCCTGTGGTACTCCTTGACATTGATGAAATGGTTCTGATGTTGTTCCACCTGATCGGACGTGCTGCCATCTACCGGACAAGTATGATCTGCACCATTCCAGTGCTGTTCCACAGATGCCCTTCTCTTTTAGCCGTCCTAGGAGAAGCTCATGGTTTACTGAGTCAAAGGCTGCAGCTATGTCTAGGAAAATGAGTGCAACTCCCTGACGGATGCTGTCGACGCCAATGATTATGTTATTAAAAAGGGTGGTAAGGAGAGTTTCCACTCCATGTGACTCCCTGAATCCATGTTGGCATGGGTCTAGTGGAGCAGCAGCGTCGATGTGGTCTTGTAATTGCCTTTGCACCTCTTTTTCGATCAACTTTGTGAGAAAAGGTATACTTGCAATGGGTCTGTAGGAATCTACTTTTTGGGGGTCTAGTTTACTATTTTTTAGCAGCGGTCTGATCGAAGTGTGCTTGAGGGCAGATGGGAAGCACCCGCTTGTGAAAGATAGGTTCATTACCTTGGCTATTATTGGACTGAGGTCGCTGCGCAGTTCTTTTATTTATTTTTATTTATTTAACATTTCTTATACACCGCGTTTCATAGTAACATACATAGTAACATAGTAAGTGGCGGCAGATAAAGACCAGCATGGTCCATCTAGTCTGCCCAGCAAGATGGCAAGAGTAGGTGCACCTGTCGCTCTGTGTAGGCCACTCCTCCTCAAGTTTTTGTTTTTGTTTAGGGGTGAACCCACCACTCCATGTAGGACACCCTTATTTGTTGAGACGCTAGATAGTTCAGAAGTTAGATGGTACCGTTTATTTTGCTTTTATCCTGTTGCTGTAAAAGGATCCACTGTGTTTGTCCCATGCCGTTTTGAATTCCATCACCGTGTTTGCCCCCACTACTTCCATCGGGAGGGCATTCCAAGCATCCACCACCCTTTCAGTGAAGAAATATTTCCTGACATTGCCTTTCAATTTACCACCTTGCAGCTTCATGTTATGCCCTCTAGTTTTACAGCTTCCCCGTCTTTGGAAGAGCTTTGTTTGTTCATCATTTCTCTTTAAGTATTTAAAGGTCTGAATCATATCTCCCCTGTCCCTCCTCTCCTCCAAAGTGTACATATTTAGGTCTTCAAGTCTCTTCTCATAAGGCTTCTGACGCAGGCTCCAAATCATTTTGGTCGCCTTTCTCTGAACAGTTTCCAGTCTTTTTACATCTTTTGCAAGATATGGTCTCCAAAACTGAACACAGTATTCCAAGTGAGGCCTCACCAGTGACTTGTACAGTGGCATAAGTACCTCTTCCTTTCTGCTGGTAATCCCTCTTTGTATGCAGCCCAACATCCTCCTGGCTTTTGCCACCGCCTTGTCGCACTGTTTTGCCACCTTGAGATCATCAGAGATAATCACGCCAAGGTCTTTCTCCTGAACCGTGCATACCAAGCTCTCACTCCCTATCGTGTACCTTTCCCTTGGATTTATGCTACCCACGTGCATGACACTGCACTTTTTCACATTAAATCGTAGTTGCCAAGCATTAGACCAGTCTTCCAGCTTTTGTAGATCTTTCCTCATGTTAACCACTCCCTCGGGGGAGTCCACTCTGTTGCAAATTTTTGTGTCATCTGCAAAAAGACAGACTTTTCCATTCAGTCCTTCAGCAATATCACTCACAAATATATTGAACATTGCTGGGCCCAGGACCGAACCCTGAGGCACCCCGCTAATCACCTTCCTCTCATCCGAGTGAGCTCCATGTACCATCACCTTCTGTTGTCTATCAGTCAACCAATTTCTAATCCAGTTTACTATCTTGGGACCCAACCCCAAGCTACTGAGTTTATTGACAAGCCTCCTATGAGGAACAGTATCAAAGGCTTTGCTGAAATCCAGATAGATGACATCCATTGCATGCCCCAGATCTAGTTCCTTGGTCACCCAATCAAAGAACTCAATCAGATTTGTTTGGCAAGACCGTCCTTCGGTAAAAACCATGTTGCCTTGGATCTTGCAACCTGTTGGTTTTGAGAAAGTTCACTATTCGCTCTTTCAGGAGCGCCTCCATTACTTTTCCTGCCACCCAGGTAAGGCTCACGGGCCTGTAATTTGACACTTCTTCCCTGTCACCACTTTTGTGTAGAGGTACAACATCGGCCATTCTCCAGTCCTGAGGAACGACTCCTGTTTCCAAGGATCTGTTGAAGACATCCTTTAATGGTCCTGCAAGAACCTCTCTGAGCTCTTTCAGTATCCTGGGATGTATCCCATCTGGTCCCATGGCTTTGTCCACTTTCAGTTTAGCAAGTTGTTCTAACACCTCATCTTCTGTGAATGGTGTGGTATCTACTTCATTCCTATTTTTATATTTGGGAGTCTCAGCTGGTCCATCTCCAGGATCTTCTTTAGTAAAAACAGAGCAGAAGTATTTGTTTAGCAATTTTGCTTTTTCAGTGTCACTTTCCACGAGTCCTTTCCCAGCACTTCTGAGTCCTGCAATTCCAACTCTGATCTTCTTCCTTTCCTGAATATACCTGAAGAAAGTTTTGTCACCACCTTTAACATCTTTAGCCATATTTTCCTCTGCCTTTGATTTTGCTATCCTTATTTCTCTTTTTGACTCTTTGAGCTTGATCCTGTATTCATTTCTGTGTTCTTCTGTTTGCAAGCTTTTGAATTTTGCGAAAGCTGTATTTTTGCCTTTATTTGAGCAGCCACCTCTTTGGAAAACCAAATAGGTTTCCTTTTCCTCTTGTTTTTATTTATTTTTCTTACATATTTATCTGTTGCCCCTTTTATTGCTGCCTTTAGTTTAGTCCATTGCAATTCCACTTCCCTTATCTCCTTCCATCCCGTCATCTCCTCCTTTAAGTACTCGGCCATTTTATTGAAGTCAGTGTTTTTGAAGTTTAGGACTTTGAGCTTGCTATGATTGGCTTGGTTTGCAGCTTGTCGTGCTGTGAGGGCTTGTGTGCATCAGTGATGCTGAGAGCTAAACTATCGGTAGTTTAACTACTGGCAGGGTCTCCCAAGATGGACAGGTCTCAGCTGAGGTGCCAGACGAAGACAAACCACCCATCTGGGCAGCAGCAGAATGGGATAGTGTTGACGGCGGAGGATCACATTTCTGTGACAACGGCAACAACACCAAACTTAAACTGCGCGGAAGGAAGGCCCGGCAATCTACTTCTGTATCTTGCCATGAAAACCCAATGGATAGTTACAACAAAACAAATTGTGCTATGGTGCTGGAAGATGAGACTCCCAGGCCGGAAGGCACTCAACTAGCTACTGGGGAAGAGCTGAAGACTTTTCAGAGTAAAGCCAGCATTTATGATGTGGTTGGATCAAAGCCTTCGGGAAGTCTGACTGCTGATGTAGCTGTGCATGAAATGAGAGTCAGAAGCTGTAAAGATGTCTTACACATTGGAACATGGAACGTACGAAGCATGAACCAAGGGAAGTTGGAAGTGGTCAAGAATGAAATGGAACGTGTACAACTTGATCTGTTGGGTGTCAGCGAACTGAAATGGACTGGCATCGGGCACTTTGCATCAGATGATCACATGGTCTACTATGCTGGAAATGAAAGACAAAGAAGAAATGGTGTTGCATTTATAATAAAGAAGAAACTTGCAAGAACTGTAATGAAATACAATGCAGTCAGCGAACGCGTAATCTCTATTCGTCTACGAGGATTGCCTATCAACACAACCATAATTCAAGTATATGCCCCAACAACAGCTGCAGAAGAGAATGAAATTGAAGAGTTCTATGAACAAGTACAAGCTGAAATTGACAGAACATGCAAACAGGATATCCTGATAGTCATGGGTGACTGGAACGCAAAAGTTGGCAACAAAGAAGAAGGCAAAGTAGTTGGAAAATATGGACTTGGCAACAGAAATGAAGCTGGAGAAAGATTGATAGAATTCTGCAAGACCAATGATCTATTCATCTCAAACACCTTCTTTCAGCAACACAAGCGACGACTGTACACATGGACTTCACCCAATGGATTGTATAAAAATCAAATTGACTACATCTGTGGAAGTCAACGATGGAAAAGCTCTGTAACATCAACAAAGACAAAAGCTGGAGCTGACTGTGGTACAGATCATCAACTACTAGTATGCAAACTCAAGCTAAAGTTGAAAAAGAGCAAACCACTCATGAATGCACCAAAATATGACCTTGAGAATATACCACTGGAATTTAAAGACTGCCTGCAAAATCGATTTGCTGCCTTAGATACAAATGACAGAGCTCCGGAAGAGTTATGGAATGACATCAAGAAGGTTGTGCTGGAAGAAAGCGAGAAGTCTCTACAAAAGGTGAAAAAGCAAAAACGGCCAAAATGGATGACGGAAGAAACTCTGAAAATTGCCCAGAAACGCAGAGAAGCTAAAGCCAAAGGAGAAAGAAAGACAATCGCAGAACTCAACAGAGATTTCCAACGTGCAGCAAGACAGGACAAGGAAAAGTACTACAATGACACTTGCAAGGAAATAGAAGCAGAAACTATTAGAGGAAGAACAAGATCGGCTTTCCTAAAGCTGCGAGAGTTAAAGAAAAAGTTCCAGCCTCGAATTGGAATGTTACAAGATGCTCAAGGTTCTATGTTGAATGATGCTGAGAAGATCAAGAAAAGGTGGAAGGAATATACAGAGTTTTTATATGATAAAGATCAAGTGGACCAACAGCCGTTTCAACCTATACCTTATGATCAGGAACCATTGGTGATGAAAGAAGAAGTTGAAGCAGCATTGAAAGCCTTATCAAAGAACAAAGCACCAGGCATTGATAGCATTCCCATAGAAGTATTGCAGCAATCTGATGCAGCTGTTACCGTACTTACAAGGCTCTGCCAAGAAATATGGAAGACAACATCATGGCCAACTGACTGGAAAAGATCTGTGTTTATACCAATACTAAAGAAAGGTGATCCAACTGACTGTGGAAATTATCGCACAATCGCTCTGATCCCACATGCCAGCAAGATTCTACTGAAGATTATTCAAAAGAGACTACAGCCATACCTAGAACAAGAACTACCTGAAGTGCAAGCAGGGTTCAGGAAAGGGCGAGGAACGAGAGACATCATTGCGGATGTGAGATGGATCCTTGAAAAGACTAAAGAATACCAAAAGGATATCTATTTGTGCTTTATCGACTATAGCAAGGCTTTTGACTGCGTAAACCATGAGAAACTCTGGGCCACATTAAGAAGCATAGGTATATCAGAACACCTGATCGTTCTCTTGCGTAATCTGTACATTGATCAAGAAGCAACAGTTCGAACGGAACAAGGAGAAACAGAATGGTTTAAAATAAGCAAAGGTGTAAGACAAGGCTGCATACTTTCCCCCTACCTGTTTAATTTATATGCAGAACAAATCATCAGAGAAGCAGGACTGTATGAAGACAACAGAGGTGTGAAGATTGGTGGAAGACTCATCAACAACCTTCGCTATGCTGATGATACCACATTACTGGCTGAAAGTGAAGATGATCTGAAACATTTGCTTCTCACAATCAAAGAACATAGTCTCAAAATGGGCCTGCACCTTAATGTAAAGAAGACAAAGATCATGACAACTGGCATAATCAACAGGTTCATCGTTGAAGGAGAAGAAATTGAAATCGTGAACAACTTTAACCTACTTGGATCAACTATCAATAAAGAAGCAACAAGCAGTCAAGAAATCAGACGACGCATTGCTCTTGGCAGAATGGCTATGAAAGACCTAGATAAGATTCTCAAGAGCAGAGATGTCTCTCTCCATACAAAGATTCGACTTATTCAAGCCATGGTATTTTCAATAACATCATATGGATGTGAAAGCTGGACAGTGAAAAAGACAGACAGGAAGAAAATTGATGCCTTTGAATTATGGTGCTGGCGGCGAATACTGTGTATACCATGGACTGCCCGAAGAACAAACCAGTCGG
Source organism: Ichthyophis bannanicus (assembly GCA_033557465.1). Classification (NCBI taxonomy): domain Eukaryota; kingdom Metazoa; phylum Chordata; class Amphibia; order Gymnophiona; family Ichthyophiidae; genus Ichthyophis; species Ichthyophis bannanicus. The sequence continues at coordinate 1,033,574,562 of CM066034.1, forward strand.
TACTAGAAGAGATCAAACCTAAGCTTTCTTTAGAAGCTCAGATGACAAGACTTCGACTTTCATACTTCGGACACATCATGCGAAGAGAGAGATCATTAGAGAAAGACATCATGCTTGGCAAGATAGAAGGTCAACGCAAAAGAGGAAGGCCAGCAATGAGATGGATTGCTACAATAACAGCAGCTACGGGTACCAGTCTGTCAACAATGAGCCGCCTGACTGAAGACCGAACACAATTTAGGATAGCTATCCAGAGGGTCGCCATGAGTCGACTCCGACTCGACGGCACTTAACAACAACAACATGATTGGCCTGTACCATGGCTTTTATCTCAAACCACACCGTGTGATGGTCGCTGTTGCTCACAGGGGCACTCACACAGACATTCAACACATTATCACTGTTGGTGAGCACTACATCCAGCGTTGAGCTTTCCCTGGTTGGCTCCATCACCATTTGTCTAAGTAATGCATCTTGGAGAGCATCCACAATTTTTTTGCTTCTTTCCAGATGTGCAGAAGGAGTAATCCAATCCACATCAGGTAGATTAATGATATCCAGAAAGCTGGACAAGGATCTGTTTGCGCTGTAGTGGTATTGAGGGTCATGATAGTATCTTCGATGCACTTCTTGGAGGGGGTCATGAAAGACATTAGAGATGTTGTACACATCCAGGTAGATTCATGATATCCAGAAAGCTGGACAAGGATCTGTTTGCGCTGTAGTGGTATTGAGGGTCATGATAGTATCTTCGATGCACTTCTTGGAGGGGGTCAAGAAAGACATTAGAGATGTTGTACACACATGGTCTGTGGAGGAGACACCAATTGAAATTTTAGTTGTCTGACATAACTTAGATTGTAAGTAGGTGGCAAACTCCTGCGGATGTATTTCATATTGGTGCTCAGGTGTTAGCTCCTTGGATAGAGACTTGACGAGGTTAAACAGATTGTGAGGTTTATTTAGTGAGCGTTTCAGGGTGTCTGTGTGGTACTGTTTCATTCTCTCTGTGATGGCTTCACAGTGAATGGTTAGCTGATGGGTGTATGCTGTCTGGTCTTGAATGGAGTGTGACCTTCGCCAACGTTTCTCAAGTTTTCATAGTGAGTTGAGTGATGCTTTCAGTTCAGATGTGTACCATGGAGCTGTTGCTCTTTTCCTTGATGACCTGTTGGGTGGCGGACAAAGTGCGACTGCACTGAGGTTATTGTTCCAGCACGTGATCAGTTCTTCCAGGTTTAGGGTGGTCTCATTAAGGAGCGAACCCATTTCTGCCAGGATAATATCTCTATTGAATGGGCGGAAACTTCTAGCCGGTAGATTAGGGGGTTTACTAGGAGTTCTGTTGAACTTCGATTGACTGTCATGAGTGGTAATATGGAAAATAATGAGTTTGTGATCTGACCATGGTACAGTAGTTATGGACATTCCAGAGTCATGGGATTGGACCGAGAATGTCTGAGGAGCAAATATAAGATCTAGTGTATTTCCCTTTACATGAGTGGATTCTTTTACTAATTGCTTGTATCCTAGGATCTCGAGGGCTTCAAGAAATGCAGAAGATTGGTTATCCTGAAGCGCTGGCAGGTTGAAATCACCCAGAATCCAATTTAGTGTATTTGGATTCTGGATATTGGATGCGAGGTTTATAATAGATGGGAGGTCATCCGGGGATGCTGAAGGCACTCTCTAAAGCAGATTTATAGAGCAGATCTTGTTGGAAATAGAGACTGTCTCCAAGTGGTTTGTACTGGTGGAGTTGATCAGCTGGAAATGGAGCTCTGTCCTGCTGAAGATGAGAACTCCTCCTCCTCTTTTGTTTTGTCTATGGCTTGTAAACGCTGAGAAGTTAAAAGGGAGGAGATGGTTGAGTATGACGTTGTCTTCAGGGGATAACCATGTTTCGGTAACCATGAGGATGTCGAGATTATGGAGGGATATTATGTCCGCGATCACTGGCCACTTCTTACGGATTGAGCGGGCATTGATGAGGGCACATTTTAGGCTTCGTGGGTAGGGGCTTTTGTCCTGTTTAGCTTTCATAGAGTGTTGGAGTGCAATGTGTAGGAGATGGGGGTGATGCGATCATGTGTCCCAATTTACTTTATGATAGGATGCACCTGTCCATCTTCTCCCATGGCTCTGTAGGATCGGGATCTGATTGTATGTGGGGGCTAGGGCTAGAGAGCTTGTGAGCTCACTAATGAATAGGAAAAAGGAGACAAAATATGGCAGTGCTAGGGTGCTCCATTTTGATACACTAGTTGTTGTAAACAACTCACTAGTGGCTTGTTTCTAGGGCTAAATTGGTTAGGTAGTCTGGCACAGATAGCATAGAATCATGTACAAAATGTAAGAGTAAGCTGGTATCAAACAATCTATTTGCAATGAGTACAGATCAGACAGGTTGCCAGTTAAACAGGGTAATTATCTGTTCAAGCAGCAGGGAGTATGAGACAGAAATAGTATACTCAGGCTATCAGGCTAAACATGAGAGTGCATGAGAGATAAGCAAGAAACTTGCAATCAGAGAGGCTAGTTAGTTAGTGGCAGTGATAGCATCATGAGTCATAACCAGGGCCGGATTTACCTTGAGTGAGGCTCTACGCCAACAAAAATTGTGGGCCCCCAGCAGGGGCGGCCGAAGGGGGGTGCGGGGCCTCATTTGCATAAGGGACCTCATTTGCATAAATATTTGCATAATGTTACCATATACTAACTTTTAGTAAACGTGCCTCTTAATGAGTGTATGGATAAAGAAAGACTAAAATATTTCTACATTACTATAATCCAGTGCCAACTGCCAGACACATTAGGAACTACTACAAACACTGCCCATTTAGAACCCATAGCAAACCCGCCGTATCCTAACAGCACTACCAGGACTCACAAAGCACCATACTCTACCAATCAAAAGGCAACACTGCAAATATTAAACCAATACATTTCAGAGAACAACAATACATGACCTACTGGGGAAAGAGAACAAGTGGCAATGTCAAATACGAATTATATAAACAGAACACCTCAGCTCAGTTACACATGCAGAACATAGACCATCACCAAACAAGTAATCACAATTTAGAAACAGGAAGACAATAATTAAACTGGGAATCCCAAAAGTCAAACTTGGAATGTACAACACTGTAGAAATAAAACTATACATTAATTTGCTCTTGTACTAAACAAAGCGCAGACGTTAATGATGCACATTTACCAGAGCTGACATATTCCAATTAATAAATTCAAAATAAAGAGATATTTTTCTACCTTTTGTGCATTTTTTTCAGCTGCAATTGCTCCAGCCACTTTCTTCTGGTTTCTTCGTGTCTTCTGCTAACTCTCCATCGTCTGCTGTCCATTTGTCCTTTCTTCTCTCTTCTAGTTTTTTTCCATTCTCTCTCTACATCTGCTTTAACATACTAATCTTTCTCCTTTTGCTCTTTCCTCATTCCTATTTCATCCACTCAAATTTTACCCCTCCATCCTCAATCCCCACTTACTCTCCCAATACCCGGCCAATTGTAGATTTTTTATCCCTCCCACACAAAATATTTTCCCTTCTCCATTTTACTCTTCCAGCCCCATCCCATTCTAATCCTCCCCCAACATCAGCTCCCTTCTAGTTCCAGCCTCACCCAGCATCCATTCCCTTCTAGTCCCTGCATCAGCCCATTTCCAGTCCTAGCCACCCATCAGTCCTAGCAACCCCCCAACCCAATACCAGTCCTAGCCCCCCATCAACCCACTTACAGTCCTAACCCCCCATCACCCCATTTTCAGTTTAAGCCCCCCCTATAACCCATTACCAGTCCTAACCCCCCATCAGCCCACTTCCAGTCCTAACCCCATCAACCCATTTCCAGTCAGCCCCCATAGCCCATTGCCAGTCCTAACCCCCCCCCATCAGCCCACAGCCCATTACCAGTCCTAACCCCATCAGCCCACCTCCAGTCTTAACCTCCCCAGCCCATTTCCAGTCCTAGCCCCCCCATAGCCCATTACCAGACAGCCCCCATCAGCCCACAGCCCATTACCAGTGTTAACCCCCCCAAAGCCCATTACCAGTTCTAAACCCCCCCAACAGCCCATTACCAGTCCTAACCCCATCAGCCCACCTCCAGTCTTAACCCCCCCAGCCCATTTCCAGTCCTAGCCCCCCCATAGCCCATTACCAGACAGCCCCCATCAGCCCACAGCCCATTACCAGTCTTAACCCCCCCCAAAGCCCATTACCAGTTCTAACCCCCCCAACAGCCTACAGCCCATTACCAGTCCTAACCTCATCAGCCCACCTCCAGCCTTAATCCCCCAACCCATTTCCAGTCCCAATCCCAGCCCCAGCCCCCCCCCAATAGCCCATTACCAGTCCTACCCCCCCCCCGGCCTAAAGTAAAATGTAATTTAAAAAAAAAACCTGCTGGCTACCGCCGCGGGGCCCCCTCTGCTGCCGCGGCAGCATGAACTGACCCGCGGGGGCCCCCTCTGCAAGCTCGGTCGGTCCCTCCCTCCCTCCGTGCAGGCTGTGAGAGGCGCGAAGGCAGACTGTCTCCCTCGCGTCTCTGTTAAGCCCGCAGGGGCTGATGGCTTAACAGAGACGCGAGGGAGACAGTTTGCCTTCGCGTCTCCCACAGCCTGCACGGAGGGAGAGAGGCACGGAGGGAGGGACCGAGCTTGCAGAGAGGGCCCTCGCGGGTCAGTCCATGCTGCCGCGGCAGCAGAGGGGGCCCCGCGGCGGCAGCCAGCAGGTTTTTTTTAAAATTTTATTTTAAAAAAAAAAGCCTAACTTGTTCCATTTTTGTGGGCCCTTGCCAGCTGTGGGCCCTACGCCATGGCGTACATGGCGTATAGGTAAATCCGGCCCTGGTCATAACTACATAGAACAATGTGATCTGGCAGGCTGATTGTTAACATTGTAAAGGCAATGTTACTACACATTCTATTACAAAGTTACTTGTGAAGAAGACATTAAGGTCAGAACGCCCACTTCTTCGCGTTGTCCTTCGAGTAGTTTCCCATTGTGTAGACTTGTGCTGCGGAGGTTGCTCGTGGTTGATGGGACAAGCTCCTAGCTCCATCAAACAAGTTCTCGGAATGGCCCTGCTGGAACGGTAAGCGTGAGTGCATCTACTGGTGCTGCTTAGGAAGCGCTGAAGGCCTGCCCCTGATGGAGTGGAGAGGTTGCACGTGAGGGTTGAAGTGTCTTCCGTTTCATAGGATTTTCTGTGTGGTCATACACGGAGCATGGAAACTGGACTGGTTAGGGATCTGTATGGTCCCCCGCCCCATGGGCCCGCGCCTAAGGGCCACACCAAAGGGCCCTGTTGTGAGGCCTTCAGGCGCGGACCCGCAAGGCGCGGGCGCGCCTAGCGGCAGCGCTTTTAAAAGTGCCTGCTGTCTCCTCCCACAGCCCCGATTGGGCTGGAGTCCCCGAGTGGGAGGCTTGCAGGCCCACTCGGGTGCTCTACCCCGATCGGGGGAGCTTGATAATGGCAGCGGCTTCCTTGCGGTTTTCCTGCCGGTGGCGGCGCTTTTAAAAGTGCCTACTGTCTCCTCCCACAGCCCCGATTGGGCTAGATTCCCCGAGCGGGAGGCTTGCAGGCCCACTCGGGTGCTCTACCCCGATCGGGGGAGCTTGATGATGGCGGCGGCTTCCTCGCGGTTTTCCCGCTGGCAGTGGCGCTTTTAAAAGTGCCTGCTGTCTCTTCCCACAGCCCCGATTGGGCTGGAGTCCCCGAGTGGGAGGCTTGCAGGCCCACTCGGGTGCTCTACCCCGATCGGGGGAGCTTGATGATGGCGGCGGCTTCCTCCATGGGACACACTCATCTGCGGTTACATTTCCAAATGTCCACAACATTCACATTGTTCTGTGTTGTGATCATGTTATATTTGCCTGTGTGACATTTAATTACGTCGGTACTGATGTTTGACTCCCTGCAATGTGCCCTGCTGTTGCGTCCAGCATACCAAGACAGTGTTTGTCCTTATTCTGACACAGGGCAGCGGATACACACAGCACATCTACTTACGTGCATCTGTGGGCAACATCACCCACCTGTTGGAGGACACAACAACACCATTCAACTATCCCTGGGAGATGGTGCCATAGGATGTTTGACCTCTGTGAGTGGGACACATGCCTATGATGAACATTACGGTTGGACTGCTACTTTCCATATAACAGGCCTGACCAAAACACCGTTGCTACGGTGGGCTGGCTGGGTATCCTGTTGATTGCCCGAGACACACATGACCGTTCGGGTACTGTGGCACATTGAGATATCACACTTGACTATGCATGCCCAATGATTCACAGACAGTCTTAACGGGACATGTGGGGTTGCAGACGCCCTTTTCACTGTGAACACTGTGTACTGGTCCGTATGTGTGCATCACGGACTGGAATGGTCGCTGTATGTTCTACATCCATCTGACATTTTGTTAGTGTGTGTTGGCCATGTGTGTAACATGCACCACACGATATCCTCATCTGTTGAGGTCATGGGGGCATACAGCCATGCGTGTGGCACAGGGGCAACATTGTATACGTACTCTGGTATATGTCGGCCTACCCTGCACTTGGACATGACACAGTTGTTACCACCACACCAGTTTAATGGCCGCCAAGATAAGAACATAAGAACATAAGAACATAAGATATGCCATACTGGGTCAGACCAAGGTCCATCAAGCCCAGTATTCTGTTTCCAACAGTGGTCAATCTAGGTCATATGTACCTAGCAGTTTCCCCAAGGGACACAGGTTCCACAATGCTTGTATTGGTTCAAGCATTGATATCTTGGGTCCCTTCTTAATAATGGTTTATGGACCTTTCCTCCAGGAACTTGTCCAAACCTTTTTTAAACCCAGCTACACTAACAGCCTTTACTACATCCTCCGGTAACAAATTCCAGAGTTTGATTACACATTGAGTGAAAACATATTTTCTTTTATTAGTCTTAAATAGTTTACCCTGTAGCTTCATTGCATGTCCCCTAGTCTTTCTATATTCTGATAATGTAAACAATCGATCTACGTTTACCCGTTCCACTCCGGTCATCAATTTATAGACTTCTATCATATCTCCCCTCGGCCGTCTCTTTTCAAGGTTAAAGAGCCCTAACCTTTTTAGCCTTTCTTCATAGGAGTATCCTTCCATCTCCTTTACCATTTTGGTGGCTCTTCTCTGAACCTTTTCTAAAATCTCTATATCCTTTTTAAGATACGGCGACCAGAATTGCACACAATATTCAAGGTGCGGTCTTACCATGGAACGATATAGAGGCATTATAATATCTTTTGTTTTATTTTCCATTCCTTTCCTTATCATACCTAGCATTCTATTTGCTCTCTTGGCCGCTGCTGCACACTGGGCCGAGGGTTTTAACATGGTATCCACAATGATGCCTAAATCTTTTTCCTGGGTGGTAGTTCCTAATGTGGAACCTTGCATCGTGTAACCATAGTTTGGGTTGTTCTTCCCTAGGTGCATAACCTTGCACTTGTCCACATTAAATTTCATCTGCCATTTTGATGCCCAGTCTTCCAATTTATCAAGATCCTCTTGCAATTTTCCACAATCCTCTTGGGTTTTAACAACTTTAAATAATTTTGTGTCGTCTGCAAATTTGATAACCTCACTCGTTATTCCACTTTCCAGGTCATTTATGAATATGTTGAAAAGCAGCGGACCCAGCACAGATCCCTGGGGTACACCACTATTCACCTTTCTCCATTGGGAAAATTGGCCATTTAGCCCTACCCTCTGCTTTCTATCTTTTAACCAGTTCCTGATCCACAATAGTACACTGCCTCCTATCCCATGACTCTTTAGTTTTGCCAAATGTCTCTCATGAGGGACCTTGTCAAATACTTCTGAAAGTCCAGATACACAATAACAACTGACTCACCTTTGTCCACCTGATTATTCACTCCTTCAAAAAAACATAACAGATTAGTAAGACAAGATCTTCCTTGTCTAAAGCCATGTTGGCTTTCTCCCATTAGGTCATAACTATCTACATGCTGAGTAATTTTATTCTTTATGATGGTTTCTACCATTTTTCCTGGTACTGACGTCAGGCTCACCGGTCTGTAGTTTCCCAGATCACCCCTGGAACCCTTTTTAAAAATTGGTGTTACATTGGCGATCCTCCAATCTTCAGGTATTAGAGATGATTTTAATGATAGTTCACAGATTACTAATAGCAGGTCTGCAATTTCATATTTCAGTTCTTTCAACACCCTTGGATGTATACCATCCGGCCCAGGTGATTTGCTACTCTTCAGTTTATCTAATAGTTGTAATACATCTTCCCGATGTATCGATATTTCCTTCAATTCTTCCGCACCTTTAAATACCACTTCAGTCATGGGTAACATCCCTACATCTTCCTCAGTAAAGACTGAAGCAAAGAATTCATTCAGTCTCTCCGCTATCGCCTTGTCGCCTCTTAGTGCTCCTTTAACCCCTTTATCATCTAATGGACCAACTGACTCTCTCACATGTGGCAGATTTTGGATTGATGTTTGCCCTCACCAAGGGAGTTACAGTGCGTGTGGGGTATCACTGTGTCATGGTTAACCGTACACGGTGCATGTGCATGTGACTATGTTGGTACACAAGAGCATGTGGCAGTGTGGCTGTGCGGGGTACTGGCCCATGTTTGACCTTTCTTTCACACTCCATCTATAGGTCATTGTGTTTGGCTATTGTACAGATGTGCTGCTGTACATTGATTTACAAACATAGCATTGCATGTCTGCACAGTCCTCTTTATCCCCTGACGTTCCGCCACTCACCTTTGCCCATGACATTTGCAGTGTGGCAGTGTGATTGTCCGTTTTTGTCCTCCATTTGTGCATCCTATGTACCGTGATCTATGTGTACGGTTCATGTATCCACAAGACCCATTGCAGGGGACCTGCTGCATGGTGATATCTCTGCATGTCTGTGAGGTTCCTTTTTTGGTCTTCTCTGGGATCATGTGCCTCTTATACCTGTTACCTTATCCTCATTTTGCATTTGGCCTTTGTTTTGGGTTACATTGGTGACGCTTTCATTGCTATATCATGCATTCTGGGGCAGCTGTGACATATATATCTATATCTGTGTGTGTACACTTGCTCACATGTTGCTACTTATGCTTTTTCAGGCTTTTTCCACCTGTCTTGGCAGACGGATATGTTTTTGGGGAGAATTCATGACTGATGTGTGTTGGTCCCTCATCATGCACCGCCTAGTGTCTACATGCGACTAGGGCATCTGGGACAGCCAGCAACATGTGGGGGGTGGGGGGGATACTGCATAGTGAACACCATGCAGCTACGGCACATTATCTCTCCTGCCCATCATCTGTAGATGTGCCAGTGACTTTGGGGTGACATGTGGGTAGCTGGCATGGTCAATGTGTTTTCAGTTTGTTCACTGTAAACCAACCACCTTGATATGATGAAAGGCGGTATATACGAAATATCTACTGATTGACCACAATAAAAGTATGTGTTTGACCCACATTTTTCTCTGCTGCTGCTTGAGCACACTGACACATGTCTTTCGTTATCTTCTGGTAATGTACATGGCCCACCTGTGCTCACATCCTTTTATGGTGGCAGCTGGCTATGTGGCAGTCGTCTGACACATCACAAGGTGCTAAGGGTTTCCATACTGACATTCCCTTTGAGGGGACATATTTGGGTTGGGCTTGCTGTGGTTGTTTGGGATAGTGGTTGCGGACATGTGTTGGTACACCATAGGTTGCAGGTTCAAGTCCCACATGTTCCTTCTTTTTGTCCTTGTTTTGTGCTAACCTGAACAGGAGCTGCCTGACGATTAGTCACCTCTCCGTACACCCTTCCATCTCTTCGCTTTATACCATAGTATGCCCTCGATGCAGCCTATCCGTCGCATATTAGCTGTTACATATGGCTCTTTCTTTGTACTGTCCATGTCGGCTTGGGGGATTGGCATTGCTGTTGTTGATCTGATCTGGTTCATGTCTGTTTGTAGGTTCATGTCTCACATGCTCCTTTTCTGTTCTGTCCCCCATTTTGCCCTGCTCCACAGAGCATCCCCTGCTGCCCATTGGGTTTAGGTTCTTTGCTCTTTTGCATGCTGTGTTCACTGCATAATATTTCATTGTGTGTGTGTGTGTTTATATGTGACTGTCATCCAAATTCCTGACTGTGATATGAGCTGTACACACCGGTTCTGCATGTGCATTGCATCTTCGTTACTGTTGGGGTTGCCCTATCCTGGCAGCCAGCTGTGTTTTGGTGTGGTGCCCTCCAGTGTTCTTGTATGCAGCCTTTGCTGTGACACTTACGTTGGTGTTGTGGCCTACGGTTTGTGCATTTCCATTTGTGCTACTGGTCATGGGTTTGACTCCTCTCTGTCCTAATGATTTTATGCCTCTCGTCCACACATAATTTGCATTCCTGTTACAGTCCTATCTGTGATGATCTGTGCTGCTGGCACATTATACCCTCATCACTGTTGCCAAACATCCTTCTGTCCAGTCTATCTGTGTCTGCAAGCTCTGTGGCATCCTGCCCTACTGTGCAGGCTGCTACCCCATGTCCTGCACTGGCACCCTTTTCTGCATCGCGGCTCTTCATTCTTGCCTCTCCTGTGTCTGCTCTGCATGGCACTGCTACTCCTCTGTCCTCCTGTCATTGCACTTCTCCTGCCACCACTGGCTCCTCTGCTGGACACATATTCCCGTCCTCTGCCACACACTGTCATTGTTGCACTTTACAGTACCATCACCCTGTGCATCGGTACAGCTGCCCCTGATATATTTGTCCACTTTACCAGCTGCCACATGGGCTGCTCACAGATATGGCAGGTCCATCATCTCAGACATCTACTTCCTTACATCACTTCTTCATTGGCTTTTGTTACTGCATTATGCAGTGTTAGGGTTACATCTGTGTTTGACCCATACATTTCGTGCTTGTGAGGTTGGTGCACCTTACTGCCCTTGGCCAACGTTTCTTTGGTCACCTTAACATCCTTTGGGTATTTTTTTGCAACACCTTGGGTTCGGACAGCTTCTGGGCTGCCTTATGTGATGCCTTGGAGGGTACCACCTGTGCTTGCCGCCCTCTGGGCCACATTCTGACCCGCCTTGGTTACCGTGGCACTTAATGATGTGCCTTATGGTGCACCTAAAAGGTGCTTTAGGTTAGGGCACAGGGATGAGCGTTTTTTTGGGGGACACTGCCGATTGTTGAGATGTGTCTGACTGTTCAGGTGGGAAAAGGGATTGGCTCAGACAGCCTAATCACATATCACCACTGTGGAATCGAACTCATGACCGCTGTATCAGCAGTCATTGTATTAACCAGTGTGCTACTCCTCTAGTCCTTTGATCACAGCTCAGCGCGCAAACTTAGGGTTACCGTGAAATGATGGCCAGGGCACCCTCTATCGTGCGATACCCCGCCATTGCTTCCTTTACGCTGGAATGCCCACCACCTTATATGGCATTCCTCACGTTATCGCTGCAACTAGCGCCGGGAACATTAGGACCGTTTAGTAAACATACCCCTATGTGTAAGAAAACATAACTTTTTATACAATAACAGACTTCGCAGTAAAGCAGAGTTTAATGGCTTTGCTTGCAAGTAAAGGGTGAGATGCTTCAGTAAGCACTCACACCCAACCTGTGTTTCACAGTTATTTTTATAGCAAATTTGGTAATTATTCATTGGTTAATAATTGTCAGGCTATGTGTTATTTAGCCACATGGTCTCTTCCCAGAATGCAGACATACAGTAAGGAAGTCAGAAAATCATTACATATATCAGGCTACATGTTCTTAGCCATGAAGTCTCTCTTCCCAGAATACAGACATACAGTAAAGGTGAATAAGCTTTGTACCTCTGCACCTGTGACAGGCTACGTATTATTAGCCACGTAGTCTCTCTTCCCAGAATGCAGACATACAGTAAAGGTGAATCAGTTTTGTACCTCTGCACCTGTGACAGGCTATGTATTATTAGCCACGTAGTCTCTCTTCCCAGGACATACAAAATTATATTACAGAATCGTAAATGAATGGAATGCAAGCATTATATAACATTGTAAAAATAACATATCACATTTGTTTATAACATATGTTAGAGAGGGCATTGAGTCACACAGAATTAAAGTTTTGCAGGAAAATCTATGGAAAAAGGGAAAAGCAATGGCAGTGGGAGTGTACTACCGATCACTTGGTCAGAATGAACAAATGGATGATGAAATGCTCAAATAAATCAAGGAAGCTAACAAAACTTACAATACAGTAATAATAATAGTTGATTTCAATTACCCTGGTATCAACTAGGTCAGTGTCACTGCAGAACATGCTAGGGAGATACAGTTTCTAAATGAAATAAATGACTGCTTCTTGGAGCAGTTGGTTCATGAACCAAAAAGAGAGGAAGCCATTTTGGACCTAGTACTTAGTGGGGCCATTTGGCAATAGTGATCATAGCATGATTGTGTTTGATTTAATAAATGGAGGAAGGATGGCAAGGAAGTCTACAGTACTACCTTTTAACTTTCAAAAAGGAGGCTATGTTAAAATTAGGAAAATAATAAAGAAAAAACAAAAAGGGACAGCTGCAAAGGTTAAAGATTTACATCAAGTATAAGTGTTGTTTAAAAATACTATCTTAGAAGCCCAGGCCAGCTGTATTCTACGTTTTAAGAAAAGTTGAAAGAAGTCTAAAATACTGCCTGAATGGTTTAAAGGTGAGGTCAGAGAGGTCGTTGTAACCAAAAAAAGCATCTTTCAGTAAATGTAAAAAGGAGCCAAATGACAAAAACTGGAAACAACATAAGCACTGGCAAATTAGATGCAAGGCAGGCAAAGAGAGAATTTGATAAAAAGCTTGCAGTGGATTCAAAATGCATAATAACAACTTTTTCAAGTACATTCATAGCAAAAAAACTGTGAGTCAGTTGGATGATTAGGTGATAGAGTAAAAGGGACACTAAGAGGGAAGAAGGCCATAGTAGAGAGATTGAATGAATTCTTTGCTTTGGACTTTACTGAAGAAGATGTAAGGAAGTTAGCCATGACTGAAATAGCATTTAAAAGTGATGCATCAGAAGAACTGAAAGAAATATCAATAAACTGGGAAGATGTATTACAATTATTTGATAAACTAAAGAGTAGCAAATCACCTGGACCGGATGGTATACATCTGAGGATGTTGAAAGAACTGAAATATGAGATTATAGACCTACTATTAGTAACCTATGAACTATCATTAAAATCATCCATAATACCTGAAGATTGGTGAATGGCCAATGTAACACCAATTTTTAAAAAGGGTTCCAGGGGTGATCTGGGAAACTACAGACTGGTGAGCCTGATGTCAGTACCAGGCAAAATGGTAGAAAACATTATAAAAAACAAAATTACTGAACATGTAGATAGTTATGGTTTATTGGGAGAAAGCCAATATGGCTTTAGCCAAGGAAGGTCTTGTCTTACTGATCTGTTATATTTTTTTAAGGTGTGAATAAACAGGTTGATAAAGGTGAGCCAGTCAATAAAGTGTATCTGGATTTTCAGAAAGCCTTTGACGAGGTCCCTCATGAGAGGCTCTAGGTGAAATTTAAAAAGTCATGGTATAGGAGGCAGTGTACTACTGTGGATCAGGAACTGGTTAAAAGATAGAAAGCAGAGGGTAGGGCTAAATGGCCAATTTTCCCAATGGAGAAAGGTGAATAGTGGTGTACCCCAGGGATCTTTGCTGGGTCTGCTGCTTTTTAATATATTCATAAATGACCTGGAAAGGGGAATAATGAGTGAGGTTATGAAATTTGCAGATGACACAAAATTATTCAATCATTAAAATCCAAGAGGATTGTGAAAAATTGTAAGACTGGATGTGCAAATGGCAGATGAAATTTAATGTGGACAAATGCACCTTGGAAAGAACAATCCAAAGTATGATTACACAATGCAAGGTTCCACATTAGGAACCAAAACCCTGGAAAGATTTAGGCGTCATCATTGATAATACATTGAAACCCTTTTCCCAGTGTGCAGCAGTGGCCAAGAAGACATATAGAATGCTAAGTATCATAAGGAAAGGAATGGACAATAAAACAAAGGATGACATCATAATGCCTCTGTATTCTTCCATGGTGCGACTGTACTTTGAATACTGTGTGCAGTTTTGATCACCGTATCTTAAAAAGGATATAGCGGAATTAAAAAAGGTATCGAGAAGAGCCACCAAAATGGTAAATGGAATGGAAGGATACTCCTATGAAGAGAGGCTAAAAATGTTAGGGCTCTTCAACCTGGAAAATAGACAGCTGAGGGGAGACATGATAGAGGTCTATAAATTAATGAATGGAGTGGAACAGATTAAAATAGTAACATAGTAAATGACGGCAGATAAAGACCAGATCTAGTCTGCCCAGTAAGATGGCAAGAGTAAGTGCACCTGCCGCTCCGTGCAGGCCACCCCTCCCTATGTCTTTGTTTTAGGGGTGAACCCACTGCTCCGAGTAGGACACCCCTGTATGTTGAGAAATTAGTTAGTTAAGTTTATTTTGATTTATCCTGTTGCTGTAAAGGGATCCACTGTGTCTGTCCCATGCCATTTTGAATACTGTCACTGTATTTGCCCTCACAACTTCCATCGGGAGGGCATTCCAAGCATCCACCACCCTTTCAGTGAAAAAGTATTTCCTGACATTGCTTTCAGTTTACCCTCTTCAGCTTCAAGTTATGCCCTCTAGTTTTACAGCTTCCCTGTCTTTGGAAGAGGTTTCTTGTTCATTATTTCTCTTTATGTATTTAAAGGTCTGAATCATATCTCCCCTGTCCCTTCTCTCCTCCAGAGTGTACATATTTAGGTCTTCAAGTTTCTTCTGATAAGGCTTCTGACGCAGGCTCCAAATAATTTTGGTTGCCTTCCTCTGAACAGTCTTTTTATAACCTTTGCAAGATATGGTCTCCAAAACTGAACACAGTATTCCAAGTGAGGCCTCACCAGTGACTTATACAGTGGCATTAGTACCTCTTCCTTTCTGCTGGTAATTCCTCTTTGTATGCAACCCAACATCCTCCTGGCTTTTGCCACTGCCTTGTCACACTGTTTTACCACCTTGAGATCCGCAGAAATAATCACACCAAGGTCCTTCTCCTGGTCCGTGCACACCAACCTCTCGCCCCCTATCGTGTACATTTCTCCTGGATTTCTGCTTCCCAAGTGCATGACACTGCATTTCTTCACATTAAATCTTAACTGCCAAGCATTAGACCATTCTTCCAGCTTTTGTAGATCTTTCCTCATGTTATCCACTCCCTCAGGGAAGTCCACTCTGTTGCAAATTTTTGTGTCATCTGCAAAAAGGCAGACTTTTCCATGCAGTCCTTCAGCAATATCACTCACAAATACATTGAACAGTGCCAAGCCCAGGACCGAACCCTGGGGCACCCCGCTAATCACCTTTCATCCGAGTGAGCTCCATGTACCATCGACTTCTGTCATCTGTCAGTCAACCAATTTCTGATCCAGTTCACCACCTTGGGACCCATCCCCAAACTGCTGAGTTTATTGATAAGCCTCCTATGAGGGACAGTATCAAAGGCTTTGCTGAAATCCAGGTAGATGACATCCATCGCATGCCCCTGATCTAGTTCTCTGGTTACCCAGTCAAAGAACTCAATCAGATTTGTTTGGCAAGATTGTCCTTTGGTAAATCCATGTTGCCTCAGATCATGCAACCTGTTGGTTTTGAGAAAGTCCACTATTCACTCTTTCAGGAGCGCCTCCATTACTTTTCTCGCCACCGAGGTACGGCCCACGGGCCTGTAGTTTGTCACTTCTACCCTGTCACCACTTTTTTGAAGAGGTACCACATCCGCCCTCCTCCAGTCCTGAGGAACGTCTCCTGTTTGCAAGGATCTGTTGAAAACATCCTTTAACGACCCTGCAAAAACCTCTCTGAGCTCTTTCAGTATCCTGGGATGTATCCCATCCAGTCCCATGGCTTTGTCCACTTTCAGTTTTGCAAGTTCTTCTAACACATCATCTTCAGTGAATGGTGTGTATCTACTTCATTCCCATTTTTATATTTGGGAGTCACAGATGGTCCTTCTCCAGCATTTTCTGCTAACAAAAACAGAGCAGAAGTATTTGTTTAGCAGTTTTGCTTTTTCAATGCAACTTTCCCCAAATCCGTTCCCAGCACTTCTGAGTCCTGCAATTCCATCTCTGATTTTCCTCCTCTCACGAATATACCTGAAGAAAGTTTTGTCGCCACACTTCACATCTTTAGCCATCTTTTCCTCTGCCTCTGATTTTGCTTTCCTTATTTTCTTTTTGTCTCTTTTAGTTTGATCCTGTATTCCTTTCTGTGTTCCTCTGTTTGCAAGCTTTTGAATTTTGTGAAAGCTGTGTTTTTTGCCTTTATTTGAGCAGCCACTTCTTTGGAGAACCAAATAGGTTTCCTTCTCTGCTTGTTTTTATTTCCTTTCCTTTCATATGTATCTGTTGCCCCTTTTATTGTCACCTTTAGTTTAGCCCATAGCAATTCCACTTCCCTTATCCCCTCCCACCCTGCCAACTCCTCCTTCAGGTACTTGGCCATTTTACTGAAGTCAGAGTTTTTGAAATTTAGGACTTTGAGCTTGCTATGATTGGACTGTACCTTGGCTTTTATCTCAAACCACACCATGTGATGATCACTGCTGCTCACAGGGGCACCCACCCAGACATTTGACATGCTTTCACCGTTGGTGAGCACTAAATCCAGCATTGAGCTTTCCCTGGTTGGTTCCATCACCATTTGTTTAAGTGACGCATCTTGGAAAGCATCCACAACTGTTTTGCTTCTTGCCAGATTCGCAGAAGGAGTACTTCAATCCACACCGGGTACATTAAAGTCACCCAATATGATCACTTCCCCCTTTGTGGCTATCTTGGCAATATCTATAATCAATTCATTATCTATTTCTTCGATTTGAGTCGGAGGTCTGTAGACTACAGCAGTATGGATGACAGTGCCATCTCCTCTTTCCAACGCAATCCAGAGCGCTTCTTCTTTTCCCCATGCCCCCTGCATTGCAGTAGCTTTAATATTGCTTTTTACATACAAGGCTACTCCTCCTCCTTTTCTCTTTTCTCTATCTCTTCTGAATAGATTATAGCCAGCGATGGCTATTTCCCATTCATGCGATTCATTAGACCATGTTTCTGTAATGGCCACAATGTCCAAGTCCATTTCCACCATTAGGGCTTCCAGGTCTGGAACTTTGTTGGCTGAGCATTTGTGCTCATTGCTTTCCAGCATTTAACTGGCTTGCATGTATTTTGGATTGGTTTTGTTCTGCCCACTTCTTCCCACTTGTCATTGATGTGTCGTTTAAAAGTATGGCTGTTTCTGATGTTGTTCTGCTTTTTCCGGGAGTGACGTCCTGAACTAGTCCTTCCCCATCCGTCACTCTCTTTTTCTAGTTTAAATGTATATCCACATACTGCCTGAATTTTTCACTTAGGATTCTTTTCCCTGCGACAGAGAGATGTAGTCCATCAGCACAGTATAGTCTCTTGTTGGTGCATCTGTTTACCCCAGTCGCCAATAAATCTGAATCCTTCTCGTTTGCACCAGGTCTGGAGCCATGTATTAAAGCTGTTTATGTGATGCAGCCTTTCTGCCCAGTTACCATTTATTTTATTTATTTATTTATTTATTTTTCTATACCGTGCTCTTTGATATCAGCTCGGTATACAAATAACATCAGTTTTGTGCAGACACAGGTAAACCCCCGTACTGGACTTACAGAAAACAAGGTTATTTAACTTGGATTAACTGGGGAAACTATATACAAGATCTGGGTTAAAGGTATTTTACAGCTTCTAGGTAGTTATATACCATGAACAGGTAGAACTTCTGAGAATGCTACAGTGTTAACAATGGGTTTGAGTTTCTCTCCCAGAGTCTGGAAGTCGCTTTGAACTGCAGAGGCACTGTTTCTAGCCAGGTCATTTGTATCCAGATGGATGACAACATCAATTTTGGAGTGCTCACTTTCTGCGCTAAGTACATCAACAATTTGGTTTGCATTCCTGCTGGCTGAAGAGCCTGGGAGGCTTTTGACTATCTTCTCTCCTTTGAACTGTGTTCCCAAGTTGGTGCCTCTGATGATGGAATCTCCAAGTAGTAGTAGTTTTCTGTTTGGTGAGTTTTTCTTCATATTTGGTGCTTTAGCAGGAGATTGGGTATTGACTGACTCATTTAAGAGCCCTTCAGTTTCCATGCATTGGTGATCCTCATTAACCAAAGCAGGGAAGGCATTATGCAGGGATATCCCTTGATGTATAGGATGTCTCTGCATTACAGGTTGCAATCTACCTGAGCCCACTGTGATCCATTTGTTCCTCGGATGTTTGATTATTTGTGGGAGCGGTGGTGGACTTTGTTCTGTTTGTATCCTAGAAGTGGTGCGTTTCATTGCAGCTAATTCTTCCCTTAGTAGAGTCAATTCGTTATGCATGGCAGCTGACTTGAGGCACATAGGACAAGCTCTTAGGTTCCAAATGATTTGTCTCAGAATGAAAGCACCACAGTTATTGCACTGAATACACGACTTGCTGATTATGCAGTCCTAGAAGGAGAAGAAGAAGAAGAAGAAGAAAAGGTGGGCTTAACACCAAATTAAAAAGGATAGATGGCAACATATGTGACCACTATATAGGCAATGCAGCCCTGGGGTGGGTGGGGTGAGGGGTAGGGAAGGTGGGAACCTAAGTGTCCCTGGCCAGTAGGCCTTACATGAACAGTGGGCACACTCAGATATCTGATTTAAGGGCTACACAAGGAATGTAGGCAGTCAGAATATTCCCAAAAAGTAATATATAACCAACAGTTAAATTCTATATTAGCAACAGGCAAAAAAGATAGAAAGCTGAAAGCTTAGCTGTGTGGAGGCTCTGGAAGCTGTGAAGACTGGAGTTGACCAGGTACTTGTGGCAGGCTGTAAGATAATCTAATTAGCCCCGCCCTGGGAGCAGGCTTGCAACAGAAAATTCAGACAATGGAAGCAGAAATAGTCAAACTGAACTTTTTATTTTTTGTAACTGCCTACTGTGCAAACGTCCCTGCAACTTTAACTGATACCTTTGCTTCTAAAGTAAGTGGGAGACTCAGGTAAAAGACCAGGTCCCTGCAATTTAAGTATTTCTATTCCAAGTAGCTTTATATCACTAGTGTCCTTGGCCAGCAGGCCTTACATGACCAGTGGGCACACTCAAATATCTGATTTAAGGGCTACACAAGGAATGTAGGCAGTCAGAATATTCCCAAAAAGTAATGTATAACCAACAGTTAAATTCTATATTAGCAAAAAGGAAAAAAATAGAAAGCTGAAAGCTTAGCTGTGTGGAGGCTCTGGAAGACTAGAGTTGACCAGGTACTTGTGGCAGGCTGTAAGATAATCTAATTAGCCCCTCCTTGGGAGCAGGCTTGCAACAGAAAATTCAAACAATGGAAGCAGATCAGTTGTTTACACCATCAAAAAGTAGAAAGACTAGGGGGCACACAATGAAACTACAGTGTAACCCATTTAAGACTAATAAAAGAAAATATTTTTTCACTCAACGCATAATCAAACTCTGGAATTCGTTATCAGAAGATGTAGTAAAATTTGTTTGTGCAGTTGGGTTCAAAAATGGTTTGGACAAGTTCCTGGAGGAAAGGTCCATAGACTATTATTAAAGAGGACCCAGGAAATGCACTGCTTGCCCCAATACAAGCATTGTGGAATATCTTATGTTCTTGTGATATCCCTATGAGGAAAGGCTTAAATGAGTAGGGCTCTTCAACTTGGAAAAGAGACAGCTGAGGGGAGATATAATAGAGGCTATAAATTAATGAACGGAGTGGAACGGGTAAACGTAGATCAGTTGTTTACTCCATTAAAAAGTAGAAAGATTAGAGGACATGTAATGAAGCTACAATGTAACCCATTTAAGACTAATAAGAGAAAATATTTTTTTTACTCAACGCGTAATCAAACTCTGGAATTCAATACCTGAGGATGTAGTAAAAGCTGTTAGTGTAGCTTGATTTAAAAAAGGTTTGGACAAGTTCCTGGAGGAAAGGTCCATAAACCATTATTAACATGGACCTGGCAAATCCACTGCTTGCCCCAGGACAAGCATTGTGGAACTTGTGTGCCTTTTTGGGAATCTGCCAAGTACTTGTGACCTGGATTGGCCACTGTTGGAAAGAGGATACTGGGCTTGATGTACCTTGGTCTGACCCAGTATGGCATTTTTTATATTCTTATGAGACTGTGTCCAATTCTCGTTTTCAACTTACATCTCTAAGCAATGTGGGTTTGTAGTCCCAAATTCTGCCCATTGAAATCAGTGCCTCGAGTCCCATGGTGCATCAAGATAAGGGCCTTAAATCTCCCTCCTAGAACTGAGTAATATGACTGCTCTGTCCACTTGACCTGTGCGCTCTCCTCCCGTCCCCCAGGCAAGTCACAAACCTCAAAAATTTAGCTCATAATATGCGACCCCCTCCCTCACAATAAAAAGGTGTATCACAGTTCCTTTTTTAGGGTCTGATTTACTGTTTTTCCATTTTCTGTGGGAAAGAGCACTTAATAAAATCAGGCCCTTAACATGCCATTGCACACTGGCCCTACCCCTCTTTCAATTCCCAGCACGCCCTGTGATCCTCGACAGCTGCAAATGAGGCAACTTCCATTTTTGTTTCCCATATCACCTTGGCCTGGTGATATGGGAAGGAAAAAAAATCTCTCTCTCTCTCTCTTATCATAATGACCCCTCCTACTTCTCCTAATCTCTCTCTCTCATCATAATGGCTCCCCTTCTACCCCAAATCTGCCCCAGTCTCTCTCTCACACACATAATAATGACCCCCTTACTTTCCACAGTCTTTCTTATCAGGGCTACCCCTGCTTCTCATAATCTCTCTCTTTCTCTCTTATCAGGTCTACCCCTGCTTCTCCCAATCTCTCTCTTTCTCATCAGGTCTACCCCTGCTTCTCCCATTCTCTCTCTTTCTCTCTCATCAGGTCTACCCCTGCTTCCCCCATCTCTCTCTTTCTCTCATCAGGTATACCCCTGCTTCCCCCAAGCTCTCTTTCTCTCTCATCAGGTCAACTGCTTCTCCCAAACTCTCTCTTTCTCTCTCATCAGGTCTACCCCTGCTTCTCTCAATCTCTCTCTTTCTCTCTCATCGGGTCTACCCCTGCTTCTCCCAATCTCTCTCTTTCTCATCAGGTCTACCCCTGCTTCTCCCATTCTCTCTCTTTCTCTCTCATCAGGTCTACCCCTGCTTCCCCCAAGCTCTCTTTCTCTCTCATCAGGTCTACTCCTGCTTCTCCCAATCTCTCTCTTTCTCTCTCATCAGGTCTATCCCTGCTTCCCCCAATCTCTCTCTTTCTCTCTCATCAGGTCTACCCCTGCTTCTCCCAATCTCTCTCTTTCTCTCTCATCAGGTCTACCCCTGCTTCCTCCAATCTCTCTCTTTCTCTCTCATCAGGTCTACCCCTGCTTCCCCCAATCTCTCTCTTTCTCTCTCATCAGGGCTATCCCTGCTTCTCCCAATCTCTCTCTTTCTCTCTCATCAGGTCTACCCCTGCTTCTCCCAATCTCTCTGTTTCTCTCTCATCAGGGCTATCCCTGCTTCTCCCAATCTCTCTGTTTCTCTCTCATCAGGTCTACCCCTACTTCCCCCAATCTCTCTCTTTCTCTCATCAGGTCTACCCCTGCTTCTCCCAATCTCTCTCTTTCTCTCTCATCAGGTCTACCCCTGCTTCCCCCAATCTCTCTTTTTCTCTCATCAGGGCTACCCCTGCTTCTCCCAATCTCTCTCTTTCTCTCTCATCAGGTCTACCCCTGCTTCTCCCAATCTCTCTCTTTCTCTCTCATCAGGTCTACCCCTGCTTCCCCCAATCTCTCTCTTTCTCTCATCAGGTCTAACCCTGCTTCTCATAATCTCTCTCTTTCTCTCTTATCAGGTCTACCCCTGCTTCTCCCAATCTCTCTCTTTCTCATCAGGTTTACCCCTGCTTCTCCCATTCTCTCTCTTTCTCTCTCATCAGGTCTATCCCTGCTTCTCCCAATCTTTCTCTTTCTCTCTCATCAGGTCTACCCCTGCTTCTCACAATCTCTCTCTTTCTCTCATCAGGTCTACCCCTGCTTCCCCCAAGCTCTCTTTCTCTCTCATCAGGTCTACCCCTGCTTCCCCCAATCTCTCTCTTTCTCTCTCATCAGGTCTACCCCTGCTTCTCACAATCTCTCTCTTTCTCTCTCATCAGGGCTATCCCTGCTTCTCCCAATCTCTCTCTTTCTCTCTCATCAGGTCTACCCCTGCTTCCCCCAATCTCTCTCTTTCTCTCTCATTAGGTCTACCCCTGCTTCCCCCAATCTCTCTCTTTCTCTCTCATCAGGTCTACCCCTGCTTCCCCCAATCTCTCTCTTTCTCTCATCAGGTCTACCCCTGCTTCCCCCAATCTCTCTCTTTCTCTCATCAGGTCTACCCCTGCTTCCCCCAATCTCTCTCTTTCTCTCTCATCAGGTCTACCCCTGCTTCCCCCAAGCTCTCTTTCTCTCTCATCAGGTCTACTCCTGTTTCTCCCAATCTCTCTCTTTCTCTCTCTTCAGGTCTACCCCTGCTTCCCCCAATCTCTCTCTTTCTCTCTCATCGGGTCTACCCCTGCTTCTCCCATTCTCTCTCTTTCTCTCTCATCAGGTCTACCCCTGCTTCCCCCAATCTCTCTCTTTCTCTCTCATCAGGTCTACCCCTGCTTCCCCCAATCTCTCTCTTTCTCTCTCATCAGCTCTACCCCTGCTTCTCCCAATCTCTCTCTTTCTCTCTCATCAGGGCTATCCCTGCTTCTCCCAATCTCTCTCTTTCTTTCTCATCAGGGCTATCCCTGCTTCTCCCAATCTCTCTCTTTCTCTCTCATCAGGTCTACCCCTGCTTCTCCCAATCTCTCTCTTTCTCTCTCATCAGGTGTACTCCTGCTTCCCCCAATCTCTCTCTTTCTCTCTCATCAGGTCTACCCCTGCTTCTCCCAATCTCTGTCTTTCTCTCTCATCAGGGCTATCCCTGCTTCTCCCAATCTCTCTCTTTCTCTCATCAGGTCTACCCCTGCTTCTCCCAGTCTCTCTCTTTCTCTCTCATCAGGTCTACTCCATTTTTGCACTATGATAGTGCACATCCGCAAAGATTGAAAAATGGATTACCGTTTGCTCAATTTATTTGTTACAGAAGAAATTGCTCAGATGAGAAGGATTTTAAAATACAATCAAAAATATTAATAAATAATTTCCCTGAAAGAGGATATCCTCAAGCTATAGTTCAGCAAGCTTATAACAGAGCATTTTTCAATAATAGAGCACTCTTGTTAGATCTTGGAGAAAAAAGACAGGTAGATGATACAACACAAGTGAATTTTATTACTAATTTTTCTCCTCTGAGTTTTAAAATCCAGCGAGCTTTTAGGAAACATTCAAACGTGTTGAGTAGTATTCCTAGTTTAATAGACAAGAAGATACGTTGTGTCTGGAAAAGGAACCAAAATTTAAAAGAAAAGTTGAGCCCAGCTATGTTACATCCCCTCTCAGTGGAAAGGCCACTACAAGATAAAGAAAAAGGCCATTGAAAATGTGGGCAATGTGATATTTGTGACGTAACTAGTGATATAGGAAGCTTTGTTTACCATGGCGTGACATATAAATTATACGGGAGTACTTCTTGTGACACATCATATGTGGTATATGCGATCCAATGCCCGTGCAATTTGCTGTACATAGGGAAGACAATTAGGGGTATGTTTACTAAGCAGTCTTAATGTGCGCCCGGCGATAGTGTGCAGGATGCCATAAAAGGGCTGGGCGTTCCGGTCTTAAGGTAGCATTTAGGGTTATCGTGCGATAAGGTATGTTTTCGTGCGATAGAGGGAGCCGTGGAACGTTAATGCTCGTTAGCCTTAATTAGGCGCGCTGACCGGCAAACACAGCAACAGAGGTGTAACACAATGGTTAATACATTGACTGATGAAACAGGGGTCATGAGTTTGATCCCCAGTGGGCTTAATGAGTAAGGCTGTCTAAGGCATTGCCCTTTACTTTAAATCAGTGCTGTCTGAGGCATTTTCTTTTTTAATTTAAATTAGTGCTGCCAGAAAACACACTCTCACAGTGCCGTAATCTAAGGTGCCGCATAAGGCGCCCTATAAGGCACTCCAGAGGGCACATTATAAAGTGCACTGTCCGCCAAGGCACCTTATAATGTTCCCTATAGGGCACCTTATAAAAGGCGCCTTATAGGGCACTTTATAGGGCACCTTATAGAGCGCTTTATAGGGCGCCTTATGAGGCACCTTAAGGTTACAGCACTGTGAGGGTGTTTTTGCTGGCAGCACTAATTTAAATTAAAAAAAGAAAATGCCTCAGAAAGCCCTATCAAATAACCCCACTGTGGGATCAAACCCATGACCTCTGGCTTCACAGGCAGTGAAGTAACCAGTGGGTTATAGCTCTATAGTTGCTAACAAACCCCTGGCTGGCTACAGAAGGACTGCAGGTCACCACACAAACTGTCTGCTGTGGTTACCAGGATAGGCTTAACCCACCCGTACCCATGATGCACTGCACATGCAAATCAGCAGTCTACAGATGATCCGAAGATGGGGTATGCACCCCCACAGCACCTCGGCCTGGTAGGGGGTACTGACCGTGTGTGTTACTGGCACAGAGTAGCTACAGACCATCACACGGTGCGGATACTGTGCCCACCCTGAGGGTGAGGTGGGGCGCCCAGCACCAGGTCCACAGCCCCTTTCATGGCTGAAATAGGCCATGCTGCAGGTCCCCATCAGTGCTAGTGTGTGTGACAGGTAGTTCCTGTAGACACACTTAGGAGACATCCTGTGTTCATCTGTATTTCTCAGTCATGTCTAGCCCTTATGGGCTATGATGCACCCAGAATAGTGCATATCCTGTGTTGGTGCCATGGTCACATGATGTAGGTGAAGGGGGGTGTTTGGACCCATAGGCAGATAATGTACCACCACCCAACCCACCCTCTGTGGCTCAGGGTGGGAAACAGGATCTCCCACCAACAGATCCATATTCTACCTCCCTGCAATGGTAGTAGTAGAGGGGACTATCAACCCCAGTCCTGCTGGGGAATAGGCACCCTACATGGCAGTCAATGAAGATCTGTACACATCCATAAGGCAAGGCAGACAGACAGTAGGCCTGGAAATGCTCAGCTGCCCCCCCCCCCCACCATCTGACATTCTCCAGCAGCAAGCACAGTGAGTCTCCCCCCCACTGCACCCTGCAAGGTGTTCCAACCATACACATACTAACTGCAGACAGTCTGCTAGCTAGTCCATAGTGCATGTTCCTGGAGATGCATGTACCCAAAACTGGGATGTCAGCATACACACCAAGCAGATAAGTCAGTGATTGGGCCCCAAAAAAGAGAACCCATAAATATCACTTGAGAGAAATATTATATAGCACTATGGGGGAACCTAGCCATGCCATGGTCACTGCTCAGTCAGGGTGAGAGTAACCACCCAGCAGGACATGCTGTGGCCACCCTGTCCGTGCAGGTGGTGGCCGGGCACTACAATGTCCCAGCCATTGCCCTATGCCCTGTGCAGATGCATCCTGCCCAGGCCACCCTGTCTGGGCCATACCCACAGTACCTTGCTCCTCATTATGCACATTGGCAGGCTAACACTGGAAACAGTGCAAGCAGTGTGGGCTGAATAAGGTGTTGGCAGCCACCACACACTGGATAGACAGACACACACTCCCACACCTAGGCCAGCATTGTGCAAATATAGAGGCTTTTGGCAGCCCTGGCCACCGCACCAGTCCTGGGCACAATGCAGGCATGACTATGCTATGCAATACTGTTGGGGTCACTCCCCGGGGTGGTAAACACTGTCAGAAACCAGAACTGAAACACACTCCATAGACATCAGAAAGGTTGCTATGATGCAGCTCTATCAGCAAATTGTGCTTAACTTAGGACTTGCTATTTGCCATTAATCATGTGTAATGTATTCCCAGGTTTAGGGCGGCATTGCTAAGGTATGCAAGTGCTAGTATTGGGAGATGCTGCTGCGCGCAGGGCCCAACATCCTGCCTCTCCATGAGGCTTTGCATAATGGAGCCTGTGGGTGCGGGTGTTTCTGCCCCTGTTGGCCGCTGTTCTAGGGCAGAGGTTCCCAACTCCGGTCCTGGTGGGCCAAGCACTGTTTGGGTTTTCATGCTGTCCCTAATGAATATGCATGAGATACATTTGCATACCATGGGGGCGGCGCATAGATATGCAGCACAGGCATCTTTATTAGAGACAGCATGACACCTGAATGATTTTTGGCCCTCCAGGACTGCATTTGGGAAACTCTGCTCTTGGTATTGCACATATCTATAGTGTCTGTGCTCTGTAGGGTAAAATATAGGCATTTGAGGCATGTTTATGTTATCTGCAATAAAGGTTCCCTCTTTATTACCACGGTTTATTAGTGGGTAAAATATGGGGACTGGGTTGGCAGGAACCACAGCTGGGACTTGAACCTATGACCTTTTGCTCCTGAACACACTGGCTGTGGGTATTGCACCACCGTGTTGCCAGAGGGACACTGTATTCCCTGGGGATACCATGACTGTTCGTCACACAGGGCCTGTCTGTTGCAGTGCATGGCACCCACCTACACAGGGCTAGGCCATGGTCTGCTCTGGGCAGCTGCCACTGCCCCCTCCACCACCAGTACCACTCTGCCACCATGCTGACATGCCCTTCTGCTGGTGGTGCTGGTGATGCGCAGTCTCAGGCCATCCAGTGTGCTGGTAGGCGGCTGCCTGTGGTGCGGGTTCTGGGGTAGGGGTGCCTGCATAGATGTCCACACTTCCCCCCAGCACCGCCTGCCAATGTTCTGTGCCCTTGGGGGTACCTGCTGGGTACTATCCCCTGTGACACTGTGGGAAACACACTCGTGCCCATGTTGGGTCCTCATCAGTTGCTGTCTGGCTGCTGTACAGTTTCAGCATTCCTATGGGCCACCTAGGCTTCACCCTAGTCCGCATTGTGGCCCAGCTGCACCACAGCATGTGCCGCCTGCAGCCCTCTGTATCCCCTTTTCCAGCATCTGTCCAATTACCCATTCCGACATGCCCACCCTGCTGTTGCGGAACATTTTCAATGTTTATTTGTCCTTTTGTTCTGTGCACATGTATCACACTTATCACTTTTTGTAGGTTTCCCTGGCTTTGCTGTACATTGCTGACGTAAATGGTTTCTCTTCCCTTTAAATTTGCTCTAACGCCAGGGTTTCACTGGCGTTAGTTTACAGCCCCGGAATCCACAGCGTTAGTGTGCAGGGAGCCTCTCCCCTCCCACTCTCCACCCATTGACCCTCTCTCTCCGCCCCTGGGGAGCCTTCCTCCGCTCTCCGGGAGCCTTTCTCCACCCTCAGCGCTCGTTTGCGCCGCTGCGCGCATTATCGTGCGATAAGGTACCTTATCTCCCGGTAAAGCACCATTATTGCACGATAACGTGCCTTATCGCCTGATAATGTTGCAGCAGCGCAAATAGCGCCCTTTAGTAAACATACCCCTAAGATATCCATGTATTTTTAAGAAAGAAGGACTGCACGATAATTGCATTGGATTGGTCATTGATGCAAGCACTGACAATTCTGACAAATTTAAAGTCAGTAAACTTGTGCCGATAAGTCTGAGACCCAGATGCAATTTAAGTTATTTACAATTCGAAGTGAAGTGAAACTGTTATCTGGATCAAAATTACCCATGGTTACAGCCATCGGCTGCTCACGGCTGCTTTTGAGAAAGAGACTCAACAGCATCAATATCAGCAAAGGGCAGGGGAGAGGGAGGCGATAAGACTGAGGTAACGTTTACTCACCCATCCCCAGCAGCAGCACTGAGTCACTCTACAAGCAGAAGAGCAGCTGTTGCAATAAAACCTGTCTATATGTCTGCAACAGGACTCGTCAGAGCAGTTCTTGATGTGAGCAGCAAGCAGAGAGCAGAGCACAACACAGCGCACCATGCCGACACAGCTAATGCACCTGTAGTCATGCACATGGCATGATCAGTGCGGCTGAAGCTGTCCTTCAGTCCTGTGCAGTAAGAGTTACTAAACTTCTAAAGCCTGTGACCTATCCTAATCTGACCATCCTACCTAGTATCCTGCCTACTCAAACTCAGTCTTAACCTCACTTACTCGCATACAGTTTTTGTTCTACCTCATACCAATGTAAATGCTTCTATACAACCTTGAGTCCCCAAGGTTATGATTCAAGTTTGTAAATATCTACTATGTTCAACTGTTTTATTGTAAATAGTTGTAATGTTACAAAATGTTCAAGGTAATGGTTCCTTTGTTCTATGTAAACCACCCCTGATCTCTGGAAGGGGCAGTATAAAAAAGTGTCCAAATCAATAAATAAAATAAACCTATGGATTTTGTTAGGGGGCTTCATACAAAATTGAGGGGGCCTGGGCTCCTGAGGTCCCTCATAGCTATGCCCCTGAAAGGGACCATATGCAGTCTCTGAGACCACTCTGGATAAAGAAGTATATGCAATGATCATACCCTTTACAAAAGCTTTGGGCGCCTTTGAAAAGATAGCCAAGTTGTCCTTATGTACATCATTAGTGTCCTCAAAAAAGGCCCACTGCTCCCTCAAATAAGATCTGAAACCCACAGTTTTGTATAAATACAAGGGGAATCGCCACAATCCCTTTGGTATCAAACTATAGCCATACCATAGCATGGTGATAAATTTCTAAGGGACCAATCTCCACGCTACTGTATTTATTTATTTATTTATTTTATTTTATTTAACAGTTGCTTATATACCGCTACCTTCCACAGATCAGGTGCAGTTTACATTGAACAAGGAATGAACAGATTTACAAGTCTGTTTTACATGGAACATTTGTTAACTAGGTACAATTTTGCTGTTTTACATGGAACATTTGTTAACTAGGTACAATTTTGCTAAAATACATTAAACATGAATGACTAAATATGGTAAAATTTGTTAAATAACAAACGAACTATTTACATTTTGAACTATTACATATATCTATTTACAAGATTTACAAGTAGTTATTTAGTCGACTTTAATTGTAATTGTAGTTAGCTAGGAGAATTAGAGTTGGTGTACCCTAGGTCGCTATTAACCATTACCTGTTAGAGGTAAGGTATTTTCAAGTGTGCCAAAATGGGAGATGAATAGATAAGTTTTTAATTTCTTGCGGAGTTCCTTTGCATCATTTAATGCCCTTATTTCTTCAGGGAGGGAGTTCCATAGGGTGGGAGCTGCATGTGAGAACGCTTTTCTATTAGTAGTCTTTTTAGCAGTTGTGAATTCTTTCGGGATCCTAATTCTATTCGTGTGGCCTCTCCGTAGCGTAGTTTGGGATGTGTCTTTAGTGATAAGTTTTGTTAAGGGGACTGGGGCCATTGTATTTAGAGTCTTAAATGTGGTGATAATCAATTTGTGATTTATTCTGGATTGAATTGGGAGCCAGTGAAGGTTTGCTAGTATAGGGGTAATGTGTTCAAATGGTGGAACCTTCATTACAATTCTTGCTGCTGCATTTTGGGCAAGTTGGAGTCTTTTAATGTTTTGTTTTGTTGTTCCTAGTAGGGTGAGATTTGCGAAATCAAAGTGTGGTGTGATGATGGCCTGTACAATGCTCAGAAAATCATGTAGAAGTACAAGAGGACGTAATTGTTTTAAAATTTTGAGTTTAAAGTAGATTTTCTTAGTGATGTTTCTAATATGTGTGTCCATACTAAGGTGTGAGTCAAGGGTGACACCCAGGTATTTCACTTCATTTTTTATAGTAATGTTGTGATTTTGGAGAGTGATGTGTGTTGGAGGTATGTAGGATTGATTTTTAGTTACTATTAATATATCCGTTTTAGAATGATTGATATGGAGATTGTGTTCTTTTAGCCAGGTTGTTAATTCAGAGAAGCATTCTGTTAACAGTTGTAGTGGGAGTGTTGGGATTGTGAATGGAATGTACATCATCATGTCGTCTGCGTATATGTGGTAGTGGACTTTAAATTTCTTGAAAATGTCACAGACCGGTTGGATATATATATTAAATAGGAGGGCAGAGAGGGCGGAGCCTTGTGGGAGACCAATTTCCTGTTTGTATGTTTTAGAAGTTTCTGTGGTAGTTCGGACGGTTTGTGTTCGATCAGTTAGATATGAGGTGAACCAATTTTGTACAGTTGAGTGGGTTCCTATTTGTTCTAGTCTGTTAAGCATTAGAGCATGGTGTACACTGTCAAATGCTGCAGAGATGTCTAGAAAGAGGAGAATGAAAGCTTGTTTAGGGTTATCAATACCTCGTATTAATGTATCGAGGAGTACTGTTAATAGGGTGTCTACACCATGGTAGGGGCGAAAGCCATATTGTTGGTCATCAAGTGGGGCTGAGGTTTCTATATGATCTTGTGTTTGAGTTTGGACGACCTTTTCAATCAGTTTAGCCATAAATGGAATACTAGAGATAGGTCTGTAGGAGTTGGGTGATGTTTTGTCAAGGGTGTTATTTTTAATTATTGGACGGATTTGTGCATGTTTGAGGGAAGGTGGTAAGTATCCTTGGCGCAGCGACAGGTTGACTATGGGAAGGATAAAGGGGGATAGTGTAGTGAGGGTATGCTTGATCCAGTTTACCGGACATGGATCAAGTTGAGAGGTCGTAGTGTTCAGGTTTGAAATAGTAGTCTTGATAGTGTCTTTGGTTATAGGGTGAAAGTTGGACCATTTTTCTAATTGGTGTTGGTGGGAAAGGGATAGAGGATTTGGTGTGAATGCAATTGATTTTGCTTTATTCATATAGTGGTTTGCTAGAGTCTGGGCAGAGATATCGATATTATCGTTGCTGGTCCCATATGAGTTATTAGTTAAGTTTTGGACGATACTAAAAAGTTCTCTTGGTCTATTAATGGATTTGTTTAGTATGGTTGAGTGGTAATTTTTTTTTGCGCCGTCTGAAGCTTCTTTGTACGTTTTAAGGTGGCTGTGATACGCATTGTAATAAGGGATGGATTTGGTTTTGCGCCATTTAGATTCAATATTTCTCAATTCTCTCTTCATACGTCTTAAGGTGCTGTTGAACCAGGGGGCATCTCCTATTCTAGAGTAGCTTTTCTTTTTGATGGATTGTTTATAAGCAGCTGCATTGTTAATTGTTTTGTGCCAAGTTGCGACAGCTTCATCTAGGTCAGTTGGTACAAGGGTGACATAGGGTATAGTTAGATTGATAAATTCATCAGCGTTAAATTTTGTGAATCTAGGTGGAGGGGTAATTTGTAGGTTATTTTTATTGTTTCTTCCAGTGTAGGCTAAGGTGAATTTGATCAGGTGGTGGTCTGACCAAGGAACTGGTATACACTCAAGCGATGACTGGTTGAAATGTTTTTGGAAAGCTTCTGGTAAAAAGACTAGATCAAGGGTTCCACCTTTCTTATGAGTCTTTGTATTGATTATTTGGAGGAAACCCATATCTGCAATTGATTCCAAGAAAAGAGCTGAGTGTGAAGGTGGCAGGGATGGGAGGTTAAAATCTCCTAGTGATATTATAGGGTTGGAGACTATGGATGAGCTGAGGAGTTCTATTAGGGCATCTAAGTTTTCAGATTTTTGATCCGGTGGCCTGTATAATAAGCAAATTTTGAAATGATCTATTTTTAAAATGATGGTGTCAATGTTATTTGGGAGATCAGATGGATGTGGTTTAGCCTTTAGTTCTTTTTTTGTCATTATAAGGACACCACCTCCTTTTTTAGAGTTTCTGTGTGTGTGAGATATGTCATAGATGTTGGTGTTGAGTTGGTTTAGGTAAACAACATCAGAGTCGGTTAGCCAAGTTTCAGTAACACATAGGATGTCTGGCTTTTGATCATTTAGTAAGTCAGTGAAGATGGGTAGTTTATTTTTCATAGATCTTGCATTTATTAATATACAGGACAAGGTTTGAGTGGTTGTTGGTTGAGTGTGTAGATGGGCGAATGTAGTAGGTTTTATATGTATTAGTCTGTGATGATTTATTTTTATATTGATGCCAATATGCATTTGAGACGAAGGGGGATCTGGGCGGATGCTTCTCTGAATTATTGGGATTAGTTTGTAATTATTGTTGTTTTGACTGTTTGTCAGTGTGATAAGTGTCAGGATTATTAAACAGCTGCTTATTAGTTTTAGCCAGAAGGTATTTGAGCAAGACATTTTGGCAATGGTATATCAACAGTATATCTTTTTCTACTGGCAACAGTATATCCTTTTCTACTGGCAACAGTATATCCTTTTTATTGGCAACAGTAATTGTTATGTAATTACAGTTTTCAAGTTAGCTGAATACTGGCAACAGTAATTGTATGGCAATTATTACAGGCAACAGTAATTGTATGGCAATTATTACAGACAACAGTGACTAAAGGTCATTGAGTATCACAGAGTAAGCTGTTAGGGACCGCAAAATCATCTAATCTGGACTATTTTCCATGCACCCTAGATAAATGTGTATAGTCTTTTTCAATTGGGTGCAACACTCTCCAAATGTCGATGAGATGCCAACCCTCACATAAATTGACCAACCGGCAATGTTGTCTCATTGTATCCAATGACAGACCAGAAGGTCTATCCAAAGCATCATCTTGTACGCAGTTGAAATCCTCTCCAAGGATCAGCTGTGTGTCCTCCAAGGAGGCAACAGTCTGCACCAGGCCATAAAAAAAAATCAAATGGGCTATATAATAGCATGTGGACAAGCACTCTCATTATATGCTCCAACAATATGGAACACATTACCTGTAGAAATAAGGACGACTGCAAACATGAAGGACTTCAGAAAGCTGTTAAAAATGCTCCTATTCCAATTGCACTTTGAGGGTATCAAATAATACAGTGTAATTTTCAACATTATTCCTCTGTAGCAATCTTCTAGTTACCATATACCATTAATTATTTGTTTTTTATGTAATGTAAATAGGCTATTTATATTACGCATTGTTTTTTGTAATGTTATCTTGTTCTGTGCAATGTTGTGTTGCTGTTACCTGTAAACCATATTGATCCTTAGAAATACGATATATAAACTTTTCAAATAAATAAATTATAAATGTACAATGGCCTTTAGTGTCCTTGTGCACCCCCTTCTTTATTAGGAAAATGGCTCCAGCTTTTTTCTCCCTGAGGAAGCACCAAAGGCTGCCCCTATCCACCACCTCTTCACTTTCTCCCCACGTCACAAGCGTTTCTTGCAATAGAGCCAAATATGCCCATTTATCCCACAATGACTTCAAAATCTTTTGGCATTTAATAGGATTACCTATGCCACAAACATTCCAGGTTAGGACCCTCAGTCCCTCATCCCATTAGTCAACCCCTAGCCTATACCATTCAAAAAGAAGATAAATCAAATATTGTACTCCTTGACCTCCCAGCCTAAGTCCTTGGAGTCCCAACACTCTGGAAGTAGATAGGATCACATAATCTCCCTCACCAAACCAATTATCCAACTCACATTCAGCGCTTCAAGTCTGTGTAATGCCTTGTTACCCATCCCCCTCCCCTCTATCTCCCCATCCCCTACTCTATTGCGCAAGCTAAATCTCATCAATCCTCCTTCCACCTTTGTAACACCATAAACATGTGAGCCCCCACTCCCCAGGGTCACCACAAGCAACAACAAACGCCCTGTCCCTATCTGACCCCCTTGTACTGCTCCCAACTATCTGAATCTGCCTGAACTAATCCGACTTCCAACATTACCCACACTCTTTCCTGTTTCCTGATCCCACGCCATACTCACATCTCAGGCACAACATCATCCAATCGCACCCCCAGAGTAAGTACAACAGAATGTAAAAGGAATGAATAGGGTAAAGAGGTAGCTCCACATGGCATCTCAGTGGTTACTGGAATCATCCAACTCCCTGAAAGTTTCCAGTTCAACGTCACAGCATAGTCAATGAAAGTGTCACAATTACTAAAGCACAGTGTGTCATCAGGGTGCCGGGTAGTGCAATCATGTTTCCCCATAAAAAGGAGTAACAGAACGGCTGAAAACAAGGTCCAAGAAATCTGATATGCACGCACCATGTAGAGAACAAACGAGAAAAAACAACCCTGGTCCCAAAATGCCTCCTGGCAGGGGGAGGGCCTGATTAGGAGGTGATTGAGGCAAGATGATATTACTTGGTTGCTGTCTGGGAGGGGGGTACTGAAGATGGGCGGGATCAATGAGGGGGTGGGCTCTGTGGGGGGGTCGACATCTGAGTTTTGGGCTTGTTCTGTGGAGGGGGGGGCCTAATCTGGAAAGGACTGGGGAGGAGTGGCCTAGTGGTTGGGGTAAGGTACCTCAGGCCGGAAGGTCGGGGGTTCAAATCCCCCTAGAGGACAGCAACCTTGGGCCGGAAGATCGGGGGTTTCTAGTCCCACAGGTGCTCCTTGTGGTCTTGGGCAAGCCACTTAACTATTTACGGGGAATGTGGGCAATAGAGGGTTATCTCCAAGTTATAATGCCCTGTTCAATGTAATTTAAGTTGTTCAATGTAAACCGCTTGATATCATGAAAGGCAGTATATAAGAAATGTTAAATAAATCAGAGGAGCTTGATGGGTGGGGGGGGGGGGGGGTGACTGGTGGCAGAAGGGAGGCTTGCCACTACCGCTGCGGTCTGCTTGGATTCCCTTCTCCCTCTTCTGCTGGCATTAGCTGCAGTCATGCTGACAGCAATTGCGCAACAATATCCCATATACTGGCTGTCACCTGCCACCACGCCCGCTCTCCATTTCAGTGCCACTCTGTGGTGCACTTGGCAGACAGCATGCAATTAACCCCACACTGTCTGCTTAGCGACTGTGATAACTGTTAGTGTGAGTCAGTGAATGCTGTATAGTGAGCACTGGAGCCCAGTCTAACAGTTGCTACAGGTTAGTGAGCCCCATAGATATATTCATCTTTCAAACAGTGCGACATAGCTCCTCCATACTGGTCAGTTCAAATTCCTTCCAGGAAGATTGCTCAACAGGGATGACGTCTCTCTAACTGCCTCCAGATTCACAGAGAAGCTTCCCTGATAAGCGCCAGCTGAAGGCATCCTTGCTGCTCTCTCAGCTCTCAGAATCCGCAGCCTGTGATAAGGAAGCTTATCATAGTTCAGGAGGGAGCTATAAAAGAGGTGAATTGGCTTTGAACAAGCAACCTGTCTTTGCTGGTAGAAATACTAAAACAGAATGTTTTCATAAAAGACTACCAGTTCCAGAATGCACCAGGTTTCAAACAGTCTCTAGAAGAGCTGAAGTGGGGAAACGTGTGTTCAATCAGGAGAGCTATGAGGTAATCCCCAATCACTCATCTCCAAGGGCAGGGCTTGATTCAGCACACCTGGGCTGTGCTAGGGAGGAGTGTCCCTCTAAGCACTTTAAAAGTAAAAGATATTCTACACAGAGACAGAACAGGCAGCACGGTGAGAACAGAGAGAACCGGATCTCACAGAAGCTGCAGAACCAGAAAGAAGAAAGAGAACTACAACAGCAGAAGCAACATGGAAGGAAGAACAGAAAGACATCTTGGAGGTCTAAAGAAGGAGGCCACAGCAGTACGTGTGTTGGGTGTGATTCCAGAGGCAACCATACTCCTTTGGACTGGAGGAAGCCAGAGGACTGGGGTTATAGAGCCAGGAACTCCCAAACGGCACCTTTGAGGGAGACGACTGCATTTGGAAGGGGCCCTAAGACCGGTGCAAGAAGGTATGTGAAGAGAGACCCAGTGTCCAGGGATCTTGATTGGAAGGCTGGACATAAAAGTTGGACTACTTACTGGCCGGGATACCAGGAGAGGAAACCTAACAGCAAGGGTAGCTCAGGTATGAACTTTGATCTATGCCCTAGCTCTTCATCTGGAAGACAGCAGGGAAACAAATATTGTCCTGAGAGTGATCAATTAAGGAATTCCTCTGAGCCAGACCATGATATTGATTCCATGATATTTGAGGAAGAAGGAGATATAATCAAATGATCAGTTGGAATACATGGACTGCTCACTGTCTAGGCTGCTGTTTTTTAAAGTAGTTTCTCACTAATACAACAACCATCAAAAGGAACTGTAACTTGTTCTTTTATCTACCCAGAAAAGTCTCTACAAGAAAGCTTTAGGGTAGGATTGAGCCACGTAGAGAGAGTGAACCAGCAAAGGGGTTTGCAGCTGGCTAATTACACAGGTACACTAAAAAAAATTTTTTTTAAACTGCCTCTAATGTTTCGATTGATTTTTACGTTTTTTGGTGCGCTGAATCCAAATTTGGTAACCAATTTGCTCCATCACATACAGATTTTTTGCTACATTGGGTTAGCAGTTTGAGGTGAACGTTTCAGATTGAGTACGATCGAGATAAAAGTTTCTTGGATGAATTCTTTATACTAATTGTTTAGTAGTTATTCAAATAAGAATAAAGAAAATTGTAACAAGGCAGCACATAAGAATAGAGTAATGTCAACAAAACACACTGTGATGGTAGCAAAATTGTGTGCACTTAAAACAGCCACATACATGTGCACAAACATTGAGCATATAAGAGCGAGGTTAGACACAAAGCAAAGCAAAGAAATGTGCAAAAAATGTTGTACAGGTATGTATGTAAGAATAGAAAACGCAAACCGCACCATTGCAATACATGAAGACAAACACCCGATGGTGTGAAAATAAAATTCTAATAAATGAGATCCGACACTGTGGTAATAACTAGCAAATTTTTATTTCAAAGTTTAGTAAAAACACGATATTTGTCAACACAGTTTAGATTTTAAAGTCATTCTTGGGTCAATCAATCTCCTGGTGGGCCCGTTTCTTCTTCTTCCCCCGAATGCTTCTCTTGGTGCGCTGCTTGGTGTATTTTTCATCTGGGGTTTCCCGCAGCAGCAACCAGCAGAAATCAGCCATCATAGTGGTGTTCCATCTTCCTTGGTACCTTCTCTCTGCGTCCTTGATGTCCTGGTGAAACCTTTCACCTTGTTCTTCACTGTACGCCCCCAAGTTTTTGGGAAAGTAGTTCACATGGGAGTGCAAGAAATGGACTTTCAGGCTCATGTTACAGCCTTGTTCTTTGAAGGCATTGAGCATCCTGGCAACAATATCCTTATAGTTCTCATCCCGCCTGTTCCCCAAGAATTTGAGAACAACATCCTTGAAGGAATCCCAGGCTTCTTTTTCCTTCTCAGACATCGTTTCAGCGAATGCTCCATCTGAAATGAGTTTCCTTATATCAGGGCCAACAAACACTCCTTCCTTTAGCTTTGCTTCAGAAAGTCGGGGGAACTTTGAGCAAAGGTACCGAAAGCACTCACCATCTTTTGGAAGGGACTTGATGAATTGCTTAATGAGACCCAACTTAATGTGGAGAGGTGGTAATAGAATTTTATCACGAGGTACCAAGCTCTCATGAAGAACATTTTTCTCACCGGGTCTCAAATACTCCCGAATTGGCCAGTCTTTTTTCCCCCAGTGTAGGTCGCGGGCCCGGCTATCCCACAAGCAAAGGAAGCAGGGGTATTTGGTGAAACCGGATTGCTGCCCTAATAGCATGGATAGAATTTTAAAGTCTCCACAAATCATCCACTTATGCTCATCATAACGAATCTTCTGAAGAATCAGGGCCAAATTCTCGTATTTTTCTTGGAGAATAACAGAGTGAGCAATAGGAACTGAAGCGAATGTGTTGCCATTATGAAGAAGAACACCTTTTATGCTGTCTTTTGACGAATCAATGAACAGCCGCCATTCAGCAGGATCATACTTGAGTTTAAACTTTTCCATCACTCCGTATATATCGTTGCAAAATACCAAATCTTCCTCTTTGCTGAAATACTTCAAAAATTGTGTCTCGCGGTTGCGGTACCAATAAAAAGTTGTTCCTGGTGACAATAGATTTTTCTGTTTAAGCCGAGAACCTAGCAGTTGGGCAGCATCTTTTGGGAGTCCTAAACCCCGGACTAAATCATTCAATTCAGCTTGAGAGAAAAGTTCAGGTTTCGGATCTGGTTCAGTTTCAAACTCGGAAGTACTGGACTCATCGGGAAAAGCCATCTGATGAGTCTCATCATGATCAGAACCGTCCACACAAATATGATCCAAAGATTTTGGTGGTTCAGGCACAGGTACTTCGTTGCTATGAGGCATAGGCCTGATTGCTGAGGGAAGGTTGGGGTAACTTATTACGTTCTTATTTTTTAAGTTGTATCCCTTCACAATGCAAGAGCAAAAATAGCAGTCACTGCTGTGGTCTCTTTGTTCACGCCACATCATAGGTATTCCGAAACGAAATGCTTGTTTTTTACCTTTCATCCATAAGCGTAGATCTTCCTCAC
Organism: Ichthyophis bannanicus; assembly: GCA_033557465.1. Lineage (NCBI taxonomy): Eukaryota > Metazoa > Chordata > Amphibia > Gymnophiona > Ichthyophiidae > Ichthyophis > Ichthyophis bannanicus. Next base: position 1,033,613,011 of record CM066034.1, read on the forward strand.
ATGTCTTGCACACTTTGTGAGGAGCCCACGGTTTGTCTTGATTGCCTAACTTCAAACCGAAATAGGCGAAATATACTTTTTTAATAAATTCAGAAATGTTCCTCTGCCGCTTTTTCATGGTATATTCCCCACAAATAAAACAAAAACTGTCCGGAGAGTTGACGCAACCTCTGGCTCTGTGAGCCATCACAAATACACAGCACTGCAAACTACAACTGTAGTGAACCACTTCGGAATAAAGCTGGATTACGACTGAGCAAACAAAAGGTAATAATGAACTTGCAAGAAACTGAAATTTGACAGGAACGTTCATGTCGCAACCACCGTGTTTGAGCGAGCGAAGGAGGCGAGGCAAACAGGAAAGAACATGCGCCAGTGCGAGTACTGGATTTAGCCCCCCGCCTCCCAATTGTCCTGTTAATGTATAAAATGAATACAAAACACTCTAAAATATCATGAGGGAGTGTTTCTAGTTAGTTAACCATTACAACCTCTATTTTGGGCCAAGAAAATAAACTGCAGTCGGCTAAAAAGAAATTATGTGAACATTCCTTATATGGGTAAGAAATCTAATTTTGCAAGAAAACGTGACGTGATGGAACATTTTGGCTATTTTTCCTGGATTCAGCACCCCAAAATCTATAGGAATCAGTTGCAAAACTGGAGGCAGTTTTTTGGTAGTGTACCTGTGTTATTTGTAATTGAGCCAGGCACAAGTGCACGTGAGCTCTAAAAGGAAACTTCTTCTTTGTGTGTGTGAATGGAAGAAAGTTATCCTTGGTAAAGAACAGTTTTTCTACTTTTGGGTTTGTTTTTGCTTTTGGAGCACTGCTAAGAAGGTCATTAGCAGGAGCCATCAAAAAGACCTTTTCTGTTTCCCATCAAGGTCTTTATTGATTTATTGCTTAAGAAGTTCAGTTACCTTATATCATGTTTTGTTTTTCCTAAGTACAATACTTGAAGCAAGTGTCCTTTTGTGTTACCAAGTAAATCTGTGTGGGAGAATTAACCCCATGAATAAAATCTGTTTTTCTTTGCTTACACTCGAGCATCACAACTCATTATTTTGTGAACGGCTGATTCTGGTATAAGTGAACTACGTTCCCCACAATCCTTTGCAAGTCATAATAATATTTTGCCTTTGCTAAGACTGTGGCCATTTCACGACCAGCACCCACGTTTACAGTGGCGTAATAGTTCGGATTGCTTTTACACAAAGGATTTACAGGATTTATAAGGATTACAACTGAAATCTAAAAGAAAAAAGTTCAAGTTAAAAGCTGGAAAGTGGGTTTTTCCCTTAACAACACTTTGGAGAAAAAAAGAGTGGCTGTTCCAGGAGCTGTTCCAAGGAGGAAAAGACCCTGTGTAAGCTGGATTCATCACTGGCATAAGGTAATAAGTACCTGGGCATGTCTAGTGGTGGATGGGAGTAAGACACAGGGGTAATTGGAAGAAAACAAAATAGGAGAAAAACACCTGTTTGGAGGGTGCTGCTCTGTGTTTTTTTCTTTTGTTTTCTTACAGGGATTCAAGATGGATCCAAGGGAACTGGCTGGCTGGATGGCAGCCCAATTTAGCAGGCAACAGGAGCTAGTGCAGCAGGCTCAGGACACTGCAATTAAAGCATTAAGGGACCAGCAGAAGCCAGTGCTTATTAAAAGAGGGCTGCTACACAGTACCCTGTCCTGTGCTGCTGAGGTAAGCTATATTCTTATTTGATTTAAATTATAGCTCTTTGCTGCTGCTAGGCTCTAACTTATTATGAAATCTAAACTACAAGCTCTCTGCTGGGTTCTAAATTTAACCAAAAAGCTCTCTTCTGTGTTTTAAATTTAAACTAAAAGTACTTTGCTGATACTAGGCCCTGAGTGACTATTAAATTTAAACTACAAGCTCTCTGCTGGGTATGAAATTTAACCAGAAAGCTCTCTTCTGTTTTTTAAATGTAAACTTAAACTGCGGCTACTAGGCCCTGACTGATTTAACAAAAAATAGTGGGTTCACAGATTAATTAGCTTTAATAGAAAGAATTCCTTTCTGAAAATTCCCAGAAGTATATACTCACAATTGCAGATCTCTCTCCAGAAGTCCTTCAAGACTGAGGATCACAGAGCTCTGGGTGAGCTATTTATGCCTTTGCCTTTGAGGTAAGCTGTGACCAACTTCCTGGATGATTAACAGTCCTTGCTTGGATAGAAGGAGTCTTTCAAAATGGCCTTTTGAACTGCCACCTGGTGTTAACACCTATTGAAAATGTTTCACAGGTCTCTTGCCCCCTAGGTAGAAGACCTCTTTGTAAAGGTCTCTAGAAGACTTTATTTGCTGCTCAAAGAGTACTGACCCTGTTTTGCCTTTTGTGCTAATAATCTATATTCTTATTTGATTTAAATTGTAGCTCTTTGCTGCTGCTAGGCTCTAACTTATTATGAAATTTAAACTACAAGCTCTCTGCTGGGTTCTAAATTTAACCAGAAAGCTCTCTTCTGTGTTTTAAATTTAAACTAAAAGTACTTTGCTGATGCTAGACCCTGAGTGACTATTAAATTTAAACTACAGGCTCTCTGCTGGGTTCCAAATTTAACCAGAAAGCTCTCTTCTGTGTTTTTAATGTAAACTTAAACTGCTGCTACTAGGCCCTGACTGATTTAACAAAAAATAGTGGATTCACAGATTAATTAGCTTTAATAGAAAGAATTCCTTTCAGAAAATTCCCAGAAGTATATACTCACAATTGCAGATCTCTCTCCAGAAGTAACAGTCCCCTATTCTAGTCCTTCAAGACTAGTCCTTCAAGAGGTGCAGAAGGAGCTGATAACCGGCTAAAGAGACCTGCACAGAAAAGGGTGTGACTCGCCAGTTAGCTACCGGACATGAGGTCATGGATGGAAAATGGCCAGATAAGGGAGATTCAGCTCTGGTGGTCAAATCCAGGTACGTGGACAGGAAGAAAGTGCTAATATTCAACATACTTGCGCAAAGCAGAGGTAAATGAAAAATGCACAGCTAAGAAACGCAGGGTGCAGACGGAAGCCCATAACCATGCAGCGATGGAAATGCGGGCTAGGTCAATATCCCATCACACCCGAGTAGTGGTGCGAGAACCATATACCATAGAAAATGTGCCGCTAGCAGATAGCGGGATGTACCTACAGCCCCACCATAGAGCCCATAACCGGTTATGATATCGCATGCGCAAAAGCGTACTGTAGATGCAGGAGCCCCCTCTGGCTGGGAAGATACACACCAGTAGCATGGTGGCAAGGAGAGCAGGCAACATTAGTTTTGCAGAGGCACTGGTCACAATGGTCCTCAGATGGGAGGGGGTGCACAGGGAACACTGCAGAGCCAACCTGCATTTGGTCAACACCATTTAGAGAGGGATCCAGATCCATCTGTAGAGGTGAATAGCCAATGGGAGGTCGAGCTCTAGGGAGGAGAAGGGGGATGGGCAGTAGGTCAGAAATGAGCACCCGGCACAGTCCTGGTTGTGAGAGTGGACATGGAAACAGCAGAGATGCCCCATGGCAGTTGCTGTGAACAGCTATGTGTTAGGTCACTGACCCTGCCAGGTTGCACAGTACAAAATGCACTTCCCTGCCATTTCAGGATGCCTCGGGGCCCCATCCTAGAACCGGATGCAGCTGCAGATGTCACACAAAGGAATATAAGAGCTCCCCCTGATAGAGGATGCCTAACAAATGCATAGGTCAGAGGTTCAAGACCACCCAGGGGAATTGTGCAAAAGCAAAACCATGAGCGGGAGAATCAAACATGCACCTAAAATATTACCACATCCCTGCTCCTTGTGTTGGACAGGCATGTTGTGAGGGCGGCACCACTGTCACTGTGCCAACTGTCCTGTAGCCTGGTGAAACTGGCCAGATGCAATGAGCGATTATGCTGCTGGCTATGAACTTGCACAGAATACAGAAGCGAACAGCAAGGAAATCATGTTACAAATGCTGGTTGTCTGCACAGCTGTGGGATATGCCCTCTAAAGCACTTGCTCCTGGCCATTTCCCAATATGGCATCACCTAAGTCCATGTTCTCCACATATCACTACCTGCTCCAGAGCTAGAACATGATGACAAGGTGGCTCTGTGCAACAATCACACAAATACAACTCAAACAAACATCACAATACACAAACCAGGGCCTCATGCTCCAAGAATGGTGCCGTAGAGTCAATGACAGATGGTGAGAGTGGGGTCAAAAGAGGGAGGTACAGAACAGGACCAGCAGCGAGATGGGGGCTTTCCAGTCTTTTGCATTGAGTGTCACATGTATGATTTTCTCCCAGTTGGTGAGAGGTCTTACGTGTGCACTAGGTGCAAGGAGCTCTTTGCTCTCAGGGAACAAGTCCGTTCTCTAGAGGCTAGAGTAGCAGACTTGGAAAACATAAGAAAGACAGAGAGGTACATAGACGAGACCTACAGGGATATAGTCCTGAAGTCCCACCTCCAGTCTGGCAGCATCCCTGTTGCCATGGAGGAGAGAGGTCACATGACAGGAGAGCATCACCCTGGTGTGGCAGGAAGTGATCCTGTAACTAGGACCTGTCCTCCAGGTGATGTAAAACCCTCTCACACCAAGGAAGTTTCTCCAGGGCCATGTGCCCATGAGGGAAGGGTTAGGACAGCCGTTATAGTTGGTGATTCGATCATTAGGCATGTAGAGAGCTGAGTGGCTGGTGGACGTGAGGATCGCCTGGTAACATGCCTGCCTGGTGCGAAGGTAGCGGACCTCATGCGCCACCTAAATAAGGTCTTAGATAGTGCTGGGGAGGAGTCTGCTGTCTTGGTACATGTCGGTACCAATGACATAGGAAAATGTGGTAGGGAGGTTCTGAAGGCTAAATTTAGGCTTTTAGGTAGGAAGTTGAAATCCAGAACTTCCAGGGTAGCGTTCTCCGAAATGCTTCCCGTTCCACGTGCAGGACCCAAAAGGCAGGCAGAGCTCCGGAGTCTCAATGTGTGGATGAGACAATGGTGCAGAGATGAGGGATTTGGATTTGTTAGGAACTGGGGAATATTCTGGGGAAAGGAGAGGCTCTTCCAAAGGGATGGGCTTCACCTTAACCGGGACGGAACCAGGCTGCTGGCATTAACCTTTAAAAAGGAGATAGAGCAACTTTTAAACTAGATAATAGGGGAAAGCCGACAGTCGCCCAAGAGCGGATGGTTCGGAAGAATGTATCCTTGAAGGATACTACCAAAAGTGGAGAGGTTCCAAAAAAGAGTAAAGTAGCCCAAATGCCCTCGAGTATGGAGCAGACAGAGCTTAAAGATCCCAAATTACCCATGTCTACCAACAGCCAAACTAATATGAATAAAATACAGTCTCTAAAATGCTTGTATGCAAATGCTAGAAGTCTAGAAAATAAGATGGGAGAGTTAGAATATATAGCACTAAATGAGAGGTTAGATATGATTGGGATATCAGAGACATGGTGGAAGGAGGACAACCAGTGGGACACTGTGATACCTGGATACAAACTATATCGTAATGATAGAGCTGATCAAATTGGTGGAGGGGTTGCGCTCTATGTTAGAGAGGGCATTGAGTCAGAAAGGATTAAAGTTTTGCAGGAAACAAAATTTGCTGTAGAATCTCTATGGATTGAAATTCCATGTAAAAAGGGGAAGGCGATGGCAGTGGGGGTGTACTATTGACCGCCTGGCCAGAATGAACAAATGGATAATGAAATGATCAAAGAAATCAAGGAAGCTAACAAAACTTATAGCGCAGTAATAATAATGGGTGATTTCAATTACCCCGGTATCGACTGGGTCAGTGTCATGGCAGGACATGCTAGGGAGATAAAGTTCCTAGATGACATAAATGACTGCTTCTTGGAGCAGCTGGTTCATGAACTGACCAGAGGGGAAGCCATATTAGACCTAGTCCTTAGTGGAACACCAGATCTAGTGCAAGAGATAAGGGTGTTGGGGCCACTTGGCAATAGTGATCATAGCGTGACCACCTTAGATTTAATTAGTGGAAGAGGGATAGTAAGGAATTCACAGTACTACCTTTTAACTTTCAAAAGGGAGACTATGATAAAATGAGGAAAATAGTTAAGAAAAAACTAAAAGGAGCAGTTGCAAAGGTTAAAGACTTACATCAAGCTTGGGTTTTGTTGAAAAATACTATCTTGGAAGCCCAGACCAGCTGTATTCCACGCTTTAAGAAAAGTGGAAGGAAGTCCAAAAAATTGCCAGCATGGTTTAAAGGGGAGGTCAGAGAGGCTGTTGGTGCCAAAAAAGCATCTTTCAGGAAATGGAAAAAAGAGCCAAACGGCAAAACCTGTAAACAGCACAAGCACTGGCAAGTCAAATGCAAGGCATTGATAAAGCAGGCAAAGGGAGAATTTGAGAAGAAGGTTGCTGCGGAAGCAAAAACGTGAAATAAAGATTTTTTCAAGTACATTTGTAGCAAAAAACCTGTGAGAAAGTCAGTTGGTCCATTAGATGATAGAGGAGTTAAAGGGGCACTAAGAGGCGACAAGGCGATAGCGGAGAGACTGAATGAATTCTTTGCTTCGGTCTTTACTGAGGAAGATGTAGGGATGTTACCCATGAATGAAGTGGTATTTAAAGGTGCGGAAGAATTAAAGGAAATATCGATACATCGAGAAGATGTATTACAACTATTAGATAAACTGAAGAGTAGCAAATCACCTGGGCCGGATGGTATACAGTACAACTTAAGCTTAAGTGAGGAATTCACGGATGTGCACACTTGTGCAGGTTCCCATGATTACCTCCCAAAGCTACGCCATTGCATCTCCTTTTATTAGGGAAAACTGTTACATGGTACAAATTCAGCTCTACGTCAAGCTTTGTTTATCTACATGCTATAGGTCAGAGCACAGACATTTCTCAGCTCAGCATTCTAAAAACAAAGCATTCTGTCTCGTTCTCACAAACAATGACATCCCAAAATACAACCTTGGTTTTTATAACACATCTCTCTCCAGGCTGCTAGGCTTCAACAACATTCCAAGTCATTCTCCATATTAACCCTTTCAGAGGGCCCTGGGACCCCACTTCAAGTTACTTTCAACAGTCCCCCCTCTGATTCTGGACAGAATAACTACAAATGATTGATAGCTGAAACCTATCCATCCAAAATAAATCTTCTGCCATAGTAGAGAACACCTTTCTCTTCACTTGCTTCAGAGTCCTAAGCACTACATCTGGTTCACAGGCGAACTTTATCTTGCTGGTTGGAAGAAGTCTTTATACATATGCTCCATTTGACAATATAGAAAAAGGATTACAAGCATCCTGCAAATTAACCAAAACTACATGAGACTTTTTGCCCTCGCTAGGTCTCAATAAGAATGTGTATAGAGAGTACGATTTTACCAATTATTCTTGCAAGCACAATATGCTGACAGTGGCCAACTGTTCTTCATAGATCTTTCAGTAGTTCAGAGGTTTGCGCTCACATTCACATAATGACATTGGTCAGAACTGCAAGTTCTCCAGCAGCATTCTCTTTTTCACTCTGGGCTGCGCTATGCACATCTTGGACAGTTTCAGGAAGGTTTCTACCCAGCTTCATGGCTGCATATATATCTTTCTATAGCAGTGCTGGAATCGCTGTTCTTTGCTCCCATTGCAGATTTCCTTTCATTCAGCCCATAGGATTCAGTGCAAAGAATATATAATTTGCAGAACCACAGTTCACCACTACAACATTCGCCTGATTCCCCACAATGGCAAACGTGCACAACTACTAATGGCAATATAGAATTACTGAAGAGAACTATCTTATCTAATCTAATGTTAATTAATTACAACATATCTACTGCTAGCACTAAATGATTACAAATTAAACTGGGTGGAAGAAAGGCCTGGCAATCTACTTCCATATGTTGCCATGAAAACCCAATCGACAGTCACAACAAAACAAATTGAACTATAGTGCTGGAAGATGACACCCCCAGGTCAGAAGGCACTCAACTGGCTACTGGGGAGTTGCTGAAAACTTTTCAGAGTAAAGCCACCATTTATGATGTGGTTGGATCAAAGCCCTTGGGATGTCTGACTGCTGATGTAGCTGCGCATGAAATGAGAGCCAGAAGCTGGAGTGGAGGAATGGCCTAGTGGTTGGTGCAAGGTACTTCAGGCCACAAGGTTGGGGGTTCAAATCCCACTAGAGGCCAGCAACCTTGGGCCGGAAGGACTGGGGTTTCTAGTCCCACAGGTGCTCCTTGTGGTTTTGGGCAAGCCACTTAACCCTCCATAGCCCATGTTCCCTGTAAAATAGTTATCTCCAAGTTATAGTGCCCTGTTCAATGTAATTTCAGTTCGTTCAATGTAAACCGCACTGATGCAGAATAGCGCGGTATATAAGAGAATGTAAATAAATAAATAAATAAATAAGATGTCTTACATATTGGGAAATGGAACATACGAAGCATGAACCAAGAGAAGTTGGAGGTGGTCAAGAGTGAAATGGAATGTGTACATCTTGATCTGTTGGGTGTCAGTGAACTGAAATGGATGGCCATCAGCCATGACTGAAGTGGTATTTAAAGATGCGGAAGAACTGAAGGAAATATCGATACATCGGGAAGATGTATTACAACTATTAGATAAACTGAAGAGTAGCAAATCACCTGGGCTGGATGGTATACATCCAAGGGTGTTGAAAGAACTGAAATATGAGATTGCAGACCTGCTAGTACTAATCTGTGAACTATCATTAAAATCATCTGTAATACCTGAAGATTGGAGGATCGCCAATGTAACACCAATTTTTAAAAAGGGTTTCAGGGGTGATCCGGGAAACTACAGACTGGCGAGCCTCACGTCAGTACCAGGAAAAATGGTAGAAACCATCATAAAGAATAAAATTACTCAGCATGTAGATAGTCATGGCCTAATGGGAGACAGCCAACATGGCTTTAGACAAGGAAGATCTTATCTTACTTATCTGCTATGTTTTTTTGAAGGTGTGAATAAACAGTGGGACAAATGTGAGTCGGTTGATATAGTGTATCTGGACTTTCAGAAAGCCTTTGACAAGGTCCCTCATCAGAGACTTTTGGCAAAACTAAAGAGTCATGGGATAGGAGGCAGTGTACTATTGTGGATCAGGAACTGGTTAAAAGATAGAAAGCAGAGGGTAGGGCTAAATGGCCAATTTTCCCAATGGAGAAAGGTGAATAGTGGTGTACCCCAGGGATCTGTGCTGGGTCCGCTGCTTTTTGACATATTCATAAATGACCTGGAAAGTGGAATAACGAGTGAGGTTATCAAATTTGCAGATGGCACAAAACTATTTAAAGTTGTCAAAACCCAAGAGGATTGTGGAAAATTGCAAGAGGATCTTGATAAATTGGAAGACTGGGCATCAAAATGGCAGATGAAATTTAATGTGGACAAGTGCAAAGTTATGCATCTAGGGAAGAACAACCCAAACTATGATTACACGATGCAAGGTTCCACATTAGGAACCACCACCCAGGAAAAAGATTTAGGCGTCATTGTGGATAACATGTTAAAACCCTCCACCCAGTGTGCAGCAGCGGCCAAGAGAGCAAATAGAATGCTAGGTATCATAAGGAAAGGAATGGAAAATAAAACAAAAGATATTATAATGCCTCTATATCGTTCCATGGTGAGACCGCACCTTGAATATTGTGTGCAATTCTGGTTGCCGTATCTTAAAAAGGATATAGCGATATTGGAAAAGGTTCAGAGAAGAACCCCCAAAATGGTAAAGGGGATGGAAGGATACTCCTATGAAGAAAGGCTAAAAAGGTTAGGGCTCTTTAACCTGGAAAAGAGACGGCTGAGGGGAGATATGATAAAAGTCTATAAATTAATGAACGGAGTGGAACGGATAAACGTAGATCAATTGTTTACATTATCAGAATATAGAAAGACTAGGGGACATGCAATGAAGCTACAAGGTAAACTATTTAAGACTAATAAAAGAAAATATTTTTTCACTCAACGTGTAATCAAACTCTGGAATTTGTTACCGGAGGATGTAGTAAAGGCTGTTAGTGTAGCTGGGTTTAAAAAAGGTTTGGACAAGTTCCTGGAGGAAAGGTCCATAAACAATTATTAAGAAGGGACCCAGGATATCAATGCTTGACCCAGTACATTGTGGAACCTGTGTCTTTTGAGGAAACAGCTAGGTACGTATGACCTAGTTGGCCACTGTTGGAAACAGGATACTGGGCTTGATGGACCTTGGTCTGACCCAGTATGGCATATCTTATGTTCTTATGTTCACTTTGTATCAGATGATCACATGGTCTACTATGCTGGAAATGAAAGACAAAGATGAAATGGTGTTGCATTTATAATTAAAAAGAAACTTGCAAGAACTGTAATGAAATACAATATAGTCAGCTAATGCTTAATCTCTATTTGTCTATGAGGAATGCCTATCAACACAACTATAATTCAAGTATATGTGCCAACAACAGCTGCAGAAGAGGATGAAATTGATGAGTTCTATGAACAGGTACAAGCTGAAATTGGCAGAACATGCAAACAGGATATCCTGATAGTCATGGGTGACTGGAACGCAAAAGCTGGCTACAAGGAAGAAGGCAAAATGGTTGGAAAATATGGACTTGACAACAGAAATGAAGCTGGAGAAAGACTGATAGAATTCTGCAAGACCAATGATCTATTCATCTCAAATACCTTCTTCCAGCAACACAAGCGGCGACTGTACACATGAACTTCACACAATGGATTATACAAAAATCAAATTGACTACATCTGTGGAAGTCAATGATAGAAAAGCTCTATAACATCAACAAAGACAAAACCTGGAGCTGACTGTGGTGGAGATCACCAACTACTAGTATGCAAACTCAAGCTAAAGTTGAAAAAGAGCAAGCCACTCAAGAATGTAGCAAAATATGACTTTGAGAATATACCACCAGAATTTAAAGACTGCCTGTAAAATCAATTTGCTGCTTTAGATACAAATGACAGAGCTCCAGAAGTGTTATGGAATGACATCAAGAAGGCTGTGTTGGAAGAAAGCGAGAAGTCTCTACAAAAGGTGAAAAAGCAAAAATGGCCAAAATGGATGACGGAAGAAACTGAAAATTGCCCAGAAATGCAGAGAAGTTAAAGCCAGAGAAGAAAGAGAGGCAATTGAAGAACTCAACAGAGATTTCCAATGTGCAGCGACAGGACAAGGAAAAGTACTACAATGACGCATGCAAGAAAATAGAAGCAGAAACTATTAGAGGAAGAACAAGATCGGATTTCATAAAGCTACGAGAGTTAAAGAAAAAATTCCAACCTCGAATTGGAATGTTACAAGATGCTCAAGGATCTATGTTGAATGATGCTGAGAAGATCAAGAAAAGGTGGAAAGAATATGCAGAGTTTTTATATGATAAACATCAAGTGGGCCATTGGTGATGAAAGAAGACGTTGAAGCAGCATTGAAAGCCTTATCAAAGAACAAAGCACCAGGCATTGATGGCATTCCCATAGAAGTATTACAGCAATCCGATGCAGCTGTTACCATTCTTACAAGGCTCTGCCAGGAAATTTGGAAGACAACATCATGGCCAACTGACTGGAAAAGATCTGTGTTTATACCAATACTAAAAGAAAGGTGACCCAACTGGCTGTGGAAATTATCGCACAATTACTCTGATCCCATATGCCAGCAAGATTCTACTGAAGATTGTTCAAGAGACTACAACCATTCTTGGAAAAAGAACTTCCTGAAGTACAAGCAGGGTTCAGGAAAGGGTGAGGAATGAGAAACATCATCGTGGATGTGAGATGTATCCTTGAACAGACTAAAAAATACCAAAAGGATATTTATTTGTGTTTTATTGACTACAGCAAGGTTTTTGACTGTGTAAACCATGAGAAACTCTGGGCCACATTAAGAAGTATGGGTATACCAGGACACCTGATCGTTCTCTTGCAAAATCTGTACATTGATCAAGAAGCAACAGTTCGAACGGAACAAGGAGAAACAGAATGGTTTAAAATCAGCAAAGGTGTTCGACAAGGCTGCATACTTTCCCCTACCTGTTTAATTTATATGCAGAACAAATCATCAGAGAAGCTGGATTGAATGAAGACAACAGAGGTGTGAAGATTGATGGAAGACTCATCAACAATCTTTGCTATGATGATGATACTACATTACTGGCTGAAAGTGAAGATGATCTGAAACATTTGCTTCTCACGATCAAGGAACATAGTCTTAAAATGGGCCTGCACCTTAATGTAAAGAAGACAAAGATCATGACAACTGGTATAATCAACAGGTTCATCGTTGAAGGAGAAGAAATTAAAATCATGGACAACTTAACCTATTTAGATCAATTAGCAATAAAGAAGCAACAAGCAGTTGCTCTTGTAGAATGGCTATGAAGAACCTAGACAAGATTTTCAAGAGGAGAAATGTCTCTCTCCATACAAAGATTTGACTTATCCAGGCCATGGTATTTTCAGTAACATCATATGGATGTGAAAGCTGGACAGTGAAAAAGATAGACAGGAAGAAAATTGATGCCTTTGAATTATGATGCTGGCGGCGAATACTGCATATACCATGCACTGCCCGAAGAACAAACCAGTCGGTACTAGAGGAGATCAAACCTAAGCTTTCTTTAGAAGTTCAGATGACAAGACTTCAGCTTTCATACTTTAGACACATCATGCGAAGAGAGAGATCATTAGAGAAGGACATCATGCTTAGCAAGGTAGAAGGTCAGTGCAAAAGAGGAAGGCCAGCAGTGAGATGGATCAATACAATAACAGCAGCTGTAGGTGCCAGTTTGTCAACAATGAGCCGCCTGACTGAAGACCGAACACAATTTAGGATAGCTATCCAGAAGGTCGCCATGAGTCGACGCCAATTTGATGGCACTTAACAACAACAACAACATGGCGGCTAAGCTAGCTATAGCATACATCTATTTTACATCTACATTCCTTAATTCATTCCCTTTTCTACCAAAGTTAGGCCACACACTAATAGACACACTTCTCATATCTGGTACACAATTTTACTAGGTATTGTTATGGTTATGATTATATTTTATTTAATATACCGGAACACTAATCTTATTATTTACGGGGTAGCAAACATCAAAACCTAAACTGGGAATTTATAGAAAATAAACTAAACTCTCAGAATGGTTTGACTCACATTACCCTGAACATTGTCTGATTGACAAAGACATGTCAGCTCACAAAGGAAGAACGTCAGGACACAAAACAAAAAGAAACTGATACATGATGGGTCATTAAATAGAATTCAAAGAATTATGATGAAGAAAAGGTAATGCATTCATAACCACAAAACTTTCAAAACCATAAGAGCTTAAATGAATTACAAATTCAATTGTCAGTCTTTACAACTTCTCTTTATTCAGCATAAAACAACATAGTAATAAAGGATCACTTAATCTTTTGCACAGGGTAAATTTATTTACACCTTGAATCTACCTCAGTTGGTGATACTAATTTAATACCTAGTCCACTAGAAATAAAACATCAGTTCTGCAGGGGTCATCATGGATAACATGTTAAAACCCTCCGCCCAATGTGTAGTGGCGGCCAAGAGAGCAAATAGAATGCTAGGTATCATAAGGAAAGGATTGGAGAATCTTTATCTTTATTCATTGCTTTATATACTGCCCATACCGAGACACCAGAGTGGTTTACAATATAAAATCAAAATTTTGGGCTGCAGAAAAAGGAAACAGAAGTTCATTGGTTTGATAGGAAAGGGATAGAGTTAAAGGTAAAGATAAGCAGATAGGCATGGGACACAAAGGAACAGACTAGCAGGGGAGGAAACATAGAAACATAGAAACATGATGACAGAAAAAGACCACTTGGCCTATCTAGTCTGTCCTTCCATAACAACAACTACAACAGTCCACTTTTTACCTTTAGAGATCCTCTGTGTTGGTCCCATGCTTTTTTGAATTCAGTTACTGTCCTCATCTCTACCACCTCCACTGGGAGACTATTCCATGGATCCACTACTCTTTCTGTAAAGAAATATTTCCGCATATCACTCCTGAATCTATCTCCCTTCACCCTCATCCCATGTCCCCTCGTAGCAGAACTTGCTTTCAATTGAAAGAGGCTCTCTCCCTGAACATTTATGCCACGGAGGTATTTAAACATCTCAATCATATCACCTCTATCCCGCCTTTCCTCTAAGGTATACATATTAAGATCCTTAAGTCTGTCCTCATATGCTTTATAATGAAGCCCATTAATCATTTTAGTAGCAACCCTCTGCACCATAGAAACATAGAAATAGGAAGGAGGTGTCAGGTCGAAGGATCAGAATTGCGAGCCCCTCTGTACGTCTGGCTCAGATCGCACATAGAGAGGGGATGGACGTCTGGGATGGAATGAGCCTTTAGCTGTCCAAATACATTAACACTGCAAAATGAATCAGAATCTCGTCTCCCTTTCTATATTCATTAAACCAACACATCACTTCATATTATTAGACATCCTCATGAGTTTACTGTATGTTAAAAATTCTTCTATCACTATTAATATCATATCTCACTTTACGCAATACTTTCTAATCACTTGCTCATACCACCACCTACATCCTCATACCAACTAACATCCATGTATAGACCATCATAACATAGTAATCCTTACAGACTAAGGGGCATGTTTACTAAAAACTGCTAATTTGCGCGCCGCAAAATAGCGCACTAAAAGCGGTACTTAAGAGCACTTAAATGGCCCGCAAACGTGCGGGTCACCACCGCACGCGTGCGCGTCACACTAACGCGCCCCGCACAAGTACGGGCCCGCAAATGTCCGATAGAGGCGTGGAAAGGCTAACGGAGGGCGGAGGAAGGCTCCGGAGGGGCGGAGAGACGGGGCTTATGGGCAGGGAAGGGGAGGGGAGAGGCGCCCCGCACATTATCGGGGCTGAATTCGCAAGTAAAAAATAGCGCGAGTGAAACACTCGCGGTAGAGGGCATGTAAAGGGAAGGGAAACCATTTTCGTCAGCAATGTACACCTAAACCGGGGGAAACCTTCAAAACGTGAGCAGTGTGATACATGTGCACAGCACAAAAGTGCAATTACAAATATAAAATGACCACCACAGAAATAGTACAAAGAGGAGGTCAGCTGGGGAACAGTGATAGTAAAGGGCAAAACCAAAAAACACACCCAGGAAAGCCCCAAAAATATAAATGAATTATGGAAGGGTCTACGGAGCGGAGACCTTTCCCAACACACATTTCCTTGTTTCGTACGTTCCCTGTGAGTGGTGTTTATGGTTGCCCATCAATAGCAAGGTTGCCCAGTTTGTTTATATATTAACCCCCTTCTGCGGTGGTCAGTTCCGGGGTTTATTTGCACGTTTGTCACCAGACAGGGTGAATGAGCCCACAGTAAAAATGTGCAGAGCAGGGTTTGCGACTCCATCCTGCCAGGTTAACTATCTCCAGGGACTGCACTGTCTCTGTGGACACACTGTGGTGCAGCGGACAGAGCCAGTACCTCTAGGACCATAAGGCATAGGATCAAATCCCAGCTGGGGCTCATGCCAGCCCAGTTCCTATGTTTTACCCACCACTAAACAAAGATAGCACAGACACCCCTGTATTGCAGGGAACATAAGCATGGTGCAAACACCCATATTTTGCCCTACCCCGCACACACCCCATAACAATGGGCATTACCTACAGCCCAGTCCCCCACATCCGGTCCCGGAGTGCCACAATGCAATCAGGGCATATGCATTCCCTGAGAGTAGGAATGCCATCATGTTGGCGGACGAGTACAGGTGGTGGAGGGGGCAGTGGCTGCTAGCCACAGAAGACAGTGGCCTAGCCATGTGCAGGCTGGCACCGTCCACTGCAACAGACAGGCCCTGTCGGATGTACAGTCATGGACTGCCCAGGGAATCAAGCACATCTGTGGCAACACAGTGGCGCACTGCACACAGACAATGTGTGCAAGAACAGAAGGTCACAGGTACAAAGCCCTGCCAATCCTGTCCACATATCTTTACCCACAACTAATCC
This sequence comes from Ichthyophis bannanicus, assembly GCA_033557465.1. Classification (NCBI taxonomy): domain Eukaryota; kingdom Metazoa; phylum Chordata; class Amphibia; order Gymnophiona; family Ichthyophiidae; genus Ichthyophis; species Ichthyophis bannanicus. Next base: position 1,033,629,052 of record CM066034.1, read on the forward strand.
GTGATAGTAAGGACAAACCATTATTGCTGGGGACATACGCATTGCTCATATGCCAATTTTACACCCCACTGATCACAGACACCATGACGAGGGGCATTACCTAGAGCAGAGTCTCACAAATGCAGTCCCAGAGGACCACACACCATTCAGGTTCAATGCTGCCGCCCATACAAATGCCAGTGCTGTAATCTCTGCACCACCCCCATGGCATGTAGATGTAGCTAATGCATATTCATGAGGGACAGCAGGAAAACGCGAACAGTGTGTTGCAACCCTGGGCTGGATTTGGGAACCTCAGCCGTAAAGCAGCAGCCAACAGGGGCAGACACACCCACACCCACACCCACACCCACAGGCCCCAATGGCCAATGCCCCCGGAGAGGCAGGACATTGGGCCTTGTGTGCATCTCACAATACTAGCATGTGAATACCTTAGCAATGTCACTCTACACCTGGGTATACGGTACACAGCTTCCAAACACTTGCTCTGAGTACTGGCAGATAGATATCCCTACGTCACGCACATTCTGCTCCTTGAGCTCCATCATGACAATCTGTCTGTTGACTGCAGTGGGTGCATCAGGTCTGGTCTCTGACAGCGTTTACCACCCTGGGGAGTGACTCAAAACAGTATTGCTACCATATCCATGCCTGTACTGTGCCCAGGACTGGTGTGGTGGCTAATGCTGACAAACGCCTCTACAGTAGCACAATGCTGGCATACGTGTGGGAGTGTGTGTCTGTCTATACAGTGTGTGTTGGCTGCAAACACCTTCCACAGCCCACACTGCCAGCACTGTTGCCAGTATTGGCCTGCCAATGTGCATAATGAGCAGCAAGGTACCATGGGTATAGCTCTGACAGGGCGGGGTGGCCAGGATGCATCTGCACAGGGCAGAGGGCACTGACTGAGATAGTGTAGTGGTTGCCCACCACCTACACATACATGGTGGCCTCTGTATGTGCTGCTGGGGTTGCACTCCACCCTGACTGTGCAGTGAAGACAACATGGCTAGGCACCCCCATAGTGAATGATAGTATGTCTCCCATGTGATATATATGGGTTTTGTGTCGGGGCCCAGTCAATGACTTAACTGCTGGTGTGCACTGCCATCCCAGTTCTGGGTGCATGCATTTCCAACAGGACTAACTAGCAGACATATGTCAGCTGGTGTGTGTCCTGATGGAGCGCTGTGCAGTGGCTGATGGCTTGCTGTAGGCGAAGATCAGATAGTGGTGGGGTGCAACTTAGCATATCAAGGCCTAATGTCTGTCAGATATTGTGTTATGGATGTGTATGGAGTTGCTGTGACAGCGCTGTAGGGTGTCTCTCCCACAGCAGGACTGGGGTTGATGGTCCACCCTACTGCTACCATTGCAGGGAGGTAGCATGATGATAAGAGACCCTGCTTTCCAACCTGAGGGGGAGAAATGGTGGTAAAGAGCCCACCTAGGTCTCACATAAGGGGTGCCCCTGACTCTGACCGACAGAGATATCCAAGGTGTCTCTGCAGAAACAACCTATCTCACAGAGTAATAGTGCTGTGTAGCTCTGGCATGGCCTCATTCTGCCACGGAGGTTGTGGTGGACCTGGTCCTGGGTGCCTCCACGCACACTCAGGGTGAGCACAGTACCCGCACAATGTGACGGTGTGTAGCTACTCTGTGCCAGTACAACACCCACTCAGTACACCCTACCAGGCTGAGGTGCTGTGTGGGTGCACATGGACACTCCCTCCTACCAAGCTGTGGAGATGCCGGGGTGCATTCCCGATCCTGTGTCTATCTGTGGACAGTTGATTTGCATGTGCAGTGCATCATGGGTATGGGGGACTAACCCTATCCTGGCTACCACAACAGACTGTCTGTGTGGTGACATGCAGGCTCTCTGCAGCCAGCCAGGGGCTTGCTGGCAGCTATAGAGCTGTAGGCCAATGGGTACCTCATTGCCTGTGAAGTCAGAGGTCATGGGTTCAAACCCACAGTGGTGTAATTTTGTAGGGCGGTCCATAGGTATTTAACATTTAATGTGCAGATGTTGCTGGCAGCAAATCAACCCACAGCGTACTATACCCACATGGTGCCCTTGAGTGTGGTTGATAGGGCACACAATAGGCCATCTTTTAGTTTAGGTCCATATGAGGTGCACTAGTCTCTATCCGGAGACACAACATATATGGTGCCCTATAGGGGACATGCAAGGGTGCCTTGGCGGACAGTGCACTCTAACATGTGCCTCATGAGCTGCCTCATGTCAACATGATGTGCGAGTGCGTTTGGTAGCTGTGCTAAATAAAGGAAAACTAAAAGCCACCCTACAGCACTACTCACCAAAAACATACTGCCTCAGCCAGCCCTGTGCACTGTGAGGGATCGAACCCCTGATGCATGCATCATTGGTGAGTGTCTTCACCATTGTGCTGTGGCTCTGTTCAAATGCTTCCACATCAGCGCGCCGCCTTAGCCTCACACTATTCAAGTGCCTCGTAAGACATTAGCGCGCCGCCTATTGCTGCCCATTATTTCTATGCCTCCTAAAATTATGCCTCAGTGAGGCTGGTTAACTGGGCACTGTGGGGGATCGAAGCCCTGATGCATGCATCATTGGTGAGTGTCTTCACCATTGTGCTGTGGCTCTCTTCCTGTGTTTGTCTGTTGGCGCACTGCCTTCGGCCTTCCAAATTTGCAGCGCACCGCCTTCTGCCGCTCAAACCGCAAGGACTTAACAGCACATCGCCTAATGCACACAATTTGCAGCGCAAAGCATTCTGAGCCCAATATTAACAGTGCGGCGCACTCTGCCGCCCAGATATGAACAGTGTGCCGCCTGTTGCTGCAAAAGGTTAGCAGGGTTCCCCTTTCTGCCGTACAGGATTCATATGCCTTCTAGTGCACCTTTAACCATTAAAGTTATTGCCTCAAGCTGGCTTTTTTGTGGTGCACAATGGGGAATTGAACCCATGGCCCCTGCACCATTGGTTACTATCTTCACCGTTGTGCTATGGCACTGTTCCTATATGTGCCCAGCAGCGCCCCACTTAGCCTTCCCACGCGCTAATGTGGACCCCGCAAATGTGCGCGCCGCGCACAGGTACGGTCGTTTTTATTCCTTTTTTCTGCCTGAACCGCCCACTCCTTATATGGCACAGGCACACTAACGGGGCCCCGCACAATTTCGGTGTTTAGTAAACATGCCCCTAAGGCTTAAAATTTACCACTATTTTTAAATTAAGGATTACCAAACAAAAACAAAAATCAGCATGCACAAAAATCACAGCAGTACAACATTTATCTGTTTTTTTTCATTCATACTGAGATCAGAAAGCTATCAAAACAAAATGCACCTCTCTAGAAACCAAAATGCACAACTCCAAACAGAAAAAAACAATTGAAATTACACCTTACCTAAGACCCAAGAATGAAACAGAACAGGACAAATCTGTTTTTACGCATTACCAACTAACAAAGATAAGAATACAGACATTTCAAATATCAACTTACAAGTCTGATGAAATACAGCTCTGACTTACTAAGCAAGAAAATCAGCATATGAGAACACAACAACTAACTACCAAGGTTTTGCCACGTTTTTTAAATCTTTTACAACCAGAAAATATTATCCGTTTGAAAACATAACATCTGAAAAACAAACAAATGAATCATTATACACTTTCTCTTCTAATGCAAACAACTTATATTTTTATCTTCAATTTTTCACATGCACCATTATCTTCAAACATTGAGGCTCCTCTGAAAAGTCCCTCTGAAAGGACTATGCAGTATCATCATGTTTACAATAGGCTGCCTCTCTTAAACACTGTCTGTATTCCATACTCACAATCCTCTGTCCTCTCTGCCTTGCCTTGAATGAAGAGAAATGAATATCCAAGTCATGGCAGAAACTGAATGGATCTCTAACAAAACTTAACCTCAGTCCTTGGACTTCAGTTCTCTAAATTCAACTGCAAATAAAGAAGTACACAAGCACAGAGAATTATATAAAACAGTACAACTTAAGCTTAAGTGAGAAATTCACAGGTGTGCACACTTGTGCGGGTTCCTATGATCCCCCCCCCCCCCCAGCTAGGCCATCACACCTCCTTTTATTAGGGAAAAACTGTTACATGGTACAAATTCAGCTCTACGTCAAGCTTTGTTTATCTACATATTCTAAGTCAGAGCAGAGATATTTCTCAGCTCAACATTCTAAAACAAAAGTATTCTGTCTCATTCTCACAAACAATGTCATCCCCTACCACACCACACCAAATAAGATCAATTCAACTAACCATCGATTTCCGCAAAAGTTTTAAAACCCTGCTACTCTTTGAACACTATGGACCAAACATTGAATAAAAACTCTCCTAAACTCTTATAGAAACATAGAAATATGATGACAGAAAAAAGACCACATGGCCTATCTAGTCTGTCCTTCCATATCAACAAGTTATAAGGGCGCGGGCAGGGTCCCGGCGCCTGCGCGTAACCGGGTGCCCGGCCTGGCGCAGGACCCTGTTTGCGGCTGAAGAAAGGGGGGGGCTTAAGCCCGGTAGCGTGGGGATGCGGCACGCATCTTTTGAATTGATTGGCTCCGCTCGGTGAAGGGGGACAAGCGGAGCCAATCAGGGAGGAGTTGCCATGTGCTCCGGTGTGCACGGTTGTGGCCAGAGCACATGCGGCGAGGCTAGAGGGCGAGCAGCCCACCCACCCACTCATTTTTTCAGTGAGGTGGGGGCATTGAATAGGGGTGTCGCAGCGTGGGGGGGGGGAGGGTGTGTGAAGCAGGATCCTGGAGGTTTCCGGGGTCCGGAGCCTTAGGCAACTTTGGACGGGGGCGGGGTGCCCTCGACCCGGACTACCCCTGGAAGACTTTTGCTAGTAATATAGCGAAGTCGAAAAGGGGTGGTAGGAATGTTGCCGGTGGTGTGACCATGGCTGGAGCGGAGGCGGGGTCGCCTTGCTAATTGCATGGCTGATGACACATCGCACCCCTGGGGGTTTGTTGGTTCATTATTCCTGTTTAATGTTCGGTATGTTGTTTGGGAAATAAAGCTGCGACCAGTTGTTACCACAAAAAGGCTGTCTGTGCAATTTGTGGGAAAGGGTGAAAGAGGGGTTGAATGGGACGAGGAGGATAAGTTGAAAGGGGTGAGCGCTGGGTCTGGCTACCCAGTTACTACAACAATCCCCTTTTTACCTTTAGAGATCCTCTGTGTTTGTCCCATGCTGTTTTGAATACAGATACTGTCCTCATCTTTACCACCTCCACTGGGAGACTATTCCATGGATCCACTACTCTTTCCGTAAAGAAATATTTCCGCATATCACTCCTGAATCTATCTCCCTTCACCCTCATCCCATGTCCCCTCATAGCAGAACTGGCTTTCAATTGAAAGAGGCTCTCTCCCTGAACATTTATGCCACGGAGGTATTTAAACATCTCAATCATATCACCTCTATCCCGCCTTTCCTCTAAGGCGTACATATTAAGATCCTTAAGTCTGTCCTCATATGCTTTATAATGAAGACCACTAATCATTTTAGTAGCAACCCTCTGCACCGACTCCATCCTGTTCACATCCTTTTGAAGGTGCGGTCTCCAGAATTGCACACCATACTCCAAATGAGGTCGCACCAAAGACTTATAGAGAGGCATTATCACCTCCTTTTTTCTGCTAGCCATTCCTCTCCGTATGCACCCAAGCATCCTTCTAGCTTTTGCCGTCGCCTTTTCTACTGTTTAGCTGCTTTAAGATCATCAGACACAACCACGCCTAAGTCCCGCAAGTCACCACCACTATGTAAATAGTTACCCAAAAGTGTTGATGTTTATCTTTTTTGTACTAAATGTTCCTTGTAATGCACACTTTACCGTTAAGTTACAATGTTCTTGCACTTAGTTCTTTGTAAACTGTCTTGACTTGTAGAAAGACAGTATAAAAAAGATGTTAAATAAATAAATCCCAAAGTTCAACCTTGGTTTTTAGTTATTTATTTATTTATGTATTTAATTTAACAGGTTTATATATACGCCTTATCATCAATTCAAGGCGGTTTATATGGAACAAACATAGCAATAAGCTTTTACATAGAACAAGGAATAGAAACTTGAAGGAGTATATGGGGTATTAGATACATTTAACAATGGCTAACTATGTACAGAAACATTGTTGCAAATGAGGTTATATATTTACAAAAATCAGTTGTCCATTGCTACATCTGTAAGGTCTGACTGTGGCATTTGTTTTATTGGGTAGGATGATAGTATTCACAGAATAGATGGGTCTTGATGGCTTTTCTGAAATCAAGTAGGTCTTTGATTGCTCGTATTGGGGAAGGTAGCTGATTCCAAAGTTGGGGAGCAAACAGAGAGAAGGCTCTGGTGCAAGTAAATGGCTTTGATGTTCTGTAGTTTTTGGGGGTTTCAATGATGTTAGTGTCTGTACTTCTTCTTGTTCTTATTGTAGTTGATTTTTGGATCAAGTGTTGGCAGGGATAGATTATATTTTGAAGATGATTACTATGCATTTGTAATTAGCACGTATAGCAACAGGAAGCCAGTGCAGTTGTTTAAGAGTTGGAGTTATATGATTGTATCTTGCATTTCCTGTAATTTATTTTATTTATTTATTTATTTACAGTTTCTTTTATACCGCACTATTCGACATCAGCGCGGTTTACAATGAACAGAAACTACACTTACCAAATATTGATCAGTGCTTACAATGAACAGCTGGGTATACATTAAACAGTATACATGTATACATGTATACATTATACATTAATGATTCTCACCACGGTTTTGCATGTGTTGCAGAGGGAGAGTTGTTTTCTTTGGAAGTCAATTATAGAGTTAGTATGGCCTGACATACAGTTCTGAAGTTTTATTTCTGATAGTAGTGGTTTCAGTTTGCGGAGGGTTCTCAACTTGTGGTAGGCTGATCTGGTTGTCTTTTTATGTGCGGCTGGAAGCTGAGATGTTGGCCAAAAGTAATTCCAAGATATTTGACCTTTTTTTGTTGGTTAGGGTGTGTTCTAGTATCTTGAATGAGTCTAGTGGGGTAAATTTAGTATTTCTGGTGATGTGGATCATTTCAGATTTTTTAAAGTTAATGAGAAGAAACTGTTGTTTGAGCCACTCGGAAATTGCTTCAAGGCATGCTGTGATTTGGGAGTAGTCCGGTTTATTGATGTTGATCTGGGAGAATATCATTATATCGTCGGCGTAGATTCTATAGTGGATGTTGTGTTGTTTTATGATGTTAAATATTGGTTTAAGATATATATTAAATAACAGTGCGGAGAGTGCTGAGCATTGTGGAACACCTTGATACTGTTTAAATGGTTTATAACACATCTCTCTCCAGGCTGCTAGGCTTCAACAACATTCCAAACCAATCTCCATATTAACCCTTTCAGAGGGCCCTGGTACCCCAATTCAAGTTACTTTCAACACCGGCTACCTGGATATGTGCCACTAAATGGGTAACACCACTTTTTTGCCGCCTTACTGCCGCCTAAGGGTTGGAATATTAAACCCATCATTGGTCGCTGAAAATAGGAAGCTCCCTGTAAAATGACCACCAGAGAGGGTAATTCTGACCCATGCAGCTAATATATGCATAATTTGTACCAAATTTCAAAGGGAAGATCTACTTTCCTCTGAAAGTTACCTATGGCAAGAACACACACATGCACACCTGCTGTGTACAATGTACCAGTGTCCCAATTTATTCTAAAGTATGGATGTAAGCACTAAGCACTCCCAGAACCCATCCCAGGACCAGCACACTCAATCTGGATGTACTTTACCTGCCTCTAAAGACAGGCAATTTTAAAAGCCATTTCTGTGCATGGAGGGTAATTTGATATAGGCCGGGCAGCCTACCACGTGCACCTGAAAATGGGTGTGCCTAAAAGTGTGCCAGGATTTTATAAACTGTTTGTCTTCACTAGTCTGGAAGCTCCCTGGAGGAGGCAGGGTCTAAGTAGCTACACAGTGCTGCATAGTAACACGGTAAATGAAGGCACGTAGGGGCAGATTCTGCTGTATATAGTGCACAGAAAGAGTTACACGATAGAAGCACATGCAAGGCTGCTTTTGGATCCTGACCCACTTTGTCTCCTGCTCTCCAACTATGCGTTTCCTTACCATTCCCCTAGACATATCCTGGTGCCCAGTTCTGTTGTCTGTCTTGACTAGATTGTAAACTCTGATGAGCAGGGACTGTCTCTTACATGTCTGTACAGAGCTGCATATGCCTAGTAGTGCTATATAAATCAGTAGTAGTCGTAGTGATTTCCTATTCTGCTACTTGTTATCATTTGTATCGCGCTACTGGGCCACATACAGCACTGCACATGTAAAGGTAAGAGACAGTCCCTTCTCATCAGAGCTTACAATCTAAACAAGACAGAGCACATAACCACTGGGGACTGGGGTAAATCTAGGGAATGGCAAGAAACAGATAGATGATAAGCAGGAGAATAAGGGGAGTAGGATCCAAATGCAGCCTCAACAAGGTGGGTTTTTATCCTGCATTTGCAAAGGGCCACAGATGGAGCTGGTGCACTAACTCAGGTAGTTTGTTCCAAGCATATGGAGCAGGAAGATGGAAGTCTGCAGTTGGCAGTGGCAGAGAAGGGCACAGATAAAAGGGATCTGCCCGAGGAGAGGTGTAGGGAGTGATAAGAGATGAAAGGTACTGATGAGCTAAAGAATGAAGACACTGATAAGTCAGCTGGAGAAGTTTCAGTTGAATGTAGAGATGGTTAGGGAGCCAGTGGAGTGACCGAGAAGAGGGGTTATGACTGGCAGAAAATCAGCCGTGCAGCTGAGTTTGGACAGACTGAAGGGGGGAGAGATGATTCTGAGGGTGACCAGAAAGCAGCAGGTTGCAGTAGTCTAGATGGAAGGTGACTGTCTTTCGGGGAAACTGCTAGGTATGTATGACCTAGATTGGCCACTGTTGGAAACAGGATACTGGGCTTGATGGACCTTGGTCTGACCCAGTATGGCATATCTTATGTTCTTATGACTAGAGAGAGGATAAGGGTCAGAAACAAAGGGACTAATTTTACTCCAGTCATAGAGAAAGAAATGACAGGTTTTAGTCTGTTGGATGTGTGCATAAAAGGAGAGAGATGAGTCAAAAATGACCCCAAGGTTACGAGCCAAGGAAATAGAGAAAGGGGGAAGGGGGAGGTGGCTTTAGGGGGAAAGATAAGGAGCTCTGTTTTAGTCATGTTCGATTTCAGATGGCGGTAGGACATCCAGGCAGCAATGTTATAAGCAGGCTCAGATACAGGTCTGGATTCCTGGAGAGATTTCAGGTATAGAGAGGTAGATTTTTGAGTCATCAGCATAGAGGTGATACTGAAAACCATGGGAGGAGATGAGTGAAGCAAGAGACTGCGTGTAGAGAGAGAGTAAAGAAGAGGTTCCAAGACAGCCCTGAGGTGCACCAACTGAGAGAGGGATGGGGGTACAGGAGGATCCACCAGAACATACTCTAAAGATGCAAGAACAAAACTAGGCCACATTAGGATCCCTAAAACCAAGGGAGAACAAGGTTTCAAGGAGAAGGTTGTGATCAGCAGTGTCAACAGAAGAAAGGATTTACATGAAAGGGCAGTTATGTGTGCAGTTTCAGCAGTTGCATGGGGGTGGAGCTTGAGTGGGGCCTATATTTACACGAGTAAGTTATAGATTGATATGACTTGCAGGCGTTTCCACCCCATCAAGGCGCGGACAACTCTAGAGGAGGCGTAACTTGAAACACCACCTTTTCTGTGAATACTACCCAAATGAAGATGCACCATCCCGACCTCCCCAAAACTGAGCCATGCATCCAATATAATGCTATGTTCTCTCAAATATTGTATATTATGTAAATAATACTATGCTTTAAAAATTGTGTAAATAGTTAATTTTAATTTTAATTATTGACTATCCAAGTTGAATGTCCTGTTATCTGTAGTTTTACGGTTAACCCACCGTAAAACATAACTGTTCCATGTGAACCGCACTGATGTTGAAGAGCGCGGTATATTAAGAGAAATAAATAAATAAATAACTGTGGCAACTGGGTTAAGGTACATCTGTCTGTTCCTACTTTACAAAGAATGCACTTGCCCCACTGACTGTGCTGAAGTTTAAAAAATTACCCTGATAGGAGGCGATTTTATAAGGCTACCTCAGAAAGACTGTCTGGATTTTACAGGACTTTGGTGCGGGATTGGGCACTTCTGTGGGTGCTTTGTCCAATCGTTATTCGGTAGTGGTACACAGAGGTACTCGTCACGCGTACATTCCCTTGGGTTGTACATGGGGGTGAAGTGTGGGCAAAGCAAAAGTGCAGCCTTGAAGAGCACACATACGTTATTAAATACTATGATATGCACTCATTTCTGCGCCAATTAAGCACTGTAAACTGCGCCTGCTGTAGAGTAGCTGTAACTTCTCCGCCTAGGGTACGGCACGTTGCTACCCTGCTTTTTGAACAAGTGAGGCATGTGCATGCTTCACTTTCTGAAAGAGGCCCGCGATATGCCGTAGCATTCCTCGTTGCTTACAAATTTACTCTCGTAATGTCTAGGAATGATGCATGCAGGAATTGTTAGTATTGTTTGAGAACTAAATAGTAGCAGTAACTACAAAAAATAGAGAACAGCAAAGAGGAGAGATCTCCAGATATAGGAAATAGCAAAGAAGAGACAGCCCAAACATAGGATATAGCAAAGAGGAGACAGCTCCAGACACAGGTTATACCAAAGAGGAGAGAACTCCAGACATAGGATACAGCAAAAAAGAAATAGCTCCAGACATAGGATAAAGGAAACGGGAGACAGCTCCATACATAGGATATAGCAAAGGCGAGACAGCTCCAGATACAGGTTATACCAAAGAGAAGAGAACTCCAGGCATAAGATATAGCAAAGAAGAGATAGCTCCAGACATAGGATATAGCAAAGAGGAGAGAACTCCACATATTGTTCAGAAGGATGTATCCTTGTAGGATACTAGCAAAAAAGAGAAGTTAGGGCATCCCAAGAGAGACGTTTCAATAAAGAAAAAAGTAACCCAGATGTCCTTAAGTATAGAGCTGAAAGATTCCAAATTACCCCATCAACTGATAACCAGATTATTATGAATAAAATACAACTTCTAAAATGCCTGTATATAAATGCTAGAAGTCTAAAAATGAAGGTGGGAGAGCTAGAATATACGAGGTGTGATCAAAAGGTATCGAGACTTGTGTAGCTATATAACAATACTTTGCACCACGATGCTATTAAGCATGCAGTGACCTAGTTATGTGCTCTGCATATGCAGAGTGTAGCCTGGCTACAGCACACCTGTACTTTTTTTTAATGATGTGATATTTGGTATCTTGTAAAAGCAGTTCATCAGATTTACAACGAGTGAAAAAATTGAACAGTGAATTTGAAACAGAGAAACATGACAGCAGAAAAATACCACATAGCCTATCAAGTCTGCCCTTCCATATTGGCCACTACAACAGTCCCCTTTTTCCCTTTAGAGAGCCTCTGTGTTTGTCCCATGCTTTTATGAATTCAGATACTGTCCCCATTTGTACCACTTCCACTGGGAGACTATTCCACGCATCTACCACTCTTTCTGTAAAGAAATATTTCCGCATGTAGCAAAAATATGACCTTGAGAATATTCCACTGGAATTTAAAGACTGCCTGAGAAATCAATTAGCTGCTTTAGATACAAATGACAGAATTCCAGAAGAGTTATAGGATGACATCAAGAAGGTTGTGTTGGAAGGAAGCGATAAATCTTTACATAAGGTGAAAAAGCAAAAACGGCCAAAATGAATGACTGAAGAAACTCTGAAAATTGTCCAGAAATGCAAAAAAGCTAAAGCCAGAGGAGAAAGAGAGGCAATCACAGAACTCAACAAAGATTTCCAACGTGTAGCAATACAAGACAAGAAGAAATACTACAATGACACATGCAAGGAAATAGAATCAGAAGCTATTAGAGGAAGAACAAGATCAGCTTTTCTAAAGCTATGAGAGTTAAAGAAAAAATTCCAGCCTCGAATTGGAATGCTAGAAGATGCTCAAGGATCCATGTTGAATGATGCTGAGAAGATCAAGAAAAGATGGAAAGAATATACAGAGTCATTATACCATAAAGATCAAGTAGACCAACAGCTGTTTCAATCTATACCGTAAGATCAGGAACCATTAGTGATGAAAGAAGAAGTCGAAGCAGCATTGAAAGCCTTATCAAAGAAAAAAGCACCAGGCATTGATGGCATTCCCATTGAAGTATTACAGCAATCGGATGAAGCTGTTACCATACTTACAATGCTCTGCCAGGAAATTTTGAAGACAAATTCATGGCTATTCATGTCTGAATAGCCATGAATTCATGTCTGAATCATTCCCTTATGACCTTCCCACGTGTGCTGTGCTTTCTCCGCCAAATCAATGTGTGTATATTTCTAAATTTTGACATGATTGTACAAATCCGTTTCGTTAATCAAACCGCTACTGATCGCTGGAAGTAGCGGTATACAAATGTATGCTAAATAAATAAAAATAAATAACTGACTAAGAACATAAGAACATAAGATATGTCATACTGGGTCAGACCAAGATCCATCAAGTCCAGTATCCTGTTTCCAAGTGGCCAATCTAGGTCATAAGTACCTAGCAGTTTCCCCAAAAGACACAGGTTCCACAATGCATGTATTGGGTCAAGCAGTGATATCATGGGTCCCTTTTAAATGGTTTATGGACCTTTCCTCCAGGAACTTGTCCAAACCTTTTTTAAACCCAGTACACTAACAGCTTTTACTACATCCTCCGGTAACAAATTCCAGAGTTTGATTACACGTTGAGTGAAAAAAATATTTTCTCTTATTAGTCTTAAATAGTTTACCCTGTAGCTTCATTGCATGCCCCCTAATCTTTCTATATTCTTATGATGTAAACAATCGATCTACATTTACCCGTTCCACTCCATTCATTAATTTATAGACCTCTATCATATCTCCCCTCAGCCATCTCTTTTCCAGGTTGAAGAGCCCTAACATTTTAGGGGTATGTTTACTAAACCGGGCTAATGGTTAACCCGGGCTATCTGCAACTAGGTCCCATTGAATAATATGGGACCTAGTGGCAGATAGGCTGGGTTAACCGTTAGCCCGGTTTAGTAAACATACCCCTTAGTCTCTCTTCATAGGGGTATCCTTCCATCCCCTTTACCATTTTGGTGGCTTTTCTCTGTATCAAAATGATGTGAAATAGTACAGACTGGAAAAGATCTGTGTTTATACCAATACTAAAGAAAGGTGACCCGTCTCACTGTGGAAATTATCGCACAATCTCTCTGATCCCATATGCCAGCAAGATTCTACTCAAGATCATTCAGCAGAGACTATAACCATACCTGGAACAAGAACTGCAAGCAGGGTTTAGGAAAAGGCGAGGAATCAGAGACATTGTCATGGATGTGAGATAGATCTTTGAAAAGACAAAAGAATACCAAAAGGATATCCATATGTGTTTTATTGACTACAGCAAGGCTTTTGACAGTGTAAACCATGAGAAACTCTGGACCACATTAAGAAGCATGGGTATACCAGAACACCTGTTTGTTCTCTTGCACAACCTTTACATTGATCAAGAAGCAACAGTTCAAACGGAACTAGGAGAAACAGAATAGTTTAAAATCAGCAAAGGTGTATGACAAGGCTGCATACTTTTCCCCTACCTGTTTAATTTGTATGCAGAACAAATCATCAGAGAAGCAGGACTGTATGAAGACAACCAAGGTGTGAAGATTGGTGGAAGATGTGCTGTGCTGTGCTGATGATACCACATTACTGGCTGAAAGTGAAGACGATTTGAAACATTTGCTTCTCAAGATCAAGGAATATAGTCTTAAAATGTGCCTGCACCTTAACGTTATGAAGACACAGATCCTGGCAGAATGAATAAATTCATCAGTGATGGAGAAGAAATTGAAATAGTGGACAACATTAACCTACTTGGATCAACTATCAATAAAGAAGCAACAAGAGGTCAAGAAAGCCGATGACACATTGCTCTTGGCAGAATGGCTATGAAGGACCTGGACAAGATCCTCAAGAGCAGAAGAGATGTCTCTCTCCATACAAAGATTTGACTTGTTCAAGCCATGGCATTTTCAATAATGTCATATGAATGTAAAAGTTGGACAGTAAAAAAGATAGACAGGAAGAAAATTGATGCCTTTGAATTATGGTGCTGGCGATGAATATTTTGTATACCATGGACTGCCCTAAGAACAAACCAGTCAGTACTAGAGGGGATCAAACCTAAGCTTTCTTTAGAAGCTCAGATGAGAAGACTTCAACCCTCATACTTTGGACACATCATACGAAGACAGAGATCATTAGAGAAAGACATCATGTTTGGCAGTGTAGAAGATCAACTCAAAAGAGGAAGGCCAGCAATGAGATGGATCGATACAATAACAGCAGCTACAGGGGCCAGTCTGTCAACAATGAGCCACCTGACTGAAGACCGAACATAATATAGGACAATTTTATTTTTATTTATTTACATTCTCTTATATACCATGCTATTCTGCATCAGTGCGGTTTACATTGAACAAACTGAAATTACATTGAACAGGACATTATAACTTGGAGATAACTATTTTACAGGGAACATGGGCTATGGAGGGTTAAGTGGCTTGCCCAAGACCACAAGGAGCACCTGTGGGACTAGAAACCCCAGTCCTTCTGGCCCAAGGTTGCTGTCCTCTAGTGGGATTTGAACCCCTGACCTTCTGGCCTGAAGTACCTTGCCCCAACCACTAGGCCACTCCTCCACTCCTCATGGCAACTCTCTGGACAACTATCCAGAAGGTCGCCATGAGTCAACACCGACTTGACGGCACTTAACAACAACTCCTAAGTGTATCCCCTTTCACTCTTATCTTATGTCCTCTCGTAGCAGAGCTTGCTTTCAATCGAAGGATGCTATGCTCCTGTGCATTTATGCCAGAGAAGTATTTAAACATCTCAATCATATCACTTCTATTCCGCCTTTCCTCTGAAGTAAATATATTAAGATTCTTACACCCACTAACAAAGACCACTAAACATTTAAGTAGACACACTCTGCACTGACTCCAACCTGTTTATATCCTTTTGAAGGTGCGGTCTCCAGAACCGCACACAATACTCCAAATGAAGTCGCACCAAAGACTTATACAGAGGTACTATCACCTCCTTTCTTCTGCTGGCCATTTCTCTCCCTATGCACCCAAGCATCCTCCTAGTTTTTGCTGTCACCTGTTCTATCTGTTTAGTTACTTTAAGATCATCAGACACAATCACGCTAGGTCCTGCTCTTCTTTTGTGGATAGAAGTACTTAACCCCCCTATATTATATCACTCCCTTGGATTGCTGCTGCCCAAATGCATGATCTTGCATTTTTTAACATTAAATCTCAGCTGCCAAATTCTAGAGCATTCTTCAAGGTTAACTAAATCCCTCCTCATGTTATCTACACTTCCTGGGTGTCTACCTTATTGCAGATTTTGGTATCATCTGTAAATATGTATCATAAGCACACAATGTATATAGCTTCACATCAAATCAACCACACTCCATCACACAGTACACTGTGACAAATCAACACTGCATGCTACTGACAACCCCCCTTCTTTGATTGTTTGCTGTGCCAACCGCTTTGATTTCATGAGAAAGCGGTATACCAAGTCCGTTTAAATAAAATAAATAAATCATCCGCAAAGAGGCAAACCTTACCTGACAGCTCTAATGCAATATTACTAACAAAAATGTTAAAAAGAATTCAGCCAAGGACAGATCTCTAGGGCACACCACTGGTAACCTCCTCGTCCTCAAAGTGAGCTTCATTTACCTGTACCCTTTGTCACCTCCCACTCAACCAATTTCTAACCCAAGCAGTAACTTTAGGGTCCATCCCTAGGGTGCTCAATTTGTTTATAGGTCGCCTGTGTGGAACGGTGTTAAAGACTTTACTGAAATCTAACTACACCACATCTAGGGCTGTCCCTCAGTCCAACTCCCTGGTCAACCAGTCAAAGAAATCAATCAGATTTGTCTGACAAGACCTGCCTCTGGTGAATCCATGCTGCCTCGGATCCTGTAATCCATTGGACTCCAGAAACCTCACTATTTTCTCTTTCAGCAGCGTTTCCAATAATTTACTTACCACTGAGGTTAAACTAACTGGCCTGTAGTTTTCAGCCACATCCTTACTTCCGCTTTTGTATAAAGGGACCACATGTGCCTCTCTCCAGTCCTCTTGCACCACTCCCAACACCAAAGAGGCATTGAAAAGATCCGTTAGTGGAGCTGCTAGAATGTCCCCAAATCCCCTCAGTAATCTCGGGTGTATCCCATCTGGTCCCATTGCTTTGTCTACTTTAAGTTTAGCTAGCTTCACATGAACACAGACTTCTGAACATTGTTCAAGATGCCCCTCACTTCTGTTCCTGTTTGTGGGTGTTTTCTGAGTTCTTGCTCCTGGTTCTTCATCTGTGAACACAGAACAGAAATATTTGTTAAGCAATTCCGCTTTATCCACATCAGCTTCTACATATTCCTCCCCTTCACCCTTGTCTGACAATAACACTTTTGTCCTTCCTCCTCTCACTAACATATCTGAAAAATGTCTTATCCCCCATTTTATTGCATTGGCTATTTCTTCCTCTTTTTGAATAAGAACATAAGAACATAAGATATGCCATACTGGGTCAGACCAAGGTCCATCAAGCCCAGTATCCTGTTTCCAACAGTGGCCAATCTAGGTCATACGTACCTAGCTGTTTCCCCAAAAGACACAGGTTCCGCAATGCTTGTACTGGGTCAAGCATTGATATCCTGGGTCCTTTCTTAATAATGGTTTATGGACCTTTCCTCCAGGAACTTGTCCAAACCTTTTTTAAACCCAGCTACACTAACAGCCTTTACTACATCCTCCGGTAACAAATTCCAGAGTTTGATTACACGTTGAGTGAAAAAATATTTTCTTTTATTAGTCTTAAATAGTTTACTCTGTAGCTTCATTGTATGTCCCCTAGTCTTTCTATATTCTTATAACATAAACAATCGATCTACGTTTACCCGTTCCACTCCGTTCATTAATTTATAGACTTCTATCATATCTCCCCTCAGCCGTCTCTTTTCCAGGTTAAAGAGCCCTAACCTTTTTAGCCTTTCTTCATAGGAATATCCTTCCATCCTCTTTACCATTTTGGTGGCTCTTCTCTGAACCTTTTCTAATAACGCTATATCCTTTTTAAGATACGGCGACCAGAATTGCACACAATATTTCCTGACTACTTTGCTAGCTTCTCTAAGGAGTATGTTTACTAAACTGTGGTAACATTACAGACCGTGCGTTATGTAATGTTAACGCACGTTAACGTTATTTAACGATGGTTAACGTCCCCGGCCGCGGCCGTAGAGGGTGGAGAGAGGGCGGGGGAAGGGGTCAATGGGCTTGGAGTGGGTGGGGAGAGGCTCCCTTCACACTAACGCACTGAACTGAAGGGCTGAATCCTACCGCGAATGAAAACCTGCCGTTAGATGCACATTTGCAGGAGAGAGAAACCATTTCAGTGTCAGCAATGTACAGCATAGACAGGGAGCCCAAGAAACGTGACAGTAATGCTCCATTTCCAGCACCAGCATATTGCCCAAGTATGAAAGGCCACTATGGCGATGGTACAAGTGGTGTACCACTTTAAACTTATTGGTCTTTTTTACAGAGGATGTAGCTATTATTAATCACAACGGTAATTCCTCCAATATATTCTAGGCAATTTACTATGTAGATGTACTATATTGAGACACTTACTCTCCCACTTGTCTCAATCAAAAATTTTTTGATGAACTGGGACTCAGACTTCATCAGTACGTATCTCGGGATTGACTTCCCGTTGTACTATTCTTGCATCAACGACTCCACCTCATATAAGTTATCACCAAAATTGTTTCAAAGCTATCACTTTTGTTTTGTTAACCAAAAAATGAATACAATGGAAAAGGATAACTTATCTGGTTATCAAGATTTTCACAGTGTTTAACTGGATTAGCCCCGACGCCACCATTCGGCACCGCATTTGCGTTTCACGTATGTTTCATCAGGGGTTCTATAACATACTGTAAAAAACAACAGATCTTCAGTGTAATGCCAAATCTAGCAGGACAAACGCTTTAACATCTTCAGCAATCTTAATGATACCTTATGAATATGCGGAGATAGCTCCTGCTTGCGTGTAACGGTGTATGTGGATTCGAGCTCAACTTCAAAAAAACGCCACGCATGTGTAGGGAGGTTAACCCCGCCATTTAAATAATGACTATTCTCTATCACATGACCCTGTTGAACTATCATTCAAAATCGGACTTTCATTCAAAGACAGGCTCCCCATTCAATGGCATTATTAAGGCCCCCAGGGGATAGTGTTCCTAAGCGGTAAATCCATCGTTGTTCTCTAATTAGTAATGATTGTTCCCGGGATTTACCATTTTGTCCCGTAAGTATTTGATCCAGATAAAAGCATCGAAGATCTTCAAAGGCATGTTGATGCTGCAAACAATGTGCCACTATTGGGGCTTCATGCACTTTGCATCGTAATCGGCTGCGATGTTCATTCATTCGGACCTTAAACATTCTGATGGTTTCCACAAGTATTCCACAAAAGGCGGCTTATGATACGATAGTTACCACTCTGTGCAATAGAGGTGATCTTTCGGAAGAGGCTATATCGTTTACATCACATTTGGCTGAATTAGTAATATTCCAGAATTATTTCTTGTTTGAGCAGCAATTGTATTTACAGACCTCTGGGGTAGCCATGGGGGCCACAAGTGCCCCTTCTGTGGCTAACCTGTTTATGGATTCCTATGAACGACGATGGGTGATTCATTCTCCATATAAAATTCATATAGTGATGTGGAAGCGCTATATTGACGACATTTTTATGTTGTGGAGAGGGTCTGACGCCGTCTTACAACAGTTTTTTGTCTGGCTTAATAGTTTGGATCCGGCGATTCAATTCACACATTCTTATGATCGACACACTATTAGTTTCTTGGATGTTACTATCAGGAGGGGCCGGAATGGATGGGTGACCTCACTTTACCGAAAAGAAACCGACAGGAATACTTTTCTACATTACAAACGTGGACACCTGAAACAACTGAGAGATAGCTTGCCACTCTCGCAGTTTTTTCGGTATAGGAGAAATTGCTCAGATCCTATGGACTACAAGCCACAAGCACGTAGATTAATACAAGACTTTCAACATCGTGGTTATCCTAAACCGATTGTCACTTCTGCGTACAAACGAGCTCTATATAATAATCAGGCTTTGCTGTTGAGTACTAGTAGAATGAAATCAATGGATGATACAACTATCAATTTAATAACGAAACACTCCCCGTATAGTAAACAGATTAAAAAAATCATCAAACATCACCTTAACGTCATTAGCACATTACCGGGGCTAACTCAGAAGAAAATTAGATGTGTCTGGACTAGACATCAAAATTTTAAAGAGAAATTAAGCCCCGCGGTGCTTCGACCGTTATCTGTCACCTTAGAGGGGATTAATACTGGACATTTTCCCTGTGGGGAATGTAATATATGTCCTATATCTGAAAATCTTCAGGCTTTTGAATACAATAATGTTACATATTCATTGCGCCATTTAACATCTTGTAATACTACTTTTGTAGTTTATGGCATCAAATGCCCTTGCCAATTATTGTACATAGGGAAAACCATCAGAATGTTTAAGGTCCGAATGAATGAACATCGCAGCCGATTACGATGCAAAGTGCATGAAGCCCCAATAGTGGCACATTGTTTGCAGCATCAACATGCCTTTGAAGATCTTCGATGCTTTTATCTGGATCAAATACTTACGGGACAAAATGGTAAATCCCGGGAACAATCATTACTAATTAGAGAACAACGATGGATTTACCGCTTAGGAACACTATCCCCTGGGGGCCTTAATAATGCCATTGAATGGGGAGCCTGTCTTTGAATGAAAGTCTGATTTTGAATGATAGTTCAACAGGGTCATGTGATAGAGAATAGTCATTATTTAAATGGCGGGGTTAACCTCCCTACGCATGCGTGGCGTTTTTTTGAAGTTGAGCTCGAATCCACATACGCCGTTACACGCAAGCAGGAGCTATCTCCGCATATTCATAAGGTATCATTAAGATTGCTGAAGATGTTA
The DNA here is from genome assembly GCA_033557465.1 of Ichthyophis bannanicus. Classification (NCBI taxonomy): domain Eukaryota; kingdom Metazoa; phylum Chordata; class Amphibia; order Gymnophiona; family Ichthyophiidae; genus Ichthyophis; species Ichthyophis bannanicus. The sequence goes on from CM066034.1 coordinate 1,033,649,334, forward strand.
AAGCGTTTGTCCTGCTAGATTTGGCATTACACTGAAGATCTGTTGTTTTTTACAGTATGTTATAGAACCCCTGATGAAACATACGTGAAACGCAAACGCGGTGCCAAATGGTGGCGTCGGGGCTAATCCAGTTAAACACTGTGAAAATCTTGATAACCAGATAAGTTATCCTTTTCCATTGTATTCATTTTTTGGTTAACAAAACAAAAATGATAGCTTTGAAACAATTTTGGTGATAACTTATATGAGCTGGAGTCGTTGATGCAAGAATAGTACAACGGGAAGTCAATCCCGAGATACGTACTGATGAAGTCTGAGACCCAGTTCATCAAAACAATTTTTGAATGAGACAAGTGGGAGAGTAGGGGGTATGTTTACTAAAGTGCGTTAGTGCAATTCACGTTAGGAGCCGTGTTAGAAACACAAACACCAAATAAGGACATGGGCGGTACATCGTTACCAACAACGCGCGTTCCCAAAACTAATGAGCGTTATAGGGCGCTGTGGTGCATTACCGCGCGTTAATCATAAGAAGGCGCATAGATAGAAATCACGTAAACAGAAGTGTAGCATAATGGAACCTGCACTGACCGCTGATACAGGCATCATGGGATCGATTCCCCAGTGTGCCAAATTCAGAAGGCTGGCTGAGGCACCACCCTGTACATTACGTAGTGAATGAGTAGGCATTTTACTTTTTTTCCAGTAGTGTTGCCAGCAAACACACCCTCACAGTGGCGTAACCAAAGGTGCCGCAGAAGGCACCCCATAACGCACACAGATGCTGGAGATGGCTGCCATTTGCTCTGACTGTATCAGTGCTGCGTAGCCAGTGCATTAGTGAGGGCGTAGCCAGATGCATTGGTGGGGGCGTATCTACGTGCGTTGGTGAGGGCATAGCCACATGCATACCTACATGTTGTTATGGGCGAGTCACCGCGCGTGAATACGTGCGTTGCTGCATGCGTGAATACGTGCGTTGGTTCCGGCGTGGGCGAGCGTTACTACGTGGGTTGGTTCAGGTGTGGGCACTGTAGATTACATATCCTTGAGGGTGTATTGCACCTAACATTAATGCTACCATCTTTGATTGTGCTGGCCTATTGCCTATCAGAGCCTGTGAGCAGGAGCTGGACTGTACAAACCCCACTTCTTAGTACTCCTGCTACATTTTGCTGCGTCGGCATCATGTTTTATACCACCTTCTGCTGCACACATCTCACATTAGGGTACATTCACATTCCTTTGGCTAGATATGTCCTCAATGTGGGGATGTATCACACATTTGTAATGCCCCTTTTGTTTAGAGGGATTGAGGAGGGTGTGTGGTGGGAACGGCACAGAGGGAGTCCCTGATTGGTTATATGTCGGGGTGGCATTGGAAGCAATGGAGAGCTTGTATGTATTTGACAGAGGGGCTTCATTTCACCACGCAGTCCATCTGCAGGGGTTCACAGGGTTGGATTGGAGCAGTCACACCCATGATGCACTGCACATGCAAATCAGCAGTGTACAGATGGCGGGGGCGGGGGAGGGGGCGGGGGCGGGGGGGGGGCGGGGGCGGGCTCTGTGATCTCTTGTATTTCATGAAGGCCTCCCTCTTTTTCTTCACCTTTTCAGCTACTTCTTTCGAAAACCATAGCGGTCTCTTTTTTCTTTTACCTTTATTTACCACTTTAACAAAAAGGTTGGTTGCCCTTAAATTATCCCCTTTCAGTTTTGCCCACTGTTTTTCTACATCCCCTAGCCCACTAACGATGCCTTTATTGTAATTTTTGTTTTGTTTTCTCCTTTCTTCTAATTTTGTTCCATGTAAGCCTTTTGGCATGTTGTTCACTGTAAACCGCTTAGACTCTTAGATTTGCGGTATGTAAAATTAGCTAAATAAATAAATAACGACTCCTTGAGGTATTGGCCCATCTTGGCAAAGTTAGTTTTCCTAAAGTCTAAGACCCTCACTTTTGAATGGATTCTTACAGCCCTAGTCCTAATACTGAACCACACCATCTGGTGATCACTGGATGCAAAATGATCTCCCACTACAACATCAGAAACACTTTCACCATTGGTAAGCTCCAAGTCCAGTATGGCCCCTTCACGTGTGGGGTCTGTTACCAATTGCCTGAATAGTTCTCCCTGTAGAGAATCCAGGATCTCCTTACTTCTAGATGATACTGCAGCAGGAATGTGCCAATCAACATCTGGCATATTGAAATCTCCTATCAGTAGCACTTCCCCTTTCCTAGCAATGCTGTGTATGTCTTCAATTAACTCTCTGTCCACCTCTTCCTCTTGTGAGGGAGGTCTGTATATCACACCAATGCAAATAGATTTCTCTTTCCCTCTTTCTAGTTTAACCCAAAGTGCCTCCTCTATCTCTTTTAAGCCCTATATTTCCATAGCTTTAATATTATTTTTTACATATAGTAGCATTCCTCCTCCCCTATCCTTTCTGAATAAAGTATAGCCTGTTATAGTTATATCCCAGTCATGGTTGTCCATGAACCATGTCTCTGTTACTGCCACTAAATCCAAGTCAGCCTCTCCCATTAAAGCCTCAACATCTGGGATCTTATTTCCCATGCTAGGAGCATTTATACACCCTGCTTTCCATATGTTGCCCCTTTTATCCACTTCCAAAAAGGTATTTAATGTTTTAGTTACCTGGGGGCTTTCTTCGCCCATCCCCAACAAATCTAGTTTAAAGCCATCTTCAGCAGGTTAGCCAGTCTGCTACTGAAGACACGTTGACCCTTCTTGGACAGATGGACGCCATCTCTGCTCTGCAACCCTTGGAACAGTATCCCATGGTCCAGGAAACGAAAACGCTCTCGAAGACACCATCCACGCAGCCATGCATTTATCTCCAGAATGCGAGTTTCACTGCCTTGGCTTTTACCCTCAACAGGGAGGATTGAAGAGAACATCACCTGCGCCCCTATCTGCTTCACCCTCTGTCCCAGAGCCATGAAGTCACTTTTGATATGCTCAGAGGGATACCTGGCAGTATCATTTGTGCCAACATGGATGAGCAACATCGGGTAATAGTCAGGGGGCTTGATGAATCTCACCAAACTCTCCATAAACATCTTTGATTTTGGCACCTGGCAGACAGTATACCTCTCTGAACATCAAGTCTGGTTGGCAGATGGATGCCTCAGTACCTCTCAGAAGAGAGTCACCAACCACCACTACCATTCACTTCCTTGTGGTCACTGATTTTGCAACTTTGGGGTGCTCAAGCTCTGGTTCTTCCCTTTCCTAGTATGCTTTCACCTCCTCCACTTTCAGGGATGCATAATGGTTCTTCAATTCAAGGACTTGATAAGGTCCCTCATCAGAGACTTTTGGCGAAACTAAAAAGTCATGGGATAGGAGGCAGTGTACTATTGTGGATCGGGAACTGGTTAAAAGATAGAAAGCAGAGGGTAGGGCTAAATGGCCAATATTCCCAATGGAAAAAGGTGAATAGTGGAGTACCACAGGGATCTGTACTGGGTCCGCTACTTTTTGACATATTCATAAATGACCTGGAAAAGGGAATAACGAGTGAGGTTATCAAATTTGCAGATGATACAAAACTGTTTAAAGTTGTTAATACCCAAGAGAATTGTGGAAAACTGCAGGAGGATCTGGATAAATTGGAAGACTGGGCATCCAAATGGCAGATGAAATTTAATGTGGACAAGTGCAAAGTTATGCACCTAGGAAAGAACAACCCACACTATAGTTACACAATGCAAGGTTCCACATTGGGAACCACCACCCAGGAAAAAGATTTAGGAGTCATCGTGGATAACATGTTAAAACCCTCTGCCCAGTGTGCAGCGGCAGCCAAGAAAGCAAATAGAATGCTAGGTATCATAAAGAAAGGGATGGAAAATAAAACAAAGGGGGCAAGGTACTTCAGGCCGGAAGGTCGGTGGTTCAAATCCCACTAGAGGACAGCAACCTTGGGCCGGAAGGACTGGGGTTTCTAGTCCCACAGGTGCTCCTTGTGGTCTTGGGCAAGTCACTTAACCCTCCATAGCCCATGTTCCCTGTAAAATAGTTATCTCCAAGTTATAATACCCTGTTCAATGTAATTTCAGTTTGTTCAATGTAAACCGCACTGATGCAGAATAGCGCGGTATATAAGAGAATGTAAAAAAAATTAAAAAAAAATTTAAAAAAAAAGGATATTATAATGCCTCTGTATAGTTCCATAGTACGACCGCACCTTGAATATTGTGTGCAGTTCTGGTCACCGTATCTTAAAAAGGACATAGCATTATTAGAAAAAGTACAGAGAAGAGCCACCAAAATGGTGAAGGGGATGGAAGGCTACTCCTATGAAGAGAGGCTACAAAGGTTGGGGCTCTTCAACCTGGAAAAGAGACGGCTGAGGGGAGATATGATAGAGGTCTATAAATTAATGAATGGAGTGGAGCAGGTAAACGTGGATCAATTGTTTACGCTATCAGAATATAGAAAGACTAGGGGACATGCAATGAAGCTACAGGGTAAACTATTTAAGACAAATAAGAGAAAATATTTTTTCACTCAACGTGTAATCAAACTCTGGAATTTGTTACCGGATGATGTGGTAAGGGCTGTTAGTGTAGCTGGGTTTAAAAAAGGTTTGGACAAGTTCCTGGAGGAAAGGTCCATAAACCACTATTAAAAAGGGAGCCAGGATAATCAGTGCTTGACCCAGTACAAGCATTGTGGAACCTGTGTCTTTTGGGGATACTGCTAGGTACGTATGACCTAGATTGGCCACTGTTGGAAAGAGGATACTGGGCTTGATGGACCTCGGTCTGACCCAGTATGGCATATCTTATGTTCTTATTTTCTTTTGACTTGGAGGAGTTGGATTGGTGATTATGCAGGCTCTAGTGACTCGTGCCCAGTCTTTGTCATTCTGTAAGCTCCCATCTTCTCCTCTGCTGGAGATTGGATGTTTCAAGAAGCATCTCATCAATGTACTTCTCACTATCTTGAATGCTCCTCAGCCTTGCCACCTCTTCCCTGAGCTCCTCCACTTATTTCCTGAGAGCTTCAGCATGCAGACATCCTGCACATTGAACCATTCCTTCAACTGGCATTGGGATTTCTATCTGGACAGAGGCAGAATCTGTAATGGGGCAACAGCTTTGGTGATATGATTTTTCCCAGCCATTGTTCAGTTGGTGGAGCTTAGGTGCTTGTTGAAACAAAAGACAGAGACCTACCAAAGAACCAGCCTGTTTCCCAGCTTGTCCTTTCAGAGAAAAAGCAGTTAACCTCTTTTAAATGTATTCTAAATGTGCTGTTCCAAGTCTCTGTGTGTAGCGAATTGGGGGGTTGCCCTATAAAGCAAGATGGCTCACATGGGGGGTGGGTGGGAGTTGGGGGGTTGGGAGGAAACTAACACCCGATGAGGTGTCAATAGCTTCAAAGATTTGAAAAAGATACTAAAGGCAGAGTTTTGAATATACACCACTAAAGAAAATATTTCCCGTTTTGATCTAAAGCAGCAAAAGGAATGTAACTTTCTTTTAAAAATGTACAAAAACCCTTTTAAGAGCTCTCAGGCAGAGAGATAGTAATTATCTATCTATATGCCAGTCACCCTTGCTGGCCCTCTTCAAAGCCAGATTAAAGACCCACCTCTTCACTATCGCTTTCAGATCCTGACTTCTATCCTTTATCTCACCCTGATTCCGGTCAATTTTCACGACTGATATGAACTGTAATGACCATATTGTACCCGCACCGACTTGACTAATGCTCTATACTGTCTCAACTAGATTGTAAGCTCGGACGAGTACAACTCCGACGAGCAGGGACTGTCTCTTGTATATGTACCTGTGCAGCGCTGCGTGCGTGGCGCTATATAAGTGCTATATAGTAGTAGTAGTAGTAAAAGCCACACACTCTTACCTTTGCTTGAAATGCAGAGCCCCTGTTAGAAATGCCTCGATGTGCAAGGCTCTGAAGACTTTTATGCAGCCCTCCGCTGTTCTCAGATCTTTTAGAGGCTAATCAGGCCCGCTAACTCCTGATGAGGTGTCAGTAGCTTCAAAGAGCTGAGAAAGATACTAAAAGCAGAGTTTTGAACCTACACTACTAAAGAAAATATTTCCTGTTTTGAACTAAAGCACCAAAAAGAATGTAACTTTGTTTTAAAAATGTACAAAAACCCTTTTAAGAGCTATCAGGCAGAGAGCAAGTAATTAAAAGCCACACACTCTTTACTTGGAATGCAGAGCCCCTGTTAGGAATGCATTAAATTCTGTCAGAATCTTGGAGATTCGTGCAAAGAGACTTATGACAAGTTACAGAAAATGTATAGTCATGAATGCATGAGCCGTGCTCAGGTTTATGGTTGGTACAAACATTTCCAAAAGGGCAGCAAAGTGTTGATAGTGATAAATGCTCTGGAAGGCCATCTATGAACAGGAATGAAGACAAAGTTGAAGTAGTTTGTGGCGCAATACACTCAAATCGTCGATTGACTATCAGAGAACTTGCTGAGGACATGGACATCAGATTCTGGTTGGTACAGTCCATTCTTACTGTTGATTTAGAGATGAGACGTGTGTTTGCAAAATATGTGCCGAAACTCCTGTCACCTGACCAAAAAGAAGATCAACTGTCTGCAGCCAAGGAGTTGTTGGAATGCATTGAAAATGACTCCAATTTCATCAAAAAGATTATTAGTGGTGATGAATTTATGGTTATGGGTTTATAGTTATGACCTGGAAACTAAGGCTCAGTCCTCACAATGGAAGACTCTAGTCTCTCCCAGACCCAAGAAAGTCCATCAGGTGAGAAGCAATGTCAAGGTCATGCTCACCAAGGTATTGTTCATCAATACCTTGGTAATCAAACCATCAATAAGGGTACTACATCCAAGTTCTGACTCATCTGAGAGAAGCAGCTCATCATAAGAAGCCAGATTTGAACAGGAATGGTGAATGGTTGCTTCATCACGATAACGCCCCAGGTCACGCATCACATCTTCTCTAGCAGTTCTTGGCCAAACACCAAGGGGGATGTTTACTAAAGTGCGTTAAACGTGACTAACGCGCATTATACAATGTTAACGACTGTAAGTGCCGTATAACGTGCGTACCGACGCGCTAACAACCGTTAACGTCATACTACGCGCGTTAACCGTAGTGAACGATCGTAAAGCTCCGCGGCGCGGTAAAACAGCGCAGAAGGTGGAGAGTGGGCGAAGAGAAGAGGTCAATGGGCGGAGAGTGGGTGGGGAGAAGCTCCCCTCATACTAACGCGCTGAATTTCAGAGCTCAATTCCAATGCGAATGAAAACCTGTCGTTAAAGGCATTTAAAGGGAAGAGAAACCATTTCCGTCAGCAATGTACAGCAAAACCGGGGAAACCCACAAAACGTGAGCAGTGTGATACATGTGCACAGAACAAAATTTCACATAAAACGTTAAAAATGACCACAAGAAACATTTTAAAAAGCATAATTCAGCTGGGCAACAGTGATAGCAATGGGCAACAAGGAACAACACTCCCTGGAAAGCACCAAAAGAAAATGAAATGATGTGTGGAAGGGTCTACGCTCCGCAGACCCTTTCAAAGATCATTTCATTGTAATGGAGCTGTCCTGGGAGTGTTGTGTAATGTTGCCCAATGATATCATTGTTGCCCAGCTTGGTTATGGGTGTGTGCCCCTTTTTTGCGGTCTGTTCTGAGGTTTATGTGCACCTTTGCCGCCATACAAGGTAAATGAGGCCACAGTAAACCTGTTGCAGAGCAGGGTTTCTGACTCATCAGGCCGGTTTAACTAACTCCAGGGACTGCACTGTCTCTGTGGCCACAGTGTGGTGCAACAGACACAGCCAATGCCTGTAAGACCAGAGGGTCACAGGTTCAAATCCCAGCTGGGGCTCCTGCCAACCCAGTCCCCATAGTTTTACCAACCACTAAACAGTGACAGTAAAGACACTCCTTTATTGCAGAGAACATACGCATGGCCTATATTTTACCACACCAAACACAGACACCAGAAACAGGCACATTACCTAAAGCAGAGTCCCGCAAATGCAGTCCTGGAGGGCCCCACACCATTCCGGCTTCATGCTGCCTCTAATAAAGATGCCTGTGCTGCATAGCTATGCACCACCCCCATGGTATGCAGATGTAGCTCATGCATATTTATGAGGGACAGCATGAAAACCCGAACAGTGTTTGGAACACCAGGACTGGAGTTGGGGAACTCTGCCGTAAAGCAGCAGCCAACAGGGCCACACACACACCCACAGGCCCCATTGGCCAATGCCTCCTGGAGGCAAGACATTGGGCCCTGCCTGTATCTCCCAATACTAGCAGCTGCATACCTTAGCAATGCCACCCTACACCTGGGTATATGGTACACAGCTATCAAACGTTCCCTATGAGAACTGGCAGATATCAATTCCTACGTTAAGCACAGTTTGCTCATTGAGCTCCACCATAACAATCATTCTGATGTCTGAGGTGTTTGCTGCAGGTCTGGTCTCTGACAGTGTTCACCACCCTGGGGAGTGACCCCCCAACAGCCTTGTGTACCATATCCATGCCTGTACTATGCCCATGACTGGTGTGGTGGGTATGGCTGCTGACCACCTCTATAGTAGCACAATGCTGGCATAGGTGTGGGGGTGGCTGTCTGTCTATCCAGTGTGTGGTGGCTGCAAACACCTTCCACAGCCCACACTGCCAGCAATATTGCCAGTATTGGGCTGCCAATGTGCATAATGACGAGCAAGATACCATGGGTATAGGCCGGACAGGGTGGCCTGGCCAGGGTGCATCTGCACAGGGCATAGGGCAGTGACAGGCACATTGTAGTGCCCGGCCACCACCTACACAGACAGGGTGACCTCAGTATATCCTGCTGAGAGATCACTCTCACCCTGACTGTGCAGTGACCACAGCATGGCTAGGCACTCCCATAGTGCTATCTAGTATTTCTCTCATGTGATAAATATGGGTTTCCTTTTGGGGCCTAGTCACTGATGCATCTGCTTGCTGTGTATGCTGACATCCCAGTTCTGGGTGCAGGCATCTCCACTGGGCACTAGCAGACTGTTTGCAGCTGGTAGGTGTTGTGATGGAGTGGCTTGCAGGGTGCAGTGGCTGATAGCTTGCACCAGGGGAATATCAGATGGTGGTGGGGTGCAGCATACCATACCATATCCAGGCCTAATGTCTGTCTGCTATTGTGTTATGGCTGTGTACAGAGCTGCATTGACTGCCCTGTGGGGTGTCTGTTCCTCAGCAGGACTAGGGTTGATGGTCCCCTCTACTGCCACCTTTGCAGGGAGGTAGACTGTGGATCATTTGATGGGAGACCCTGCTTGCCACCCTCAGCCCTGGGGGAGGGGGGGTGGTGGTGCATGGGGGCTACACCTGACTGAACAGACAGAGATGTCCAAGGTGGTCCTGCAGAACCTACCTATCTCACACAGTAACACTGCTTTGGACCTGCGCCATGGCCTCTTTCAGACATGGACGGTGCTGTGGACCTGGTACTGGGCGCCTCACTGCACCCTCAGGGTGAGCACAGTACCCGCACAATGTGACGGTGTGTAGCTACTCTGTGCCAGTACAACACACGGTCAGTACCCCCTACCAGGCCGAGGTGCTGTGGGGGTGCATTCCCCATGGTGTGTATCTGTGGACAGCTGATTTGCATGTGCAGTGCATCATGGGTGTGACTGGCACAATCCAACCCTGTGAAACCCCAGCACCTGCTCACAGGCTCTGATAAACCATAGGCCATCACATGTACATCTGCTAGCATAATGCATGGGTGCAAGACACCCTACAGAGTCTGTAAAATAAGATGCCCACACTGGTAATATCACACGTACCCATGCACGTAAACAAACACGTACCCACGCACGTAAAAATGCACGTAGAAACGCACGTACCCATGCGCAGCTACGCACGGGGCTACGCACGTACCAATGCATGCAACCTCGCACGTGGCTAGGCACACTCCGAGGGTGTTTTTCTGACACCAATACTCAGCGTAACGAAAAACATGCCTCCTCTTTCCCTCTGTAATGTACAGGGTGATGCCTGTGACAGCCTTCTGTGTTAGGCACACTGGGGACTCGAACCCATGCTGCCTGTAACAGCGGTCAGTACCGTAACTATTGTGGTACAGCTCTGTTTCAGTGCTTTGTGTCTGTACGTCTTCTTACGTTTAATGCGCAGTGATGCGCCACGGCGCCCAGTAACGCTCGTTAATTTTTTTAACGCGCGTTAGTGGTGACGATGTACCGCCCATGTCCTTATTTGGGGTTTCTGTTATTACCGCGGCTCCTAACGCGAATTGCACTAACGCACTTTAGTAAACAGACCCCCAAATCAAGCAAGTCCATCAGCCTCCGTATTCACCTGACCTCACACCCTATGACTTTTTCTTGTTTTCAAAACTGAAATTACCACTAAAAGAAAGGAGATTTGACAACTTGGAGACCATTAAGCAAAATTTGACAGAGCGGCTTCATTTCAAAATTGTTTCCAGCCATGACAGGAATGCTGGAGGAAGTGTGTTTTATCAGAAGGGACTACGTTGAAGGAAAGCGAGTGCAATAACTATCGGTATTACATGTTATTGTACAAGTCTCAATACTTTTTGATTGCACTGTGTATAGCACTAAATGAAAAGTTGCATCTCAGAGACCTGGAGGAAGGAGGACAACAAATGGGACACTCTGTACCTGGATATAAACTATATCACAATGATAGGGTAGATCAAATTGGTGGAGGGGTTGCGCTCTATGTTAGAGAGGGCGTTGAGTCACATTGCATTAAAGTTTTGCATGAAATGAAATACACTGTAGAAACTCTAAGGATAGAAATCCCATGAAAAAGGGGAAGGTGATGGCAGTGGGGGTGTACTTTCACCCGCCTGGCCACAATGAACAGATGGATCATGAAATGCTAAAAGAAATCAGGAAAGTTAACAAAAGTTAAAACTCAGTAATAATATTGGGTGATTTAAATTACCCCGGTATTGACTGTGTCAGTCTCATAGCAGGACATGCTAGAGAGATAAAGTTTCTAGATGAAATAAATGACTGCTTCTTGAAACAGCTGGTTCAGGAACTGACAAGAGGGGAAGCCATACTGGACCTAGTCCTTAGTGGAACACAGGATCTTGTGCAAGAGATAAACGTGTTGGGGCTACTTTGCAATAGTGATCACAGCATGATCACATTTGATTTAATAAGTGGAGGAAGGACGGTAAGGAAATCTACAGTACTACCTTTTAACTTTCAAAAGAGAGACCTATGATAAAATTAGGAAAATTGTTTAAAAAAAACAACTAAAAGGATCAGCTGTAAATGTTAAAGATTTACATCAAGCATGGGCATTGTTTAAAAATACACAATAACCACCGCCTAAGCGAAACACTAACGTATCAATCCAAAAAAGCCCTTAGTAACCCCTCTATCGCTATATTTCAAAACATTTTATTGCAAAGTATCATACAAAATCACTTTAACATTCAAAAGCAGGCTATAAACAGACCTCAGGTTTCACTCACCCTCCATTTGGCGAAATACATCACCATAGGGAAATGGCAGACACTTGCATCATAGGTCCTTAGCCTAAATAATTTATTCTTTATTCTAATAAATACAAAACTCATCTATTTTAAAACAGCTCTGCATTCCACCAGTAAGTTCTACAGGATTCACATAATACTACACTTAATACCACACCAATATACAATCATACATCCAACACGCTCTCTTTTAACCTGCACACATACTACACATACTACCACAGGGAGTGTCTGCTGTACTCTGTACAGTTAGTAATAGCACCCAGTGCTCCTCAAAGCCGGCAACGATGTTCACAACATCTTCATCCAGTGGACTATACGCCCAAACAGGTGTAGTCACAGCTACTCACGATTTACAGTAATAATATGCTGAAAAAGACAAAAATATACTTCTTTAAACAGACAGCATCACCCGGCTTCAAAGAAGAAGCAATCTGGTACTTATCTATTAAAAGCCCAGCTTCGACGCAGCCCTGCAGTCACTAGCAAGTAACATCAATAGTCGCCGTCCGACAAAAGCTTTTGTTTCGCCACCAGGCTTCGTCAGGAACCAAAACTATCGATTCGCCCTTATACAACAACTTTATATTTAGACACATATAATGCCTCCTCAAAAGAACGCTATACTTCGGTGTCTGATGTCATCAAATTTAAAGCACTAAACCACCAATCGGCTCACCAGCTGCTAACCCAACCTCATACATTCAACAACTTTATACAAAAAACAAATAACCCCGTTACAAAATGATAAAAAGAAGAAGAGAGAAGAGTGTACTGCAACAGTCATATTTGTCCTAAAGAAACAGAGACCAATCAATTTTATCGTTCAACCCATAAGGTACCACTTCAAGAACGGTACACTGAAGATCCTCAAAACTATGATTGAAGGTAAGCCAATGTTGCGTGAAAGGAGTTTCAAGCTGAGCTTTAGAATATTTATGCTCTGCTAGTCGTGTCCTCAAGGGACAAGTAGATTTTCCCACGTACGTCTTCAAACACGGACACCAAAGAGCATAGATGACATATGCAGTATTACAATTAGTATTCTCACATAAACGATGTAACTTCAATGCAAATTTAATATGAATCACATTAGTAATGTACTTGCAAAAGGAACAACGAGCACACCGTGTATGATAAAAATCTTCCCTTACAGGCTGTCGGCGAGGAACCGCTGGACATAAGCGGTCTCGCAAATTTCTACCTCTTTGATAAGCCACACGAAGGGAACTCCCAGATAACTTCGAGTGAGTCATCAACAAATTCCACCGCTTATATAAAGCCGCAACTATGCGGCTAGACAAACTTGAAAAGGGAAGAACACAAGTTATAGTAGATGATATATCTGCCGAATCAAGGTCCCTGCGTGATGATCTAGGGCATAAGAGCCACTCTTGATGATTGAATTTAGCTCTTTTATAGGCCTTCTTCAACACTGAGGCCGGATAGCCTCTCTCTTGAAACTTTGCAATCATAACTTTAGCTTGTGACTCAAATTCCTGATTTGAAGAGCAAATACGACAACATCTTAACAACTGCGAATAAGGTAAACTCTCCTTCAAGTGAATCGGGTGGAAACTCGAAAAATGCAACAACGTATTCCTGTCTGTTGATTTTGTATAGACGGTGGTAAGGAATTTATTTGAACCCTTTACAACGTCAACATCCAAAAAGTGAAGTGCAGATTCTTGAATATTAATCTCAAACTGGATATTTACATTACAGCCGTTCAAATACTGAAAAAAATCTTCTAGCACAGCTCGTGAGCCGCTCCAGATCAAAAAGATATCATCAATGTAACGATACCACTTCAATATATATAATGCAAAGCGCGAGGAATATATCCAACGTTGTTCAAAAAAATGCATATAAAGGTTAGCCAATGAAGGGGCGAATGTAGCTCCCATAGCCGTACCCGAAATCTGCTGAAAATAATCTTGCTTATATACAAAATAATTCCTCTTTAAAGCTAGCTCAGCTAATTGTACCAAAAAATCAGTAGGAACTCTTTGTGGACCAGGTCGTGCATTCCAAACTGCTGTCAAAACTTGAATAGCTTCGTCTTGTGGAATTGAGGTATAGAGGGCAGCAACATCCAAAGATGCCAGCCAAGTCACCCGTCCAATTTCTTTAAAGTCTTCAAGAATTTGCAAAAAGTGCATCGTATCCTTAATATATGAAGGAATTTTCAAAACTTCAGATTGTAAAAATTTATCTAAATAAATCCCGACCCTCTCAAGCATAGAATCATTGCTTGAGAGAATTGGCCGTCCAGGGGATCCGGGTCCTATGGATTCAATTGTTTACACTTTTAAACATTTGATTTTGTCCGATATGTCGTGAGGGTGAAGGTAGCTCCATATATTCTTCAGACTCGAGTGTGGACGGTGGACATTCAAATGGAACTTTTAAGATGGGGGATAAGAGATCAGAGCAATCTAATAAGCAGCAGAATCTATCTGGAAATTTTTTAGGGCCTTTGACACGATCCCGTCGAAAAAAAGAATCAGTTCATTTCCAGTAGTTAATATGGTTCTTAATTTGTCAAGTGTGGAATTGACATCAGACAAAGTAGATGTTCTGTCTAAGGGCTTATCATTTGTTTATGGTCCCAGCTATGACGGCTTTTCTAGCCGTGTAGCTGTTGATAAACTCATACGCTCTCTTCAATTAAAAATTTTTTTGATGATAAACCATCGGTGTATGACTCTTCAGTAGTTAGTTTAAAATCTAAATGGATTCCTCTGGGTCCTATGGATCCAATTGTTTACACCTTTAAACATTTGATTTTGTCCGATATTCAAAAGTTGGAAGTGGATCATATCAATTTTTCCAAAAACTTGACATTTGCTGAGTACGAAGCATTACAAGAGCTTTCTCATATGAACACAATCACCATTAAACGCGCTGATAAAGGAGGCGCGGTAGTGGTAATGGATACTTCTACTTATGATACTGAAGTGCTTCGACAATTGAATATGACTCATCATTATAAACAATTGTCTGCGGACCCGACTGAAGCACTACAAAAAGATATCTTGTCAGTTACTACGAGTGCCTTTCATATGGGCTTTTTAACAGAGAAAGAGAAGAATTATTTGAATCCTTTGCATCCTAAAATACCAGCCTTTTATGTACTCCTGAAGGTGCATAAGAGTCTGTCTAATCCCCCTGGGCGGCCAAGTCTCTCAAGCAATGATTCTATGCTTGAGAGGGTCGGGATTTATTTAGATAAATGTTTACAATCTGAAGTTTTGAAAATTCCTTCATATATTAAGCATACGACGCACTTTTTGCAAATTCATGAAGACTTTAAAGAAATTGGACGGGTGACTTGGCTGGCATCTTTGGATGTTGCTGCCCTCTATACCTCAATTCCACAAGATGAAGCTATTCAGGTTTTGACAGCAGTTTGGAATGCACGACCTGGTCTACAAAGAGTTCCTACTGATTTTTTGGTACAATTAGCTGAGCTAGCTTTAAAGAGGAATTATTTTGTATATAAGCAAGATTATTTTCAGCAGATTTCAGGTATGGCTATGGGAGCTACATTCGCCCCTTCATTGGCTAACCTTTATATGCATTTTTTTGAACAACATTGGATATATTCCTCGCGCTTTGCATTATATATTTTGAAGTGGTATCGTTACATTGATGATATCTTTTTGTTCTGGAGTGGCTCGCGAGCTGTGCTAGAAGATTTTTTTCAGTATTTGAACGGCTGTAATGTAAATATCCAGTTTGAAATTAATATTCAAGAATCTGCACTTCACTTTTTGGAAGTTGACGTTGTAAAGGGTTCAAATAAATTCCTTACCACCGTCTATACAAAATCAACAGACAGGAATACGTTGTTGCATTTTTTGAGTTTCCACCCGATTCACTTGAAGGAGAGTTTACCTTATTCGCAGTTGTTAAGATGTCGTCGTATTTGCTCTTCAAATCAGGAATTTGAGTCACAAGCTAAAGTTATGATTGCAAAGTTTGAAGAGAGAGGCTATCCGGCCTCAGTGTTGAAGAAGGCCTATAAAAGAGCTAAATTCAATCATCGAGAATGGCTCTTATGCCCTAGATCAGGGGTCGGCAACCCGCGGCTCCGGAGCCGCATGCGGCTCTTTCTCACCTTTGCCGCGGCTCCGGAGCACACTGCCCGCCCGGTATTTAAACGTGGCGTTATGGGCTCCCTCCATGTCAGCTCCCTCCCTTCTTCTGCAGCCGCGGCTCCCTGCCTCTTAGGGAACCGCGGCTGTGCTTTTAAAATCATCTCGGAGCCCTTCCTGTCTTGACGGGCTCAGTGCAGCATTGTCCCGCCTCCAAAACTTCCTTTAGAGGTGGGACAATGCTGCACGGAGCCCGTCAAGACAGGAAGGGCTCCGAGATGATTTTAAAAGCCCAGCCGCGGTTCCCTAAGAGGCAGGGAGCCGCGGCTGCAGAAGACGGGAGGGAGCTGACATGGAGGGAGGGGGGCTGACATGGAGGGAGGGGGGCTGACAGGGAGGGTGCAGTTATGGATGGAGGGAGGGAGGGGGGCTGATATGGATGGAGGGGGCTGACATGGAGGGAGGGAGGGAAGGAGGGAGGGGGGCTGACATGGAGGGAGGGAGCTGATATGGATGGATGGATGGAGGGAGGGAGCTGACATGGAGGGAGGGAGGGGGCTGATATGGATGGAGGGAGGGAGGGGGGCTGACATGGAGGGAGGGAGCTGAAATGGATGGCTGGATGGATGGAGGGCGGGCGGGGGGCTGACATGGAGGGATGGAGGGGGCTGACATGGATGGAGGGAGCAGAAATGTATGGATGGATGGAGGGAGGGGGCTGACATGGAGGGAGGGAGCTGATATGGATGGAGGGAGGGGGCGTTCATGGAGGGATGGAGGGGGCTGTCATGGAGGGAGGGATCTGATATGTAAGGAGGGAGGGGCGCTGACATGGTTGCATAGGGGAGGCGGGCTGACATGGAGGGAGGGAGCTGATATGGATGGAGGGAGGGAGGGGGCTGACATGGAGGGATGGAGCACTGGTAATGGGGTTGAGGGGACGAGCACTGGAAATGAGCTGATTAGGGGAGGCTAGGACTGGTAATGAGCTGATGGGGGGTAGGACTGGTATTGGGCTGATTAGGGGAGGCTAGCACTGGTAATGGGGTTGCGGGGGGACTAGCACTGGACGCGCGCTGATTGGGGGGCTTTGACTGGGCATGGGCTGATTGTGGGGAGGGGAGGATAGAGCTGCTGGCCCTGGAAGATAACTGGGGGCTAAGGCTACAAATGGGCTGATATGAGGGGATGGGAGAATGGAACTGGATCTGAGAGGGGCTGCCATGGTATTTGTACTAGAAGGGACTGGTCAGTGGGGAAGGAGGGGGACTGGAAGGAAATGGACACCAGTGGCAATCATGGGAATGCAAGTTGACATTGGAAGGTACTGGGAGTGAGGACTGGAAAGGGGCTGATATTGGGGAGGGTTACTGGGACTGGAAATAGGCTGATGGAAAGAAGTGAAGAAAACAAAAGAGATAAGAAATGGCAGATGGACCATAGACCACAGAAAGAGAGCTAAGAGAAGACAGGAAAGCAGAAGCCTCAGATCGGGACCAGCATGATCAAAGAATAAATTGGTCAGACAACAAAGGTAGAAAAAATAATTTTATTTCATATTAGTGATTTGACTACAAAATCATCATAATTTTGAAATCAAATATTGTTACTTGTTGTGATATTTTCTGGCGTATTTTTTTTGGTGTGCGAAGGAAGAGGGGTAGTCTTATACGGCGAGTATAGGCCAAACACCTATATTTTAACAGGAAAAGTAGGGGGTCGTATATAGCATTAAGGTAAGAAACAATATATGCAGTGTTAGATTTGTTTTAAATGTCGCAATGGTTTTGCGGCTCCCAGTTTTTTTTTCCCCTTCGGAAACGGGTCCAAGTGGCTCTTTATGTCTTAAAGGTTGCAGACCCCTGCCCTAGATCATCACGTAGGGACCTTGATTCGGCAGATATATCATCTACTATAACTTGTGTTCTTCCCTTTTCAAGTTTGTCTAGCCGCATAGTTGCGGCTTTACATAAGCGGTGGAATTTGTTGATGACTCACCTGAAATTATCTGGGAGTTCCCTTCGTGTGGCTTATCAAAGAGGTAGAAATTTGCAAGACCGCTTATGTCCAGCGGTTCCTCGCCGACAGCCTGTAAGGGAAGATTTTCATCATACACAGTGTGGTCGTTGTTCCTTTTGCAAGTACATGACTATTGTGATTCATATTAAATCTGCATTGAAGTTACGTCGTTTATGTGAGAATACTGACTGTAATACTGCATATGTCATCTATGCTCTTTGGTGTCCGTGTTTGAAGACATACGTGGGAAAATCTACTCGTCCCTTGAGGACACGACTAGCAGAGCATAAATATTCTAAAGCTCAGCTTGAAACTCCTTTCGTGCAACATTGGCTTACCTTCGATCATAGTTTTGAGGATCTTCAGTGTACTGTTCTTGAAGTGGTACCTTTGAACATTCGACGAGGTGATAGAGGACTCCTGTTATTACAGAAGGAGCAGAAATGGATTTACATTTTGAATACTCTGGACCCTTATGGGTTGAACGATAAAATTGATTGGTCTCTGTTTCTTTAGGACAAATATGACTGTTGCAGTACACTCTTCTCTCTTCTTCTTTTTATCATTTTGTAACGGGGTTATTTGTTTTTTGTATAAAGTTGTTGAATGTATGAGGTTGGGTTAGCAGCTGGTGAGCTGATTGGTGGTTTAGTGCTTTAAATTTGATGACATCAGACGCCGAAGTATAGCGTTCTTTTGAGGAGGCATTATATGTGTCTAAATATAAAGTTGTTGTATAAGGGCGAATCGATAGTTTTGGTTCCTGACGAAGCCTGGTGGCGAAACAAAAGCTTTTGTCGGACGGCGACTATTGATGTTACTTGCCAGTGACTGCAGGGTTGCGTTGAAGCTGGGCTTTTAATAGATAAGTACCAGATTGCTTCTTCTTTGAAGTCAGGTGATGCTGCTTGTTTAAAGAAGTATATTTTTGTCTTTTTCAGCATATTATTACTGTAAATCGTGAGTAGCTGTGACTACACCTGTTTGGGCGTATAGTCCACTGGATGAAGATGTTGTGAACATCGTTGCCGGCTTTGAGGAGCACTGGGTGCTATTACTAACTGTACAGAGTACAGCAGACACTCCCTGTGGTAGTATGTGTAGTATGTGTAGGTTA
Source organism: Ichthyophis bannanicus (assembly GCA_033557465.1). NCBI lineage: Eukaryota > Metazoa > Chordata > Amphibia > Gymnophiona > Ichthyophiidae > Ichthyophis > Ichthyophis bannanicus. The sequence goes on from CM066034.1 coordinate 1,033,668,133, forward strand.
AAAGAGAGCGTGTTGGATGTATGATTGTATATTGGTGTGGTATTAAGTGTAGTATTATGTGAATCCTGTAGAACTTACTGGTGGAATGCAGAGCTTTTTTAAAATAGATGAGTTTTGTATTTATTAGAATAAAGAATAAATTATTTAGGCTAAGGACCTATGATGCAAGTGTCTGCCATTTCCCTATAGTGATGTATTTCGCCAAATGGAGGGCGAGTGAAACCTGAGGTCCGGTTATAGCCTGTTTTTGAATGTTAAGGTGATTTTGTATGATACTTTGTAATAAAATGTTTTGAAATATAGCGATAGAGGGGTTACTAAGGGCTTTTTTTGATTGATACGTTGTTTAAAAATACCATCTTGGAAGCCTAGACCAGATATATTCCACGTTTTAAGAAAAGTGGAAGGAAGCTCAAAAAATGGAATGTTTTAAAGGTGAGGTCAGATAGCCTGTTGTAGCCAAAAAAGCATCATTCAGGAAATGGAAAAAGGAGCCAAATGACAAAAATGGGAAACAACATAATTACTGGCAAGTTAGATATAAGGCATTGATAAGGCAGGCAAAGAGAGAATTTAAAAAACAGCTTGCCATGGAAGCAAAAACGCCCAGTAAAGACTTTTTCAAGTACATTCACAACAAAAAAACTGAGAGAGTCAGTTGGACCATTGGATCATAGAGGAGTAAAATGGGCAATAAGGGAGAACAAGGTTATAGTGGAGAGACTGAATGAATTCTTTGCTTCAGCCTTTACAGAAGAAGATGTGGGGAAGATACTATGCCTGAAATGGTATTTAAAGGTGATATATCTGAAGAATTGAAGGAAATATCGATAAACTGTGAAAATATACTATAAGTATTTGATAAACTGAAGAATAATAAATCACCTGGACCGGATGGTATACATCCAAGGGTGTTGAAAGAAACATAGAAACATGACAACAGAAAAATACCACATTACCTATCTAGTCCCTTCCATTTTAACCACTATAACAGTCCCCTTTTTTCCTTTAGAGATCCTCTGTGTTTGTCCCATGCTTTTTTGAATTCAGATACTGTTCTCATCTCTACCACCTCCACTGGGAGACTATTCCATGGATTCACCACTCTTTCTGTAAAGAAATATTTCCGCATATCACTCCTGAATCTATTCCCTTTCACCCTCATTCCATGTCCCCTCATAGCAGAACTTGTTTTCAATCGAAAGAGGCTCTCCTCCTGTGCATTTAGGCCACAGAGGTATTTAAACATCTCAATCATATCACCTCTATCCCACGTTTCCTCTATTTATTTATTTAGACAGTTTTGTATACCGCCTTATCCTTCAATCAAAGCGGTCACGGCACAATTGGGGGATACATTCAACACGCGGGGATATGAGACACATACACTAATACTTACAGGGAACATGGGTAATGGAGGGTTAAGTGGCTTGCCCAAGACCACAAGGAGCATCTGTGGGACTAGAAACCCCAGTCCTTCCGGCCCAAGGTTGCTGTCCTCTAGTGGGATTTGAACTCCCGACCTTCCGGCCTGAAGTACCTTGCCCCAACCACTAGGCTACTCCTCCCTCCCCTCTAAGGTGTACGTGTTAAGATCCTTAAATCTGTCCTTATATGCTTTATAATGAAGACCATTAACCATTTTAGTAGGCACCCTCTGTACTGACTCCAGCCTGTTTATAATCTTTTGAAGGTGTGGTTTCCAGAATTGCATACAATACTCCAAATAAGGTCCCACCAAAGACTTATACAGAGGCATTATCACCTCCTTTCTTCTGCTGAGCATTCCTCTCCTTATGCACCCAAGCATCCTTCTAGCTTTTGCTGTCGCCTTTTCTACCTGTTTAGCTACTTTAAGATCATCAGACACAACGACGCCTAGGTGCCGCTCTTCTTTAGTGGACAGAAGTACTTCACCCCCTATACTATATTGCTCCCTTGGATTGCTGCAGCCCAAATGCATGACCTTACATTTTTTAACATTAAATCTCAGCTGCCAAATTCTAGACCATTCTTCAAGCTTAGCTAGATCCCTCCTCATGTTATCTACACCTTCCTTGGTGTCTACTCTATTGCAAATTTTGGTATCATCAGCAAAGATCAAACCTTACCCGACACCACTTCCTCTATATCACAAACAAAGATATTAAAAAGAATGGTACCAAGGACAGATCTCTGGGGAACACCACTGGTAACATCCTTCTCCTCACCCTTTGTCGCCTCCCACCCAACCAATTTCTAACCCAAGCAGAAACTTTAGGGTCTATCACTAGGGTGCTCAGTTTTTTATAAGTCACCTGTGAGGAACGGTGTCTAAGGCTTTACTGAAATCTAAATACGCCACATCTAGGGTTCTCCCTCGGTCCAACTCCCTGGTCATTCAGTCAAAGAAGTCAATCAGATTTATCTGACAAGACTTGCCTCTGGTGAATCTATGCTGCTCAGATTCTGTAATCCACTGGACTCCGGACCTACTATTAATAATCTAAACTATCATTAAAATAATCTGTAATACCTGCAGATTGGAGATTGGCCAATGTAACACCAATTTATAAAAAGGATTCCAGGGGTGATCTGGGAAACTACAGATCAGTGAGCTTGACGTCAGTAATGGGCAAAATTGTAGAAACCATTAAGGATTTAGCCAAGGAAGGGCTTGTCTTATTAATCTGCTATATCTTTTTGAAGGTGTGAATAAACAAGTAGATAAAGGTGAGCCGGTTGATACAGTGTATCTGGATTTTCAGAAAGCTTTTGACAAGGTCCCTCATGGGAGACTCTTGGGAAATTAAAAAGTCATGGGATAGGAGGCAGTGTACTATTGTGGATCAGGAACTGGTTAAAAGATAGAAAGCAGAGTGGCCAATTTTCCCAATGGAGAAAGATGAATAGCGGAGTACCCCAGGGATCTGTGCTGGATCTGTTGCTTTTTAACATTGATAAATGACCTGGAATTGAGAACAAGTGAGGTAATCAAATTTTCAAATGACAAAATTATTCAAAATTGTTAAAACCCAAGAGGACCTTGATAAATTGGAAGACTGGATGTTGAAATGGCAGATGAAATTGAATGTGGACAAATGCAAAGTTATGCGCCTAGGAAAGAAAAACCCAAAGTATGGTTATACGATGCAAGATTCCACATTAGGAACCACCACTCAGGAAAAAGATTTAGGCGTCATTGTGGATACCATGTTAAAACCCTCGGCCCAGTGTGCAGCAGCGGCCAAGAGAGCAAATAGAATGCTAGGTATGATAAGGAAAGGAATGGAAAATAAAACAAAAGATATTATAATGCCTCTTTACCGTTCCATGGTGAGGCCACACCTTGAATATTGTGTGCAATTCTGGTTGCCATGTCTTAAAAAGTATATAGCAGAATTGGAAAAGGTGCAGAGAAGAGCCACCAAAATGGTAAAGATGATGGAAGGATACCCCTATGTGAAAAGGCTTAAAATGTTAGGGCTCTTCGACTTGGAAAACAGATGGCTGAGGGGGAATATGATAAAATAATGAATGAAGTGGAAAGGGTAAATGTAGGCCGGTTGTTTATGCCTTCAAAAAGTAGAAAGACCAGGGGACACGCAATGAAGCTACAATGTGGCACATCTAAGATTAATTGGAGAAAGTATTTCTTCACTCAATGTGTAATAAAAGTCTGAAATTTGTTACCAGAGGATGTAGTAAAAGATGTTAGTGTAGCCGGGTTTTAAAAAGGTTTGGAAAAGTTCCTGGAGGAAAGGTTCATAAACCATTATTATAGAGGACTAGATGTTGAAATGGCAGATGAAATTGAATGTAGACAAATGCAAAGTTATGCACCTAGGAAAGAAAAACCCAAACTATGGTTACACGATGCAAGGTTCCACATTAGGAACCACCACCCAGGAAAAAGATTTAGGCATCATCGTGGATAACATGTTAAAACCCTCAGCCCAGTGTGCAGCGGCGGCCAAGAAAGCAAATAAAATGCTTGGTATCATAAGGAAAGGAATGGAAAATAAAACAAAGGATATTATAATGCCTCTGTATCGTTCCATGGTACGACCGCACCTTGAATATTGTGTGCAATTCTGGTGGCCATATCTTAAAAAGGATATAGTGTTATTAGAAAAGGTACAGAAAAGAGCCACCAAAATGGAAAATGGGATGGAAGGCTACTCCTATGAAGAAAGGCTACAAAGGTTGGGGCTCTTCAGCCTGGAAAAGAGACGGCTGAGGGGAGATATGATAGAGGTCTATAAATTAATGAATGGAGTGGAACGGGTAAACGTAGATCGATTGTTTACGTTATCAGAATATAGAAAGACTAGGGGACGAGCGAGCGGGGACAGCTGGAGCCGGTGGTGGAATTAGCGGCAGGAGGAGCGTTGTAGCCCCGCCCCCCAGGACCTTTAAAAACCTGGTCCCCCGCTGGAGTACCGGAGCGAGTGGGGACAGCTGGAGCCGGTGGTGGAATTAGCGGCAGGAGGAGCGTTGTAGCCCCGCCCTCCAGGACCTTTAAAAACCTGGTCCCCCGCTGGAGTACCGGAGCGAGCGGGGACAGCTGGAGCCGGTGGTGGAATTAGCGGCAGGAGGAGCGTTGTAGCCCCGCCCCCCAGGACCTTTAAAAACCTGGTCCCCCGCTGGAGTACCGGAGCGAGCGGGGACAGCTGGAGCCGGTGGTGGAATTAGCAGCAGGAGGAGCGTTGTAGCCCCGCCCCCCAGGACCTTTAAAAACCTGGTCCCCCGCTGGAGTACCGGAGCGAGCGGGGACAGCTGGAGCCGGTGGTGGAATTAGCGGCAGGAGGAGCGTTGTAGCCCCGCCCCCCAGGACCTTTAAAAACCTGGTCCCCCGCGGTACGCGACCCGCGGGCGCGCACCCATGGTCGCGTGACCGAAGGGGCGTGACCAAAGGGGCAGGACACGCCCCTTCGGAGCAACGAGGAGTTACAGAAAGGTCTTGCGTGTCCATGGGCAAACGACGGAAGAAGGTGTTCCCTGCGACGAACACCCAAAAGGCCCCTAAGATCGTGGGCCCGATGGATGTGCATTTGCAAAAAGCTCAGGGAGAGCGTAAGCTGCCGGACTTGACCCTAGGGTCCGTGAGTACTGTTTCTGACTCTTCTTTAATTGCGCAGGGTGTTTCCCTACCCAGTCAGGAAGTTGAGACTTTAAAGGAGTTCTCCCCCAGAAGAGTCAGTCTGGGGATGGGATCCTTATTAGATAATACTAATGTTGCTGCTATTTCGGTTGTTCAGGAGGATAAAGAATTATTGTCTGTTCTTCCTACACCATTGGAGTTCCCCACTACCGTCCCATCAGTGGTCTCTCCAACAGATGTTTCCTTAAGAGATGTGTTTGAGGTAGTCACCCGCATGGAGTTATCCTTGCGGGTTTCTCTCTCTCAAGTTTCACAGTTTTCCAAGGATGTGGTACGGAAGTTGGGAACCCATGATGAATCTTTGGTAAAACATAATGTTGCTTTAAATAAATTAGGGGGTCAAGTCTCTGCTATGCAGGCAGTTGCTTCTTCATTTACTCATGATAATATTAATATTCATCATCAGATTGAGTCTCTTGAAAATGCTGTGCGCTTAAAAAAATTTAAGGTTTCTTAATTTTCCCCAGACTCATACCTTTCTCCTACTATTTTGTTGCATAAATATTTTAAAGAGGTCTTATCAATTGATGATGTTAATTCAATAAAGTTTTCCTCGGTTTATTATATTCCTTCGACTTTAGCGGAGACCTCCTCCCCTCTTGCCAACGACGCGGGTAAGGTTCCAGTATCCTCTTCACTAGATGTCTCCGCGTTTCTTGAGTCTTCCACGGATGAGATTCCTAATCGCGCCACCTTAATTGTTTCCTTTGTGTCATTGTCTGATAAAAATTTAATATTGCGGTTGTATTTTCCTAAAAAGAAACAATTATTTTGTGGTGGCGAGATACAGGTTTTCCCAGACGTGTGTAGACTCACTCAGAAACGAAGGAAAGCTTTTTTGGCACTGAAATCGCGCGTTGTGGCAATAGGGGCCTCCTTTTTTCTTAAATACCCTTGCAAATGTATTTTGATTTATCAACAGACAAAATATGTCTTTATGGAATCTGATTCATTGATAGCTTTTTTAGATAGTAAAGAATGTGTTTAGGATTATTTCTTTACTTCCTTTCTAAGTCTTAGGGTTAGATATTATTATTCCTATCTGGCTTTGTTAAAATGGTCGTTGTATTATTATGCTTGTTTTTTTGTGATCCTCTCGCTTCCATGACGTGGACTTGATTGTAATTCCTATCTTTGTTTATAATAAAGATTGTTAAAATTCAAAAAAAAAAAAGAAAAAAAAGAAAGACTAGGGGACATGCAATGAAGCTGCAGGGTAAACTATTTAAGACAAATAAAAGAAAATATTTTTTTCACTCAACGTGTAATCAAACTCTGGAATTTGTTGCCGGAGGATGTGGTAAAGGCTGTTATTGTAGCTGGGTTTAAAAAAGGTTTGATCAAGTTCCTGGAGGAAAGGTCCATAAACCATTATTAAAAAGGGACCCAGGATATCAATGCTTGACCCAATACAAGCATTGTGGGACCTGTGTCTCTTGGGGAAACTGCTAGGTACGTATGACCTAGATTGGCCACTGTTGGAAACAGGATACTGGGCTTGATGGACCTTGGTCTGATCCAGTATGGCATATCTTATGTTCTTATGTTCTTATGAAATTGGGATAAGCAACGTGGACGCTGTCTATCTTTTGGGAACCTGACAGGTACTTGTGACCTGGTTTGGCCACTGTTGGAAACAGGATACGTGGCTTGATGGACTTTGTTCTACCCAGTATGGCATATCTTGTGTTCTTTTGTTCAAAGGGGAGTGAGTTACGTGTAGGGCAAGGGAAAGGGATCCAGAGACTGAGGACCGTAAAGGGGAAGTTGCTGCAAGTAGAAGACAATAAAGGGGAGTGAGCATGTGAGAAGGGGAGTAGGCAGAGCCTTATGTCATAGAGGTCCCAAACCCTGCCTGAATTTGAAGAAGGCATAGCCAGCTAGTGAGCTTTGGGGCCCCTCCAGTGAGTACTATAGATGAGGGATTGTAAAGGAGAGGGAGTTCCAGAGGTGAGGGTTAAGAAGGGGAAGTCTCGAGATCTGGAAGCTGTAAAACGGGACAGCAATGCTCAGGAAACTCCTTAGATGGGGGCTAGCAGAGGGGGGAGGAGCCTCAGAGGCAGGAGAGGAACAAGACCGCCATTGGAAAGGGATCTTCATATAGGAGACAGGAAAGGGAACTGAGCTGGATAAGGAGGACGTGAATACCATAGAGAACGGAGCCTCTAGGGGTAGGGGAGGGGAGAGCAAGGGAGGGTGACTGTAGGAGATTAGGAGTGTGCAGGTAAAAAAGTCTTTTTTGGCATTTTCTTTGCTTAGGTCATTTTTGTCTCATCTTAACAGACATCATATCTTGTTAGCAAGTCATATTTCATAGTATTAGAAGCTGAAACAGCATATGCTAAAATTAAGTGAAAAGGTTGAACAGTGACACGTTTCCCCTTCCTCCATGGGCAGACTCTCAGTAAAGTACCAAACACTGTGTGGGGTGAGGGAAGTGTGAATGCCCGTGAGTGGGGGGTGTCTGGCAGGCGTGTGGAGCGTACATGGGAGTCACGCGGGTGGGACTGGCTGATGCCAGGGAGTGTGTGAGTGTGTGACAGTGTCACCTGAGAGTGCAGAGTGCAGTCTGTGAGGAGAGTTGATGATTCGGGGTAATTTGGTTGTGGGATGGGTGTGTTTTTCAAGATGTTCTCACCCCTCTTTCACCTTCTTATGTCTTTCTCCCTCTCCCCCCCCCCCCCGGGTCCTTTTACCTTACATCTGGGCTGGGTCTCCGTTGCTTGCGCCGAGGTCCTCGGACGGCACCAAATGCTGCACTTTTCCTTCTCTTGCACATTATGGGGTATGTTTACTAAACTGCGGTAACGTTACATACTGCTCGTTATGTAACATTAATGATTGTTAGGTAACGTTAATGCGCGTTAACGTTACTTAATGATCGTTAATGTCCCCGGCCGCGGTAAACACCGCAGAAGGTGGAGAGAGGGGGGAGAGAAGGGGTCAATGGGCGGAGAGTGGGTGAGGAGAGGCCCCTTTCACACTAACGCGCTGAACTGAAGGGCTGAATCCTACTGCGAATGAAAACCTGCCGTTAGATGCACATTTGCAGGAGAGAGAAACCATTTAAGTGTCAGCAATGTACAGCATAGACAGGGAGCCCAAGAAACGTGATAGTAGTGCTCCATTTTCAGCAACACCATAGTGCCAAAGTATGAATGGCCACTATCGCAATGGTGCAAATGGGGCATAGGGGGCTGCAGGCAGGACATGTAGCATGGGCAGCTGGGGCACAGGGTGGACCAGGCGGGTGCCTAGGTGGCACATAGGAACATAGAAACCAGAAATCAGCAAGACAGCAGCTGACCAAGGCCAAACACAATCCACCTCTATCTACCTGGTTCACCCTAGCCAATAGTTGCTAGGGCACTGACCTGACATCCCCCCAGCCATCCCGCCCCCATGTGGAAGGGACATAGTATTGGTAGGCAGTGATGGGGGCGGGGATGTGAGGATGTCCATGTATGCCCCCCCACCCCGGGATCTGTTCCCTAGGCGGGCGCCTAACTACACAGTGGATGGCCTGGGACTGTGCACTACCAGCACCGACAGCAAATGGCCATGTCAGCGTGGCAGGGGGGGGGGGTGTGCCCGTACTGGAGGGGGCAGTGCCACCTCCCTGCAGTGGACCTAGGCCATGCCCTGCATCAGTACATGGTGTGCAGTGCAACATACAAAGTCTGGCTGAGGAAACGTACAGGTATCCCCAGGGACTATTGTGCATCTGTGGCAACAGTGTGGTGCAGTACACCCAGCCAGTGTGTCCAGAAGCAGAGGGTCACAGGTTCAAGCCCCAGCTGTGGTTCCTGCAGAGCCTGTCCCTATGTTTCACCCTACAACGCAGATACAACAGCAACATGTGCAAAGCCCAAAGCAGCGGCGAACAGGGGTACAAACACCCACCCACACAGGCTCCACAATCCAAAGATGCATGGAGAGTCAGGCTGTTGGCCCCAGCATTGAGCTGATGTTATCACCAGAGCACTACTACTACCCCCTGCACAGTTTAGCAATGTCGGTACTGTGATCAGGACCAGTGTGGTGGGCAGGGTTGCCAACCACCCTATCTTTGTACAATGCTGCAATAGGAGTGAGCGTGTGTGTATATCTATCCATTGTTCTGTGGCTGCCCACCCTTCACTGGGCCCAAAATGTCCCACTGTTACCAGCATTAGCCTGAATAGGTGCATAATGAGGAGCAAGGTATTTTGGGTATGGCCCGGACAGGGCAGATTGTCCAGGATGCATCTTCACAGGGTGTGGAGCAATGGCTGGGACACTGTAGTGCAGTGGTTCTTAACCAGTCCTCCTTGAACCCCTAGGCCAGTCGGGTGTTCAGGATAGCCCTAATGAATATGCATGAGATATATATGCATTAGAGATATCCTGCCAACCTGACTGGTTTGTGGCCCTCTAGGGCTGGATTTGGAGACCCCTGCCTTACACCTCTGTCATTTAAGATTGTGAGTGGGCAAGCTGCAGATGTCCTAGACATCAAAAGGGTAGACAGAATGTGTCACATGCCTCCTCAGTTCTCACCACCACCAAAAAGTTGTCTAATAGACAATATTTTGGTGGTGGTGAGAAGAAAAGAGGCATGTGACAAATTCTATCTAACCTTTTTGATGTCTTGGAGATCTGCACCTTGCCCACTCACATTCTTAAATGACAGAGATGTAAGGCTGGGGTCTCCGAATCCAGCCCTAGAGGGCCACAAACCAGTCAGGTTGGCAGGATATCTCTAATGCATATATATCTCATGCATATTCATTAGGGCTGTCCTGAACACCCGACTAGCCTAGGGGTTCAAGGAGGACTGGTTAAGAACCACTGCTGTAGTGCCTGACCACCATTTGCATGGACAGGGTGGCCACAGCATGGCATGCTGGGAGGGCACTCACTCTGAACGAGCAGTGACCATGGCAGGTCTAGGTTCCCATGTAGTGCTCTACACTATCTGCCTCCAGTGATATATTTGTGTTCCTCAGTGCTGGGGTCCCAATCACTGAGATGCCTGCTTGTTGCACATAGTTTCTCTGTGAACATGCACTATGGACTGGCTGGTGGACTGTCTGCAGTTAGACTGTGCATGGTCAGAACACCTATAAGGTACAGTCTGAATGTGCTGTCTGCTGGTGACTGGCAGACAGTGATGGGAGGCAGTTGTGGTTTTCCAGACCTAACCCCAGCATTGCTGCTTGTCTGCCACTGCCCCAGTCATAGGTATGGCTCTGGCCCACCAACCCTGGAGCGCTGTCTCATACAAACAGGATGGAGGTTGCTTCCCCGGGGTGGGCGCACCTGTTCTTTACCTACAAAAAGGGTGATGTGGGCCCTTTGGGGTATGTAGTGTATACCACTGTGACCTATAAAGGCACTGCTACACACACCTCATGCAATTCTAGAAACCCCTCTGCCCTGATAACAGCTGCCCATGTCAGCCAGACCATAACATGGGGTACACACCAATCTTTCTGGTGTCTGGTCCCACAGGGCCACATGTGGCTGTAGGATATAGATGGACACCAAATTACCTTCGGCTACACTGCAAGAAACACCTGTCACACACTGGTAGTGATGGGGATGTACAGCAGGACCTATCTCTAGCACCATATGTACTGCGGACCTAGTGCTGGGCACCCATCCTATCCCTCAGGGTGAACACAGAACCTGCACAATGGCATGGTCTGTAGCTACTCTGTGCCAGTGTCACGCCCTGTCAATTCGTCTTTCCAAGCTGAGGTACCGGAGAGGTGCAGACCTCATTTGGTGATCAGCTGTAGACTGCTATTCAGCATGTGCATTGCATCATGGGTACTGGTGGGGTTATTCTCTCCTGGCACTCAGAGCAGACAGTTTGTGTGGTGACCTGCAGTCCTTCTGTACCCAGACATTGCTGTGATATACACCATGGAGGTATAGCCTACTGGTTAATACAATGCCATTCTTGGCAGTGTTCATGGGTTCAGTTCCTCATTGTTCCCTCCTCTCATGCCTGTCCTGCTCAAATAGTGTGCATGCCTGTAGAGGTCATATTTTTGCAGAACTGTGCTTCCAGCCCATAATACCCTTGCCACAATTGCCAACATTCCCTCAGTCCATCTATCTGCGTCTGTCAGCTGTGTAGAGTCCTGTCTGCCAGTGCAGGCTGCCACCCCATGTCATGCACTGCTACCCTTTCCTGCATTGCGCCTCTTCACGCTTGCCTCGCCTGTGCCTGATCTGCATGGCACCACCACTCCTCTGTCCACTCATCATTGTAACTATCCTGCCACCTCCGCCTCCACTGGGGGGACATGTATTCCCATCGTCTGCCACCAACTGTTTTTCCGGTACTTTACATTGCCAACACCCTGTGCTGTGGTACAGCTGCCCCACCATGTTTGTCATCAGTACTGGCAGGCACATGGGATGCCCGCAGATATGGCAGGTGCAGCGGCTCCCACCTCTCCCTCCATCACTCACCTGTTCATTGTGTTTCCTGAGTGCTCTATCTAGTATTAGGGCTACATTTATTTATTTAGCTGTATTTATATCCCGCTTTTCACCGGGTCAAAGCGGTCAATTGGGGGATACATTTAACACGAGGGGATATGAGACACATACGCTAATACTTACAGGGAACATGGGCAATGGAGGGTTAAGTGGCTTGCCCAAGACCACAAGGAGTGCCTGTAGGACTAGAAATCCCAGTCCCTCCGGCCTGAGATTGCTGTCCCCAGGTGGGACTTGAACCCCCGGCCCTCCGGCCTGAAGTACCTTGTCCTAACCACTAGACCACTCCTCCCTGTTCTGTTCCACATAAGTCATGCATGTCATCCTGAGGCACCTTGCAGTCCCTAGGGCACACTAACCTAGGACACCATAACCTTGTTAGGCCACCTTAACCTATGGTTCCATAGCCCAGGGTGCCTTCTGCGGTGCCTTGTCCAAGGGTGCCTAATATGGCGCTTAGCCTAGGAGGCCCTATAGGGCACATTATGAGGCATCTTACAGGGCACCTTGCTAGGCACCTTATAAGGCACCTTACATGGCACCTTACTGGGCACCTTACAAGGCACCTTACAAGGTGCCTTACAAGGTGCCTTGTAATGCTCATTAGTCTAAGACGCCTTGTAATGCGTGTTAGCTGCTACAGCTTGCTGCAACGATGCAACACCCACGCCTTTATATGGGCATCTCTACCTTTACCGCGGAACCTAACGCGAATGACATTACCACCGTTTTGTAAACATACCCCTATGTGTTGGTTTGTTACAAATGCACAAGAAAACCTGTGCATGTGGATGGGCGGATGGACAGACAGATGGACTGACCCTCCACAAGAGGTAAGACTGGCATAAAAATGCACATTTGTTCAGGAAGCTGGAAAAGCCTCAGGGCCGCCCTTCCATTGAGCACAGGGCCCTGGGTGAGATCCATTCCGCAGGGTTTGCAGGGTCAGCTTCAGAAGGAGCCAGGCATGCCAGAGGCCCCAGCTCACCTCTGCACAGCGCTGGAGTGAAGAGCAGCGTGCTCCTTCACTCACTCGTTGAGTGCTGGGAAAAAGGAAATGACCTTTAACCTTTCCTAGCATTCAGCAGGTTACACGTGAACACAGTGCTAGTGAAGGAGTACACTGATCTTCATGCCATCGCTGTGCAGAGGTGAGCTGGGGCCTCTGGCATCATTGGCTCCCTCGTAAGCTGCTCAGACAGGTGTGGGGCTCTTTGGGGTGGGGTGGAGGCTAGGATAGGACTGGAAATGGCTGATGGGGGTGGCTAGGAATGGAAATGGGCTAATGGGGGGGCAAGAATAGGACTGGAAATAGGCTGATGCGGGGCTTGGACTGGAAATTGGCTGATAGAAAGCTGGAGAAGGACTGGAAATGGCTGAGGTGGGCTAGGATTGGAAATGGGCTGATGGGGGTTTGGAATGGAAATGGACGGGGTGGCTAGGATAGGACTATAAATGGCTGATAAGGGGCTAGGAATGGAATGGGCTGATGGGGGCTGGGATAGGACTGGAAATGGGCTGCTGAGGGGAGGGCTTGGACTGTATATGAGCTTATGGGGGCTGGGATAGGACTGCAAATGGCATATGGGGGAGGCTAGGATTGGAAATGGGCTGATGGGGGAGCTTGGACTAGAAATGGGCTAATGGGGGCTAGGAGAGGACTAGAAGGCTGATGGGGGGGGGGGGCTAGGACTGGAAATGGGCTGATGTGGAGCTTGGACTGGAAATGGGCTGATGGGGAGCTCTGATAGGACTAGAAATGGGCTGATGGGGGACCAGGAATGGAAATGGGCTAATGGAGGGTTGGGATAGGACTGGAGATAGACTGATGGGGGGGGGGGCTTGGACTAGAAATGGGCTAATGGGGGGCTAGGATAGGACTGGAAATGACTGATGGGGGGCTAGGACTGGAAATGACTGATGGGGGGCTAGGACTGGAAATGGGCTGATGTGGGTGGATTGGAGAATGGGACTAGAAGGGAGTGGATGCTGGGTGGGGCTGGAACTAGAAGGGAGCTGATATTAGAGGAGGAAGTGAAAGGGATTGGGCTGAAGGAGTGAGGATGGGGAAGGGAAAAGATAGTTTGTGGGAGGGAAGAAAAATCTATGATTGGCAGGATATTGGGGAGAGTAAGTGGGGATTGAGGATGGAGGGGTAAAATTTGAGTGGATGAAAAAGAAATAAAGAAAGAAATAGAGGACAGAGCAAAAGGAGAAAGATTAGTATGTTAAAGCAGATGTAGAGAAAAATGGAAAAAATCTAGAAGAGAGAAGAAAAGACAAATGGACAGCAGACGATGGAGAGATAGCAGAAGACACGAAGAAACCAGAAGAAAGTGACTGGAGCAATTGCGACGGAAAAATAAAATGTGCAAACAACAAAAGGTAGAAAAATACTTTTTTATTTTGAATTTATTAACTGGAATATGTCAGCTCTGGGAAATGTACATTGTTAACGTCTGCACTTTGTTTAGTACAAGAGGAAATTAATTTATAGTTTTATTTCTGCAGTGTTGTTGTACATTCCAAGTTTGGCTTTTGGGGTTCCCAGTTGAATTATTGTCTTTCTATTTTTAAATTGTGATCCCTTGTTCTTTGTGTGGTGATGGTCTATGTTCTGCATGTGTAACCGAGCTGAGGTATTCTGTTCATGTAGTTTCTATGTGACAGTGCCACTTGTTCAATTTCCCCAGTAGGAGATGTACTGGTATCCTCTGAGATATATTGGTTTAATATTTGCAGTGTTGTCTTTTGATAGGTAGGGTTTTGTGCTTTGTAAGTCCTGGTAGTGCTGTTACGATACGGCGGGTTTGCTATGGGTTCTAAATGGGCAGTGTTTATAGTAGTTCCTAATGTGCCTGGCGGTTGGCACTGGAGTATAGTAATGTAGAAATCTGGTAGTCTTTCTTTATCCAGACACTCATTAAGAGGCATGTTTACTAAACGTTAGTGCATGTTAACATTATGCAAATATGTATGCAAATGAGGCCCTTATGCAAATGAGGCCCCACAATGAGCCTGCGCACAGGGCCCCGCACCCCCCCCTTGGGCTGCCCCTGGAAAGTCACAGAATGAGTAAGAGAAAAACACCTGAATGGCACTGATTATAGAGGCCTCCAATCAGTCAATGTGGCAGAGAGATACCAACTTATTTCCCATCATGTTGGCTGCCACAGACTTGATGAAGACGAATGTTCAAACACATCTTATTAAATTACCCATACCTGTTACAAACTGAAGAAGGATGCTCTCTTTGGCACGATGCAAGCACTACACTGAGCATTAGCAGGAAATTTGAGAGTCTGAGATCCTACTCTACATACTCTGGGACTTAGCAGTGAGGTTCATGACTGTCATGGTATGCACAAAAGTAACCCGTAGGAAAAGCAGCAGGGAAAGAGAGCCTGAGACAGGGAGCAGAAGGGGGGAGGGGGAGGGATTACAGGGGGAATATCCAATTTTAGAGGTGGTAGATGGCTAGGTGAAGTGATTTCTGGAAACAGAGGATAGTAGGATAAGTGGATAAGAACTGAAGAAGCCACAGGTAAGACTAGGCAAGTGAGGGTGAGATGAGGTGGGGATGGGGTGGGCTATATCGGAAGTGAGGGTGAGGTGGGCTGTAGAGGAAGTGAGGGTGAGGTGGGGTGGGGTAGGCTATAGAGGAAGTGAGGTGTGGTGGGGTGGGGTGGGCTATAGAGGAAGTGAGGATGAGGTAGGGTGGGTGTAGAGTGATGTGGGGTGGGGTGGGCTACAGAGGAAGTGAGGGTGAGGTGGGGTGGGGTGGGCTATAGAGGAGGTGAGGTGAGATGGGGAGGGGTGGGGTGGGCTATAGAGGAAGTGAGAGTGAGGTGGGGTGGGGTGGGCTATAGAGGAAGTGAGGGTGAGGTGGGCTATATAAGTGAGGGTGAGATGTGGAGGGGTGGGGTGGGGTGGGCTATAGAGGAAGTGAGGGAGAGGTGGGCTATATAAGGGAGGGTGAGATGGGTGGGGTGGGGTGGGCTATAGAGGAAGTGAGGGTGAGGTGGGCTATACATTTGAGGGTTAGATGGGGAGGGGTGAGGTGGGCTATAGAGGAAGTGAGGTTGGGGTGGGCTATAGAGGAGGGGTGGGTGAGATGGGGAGGGGAGGGGATGGGGTGGGCTATAGAGGAAGTGAGGGTGAGGTGGGGAGGGGATGGGGTGGGCTATATAAGTGAGGGTGAGATGGGGTGGGGTGGGCTATAGAGGAAGTGAGGGTGAGGTGGGGAGGGGATGGGGTGTGCAATAGAGAACGTGAGGCAGAATTGGGCTGAGGTTGGGTGGGGTGGGCTATAGAGGAAGTGAGGGTGAGGTGGGCTATATAAGGGAGGGTGAGATGGGGATGGGAGGGGGTGGGGTGGGCTATAGAGGAAGTGAGGGTGGGGAGGGGGTGGGGGTGGGGTGGGCTATAGAGGATGTGAGTGTGAGATGGAGAGGGGAAGGGGAAAAGGGGTGGGCTACAGAGGAAGAGAGGGTGAGGTGGGGTGGGCTATAGAGGAAGTGAGGGTGAGGAGGGGTGGGGTGGGCTATAGAGGAAGTGAGGGTGAGATGGGGAGGGGTGGGGTGGGGTGGGCTATAGAGGAAGTGAGGGTGAGATGGGGTGATGTGGGGAGGGGGTGGGGTGGGCTATAGAGGAAGTGAGGGTGAGATGGGGAGGGGGTGGGGGTGGGCTATAGAGGAAGTGAGGGTGAGGTGGGGTGGGGTGAGGTGATGTGTGGAGAGGGGGTGGGGTGGGCTATAGAGGAAGTGAGGGTGAGATGGGGGAGGGGTGGGGTGGGCTATAGAGGAAGTGAGGGTGAATTGGGGTGGGGAGGGGTGGGGTGGGCTATAGAGGAAGTGAGGGTGAGATGGGCTATATAAGGGAGGGTGAGATGGGGATGGGAGGGGGTGGGGTGGGCTATAGAGGAAGTGAGGGTGGGGAGGGGGTGGGGTGGGCTATAGAGGATGTGAGTGTGAGATGGAGAGGGGACGGGGAAGGGGTGGGCTACAGAGGAAGAGAGGGTGAGGTGGGGTGGGGTGGGCTATAGAGGAAGTGAGGGTGAGGAGGGGTGGGGTGGGCTATAGAGGAAGTGAAGGTGAGGTGGGCTATATAAGGGAGGGTGAGATGGGGATGGGAGGGGGGGGGTGGGGTGGGCTATAGAGGAAGTGAGGGTGAGATGGGGAGGGGTGGGGTGGGCTATAGAGGAAGTGAGGGTGAGATGGGGAGGGGTGGGGTGGGCTATAGAGGAAGTGAGGGTGAGATGGGGTGGGGTGGGCTATAGAGGAAGTGAGGGTGAGATGGGGAGGGGTGGGGTGGGCTATAGAGGAAGTGAGGGTGAGGTGGGCTATATAAGGGAGGGTGAGATGGGGATGGGAGGGGGTGGGGTGGGCTATAGAGGAAGTGAGGGTGAGATGGGGATGGGTGGGGTGGGCTATAGAGGAAGTGAGGGTGAGATGGGGAGGGGTGGGGTGGGCTATAGAGGAAGTGAGGGTGAGATGGGGAGGGGTGGGGTGGGCTATAGAGGAAGTGAGGTTGAGATGGGGAGGGGTGGGGTGGGCTATAGAGAGGAAGTGAGGGTGAGGTGGGGTGGGGTGGGCTATAGAGGAAGTGAGGGTGAGGTGGGCTATACATTTGAGGGTTAGAGGGGGAGGGGTGGGGTGGGCTATAGAGGAAGTGAAGATGGGGGTGGGGTGGGCTATAGAGGAAGTGAGGGTGGGGTGGGCTATAGAGGAGGGGTGGGTGAGATGGGGAGGGGAGGGGGTGGGGTGGGCTATAGAGGAAGTGAGGGTGAGGTGGGGTGGGGTGAGGTGATGTGGAGAGGGGGTGGGGTGGGCTATAGAGGAAGTGAGGGTGAGATGGGGAGGGGTGGGGTGGGCTATAGATGAAGTGAGGGTGATGTGGAGAGGGGATGGGGTGGGCTATAGAGGAAGTGAGGGTGAGATGGGAGGGGTGGGGTGGGCTATAGAGGAAGTGAGGGTGAGATGGGGAGGGTGGGGTGGGCTATAGAGGAAGTGAGGGTGAGATGGGGAGGGGTGGGCTATAGAGGAAGTGAGAGTGAGGTGGGGTGGGGTGGGCTATAGAGGAAGTGAGGGTGAGATGGGGATGGTTGGGGTGGGCTATAGAGGAAGTGAGGGTGAGATGGGGAGGGGTGGGGTGGGCTATAGAGGAAGTGAGGGTGAGATGGGGAGGGGTGGGATGGGCTATAGAGGAAGTGAGGGTGAGATGGGGAGGGGTGGGGTGGGCTATATAGGAAGTGAGGGTGAGATGGGGAGGGGTGGGGTGGGCTATAGAGGAAGTGAGGGTGAGATGGGGAGGGGTGGGGTGGGCTATAGAGGAAGTGAGGATGGGAGCACAAAACAGGCCAAGATGGAGCTTCTTATCTTTCCCCGTAAACTCACTTCTTCCCGTCTCCCTTTCTTTATTTCTGTGGATAATACTGTCATCCCCCTCCCCCCAGTGCCCTAAGCCCATTATCCTGGACTCACCTTTGACCCCTTTCTATCTGTCTTTGCACATATCCAGCACACTATTAAAGCTCATTGTTCTTTCTCTTAAAGGTTTCCAAAATCCAGCCCTTCTTTCCTCTCACACTATCTAATAAACCCTTATCCACTCTCATCATTTCCCACTTATACTGCAACCTGCTTCCCACAGGCCTCTGCCCTTCGATATCCAGAAGTCCCTCTTCCACTGCTGGCCTCAGACTCTGCTCCTTCTGCCTTCCTGGGCCGTGTGCTGGGCTCCCTCTCAAATCCAGGTTCAAAGGGCACCTCTTTGAGGGCGGTTTTAAGTCCTAACCCCTTACTCTGTTGTTTATGCTCAAATGTTTCTAATTGTTTTCAGAATCTCTTATTTCTTCTGTTTGCCTGTCTTGACTATCCCGTAAGCTCCATGGGACAGGGACTGTCTCTTGTATGTCTATGTCTAGTGCTGCACACATCAAGGTTTTTTTTAGTGCCATCAAATCAGCTCCTTCTGGGTTTTCTTGGCAATGTATCACCGGAAGCAGATTGTCGGCCTTTCTTCTGAGGCAAGGGAGGGTAAAGAGACATGCCCAAGATCACAAGGAGTGCCAGTGGGAATCAAACCCTTGATTTTCTGGGTACTAGGCAAACGCTCTAACCACTAGGCTAGAGTATTTTATTTATTTACATTCTCTTATATACCGTGCTATTCTGCATCAGTGCGGTTTACATTGAACAAACTGAAATTACATTGAACAGGGCATTATAACTTGGAGATAACTATTTTACAGGGAACATGGGCTATGGAGGGTTAAGTGGCTTGCCCAAGACCACAAGGAGCACCTGTGGGACTAAAAACCCCAGTCCTTCCGGCCCAAGGTTGCTGTCCTCTAGTGGGATTTGAACCCCCGACCTGAACTACCTTGCCACAACCACTAGGCCACTCCTCCACTCCAAAGTAAGGAGCAACAAGTGAGGGCAGGAAGCAGGGGTGAAGGGATAGGAGACTGAACCACAGAGATAAGAAACAAGACATAGTAACATAGTATCGTAGTAACGTAGTAACACAGTATTGTAATAATGCAGTAACACAGTCACATAGTATATGACGGCAAATAAAGACCAGCATGGTCCATCTAGTCTGCCCAGCAAGGTGGCAAGAGTAGGTACACCTGCTGCTCCATGCAGGCCACCCCTCCCCATGCCTTTGTTTAGGGGTGTACCCACCGCTCCTTGCCGGTCACTTTGATTTGTTAAGATATAAGAGGCAGTTAAATTTATTTTGATTTTATCTTGTTTCGATAAAGGGATCCACTGTGTCTGTCCCATGCCCTTTTGAATTCTGTCACTATATTTGCCCCACCACTTCCATCGTGAGGGCATTCCAAGCATCCACCACCCTTTCAGTGAAAAAGTATTTCCTGACGTTGCCTTTCAGTTTATCCCCTTGCAGCTTCATGTTATGCCCTCTAGTTTTACAGCTTCCTTGTCTTTGGAAGAGGTTTGTTTGTTCATCAATACTCTTTAAGTATTTAAAGGTCCAAATCATATCTCCCCTATCCCTCCTCTCCTCCAGAGTGTACATATTTAGGTCTTGAAGACTCTTTTCATATGTCTTCTGACATAGGCTCCAAATCATTTTGGTTGTCTTTCTCTGAGCACAATATTCCAAGTGAGACCTCACTGGCGACTTGTACAGTGGCATTAGTGCCTCTTCCTTTCTGCTGGTAATTCCTCTCTGTATGCAACCCAGCATCCGTCTGGCTTTTGCCACTGCCTTGTCACACTGTTTCACCACCTTGAGATCCTCAGAAACAATCACTCCAAAGTCCTTTTCCTGGTCCGTGCACACCAACCTCTTGCCCCCCTATCACATACATTTCCCTTTGGATTTCTGCTTTCCAAGTGTATGACACTGCACTTCTTCACATTAAATCTTAGGAGGTTCAGACTGTTACTAGTCTATATACTTCGTAGATAGTTACCCCAGTTATGTCCAAGCTATAGTTCCTGTTCACTGTAAATACAATGCAGCCTGACTGCCTTGTATAGGGTTCTGTTATATGTAAACCACACTGATTTGAATAGCGCGGTACAGAAGAGAACGTAAATAAATAAATAAAATAAATCGTAACTGCCAAGCATTAGACCATTTTCCAGCTTTTGTAGATCTTTCCTCATGTTCCCCACTCCCTGAGGGGAGTCCACTCTGTTGCAAGAAGGAAGGAGTTTCAGCATCAGTGAATATTGTGGGTAGACTGAACTCCAGAGCGAGTTGGTGAAGGATGGAGGGAGGTCCAGGCATGTCGGAGAGATAGGGCAGAGCTCCGGAGACAGAGGACATGAGGAGGAAGTGAAGCAAAGAGACTGAATAAAGCGGACGAGCGAGTGTGCTGTAGGATCACGGCGAGCAAAGGGTAGGACGGTCCAGAAAAAGAGGCCTAGCATAAGCCAGGGGAGGGAGGCTAATGGGTCAAGAAACATAAGAGGATAAGAAAAGCCGCGCTGTGTCCATCGAGCCCGGCGTCCTGTCTCTGACAGTGGCCAGTGCAAGGCAGAAGCACATAGCATATCCCAAGAAGTACATCTGTTTCCCACAGCTCATCTCTAGAGATAGACAGTAGCTCTCTCGCGCCTACCTGACTGATCATTTTAATGCAGAAAGAACTAGGTGGAAAGTGGCAACTTCCACACAAGCCAACGAGCTGCTAACAAATGTAAATAAATACTGCAAATAACTGTAAATAAATGACAAGTTTTGTACATAGTTACGAGTCCCTGCCATACCGTTGAACATTGTAGCGACAAAGGGCTCGGACTGTTTATAGTTGCCCCAGTTATAAATCCAAGTTATGTCACCTGTTCAATGTAAGTACAATGCAGGTCCTTCCTGCATTGTACAAGGAAATGTTAATTGTAAACTGCACTGATTTTAAAGAGCGCGGTATAGAAAAGCTTTTAAATAAATAAATAAATAAAACAAGGATCAGCTACAAGAGCGAAGAGAGTGGAATAGCTTCTTTACTGGTACAACGCTCGACAGCCAAGTTCCAGCTACAATAGCCTTCGTCAGGGGTCTAAAACATATAAACATAACAAAAGATACATATTAATACTGTATAGAATATCAAGAATACAAATAATAAAAATTGAAAATGAAAAGATAAATCATGCATAAAAGAATATATATATAAAAGAAAATCAGATCATAGCAAACTCCAAAATCAAAAGTGAAAATAGCAGTGCAGAAAGATATTGCATGCAATGAGGACAAAATTGCATGCTACATAATTAACATCTTCAATTATAGCAGCATAACAGCAAAAAATAGTGAACAACAAAACTCAAAAAAATGATACAGGAACAGTACTGATTATGGAATGGATCATATATCTACTGTATATATCTGACTGCCCCTTTTCATGCACGTGTGTAACTCAACTCCAGCGCTGACAGCATTTTGCGATAGCGGTTTCAGGACATTTTCTTATGACTGATCCCTGTACAATCTAATTTCCTCCAGCGCCAGAACCATTTTGTGGGTGGAGTTGGGTTAAAAGTGGATGAAGATTGGCAGTGAGGTAAGAGATCGTGCATATTAATTGACTATACATTTAAACCGTGATGATTGATGTATTGATGCATTGGGTGCTGTTTTGTTTACAAGATATTGTGAAATTGGCACTGAATACAGTGAACAGTATAATATAAAAAAAGGAAAAAAGGTGCAAATCAATATGGATTCGGGATGGTTTTTTTAGACCTATGGTGGAGCTTGAAATCTTTCCCTGTTTGAAGGATTCAGCCAGCTCTTGGGTCCTTTTCCTTCCCCCAGTAAAAAATTATAGTCAAATTTTAGTTCCCCATTGCTGTGATAAAATGTTTTGAGAATTATCAAGTTGCATAATTCAGAGATGTATTATTTTGGTATAACTCTCTGAGTTGGGTATTATAGGGAATGACATGAATAAGTGTGAGCTATGGGGATAAAGGAGCCTGTTAGGACTGGGCCCTGCGCTATGTGCTAGAAGGGACCTGGACGTAGGAGGCAAAACGCAGGCCCTCCTAGGAGCCAAGAGCCATGTCTGTGCAGTGGTCTCTCTATCAGCTTTTAGCTTCTGACTCTCCTTTCACCAAACACTCAGTAGTCCCACACTATCCCCCCCCCCCACCCCCCATGGCTGAAAGTGCATTCTGCAGCGATCCAATTGCATTGCAGTGCAAATGTTTCCTGAAGGGAGTCCCTCAGAAGGGATCGGATCAAAGCAGCTTGCAAGAAAGATTAAAATCCGGCCCTTGTATTCTTGCATCAAGCAAATACACCGAATTCATCTGCTTTCCCAGTAAAGGGCGAAATGTGCTTACTGGCATGCAGCAAGAGGTTTAAAATAAATATTAGTGGAGTTTATTTTCATTCCCATCAGATCCAGGTTCCCCGCGTTGGATTCAGACGTGTAGCGCGGATGGCGGCCAGCAGATGGCGCTTCCTGTCTTATTATCCTCCAGGAAAGCTTAATGCCGAAGAAAGGCGGCGAGCCGACTTTGATTATTTCTTAATTAATGTGGATTTTTAATGTAAGGTTTAGTATTCGTCGTTTCGTTTATAACGAATGCGTTTGGTTATAAAATAAAGGAAACGAAGATTTTAGGAGTTCAGAGAAGGAGAGGGTTTTCTTTCGGTTTTTTTTTTGCTAGTACGAGTCTGGGTTCCCTTATATTAAGATTAAATATTAAAGGCTCAGCTATTTCCTCCCCAGAACGAATTGTTACAGCGATTCTACAAACGATTTGTCTCCATTCTGTAGGTTGCAGGATGCGATTTTCCTGTTCAACTACAACTCAAACTAAACCGCTTTCTGGAGAAAAGACAGAAACGGGTTTGCGGCTAATAGGAACCGTTCTACTCATTTTGATGGTTTTTCTGTCCCTGCAGGTTCTAGCAGTAAATAAGTCTTAAGACATAAAAGAAAAAAAGAAGAGAGAAAAAGAAAAAAAAAGGAAAAACTAGAGAAAGAAAGCGAGATCTAGCTGGAGACCTGGCAGGTTTCACGAGATGAACAAGTGGATTTCCCCCGAAACGAAAAACTCCTTTTTTCTTTCGAGAAACCGAGAATTTCGGCCCTTGGTGCCTTCAGGCGTTTAACGCTGCCCCATCCAACGAAAGGGGCTCTCAGCATATTTTCCCATGTACGAAAAAAATGAAATATACGGTAGCTAAAAAGTGTGAAATCTTGTTAAGTGGTAACGATATTTCCTTCTTAACGAACCATCATCTGAAAGATGGTTTTTCGTAGCCACGACCTTAGAGGTGTAATAATATAACATTTTTCCGGGATTAGCAATTAAGATTTTGTGTTTATTCACTTCACTTGCTAGAAACTCGAATTGCCCCTTTCCCCCTCAGCTTTGCGCTGCGCTAATTCCAGACGCTGCCGCGCAAGAGTAAACAGGGGTCTCCCCGGCTGCATATCGCTCACAGCATTCCGCTCCCGAAAGACATTACAGTGGTACATGAAATCGCACTGCGCATTTCCCTATGTATCAGGCTACATTAGAGTCGTAGATGACATGCTATTTATTCGCTTATGTGAAGATTATGCGGAATAAATGTCTTTTTGAGCTCTTTCTTCGTGCCGTTATTTCTCGGGCTGTAAAGCTTTCACACTTAGCAGTAAACGCTCCTGTATCTGGGCATAAAAGGGGGAGGCCTGCGAGCCGAGCAAAGTCGCCGCTTTAGACGGGAAAGAGGGGGCTAAAAGTAATACAAATAGAACTTAAAGACGAAGAAGAGGAGGAAAAGGCCGGGGGTGGGGAGAAGCCCGCGAGGTTCCCTTGCACCGGGGGGGGGGGGGGGGGCTCTAGCTCTCAGCGGCAGATATGCGCTTAAGTCCCGAATGGCGGCGTTTGCGGGGGGCTCCTGGGAGGTGGTCTCTGAGCGCGCGCCCACTCCCCCTGCCCCCTCCCGGCCCCAGCAGCAGCAGCAGGGCAGCGCCGGGCGCAGGGACAAGCTGGCAGCTCCTGGTGCCAGTCCCCCGACCCTCTCCTCGCCTGCTAATGGTCGTCTCCTCATTTGCTGCCTAATTGCACTATATAAAGCGGATAAGAGGCGAGCGAGCGAGTGTAGCCCAAAGCCAGAGCCGGTGCGTCCGTGGGCAGATGCAGCCATGCCCGAGACTGCCCCCGAGAGCTCGGCCACCGCCGCCTCCGCCAAGGACTCGCCCTTCTCCATCAAGAGCCTGCTGACCTGCGAGCCCCCCCGCCTCTGCCGGCCCCCCAAGGCTCTCTTCGGCCCCCTGAAGGACGCGCCCGCCTTCGCCCTGTCTCCCCTGGCCGAGCTGCCCTTCCCTCGCCTGGACCTGCCGGCGGCCCCGAGGTTCGCGCTGCCCGCCCACTACCTGGAGCGCTCGGCGGCGTGGTGGTATCCGTACAGCCTGGGCACCGGAGCCCGCACGCCAGGTACTGGGGCAAGCCGGGGCTCGGGGGCGCCGCTGCCGTTGCGCGCTTTGCTTGCCGCTTTGCGCCACTTCTAACGCGCTTTTTGCTCTTTCTGCTTTGCAGCCGCCGACAAGACGCTGCTCCTGGGCTCCTCGTCCCCGGCCTCGGGCACCGACAGAGACTCGCCGGAGCCGCCGCAGCCGCCGGAGCCCAAAAGCCCCGACGAGGTGCTGCTGGAGGAGAGCGAGTCCGAGGAGGGCGCTAAGAAGGACGGCGAGTGGCACCGGCAGCCCCCCAGCCCCCAGCAGAAGCCGTGCCGCAAGAAGAAGACCCGCACCGTCTTCTCCCGGAGCCAGGTCTTCCAGCTCGAGTCCACCTTCGACATGAAGCGCTACCTGAGCAGCTCGGAACGGGCCGGGCTCGCCGCCTCCCTGCACCTCACCGAGACCCAGGTCAAGATCTGGTTCCAGAACCGGCGCAACAAGTGGAAGCGGCAGCTGGCGGCCGAGCTGGAGGCGGCCAACCTGAGCCAGGCGGCGGCGCAGCGCATCGTGCGGGTGCCGATCCTGTACCACGAGAACTCTGCCGGCGGCGAGGCCGGCAGCCCGGCGGTGCCGGCAGCGCTGCCCTTCCCGCACGCCGTCTACTACTCGCACCCGCTGCCGCTGCTGCGGCCCGTCTAGCGCGCTGACTTGTGCGGATAGGGACCGACCGGACTCCTCAGGGTACAAGGTGCACTCGCTGTGCGCGCACTGGGACTTTGCGGCGCGCAAGGGCAAAGACTGGCAAGCACCGGAATCCTGCTTCCCTCCCCCCCCCCTCCACGTTTAGTTGTCTGTGACCTTCCTCCCTGTAGCCGCCTAAGCGACAAGAGACACATTTGTACCTTTTGCTTTCTTTCACTGTACTTTTCTCCTCTGGTGACATATTTGTGCTTTGGAGCGTGCAATACGAGGGGGGAGCCCTAAGGCGCCGGCAGGGATTCCGGGTGCCGCATGGAAAAATGCAAAGTGAGATGGGGCGGGGGGGGGGGGGGGGCAGCCCGGTGCTACAATTAAAGAATTCGCTTTGTATTTATTTATTGTTAAACGATTTTGCAGCGCTTTAAGTGAAGGACAATCATACTTAATGGAATTTTAACTTATTTGGTACATGCAAAATTGTTTTCCCAAGTCCCCGCCGGCCCAACAGCATTTTGGGGTAGGGGGCGAGGAAAAATAGGGCTCCTGCCCCGTCCCAGCCCGGGCCGCTCCCTCGACGATAATGTTCTTTTTTGTTCAATTTATTTGTCAAACTGAATATTGTTGTGATAAAGGAAAATAAAACCCGTGTTCCTTCTTTGCCTTCTCTGTGTGATTTTGGAGGAGCCGCACAGAGCAAAATATTTGCAACCTCTTCATAACGGGGTTTCGCAGATTTATTTCTCCAACACTGAATAAAGCAAATTGAGAATTTCACTCTGCAAAAATCAGAAATCGCCCTGTGCTTCTTGTCATAAACGTGCAAATGTAAGGGCGGAATTTAGCAGGCGAAATGTTTGCATGTCCAGCGGGGTTGCGGAAATAATAAAGAGGCCGGGAAGCCACCGGTACCTTTGTGTCTTTTAGCAATTCATCTTGCACCCTGCTTTGCTCCACTCTTGCAAAATAGAATATAAATAGGATACAATCGAATGCAATGGAATATAATGTAGAAACGGGAGGCGAGCGAGCTGGGAATTAGCTGCCAAGCGGCATTCAGGTGCTCTTGAGCGATTTCCTGGGCCGTTCGAGATCTCAAAGGAACGGGCAAAGGGTCGTTTGGGCTTGGGCGAGTGCTGCGGCTTTGCCAGTCGGGGCTCGGGTGGGGCCGGAGGTGAAGCTCCGCAACCCCTGCAACAGCCGCCCGCAGGAGCGGCTCCCTCCGAGCCTCACACATAATACGCGCGGCTCCCCCCGGTCGTTCTTCCTGCAAAGGGATCTCGGCTTAGTATTTTGGAGTTTGCTTTTCTTGGGCCTCGCCTGGCTGATTTGATTTTTCGATTTAAGAGATAAATATCGTTTTCAGTTGATAGAAAACCGCTCCCAATCATTTTTGTGTGTGTGCTTGTGTCAAAGTTTTCAAAAGCTAACAAGGAAAATAAAGCTCCATTTATTTGGCGTTGCTTTTGCTGCCATGTGTCGTAAATGAGGAATAAACAGAAAATTCTGAGTCAAACTCTGCTGCCCTGTGTGTCAAATAGAAACAAGGTGAAGCCTTCCCGTGTTTGCTCTACTAACTCCGGGAGAAGTCCAGGGCAGCTCATTAAAGTGTTGCAACAGCAAACAGCCGCAGATTCCCCGGCGATAGACCCAGGTTCTGGACTGACCCAGTCCTTACTAGCTCGTTTGTTACAAGCTGGGCCCGGCCCTTCCCCTCCTTTCACAGTGCTGGGGAGGGCTGCGGACCCCCGAGGCCCCCTCCAGACCAGGAGGCTGGTACTTGCCTCCCACAGACATGGCACCTGCACCCCCTCCCTCCCTCCCCTCCACCCCCCCCCCCCGTAGGTAAAGAGCCTCCAGAGAGACACCTCTAAGATCCTGCTCAGTCGGTTCTGAGCCTCAGTCAATCGCCTGCAGCCGGCCTGCAAAGCGCGGAGCTGAGGTGGCTCATGTCTAGGGCCCCAGTGTCGCTGAGAAGGAAAGTGCAGTCCGCACAAAGGCGCTCGGTGCCCTCCTCCGCCGGCCCCCTCCCAGGGGCAGCAGTGGCATCCCGGGCGCCTGTTCCAGAGCCGCGGCTGCTCGTGTTTATCGCTGGTGCTCAGCTCTGCGCTCGCCCGCAATGAAAAGCCAGCGGCTGACTGAACCGATCTCGCTTCGGTGTTTGTATTAATAACACACATGTATTTCTTTTATTTGGTAGTAAATAGATGGTTTCTGTGTATAGCAAACAGCCGAGAGAAAGATATAAACTTCCCAGACACCGGGAGATTTGGCGATTCTGCAGCAGCTGAAGACAGCAGAGATAAGAGACGGGACGGATCCTTCACCCCACCGCGGCAAACTTTCTTTGGGCAGCTCTGGGAGGTTGGTCTTGTTTTTCCTTCTTCTTTCCCCCGTTCCTGTTCCCATAGAGGACGTGCCTGGGTGGGCTTTAGCCGTGCAGGCGGCTTGGCATCCGCACAGGTCTCTGCGCCAGGCCACGGTCTGTAAAATCGCATCACCGAGGTGCTGCTGACCTTGGCTGTGCTCTCCAAGGGCCAAATTAGCCCTCGATGGTTGCAAAACAGGACAGGGAGGCCCCCGCCCCTGCCAAGGAAAGGAAGCGGCTACTTAGCAGAAACATTGTGACTGATTTCTGAAAGATCTGATTTACTGCCTCAGATCCCTCGATTTAAAACCAAATTACTTTAATTCTGTCAGAAACCCTTGTAATTTGTCACTGTTTGCTAGCATCGGAGCATCTTGTAAAGCCATGCAGTGCAACTCTGTATCGTTCTCTTTCTCTTTCCTTTCTTTTCGTTTTTATTCTCTCTCACTTCCGTGAAATCCCTAAATGACTACAGACAAGCAGGAGGTTTCTGCCTTTAAATCCAAGAAGCGCTCTCGCTATTAGCTTTCCCCCATGTGCCCGCTTTAATTACACCAAACGCTGAAATATGTACAGTTTGATAAATTGTGTTTGCAAACGCCGAGATGTGGCAGAAAGAGTAGCCTAGAGTGTAAAGTCAAAGCAAAGCTCTGCTTACAGCTTCAGAGGCGCAAAGAGGCAGATGGAGACGCAGAGAGAAAAGAGAACAAGGAAAGACAGAGCGAGAGAAAGAGACAGACAGAGACATAGAGAGGAAGAAATAGAAAGAGAGAGAAAGAAACAGACATAGAAAGAGAAAGAGAGAGAAACAGAGACATAGAAAGAGAGAGAAAGAAACAGACATAGAAAGAGAGAGAGAGAGAGAAATAGAGACACCAACAGAAACAGAGACATAGAAAGAGAGAGAGACATAGAAAGAAACAGACATAGAGAGAGAGAGAGAAATAGAGAGAGAGAGAGAGAGAGAGAAATGGAAAGAGAGAGAGACATAGAAAGAAACAGACATAGAAAGAGAGAGAGAGAAAGAAATAGAAAGAAACAGAGAAAGAGAGAGAGAGATATAGAAAGAAACAGACATAGAAAGAGAGAGAGAGAGAAATAGAAAGAGAGAAATAAAAAGAGAGACATAGAAAGAAACAGAGAGAGAAATAGAGAGACATAGAAAGAAACAGACATAGAAAGAGAAAGAGAGAGAGAAATTGAAAGAAACAGAGAGAGAAATAGAAAGAGAGAGACAGAAAGAGAGAGAGAGAAATAGAAAGAGAGAGAGAGAGAGACATAGAAAGAAACAGAGAGAAATAGAAAGAGAGAGAGACATAGAAAGAGAGAGACATAGAAAGAAACAGAGAGCGAAAGAAATAGAGACACCAACAGAGACATAGAAAGAGAGAGAAAGAAACAGACATAGAAAGAGAGAGAGAGAGAGAGAGATAGAAATAGAGACACCAACAGAAACAGAGACAGAGAAAGAAACAGACATAGAAAGAGAAAGAGAGAAATAGAGACACCAACAGAAACAGAGACATAGAAAGAGAGAAAGAAACAGACATAGAAAGAGAGAGAGAGAAATAGAGAGAGAGAGAGAGACAGAAAGAAACAGAGAGAGAAATAGAGACACAGAAAGAAACAGACATAGAAAGAGAGAGAGGAAGAAATAGAGAAACAGAAAGAGAGACATAGAGAGAGAAAGAGAGGAAGAAAAAGAGACACAGACAGAAAGAGAGAGAGAGGGGAAGAAATAAACAGAGAGGCATAGAAAGAAACTGAGAGAGAGAAACATAGAAATAGAAAGAGAGAAATAAACAGACAGAACGAAACTGAGAGAGAGAAACATAGAAATAGAAAGAGAAATAGAGAGACAGAGAGACATAGAAAGAAACTGAGAGAAATATAGAAATAGAGAGACATAGAGAGAGAGAGACAGAGAGACCTAGAGAGAAATAGAGACACAGACAGAAAGAGACATAGAAAGAAACAGAGAGAGAGAAATATAGAAATAGAAAGAGAGACGGTGAGAGAGCGAGAGGGGGACTGGGCTTGCGGAGGGAGCCGCTGAAGTTTCCCTTCTGCTCTCGCCGTCAGGGGGCCGCAGAGAGGCCACAGCGCGCCGTAGCTCACCGCAGCGCGCTCTCTTCGGCACCGGGCTGGGGAAGTCGCGGCTCGCCTTGATGGAGGGAGGCATCAGATTTTCATCAAACTTCTATTAAGTGAAACATAGGTTGCAGGGCAGCCTCTGATTGAAACAGTTTAAATTTTAATTGTGTTTTTAATTTGACATATAGTTGCAGAAAGGAATGACACTACAACGCCAAAGGGCGGTCGATTTCCTTAATTTCTCCCCGAGGAATTGATGAGTCTATCAGGGCACTAGATTGCAAAGGCTTTACAGTTCTCGGGTTAGCTTCTTAATTGCAACTTGATGGATAGGCGCCCTGCATAGACTGCGCTGATCCAATCTGCACGACTTTCTCTTTTCCAATAAATTACACAATTCATTTTCCAAGCACAGATTACATGAATTGCACACCTCTGGGGCTCTCGTTTGCAGGCACCGAGCCCTTTTCCTCCCAAAAGCACATCGTCACATGTCATTTGCTCCAGCAAGCGAGCAGCACAGGCTTCTGAATGAAAATCGAAACATAATCAACGTTTATACTTAGAAAATTTATTGTGATCATTTTCTGTGGTAATTTCCTTATTTTAAAGTTTGGACGAGTCATATATCATAATCGAGGTTTTGCAAAAGGCGAGCCGGGTTTAATGTTTACTGAAGCGTGAGTCCAGGATCAAACTCGTTTATGGCTTCATCTGTCATTGGGGAGGGAGCTCGGGCCGACAAGCTGGACCCCTGGACCGGGCTGCACCGCAAGCCGAGCGCACAGATGAGGCCACTTTGTGCGTTTCGGCTGACAAGGATGCACAAAAGGGGTCCATTTAGCTGTGACAGAGCACATTTTCCGCCTTGTCTTGGAGGGTTGTAAATTTTCTCCCGAGTGGTCCATAGTCAGAGAGCCGAGAGCAGACCCTCTGCTCCCCCCCCCCCCCCCGAGGACGCCAAGCGAAAGCTTTTAACTTCCAGTGAAACTAAGGTTAAAAGCCGTTCATCGGGGGCGTATACGCATCTTTACACTAAATGAATAAAACATTTGAGAAATAGAATACAAGCAACTGAAATGCATAAAAACTAACCCACAAACATCTAAGAAAAAACAGCCTGCGAGCTGGGCTGAGGGGAAACTTATAGACCCTCACGAAACAGCAACCTAGAGGCCGAAGGCCACATTTCAGCCCTTCATTCTTTTGGGGGAGATATTTCAGGTAAGGAGAGCAAAGAGGCAAAACGGGGGATTTGCTGTGTCCGAAAGCGCGACTGACACCGGGAAGGGCAAAGACTGAAAAGGGACAGGAGGGTGGGGGGTTATAGTGACGGACCCCCGAGCCCAGCGCTTTCTTCATGTCTATACTAGAAATTACAACGAATTTCCCCTTTCCGTCCCACACGCATAAACGTTTATCCCCTTCACGGACTGCAGTCGCTACTGTAAACTCTCCTCGGCGGTATTCTCGCCTTTTCCTTCATATATTCTACCATTTTTGCCGTCTACATTTCCTGATGCCTTCTCATAATATTACGCCTCTTTATGGTGTATATATCAAAACGTTTTTCTTTATACAATATTTTATCATTTGTTTTCTCCAATTGCAAAATATTAAAACAATTTCTCTCTTCCAGGTCTCATCCCCGTCGGCCCTCTTTACTTTGTAACAAGCGTCCTGCGATTGTTTTTCCTTTACTACCATTTTCTTTAAAACCTTTTACTTTGTCCTCTTTATTTCCTTTGCAGCATTTTCCCTTTATTTTAAATAACGCATTTGCTCTCCACCTCCTTTTCTTGTGGTAACCTAGAAAAGCCATTTCACAAATTAGAAAAGTTGGTAAATATAATTTCCGCAAGAGCACTTCAAACGCTTTCTCCGTACAAAGGAACAGGTGGTGGGAGAAACGGGGCTGGTCCCTCGGGCGGCTTCGTGGGCTCTCGCAGGTCACACGGACAGGAATTCGCGAGCGGCTCTTTATTCGTCCAAAACCTGCAGAACACGGGCTATTCTGCATTTACGGAAATAGATATTTCAACATGTTTTATTTCGTGGACTTATATTTATAAGCCGCTTTTAGAGATCGAAGCCAGGCGGCTTACCGAAAAATCCAGAAAAAGCATTTAATGTTAAAAACAACCAGAGATATAAAAGAAAGCCTAGCGCTATTTACAATTTAATACGCTTGTGTGCAGCCACCTCTGAGCTGCGTGACCCGGCGACACACGTCCAGCTGCTTGGAAACTTCAGAAATAAAGGCAATGAATACGCATAAAGCGATTCTAGCAGCACCTCACGGACATCGCTGCATCTCTAGCTCCAGCTCATATTCCCATGATTAAACATTTAATTTCAGTGTCTGTTCTTGCGCGCTAAACTACAGGAAATCAGAGAATGCGCGGTATTATTTCTAGAGGTACCTACCGAGAGTATATGAAATGGATTCACTGGTGCTTATTAAACCATTCTGCGCCCGTTTGCTCGTTTGCCTATACCGATCTGTGCAGGATATTTACCCATGTGCGCATAGACATGTCCCTGCAACGAAAATTAAAACTGATATTCGAATTTTTGTTGTTTAATGTTTTGGCCAAACTCGGTTGTATTTTTTTTCTTTTTTTTCTGTGTTGTTTTTAAATTGTGGCTGTGGTGCTTTAGCGCGTTTATCACAAAGAATTTCTGACTGAAATCGGCATTTATCTAGGGTTCACTTTACACGAGCACTTTCTAATTTATGGGTAAATTGTTCTAGTTTATTTAGAAATGAAATCACTTGTCGTCTGGCCGAATGAATGCGCGGACGGCTTCGAGCTGGGGACCGGGCACTACCCTGCTCTCTTTCCGATACCGGCGGGTGAGTGTGGCACAGACAGTGGGCGGCAGGGAGTGTGGGTGAGAGTGACGGGGAGTGTGGCACAGACAGTCGGCGGCAGGGAGTGTGGGTGAGAGTGACGGGGAGTGTGGCACAGCCAGTGGGCGGCAGGGAGTGTGGGTGAGAGTGACGGGGAGTGTGGCACAGCCAGTGGGCGGCAGGGAGTGTGGGTGAGAGTGACAGGGAGTGTGGCACAGACAGTGGGCGGCAGGGAGTGTGGGTGAGAGTGACGGGGAGTGTGGCACAGACAGTGGGCGGCAGGGAGTGTGGGTGAGAGTGACGGGGAGTGTGGCACAGACAGTGGGCGGCAGGGACTGTGGGTGAGAGTGACGGGGAGTGTGGCACAGACAGTGGGCGGCAGGGACTGTGGGTGAGTGTGACGGGGAGTGTGGCACAGACAGTGGGCGGCAGGGACTGTGGGTGAGTGTGACGGGGAGTGTGGCACAGACAGTGGGCGGCAGGGAGTGTGGGTGAGAGTGACGGGGAGTGTGGCACAGACAGTGGGCGGCAGGGAGTGTGGGTGAGAGTGACGGGGAGTGTGGCACAGACAGTGGGCGGCAGGGAGTGTGGGTGAGAGTGACGGGGAGTGTGGCACAGACAGTGGGCGGCAGGGCGTGTGGGTGAGAGTGACGGGGAGTGTGTCCATGTACCTGAGACAGAGAAAGTGATAAAGAATGAGTGAGAGGTGAGGAAATGTATCTGTGAGAGACTGTCTATGAAGAGAGTGTGAGAGTGAGGCAGTGAGAAGGTGAGTTTGTGTATCTGAGATAAAGTGAAAGAGAGTGAGAGGATAGCAAAGTGTGTCAGTGAGTGAGTGACTGTGTGTGGTGTGGACAGAGGGTGAGTGTGCGGTGTACGTCTCTCTGTACGGACAGGGGTCGGAGGGGCGGCTACTTGAAAGACATTTCCGTGAGGGTCTTTGCGGGTTAATGAGCTGACATCATGATTAAAGTTGACCATTTGTAATGTGTCTGGACCCTGTTGTAGGGCGCAGAAAAGGTTAATGTGCACCTGCCTCTCGGTGGGAGGACGGAGGGGGAGGGGTGACCCGGGGGGGGGGGTAGGACCCCGGGCCCCTTCCCCCTTCCCTGAGCTCAGTCTAGCGGCAGCGAAGCGGTTAAAGATCCGACTTGTGGCCAGGAGAAGAGACGCCGTCTGGCCATCACCTAACTGCATTAGACCCACTTTATCCAATAAAACAGACATAATATGCTAATTTGCAGTTAATGAAAATGTCATTTTAAAACGTCTTGACATTTGTCTCTATTGATTTTGAAATTCACATTTAGTGTAATTCTTTCTTTTCATCCCAGATATTTTAGGGACATTAGTCACGTAATCTGTCCTTCAACAAGTTCAAGCTATGACAGGTGACATGTCCCCGGACACATGAGACCTGCAGCCACTGACTTCACACCGTGTCCTCCGGGGCTGGGCATCTGCCCTCAGTGACCTTGCCTCAGTGCAGAGGTCAGACCCTGCCTGGCCTTTACCTCCAGGAACTAGCACCACAGGGAAGTTACAGCTCTTTACCTATAATCTGCAGTCTGTAAGAAGATCGCCCACCCCCACCCCACCCTACCCCCGGGACACTGCATCCGTGCTCAGGATCACCCCCCAGCGAGAGGTCTCTGCAGGGGTCCTGCCCCCCTCCCCAGGGATATTAACCCCGTGCCCGAGATCTACCCCCCGTGAGAGATCACTGCAGGGATCCTACCCCCCTCCTCAGGGGTATTAACCCTGTGCCAGAGATCTACCCCCGTGAGAGGTCTCTGCAGGGATCCTGCCCCCCTCCCCAGGGGTATTAACCCTGTGCCAGAGATCTACCCCCGTGAGAGGTCTCTGCAGAGGTCCTGCCCCCCTCCTCAGGGGTATTAACCCTGTGCCCGAGATCTACCCCCGTGAGAGATCTCTGCAGGGGATCTGCCTGCCCCCCCCCCCTCGGCGGGGGTATTAACTCTCTGCTCTGAGACGGATTTACAGGGCCTGGGCGCAGCTCCCCAGTCGAGTCTTTGCTCCTCCGACGGGGACCCAGATGCTGACGGACCTCGGCCCCGGATTTCTGCGCAGTCCCCCCAGGATCGCAAAGGACCCCCGGCCCCCATATTTCGGCTCTCCTCATATTACCTGCTCCTGCTGAGAACAAACCATCATTAGCCTAATACACTAGAATTCAGTCCTGTTCTTGGTAATTACCCTTAGAGGGGCAATTACCAGGGCATTTATAGCGTCTAATTCTGGGTTCAAGCAAATAACGCAGAAGCGAAAACAAAGGAAAAAAAACCTAAACAACTATTTTTCCTTTCCCATGAGGTCGATTTAGCTTCCAGCAGGCTTTCTGTGATCCGGACAGCATTTAATTCCAGACTGCTGGGAACATGCTCTCTGTCCGCATAAGCTCCCGACGCATCCGTTCAGGAAATATCGAGCATGTCGCCGTATCGAATAAATGTACCCCATATCCCCGCCGTGCAAGACCGATGCTTGCAGAACAGCCGGATCGGAAATAATTCTCTTTCTGCAGTTTGTGAGAGGAAATTCCGCAGCTTGGCCTGGAGCTTCGCTTGCCTGCACCCCTGGCCCGTGCAATACTGTAATTAGCACAGTGCGCACAATAATCCCGATTTACGAGTATTAGCCCGCGAAGGGCTGCGAATGTGATAGAAAGCTACGGGCTGAGCCGTTTCTGGTCACCCGCTTTCGTTTGCAATTTTTCCTTTAATTCTGCTTCCTTGAACCTTGGGCGCGGGCGGAATTTCACCTTCGGAACTGATCGACTGAAGAAATTCGCGTTACCCGTATTTGTGTATTTGTATTTGTACGTTTAGGAAGGGGAAGAAGGCTTGCTGACCCCTCACTCCCGATAGCTGGAATCGTTTCATCTCCAACTTCTGGCCGCAAAAAACAGTCAGGGGCGCTTTCAGAAAATATTTCATCTACCCAAATACCTTGCACACACTTTCCCGGTATTTGGTTTTGACAAAATCCCCTCGACATCTGCTCCTCCCGCAGAAAAATCCTTATAACGGGCTCGACGTTTCCTTTCAGAAATCTAACAAACGGATTAAAATTCGTCTCTGCGACCACTTGCAACATTTATTCTCTGCACTTGTAAGCCGAAACCTTGCGAGTTCTAGACGTCAAAGCGAACGAAAATATTGTATTCTTCTCTTAAATGTAATGGATGTCGCCTTGTAGCTGAAAGTGTTTAGTTTGTGAGATGAATGGGAGGGCAAACGGCTAGACAGAGGATCGGATACAGGTGGTATAAACGGATAGGTAAAACATGTATACAACCGGGGAAAAGCTACATATGTGCAGAAAAACTATAGAAACATTAGATAATGTAAAGCAGGTGCAGTAGATAAGATCGGCTGGTGCGCGCAGCCGTCTCTATTCCTGTCCGCACACGCCAGCTCGACGCTTTTTCTATTGCTTCTTTACCAGCCTGGGTAGATGAACGCACAAGTTCTGGCACCAGCTAGAATACAACACAGACAGAAGGACAACAGAAAATGGATAGAAATGGATTTATTTGTCTTTCTTCTTTGCCATTTATATTTGCAAGGTAGAGGAGAGAGACCGGGGGGCAGACTCCTAATATATCTGGAAAGGAGGGACAGACAGACGAGTGGCCTGGAGCAACGAGCTTGTGCAGCTTCAGGGAAGATTCTGGCTGCTTTATGCCAGGGGTGGTGGGGGGGGGGGGGCAGGACTAGTGCCAAGTGTCAGGCCACCTGTGCAGCTCGGTGCCCACTTGCCACTTGCAGGGAAAGGAAAGTGGACTTAGTTGGGAAGCTGAAAGGCGAGTTAGAGTCCCCAGAGGCAGCAGAGGGTTAAGTGACTTGCCAAGGTCGCAAGGAGGAGCGCTGAGATTTGGCTGCTGGCTCCTCCCGCGCTGCTGAGAGGTTTGAGCTTCTGACCTGGGCCTGTGAGGGGGTGGGTTGGTTCCGAGGGCCTTCGGTCATCCCCTGTCTTTTGCTTTCTTCCCCAGGCAGCCGGCAATGAACAGCAAGGAGGAGGCCGACAAGAGCTCCCCAGCCCCGCTCTCCACCTTCAGCATCCAGTCCATCCTGCAGGGCAGCACATCCGAGGCAGCGCTGGACCGGCGCAGGAGGAGCCCGTCGCTCAG
This sequence comes from Ichthyophis bannanicus, assembly GCA_033557465.1. NCBI lineage: Eukaryota > Metazoa > Chordata > Amphibia > Gymnophiona > Ichthyophiidae > Ichthyophis > Ichthyophis bannanicus. The sequence continues at coordinate 1,033,704,816 of CM066034.1, forward strand.
TTCTGACCCAGAAGAGCCTGATGAGAGCTGCACTGGACGCGGCTGCCTGTGCCCGGAGCCCCGGAGCCCGCCCTGCAGCCCCCGAGTCTGTGCCAGTAAGTAAGGGTGGGAGGAGAACCGCAGAGGCAAATATCCGGGACCGGATGGGCAAGGGAGGTATCTGTACATTCCGCATCCCAGCCCCCAAGTCCGCAGAATGTAGTCGCATAGCCTTCCCCCCACCCCGCTGAGAATCTCACCTCCGTTTAGCTGTCAAGGAAAAACTTACGGAGGATAATTAAACGCATTTGCAGAGAGCCCGACAAGCGGGAGCTTCCAGTATTTCAGCGATCAGAGGTCAGAGCTTAGCGCTGTTGCGAAATAGAGCGCTCAGTTTAGAAACGGGGCTGGAAGGAGAAGGTGATGAGCTGGGTTAAAGCGGAACCCATATTGCAATCCATCCAGATTCAGAGCTGCCGAAAAGGTTTGACCAGTGCCCCGAAGTCTGAGGTGGCCTTAGGATAAATAAGAGAGAAGTTTAATTGGGGAAGGGACGTGGATGCCCAGCTGGGCAGATCATTCACGTTTCTGCATATTTTGGTGAAAATACTTTTCCCACCGATCTGTAATGCGCAGAGCCCGGACCTAAGTACTGGGGTTCATTTGCGCTCCCCTCAATCCTACATCAGACCTGGGATATTTCAGGATCGGGGTGGATTTATTCCAGCATCTGTGCTAATTTATTGTCCAGCAACTTTTCCTTCCTAAAAAAATCCCAATAATGGAATTTTGTAGCAAATAAATCGGTCTCAAAATTAAATAACTGAGCCCTGCCCGAATCGCCTTAAATGGCTGCAGGGGGTCTGGAGCAGTTGCTGAGAAACTGGGCCCCAGGCTGACCTTCATTTGGCAAAGTTGAGGAATAATCCTCCCCACCCCCACTAAAAAGTCTCGATCACAGCTCGCACCCCTTACAACTATAGCAGTAGAGCATTCACAAAAACAGAAAGGGGAGTTAGAACTGAGCCCTGAAGCAAGGCCTTAAATTGGGTTTAATCCGCGCAAAATATCAGTGATAAATATGCATGTGCACCTGTAGATAATGCAGCCTACACCCTGCTACTTCCGAAAGCCCCGAGGTCTTACCACAGAGGCAAACTGAGTAGTGATGTTTTGTTTCAGAGTTAAAGGGCTCTTGGCAAACTCCGTTTTCTCTCCTGGGTCCCTAATCAGGCTGGCCGACACTGGCAATAGTGCTTTTTGGCATCATGCGAGGGGGGTTGATACGTCTCTGGCCTTATATCGAAACTGAAAGCTACGGGCCAACTGCAGAGAGATCATTTGGACCATCAGGACTGAAGTGTGCCTGTAGCTTTCGGTTTCCTTACAAGGCCAGAGACGTATCAGCCCCCCTCCCATCACACCCAGACCTTTTACGATGGTGCATCAGTGAATGAATTCATCTTGTCAGCACCCTGTAGCTAAAGTCCAATCACCTTGGGTTGTGGGGGGGGGGGGGGTCTTCTGCATCCAGGGTCTTCAGCACTTCTCTCCCATCTCTTCTTACAGGTAACCCCAAGGGCAGCTCAGACCGATCTCCAAAGGGGAACAAGGGCAGATCTTTCGCCTCCAGTTCTCCCACCCCAGGGGACAGGCAGAGCAGTTCGGCTAAGAAGAAGACGCGCACCGTCTTCTCTCGGAGTCAGGTCTACCAGCTGGAGTCCACCTTTGACATGAAGAGATACCTGAGCAGCTCGGAGAGGGCTTGTCTGGCCTCCAGCCTCCAACTGACAGAGACCCAGGTCAAAACCTGGTTCCAGAACCGTCGGAACAAGTGGAAGCGACAGTTGTCTGCGGAACTAGAGGCAGCCAACATGGCCCATGCATCTGCACAGACGTTGGTGGGCATGCCCTTGGTTTTCAGGGACACGTCTCTTCTGAGAGTGCCAGTGCCTCGCTCTATCGCCTTCCCGGCTCCTCTATACTACCCTAGCAGCGGCATGCCTCTCTATAACCTCTACAACAAGCTGGATTACTGACTGTCCCTCTATCAATTCCTTCTCCAGCACTTGGACGATTGATCATGTCCACAAAACCTTAGAACAGACTGAACCATTGACTGGTTGCAACCTCCAGGAAAGCCGGGCAAGCTGAGCACCTGACCTCTGCACGCTGGGCTACTGCCTGCTCCACCTCCCCTTCCACCCTAAGTCTATGTGTCATTAGGAAGGCAATGTGCTTCTTGAAAGGTTAAGAAATACACCGTGTGTATTCATTATTTCTGCCCCCTTATTTATGGCCTCTGTCATGTCTTTCTGGTTTCCAGTGGCGTGGAGTAGAAGGGGTCAGTGCTTGTGTGCCCCAGACCCAAGAGCGGGGGGGGGGGGGGGGGGAAGGGGGGGCAGGGGAGCCCCACAAGCTGACAGCTTCCTACTCACCCATGCAGCATTTGTAAAGAAAGATGTTTCAGATACCTAAACCGATCTTCCCCTCCAATAAATGAGCATTTGAAACATCCTTTATAAACTGGGAAATTTACTTTTGACTCTGTGGAATCGAGAGCAGAGCATTCAGTGTAGAAGGAAGAAGCAACGTCTGTCCCAGGGAAATGAAGTCAGTAAAGGATCTGCAGGAGGAGACAGGCAGAGAAACTGCAGCGGCACAAGGAATCAGCTCCCCAGAAAAGATCAGCCAAGCACACACGCATCGACTTCTACCATATTCCAATCTATTCACACACACACACATACTCTACACACGCACCTCTGCTTATACCATATACTGATTTATTCACACACACACACACCCTACACACGCACCTCTGCTTATACCATATGCTGATTTATTCACACACACACACATCGACTTCCACCATATTCCAATCTATTCACACACATACACACCCTACACACACACCCTACACACTCACCTCTACTTATATAATATGCTGATTTATTCACACACACACATCGACTTCCACCATATTCCAATCTAGTCACACACATACACACCCTACACACACACCCTACACACTCACCTCTACTTATATAATATGCTGATTTATTCACACACACACATCGACTTCCACCATATTCCAATCTATTCACACACATACACACCCTACACACACACCCTACACACTCACCTCTACTTATATAATATGCTGATTTATTCACACACACACATCGACTTCCACCATATTCCAATCTAGTCACACACATACACACCCTACACACACACCCTACACACTCACCTCTACTTATATAATATGCTGATTTATTCACACACACACATCGACTTCCACCATATTCCAATCTATTCACACACATACACACACACACACACACACACACCCTACACATGCACCTCTGCTTATACCAGATGCTGATTTATTCACACACACACACATGCATCGACTTCCACCATATTCCAATCTATTCACACACATACACCCCTACACACAACCTACACACACACCTCTACTTATACTGTATACTGATTTATTCACACACACACACACACACACACACACATACACACACACACACATACACACACACACCAACTTCCACCATATTCCAATCTATTCACACACATACACACACACACACCGTACACACTCACCTCTACTTATATCATATGCTGATTTATTCACACACACATCAACTTCTACCATAATCCAATCTATTCACACAAACACAAACTATCTTACTCCACATGTTCATCTATTCACACATCCACACACCCTACACACGCATCCCTACTTATACCATATGCTGATCTATTCACACACACACAATCGACTTCCACCATATTCCAATCTATTCACACACATACACACCCTACACACGCACCTCTACTTATACCGTATACTGATTTATTCACACACACACACACACACACCCTACACACACACCTCTACTTATACCGTATGCTGATTTATTCACACACACACACACACACCTCTACTTATACCGTATGCTGATTTATTCACACACACACACACACCTCTACTTATACCGTATGCTGATTTATTCACACACACACACCCTACACACGCACCTCTACTTATGCCGTATGCTGATTTATTCACACACACACACACCCTAAACCTACACACGCACCTCTACTTATACCGTATGCTGATTTATTCACACACACACATGCACCCTACACACACACCTCTACTTATACTGTATGCTGATCTATTCACACACACACAATCGACTTCTACCATATTCCAATCTATTCACACACATACACACCCTACACACTCACCTCTACTTATATCATATGCTGATTTATTCACACACACACATCGACTTCCACCATATTCCAATCTATTCACACACATACACACCCTACACACACACCCTACACACTCACCTCTACTTATATCTTATGCTGATTTATTCACACACACACACACACACACACACACCCTAACCCTACACACGCACCTCTACTTATATCGTATGCTGATTTATTCACACACACACACAGACCCCACACATACACCTCTACTTATACCATATGCTGATTTATTCACACACACACACACACACACACACACCCTAACCCTACACATGCACCTCTACTTATACCATATGCTGATTTATTCACACACACACATACACCCTACACACACACCTCTACTTATACCGTATGCTGATTTATTCACACACACACACACACACACACACACACACACACACCCTAACCCTACACACGCACCTCTACTTATATCGTATGCTGATTTATTCACACACACAGAGACCCACACACACACCTCTACTTATACCGTATGCTGATTTATTCACACACACACACACACCCTAACCCTACACACGCACCTCTACTTATACCGTATGCTGATTTATTCACACACACCCCACACACGCACCTCTACTTATACCGTATGCTGATTTATTCACACACACACACACACCCTACACACACACCTCTACTTATACCGTGTGCTGATTTATTCACACACACACATACTCTACACACACACCTCTACTTATACCGTATGCTGATTTATTCACACACACACACACACACACACACACACACACACACACCCTACACAAGCACCTCTTCTTATACTGTATGCTGATTTATTCACACATACACACACCCTACACACACCTCTACTTATACTGTATACTGATTTATTCACACACACACACACACACACACCCTACACACGCACCTCTGCTTATACCATATGTTGATTTATTCACACACACACACACCCTACACACACACCTCTACTTATACTGTATGCTGGTTTATTCACACACACACACACCCTACACACGCAACTCTACTTATACCGTATGCTGATTTATTCACACACACACACCTCTACTTATACTGTATACTGATTTATTCACACACACACAGACCCTACACACACACCTCTACTTATACTGTATGCTGATTTGTTCACACACACACACACACCCTACACACGCACCTCTACTTATACCGTATGCTGATTTATTCACACACACACACACACACACACCCTACACACACACCTCTACTTATACCGTATGCTGATTTGTTCACATAAACACACCCTACACACACACCTCTACTTATACTGTATGCTGATTTGTTCACACACACACACACACACACACACACCCTACACACGCACCTCTACTTATACCGTATGCTGATTTATTCACACACACACACACACCCTACACACACACCTCTACTTATACCGTGTGCTGATTTATTCACACACACACATACTCTACACACACACCTCTACTTATACCGTATGCTGATTTATTCACACACACACATACTCTACACACAAACCTCTACGTATACCGTATGCTGATTTATTCACACACACACACACACACCCTACACAAGCACCTCTACTTATACTGTATGCTGATTTATTCACACACACACACACCCTACACACACCTCTACTTATACTGTATACTGATTTATTCACACACACACACACACCCTACACACGCACCTCTACTTATACCGTATGTTGATTTATTCACACACACACACATCCTACACACACACCTCTACTTATACTGTATGCTGATTTATTCACACACACACACCCTACACACGCACCTCTACTTATACCATATGCTGATCTATTCACACACACACACACACACACACAAACACACACATCGACTTCCACCATATTCCAATCTATTCACACACATACATACCCTACACACGCACCTCTACTTATACTGTATACTGATTTATTCACACACACACACACCCTACACATGCACCTCTACTTATACCGTATGCTGATTTGTTCACATACACACACAACCCACACACGCACCTCTACTGATACCGTATGCTGATTTATTCACACACACACACACACAACCTACACACACACCTCTACTTATACCATATGCTGATTTATTCACACACACACTTCATCTTACTCCACATGTTCATCGATTCACACATACACACACACACCCTACATACACACACCTACTTACACCATATGCTGATTTATTCACACACACCTCATCTTACTCCATATGTTCATCTATTCACACATACACACACACACACCCTACACATGCACCCCTACTTACACCATATGCTGATCTGTTCAAACACACACACATAACACACATACACACACTATTTTACACCACATCTTAATCTATATGGTGATCTATTATACACACAAACAGGTACACACAGACACACAGGCACACCCCCTCCCATACCCTATGCTCATGTTAATCTATTCACACACACACACACACACACACACACACACACACCATCTTACCCATATGTTTATTCACACATACACACACACACTCTGCACATGCACCCCTACTTACACCATATGCTGATTTATTCACACACACACACACACACACACACACACACACACACACACACACAAAATCTTACTCCGCATGTTCATCTGTTCACACATGCACACACACACCTTGCACATGCACCCCTACTTACACCATATGCTGATCTGTTCACACACACACACTGTTTTACACTGCATCTTAATCTATATGCTGATAAATGATACACAAACATGCACACACACACACAAACAGGTGCACCCCCACTTGTACATATGCTCATACTCATCTATTCACACACACACACACACACACACACACACACACACACACACACACACACACACCATATTACTCCACATGTTCATCTTTTCACACATACACACACACTCCCTACACACACACCTCTACTTACACCATATACTGATTTATTCACACACACACACACCCTACACACGCACCTCTACTTATACCGTATGCTGATTTATTCACACACACACACACAACCTACACACACACCTCTACTTATAACGTATGCCGATTTATTCACACACACCATCCTACTCCACATGTTCATCTATTCACACATACACACACACACCCTACACACCCTATATATGCACACCTACTTACACCATATGCTGATTTATTCACACACATACACACCCCATCTTACTCCATATGTTCATCTATTCACACATACACACACACACACTCTACACACGCACCTCTACTTACACCATATGCTGATCTGTTCAAACACACACACATAACACACATACACACACTATTTTACACCACATCTTAATCTATATAGTGATCTATTATGCACACAAACAGGCACACACAGACACAGGCACACCCCCACCCATACCATATGGTCATGCTCATCTATTCACACACACACACACACACACACACCATCTTACTCCACATGTTTATCTATTCACACATACACACACACACACTCTACACGCACACCCCTACTTACACCATATGCTGATTTATTCATACACACGCACATTGACTTCCACCATATTTCAATCTATTCACACACACACACACACACACCCTACACGCACACCCCTACGTACACCATATGCTGATTTATTCACACACTGACACACACACAATCTTACTCCGCATGTTCATCTGTTCACACATACACACACACACTCTATACACCCTACACGCGCACCCCTATGTACACCATATGCTGATTTATTCACACACACACAATTTTACTCCGCATGTTCATCTGTTCACACATACACACACGCACTTTGCACACGCACCCCTACTTACACCATATGCTGATTTATTCACACACACGCACATTGACTTCCACCATATTCCAATCTATTCACACACACACACATACACACACACACACACACCCTACACGCGCACCCCTACGTACACCATATGCTGATTTATTCACACACTCACACACACACACACACACACACACACACACACACACACACACACACACAATCTTACTCCACATGTTCATCTGTTCACACATACACACACACTTTGCACACGCACCCCTTCTTACACCATATGCTGATTTATTCACACACACGCACATTGACTTCCACCATATTCCAATCTATTCACACACACCCTACACGCGCACCCCTATGTACACCATATGCTGATTTATTCACACACTCACACACACACACACACACACACACACACACAGTCTTACTCCGCATGTTCATCTGTTCACACATACACACACACACCTTGCACATGCACCCCTACTTACACCATATGCTGATCTGTTCACACACACACATACACACACACTGTTTTACACTGCATCTTAATCTATATGCTGATAAATGATACACACAAACAGGTGCACCCCCACTTGTACACATGCTCATACTCATCTATTCACACACACACCATCTTACTCCACATGTTCATCTTTTCACACATACACACACACTCCCTACACACACACTTCTACTTACACCATATATTGATTTATTCTCACACACACACACACACACACACACACACACACACACACACACACACACTGTTTTACACCACATCCTAATCTATTCACACACAGACACACACACAAGCACCTGTCAACTTCCAAAGGGTACACAGGTTCTACAGTGCTTATCCTGGAGTAAGCAGTGGATTTCTCTGGGCTTTTTTAATAATGGTTTAGAGACTTTTCCCCCAGGAACTTGTCCACACCTTTTTTAAACCCAGCTACACTAACAGCTTTTGCTACATCCTCCAGTAAGAAATTCCCGAGTTTGATTACATGTTGAGAGAAAAAATATTTTCTCCTATTAGTCTTAAAAGGGTTACACTGTAGCTTCATTGTATGTCCTCTAGTCTTTCTACTTTTTGATGGAGTAAACAACTGATCTATGTTTACCGTTCCACTCCATTCACTAATTTATAGGCCTCTATCATATCTCCCCTCAGCTGTCTCTTTTCCAAGTTGAAGAGCCCTGACCCTATAAGCCTTTCCTCATAGGGGCATCCTTTCATCCCCTTTACCATTTTGGTGGCTCTTCTCTGTACCTTTTCTATATCCTTTTTAAGATATGGGGACCATAATTACACAATATTCAAGGTGTGGTCGCACCATGAAATGATACAGAGGCATTATGATGTCATCCTTTGTTTTATTCTCCATTCCTTTCCTTAGGATTCCCAACATTGTATTTGTTTTCTTGGCCACCGCTGCACACTGGGCGGAGGGTTTCAACATATTATCCATGATAATGCCGGGATCTTTTTCCTGGGTGATGGTTCCTAGTGTGGAACCTTGCATCCTGTAACTGTAGTTTGTGTTCTTCTTTCTTAAGTGCATAATTTTGCACTTCTCCATATTAAATTTAAACTGTCATTTGGACACCCAATCTCCCAATCTTTCAAGATCCTCTTGCAATTCTTCACAATCCTCTTAACAACCTAATAATTTTTTGTCATCTGCAAATTGGATAACCTCACGTATTATTCCCATTTCCAGGTCATTTATGAATATGTTAAAAAGCAGCGGACCCAGCACAGATCCCTGGGGTACACCACTATTCACCTGTCTCCATTGGGAAAATTGGCCATTTAGCCCTACCCACTGCTTTCTATCTTTTAACCAGTTCCTGATCCACAAAAGTACACTGCCTTCTATCCCATGACTTTTTAATGTTGCCAAGGGTCTCTCATGAGGGACTTTTTCAAAGGCTTTATTAAAATCCAGATACACAATATCAACTGACTCACCTTTGTCTACCTGTTGATTCACACCTTCAAAAAATATAATAGATTAGTAAGACAAGATCTTCCTTGGCTAAATCCATGTTGGCTGTCTCCCTTTAAGCCATGACTATAAACATAGAAACATAGAAACATGATGACAGAAACAGACCACATGGCCTATCTAGTCTGCCCTTCCATATCAACTACAACAGTCCCCTTTTTACCTTTAGAGATCCTCTGTGTTGGTCCCATGCTTTTTTGAATTCAGTTACTGTCCTCATCTCTACCACCTCCACTGGGAGACTATTCCACGGATCCAATACTCTTTCCGTAAAGAAATATTTCCGCATATCACTCCTGAATCTATCTCCCTTCACCCTCATCCCATGTCCCCTCGTAGCAGAACTTGCTTTCAATTGAAAGAGGCTCTCTCCCTGAACATTTATGCCATGGAGGTATTTAAACATTTCAATCATATCATCTCTATGCCGCCTTTCCTCTAAGGTGTACATATTAAGATCCTTAAGTCTGTCCTCATATGCTTTATAATGAAGACCACTAATCATTTTAGTAGCAACCCTCTGCACCGATTCCATCCTGTTCACATCCTTTTGAAGGTGCGGTCTCCATGATCAGTAATTTTGTTCTTTATGATGGTTTCTACCATTTTGCCTGGTACTGACGTCAGGCTCACCGGTCTGTAGTTTCCCGGATCACCCCTGGAACCCTTTTTAAAATTTGCGTTACATTGGCGATTATCCATTCTTCTAGTACTACCAATGATTTTAATGATAGTTCACAAATTACTAATAGTATTTATTTATTTAACAGTATTTCTATACCGCCTTCTCCTTCAATCAAGGCGGTCTCCACAGCAAACAATCATAAGAGTGGTTCGTGTGTGTTCATGCAGTGAATCATAAGAGTGGTTCGTGTGTGTTCATGCAGTGAATCATAAGAGTGGTTCGAGTGTGTTCATGCAGTGAATCATAAGAGTGGTTCGTGTGTGTTCATGCAGTGAATCATAAGAGTGGTTCGAGTGTGTTCATGCAGTGAATCATAAGAGTGGTTCGAGTGTGTTCATGCAGTGAATCATAAGAGCGGTTCGTGTGTGTTCATGCAGTGAATCATAAGAGTGGTTCGTGTGTGTTCATGCAGTGAATCATAAGAGTGGTTCGTGTGTGTTCATGCAGTGAATCATAAGAGTGGTTCGTGTGTGTTCATGCAGTGAATCATAAGAGTGGTTCGAGTGTGTGTTCATGCAGTGAATCATAAGAGTGGTTCAAGTGTGTGTTCATGCAGTGAATCATAAAAGTGGTTCGTGTGTGTTCATGCAGTGAATCATAAGAGTGGTTCGTGTGTGTTCATGCAGTGAATCATAAGAGTGGTTCGTGTGTGTTCATGCAGTGAATCATAAGAGTGGTTCGTGTGTGTTCATGCAGTGAATCATAAGAGTGGTTCGTGTGTGTTCATGCAGTGAATCATAAGAGTGGTTCAAGTGTGTTCATGCAGTGAATCATAAGAGTGGTTCGAGTGTGTTCATGCAGTGAATCATAAAAGTGGTTTCGAGTGTGTTCATGCAGTGAATCATAAGAGTGGTTCGAGTGTGTTCATGCAGTGAATCATAAGAGTGGTTCAGTGTGTTCATGCAGTGAATCATAAGAGTGGTTCGTGGTGTGTTCATGCAGTGAATCATAAGAGTGGTTCGAGTGTGTTCATGCAGTGAATCATAAGAGTGGTTCGTGTGTGTTCATGCAGTGAATCATAAGAGTGGTTCAAGTGTGTTCATGCAGTGAATCATAAGAGTGGTTCGTGTGTGTTCATGCAGTGAATCATAAGAGTGGTTCAAGTGTGTTCATGCAGTGAATCATAAGAGTGGTTCGAGTGTGTTCATGCAGTGAATCATAAGAGTGGTTCGAGTGTGTTCATGCAGTGAATCATAAGAGTGGTTCGTGTGTGTTCATGCAGTGAATCATAAAAGTGGTTCGAGTGTGTTCATGCAGTGAATCATAAGAGTGGTTCGAGTGTGTTCATGCAGTGAATCATAAGAGTGGTTCGAGTGTGTTCATGCAGTGAATCATAAGAGTGGTTCGAGTGTGTGTTCATGCAGTGAATCATAAGAGTGGTTCAAGTGTGTGTTCATGCAGTGAATCATAAGAGTGGTTCAAGTGTGTTCATGCAGTGAATCATAAGAGTGGTTCATGTGTGTTCATGCAGTGAATCATAAGAGTGGTTCGAGTGTGTTCATGCAGTGAATCATAAGAGTGGTTCGTGTGTGTTCATGCAGTGAATCATAAGAGTGGTTCAAGTGTGTTCATGCAGTGAATCATAAGAGTGGTTCAAGTGTGTTCATACAGTGAATCATAAAAGTGGTTCGAGTGTGTTCATGCAGTGAATCATAAGAGTGGTTCAAGTGTGTTCATGCAGTGAATCATAAGAGTGGTTCATGTGTGTTCATGCAGTGAATCATAAGAGTGGTTCGTGTGTGTTCATGCAGTGAATCATAAGAGTGGTTCGAGTGTGTTCATGCAGTGAATCATAAGAGTGGTTCGTGTGTGTTCATGCAGTGAATCATAAGAGTGGTTCAAGTGTGTTCATGCAGTGAATCATAAGAGTGGTTCAAGTGTGTTCATGCAGTGAGTCATAAAAGTGGTTCGAGTGTGTTCATGCAGTGAATCATAAGAGTGGTTCAAGTGTGTTCATGCAGTGAATCATAAGAGTGGTTCGTGTGTGTTCATGCAGTGAATCATAAGAGTGGTTCAAGTGTGTTCATGCAGTGAATCATAAGAGTGGTTCAAGTGTGTTCATGCAGTGAATCATAAAAGTGGTTCGAGTGTGTTCATGCAGTGAATCATAAGAGTGGTTCAAGTGTGTTCATGCAGTGAATCATAAGAGTGGTTCGTGTGTGTTCATGCAGTGAATCATAAGAGTGGTTCAAGTGTGTTCATGCAGTGAATCATAAGAGTGGTTTGAGTGTGTTCATGCAGTGAATCATAAGAGTGGTTCGAGTGTGTTCATGCAGTGAATCATAACAGTGGTTCGTGTGTGTTCATGCAGTGAATCATAAAAGTGGTTCGAGTGTGTTCATGCAGTGAATCATAAGAGTGGTTCGAGTGTGTTCATGCAGTGAATCATAAGAGTGGTTCGAGTGTGTTCATGCAGTGAATCATAAGAGTGGTTCGAGTGTGTGTTCATGCAGTGAATCATAAGAGTGGTTCAAGTGTGTGTTCATGCAGTGAATCATAAGAGTGGTTCAAGTGTTCATGCAGTGAATCATAAGAGTGGTTCATGTGTGTTCATGCAGTGAATCATAAGAGTGGTTCGAGTGTGTTCATGCAGTGAATCATAAGAGTAGTTCGTGTGTGTTCATGCAGTGAATCATAAGAGTGGTTCAAGTGTGTTCATGCAGTGAATCATAAGAGTGGTTCAAGTGTGTTCATACAGTGAATCATAAAAGTGGTTCGAGTGTGTTCATGCAGTGAATCATAAGAGTGGTTCGTGTGTGTTCATGCAGTGAATCATAAGAGTGGTTCGAGTGTGTTCATGCAGTGAATCATAAGAGTGGTTCGTGTGTGTTCATGCAGTGAATCATAAGAGTGGTTCGAGTGTGTTCATGAAGTGAATCATAAGAGTGGTTCGAGTGTGTTCATGCAGTGAATCATAAGAGTGGTTCGTGTGTGTTCATGCAGTGAATCATAAGAGTGGTTCATGTGTGTTCATGCAGTGAATCATAAGAGCGGTTCGTGTGTGTTCATGCAGTGAATCATAAGAGTGGTTCGTGTGTGTTCATGCAGTGAATCATAAGAGTGGTTAGTGTGTGTTCATGCAGTGAATCATAATAGTGGTTCGTGTGTGTTCATGCAGTGAATCATAAGAGTGGTTCGAGTGTGTGTTCATGCAGTGAATCATAAGAGTGGTTCAAGTGTGTGTTCATGCAGTGAATCATAAAAGTGGTTCGTGTGTGTTCATGCAGTGAATCATAAGAGTGGTTCGTGTGTGTTCATGCAGTGAATCATAAGAGTGGTTCGTGTGTGTTCATGCAGTGAATCATAAGAGTGGTTCGTGTGTGTTCATGCAGTGAATCATAAGAGTGGTTCGTGTGTGTTCATGCAGTGAATCATAAGAGTGGTTCAAGTGTGTTCATGCAGTGAATCATAAGAGTGGTTCGAGTGTGTTCATGCAGTGAATCATAAAAGTGGTTCGAGTGTGTTCATGCAGTGAATCATAAGAGTGGTTCGAGTGTGTTCATGCAGTGAATCATAAGAGTGGTTCAAGTGTGTTCATGCAGTGAATCATAAGAGTGGTTTCGTGTGTGTTTCATTCAGTGAATCATAAGAGTGTTTCTAGTGTGTTCATGCAGTGAATCATAAGAGTGGTTCGTGTGTGTTCATGCAGTGAATCATAAGAGTGGTTCAAGTGTGTTCATGCAGTGAATCATAAGAGTGGTTCAAGTGTGTTCATGCAGTGAATCATAAAAGTGGTTCGAGTGTGTTCATGCAGTGAATCATAAGAGTGGTTCGTGTGTGTTCATGCAGTGAATCATAAGAGTGGTTCAAGTGTGTTCATGCAGTGAATCATAAGAGTGGTTCGAGTGTGTTCATGCAGTGAATCATAAGAGTGGTTCGAGTGTGTTCATGCAGTGAATCATAAGAGTGGTTCGTGTGTGTTCATGCAGTGAATCATAATAGTGGTTCGAGTGTGTTCATGCAGTGAATCATAAGAGTGGTTTGAGTGTGTTCATGCAGTGAATCATAAGAGTGGTTCGAGTGTGTGTTCATGCAGTGAATCATAAGAGTGGTTCAAGTGTGTATTCATGCAGTGAATCATAAGAGTGGTTCAAGTGTGTTCATGCAGTGAATCATAAGAGTGGTTCATGTGTGTTCATGCAGTGAATCATAAGAGTGGTTCGAGTGTGTTCATGCAGTGAATCATAAGAGTGGTTCGTGTGCGTTCATGCAGTGAATCATAAGAGTGGTTCAAGTGTGTTCATGCAGTGAATCATAAGAGTGGTTCAAGTGTGTTCATACAGTGAATCATAAAAGTGTTTCGAGTGTGTTCATGCAGTGAATCATAAGAGTGGTTCAAGTGTGTTCATGCAGTGAATCATAAGAGTGGTTCATGTGTGTTCATGCAGTGAATCATAAGAGTGGTTCGTGTGTGTTCATGCAGTGAATCATAAGAGTGGTTCGAGTGTGTTCATGCAGTGAATCATAAGAGTGGTTCGTGTGTGTTCATGCAGTGAATCATAAGAGTGGTTCAAGTGTGTTCATGCAGTGAATCATAAGAGTGGTTCAAGTGTGTTCATGCAGTGAATCATAAAAGTGGTTCGAGTGTGTTCATGCAGTGAATCATAAGAGTGGTTCCAGTGTGTTCATGCAGTGAATCATAAGAGTGGTTCGTGTGTGTTCATGCAGTGAATCATAAGAGTGGTTCGAGTGTGTTCATGCAGTGAATCATAAAAGTGGTTCGAGTGTGTTCATGCAGTGAATCATAAAAGTGGTTCGAGTGTGTTCATGCAGTGAATCATAAAAGTGGTTCGAGTGTGTTCATGCAGTGAATCATAAGAGTGGTTCAAGTGTGTTCATGCAGTGAATCATAAGAGTGGTTCGTGTGTGTTCATGCAGTGAATCATAAGAGTGGTTCGTGTGTGTTCATGCAGTGAATCATAAGAGTGGTTCGAGTGTGTTCATGCAGTGAATCATAAGAGTGGTTCGTGTGTGTTCATGCAGTGAATCATAAGAGTGGTTCGAGTGTGTTCATGCAGTGAATCATAAGAGTGGTTCGAGTGTGTTCATGCAGTGAATCATAAGAGTGGTTCGAGTGTGTTCATGCAGTGAATCATAAGAGTGGTTCAAGTGTGTTCATGCAGTGAATCATAAGAGTGGTTCGAGTGTGTTCATGCAGTGAATCATAAGAGTGGTTCGTGTGTGTTCATGCAGTGAATCATAAGAGTGGTTCGAGTGTGTTCATGCAGTGAATCATAAGAGTGGTTCGTGTGTGTTCATGCAGTGAATCATAAGAGTGGTTCAAGTGTGTTCATGCAGTGTTACTGATTGTGTGTTTGTGGTGGTGCATATTAGATTCTTGGTGAGCTATTTACATCATGTGCTATTATATAATCTTATGTACAAGTGTCAGGGGCGGGGGTTGGTCTTTTGTTCTTGCTTGGTGAGTAGATCATGTGACGTGTCCATAGTGTTCAATGAATAGTGTTGTCTTAAGCTGCTTCCGAAAGTCTTTGAGGTCTGTTGTTAGTCTTAGTTCGTCTGGGAGGGTGTTCCAAATTGCTGGTGCAGCCAGAGAAAGGTAGGTCTGCAGTCTCATATTTCAGTTTTTTCAGCACCCTCGGATGTATACCATCAGGTCCAGGCAATTTGCTACTCTTTATAAAATAGTTGTAATACTTCTTCCCGGTTTATTGAAATTTGTTTCAATTCTTCTGATAAATCACCTTTAAGTACCATTTCAGGCATGGGTAAATTCCCAACATCTTCTTCAATAAAGTCTGAAGCAAAGAATTCATTCAGTCTTTCTGCTATGGCTTTGTGCTCCCTTAGTGCCATATCATCTAATGGTCTAACTAACTCTCTCAGAGGTTTCTTGCTACAAATGTATTTGAAAATGATTTTATTGTGCATTTTTGCTTCCACAACAAGCTTTTTTTCAAATTCTCTCTTTGCCTGCCTTATCAATGCCCTGCATCTAAGTTGCCAATGCTTATGTTGTTTCCCATTTTCATCATTTGGCTCCTATTTCCATTTCTTGAAAGATACTTTTTTGGCTACTTAAAGCAGCTAAACAGGTAGAAAAGGCGATGGCAAAAGCTAGAAGGTTGTTTGGGTGCATAGGGAGAGGAATGGCCAGCAGAAGAAAGGAGGTGATAGTGCTCCTGTATAAGTCTTTGGTGAGACCTCATTTGGAGTACTGTGTGCAATTCTGGAGACCGCACTTTCAAAGGGACATAAACAGGATGGAGTCGGTACAGAGGGTGGCTACCAAAATGGTCAGTGGTCTTCATTACAAACCATATGAGGATAGACTTAAAGATCTCAATATGTATATTTTAGAGTAAAGGTGGGATTGAGGAGATATGATAGAGACATTTAAATACCTCTGTGGCATAAATGTATAGGTGGAGAGTCTCTTTCTACTGAAGGCAAGCTCTGCTACGAGGGGACATAGGATGATAGTGAAAGGGGATAGACCTAGGAGTAATACATGGAAATATTTCTTTATGGAAAGAGTGGTAGATGAGTGGAATAGTCTCCTAGTGGAGGTGGTAGAGATGAGGACAGTAACTGAATTCAAAAAACAGCATGGGACAAACACAGAGGATCTCTAAAGGCAAAAAGAGGACTGTTGTAGATGGTGATATGGAAGGGCAGACTAGATAGGCCATGTGGCCTTTTTCTGTCATCATGCTTCTATGTTTACTACTGCCTCTCTGACCTCACCTTTAAACCACATACACTCACACACACTGACCTATACCATACTCTGATCTATTTATACACAAAATATAGACTTGCACACACACAGACATACACACACACACACCTCTACTTACACCATATGCTAATCCATTCACACACACAGTCTTACACCATATCCTAATCTATTCACACACAGATACACACACACACATATGCACATGCACCCCTAATTACACCATATTTAGGTCTTCAAGTCTCTTCTCATACATCTTCTGGTGCAAGCTTCAAATCATTTTGGTTGCCATCCTCTGAACCACTTCAAGTTTTTTTTCCTATCCTTTGTGAGATACAGGCTCCAAAACTGAACACAATACTCCAAGTGAGGCCTCACCAGTGACATGTACAGTGGCATTAGTACCTCCTCCTTTCTGCTGGTAATTCCTTTCTGTATGCAACCCAGCATCCTTCTGTCTTTAGCCATCAGCTTATCACATTTGTCACCTTGAGATTCTCAGAAACAATCACTCCAAGGTCCTTCTCCTGGTTTGTACAAACCAACCTCTTGCCCCCTATTGCATACAATTTCCTTGGATTTCTGCATCCCAAGTGCATGACTTTGCACTTCTTCATGTTAAATCTTAACTACCAAGCATTAGACCATTCTTCCAGCTTTTGTAGATCTTTCCTCATGTTGTCCATTCCCTCAGAGGAGTCCACTCTGTTGCAAATTTTGTGCCATCTGCAAAAAGGCAGACTTTTCCCTTAAATCCTTCAGTAATATCACTCACAAATACATTGAACAGTACCGGTCTCAGGACCGATCCCTGGGGCACGCCACTACTCACCTTCCTTTCTTCCAAGTGAGTTCAAATTACCACCACCTTCCATCATCTGTTAATCAACCAATTTCTGATCCAGTTCACCATCTTGGGGCCCTTCCCCAGGCTGCTCTGTTTATTGATGAGCCGCCTATGAGGAACAGTATCAAAGGCTTTGTTGTTAAGTGCTGTTAAGTTGGTGTTGATTCCTGGCAACTCTCTGGATAGTTGACCTAAACTTTGTTTGGTCTTCAGCCAAGTGGCTCATTGTTGATAGAGTGGTAGCCATAGCTGCTGTTATTGCATCAATCCATCTCATTGCCGGCCTTCCTCTTTTATGGTGACCTTCTACCTTGCCAAGCATTATGTCTTTCTCCAATGATCTCTCTCTTCACATGATTTTATTTATATTCTTTTATATACTGTGCTATTCTGCATCAGTGTGGTTTACATTGAACAAACTGAAATTACATTGAACAGGGCATTATAACTTGGAGATAACTATTTTACAGGGAACATGGGATATGGAGGGTTAAGTGGCTTGCCCAAGACCACAAGGAGCACCTGTGGGACTAGAAACCCCAATCCTTCTGGCCCAAGGTTGCTGTCCTCTAGTGGGATTTGAACCCCCAACCTTCTGGCCTGAAGTACCTTGCCCCAACCACTAGGCCACTCCTCCACTCCAAAGTATGAAAGCCAAAGTCTTGTCATCTGAGCTTCTAAGGAAAGCTTAGGTTTGATCTCCTCTAGTACTGTTGTTTGTTCTTTGGGCAGTCCACAGTATACACAATATTCGTCACCAGCAACATAATTCAAAGGCATTGATTTTCTTCCTGTCTATCTTTTTCACTGTCCAACTTTTGCATCCATATGAAGTTATTGAAAATACCATGACTTGGACAAGTCAAATCTTTGTATGGAGAGAGACATCTCTGCTCTTGAGGATCTTGTCTAGGTTCTTCATAGTCATTCTTCTAAGAGCAATACGTCATCAGATTTCTTGACTGCTCGTCCTTTCTTTATTGATTGTTGATCCAAGTAAGTTAAAGCTGTCAACTATTTCAATTTCTTCTCCATCGATGATGAACTTATTGATTTTGCCAATTGTCAGGATCTTTGTCTTCTTAATATGAAGGTGCAGACCTATTTTAAGACTATAATCCTTGATCTTGAGAAGGAAATGTTTAAATCATCTTCACTTTCAGCCAGTAATGTGGTATCATCAGCATAGCGAAGGTTGTTGATGAGTCTTCCACCAATCTTCACACCTCGGTTGTCTTCATACAGTCCTGCTTCTCTGATGATTTGTTCTGCATAGAAAAAGAGGTAGGGGGACAGTATGCAGCCTTGTCATACACCTTTGCAGATTTTAAACCATTCTATTTCTCCTAGTTCCATTTCAACTGTTGCTTCTTGTTCAAAGGCTTTGCTGAAATCTAAATAGATCACATCCATCACATGCTCTTGATCCAGTTCTATGGTCACCCATTCAAAGAACTCAATCAAATTTGTTTGGCATGATCATCCTTTGGTAAAACCCTGTTGCCTCGAATCATGCAACCTATTGGTTTCTAGAAAGTTCACTTTTCTCTCTTTCAGGAGCAACTCCATTATTTTTCCCACCACCAAAGTAAGGCTTACTGGCCTATAGTTTGTCACTTCTTCCCAAATACCACTTTTGTGAAGAGGTACATCCTCAGCCCTTCTCCAGTCTTGTGGAACTTCTGTCTCCAAGGATCTATTAAAAACATCCTTTAAAGGCCCTGCAAGAACCTCTCTGAGCTCTTTCAGTATCCTGGGATGTATCCCATCCGGTCCCATGGCCTTGTCCACCTTCAGTTTTGCAAGCTGCTCTAACACATCATCTTCTGTGAATGGCGTGGTATCTACTCCATTCCCATTTGTATATTTCTCAGTCTTACGTGGTCCTTCTGCAGGATTTTCTTTAGTGAATACAGAGCTGAAGTATTTGTTTCGTATTTGTGCTTTTTTAATGTCACTTTCCACGAATCTGTTCCTTGGCACTTTTGAGTCTGGCAGTTCCACCTCTGGTCTTCCTCGTCTCCCAAATATACCTGAAAAACGTTTTGTCTCCACACTTCACATCTTTAGCCATCATTTCTTTTGCCTTTGCTTTTTCTGTCCTTCTTTCTCTCTTTGTCTCACAGTCAGTGAGAGCAGCCACTGCTGCCTATAGTATTCATTTGCAATGTGTGGGGCCATTGAATTGTGCACCAGAAGTGATTGCTACAGGCGGCACTGGCTGCTCTCACTGACTCAAAGAAAGAAAGATAATGCCAGGGATGGTGTCGCATGTGTTAGCCATAGGGCAGAGTGGGGAGGACACAGAAAGGGAAATTTCGGGTTATGAGAGAGAGAAGGGATATACTGGATTGGGGGAGGATATAGAAAGAAAGAGAGATTTGGGATTATGAGAGAGAAGGGATGGGGGGAGGGAGACAGGAGAAGTGATGCTGGTTGGGAGGGGAGATAGGAGAGATAGCAGACCACTGGAGGGAGAGAGGATGGAGAATGGGAAGGGGATAGAAGGCTCCTAGTCTATGGGGGGAAGGGAAAAAGGACTAGGGAAGTGGAAGAGAAAGAGGGTGATGCTGGTTATTGAGGGTAAAGGGGAAGGATGAGTGGATTGGAAGATTCTGAATTGAGGTGGTGAGAGAGAGTGAGTGTGAAGATGGTGTGCATGGTGTGCATGGGAAGTCGGCAAGGGGATGAGTGAGAGGAGGATGGTCATAAAAAGGGGGTAAATATGGTAATGGGGAGTGAGTGAAAGACAGAAGAGAATAAGAGGCTAGCAAAGGAGTGAGATGGGTTAGGCTGGAGGTTAGAGGAGTAGATGGAAAGTTGCTAGGTGAAAAGTCAAAGAGGGTTTGAAGACGGGTGAGTGTGTGTGTGTGTGTGTGTGTGTGTGTGCATGTGTGTGTGAGAAATATGAATGGATGAAGAAGGAGTAAAGAAAGAAATGGAGGAAAGATAAATTTTTATTTATTTAGACAGTTTTGTATACCACTTTATCCTTCAATCAAAGTGGTCACATCACAATTGGGGGATATGAGACACATACACTAATACTTACAGGGAACATGGGCAATGGAGGGTTAAGTGGCTTGCCCAAGACCACAAGGAGCACCTGTGGGACTAGAAACCCCAGTCCTTCCGGCCCAAGGTTGCTGTCCTCTAGTGGGATTTGAGCCCTTGACCTTCTGGCCTGAGATAACTTGCCCCAACCACTAGGCCACTCCTCCCTTTGTCAGAGGTAGATGCAGAGAGAGTGTGGACACAATAACAGACAGGATAAGAAAGGAGAATGGACAGCAGACAATGGAGAGTTAGCAGAAGGTAGAAAGAACGCAGAAGAGAGAGACTGGGGTAATTGTGATTAAAAAGTAACATGCCCAAACAACAAAAGGTTGAAAAAAATTATTTTGGGCGCGATATTTAGCGGCGGCAGCTAGCCACCAGCGCTGAACATTAAACGCGGATATTCCGTGCCACAGTCATATCTGACCCTGGCACTGAATATCTGAGGTCGCCGCAGAGCCTGATCGCTGACTGGGCAGCAGCAATATTGAGCCGTTGCCTGTTAGGGATGTGCAGTGAAAGTTAGGCAGGGTTTCCTGTGCCTGGCTTTCACCACAGATCACAAACTGGGCAGCAGCTCAATATCATCGCTGACCAGTTGTGATCAGCAGTGCCTCCACTCTGCCGCATTGCCAAGCAGTTAGCATCAGGGGGTATAGTGGCGTTACTTGGTGTTATTCAGCGGCACTATGTTAGTGTGCATTAATATCCTGAACAGGGGCATTTACACAGTTTACATTTTTGTAAAGCATGTAAATGCCTTGGAATATTGGGTCCCTTATTTTTAGTTTATTACCTGGAAAATGTCAGCTCTGGGTAATGTGCATCACTGATGTCTTTGTGTTTGTTCAGTACAAGAGGAAATGAATTTAGGGCCCGATGTTCTTCTGGGATAGCTATGCACTTTTATGGTGCATAGCCCTTGCTGCTGACCTTTAACCCTGGATATTCAACGCGGTGTCATATGCGATCCCAGGATTGAATCTCCGGAGTCACCGCACAGCCTCTGATGCCACAGATGCTAACCGGGTAACGGCGATATTGAGCTGCTGCCACTTAGCTTCTACGGGTAAAGATAGACCAGCTTTTCTGTGCCCAGCTTTACCCATGTGTCGCTAACCGGGTAACGGCGATATTGAGCTGCTGCCACTTAGCTTCTACGGGTAAAGATAGACCAGCTTTTCTGTGCCCAGCTTTACCCGTGTGTCGCTAACCGGGTAATGGCGATATTGAGCTGCTGCCACTTAGCTTCTACGGGTAAATATAGACCAGCTTTTCTGTGCCCAGCTTTACCCGTGTGTCGCTAACCGGGTAACGGCGATATCGAGCTGCTGCCACTTAGCTTCTACGGGTAAAGGTAGACCAGCTTTTCTGTGCCCAGCTTTACCCGTGTGTCGCTAACTGGCTAGCGGTGCAATATCGCCGTTTCCCGGTTAGTGACTGTCGCCGCCCATGACTCGCACCAATGCTAAGCAGTTAGTATCGGGGTGTGTAGCTGCATTAGTAGGGGAATATCCCGTTCAGCGGCATTTACACGGTTTACAGGTCAGCAAAGAATGTAAATGCATTTGAATATCAGGCTCTTATAGTTTTATTTCTGCAGTGTTGTTGTACATTCCAAGTTTGGCTTTTGGGGTTCGCAGTTTAATTACTGTCTTCCTATTTCTAAATTGTAACCCCTTGTTCTTTTGTGTGGTGATGGTCTATGTTCTGCATGTGTAACCGAGCTGAGGTATTCTGTTCGTGTAGTTTCTATGTGACAGTGCCACTTGTTCTCTTTCCCCAGTAGGAGATGCATTGGTATTCTCTGAGATGTATTGGTTTAATATTTGCAGTGTTGCCTTTTGATACGTAGAGTTTGGTTCTGTGTGAGTCCTGGTAGCACTGTTATGATATAGCGAGTTTGCAATGGGTTTTGAATGAACAGGGTTTTGTAATACTTCCTAATGTGCCTGGCGGTTGACACTGGAGGATAGTAATGTATAAATCTGGTAGTCTTTCTTTATCCTCACTACCCATGCAAATGGTCATTAAGAGGCATGTTTACTGAAGGTTAATGTTAGTGCTTCCTAAGTGCAGCAGCACCCATTTACATAGTAACATAGTAAATGACAGCAGATAAAGACCAGATCTAGTCTGCCCAGTAAGATGGCAAGAGTAGGTGCACCTGCTGCTCCATGCAGGCCACCCCTCCCCATGTCTTAGTTTTAGGGGTGAACCCACTGCTCCGTGTAGGACACCCCTGTATGTTGAGAAATTAGATAGTTAAGTTTATTTTGATTTCATCCAGTTACTGTAAAGGGATCCACTGTGTCTGTCCCATGCAATTTTGCATTCCGTCACCGTATTTGCCCCCACCACTTCCATCGGGAGGGCATTCCAAGCATCCACCACCCTTTCAGTGAAAAAGTATTTCCTGACATTGCCTTTCATTTTACCCCCTTGCAGCTTCATGTTATGCCCTCTAGTTTTACAGCTTCCCCGTCTCTGGAAGAGGTTTGTTTGTTCATTATTTCTCTTTAAGTATTTAAAGGTCTGAATCATATCTCCCCTGTCCCTCCTCTACTCCAAAGTGTACATATTTAGATCTTCAAGTCTCTTCTCATAAGGCTTCTGATGCAGGCTCCAAATAATTTTGGTCGCCTTCCTCTGAACAGTTTCCAGTCTTTTTAAATCTTTTGCGAGATATGGTCCCCAAAACTGAACACAGTATTCCAAGTGAGGCCTCACCAGTGACTTGTACAGTGGCATTAGTACCTCTTCCTTTCTGCTAGTAATTCCTCTTTGGATGCAACCCAACATCTGCCTGGCTTTTGCCACCGCCTTGTCGCACTGTTTTGCCACCTTGAGATCCTCTTCTATGGATACAGTGGCACCTAACACACAATTAGTAAACATGTCCCTAAGTCATTGCAGGGCAAAAAAAGAGGCTTGTGAAGAGCTGCTTTGGAAACCTCCTAAAATTTTAGATAGGCAGCATATAAACTTTAAAATAACTTAATCTATGCAAATGAGGCCCAGTGGATATGCAAATATTTCTACAAACAAGGTCTCACAATGAGTCAATGCATATGACCCTGCATCACCCTTGGGCTGCACCTGCGCACACATACACATACACACTCTTCCTTACACATCCTCTTCTATACACACTCAAATACCTCCTTACACAACATCTTCAACTAAAGATATACACAGACCTTGTTACTCAACATCCTCATCTATACACACAGACACCTCCTTACACCACATCCTCAACTATATACCCTCTCCACACACACCTCCTTACAACACATCCTCAACTATATACCCCCTCCACACACACCTCCTTACAACACATCCTCAACTATATACCCCCTCCACACACACCTCCTTACAACACATCCTCAACTATATAACCCCTCCACACACACCTCCTTACAACACATCCTCAACTATATACCCCCTCCACACACACCTCCTTACAACACATCCTCAACTATATACCCCCTCCACACACACCTCCTTAAAAACATCCTCAACTATATAACCCCTCCACACACACCTCCTTACAACACATCCTCAACTATATACCCCCTCCACACACACCTCCTTACACCACATCCTCAACTATATAACCCCTCCACACACACCTCCTTACAACACATCCTCAACTATATAACCCCTCCACACACACCTCCTTACAACACATCCTCAACTATATAACCCCTCCACACACACCTCCTTACAACACATCCTCAACTATATAACCCCTCCACACACCTCCTTACACCACATCCTCCTTACCCCCTCCCCACACACCTCCTTACACCATCCTCAACTATATACCCCCTCCCCACACACCTCCTTACAACACATCCTCAACTATATAACCCCTCCACACACCTCCTTACACACATCCTCCTTACCCCTCCACACACACCTCCTTACACCACATCCTCAACTATATAACCCCTCCACACACACCTCCTTACACCACATCCTCAACTATATACCCCCTCCACACACACCTCCTTACAACACATCCTCAACTATATAACCCCTCCACACACACCTCCTTACACCACATCCTCAACTATATACCCCCTCCACACACACCTCCTTACAACACATCCTCAACTATATAACCCCTCCACACACCTCCTTACACCACATCCTCCTTACCCCCTCCACACACACCTCCTTACACCACATCCTCAACTATATAACCCCTCCACACACACCTCCTTACACCACATCCTCAACTATATACCCCCTCCACACACACCTCCTTACAACACATCCTCGACTATATAACCCCTCCACACACACCTCCTTACACCACATCCTCAACTATATACCCCCTCCACACACACCTCCTTACACCACATCAACTATATACCCCCTCCACATACACCTCCTTACAACCACATCCTCAACTATAAACCCCCTCCACACACACCTCCTTACACCACAGCCTCAACTATATACCCCTCCACACACACCTCCTTACACCACATCCTCAACTATATACCCCTCCACACACACCTCCTTACACCACATCCTCAACTATATACCCCTCCACACACACCTCCTTACACACATCCTCAACTATATAACCCCTCCACACACACCTCCTTACCCCACATCCTCAACTATATACCCCTCCACACACACCTCCTTACACCACATCCTCAACTATATAACCCCTCCACACACACCTCCTTACACCACATCCTCAACTATATACCCCCTCCACACACACCTCCTTACAACACATTCTCAACTATATACCCCCTCCACACACACCTCCTTACACCACATCAACTAAATACCCCCTCCACATACACCTCCTTACACCACATCAACTATATACCCCCTCCACACACACCTCCTTACACCACATCCTCAACTATATACCCCCTCCACACACACCTCCTTACAACACATCCTCAACTATATAACCCCTCCACACACACCTCCTTACACCACATCCTCAACTATATACCCCCTCCACACACACCTCTTTACAACACATCCTCAATTATATACCCCCTCCACGCACACCTACTTACATCACATCCTCAACGATATAACCCCTCCACACACCTCCTTACACCACATCCTCCTTACCCCCTCCACACACACCTCCTTACACCACATCCTCAACTATATAACCCCTCCACACACACCTCCTTACACCACATCCTCAACTATATACCCCTCCACACACACCTCCTTACAACACATCCTCAACTATATAACCCCTCCACACTCACCTGCTTTAACCTCATACTCAATTTTTTACCCCCTCCACACACCTCCTTACACCACATCCTCAACGATATAACCCCTCCACACACACCTCCTTCCACCACATCCTCAACTATATACCCCCTCCACACACACCTCCTTACACCACATCCTCAACTATATACCTCCTCCACACACACCTCCTTACACCACATCCTCAACTATATACCCCTCCACACACACCTCCTTACAACACATCCTCAACTATATACCACCTCCACACACACCTCCTTACAACACATCCTCAACTATATAACCCCTCCACACACACCTCCTTACAACACATCCTCAATTATATACCCCCTCCACACACACCTCCTTACACCACATCCTCAACTATATAACCCCTCCACACACACCTCCTTATACCACATCCTCAACTATATACCCCCTCCACACACAGCTCCTTACACCACATCCTCAACTATATACCCCCTCCACACACAGCTCCTTACACCACATCCTCAACTATATACCCCCTCCACACACACCTCCTTACACCACATCCTCAACTATATACCCCCTCCACACACACCTCCTTACACCACATCCTCAACTATATAACCCCTCCACACACACCTCCTTACACCACATCCTCAACTATATACCCCCTCCACACATACCTCCTTATACCACATCCTCAACTATATAACCCCTCCACACACACCTCCTTACACCTCATCCTCAACTATATACCCCCTCCACACACACCTCCTTACACCACATCCTCAACTATATAACCCTCTCCACACACACCTCCTTACACCACATCCTCAACTATATAACCCCTCCACACACACCTCCTTACACCACATCCTCAACTATATACCCCCTCCACACACACCTCCTTACACCACATCCTCAACTATATAACCCTCCACACACTCCACACACACCTCCTTACACCACATCCTCAACGATATACCCCTCCACACACACCTCCTTACACCACATCCTGAACTATATACCCTCTCCACTCACACCTCCTTACACCACATCCTCAACTATATACCCCCTCCACACACACCTCCTTACACCACATCCTCAACTATATACCCCCTCCACACACACCTCCTTACACCACATCCTCAACTATATAACCCCTCCACACACACCTCCTTACACCACATCCTCAACTATATACCCCCTCCACACACACCTCCTTACACCACATCAACTATATACCCCCTCCACACACACCTCCTTACACCACATCCTCAACTATATACCCCCTCCACACACACCTCCTTACACCAGATCCTCAACTACATACCCCCTCAACACACACCTCCTTACACCACATCAACTATATACCCCCTCCACACACACCTCCTTACACCACATCCTAAACTATATACTCCCTCCACACACACCTCTTTACACCACATCCTCAACTGTATACCCCTCCACACACACCTCACTACACCACATCCTCAACTATATACCCCCTCCACACACACCTCCTTACACCACATCCTCAACTATATACCCCCTCCACACACACCTCCTTTCACCACATCCTCAACTATATACCACCTCCACACACACCTCCTTACAGCACATCCTCAACTATATACCCCCTCCACACACACCTCCTTACACCACATCCTCAACTATATACCCCCTCCACACACACCTCCTTATACCACATCCTCAACTATATACCCCCTCCACACACACCTCCTTACACCACATCCTGAACTATATACCCTCTCCACACACACCTCCTTACACCACATCCTGAACTATATACCCTCTCCACACACACCTCCTTATACCACATCCTCAACTATATACCCCCTCCACACACACCTCCTTACACCACATCCTCAACTATATACCTCCTCCACACACACCTCCTTACACCACATCCTCAACTATATACCCCCTCCACACACACCTCCTTACACCACATCCTCAACTATATACCCCCTCCACACACACCTCCTTACACCACATCCTGAGCTATATGCACAAACGCATACACACACACCCTCCTTACATCACATCTTTATCTATACACAGACACACACCTCCTTATGCCACTTTCTCATTTATGTTTATTTATAAACATTTATACGACTTTTCTGATGTAGTCAATCATAAGGCTGTACATGCAAACTACAAATCTTGGTACAGCAACACAGTGATCCCAGTATAGACTCTCACAATCCTCTTTAGGCCATTTGTTCTATGGACACACACACACCTCCTTACATAACAATCTCATCTATATACAGACACACACACACACTTCCTACGCCACGCATATGTCCTTTCACACATTCTTATCTATACACAGATACACACACACTTTGTTACATCACATCCTCATCTATAAACACACGTACCTCTTTAAACCATACCCTATAAACACAGATACCTCCTTACCTCGCATCCTCATCCGTAATCACATACACCTCCTTACACTACATTCTTATATATACACACTCAAAAACCTCCGTCCACAACTTCCTCAACTATACACATACAAATTCCTTCTTACACCATATCATCATCTGTAGACACACACACACTCCTCCTTACAACACATCTTCAACTACACACATACACCGCCTTCAACTACACACATACACATTCTTATCTATACACACACATACCTCCTTACACCACATCCTCAACTATAGACACAAACACCTACTTAGCTATACACACACACAGGAGCGTACCAAGCCCTGGGCGAGAGCTGCGGGCCCCACAGGGTGCAAAGGCTTGAGGGGCGCATTTTACACACATTCTTATCTATACACAAACACACATACCTCCTTATCCCACATCCTCAACTACAGACACAGACACCTCCTTACACAAATTCTTATCTATACACACACACACAAACCTCCTTACACCACATCCTCAACTATAGACACAGACACCTCCTTACACACATTCTGATCTATACACACACATACCTCGTTACACCACATCTTTAACACCACACACAGACATCTCCTTACACACATTCTTATCTATACACACACATACCTCGTTACACCACATCTTCAACACCACACACAGACACCTCCTTACACACATTCTTATCTATACACACTCACACATACCTCGTTACACCACATCCTAAACTATAGACACAGACACCTCCTTACACACATTCTTATGTATACACACACATACCTCCTTACACCACATCCTCAACTATAGACACAAACACCTCCTTACACGCATTCTTATCTATACACACACACCTCCTTACACCACATCCTCAACTATAGACACAGACACCTCCTTACACACATTCTTATGTATACACACACATACCTCCTTACACCACATCCTCAACTATAGACACAAACACCTCCTTACACGCATTCTTATCTATACACACACACCTCCTTACACCACATCCTCAACTATAGACACAGACACCTCCATACACACATTCTTATCTATACACACACATACCTCATTACACCTCATCCTCAACTATAGACACAGACACCTCCTTACGCACATTCTTATCTATACACACACATACCTCGTTATACCACATCCTCAACTATAGAAAGAGACTCCTCCTTACACACATTCTTATCTATACAGACACATACCTCATTACACCATATCCTCAACTATAGAAACAGACGCCTCCTTACACATATTCTTATCTATACACACACATACCTCGTTACACAACATCCTCAACTATACACACAGATATCCCCTTACACACATTCTTATCTATACACACACATACCTCGTTACACCACATCCTCAACTATAGACACAGACACCTCCTTACACACATTCTTATCTATACACACACACCTCCTTACACTACTTCCTCAACTATAGACATGGAGACCTCCTTACATATATTCTTATCTATACACACACGTTCCTCGTTACACAACATCCTCAACTATATTTATTTATTTAGTGTACATTTGTATCCCACTGCTTCCAGCGATCAGCAGCGGTTGCTATACATGGCAAGAGAGGCTGTACTGACCAAGAATTTAGAAAGATATACATTGTGATTAGGGAGGGGGAGGTAATACACAGCAAACATAGGGTTACAGATTACAGTTGATTGATGGTGAACACTTCACACAGAATACATTATATACATATTTACACATGAACTGAAAGATAATTGGTAGTGGGATGCAATGGAAGTAGGGTACAGAGCCTAGGTTACATTGTAATGCGATTGGAAAAGGTGCGTCTTAAGCTTTTTTCTGAAGTCTTTCAGGTCACAGTTTGCACGCAGTTCACATGGCAGTCGGTTCCAGAGTGCCGGGGCTATAAGTGAGAATACTCTGTTACTAATACATGCATTAACATTTCTGATGTACTTCGGGAGACAGAGGGTGTTGAGGTTCACTGTTCTTCTACTTCTGTTGTTGGGTAGATTGGAGATTAAGCTGTTGAGGTGTGAGGGTGCTACATTATGGATGAGTTTGAATGTAGTGACAATCATTTTGTATTGAACGCGGGCCGCAATGGGGAGCCAATGTAGCTCAATTAGAACAGGTGTAATGTGGTCAGAGAGGCCTTTTTGCATAATGATTCTGGCAGCAACATTTTGTGCCATTTGCAGAATATTTATAGCTTTCTTTGGCAGGCCTTGTAGTATGGCATTGCAATAGTCTAGATGTGGAATGATGAGGGCTTGAGCGACAGACCTGAAGTCGGCATGATCAAGGATGCTACGTAGTGGCTGCAAGACTCTTAATTTGTGGAAGATGGCCCGAATGGTATTTCAAAGGTGTTTGACCATATTTAGGTTACTGTCAAGCATCACTCCTAGATATTTTATCTCTGTCTTGATGTTGTAGTTGTTATTGTTCATGGTGACCGTTGTTGGGGGCTCGAAGCACGGTTTCCTGGAGATACACATTGCTTCTGTTTTCTTGTGATTAATGGACATGTTATTTTGTTGTAGCCAGGTTTGAAGCTCGCCTAGGCATTTTTCAAGCTTGTTGAGGTTTGGGTTATTTACGTCGAGTTGAGTATATAGCATTAGGTCATCTGCGTATATATGGTAGTTGATCTCGTGGTCATGGAAAATCTTACATACTGGTTGTATGTATAAGTTGAATAGGAGGGAGGAGAGGGCGGAGCCTTGTGGAATGCCTTGAGTTTGTGGGAAGGGGGCTGCTTTGTCATTGTTGAATTGGACCTGCTGCATTCTGTTGGTTATGTATGAGGAGAACCATTTTAGTGGGGTTCCTGAAATGCCTATGGACTCAAGTCGCTCCAGGAGTGTGGGGTGATGCACTGAGTCGAAGGCCACAGATATATCTATGAATATAAGCATATACATCTTGCTCTTGTTTTCTAGACCCTTGAGTAGGTTGTCCATTAGGGCTAGCAGTGATGTTGACGAAACCCGTATTGACACAGACACCTCCTTACACACATTCTTATCTATACACACACACCTCCTTACACCACATCCTCAACTATAGACACAGATGGCTCCTTACACACAATCTTATCTATACACACTCACACATACCTCGTTACACCACATCCTCAACTATAGACACAGACACCTCCTTACACACATTCTTATCTATACACACACATACCTCCTTACACCACATCAACACCACACACAGACACCTCCTTACATACATTCTAATCTATACACACTCAGACATACCTCGTTACACCACATCCTCAACTATAGACACAGACACCTCCTTACACACATTCTTATCTATACACACTCACACATACCTCGTTACACCACATCCTCAACTATAGACACAGATGGCTCCTTACACACATTCTTATCTATACACACTCACACATACCTCATTACACCACATCCTCAACTATAGACACGGACACCTCCTTACACACATTCGTATCTATATATACACATACCTCCTTACACCACATCCTCAACTACAGACACAGACACCTCCTTACACACATTCTTATCTATACACACACATACCTCCTTACACCACATCAACACCACACACAGACACCTCCTTACATACATTCTAATCTATACACACTCAGACATACCTCCTTACACCACATCCTCAACTATCGACACAGACACCTCCTTACACACATTCTTATCTATACACACTCACACATACCTCGTTACACCACATCCTCAACTATAGACACAGATGGCTCCTTACACACATTCTTATCTATACACACTCACACATACCTCATTACACCACATCCTCAACTATAGACACAGACACCTCCTTACACACAATCTTAACTATACATACACATACCTCATTACACCACATCCTCAACTATAGACACACACGGCACCTTACAGACATTCTTATCTATACACACTCACACATACCTCGTTACACCACATCCTCAACTATAGACACGGACACCTCCTTACACACATTCGTATCTGTACATACACATACTTCCTTACACGACAGCCTCAACTACAGACACAGACACCTCCTTACACACAGTCTTATCTATACAAACACATACTTCGTTACACCACATCCTCAACTATAGAAACAGACGCCTCCTTACATACATTCTTATCTATACACACTCAGACATACCTCCTTACACCACATCCTCAACTATAGACATAGACACCTCCTTACACACATTCTTATCTATACACACTCACACATACCTTGTTACACCACATACTCAACTATAGACACAGACGGCTCCTTACACACATTCTTATCTATACACACTCACACATACCTCGTTACACCACATCCTCAACTATAGACAGAGACACCTCCTTACACACATTCTTATCTATACACACACATACCTCGTTACACCACGTCCTCATCTATAGACACTGACACCTCTTTACGCACATTCTTATCTATACACACTCACACATACCTCCTTATACCACATCTTCAACTATAGACACAGTGGCCTCCTTACACACATTCTTATCTATACACACACATACCTCTTTACACCACATCCTCAGCTATAGACACAGATACCTCCTTACACACATTCTTATCTATACACACTCACACATACCTAGTTACAC
Organism: Ichthyophis bannanicus; assembly: GCA_033557465.1. NCBI lineage: Eukaryota > Metazoa > Chordata > Amphibia > Gymnophiona > Ichthyophiidae > Ichthyophis > Ichthyophis bannanicus. The sequence goes on from CM066034.1 coordinate 1,033,738,546, forward strand.
CACATGTTCATCTATAGACACAGACACCTCCTTACACACATTCTTATCTATACACACTCACACATACCTCCTTACCCCACATCCTCAACTATAGACACAGACACCTCCTTACACACATTCTTATCTATACACACATATACCTCCTTAAACCACATCCTCAACTATAGACAGACACCTCCTTACACACATTCTTATCTATACACCACATACCTCATTACAGCACATCTTCCACACCACACACAGACAGCTCCTTACACACATTCTTATCTATACACACACATACCTCGTTACACCACATCCTCAACTACAGAAACAGATGCCTCCTTAGACACATTCTTATCTATACACACATATACCTCGTTTCACCACATCCTCAACTACTGAAGCAGACACCTCCTTACATACATTCTTATCAATACACACACATACCTCCTTACACCACATCCTCAACTATAGACGCAGACACCTCCTTACACACATTCTTATGTATACACACTCACACATACCTCCTTATACCACATCCTCAAGTATAGACACAGACACCTCCTTACACACATTCTTATCTATACACACACATACCTCCTTACCCCACATCCTCAACTATAGACACAGACACCTCCTTACACACATTCTTATCTATACACACACATACCTCGTTACAGCACATCTTCCACACCTCACACAGACACCTCCTTACACACATTCATATCTATACACACACATACCTCGTTACACCACATCCTCAACTACAGAAACAGACGCCTCCTTACATACATTCTTATCTATACACACACATACCTCATTGCACCACATCCTCAACTATAGACACAGACACCTCCTTACACACATTCGTATCTCTACACACACATACCTTGTTACACCACATCCTCAACTATAGACACAGACACCTCCTTACACACATTCTTATGTATACACAAACACACCTCCTTACATCACATCTTCAACTATAGACATAGAGACCTCCTTACACACATTCTTATCTATACACACTCACACATACCTCGTTACAGCACATCAGCACCACACACAGACACCTCCTTACACACATTCTTATCTATACACACACACACACATACCTCCTTACACCACATCCTCAATATAGACACAGAGACCTCCTTATACACATTCTTATCTATACACACTCACACATACCTCGTTACACCACATCCTCAACTATAGACACAGACACCTCCTTACACACATTCTTATCTATACACACACATACCTCGTTACACCACATCCTCAACTACAGAAACAGATGCCTCCTTACATACATTCTTATCTATACATACACATACCTTGTTACACCACATCCTCAACTATAGACACAGACACCTCTACAGACATTCCTATGTATACACAAACACTCCTCCTTACATCACATCTTCAGCTATAGACATAGACACCTCCTTACACACATTCTTATCTATACACACACATACATCCTGACACACATTATTATCTATAAACACACAATACCTCCTCACACCACATCCTCAACTATAGACACAGACACACACATTCTTATCTATATACACTGACACATATCTCGTTACAGCACATTAACACCACACACAGACACCTCCTTACACACATTCTTATCTATACACACACACACACATACCTCCTTACACCACATCCTCAACTATAGACACAGAAACCTCCTTACACACATTCTTATCTATACACACACATACCTCGTTACACCACATCTTCAACACCACACACAGACACCTCCTTACACACATTCTTATCTATACACACACATACCTCGTTACACCACATCTTCAACACCACACACAGACACCTCCTTACACACATTCTTATCTATACACACACATACCTCCTTACACCACATCCTCAACTATAGATATAGACACCTCCTTACACACATTCCTATCTATACACACTCACACATACCTCGTTACACCACATCCTCAACTATAGAAACAGACGCCTCCTTACACACATTCTTATCTATACACACACATACCTCATTACACAACATACTCAGCTATAGACACAGACACCTCCTTACACACATTCTTATCTATACACACACACCTTCTTACACCATATCCTCAACTATAGACTGTGGGGGCCCCTTGCCCAAGGCAACACCCTATAAGCCTAGGGCTGCACTTGTTAGTCCTTTAATTAAAGAGTTTGCTTCCTCATCCAGTGCCGGGGATGATGGGATTTGTAGTTGTGTTGTTTAGAAAAAACAAGTAGTGTGGAGACCGAGGGTTTACAAGGCAAAACACAGGAATTTATTTCTTTTTCTAAAGAGCATTAAGGCTCAACGCAAAACAAACAGGATTCTTTCTCCAAACAATAATCCATAGGCATTTATCCCAAACAAACAATGAAACTGCTTTATGTAGCTTTTTAACATGTCGCTGTTTTTCAAAACCATTCAGCAGTCAGCAAGGTTTCTCTTCTCTTCAAACCCAAAAGGAATATCCTTTCTTCAGCAACAGGGTTCTTTAGCATTCCTGGCTAAACACATTCCTCCCTGTTTTCACACTGCCTTCTAGGACATTCAGGTTATAGGCTTTCCCTTCTTTTATCCAAGAACATTTTATTCTGCCTTCTGGAAGAGAGAACAATCCATTACTGAATCTTCAGACTCCTCATCAGATTCATAATAGTCTATCTGCATTTCCTCAGGACCTGTGTCCGGTAAATCTGGCTTGAAGCCAGCATGAAAAACTTCAGGCTTAATATTCTCTAAAAGTTCCAGAACCTTTCTCCACTGAGGCTTTTCCCTATGCACAAGGTTTACACCAGGAACGTGGAGATTCTTTTCTTGCATCGAAAGACACAATGCCTCTAACTGGCTTAGGGCACTTTTGGCTACCCTTTTATTCATGCACCTTTTTGGAAGTTGCAGCTCTTTAGCTGGTTCAGGAATGGTTGGCACTGCAGCCTGACCCTTATCAGCACTTCTGTCTGGCACTGCTCTCCTAGTTTTAAAACCAATTGCAGTTTCCCTGCAATCCTGGCTTTCCTTCTGACTAGGGCTTTCACCTCTAAGATTCCCTCGGAAGTCTCCACCATTCTCCTCCACGGTGAATTCTCTGGGCCTTTCTCTGGTGCTTCTCTCCCCACTGAATTCTCCAGTGTTCTCCCTGGTCAGCTCTCTCGAGTGCTGGTTTTCTGTATCTTTCTTTCCAGTGTGCTGCTGCGTGTGCTGCCTCGTCCTGGTACTCCTGTTCCTGTCGCCCTCTCTCTGGCTGTTCTCTCTGGCTGTTCTTTCCTCCAATATTTCCCTGGGTTTATAAGAGTGTCTCTGAACTACCGTGCACTCCCCTTCACCCAGGTGTCCCTCATTAGTTTCCAAGCCTGCCCTTGGATTAGCAGAGCTTGGGTGTATCCTGTCCTCAATAGCTGCGTGTTTATTTTCTCTGCCTGCAGTTTGAGAGCTACTGATTCCTTGCCTGTCTCTTTCTTTAAAGGTAAATGACTGATTTTCTTCCAATTCCATTAACTCAGCCATACCTCCTCATCACAAGACACAGACAGCTCCTTACACACATTCTTATCTATACACACTCACACATACCTCGTTACACCACATCCTCAACTATAGATACAGACACCTCCTTACACACATTCTTATCTATACATACTCACACATACCTCCTTACCCCACATCCTCAACTATAGACACAGACACCTCCTTACACACATTCTTATCTATACACACACATACCTCGTTACACAACATCCTCAACTATAGACACAGACACCTCCTTACACACATTCTTATCTATACACACACATACTTCCTTACAACACATCAACACCACACACAGACACCTCCTTACACACATTCTAATCTATACACACTCACACATACCTCGTTACACCACATCCTCAACTATAGACACAGGCACCTCCTTACACACATTCTTATCTATACACACACATACCTCCTTACACCACATCCTCAACTATAGACACAAACACCTCCTTACACACATTCTTATCTATACACACACATACCTCCTTACACCACATCAACACCACACACAGACACCTCCTTACACACATTCTTATCTATGCACACACATACCTCCTTACACCACATCCTCAAGTATAGACACAGACACCTCCTTTCACACATTCTTATCTATACACACACATACCTCGTTACACCACATCCTCAACTATAGAAACAGACGCTTCCTTACACAAATTCTTATCTATACAAACACATACCTTATTACACCACATCCTCAACTATAGACACAGATACCTCCTTACACACATTCTGATGTATACTCACACATACCTCATTACACCACATCCTCAACTATAGACACAGACACCTCCTTACACACACATACCTCCTTATAACACATTCTCTAATATAGAGACAGACACCTCCTTACACACATTCCTATCTCTATGCACACATACCTTGTTACACCACATCCTCAGCTATAGACACAGATGCCTCCTTACACACATTCTCATCTATACACACACATACCTCGTTACACCAGATCCTCAACTATAGACACAGACACCTCCTTACACACATTCTTATCTATACACACACATACCTCATTACATCATATCCTCAACTATAGACACAGACACCTCCTTACACACATTCTTATCTATACACACACATACCTCGTAACACCACATCAACACCACACACACACACCTCCTTACTCCACATCCTAAACTATAGACACAGACACCTCCTTACACACTTTTTATCTATACACAGACGTACCTCCTTACTCCACATTCTCCACTATAGACAGAGACGCCTCCTTATACACATTCTTATCTATGCACACTCACACATACCTCCTTACACCACATCGTCAACTATAGACACAGAAACCTCCTTACAAACATTCTTATCTATACACACACATACCTCGTTACACCACATCCTCAACTATAGACACAGACGTCCTTACACACATTCTTATCTATATACACACACACACACACACACACACACATACCTCGTTACACCACATCCTCAGCTATAGACAGAGGTAGGGCTGGCCCGGCCTTTGAGCGGGAATGTTGTTCGCACAGGGCCCCACGCAAACCACATTCTTGCTCAATAGACAGGCGATGCCCTTTAACCTCCCCCATCATTCGCGGCTTCATTGAAACAGCCGCCAGCATGAAGGAAAAGGATCTTCACGCTGGCGGGCTGTGCAGAGGGAGCCGGGAAGTCGCACGGGCTTCGCCACCTACCTCTGCAGCCACTTAGATGATGCGGGGCTCTTAGCAGGGGGGACAGCTAGGCCTGGATGGGCTGTGATGGGGGGGAAGCAGACTGGAAATGGGATGTGATGGGGGGAACGGACTGCAATCGTGCTGTGATTGGTGGGGGAACAGACTGGCAATGGGCTGTGATGATGGGGGGCGGAAAGGACTGCAAATGGACTGTGATGGTGGGGGGGGGGGGGAAACGGACAGAAAATGGACTAAGGAAGAGCTAGATTAGGGCTGGTAATGGGCTGATGGGGGCTGGAATAGGACGAAGTGGTCTGACGAGATGGCTAGGATTGGAATTTGGATGATGGGGAGCTTGGAGTTGAAATGGGAAGATGGGGGACTGGAATAGAACTGGAAATGGGCTGATGGGGGGAACGTGGACTGCAAATGGTTGATGGGCTGGAAATGGGCTGATGGGGCTGGAATAGGACTGGATGTGGGCTGATGGAAGTTGGAATAGGGCTGGAAATGGGCTGATGGGAAGCTTGGAGTGGAAATGGGCTGATGGAGGGCTGGAATGGAACTGGAAAACAGCATGTGTGGGGCTAGGACTGGAAATGGGCTGTTGCGGAAACTTGGGAGACTGGGACTATAAGGGGGCAGATGCTGGGTGGGTCTAGAACTATAATGGAGCTGATTTTGGGGGAGGACTAGAAAGGGATGGGAAATGAGAATGGAGAGGGGAAAAGATATTTTGTGTGAGAGAGAAGAAAAAAGTCTACGGTGGGCCAGGTATTGAAAGAATAAGTGGAGATTGAGAATGGAAGGGTGAAATTTGAGTGGATGTTAAAGGGATAAGGAAAGAAATGGAGGAAAGAGCAAAGGAGAATGATCAGTATTTTTTTTTTTTTTATTTCTAAATTTTAACAACATTACAAAGAAAAAATACCACCATAACAGTATTCACAATACTTTTATTAAGAGGAAAAAAAAGTAATAATTTAGTCCACATTAAGGAGAGCCACATTATAACAAAGGAAAATAATTACAAAACATCCAAATGGTCCTGAAAATACACTCATAAGCTCAAATACATTGTCAGGAGAATCAGGAAAATCAAGAATTTATACAAAATTACATTATTTATTTTTAAGAAAATTCTGTAATTGCTTGACCTTAGAAAATACAAAACGATTACCTTGAAATAAGACCTGGCATTTACAGGGGAACTTCAAATGGAAAGAGGCTCCCAAGGACAACACTTGCGCTCGCAACTGCAAAAAAGCTTTGCGTCGCGCTTGAGTAGCCCTGGAAACGTCAGGAAATATTTGAATAGGTTGGCCACAAAATTTCATAGATTTCTGTTTAAAATATGATCTCAAAACTCTCTCCTTATCCATGTGTAATACAAAAGTAACCAATAACGTGTCCCTAGAGGAGATTTCATCCATAGAAGATTCCAAAAATTTGGAAATATCCAAAGTGGAAGAAGCAACTTGCTGATCTAAGAGGTCTCCCCCTTGATCTACATCTCTTACCACTCTCCCTTTAGGGACATAGTATATTTGAGAGACCAAAAAATCACTCCCATCGGTAATCAATAAAATATCCTTAAGATATTTCTGAAACAAAATTAATGGTGATAAATAATGCGTTTTAGGAAAATTTAACAATCGCAAATTCTTAGAGCGTGCCACATTTTCTAACATTTCATCTTGTTGATGCAAAGAAGAAAAATCCTGAACAAATTTAGCAAAAGTAGATTGATGGGAGGATAATTGATCTCTCTGCGAGATAAACCCTTTTTCCAACTCTAACAAACGAGCATCGTGGTCAGCTAATTTAGTTACCGTTTCTCTAGTAAACGCAGCCACCTTCTGCAGGGACACACCCAAGGCCATCTCCATACGGGAAAGCATTATCCAAAGATCTTTAATAGAAACATCAGATGGAGGAGACAAGGGTTGCCCTACAGAAGGAAAGGAAACAACAGAAGGAAGCGGAGGGGAAAAAGTTCCCGAGGCAGGTTCCAGCTGTAAAAAGGAACCCGGAAGCACATCACAGCCAGAGCCCTCTATCTGCGTACCATTCGACAGAGGGGATTTACTGACTAACACATCCAACTCCTGACAGGGCTGAGCCAAACCCAACATGGGCGAGGGGATAGAAGAAACAGTACTCACACTTGAGGTATTACTCGGGGTTGATGATAACAGTCCCCCAACAGGCACAGCAGTATCCACCCGAATGTGAGCATCCATAGGGCCCACCACCTTAACTGCTTTTGCCTGCTCGGATTGCGGGTAGTGCTTCCTTCTCTTTCCCATCACAAAGGTCCCCCCTCGGCACCCCAAACACCTCAGGCACCGAAGGGGCACCAAAGGGGCGTGCCTGCCCCTTTGGACACGCCCCTTCGGACGCGCGCCCGCTCCGCGTCCCGCGTAGGAGCCGAGTTCTTATGGCCCTTCCCCCAATAGGCAGCCAATCGGGTGCAGAATCAGACGCGAGTCCAGGAACCACCGGTAAAACACCAGGCAAGTAATGAAGCTGCTCACCGTCCCGCGTAGGAGCCGAGTTCTGATGGAACTTCACCAAAGATCAAGACAATCGGGTGCAGAATCAGACGCGAGTCCAGGAACCACCGGTAAAACACCAGGCAAGTAATGAAGCTGCTCACCGTCCCGCGTAGGAGCCGAGTTCTTATGGCCCTTCCCCCAATAGGCAGCCAATCGGGTGCAGAATCAGACGCGAGTCCAGGAACCACCGTTTAAAACACCAGGCAAGTAATGAAGCTGCTCACCGTCCCGCGTAGGAGCCGAGTTCTTATGGCCCTTCCCCCAATAGGCAGCCAATCGGGTGCAGAATCAGACGCGAGTCCAGGAACCACCGGTAAAACACCAGGCAAATAATGAAGCTGCTCACCGTCCCGCGTAGGAGCCGAGTTCTTATGGAGCAGCTTCATTATTTGCCTGGTGTTTTACCGGTGGTTCCTGGACTCGCGTCTGATTCTGCACCCGATTGGCTGCCTATTGGGGGAAGGGCCATGATCAGTATTTTAAAGCAGATATAGAGAAAAAACGTGGAAAAAAAATCTAAACGAGAAGAAAGGACAAATGGATAGCTCACAGAAGACACAAAGAAACCAGAAGAAAGTGACTGGAGCAATTGCAACTGAAAAAGAAAATACACAAGCAACAAAATGTAGAAAAATACTTTTTTATTTTGAATTTATTAACTGGAATATATCAGCTCTGGGAAATGTGCATTGTTAACGTCTTTTGTGTTTTGTTTAGTACAAGAGGAAATTAATTTATAGTTTTATTTCTCCAGTGTTGTTGTACATCCCAAGTTTGGCTTTTGGGGTTCCCAGTTTAATTATTGTCTTCCTATTTTTAAATTGTGATCCCTTGTTCTTTGGTGACGGTCTATGTGCTGCATTTTAACCAAGCTGAGGTATTCTGTTCATGTAGTTTCTATCTGACCGTGTCACTTGTTCTCTTTCCCCAGTAGGAGATGCATTGGTATTCTCGGAGATGTATTGGTTTAATATTTTCAGTGTTGCCTTTTGATAGGTAGGGTTTGGGGCTTTGTGAGTCCTGGAAGAGTTGTTATGATATGGTGGATTTCCTATGAGTTCTAAATGGTCAGTGCTTATAGCACTTCCTAATGGGCCTGGCGGTTGGCACTGGAATATAGTAATGTAGAAATCTGATAGTCTTTCTTTATCCAGACACTCATTAAGAAGAAGATTTACTAAAAACGCATGTTAACATTATGCAAATAATTATGCAAATTAGCCTCCCTATGCAAATGAGGCCCCACAATTAATCTTCGCACATTGGCCCCACACACTCTTGTGCTGCCCCTGGACAGAGGCACCTCCTTACACACATTCTTATCTATACACACACAAATCTCCTTACACCACATCTTCAACTATAGACACAGACACCTCCTTACACACATTTTATCTATACCCACACATACCTCATTACACCACATCTTCAACTATAGACACAGATACCTCCTTACACACATTCTTATCTATACACACACAAATCTCCTTACACCACATCTTCAACTATAGACACAGACACCTCCTTACACACATTTTATCTATGCCCACACATACCTCATTATACCACATCTTCAACTATAGACACAGATACCTCCTTACACACATTCTTATCTATACACACACAAATCTCCTTACACCACATCTTCAACTATAGACACAGACACCTCCTTACACACATTCTTATCTATACACACACATACCTCGTTACACCACATTCTCAACTATAGACACAGATACCTCCTTACACACATTCTTATCTATACACACACATACCTCGTTACACCACATTCTCAACTATAGACACAGACAACTCCTTACACACATTCTTATCTATAAACACACATACCTCGTTACACCACATCCTCAACTATAGACACAGATACCTCCTTCCACACATTCTTATCTATACACACACAAATCTCCTTACACCACATCTTCAACTATAGACACAGACACCTCCTTACACACATTCTTATCTATACACACACATACCTCGTTACACCACATTCTCAACTATAGACACAGACAACTCCTTACACACATTCTTATCTATAAACACACATACCTCGTTACACCACATCCTCAACTATAGACACAGATACCTCCTTACACACATTCTTATCTAGACACACTCACATGTACCTCCTTACACCACATCCTCAACTATAGACACAGATGCCTCCTTACACACATTCTTATCTAGACACACTCACATGTACCTCCTTACACCACATCCTCAACTATAGACACAGATACCTCCTTACACACATTCTTATCTATACACACACATACCTCGTTACACCACATTCTCAACTATAGACACAGACAACTCCTTACACACATTCTTATCTATACACACACATACCTCGTTACACCACATTCTCAACTATAGACACAGACACCTCCTTACACACATTCTTATCTATACACACACATACCTCGTTACACCACATTCTCAACTATAGACACAGACACCTCCTTACACACATTCTTATTTATACACACACATACCTCGTTACACCACATTCTCAACTATAGACACAGACAACTCCTTACACACATTCTTATCTATACACACACATACCTCGTTACACCACATCCTCAACTATAGACACAGATGCCTCCTTACACACATTCTTATCTAGACACACTCACATGTACCTCCTTACACCACATCCTCAACTATAGACACAGATGCCTCCTTACACACATTCTTATCTATACACACTCACATGTACCTCCTTACACCACATCCTCAACTATAGACACAGATACCTCCTTACACACATTCTTATCTATACACACACATACCTCATTACACCACATCCTCAACTATAGACACAGATGCCTCCTTACACACATTCTTATCTATACACACACATACCTCATTACACCACATCCTCAACTATAGACACAGATGCCTCCTTACACACATTTTATCTATACCCACACATACCTCATTACACCACATCCTCAACTATAGACACAGATGCCTCCTTACACACATTCTTATCTATACACACACATACCTCATTACACCACATTCTCAACTATAGACACAGACAACTCCTTACACACATTCTTATCTATAAACACACATACCTCGTTACACCACATTCTCAACTATAGACACAGACAACTCCTTCCACACATTCTTATCTATACACACTCACATGTACCTCCTTACACCACATCCTCAACTATAGACACAGACAACTCCTTCCACACATTCTTATCTATACACACACAAATCTCCTTACACCACATCTTCAACTATAGACACAGACACCTCCTTACACACATTCTTATCTATACACACACATACCTCGTTACACCACATTCTCAACTATAGACACAGACAACTCCTTACACACATTCTTATCTATAAACACACATACCTCGTTACACCACATCCTCAACTATAGACACAGATACCTCCTTACACACATTCTTATCTAGACACACTCACATGTACCTCCTTACACCACATTCTCAACTATAGACACAGACAACTCCTTCCACACATTCTTATCTATACACACACATACCTCATTACACCACATCCTCAACTATAGACACAGACAACTCCTTACACACATTCTTATCTATACACACACAAATCTCCTTACACCACATCCTCAACTATAGACACAGACACCTCCTTACACACATACTTATCTAGACACACTCACACGTACCTCCTTACACCACATCCTCAACTATAGACACAGACACCTCCTTACACACATTCTTATCTATACACACACATACCTCATTACACCACATTCTCAACTATAGACACAGACAACTCCTTCCACACATTCTTATCTATACACACATACATCCTTACACCACATCCTCAACTATAGACACAGATACCTCCTTACACACATTCTTATCTAGACACACTCACATGTACCTCCTTACACCACATCCTCAACTATAGACACAGATACCTCCTTACACACATTCTTATCTAGACACACTCACATGTACCTCCTTACACCACATCCTCAACTATAGACACAGATACCTCCTTACACACATTCTTATCTAGACACACTCACACGTACCTCCTTACACCACATCCTCAACTATAGACACAGACACCTCCTTACACACATTCTTATCTATACACACACATACCACATTACACCACATTCTCAACTATAGACACAGACAACTCCTTCCACACATTCTTATCTATACACACTCACATGTACCTCCTTACACCACATCCTCAACTATAGACACAGACAACTCCTTCCACACATTCTTATCTATACACACATACATCCTTACACCACATCCTCAACTATAGACACAGATACCTCCTTACACACATTCTTATCTAGACACACTCACATGTACCTCCTTACACCACATCCTCAACTATAGACACAGATACCTCCTTACACACATTCTTATCTAGACACACTCACATGTACCTCCTTACACCACATCCTCAACTATAGACACAGATGCCTCCTTACACACATTCTTATCTAGACACACTCACATGTACCTCCTTACACCACATCCTCAACTATAGACACAGATACCTCCTTACACACATTCTTATCTAGACACACTCACACGTACCTCCTTACACCACATCCTCAACTATAGACACAGACAACTCCTTCCACACATTCTTATCTATACACACATACATCCTTACACCACATCCTCAACTATAGACACAGATACCTCCTTACACACATTCTTATCTAGACACACTCACACGTACCTCCTTACACCACATCCTCAACTATAGACACAGATGCCTCCTTACACACATTCTTATCTATACACACACATACATCCTTACACCACATTCTCAACTATAGAAACAGACACCTCCTTACACACATTCTTATCTATACACACATACATCCTTACACCACATCCTCAACTATAGACACAGATACCTCCTTACACACATTCTTATCTAGACACACATACATCCTTACACCACATCCTCAACTATAGACACAGATACCTCCTTACACACATTCTTATCTAGACACACTCACACGTACCTCCTTACACCACATCCTCAACTATAGACACAGACACCTCCTTACACACATTCTTATCTATACACACTCACACATCCCTTGTTACAACACATCCTCAAATATAGACAAACACACCTCCTTACACACATTCTTATCCATACACACACATACCTCATTACACCACATCCTCAACTATAGAGAAACCTCCTTACACACTTTCTTATCCATACACACACATATCTCGTTACACCACATCTTCAACTACAGGCACAGATGCCTTATTACTCACATTCGTATCTATACACACTCACACATAGCTCGTTACACCACATCCTCAACTATAGACCCAGACACCTCCTACACACATTCTTATCTAGACACACTCACACGTACCTCCTTACACCACATCCTCAACTATAGACACAGACATCTTCTTACACACATTCTTATCTAGACACATTCACACGTACCTCCTTACACCACATCTTCAACTATAGACACAGACTCCTTCTTACACACATTCTTATCTAGACACACTCACACATACCTCGTTACACCACATCCACAACTACAGACACAGACTCCTCCTTACACACATTCTTATCAGTTCACACTCACACATACCTTGTTACACCACATCCTCAACTATAGACACAGACACCTCCTTACACACATTCTTATCTATACACACACATACCTCGTTACCCAACATCTTCAACACCACACACAGACATCTCCTTAAACCTCATCCTCAACTATAGACAGAGAAACCTCCTTACACACATTCTTATCTATACACACTCACACATCCCTTGTTACTACACATCCTCAAATATAGACAAACAAACCTCCTTACACACATTCTTATCCATACACACACATAACTCATTACACCACATCTTCAACTATAGAGACACCTCCTTACACATTTTCTTATCCATACACACACATACCTCGTTACACCACATCTTCAATGACAGGCACAGATGCTTTATTACTCACATTCGTATCTATACACTCACACTTACCTCTTTACAGCACATCCTCAACTATAGACACAGACACCTATTTACACACATTCTTTTCTATACACACCCATACCTCCTTACACCACATCCTAAAATATAGACACAGACACCTCCTTACACACATTCTTATCTATACACACTTACACATACCTCGTTAAACCACATCTTCAACTGTAGACACAGACACCTCCTTACACACATTTTTATCTTTACACACTCACATATACCTTGTTACACCACATCCCCAACTATAGACACAGACGCCTCCTTACACATAGTCTTATCTATACACACACATACCTCGTTACACCACATCCTCAACTATAGACACAGACACCTCCTTCCACACATTCTTATCTATACACACACATACCTCCTTACACCACATTCTCAACTATAGACACAAACACCTTGTTACTCACATTGTTATCTAAACACACACATACATCTTTACACCACATCCTCAACTATAGACACAGATACCTCCTTACACACATTCTTATCTAGACACACTCACACGTACCTCCTTACACCACATCCTCAACTATAGACACAGACACCTCCTTACACACATTCTTATCTAGACACACTCACACATACCTCGTTACACCACATCCACAACTACAGACACAGACTCCTCCTTACACACATTCTTATCAGTTCACACTCACACATACCTTGTTACACCACATCCTCAACTATAGACACAGACACCTCCTTACACACATTCTTATCTATACACACACATACCTCATTACCCAACATCTTCAACACCACACACAGACACCTCCTTACACCTCAACCTCAACTATAGACAGAGAAACCTCTTACACACATTCTTATCTATACACACTCACACATCCCTTGTTACAACACATCCTCAAATATAGACAAACACACCTCCTTACACACATTCTTATCCATACACACACATACCTCATTGCACCACAACCTCAACTATACAGACACCTCCTTACACACTTTCTTATCCATACTCACACATACCTCGTTACACCACATCTTCAACTACAGGCACAGATGCCTTATTACTCACATTCTTATCTATACACACTCACACATACCTCGTTACACCACATCCTCAACTATAGATACAGACACCTATTTACACACATTCTTTTCTATACACACCCATACCTCCTTACACCACATCCTAAACTATAGACACAGACACCTCCTTACACACATTCTTATCTATACACACTTACACATACCTTGTTACACCACATGCTCAACTATAGACACAGAAACCTCCTAACACACATTCTTATCTATACACACACATACCTCGTTACACCACATCCTCAACTATAGACACAGACGCCTTCTTACACATAGTCTTATCTATATACACACATACCTCGTTACACCACATCCTCAACTATAGACACAAACACCTCCATACACACGTTCTTAGCTATACACAAACATACCTCGTTACACCACATCCTCAACTATAGACACAAACACCTCCATACACACATTCTAAACTATATGCACACATACCTCCTTACACCACATCCTCAACTATAGACACAAACACCTCCATACACACATTCTTATCTATACGCACACATACCTCCTTACACCACATCCTCAACTATAGACAGAGATGCCTCCTTGCACACATTCGTATCTATACAGACTCACAGATCCCTCCTTACACCACATCCTCAACTATAGACAGAGATGGCTCCTTACACACATTCTTATCTATACACACATATGCAGTTCCACCATATCCTCAACTATAGACAGAGACACCTCCTTAAACACATTTTTATCAATACTCACACATACCTCGTTAGAACACATCCTCAAGTATAGACACAGATGCCTCCTTACACACATTCGTATCTATACACACTCACAGATACCTCGTTCCACCACATCCTCAACTATAGACCCGGACGTCTCCTTTCACACATTGTTATCTATACACACTCACACATATCTCATTACACCACATCTGGAACTACAGACACAGGCGCCTCCTTTCACACATTGTTATCTATACACACTCACACATACCTCCTTACACCACTTCCCCCACTCTAGACACAGACACCTCCTTACCACATTCTGATCTATACACACAGAAACCTCATTACAGCACATCCTCAACTATAGACACAGAAACCTCCTTACACACATTCTTATCTATACACACACATACCTCATTACACAACATCCTGAACTAAAGACACAGACACCTCCTAACACACATTCTTATCTGTACACACACATACCTCGTTACACCACATCCTGAACTATAGAAACAAACAGCTCCTTACATACATTCTTATATTATGCACACATATACTTCATTATACCACATCTTCAACTACAGACACAGACACCTCATTTCACACATTCTTATCTATACACACTCACACATACCTCGTTACACCACTTACTCAACTATAGACACAGACACCTCCTCACACACATTCTTGTCTATACACACACATACCACCTTACTCCACATCCTAAACTATAGACACAGACACCTCCTTACACACATTCTTATCTATACAAACTCACACATACCTTGTTACACCACATCCTCAAATATAGACAGAGACACCTCCTTACACACATTCTTATCTATACACACTCACACATACCTTGTTGCACTACATCCTCAACTATAGACATAGACACCTCCTTACATACATTCGTATCTATACACACTCACACATACCTCGCTATACCACGTTCTCAACTATAGACACAGACAGCTCCTTACAGACATTCTTATCTATACACACCCATAGCTCCTTACACCACATCATAAACTATAGACCCAGAAGCCTCCTTACACATTCTTATCTATACACACTCACAGAAACCTCGTTACAACACATCCTCATCTATAGACAGACATCTCCTTAAACACATTCCTATCTATACACACTCACACATACCTCCTTACACCACATTATCAACTATAGACACAGACACCTCCTTATACATATTCTTATATATAAAGACTCACACATACCTCATTACACCACATCCTCAACTATAGACACAGACTCCTCCTTACACACATACTTATCTATACACACGTAACTCATTACACCACATGTTCAACTACAGGCACAGATTCCTTATTACTCACATTCGTTTCTATACACACTCAGACATATCTCGTTAAACCACATCCTCAACTATAGACACAGACACCTATTTACACACATTCTTTTCTATAGACATCCACACCTCCTTACACCACATCCTAAACTATAGACACAGACACCTCCTTACACACATTCTTATCTATATACACTCACACATACCTCGTTACAGCACTTCCTCAACTATAGACACAGACACCTCCTTACACACATTCTTATCTATGCACACACATATGTCGTTCCACCACATCCTCAACTATAGACACAGACACCTCCTTTCAAACAATCTTACCTATACACACACATACCTCGTTACACCACATCCTCAACTATAGACACAGACAGCTCCTTACATACATTCTTATCTATGCACACACATACCTCATTATATCACATCTTCAACTACAGACACAGACACCTTATTTCACACATTCTTATCTATACACACTCAGACATACCTCGTTACACCAATTACTCAACTATAGACACAGACACCTCCTCACACACATTCTTGTCTATACACACACATACCACCTTACTCCACATCCTAAACTATAGACACAGACACCTCCTTACACACATTTTTATCTATACACACTCACACATACCTTGTTACACCACATCCTCAACTATAAACGGACACCTCCTTACACACATTCTTATCTATACACACTCACACATATCTTGTTACACTACATCCTCAACTATAGACACAGACACCTCCTTACAGACATTCTTATCTATACACACCCATAGCTCCTTACACCACATCCTAAACTATAGACCCAGAAGCCTCCTTACACACATTCTTATCTATACACACTCACAGATACCTCGTTACACCACATCCTCTATAGATACAGATGCCTCCTTACACACATTCTAATTTATCCACACTCACACATACATCATTACACCACATCCTCAAATATAGAGACAGAGACCTCCTTACACACATTCTTATGTATAGACACACATACCTCGTTACACCACATCCTCAACTATAGACACAGACGTCTCCTTACACACATTCTAATCTATACACACTCACACATACCTCGTTACACCACATCCTCAACTATAGACACAGACGCCTCCTTACACACATTCTTCTCTTTACACACGCACAGATACCTCGTTACACCACATCGTTAACTATAGACACAGACTCCTCCTTACATACATTCTTATCTATATATACACATACCTCGTTACAACACATCCTCATCTATAGACACAGACGAGTGCTTACACACATTCTTAGCTATACACACTCAGACATACCTCGTTACACCACATCCTCAACTATAGACACAGACACCTCCTTATGCACATTCCTATCAATACACAGACATGCCACATTGCACCACATTCTGAACTGTAGACACAGACATCTTCTTACACACAATCTTATCAATACCCACTCACATGTACCTCGTTACACCACATCCTTAACTATAGACACAGACGCCTCCTTACACACATTCTTATCTATACTCTCACATACCGTGTTACACCACATCCTGAAATATAGACATAGACACCTCCTTACACACATTCTTATCTATACACACACAAGCCTTGTTACACTACATCATCAACTATAGGAACCGGCTCCTCCTTACACACATTCTTATCTATACACACACATACCTCCTTACACCACATCAACACCACACACAGGCACCTCCTTACACAAATTCTTATCTATACACACATACCTCGTTACCCCACATCCTCAACTATAGACACAGACGCCTCATTACAGACATTCTTATCTATACACACACCTTTCCTCATTACACCACATCATCAACTATAGACACAGACACCTCATTACACACATTCTTATCTATACACACACACAAATACCTCCTTACACCACATCATCAACTATAGACACAAACGCCTCCATACACACATTCTTATCTATACACACTCACACATACCTCGTTACACCACATCCACAACTACAGACACAGACACCTCCTTACTCACATTCTTATCAATACGCACTCACACATACCTCTTTATACCACATCCTGAACTACAGACACAGACGCCTCCTTACACACATTCATATCTATACCCACACATACCTCGTTACACCACATCCTCAACTATAGACACAAACACCTCCTTACACACATTCCTATCTATACACACACATACCTCGTTACACCATATCCTCAACTATAGGCACAGACCCCTCCTTATACACATTCCTTTCTATACACACTCACACATACCTCCTTACACCACATTATCAACTATAGACACAGACACCTCCTTATACACATTCTTATATATACACACTCACAGATACCTCTTTACACCTCATCCTCAACTATAGACAGAGAAACCCCCTTACATACATTCTTATCTATACACACACATACCTCGTTACACCACATCCTCAACTATAGACACAGACTCCTCCTTACACACATACTTATCTATACACACACGTAACTCATTACACCACATCTTCAACTATAGGCACAGATGCCTTATTACTCACATTCGTATCTATACACACTCAGACATATCTCGTTAAACCGCATCCTCAACTATAGACACAGACACCTATTTACACACATTCTTTTCTATAGACACCCACACCTCCTTACACCACATCCTAAACTATAGACACAGACACCTCCTAACACACATTTTTATCTATACACACTCACACATAACTCGTTACAGCACATCCTCAACTATAGACACAGACACCTCCTTACACACATTCTTATCTATGCACACACATATGTCGTTCCACCACATCCTCAACTATAGACACAGACACCTCCTTTCACACAATCTTATCTGTACACACACATACCTCGTTACACCAGGTCCTCAACTATAGACACAGACAGCTCCTTACATACATTCTTATCTATACACACACATACATCCTTACACCACATCCTCAACTATAGACAGAGACGACTGCTTACACACATTCTTATCTATGCACACTCACACATAGTTCGTTACACCACGTCCTTAACTATAGACACAGACGCCTCCTTGCACATATTCTTATCTATACACACACATACCTCGTTACACCACATTTTCAACTATAGACACAAACACCTCCTTACATACATTCCTATCTATACACACACATACCTCGTTACACCACATCCTCAACTATAGACACAAACACCTCCTTACATACATTCCTATCTATACACACACATACCTCGTTACACCACATCCTCAACTATAGGCACAGACCCCTCCTTAAACACATTCCTATCTATACACACTCACAGCTACCTCGTTACACCACATCCTCATCTGTAGACAGACACCTCCTTAAACACATACCTATCTATACACACTCACACATACCTCCTTCCACCACATTAGCAACTATAGACACAGACACCTCCTTATACACATTCTTATATATACACACTCAGAGATACCTCTTTACACCTCATCCTCAACTATAGACAGAGAAACCCCCTTACATACATTCTTATCTATACACACATACCTCGTTACCCCACATCCTCAACTATAGACACAGACACCTCCTTACACACATTCTTATCTATACACACTCACAAATACCTCCTTACACCACATCATCAACTATAGACACAGACGCCTTATTACACACATTCTTATCTATACACACACACAAATACCTCCTTACACCACATCATCAACTATAGACACAAATGCCTCCATACACACCTTCTAATCTCTACACACTCACACATACATCATTACACCACATCATCAACTATAGACACAGAGACCTCCTTGCACACATTCTTATCTATACTCACACATACCTCCTTACCCCACATCCTCAACTGTAGACACAGACACCTCCTTACACACATTCTTATCTATACACACACATACCTCGTTACACAACATCCTCAACTATAGACACAGACACGTCCTTACACACATTCTTATCTATACCCACACAAACCTCATTACACCTCAATGTCAACTTTAGACACAGATGCCTCCTTACACACATTCTTATCTATTCACACTCACACATACTTCGTTACACCTCATCCTCAACTGTAGACACAGACAACTCCTTACACATTTTGTTCTCTATACACAGTCACACATACCTCGTTGCAGGATATTCTCAACTATAGACAAGATGCCTCCTTACACACATTCTAATCTATTTAAAGACATACCTCATTATACCACATCTTCAATTACAGACACAGACGCCTTATTTATTTATTTAGCTGTATTTATTTAGCTATTTAGCTGTATTTATTTAGCTATTTAGCCTTACTTCACACATTCTTATCTATACACACTCACAAATACCTCGTTACACCATTAACTCAACTATAGACACAGACGCCTCCTCACACACATTCTTGTCTATACACACACATACTTCCTTACACCACATCCTATACTATAGACACATATACCTCCTTACACACATTCTTATCTATACACACTCACACATACCTTGCTACACCACATCCTCAACTATAGACAGAGACACATCCTTACACACATTCTTATCTATACACACTCACACATACCTCGTTATACCACATCCTCATCTATAGACACAGAGACCTCCTTAGAGACATTCTTATCTATACACAGCCATAGCTCCTTACACGACATCCTAAACTTTAGGCACAGACACCTCGTTACACACATTCTTATCTATACACACACATACCTCATTACACCCCATCCTCAACTATAGACCCTGAAGCCTCTTTACACACATTCTTATCTATACACACTCACAGATACCTCGTTACACCACATCCTCAACTATAGATACAGATGTCTCCTTACACACATTCTAATCTATACACACTCACACATACCTCGTTATACCACATCCTCAACTATAGACAAAGACTCCTTCTTACACACATTCTTATCTGTATACACACATACCTCATTACAACACATCCTCATCTATAGACACAGACGTCTGCTTACACACATTCTTAGCTATACACACTCACACAGAGCTCGTTACACCATATCCTCAACTATAGACACAGACGCCTCCTTACACAGTCTTATCTATACACACACATAGCTCGTTACACCACATCCTCAACTATGGACACAGACACCTCCTTACACACATTCTTATCTATACACACACATACTTCGTTAGACCACATCCTCAACTGTAGACAGAGACACCTCCTTACACACATTCTTATCTTTACACTCTCCCAGATACGTCATTACACTGCATCCTCAACTATAGACACAGACACCTCCTTACTTAATTCTTATCTATGCATACTCACACATACCTCGTTACACCACATCCTCAACTATAGAAACAGATGCCTCCTTACACACATTGTTATCTATACACATTCACACATACCTCGTTACACCACATCCTCAACTATAGACACAGACACCTCCTTACACACATTCTTATCTATACACACACATACCTCGTTACACCACATCCTCAACTATAGACACAGACACCTCCTTACACACATTCTTATCTATACACACACATACCTCATTACACCACATCCTCAACTATTGACTCTGACTCCTCCTTACACACATTCTTATCTATACACACTGACCATACCTCATTACACCACATCCTCAACTATAGACTCAGACACCTCCTTACATACATTCTTATCTATACACACACATTCCTCGTTACACCACGTCCTCAACTATAGACACAGACACCTCCTTACATACATCCTTATCTATACACACTCATAACTCATTACACTACATCCTCAACTATAGACAGAGACGACTGCTTACACACATTCTTATCTATACACACACATACCTCATTACACCACAACCTCAACTGTAGACACAGATGCCTCCTTACACACATTCTTATCTATACACACTCATATATACCTCGTTACACAACATCCTCAACTATAGACACAGACACCTCCTTACACACATTCTAATCTATGCACACACATACCTCATTATACCACATCTTCAGTTACAGAAACAGACGCCTTATTGCACACATTCTTATCTGTACACACTCACACATACTTTGTTACACCACATCCTCAACTATAGACAGAGACATCTCCTTACACACATTCTTATCTATACACACTCATAACTCATTACACTACATCCTCAACTATAGACAGAGACGACTGCTTACACACATTCTTATCTATACACACACATACCTCATTACACCACAACCTCAACTGTAGACACAGATGCCTCCTTACACACATTCTTATCTATACACACTCATATATACCTCGTTACACAACATCCTCAACTATAGACACAGACACCTCCTTACACACATTCTAATCTATGCACACACATACCTCATTATACCACATCTTCAGTTACAGAAACAGACGCCTTATTGCACACATTCTTATCTGTACACACTCACACATACTTTGTTACACCACATCCT
Source organism: Ichthyophis bannanicus (assembly GCA_033557465.1). Lineage (NCBI taxonomy): Eukaryota > Metazoa > Chordata > Amphibia > Gymnophiona > Ichthyophiidae > Ichthyophis > Ichthyophis bannanicus. The sequence continues at coordinate 1,033,761,987 of CM066034.1, forward strand.
CAACTATAGACAGAGACATCTCCTTACACACATTCTTATCTATACACACACTTACCTCGTTACATCACATCCTCAACTATAGACACAGACGTCTCCTTACACACATTCTAATCTATACACACTCACACATACCTCTTTTCACCACTTCCTCAACTATAGACACAGACACCTCCTTACACACATTCTTATCTGTACACACTCACACATACTTTGTTACACCACATCCTCAACTATAGACAGAGACACCTCCTTACACACATTCTTATCTATACACACACTTACCTCGTTACATCACATCCTCAACTATAGACACAGACGTCTCCTTACACACATTCTAATCTATACACACTCACACATACCTCTTTTCACCACTTCCTCAACTATAGACACAGACACCTCCTTACACACATTCTTATCTGTGCACACACATACCTCCTTACACCACATCCTAAACTTTAGACACAGACACCTCGTTACACACATTCTTATCTATACACACTCACACATACCTTGTTACACCGCATCATCAACGATAGACAGAGACACCTCCTTACCCACATTCTTATCTATACCCACTCACACATATCTCGTTACACCACATCCTCAACTATAGACAGAGACGCCTCCTTACACACATTCTTATCTGTAAATACATATGTCGTTCCACCACATCCTCAACTATAGACACAGACACCTCCTTACAGACATTATTATCTATACACACACATACCTCGTTACACCACATCTTCAACTATAGACACAGACGTCTCTTTACACACATTCTAATCTATACACACTCACACATACCTCGTTATACCACATCCTCAACTATAGACACAGAGGCCTCCTAACGCACATTCTTCTCTTTACACACTAACGGATACCTTGTTACACCACATCCTCAACTACAGGCACAGACACCTCCTTGCATACTTTCTTATCTATATACACACATACCTCATTACACCACATCCTCAACTGTATACACAGATGCCTCCTTACACAAATTCTTATCTATACACACTCACACATACCTCGTTACACCACATCCTCAACTATAAACCGAGACGCCTCCTTTCACACATTGTTATCTATACACACTCACCCATACCTCATTACACCACATCCTAAACTATAGACACAGATGCCTCCTTACACACATTCTAATCTATACACACTCACCCATACCTCGTTACACCACATCCTGAATTATAGACACAGACGCCTCCTTACACACATTCTAATCTATACACACTCACCCATACCTCCTTACACCACATCCTCAACTATAGACAGAGACACCTGCTTACACACATTCTTATCTATGCACACACATACCTCCTTAAACCACATCCTTAACTATAGACACAGACGGCTGCTTGCACACATTCTTATCTATAGACACTCACACATACCTTGTTACACCGCATCATCAACGATATACAGAGACACCACCTTACATACATTCGTATCTATACACACTGTCACGCCCATAGACCCTTACATATGTATGGAGGGGCGTGCTTGTTATATAGAATTCACCACTTTGGCAATGTTCCAGGCTGACTATCTTGCAAAGGATTATGGTAATGGTAGTCCAGTCATGCGGTGCTTGCCTTTGAGGTAAATGAAGACTATGCTAGTTGGCTCGAGTGTTAAGGCAATGGCAGAAAATTTATTTATGAGGTAAATCAAAATGCACACAGATTCACTTGGTAACACCTTAGGATGTCTTCTCCAGGATTTTGTATTCAAAATAACAATACAACTGAAAGCTTATCCAAGTAGCTTGTAAAGTCCATTAAACAACAGAAAGTCTTTCTCTCAGCCTGTGCTGACAAACCTGCTCAGCAGTGCTGGTGTAGAGCAAATCAAAAATAAAAGCTTCTTCACAAAACAGCTTTTCTTTTCACATTCAGAGAACATTTTATATCCAACGTATGCACAGCCTGAGCCGTGCTCTGCTTTGATATCAGCTGGCTAACAAGCTTCAATCAACAGCTTTTCTCCTTCTCTGCACAAGTATTTCACTTTCCCCAAAACCTTCTTTCTTTTCACACAAACATTCTGTTGTGCCAGTTGCTAGAATGTTTCCTTTTTAGGTTTGATCAGACTTTCAGGATTTCTCTGTGCTACCAACTTTGCATAAAGAACAGTTCATGAAAGTATCGTCTTCCTCTGTAATTATATCTTGTTCTTCTATTTGCATAGGTTCTATATCGGGGTCTGGATCAGAGGGCTTTACTAACTGACCTCCATTAGGGCAGGAACTGTTTCTAAGCCCTTTGCAATGCTCTAGGTTAGACAAACGTCCAAAGTTCATACCTGAGTCAAAGCTGGCATTAGGCTGTCCTCTTAGATACTCTGGCCAGTATGCATTTGAGCTTTTATGACCTGTCCTCCAGTCTGTATTCCTGGACCTCAGGGCATCTGCTCCATACCTCTTCCAAAAGGTATTCGTGTTCCTTCCCTCTTCAGCTGCTTCGGTCCTCTTACCGGCTGCTGCTTTAGGGTTTCTAGCTGAAGTTCTCCAACCCTCTGGATTTCTCCAATCCCTTGAAGCTGGCTTCTCATAGGAATCTCTCCAAGAACACGGACCTCTATGAGCTCCTCTCTCCCTTTTTGCTCCTACTCCTGCCCGTTCTTTCTGAATATTCTGTTCTAGTTTTAAAGTTCCCAGTTTCCAATCCCTCCCTTTCACTCCTCAGGTGTTGGTGGTCAAACTCCCTCCTGGCAGCTGAGTAATTAGGAGTGAAGTAAGGGTTTCTCAATCTGGGCTTATACTCCTTCACCTCATCTCCACTAGTGGCTTTCTGCAGGCCACTGCAGACTGGAATAACTTGTCTTTTAGGTAAACATGCAGTTTTATTCCTGTGACCTGACAAAACAGGTCCCTTGATTGGGGTAAATTCCCTTCCTTTGTCACTATTCTCTGGGCTCTGATAAGCTTCCTTATCACAACACACATACCTCGTTACACCACATCCTCAACTATAAATAGAGATGACTGCTCACACACATTCTTATCTATGCACACTCACACATGGCTCGTTATACCACATCCTTAACTGTAGACACAGACGCCTCCTTATACATATTCTTATCTATACACACACATACCTCGTTACACCACATCCTCAGCTATAAACACAGACGCCGCCTTACACATATTCTAATCTATACACAATCACACATACCTCATTATGCCACATCCTCAACTATAGACACAGAGACCTCTTTACACACATTCTTATCTATACACACACATACCTCATTAAACCACATCCTCAACTGTAGACACAGATGCCTCCTTTCACACATTCTTATCAATTCACACTCACACATACCTTGTTACACCACATCCTCAACTGTAGATACAGACGCCTCCTTACACACATTCTTATCTGTAAACACATATGTCAGTCCACCATATCCTCCACTATAGACACAGACACCTCCTTACACACATTCTTATCTATACACACACGTACCTCGTTATACCACATCTTCAGCGATAGACACAAACGCCTTATTGCACACATTCTTATCTATACACACACATACCTCCTTGCACCACATCCTAAACAGATTTTATTTATTTATTTATTTATTTGAACTTATTTTTATACCGCTCCTCCCAGTGATCAGCAGCGGTTTACATTTTAACATTTAAATTATGCATAAACAGCATTTACGTATAACAGTAGGAAATAAAACAGAGATCAAACAAATTTTAAACTATTTACATAAAGAGAACGAGTATGTTTATCTAACTATATACAGGATATTTACAATGGCATACTGGGGAAGTTGCATTCCTAATGAGTTGTATTAATATTAATATTAATACTGATGCCTCCTTACACACATTCGTATCTATACACAGTCACACATACCTCGTTACACCACATCCTCAACTATAGTCACGGACACCTCTTTACACACATTGTTGTCTATACACAATCACCCATACCTCATTACACCACATCCTAAACTATAGACACAGATGCCTCCTTACACACAATACTTATCTATACACACTCACACAAACCTTGTTACACCACATCCTCAACTATAGACAGAGATACCTCCTTACACAGATTCTTATCAATACACACTCACACATACCTCGTTGCACCACATCCTCAACTATAGAGAGAGACGCCTCCTTACACACATTCTTATCTATACACACATACCTCGTTACACCAAATCCTAAACTGTAGACACAGACACCACCTTACACACATTCTTATCTATACACACTCACACATACCTTGTTACACCGCATCATCGATAGACAGAGACACCTCCTTACACACATTCTTATCTATACACACATATGTCATTCCACCACATCTTCAACTATAGACAAAGACACATCCTTACACACATTCTAATCTATACACACTCACACATACCTCGTTACACCACATCCTCAACTATAGTCACGTACACCTCCTTACACACATTCTTATCTATACACACTCACACATACCTCGTTACACCACATTCTCAACTATAGTCACGGACACCTCCTTACACACATTCTTATCTATACACACTCACACATACCTCGTTACACCACATCCTCAACTATAGTCACGGACACCTCCTTACACACATTCTAATCTATACACACTCACGCATACCTCGTTACACCACATCCTCAACTATAGTCACGGACACCTCCTTACACACATTCTAATCTATACACACTCACACATACCTCGTTACACCACATCCTCAACTATAGACACAGACACCACCTTACACACATTCTTATCTATACACACTCACACATACCTTGTTACACCGCATCGTCGATAGACAGAGACACCTCCTTACACACATTCTTATCTATACACACATATGTCATTCCACCACATCTTCAACTATAGACAAAGACACATCCTTACACACATTCTAATCTATACACACTCACACATACCTCGTTACACCACATCCTCAACTATAGTCACGGACACCTCCTTACACACATTCTTATCTATACACACTCACACATACCTCGTTACACCACATCCTCAACTATAGTCACGGACACCTCCTTACACACATTCTAATCTATACACACTCACACATACCTCGTTACACCACATCCTCAACTATAGACACAGACACCTCCTTACACACATTCTTATCTATACACACTCACACATATCTCGTTGCACCACATCCTCAACTATAGACAGAGATGCCTCCTTACACACATTCTTATCTGTAAACACATATGTCAGTCCACCACATCTTCAACTATAGACAAAGACACCTCCTTACACACATTCTTATCTATACACACACATACCTCCTTACACCACATCCTCAACTATAGACAGAGACGCCTCCTTACACACATTCTTATCTGTAAACACATATGTCAGTCCACCACATCCTCAACTATACACAGACACCTCCTTACACACATTCTTATCTATACACACATACCTCGTTATACCACATCCTCAACTATAGACACAGATGCCTCCTTACACACAATTCTTATCTATACACACTCACACAAACCTTGTTACACCACATCCTCAACTATAGACAGAGATACCTCCTTACACAGATTCTTATTAATACACACTCACACATACCTCATTACACCACATCCTCTACTATAGACACAGAGACCTTCTTACACACATTCTTATCTATACACACACATACCTCGTCACACAACATCCTCAACTATAGACACAGATGTCTCTTTGCACACATTCTAATCTATACACACTCACAGATACCTCGTTACACTACATCCTCAACTATGGACAGAGACGCCTCATTACACACATTCTTATCTATACACACACATACCTCCTTGCACCACATCCTAAACAGATTTTATTTATTTATTTATTTATTTGAACTTATTTTTATACCGCTCCTCCCAGTGATCAGCAGCGGTTTACATTTTAACATTTAAATTATGCATAAACAGCATTTACGTATAACAGAAGGAAATAAAACAGAGATCAAACAAATTTTAAACTATTTACATAAAGAGAACGAGTATGTTTATCTAACTATATACAGGATATTTACAATGGCATACTGGGGAAGTTGCATTCCTAATGAGTTGTATTAATATTAATATTAATACTGATGCCTCCTTACACACATTCATATCTATACACACTCACACATACCTCGTTACACCACATCCTCAACTATAGTCACGGACACCTCCTTACACACATTGGTGTCTATACACACTCACTCATACCTCATTATACCACATCCTAAACTATAGACACAGATGCCTCCTTACACACAATACTTATCTATACACACTCACACAAACCTTGTTACACCACATCCTCAACTATAGACAGAGATACCTCCTTACACACAATACTTATCTATACACACTCACACAAACCTTGTTACACCACATCCTCAACTATAGACAGAGATACCTCCTTACACAGATTCTTATCAATACACACTCACACATACCTCGTTGCACCACATCCTCAACTATAGAGAGAGACGCCTCCTTACACACATTCTTATCTATACACACATATGTCATTCCACCACATCTTCAACTATAGACAAAGACACATCCTTACACACATTCTTATCTAGCGCACATACTTCGTTACACCACATCCTCAACTATAGACACAGATGCCTCCTTACACACATTCTTATCTATACACACACATATGTCATTCCACTACATCTTCAACTATAGACAAAGACACATCCTTACACACATTCTTATCTATACGCACATACCTCGTTACACCACATCCTCAACTATAGACACAGACACCTCCTTACAGACATTGTTGTCTATACACACTGACACATACATCATTTCACCACTTCCTCAACTATAGACACAGACACCTCCTTACACACATTCTTATCTATACACACTCACACATATCTCGTTACACCACATCCTCAACTATAGACACAGACACCTCCTTACAGACATTGTTGTCTATACACACTGACACATACATCATTTCACCACTTCCTCAACTATAGACACAGACACCTCCTTACACACATGCTTATCTATACACACATACCTCGTTACACCAAATCCTAAACTTTAGACACAGACACCACCTTACACACATTCTTATCTATACACACTCACACATACCTTGTTACACCGCATCATCGATAGACAGATACACCTCCTTACACACATTCTTATCTATACACACATATGTCATTCCACCACATCTTCAACTATAGACAAAGACACATCCTTACACACATTCTTATCTAGACGCACATACTTCGTTACACCACATCCTCAACTATAGACACAGATGCCTCCTTACACACATTCTAATCTATACACACTCACACATACTTCGTTACACCACATGCTCAACTATAGACACAGACACCACCTTACACACATTCTTATCTATACACACTCACACATACCTTGTTACACCGCATCATCGATAGACAGAGACACCTCCTTACACACATTCTTATCTATACACACTCACACATATCTCGTTACACTACATCCTCAACTATAGACAGAGACGCCTCCTTACACACATTCTTATCTGTAAACACATATGTCAGTCCACCACATCTTTAACTATAGACAAAGACACCTACTTACACACATTCTTATCTATACACACACATACCTCCTTACACCACATCCTCAACTATTGACAGAAACGCCTCCTTACACACATTCTTATCTGTAAACACATATGTCAGTCCACCACATCCTCAACTATACACAGACACCTCCTTACACACATTCTTATCTATACACATATACCTCGTTATACCACATCCTCAACTATAGACACAGATGCCTCCTTACACACAATTCTTATCTATACACACTCACACAAACCTTGTTACACCACATCCTCAACTATAGACAGAGATACCTCCTTACACAGATTCTTATTAATACACACTCACACATACCTCGTTACACCACATCCTCAACTATAGAGAGAGATGCCTCCTTATACACATTCTTATCTATACACACATACCTCGTTACACCACATCCTCAACTATAGACACAGATGCCTCCTTACACACATTCTAATCTATACACACTCACCCATACTTCATTACACCACATCCTCTACTATAGACACAGAGACCTTCTTACACACATTCTTATCTATACACACACATACCTCGTCACACAACATCCTCAACTATAGACACAGATGTCTCTTTGCACACATTCTAATCTATACACACTCACAGATACCTCGTTACACTACATCCTCAACTATGGACAGAGATGCCTCATTACACACATTCTTATCTATACACACACATACCTCCTTGCACCACATCCTAAACAGATTTTATTTATTTATTTATTTGAACTTATTTTTATACCACTCCTCCCAGTGATCAGCAGCGGTTTACATTTTAACATTTAAATTATGCATAAACAGCATTTATGTATAACAGAAGGAAATAAAACAGAGATCAAACAAATTTTAAACTATTTACTTAAAGAGAACGAGTATGTTTATCTAACTATATACAGGATATTTACAATGCATACTGGGGAAGTTGCATTCCTAATGAGTTGTATTAATATTAATATTAATACTGATGCCTCCTTACACACATTCATATCTATACACACTCACACATACCTCGTTACACCACATCCTCAACTATAGTCACGGACACCTCCTTACACACATTGTTGTCTATACACACTCACCCATACCTCATTACACCACAGCCTAAACTATAGACACAGATGCCTCCTTACACACAATACTTATCTATACACACTCACACAAACCTTGTTACACCACATCCTCAACTATAGACAGAGATACCTCCTTACACACATTCTTATCTATACACACTAACACATACATCATTTCACCACATCCTCAACTATAGACACAGACACCTCCTTACACACATTCTTATCTATACACACTAACACATACATCATTTCATCACATCCTCAACTATAGACACAGAGACCTCCTTACACACATTCTTATCTATACATACACATACCTCATTACACCATATCCTCAACTATAGACACAGATGTCTCTTTGCACACATTCTAATCTATTCACACTCACAGATACCTCATTACGCCACATTCTCAACTGTAGACACAGAGACCACCTTACACACATTCTTAGCTATACACACACATACCTCGTTCCACAACATCCTCAACTATAGACACAGACACCTCCTTACACACATTCTTATCTATACAAACTCACACACACCTCCTTACACCACATCCTCAACTATAGACACAGACACCTCCTTTCACACATTCTTATTTATACACACTCACACATACCTCGTTACACCACATCCTCAACTATAGACACAGACACCTCCTTTCACACATTCTTATCTATACACACACGTACCTTGTTACACTACATCTTCAACACCACACACAGACACACACACTTCATGGCACCACATCATCATCTATACACACCCACACACACCTTTTTGCATCACATCCTTAACGATACGCACAGACACCTTTGTGACAGCACATTCTCAACTATACATGGAAATACAAACCTCCTACTCTATATACACATCTGTACACACAGAGACACATCTCTTTACACAACATCTTCACTCTATATACACACATCATTGCATGACATCTTCCATCTATACACATATATACACTACATATGCCTTATTATACCATATCCTCATCTGTATACACACTCACACCTTCTAGAGGATCTCTATTGCAAGCAAGGTTCAAAGATGAAGGCAGGCTCTTTGAGGCGACAGCAGGTGTCAGTGTCCTTGCTTAAGTGCCAGATGCAATGCAATGTGTGCCTTCTTCAGGGCCAACGCATCACTAGATGAGCTAGGCAGTCACCTAGGGCAGCCAGACCTGGTGGTTTCAGCAGCAGCAACACACATGGGTGGCTACACTGCCCCCAGCTGCCACCAATTCCATTTGGGGGGAGGTAGGCAGTGTCAGTATTTTCAAAAATGGCGGCTGTCTGCCTCCCCTTCCCAAGATGGAATTGGCAGCAGCTGGGGGGTGGCATCAGTTGGAGAGGGGGTGAAGTGGCAGCTGGGGGGGGGGGGGAGCGGCGAGGCTGGGGTTCTGCCTAGGGTGGCAGAAACCCTGTGGCCAGCCCTGGTTGTATTGCAGAAATATTTTTCTCTACTGCTATTTTTCTTTCTGTCATCTAACTTTCAGGTTCAGGCTCTTTAAAGTCACAGCACTCCCCAGGTGTTAGATCCCTCCCTTCCCACCCCAGTTCCCACCCACCCCATGCGAATAATCTTGCTATATAGGGCAACTCACTAATTAGCTTGTTGATAAAGAGAATAGATTTTGTTATTGGTTGGAAAGAAAAGCTACGAAGTGCATTGTTTCACATGTGGATATTTGCTATAAGTTAACAAGTTGATATCTTAGAAGGATTTTTGATTAGTTAATTTTACAAAGTAGAGCACATTAGATTACACACCTCAGACACATATATTAGATTTTAATAATTAAAGTGATAAGAAACTGCTCCATATCCAAATCACTGTTTAGCAAACAAGCAGGACTACACATAGGGGTATGTTTACTAAACGGCGCACAATAGCGTGCGCTAAGGCTCCCGGAGGGTGGAGGAAGGCTCCCAAGGGGCGGAGAGACAGGGTCAATGGGTGGAGAGTGGGAGGGGAGAGGCTCCCTGCGCAGGAGCGGGGCTGAAATTCGAGTAAAAAAATACCGCGAGTGAAAACCTCGCGGTAGAGCCGATTTAAAGGGAAGAGAAACCATTTCTGTCAGCAATGTACAGCAAAACCAGGGAAACCTACAAAAAGTGAGCAGTGTGATACATGTGCACGGAACAAAAGGGCAAATAAACATTAAAAATGACCCCAACAAAATATAATAAAATTATAATCAAGCTGGGTAATAGTGATAGTAATGGGAAACATCAATAAACACTCCCAAAAAAGCCCCAAAAAATAAATATGAATTTTAGAAGGGTCTACGCTCCGTCCCCATACAAGGTGAATGATCCCACAGTGAAATAGCACTGATCAGGGTTTCCCTTTCCATTGGACAGGTTACCTATGTCATGCACATTTCCACAACAGCAGGGCGGGCAGGTCAGAATGGGCAATTGGACAGATGCTGGGAAAGGGGATACAGAGGGCTGCAGGCGGCACATGTTGTGGTGCAGCTGGGGCACAGTGCGGATTAGGCAGATGCCTAATTGGCACTTAGGAATGCTGAAACTGAACAGCAGTCAGACAGCAACTGATGAGGGCCCAACATGGGCACGAGAGTGTTTAGCACAGTGTCACAGGGGATAGTACCCAGCAGCTACCCCCAAGGGCACAGAACATTGGCAGGCGGTGATTGGGGGACATGCGGACAGATATGCAGGCACCCCTACCCCAGAACATGCACCATTGGCAGCTGCCTACCCGCACACAGGATGGCCTGAGACTGCGTACCACCAGCACCACCAGCAGAAGGGCATGTCAGCATGGTGGCACAGGGGTACTGGAGGTGGAGGGGGGCAGTGGCAGCTGCCCAGAGCAGACCATGGCCTAGCCCTGTGTAGGTGGGTGCAATGCACTGCAACAGACAGGCCCTGCTGGACAATCAGTCATGGTATCATCAGGGAATGCACTGTCTCTGTGGCAACACGGTGGTGCAGTGCACACAACCAGTGTGTTTGGAGATAGAAGGACACAGGTTCAAGCCCCAGCTGGGGCTCCTGCCAATCCGGTCCCCATATTTTACCCACAACTATATCGTGATAGTAAAGACGAACCTTTATTGCAGAGAACATAAGCATGGCTCAAACACCTCTATTTTACCCTACAGAGCACAGACACCAGAAACATGCACATTACCTAGAGCAGATTACCCCAAATGCAGTCCTGGAGGGCCACAAATCCTTCAGGGTTTATGCTGTCTCCAATCTAAGGATGGAGCGGTACTGGTGGTGGAGGTGGCAGCAGCTGGTGGCCACAGCAGACTATGGCCTAGCCCTGTCCAGGTGGGTGCCATGCACTGCAACAAACAGGCCCTGTCGGATGTACAGTCATGGACTCCCCAGGGAATGCAGCATATCTGTGGCAACATGGTGGTGCAGTGCACACAGACAGTGTGTGCAGGAACAGAAGGTCACAGGTTCAAAGCCCAGCTGGGGCTACTGCCAATCCAGTCCACATATTTTTCCCACAACTAAACTGTGATAGTAAGGACAAACCTTTATTGCTGAGAACATACGCATGGTTAATACGCCTATATTTTACCCCACCGAGCACAGACACCATAAACAGGCGCATTACCTAGAGCAGAGTCTCCCAAATGCAGTCCTGGAGGGCCCCAAACCATTCAGGTTCCATGCTTCCTCTAATAAAGATGTCTGTGCTGCATATCTATGCACCACCCCCATGGTATGCAGATGTAGCTCATGCATATTCATGAGGGACAGCATGAAAACCCGAACAGTGTTTGGCACACCAGGACTGGAGTTGGGAACCTCTGCCGTAAAGCAGCAGCCAACAGGGGCAGACACACCCACACCCACACCCACAGGCCCCATTGGCCAATGCCTCCTGGAGAGGCAGAACATTGGGCCCTGCGTGCATCTCCCAATACTAGCACTTGGATACCTTAGCAATGCCACCCTACACCTGGGTATACGGTATACAGCTATCAAACGTTTCCTATGATTACTGGCAGATAGCAAATCCTACGTTAAGCACAGTTTGCTCATTGAGCTCCATCATAACAATCTTTCTGATGTCTGCGGTGTGTGCTTCAGGTCTGGTCTCTGACAGTGTTTACCACCCTGGGGAGTGACCCCCAACAGTATTGCGTACCATATCCATGCCTGTACTGTGCCCAGGACTGGTGTGGTGGGCAGGGCTGCTAAACTCCTCTATAGTAGCACAATGCTGGCATAGGTGTGGGAGTGTGTGTCTGTCTATACAGTGTGTGGTGGCTGCAAACACCTTCCACAGCCCACACTGCCAGCACTGTTGCCAGTATTGGCCTGCCAATGTGCATAATGAGGAGCAAGGTACCATGGGTATAGCCCAGACAGGGTGGCCTGGCCAGGATGCATCTTCACAGGGCATAGGGCACTGGCTGGGACATTTTAGTGCCCGGCACACCACCTACACAGACAGGGTGACCTCAGTATGTCCTGCTGGGAGATCACTCTCACCCTGACTGTGCAGTGACCACAGCATGGCTAGGCACCCCCATAGTGCTATATAGTATTGCTGTCATGTGATATTTATGGGTTTCCTTTTGGGGCCCAGTCACTGATTTATCTGCTTGTTGTGTATGCTGACATCCCAGTTCTGGGTGCATGCATTTCCACCAGGAACATGCACTATGGACTAGCTAGCAGACTGTTTGCAGCTGGTATGTGTCTTGATGGAGCGCCTTGCAGGGTGTAGTGGCTGAAGGCTTGCTGCAGGAGAATATCAGATAGTGGTGGGGTGCAGCTTAGCATATCCAGGCCTAATGTCTGTCTGCTATTGTGTTATGGATGTGTACAGAGCTGCATTGACTGCCCTGTAGGGTGTCTGTTCCTCAGCAGGACTGGGGTTGATGATCCCCTCTACTGCCACCATTGCAGGGAGGTAGAATGTGGATCTGTTGATGGGAGACCCTGTTTGCCACCCTCAGCCCTGGTAGAGGAGGGTGGTGGTGCATAATCCTCCTAGGGGTCCATGGGGGCTACACCTGACTGAGACAGACAGATATATCCAAGGTGTTTCTGCAGAAACTACCTACCTCACACATTAACACTGCTTTGGACCTCCAGCATTGCCTATTTCTGCCATGGAAGGTGCTATGGACCTGGTGCTGGGCGCCTCACCGCACCCTCAGGGTGAGCACAGTACCCGCACAATGTGACGGTGTGTAGCTACTCTGTGCCAGTAAAACACATGGTCAGTACCCCCTACCAGGCCGTGGTGCTGTGGGGGTGCACATGGTCAGTTCCCCCTACTAGGCCGAGGTGCTGTGGGGGTGCATACCCCATCTTGTGTTTATCTGTGGACAGCTGATTTGCATGTGCAGTGCATCATGGGTACGGGTGTGCTAACCCTATCCTGGTGACCACAGCAGACTGTCTGTGTGGTGACGTGCACTCCCTCTGCAGCCAGCCAGGGGCTTGCTAGCAGCTATAGAGCTGTAGCACAATGGTTACTTCACTGCCAGAGGTCATGGGTTCATACCCACAGTGGGGTTATTTGATAGGGCTGCCCAAAGCATTATCCATTTTTAATGTACATTATTGCTGCCAGCAAAAACACCCTCATCGTACTGTACCCATAAGGTGCCTCAGAGGGTGCCCTATAGGTCACCTTATGGTTACCGTCCATATAAGGTGCACTATACGTTATCCTGTGGAGCAACGTATAGGGTGCCCTATAGGGGACATTTTAGGGTGCCGTGGCAGACAGTGCACTTTATAATGTGCCCTATGGAGTGCCTTATAGGGTGCCTTATGCGGCACCTTCAATTACGGCAAGTGAGGGCGTGTTTGCTGGCAGCAATTAATAAAATACAAATAAAGTGCTGCAGGAAACAATATGTACATTGCAAAGCTGATGCCTCAGCCAGCCTTATGTATTAGGCACACTGGGGAGCAAACTCATGACCCCTGTATCAGCAGTCAGTGCCTTAACCATTGTGCTACACTGCTGCTCCTCCTTGCATGTCAGCGCACCTACTTAAGATTTCCATGCATTTAAATGCACAGTGCTGCCATCAAACACAGTGCTATGACCTTGCTGTGCCTCATAGTGCACCCTATATGGTGCCCTATAGGCCGCCCTTTCAGCAACATTGTAGGGTGCCGTGGCGGACAGTGCACTTTAAAATGTGCCCTCTGGGGTACCCTATGAGGTGCCTTATGCAGCACCTTATGTTACAATACTTTGAGGGTGTGTTTTCTGGCAGCACTATTTAAAATAAAAATAAAATGACCCCTACAGCAATATTACCTATAACAGGTAATGCCTCAGCCAGCCTTCTTAATTAGGCAAAGTGGGGGATTGAACCCATGACTCCAGCATCATTGGTCAGTGTCTTAACCATTGTGCTCCACTACTGCTCCTCCTTGCATGTCAGCGCACCTACTTATGATTTTCATTCCTTAAACTGTACAGTGCTGCCATTAAAAACAGTGCTGTGACCTTGCGGTAACTCATACGGCACCCTATAAAGCGCCCTATAAGCAACATTCTAGGGTGCCTTGGCGGAGAGTGCACTTTAAAATGTGCCTTATGGGGTGCCTTATGTTAACACGCTTTGAAAGTGCGTTTGCTAGTAGTGATAATTAGAATAAAAATAAAATGCTTCCTAAAGCAATCTTTCCCATAATAGGTAATGCCTCAGCCAGGCTTCTTCATTGGGCACAGTGGGGGATTGAGCCCCTGATCCCTGCATTATTGGTCAGTGTCTTAACCATTGTACTGTGGCTCTGTTCCTGTGCTTGTACATCAGCGTGCCACTTATGCTTCCCGCGCAGCTTTCTCATGCGCTTATGTGCGGGGCGCACATGAGCGCAGCGCACATTAGCGCATTATTAATCCCGGTTTTGCTTTTTTCTGACTGAAATGCCCACTCCTTATATGGCATCTGCGCACTAGCGCGCCGCGCACATTACCGGGGTTTTAGTAAACATACCCCATAGGGATATTGTACAAAGCCGTTAGATCTCAGGTAAGAGGCTAGCTGCTCTTTGCTTTAAGGACCGCTGAGGAACAGTTAGGAACACTGGTAGTTCTTTCGCATTTCCTTCAACAGGTACCAAAGCTCCAACAACTGAGCTATGGCGGGGAATAATTGTGCTTCCAAAGCTGTTGCCTTGTTAGCCCTGTTAAAGCTTCTGCTTCTGTCCAGACACACAGCCTGATCCCAGGCATGGGTCTGGTTCCATGTGCATGATGCCTGCAAACTGAATCCCTCATGAAAGAAGTAGAGGAACCAAGAAAAGAGGTGGCGAGGCTGAGAAGCGAAAAGTACATTGATGAGATTCTTCTTGAGACATCCAAGCTCTCCAACAAAGGCGAAGAAGAACATAAGATATGCCATACTGGGTCAGACCAATGGTCTATCAAGTCCAGTATCCTCTTTCCAATAGTGGCCAATCCAGGACAGAAGTACCTCTCAGGTTTCTAAAAAGGTACACAGGTTCCACAATGCTTATCCTAGGGTAAACAGTGGATTTTCCCGGTCCTCCATAATAATGGTTTATGGACCTTTCCTCCAGGAACTTGTCCAAATCTTTTTAAAACCCAGATACACTAATAGCTTTTACTGAGCAACCAGAGAGCTGGATCAGGAGAGAGCCCTAGATGTGGGGTACTTAGATTTCAATAAAGTTTTTAAGACCATTTCACACAGGCACCTTATAAATAAATTTAGCACCTGTCCTTAGGAATGGACTCTAAAGTGACTGACTGGGATAGAAATTGGTTGAGTGGGACACGACAAAGGGTACAGGTAAATGGAGCTCACTCTGAGGATAAGGATGTCACCAGTGGTGTGCCGCAGGAATCTGCCCTTGGTCCAATTCTTTTTACATTTTTGTTAGTGATATTGCGGAAGGACTATCCAGTAAGATTTGCCTCTTTGTAGATGACACCAAAATCTGCAATAGACACCCAGGAAGGAGTAAATAACATGAGGAGGGATCTAGCTAAGCTTGAAGAATGGTCTAGAATTTGGCAGCTGAGATTTAATGTTAAAAAATGCAAGGTCATGCATTTGGGCTGCAGCAATCCAAGGGAGTGATATAGTATAGGGGGTGAAGTACTTTTGTCCACTAAAGAAGAGCGGGACCTGGGCGTGATTGTGTCTGAGGATCTTAAAGTAGCTAAACAGGTAGAAACAGCAATGGCAAAAAGTAGAAGGATGCTTGGGTGCATAGGGAGAGGAATGGCCAGCAGAAGAAAGGAGGTGATAGTGCCTCTGTATAAGTCTTTGGTGCGACCTAATTTGGAGTATTGTGTGCAATTCTGGAGACCGCACCTTCAAAAGGATATAAACAGGTTGGAGTCGGTGCAGAGGGTGGCTACTAAAATGGTCAGTGGGCTTCATCATAAGGCAAATGGGGCAGACTCAATATGTATAGAACCCTGGTCTCTAGGGCAATATGGTGAGCGCATGAGAGTGAAAACCCCAGCACAAACTATGAAGCAGAAGTAATGGATGGGCATCATAAAAACACCATAAATAATGCTAAGTAAGGGGAGACTCTGAAACGGAGACACGCAACAATGTGAAGTATCAGACCATGTCTGCCTGATATTCAAACTGCCAGAAAAACCCGGCCTGGTGACAGCAGGGTCATCCATGGAGGCACCTCAGGACCGCCGGAAATGAAACCATTAAGTAAGCACGTAAAAGCCCACTCCAGGGACTGTGTAATGAATAAAAGAAGGGCGAAGAAGAAGAGATATAAAATCTATGGAGAACTAAGAGTGAAAAAGCCATAATTTAAAGTTCAAATAAATAAAAAATGATCTATGCTGTTGCTGGTCAATAAAAAGGAAAAAAAAAAAAAGATCATAAAAATGTAATAATAAAACACCATGAGTAAAAAATGTTCAAAACAGACTAAAAAGAAAAAATAGCGGGCTAGCTAATTAATGTAGGGGGTGCCATGGGGACAAGCTCCTCAAAGCGGTAAAACCAGAATAAGAGGTAAAAATGTTGCCATGAGAAGTGTTAAAAATAATAAAAATGTTTGAAGTGATAAAAAAATAAACGGGACTGAGGGTAAGGGAGGGAGTGGGGAAAGGGGAAAGGGGAAAGGGGAAAGGGGAAAGGAGGAGGGGGGAGGGAGGAAGAGAAGGGGGAGGGGTTGGGTGGCGGTGGGGGTGGCAGAGGGGGAAGAGGCTGAGAAAAAGGGAAAATGGAGGAGGTGAAAGGGGGAGAGAGAAGGGGTGGTGGGAGGGGGGAGGGGGAGGGAGAAGCAGGAAAAGTGGGAAGGGAGGGGAGGGGGAAGGGATGGGGAGAGGGAGAGGGGAAGGAGAGGGAGAGAGGAGAAGAGGAAGGAGGGGGGAAAGAGGGATGGAAAACACAAAGCTGAAGACATTAACTCCTTTGGGCTTGAATCAAGATTTTGACCTTTCTGTGTTTTTATAATCCAGGGTTTCCTTGCTCCACGTACATTTGTTGTTGGTTTTACCATATATACTACATTTTTTGTTTTTAGGTTCTCTATTTTTATGTTTTATATTTTCAATTTTTATATATTTCTCTAGTTTTTGAGGATATTGTCTCCCATGGAACTACTGGGAATCTTTTTAGTTGGTCTACTTTTTTGGCTTTTTACTTTTTTGTGTTTTAATTTGTAATATGTTGGTTTTTAAATTCCTCCCCCTCCCCCCGCCTTTTTAGTTTATTGGTAAATTGATAGGTTTTATTTATTTATTTATCACATATCCTCTCTCTCTTCCCTCCACCTTTTCCTTTCCTCCCCTTTCCTGCTCCCCGTTCCCTTCTCTCCTCCCCCTTCCCCTCCCTCCTTGTCCTCGGCTGTTGTGTTGGCTGTTTTGACTAGATTGTAAGTTCTGACGAGCAGGGACAATCTTTTACATCTGCCTGTGCAGTGCTATATAAATGATCAGTAGTAGAAGTAGAAGTAGTACTAGTAGATAGCTGGGTGACTGGTGGATGTGAGGATTGCCTGCTAACATACTGAAGATCGCCTGGTAACATACTGAGCTCGGACTCCAAACGGCAGCCTCAGCTAGGTGGTAAACTCCATCCCATCCCTCTATGTGATCGCTCTGTGCTGGTCCCGGCTCTTTAAATCTGTGAGAAAGGAGCTATTCCTCCTTTCAACTGCACCGCACCGCAGACGTCCACCCGCCCAGTACACCTCATCACTCCCACCCAATTATCTTCAGCTCAGTAAGCATCGAGCATTGGACTCCGAGTGGTAGCCTGAGGCAGGTGGTAAGCTCCACTCCATCCCTCCATGTGATCGCTCTGCACCGGTGCCGGCTCTTTAAATCTGCACACATTCTAGGTGCACCCATGCCTAAGAACGATGCCAAAGGGCCCTTAGACTTGGTCCCTGGATTCGTCCTAGAGTAGCCCAAGCTGAATGACCACCAGCACACCCTATAGCCCGAGGTAAGTGCTATAATGGCACTATGCTAGGAAATAACTCTCTTAACACAGAAGCAAAATAAAAATACTCAGCTGAGAAAACCAAATCCACAGAAACATAGGACATACTTTCCACAAAAGGACAATCCTACAAGTACTGCAACATGACAACGCAACACACTCAGTCCTACAGAATTATACCGAGCAGCCTTTATACAGTAAATGCATCATGAATCTCCACAGCAACACCCTACTAATAACTCTTCTGCTGCACCTCTTCCTACTCCTGCACAAGCCACCACCCTCATGATACCCATCTTAAATGAAATGCAACAAGTTCAACCATGGGATCACATCCACAATCAATCAAACAAAAGACCTCAAAGACTCATACAAATCAATACCACCAAACACACAATCACTGTCCACCACAACCAACTCCTGAATGCATCCATAAAATGTGTACTAATCAATGCCCGATCTGTACGAACTAGAACATGAGCAGCAGACTGATATCATGTGCATTATGGAATCCTGGCTAACAGATACAGATCACACCACCTTCATACTCTACCCACACCTGCCCACGCACGTACAGGAGAGGGGGTGTTGTGCTGCTACTAGCAAGGAGCCATTTCAAATTCAAATTTGTTTCAACTACCAGCACAAAAAGAAAGCAACATCATCATTGTCACCAACAAATATCTCACCATATGCCTCACATACAGATCCCTGAATGCTAAGGCTGATGAACTGTCTACACTACTGGAGTCAACATGTGCATTCTCCTCCTCATACAAGCCCCTGATCACCCTTGGAGACCTAAACCTCACATCATCACCCACTACTGAAGCCAATGCTTCAGTAGTGGGTGATGATGTGAATAGTTAATTATTATATTTACATTCTCTCATATACCATACGATTCCACATCAGTGCGGTTTACATTGAACAAACTGAAATTACATTGAACAGGGCATTATAACTTGGAGATAACTATTTTACAGGGAACATGGGCTATGGAGGGTTAAGTGGCTTGCCCAAGACCACAAGGAGCACCTGTGGGACTAGAAACCCCAGTCCTTCCAGCCCAAGGTTGCTGTCTTCTAGTGGGATTTGAACCCCTGACCTTCTGGCCTGAAGTACCTTGCCCCAACCACTAGGCCACTCCTCCACTCCAAGTTACCCAAGTTTGGATCCAAGTTCGAGTACCTGTTAATTGTAAACACAGATCAACCAATTGAAATGTGTAAGTTTCATGTAAACTGCACTTATGTGGAATAGCGCAGTATATAAGAGAATGTAAATAAATAAATGCCTTCTTAACAGCCATGGAATCACTTCAATATATACAGATAATAAACGCACCAAAACACTGATAAGGAACAACCCTAGACCTCATCTTTGTCCCCAACCAACTCCTGAAACACAACACCATATCTCTCCCCACTTCTAACTATGGAGTGGAGGAGTGGCCTAGTGGTTGGGGCAAGGTACCTCAGGCCAGAAGGTCAGGGGTTCAAATCCCACTAGAGGACAGCAACCTTGGGCTGGAAGGACTGGGGTTTCTAGTCCCACAGGTGCTCCTTGTGGTCTTGGGCAAGCCACTTAACCCTCCATAGCCCATTTTCCCTGTAAAATAGTTATCTCCAAGTTATAATGCCCTGTTCAATGTAATTTCAGTTTGTTCAATGTAAACCACACTGATGCAGAATAGCACAGTATATAAGAGAATGAAAATAAATAAATAACTCAATACCTTGGTCGGCTCACCACATCATAACATTTAAGATGGACATCAGACCGTCTAACCACAGACAGGAGCAACATGAAGGCAGAGGGTTCAAGCATTTTAACAAGTAACACTTTGTCCAAGATGTACGAGGTGTGACAAAAAAGAAATGAGACTGTCCCATAAATGTCTTATTACAAAATCTACAGAGAAATTACACATTGTCCCTTTCAAAGTAATCCTCCCCAGAGTTAATGCACTTCTGCATTCGCTTCTGCCATGTACGGAAGCACTCGGTAAAGTTCTCGTTCTTAAGGTCCCTCAGCTCCCTCATCACAGTGGCCTTGATCTCTTCTACAGAGACGAAATGAGTTCCTTTGATCACAGTCTTCAGCCTGGGGAAGAGCCAGACGTCGCACGGTGTGAGATCTGGGGAATAAGGAGGGTGGTCGAGAGCTGTGATCTGTTTGTTGGCCAAGAACTGCCTCACACTGAGCGCGGTGTATGCGGGCGCATTGTCGTGGTGGAGCAGCCACAACTTGTCTCTCCACAGAGCCTGCCTGCTGTGCCGAACCTGGTCATGGAGGCGATTGAGAACCTGCTGGTAGAAGTGCTGATTGACTTTCTGACCCTCAGGCACAAACACATGATAGACTATTCTCTTCTGGTCGAAGAATGCGATCAGCATGACCTTGATCCTTGATTTGGACATGCACACCTTCTTGGGTCTGGGTGACAGTCAAGTCTTCCACTGCAGGCTCTGTCTCTTGCTTTCAGGGTTGTACTGGAAGACCCAAGTCTCGTCTCCTGTGATGACTCAGCCAGCGAACTCTGGATCTTCTCCGATCTTCTCTAGCAAGTCTCAACAAACATTGACCTGGTGCTCCTTCTTGTCATCCGATAAAAGCTTGGGCACCATCTTGGCGCACACCTTCCGCATCCTGAGCTCCTGCACCAAGATGTCCACACTGACTCTCTGTTCAGGCTGAGCTCCTCAGCTATCATCCGCACCGTCAATCTGTGATCACTCCGCACCAGCTGGTTCACTCTGCCAATGTTCTCAGCCGTCTTTGTCGCGGAAGGCTGTCCTGAATTAGGGGTCATCCTCCACCTCCTCACGGCCAGTCTTGAAGCATTTGTGCCACTCGAAGACTCACGTCCGTGACATTGCATCTTCTCCATAAGCCTTTTGGAGAAGTTGAAGACACTCAGTTGGGCCCTTCTCCAACTTAACCAGAAATTTCAAGTTGAGTCTTTGCTCCATATTTCTGCCACCTCCAGTTGCATGACAAAGCGATGGAGCAGTGTGCTACAAAAAATCCTGAAAAAGAAAAACAGAGTGAGAGAGATGAAAAATATTATAGCAGAATAGTGGCGAGATGTTGCACAACACAAGTGACATAAGCGGTTAGCCAATTGGCATTGAGTCATGGATGTGGCTGCCACAGTCTTGTTTCTTTTTTGTCACACCTTGTATTACCAAAAATAAACCAATGCACAGTAGACCTGGATGCTCTGATCGACAACTGGAAAGATACTATTTCAAAAGCCACAGCAGCACCTTACAAAAGGAAGACATCACAAAGAATCTATTCTGTACCCATAAGAACATAACATAAGATATGCCATACTGGGTCAGACCAAGGTCCATCAAGCCCAGTATTCTGTTTCCAACAGTGGCCAATCTAGGTCTTACGTACCTAGCAGTTTCCCCAAGGGACACAGGTTCCACAATGCTTGTATTGGGTCAAGCATTGATATCTTCGGTCACTTCTTAATAATGGTTTATGGACCTTTCCTCCAGGAACTTGTCCAAACCTTTTTTAAACCCAGCTACACTAACAGCCTTTACTACATCCTCCGGTAACAAATTCCAGAGTTTGATTACACGTTGAGTGAAAAAATATTTTCTTTTATTAGTCTTAAATAGTTTACCCTGTAGCTTCATTGCATGTCCCCTAGTCTTTCTATATTCTGATAAGGTACACAATCGATCTACGTTTACCCGTTCCACTCCGTTCATTAATTTATAGACTGGTATTCAAACAAATTTATAGACTGGTAATTTATAGACTGGTATTCAAACAAAATAAGGGAAGCAAAGAAGACTCTAAGGAAGATCAAAAGAAAATGGAGATGCAAGAAGACCGATGACACCCTTCAACAATACAGAAATAAACAAAATGAATACAATGACCTAATTAACCAATGCAAAAAAGATTATCACACAAATCTCAACTTGAAATCTATGAACAGACCAAGGGAGCTATTCAACACAGTTCGTACACTCACCAAGGAATCTACTCGCACAAAAGGAAGTGATATACACCCACAATAGATGGCAGATTTCTTAATGGCAAAACACAAGAACACACTCCTCATTACCCAACCACAGGTACAACCACAGGCACATACATACACGGTACGCCCCAAATCCAGCAGTACACAGGGTGAATTTCACATTCCTACCATTTAACAAATAGAGCTTATCACCTCCCAACTAACCACCTCATTGTCAACAGACCCATGCCCTGTGTCATGGATCAAAGCAGCCAAGGATGAATTCAGTCCAGTCATACATAGGATCACACAAATATCCCTCACTCAAAAATATATGCCTCTGATTTTTTAACAGGCATCCATAAGACCAATTCTTAAAACTCCTCACTTGATCGTAACAATCCTATGTCATATCAGCCAATATCCAGCTTACCTTTCATTGCCAAAATTATAGAGAACCAAAACAAAAATTCCCGTGATTTAGTAACAAAAGTGTCATTAAAAATTAACACTAAACCAAAGACAAGCAAGTCCTCCAATTATAATATCTTTTTGTTGGAACAGGCTGAAGGCGGCTGAAAGAACAACACAGCCGCTCCAGACAGCCTGGTCCCTTTTACTTAAACCAAACAAATTTTGGTACTTATCCCATCCGTGTCCTAGTGAAATTTCGTGAAAATTCTTCCAACATCATTTTATCTTCTGATGTAATAGCGGTCACAAGCAGCTTAATCACCCCACGACGCGCACGTTTCGAGCCAGCAAGCTCTGTATCAGGGACTACGGCGCAGTTGGAAACACTTGATACAGAGCTTGCTGGCTCGAAACGTGCGCGTCGTGGGGTGATTAAGCTGCTTGTGACCGCTATTACATCAGAAGATAAAATGATGTTGGAAGAATATTCACAAAATTTCACTAGGACACGGATGGGATAAGTACCAAAATTTGTTTGGTTTAAGTAAAAGGGACCAGGCTGTCTGGAGCGGCTGTGTTGTTCTTTCAGCCGCCTTCAGCCTGTTCCAACAAAAAGATATTATAATTGGAGGAATTGCTTGTCTTTGGTTTAGTGTTAATTTTTAATAAAAAATTATAGGGAAAGCAGTTCAGCAACAGCTACAGAACCAAGTAGACTCACATGCTCCACTAGACCCTCACCATCATGGCTTAAAACCTAACCATGGCATGGAAACCCTACTTACATCTCTCCTTGATGGCATTATACAGGGCATAGACAATATAAAAAATGGCTTCATACTCACCTTCTTAGACATATCCTCAGCCTTCGACATCATTTCCCATCACATCCTGCTGCGATTTCTAAAAGAAATAGGCCTCCATAACACCACACTAAAATGGTTCAAATCCTACCTCGACAGCCAACAGCAACAAGTCAAACATGAAAAGAATAAATCCACCCCATCCTCAAACCGCGCGCCTGACAGCGTCGGGATCTGTATTTGAAAGCCGAAGCTTCCATCGAGAGTTAAGCACTGGTTTCAAATTCATTTGTAAACTTTACAAGTTTAGAACAATGGAGAATGTAGCCATTTTCTAAAAGAGGTCATTGATGTTTACAGGTATTTGCTCATTTGACAGTTGATAAAGAGTCAATGGCAGCCTACTGATTCTGAGACCTTATGGCTACATCATTCCTTTGTAAAAAGTAAAGTTCAATAATAATAGTACTAACTAAAGTTCACAACAATATACTTTGCACTTTCACGGTAAAACATACAGAGAGTTATTTACATTGTCAAGATACAACTCTGTGAAGAGGACCAAATATTGTATTTGTTACATAGCATATGATATAGTAAATCCAACATGAGCCCAACCGGAATCACCAGTAAATCATAAACCTAAATATCCCGATAATAAATAACTCCCAGTGTTAGAAATAGTAATTTTTGTCGGAGATAAATTCAACAAAGCGCTCTGTATAATAACAAGGCACCGCTGTGATGTTCTCCTTTTATTAATATATTTAAAATGTTACTTAGCTTCAGTAACGAGTAGTGTCCATGATGCCATTTTGTACCCGAAACGAGCGCTGCGTTGACAGTCCTTCATTTTTTATGGCATCATGGACACTACTCGTTACTGAAGCTAAGTAACATTTTAAATATATTAATAAAAGGAGAACATCACAGCGGTGCCTTGTTATTATACAGAGCGCTTTGTTGAATTTATCTCCGACAAAAATTACTATTTCTAACACTGGGAGTTATTTATTATCGGGATATTTAGGTTTATGACATAGCATATGATGGCAAATAAAGACCAGTATGGTCCATCTTGTCTGCCCAGCAAAGCGGCAAGAGTAGGTGCACTTGCCACTCCGTGCAGGTCACCCCTCCCCATGCCTTTGTTTAGGGGTGTACCCACCACTCCGTGTAGATCACCCCTATTTGTTGAGAAATTAGATGGTTCAGTTTATTTTGATTTTATCCTGTTGCTATAAAGGGATCCACAGTGTCTGTCCCATGCCATTTTGAATTCTGCCACTGTGTTTGCCCCCACCACTTCCATCGGGAGGGCATTCCAAGCATCCACCACCCTTTCAGTGAAAAAGTATTTCCTGACATTGCCTTTCAGTTTATCCCCCCTTGCAGCTTCATGTAATGCCCTCTAGTTTTACAGCTTCCCCGTCTTTACATAGTAACATAGTAAATGACGGCAGATCAAGACCAGTATGGTCCATCTAGTCTGCCCAGTGATATGGCAAGAGTAGGTGCACCTGCCACTCCGTGCAGACCACCCCTCCCCATGTCTTTGTTTTTGGGGTGAACACTCCCCATGTCTTTGTTTTAGGGGTGAACCTACCGCTCTGAGTAGGACACCCTTGTATGTTGAGAAATTAGTTAGTTAAGTTTATTTTGATTTTATCCTGTTGCTGTAAAGGGATCCACTGTGTCTGTCCCATGCCATTTTGAATTCTGTCACTGTATTTGCCCCCACCACTTTCATCGGGAGGGCATTCCAAGCATCCACCACCCTTTCAGTGAAAAAGTATTTCCTGATATTGCCTTTCAATTTACCCTCTTACAGCTTCATATTATGCCCTCTAGTTTTACAGCTTCCCCGTCTTTGGAAGAGGTTTGTTTGTTCACTTATTCTCTTTAAGTATTTAAAGGTCTGAATCATATCTCCCCTGTCCCTCCCCTCCTCCAGAGTGTACATATTTAGGTCTGCAAGTCTCTTCTCATAAGGCTTCTGACGCAGGCTCCAAATCATTTTGGTCGTCTTCCTCTGAACAGTTTCCAGTCTTTTTATATCCTTTGTAAGATATGGTCTCCAGTACCTCTTGCTTTCTGCTGGTAATTCCTCTTTGTATGTAACCCAACATCCTTCTGGCCTTTGCCACCGCCTTGTCGCACTGTTTTGCCACCTTGAGATCCGCAGAAATAATCACACCAAGGTCCTTCTCCTGGTCCATGCACACCAACCTCTCGCCCCCTATCGCATACATTTCACCTGGATTTCTGCTTCCCAAGCACATGACACTGCACTTCTTTGCATTAAATTTTAACTGCCAAGCATTAGACCATTCTTTCAGCTTTTGTAGATCTTGCCTCATGTTATCCACTCCCTCAGGGCAGTCCACTCTGTTGCAAATTTTCATGTCATCTACAAAAAGACAGACTTTTCCATGCAGTCCTTCAGTAATATCACTCACAAATACAATGAACAGTGCCGGGTCGAGGACCGAACCCTGGGGCACCCCGCTAATCACCCTCCTTTCATCCAAGTGCGCTCCAGTTACCATCACCTTCTGTCGTCTGTCAGTCAACCAATTTCTGATGCAGTTCACCACCTTGGGACCCATCCCAAGCTGTTGAGTTTATTGATAAGCCTCCTATGAGGAACAGTATCAAAGGCTTTGCTGAAATCCAGGTAGATGACATCCATTGCATGCCCCTGATCTAGTTCTCTGGTCATCCAGTCAAAGAACTCTATCAGATGTGTTTGGCAAGATTGTCCTTTGGTAAAACCATGTTGCCTCGGATCATGCAACCTGTTGATTTTGAGAAAGTCCACTATTGTCTCTTTCAGAAGCTCCTCTATTACTTTTCCCGCCACCAAGGTAAGGCTCACAGGCCTGTAGTTTGTCACTTCTTCCCTGTCACCACTTTTGTGAAGAGGTACCACATCCGCCCTTCTCCAGTCCTGAGGAACTTCTCCTGTTTCCAAGGATCTGTTGAAAACATCCTTTAATGGCCCTGCAAGAACCTCTCTGAGCTCTTTCCGTATTCTGGGATGTATCCCATCTAGTCCCATGGCCTTGTTCACTTTCAGTTTTGCAAGTTGTTCTAACACATCATCTTCAGTGAATGGTGTGGTGTCTACTTCATTCCCATTTTTATATTTGGGAGACACAGATGGTCCTTCTCCAGGATTTTCTTTAGTAAAAACAGTATTTTGTTTAGCCATTTTGCTTTTTCAATGTCACTTTCCACAAATCCGTTCCCAGGACTTCTGAGTCCTGCAATTTCATCTTTGATTTTCCTCCTCTCCTGAATATACCTGAAGAAAGTTTTGTCGCCACACTTCACATCTTTAGCCATCTTTTCCTCTGCCTTTGATTTTGCTTTCCTTATTTTTCTTTTTGTCTCTTTTAGTTTGCTCCTGTATTCCTTTTTGTGTTCCTCTGTTTGCAAGCTTTTGAATTTTGTGAAAGCTGTGTTTTTTGCCTTTATTTGAGCAGCCACTTCTTTGGAGAACCAAATAGGTTTCCTTCTCCTCTTGTTTTTATTTACTTTCCTTACATATTTATCTGTTGCCCCTTTTATTGCCACCTTTAGTTTAGCCCATAGCAATTCCACTTCCCTTATCCCCTCCCACCCTGCCAACTCCTCCTTCAGGTACTTGGCTATTCTACTGAAGTCAGTGTTTTTGAAGTTTAGGACTTCGAGCTTGCTATGATTGGACTGCACCTTGGCTTTTATCTCAAACCACACCATGTGATGATCGCCGCTGCTCACAGGGGCACCCACCCAGATATCTGACACACTCTCACCATTGGTGAGCACTAAATCCAGCATTGAGCTTTCCCTGGTTGGTTCCATCACCATTTGTTTAAGTGACTCATCTTGGAAAGCATCCACAATTGTTTTGCTTCTTTCCAGATTTGCAGAAGGAGTACTCGAATCCACATCGGGTAGATTAAAGTCACCCAATATGATCACTTCCCCCTTTGTGGCTATCTTCGCAATATCTATAATCAATTCATTATCTATTTCTTCGATTTGAGTTGGAGGTCTATAGACTACAGCAGTATGGATGACAGTGCCATCTCCTCTTTCCAACGCAATCCAGAGCGCTTCTTCTTTTCCCCATGCCCCCTGCATTTCAGTAGCTTTACTATTGCTTTTTACATACAAGGCTACTCCTCCTCCTCTTCCATTTTCTCTGTCTCTTCTGAATAGATTATAGCCAGCTATGGCTATATCCCATACATGTTTCTGTAATTGCCAGAATGTCCAAGTCCAAGTCTTTGGAAGAGGTTTGTTTGTTCATTAATACTCTTTAAGTATTTAAAGATCTGAATCATATCGCCCCTGTCACTAATCTCCTCCAGAATATATATATTTAGGTCTTCAAGTCTCCTCTCATAAGTCTTCTGATGAAGGCTCCAAATCGTTTCGGTCGCCTTCCTCTGAACTGTTTCCAGCCTTTTTATATCCTTTGCAAGACATGATCTCCAAAACTGAACATAATATTCCAAGTGAGGCCTCACCAGTAACTTGTACAATGGCATTAGTACCTCTTCCTTTCTGCTAGTAATTCCTCTCTGTATGCAACCCAGCCTCTTTCTGACTTTTGCCACTGCCTTGTTGCACTGTTTCGTCACCTTGAGATCCTCAGAAACAATCACTCCAAGGTCCTTCTCCTGGTCTGTGCATATCAATCTCTCACTCCCTATCACATACAATTCCCTTGGATTTCTGCTACCCATGTGCATGACACTGCACTTCTTCACATTAAATCTTAACTGCCAAGCATTAGACCATTCTTCCAGCTTTTGTAGATCTTTCTTCATGTTCTCCACTCCCTCAGGGGAGTCCACTCTGATGCAAATTTTTGTGTCATCTGCAAAAAGACAGACTTTGCCATTCAGCCCTTCAGCAATATCACTCACACATACATTGAACAGTACTGGTCCCAGGACCGATCACTGGGGCACACCGCTAATCACCTTCCTCTCATCTGAGTGGGTTCCATTTACCATCACCTTCTGTCAGCTGTCAATCAACCAATTTCTGATCCAGTTCACCATCTTGGGACCCATCCCAAGCTGTTGAGTTTATTGATAAGCCTTCTATGAGGAACAGTATCAAAGGCTTTGCTGAAATCTAGGTAGATCACATCCATCACATGCCCTTGATCTAGTTCTCTGGTTACCCAGTCAAAGAACTCAATCAGATTTGTTTGGCAAGATCATTCTTTGGTAAAACCATCACAACCATAGGGAGAAAAAAGGATCTCAGAACTAATGAGCACCCAAGTCCAGGTGTATAACAGTCACCACAGGACCAGCTCAAGAACATCAGTGATCCTTAAAAAAAACTACCTCTCAGCAAACTTAATTATCACAGGGACTTGCATTCCAAATGCATATAAGCAGCAACCTTTCAAATCAGCATCGCATCATACATAAAGCAGTCTTCATACAACAGCGGTGTGACATAATAACCATCAGCCAGTACTTATACCATAATCCCCTGACATCAGTACCGGGAAAAATGGTAGAAACCATTATAAAGAACAAAATTACTGAACATGTAGATAGTCATGGCTTAATGGGAGGCAGCCAACATAGCTTTAGACAAGAAAGATCTTGTCTTACTAATCTGTTATGTTTTTTTCAAGACATAAATAAACAGGTAGACAAAAGCGAGTCGGTCGATATAGTGTATCTAGATTTTCAGAAAAGCTTTGACAAGGTCACTCATGAGAGACTCTTGGCGAAATTAAAAAGCCATGGTGTTGGAGGCAATGCATTATTGTGGATCAGGAACTGGTTAAAAGATAGAAAGCAGAGGGTAGGGCTAAATGGCCAATTTTCCCAATGGAGAAAGGTGAATAGTGGAGTAACATTCAATCAAATACTGAATCTCCTGAGGTGGCCGGGTGCTTTACTCCGTGTCTAGTAGACATTATTTCTGATGTATTCTTCTTTATCACCCTTTTCTTACAATTCTTTTGCTGTCCTGTTTATATTTGGAGTTCCTTTCTTTATCTACTGTTTTTTTTTAATTATTGTAAACCGCATAGATTGCATGCACTGTTGCAGTGTATCAAATAAAATTAACCATAACCATACCCCCAGTGATCTGTGCTTTTTAACATATTTCTAAATTGGATTAACAAGTGAGGTAATCAAATTTTCAGATAACACAAAATTATTCAAAGTTGTTAAAACACAAGAGGGTTGTGAAAAATTGCAAGAGGACCTTGAAAAATTGAGAGACTGGGCATCCAAATGGCAAATTTAATGTGGACAAGTGCAAAGTTATGTACTTAGGGAATAACCCAAACTATGGTTACACGATGCAAAGTTCCACATTAGGAACCACCACTCAGGAAAAGAATCCAGGCATCTTTGTGAATAATACATTGAAACCCTCCACCCAGTGCGCAGCGGCGACCAAGAGAGCAAATAGAATGATGGGAATCATAAGGAAAGGAAAAGAGAATAAAACCAAGGAAATTATCTGTATTGTTCCATGGTGTGACCACAGCTTGAATATTATGTAATTCTGGTCGCCGTATCTTAAAAAGGAGATAGCAGAATTAGAAAAGGTACAGAGAAGAGCCACCAAAATGGTAAAGGGGATGGAAGGACACCCCTATGAGGAAAGGCTTAAGCGATTAGGGTTCTTCAACTTGGAAAAGAGATGGCTGAGGAGAGATATGATAGAGTTCTCTAAATTAATGAATGGAGTGGATTGGGTAAATGTACATTGGTTGCTTACTCCATCAAAAGTGGAAAGACCATCGGGCATGCAATGAAGCTACAATATGATCCCTTTTAGACTAATAAGAGAAAATATTTTTTCACTCAGTGTGTAATCAAACTCTGGAATTCATTACTGGAGGATATAGTAAAAGCTGTTAGTGTAGTTGGGTTTAAAAAAGGTTTGGACAAGTTTCTGGAGGAAAGTTCCATAAACCATTATTAAAGAGGACACAGGAAATCCACTACTTGCCCCAGGACGAGCACTGTGGAACCTGTGTGTCTTTTTAGAAACCTCCTAGGTACTTGTGACCTGGATTGGCTACTCTTGAAAGAGGATACTGGGCTTGATGAACCTTGGTCTGACCCAGTATGGAATTTCTTATGTTCTTATGTTCTTACATTTCCTTTCACCACATCCTCATCTGTACATATAGACACAGACCTCTGTATGCTATCTCTTCATCTATACACACAGACACACTTTCTTACATTACATCCTCTGCTCTCTTCAACTCTGGCAGCCATCTGCTCTCCTCCTGCTGAGGATCGAGCCCACCGGAGCACCGGACCACCCCTCCTGCACACGCTGCCCAATCGGGGCAGCTTGAACTGTCTTTAAAGGAGCGCAACTCGGGTGCATCTCCCTCTCTTCAACTCCGGCGGCCATCTGCTCTCCTGCTGAGGATCGAGCCTGCTGGAGCACCGGACCGCCCCTCCTGCACACGCTGCCCAATCGGGGCAGCCTAAACTGTCTTTAAAGGAGCGCAACTCGGGCGCATCTCCCTCTGCTCTCTGCAACTCCGGCGGCCATCTGCTGTCCTCCTGCTGAGGATCGAGCCCGCCAGAGCACCGGACCGCCCCTCCTGCACACACTGCCCAATCAGGGCAGCCTGAACTGTCTTTAACGGAGCACATCTCCCTCTGCTCTCTTCAACTCCAGCGGCCATCTGCTCTCCTCCTGCTGAGGATCGAGCCTGCCAGAGCACCGGACCGCCCCTCCTGCACACGCTGCCCAATCGGGGCAACCTGAACTGTCTTTAAAGGAGCACAACTCGGGCGCATCTCCTTCTGCTCTCTTCAGCTCTGGCAGCCATCTGCTCTCCTCCTGCTGAGGATCGAGCCTGCCGGAGCACCGGACCATCCCTCCTGCACACACTGCCCAATCAGGGCAGCCTGAACTGTCTTTAAAGGAGTGCAACTCGGGCGCATCTCCCTCTACTCTCTTCAACTCCGGCGGCCATCTGCTCTCCTCCTGCTGAGGATTGAGCCTGCCGGAGCACTGGACCGCCCCTCCTGCACATGCTGCCCAATCGGGGCAGCCTGAACTGTCTTTAAAGGAGCGCCTCCCAGGCGTGCCCGTGCCTGTCGGGCCCGCGCCTGAGGGCCTTGCCAGAGGGCCCTTTGGCATGGCCCTTAGGTGTGAGACCCGTCGAATCCGAGCACGATCAATCCAGCAGACCCAGACCATCAACCTCAACATCTCCCACAGAAATCCTCACTGCTTGTTCTGCTGATGCTCCACTATGGAACAGAAAAAAAAATGCTCCTGACCACGAGGTAAAAAACCAGTGATTCAAAGGAGATACCTCACCCTATAACACTATATCTAAATGGAACTCTAACTGCTGCCGTGTCCCTGTAAGCTAACTTCACTTTCTCATGGTTTCATAGACACACCTCTACCCATTGATTACTTTGTTGTTACACTGTTGCCAATCTCTGCAACATTTGGGTCAGACCTGCACTAATTATCTCAGTGTTGATACATTACAGTTACATTGCTGATACATTGTTATTTCCCACAACTCTACTCCAACCTGCCTTACTGTTCTGATCTGTGCACTATTGTACCTAAACCTGCTGCCACTGTACCCAGATCAATCTGCCCTACTTAAAAGCCCTAAATGCATCCATTCCTGTCCCTAACCCTTATCCTCCTTATCCTCCTTACCTCCTGTGCCCCCAACCTAGCATACGCATTTAATCCTGGCATCAACCACATCCCGATCCTCCACAACATTGGAAGAAGGTGGCCTGAAACCCCCCATCACACCACAACAAGAAATAAATTACTCCATCCTCATCTTCTGCACATCCCTCTTCAAAGCATTAAGAGGAACCAATCCAAGAAATGCACTCACCAACGCCTACTCAAGTGCGCACTTATAAACACCAGAGCAATATGCTCTAAATGGCCGGTAGTCAACGACATGATAACCCACCATAACCTTGATATTCTGATGATAACCGAGACTTGGCTATCCGACTGCGATAACGTTCTCACCAACCAGATGTCACCACCAGGATTCTCTCTTTATGCCTGCCACAGAACCAACCAGAAGGGTGGCGGCACACTCATTCTTGCCAGATCTGAACTCCAATTTAAACTAAGCAACACCACTAGCACAACCCACCTGGACATGCTCTCCATATCAAATGAGCACTGTACAATCAACCTACTTTACCGAGCGCCAACACCATCATCAGACGACCTATCATCAATAATAGACCTCGCCTGCAACTCAACTAACGCACGCTCTCTAAATTGGCTAATGGGAGATTTCAACCTGCCTTCCCTACAAGATATGCATGCATCAGACTTCCTCAACGCAATGAACGACTTGGGCTACGAGCAACTCATCAACTCTCCCACCCATAGTAAGGGGGGTATACTTGACCTGGTCTTCACTCCTCAAATTGCTGTCGACTCAATTCGAAGCCTTTTGATATCCATAACACCAGTACCTTGGTCTGATCACAACCTTCTCCTATTCCACATACCCACCAACCACTTCAGCAATAGCAGCAATAAAGCTTGTACGCCTCCCAGAACCTTACCATCATGCTTTCGGCCCCTCATTAAGAATGAAGCTCTTGAGCTGATCCTTCCTCTCCTCACCAACGCATCCCTCGACCCGGACGTACTGGTATCCAATTGGGATGATGCTCTCAGAGCCGCTGCTTGCCTCCCATCCACTAGCAAGAAAGCAACGAAACGTGAACACACACCATGGTACTCCCAAGACCTGCGAGTGTCGTTTCTCCACCTACGCAGGCTCGAGAGACAATGGCGCCACACCCGGACCCCCGAAGCACTTTGTGCATACTCCTCGCACCTACAAAGTCACCAAACAAAAACGATGGAAACAAGAAAGCAATACCATTCAGAGATACTAAAGTGCTCAATGAACAAACCTCATGACCTATTCAGTATCGTAAAGTCCCTAACAGGTGATCCAGCACTAGCTCAACCACCCATGCCTCACCCACAGGACTATTCCAACTATCTTCAATTGAAGATGATCCAGACTAACATGAAATCTACCAACTTTCCCCTCTCCACCCCGCATGTGACCTCCCAGCCAGCCTCCCTGCTGAAATTCTGTGAGGTATCTAACAAAGAGATCAAAGATATCATCTCTTCTATCAACCTCACCACTGCTCCCAATGATCCTTGTCCAGCCAGTTGGATTAAAGAGCTGCGCCATGACCTCAGCCCAACCATAAGTAGAATCTTGAACCAATCCTTCTCAAAAGGATCCTTCCCACAGAGCCTAAAGTATACATCAATCCGCCCACTGTTGAAAAATAGCTGACTCGACCCATCTAAAGTCGAATCCTTCAGACCAATTTCGAGCATCCCCCTGTTAGCCAAAATCATTGAGAAGGTAGTTCAACGACAAATTCAACAGCATATCGATACCGAAGCACCACTTGATCCTTCCCAGCATGGTTTTAGAGAAGCCCATGGTGTTGACACCATCTTCACAACCCTCTTTAACAACCTAATCACAGGACTTGACAACATCCACCAAGGATTTGTCCTCATCTTTATGGACATTGCAGCCGCCTTTGACTTGGTGAACCATGAGACTCTATTACTTCGCCTCAAAGAAAAAGGGATACAAGGCTCAGCCCTAGCCTGGTGCAAATCTTATTTATGCGACAGATGGCAACAAGTCAGAGTAGGTTCTGCCACTTCAGAACCATTTCTATTGAAGCAAGGTGTACCTCAGGGATCATCCCTATCTGCATTAATGTTTAACATTTACATGCAGCCAATCTGTGCTCTGATTCGCTCTTTCAATGTCCATGGTCTGGCCTATGCAGACGACATCCTGATTTACACACCCTTCAATATTGATCAACCAGACTTCTCACCAGTACTAAGATGCTTTGAAGCTGTAGCAGACTGGCTCCTCACACAAAACTTACGTATTAACTACAGCAAAACTGACATCCTATTCGTCACGAGAAATCAGAAGTTTATGCCACCTTCCTCACTACAAGTCAACAACGCTGAACTGAAGGCCAAATCCACCATTCGCTATCTTGGCATCACCCTCGATCAGCGACTCGACATGTCAGCACACATCAAAAACACCACGAAAGCAATATACCACAAGATCCGAACACTACACCATCTCCGCCCTCTCCTTGACCTTACCGATTACCGTTCAATCTTCCAAGCCTTGGTTATCCCACATCTGGACTTTGCCAATATCATCCTCCACGGACTTCCACAGTCAACTCTAAGCCCTCTCCGCCTTGCCATGAACTCAGCGGCGAGGGTACTTGTAGGAGCATCAAGGTTGGACCACATAACGCCAGTCCTAAAGGACCTACACTGGCTACCCCTACAGGCGAGAATCCACTACAAGACTCTAGTCCTGACATTCAAGGCCCTAAAGTACCAACCCCCCACGCCCATCAGTAAACTTATCCACAGCACACCAGTCAACAGGAGCAGGAGGTCTACTTTGACGAACACACTTGAAGTCCCTAAGCTGATGACGAAATGCACAAAGATGACAGCCAGCAGGGCATTCTCCTTATTCGCACCTAGAGCCTGGAACGCCCTCTCACCCGAAATCCGTGCCATCACAAACCTAACATTATTCAGAAAAGCTCTCAAACATCACCTGTTCCTAAAACATTACCCTGAGATTACATCTGGAAAACACACAGCCATTACCCTACCCTACTACCCCGACCGCCCCATATCCCCACCCTCCTACCCTGACTGCCCCATAGCCTTGCCCCCCATAGAGAATGGTTAACCAGCCTCTCCTGCCCCCCATCCATGTCCCACTTACACACCCTCTGGCAAATGAACCATATACGCCTCTCGCAGAGAGTTTTATAATATGTAAATAGTTATTATTATAATATGTAAATAGTTCCCACGGTTGCGTCCCTGTTTTGCTACCCCTGTTCATTGTAAACACATTGTGGCATGTCACCTTGTAGTATGTTTTGTTCAACTGTACACCGCACGGATTGTAATAGCGTGGTATATAAAAAATGTAAATAAATAAATAAAATAATACATCCTCATCTGTACACACACACACACATATATATACTCACACCTCCTTACACCACATCCTTACCTATACACACCCAAACAGGTAGTTGCTTAATTGTAGTGGGTGTTCTCCATGGACAACAGGAATAAGTCTTCATGTATGGGTGACATCATCCGACGGAGCCCAAGTGGAAATACTCCCCAGCTATTAGCTGAAGCTTTTGGGAGCTACCTCTGCATTTCTGTGTCATCTTCCCGCTTGCCAAAGCAGTACCATCTTAGATTAGTCTGATAGTATAGCTGTAATAAAATACAACTCCCAGGGAAATGAGAGGGTTGTGAGGACTTATTCCTGCTGTCCACAGAGAACACCTGCGATAGGTGAGTAACTACCTTTTCTCAGTGGAGAAGCAGGAATGAAGTCCTCGCATATTGGACTTTAGCTACAGGCTACCTAAAGCAAACGAGAGTGCAGACAAGCCCAGTAGGGGCAACTAAGTCCATCTGCTTTCTAACAACAGGCCTTTTGCATGCTCATATAATAAATATATACAATAAAAGTTTTCCTTTTATTTTTAGGTAGCCTAAACAGAAAGAATGGGCCTAGGGGGGTTGGAGTTGGATTCTAATCCACAAACAGATTCCATATGACTAATTGGCTGAAATTGCTGTTGCATTGGGAATCCCGCTCTAGACAGTAGTGAGATATGAATGTGTGGACAGAAGACCATCTTACAGCTTTGCAAATCTCTTCTATAGAGACCAAGTGCAAGTTGGCCACCAACACAGCCATGACATGACCATCAAGGCTGAGCATAAGCGAAAGAGATGCAGTCTACTAACCAAATTGAAAGAGAGTGTTTGGAGACAGCAGCCCCTAGCTTATTGGGGTCAAAAAGCTGGATAGACATTCTATGGGCTTTTGTCTGCTCTGAGTAGAAGGCCAAGGCTCATGTGCAATGCAGCTTGTCATGAGGCTGGAGCCATGGAAGATGCAGCCTTAGAAAAAAACCCTGTTTTGCATAGAGCTGAGAATGTGCAGAGAGTGCAGTTGCATCGCAGCACAGCCAGAGGGGGCAAGAGTAATTCCACAGAGGCTGAGGCAACGTGCTCAGACACTGATAGTATAAGTGGCAATCAGTTGCACCTGAGGCCAAGCCCGGGATGTTCAAACCAAAACTCCCTTTATAAGGAGAAGAGGAAGAGGGAAGAGAAGGTGGGAAGGAAGGTGGAGAACCTGCAGGACGTGCAGGACAAGAAGAACGTGGAACAGGAGAGATTCCACGTAGAGCCCACCCAGAGGGACAGAATCCAGAGGAAGTTTACTCAGATGGATAGAGTCCACAGGGGCAGAGCACAGAGGGACGGAGTCCAGAGAAAAGCTGCCAGAAGAAACAGTTTGTCTGGTAGGAGTGACTCTCCCAGCCCAAGTAACTTTGTTGGATCAGGATTACAAGGAGCAAGGAAGAGAGGTTCCTATTATAAAGATACCTTTTTAGAAAACCACAGAGAGTGGGAATCCTTACCAGGTTTTTCTGAATTCCATGAAAGCAAAGCACTGCACAGAAAAGCCTATCTCCCAAGAGAAGTATGTCAGAAGGTGAGCTCTGGGTGTGGCAATTCCAGGAAGCCAAGGTATGCTGAATCTTTAATTCTAAAGGAAAGCCTTGCTAATAGAAACCCTGTTAAAGCAGCTATTCCCTAGAAGGGGAGGGGAAGCAAAGCAGAGCTTTTTAAGACAATACCTCACAGCTTAACAGGAAAGTTTTACTGGAAGCAAGATAGACCCCGTAAGTTTGTAACAGCGAGTGAAAACTACCATTCAAAGGAAGAAGCCAGTGACACAGAGTCTATGGAAATTGAATGTGAAAATATTATTCCCATGCCTCAGGAAGAATCCATGGACTGTAATTTCTGTTCAGCAACTAGTATTGAATCCTTGCTAGAATTATAGATAGAAAAGAACTGTGCAACAGAGGGTGAACCTTATAACCGTTTGTTTGCTGAATTGTTTAAATTGCTTTGAACTAAAAGAAGCCTCAGCTAGGACTTGCATTTAACTGTGAAGCCTATAACAGTTATCTGCTTGAATATTGGTGGAACCCCTTTTTGATAAAGAAAAGATTGTCTTTATTTTCTACTTGTCTTAGTGAATCATTGCGTTACAGGGGAAATAAAGCCTTGTTACCCTACACTCTTGGCTTGGATAATTTGTGCTCTCAAGGAGCTAGAACTACAAGGACCAAAATGCACTAGGCCCTTAAAGTCATATCGCTCCTTAAAAATAATAAATGCGCCGGATGCCCTTATAGCCACTGGCCACTGGGGGCACCTGGCGACAAGCTTCCCCCTTGTGGTCATGAGGTTTTGGGAAAAACATTGGCAGAACAATTGTCTGATTAAGATGGAAATCCAATACCACTTTTGGAAGGAATTTAGGATGCGTATGGAGGACCACTCTATTATGATGGAATTTGGTGTAAGGTGGATGAACTACGAGAGCCTGAAGCTCGCTAATTCTCTTGCTGAAATTACCATCACCAAACAAAAAACCTACCAGGTCAAAAGTGTCAGGTGGCAGGAATTAAGTGGCTGATAAGGAGCTTTCATCAGCTGCGCAAGAACCACATTGATGTCCCAAGACAGTGCGAGAGGTTAGTAGGGAGGCTTCAAGAGAAGCAACCCCCACATAAAGTGAACAACTAAAGGCTGTGCAGAGATGAACTTCCCCTCTATACCTCTATAATACTGTAAGCTCCAATTGCACTGAGGTGACCCTGCCAGAACCAGACAAGTCCAGACTTGGAGAGATGTAGAAGATACTCAAGCAGTTTTTGTGTGGAACAGGCAAAGGTATCAGGGCTGGTTCTCACACCAGACAGCAAAGCTCTTCCATTTGCATGAATAGGATTTTCTTATTGAGGCCCTCAAGGAGGCCAAAAAGACATCAGTCAACCTAGCCAGCAGAATGAGCTCAGATAACATTAACCTTTCAACATTCATGCCGTGAGGCGTCATTGTGGATAACATGTTAATACCATCCGCCCAGTGTGCAGCAGCGGCCAAGAGAGCAAATAGAATGCTAAGTATCATTAGGAAAGGAATGGAAAATAAAACAAAGGATATTATAATGTCTCTGTATCGTTCCATGGTGCGAACGCACCTTGAATATTGTGTGCAATTCTGATCACCATATCTTAAAAAGCATATAGCGTTATTAGAAAAGGTACAGAGAAGAGCCACCAGAATGGTAAAGGGGGATGGAAGGATACCTCTATGAAGAGAAGCTAAAAAGGTTAGGGCTCTTCAACCCGGAAAAGAGATGGCTGAGGGGAGATATGTTAGAGGTCTATAAATTAATGAATGGAGTGGAACGGGTAAACATAGATTGATTGTTTACATCATCAGAATATAGAAAGACTAGGGGACATGCAATGAAGCTACAGGGTAAACTATTTAAGACTAATAAGAGAAAATATTTTTTCACTCAACGTGTAATCAAACTCTGGAATTTGTTACCGGAGGATGTAGTAAAAGCTGTTAGTGTAACTGGATTTAAAAAAGGTTTGGATAAGTTCCTGGAGGAAAGATCCATAAACAATTATTAAAGGGGACCCAGGATATCATTGCTTGACCCAATATAAGCATTGTGGAAGCTGTGTCTTTTGGGGAAACTGCTAGGTACTTGTGACCTAGATTGGCCACTGTTGGAAACAGGATACTGGGCTTGATGGACCTTGGTCTGACCCAGTATGGCATATCTTATATTTGTATGTTCTAAGGACTTGATGTTGGGGTGCAACATCATCCCATTCTCCTGCAAAATCAGGTCCAGTGCCTGGCCCAGTTGGAGTGGCTCCCAACTGGAGAGCTGTAGCAGGAGAGGAAAGAAAGGTTGTTGGGGTCAGTAGAGAGCAAAGAGAATCATTGTGCTTCCATCTGTTTTGAGTTTCAGGAGGGTCCTTGCAATGAGAAGTACTGGAAGACAGGCATACAGAAGACCCCCCCCACACCCCCCCAATGTAGGAGGAAAGCATCTGAGGCTAGTCTGCTGTGATCTTACACTGGAGCAGAACTGATCTACTTGGGCATTCTGAAAAGTCATGAGCAGATCTATCGAAGGAGTGCCCCACTCTTGAAAGATGCGAGTCACAACCTCCCTGTCCAGTGTCCATTTGTGTGGTTAGAGGACTCAACTCTTTTGTTCTAATTGTATTGTATTGTACTGTATTGTTCTAACTGTTAAGCTCTGTTACTTGTTCAATGTAAAACTGTTCTATGTACCGAGTTGTTATACTGTAAACCGCACTGATTTAAAATAGCGCGGTATATAAAACCAAATAAATAAATTAAATAACTCAGTCTGTCTGCCAGAATGTTTTGTTTGCCTGGTAAGTATGTGGCTTTCCTGTCCATCCCATGGGCAATGGCTAACATCCACAACACAGGAGGTACAAGCCCGTTCCTCTCTATTTGTTGATGTAGAACATTGTTACTTGATTGTTGGTTTGAATCAGGACAATTTGATTGGCTAACTTATCTCCGAAAGCCTTAGGGGGATGTTTACTAAACAGCGATATTGTCGCAGAGGCGCAGTTAGCGCGTGATATGTAATGTTATCGCGCGAGCAAGTAACATTATCGCGCAATAGTGTGAGGTTTTGCGCGATAATGTCTCCGGCGGTGTTATGGCACACAGAGGGTGGAGTAAGGCTCTCCAGAGGGCGGAGAGAAGGGGTGAATGGGCGGGGAGAGGCTCCAGGTACACTAACGCTGTGAAATGGTCTGAAAACTAACGCCAGTGAAAACCTCGCGTTAGAGGCACATTTGCAGGAGAGAGAAACCATTTCAGTCAGCAATGTACAGCAAAGCAGGGAAATCAAGAAAAGTGATAGTAGTGATACATGTGCAGCAACAGCATAGTGCCCAAGTACGAAAGGGCACTACAGTGAGGCTGCAAATGGGGTACAGGGGGCTGCAGGCAGGACATGCAGTGGGGCAGCTGGGGCACAGGGTGGACTAGGCAGATGCCTAGGTGGCACATAGGCATGCAGAAACTGCAAATCAGCAAGCCAGCAACTGACCAAGGTCAAACATGCCCACGAGTGCGTGTTGCACAGTGTCCCAGGGGACAGTACCCAGCAGGTACCCCAAAGGGCACATAATATTGATAGGCGGTGCCGGGGGGAAGTGTGCATGTCTATGTAGGCAACCCTACCCAAGATCCCACACCATAGGCAGTCACCTACCTGCACACTGGATGAACTGGGACTGCGCACCACCAGCACCACCGGCAGAAGGGCATGTCAACATGGTGGCGGAGGGGTGCTAGCACTGGAGGGGGCACTGGTATCTGCCCACAGCAGACCAAGGCCAAGCCCTGTTTAGGTGGGTGGCGTGCAGTCCAACAGACAAAGTCTGTCTGACGAACAGTAATGGTATCTACAGGGAAGAACCTACCTCTATGGCAACAGTTTGGAGCAGTACACACAGTCAATGTGTACAGGGGCAGAAGGTCACAGGTTCAATTCCAAGTTGTGGCTCCTGCAGACCATGTCCCTATATTTTACCTACACAGCACATACACAATAATGATGTTCACTCCCCAGAGCAGATGTTGGCAAACCCAATGCCAGAGGGCCAAACACCATTCAGGTTGTCAGGCTGTCCCGAATAAATATGCATGAGATGCATTTGAAGGCACTTCCCCCATTGTATGCAAATTTACTTCATGCATATTCAGGAGGGACAGCCTGACAACCTGAATCCTGTCTGAACCACCAGGACCGGATTTGTGAACCTCTGCCCCCAGAGCATCGGCCAACAGGGGCACAAACACCCATACCCACAGGCTCCACCATCCAAAGGCTAATGAAAAGGCAGGCTGTTGTGCCCTTCGCAGAGCGGTAGCTCCCACTACTAGCACCTGCATACCTTAGCAATGCTGTCATAAACATGGAAACATGTCCCATATACATCAAAAGGTAGCTAGGACCAATGTCAGATAAATCATAAATGAAACACATCTTTCTAACAGAGATCCATCATAGCAACCTTTCTGATATATGTGGTATGTGCCCCCTCATCAATTTCTGACAGTGTTTACCACCCTGGAGAGTGACCCTAACAGTATTGAGTATCTTACCAATGCCTTCACTAAGGCCATGACTGGTGTTGCGGCCAGGGCTGCCAACCACTGCTATCTTTGCACAATGCTCAAATAGGTGTGGTAATCTGTGTATGTTGATCAAGTGTTTTGTGGCTGCCCACACCCCACTGTGCCCCCAATGCTTGCACTGGTTCCACTGTTAGCCTTACAATGTGCATAATGATGAGCAAGGTATTGTGGGTATGGCTCCTACAGGGCGGTTTATCCAGGATGCATCTGCATAGGGCATAGGACAATGGCTGGGATATTGTAGTGGGCAAACGCCATCTGCATGGTCAGGGTGGCCACAGCAAGTCAGGCTGTGAGGGCACTCTCACTCTGACTGAGCAGTGACCATGGCATGTTTAGCCTCCCACATAGTGCCATACAGTGCTCTTAATAGTGATATTAGTGAGTTCCCTATTCTGGGGTTCAATCACTGACATACCTGCTTGGTGTTGGTGCTAATATCCCACATCTGGGTGCGCATAGTTCCTCTGGGAACATGCACTAGGTATGGGCTAGCACACTGCAGTTAGTATGGGTATGGCTTCAACACCTTGCAGGGTGCAGCAGGTGCACACTGACTGTGGTCTCTGCTGGTTAATGCCAGATCGTGGTGGGGGGCAGCTGAGCTGATCAGGCCTATTACCTGTCTGCCAGTGGCCCTGTCACAGGTACCAACCTGCATCAACTGATGGGTTTATTTATTTATTTTATTTATTTAGTGTACACTTGTATCCCGCTACGTCCAGCGATCAGCAGCGGTTTGCTATACATAAGGTGCGGCTGTACAGGCCGGGAATTGAAACAT
Organism: Ichthyophis bannanicus; assembly: GCA_033557465.1. Taxonomy (NCBI): domain Eukaryota; kingdom Metazoa; phylum Chordata; class Amphibia; order Gymnophiona; family Ichthyophiidae; genus Ichthyophis; species Ichthyophis bannanicus. Next base: position 1,033,805,360 of record CM066034.1, read on the forward strand.
ACAACATGATTTAGTGGAAATGTACAGGTCAAATCACTCGAATTATATGATTTACACTTGATTGCAGGCTAGTAATTTCACATGTATATACATATTTACATGACGCTAGTGAATATTGTTGGGCAGAACACAGAGTTCTTTCTTTGTGCCTGTTGTGAGCCAGTGTGAGTACATGGTGATTAGGCAGGATAGAAATGCATCTGATAAAGATGAGTCTTAAGCTTTTTTCTGAAGTCCATCAGGTCACTGCTTGCTCTCAGTTCGCATGGTAGTTGATTCCATAGCAGAGGCGCTATAAATGAAAATTCTCGGTTGCTGGTGTTTGTTTTGACATATCTCAGGCTCCCCGGGACCAGGAGGGTATTGAGGTTTGGAGATCTTCTGCTTCTGTTATTTGGCTGTAAAGTGATAAGGGTGCTGAGGTAAGAGGGTGCTATATTATGAATGAGCTTGAATGTGGTGATAATGATTTTATATTGTATGCGTGCAGTGATTGGGAGCCAATGTAGGTCTATTAGTATTGGTGTAATATGATCCTTCAGGCCGGTCCCCATGATGATTCTAGCTGTCACATTTTGCGCCATTTGCAGGATATTGAGGGGTTTTTTAGGCAGACCCTGTAGTATGGCATTGCAATCGTCCAGATGAGGAATGATGAGGGCTTGTGCTACGGTCCCGAAGTCAGAGTGATCTATGATATTACGTAGTGGTTGCACGATTTTCAGCTTGTGGAAAATGGCTCGATTGGTAATTCGGAGATGCTTTTCCAGCTTCAGGTGGCAATCCAGTGTCACGCCTAGGTATCTTATTTCGTTCTTTGTGGCGTAGACATTATTGTTCAAGGTGACTGTTGGTGGTGGGTTGAAGTCAGTTTTTCTGGACATGCACATCACTTCTGTTTTTTTGTGATTTATGGACATATTATTTTGTTGCAGCCAGGTTTGGAGCTCACTGAGGCATTTCTCCAGTTGACTGAGATTCGGGTTATCGGCATCAAGTTGAGTATATAGCATTAGGTCATCAGCATAGATAAAGGTTGAAAAGGAGGGAAGACAGGGCCGATCCTTGCGGTATGCCTTGGGTTTGCGGGAATGGTGAGGCCATTTCATTGTTGAAGTGGACTTGCTGCATTCTGTCGGATATGTAGGAGGAGAACCATTTCAGAGGGGTGCCTCTAATGCCTATTGTCGCGAGTCTGTTTAGTAGTGTGGGGTGATGTACAGTATCAAAGGCAGCTGATATGTCTATGAAAATGAGCATGTACATTTTGTTTCTTTCTTCCAGACCTTTAAGTAGTTTGTCCAGTAGGGCTACGAGGAGGGTTTCTACACCATGATGCTGTCGGAAGCCATACTGGTGGACGTCGAAGGCGTTGTTGTCATCTATGTGGTCTTGCAGTTGTTGTTGCACTGCCTTTTCAGTGATTTTGGCAAGGAAGGATATGCTTGATACTGGGCGGTAGGATGTAGGGTCGCTCTTGTTGAGGGTTTTGTTCTTCAGTATGGGTCGGATGATGGATTTTTTGAGGTGCGTTGCCATTAGCCCCTGCGATAGTGATTGGTTCACTATGTGGGTGACGAATTGGGCAGCTTCCTGTTTTATGTCCTTGACCCAGGTAGCTGGGCATGGGTCGAGTGGGGAGGTGGTGGTTCTTAAGCTGGAGATTATGTTCATGATTTGCTTGACTTCTATGCTCCTGAAGGTGGACCATTCTTGGTACCGGTAGTTTCTTCCGAGGTGTTGGTTGTTTGCAGGGCGGAGCTCATAGACAGGTCTTGGGTGGGGGGTTCAGGCGCTTGAGGGTTCATGTTTCTGGTTGGGGGGTTTAGCTTGTTGGCATAATGGTCTGCCAACGTTTGGGCTGTCATTGCCCCATTTGTATTAGGTTCTTGATTATTCTTCGTGAGAGATTCGACTAATGCAAATAGTTCCCTGGGCTGGTTGAGGGCCTTACTAAGCGTGTTGGAGTGGTGAGTTTTCTTTGCCAGGTTAATTTCACTCTTGTAAGCTGCAAGAAGTTTGACGTATTCCATCCTATGTTCCTCGGTTTTGTGCCCTCTCCACTTCCTTTCTTGCTTCCGCAGGTGCTTCTTTAGTTCGCGGAGGGTGGGGGTGTACCATGGTTCATTCCTGTTTCTGGATGAGATACTTATGGGTGACCAGGTTGGTATTGAGATTGCTTCGATACCTGAGTCCCATTGGTTTACCAGTATCTCCAGGTTGTCTTGTTCCAGATTCATATGCGCGGCTATTGATGTTATTAGTGTTTCCTTGTTGTATTTTTGGAATCTCCTCCGTAGGTTTGTAGGAGGGACGTGTGTAGCATGTTCTCGCATGGTGGGTAGAAGCAATGTGAATTCAATTTGGTGATGGTCCGACCAAGGCACTGGGGTTATATGTATCTTGGGTTTTTGGAGACCATTGAGCTTAGTGGGTAGAAACACCATGTCCAGGGTGTTGCCTTTGGTATGTGTGGCCTCACTGATTATTTGCTCGTAACCAAGTTGGTCCATGGCTTCATGGAATATTCCTACTTGAGCTGGAGAGACTGATGCAAGGTTTAGATCGCCTAGGATGATCTGGTGCTTTTTGCATGCTGTGGTAGTTATGATTTCCAGTGCGGAAGCCAGAGTTTCGTATGGGGATGAGGGGGCTCTGTAGATGAGACAGATAGATATAGTTTTGTTTTCTATTCTGAGCATGTCAATTCCGTCGTCATTGCTTTGAGAAGTGCCAAAAGGATGGTGGTTGCTGGTCTCACAGCCCATCATCATGTTGCACTACTGCCCCTGTTGGAGATGTTCAGAGCGTGGTTCTGTTGGGGGCAGATCATGTCCCCCACCCTGACTTAGAGAGGGCACTTTGCTATGTACATCATCATCATGCAAGGCG